>OX377622.1:79180540-81919290 GCA_947397865.1 Polietes domitor
TATCCTCTGTTGTGAGTGGTGAATAACTAAAGCAACACATTTTGTTCGTTAGAACTGACAATAGGAAACTTAACAAAATATTTATTTAATATGAACTAATATATAACGCAAATAAATATAATAAATACTAATTAAATTTAATATTAAATAAATTGACACTACTTAATTTTACTGATATTATGTAGTATAAACAATTAATAAAAATATGAAATTTTACGCATTAATTTTTTAAATTGTTAAAGTTATAAAGGGTGATTTTTTAAGAGCTTGATAACTTTTTTTTAAAAAAAAACGCATAAAATTTGCAAAATCTCATCGGTTCTTTATTTGAAACGTTAGATTGGTCCATGACATTTACTTTTTGAAGATAATTTCATTTAAATGTTGACCGCGGCTGCGTCTTAGGTGGTCCATCCGCTTAGTCCAATTTTGGCATTTCCACGTTTTTTGAGTAACAGAGACCCAATTGGTGCGAACGGCCGACGAATCGAAAATTGGTGGTCATCATTAACACTGGCCGATACAGCTGCGATATTTTCTTCAGTTCGCACTCTACGTAAGCGTGTTGGTGGTTTAATGTCCAACAATGTAAATTTGGTGCGAAATTTAGTCACAATAGCCCGAATAGCCGCTTCAGTGGGTCGATTAAACTGACCATAAAATGGAAGCGCGCAATGAACTTTCTTAACAGAGCACGCATTTTGATAATAAAATTCAATAATTTGCAAGCGTTGTTCGTTTGTAAGACGATTCATGATGAAATGTCAAAGCATACTGAGCATCTTTCTCTTTGACACCATGTCTGAAATCCCACGTGATCTGTCAAATACTAATGCATGAAAATCCTAACCTCAAAAAAATCACTCTTTACAAAATTAAACATTGTTTATTTATAAAAGTAATAAAAAATATAAAAAAGATTTCTCCCAAGCCACGATTCCAACGCGAGACCTTCTGGGTGCAAAGCGGACACCTTACCTTTGTGACCCCATACTAAAAAGTCGTTACCATTCAGTTGTGAAAATGCTATTCATGAAATGTTACGAAATATTAACATATTATCGAGTTTTTTGGAAGTTGTTTAATAGAACTTCCTCAAAAGCGGGGAAAATGCACATTTGGGTTTGGAGATGCGATTAAAATGTGCTTCTTCCACTTTTTTGCTGGGTACCCGTATTCTTGCAATATCTGGATGTCCTGCTTTCATTCGTTTAGATGCTTTAGCGTGCTTTCGACAGACGGGCAGACGGATATGTCACGAGCTTCACTTTCAATTTGGAGTTTGATGTATCCCCACCAAAATTTCTTCGCTCTTGTTTTTGCTGTTTTTGGTCAAATTTGGCACCAGATTACTTTATATATGGAACATAACAGTCATAAAATCACGAATGTGTCCTTTTATCGATATTTTACAACATCTGGATAATTCCTTCAAAAAAATGCAGGACCATAATTCTGCTTGGCTTGTTTGATCCTACGTAATTTCCTAATCACTATCATTACACCTATTTTTCAACACACTATTTCTTACTTAGAAATCATTGACCTGTATTCCAATCCCAATTTGTTTACTTTACCTTATCTTATTTTTATACATTCCACGAGAGTATTATGTATTAGTGGATTTGTCTGTAACACCCAAAAGGAAACTAGTTAGACCCCTCGCTTATTATACAGATCGGCTTAGAATCACTTGGCAAAACATCTTATATAGGAAGACCTGCGGTGAAAATATGTCATATCGGTTCAGATTTATATATAGCTCCCACACAAATTTCGCTCCCGACGTGACTTTTTCTGTCCCAGAAACCACATATTTTCATCGAATTTCTCCAAATTGTGCATAACACGCTATACTTGAACTTGAGGAACCTATTGTGCAAGTAGGCCACTTTATTGCATGTTTGGATATAGCCCCGATACAAATATTCTTCTCGATTTGACAAATTGGGTCAGGTCATATTAGCCTATGATTAGGAAACACACAAAAATACTTCCCGTTTTCACTTTTTACCGAATTGAATTGTATTCGGATAGAAAGTGGAATGTATCATACAGTCGGCCCCGCCCGACTTTAGCCTTTCCTTACTTGTTTATTTTTAAATCCATTTAATTATTTAATATCCTTGTTATCTGCTTGCACATGGTTTTCCAACAAGAGTTGTTGTTTTGAATCACCCGGTGTTTCGGTAGCTGTCACTTTTAAAGCTTTTATTCTTTGACACTTGACAAGTATCAACTACGCCATTGCTAAAAATGAAACGATACACGCTTCCAAAACGCATTGAAATTATTAAAATTCATGAATGAAAATGATCCGGAATTCCATCGAAAAATCATATTGACTGATGAGGCCCATTTCCACCTGGATGGCTACGTCAACAAGCAAAATTGTCGCATCTGGGGCTCGGAAAACCCAAGAGTTATTGTTGAGAAGAATCTCCATCCTCATCGTGTGACTGTTTGGTGCGGTTTATGGTCAGGCGGGGTCATTGGACCTTACTTTTTCGAAAATGAGGTTGGATCAACAGCTACGGTGAATGGATTGCGCTAACGAGAGATGATTAATGATTTTTTATGGTCGGAGTGTGATGGTATAGATCTGGACAACGTTTACTTTCAACAAGACGGCGCTACGTGTCACACAAGCAACGAACCATTGCTCACAAGAACTTATTTCCGCACGAATAATTAGTATTGTCAATTTTGATTTCAATATAAAACGCCACTTTTAAAAATGCGTGCAAAAATCCAGAAAAAATATTTGAATGAAAGGAAATATTGTCTGCTTCAATTTAACGTATTTGGTATTTCATTTGGGTTTCACTTACCAAAATAGCACAAAATTCAAGATATGTACCATATAAGGCACGCTATGCATTTAAGGGTAAATAGTGTTATTGATTTATATATATTTTTTGCTTTATTAATTGTTTTTTTTTTGTTACTTTTTACCTTTTATTACTTTTTCATACTATGCCCTGTCCTTAGTTTATTATTGTTAATTTTATTATTTTTATATAATCATATATGGAAATATGTAAATAAAATTATAAATGCAATATTATAGAATATTCAGGGAGTTGGTGGAAAAAATATACTTGTGCACTTGTGCTAATACAGTATTGGTGGCGTATGAGTTATATTGTTTAAGGATGACAACACTCATTCGCTCTAATGTCGGATTGATATTTAACCCTCTCATGCCCGAATTTTCTTCTTAGTAAATATATGAAATTTACTATGATTTTTGATGAAGTATGAGTTTAAGTATGACTTCTATTGATTTTGGGGATTCTAATTCATACAGAACATGAGTAACAGGGTGTTTCTTAAAATCCTTATACTGCAAATATCGGTTAAATATAAACAATATTTTTAAATCTTTCTTCAATCTTTATTATGTATCACTTCCTTGTACTCGAAGAAATTCTATAAAAACAAGAAGGAATTCTAAACAATTTTAATTGCAAGAAACTCAAATAATTGAAATTTAAGACTTCACTTTTGTTTTCGTCTTCCTACGCAGACCCAAGTTACCGAATATGTTGGGTCTCTTTGAAGAATCTTTGTTACATACGTACACAAAAGTAAAATTTATTAATTTTGCAAAATATGTGATTTTAAAAATTTTATAGGACTAAGAAGAAGTTGGAAAAACGAAATAGCTATTGGTTTGGTTTCAGGTTCAGCCCTGATTTTTATTGTCGGCTATCAGGTTTAATATTATACAATTAAAAAATATTAATATAATTTACTTATACTGATTTTTCTTAATTTCCTAAAGTTGCTTGTGCCAATTTTTGTTAGGATCGGACAATAATTGCGGCCGGCACTATGATTTCACAAATAGATGGACGACTCAGAAAGTGGTTCTAAGCCGATCTGTATAATAAATGATAGGACTATTTCGTTTCCTTTCGGATGTTACAAATAAATGCACAAAGACAGGGCATTAAGTGGAGGGTATACATAATATAATATATACATATTCTAAAACCTTGTATATTAAAAACGTCGTAACATATGGGACGATGAACGGAAGACATGGAAAATATTAATTTTATATAATAGAAAACTAAAACTAACCAAATCGCTATCGTAATTCATTACTCAGCGTCTGTATTTTGCTTCCACTTCTTCCTGCTGTTGTTATCGGCTCTCTGTTGAATACTAGGGTACTCATATTGTTGTTGGCCATGTTCTCTGTTTTTCTTGTACTTCTTTTGGTTTTGTTTTGCTTCTCTGCAGTCAGCACCAATCCATATGTATTTATCAAACACCCCAAACACGCCGTAGTAAACTCCAAAACAAAGTTAGTTGTTGTCGTGTGTGTGTAGTTTTTTTATCCGTAATAGATACTCCGCACTTCACTAGGTGCTCTCTTACACGTTCTCTGGAGCAACATTTGAGAAATTAACGGACAGGCAGAGAGCGAGACTGAGAGTGGAGCAGTTGCATGAGCATAAAGTGAAACTGTAATATGATACATGCGCAGAGTTCACATTTGTTGGATTGATTCTTTCATTTCCTTTTTCAGTTGCAATCGACCAACTCACCACGGAAGTGCGGTGTGTTTGCAGTTATAACAATTTGGATGCAGTTATAAATGTGAATTGCAGTTACTTTTAAAAGTTTATATTTATAATAATTTTCAGTCCATTTTTTATGTGTTTTGTTACAACTAATAATTATTCCGTCAAATTTTATACGGGTTCCAAATGGTTTTAATCTTTGACTTTGGCGAAAAATTTTGTTATTATTCGCATGTTCCTGATGGAACAAGGATATGCAAAATGTCAAAATATTTGTTATCCTTACATAACGCCATTCAGTTGTGTAAATGCTATTCATGAAATGTTACGGGATATTAACATATTATCGACTGTTTTGGAAGCGGGGAAAATTCACATTTGGTTTTGAGATGCGATTAAAATGTGCTTCCTACTGAAGTACTTACAATTTTTTGCTGGGTAGCCGAATTCTTGCAATATCCGGACGTCCTGGATTCAATTGTTTAGATGCTTTAGCGCGCTTTCAACAGACGACCTCAACAGAAGACCTGCGGTGAAAATAGGTCAAATCGGTTCAGATGGAACAAGGATATGCAAAATGTCAAAATATTTGTTATCCTTACATAACGCCATTTGGATTAGAATTTGTCAGAAAATAGCCCACAATTTTTAATAAAAAGTTTCATAACGGATGAACGTTGGATACATTGTCCATATTCTAAATTTTGGGAACATTAAATTTTAGTTTTAAGGGAACATTAAAGATTATTAATAATAACACTGCCCAACAGCATTTTTGGAACAATAATTCTGAAAGGGCTTGTTGAGTAGATTATTTTTGTAGAATAAACTTATAGTCCAGCTGGTCTTAGATCCTTTTTATCGCGGGTCAAAGTTTTCATTTTTTGGTCGAAGGGAGCATTATGTTAACTGAAAAAAGTGTTATAAGTTAATGTCTAAGAGAATTTTTACTATCGCAATTATATACTGGAATTTCACGAGGATCATTTTTGTGGAATATTTTAACCCTCTTACTCTTCTCCTTATAGGTCAATTTGAAACTTTTTTCTAAAGGCGCTTTTCACAATTTTTGACTTTACAGCCAACACTTATCATACCTAACTCTTATTTAGGGCATATAGTGTTATCAAATTCCACCATCTCGCCGTTTATAACATTTTGCTTCTAAATACAGGCTAAAATAAGACTGAAATAGGATAAAAGTTGGCTGTAAAGTAAAAAACCCGCGTAACTTGTTATCATATAGAAAATGCTAGGATTTTGACATATGATTGCCGTCTAAATAGGGAATATTTGTGACAGAAGTGTTTCAGAAACCCAAATAGATAAAGTTGAAATAAATGCAATTGCAACCGCGAATTTTGAATTTTTGCAACATTCGCAGCTTTTTTTCGCGACTTACTACATACATGTTGCAAGTGGCATTGCTTCTTAATTCACATGCAAAACATCTGCCGGATCCGTTGGATAGATCGCGAGAAAATTAAAAACAAAAATGTCATGCATACAAAATCATTTTGGCTACATCTCCCGCGAAAATGAAAATTTTGCAAAAATATACAATTTGTATTTTTTGTTTACCGTGACCTACCGAAATACCCACATTTTTGTAGAAGAAGAGCGATTTTTCCAAAAAAAACATGGACCAATTTTAACTCCAGTAATTTTGTTGTATAAGCTGGCGTGTAATTTTGCTATTTAAGCGGGAAGATTATTATTTACAACTTTGGTGTCATCGGTGACCCCCACTGCATTTTTCCGCGATAAAAAGAAACTCAGACCAGCTGGACTATAAGTTTATTCTACAAAAAATTATCTACTCAACAAGCCCTTTCAGAATTATAGGGTCGCTATCGTGTTCCATTCAAAATGTCTTAATTTGTTCTGGTTCTCAAGCACCTGTAGAACACTATTTCTACAGGTGCTTTCTACTATTTAACCATGATATTCTAGCCTAATAGTAAGCACTTTACACAGCATTATTATATACAAATTATGTGTAGATTTCTCCACATTTGGAAGATCGCACACAACACTATAACAAATTAATAAAGAAACAAGTAAGGAAAGGCTAAAGTCGGGCGGGGCCGACTATATAATACCCTACACCACTCCCTGCATATGTACCTCGCTTTGATTACTAAACCCAGGCATTTCATGGGAGCAATTTTATGTAGTTCATACAAATTATATAAATTATATTCATATAATTTATATGCTATAAATTCATCTTTAGTCAAATTTAACGAATATGGTAAATAATATGGTAATTGATCCAATTGTCCGACAGACAAATACAAATTATACAGTAGTTAACAAAAGTCATTTCAAAGTATGGACATATGGGCATCATCCAAAACAATTCTCATTGCAATTCAATTCGGTAAAAAAGTGAAATCGGGAAGGATTTTTGCATTCTGTATATGTATGTATTTGACAAAAAATGTTAAATCGGAAAGGGCATTTGTATGGAGGTATATTGAAACCTGGAACGATGTGACGCGCTTTCACCATGTCTGTTTATTGGTGAAATATAATATGTAAAATTTGGGCAAAATCAGTTAAACATTCGGGAGCAACATTTGTATGAGGGCTATATCTAAATCTGAACCGATCTTACCCACTTTCACCATAGGTGTTTTAGTTGGATTATAAGATGTTGTGCCAATTTTAAAGAAAAACGGGTACAATATGAGAATTTTAGAGCGGAAAAAGTCAAATCGGGAGCGACATTTTTATGGGGGCTATATCTAAATCTGAACCGATCATACCCACTTTCAGCATAGGTGTTTTTAATTCGATTATAAAATGTTGTGCCAATTTTAAGAAAATCGGGTACAATATGTGGTTTCTAAAGCTGAAAAAGTGAAATCGGGAGCGACATTTGTATTGGGGATATATCTAAATCTGAACCGATCTTACCTAATTTTTGCATACGTGTTTCTAGTTGGATTATAAGATGTTCTACAAAATTTTAAGAAAATCGGGTACAATATGTCGTTTCTAGAGCGGAAAATGTCAAATCGGGAGCCAAATTTGTATAGGGGCTATATCTAAATCTGAACCGATCTTACCCAATTTTTGCATACGTGTTTCTAGTTGGATTATAAGATGTTCTGCACAATTTAAAGAAAATCGGGCGCAATATGTCTTTTCTAAAGCTGAAAAAGTGAAATCGGGAGCGACATTTGTATGGGGGATATATCTAAATCTGAACCGATCTTACCCAATTTTTGCATACGTGTTTCTAGTTGGCTTATAAGATGTTCTACAAAATGTGAAGAAAATCTAGAGCGGAAAATGTCGAATCGGGAGCGACATTTGTATGGGGGCTATATCTAAATCTGAACCGATCTTACCCAATTTTTGCATACGTGATTCTAGTTGGATTATAAGATGTTCTGCCAAATTTAAAGAAAATCGGGTATAATATGTCGTTTCTAGAGCGGAAAATGTCAAATCGGGAGCGACATTTGTATGGGGGCTATATCTAAATCTGAACCGATCTTACCCAATTTTTGCATATGTGTTTCTAGTTGGATTATAAGATGTTGTGCCAATTTTAAAGAAAATCGGGTACAATATGTGGTTTCTAAAGCGGAAAAAGTGAAATAGGGAGCGACATTTGTATGGGGGCTATATCTAAATCTGAACCGATTTCCTCCAAATTCAATACGGATGGTGCTTGGCCAGAAAAAATAACTTCTGCCAAGCTTTATGACAATCGGACAACAATTGCGACCTGTAGAGTGCGAACAAGCTTAGATGGACAGCAGACGGACGGACGGACGGACAGACAGACATCGTTAAATCGACTCAGCTGGTGATTTTAAGCCGATCGGTATACTTAAAGGTGGGTCTAGCTCGATTATTTCTTGGTGTTACAAACATTTGGCGCGAAACTAACTTATAATACCCTAGACCACGAATTGGTGTAGGGTATAAAAAACATTAAAACTACTAAAAGGGCGTTCAGTTCGGACACCCCTAATCTTCAATGGTGTGCATTTCACAGTATTTACCAATTCTAGACTGTCGGCTTTGCGTAGAAGTCAACCTATACGCCGACTTATGTTTACTGTTTTAAATAAATTGCGATGCTTCATTGGTGATATATTGGAGAAATGTAAATAATTTTAAAGGACACTCCGGCAGAAATACGTCTCGACCAATTTTAACTATTTACAATCATAACAGTCCACACAATCAGGAGAGCCTGAAGTTCATGATTCCAGATAGAGCCGTTTCATTCTGTTTCTTTTCCCAATTGTGACCCTAAAAGTACGAATTTAAAAAACCCGGTTTTCGGTTTGCACGCACACAGAGATTGTCAGTCATATATAAATACAGCCATATTAATTTATAATTAATTATATAGCTTCTTTACGTTTTTTAGGATCCCGCTTTTTGCTCAATAAGAGATGGAAATTTACTGTTAGTTCAGCTTAAGACCGACATTTTACACCGGCTCTTGATCAAATTACGCCTACTGTATGGATCCACTTGACATAATACGTCCAATTTGGTTAAATATGATTTATAGTATACTGGATTATGGACTATATGAACTACATAAAAACACCCCATAGCCTTTCCATACTTGTTATACACTCCACCACATGATGGGGTATAATTAGTTTGTCATTCCGTTTGTAACACCTTGAAATGCCCACAAGGACTGAAAATACCCCTAATAATGGGGACAAAAAGGGATAAAATGGTACCTCTCACACGACAGCAGCTAGAAACATGAAAATTGGTGCGGACAATCCTCTAATTGGGTAGGTACATAATATAGGGTGGGCCATGTAACATTTTAAATTTGAATTACCGATTACATTGACTTTGAAAGGTATAATAACATCAATTTTTATTTTTATTTGCAGGTTTATGTTTAACATTTGTAAAATCCAAACAAAATTTGGAACCATTAAAAACTTACTTCCAAAGTAGTGAGTCTTTAACGAAAACTGTAAGAAATTTACGTGGACAGATTAAGCTAATTTTCATCTCGGCTCTGAGAACCCACACGTGACTATGACAAAGTTCAACCTATCCAATAGAACCCGAAATTTGTAGAAATAATCATTACTTTTTTATAGTCGATTCTATTTTAAAATCTTAAATGGTCCAACCTCTATATAAGTGTTTTTCAAAATTCGTGCTTTTAGGGGTAAAATGGGAAAAGGGTATAAAAATTGTACCCCCCAAATGGCTGCAACAAAAAAAAACAATAAATTTGGTGTATACATTCTCTGACTGCGTAGACACGAAAAATAAAAAGGTTTTTTCCAAATTCGTACTTTCAAAAGCTAAATGGAAACATAGGGATAAAAATGTTACCAACTAATCGTCTACAGCTAGAATGATACATCTCCCTAATTGCGTACACACGTAAAATAATTTAGGGTATTTAAGTTTTTTATTTACTTTACGAATAGACTTGAAATCTTATTTCGATATATATTGTCGACTATCACGCTTTATAAACATATTGGTAGTATATTGTCTTATAAGCGTGGTTTAAAATATTTAAAATTATATGTTTAATTATAAAATTACTTCTTTTATATTTTTATTTGGTTTGGATGTATTAAAAAATGTAACATTTTCCTATAATGTTAATGCCTCCATGGTCGAGGGTATATAAGGTGCGGCCCGACCTTTTTATTTGTTTTTACTAAAATGTATATTTCCGTTCAAGGTACCTATAATATTAGCACTCTCATTTTGGAAATATAGGTATACTTAGATGTTCGATTAAAGACAATTATGGTAAAGGCAAAAAATGTTCACATAGAAACCGTGGCTTAGGAACAGCCTCCAAAAAATGCGAAACAAATTTTGTTTATCTTTTTTAACAGCAAAAAACCCCTTTTACAAATTATATAAAATAATATTTTATTTTATTTGGATAAAAATCTATGTTATGACACTTATTACAAAAGTAATGGAATCTAAAAAGTCGTCAGTCATTTCTTTACGAAGTTTTTATAAAATTGTTGTTGCGTTGGAATGTTAGCTATTAAAAAATAGAACAACATTTTTCTGATTTTTCATATTTATTATTATTTTTTCAAGATTATTTTGAAATCAATTACTTTCCCTAAATCACTAAAATCATTCTAGATATGTTTTCTATGTTGTCTGAAAATTTAATGTTGGAGATGAAATGAGTTATATTAGGAAAATCAACATAGCGTTATAAATAAAATATCTATTAGAACTAATTAAAGCGACATATTTAAAACTGGCTTCAAAGGAGTTCGATGAGACGTGGAATGAATCACATTATTTTAAAAATAAGAATTAGAATTGTTGTCGTGTCTTGAAAAAATAATTAGTAGACTTTGAGTAGCATATATGACTTGTATTTAAGGCGGCAACACTCTTCAGTCTAAGGGTATTTGCTAGGACTATTTCCGTTCAATGATAATTGAAATATAATCAAAAACAATATAAATTAAAATACAGACACCGTAAGTCGGACTGTTAACACAGTATATGAAAGCTCTCTGTAGATGGCATTATTATTATTTATTTGTTCTTTCTTGCGACACAAGTGAGTCTACACTAGTGTACAAATTCTTGTTCGCAATCCGAAGAATTTATTCTAAGTGAGATTCCTAATAAATAAACTAGTCACGATGACTTGGAATTAATGAATCTTTACTAAACAAATATTACTTTACAAAACATGAACTCATACTTGTAACTTAATACCAATTCGATTGGTCACTTCTTCGCCCGTGTGCAGCGTTGAAGCTTTCCGGTTTTCATAATCAATACTTGTCGCCAGCGTAAGCAATTCGTGTGCTTAAAATGAATTTTGACCTGTAGCACTTTGTTTGTAGCTGTTCACACTTCACCTTTTTTACGGAGACCATAGAAGTTCATGGCCTGCCATAGAATCAAACACACTGTCCAGCTGAACTCGACTGCGGTCAGCTTGACTTGTGACAATGTATCATCCATCGATCTGTCCATCCGTCCATTCGTCCATCCATCGATCGATGAGTGCAATGGAACGAACAACTACGTCGCTGGCTATGTTTGTCCACAGGTTCACAGATACGTACGCTGGGGTATTAAGTAACAATAAACCGGTGTTTGCAACCAGTTGTTGACGTCTTTTTGCGTCTTCTGCTGCCGTTGGCGTTTCTTCTACATGTCCTCCTCATCGTATATCTTAATTGTACTTTGCTGCGACTGTGGCTGCTGCTGCAGCCGATAGTAGTTGATGTTGTTTCTGTTGATGATGTTGGCTTAAAGTGCTCATCTCTTTTTAAAGACTAGGCTATTAAAGTGTTCCTTTTTAGAATGTTTGTTCGCAGTATGCACCTCTATGTACGAGCGTGTGCCTACAGGCAGTGGCGGCAAAGTCTACGATTCATACTTGCTTAGAGGCGCACGAGCGAAGGGGCCATTTTCAAAGCTTCTCAAGTTGCAGCTCTATATCTGTAGCTGTAGTGTACAGTAGCATTCCCGAGAGTTCAAATTACTTAAAAAGTTGTTGTGGTCCAAAGAAACATAGGATCGATTGTTTAGCTTAATAAATATATGAGTTTAAGAACTCTTCCTTACTTATATCGTTAAATTGATTTTAGAACGATTTCAAATTCCGGGCGTCTCAATGACTGTGCGTATGAGTAACATTGTCCTTAGAAAATATGCATAAATCATACGCCACCAATGTAGTAATAACAGAACAGTAGATATTAAATATCAGTTGTATAAATGTTTATTGTGTTTATTCTACCGACATCTATGTTTAATATTCCCAGTCATTTTATTGGCGTAGATAGGGTTGTATATCGTCACATAGTCCGATAGTCCCGACTTTAACATTTTCATTCCTGTTCAAATAGGATCGGGGAATACTGGAAAAATTGGACTGCTTTCTTCACTTTAAAACAAGTAAGAAAAGGCTAAAGTCGGGCGGGGCCGACTATATGATACCCTACATCACTCCCTGTGTATATACCTGGTATTGATTACTAAACTTATGGGGGCGATAAATTATACAGTACTATAAATGCATCTTTAGTCAAATTTAACGAATATGGCAGAATTGATTGCCTGTAATAAGTTGAATCTGAATCTGAAGTGTGATGTAAACAAATCAGAAACTGATAACGAGCAGTGGCAATTTCTTTGTGTATTTCAGTTAGCAACACTGAAATATAACGTGATGTAGATAATACGTTTAAAATCGGGTTCCATGGTCCACTTCATCAGTTAGTGTTCCTATGTGAAATAATCCATGATCTGGAAAATTTAATCTAGATCCGATGTAATATGAATGCATTAAAATTAAAATTAAAATTAATTCCGAGAGTAAATATAATATGATCTGGAAAATTTAACCAAGACCCAATAACAAATGCAGATTTTACAGCGTGGACATGAGTCATGATCTGCAAAATTTTATAAAGATACGATGTAAGATATAGGATCTGGAGCGGTAATAGTGTCAAATGGGGGGACCATTTGCACGGGGATTGTGCCAAAATATGGACACATATATTTGACTTTCATATTACACTCTTAGATTAATATTCAAGAATTTTCTAAACTCAATTGAAATTGATTTTTTATAAATTCATTAATACCTAAATGTATGAAGAACTCGGCATAAATTTCAGTAAACATATTAACTTGATTTTAGGAAAAACCAAATTTTTTAGTAAAAATTTCCTAAATGGAATTTTTTCCATACAAAGAGTTTATGATTGTTTTTCTTAATTAAAATCTTGGAAATATTCTTCCACATAAGTATGAGTTCACTCAATTGTAAGAATTGTTGATTAGATCCAAAGAAATGTTTTTTAAGTAAATTTGATATCCTATTTCTAGTATATGAACTATTTACTATGACTTTGAAAGAAGGAAACTTTACTTATACATAGCTATTTTCCCTACTTTTAATTAAATTTTTACTGAACTGGAGTAAAATTGTTGATTTAAATTGTAGTATGTATTTTACTCAGATTTAGAAATGCAATTTTTCTGAGTGTAGTTATTCCTAGTTGAAATAGAACATGATCTGCAAAATTTGATCACTTTCAAAGTAGATATTCTTAGTTGAAATATAACATGATCTGCAAAATTGTATTGATTATCAAGATCCAATGTAAGATGTAGGTTCTAGAGCGATACTAGTGTGAACTGGGGGTCCATTTGTATGGGGGCTATACCAAAATATGGACAGATATATTTGACTTTCATAGTATGTATTCTTAGTTGAAATAAAATAAAATCTTCAAAATTTGATAAACTTCCGATGTAAAATGTGGGTCCTAGAGGGGTAATAATAAAAATGGGACCCATTTGTCAGGGCGCTACATCATAAAGTGGGCCCTTATAGATCACTTTCAAAGTAGGTATTCTTTATTGAAATATACTATGATCTGCAAAATTTTTATCAAGATCCTAAGCCGATCCGTATACTTAAAGGTGGGTCTAGCTCGATTATTTCTTCGTGTTACAAAAATTTGGCGGAAAACTAACTTATAATACTCTAGTCCGAAGTGGTGTTAACTCTCACTTTTTATACTCGTTTATATATTAGGCTGGGTCGCGGTCCATACAAATGGAAAAACAAGTTCCAGTCACCCCACGAAAATAAAGATTGGCTTGTTTAATGATGATTTGCAAAATATTTCGTTCCTTGATCAAGCCGTGCTGAAAAATCATCATCACTTAAAATCATGTTTATACACTCCACGAGAATATTATGTCTTTGTGCAGATGTTTTTAACGCCCAAAAGGAAACGAAATAGAACCGTGTTTATTATACGGATCGACTTAGAATCACTTCTGAGTCGATTTAGCAATGTCCGTCTGTCCATCTATTGTTGTAATCAAAGTACAAATCGCAATTATTATCCGATCATAACAAAAATTGGCACAAGTAAGTTTCGTGGATCAAGGACGAATAATATTTAAATTGAAGAAAATCGGTTCAGATTTAGATATAGCTCCCATAGAAATGTCGCTTCCGATTTGACTTTTTTCGCTCTACCAACAGCATATTTACACGATTTTCTTCAAATAAAATAAATAATCCGACAAGAAAAGGCTATAGTGAAAACGGGTAAGATCGATTCAGATTTAGATATAGACCCAAATATTGCTCCCGACTTGTGTTTTTCCAATCTAGAAACCACATATAGTACCCGATTTCTTCAAATTTGGCACAACACCTTATAATCCAACTAGAAACACCTGAGATGAAAGTGAATCAGATCGGTTCAGATATCTATATAGCTCCAATACAAATTTCGCTCCGGATTTAAATTTTTCCGCTCTATACCCTACATATATAGCCCCCATACAAAAATCGTTTCCGACATCACTTGTTTCCCCGAATTCAATTATAACGGTGGAGGGTATCACATATTCGGCCCCGCCCGTCTTTAGCCTTTCCTTACTTGTTTTCCGATTTAATTTGGTGTTACACTGTTTCTCCAAAAAATTGTGAAATAATATACCCTTGTCTTAGAGTAAATTATTGGTCGAATTATTGGATCTTTATAGTATTTTTTGTGGATTTTCAGTGACAACTTTTTCGTATTCGGTGTTATTATCTTATAAAAATATAACGGCAATATATACCTTTCGAATGATGCCTAAATGATGAACATCGGAATGAAATTGACGCCGCAGTGCTCATTTTGTAAGACGAGTTTGAACATTTTGGCTGTGAAAACCATCGTCTACATTAAATTGTTTCACAAAAATGGAGTCAGTGACGTCATTTTTCGTCCGATATTCATCATTTAGACATCATTCTAAATTACACCTCTTACAAAATGTTTCCAAGAAAACCCACAAATCAATATAAACGTCCAATAATACGACCAATGAGTTATTGTAAGACAAGGACAACATTTGTTTAAAGTGTTTTCAAGGGACTATTAATTCAGAAAAAATTGGGCAAGAATGCCACGTAAAAAATACACCTAAAGGCCTCAGGGTAATTTAATATTGTGCCGGTCCTGCATATACATTTTTCGTCCGATATTCATCATTTAGACATCATTCTAAATTACACCTCTTACAAAATGTTTCCTTGAAAACCCACAAATCAATATAAACGTCCAATAATACGACCAATGAGTTATTGTAAGACAAGGACAACATTTGTTTAAAGTGTTTTCAAGGGACTATTAATTCAGAAAAAATTGGGCAAGAATGCCACGTAAAAAATACACCTAAAGGCCTCAGGGTAATTTAATATTGTGCCGGTCCTGCATATACATATGTATGCCTGTGTATGATGTCGCTTCCCTAAGTCGGCGTTTTGCCCCCTTCTCCATGTCGCTGACAACTACACCTAAGTATGAGCGTGTGTAAGCATGCATGGTATGTAGCCATGGTGGTGGCTATAAATATTAAAGCCATTTGCTATTTTCGTAAAAAGTGGCTAAATTTAGAAAAACATCCGATTCCTCTTTTTGCCACTTTTGTCGTTTCGTCGGCGTAACCAGCGCGGGACGGCAGGGAAGTGTGGGTATGTGGCATGTACGAGTAGGTGCTGAATTAAAGTTCATTTCATAGTTTTGCACAAATATTAACATGTTGCTGCCGCTGTTGTTGCTGCTCTGTGCGGTTGTTGTCCCTTGCCAGTAGTAGCACTTTGTTGACGCTGCCAACCCGCCCCCCCCCCCACACACACATCTTCAAGCCACAATGTTTGTACTTCATTTGCACATCAATGTCTGGCGGGAGTAGTCGGCCAAGCAACTGGGTTGCTGGGTTGGGGTTTCGGGTGAAAATTGTACTTGAAATTGCATTTGGAGGAGCCATTATGCAACATGCCGCCACCACAGTCCACAGTGAGCAACGCCGCACTAAGGTGGAGTGGAGTGTTTCTTTCCACTGAGAACTTTGTATGGTTACGTATGTGTGTGTATGTGTGTGTATGTGTGCGTGTGTGTTCGTCTGCAGAAGAAGACATGCAATCAAACACCCAACGTTGTTTGGCTTTTTCTGTTTGTTTTTATTAGCAAAAAGCCGGTTTGAAATTGTTGTTAAATATACTCGAGGGAAGAGCCAGAGCGCAACAACGCGTACAGAGAGAGAGAGAGAGAGCGCGCAAGAGAGGAGAATGTATATAGCAAACTGTTATACACTTGCTGGCTCAGAGAAACAGCTGTGGTAAAAAGTAGTTAAGTTGGAAAAAGTTATCTCTGCCAAGTCTTGCCAGATTGTTGTGATTTTGAATAAAAAACGGTTTAAATGATTTGCACGTTAACATTCCGTTTAACCAAGTCCCTAATTTGTTCTGCAAAGGAAAAACTAATCGAAATAAATATTTTGGGTTTTGATTTAGATTTGATTGGATTTAAAAAATTCTTATTTGCAACAATTCTCGAATCGCAAAGCACCGATTAGAAAATATTTAGTATAGTTTTGTAGCCTCATATGTTGACTTTCTATTCAGGAAGTATTGTCTAATCTCTGCGACCATTTTAATAAAAAATTCCAAATTTTGGAACTTATTTCCCCACTTTGGGAATTTGTTGGACAAAAATACAAAAACTTGTAAGGCATTATTTTCGGAGACATTTTTTCTTCATAATCCCAAAAAAATCGTGACAAAAAAAAACAATTTTTCTCTCAAAAGGATATGTTTTATGAAGAAGTGAAGAGTTTAAAAACAGTTTATAATTTTTAACCATGTTGCATTATAAAAAATAAACAATAAATAAAAAATTAAAAATAAATAAATATAAAAAATCACACAGTTCTTAATAATGCAGTTATTACTTTTGTATTCCGTGCATTGGGTTTCAAGAATTAATTTTCTAGCTAAATTAGTTGCTTGAATTATTATAGTTTTCCATTCTATCATAAGGGCCTCTTTCCAAAACGTATAATCTCATTATATATATCTTTATGAAGGCACGTAAGTTCTGCGAGACTACGAAAAATAACCGAATGAAAAATCCTACCAAAAATTATGAAAAGTGACCCAAAAATGGTGTACATTTCATATGAAAAATCACTCCAGAACTGAGTCTTTTTCATAATAATTAGCCAATATTTTGTATAGGGTGTTTTTTATTGAGGTATAGAACTTCTAATTGAAATAAAACACAAGAAAATCGTTTTAATGTCCATCAAATTTGGCTTTATTGGAAGGATAATTTTATGCAATTAATGTTTAAATATGATTTCGGGCATGTGGCCGCCGCGGCTGGCTTGAATATAGCCAATTCTACAGGTCCAATTTTCCAAAGCTCCAATTGCTGTGCACGGTGGCGAATCGATTCATTCGGGTCCTCTTCAACACTTTGCTCTACAGCGGCAATTGTTTCTTCGGTGCGCACTGTTCGACGTCTCTGCGGATGCGTATTATCACATAGAGTAAACGTAGTGCGAAAACGATCCATGCTTAACCGAATTAATTGCTCTGATGGACGATTATGTCGATAAAATGGACGGAGCTTGCTGTGAACTTCGCGAACTGAACCATTACTTTCGAAATAAATTTGCACGATTTGCAAGCGTTGTTCTTTTGTCAACCTGTTCATGATGAAATGGCAAACCAAACTAAATATTAATCACTTGACAGCTGACAAAATGGCCGCCAGTTAAAAAAGTGATGCCAACTTAAAGTTCTATACCCCAATAAAAAACACCCTTTATATACCACTTCTAGTAATGAAAAATCAATCAAAAAAATCGACCATTGATTTTTTTCGAGATTTTGCATTTATTTGTGGGCGTAATTTCATTTTCCATTCAATTCCAATTTTATTATTTCGATAAGTACTACCATAGACAAAGTCTATTGTAATATAAGGAAAAATCTCATCGCCACCAAAAACATATTTTTCAAGCGATTCTGTTCTGGTGCTTGCCATTCGAACTATTTGGTCGACAATTTGGCAGATCGGTTCAGATTTTCATATAGCCCTAACACATAAGTATCTTCCATGATATGCGGCGTTTTCACTGGGGGCAAATCATCGCAGCAAAAAGAGAGCACCCAAAGAAGTGAAAACAGATGTTCATCTTTTGGTTCGGAAGTAGTGAATATTAGGATCTTATTTTGAAAGACATAAAAGTTTTTTTGAATTTTGCAAAGGAACCACTTTTTCACTAGTTTCTGTTTAAAAAAATCCGCGCTACGAGAGGTAGAACAGCGGACCTTCTGTTTGCTACTACGGTACTCTAACCATCTCAGCTATTCTCTGTTGTGAGTGGGAAAAGATGGATACAAATGGTGTAAAAGTTAAGTTCGGCCGGGCCGAATCTTATACACCCTCCACCAGATTAGTGGCTGTCGACTTTACATAGAAGAGCGGAAACATATTAGATAAATTGTGATATTTTTTATGCACATTCCCAGCAAAAAAGGGCACTCAAAGAAGTGAAAAAGATGTTCATCTTGTGATTCGGAAGTAGTGAAAATTCGAATCTTCACCAATGAATTTAACATGGAGTTATCATAGGAGGGTTGTCCTTTATTTTGAAAGACTTCAAAGTTATTTTAAAGTGTTGCAAAGGAACCACTTTTTCACTAGTTTCCATTTCTGTTTTAAAAAATCCGCCGCTACCGGGGGTAGAGAAAAGTTGCTCTCTAACCGTCTCACCTATCCTCTGTTGTGAGTGGTTAATAACTAAAGCAAACAATTTTGTTTCGTAGAACTGACAATAGCGTGGTGACATTTATTACCGAGATTCGCATAGGGTTTGGGGTCCGGGAATTGCCGGAATAATTTGGACGGGAAATACCGGGGAAAAAATTAAATTTCCCGCGAATAGGGAAATATTTAAAAATACTTTATTGATTATTTTGAGCACAAATTTAGTTTTACTATACAATTGTGAAATTGAGAATATATTTTTAATTAATATATTTACATTACTTGGAATAAATACGCTGAGTCCCCAAACCCAGCTAGAGGAATACAAACATAAAAAAAAATAAAATTGTTCACCTCAAAAATTTTAAAGAGAAATCTGATAGGAATATGTAAATGACAATTTGTAAGAACTAATGACTGAACTATTTCAAAGTTTTTATTTTTTATGAATTTATTTAATTGATATTAAAATTTTAATAGTGTTTCTATTGCTTTTACATATTTTCCCCCTGTTTCTGTAAAATATTTTCGTCTCTAGACGAATGAATCTTCTAAATTAAAGGCCTCATAATATTCTCAGCCATTTTTAATATAGTGTAGATGACAGTCACTTGTGTAATTTTTTGTAAAATATTTGTAGTTTTAATTTGGAATATGTCAGTATTTTAAAAATCAATCCAGTTACTCAATGTTGATATTTTAAACCAAATGGGATTCCACTTTGTTCCCGTCTTCACGGGATATGAAAAAAGTCCGGGAAACCCCAAACCATAGCTGCACATACTACTGTCACGAAACTGCAAATTAATTTCCGTTTCACCGCAGTTGGCATCTCAGGATCTGTGACATACCCTCCATATTCGACCTATTTCAAACCACACCTTATTTGTTAGATATTACAATGGAGAATTATTTTTTTTAACACCAAAGTTTGAACTGACATTTTAGTATGAGTGTGAGAACAGTGGATGGTTATTAAATAACCTTGCCACAATCTACGAATCAATTTTCTTATTCGTGTAGTCACTCGGATAATGCCGTTTGTTGCGTACCAAACGTACGAGTACGAACAACATGTGTACATTAAACTGGGTCGCACATATTGTAAACAAATTATAATTCAAATTTAAAAATGAACCTACTGAATGAAGCATTCCTCGTCCGTTTATCGACACTTATTTCTTAAATATTTCAGGTATTATTCTAATCAATCGCTACTAACTACACAGAAAAAATGTGCAACTGATAGTTTTAACAAAAAAGTCGTGACATTAGGCGTGTTCGATTGGACTTACTAGCTTAATTTTTGTATGGAATTTACTCGCTTAACAAGAAAGTATCTTACTACTCTCTTAGTTACCGAGTAAGGTAACTAACCAGATTTTTATCTCTGATTTATTTAAGTAAAACCAATGGATAAAAATATTACCACCTTATCAAGTCTCTTAATTGTAAGCCAGTAAGCCCCACCGCACCGGCCTATTATGTATCATGGCAATGAAGGCATGTGAAAACAAATTTTAGCTATTTTGTCAGTAAAAATTTGCCGTGCCCCACTCTAATGTACATACATAATAGGTATATATACACACACTCGTTTTTGTGTTCAGGAGGTTGTGTGTATTTTCGTCTGACATAGCGGTATGTATTACATGCATTATAGCCAATGTTTGAAGTTGATTCCGGCCTTTCCAATTAAATGGTTCTCCGATGGCTTCAATGCAGGGTAGGGTGTTGGTTTTCGTCTTGGTTTTCTTGAACTTGTCTGCCAAATCATCGTCATACGATTTTAATGCATGGTACAGCCACACACAGCTATTAAATCGTATTCGGTGGATGTCTGGTATCCGATGTATGGCAACGATGTGCCACATGCACATTGAAAACAACATTTTGTTCCTTTATCCTTCTGTGCACTATGGGCAAAACTGGCATAATTTTGGACAAAAGTTCATTTTGGTAAATTGAAATTCTGAATATTTCCTCAGAATTTTGTCCAAATGTTATCGGCAATAGATACATCAAAGCTGCTCTTTTCTGCCAGTTTTATCTCCAAAATGAAACGCGAAGATAGAATTCATATTTTCAATGAAAACTTAACTTCAAATTATTTCGCCAGACCCTTGCCAACTTTGCTGTAGGTATTCGTTAAATTACACCCACTTTACTAAAAAATCGAAGATTTACAAAAAATGAGGATGTCAAAGAACGCTGATACCAAGGTAGTATGAATGAAGTATTAAAGCACCAATAATCGGCAGAATTGTTCTTGGCATTGGCGTAGGAGGAATATTCTTCCGGGTCATCAATATAATTTAACGATTCTATATTCGACGCAATTATTTCGAATATCACTTGTCGCTGTGTGTCACCCCCTAAATGAATAAATATCGCATGAAACAAATGAATAAGTATCATATATTCATATTCACCAGACATTAGTCTTTCCTTACTTGTTTTTAAAATAAAGATAATATTTATATTTTATAAGCAAAACCTTTGTTAAATAAATACATCGTCGCCGTACTGCTATATTAGTCCATACACCACTTTGGGATTTTTCGATACAATTGATACGATTTTCATGTTTGTATCTATCTCAACACCATCTTTCAAAATGTGTAATCACAATTTCCTATATTCACTAGTCTCCCATATATTTAAGATTAAAGGTGATAAACCTCCGAATACATGCAAACGTGAATCTTTAACGCGTTTTCTCCAATATGAGATAAGTAAGGAAGGGTAAAGTCGGGCGCGGCCCACTGTATAATACCCTACACCTAGGTCGTTACATTTGCTCCGGGTGATATCGTCGTCCGAGGGTTTAAGTGCTCTATGTGCCAAAAATACGTTTTGAGTAAATCGAGTTTGAAATTTAGCATAATTTTTCAAAGAAACTACTCGATGGGATTTTGTGATTTGTATACCATATATTTGTTATGTCAAGATGATTCTAAGGAAACATTTTTATCTCCCGATCACATCTACAACGGGATGTTTTCTAACGGTAATAAAAATCCTGGTTGCTCTATACGCCACCTTAAGCATATTTCCCTGCAAATACATACACGTAGAGCAAAGTAGCATTAACAAAGTAATAAAACACGCTTTCAAATTTTAGTAAAAAACTATAAATATATTTATTTACAAAAAAACAAAAATAAAAACTATTCACAAAGTTATTATAGAATATATCAAAATGATAATAAAAAAATTAAAATCTTAATTTATTTGAGTTAGGTAATAATTTTTGTCTGCTTCAGATATAAAATTGAATAAAAATCTTAAATCAGAAATTTTTTCATTTTGAATTTTTCCTTTTCTGTTAATAATACTTAACTCTGTTTCAAAAATATTTAACGGTGTTGGTAATTGATTCCGGCAACCTTTTTTTATTATGATTACTGTTTGGTAATGAGACTGCAAAATTGAGTTTTTAAATTTAATTATGAACAAGTTATTTTGAATATATTCAAGAACTTTTATTTTAGTAAATGGAAGAATAGAAAAATGTAATTGGTTAGATATCTTAGAAAAATTCTTAAAATCTGATAATTGCATTTCTACAACCTTAAGTTTTATTTTATGTGTTTTAAAATGTTTCAAATAATTAACGAGTGACAAAATGCTATGAATTTCTAAACGTTTCAGATATTTGTCTAAAGCACTGTGAACGCAATCGACTTCTTGGATTTGTGAATGACCAGGCTCAGAAAATTTCTGAATAATACTTTTGACCTGTAAATGGTCTGACAAAAATTTTAAAATTGCTGCGGACATCATTTGATTTTTATTTTGGGCAACGCACGAATCACTCCACATAACTATATTTTGAATAGTTGGATGTTCTATCATCAGAGTATTTAGTATTTTGTATATACAACTACTTATTTCGTTAACTCCACGACTGTTATTAAATTCGTCCCAAACGCAACAATAAGTAAATTTTTCTTTATTGGGAAAAATAACTGTAGCGGTCATATTATGAACATTTATTTTTCGCTTATAATAGAATGACGATGCAAAACCTTTAGGAAGGTTGAAAACGCTTTGCAAATCAAAGCATACAACAACAGAAAAAGGGTCTTGTTTTCGGCGATCTACGTCACGTTCCACTTTAAGGCCATTCGTTTCATTTCTGTGAATATCGAAATCCTTAATTTCATCCTCCGTTGGATTATTATTTATTGAAAATTGTACGCAACGGTCGCATTGGTCATTGGACTAATTAAAAGTGTGGTTAAACTGATCTCTATAAAATTTTTCTGGCACGGGGTTTGTTGTTCCACGTAAAGTGCATACATTTGAGCGATTGATAAATCTGAACTTAAATATTGTCTGCTGGTTGAAGCGCGACAATAATGGGAGTCAATTGTTGGGAAACTTGTAATATGTTGTCTCACTTGTGCCACTCTTTCGTCATCGATAAAATTCGATCTGCTTTTGCCTTTTCGCAAAGGCATTGGAATTTCTGTAGATTTGTCAACCATATTTTGAAAACAGTAGTAGATCCTTTTTGCTGATATGTCAACAGTATTAAGAAAAAACAGTTTGCACACTCTATGAATATTTTCATTGCTGGCCAAGGAATATGAGAACGTTTTTTTCTTTTTCTGTGACTCCATAACACGCTTTCTTTTTAAATCTTTCTTTTTGACAAACTTACAATAAAAGGTTTGCTTATCCTTATCGGTCAGTGCCCAAAATTTTTGGAAAATGTTCGCTCTGTCGGTTTCAGAAAAATTTTGGGTGCAGCCATAGAAACATTCTGTATTACAAACTGGTTTCATTTGTCGAGCTTGTAAAATTTTTCCTGTTTGACTGCAATATTTCTTCCCTTGCTCGCGCAAATTTTTTGCTATGTTCTTTTTTCTGCTGTAAATTTAAATTTATATTAATAGTGTTGAATGCATGTCACACATATTTCTCTTATTATTTACCCAATGTCTCCGTATTGTTTGCAATAAATTCATTGTTGGTGGTTGATGTATATTTTGTTATGTCGAAATCTTGATCATTAAGCAAGTCATCTGCAGATACACAAAATAAAAAATTATTATTTTAATTTATATTCGAATGTACGTATATTACCACTAGAAAAATCCAATCCGGTATCAGAATTTTGTGTCGAAGCTTTAGAAGATGTTTCTGCAACTGGCTTTATTCTTGGCCGTTTATGTCCGTTTCCAATAAAAACACTTTCGTCTAAAAAATTTTTTATATACATACATACATAATTAAGTATTTACATATTCTATAAAATTCAAGGTCACTTATTTTAATTTACCACTTGAAATATCTTCAATAGTTTCTTTATCACTTTTTCTTTTTTTGATAATTTTTTTGCACAGAGGACATTATCAGTCGGTTTGAGTTATATTTTTTATAAATTAAACTACACTTGTTGAGCTTTCTTTAACGATTGATTTACTAAATAAAACAATAACTATTTATTTCTTTACTTTTATTCTATGATCACTTCTTTTCTTTCTAAACGATAACTCCCGACGATAACTCCCCACACACTTCAGAAGTGTTCGTTTATATATACATACTTATTCGAATATAACGGTAAACAAAATTTTGTTATTAGAAAACAAATATGAACGTTAAATGGAATGTTGATAAATCTTAATACTAAGCAAAATTCTTGATAAACCTTTAAAATTGAGAAAAGTAGCAAAATAGCAAAGTAGTAGAGAGAGCGAGAGAGCGAGAGAGAGAGAGAGAGAGTACTCTACAAAAGTATTCTATATCAAAGGAAGAACACTTAATAATTCTTCAACAATATAACTGCAATAGAGCAAAAATGCAACTAACGACTGCACGTAGAGCAAAATGTCAAGCAATAATCAATTTCAAGATTATGCACTGAAATTTTGCTCTATACGCCATTGAATGGCGTATAGAGCAAAAGTTCTGTTTTGTAAGATATAGGGCAAAATGGAAACAATTTATCTCAGCAACGAGAAGAGATAGCTGAAAACGGATTGCAGATTTGAAAAATTTGAGGTCGAAAACCTAAGATTGCATCCTCAACTCAAAATTGTCAAAATGGTGTATGGAGCACTTAAACCCTCGGACGACGATATACGGCACAGCTATAAGAGGAGAATATACCACAAATCTCATAGTTCTATCTGTATTAGTAAGAAATTTTGAACACAAACTTTGAATTTGAGCTATATAAATCTGAACCAATCTGACCCATTTTTACCATTTGAAATATAAGACGCTTTCCCAAATATGATCGAAAACTGTTAAAAATGTGGCTTCTAGAATGGAAAGAATCAAATCGGGGGAGACATTTTTATGGGAGCCATATATAAATCTGAACCGACGTGGCCAACTTTCGCCATATATGTTTCTATTTGAAATATTAGCTAATGTGCCGAATTTGATGAAAATCTGTTCAAATATGATATTTCTAGAGCGGAAATAATCAATTCAGTGGCGAAAATTGTATTGGAGCAACATATATCTGAACCGATCTATTTTTACCAGATCTATATCTAATTGAATTATTTATGGCTTTTTGGTAAATTCGAAGAAAATCTATTCAAATATGTGGTTTCTAGAGAGGAAAAAGTAAAATCGGGAGGAAGAGTAAATTTTATGGGAACTATATCTAAATCTGAAGCTTCGTTGTCCAAAGTTTTATTTAGTTCTAACAAGAATTGCGACCTGCTCAAGAAGTGATTCTAAGTCGATCGGTATAATAAACGATGGGTCTATCTCGTTTCCTTTTGAGTGTTACAAAGAAATACACAAAGTCATTATACCCTGTGGTATACAGTATAAAAATGGCGTGTGTGGACCAAAATAACAGATGATTCATGGCGAGGTTTGATTTATAATGTAAAATAAAACACAAAAATTTAAAAGTGTGCTTAAAATTTTTAATATCGGTTAAAAGAACAAGTTGTGGCATTTACTGTTTGAAAATTATATCATGTAAATATTGGTCATTCGGATGGTCCAATTTTGAACGACTGCTTCAAGCATGGCGACTGGAAAGCACCTTCACTGTTATTGCACAAGTTGAATTTCATACGCTTTAAGGGCGATATCCTTACGTAAAATACGACAAGCCAAGCTGTTGAGCACGACGACGAATCGGTTCGTCGCGGTCTTCGTTCTCACAGAATGCTGTTTTTCGCAATGTAGCTGAACAATTTGTAGACGCCATTGTGGTGTGAGTCCTTCCATGCTGACTTGCCAAATGATTCTGAACAAAAATGACGAAATGCCAAATAAAATTTAATTGATCAATTTTAAATAGACTTTACAGACATCAAATGTGCCTTCTAATTCTGTCCGTAAATCGGCAGCAAATTTTAACTTACCTATATTAATCTTTTCTTTACTCAACAATTTCTTGAAGTAGGGAATCAATTTTAATTCCATATAGCGTGAAGTTGGAGTCCAGCATTTTTTTCGACTACAACTCTGACTTCAGCAAATAATGTGTATTTTATAGAGCGGGAAAAGTCGAATCATCCAATTTCGATGACATTTCTGTGAAACTATAAAACTATATCTAAATCTGAATATGAATCGATTTGCTTCATAATTAATAGCGTCCGTCCTTGATCCGCAACAGTCTATTGTACCAAGTTTTGTTAAGATTAGTATATCGATTAAGAAAGTGAGATAGTATAAGTAATGAAGGGTAAAAATATATTGTGATGAGAAATCTTTAAAATATAAATTTATTTCGTCCAATGTGTCTCTTACGTCAAACGTTCCACAGTCCGCGGAATGAAGCTGATGTCCGGTTTACGATTTCTAAAAATACCACAACTTGAAGTCGTTTCGGTTTCACTCATTCTTCATTTATTTATTATTAAAAGTAACGGACACTCTGTTGTAATAAATTTTTATAGGTGCTGCTATGATTGAAATTAGTATCCTGACGGCGCCAACGCACAAGTTGTGTGGTTTTGGTCGGGCGCAGCATGTGTTCATAATGAACGATTTGTTTTTACTTTGTTTGTTTTACATCCTTCACTTTAGGCGTCGCGTACAGTAAAGATAATTATGGTCATTTAGAGGCAACATTAGCTAGCGCCACAACGAGTTCAATTTTCAGTGAAGAACGGCAAAAAGCCGCTATCCAATCTCAAAGAGGTTTCTTAAGCATTTTTCATAAATTCAGAGAATATTTAATTCATAAATAACACCAAATGTTACTTAAAAATTTTCAACTTCCAAAAAATAAAGTTGTTAAATTTAATATGTTATTGAATTAAGAAATATTTGGTTAAGGAAAACTTTTTCATAAACTTTGCTCATAAGATGGCAAATGATCTTTAGTGCGTCAACTTTATTCGGTTGAGTTCTTTACTTGTAGCAATTCTCACTTCTCCAATCTGAGTTATGACATAAGTGTATTCCCAGATTTAAGTCAAAGACATATTTGTTGGAAAGGTTCTGTCAATGATGTCGAAACGAACCAGTTCAATTTCCCGAAACTAAAAAGTCAGCATGCCAAATGACATGGTGACATTTATTACTTGGCTGCACTTCTGGCTCGATTTGTCAAATCCCAATAATTCTCCAAATCGAATGTGAACTACATCCCATTTCTAGAATATCAGTCAAAAACAAACACATCAAGTAACAAAACATGTGAATATTTTTTGTAGAGTGTTGGGAGTTTTTTGTCGATGTAAGTGGCATTTGTAATGAATACACTGTTGCACCCCGAACTTCGAAAACCTAGATTTTTATTTGTAGAATCCTATTTTCAAAACTGCAACTTCTTCAAGTGTAATCCTCTATATATGACAATATTTCCCCATGTTCTATTACACTGTCCGACAGACCATATTACACTTATGATACAGATGATATACGTCTGAAACTATAGGTCAGATACGGTTAATTGGAGTTTTTAGTCTTTCATTTTCTCATCCTGTTGTCCCTTAAAAGGACTACAAACTTCCAAAGGATACAATTTTTCAAAAAACATTTTTAATACATATTCGCATCCTATGACACCAGTATAAATTCCAAATCAAAGAAAAGAATATGTGCTAAAAATACTTAAAATGTTAAGCTTCTATCTGTAAGCAAGATATGAATAAACTAGAAAAACAACGGGTAAATTTGAAATAGATGTTAATGCTGAACTAATACAGAGAGAAGCATGCTATTTGAAGTATTTTTAATGGATATTCTCCAATTTAATTTGACACTAATATCTTTATCATAGGGTGCGGACAAATATATAAAATATTTTTTTAAAAAATGTTATCCTTTGGAACTTTGTAGTCCTGACCTATACCATAGTCAAGACGACTTTTTTAAAAATGTTGTTATGGTGTTATCAATAACCCACAAAACATTACTCCAAAATGGAGGTCTTCTACTCTAAGAATTGACTATTTATGTACAATTGCGATTATAATCATTCTCAGACGAAAAGAACAACACGGGAAGAACTCACATGGAACATAAATAAATAGTGTCCCATCTTTCCTTTGTCCGGGGAATGAATAAATACTTTCGTACGAGTATTTAGTTCACAAGACTTGTCCAACGTGCGCCGTTGCCGATGCCGCTGCCGGTACCAGTGCCGGTAACTTAGAGTGTTGACATCTTAATGGAACGGAAATTGATAAAGCTTTAGCTCTACATGTACTCGTACAAGTACCGACAATGACAACAACAATAAATTATGGACAAGTTACACGTTTTCCATGCTAAATGAGAAAATTTCCAATTGAAGCCGCCACACACACACTCGCACACACTGAGCCAGGCACGGTCTTTAAGATTTTCACAATTGATGTGATTGGATTGCCTCCAAACGGAACGAATTCGTAGTTAAATATACTCACGATAGCATATAAATGCATACATGTACGTATTAACATTAGGGTGGAACCCAATCATCCTTTCCATCCAAAAATTACACTTAGCAGGATAAACTTATGGTCCAGCTGGCCTGAATTTTTGTACAGCCGGTGAAAGTTTCGAAGGGAGCAAAAAAGTATTGTAAGTTAATGTCTGAGAGAATTCTTAGTGTCAAATAATTTTTATGGAAGATCTTAACCCTCTAGCTCCCCTCTTTATGAGTCAATTTAACCCCCCTTTTTCGGGAAAATCAAAAAAGTCCCTTCAAAAAGGAAATATAAGAATTAAAATGGTCTACAAACAAAAAAGTGTCGAAAAATGTCAGTGGGGGTAACAGAAGACATCAATGTTGTTAATGAAGCTCTTCACGCTTAATTGCAAATTTACACGCCAACTTATACAACAAAATTACCAGGGTTAAAATTGGTCCATGTTTTTCGGAAGATCGATCTTTTTCGACAAAAATGTGGGCATTTCGGATGAGTACGGTAAACCAAAAATACAAATTGGATATCGACCCTGAGGGATTCAATGAATATTGAAGCACGACAATATATATAAATAAAAGAGTGCTCATAAGTATGCCTTATAAAGGGTGATTTTTTAAGAGCTTGATAACTTTTTTTTAAAAAAAAACGCATAAAATTTGCAAAATCTCATCGGTTCTTTATTTGAAACGTTAGATTGGTCCATGACATTTACTTTTTGAAGATAATTTCATTTAAATGTTGACCGCGGCTGCGTCTTAGGTGGTCCATTCGGAAAGTCCAATTTTGGGCAACTTTTTCGAGCATTTCGGCCGGAATAGCCCGAATTTCTTCGGAAATGTTGTCTTCCAAAGCTGGAATAGTTGCTGGCTTATTTCTGTAGACTTTAGACATGACGTAGCCCCACAAAAAATAGTCTAAAGGCGTCAAATCGCATGATCTTGGTGGCCAACTTACCGGTCCATTTCTTGAGATGAATTGTTCTCCGAAGTTTTCCCTCAAAATGGCCATAGAATCGCGAGCTGTGTGGCATGTAGCGCCATCTTGTTGAAACCACATGTCAACCAAGTTCAGTTCTTCCATTTTGGGCAAAAAAAAGTTGGATATCATCTCACGGTAGCGCTCACCATTCACAGTTACGTTACGATTCGCATCATCTTTGAAGAAGTACGGTCCAATGATGCCACCAGCCCATAAACCGCACCAAACTGTGACTTTTTCTGGATGCATTGGTAGCTCTTGCAATGCTTCTGGCTGATATTCACTCCAAAATCGACAATTCTGCCTATTTACGTACCCATTGAGCCAAAAATGAGCTTCGTCGCTGAACACAATTTCTTTCTTTCTGAACTTTCTTAACAGAGCACGCATTTTGATAATAAAATTCAATGATTTGCAAGCGTTGCTCGTTAGTAAGTCTATTCATGATGAAATGTCAAAGCATACTGAGCATCTTTCTCTTTGACACCATGTCTGAAATCCCACGTGATCTGTCAAATACTAATGCATGAAAATCCTAACCTCAAAAAAATCACTCTTTAGTTTGTGCATAACAAACTTCACATTTTTCTATTGCGACAACGCACTTCTAAGTAAAGTCGACAGCCTCTAATCTGCTGGTAATACTGTAGAATGCACTCCGAGGTGGAGAGTATATAATCTTCGGCCCTGCCGAACTTAACGCCTTTTTACTTGTTAGAGCTATAAACAAAGAGTCATCAAAAAAATTGCAAGTACTTCCGTAGGAAGCACATTTTAATCGCATCTCAAAATCCAAATGTGCATTTCCCTCGCCTTTGAGGAAGTTCTTTTAAACAACTTCCAAAAAGCCGATAATATGTTAACATCCCGTAACATTTTACGAATAGCATTTTCACAAGTGAATGGGAGAGCAGTTTTAGTATGGAGTCACAGAGGTAAGGTGTCCACTTTGCACCCAGAAGGTCTCGAGTTCGAATGGCAATTTATTGCTCTTTAAATGTATTTCAAATATTTCATTTTTGATTAATTATTAATACTACATAATATTAGTAAAATTAAGTAAAGTTAATTTATTTAATGCTAATTTTATTTAATTTCTGTTATATATTAATTCATACTAAATAAATATTTTTTAAGTTTCCTAACGAACAAAATTGTATGCTTTAGTTATCCACCACTCACAACAGAGGATAGCTGAGGTGGTTAGAGTTCCGTCGTAGCAACCAGAAGTTCCGCTGTTCTACCCCCGGTAGCGGGGAAACTAGTGAAAAAGTGGTTCCTTTGCTAAACTTTAAAATAAATTTTAAGTCTTTCAAAATAAAGGATGTCCTCCTATGACAACGCCATGTTAAATTCATTGGTGAAAATCTCAATTTTCCCTACTTCCGAATCACAAGATGATCATCTTATTCACTTCTTTGGGTGCTCTCTTTTTGCTGGATATAAAAATCAATGTGTGTCTGTATGTCACGCATAGGACGCCAAACCGGTCGACTGTATCTAATTTCTGGACAGGGGATGGTTCCTGGGTATACTAGGTCATACTTTATGGGGTCTCCCCATCATTAGGTGGAGGGTATAAACATATTTATGCTTTAGCCCCACTTCTATTACCTCCCACACAATTGTCTGTATCCTAGGTAAAATGAAATGCTTTATAACTCCTATATCGGTGTCTCTCCATTCATTCGGTGTCACTCCATTATGACTTCATATATTATCGTGCTTTTACAATTATTTAGAAATTCGGAAACTGGGTCCAATTGCCACAAACTTCAAGTACACCCCACACACATAATCCGGCGCTAAGTAATTTAAGGGTATAGATAAGTCGGTTCAACCGACCGAACTTACATACTTGTTTAAAAATGTCGACTATCGACTACGAAATTATCGCAATAAGTGATTCAGTTAAAACGTTAATCGAAATTTTCGTTAATTTAAGTATTTCCAAAATGGAATCAATTACCACTTTAATTAAAAGCCGCTCCGCTCAGATAAAAATCTTGAGCTAGTATAAGTTCCACCCTACTGTACATACGTATGGATGGTTGTATTTTTGTTTTTGTGTGGGGGAGCAATAGTTGTAACATTCGATGTTGTTTAACTGTAATTACGAGTACATTTTTTAAGGTCTCCTTTCAGAGATTTGCAATTGATGACGTCTTGAGAATTCACAACTTAATTGTGATCATAAATAATGGCATCTTTAAGACACTGACATCCACACACAATCACCAGCTCCACAAAAGAGCAACAGTAACAGCCACAGCAACGACGCCGACAACGCCACCAACAACAATACAAAATAAATGATCGTGTCAAAGGAGGAGATGCACTGAACTCACTCCTCTGCAGACAACGGCTGAATTGGCCTGGCCTGGCCACCGCTCGAGTAATGTGAGACAAATCTCTTGTTATGTGACTCAAGTTGCGGTAATTTCTAGTTTCCCGATACTTTTGCTTGTCCATTTGCTGCTGGTGCAGCGCTGGAGAAAATAGAACTTCCTTATTGCAAGGTCATCATTTAATATGAGAAAAGGGTGTTTACAGCCTCCACAGACAACGTCTGGTAGCGACTGTTGTTGCACCTCCTGCTATGGCCAGAACGGCATCAGCAACACCACCGCCAACAAACGAACGGGGTCTATAAAATCTAAGGTATGGCTGGATTGGCGTACGAGACTGGTCTCCGGTCTGGGCATTGTATCGTTGGCTGCAGCAGTACTTGGTAGCAGGCATTGTTGTTATTAAACAGTAGTTTATGGCCAAATGCTTTATGACCAAAAACTTACCTAATTGGATTTTAACGAGTTATGACTTTCGGGAAATACATACATACATACACAGGCACATATATATGTGCACTTACCCGCACGAGTTGTTACAATATGTATGTAATCCATACATGTATGTGGGTTGCTTCACAATCTTCACGAGTCGATGTCCACCATCGTAGGATGCGAGGGGATACACATTCCCATTTGTTCTACTGACGACATCGAAAATTGAACGTCACACACACACTCCTTCCTTCTTGAAGAATTCATTAGTAATGCATCATATTGGCACTGCAAATTCAAACATACGAGTATCTGTAAATTTAACCAGGGAATACGATTACCCATCAATTCTCGGAGGTATTCATCGTCGTGGTATCTAAGATTTAAGAAGATTTTAATCATTTTGCCATAAATAACTGCAGCTTTGTGTTAAATATTGAAGAAGTGCTAAAAAATAAAAATATATTAGAACCATTTAAAATTTTGTTGATATGTTATTTAGGGCAACTAATCTCAGAATAAGAGCGTCCCTTCTTCCTGAAAAAGTAAATTTGTGTAAATTTCACTTATTTTAAGTGAATTACGGAATACTTCGTACCTGATATATGAAGTATTACAATTGGGCAAATTCGTTTTTTGTGGTTAGGAAAATTTTTGTGTACCCTCCACAACGGTATTACGTCTTTGTGCATTTCTTTGCAACAGAAACAGAAAACCAACCATCATTAATTATACCGATCGACTTCGAATTCGTAATCTGGGCAGAATCTTATATACCCTCCACCGCCGAGAGAATTCAACAGTATTACCGCTAGATTATCATATTGTGATGCTTCATTATTATAATGTTAATAGTCTTCTAATATATAAATATATAAATTGAATTGAACATCTTCAAAAATATGTCCTAAATATTTTGAGCATTTCCAGTCGTTATCCGCATTTGCCTCTTCTTGATTCCACCTACCGCCCCAATGTCTGTACCATTTCGATAGGAAAGGTACTTATATTGAAGATCCAAAATGTTTCAGAGTGCAACGTACACACCTTATTTTATGATTTTAGCTATAACCGTTTTACTCCTTTTCCTATTTAGACCCTAAAAAACTTCGTACCTCTTTTTCTGCGTCTACGCAGTCAGATGAGTGCAAATCAAGCAACCGCTTGATTGGTGCCAATTTTTATCCCAATAGATCCCCAAGGTACGAATGTTTAAAAATATCTTTATTTTTCGAGCATACGCAGTCAGAGCAATATACACATTGAATTTCACTATTCCAGCCGTAGCCGACTAGTTGGTACAATTTTTATCCCATTTCTTCCCAATTTCCGTCCAAAAGTACAAATTTCGAAAATGTTCTTTATGATTCGCGACTACACATTCAGATGAATGCATACACTGAATTTCATGATTTCAACTTCAGAGGTTTGGGTGGAACCATTTTTATCCCTTTTTCCAATTGTCCCCCTTAAAAGCACGACTTTTGAAAAGTCCTTCTATTTTACGTGTCTACTCAATTAGAGAGATGTACATTATAAATTTCATGTTTCTAGCTGTTGTCATATTATTAGTATCATTTGTATCCCCTTTTCTGCCATTTCATCCGCTGAATGTTTTATTTAATTTCTGGTGCTTTCATGCTACAGGGGGAATGTACGCAACAAATTTCAAGTGCATATAACATAGAAATTAAAAAATGCTTAAATAATCTAAATAATGGGTTAATTTTCAGTCCATGTTTGGGAACAAATTTTCCGTCTGGGCCGATTTCGCCCACTTTCAATCCCAACCGATCCGCAAACATAAGACACATTTAGGGAAAAATTAAACCTTCTAGCTCATTTCGTTCGGTGGCTACCGTGCTTCCAACAGACAGACGAACATGGCTAGATCGTCCTAGAATTTTACCACGACCCAGAATATTTCAAGGTGTTACAAACGGAATGACAAATTGAATTATTAAGGACGGGGGCTTGGGTGGAGGGTAAAAAATGCGGGTTTAAAAATTTAAGCGGGATTGGGCATCATAAAGAGGGATAATCTCGCGAAAAGCGGGATAGATGGCCAACCTTATTAATAACTAAAGCAAACCACGTTTAGCCAGTATCGACCCAGTGTTCGTTTTTGGTTGGTCCTTGATGAGTTAATATGAGCTAATATACAATGCAAACAATTATTAAATAAAATTAGTATTATTATTAATAAGTTAAATTAGTATTAATGTTATTGATTTTTGAGTTGAAGGATTTATGTATGGGTCATATATCATGGACCGATGTGACTCCATTCACAATGTATGTCTCTTGTTTAAATATAACATGTTCTGCCAAATTAGCTTAAAATCTATTAACACAAAAGTTAAATCGGGAAGGACATTTGTAAGTTTATAGGTGACAAGAAAATAAGACCAGAGTACACAACCTTTCTTTCGAAAACATTGGCCAAGCGCATAGGAGATGTTTTACAGATACTGGTTCCTCTTCGTTTCCACAGCTTCTGCACAGATCATTGGTAGCAACATTTAGTGTCACTGTGTGATTGACAGGCAAAAAGTTGACTACTTTCCTTATTTATACATTTTTTAACATATATTTACGTATTTATTCATAATGCGAAGAACAAATTTATTTCTTTTTTGTATTACAGATTTTCACTTTTTTAGATTTTGAAAATTGATGAAATGTAATTTCTTTTTTTGACTTTGTCGAAGTGTTTCTAACACATTTCTCACCTTTCACGTAGAAACAGTTGTTTAGTAGCGATCGTTAAAGAAATTCGAAAAAAGTGTTAAAAAAACATTTTTCTTTTCACAATTTATCTAGTTAAACTAAGTTTTATCACAAAAATTAAATTCTATCGGAGAATGGCAAAGCATACCACAGCTTTTCATAATTAAACGAAATTTTAATTTTATTATACACTCCACGAGAGTATTATGTCTTTGTGCATTTGTTTGTAACACCCAAAAGGAAACGAAATAGACCCATTGTTAATTATACCGATCGTCTTAGAATCACTTTCTGAGTCGATTTAGCAATGTCCGTCTGTCTGTCTGTCCGTTCGTCCGTCCGTCCATCTATTCTTGTAATCACGATACAGGTCGCAATTGTAGACAGAACCAAATGAAACTTTGCACAACAATGTTTTTCGGGATAAGGACGAACGCTATTTAATTTGAAGAAAATCGGTTCAGATTTAGATATAGCCCCCATACGAATTTCACTCCCGATTTGACTCTTTTCACTCTAGATACCACATATTACAACAGATTTTCTTTAAAATTGGCAAAACATCTTATATTGTAACTAGAAACACCTGTGGTAAAAATGTGTTAGATCGGTTCAGATTTATATATAGCTCCCATACAAATTTCTCTCCCGATTTGACTTTTTCCGCTCTAGAGACCACATAATGTATCAGATTGTCTTCAGATTTGGTAAAACATCTTATATTGCCACTAGAAACACCCATGGTGAATATCGGTCAGATCGGTTCAGATTTATATATAGCTCCCATACAAATTTCGCTCCCGATTTGACTTTTTCCGCTCTAGAAACCACATATTGTATCAGATTGTCTTCAGATTTGGCAAAACACCTTATATTTAAACTAAGAACATCTATGGTGAAAATAGGTCAAATCGGTTCAGATTTAGATATAGCCCCCATACAAATGTCGTTCCCGATTTGACATTTTCCTCTGTAGAAACCACATATTGTACTCGATTTTCTTTAAATTTCGCACAACATCTTATAATCTTACTAGAAACACCTATGCAGAAATTGGGTAAGATCGGTTCAGATTTGGATATAGCCCCCATATAAATGTCGCTCCCGATTTGACTTTTTCCGCTTTAAATGCCACATATTCTAATCGATTTTCTTTAAATTTGGCACAACATCTTATAATCTAACTAGAAACACCTGTGGCTAAAGCGGGCTAGATCGGTTCAGATTTAGATATAGGCCCCATACAAATGTCGCTCCCGATTTGAATTGTGCGCTCTAAAATCCATATATTGTACCCGATTTTCTTTAAATGTAGGACAACATCTTATAATCCAACTAGAAACACTATGCAGAAATTGGGTAAGATCGGTTCAGATTTAGATATAGCCCCCATACAAATGTCGCTCCCGATTTGACATTTGCCGCTTTAAAAGCCACATATTGTGCTCGATTTTCTTTAAATTTCGCAGAACATCTTATAATCTAACTAAACAAACCTATGGTGAAAGTGGGTAAGGTCGGTTCAGATTTAAATAATGCCCAAATACAAATGTTGCTCCCAAAAGTTTAACCGATTTTGGTCAAACTATACATTTTATATTTCACCTATTTCGTTCCAGGTTTCAATATATCCTCATACAAATGTCGTTTCCGATATAAAATTTTTTTTCAAACACATACATTTACAGGATACAAAAAACCTTCCCGTTTTCACTTTTTCTCCGAATTGAATTGTATTCGGATTGAAAGTGGAGTGTATCATAGAGTCGGCCCCGCCCGACTTTAGCCTTTCCTTACTGGTTTTTTACTAGTATTTTGAACCCGGCGTTGCACGGGTTAATTTTTTTCTTTTTCCTCTACTTCGTATGCTTCGGAAGACAAAATGAGTAATTTTTGATAGTTTACATTTTTGGTGTCTATCATGACCTAGTATATCCAGGAACCATCCTCTGTCCAGAGGTTAGATACAGTAAAATTTCAGGAGAATCGGTCCGTCCACCTGTTTGGCGTCCTATACGCAACATACAGACACATATTGATTTATATATATATATATATATATATATATATATATATATATATATATATATATATATATATTAGACCGGTCCTTATTTATATGGACAAATTTATTTTCTCGAATATATGTTACGGCAAGCGCTAAAAATATTCGTTTTAGTCCCAAAAAGCATAAAAAAAATTTGACAACGATTTGATAATTTTTAGCCGTGCCCCAAGCACCTTTTTGTTTTTATTATGAGAAATAAGGCAAAAATATATATATTTTTTATTTTATTTACATTTATTTGAAAATTAAGAATAAACTTAAATATTTTTATTAATTACATACTCATAGTAACATTAATATTATTTTAATTTAATAGTGAAGTCTTTTTAAAAGTGGGATAATTCATGTTATATTCTTTAACCACCTGAAAAAGGAATTGTTTCTCCTCTTCGTTGTGGGTTAATTTATTATTATAATCTGTAATGAATTTGGCGCCTCTTTCAGCTGCATCATTCACTACAGTTAGGTTTTTACAAATTTGTGATCCGTGAGCGTAGTCAAATCTTTCATTCCAATCCGATGGATCGACTTGCAAAAATTCTTTTGAAATTTCTAAACGATCAAAGAATGCGTGTGTATTGGAATTTACAAAATCGCTTAAATCTTTTTGCGCAAATGTGCCGATATTTGTTGGATTAGTTATTATTCGCTTGCATTTTTCTGTATTTGCTTCAACATTAATTGCCTGAACCATTTTTTTTAATTGCAACACTTACATTAGGATCGAAGAATGAAAGACCGACTGCTTCTTCCAACAAATACCACAAATGATTGCTGATTTTTTGTAGCAAAGCAAGAGCTATATCCCTTTCAGGATAAGCCTTAATATTTTTAATTAAATTTAAGTCTTGATTTGGTGCTTCAATTGCTTTAGTGCATCCAAACCAGGCTTTTACATAAATACGAACTACGAACAGACAGACACAACGTATACCGTTTAACTCTTGGTTGGTCATATTGAATTCATTACGAAACAAATACATTTTAAGTGCATAAATACATTTTGACATCCATCGAGCATGAGAAGTTGCACCAGGTATACGAAAGGTGTTAAAATTCGGCACCGTACCACCAAGAAAAGTGACAACTAATTGCAATAATTATTTGTAGTCGCGTCTGCTATGAGCTTGTTTTAAGTTATCTAGACAGTAATTTAAAATTGTTCCACGTTCTTCAGCAGTCAATACTGTAATGATGTGTTCATCTTCTAAACAACTCTTGTAATTTAATTTGTCAATATTAATCCAGTATTTGCTAAAGCGATTAAAAATTAGCACTTCTGGACCGGCTGTAGTAGCCACTCTAATTTCAAACACTTTACGGATCAACAACTCGTAAATATGGTGTCTGCAGGGAAAATATAATAAATCGCGACCTAGTTTTCCTTCAAGCAGAGCAGCAGCACCGCTTTGAACTCCTGTATTATGAGCAGTTGTGTCGAAGCAGATTATTTGAACTAGATCAAGCATTTCATATTCATTTATTGAATTAAACACGGCATCTGATATTTCTTTTCCACTCGAAGATTTTAACTTTGGAATGCCAAGTAGTTTATCGATACCTTGAGATGAGACTATGATTGGCAAGCGGTCAACTTTTTCCCTGCCACTAATTTCTGGTAACATTGTACCATCCCAGTGCAAAACAAAACTACGTGGAATCTGGAAATAAAAACTCAAGTTTCTTAATTTATACTCAGATCATAAAAAAAGAAGCATAGGGAAAACCCACATTACAGTACTTACATCAAAGTTTGCTGCAATGTTTTGTGCTGTTGTTGCACGATGCTTCTGACGCATTCGACGAATTGATGATCTATTTAGTATAAGATCTTCGATATCATAGCCCAACGCATCAGCAGTTGCGCTTAGGATATGAACTGCAGCACCATCAGTGATTTTCCACTTATCCAAAGTTGAAAGCAGTCTTGGTGTAAAAAAAATTGTTTTACCTCTGGAGATACCTGATATACCTGGATTTGGATTTGATACAGATGTTGATGTTGATGTTGATGCTACAACTTCAATATCGTTTTCGTCGTCAATGTCAATCATACCTGTTTTACAACAATAATTCTGATTTGCTTAAAAGATAGAATATTTAATTGTATACCTCTTTGAATCTGTTGTTCATATAACTCTTTTCGTTCATCTTCTTTTATTCGACGCTGGTTTTCTTGTTCTTTCTGGACTGCCTTTCGCTTTTCTTTCTGCATTACAATTTTATCCGTTCCTAGCATACAACCTGGTCTTCCTTTTTCTCGTTGCTTTTTTAAGAACTCTTTGTCTTCTTGTATTTTAATTCAAACGCGTTTGCATGTGCGATATCGAATAAATCATCTAATTTATCTTGAAATTCAGTTTCTTTCCTGTTTTGACATTCTGTTTTTCGACCATGATGCTTTGTAATATCTCTCCACTTGTTGTATAATTTTTCCAGCTTCTCAATGCAGTGTTTTTCATGGTGTGTTGGAATTCGTGCTTTTTGCCAAAACGTGCTGACCTCAGCAACAACTAATATAGAACTTTCTCTTAAATTTAAGCCAACTATTCTTAAATTATAAAATAAAACTTGTAGCACTTGTTTTCTTCCTGGTAATTTAGCTCCAGTAATTTGGTGGTCCATTACGCCAATTAACATAATGTCATCATCCGATCGAAGTCTTTTGGTTGTCATCGCTTTAGATTTTTAATTTTAAAATGTATTTGTTCGTTTTGGATTTTCTATGAATTTAAAAAATAAAAAATATTAATATTTTAGGCAAAAAATATTTATTTTCTTCATACATTTATTTTTACCGGCTAAACTGTTGATTATATAGGAAAACGCTATATATACACATTTTAAAGGAATTGTAATTCTTAATTATTTTCAATTTATTTAAACAAAATCGGACTAGTGGTTCTCGAGTTATGTCAAAAAAGAGCACCAAAGGTGATAATTTCCCCTATATGATAGTAACTATCTTTAATGACAAACAATTGTTGGCGGGGGCACGCCTAAAAATTGTCCAATCAAGCTTTTGTGTATTTTTAGGTTCAAATAGAGAAGTTTTAGCGCTTGCCGTCATACGAATTCGAAAAGAAATAAGGACCGGTCTAATATATATATATATATATATATATTATATATATATATATATATATATATATATAGATTAAAATTACAATTATCGTCAAAGGTACCCTTATTATTTTTGAAGTATAAGCCCGGTCGAGGTAATTATGAGGGCGACAAATGTATCTTTCCGTACAGTTGTTTATTACCATTTGTACAAAATTGAAATTGCTTTTTGAAAAAAAAAAACGATTTTTCTTTTGGCGATTTAAAGAGCTAAACTAAATTTTATCACAAAAATAAAAATATATCTGAAATTAACATTGGTTTTCCTCCTACTTTGTCTCGCCCAATGTCCATAGTACAGGGTGGCCCATTTAAATTTTTAAATTATAATCGGCTATAAAAAAAGTACTATTTTTTTCAAATTTCTAGTTTTAAGTTATTCAAATTTTTAGTTTTATTGAAAGGTTGGATTTTGCCGTTTAATAATGGAGCACAATATCATTCATATGACTACCACGACGTGGGTTCTCTGTACCCCATATACGGCAATTTTGCTTATTGACATAGTCACCGAGATGAAAATGAGCTTGATCTGAAAAATTCTTAATCTCCTGCCAAACACGCATCGGATGGTGCGTGAATGGTGAAGCTCCAGTCGTTGGACCAATTGAACTTTGTAAGTCTTCATACCGAGGTCTTTATGCTAAATTCTTCTCAAAGAAGTGCGAGAAATGTTCAGTTCCTGAAAACGATGACGAGTTGATGTTGATGGATGTTCTTGGACATTCTCAGCTGGACGAGAATGTACACGGGCTGGTTTGTCCAATAACGATCCATTTTCATGAGCTCGCTTCACAAATTGACGCGCAAACTGAACTAAAGGCCGATCTCTTCTCGAGTTTGCGTTAAAGACTCACTACTTTGGAAGTAAGTTTTTAATATTTCCCAATTTTGTTCGAGCGTATAGCATTTTTTTAAATTTCGGTAGTTCAAATTTAAAATGGCCCACCCTGTATGTATTTCAACAAAGAAAGAAACACTCCTTTATATGTACACAAATATCGTACCTATCGAAAGATGACTGCATCTCCCATTTGTTGAGAATTTGCATAACACCTGGACTCCATATAACTTCCAAACTTTTATATAATTTCACTCAGAGTTCCTTTCATTGCGATTCCTCATCTGAAACAGCTCCGATTCCGGCGCAATAAAAATTTAATTATCGCCATAAAATCGATGGGAGCTCATTAAATAAAATTAATTGAAGCAGAGAGTTACGAGTGCTGTCGTCGTAAAAGGTGTTGCCATTATTTTTTAAGTGTTTATAACGCGCATTTGAATCGACATTAAAGTCAAGTCAACGATTGACTTTGTTGCTGTCGCTGTTGCACTGAAATGTTGACTTCGTTCAAATGATTTAACCGAATATGCAAATGAATCCTTTCATTGTTGTCGTTAAAACACAACCAATTCTCCCGCTCAATAAATATTGCTCATCATAATAAACCGTTATTTTATTTCATTCCATTTCAATAAATTTTGGCACACTTAAGAAAAGGTGACGTGGCGCGGCGTAAGAAAAATGCGCAAATTTATTGAGATGCCATAAATGGAAAGCAATTGATAATGATTGGGGACACAGAGTGCCAACCTTTTGTCAAAAGTAACGCCTTTATACTGGTTATAGCTTCACTGCATTGTGTACATATTTATTGGGTACAGGTAGGGATTTGTAATTACCCATGTTTTCTGAATTCAAGGAATACAGTTTGCATTTTGGTTTGGATGACACGTTCAATGCACCCTAATGAACATTATACCGGGTCACAGTTGCTGTGTGACTGTGGTTGTCCGCGCATAAACCGCCATTTTAAGATAAACATGAGTTCTAGAGGTTAAGTAAAATCGCTCTATCTTCGAGTTGCTAACAGATATGGCCAAAGTTTAATTTTAGGTGCGGACAATAGTAAACCTCTTAGTTTTTGTGAAAGGGTTAATCATTTGTAGGTATTTATTTTTTTATCGCACAACAACAGTGGGTATTTATTCATGTATTTATATTCACGCCAAGATGGCCCCTTAAAATATACCGATCGACTGGGAATCACCAGCTGAATAGATTTAATGACTTTTTTGTCAGTCCGTACGTCTATATGTTCATGTGTACGCTGTCCACGAGAAGCTTGTGATCAAGGTACATTATTTTTTTGGCCAGATAGGTACTGTGTAGAAGGCCAAAATCAGCACTGGATATAAATCTAGTGGCGTTGACATATATGCGTGAGTATTTAGAATTGCGTAAGTTTCGGCATATATGTATCTGACATGTAAGTTGAGTTTTTGTGTTTTGAGAGAGTAGAATTTTATGGCAAATGGTTTTGTAGAAAATTTTGACCCTTTTTTATCAGTGTGGGTTGTGCCACGCCAATCTTTATTTTCTTTGATAACATGTAATTTCGTGTGGGTGGTGCCACGTCAATAAGCGACTTTTTTAATATTTTATAGAGTTTAAGTATATAGGTATATCAAACCCCAGTATTACTTTTATTTCTAAAGTTGTTTTTCCCAAAATAATAGTTATAAATTGATCTTGTTTAATACGCAAACTCGCCCACAATCAATGAGAAAAATCCTCAAAAAAAAAAATCGGCAGCGGGTGCTCTGGGTGGGCATATCCAGACCTTACATAAGCCAAATGTAATTTGTTTCCCGCCCTCATCTCTTAACAGGTAAGTTTTAGAAAAGTGTCTAAGGAACGACGAGGCTCGCTTTATATACAGATATTACCAGACGAAATATACAGTAATACTGAGCTTCTGAGAGAACTATATAGACATATTGGCTGCTGTTTATACACTCCACGAGAGTATTATGTCTTTGTGCATTTGTTTGTAACACCCAAAAGGAAGGTAGATAGACCCATTGTTAATTATACCGATCGACTTAGAATCACTTTTTGAATCGATTTAGCAATGTCCGTCTGTCTGTCTGTTCGTCCGTCCGTCCATCTATTTTTGTAATCACGATACAGGTCGCAATTGTAAACAGAACCAAATGAAACTTTGCACAAGGAAGTTTTTCCGGATAAGGACGAACGCTATTTAATTTGAAGAAAATCGGTTCAGATTTATATATAGCTTCCATACAAATTTCGCTCCCGATTTGACTTTTTCCGCTCTAGAAACCACATATTTTATCAGATTGTTTTCAGATTTGGTAAAACAACTTATATTTAAACTAGGAACACCTATGGCGAAAATAGGTCAGATCGGTTCAGATTTAGATATAGCACTCATACGAATTTCACTCCCGATTTGACTCTTTTCACTCTAGATACCACATATTTTATCAGATTGTTTTCAGATTTGGTAAAACAACTTATATTTAAACTAGGAACACCTATGGCGAAAATAGGTCAGATCGGTTCAGATTTAGATATCATACGAATTTCACTCCCGATTTGACTTTTTCCGCTCTAGAAACCACATATTTTATCAGATTGTCTTCAAATTTGGTAAAACAACTTATATTTAAACTAGAAACACCTTTGGCGAAAATAGGTCAGATCGGTTCAGATTTAGATATAGCCCCCATATGAATTTCACTCCCGATTTGACCCTTTTCACTCTAGATACCACATATTTTAACAGATTTTCTTGAAAATCGGCAAAACATCTTGTAGTTAAACTGGAAACACCGGAAACACCGTTTGTAATACCTTGAAATATCTATCTGGGACCCTATAATATATATATATATATATATATTCTTGATCGTTATAAAATTTTAAGACGATCTAGCCATGTCCGTCCGCCCGTCTGTCCTTCTGTTGAAAGCACGCTAGCATCTAAGCGAAAGGAGCTAGGACGTCCAAATTTTACATAATGTGTCCTGTAGTCGTAGATCGGTTGGGATTGAAACTGGGCGAAATCGGCCCAAAGGGAACTTACTTGATATTCCTCTTGTAACAAAATGTGCACTATAAAGTGATTTTGATTCGTAAGGGGTGAAATGAGGCACGAAGGGATAAAAATAGTACATATCAAACGAAAACACAAAATTCGCTGTGTACATTCCTCTACTTGAGTAGATACATAATTTTTACAAATTCGTACTTTTAAGGGATAAAATGGGAATATAGGGATACAAATGGGAAAATCCAAACGACTGTACCCAGAATAATGAAATTTGGTGTATACATTCCTCTGATTGCGTAGACACGTAAAACAAACGGATTTTTCGAAATTCGTACTTTTCAAAGTTTGTACTTTGGACCAATATTTATTTTGAAAATATTAATATAAGAATATTTATTTTTAGAATTGAATTGAATTGCCTTATAATAAAAATATTATATTTATTTATCAAATTATTTTTTCAATATTTGTATTGTTATTATTCAGGTTTATGTTTGACATTTGGAGAATGGGACGCTATGGACAAAATTGGGAAATATTAATAAATTGCTTTCAAAGTAGTAAGTCTTTAACAGAAACTGTAAGAAATTTACGTGGAAAATGTTCGAGAAGGGATCAGCCTTCATGAAGCTCATTTTCATCTCGCTGGCTATGCCCACAAAGAATCAAGCCCCCCCTGGACAGCATCACGACCAGTTTCCACACTCTTAATTCTATTCAAAGCAAAAAAGAAGTGAGGACAACTGGAAATTTGTCGTCCTAACTAACGCTGTTGGTTGGTTGGTGCCAAATGAAACGGCTCTCATTATTCACAGTCGTTATCGTCAATTTTGTTTACAATTCAAATACTCGCAGTAGTGTGGACATTTGTTACCATATTTGTTTAATTTCCAAGACTTCCTGTTAGCCATTTCCTGTTGCTTATTCTTGTCGTTATCGTTGTTGTTGCTGTTTGTTTGTTTACTTTTACGAAGAGAAAACAAACTTAGCATTAGTTTCTTTAGCCATCGGTGCATTCGACAACGAATGCAACGGACTAATTTGAATGTGATGATGTACGAGTGTGTCTGGACATGATGTTCACTTCCATCCATTTCCATTTCCATTCATTCATTCATCCATGTCCAACAACATTGTGAAAATCGAAGAACAACTTGGAAAACACTTGTCTGATTGCATGTCAAATGCTAATAATGTAATTTTCTTCCTGTTCTGCCACGTTCACAGCCCCCTCCCCACCTGATATTGGTCGTTCTGATGTGTCTCCCGGCCCACCTTAGAAACGCAGCTTTTGTCTCGAATCGGATTAATCTCTAATAATTCGCGTGCAAATTATAATAAACGATGAACAGCGAGAAGCAGCAAATGAATGACGACTGACTGGATGGCCGAATTAAATGAATGATGAAACGAACGGGCGTACAGTGGTTTGGAATGAAAAGAAAATGTCAACCAAATTATAACACAGTGGCTTCAAATAGTTTTTTAATTTTATATAACTTTTGAATGGGAAACAAGTAAAAACGGCGTTAAGTCCGGCTGGGCCGAACTTTATTTACCCTCCACCATGGATTGCATTCCACAGAGGCTGTCGATTTTCGCAGTAGTGCAGAAGTGCAGTAATAGTCAACCCTAATTATTTTTTTGAAAATTTCTTTTGATATATATATTTATATTGTTACTAATTCTTTAAGCTGGGATAACAACGTTAATAAAAATGTAATTTTTTTGCTCAAAATAAAAAATTATTTTTCACATTGTATATAACAATATAAATATATATATCAAAAGAAATTTTCAAAAAAATAAATAGGGTTGACTTTATTGGACTTAGCCTCGATAACCATCATTTTGACTTACACTGGATAATTATCCAGGCTAAGTCAAACAATTTTAACACAAAATTATTTTTTCAAAATTTGTTTTCACACGCACATTGATATTGCTTTTGGCGACAATTTTAAAAAAGAATTTTTTATTTTGATTGAAATTTTAACATTTTATTTAGAGTTTTGTATATATATTAGACCGGTCCTTATTTATATGGACAAATTTATTTTCTCGAATATATGTTACGGCAAGCGCTAAAAATATTCGTTTTAGTCCCAAAAAGCATAAAAAAATTGACAACGATTTGATAATTTTTAGCCGTGCCCCAAGCACCTTTTTGTTTTTATTATGAGAAATAAGGCAAAAATATATATATTTTTTATTTTATTTACATTTATTTGAAAATTAAGAATAAACTTAAATATTTTAATAATTACATACTCATAGTAACATTAATATTATTTTAATTTAATAGTGAAGTCTTTTTAAAAGTGGGATAATTCATGTTATATTCTTTAACCACCTGAAAAAGGAATTGTTTCTCCTCTTCGTTGTGGGTTAATTTATTATTATAATCTGTAATGAATTTGGCGCCTCTTTCAGCTGCATCATTCACTACAGATAGGTTTTTACAAATTTGTGATCCTTGAGCGTAGTCAAATCTTTCATTCCAATCCGATGGATCGACTTGCAAAAATTCTTTTGAAATTTCTAAACGATCAAAGAATGCGTGTGTATTGGAATTTACAAAATCGCTTAAATCTTTTTGCGCAAATGTGCCGATATTTGTTGGATTAGTTATTATTCGCTTGCATTTTTCTGTATTTGCTTCAACATTAATTGCCTGAACCATTTTTTTTAATTGCAACACTTACATTAGGATCGAAGAATGAAAGACCGACTGCTTCTTCCGACAAATACCACAAATGATTGCTGATTTTTTGTAGCAAAGCAAGAGCTATATCCCTTTCAGGATAAGCCTTAATATTTTTAATTAAATTTAAGTCTTGATTTGGTGCTTCAATTGCTTTAGTGCATCCAAACCAGGCTTTTACATAAATACGAACTACGAACAGACAGACACTACGTATACTGTTTAACTCTTGGTTGGTCATATTGAATTCATTACGAAACAAATACATTTTAAGTGCATAAATACATTTTGACATCCATCGAGCATGAGAAGTTGCACCAGGTATACGAAAGGTGTTAAAATTCGGCACCGTACCACCAAGAAAAGTGACAACTAATTGCAATAATTATTTGTAGTCGCGTCTGCTATGAGCTTGTTTTAAGTTATCTAGACAGTAATTTAAAATTGTTCCACGTTCTTCAGCAGTCAATACTGTAATAATGTGTTCATCTTCTAAACAACTCTTGTAATTTAATTTGTCAATATTAATCCAGTATTTGCGAAAGCGATTAAAAATTAGCACTTCTGGACCGGCTGTAGTAGCCACTCTAATTTCAAACACTTTACGGATCAACAACTCGTAAATATGGTGTCTGCAGGGAAAATATAATAAATCGCGACCTAGTTTTCCTTCAAGCAGAGCAGCAGCACCGCTTTGAACTCCTGTATTATGAGCAGTTGTGTCGAAGCAGATTATTTGAACTAGATCAAGCATTTCATATTCATTTATTGAATTAAACACGGCATCTGATATTTCTTTTCCACTCGAAGATTTTAACTTTGGAATGCCAAGTAGTTTATCGATACCTTGAGATGAGACTATGATTGGCAAGCGGTCAACTTTTTCCCTGCCACTAATTTCTGGTAACATTGTACCATCCCAGTGCAAAACAAAACTACGTGGAATCTGGAAATAAAAACTCAAGTTTCTTAATTTATTTCTTTCAAAAAGGCGCATATACATTTGGCGTTTCTTCCTAAAGTGCTAATTTCTGCTATTTTTTCTCAAAGATGACATAATTCCGTCGAGTTTAATGATCCTTTTGAATAATTTTGCCTCTTTTGAATAATATTGCCCTAAAAAAATAAATAAAAATAATACCCTAGACCACGAAGTGGTGTAGGGTATAAAAATATTTTCATTATCCCATATGTTGACTTCTTACTGAGAAAGTATTACCACATCCCTGCGCAAGGCCGTGCGCAGGAGAGGGGTTTTGGGGGTTCAACCACCCCCGACCCAGAGAGATTTCGAACATATACTTTTTTAAAACCTTCTAGACTTTGTGAAGCAATAAAATATAGAATTTTTAAGTTCTTTTTGAAATAACTCGTCTGAAATGGTAATTTTGCAGTAAAATCATGAAAACAGGAAAATTACATAAAAAATCGTGGACACTTTCTTGAATTTCGGACAAAGGTCATGAAAATACAAACAAACTAAACGAATTGTGCAAATGCTAATTTCTCTAATGGACCCCAAATTGTTCGGAAAAGATTCATTTTAATTAACCTATGTCACTTCTTGTCATTTGACTAGAGTTTGGAAATTTAATAACAAAATCTTTTAGTAATTTAAAAAATGTAGATAAGAATCTATAAGAACTATGATATCATAAAGAAATCTAAAAACATTCTTAATAAAAGCAGATAATTTGCTTGATGAGGCACAGATAGTAGGTTAGTTAAGATACGGGTGGGAGCTTAACTATGAGTGCCAAACTTTGGACAAATTTGTAGTATCTCTAGTTGGAATGAAATCATTGCAAGTAATTTGCCATTAAATTAAAAATTATGAAAAATCTATTGCGAGTAACCTAAGAATTTGTTACTTATACAAAAGAAAGTATGTACAATACTTCAATTAAAAAAAATAAAATTTGCATTTTTAAATTTCTTTCAATTCAAACAAAAGATATAACCCTCTCAGAGGTGGGAAATTTGTATAAGGGCTATATCAAAACATTTGCCCACATATTCCACAACAGATGATCTCACAGGTCAAATATAATATGGTGTGCAATATGAGGTTTGTAGAGCGCTAAGATGTAATATTTGCGATGTGACATATTTATGGAGCTGTATCTAAATCTGAACCGATGTGACCTATTTTCATTCTGTTACTTCTAAATGTTTTGATAATACAAATCCATTTCAACAAACGAAGAAAACTGTTTGATATAAACATATTCCTTTTTGTTCATTTGCAACAAGTGATGACATGTTTACCGCAAACAAACTAATTTTTACCACAAAAGAACCTCAACAACGATGTTCATGTGTCTAAAATTTCGTTTCTACGTAACGCACTTATTTCTCAACGTGTAGGTCTCTATTTTAAAATCTACTTTAAAGTTGCGAAACAATAAGAAATGAGTTTTAACTTACTGATTTTTTTGTCATATTTCTCACTTTCCTGTCAAATATTTTTCAGAGTTAATATTTTTTATTTTTGTTTGCATATGTAACAAGTATTATTCAAAAGAGAAACAACAAATTCAGTAACTTGGATCTACGTAGGAAGACGAATCTCTAAAATACCAATTATTTGGCTTTTGGGAATTAAAATTTTTATGTGTTTCTTCTTGCATTTCGCCGAGTACAAAAAAACTGTATTTGTTATTCGAATGTAGACATACATATTTAAGATTATAAACATTAAGAAACATTTCCAAATATTTTTTATATAATGATTTTGAGTAAACATCCTGTTACTACTGTCCTTTATAAATTAAAAATCCCAAAACTCATCAGACATCATAGTTACCCCATACTTTGTCAACAAGCATATCCAATTTTCTGCATTTAAGCGCCGAGAAATTCGATCGTTTTGTGTGTAATATTTCTTCAAAATATATATGTATGTATGTACTTTCAAGTACTATTTGAAAAAAGAAGATCTACACTTAGAGCTATTACAGCAGTTTTTGGCATAACAGCAGTTTTTCAACAATCTTACATCACCATTCACTGCTAAAGAGTTTGCAGTCTGCTAAAATTGGCTGCTGTTAATTAAAATATAAAAATAGATAAGCGTTCATAAGCGAGTTTATCTCGAATTTCCTTTTATATTAGCTTGGGACAATATGCGTATCATAGAAAAGACAATCGCAATCGTGGTAATAAATTGCTTTATAATAACTTCTATGCAAAAGTGCTGTTAATATGTATATTTAAGTGCTCATATTGCTAAAACAGCAAACAGCTGTTTACCATCTCAGCAGATACAAATCTGCTGTCTCTTTTTCAGCAGAAAATCTGATCTTTCAGTTGACTTTCTGCTTTCTTTTACTGACAAATTCCAAACTATTTCTCAAAGATCCTGGCAATAAAATATGAATGGTTTCCATACGCTCACGTAATCACACATAATCAAATTAACGTCATTTATAATTGCGCCATAGACAGACTAGACTTCACGAGAAAAATTGAACATTAATTGAAAATTGACTATAATAATTAAAAGAATTTTCACCTGCTTTATTTTTTTGTAAAACTAGATGATAACCCCTTCCAGGGAAAAATCCTGCGCACGGCCCTGCCTGCGTTTCATAAAGAAATGGTCACGATTATAGTAAAAACAATCCAAAAGTTTTGTAATGTACTTTCCTCACTTTGAGAATTTGGGTATTTTATTGGAAAATATCTAAAACTTGTTAGCCATTATATTTGGAGCCATTTTTTCCATAACTTCGCTATAATATCCTATTTTTGTAGATTTTACATTTTTATATAAATGTTTAGTTTTATTTTTAATGAAGCTCCAACTGTGATTCGGAATTAATTTTCTGTGACATATTATTTCAGTTCTTGTTCTTCCCTTTCCAAAAGGATGTAGATTTTTTAAAAAGAATGCTATTTTCTGCTGTTAAGTCCGACACCGTCCACCATTTTTTTAATTGGCATTTTCGACAAACCGGGGAAACCGGCGTTTTCATGTCGGTTATCCGGTTTTTAACTTAAAAGACGGTTGCATTTCGTGGATATATCTACAATAAAAATACACAAGAAAATGTAAGAGTAATAACTTGTTTACTACCTCCGAATATAAACATAATATTGATTTGTGACACTGAAAAAACCAAGTAGGATATCAAATTTGGAGCTTGATGTGTAACATCGAAGCCACTGACTGCTATTGCATTTGTTTGTAACACCCAAAATCGGTTCAGATTTATATATAGCTCCCGTGCAAATTGACTTTTTCCGCTCTAGAAACTACATATTTTATGAGATTGCCTTCAAATGTGGCAAACATCTTATATTTAAACCAGGAACACCTACGGTGAAAATAGGTCAAATCGGTTCAGATTCATATATAGCTCTCATTCAAATTTCGCTCCCGATTTGACTTTTTCCACTCTACATATATTTTTACATTTACATTTTAATTTCAACTAGAAGTACCCAAGGTGAAAATGGGTCAGATCGGTTCAGATTTATATACAGCTCCCATATAAATTTCTCTCCCGGATTGGACCAAATTTCCGCCCCAGAAACCACGTACTTACAGAGAATTTCTTCAAATTGAGCTTAACACGTTATTCTTGTACTGGAAGAACCTATTGTGGGTCACTTCATTCCATGTTTGTATATAGCACCGATACAAATATTTTTTTCGATTTGATAAATTGGGTCAGGACGTATCAGCCTATGATTAGGAAACATACAAAAATCCCTCCCGATTTCACATTTTTACCGAATTGAAGTGTAATGAGATAGAAAGTGGAGTGTATCATGTAGTCGGTCCAGCCCGATTTTAGCCTGTCCTTACTTATTTTTTTATTTTGGTTTATACCTAATTGAATCATGTCTTATTCAATCCAACATTCACGCCTAATATTATCGGAAATCTAATGGAGCGCGAAATTAAAACATATCACTCTGGCAATAAAAAAGAAGAGTCTCGAGAGCATTGATGGACAATATTAACAGCTAATTTGTGAACACGAATATATGAATGTGCAAATGATATTTATAAGCACATATGTCTCATATTGAATTCTGACAGTATCGCTGATTGAGGCATATTTGTTTGTGCAAATTTTTGATGAGGTAGCATAGCATTCTCTAACGTATTTCTTGTGGTATACAAAAGGAAGATCAAAACACACTTCACAATAACTTGCTAATTTAAATAAGGAAGCTTGAGTTCAAAAAAAGTATAAAAATAATATAAAATGTTCCATTTTAGATTATATATAAAAAAAACGTTTTTTTAACTTTAATAACCGAAACCCGTTTTTTTAAATTGTACATTTTTGAAACCCGGTTTGCCGAAGAGGTTCGGTTTTTGACATCCCTACACACCATAGATGGCAGGTACATATTTTTTGTTATCTTTGATCAAAACAAAGTAATCCAAAAGATTTTTTCGCAACCCTCTGCTATATGTCTTATTATAAACATCCAAACTCAAGAAACTATTGCTCTCCATACAACAACCGTAGCGTAAATATAATAAAAAGTTGAATGGACATAAAACGCTTTGAAAACAATCGATAATTCATTTCAATGAATTTCAATAAATGATCCCACTAATCTAAAACGATTGCTGAAGGACAACCGGATCTTCAACATCTTTTTTATCAAATTCGGCGACCTTGAGTATTGAAGGGTTAAAAGTCACTCACATGGGTACTATATTTTTCACGTACGACATTTCGCTTTATTTTCTTTCCAATTTTTAATTCGGTCCAACCTTGTTTAAAAAAAACACAGTTTTCGAAACCCAAAAATTCTCCAATTGATCCGAAACTGTTACATATTTATTTGCACATGTGGTCACATGAAACCACTGTGGAACGGTTGGATGGACAGATGGATGATTTTGACCATTAAGGAGCTTTAACTGCACTTGGTGGTTGGTTGGTTGGTTGGTTATACGCAGAAAGGATTATGATGATAACAAAAGTACTTTGCTGCTGCAGTCTGTTGTTGTAGTTCTTTGTGCTGTTGATGTTGTTGCTGTTACTGTGCATTTAAAATAAAGATACATCATTTTGCGAAATTGTAAAGCATTAGCAAAAACAACAGTAACAACATTACACTCTGATTTGCATTTCCTACACTTTTACTGCACTGCAGTGCAAACAACAGAAACTAAAGAGACGATCAAACACCGACAGCCTAGGCATCCGCTCCAACCCCCATCATCATCATCGTCGTCGTTGCGTCGCATCGCTGGAATTGTAGACTAATGGTATAGAAGCCGCTGTTGCTGTTGTTTTTGTCCAGCTGTTTCTGTGCTTGAGTCTCTTTTGCTCCCAACCCATCCATCCCGTAGCCATATTACCAACATTATCCTGGTGCACAGGGAGGAGGTGGAGGTACCCATGACTTGTTGCCGTTGTTGCTGTTAATACCACAGTTGTTTGCATTTGCCATGGCCAACATGCCATTAATGTCCATTTAGTCGTAGTCGTGCAGGCAATTATTGATCAACAAGGTGCTATAATAATGATAGAATGTTTGATTAGCCACTATTCAAATTCACTTGTTGTCGACTGCGCCGCGAGTCTTTCGTTTTCTTTCTCGATCGAACTTTATTTTTGTATTCTCCGCCACAGGATGCAGTGTCTATTAGGTTTGTCATGTCGTTTGCAACACAAATTTTAAGGCTTCAGTTCCGCATTCGTTGCTGCAACGAAATATATACAACAACAACATTCGTTCATGCCACGAAGACAGCATTTGTAGAATTAAATTCGAATCAATACATGATGCAAAATCTGTCTATGATTATAATCACGGGGTCAACATAAAACGATTCAGTTGGTGATTTTAAGACTATCGGTATACTTAAAAGTGGTTATATCTGGAACTTTCTTGGTGATACAGACTTTTGACATGACATTGATGTCAATAAGCGGAACAGATGTTGTTCAGAGTATTTGTAAAACCAATATTGAATCGAGTAGTTTCCGTTTTTATCAAATACTGGACTTACATCTTTTACTACTACAAGGCCCTATATTTAGTAAACACACGTTTATTTATATTTACAAAAGAAAATGTAACTGTCGACGCAGACTCATTATGGACCAAAATATTGCTTAACAATAATCTATAGTACAAGCATTATATCGATAAAAATATATATGCATTACGTTCCGTAATTTCTGAATGTTCAACTCCTTCTTTACAACTCCAAAACAAAATTAGAATTCGAACGATAATCTTTTTTCGTGGGTGGGGTTCAAGGGTGGCGTATGTTTGTTAAAATGTATATTATTCATTCGCACTGACTATCTCACTCACGGGCAGAATGGAAACTACATTGTGATTGTGATTCATTAAACACACAAAATATTAGCCGAAAATATTGGGGAAACTCCATAGCATGTACAACGTATTTTCTTGTATTTTGCGTAACACATGTTTGCGCAAATATTTTGTGTGTCTAAAAAGACCTTTAGGCTGGGTCCATAAAAACTAAAAAATAATTTCCAGTCACTACATGGAAATAGAATTTATTTGCGAAATATTTCGTCTCTAGTTCAAGTTGTCTCTGCAATAAACGCTCTGAATGTTCTGAAACCCCATTTATATACCCTCCACCTCCAGGATGGGGGTGTACTAACTTTGTCATTCCGTTTGTAACACCTTGAAATATCGACCTGAGACCCTATATCGTATATGTATTCTTGATCGTCATAAAATTCTAAAACGATCTAGCCAGAGGGAAACATTATTCCCTCACAAGGACTGAAAATACCCATAATAAACCCTAATATTTTAGAATATGCTTGTATATGCTTGTAATACTTGATATTGGGTATGCGCATTCCTCCTATAACAAAAACGTGCACCAATAAAGTGATTCTTATTCGTAGGGGGTGAAATGGGGAGAAATGCGATACAAATGGTACATATCAAACGACAGCAGCTAGAAACACGAAATTCGGTGTGTACATTTCTCTAATTGAGTAGATACGTAATAGAAAACTATTTTCCCAAATTTGTACTTTTAAGGGGTAAAATGGAAATAGAGGGATAAAATTGGTACCAACCAAACGACTGCTGATTGTGTAGGCACGTAAAATAAACAGATTTTTCGAAAATCGTACTTTTTGCGGATAAAATGGAAAAAGGGGATAAATATAGTACCAACCGAACGGCTGCACCTAGAACAAGTAAGGAAAGGCTAAAGTCGGGCGGGGCCGACTCTATGATACACTCCACTTTCAATCCGAATACAATTTAATTCGGTGAAAAAGTGAAAACGGGAAGGATTTTTGTATCCTGTACATGTATGTGTTTGACGAAAAATGTTAAATCGGAATGCACATTTGTATGGGGGTATATTTAAATCTGTAACGAAATAGGTGAGATATAATATGTATAATTTGTCCAAAATCGGATAAACATTTGGGAGCAACATTTGTATTTGCGCTATATCTAAATCTGAACCGATCTTAGCCACTTTCACCATAGGTTTTTTACTTGGATTATAAGATGTTGTGCCAAATTTAAAGAAAATCGGGTACAATATGTGGTTTCTAGATATCTAAATCTGAACCGGTCTTACCTAATTTCTTCATATGTGTTTCTAGTTCGATTATACGATGTTGTGTCAAATTTAAAGAAAATTGGGTACAATATGTGGTTTCTAGAGCGGAAAATGTCAAATCGGGAGCGACATTTGTATGGGGGATATATCTAAATCTGAACCGATCTTATCCAATTTTTGCATAGTTGTTTCTAGTTGGATTATAATATGTTGTGCCAATTTTAAAGAAAATCGGGTACAATATGTCGTTTCTACAGCGGAAAATGTCAAATCGGAAGCGACATTTGTATGGGGGCTATATCTAAATCTGAACCGATCTTATCCAATTTTTGCATAGGTGTTTCTAGTTGGATTATAAGATGTTCCGCCAAATTTAAAGAAAATTGGGTACAATATGTGGTTTCTAGAGCGGAAAATGTCAAATCGGGAGCGACATTTGTGTGGGGGCTATATCTAAATCTGAACCGATCTTATCCAATTTTTGCATAGGTGTTTCTAGTTGGATTATAAGATGTTCCGCCAAATTTAAAGAAAATTGGGTACAATATGTGGTTTCTAGAGCGGAAAATGTCAAATCGGGAGCGACATTTGTGTGGGGGCTATATCTAAATCTGAACCGATCTTATCCAATTTTTGCATAGGTGTTTCTAGTTGGATTATAAGATGTTCCGCCAAATTTAAAGAAAATTGGGTACAATATGTGGTTTCTAGAGCGGAAAATGTCAAATCGGGAGCGACATTTGTGTGGGGGCTATATCTAAATCTGAACCGATCTTATCCAATTTTTGCATAGGTGTTTCTAGTTGGATTATAAGATGTTCCGCCAAATTTAAAGAAAATTGGGTACAATATGTGGTTTCTAGAGCGGAAAATGTCAAATCGGGAGCGACATTTGTGTGGGGGCTATATCTAAATCTGAACCGATTTGCCTCAAATTAAATAGCGTTCGTCCTTGATCCACAAAACTTACTTTTGCCAATTTTTGTTAAGATCGGACTATAATTGCGACCTGTAATTTGATTACAACAATAGATGGACAGACAGACGGACAGACGGACATTGCTAAATCGACTCAGAAAGTGATTCTAAGTCGATCGGTAAACTTAACAATGGGTCTATCTCGCTTCCTTTTGGGTGTTACAAACAAATGCACAAAGCCATAATACTCTCGTGGAGTGTATAAAAATGAAATTTGGTATATACATTCCTCTGATTGCATAGACGGATACAGCTAGAATGATGAAATTCTGTGTGTTCATCCCTCTATTTCCGTGGACACGAAAATAAACATATTTTAGAAAGTCGTACCCTTAAGGGGTAGAATGGGGAAAAAGGGATAAAAATGGTACCAACCAAATGACCGCAGCTAGAATCATGGAATTCGGTGTATACTTTCCTCTGACTGCATAGACACGAAAAATAAAAATATTTTTCCTAATTCGTACTTTTTACTTTTACGGCAAACTTTTTTTGAATCATGAAGTTAGGTTATTTTGCACTAATGAATTTTCAAAATTTGTACTTTTGGATGGAAAAACAATCAACTGTATCACCCACTAGCTACCAATATTTATGATATTTAAGCTTTTTAAGATTTCTGTCTTATATCACTTTTTGAATTGACTTGATATATAAAGTATAAACATATTGGTAGACTTGCCTTATAAGCGTGGTTTGCAATAACAAAAATATTATATTTCTTTATACAATTGTTTTTCAATAGTTTTTATTTGTTTTGGTTTGGCTATATTAAAAAATGGACATTTTCATGTAATGCAATCGATGGTGGAGGGTATATAAAGTTCGGCCCGGACGAACTTAACGCCGTTTTTACTTGTTTGTATTAAACTAAATTTAAAAATTGAGTCAGTAATGTCATTTTTCGTCCGATATTCATCATATAGCAATCATTCGAAAGGCATTGATTCCTCTTGTTTATTATTAACATATTATTCTAACATAATATTCTCATGAATTATGAGTTTGAAAAACAACAAGAAATTATTTTACATCCAAAAAAAATTATAAAAATGTATGGGTCATGGAAATGTCAATATAATTCTGTAGGTGACACGAAACATGGCACGAAATTGTTTATTTATTTTTTTATTGCCTGGTCGAGTTCGCGTTTAAAAGACATAATTATTCAATTTTTCAACTAGTTTTAAAAAAGCGATATAGGCATCAAATGGAAAAGGACGCTTTGGAAAATCTAAATAAATTTTGTGGTTTTTGGAAAAGGAACAAGAAAGTCGAAAATTGGTCCTTTTAAATTTTAATTCCTCATTATCCTTCGAGACAAACGGTCAAATTTTTTGGAAAAATATATTTTATGGGGCTTACGGTTCTACAATACATATCTAATTTGCATCTTTCTATGTTTATTTTTAGAGCTATTTTATTAATGGGGTTTTTATATCCTTAAAATTGCACTTCATAAAATTAATATCAAACATAACTGTGCCGTGTACTCAGTTTTTAATTTTCTGGTATTGTTTCCGCTCAAAAGGATATAACATTTTTAAGAACTCAAGAAGTTCATTCGGTTTTTTGATAGATTGTATTCAAATTAGTCAAGCCGATGAGTTGATGCCCACTCTGTATTAATAGTGATAGGGAGGCACAAAATGTATGAGAAACAGTTCGACGAAAAATAAATTAGGGTTTTTCATTTTCCATAATCTGAAAAGGGAAAAATCTGTGCATTATGAACAAATAAATATGTCAAAAATATAAAAATAAAAAATATTTTTATCTTACTTCGAAGTATATGAAAATTAGTTAACTTGGGCTTATTTGTCGGATTTTGAATGTTATTTTGAGTCATTCACTGTCAAATAATTTTTGGGTATTTGCCAAGTTTCATTTTTTCAAAAGTCAACTAATAAATTTGATTCTGGATCACCGATATTTCTCCCCAATCCTAACAGTCAAACGGTGATGAGAGAAATCGCATGGAATTCTCTCCAACTTTCAAAAAATCGAATGGAAACCATTTTGCGGCATCACACATAAACAGTGCTCATATCACATTGAAATGAAAAGCTATTGTTGACAATACAACATTAAAACGATCTCAAAAGACAATAATTAGAAATGTGCAGTACATATTTGTGCAAAAACAAAAATAAAAATACTACATATGTATGCATGTATAAGCAAAGAAAAATCATTAATCAAAGAACAATCATCAATCATTTGTACACAGAAAATAATAATCCAGTTAACTTTTGTCTTTAATCCAATTACGAAATTAATTGAATGAATTTAAATATTAATAAACGTTCTAAGTGAACAGATTTGCAGCCTCCCTTTTAGTTATTTCTGGTTTTTTGGTTGTATCCGAATACTGTAGATTTTTGACGTTATTTGCTCATTTTGACCCATTTTCATATTTTGGAATGAGCGGATGAAGTGTCTCTTTTGGTCGACTCTGAATACACATTTTGGAGTTGTTCACAATCAAATTTCGCATGTCCCGGCCAAGAACGAACAACAGCTGTACAAGTTCGTATCGCTTCCAGAGTGCGATACGTAAGTAGATACGTTCGTACTTACGTATGTTTGTGTGCAGCGTAAAATGTGTTTAGCGAATGGAATTATTAAAGGCTAAAAGTGGTAAATGGTCGTTTTGCTTTTGACCAGTCTTGTTCATCTTCGTCTTCATTTGCGTGCTCCATGACGCGTCGTGGCGTGGCGTGGTGGCGGTGGTGGCATGACCATTATAAAATCGACACTGAAATATCATAAAGCAACGGCATTCCACCATAAATGATCATAAAAATCCATGACAGTAAAAAGTCAATCAATGTCCGCTGTGGCAGTTGCAGTTGTTTCCATAGTTGCCACGGCTGATTGTTGTTGTTGTGGTTCTTGAAAGCACTTAACTTTGGTAGTAGCACTTTCATGGTCATAAAAATGTGGACACTTAATGACGATGATGCTGAAGTTGGTGGTGGGGATGGGATGGGTCTGCAGTTGTTGTTGCACAATATGATATTGACTATAAATGGAAAAATGGTTAAGGTGTTCGCAACACTCCTCGCTTTTGACCTCACTCAATGGTCCAAGGAGTAAGAATGCACAAAACCAATACAATATGCACGTCCCATTAAGCACTCTGATCTCCGAAAGAGAACTTGAATGATATGCAGTCGCAGCAGAAGAATTAGCTGGTGGTACACCTTCACGGCAGAAGTAAATGGGTATCGTAAATAGAATGCAATTCTGGCCACGATGGGAAGTTTTTTGAAAACTGACCTATTGTATGACCTATCCTATATGATTGTAGTGGACAATTATGGATGCAAGAATAGTCTGGTAAGTCCGGGACTATTTGTCGAGCTGGGTTATCGCATGAATTTAGATAATAACAGCTGCATTAAACCTCTTACCTAAAATCTGGCACTCAATGATATCCTGGTGGATTTGGAATAAAATGACTCGGATAAATTGAACCAAAATTCACTAATTGCACAAGACTACCGCGATTCTCTTCAGGAGATGGCCAAGAAGTTCGGTATTCATCTTATTTGGATATCAGGGCATAGAGACATCCCGTGAACTGCAAAGCCGAGGAGCTTGTCAAATTAGAAACGACCCTATAACTTCCACTGGAACTTGACTGCATGAGTGCACCCCTGTCGACATGGAAGCTGCAGCTCAGACAGAAGGCACTTGTGCTGGTGAACAGCAGGACAAATGCAGAATAGTCTGACCAATGTTTGATGTGAAGAGGTCGAACTATCTTCATTCACTTCATATATTTCATATTTCTGCTTTGATTTCATTATTGACGGGGTACTGCGTAATATGTACGCTGTACACCCAGTCAAACGACTTTCGCAAGAGCTTGAACACCTCCTCTGTCTCTGTCCGGCTATTGCTAGAAGACGTTTAGTGTAACGGGATCAGCTTTATTTGAAGGTTTGGGCGACTTGGTAAATGATTTCCAGCTTTTTTCGTGGGTCCGTAAATTTTTTTTAGAAAAATCTTTCTGTCAATAGCCAATAGCCGAAATGGTTGAAATTCTGAATAGTTAAATTTTAAAAATATTTTCAGTTCTAAATCTCTTCCAATTTTTTGGAGACGGTTCCTAAACCACTATTTCTATGTGAAAACGTTTATAGCCATCATATTTGCATTTAAGCGGGTTATAATCGAACCTATAGTTCCAAATATTAAACGTACCTTGGACAAAAATTTGAATTTTATTAAAAAATGAAATTAAGTAAAAAGAGGTTAAAATAAATAAAAGGGGCTGGGTCGAATCTTATATACCCTCCACCATGAAGTACATTCCACAGTATTACCGGTAGATTAGATGCGGTCGACTTCACCTAGAAGTGATGTAACATATTAGGGAAATTATGACATTTTAAATAATTGTGATATTTGAATTAAAATTAAATTTTGAATTAATTAATTAGTTATATGCAAAAATATGTTTATAGCGTGATAGCCTTTGACTATATATACAATCAAAATAATGCTTTAAAAAAGTATGCTTAAAAACTGTAAATATTGGAGATTATTTGCGATATTTTCATTCGTTGTTTCAAGTCCAAACTTTCACACAGTCAGAGGAGCATGGACATTGAATATCACTCCAGCTACATCCCATTTGTTGGTTCCATGTATACCACATTTTTATCAAAAAGTATGAATTTCGAAAATCCATTACCTTTTGTGTTCACATCTACCGTCGTGATTCTAGCTACTGCCGGTACCAATTGTATCCCCTTTCCACGTTTCCCCTTAAAGTACGAATTTTAAAAAATCCCTTTATTTTCGTGTATGTGTGATTTGAGTGATGTCCATTCAACGTTACTAGCTATTGGTACCATTATTATCTCTTTTTGGCCCATTCCACCCCCTAAAGTATGAATTACTTTATGGTGCAGTTTTACGCTCGAAAAGGATTGAACTTAGCAAATATCCGATTCGCCAATTTTGAACCGATTTCGACCATTTTCAAACCAAATTAATCTGCTACTATTAAACGTATTTTTGCAAAATTTGGACGTACCTTTCAATTGACGAACGGACAGAAGGACCTGTCTAGATCGGCTTAGAATTTTGCGACGAATAAGGTCGCAGGTAGAGATGGGCGCGGCTCACGTGAATTGCGGAATCACGCTTGACCGTGAGCAACATTTATTTTACTCACGGAGCGTGCGTGACCGTGAACGAAAAAATGTTCATGCGTGAATGTGCGTGAGTCGTACATATTTATGAATTCTTTTATTTTCATTTTATTTCGTTTAAAAATGTGAAATTTTTCATTCAAAATAAAAGTTATATACACATATATTTATTTCTAAAAAAAACGCTTCACTACGTACATTGAAGCGCTTTTGTTTTTATATTTTATATTATTTAAGCAAGCTTTCCGTGCGCCAGCACTGCAGTTCAATTAAAAAAATCTCATACGTGATATCTGGGTATATGCTTTGTTTTCTACTTAGATTTTATGTCAGTATCCGATTTTTAACTTATTTTGCATTAAACTATTCGATATATTATACTGTAATTTTGTATACTACTTTAAAGATATGAATTTAAGATAAACATCGTAAGAGAGTGATTTAAATAATATACTTTTCGGATTTGCGTGGTGTTAGTCATATCGATTTAAAATAGGAAATGTTTATATTGTTTTCTTTGCGTAATTAGCCTTATTTCAAACCACGCAACCAATATATATTCTAGCTGCGGCCATTTGGTTGGTACCATTTGTATCCCTTTTTCCCATTTACCCTCTTAAGAGTAAGACTTTCCAAAATCTCTTTATTTTACGTGTATACGCAATTAGAGGGATGTACATTAGAGCGTACCAGGTTACAAGTAAAAAAAAGTTCGCCGTACACCTTCGAATATGAAGTATTATTGAAAGGTAGTTTCAAAAATTTTTTTTTATTTTTTTATGCCGAACGTAGGGGTCGCGCTTTTACATTTTCTATATAACTTCTGCATTTATAAACGGATTTTAAAGTGTGATACATCGATGTTTTTGTCTCGACGAGGCCGATTTTTTGTCTTTGAAGTCATTGAGCTCAAACATGATTCATGATTTTATGTGAGCTTTAATTTTCTGATATTAGAGTGGTACATTAGGGTAGTAGCAACTGAGATATGATAGGTAAGTACCAGAAGGGGGTGCTTGAGCTCAATGACTTCAAAGACAAAAAAATCGGCCTCGTCGAGACAAAAACATCGATGTATCACACTTTAAAATCCGTTTATAAATGCAGAAGTTATATAGAAAAATGTAAAAGCGCGACCCCTACGTTCGGCATAAGATAAATAAAAAAAATTTTTTGAAACTACCTTTCAATAATACTTCATATTCGAAGGTGTACGGCGTACTTTTTTTTTGAGGTACGCCCTAATGTACATACCTATATTCATAATTCTAGATGTTGCCGTTTAGTGGGCACCATTTTTATCCCTCTGTTCCCATTGTATCCCTTGAAAGTACGAATTTGGAAAACCCTTTTATTTGCACGTCTACGCAGTGAGAGAAATGTATACTAAGAATTTCAAGACTCTAGCCGCGGTCATTTGGCTGGTACAATTTGCATCCCCTTTTCCATTCTAACACCAAAAAGTACGAATTTCATTATTCTAGGTGTAGTCGTTTGGTTGGTACCATTATTATCCCTCTATTCCCATTTTACACCTTAAAAGAACGAATTTGGAAAAAAGTCTTTTATATCATGTATCTACTCAATTAGAAGAATGTACATACCGAATTTCGCGTTGCTAGCTGTTGTCGTTTGCTATGGTACTTATCCCTTTTTGTCCCATTTCACGCCCTACGAATAAAAATCACGTTATGGTGCACTTTTTTGTTATATGGGGAATGTGTATACCCAATATCAAGTAAGTATAAGGTGAAATATTAAAAAGACGTGCTTAAATACCCTGAAATATCAGGGGTTATTATTATGGGTATTTTCAGTCCTTGTGAGGGAACATTTTTTCCCTTTGGGCCGATTTCGCTCAGTTGCAATCCCTTCCGATCTACGACTATAAGACGCATATATGGAAAATTTAGACGTCTTATCTCCTTTTATTTAGATGCTAGCGTCCTTTCAACAGACGGACGTACGGACATGGCAAGATCGTCTTAGAATTTTATGAAGACGACAGTGGTCTAAATCAAAAATTCAAAATTTTTTTCTTTAGTTTGAACAGATCGCTAATTTAAGAACTTTTTGACATTTTTTAAAAATGTACCCTTATAATAACATTTCCCATTTTATGCACACCAAAATTGTATTTAGTGTTAGTTTGAAAGTGGTCTAAGTAACACTATAGTTTCTACACCATTTTCAAGTGTAATTCAAAAGACATCATTTGAAATTAATTGAAATTCAAAAAATATCATTTGAATTTCATAACTCAGTGTTTGAAAACCAGTCATTTGTAACTCAAAACTAGTCATTTGTAATTCAAAACTCGCCATTTAAAATTCAAAACTCGTCATTTGTAATTCAAAATACAACATTTGTAATTCAAAAGTTTTCATTTGGAATTCAAAAATTATTCCATTTGAAATTCAAAAGATTCCATTTGAAATTCAAAAATATAAGCACAAGAAAAATATACATTAGGTGGGGTAGCATTTATTTTTTCTGCAAATTTGGATATTCTGCAGTTTTTAATTCAGATTTAATAAAATGATAAGCAACTAATAATTATAATGATGTAAAATGTCGGTAATTTCATATATAGTTTATAACCTTCACCAGCTCAGTGAACATCTCCATATAATTTATAATTTTACTTAGGGTCGGATTATTTGCAGGTATAAAGAGATTGTAAAACCATTTCCAATATTAAATTGTTACTGATCAGTTTTATTTTAACCAAAGCTTATGCCAATTTGCAATACCGCTCATATTGCAGGTGTATATAACGTCTATGAAAAATTTACAGAAATAAATAAATAAATTGTTTTTAACCTTTTTGAGTTGCAAATGGAATAATTTTTGAATTACAAATGGAATAATTTCTTAATTTCAAATGAAAACTTTTGAATTTCAAATGGTGTCTTTTGAATTACTTATGACGAGTTTTGAATTTCAAACGACGAGTTTTGATTTACAAATGACGAATTTTGAATTTCAAATGAAGGGTTTTGAATTTCAAACGATGAGTTTTGAATTTCAAACGATGAGTTTTGAATTTCGAATGGTGTCTTTTGAATTTGAGTTTTGAATTGCAAATGATATTTTTGGATTTCAATTGATATTTTTTGAATTTCAAATGGTGTCTTTTGAATTGCACTGAAAATGGTAGACATGTAAAATAAAGAGATTTTTTAAAGTCGTACTTTTAAGGGGGCAAAATGGAAAAAGGGATGCAAATGGTACCAACAAAATGACCGGATCTGGAATCATGGAACGATTTTCCCAAATTCATACTTTTTACGGAAAAAATGGGTAGAATCATGAAGTTAGGTTATCTTTCATTGTGTACGTAAGAGATAATGGATTATCACAATTAAACTAGGATGCAAATACAACCAGCCAAATGGTTGTAGCTGAAAATGATTCCACTATACCCCAATATTTATGGTATTGAAGCTTTTTTGAAGAATACTTCATTTAATTTTTCAATTGACTTGAAGTATTATTTCGATATGTAATGTGTAAACATACTGGTTGTCTTGAAATAATTAAAATTTTATACTTATTTATAAAATTATTTGTTTTGGTTTTGCAATATTAAAAAATGTAGTATTTTTCTGTAATGTTACTGCACTTCTGCGAAAATCGACAGTCACTATGGAATGCCATGGTGGAGGCTATATAAAGTTCGGCCTGGCCGAACTTAACGCCTTTTTTACTTGTTGAATTTCAAGTTGAATCTTTGAATTTCAAAAGAGTTTTGAATGGAATTTTTGAATTTCCATTTTGAATTACAATTGAAAATGGTGTGGAGCATTTATGATATTTAGAATTTGTCTTCATTGGGCATAACCTTTGGGTAGAACATTATGCTAAATAATTTTAATGCTGGACAGCGGCCTAGAAAATAATGTCATGATGCACACCGAACACTGCGGATATGGATATTTGATTGGACCCTGTTGTCATTTATTTCAATCACTTCACTTCTGACATTAAAAATTTGAAATTATTTCCTCTTGTGTTGTATTTCCCATTAAATATTTCAGAATATGTACATATCAAGGGTCAACTAAGCGCCTGATAAGTCTTCACGCATATACCGCATGTAACGAGAATTCCTTCCCTACATAGTATAAAGAAACAGTCTAGTTCTTGAAACTTTTCATTAGTAACGGACACACGATTGGCCGTCACTAATGGCGTCTTGGCATTTGCCTTTTTCAGTTACTTATGAAGACATTGTATGAAATTTAATTTGTTTTAATACTCGTACCGTCATGATCACATCCAGCATTCTATTCCTTCTATTGCTATCCTTATTACGATTAGCCATCTCGAGTCTCTGCCACTGCCACTGCAACTGCCACACAATGGAGTACAAATACGGGTACGGTTACGAGTACTACAGTACTTGGGTATTATTATTAAATTTCCAAGATGTTGTTGTTGATTGCATCACACAAGAGTACGAGAACGGGAACGAGTGCGAGTATGTAGGCAGCACTACTGCACTGCACGTCTGCATTTCTATTCTTCGTCTTCTTCTTCTTCAATTGGATGTTGTGGCTGCATTTGCTGAACTGATGCATGTTTGATGAACTCTGCAATTGGTCTTGAGATGAAAATACGATTTGAAAGTTAATAACTTTTAATAAGCAATCATACAAACATATTTCAAAGCACACACAAAATACATATGACTGAGTTCTTCCTGCTAACATCCATACATATGTATATGTATGTGTGGAGTTGTGCAAAAATATATAGCCGATACTTAGTAGGCCAACAATGGGCATTAGCCAATATTAAATATACTGCGTGTAGTAAATGTTATGTTGCAGTAGCCTCGTTCAAATGTGGCACTTGCAAGATAAGACAAACAAACGATTTCAAATGAATGATTTCGGTTGTAATAGAGCTGATAACAAAGTAGAGGATTGGACTGCACCAGTCGGGTAATTCGCTACCATCTTCCCAATAAAGCGACGAAGTATATGTAAATATGTATAATTTCCACTTTAACACCAAATAACGACCATAAGGAAAATTTCAAAATTTGTTACCTTTTTGGACAGTAATACTGAAGAACTTATGTAACTAATAACTCCACCTAAAGATGGGGTATATTCACTTTGTCATTCCGTTTGTAACACCTGGAAATATTCATCGGAGACTCCACAAAGTATATATATATATATATATATATATATATATATATATATATATATATATATATTCTGGGACGATGTAGCCATGTCTTTCTGTCCGTTTGTCTGCCTGTCCGATGTAAGCACGATAGCCGCCGAACGAAAAGAGCGAGGAGATTAAAAATTTCCATAAATGTGTCTTATGGTTGCAGATCGTTTGGGATTAAAAGTGGGCGAAATCGGCCCAGAGGGACTGAAAGTACCTCCTAATATTTTGAATATTTAAGATATTATTTTTTTTTAATTTCTGCACTTGAAATTTGTTGCGTACATTCCTCTTGTAGCGTAAAAGCACCAAAAACTAAACACACGTTTTAGAGGGCGATTTGGTACAAAAGGGATAAAAATGCTACAAATGATACAACAATAGCTAGAAACATGAAATTTAGAATGTAAATCCCTCTATTTGCGTTGATACGTAAAATAGAGGGATTTTTTCAAAATTCGTACTTTTAAGGAATACAATTGGAAAAGAGGGATAAATATGGTACCAACCAAACCGCTGAAGTTGAAATCATGAAATTCGGTGTGTACATTGATCTGACTGCGAAGATGTGAAACAAAAAAGATTTTATCGAAGTTTGCACTTTTAGGCGGAAATGAGGCGAATGGGGATTAAAATGGTACCAACCGAACGGCTGCAGCTTTAATAACGAAATTCGGTGTGTACATTCTTTGCCTGCGTAGATGCGGAAAATAACAAGATCTTTCGATATTCGTAGCTTTGAAGATTGGCGCCTAATGATCACTTTTCGATTACACTTGAAGTTTTATATGTATACTAGCTGAACCATGCCCGCTTCGCCAGGCAAAAAAAAAAAAAAAAAAACAAACGGTAAAATTAAAATTTATGTACCACTTATAATCAAGGTACTTCTCTGAGATATTACAGATGTGGATATGTTCCATGAAGAACGTTAGTTTTCGGCGAATAATGGAAGAAATGTAAAAAATCAAATTGATTTTTTGTTAAACGTGATTCTCCTCCTTTCCAAACACTTCAAAACACTTCATTCGTAAGAAGAAATTACATTACATTCAAAACACATAGAAAATCAATCAAATTGTTCACTAATCAAACAACACAAAAACTAATAAATTAATATAATTTCCGATTTCTTGAAAAGAAGAAAATCCAAAGAAAAGGTGTAATTTTACAAAATTCAAATCAAAAATGCCCCAACTTTCAAATCCCGCCCATTTGAATATTATCTAAGCAGGTTACAACTAAATTAACTCACACAACAATATAGGAATCTCGGTGTCGAATATACTCAAAAACAGGTTTTAATTTCGAATGGGAAGGGTCACGGCCATCGCCCATCTCTGTGTCGAATATTCTCTAAAACCGGTTTTAATTTCATATGGGAAGGGTCACGCCCACTTTCCGCCCATCTTTGTACAACTATTTACGCTGGATGAACTCACACAAAATTTCAGCACTCTAGGTGTCATAGAACTGAATATATTCGATAGTAGGTTTTAACTTCGTGTGGGAGGTACCACGCCCACTTTTCCAATACCGCCCATTTTTGGCACAACTACGCACATTGATGCTGGATGCAGTCAGACAAAATTTCAGTATTGTATCTGTCATAGAACAGAATATATTCGATAATAGGTTTTAACTTCGTATGGGAGGTGCCACGCCCACTTTTCCAATACCGCCCCTTTTTAGCACAACTGTGCAGACTAATAATTAGTGAACTTTCACAAAAAATCAAGACTCTAGCTGCAACAGTATTCAGAATATGTTAATTTATATAAAACGAATAAATCCCCAGTTTGTGTGGGAGGTGCCACGCCCACTGAAAATATCCAAAAAATATATAGCCTATTTTCACCACCGGTTCACTATGAACATACTGTGAAAATTTCAAGAAGATCGGTTCAGTAGTTTAGGCTGCTATAAAGAACAAACAAACAAACAAACAAACACAGATTCATTTATATATATAGATATAGTTGAGGACTATTAATATTATAATGATGGAGCATCATGGTAGGACACTTAGGACATGTAATGTTGACAGCCTCCAATCTGCCGGTAATACTGTGGAATGCACTCCGTGGTGGAGGGTATATAAAATTCGGCCCCTACGAATTTAACGCCTTTTTACTTGTTATAATATCAAAAGTCTACTGATATATATAAATATAATATGCAATTGTAATCAAATAGTGCACAGCAATTGTCATTTGTCAAATTATCAGGTGTCATTAGGGAGAAACATTTTTTCCACCATTTGCACTCTCTTGATTCAGCTACAGACAAAGTGACTGTAGTATTTTGTAAAAAATAAAATTTCTACGAATCGTTATGTTTCGCGTCCACATTGGTATGTACACATCTAAGTTAATGATTCTAGATACATCCGTTTGCTTGTTATCAGTTTTATTCATGTATACCCTCCACCTCCTTTATACCCTCATTCCGTTTGTAACACCTTGAAATATCGACCTGAGACCTTATAAAGTATATAAATTCTTGATCGTCATAAAATTCTAAGACGATCTAGCCATGTCCGTCCGTCTGTCCGCTAGAATCTAAACGTCTTATAGTCGTAGATCAGTTGGGATTGAAACTGGGCGAAATCGGCCAAAGGGAAAAAATTTTCCTCACAAGGACTAAAAATACCCATAATAACCCCTAATATTTTTGAGTATTTAAGCATATTTTCAATATGTCTACTTGCACTTACTTGATATTCACCAGCACCTAAAAGTGATTTTTATTAATAGGGTGTGAAATGGGACAAAAAGGGATAAGGTACCTATTAAGCTTCGAAATTCGGTATGTATATTCCTCTAATTGAGTAGATACATAATATAAAAGTATTTTTTTTTTTCAAAACTCGTACTTTTAAGGGGTAAAATGGGAATAGAGGGATAAAAATCGTACCAACTAAACGGCTGCACATAGAATAATGAAATTCGGTATATACCTTCCTCTGATTGTGCAGACACATAAAATAAACAGATTTTTCGAAATTCGTACTTTTTGGGGTTAAAAAGGGGATAAAAATAGTACCAACAACTGGCCGCAGCTAGAGTCATGAAATTCGGAGTATACACTTCTCTGAATGCGTAGACTTAAAAAATAAAAAGTTTTTTCCAAATTCGTACGTAAAATAAAGAGATTTTAGAAAGTCATATTCTTAAGGGGGTAAAAGGGGATAAAAATGGTACCAATCAAATGGCTGGAACTAAAATCATGGAATTCGGTGTTTACATTCCTCTGACTGCATAAAATAAAAAGATTTTTCCAAATTCGTACTTTTTACTTTTACGACAAAAATTGGTTGAATCGTGAAGTTTTGCACTATGTACGTGAGATAATGGATTTTAAAAAAAATTTACTTTTGGAATTAAAATAGAATGGAAATACAACCAGCTGTAACACCCACTATTTACCAATATTTATGGTATTTAAGCATTTTGAAATTATAAATATTTTTTGAAGGATTATTTCGATATATATAGTGTAAACGTATTAGTAGCTTTGCCTTATAAGCTTTATAACTTTTCTAATTTAACTGTTCCCCCTTTTTCTTTTTAGGACTTGTAAAATAAGCTGAAGGAGAATATTCACGCCGAAATAAGAGCGTTGCAGCCAGATACTCTGATTCGTGTCATGGAAAATGCTCTTGAAAGAGCTCGACTTTGCGCAGCTGAAAATGGTGTTCACTTACGTGACGTAATCTATCACACAGAAATTTAAAAATCTACAGATATTATATTTTATTAATTTGTAAGAAAAATAAATTTAAATTAAAAATTAAATAAGTTATGATTGTTTTAAGCCCCTTCGCGATTTTTGCCGCACCCTGTATGTCCTAAAAACCACATGAATTAAAGGTGATCAATAATTTTCAAACATTTTTATTTTAAACATACATATTCTTATGAATTGCCATCGATAAAATTGAATTTAGAGAAATCTTGTTTGAAACAAAATATTGTAACATATTGTATGTATGTACATAAGTATATATATTCATGGATCCATGCACCTCTGATCTATCTAGCCGGGATTTTATATATGCACAGATTGAGCATCTAACCGAGATTTTATATATGCATTTCCCGCTTATATACACTTAAAGTCGAAAATTTTTGGGAATGCATATAAGCGATAAATACTGTATTCAGTTTTGGAATGCACTTGACTATTATGTCTGTATTTCTGTATTCATATTACTAGTCGCGGACTATTACGCTATATAATCATTTTGGTAGCTTCGTCAAATAGAAATTTTGAATTTCAAGCGATATTTGTATACCCTCATGCTGTCATCCTACAGGTTAGGAGGGGCATCATCATTCAAACAAAAATTGGAACGCATTGACAAAAATTGTGTACATTAAATATCTAAATATATCTAATGATCTTTACGAGCTAATCACAATTTGTAAACATGTTTTCATATATTTCTGCTTTTTCAAAGAAACGACCTTCGCACATGCCCGATGTAGGGCATGAAACGCAATAGACTTCCTCATAATATATTGTTATTGAGGTGAAAACTATAGCGGCTGCATGCATTGGAAAATTTTCTATTTCAGTTTGTTCTCCAACACATTTGCAAAAGAAAAGTCAAAATGTCGAAATGCCTTCGTATCGATGTGAATGATTTGTAATTACATTTAATAGCGACTCATTACAATGGAACACAGTAGTGGTAAATCTGAAATCTCACCAGAAGATTACTCGATGTAGCGTTTGTGCGAGTCTCCAACATGTGCCACTGAATGTCAAAAGGTCTCGGATGGGTTCAAGTGGTGCGTGTGTATGTTTCTTCCCATCGACTAACTTGGTTGGTTGCTGAGCTGAGCTCCTCCTCTCCCAGGAGTAAGAAAGAAGCAATAAAATCACTTTGTCCGTTTAATGGAACAATTGAAAATATATGTTTGTCCTAAATTTTACTATCTCGGAAATAATTGCAAACGAACTTCAGCCATGACTTGTTTACATTTGAAATAATTGGACTACAAATTGTCACTCTTTTAACGATCGACTTGTATGGCAACCTTTGCGGATGAATGAATGAATGAATGAAATGGAATGAATACACGTAGCAGCACGATAAAAGACGACGACCTGCATCATTGACATTTTCCACATGGACACTATGTACTATTCCCAATGATTCCCAATGTGATGGTGGCGGTACATGGATGGCATGACATCCAGACTTACGACTAAGTCGTCCCCTCACACAAATTGCCATTGAATGATGAACAGAAGATTCGATGGTATTGATTGCAATGCAATGCAATTCAACTGCTGCACAATGAAATGCCCGCCACTGGGGAAAATGAGGAAAATAATTTTATCTTGCACAGTGGTGCGAAACGAGGAAAATATGTTCGAAACAACAACAAAAAAATATTTTTAAAGGAATTTGAAAAGAGTGCAGACCCGATCAATACGCAATATGAAATGCTGACGCAGAGGGTCAATGAAAAAGTACATATTTGTTATGATTATTCGGGAAAAATGTTTGAATATTCAGTGACCCCTTGGAGCTATATGTTGTATAACTTTGAGACAGATGAATAAGAATAAGAAATTAACCAGAATAAATAAATTATAAATTCAAAAATTCATTTGTTGCCTTATATATATTATACGATTTTTCGTTTTTATACACTCCACGAGAGTATTATGTCTTTGTGCATTTGTTTGTAACACCCAAAAGGAAGTGAGATAGACCCACTGTTAATTATACCGATCGACTTAGAATCACTTTTTGAATCGATGTAGCAATGTCCGTCTGTCTGTCTGTCCATCTATTCTTGTAATCACGATAGAGGTCACAATTGGAGCCAGAACCAAACGAAACTTTGCACAGCGAAGTTTTTCAGGACAAGGGCGAACTCTCTTTAACTTGAAGAAAATCGGTTCAGATTTAGATATAGCTCCAATACGAATTTCACTCCCGATTTGACTCTTTTCACTCTAGATACAACATATTTTAACTGATTTTCTTCAAAATTGGCAAAACATCTTATATTTCAACTAGAAACACCTGGGTGAAAATTGTTTAGATCGGTTCAGATTTGTATATAGCACCCATACAAATTTCGCTCCCGGATTGACTTTTTCCGCCCCAGAAACCACGTATTTTCACCGATTTTTTTCAAAATGAGCATAACACGATTACACGAACTGGAAGAACCTAAACAATAGGTTCACTTCATTGCATGCTTAATATAGCCCTTATACAAATATTCTTCTCGATTTGACAAAGTGGACCAGGTCATATTAGCCTATGATTAGGTAACATACAAAAATCCTTCCCGTTTTCAGTTTTTTACCGAATTGAATTGTATTCGGATAGAAAGTGGGGTGTATCATTAGTCGGCCCAGCCCGACTTTAGCCTTTCTTTACTTGTTCTTATGAAGTATTAGGGTTTATTTAACTGCACTATTTCCAATTGAAATTGGAAAATTTTAGTTGAAATTAAGAATTTCAAATTGAGAAAATTCCTATCGAAATTAATGAATTCTATAATGAGAAAAAAATTATATTTATAATTGATAAAATTTCAATTGAAAATGAGATTTTACATTTCAATTTGAGATATTAAATCCCATTTGATTGAAGTAATTTTTTGACTTTGGAAAAAAGTTGCTCGTGTCGTCGAAATATTTCTCTTGTTGCTGTTTGTATTCCATTCAGTCATAGCAAACAATATTTTGAAAGGATGCAGCTTAAACGCGATTATCATTATCAGATAATGTTGGACGTAAGGCACATCCGAAAGTATTCACTACTTATTTTTGGACCCGTTTTTAAAGGAGAAAAGTATATCAACACATCCTTACAAAAGGTTTATATACAGGGTGGCTGATGAATACTGCTACCATGCTACTTAATGCTGTTGTTAAAGGACTTATTCTTTGCAGAACTGCATCGAAAGTGAATCCCTTTCAACACTGTGTGGTTTCAACAGGATGATGCGACTTTGTCACATAGCCAGGTCCTGCTATGAGAGAGAATTGCTGCGAAAGTTCCCCAAGAAGGTGATTTCTAGAAACTCGACATTTCGTTGGCCTCACTCACTCGTGACCTCACTGCACCTATCTTTTTCTTGTGGGGTTATTTCATCTGGAAGTTTACAAACCAAATCAAAACCAGTAAGGAAAGGCTAAAGTCGGACGGGGCCGACTCTATGATACACTCCACTTTCAATCCGAATACAATTCAATTCGGTGAAAAAGTGAAAACGGGAAGGTTTTTTGTTACTGTAAATGTATGTGTTTGACAAAAAATTTTATATCGGAAAGGACATTTGTATGAGGATATATTGAAACCTGGAACGAAATAGGTGAAATATAAAATGTATAATTTGGCCAAAATCGGTTAAACTTATGGGAGCAACATTTGAATTTGGGCTATATTTAAATCTGAACCGATCTTACCCACTTTCACCATAGTTTTGTTTAGTTAGATTATAAGATGTTGTGCGAAATTTAAAGAAAATCGAGCACAATATGTGACTTTTAAAGCGGCAAAAGTCAAATCGGGAGCGACATTTATATGGGGGCTATATATAAATCTGAACCGATCTTAACCAATTTCTGCATAGGTGTTTCTAGTAAGATTATAAGATGTTGTGCCAAATTTAAAGAAACCGAGTACAATATGTGGTTTCTACAGAGGAAAATGTCAAATCGGGAACGACATTTGTATGGGGGCTATATCTAAATCTGAACCGATTTGACCTATTTTCACCATAGATGTTCTTAGTTTAAATATAAGATGTTTTGCCAAATCTGAAGACAATCTGATACAATATGTGGTTTCTAGAGCGGAAAAAGTCAAATCGGGAGCGAAATTTGTATGGGAGCTATATATAAATCTGATCCGATCTGACCGATATTCACCATGGGTGTTTCTAGTGGAAATATAAGATGTTTTACCAAATCTGAAGACAATCTGATACATTATGTGGTCTCTAGAGCGGAAAAAGTCAAATCGGGAGAGAAATTTGTATGGGAGCTATATATAAATCTGAACCGATCTAACACATTTTTACCACAGGTGTTTCTAGTTACAATATAAGATGTTTTGCCAATTTTAAAGAAAATCTGTTGTAATATGTGGTATCTAGAGTGAAAAGAGTCAAATCGGGAGTGAAATTCGTATGGGGGCTATATCTAAATCTGAACCGATTTTCTTCAAATTAAATAGCGTTCGTCCTTATCCCGAAAAACATCGTTGTGCAAAGTTTCATTTGGTTCTGTCTACAATTGCGACCTGTATCGTGATTACAAGAATAGATGGACGGACGGACGGACGGACGGACGGACGGACGGACGGACAGACAGACGGACATTGCTAAATCGACTCAGAAAGTGATTCTAAGACGATCGGTATAATTAACAATGGGTCTATCTCGTTTCCTTTTGGGTGTTACAAACAAATGCACAAAGACATAATACTCTCGTGGAGTGTATAAAAATGGATGATTTAAGGCAATGCATTCGAACAACAATTGAGACAATTCTTACTGCAACTCTGCAGGATGTAATGAATAATGAATTTTGCACATACGTCACCGGCTATCGTCATGTCATTTAAATTCTTTTATTTTTAAACCCGTTAAAAAGGTTTAATAAAAATGTATCGGTTGTCAAATGAACAAAGAAAAAGTAATTTACATGAATTAAACAAAAAGTTATTTTAGTTTCTTAATGTAGTGTCATTCATCAGCCACCCTGATTCAGCCATTTTCAGATTAAATGGAATTCATTGCTGATACATACATTTCGAGCTACGATAAGACTGAGCACAATTGGATTACCAAAACCCGATTCGGATCTACAAGTACAATCATCGGCGTTTTAACGTCACCCATTAATGTTTCAGACATGTCGCTTCAAATTTAAATCGTGTGCTGTCGCATTTATCATTCTAAAGTAAGATTTATTAAATTTTATTTCATCTGGAAGAGGTCACATTTATTTGATAAAGGTTTAATTTCATTTGAATGGGAAAGGGGTTTCATTTGAATGGGAAAAGGGTTTCATTTAATCTGAAAATGCTACATACATATGGGCATCTCCCAGTGGCCCGGACGCGACATTTGCACGCCTTAAATTACACAAAAAAAAAACAAAAAAGAAACTGAAAAAGTCGATCAGCCTTTTTAGTGTTCTAAAGTGTTTAAAGAGTACTACATTTTAAAAATATATCGTCATAATTTAGTACAAATTAGTACAAAATTATAACCAATTTTACATCGAAACGGACGCGACAAATAACAGAAGTACTTTTGAAAGTCTTATAGAAATATACAAAGTTCAGCGATTTTTTGAGAACTTTGATTTTCCTTATAAACATGTAAATGAAGGTCAGAAGATATATTTTGTTCGTAGATTTATGAAATATTATTTTTTAATTAGGTACAGCAGAAATACGGACGCGACAAAACGGACGGGACAACAATTTCCACTCGTAGTAAAAAAATTTAGTATTTTTCGTTGTAACACTTCAACTTTTAATAAAAATAAAAGAGAACGAGCTAACTTCAAGATTCATAATAAAAAAAAGTTGTCGAAATAAGGAAGAAATAAAGTTAAAAGCTATTAGTGTGGTCTGATTTCATTTTCTTGGTAGACCTTTTTGGGAGATGCCCATATCTGACAAAAATATAAAACATGTACATTAAGACAATTCTCGGGGAGTTGGTTTGTAACGCTAACACTATACTATTCGTGCCAGAGCATGTATGTTGAAGTTATGTCTAGGGTTTCTTTTTTCCATATTACGATTTATTATTTTCCGTACCATAAGTTTCAGTTAGAATTTCTTTGAATATATTTACCACTTTCCTGTTTGCAACCACTGTATGTTTCTGCTGTTGTTGCATTTCCCAGTGATGCTGCTGGTACTTTAAATCACATGTGAGTGCTTGCTGCATGTTGCGGAGGACTGTGTGCGGCATCTTCTGCTTGGTAGTATGCAACCAAGTACAGTTAAAATTGCAGTGGTAGCTAATCTGAATACAGTAACCTACTGACCTTTGACATGAGTGGAGGTTGGCATTAATTGATCAATTTAGATGTAGATTTATGTTTTCATTTTTTAGGGACAATGTGTAGAAAACACCATAAATATAGATTTGATGAATGCTCAACGTTTTCCGGATGCCTACCGCATCCGATACTTTGTATCTCACTTTTACTTGTCTGAAAGGCACACATCAATTTTGAGGTTGATATTTATGAATCAAAATTTTTGCGAAATGAAAAGAGAGTAATAGCTCTTACAGACTGCAAACTGGAATGAAATTTTACGTTACAAGTAATTTGCTGCAACTAACTGCAATAATCTGTTGGAACCTCTTTCATTTTTTTATATTTAAGCTAGGGGGTCCATGAAAATAGGCCCTATTTATACACTCCACGAGACTATTATTTTATTATCAAAATAATATTTTCATTGGTATTTTCAGACCTAGTTGTATATCACATTTTTTTCTTTTATACCGCTTTTGCCCAATATTAAATCCATCTTCTTACAACTATTATACATGTATGTGGGATATTTGGACCTCCTACTTTTTTGCGATTAAGCACAGATTGCGCAAAAAGTTACGTCTATTCATTTATGTGTCTAAAATGGTAGACATACTAACCACATGGACGTAACCATTGCAATCCGGCGGCATATTACCAATATCAATGCAAGAATTGAATTATTCTTTATTTCTGAATAATGATAAGAATATTTCTCTGAACGAACTTGACACAACACCATCCACACACACAGACGCACAATGTACAAGTCATCGATCACTTCTTGATGGTTTGTGTGTCACTCGAAAGAATCGTTCTTTATGCCGAATGCCGCGAATAGCGCTTAAACATTTTGCAATAAAAATACTTCAAGAATAATAATTAAAACCAAGGCTTTGATGGTGATCGTTCTGCATGTTATGACCAAGTCAAATCGTAGATGGTGTCGGCAGAAACGGGGCATGATGAGTATCATGTCTCATTATAATGATGACCAGCTTAATATGCAGCACAATGCATGATGAGCAGAAAACGTAAATGTAGCTCATTTAAAAGTCATTCCAACAGTAGATATTTCTTTAAAGCCAAAACGATATATCAAAGTTCTTGGATTTGAATTCATTTCTATGTATGCCAATAGAACAATTTTAGAAGGACCGAACAATAGCAAATTTTTTATAAAAAATATCTTTCTGAATCTTTGTATCAATTATAATGATGACCACAGCACAATGTATCTCATTTTAATAGTCAAATCAAGAGTAAATATTTGTTTAAAATTGTGAAACCATTTGAATATTTATCGTATTTTTTAAATTCTTTATTACAAATTCACATACATATATCATTGATATATTGGTGATATTCTTCACACAAAAAAATATGTTTATACCTTACGATTGTGCAGCTTCTTTTACAGAGCTATGTGAGATGAATTCTTTCCAATTTTCCTGAAGACATGGTTTTGACGTACTAACTCTTTAGAACAATGCGTGACATTAAGATACCTTGTAACCTACGTTCATTGTAATATTTGTGACGCTGTATGTACGTGAAACTAATAAAAGAATCGATATAGAAATTAAATACAAAATAAAATAATATTTAGAGGGTAGTTCCATAAATAACAAAAGAAAAACAATAGTTTTGAACATTAATCAGATATTGACGAAATTCGGCACATATATTCTACTGATAATCCTTGTCGGTTCTTTTTTCTGAAGAGATAACTTTGTTAACGGAAAAATTAAATTCCTGGGTCTGAAAGCACTTTGGAAGTACAAAGCGGGATTTGGCGGAATTTTGTTGAAAAAATACGGGATCGTAAAAATAAACAAGTAAGAAAAGGCTAAAGTCGGGCGGGGCCGACTATATAATACCCTACACCACTCCCTGCGTATGTACCGCGTTTTGATTACTAAACCCAGGTATTTCATGGGAGCAATTTTATGTAGTTCATACAAATTATATAAATTATATGAATATAATTTATATGCTATAAATTCATCTTTAGTCAAATTTAACGAATATGGTAAATAATATGTTAATTGATCTAATTGTCCGACAGACAAACACAAATTATACAGTAGTATACCAAAGTATGGACATATGGGCATCACCCAAACAATTCTCATTGCAATTCAATTCGGTAAAAAATTGAAATCGGGAAGGATTTTTGCATCCTGTAAATGTATGTGTTTGAGAAAAAATGTAAAATCGGAAAGGACATTTGTATGGGGGTATATTGAAACCATGAACGATATGACGCGCTTTCACCATGTCTGTTTATTGGTGAAATATAATATGTGAAATTTGGCCAAAATCGGTTAAACATTCGGGAGCAACATTTGTATGAGGGCTATATCTAAATCTGAACCGATCTTACCCACTTTCACCATTGGTTGTTTAGTTGGATTATAAGATGTTGTGCCAATTTTAAAGAAAAACGGGTACAATATGTGGGTTTTAGAGCGGAAAAAGTCAAATCGGGAGCGACATTTGTATGGGGGCTATATCTAAATCTGAACCGATCATACCCACTTTCAGCATAGGTGTTTCTAGTTCGATTATCAGATGTTCTGCAAAATTTAAAGAAAATCGGGTACAATATGTGGTTTCTAAAGCGGAAAAAGTGAAATCGGGAGCGACATTTGTATGGGGGCTATATCTAAATCTGAAACGATCTTATCCAATTTTTGCATACGTGTTTCTAGTTGGATTATAAGATGTTGTGCCAAATTTAAAGAAAATCATATTGTACCCGATTTTCTTCTTTCTTCTTCGTTTCTAGAGCAGAAAATGTCAAATCGGGAGCGACATTTGTATGGGGGCTATATCTAAATCTGAACCGATCTTATCCAATTTTTGCATACGTGCTTCCAGTTGCATTATAAGATGTTCTGCAAAATTTAAAGAAAATCGGGTACAAAATGTCGTTTCTAGAGCGGAAAATGTCAAATCAGGAGCGACATTTGTATGGGGGCTATATCTAAATCTGAACCGATCTTATCCAATTTTTGCATACGTGTTTCTAGTTGGATTATAAGATGTTGTGCCAAATTTAAAGAAAATCATATTGTACCCGATTTTCTTCTTTCTTCTTCGTTTCTAGAGCAGAAAATGTCAAATCGGGAGCGACATTTGTATGGGGGCTATATCTAAATCTGAACCGATCTTATCCAATTTTTGCATACGTGCTTCCAGTTGCATTATAAGATGTTCTGCAAAATTTAAAGAAAATCGGGTACAAAATGTCGTTTCTAGAGCGGAAAATGTCAAATCAGGAGCGACATTTGTATGGGGGCTATATCTAAATCTGAACCGATCTTATCCAATTTTTGCATACGTGTTTCTAGTTGGATTATAAGATGTTGTGCCAAATTTAAAGAAAATCATATTGTACACGATTTTCTTCTTTCTTCTTCGTTTCTAGAGCAGAAAATGTCAAATCGGGAGCGACATTTGTATGGGGGCTATATCTAAATCTGAACCGATCTTATCCAATTTTTGCATACGTGCTTCCAGTTGCATTATAAGATGTTCTGCAAAATTTAAAGAAAATCGGGTACAAAATGTCGTTTCTAGAGCGGAAAATGTCAAATCGGGAGCGACATTTGTATGGGGGCTATATCTAAATCTGAACCGATCTTATCCAATTTTTGCATACGTGTTTCTAGTTGGATTATAAGATGTTGTGCCAAATTTAAAGAAAATCGGGTACAATATGTCGTTTCTAGAGCAGAAAATGTCAAATCGGGAGCGACATTTGTATGGGGGCTATATCTAAATCTGAACCGATCTTACCCAATTTTTGCATAGGTGTTTCTAGTTGGATTATAAGATGTTCTGCAAAATTTAAAGAAAATCGGGTACAATATGTCGTTTCTAGAGCAGAAAATGTCAAATCGGGAGCGACATTTGTATGGGGGCTATATCTAAATCTGAACCGATCTTACCCAATTTCGGCATAGGTGTTTCTAGTTGGATTATAAGATGTTGTACCGAATTTAAAGAAAATCGAGTGCAATATGTGGTTTCTAGAGCGGAAAATGTCAAATCGGGACCGACATTTGTATGGGGGCTATATCTAAATCTGAACCGATTTCCTCCAAATTCAATACCGATGGTCTTAGGCCAGAAAAAATAACTTCTGCCAAGTTTCATGAAAATCGGACAACAATTGCGACCTGTAGAGTGCGAACAAGCTTAGATGGACAGCAGACGGACGGACGGACGGACGGACGGACGGACAGACAGACATCGTTAAATCGACTCAGCTGGCGATTCTAAGCCGATCCGTATACTTAAAGGTGGGTCTAGCTCAATTATTTCTTGGTGTTACAAACATTTGGCGGAAAACTAACTTATAATACCCTAGACCACGAAGTGGTGTAGGGTATAAAAAGCTAAGATATAATCTATATATATAAAAGAGTTGCGTTACTGACTGACTGACTGACTTATCATTGACCAGCCCCCAGACCAAACGGCTGAAGCCAGGGTCATGAAATTTTCAGGGTAGTTCCCAAATATGACGTAGACGTCGACTAAGAAAGGGTTTTACGAAATTCGTACTTTTAGGGGATAAAATGGCCCAAAAAGGGATAAACATCGCACCTTCGTCCTGACTAAACGGCAGTAGCTACAAACATGAAATTCGGTGAGTTCCTTGCAATGACCATGCAGACTTGCTACAAATAGGGATTTTTCGAAATTTGTACTTTTAAGGGCCGAGCGGGACAAAAAGTGATAAAAATGGTACGAACTAAAGTATTACAGCTAGAATCGTGAAATTTGGTATGTAAATTCCTCTGATCATATAGAAACGAAGTAGAATTTGATTTTTTCGAAATGTGTACTTTTAAGGGAAGAGCGGGATAAAAATGGTAGCAACTAAACTATTACAGCTAGAAACGTGAAATTTGGTATGTACATTCCTCTGACCATATAGAAGCGCAGTAGTTTGATTTTTCGAAATTTGTACTTTTAAGGGGTGCGCGGGACGAAAAGGGATAAACATGCTGTACAATCCTTTAATTACGTAAACGCGGAACATAAATGGATATTTCAAAATTTGTACTTAAAAGAGGGATACGGGACAACAAGGAATATATCCACCAAAAGAAAATTAAATAAATACTATCCAAAAACAGAGACGGATAAAATTAACAAATAACTTGCTTTGTCGCGTGCGAAGCAGCGGGTACTGCTAGTATCTATATATATAAAAAAGAGTTGCGTTACTGACTGACTGACTTATCATTGACCAGCCCCAGAACAAACGGCTGAAGCCAGGGTCATGAAATTTTCAGGGTAGTTCCCAAATATGACGTAGACGTCGACTAAGATAGGGTTTTAGGAAATTCTTACTTATAGGGGGTAAAATGGGACCAAAATGGATAAACATCGAACATTCGTCCTGACTAAACGGCAGTAGCTAGAAACATAAAATTCGGTGTGTTCCTTGCAATGATCATGCAGATGAGCTACAAATAGTGATTTTTCGAAATTTGTACTTTTAAGGGAGGAAAGAGTCAAAAAGGGATAAAAATGGTACCAATTTAAGAATTGCAGCTAGAATCGTGAAAATCGGTATTTACATTTCTCTGACAACGTAGACTTGCAATATAAATTGATCTTTCGAAATTTGTACTTAAAAAGGGTGAGCGGGACAAAAAGGGATAAGAATGGTACCAACTAAAGTATTACTGCTACAATCGAAATATTTGGTATGTAAATTCCTCTGACCGTGTATAAGCGCATTATAATTGTTTTTTTTTTTTTTTAATTTGTACTTTTAAGGGTTGCAAGGGATAAAAATGGTACTAATTTAAGTATTGTCACTATAGTCGCGAAATTTGGTGTGTAAATTCCTTTGACAATGTAGAAGCGCAATCTTAATGTTTTTTTTCGAAATTTTTACTTATAAGGGGTGAGCGGGACCAAAAAGGATAAAAATGGTACCTACTAAAGTATTGCAGCTATAGTCGTTGAATGTGGTGTGTAAATTCCTCTGACAACGTAAAAGCGCAAATTTAAATTGATTTTTGAAATTTGTACTTATAAGGGGCGAACGGGATAAAAAATACCTATACAAGTATTGCAGCCATAGTCGTGAAATTTGATGTGTAAATTCCTCTGACATCGTAGACCTACAACATACATTTATTTTTCGAAATTGGTACTTTTAAGGGGCGAGCGGGATAAAAATGGTATCAACATAAGTATTAAAGCAAGAATTGTGAAATTCGGTATGTAAATTCCTCTGACCACGTTGAAATGCAATCAAAATGGATTTTTCGAATTTTGTTATTATAAAGGGTGAGCGCGACAAAAAGGGATAAAAATAGTACCATCTAAATTATTATAGCTAGAATGGTGAAATTTGGTATGTAAATTCCTCTCACCATATAGAAGCGCAATATAAATGCATTTTCGTACTTTTAAGTGCTGAACGGCACAAAAAATGGAACCAACTAAAGTATTGCAGCTAGAATCGTGAAATTTGATATGTAAATTCCTCTGACCATGTAGAAGCGCATTCAAACAGGATTTGTCGAAATTTGTAGTTCTAAGGAGCACGCGGGATAAAAATGCTGTACGTAAACGCGGATCATAAATGGATATTACAAAATTTGTACTTATAAGGAGGATGCGGGACGACAAAGGATAAACGTGGTGCCAAATAAAGTATATGTTTTTAGGGGAAACAAAAAACATGTTACCTATAGTGATTTATCAAAAAGTATATTTTTTGGGAAAAGGTGCCAAAAGTTATAAAGTGATCGGCAGCATCTAGAAATATGAGGTCGAGAATAAAAAGGCTCTGCGGTTGTAATTTGTTGTTCAAAATTGGGTAGAAAATGATGAAAATAATGCATACGAAGGGAGTTCAGCTAAAATAGTGCACATCGACAAACACTTGCTATCTAATAGGAGGTTTCCAAATTACTATTTTAGATTTATCTATATCCACCAAAAGAAAATCAAATAAATACTATCCAAAAACAGAGACGGATAAAACTAATAACAACTAACTACCCTTTTCACGTGCGAAGCAGCGGGTACTGCTAGTATTATTATAAATTCGTACTTTTAGATTCACAATGGGAAAATGAGGCAGATGGTACCAATCATCTGCATTCATGAACTTCGGGTTCTCCCGATTTCGTGGACTGTTAGGATTGTAAATAGTTAAAATTGGTCGTGAGATACCAAGTTATTCCCTAACAAGGACTGAAAATAACTAAATAAATAAACAATATTTAGGATATTTAAGAACATTTTTTGAAGATTGCTACGGGCGGGAGTTTTCTTTAAAATTATTTATTTTTTCCAATATTTCACCAATGACACAATTTACTTAAAATATTAAAAAAAAATCGACGTGTAGTTTGACTTCTACGACAGTCGACAGCCTACAATGGGTGTATGAGATTAGGCGTGGTCGAACTTAACGCCCTTTTACTAGTGTTAATATTTCTTTCTTTATCAATTTTTCATAGCGTTCGATGCGATCTTCAAATGTAAAGAATTTGTATTTAACAATGTTATTTAAAGAACGTACTATTAACTACAATTTCTTGGGTCTCTATTTTATTAATAATAGAAAACGAGCTCTACAAGTGCTAGTGAACAAACGACTATATTCATTATGATTTCGTTTCATAAACTGTTTGACATTCTATGTCATGCCTTATTAGAATATGGTTTAAGTTAATCAATTGAACAACGCAGCATTTTATCAAAGTACTAATACTTCATAAAGGTAATTAATTAACTATTTCATAAATTTTGGACTTTTTTCAGTTATAATGTACCAAAAATAATGTAAAACGAAAAAGCAGGACTTTTTATAAAAAGGGGGATTATGCGGGATGGAAAATTTAAGCGGGGCTGGACATCAAAAGCGGGATAGTCCCGCGAAAAGTGGGATGGATGGACACCTTAGATATGCACCAAAATAATTTAGTTTGCATTTTCTCCGCGTGTATAAAAACAATAACATGCATAACTTTAAACATAAAATTAAAATAAATCTAAACTAATTTGGGATCTTGTTTCAATAATAGTTGGACCCTTATTTCACACATTGGTGCGTTTTTCACTGGGCCTATGATCAAGAGGTTAAATATTTTTCTTTTAAAATTGTCTTCATTTGCTTATTGAAGAGAAAACAAAAGTTTTAAAGACAAATGCTTTGAAACTCGAATCAGCAAATGGTGATTGAAGTCTGAAGTTTCTGGGCCAAATACGTTTCAGCGTGAAATACAGATGGAAGTATATACGTTTCTGCGAGGGTGTAATTAAGTAAAATTCTTGTGTTTTACGAATATAAGAGTTCGTATGGAAGTGCCATTAACTGTCACGGTATCATGGGTGTGGGTGAAAATAAGCATTTCTTCTTTTTTCCATTTCAGTTTTGAGTACCACGTTAAGAGTGTTGACACTCCTCTTGATGACTCCGAATGAGTGACTGATGCCGGCAACGGAAGTTATTATCACAACTTAGAAAACAATTAAAAATCCATTTGCCAACTTAATAGCGACGATACTCCAGTGAACACCAACAGCAACAACAAAAAAGACACAAATTTCACAACTCAAATGAAAGCTTTCTTTGTTAATTGTGGCTTTCAGTTGTTTCTTGGCGTTCGTACTCCACGCCTCTCCACCATGGCCGCACATATTTACATGAGTTCATTCTTTGTGTTTGCCCGGCGTTTATTCTCTTGGCCTTTTTGTTGAACGAGTAGTTTGCCGGCGAAAAAATAAAAGACATTTTAATCACGATGGCATGAACATTTGACATTTTCTTTGTGTGCGAGTGTGTGTAAGCGACACTAATGCCCTGCGATCATCTTTCGGCTGGCGGTTGTTTCATTCCCATTCGATGAGATATTTCAGCGTCAACAATTGATGAAACCCGTATTAAACACCAAATAGTAAATCGGAGTTGATATTTAGTGCTAAATTAAAATTGGTCGAATCGGTTGTGCACTCCAACGGCGACATTGGGGGCATCGACATTTTATCTGCGCTTGGCAAACAATGGGGCTGCTCAGGTGAAGTGCTCCAAATCTTAATGACGACTTCCGACAAAAATGCACTTGTATTAACCAGTTTTGAATTAAGTGTAGCGAATATTGAAAAATTGTTCCAAATACTAAAGACATTCAGACCAAAATTATTAATAAATATGTGATGACTATGAAGGAATCGAGAAATCGATTAAATGAATTTGATTTGCTCTTTAAGAAATTGAAATGGCACTGATAGAAATATTTAAGACAAACTTGTGGCACAAGCATTAATAGACATGAGTGGAAATTTTCACTTATCATATCAAAGCCTTTTCTTTTCGAAATACTGGTACCGATTTTACGATTGTCCCTAATAATTTTAAAATGGGTGAGGCCACTGTTACTTTATGCCACAACTTCTGACATAGTTCAGACTTTTTGACATCCAAAGATACGTTTGAAAGATAATTTTCTTGTGGATTTATAATAATTAACTTGACTAAAAATATTTTTTCTTTGCATCTTTGCATTAAAAAATTATAAATTTATTTTTTTTTAATGATGTCCCTTTCGATTTTATCTATATCTTCTCTATGGGTAGCCCAATGTTTTTACCTTCGAAAGTTATAGAAGAAACGGTAAGACCTTGAATATCGATCTGCGACCATATATTCTTGATCGTCATAAAATACTAAGACGACATAGTCATGTGCGTCTGTCCGTTTGTTGAAAGCTAGGACGCCCAAAATTGCCATAGATACACTCAGAAAAAAGTGAACCCTATAATGAGTTAAAATGAACTAAAATTTAGAAAAATTGAACTTCGTATTGCACTAAAGCAATATTTCCTCATATCAAGTTCAAACTTCGCATTGAAAGTAGTACAAGCTTTGAACTAGATTCTAGTTCAATTATCCCCAAACCAAGTAAATATTTACTCAAACTGAAACTGAAAATTCCAGTAAGTTTTTCCACAAACCATGTACATTTTTACTAAATCTAAGTAAAATTTTGCTGACATTTTCCTAAATCTAAGTAAATTTTTCTTAAAACCAAGTAAATTTTTACTAAATTTAAGTAATATTTTCCTAAAACTAAGTAAATTTTTACTCAAACCAAGTAAATTTTTACTAAATCTTAGTAAAATTTTGCTGAAAATTTCCTAAAAGTAAATATTTTTTTTACTAAAATCAAGTAAATATTTACTTAAATTGAGGAAAATTTTTCTGATTTTTTCCTTAAAACAAGGAAAATTTTACAAATCGTTTTGCTTCAGAGTATACCAAACTGATACAAAAAATGACAACATGAAATATTTCTCAAAAGTTTCATGAGACCCCTGCCATAAAGAGTTGAGCAATTACTCCATGATTGCAGTGGTTGTTAAGATTAATATTTGAAGTATTTTAGAAATAAGTCTCTGCAAACGAACGAGAATTGCTTCTTAGATTAATTCAAGAATTTTCTAAACAATTTCAGACAATTTTTATAAGTTCATTAATGATTAAATGTATAAAGAACTCGACATAAATTTCAGTAAACGTATTAACTTAATTTTAGGAAAAAAAAAACATTTTTAATTTAAAATTTCCTAAATGGAATTTTTTCCATACAAAAAATTTCCGAGTTTTTTCTTACTTAAAACCTTGGAATTACTCTTCCAATTTTTTATTAGATCCAAAGAAATGTTTTTAAGTAAATTTACTAACTTATTTCTAGTAAATGAACTATTTACTATGGCTTTGAAATAGAGAAACTTTACTCATGTTTAGTTAATTTTCCAACCTTTTAGGAAACTTGTACTGAACTGGAGTAAAATTGTTGAACTAAATTGTAGTATGGATTTCACTCAGATTTAGGAATGCTATTTTTCTGAGTGTTTGTCTACTAGTTGCAGATCCGTTGGGATTGAAAATGTACGAAATCAGGGCAGAGGAAAAAATTGTATTTAAGGATTTTATATTCACTTGATGTTTGACAAGTTTAATCCTTTTATAGCGTGAACGCATACCATAGAGTGATTCATACTTTCAGGGAGTAAAATTAATTAAACTGCAATATGACGTGAAATTTAGTGTGTACATCCCTCAAATCGCTTATACACCTAAAATAGGGGTAAAATGTGGAAAACGGGATAAACTTGGTACCGAACAAATGACTGCAGGTAGAATCATAAAATTCGGTGTGTACAGTCATTCTAGTAAGAAGTATAGTTGGTACTATTTTTATCCCTCTGTACCCATTGTATCCCGTGAAAGTACGAATTTGGAAGAAACCTTTTGTTTTTCGTGTGTACGCAGTGAGAGGAATGTATATTCCGAATTTCATGACTCTAGCTGAGGTCACTTGGTTGGTACTATTTTTATCCCCTTCTTCCATTTTAACCCCAAAATCTGTTTATTTTAAGTGTCTACGCAATCAGAGGAATGTATACACCGAATTTCATTATTCTAGGTGCAACCGTTTGGTTTGTACCATTTTTATCCCTTAAAAGTACGAATTTGGAAAAATAATTTTATATTATGTACCTACTCAATTAGAGGAATATACACAGCTATTTTCGTGTATCTAGCTGTTGTCGTTTGGTAGGTACCATTTTTATCCTTTTTTGCCCCATTTCACCCCCTACGAATAAAAATATTATGACTATTTTAAGTCCGTGTAAGGGAAAAAATTTTTCCTTTTGGGCCGATTTCGCCCAGTTTCAATCCCAACCGATCTACGACTATAAGACACATTTATGTAAAATTTGGACGTCCTAGCGTGCTTTCTAGAAACACCTATGCAAAAATTGGATAAGATCGGTGCAGATTTAGATATAGCCCCCATACAAATGTCGCTCCCGATTTGACATTTTCCGCTCTAGAAACCCCATATTTTACTCGATTTTCTTTAAATTTGACACAACATCTTACAATCCAATTAGAAACACCTATGCAAAAATTGGGTAAGATCGGTTCAGATTTAGATATAGCCCCCAAACAAATGTGGCTCCCGATTTGACTTTTGCCGCTTTAGAAACCACATATTGTACTCGATTTTCTTTAAATTTGGCACAACAGCTTATAATCCAAGTAAAAATACTAGTGTGAAAGTGGCTAAGATCGGTTCAGATTTTCGGTTTTGTTTATCCGACACATCATCTTACAATCTAACTAGAAACACCTATGCAAAAATTGGGTAAGATCGGTTCAGATTTAGATATAGCCCCCAAACAAATGTCGCTCCCGATTTGACTTTTGCCGCTTTAGAAACCAGATATTGTACTCGATTTTCTTTGAATTTGGCACAACAGCTTATAATCCAAGTAAAAAACCTAGTGTGAAAGTGGCTAAGATCGGTTCAGATTTTCGGTTTTGTTTAACCAATTTTGGCCAAACTATACATATTATATATCACCTATTTCGTTCCAGGTTTCAATATACCCCCATACAAATGTCCTTTCCGATTTAACATTTTGTCAAACACATACATTTACAGGATACAAAAATCCTTCCCGTTTTCATTTTTTCACCGAATTAAATATATATCATAGAGTCGGCCCCGCCCGACTTTAGAATTTCCTTACTTGTTATACTATGCATATATATAAAATGAAAATAATACTTCAATTCATAAAGCAAATATAAGGCAGCAATCATAAATACCCTAAATATTGGGGGATAGAGAGTGCATTTTCAGCTGCAGTCCTTTGGTTGGTTGTATTTCCATCTATTTTAAATTCAAAAGTATACATTTTGAAAATACCTTATCTCTCACGTACGCAGTATTAGACAACTTCATGATTCTACCATTTTTTGTCGTAAAAGCAATAAAATAAAGTACGAATTTGGAAAAAAATATTTTACGTGGCTATGCAGTCAGAGGAATGTATATACCCAATTCCAAGATACTATCTGCGACCATTTTGTTGGTACCGTTTTTATCCCCTTTTTCGCATTTTACTCCTTAAAAGTACGACTTTCGAAAATTTCATCATTCTAGCTGTAGCCTTTTAGTTGGCACCATTTTGATCCCTCTGTACGAATTTGGAAAAACGTTTTTTTCGTGTCACTCAGTCAGAGGAATGTATACCGCGAATTTCATGTTCCATCCATTTGTTTGGTACAATTTTTATTCCCATTTTTCCATTTTACACCCTAAAAGTACGAATTTCGAAAATTTCCTATATTTTATGTATGTACGCAATCAGAGGAATATATACACCGAATTTCATTATTCTAGGTGCAGCCGTTGTTTGGTACTATTTTTATCCCTCTATCCCCATTTAACCCCTTAAAAGTACAAATTTAGAAAAAATACTTGTATATTATGTATCTACTCTATTAGATGTATGTACACTAGGGCGTACCTCAAAAAAAAAGTTCGCCGTACACCTTCGAATATGAAGTATTATTGAAAGGTAGTTTCAAAAAAAAAATTTTTATTTTTTTATGCCGAACGTAGGGGTCGCGCTTTTACATTTTTCTATATAACTTGTATTTATAAACGGATTTTAAAGTGTGATACATCGATGTTTTTGTCTCGACGAGGCCGATTTTTTTGTCTTTGAAGTCATTGAGCTCAAGCACCCCCTTCTGGTACTTACCCATCATTTCTCAGTTGCTACTACCCTAATGTACCACTCTAATAATCGAAAATTAAAGCTCGCATAAAATCATGAATCATGTTTGAGCTCAATGACTTCAAAGACAAAAAAATCGGACAAAAACATCGATGTATCACACTTTAAAATCCGTTTATAAATGCAGAAGTTATATAGAAAAATGTAAAAGCGCGACCCCTACGTTCGGCATAAAAAAATAAAAAAAAATTTTTTGAAACTACCTTTCAATAATACTTCATATTCGAAGGTGTACGGCGAACTTTTTTTTTTTTACTTGTAACCTGGTACGCTCTAATGTACACGCCAAATTTCGTGTTTCTGTCTGTTGTCGTTTGATAGGTACTATTTTTATCCCTTTTCGTCCCATTTCGCCCCCTACAAATAAAAATCGCTCTATGGTGCCCTTTTATGCTATAAAGGGAATGCGAAGTGCAAATATCAAGTAAATACAAGCTATTATGTTCAAAAAACATGCTGAAATACTCTAAATATTAGGGGTATTTTCAGTCCTTGTGAGGGAAATTTTTTTCCCTCTGGGCCGATTTCGTCCACTTTCAATCCCAACCGATCTACAACTATAAGACACATTTAGGAAAAATTTGAACCTCCTAGCTCATTTCGTTCGGCCGCTATCGTGCTTTCAACAGACAGACAGACGGACATGGCTATATCGTCTTAGAATTTTACCACGACCCAGAATATATATACTTTATGGGGTCTCCGATGAATATATTAAGGTGTTACAAACTGAATGACAAAGTGAATATACCCCCATCCTGGAGGTGGAGGGTATAAAAACTAAAATTAATTAATTAATTCTATTTCAATATTATAATAACAAATTATCCGAATTTATTAATACATATCGCAATTAGCAAACATATGACAATTTCCTCTTGGGCCTTCTAAGATTTTCAATTTGAACTACCGATTACTTTGACTTTGAAAGGTAGAATAACATTACGCTCGAACAATATTGGGAAATATTAAAAACTTACTTCCAAAGTGGTGAGTCTTTAAGGCAAACTGTAAGAAATTTACGTGGAAAATTATTGAGAAGAGATCGGCCTTCAGTTCAGCCTTCATGTAGCTAATTTTTATCTCGGTGGCTATGTCAATAAGCAAAATTGCCGCATATGGGGTTTAGAGAACCCACACATGACTAATGAGAAGCCAATGCATCCGCAGCTAGTCACTGGTCTCGGCATTATTGGTCCCTGTACTGAAAAATGTTGTTGATCGGAATGAATTATAAATTACATATATTGTGTTCTATTATTAAATGGCAAAGTTCAACATTGCCTAAAAAACAGAATTTGAAAAAATAACACCGCACGACAGTTCTTTTTGGACCTGAACAAGGCCATATTCATATGAAACTAGAGATAATATGTAGAAAAAATGTGTATTCAGTTTTTCATTTGATGATCTTTTCTCCTTTTTACAGGAATTTGAATTTCCAAAGGATATATTTGATTTGGGTATCAAATAAAATAGAAGAATATCTGTTAAAAATAGTTTAAATATAATGTGCTATAATGCTTTTTATACCCTTTATATTCACTTTGTCATTCCGTTTGTAACACCTTGAAATATTTATCGGAGACCCCATAAAGTATATATATTCTGGGTCGTGGTAAAATTCTAAGACGATATAGCCATGTCCGTCTGTCCGTCTGTCCGTCTGTCTGTTGAAAGCACGATAGCGGCCGAACGAAATGAGCTAGAAGGTTCAAATTTTTCCTAAATGTGTCTTATGGTTGTAGATCGCTTGGGATTGAAAGTGGACGAAATCGGTCCAGAGGGAAAACTTTTTCCCTCACAAGTACTGAAAATACCCGTAATATTTAGAGTATTTCTGCATGTTTTTTGAACATATTAGCTTGTATTTACTTGATATTTGCAATTCGCATTCCCTCGACATTCTTTAATCTACTGGTAATACTGTGGAATGCACTCCGTGGTGGAGGGTATATAAGATTCGGCCCGGCCGAACTTAACGCCTTCTTACTTGTTATAGCACATTTTCTACCTCTACTTTGTGTTTCGTCTAAAGTTTTGAAAACAGTTGACAAAGCCAATGTGACTACTTTCAAATGTAGGGTCTTTCCCAAAAACAAATCGCAAACGGCATTTAAGGAGTCAAAGTTTAATCGCAATAAACTTATAATACGAATGTTGTGAACCTCTTGCTCCACCTCGTCATCGACACCACCATCATCAGCGTCTTCTTTTGTAGTTCAATTGCTGATATTTGAAATTGGTAGCTGGTGGCAGCGCTGCTGCTAATGGCGTACTTGACTGCACACTACTCTTATAGTTTATTATAGTTTACGTGTACGGAAGACCTATTATATTGATGTTACTTATCTCCTTATTTTCTAAATCCAAGTTAATAGCTCAAAGCAAACGCGAAGACGAAAAGTTGTGTTATTAAAATCAATATTTGTCATAAATTGTTATAATTCATAAGAAACAGCCATGCAAAACAATAATTTGCAATAATCTAAGCACCAAATAATAAAAAAAACGGGACACAATGCAAGAAACCACGTAAAACACGAAAAGACGTGTTGTGTTTAAGAAAATGAGGGGTTAGTTTTTAAAAATCGAATAATACTAACTTGTGGGACAATTTCCATTTATGGTTACGCATATAGATATTTGGTACATAAATGTGTGGAAACTGAATATCGAATACGTTAGACAACAATAAAAATATGTTCCACTAACCACTATATATTGTTGTTTTGAGGTGTCCCAAATGTAATAATGTTGTTATACCCTACACCACTTCGTGGTCTAGGGTATTATAAGTTAGTTTCGCGCCAAATGTTTGTAACACCAAGAAATAATCGAGCTAGACCCACCTTTAAGTATACCGATCGGCTTAGAATCACCAGCTGAGTCGATTTAACGATGTCTGTCTGTCCGTCCGTCCGTCCGTCCGTCTGCTGACCATCTAAGCTTGTTCGCACTCTACAGGTCGCAATTGTTGTCCGATTGTCATGAAACTTGGCAGAAGTTATTTTTACTGGCCAAGGACCATCGGTATCGGTTCAGATTTAGATATAGCTCCCATACAAATGTCGCTCCCGATTTGACATTTTCCACTTTAGAAACCACATATTGTACCCGATTTTCTTTAAATTTGGCACAACATATTATAATCCAACTAGAAACACCTATGCAAAAATTGGGTAAGATCGGTTCAGATTTAGATATAGCCCCCATACACATGTCGCTCCCTATTTCACTTTTTCCGCTTTAGAAACCACATATTGTACCCGATTTTCTTTAAATTTGGCAGAACTTCTTATAATCCAACTAGAAATACGTATGCAAAAATTGGGTAAGATCGGTTCAGATTTAGATATAGCCCCCATACAAATGTCGCTCCCCATTTGACACTTTCCGCTCTAGAAACGACATATTGTACCCGATTTTCTTTAAATTTTGCAGAACATCTTATAATCGATCTAGAAACACGTATGCAAAAATTGGGTAAGATCAGTTCAGATTTAGATATAGCCCCCATACAAATGTCGCTCCCGATTTGACATTTTCAGCTCTAGAAACGACATATTGTACCCGATTTACTTTAAATTTTGCAGAACATCTTATAATCGAACTAGAAAAACGTATGCAAAAATTGGGTAAGATCGGTTCAGATTTAGATATAGCCCCCATACAAATGTCGCTCCCGATTTGACATTTTCCGCTCTAGAAACGGCGTATTGTACCCGATTTTCTTTAAATTTTGCAGAACATTTCATAATCGAACTAGAAACACCTATGCTGAAACTGTGTAAGATCGGTTCAGATTTAGATATAGCCCCCATACAAATGTCACTCCCTCCGCTCTAGAAACCACATCTTGCACCCGACTTTTTCCGCTCTAAAATCCACATATTGTACCCGTTTTTCTTCTTATAATCCAACCTATGGTGAAAGTGGGTAAGATCGGTTCAGATTTAGATATCGCCCTCATACAAATGTTGCTCCTGAATGTTTAACCGATTTTGGGCAAACTTTACATATTATATTTCAACAATAAACATACATGGTGAAAGCGGGTCACATCGTTCCAGGTTTCAATATAGCCCCATACAAATGTCCTTTCCGATTTAACATTTTTTGTCAAACACATACATTTACAGGATGCAAAAACCCTTCCCGATTTCACTTTTTTACCGAATAGAATTGTAATGAGATAGAAAGTCCGTCCGTCTTTAGCATTTCCTTACGTGTTTGGGAGATGCCCATATGTCCATACTTTGGTATAACCCAAATGGGGTCCCATTCTGATCTATTACAGCTCTAGAAACTACTTCTTACATCGGATCTTCATCAAATTTTGCAGATCATGGTATTTTTCAACCAGGAATACCTAACGTGAATGAGAAATATATAGGCCCATGTTTTGGACCAGGCCCGAAATGTAGTTATAGGTCCCCTTTTGAAATGTCGGTCCGATTCATCCTATTACTACTGTATAATTTGTATTTGTCTCTCGGATAATTGGATCAATTACCATATTATTAGCCATATTCGTTAAATATGACTAAAGATTAATTTATAGTAACTGTATAATTTATATGAACTACATAAAATTGCTCCCATGAAATAAATGGGTTTAGTAATCAAAGCGAGGTACATACGCAGGGAGTGGTGTAGGGTATTATATAGTCGGCCCCGCCCGACTTTAGCCTTTCCTTACTTGTTTTTTAGTAAAATTGTTGACATTTGAATAGGCATTAACATAGGAAGGATTTATCCGACATTATTCCTAAAAATATCAAAAGAGTAGACATCGACTTATACCCAATTTTTATTAACATTATCTTTTTATTTCACAATGATCCAATTATTGTGAGATTTGGCTTGGGGATTGTGCTTCTTTATTCTTTCCATCATAAAATTGTATGAACAAAATATAGTAGAAATAGGACCACGAGAGGGGAAGGCACAAATTACCCAACAAAAAATGGAAGCATATTTTAATCGCTTCCCAAAATCCCAATTTGCATAATTTTTACAAGGATTGAAGATTCCATTCCAATGTCATTCTGGTTACTTATTGAGTTCATAATAGACTGTATTGGTTCTAGCTGTTTGTAATCAATCCACTATCAATAACATTAAATGGTATTAATTATTTTAATACTAATTTAATTTATTTTGAATTATATATTAGTTCATATTACCCAAACATTTTGTAAACTTTCCTATTGACAATTTTATCTAACAATGCTTCACATAGCTCGGATGTTTAGAATGAATTAGTAACCTTTTAAAATAAAGGATATCCCTCCTACGGCAATTCCATGTTAAATTCATTAGTGAAGATTAGAGTTTGCATCCCGGGATTTCCCGCGGGAAAATTCCCCGGAATTCGCATATTTTTCATTTCCCGTATCCCAAGAAATTCGTACGGGAATCCAGTAGGAAATATTTACATATTTCTTCGCATATTTTTTTCCATCATTTCCACAATAAAATTAAATATGTTGTATAAATATATATATCACATAGTTTTTAATCAGGTATGTCAAATATTGCAGTTGGATGACAAAATATTTTTAAGTTGCGTTCGGATGTAGACTCAATATCCACTTTTTCGGAAAATAGATTTTGGGCGTTTATCCGAACGCCAAAAATAAAGAATTTAAAGCTTTCGAAGCGACAGGACAAAGAACAAACATTTCATCTAATGCTCTACCCACTATTAATGTGAACGATCGTTCTCCGTCGCGTCCACATTTTCCAATAAAATAAGAAATATCTGATCTTTAATTAATTTCGAAACTTGAAAAGATGTTTGAATTGATATCACATTGCGCTTTATTATATGAATTCTGTAACAGGTTCGTTGTGAAGTATATATTTATTATACTTTAATAAAATTTGAATGTTTCATAGGAACAAATATGCTGGTAAACAGTTAGTTAACGATTTCCCGTGCTTTCCCGGGAAAAGTACGGGAAAATGCAAACCCTAGAGAAGATCCCAATTTTGTAAACTCTGAATCACAAGATGAGTTTCTAGATTAATAATTGTTTATTTTTTATTTTTTATACCCTAACTCTACAGATTAAGAGGGTATATATCATTGTCACGCCCCTTCTGGTACCTCCCATACAAATGACCCATATTCCTATGTTAAATTAAAATTAATGTAACTTCGATACAGATATTAGGAATTAGCTACATTTTAGTATTTGATAATGTTTTTATAATCTCATGCCCAACGGTGCCTATAGGCAACATTACGAGTTATTCCTATAAAATCTTTCAAACCACATATTTTGCTGAATATATAAATAAATTTTACTTTTGTGTACATAGGTAAGAAAGATTATGCAAAAGAGAACCAACAAATTTGGTAACTAGGGTCTGCGTAGGAAGACGAAAACAAAAGCAAAGTCGCAAATTTCAATTATTTGAGTATCTTGTAATTAAAATTATTTAGAATTTGTTCTTATTTTTATAGGATTTCTTCGAGTACAAGAACAACTCCATTTGTTATTCGAACTGATACATAATAAAGATTTTTAAAATGAAGAATCAATTCAAGATATCATTTTTATTTAACCGATATCTGCTATATACTGATTTTAAGAAAAATCCTGTTACTCATATTCTGTATGAATTAGAACACCAAAACTCTATATAAATCATATTTAGACCCATACATCATTAAAAAGCATATACAATTTTATATATTTATTGAGAAGAAAAATCGGGCATGAGAGGGTTAAGAGCACTAAATATGGCGGGTTTTATCACGCCCCTTCTAGTACCTCCCACACAAATTACCCTAAACTACGTAAAATTAAAGCTGTTATAATTTCTATAAAGATGATACTTCTATTCTGGTGCATTGAATCCACAATAACATGATATTTGATCTTGTTCGTACAGCTGGGACCATGTAACACGAACCCCCAAGTACCTTCCACACAAATGATCCTGCCCTTCGGTATATATATTCTCTGAGAGTGAGCTTTTTTTACTTGTTTTATTTTCATATTAATTAAATTATCGCTATTTGTTATTACTTTTACAGTGAAATTAAATATAAATAATACAAAATATCTGTTAAATTTTCTTTTGAACAAAAACAAAATCTGCTGAAAATTAATAATAAATCGCCCAAAATTGAAATTTGAGAAAATCTAAATTTGTATACTCATATTATATACACATTACGAGAGTATAACATTATAATTCATGTTGAAAATCGAAATCGTACGTTTTTAAAAATATACAGATTTTAACAAAGACAAAAACTTTCGTTCCTTATTGTAAATCCTTCGAGGATCCTTCGTGCCAACCTTAAAAAATACAAATTTTTATTCATCGTGTCTTGACATTTCTTTGCAGTATTTTTCGAGGAAAATAGATTTTAGCAATTTTTGTCATATTTTTAGTTTATGTCTCATACAAAACAAAAATTCAATTGTTTTAATAGCCACACTCTCATAAGTGCGTAACTTCTGTATATTTCCTTCTTTGACAGTTTTAACCCATGTTACACAGCGGCTAAATATGACCTTTGAATCTAACACGTAAAATAATATGTAAGACTAAGTGCAAGTAAATTTTGCCAATAAAAGTATGTGAAGGATGTTTTATTAGCACGCCTTCGTACTGAGCAAATGTCACAAAAAAACTTAAAATATCCCTAAAACAATACTTTGTCATACTTTGGAACCTCGTAAATCATATGATATGCTTTACGATGTGATGTGCATATATTTGGATATGATTGAACTATATTAATTTGCTATACACTGTGCGTCCCTAATTTCACATTTTAAATATTGATCTTTCGTAAATCGGGCTTCATTGCACTCAGAATTTTCTTATCTCCCATCGGCAGAAAACACCAAAATACCAAATACTACAAATAGGCATACATACATCATTTACAAATAAACATTTATACAGCTCGTGTAGATAATGCAGCCCCTATCAGTTGCTTTACGTACCAAAAATACTTCGCATGGACCTTGGATTGCCAAATGATTTTTCATTCTCGCCAAAATAATTATTATCTTTTTGAGAATAACTACGAACTTCTAGTTCAATTTTCATCAATCCAAGTAAGAACGAAAAAAATCTAAATGAACATCTCAAAATAGACCCACATCCATGTCCATGAGTATGTGGGTGCTATATGATATGAGTCTAGTTTATTTGCTTCATACGTAAAAGCGTAATATATCGATATATTAAAAAGGCAGTGCGGTGACTCTGCATCATCATACGACGTGACTCAAAAGGTCACGTCAGAAGAAGTGGTGGACAAAATTCACGGCCCTGTAATGGAAGATCACAGTGCAGTTTCTAGTATACAAGAGTCTTTGCGTTGCATTGCACTTCATTTGTCTAAAAGTAATTCACGTTCGTTTATCGAATCTATCTTTATCTCAAATATTAACAGAAAATTTCAAAAATTTTCTTACAAAAAATCATATAAAGTTAAAATTATTTGCCCGTTTCTTTCTTAAGATAGGATAATATAATGGTCTCTATTCCACGTAGAATTAAATTGCAAATGCCAATTTTAGGGATGCCTTGAATGCCAATGAATTTAATTCGAAAAATATTTTTCTTGACAATTAAAATGAAGAAAAATAATAAATTTATTTTTATGAGCTAATGCCACTTCGATTTTAATTTTTTTCTCCAGAAGTAGTCCAATTAAAAATTATAGAAGACACTGTAAGACTGTACTTTCCAAACATATGTAAGAGTACAAGCTTCATTACATCCAATTCTGTGTCGGTGTAGCCATTTTCTGAACTTAAAACAACGTAAGTAAATTTTGACATCCACTGTATGGCGATTACGCACATTGTGGTCATGTCAGTAGACACTGAGTCAGTGCTATTGAAACGTTCTTCCAATCAACAACATTCGACGCTAATTGAATAATAAAGCGAAATGAATTTAAATCTTTTCATTCTATTCTTATTGAATCTCTTCATATGGACCAGCTGTGGATTTATACCTCCAGCCGAGCGTGAGGGAAATGTGATGGTTTGTAAACTTTGAAATAACGATGCAAGTCTATACATAACACAAATCACTTTCAGGATATTTCTCTGAGACGGCTTCAAAGATCTCTAGATTTTGACAATTTACAGGAATATCGAAAGAGCAGTGAACGCGAAAAGAAATACTTTCCGGTATGGAATGATGCTAACGGAGAATATTGGGAAGGTGCAAGAAACAGGCATGAATCATAGGAAGAGTCAAAAACATAAAAAAAAAACATTTCATTAAATTATATCGCAATGAAGTTCATATTGCATTTTTTGGAAAGCGAGTCCGTTTGCTGGCAACTCATGCCACTATTTGAATCGGAGATTTAAAAGCTGGGAATCACATGAAATGCAAGGAATAAGCCAACGACATTAACCAACTACTGAGGAGAGCTCTGTACGGATTGAAAATAATTATTATTATGATATGTGCGCTTTCATGTGAATCATCAAAATCGGATTTCCCCAACTCATACTCAAACAATTCTGTCTATACCACACCCGTCACAACCATTCTATAGATGTCAACATAGGAAACACCACCACTTTCAAGAGTTAAAAGGCAGGAAATGTGACTTTTCTGCTTATCTTCGAAATTGTTCATAGAAAAATATTTTAATGAATCAATCAGAAATAGTTTATACCATCTTCTTTAATATATAATTAATGATACAAACGTGACTTTTATTTAAACAGTAAATATAAATATATATATAAAATAAACAAGAAAGTAAGTTTCATATTAAAATGTTAAATGTTACTTAGCGTTGGGTTATTTGTAAATAATTGTAAAACTATGATTAAATATGAAGTCATAGTTGATTTTAGGCATCGTTATCGAAGTTATAAAGTATTCAATTCTACTTATGGTACAGGGTGGCGCAGAATGAGCTATATGGTTCGAATTCTTTATAACTTTTTTAATTATTATTCTTTCTTTGTTTTTTTCAGCATTTTGTGAAGGAGACTTGGGGAATTAAATGGGTATGTCAACAAGTAAAACTGCAGGATTTGGGAAATTACGTAAAATCCTAGAGCAGTTCATCATCGGCAATCACACCCAATCACAGAATTCCCCAATAATATTCTGTATTTAAAAAAATATAGTAATAAACCATTTAAACCATATAGCTCATTCTGCGCCTCCCTGTATAATTATGTGGGAAGTATTCTATTCAGTAGTTTTTTTAACCATGTTAAGAGAAATATTATATATGCATTTCGTAATTTGGCTTTGAATTACAAGTTGAAATAAATAAATCAAATCAAATAAGAAGGGGGCATAGGTAAAGTATAAATATTTTTTAAGTTTAAAGTGATTAAAAAACATTTTCAAATATCAAATTACGCGTGATTTCGACTATCCGTATCGCAGTGTTATCAGTTATATTTTAAACAAAGCTTATAACCGCAAGACAGATCAAATTTGCCTGTTTCTACGATTAAAATCAAAATTATGTATTGGTAAGTACTACATTTACAGTGAGTGGGAATTCCAGGGACCAGGAAAATGAAAAAGCCTGGGAATAGAAAAACTTTATTTGCAACACATCAAAGGAATAACTTTTGATCATCGGCATGTCAAGTGTAAATCCTATAATATCTTTTATCTGGGCATTATGAACAAATAATTATAAATATGTCAAAAACATAAAAACAAAATAATTAAAATTTTACTTTTCTTTTATATAAATCATATAATAAGAAATGTTGTGAACTTTGGGCTACTTTCTAAAAAAACACGATTGTCCGACTATCGTATCTCAACCTTATCCCTTGCCTAATTTAATTTTTTGTAATGTGATTGCTAGAAATAATTACCTGATCGTCATAAAATTCTAAGACGATCTAGCCATGTTCGTCAGTCTGTCTGTCTGTTGAAAGCACGCTTGCATTTTAATGAAAGGAGCTAGGGCGTCCAAATTTTCCATAAATGTGTTTTATAGTCGTAGTCGAACGCTATTTAATTTGAAGAAAATAGGTTCAGATTTAGATATATCCCCCATACGAATTTCACTCCCGATTTGACACTTTTCACTCTATATACAACATATTTTAACAGATTTTCTTCAAAATTGGCAAAATATTTCAACTAGAAACACCTATGTTAGAACGGTTCAGATTTGTATATAGCTCCCATTCAAATTTCGGTCCCGATTTGACTTTTACTGCTCTAGAAACCACATATTTTACCGAAACGAAATATCTTATATTTGCACTAGAAATGGGTGTTTCTGATTTCCCAATCTATAAACAACATATCTTAATACATCTTCTTCAAATCTTGCATAATATCTCATATTTTAACTAGTAACACCCATGGTGAGAATGGGTCAGATCGGTTCAGATTTACAAATAGCTCCCATACAAATTTCGGCTCCAGAAACCACGTATTTTCACCGACTTCAAATTGAGCATAACACGTTATACTTGAACTGGAAACACCTATTATGAAAGTGGATCACTTTATTCCATGTTTGGATATAGCCTCGATACAAATATTCTTCTCGATTTGACAAATTGGGTCAGATCATATCAGTCTCTGATTAGGATACTTACAAAAATCCTTCCCATTTTCACTTTTTTCCGAATTGAATTGTATTCGGATAGAAAGTGGAGTGTATCATGTAGTCGCCCCCACCCGACTTTAACCTTTCATTACTTGTTAAGAGTGGGAGTCCATTCTCAAAATTTTTATAATATGGTTGAGTTTATTTTTTTTTTGCAATTACAGATTTTCATGTGAGGCATGTTTGACCAGACATCTTGAATATCATAATCCATAATCCTCCCAAAGAGTGGTAGAGCTCTACCTACTTTGGCACAATCCACTTTCATCAATAAAAATTGGGTTAAACATTCAGGTGAAAACGTTATACTATATGTATTCCATAAGAACATGGACGCGCGCCACTCACTCTTTCGAGACCGAAACATGTATGTGAGTTACACACTATGTATGTATGAGTGTTTTCATAAATATATACAGGTTGATGGTTGTCTATTTTGATACTAGAACAAAATATCGGCGGCGTGGTTGAAATCGATGTGAGCCGATTAAATCGGCGGCGGCGGCTAGTCGGCTCAAAATCGGTCGGCTTGTATCTCTGCCTATCAAACGACAGCAGCTAGAAATACGAAACACATTCCTCTAATTGAGTAGATAAATAATCTAAAAGTGTTTTTCCCAAATTCGTAATTTTAAGGGGTAAATTGGAATAGAGGGATAAAAATGGTACCAACTAAACCGCTGCACCTAAAATAATTAAATTCGGTGTATACATTCCTCTGATTGCATACACTCATAAAATAAAGGGATTTTTAAAATTCGCACTTTTTGGGGTTAAAATGGAAAAAAGGGATAAAAATTGTACCAACCAAATGGCCGCAGCTAAAGACATGAAATTCGAAGAATACATTCCTCTGATCCCGTAGACACGAAAAATAAATGGGTTTTCCAAATTCGTTCTTTCAAGGGATACAATAGGAACAGAGGGATAAAAAGTAAAGAGATTTAAGAAAGTAAGATAAAGAAAGTACAAATTCGTACTTTTAAGGGTAAAATGGGAATAGATGAATATAAATGGTACCAAGCAAACGACTACATCTAGAATAATGAAATTCGGTGTAAACATTCCTCTGATTGCGTAGACACGTAAAACAAACGTGTTTTTCGAAATACATACTTTTTGGGGTTAAAATGGAAAAAGGGGATAAAAATAGTACCAACCAAATGACCGTCATGAAATTCTGAGTATACATTCCTCTGACTGCGTAGACGCGAAAAAAGGTTTTTTCCAAATTCCTACTTTCAAGAGATACATTGCGTACAGAGGGATAAAATAGTATCAACTAAACGGCTACAGCTAGAATGATGAATTCGGTGTGTACGTCTCTCTAATTGCGTTGACAAGTAAAATAAAGAGATTTTAGAAAGTCATACTATTAAGGGGGTAAAATTTGTTTTGGTTTGGCTACATTAAAAAAAATATCTTTTCCTGTAATATTATGTGGTAGTCTGCACCCGAGAAATAAATGGCACCATGTCAGTTGTAAATAAATTTGTATTCTATTAAATAGAGATGCAAAATCATCTTGAGCCAAGACAAAATCCCAGTTCAAATCAAATATCAAAATTTTTTTATAAGTTACTGCATTTTTACGTAAAGTCGGCAATCTCCAACCTTCCGGTAATACTGTGGAATATACTTCAGCATGGTGGATGATTCCGGCTCGAACTTAAGGATTTCGGAAGATATCGAGTGAATACCAGTGCAGTACTTTCTTCCAGAAAAATAATCGCAATCATTAAACGTCCGTGAAAATGAAAGCCAGGTGGGGCTGGCACTCACCCGCTACCTGACTGCTTTAATTTGTTGCCAACGAATAGACATCGTATATTTTACATTTTATTTGAACAAAAACATAAAAATTCCAAAATTATGTATGAATAAATTTGAGATAATTGTCTTGTCTTATAGAAGTATTCCTACAAAAAGTGTGGGGTTTTATAAAAAATCTGCATCAAATCGCATTAATCTGTAAAAAGTTATCTAAAATAAATTCTCATTGTAGTCTTAATTTATAAAAATCATAGCTTTTTATATATGGATGTCTGTATATATGCACACATGTAGTAGATGTATGTACTGGCAATTTTTTAAGAATAATCACTTTTTAAATCTTTTGCTTTATGCAATAGCTTCGCCCAAACAATGAGGGGCATTGCAGAGAACAACAAACAGCAGTTTCTAATGAAGCATCATTTTCTTGAATTTGTGAATTATCAAATCAAAAGAACACGTTAATCTTGAATGAAGCGTAGCATAGGCATGCATTGGGAAGGGGCTTTTGTCATAGAATGTGGGCTCTGAAACGTATTTGCAAAAAAATGAATTAATTAACTTTGACTTTATACCGCATTCGGTTATTTTGATTATTTGAGACAATTTTAGGTGCCGTGCCCTATATCGTAATAAAGCCTTATATGATCCAAATTACTTTGGGTTCGTCATTGGCCATATCTAATGCAATGTGACGAATTCTTCTTTTGTTTTTAGAAGTCAGTTGCGTTTTTGTAAAAGTTAAGTGGTTTGTGCTGATTCCTATATTAGGGCGTATCGATTATGAAAAAATTGTCTCGGTTTGCTTTGGAATAGCAAAAACTAGTTGGAGGCACGTGTTAATATTACCGGCCAAAAAGAAAAAATTAAAATTGTTTATTTTTTTTCTTTTTTGGACGGTAATATGTACACTAGGCTGGATCGACGTCCATACAAATGGAAAAACAAGTTCGAGTCACCCGACGAAAATAATGTTTAGATTGTTTAATGATGATTTGAAAAATATTTCGTTCCTAGATCAAGCCATCTGTGAGCCTGAAAATAACCCTAAAAATCATGTTTTTCCGTTGTAATTTCCTTTGTGTTAAATTTTTTCCCAATTTTTTTCTGAAATAATAGACCCTTGAATACAAATATTGATTCTTGTCTTAGAGTAACTTATTGGTCGAATTATTGGACGTTTATAGTATTTTTTGTGGATTTTCACAGTGACTTCTGAAAACTTTTTCGTATTTGGTGGTAGTATTTTATAAATACTAAATAGCTTTCGAATGATGCCTAAATGATGAACATCGGAATGAAATTGACGCCGCAGCGCTCATTTTTGTAAAAAGTGTTTGAACATTTTGGCTGTGAAAACCATCGACTGCAATAAATTAAAATAGTCGGGCGGGGCCGACTATTTGATACACTCCACTTTCTATCCGAATACAATTCAATTCGGTAAAAAAGTGAAAACGGGAAGAATTTTTCTATGTTTCCTAATCATAGGCTAATATGACCTGGTCCGATTTGCCAAATCGATAAGAATATTTGTATCGGGGCTATATCCAAACATGGAATAAAGTGACTGACTTTCCCAATAAGTTCTTCCAGTTCAAATATAAGATATTATGCACACTTTGAAGAAATTCGGTGAAAATTCGTGGTTTCTGGGGCGGAAAAAGTCTATCCGGGAGCGTAATTTGTATGGGAGCTATATGTAAATCTGAACCGAGCTGACCTATTTTCATATATTATATTATAGGACAAATATAAGATATTTACCCTAATTTGAGGAGGATATTTTAAAATATGTGGTTTCTAGAGCAGAAAAAGTCAAATCGGGAGCGAAATTTTAATGTGAACTATATAAATATGAACCGATCTGACCCATTTTCACCATTGGTGTTTCTAGTTGAAACATAAGATGTTTTGCCAAATCTGAAGACAATCTGATACAATTTGTGGTTTCTATAGCGGGAAAAATCAAAATCTATATATAAGTCTGAACCGATCTAAATCATTTTTACCACAGGTGTTTCTAGTTGAAACATAAGATGTTTTGCCAAATCTGAAGATAATCTGATACAATTTGTGGATCGAACAAATCGGGATCGAAATTTGTATGGGAGCTATATATAAATCTGAACCGATCTAACATATTTTTACCGCTGGTGTTTCTAGTTTAAATATTAGATGTTTTGCCAATTTGGAAGAAAATATGTTGTAATATGTGATATCTGGAGTGAAAATAGTCAAATCGGGAGTGAAATTCGTATGGCGGCTATATCTAAATCTGAACCGATTTTCTTCAAATTAAATAGGGTTCGTCTTTATCTCGAAAAACTTCGTTGTGCAAAGTTTCATTTGGTTCTGTGTACAATTGCGACCTGTATCGTGATTACAAGAATAGATGGACGGACAGACAGACAGACAGTCAGACAGACAGATGGACGGACATTGCTAAATCGATTCAAAAAGTGATTCTAAGTCGATCGGTATAATTAACAATGGGTCTATCTCCCTTCCTTTTGGGTGTTACAAACAAATGCACTCTCGTGGAGTGTATAAAATTGGAGTGACGTCATTTTTCGTCCGTTTTTCATCCTTTAGACATCATTCAAAAGGTATTGATTCCTCCTATTTATTTTTTATTACACCTCTTTCAAAAAGTTTCCAAGAAATATGAGTTTTTAGCTGTCACCTTGAAAACCCTCAATAAAATTAATATAAACGCCCAATAATTCTACCAATGAGTTATTCTAAGACAAGAATAAACTATTTAAAGTGCTTCCAAGGGTCTATTAATCCAGAAAAAAGTGTTGGGCCAAAATGCAACATAAAAAAATTACACGGGAAAAACATGATTTTTAGAGGTGTTTTCAAGAGCGTTTAGCTCACAGATGGCTTGACCCAGTGACGAAATATTTTGTAGATCATCATTAAACAATCCAATCTTCATTTCCTGGGGGCGATCGTTGACGATTTTTTATAAAATTTCGATATAGTAGTAGGCTAATCTAAGAAAAAATTGTGTGCTTCTTTGGAAAAATATTTTTCAATTGACTCAGACATAAACTTAGACCACTATCATTTTAACAGGCACATATGTCTCCAACTTTTTCTTTAAATGAGTTGTTGTCGTACGTGTGGTCCGTCCAAAACGGTGCATTTAGGCACTACTTGACGCTCCCGTGCGGACACGTAAACTAACCATGGTCGTACGTTGAATCTACAAATCACATGGCTCGCAACGCCAAAAAATATTTATTTGCGAACTAATTTTTGAATACTTTCGAACCAAAATCATGTAACTCCTTCCTGCCGAAACAGGAAAATTGTGTACACGTGTGCCTTCCACCGAAGCGTTTTGAAATTGGTGGAAATTCATGAACTCTCCGAGACTACGTCAAGACGTTTGCCCAATGCTTAACTGTCGTGTTATGTCAGGACAAAGATATTCCTAACTGATGCTCGTAATCAGATTGTAAATAATGATTTTCAAAGTCCACTTAAAAAATAACGATGGTTAATATTACAAGTAGTTTTTTACAGATTGATTGAATGAACCGCAACTAAGATTTATTGGTAGAAACAAAATATACATTCTATTTTTTATACCCTCCACCTCCAGGATGGGGGTATACTAGCTTTGTCATTCCGTTTGTAACACCTTGAAATATCGACCTGAGACCCTTTAAAGTAAATATATTCTTGATCGTCATAAAATTCCAAGACGATCTACCCATGTCCGTCCGTCTGTTGAAAGCACGCTAACATCTAAACGAAGAGAGCTAGGACGTCCAAAGTTTCCATTAATGCGTTTTATAGTTGTTCATCGGTTGGGATTGTAACTGGGCGAAATGGGAAAAATGTTACCCTCACAAGGCCTGAAAATACCCTAATAACCCCTAATATTTTAGAGTATTTAAGTATGTTGCTTTTTCAATACGTCTGCGTGTACATACTTGATATTGAGTACGCACATTCCCCCTATAACTAAAACGTGAACCATAAAGTGATTCTTATTCGTAGGTGGTGAAATGGGGCAAAAAGGGATAAAAATGGTACCTATCAAACAACAACAGCTATAAACACGAAATTCGGTGTGTATATTCCTCTAATTGAGTAGAAACATAATATAAAGGTGTTTTCCCAAATTCGTAATTTTAAGGGGTAAAATAGGAATAGAGGGATAAAAATGGTACCAACTAAACCGCTGCACCTAAAATAATGAAATTCGGCGTAACATTCCTCTGATTGCATACACTCATAAAATAAAAGAGATTTTTGAATTTCGCACTTTTTGGTGTTAAAAAAAGCAGCTAAAGTCATGGAATTCGAAGTATACATTCCTCTGACCCCGTAGACACGAAAAATAAATTGTTTTCCAAATTCACACTTTCAAGGGATGCAATGGGAACAGAGATATAAAAAAGGTACCAACTAAACGGCTACAGCTAGAATGATGCAAATCAGTGTAGACAAGTAAAGTAAAGAGATTTAAGAAAGTCGTACTGTTAATGGGTATAATAGGAAAAAGGGATAAAATGGTACCAACCAAATGGTCGCAGCTAGAATCAGGGAACTCCTCTGACTGCATAGAAACGCAAAATAAAAAGATTTTTCCAACTTCGTACTTTTTTGCTTTTACGGCAAAAAATGGTTCAATCATGAAGTTAACTTATATTGCACTGTGTACGCGAGAGATAGTGGATTTTCAAAAGTTGTACTTTTTGAATTAAAATATTATGGAAATGCAACCCACTATCTACCAATATTTATGGTATTTAAGCTTTTTTGAAGATTTCTGTCTTATATTTACTTTTTGAATTGACTTGAAGAATTATTTCGAAATATATATAGTATTGGTATTGGTGGTTTGAAATAATAAAAATATTATATTTATTTATAACATTTTTATTTGTTTTGGTTTGGCTATATTAAAAAATTTACATACATTTCTACGAAAATCGACAACCTCTGTGGAATGCAATCCACGGTGGAGGGTATATAATGTTCTACCCGGCCGAACTTCTTTCCTCAAACTCATGTACCGCCTTCAAAATTATCCAAAAGTGATGGAGAAGTACATTGAAACTATGACTATAGTCCTGGGGGACTGGGGCTTCACAACTCGTCATATTACGTCTATATCATATAATTCGAAAGGTAAGTGAAGAGAAGTTTTCGGGTTGGCTTACCCTCAATGTTACTTGCTGGGAATATTTCAAACTTGAAACATTTCCAAATTTCATAGAAAACTCCATCGATTTCTGGTGCTTTCGGATAGTAATTGATTTCAGATTCCTCCTCCGAGCCACGTCTCTGTCTCTTAATCCATACGAAACACTTTCGTTAATTTCGCTTTCAATTCTTTAGAGCGTGCTTATATCTCGTCATGATCATGATGCGGTTCATTTGCTGTTACTTTTGCTTTGTTGTAAATTCATTTGTTGTCTGTTGTTGCTGTTGTTGGTCGCTGGGTTATATCCGACAAGGTCACTCTAGTAATTGAGTAATAATTCTAAAAGATTTTTATGTACGTATGTATGTAGGTACCTAGGTATGTTGTAGCTTTTTTTATGTTATCATAAGCAAATAAATAGAAACAACAAAAACACATTTCATCAAACGCCGATGATGTTCATGGTGATGACGAAGATGATGTTCATTTCGAATTGTTTAATAACTCGAATCATAAACAAACAAATAAAAAAAGACAACATCACATCGATCGGGGAAGGGCTTTTAAAACGCAGAACATCGACTCGGCTTGAGCGTTGAAGCCGCAACTAGTCTTCTTCATCTGGCGGATGCGAGTCAGAATTTTGTTAATTGGAATTTGTGCCAAGTCATCCTGCGTGTTTGCTAGTTTCGAATTATATGTTCATGCACACCACTGTATGACAAACCGTTCGAGGCGAGAAAACATCGTAGAATAATATAATCAAATATTCCACGAAAAAGAAAACAAAAACGATTATTCTCTTCCGGGTTTATTCAACTTCTGCCAACGCCAGCACATCTCTGGAATGTTGTCAAGTGGAATCCTTGAAGCGTAGTTGAATAGTAGTCATCGCATATAATGCGAATGTCAATTGCAGTAATGCACTAAAAAATGAATCGATGATGGAAAACGTTTGATATCATAAATAAGCATTCTTTAAATACACCATAAAGTTTCATACAACATTTATGATGTCCCAATTTTGAATTTTCAAATTCAACCAATTTTGGCAATTTTTTCAACTATGTATGACTTTCCCCTTTTTGCAAATATTTCAGTTTTATACGAATTGTAATTTTATAAATGTTGCCTCAAATGGCCAACCTCAGGCTATCAGCTAATTAAATTGTTGTGCCCGATAATTTACATTCGGGTACCAGCTAAAATAATTGGAAGTACTTCCGCGGAAGCGCATTTTAGTCTCATTCCAAAATACCAATTTGAGGAAGTTTTTTTTTTAAACTTCCATTTTCACAAGTGAATGGAGACGAATTTTTCGTATGGAGTCACAGTTGTAATCATAAGAGTATTATGTCTTTGTGCATTTGTTTGTAACATCCAAAAGGAAGGGAGATAAACCCATTGTCGATTTAGCAATGTCCGCCTGTCTGTCCGTCTGTCTGTCCATCTATTGTTGTAATCAAAATTCAGGTCGCGATTATAGCCAGAACCAAACGAAACTTTCTACAACGAAGTTATTCGAGATAAGGACGAACGCTATTTAATTTGAAAAAAAATCGGTTCAGATTTAGATATAGCCCCCATACGAATTTCACTCCCGATCTTTTCTCTCTAGATACCACATAGTACAAGAGATTTTCTTCGAAATTGGCAAAACATCTTATATTTGAACTAGAAACACCCATGGTGGAAATAGGTCAGATCGGTTCAGATACCATACAAATTTCGCTCTCAATTTGAGTTTTTTCCGCTCTAGAAACCACATATTTTATCAGTTTGTCTTCAAATTTGGCAAAATATCTTATATTTAATCTAGGATTTATATATATCGCCCATTCAAATTTCGCTCCCGATTTGACATTTTCTGCTGTAGAAACCACATATTTTAACAGATCTTCTTCAAATCTTGCAAAATATCTTATATTTCAAGTAGAAACACCCATTGTGAAAATATGTCAGATCGGTTCAGATTTATATATAGCTCCCATACACGCTCACGGCTTGATTTTTTCCTCCCCAGAAATCACGTATTTTCACCGAATTTCTTGGATATAGCCCCGATGTTTGGATATAGCCCCGATACAAATTGGGTCAGGTCATGTTAGCCTATGATTAGGAAACATACAAAAATTCTTCCAGTTTTCACTTTTTACCAAATTTAATTGTATTCGGATAGAAAGTGGAGTGTATCATATAGTCGACCCCGCCCAACTTTAGCCTTTCCTTACTTGTTTTGTTTTATTTTTTTTATGAATAAACAATTTTTAAATGTACCTGGATTGGTCATATTCTGAGAAGGCCACCCGACGCACTCGACTGGAACCCATAGAAATCCTGTAAGGCCTCGTAACACGAAATACAAATTTCGTAATTATCCTGCAATATATGATTGTCACTTTTGCACAAAAATTGTTCTGGAGCAGAATATTTTGAGCAGTATGAATCAAGGGGGTAAGTCCAAATCATCAGTTACTTCAATAAAATCTTTAGCTTCCAAAAGATTCCCAGCCGCTTCATCCGTCTACTGTGGATTCGCCCATATAAAAAACATGAGTTTTTCACAGAACGGTTTGGCGCGGGATAGTTTTCACCCAATAAGAAAAATCCTGTTAATCGACATTAAAAACCCGGTTTTCTCGGTTAACCGGAAATGGCTGTTTTTAAAAAACAATTGTTGTGGCAATGTAATATTTTAGCCAAATATCCATTTTCAAGTACGGTCAGTGATAATATATTTGCATAAATATATATTATCACTGATACATCAATACATTCCTTTCATTCACTTTAATCTTGAAATATGGATTTTCCTTGTATTGCAAAAATTCTACCGGTGAGCCAAGAACTTTAACACAAGGGGCGAAATGAATACAAAGGAGACAATGAGTTTAGATTGGTAGACTAGTCGTCAGGAACGCGATTTTAACATTTAGTTGGAAGCGAAAAGAAAATGTGAAAAAATTACATTGACATCAATAACTTGTCTAACACCTGAGACATCAACATTTTTCGAACGCTTCGGATTGTCAACAGGTTACATTGACGTCGATCCAGGGAAGAGCACGACGGCTACCGAAACAGGATTTAAATTATTAGGTTTTTGCCGAAAATATGAAGAAATATCCATCTAATAAATTAATTTGATCCATATTTTCAAATTATAATTACATATTTTCGAATTAGAAATACATTTTTTAATGTCAATGTTACAATTCACAATTGAAATTTAATCGCACTCGGACTATTCCATTTAAAACAAGTAAGGAAATGATAAAGATGGGCGGGTCCGACTATATGATACCCTACCGTATATACCTGGTTTTGTGGTGGACGATTGTTTGCATTATGTTACTTATACCTGGGATGGACCTATACACAAACACTATAGATGTGATCCTATCTCATTGTAGTTGCGCCAAAGGAAAAATATAACGATTATTTTCATTGATTTGAAGTAATAAGTTGAATGTAGAGTGTTATGTAAAAAAATCAGAAATTGATAATGAGTGGAGGCAATATCTTTGCGTAATGCTTCACTTTTGTTGTAAGTGTTCCTAACTGAAATATAACGTGATGTAGAGCCATGTGCATTAAACATGATCTGGAAAATGTTACCAATTTCCAACGACAAATGCAGATTTTACAGTGGTAATAGGATAAATCGGACGGACATTTGTAGGGGTCTATAATAACACTGGGGGGGGGGTGTTGTACCAAAGCATGGGCCTATATAGTTCTTGGTAGGTTTTCCTAGTCGAAATATATCATGATCTGCAAAATTTGATGAACATCCGATGTAAGATGTAGGTTCTACGGCGCACAGTGGTTCAGAAACAAAATCCATTCAATAACTTTTGTTCTAGAAGACATTTTTGAGTCCTGCAAAAAAACCAAAATTAGACAAGGACACAAGGATTATTTTGAAATATTAACATTAAATATAGGGAAATCGGATATATTTTAGAAAACGGCCAAAAGTTTACTATTTACGAATTTTTCGATTTTAAAGAAAATTAATCGAAACTGCGCAGTCAACTTTTAGCTGCAACAATAAAGGTCTCACTTTGCCTTTTTGCTAATTTTGGGTTCGGCTGAAGACTTCAGCACAACCTTTGGTCTTAAACCAAAATAAATGACAACACATACAACATAACAGGCCAACTATACATACAAACAACAACAATACACACGAGGTACAGTGAAGGCGGGACATACCGTACAACAACAACCTTTGCATTGTTGCGAGCGATGCGAGTACATGTATAACATTGACAAAGTGAGATTTTTAGTGTGTCGACTTAGTTCGGTGGATTATTTTGTTTATCAGCGCTTCTCATTTGTCATATGTGACCGCTGGTACTAATATGAACCCTGATTTAAGTCAAAGACATACATTCGTTGCAAAAGTTCTGACGAGATGGTCTTAACCTTTGGTCTTAAACCAAAATAAATGACAACACATACAACATAACACCAACTATACATACAAACAACGAAAATTAAATTTTTTTGTTTTTATGCTTTTTTATTTAACATATTTTTACGTATTTTTTCATAATGCGAAGAAAAAAATTTAATTTTAATTTGTATTACAGATTTTCACGTTTTTCAGACTTTGAAAATGAAAAAAAAACTAATTTCTTTTTTGGTTTTGTCGAACTGTTTCTCACACATTTTAAGAGATTTTGCACTCAATTTTTTTTATTAGAAATTGTGGTTTCTTAGCTTTATTATGACGCACAAAAAAAAATAATAACACTTGATTTAGCATTATTGTTTTGGTTTATTGGGCATATTTCCGGCAAATGAACTCCGATTGTTATAAAATTTAGCATGAGCATAAAGGAAATTTATTCATTTTTTTATATTCGTACTACTTTTCAAAAGTTAATGGGAGAAAAATCAGGAAATTGCGTTTTGGAACTAAAAAATCAGACTTTTTGTACTAAATGTACCCTATCTTCCAAGGGGACAATTTCGGGCGGGCAAAAGCTACCCTAAAAACGTGGAACCCTTCAACCTTTCCAAATATGTAAATATTTCTTTAAATGCTTCTGAAGGAAAATTGTTGTGTTGGTTCAAAGTCAGACATTTCTTCAAAAAGGAAAATTTAAAAACATTTATTACAAACAAACTATATTTGGCACAAACATAGTATTGACGGCATAATAAAGCTAAGAAACAACAATTTCTAATAAAAATTGATTGCAAAATCTCTTAAAATATGCGCTATACCTATGTGCAATAAATCGATTCAGCCTGTGATTCTAAGCCCATCGGTATACTTAAGTGTGGGTCTAGTTCGAATTTTTCTTGGTGTTACAAATATTTGGCGGAAACCCAACTTATAACCCTACCTTATTCCACGAAGTGGTGTAGGGTATAAAAATGTGTTGGGACCACTTTATAGATTAAAGATAGAAGAGAGAAAATAAATAGATAGAGGGAGAAAAAACTGCGTCGATCATGCATTTAACTTCCAAAGGGTAATCTTTGGGACAATTAGAACGGTTGGAGCAAATATTATACAAAAATAGGTTTTGTCTGGTAACCCCCTTAAGGATTAGAGGCAAGTGGTAGGTATTTTTGGGAAAATATTTGGGGGTCGACAGTTTTAGGTTCTTGTGTCTTTTTCCCCACCTGCACCCACCCAACCATCCAAATTTTATGTTTTTTCCCTTTTCCCGAACCTCACAAAATCGAAACATCTCACCCCATCGATTTTGCAAAAATGTTTGTTTCCAGTTTGTAGATTTGATCGAAATATCAACTTTTTGACAACAAAAGCTTTACCTTTCTTTCTTTAAATCCAATAACATCGGCCTTTGACCTGTAAATACCGTTTGTGCGACAATAATTGTGACCGACTGACAGACAGACAGGAGAACATGGCTAAATCGATTCCAAAGCTGCTTCTAAGTCGATCGGTACAATAAACGATGGATCTATCTCGCTTCCCTATGGATATTAGAAACCAATGTACACTAGGGCGTACCTCAAAAAAAAAGTTCGCCGTGCACCTTCGAATATGAAGTATTATTGAAAGGTAGTTTCAAAAAAAAATTTTTATTTTTTTATGCCGAACGTAGGGGTCGCGCTTTTACATTTTTCTATATAACTTGTATTTATAAACGGATTTTAAAGTGTGATACATCGATGTTTTTGTCTCGACGAGGCCGATTTTTTTGTCTTTGAAGTCATTGAGCTCAAGCACCCCCTTCTGGTACTTACCCATCATTTCTCAGTTGCTACTACCCTAATGTACCACTCTAATAATCGAAAATTAAAGCTCGCATAAAATCATGAATCATGTTTGAGCTCAATGACTTCAAAGACAAAAAAATCGGACAAAAACATCGATGTATCACACTTTAAAATCCGTTTATAAATGCAGAAGTTATATAGAAAAATGTAAAAGCGCGACCCCTACGTTCGGCATAAAAAAATAAAAAAAATTTTTTTGAAACTACCTTTCAATAATACTTCATATTCGAAGGTGTACGGCGAACTTTTTTTTTACTTGTAACCTGGTACGCTCTAATGTACACAGCCATACATAATACCCTGGTAGAGGGTGTAAATAGTCATCAGTTGTTTGTCCTTATTGTCAGCAACATACACTTCTAGATCACATCAAACTACAGATATGTAAATTGTGTTGTCTAACTGTGTGTAGTGGTTTGTACCCCACAACGACCTCATTGCAATTGGGTATCTAAACACTTATCAACTTGAATGCCGAAGTAGTCGCATGCCATTGCATACTTTTAGGCACTTGGCGAAACGTATTAACCCATTAAGTGGTTTTACTACTGCCCAAAGTAATGATTGTTTACAATTAAAACTTTCTTTCATTGATTATCACCGGTTGCTACTGTTTGTTGCTACATTTACTTTTCAGGAAACCACAATAACAAAAGTCTGCATCCGCGTCGACACTCCCATTGGTTATGCGGCCACGTTGCAATCAAACACAATTTGGGTTGGTGTAGTTTACACTTCAATTTTCAAATAACTGTGAACGTAAAGAGTGATTTTTTTGAGGTTAGGATTTTCATGCATTAGTATTTGACAGATCACGTGGGATTTCAGACATGGTGTCAAAGAGAAAGATGCTCAGTATGCTTTGACATTTCATCATGAATAGACTTACTAACGAGCAACGCTTGCAAATCATTGAATTTTATTATCAAAATGCGTGCTCTGTTAAGAAAGTTCAGAAAGAAAGAAATTGTGTTCAGCGACGAAGCTCATTTTTGGCTCAATGGGTACGTAAATAGGCAGAATTGTCGATTTTGGAGTGAATATCAGCCAGAAGCATTGCAAGAGCTACCAATGCATCCAGAAAAAGTCACAGTTTGGTGCGGTTTATGGGCTGGTGGCATCATTGGACCGTACTTCTTCAAAGATGATGCGAATCGTAACGTAACTGTGAATGGTGAGCGCTACCGTGAGATGATATCCAACTTTTTTTTGCCCAAAATGGAAGAACTGAACTTGGTTGACATGTGGTTTCAACAAGATGGCGCTACATGCCACACAGCTCGCGATTCTATGGCCATTTTGAGGGAAAACTTCGGAGAACAATTCATCTCAAGAAATGGACCGGTAAGTTGGCCACCAAGATCATGCGATTTGACGCCTTTAGACTATTTTTTGTGGGGCTACGTCAAGTCTAAAGTCTACAGAAATAAGCCAGCAACTATTCCAGCTTTGGAAGACAACATTTCCGAAGAAATTCGGGCTATTCCGGCCGAAATGCTCGAAAAAGTTGCCCAAAATTGGACTTTCCGAATGGACCACCTAAGACGCAGCCGCGGTCAACATTTAAATGAAATTATCTTCAAAAAGTAAATGTCATGGACCAATCTAACGTTTCAAATAAAGAACCGATGAGATTTTGCAAATTTTATGCGTTTTTTTTAAAAAAAAAGTTATCAAGCTCTTAAAAAATCACCCTTTATTAACGTGGACAAAGTTTTTGCGCTGCAAGTTCTCTGTCTCGAGTCGTGCATGCAATTATTTAAGTACTTCCGCCCTTTTCATGCTGAATTCTCGGAAAACAAAAAAAAAACACTTGTTCGCCCAGAAATTTACACGGTCCCACCTGAAGGAAGGATGAACATGAATGTATGCACATTCAATTTACATCGCTCGACGGCAAAATTGCTCCTATCCGTGCTCGACACTGAACATAAATGCTTCGATTTAAGCATTACTTCGACCACATGCAAATGCAAAGCTACGGGTATGCTTAGAACGTCACGATTGCGAACATTATGCACAACACTAAGTTTGTGCGAAGCGAAGGAACTCCAGGACTCCATTTAACAAAAGGGAAGTAATCGTCATGACGAGATCTTCATTTGTTCCGAGGAAATAAACAAAATGTTTACTTCGGTTTTGTACCATCGCACAGTGGTAACTTGCGGCCAAAACCCTATAACTTTTTTATTCATTATCATAAAATGCTGAAATTTGTCATTTTGATATGTGACATTATTTCTGATTGTTTTAAAAATGGTCCACTTTTTTAATAATGGAGGAAATTTCCCTTATTTAGCAAAATACATCCATCTTGAATATTTTGTTGGAACATTCTTCAATATTTTCGATCATTATTGTGATTACTTTTATCGGGAATTGGATGAAATAAAAAAATTGGACAGAAAAGACAAAAATGACAAGTAGTTGGATATTACACGAAAATTATTCGTCATGTGGTATTAGTAGTAGCTGCAATGCAACCTACTCAAGTGAGTGTAGAGAGATTATTTTCAGCCCTAAAACTTTTAAAAAGTGATATTCGTGCCTCTATGAAAGAGGAGTTGGCAAATGTAATTCTGTTTTTAAAAACATTTAAATAAGTATATGACATCTTTGATCAATTTTATTAGTAGTTATATAGAGTGATTTTTTAAGAGCTTGATAACTTTAAAAAAAAAACGCATAAAATTTGCAAAATCTCATCGGTTCTTTATTTGAAACGTTAGATTGGTCCATGACATTTACTTTTTGAAGATAATTTCATTTAAATGTTGACCGCGGCTGCGTCTTAGGTGGTCCATTCGGAAAGTCCAATTTTGGGCAACTTTTTCGAGCATTTCGGCCGGAATAGCCCGAATTTCTTCGGAAATGTTGTCTTCCAAAGCTGGAATAGTTGCTGGCTTATTTCTGTAGACTTTAGACTTGACGTAGCCCCACAAAAAATAGTCTAAAGGCGTCAAATCGCATGATCTTGGTGGCCAACTTACCGGTCCATTTCTTGAGATGAATTGTTCTCCGAAGTTTTTCCTCAAAATGGCCATAGAATCGCGAGCTGTGTGGCATGTAGCGCCATCTTGTTGAAACCACATGTCAACCAAGTTCAGTTCTTCCATTTTTGGCAACAAAAAGTTTGTTAGCATCGAACGATAGCGATCGCCATTCACCGTAACGTTGCGTCCAACAGCATCTTTGAAAAAATACGGTCCAATGATTCCACCAGCGTACAAACCACACCAAATAGTGCATTTTTCGGGATGCATGGGCAGTTCTTGAACGGCTTCTGGTTGCTCTTCACTCCAAATGCGGCAATTTTGTTTATTTACGTAGCCATTCAACCAGAAATGAGCCTCATCGCTGAACAAAATTTGTCGATAAAAAAGCGGATTTTCTGCCAACTTTTCTAGGGCCCATTCACTGAAAATTCGACGTTGTGGCAGATCGTTTGGCTTCAGTTCTTGCACGAGCTGTATTTTATACGGTTTTACACCAAGATCTTTGCGTAAAATCTTCCATGTGGTCGAATAACACAAACCCAATTGCTGCGAACGGCGACGAATCGACATTTCACGGTCTTCAGCAACACTCTCAGAAACAGACGCAATATTCTCTTCTGTACGCACTGTACGCATTCGTGTGGTTGGTTTAATGTCCAATAAAGTAAACTGAGTGCGAAACTTGGTCACAATCGCATTAATTGTTTGCTCACTTGGTCGATTATGTAGACCATAAATCGGACGTAAAGCGCGAAACACATTTCGAACCGAACACTGATTTTGGTAATAAAATTCAATGATTTGCAAGCGTTGCTCGTTAGTAAGTCTATTCATGATGAAATGTCAAAGCATACTGAGCATCTTTCTCTTTGACACCATGTCTGAAATCCCACGTGATCTGTCAAATACTAATGCATGAAAATCCTAACCTCAAAAAAATCACTCTTTAGAATATATTTTTGTTTTGTTTCCATAGTATTTTGTATAATGAATTAAAAAATACTTTACTTTTAATAAATAATTTACAGTATTACATTGAGATGTATTTACCTTTTTTGTTTGTTTTATAAAATAAAATGGGTTTTCTTTAAAAATAGACATTATTAAAATTATTGAAAAATACACCACTAAATATTATTGATTGAACATCCGGAGTAGGAGTCGAGCAAATATGCCTCGGCTCCACAGCCCTGGTTGTGGTGTAGGTTCCACATTCGAAAATGTTCTCCGTTTGTAATAATATGGGTCACTTAAAATAGCTCTAATGAAAATATTGCATAAAACTGCAACTTAAGATCAGAGATACAAGCCTACCGATTTTACGCCAACACGCCGCCGCATGTTTCTGCACGAGCCGCGCCGCCGCCGATTTCATCGACTCATATTGACTTCAACCACGCCGCCGAGATTTGACGGAGTTCTAACTCAGTCAAATCTTACTAGCAAAACCGATTTAAAATTACGAAAGAAAATATAAATGTCGACTTAGACAACCTACTGCTGTGAGATATATTGATCTTTCTTTGAATTTGGTATCCCACTATATGATGACGGCTATAGAAAATTGAATGATTGTATTTTGATTTGAAAGTCGCATTTATATAAGTCAATTCCAGTACGTGTGGCCATGTGTTTCTATAAATAACAATGAATAACAACGCCTCTATTGTGCTTCTTTAGTGTGTCAAATTAGGTAGAGTATTATTATTCTTTGGAAGGATTATGATATTCAAGCCTCACATGTAAAGCTGTAATTGCAAAAATATTTATTAAATTCATCCATATTATAAATTTTGGGAATGGATAAACAATCCCAAAAAATGTTTGTAGGGGATAACAATTAGGGTGTCCAACCACGATTAATCGAATAATTTTTGTCAAATATTTTTTCGAATAGTAAAAAATCATGATTTTCGAATAACGAATAAGTTTTGCCTTAAAAACTAATAAAATCGTCATATGCTTTGTATGATAAATTGATTTTGAATAGCCAGTTTGCTCCATTTGGGTAAAAAACTATGAAACACCAAATATAAAACCACAATTTTTTCGATTTTTGATTTGTATGCTCCACAGATATTAAAATAAACTGGCTTCGGAATTATTTAAAATTTAAATAATAGTAATTTCATAGAATAGTAACTTCATAGAAAAAATTAGGTTAACACCGCGATAATAAAGTCAGTTCTGTTATAAATCATATGATCCATATTCGAAAAAAGTCAATGGATAACTTCTGATATTATGCTCATTTAAGGGAAGGTTCTTTATTTTGATAAGATATTAAGATTTTTGTCAACTTCTAATGAATTTTGAATTTGATATTACAATTTTTAAATAAAATCAGATACGTAATAAACGTTCAATATATAGTTGAACTACCCGTAAACTGGCGTGTCTTGTCTATATAACTGTTATTAATTATATTTTATTTAAGTGGACAATTGTTCGATTAATCGGTTAATCAAATAACTCTCGACTTCATTATTCGATTAATTGGATTTTTTTTAAATAAACGATAAATCGATTAACATAAAAGTCAGAGTAATAGGATACCCTAATAACAATATTAAATTATTGGAACATTGGCTAATATTAACGAATATTGAACTACTTGCCAAAAAAATAAAAAAATGTTCCTCCCGTTTTTTTAAATTGTGAAATAAATAGGGCTAATCGAATGACAGAACGAGCCGGCAAATCGGCCGAAAGTCGCCGCCGCCGACCCATTTTGAACAGCGCCGCCGATAATTATGGTTCGGCTTGTAACTCTGCTTAAGATTAATAGTACTGACTATACAATTTTCCCTCCTGCTCTTACAGTTTTACTCCAATCAATGTTGTATGTTTTTATTTTTAAAATGTTATTTTTGGAACACCTAAAACACAAGTAAATACGTAGGTGAATTTCACAAACAGTATACACAAAGAAAAAATAATTTTAAAATCAATATAGAACATTATTGAATCTATAATGAAACAGTATTAAAAAATGACTAACATTTTTTTGGTCGATATAAAAGCGATCAATGTTGCTTTTAAAATGCAAACATGCTGTATTTATAACGTACGTTGTAAAATCAACCATAAAACGTTTTTAATATTTATTAATTAATTTTAATATTTCGCCATGATGAATGTTCATACACTTACCCTCTTCTATTCCGTTAAATATTAAATAATACAATTTTTCAAATGTTTTTATTTATTTATTTATTTCGGTATAACATAAGTTTTACCATTATTTATGGAAAATGTAATGGAATACTATTGAAAGTTTTAATATTAATAATACAAATACTGATTTGAACTGGGATATTGTCCTGGCTCAAGACCATTTTGCATCTATATTTAATAGAATGCAAATTTATTTACAAATGGCTTGGTAACATTTATTGCTTGACTGCAGACTACCACGATCATGATTTCGACCATGTCAAAAGTCTTTTCAAGTGGCTTCCCAACGACTTTTCAACATCAAACAAGGCCTCTATAAGGAGATGATTCTCACAAACGAACGAGAAGCACAACTCACATGCCGAATTTGCGTTTAAAAAAAGCACTTTCAGTCCTTTCCCCTACTTCATAGGATTGGAAATGTTCGTCAAACGACTCTATATATTAACTAAGTAACTCATAACATAAATATATTCACATTAAATTGATTTTATATAATCTATATTTATAAAAGAGAATGCCGTCCGTGTGAACACGCAAAACTTTATAACGGATCGTCTGATTTTCACGATTTTGGGCTTGATGAATTCGTGTTGGCCCAAGGAAGGACATAGGATGTAAAATTGGTACATAAATATTACTGACCACGAGAATGATAAATATGATGCCGAAATTTGGATTTTCATTTTATGTGTGTGGCAATAGTGTTTTTTTGAGCCAGAAGGCTGCAAATTGGATCGTATATATTACTGACCACAAGAAAGATAAATATGATGTTGGAGTTTGAATTTTCGTTTGGTGGGTAGTTGGGGCGTGGCAAAAGTGTCTTTTAGCTAGAAGGCTGAAAATTGGAACGTATATATTACTGACCACGATAATATCAATATGATAAGATCAATATGAAACCTGATTTTAATTTTACCATTTATGTTTTTGCCTGGCGAAGCGGGCGGGGTTCAGCTAGTTATTTATAGATGAATAAAAATTTGGTTTGTAAAATGTACCTTTAAAGTAAACATCGTTTAAAATGTGTATGTTGTCAAAGGAAATTGTATCGTATTCCACCGAACTAAGTCCTGCTGAAGACTTCAGCACAACCTTTGGTCTTAAACCAAAATAAATGACAAGACATACAACACAACAGACCAACTATACATACAAACTACAACAATTGTCACAACATCTTATAATCCAACTAGAACACCTATGGTGAAAGTGGGCAAGATCGGTTCTGTATATATATATATATATACAAATGTTATTCCCAAATGTTTAACCGATATTGGCCAAACTTTACATATTATTTACATTTCGCCTATAAACAGACATGGTAAATGCGGGTAACACCACCATGTTTCAATATAGCCCCATACAGATGTCCTTTCCAATTTAAAATTTGTGGTCACACACATACATTTAGAGGATACAAAAATCCTTCCAGATTTAACTTTTTTACAGAATTGTAATTGGATAGAAAGTGGTGTGTATCATATAGTCGGCTCCATCCTATCCTTACTTGTTTTTCTCTGTGTACATAAATGAAGATTACAAGCCAAATTTTCTGAAAATGTTTAATTATACATAAAAAAGTTGACAAAAAAAAATAAAAATATATCCAAACTAGAATTTTGAAGTTAGAACGACTGTAAAACCTATATTAGAAAAAATATATATATTTTTAAATATGATATGGTGTTATTTCAATAGTTACCTCTGTGCATCGGGAAATTGAAGGAATATTTTTTGGCCCTTACTCTGACTTTTTTCTCTTTTGCAAAATTTACATTTTCAGCACAATCGTATACACAGCTTGAAAACTTGAAAACTAGTTTTTACTCTTTTTGGGTTCCCCAGAAAATTTTGGGAAATTTTAAATTAAAGAATTGTTTTTTACTGCTCTTGTTGAGATACTGGTACTGATCTGACACATGGCCGTACGAATGTTAAACCTTTATAAATGTATAGCTCCAACACTTATATGGGTGTGATCAGGTACAATCTCTTGAGGGTTAAATGCTTTTCAAAACATTACTGAAAAATATTCGACGTACATAAGCTGGGCAAAATTTCAAATATAGAACATTTAAAAATATCTTACAGACATTTTGAATTGCCCGTTTCCAATATTAGTTTTATAGGTTTAGAAACAAACACTTTCATCAGCCCCTTCGAACTCGCCCTTTGATCACTTACCAAAACCTAAAAATTATCATGAAAGGAAAGAAATAAAGCACAATTCAGCATTTGTGTTATCGGAGCTTCAACTGTAAGCCGCAACAATTTTGCACACACCTCCATCACTGCACTAAACTAATTGCATATCGGAGAAACATTTTAAAAGTTAAATTGCCTTCAAAAGTGCTCTTGTGTTGATGTTTGTTCCCATTTCTTCCGTTGCCACACCATTGTGTGTAACAGAAGTTTTTAACTTACACAAGTTCCTTAAAATATCTGACTTTTTTGGTCTCCTAATAATTATGTTAATGCAACGGGAAGAAACCAACAAAAGAAAAATACCATTTCCTTACATCACCTTCATCTTCTTCCTGAAGAGAAAGCAATGTTGCCTATAGCGAATAATAATGTTTTACGATAAGGATATGTCGCTCTCCGTGCTTCGGATAAAAGGTGTGCTATTCATATCACATTGTTTCGATAGTCGTAGTTTTGTGATACAGGCTGGCTGATGAATGTTGCAACATTAAGAAATTCAAATAACTTTGTTAATCACATAATTTATTATATCTTTGTCCATTTGAAAACGAATACATATTTATTCAATCTTTTTCATGTTTTCTTTTTTTGCATTATTGACTTTAAACAACCACTACGCACAATGTCAAAAAACTCCCAAATTGCATGAGCTCAAATGTCAGCTTTATTGATTGGATTTTGCAAAGAACATTCCGATTAATCATTTTCAAACGGATTTTGTCGATATCGTGGTTAAATATTGCTGTGGATGCATTTAAAGTTCATAAATGTTAAAATAGTTGAAATGTTTATCATTGAAAACAGGAGCACTTCTTTTACACTCAAAAAAAGCAAAAACCCTGTTACCTGAAGGTTGTGCTTATTTAGTATGGTTAATTTTCAACTATATAAAACTATATTCGGTACCAGACTGATAAACCAGTGCCTTGATTATTCATTTTGCTAAGATTTGCTAAGACTTTGTAATAGCAATAACAAAAACCTAAATAAAAAGTTAAAATTTTACTTAAAATTAAAAAATATGTTTTTTTTTTTCAATTGTCGCCAACATCAATATTAATGTGTAAATGTAAACAAATGTCGAGAAAATAAATTTATGTTAAAAATCTTGGACTTGACCTGGATAATTATTAGAGTTCGTCCGATTAATCGGCTTCGGTCTTTGGCCAAAAAGTGGTAATCGGCCATAATCGGCCTTCGGCAAAAAAGGTTGATTAGCCGAAGCCGATTATTTTTGTTAGATTATCAAAAAAGTGCTGTATAAATCGTCTAACACGTTTTTGTCGTTCAGAGAGTGACAATAAACTCATGTTCTGTAAATTTCGTTTTTTTATTTAAAAAAAAAATGCCGAGGTTTTTTCGAAGTTAATGTTAATGTGGCAGCCCTGTGTGGTAGCAATCTCCAAACGAGAATTATTGAGATGCACCCACCGAATTTTAGTTGAGGCAACCGATTTATTCGGTCATGAATACTGACTCCATTAGTTAACAGAACCGCATATTCTGTCGTGGATACCGATTCCCTCAGTTGAGAGAACCCCATTATTCGGTCTTATATATCGATTCTATCGGTTGATGGAATTAATTAAAATAACATTTTTATAAATTTGCATTGGATTTTTTATTAAATTCCTATTTAGAATTAAATATAGTTATTTAACACTTTAATAAATATAAATATAATTTTCAATGAAAAAAAACAAAGATATAAAATCGTTAGTAATATAGCATTCAAATCTAATAATACTCCGGCGGTTGGATCAAAAGAGTAAACATGCCGATTAATACAAATAGAATTAATTTTTATAGTTGAATATTCATACACTAATCAATGTTTTAATAAACTTTTTTTGGTAAATACTGCTTGCAAAAACTAGTTAGTTAATTTATAATAAACGGTCTTGATACCCATATTACTAAGATTAAATTTTAAAAATGTACCTTTGAACAAAATTCCAAATTAGTTTTCAATGGATATTTTTTTTAGAGCCATAAATGTTGAAAAGCATGGTTCCACAGCTTCTTAAGGAAATATTTCAATTTACAAAGCCTAACAAAAGCACTAAGCTTATTTAACTTTCCAACAAATATTATTTGCGGATGCAACTCAGTGGGCAATCCATCGAATATATCAGCTTGTTGTAATGTCTGTATGAAACATTAGTATTAAATCATATACTTTTCAAATATAATGCAAAAATGCTTATACTTACTTCATAGTGCTTTATAAATTTTTCTTGTGCTTCAATTTTTGATGTTTTTGAGCATTTGCTTTTTTGAACGTTTACAATGGTATATGGGAATATATAAGACAATAACAGGCAAGTTAAAGAAATATAAAAACAAAAGCCACAATAGTTTTGAAATATATTACCTTCGTTTAGCAGAACGTTGTAAAAGATTTTGAGCTGCACTGTCTTCAATAAATGTTAACTTATTAAATATATTTTTGTGACAATCATCCCATGACTGTATGCCACAGTAATTGGGATAAAGAGAGCCTACATCTCTTCTTAAAAGCTCAAATAAACAATTATCATTGTTGCTCAATACAGGAAACTTCTCTAAAAATTCATATATTGTTATATCGGAGCTTTGTAAAATCTGCCGTCGCTCAGCCAAACAATTTGTCCATTTATCAATAAAATCATAGTTAAAATCATAAAAGAAAGTTTATAAGTTTTTATATCTCTTCATTCAATTTCATTAAATTTCAATAAAAGCACTAAACGATTTACAATTGGGTATAAAGTTTAATTGGACAGTAAGTGGTCTAAGTCAAATATCAAGAAAAAATTTATATATGTAAATTGTTCTATTGGCGTTGATCAGTTCTGTGATTTACATATCTCAAAACGAATGAAGTGTGACTTAGACCACTATCATACTAACAGGTACAATTACTGTATCCACCAGCTTGGTAAATTTCTGTTGTTAACAGATACCTGGTACCTGCAAGTACCTTTAAAAAGGTATATAACGTCATTCACTTTTCTGTACACATGTAGACATTTTATATTATTTCCTGAAATAATTATTTAAATTGCAGTGTCAAGTAGATTATTTGTATGTTATATTTTGCTTTATAATAATGTTCAGAAAAGCATTGTTCGTCAAAGCGAAATATGTTTCATTCTTTTAAGCTTTCATAAAATTATGTTTTTGGTCACCCTGTACTAATACAGGGTGATAATTATGTTGAGTTTATATGGGAGGTGATAGTGGGCGTGGTCCGTGGTTTGGAAGTGGTGTAGGATATAATAATATATATATATTAATTTCTATTGAAGTACTATGTCAGAATAAATAATTATTCAAAAAAAAAAACAATTTTTTTTCGTTCAGTTCTGCAGAGAATCCCACATACATAGCTATAGATGTTTTCTAATATTTCTGGCTTCACGATGGGAAGTTTTTCTTTGTAAAAAACGTTTTCTCTTCAAACTTTCTGCCCACTGTACTTAATCTATTTTACCTACATATTTTAAACCCATATTCAGCAAGTAATGTGGGCTGTATTATCTGCTTAGAGTGACTGAGCACCTTACCTTTCGTTGTTATCACAAAATTAGTATTTTCATTATTTTTTAATAAATATTTAAAAATTTTCTTAGTTGTGCTTATTTTTGTATTTTTCATAAAAAAGAGGCCTTCCTAGAAGTTGACCAATTGACTTAAGTCGGAACATAAATTCACATTGAAAGACATTTCTGACAACTATCTTCTATCCACGCAATACGAATCCAAATTACGAGCAATAATCTGTATTGACACGTCCAGCATAGGGCTGAAGCACATGCGGCAGTTCATAAATCCAAAGCTTTACTAAAAACGATAACATTTAATATTTCCTATAAGTATGTGAGCAGATAAGATAAACTCTCATATCAACATTTGGGATCTTCTAGCACTCAAACACAGTTAACACTTGAGGAGAGAAGACAGACGCACCATATCGCACAGTGGACTGTTGAACAACTAAATGTTACACCTGTTGACGTAACTAGACGATCAGTTTGTGTCTTTTTCGACAACCTTCTTTCAAGTAATTTGACTTAAAAAATATTAAGATCACCATAATTTTCAATTGTTTAACACTGAGAATAAAATATGCTACGGATAAATTAAAAATATACTAAAACTGAGGAAAAGCTATAATTTCACAAACCAAGAACAAACTTTTCTTCGAAAGTAGGGCACCCTTTGAACTTGATTCTAGTTAAGCAAGAAACCTTAATCAAACTGACGAAGAATTTTCTTCAAACCGACTAAAGTTGTAATCAATGTGAAGAAATATTTTCCTCAAAACAAGTAAATGTTTACTTGTTATAAGGTAAAAGTTTACAAATTAATTAAACCTGCGAAAAATTGTACTCAATAATTCAAATCAGAGCTGTTAAATTTCGATTACGATTAGTAACCAATTACATTACTTTTTAAAAAGAATCGTAATGATTATATAATCCACTATTCAACAATTTCTGATTACTAATTGATTACGATTACAAATAATCAAAAAATAATCAGGACTACGTGCGATTACCGTTACCTTTCGGTTTTAGCTGGCAAAAGAACGAGAACAGAAAAAATCAAAACTGACATATATTGAAAAGTCAAAAGTTTTGACAAACAGACTACTATGACTCTCATACCGATTTCGCGAGAATCAAAAGTAATCACAAAAAATCAAAAGTAATCACAAAAAATCAAAAGTAATCAAAAGTAATCTTTTAAAGTAGTCGAACTCATTTTTGATTACTTTTGATTATTTTTGATTATTTTTCAGTAATCGCAAGTAATCCTGATTATTTTTTGATTACTTGTAATCGTAATCAATTACTAATCGTATAAAACTGAATGTAATCGTATTGTAATCATTACTTCTACTTAAAAAAAAAAGTAATCTAATTACTAATGATTACGATTACTAATCATTACTTAACAGCTCTGATTCAAATAAATGATTTTGCATCAAAGTTTACAAAGCTCATATAAAAAATTAAAACATTAAATAATTCTTAAACGTTTCATGACACTTCTGCTATAAAGACTTGAGCTATTACTCTGTGAATGAGGCGATATCAATGTAGGCGCCTTCGCAGTGATTGCTTAGAATATTATTTGATGTATATAAGAAGTCTAGACAAGTAAACTGGCATTGCTTCTTAGACTACTGTCCAAAATATTTTATAAACACACCGAATTAAGTTCATTAAGTCACACATTAACCTAATAAACACATTTTAATTACAATTTTCCAAAATGGACTTTTACAAATACAAAAAATGTCTTCATTATTTTCTTTCTTAAAGTTTTTTTACTAGATCCTAAGAAATGCTCAAGTATTTATTATTCAAAACGGTGCCATAAGGCCACTACTTGACGTTCCCGTGAGAAAGGCCACGTAAACCCTATTTGTAGAAAAAGAACTATTTACACTTTATTCGAAATAAGGAAACTATACTCATATGTAGTTAATTTTCCTTCTCATAGGGAAGTTTTAGCTAAGCTGAAGTAAAATTGTTGAACTAAATTGGAGAAAATCAATCCTCAGATTTGGAATTGCTATTTTGCCCATTCTAATTAGTTTGAGAACTCTTCTTCAAAATACATTAAAAATAATAAAAAATATTATTTTTAGTTAAATTAAACGTAATCTAACCTAACGTAGTCTACCTAGATGTTTTAAATACGACGAATTTATTTTATATCAAAACATAGACTTAAATCATCAAGTGAACTGTAACGTGTCGTGGAATATTTTTATTGGGACTATATCACAGCGCACAGTAGGGGATTTTAGAAAAAAAACGGGAAATAATTATGACACTTCTAAACGGCTTGACCGAATTTCATGAAATTTCATACCGATATATCCGAAATGTTGGGGAGCTTAAGTTCTGCGGTAGGTCTAATGGACCCCGACTAGGGTCCAAACTGGGGTAAACAAATTATTTATCGTGTCGCCAAAATGTTAGTTGTACCAAAAATATATGAGTGTATTCGTCTTCAAAAAATTTACAAAAACATGCATACATTTGTAGACCATCTCTCATAGCTTTATTTTTTTCTCAACTTTTCCCGTTTTTACAAACTAATAGACCAATAGATGAACTGAAAAATTATTAAAAAATCTTTTCTACGTAAAAAATAGCAGATGTTTAAATTCAAAATTTGTGAAAATTTCACAATTTGTCAGTTTTTTTGGGGTAATGTATCACTTTATCAACGAAAATGTAATATGATGCACAGTAACCCAGCGAAAAAAAATAAATACTTCCGTAGGAAGCACATTTTAATCGTATCACAAAACCCAAATGTGATTTTTTAATTCAATATTAATTACAGACCAAATAAAACAAACGAAAAACTAAAACTTCCACAAAAGTAGATAATATGTTATTATCCCGCAACATTTTCACAAATGAATGGAACGAATTTTTAGTATGGGATCACGGAGGTAAGGTATCCGCTTTGCATCCAGAAGGTCTCGGGTTCGAATCGTGGTTCGGAAAAACTTTTTTATTACTTTTATAAATAAACAATATGTTATCTTGTATAATTTTAACAATTTAAAAATGTTTTGCTTAAAAAATAAAAATGTATTGCATTATTAATGCACTTCACATATTTCATGTTTTATTTATTATTATTACTACATAATATCAGTAAAATTAAGTAATTTATTTAATACTAATTTATTTTAATATTTAATTGCGTCATATATTAACTCATATTAAATAAATCGTTTGTTAAGTTTCCTATTGTTAGTGCTAACGAACAACAGAGGATAGATTTGATAGTTGGAGTGCCGTACTAGTAACCATAACGTTCGCTGTTCTACCCCTGGTAGCGGCGGATTTTTTAAAACAGAAATGGAATGTAGTGAACAAACAGGTGGTTCCTTTGCAATACTTCAAATAACTTTAAAGTCTTTGACATCTCCATGTTAAATTCATTGGTGAAGATTCCAATTACAAGATGAACATATTTTTAATATGTAACTTTCTTATATTTTTATACACTCCACGAGAGTATTATGTCTTTGTGCATTTGTTTGTAACACCCAAAAGGGTGTTAATTATACCGATCGACTTAGAATCACCTTTTTAATCGATTTAGCAATGTCCGTCTGTCTGTCCATCTATTCTTGTAATCACGATACAGGCCGCAATTGTAGCCAGAACCAATTGTAGCACAACGAAGTTTTTTGGGACAAGGACGAACGCTATTTAATTTGAAAAAAATCGGTTCAGATTTATATATAGCCCCCATACGAATTTCACTCCCTATTTGACCCTTTTCACTCTAGATACCACATATTTTAACAGATTTTCTTCAAAATTGGCAAAAAATATTACATTTTAACTATAAACACCCATGGTGAAAATTGGTCAGATCGTTTCAGATTTACATATAGCTCCTATACAAATTTCGCTCCCGGATTGACTTTTTCCGCCCCAGAAACCACGTAATTATTTTGAAAGTTAGTCACTTCATCCCATGTTTGGATATAGCCCCGATACAAATATTCTTCTCGATTTGACAAATTGGACAAAGTCATATTAGCCTATGATTAGGAATTATACAAAAATTCTTCCCGCTTCCGTTTTCACTTTTTTCCGAATTGAATTGTATACGGATAGAAAGTGGAGTGTATCATATGTTCGGCCAAGCCCGACTTTAGCCATTCCTTACTTGTTATGAATGCTAAGATAACGTAGAACACGACTACAGTGGAGGTCACAGCCTGCGCTGAACTTTGACATTTTTGAAAAAATATCGATTTCAATGTTAAGTAGAAAAACCCACGAGCTTTTTTTATACACACCACGAGAGTATTATGTCTTTGTGCATTTGTTTGGAACACCCGAAAGGATGCGAGATAGACCTATTGTTAAGTATACCGATCGACTTAGAACCACTTTTTGAATCGATTTAACCATGTCCGTCTACCTGTCTGTCCATCTGTTCTTGTAATCACGATACAATTATTGTCCGATTCTAATGAAGCTTTGCACAAGGAATTTTTTTGGGATAAGAACAAACGCTATTTAATTTAAAGAAAATCGGTTCAGATTTAGATATAGCCCCCATTCGAATTTCACTCTTTTCACGATTGATACCACATATTTTAACAGATTTTCTTCAAGTTTGACAAAAAGAAAGTGGAGTGTATCATATAGTCGGCCCGCCCGACTGCAGCCTTTCCTTACTTGTTTCTATTGTAAATATGCACATTTGAACTGAATATGTTTTAAACATGTATGCAGAGTTTGGCCACCCCCTTTACATAAATAACGAACGTACAACGTATGTGGGGATTTTTGTTTTCTTTTTGGGAATTGTGAGTATATTTTTAGAAATATTTCAAATACTGAAATTTTGTAATATAGTCTATGCTCAGATATCCGTTTGTTCTTTTACAGGACTTTTAATTTCGCGAGACTTTCGCCTTATATTTTTTAGTCATCCATATTTGATAAGGAAACCTTGTAATGACGCCTTAAGGAACTATTCCTCGCTCTGGGAAGAGTAGGATTTTGACTGGAGGTATCACTGCCATTGTCTGTAATACCAAGTCGACTGTGTTACAGACAACGGCAATGATAAATTCCTTCCAATATGAAATAAATATGGAGAAATTGGAAAACGAAATTTTTTCATTTTTTTTAAGTCGTTAGTAGGGTTTGGGGTTTCCCGGACTTTTTTCATTTCCCGGGAAAACGGGAATGAAAAATTTCATTCCCGGGAATCCCGGGAATTCCCGGGAAAAAGTAATTTATTTATAGGTATGTCCAATATGGTTTAAAATATCAACATTTAATAACTGGTGTGTTGTTTTTCAATACTGTCATATTGCAAATTAAAAACGAATGTTATTGTCAAAATATTTTACAAATTATTTTTCATTTTACAAATATTTTACTCTACACCTTTTCAAGATTATATTCGGAACATACAAATTTATATTGAGAAGTGTAAATTCATATTAGGATCATATAAATTCATAATGGGTAATGTAAATTTATAATAGGAACATGTTAATACATAATGAGAAATATAAATTCATAATGAAAATTGTTAATTTATATTGAGAAAAATTAATTCATAATAGGAACATACAATTTCATAATGAAATATACAAGTTTGTAATCAGAAAATCAAAATTCATAATCAGAAAATACGTTTTAATATTCAGAAAATATGAATTCATAATGAAAAAAATAAAATCATAAAAAATGTAAATTTATAATGAGAACATTGATAAAAATATGTGTTTCTACGAAAATATCCATAGAAAAACGTACATACATAGTTTCGGTTATAAATTTTACAATTCCTGATTATGAATTTATATTTTATAAATATATATTCCTGAATAAGAATTTATATTTTCTCATTATCAATTTGGATTTTCTCATTTTGTATTTATATATCTCATTATCAATTTGTATGTTTTTATTATGATTTTATATTTCTCAATATGAATTTCACATTACGAATTTAGAGTGCTGATTGTGAATTATCATGCTCCTATTATGAATTTAAATTTCCTGTTATGAATTTACATTTCTCATCATGAACTTACATATTCTGATTATAAATTACATTTTCTCATTATGAACTTGAAAAGGTGTAGACTAATCGTCAGAATTGGACATTTATATCGCAGGTAGAAGTGACTGACACCTACACTAGATTCAAAATTGACACATTTAATTTAGAATATTCATTCGTCTGAAGACAAAAATATTTTATAGAAACAGGGGGGAATATTCTAAACTGTAAAAACAATAGAAACATAACAAATTAATATTGATTTAATAAATTCATAAAAAATAAAAATATAAATAGTCAAGTCATTCTTACAAATGACCATTGAAATACACCGTAGCATATATTTATATTCCTATTAGATTTCTCTTTATTGAATTCCTATTTTTAGACCATTTCTTTCTGGCTACATATGTACAGTAAATTGTTCTTGAAGAATATGTTCACCTCGATTCTTCTAGGAAAACAATAAAAATTACATTATGTAAGCCATAGTATTGTCGACATGATATTTTTATTTCACAATAAAAATCCTGCAAATAGCCTAGCAAAAAGTATTTTTATTCCCCTAGCTGGGTTTCGCATAAAATGGCTATTTAGCGAATTTAAAAACTTTTGTTTGTAGTAATATAAATATAAAATAATATAAACAAATAGTCATTATTATCATAATACATACATATATGAATTTGAAATACATCTAAAAATTCCAATTTATATAGTAACATTAAATTATTGATCAACATAATAAATAAAAAATTTTTTAATATTTCCCGTATTCCCGGGAAATTGAAATTTTTTTCCCGGGAATTCCGGTCCAAATTTTTCCGGGAATTCCCGGGAATTCCCGGGAAAAACGATTCGGGAATTCCCGGACCCCAAACCCTAGTCGTTATACTCGTTACGAATGAAAGTACAGTCCTACATCGCGTGGAAAATTAAAATATTTCATTTACTTATTCATCATTAATGATATGAGTGTTAAATAGAATTTAAATACAACAGTATTTGTGGATATAAGTCAAGAGGTAGAAGATTAAAATGTACCCTTTACCTATACATAATGTAAATATATGCCGTAAAAGACAGTAGTATGCTTCGTAGTTATTCATAATTAGACGGCGGAATATATGCAATTGCATATTTATACACTCCACGAGAGTATTATGTCTTTGTGCATTTGTTTGTAACACCCAAAAGGAAACGAGATAGGCCCATTATTAATTATACTGATCGTCTTAGAATCACTTTCTGAGTCGATTTAGCAATGTCCGTCTGTCTGTCTGTCCGTCCGTCCATCTATTCTTGTAATCACGATACAGGTCGCAATTGTAGACAGAACCAAATGAAACTTTGCACAACGATGTTTTTCGGCATAAGGACGAACGCTATTTAATTTGAAGAAAATCGGTTCAGATTTAGATATAGCCCCCATACGAATTTCACTCCCGATTTGACTCTTTTCACTCTAGATACCACAGATTACAACAGATTTTCTTTAAAATTGGCAAAACATCTTATATTGTAACTAGAAACACCTGTGGTAAAAATGTGTTAGATCGGTTCAGATGTATATATAGCTCCCATACAAATTTCGCTCCCGATTTGACTTTTTCCGCTCTAGAAACCACATATTGTATCAGATTGTTTTCAGATTTGGTAAAACATCTTATATTCCCACTAGAAACTCCCATGGTGAATATCGGACAGATCGGTTCAAATTTATATATAGCTCCCATACAAATTTCGCTCCCGATTTGACCTTTTCCGCTCTAGAAACCACATAATGTATCAGATTGTCTTCAGATTTGGTAAAATATCTTATATTTAAACTAAGAAAATCTGTGGTGAAAATAGGTCAAATCGGTTCAGATTTAGATATAGCCCCCATACAAATGTCGCTCCCGATTTGACTTTTGCCGCTTTAAAAGCCACATATTGTTCTCGATTTTCTTTAAATTTCGCACAACATCTTATAATCTAACTAAACAAAACTATGGTGAAAGTGGGTAAGATCGGTTCAGATTTAAATATAGCCCAAATTCAAATTTTGCTCCCATAAGTTTAACCGATTTTGGCCAAACTATACATTTTATATTTCACCTATTTCGTTCCAGGTTTCAATATATCCTCATACAAATGTCCTTTCCGATACAAAATGTTTTGTCAAACACATACATTTACAGGATTCAAAAAAACCTTCCCGTTTTCACTTTTTCGCCGAATTGAATTGTATTCGGATTGAAAGTGGAGTGTATCATAGAGTCGGCCACGCCCGACTTTAGCCTCTCCTTACTTGTTTTATTGAATGGTTGTATCGAAATGGTAATGCTACACAAATGTTTCTCATCAAAAATTTATCCGAAATATAGAAACATATTTTTCGATATTTTGCATATTTTATGCAAAGTGCATAATTGCATAAATCGAGCATATGTTAAATATATGCATAAATGTTAAACTTATAAATCGCAATATATTATATACAATAAACCGTGCTGATGCATTGTAGCTAATTACTAGATTAGATATGATGGTTTATGATCTGGAAATCGGAATCCTAAAGACATACCAAATAGAAGATGTGACGTTCTTGCACGTAATGAACGATATCTTCCTAGCGCGATCTGTTAATACTGACACACACTTCCCTTTTTTGGAATTTAAAAACAGTTAAAAATCTATACACTCTATTATATATATAACCAGGTCAAAATTACAAGGAATAACACAGAATTTAATATAGGATCGCGGAGATTCATGTCAATTAATCCAATCAAATACAAGACTGGCCAGGCAGTTACATTTCAATAGATGAAATTTGCAAGTAAAGGAAACGGCGTTTTTTGGTTAGCTCCAAAGTGGGAATTAAATTAGGAGTGGCATTACCAGCTTTTAATCGAATTTCGAGGACCACAAAAATATTTGACTACATTTATATCAGATACATATTGACAGGGTTTTCCCTTTATTTAATGCAATGTTTTAAGATTTATTTGTACTAATAAATAATAAATAAAATTCTATATACTTTTCAAAGAACTCTGGCAAATTCGTAGAGTGTGTATTGCTGGATGTGTTACTTGTTACAAAAATCACCATTTTAATACTCTGTAATTAGATGCAAAGTTAAAAAATGTTGCTGTCTATCCAAAAATTTATTAAAATAAATAATGTTTTGCGATTTCAAACTTATATTATAAGTACATATTTTGCAATATTGTTTTGCATATTCACTACATATGCCATTACATAAAAAATGCATTTTGCATAAAAAATTCATATTTTATATAAGCAGTCGGAATTCGATTTCTGTCATTAAAATTCGCCTAAATACAAAATTTGAGCTCAAATAATTTTGCATAAAATTCCGCTGTCTATTCATAATACAAGTCAACATTTAATTACCACAAACAAAATTGAAATCGGTCGTTAGTACAGCATAGTCCCACTGTGCACAATCACAATAAAATATATTTCCATATCTAAAGAAATCCACACATACACTAGATTACAAAAACATCTGCGAACTTTGAATCCCAGCACAATAGCGCAAAATATAGATCTGTTATAAAGAAAATTCTAATATTCAAAAATTAAAAATTTGAGTGAAAATTCATCAAAATGGCAATTTCTTCATTAGTTTACAAACGCAAGGTAAAACAAATTGGAGAATTTTCCTAAACCAATGTTGATATGTGAAAGTGAAATACACAACATTTGTGGCTATCATAATTGTCTTTCATTTAACACATAAGCGGATGTGATCGGACTTGTATTTCCAAAATGAGAGTACAAACATTGAAGCCACCTTCGACGAGAATTGGAATTTTAGTAAAAAATAAAAAAATGTATTGTTTGTGTTGATTTTCTGAATCTACTTGCCCCAACGCATACAGAAAGAATTTTGAGTCTCGGCCACAATTTTTTTATTTTTTTTTTTTGTAGTTTAGTGTTATCAATTACACGTAAACCAAAAGCACATGAAAAACAAAACTGAGTTTTACAAATCTATTTGTGAAATCTCTGTGACGCGACTGACTGTGCAGTCAGTCTGCTAAAGGCTTCAGAAGCAAACGGTCAGTCGTCACTGCCGGGAAATATTTGTATCACCCTCCGACCGACTGAAGTGGGGGCGCGTTGTATTTTAGTGAACGAACAGAATAGAACGAGCATTCGCCAAGCGTAACGTCCACATCATGAAATTTCTCATATTTATCGTTTTACTCGCTGTTCTTATCGGCTTCGGTTATCACAAATTCGATGAGCTGACACGTCCGTTGCCTTTGCCCACCTTCGACACCAACAAATATTGGGGACCTGGAGACGGTTCCAAATACAAGGAGGACAAAACCATCAAACCATTTAAAATACAAACCGATCCAGAGGTCAGTATGCGTGTATGCCACAGTTTGATGGATAAAATCAGACCATGAGTGCTGGCGACAAGCCAAAGGTCAACCAAACAGAATGTGAAATTTTGAAATGAGACTGAAAATGTCCAGTGGACTGAGTAGTATATTTTAGTATAAATGTTGCCACTTAAAAGGACTACAAATTTTCAAAGGATGCAAATTTTAATTCTTAATTTACTTTACTAGTTACTTTAAATACTTATTCGTACCCCATCTATATCTGTCAAAACTACTTCAATTTTCATACTTCTAATATTATATATTAAATGGTTGTTAGTGCTAAACTAATACCGATAGAAGCATGAAATATTAAATATTTTTAGCAAAGATTCTTCTCTTTAATTTGACAATTATGCCGCTATCATAGGGTGCGAGTAAGTATTTAAAATATTTTTTGAAAGATTGTCGTAATCGGACGGTGTTATAACCTTGCACTTGGCTACCACAATATAAGTGAGGGCGAACATTAATTCTAATAAATGCAATTCTCTTACCCGCATAATGCACTAAATGGTGCAGGTTAAATATGATACGACCTCATCGGACTTAAATTATCCTCCTTATAATGAACCAAGTTCCAGTAGGCTGAGCAGACGTATATATTTTCCGATTTAGAAATCAGATTCAGGGTGAAATTGTTTGGGTTCGATAACACCGTACAACAATTAAAAAGAGTCGTTGCACTTGAACCGGATGATATATGTACGTATGAAACTATAGACAAAATGAAGTTACTTAGCGTTTTCAGTTTTTCATTTCCCCATCCTGTTGCCCCTTCACAGGGCTACAAAGTTACAAAGGATAACATTTTGCAAAAAATTATTTTATATAATTGTTTGCACCCGATGTAACAGTAGTAGTGTCAAATTAAGGAGGAGAATATCTTTTAAAAATACTTAAAATATCATGATTCTATCTGTACTACCTTAGCATTGACATATATTTCAAGTTTACCCCTTAGATTTCCTTGTTTATTCATACCTTGTTTATTAAGAGACAACATTTTAAATGGTTGTTAATAATAAAGGGTGATTCCATTGGAACTGGTGTGACACGCATATTCATTGGCCGAGATTTTTACTATATTTCCGATTGAAAACGTCAGGTTAATAGGAATATTATTACAAATATAAATATTGGAGATATACAACAAACTAGTGTGATGTTTTCTTATTTTCTTGAATATTGTAATGTCCTTCCATTGTATGACTTTATTAATTTTACTAATCAAACGAGTAGCTCATACACGTTCTTCTAAAGCATACGTTACCAATATCTCTTTTAACTCAATTATAGGTAATATAGGATATTTAAATTGTAACGGGCGTGACATTTTGACAGAAATTCTGTTACGACACCAGTCTGTATCTGGAAAAGGAAATGATCAGAACTATTGTTGTCATTACTTTTTTGAAACATAATTAAAAATATGTATTATGAGATGTATAAACTTTACGAATTTTTATCGCTGTTTATACCCCACCTCCAGGATGGTGGTATACTAACTTTTTCATTCCGTGTGTAACACCTTGAAATATAGACCTGCGACCCTATAAAGTATTATATATTCTTGATCGTCATAAAATTCTAAAACGATCTAGCCATGTCCGTCCGTCCCTCTGTTGAAAGCACGCTAGCATCTGATCGAAAGGAGCTAGGATGTCCAAATTTTCCATAAATGTGTTTTATAGTCGTAGAGCGGTTGGTATTGAAACTGAGCGACATCAGCCCAAAGGGAAAATTTTCCCTCACAAGGACTAAAAATATCCATAATAATCCCTGATTTTTTAGAGTATTTAAGCGTGATTATTCAATCTATCTTACTTGCTATTGGGTAAGCGAATTCCCCATATAACAAAAACGTGCACCATAAAGTGATTCTTATTCGTAGGGGGCGAAATGGGACAAAAATAAAAATGGTATTAAACGACAACAGCTAGAAACACGAAATTTGGTGTGTACATTCCTCTAATTGAGTAGATACATAATGTTAAAATATATTTTCCAAATTCGTACTTTTAAGGGGTAAAATGGGAATAGAGTGACAAAATTGGTACCAACCAAACGGGTGCATCAAGAATAATGAAATTCGGTGTATACATTCCTCTGACTGCGTAGACACATAAAATAAACGGATTTTTCGAAATTTTCACTTTTTGTGTTAAAATGGAAAAAAAGGGATAAACATAGTACCAACCAAATGACAGCAGCTAGAGTCATGAATTCGCCGTATACATTCCTCTGACTGCGTAGACACGAAAAATAAAAGTTTTATTTTTTTTTTCAAATTCGTACTTTTAAGAGATACAATGGGCACAGAGGGATAAAATAGTGATGAAATTCGGTGTTTACATTCCTTCAATTGCGTAGACACGTAAAATAAAGAGATTTTAGAAAGTCGTACTCATAAGGGAGTAAAATTAGAAAGAGGGGATAAAAATTGTACATTCCCCTTTTTCCAAATTCGTACTTTTTACTTTTACGGCAAAAATTGGTTAAATCATGAAGTTAGCTTATTTTGCACTATGTACGTGAGATTTAATTAAAATCTATCTACCAATATTTGTGATATTTAAAATTTTTTGAAAATCTATATATATAAAAGAAAGTGTCCGAAGCGATGTAATCCCATAACTCGAGATTGGCCAAACCGATTTTGATGATTTGTACTTTGTTGGAAAGGTATTTTCTCAGCACGGGTTTTAAAAAAATGGAAATTTGGATTTCATTTTGTGGGCGGAGTGGGCGTAGCAATAGTGTTTTTGGGAGCTAGAAGGCTGAAAATTGGTACATATATACTACTGACCACGAAAATGATAAATATGATGCCGAAATTTGGATTTTCATTTTGTGGGCGGAGTGGGCGTGGCAATAGTGTTTTTGGGAGCTTGAAGGCTGAAAATTGGTACATATATACTACTGACCACGAGAATGATAAATATGATGTAGAAATTTGGATTTTCATTTTGTGGGTGGAGTGGGCGTGGCAAAAGTGTTATTGAGAGCTATTTAACCATTTGTTTTTTTTTTGCCTGGCGAAGCGGGCGGGGTTCAGCTAGTATAAATATATGTAAGAATATTTATTTTTTTGAATTGACTTGATGTATTATTAGGATTAGTGTAAACGTATTGGTAGCCTTGCCTTATAAGCGTCGTTTGAAGTAATACAAATATTATAATTATTTTTTTTATTTTATTTTGAATTACAATACAAAGTAAATTTATATTCTAATTTTGGGTCCAGGGGTTGAGCCGGGGTGACAAAGACCTTTGTAGCTACTTATTGCAACGACAGACCAAAGCCTGTGGTGGGATAGCGGTGATAGCCGAGCACGCTACCAACTCAACTAACGGGGCGCTCTTATAATTATTTTGTCAATATTTGTTTTGGTTTGCCTATATAAAAAAAATATATTTTCCTGTAATATTACTGCACTTCTACGAAAATCGACAGCCTCTGTGGAATGCAATCCATGGTGGAGGGTATATAAAGTTCGGCCCGGCCGAACTTAACGCCGACTAGCGTGTTTTCAACAGACAGACGGACATGGCTAAATCGTCTTAGAATTTTACCCAGAATATATACACTTTATGGAGTCTCCGATGAATATTTTAAGGTGTTACACACCGAATGACAAAGTGAATATATCCCCCTCCGTAGGTGGAGGGTATAAAAATAAAAAATAAATAAATTAATCTATCATGAAGTAAACATAAATCCCAAAACACGGTTGAATTTTCATTTGCAGTTCACCTTTTTAACAGAATTTGTTTTTCTTTGTTTCTTTGAAACAGATTATAAGCGACTTGCAAAAGCAGCTGAATAGAACTTTGAAGTTAACCGAACCCTTGGAAGGTGTGAAATTCGAATATGGCTACAACACCGATGCCATGTCACAAGTGGTGGACTATTGGCGAGACACCTACTTGGCCAAATGGTCAGAACGTGAGGCGTTCTTAAATGGTTTGCCACAGTACACGACGGAAATTCAAGGGTAAGTCTACAAACTGCGAGTTTTGCAATAGATACACGGCTAGCTATCGGCATCAACACCACTGTGATAATTAAACAAAAAATATTAAAAACTAATGTGCATTCAAGTCATTCGACAAGCAAACAATTATTCCATTGCCAAAGTGTACAAACGGTATTTGAACGTTTCATTTGCTGTAGACACTGTCCGACAGTCCATATTACACTTGAACCAGATGATTTGCGTTTTTTAGTTTTTCATCTTCTCATCCCTTTAAAAGGACTACAAAGCTCCAAAAGATACAACTTTTCAAAAATTATTATACCCTCCACATCCAGGATGGGGGTATACTAACTTTGTCATTCCGTTTGTAACACCTTGAAATATCGACCTGATACCCTATAAAGTATATATATTCTTGATCGTCATAAAATTCTAAGACGATTTCCGGCCGTCTGTTGAAAGCACGCTAGCATCAAATCGAAAGGAGCGAGGACGACCAAATTTTCCATAAACGTGTCTTATAGTCGTAGAGCGGTTGGGATTGAAACTGGGCGAAATCAGCACAAAGGGAAAAATTCGTACTTTCAAGGCATGGGTACAGAGGGATAAAAATAATACCAACTAAACGACTACAGCTAGAATATTGAAATTTTGTGTGTACATTAGGGCGTACCTCAAAAAAAAAGTTCTCCGTACACCTTCGAATATGAAGTATTATTGAAAGGTAGTTTCAAAAAATTTTTTTTTTATTTTTTATGCCGAACGTAGGGGTCGCGCTTTTACATTTTTCTATATAACTTCTGCATTTATAAACGGATTTTAAAGTGTGATACATCGATGTTTTTGTCTCGACGATTTTTTTGTCTTTGAAATCATTGAGCTCAAGCACCCCCTTCTGGTACTTACCCATCATATCTCAGTTGCTACTACCCTAATGTACCACTCTAATATCAGAAAAGTAAAGCTCGCATAAAGTCATGAAAATCTTCCTAAGGAATTATGTCAATTTTCCAAAAAATCGGCCTCGTCGAGACAAAAACATCGATGTATCACACTTTAAAATCCGTTTATAAATGCAGAAGTTATATAGAAAAATGTAAAAGCGCAACCCCTACGTTCGGCATAAAAAAATAATTTTTTTTTTTTTTGAAACTACCTTTCAATAATACTTCATATTCGAAGGTGTACGGCGAACTTTTTTTTCTTACTTGTAACCTGGTACGCTCTAGTGTACATATCTCTAATTGCGTAGATACGTAAAATAAAGACATTTTAGAAAGTCGTACTCTTAAGGGGGTAAAATAGGGAAAAGGTGATAAAAATGGTACCAACCAAATCTGCATAGACACGTAAAATAAAAAGATTTTTCTAAATTCGAAAAATTCAAAAATTTGTTGAATCATGAAGTTAGGTTATTTTGCACTATGTACGTGAGATAATGTAATTTCAAAATTTAAACTTTTGGAATTAAAATAGAATGGAAATACAACCAACTGTAACACCCACTATCTACCAATATTTATGTTATCTAAGCTTTTGAAAATATAAATATAAGAATATTATTTTTTTGAATTGACTTGAAGTATTATTTCGATATTTTAGAGTAGTTAAGCAATTTTTTTCAATATGTCTGCTTGTACTTACTTGATATTGGGTGTGCGCAATCCCCCTATAACAAAAACGTGCACCATATTCGGAGAGGATGAAATGGGGCAAAAAGGGATAAAAATGGTACATATCAAACGACAACAGCTGGAAAAATGGTACAAACCACACGGTTGCACATAGAATAATGAAATTCGGTGTATACATTCCTCTGACTGTCTAGACACGTAAAATAAACGGATTTTTCGAAATTCGTACTTTTTGGGGTTAAAATCGCAAAAATGGATAAAAATAGTGTCAACCAAATGACCGCAGCTAGAGTCATGAAATTCAAAATATACATTCCTCTGACTGTGTAGACATGAAAAATAAAAGTTTTTTTCCAAATTCGTACTTTCAGGGGATACAATGGGTACAGAGGGATAAAAAATAGTACCAACTAAACGACTTACTAGAATGATGTGCATCCCTCTTATTGCGTAGACACGTAAAATACAGAGATCTTAGAAAGTGGTAGTCTTAAGGGGGTAAAATAGGAAAAAAGGGATGAAAATGGTACCAAACAAATGGCCGCAGCTAGAGTCATGAAATTCAAAATATACATTCCTCTGACTGTGTAGACATGAAAAATAAAAGGTTTTTTTCCAAATTCGTACTTTCAGGGGATACAATGGGTACAAAGGGATAAAAATAGTTCCAACTAAACGACTTACTAGAATGATGAAATTCGGTGTGTACATCCCTCTTAATGCGAGACACGTAAAATACAGAGGTTTCAGAAAGTGGTACTCTTAAGGGGGTAAAATAGACACGCAAAATAAAAAGATTTTTCCAAATTCGTACTTTTTACTTTTACGGCAAAAATTTGTTGAATCATGAAGTTAGGTTGTTTTGCACTATGTACGTGTGATAATGGATTTTCAAAATTTAAAATAGAATGGAAATACACCCACTATCTTCCAATATTTATGGTGTTAAGCTTTTTTGAATACATATATTAGAGTGGCTTCAAAATAAAAGTTGTGGATGTTCCCGACTAAAATGAAAGATTGGTTTGTTTTATGTGTTCTCCCAAAATATTTCGCTTTTTGCGACATGATTTGCCTCCCAAGAACAAGATTATATAGAATTGAAACTATAGGTCATTAATAGGAAAACTCATACTCAGTTTTTTATTTCGTGGTCGTTTGTCTTTTTTACAGGACTTTTAATTTCCAAAGGATGTAAATGTTTCAATAATTTAGTTTCGTACTTTTACGTGTCCTACATTGGCGATATAAATATCAAATGAAAGAGAAGAAAATCTGCTAAATATACTTTAAATTTCATGTATCTATCTATGTTAATTTTACATAAACAACCATTTCAATTTTTCCCCTTTAAACAGTTTATGTAGATTATTCATGTTTTAATTTTTAAGGGGGGAATTATAAATGGTTGAATTTCTTTCCAAAAATTTGCTTTATATAAGATTAGAATGTGTTTACGATGCAAAAAATCCCATATTTCAGTTTTTACTTCACATTTAACCCACTGAGTATTAACAGTATGCAAAAAGATTTGCGGCCCTTAATGGGTTAGAAAATTCTATCAAGACTTCTCCACCGAGCCCTTAAAAACATAAATCGAACTACAAATGTGGAAGTTATTGCGGCTTTTATAAAAAATGCATCAAAAATTGCACTAAAATAGTATAAATCTGTCCTTTATACTGGGTCATATTGCAAGTTTTTAATATGGTTTGATAAGGTTCGGGTCGGATTGTAATTTCTAGCGGTTTTTTTCTCATTATCATTCTCATCGTGAATTTTATTAAAGAAAAACTTGATTTAAAGCGGTTATTTTGAACGCGTCCAGCTCACGAACGGGCACTGATAAAAGCGAAATATTTTTCTTTCATTTTAGTCGGGAACATCAACAACATTTCTTCCTTCCTCACAAGAAGCCACTCTAATATAAAGAGTGATTTTTTTGAGGTTAGGATTTTCATGCATTAGTATTTGACAGATCACGTGGGATTTCAGACATGGTGTCAAAGAGAAAGATGCTCAGTATGCTTTGACATTTCATCATGAATCGTCTTACAAACGAACAACGCTTGCAAATTATTGAATTTTATTATCAAAATGCGTGCTCTGTTAAGAAAGTTCATTGCGCGCTTCCATTTTATGGTCAGTTTAATCGACCCACTGAAGCGGCTATTCGGGCTATTGTGACTAAATTTCGTACCAAATTTACATTGTTGGACATTAAACCACCAACACGCTTACGTAGAGTGCGAACTGAAGAAAATATCGCAGCTGTATCGGCCAGTGTTAATGATGACCACCAATTTTCGATTCGTCGCCGTTCGCACCAATTGGGTCTCTGTTACTCAAAAACGTGGAAATGCCAAAATTGGACTAAGCGGATGGACCACCTAAGACGCAGCCGCGGTCAACATTTAAATGAAATTATCTTCAAAAAGTAAATGTCATGGACCAATCTAACGTTTCAAATAAAGAACCGATGAGATTTTGCAAATTTTATGCGTTTTTTTTTAAAAAAAAGTTATCAAGCTCTTAAAAAATCACCCTTTATATATATAAAGCATTATTTTTATATATATAGGGTACGAGTATTGGTAGCCTTGCCTTGTAAGCGTGGTTTGAAATAATAAAAATATTACATTTATTTATAAAATTATTTTTTCAATATTTGTATTTGGTTTGGCTATTATAAAAAAATATATATTTTCCAGTAATATTACTGCACTTCTACGAAAATCAACAGCCTCTGTGTTAACGCCGTTTTTACTTGTTTTTAATACCTATGACACCGATATAAGGTCCTAATTAAAGAAGAGAATATGCGCTAAAAATACTTTAAATTTCAAGCTTTTGTATGTGTTAGTTAAGTATTAACAACCACTTAAAGTTTTGTTCCTTAAAAAGCAAGATATGAATAATCTAGAAAAGCTAAGTATAAAATTGAAATAGTTGTTAATGCTGAACTAATTCAGATAGAAGCATTATGATTGAAGTATTTTTAAAAAATATACTCCTCTTTAATTTGACACCAATACCGTTATCATAAAATACGAACAAGTATATAAAATATTTTGTTTGGAAAATTGTAGTCCCGTCAAGGAGCAACAGGACGAGGAATTGAAAAACTAAAAACGCCAACTTACTCCATTTTTTTGCCTATAGTCTTATACGTATATCATCCGGTTCAAGTGTAACGACTTTTTTAAATTGTCGTACGATCTAATATAACATTAACAAATTAGAAAAACTAACTTGTTCCACAAAGCATTGTTGGCTTTACAAGCCATATAGATTTTCAGGGCACTCAGTTCACTTCCTCTGATGGATCATATAAGAATGAATAACATGTCCCACTCATCTCTTTCCAGATTGCGCATTCATTTTATCCATGCCAAGCCCAGTGCCGAGGCTTCAGAAAAGAAGAAAGTCTTGCCGCTGCTTCTGCTCCACGGTTGGCCAGGTTCTGTCCGGGAATTCTACGATTTCATTCCGATTCTCACCGAACCCGCTGAAATGAATGACTACGTCTTCGAGGTTATCGCCCCTTCGTTGGTGGGATATGGTTGGTCCGATGTACGCATTTCAAATAGCCACTTTGAAACTTTTGACTACAAGCCTTTCTTTTAATTTCTTCCATTTAGGCTGCTCGTAAGGTTGGTCTCAATGCCGCCGAAATGGCCATAGTGATGCGTAATCTGATGCTGCGTCTGGGTTTCGAAAAGTTCTTGATTCAAGGCGGTGACTGGGGCTCCATTATTGGCAGCAATGTTGCCACCATCTTCCCCGACAACGTCCTGGGCTATCATTCCAACTTCTGCCTGCTGAACACACCCCTCGCAACAATGAAGAGCATAGTTGCTAGCTTCAAACCGGAGAAATTCCTGCCTTCCCGCTTTTTCCACGATCATCACTTCCCATTGTCTGAGAAATTCATGGTTATGTTATCAGAAACCGGATATTTCCACATTCAGGCTACTAAACCCGATACCATAGGCACTGCCCTGCTCGCTAATCCCGTTGGTCTGGCATCGTATTTCTTGGAGAAATTCCAATCAGCCATTAGTCCCGCCTACAGTCAGAGGTTCGATGGCTTTACCACAGTCTTCACCATCGATGCCGTTCTGGACAACATCATGATCTACTATTTGTCGAATTCGGCCACCACAGCTGGACGATTCTACAAGGAGAACATGTCGCAAGCATACCTGAGCCTGAAATTGGAGCGTGTCCAAACACCCGTGCCCATGGGCTGTGCCCGATTCCGTTTCGATTTCCCGGCTGCCATGGATTGGCAATTGAAGGATAAATTCCCGAATTTAATTCACAGCAAATACTTCAACCAGGCTGGTCACTTTGCCGCTCTAGAGGCACCGGTCATGTTGTACATTGACTTTGCAGAATTTGTGAATAAAATTAATTTCAATTGAACTCGCCAATAGCACGTGGAGGAGTTTGATCTAATTGTCTGTAATTTTTTATATGTATTTATTTAAAGAAAAACAAAAATGTGAAAATAAATTGGATGTCGGCTTTGTTGTCGCCGGAAAGAATATCGTGTTTTTATGGGGGCCACTAAATGATATACAACAAAGTCTGATAACTGATAAATCCCAAATCGGTGTTACTTTCCCCCGACGATACACGTACTTGAGAGCTTATACTTCCAAAATATTTTTACTTGTATTTGGAAGCCTCTACTTTACGAAAAGATCGGAGATTTGAAGATTTGTACTTTGATAACAATAATAGGTGGTCAGGTGGCAGGGAAATCGATTTAATATTTATTAATAAGGTCTGATCCCGCTTTCACGAGAGTGTCTTAAGATAACTACACTTTCGTTTTGAATGAAAGATAGAGAAATTTGATTTGATGTCTAATATCAATTTCGGATAACTCGTCAATGGTAAAGGTTCCATGGGTTTATTAGAGCTGAGCAGAGTGCAAGCAGTGTTCTACTGTCTCTACTTCCTCAACGTTATCACATCTTCGGTAGCCTAAAGGTTGGGATCTTGGTCTTTGTGGCCAAGACCACTACTGACAGGCCACACATTTCCAAGATAGCAATTCAGTTGATCTGTCAATAGCTAAATTTCATTTTTGACTAAAAATAAATTACTCTTACCAAGCAGAGCATAAACTAATTGATTACAGAAAATCATAAAACAAACTAAACACAAAGAGTCTTATTTTTTCGGGACGGCTTATCAAGTATAAACATAAAAATATCAACAAAATTAGAAATCTTTTTGAAATCTCCGTGCCGAGTTTACTTTTGCCGTCAGTCAGTTGGTTCGGCGCTTCCGAGGCAAGTGGTCGATCACTGCCAACAATAGTTGTTGCCTTTTTTACCCTTTCAACAAGCTATCGATTATTTACACAATGAAATTCGTCATTGTTGTGGTTTTACTCGGCGTTCTTATCGGCTTCGGTTATCATAAATTCGATGCGCTGACGCGTCCATTGCCGTTGCCCACCTTTGATACGAACAAATATTGGGGACCTGGAGATGGTTCCGAATATAAGGAGGACAAAACCATCAAACCATTTAAGATTCAAACCGATCCAGAGGTCAGTATGTGGCTACGAATTCAAAATATCCAACAGTTTGCTAGTTGAAGCCATAAAGAACTATTCCAGGTTTATTGAAATCAATATCAAAGGTCAATGACAATGTGGATTATAGTTGATATGGCGTTAATCGCTGCATACACAGAGTAAACTCCACACTCCAATTTTGTTCAACAAATTTAACCTATAGAAAACATTTTATATTTTATGGGTAGAAACTACAGTAATTGAAAATTATATTGTACATCAGGGCTTAAAAAATACGATAATCAAGTAAGGAAATGTTAAAGTTTAGTTTAGCTTAAAGTCGAAACGACAATTGATGAGAGCTTTACATAAATCTGAACCGATTTGGCCCATTTTCACTTCAAATGTTTCTAGTTAAAATAAAGGGTGATTTTTTAAGAGCTTGATAACTTTTTTAAAAAAAAAAACGCATAAAATTTGCAAAATCTCATCGGTTCTTTATTTGAAACGTTAGATTGGTCCATGACATTTACTTTTTGAAGATAATTTCATTTAAATGTTGACCGCGGCTGCGTCTTAGGTGGTCCATCCGCTTAGTCCAATTTTGGCATTTCCACGTTTTTGAGTAACAGAGACCCAATTGGTGCGAACGGCGACGAATCGAAAATTGGTGGTCATCATTAACACTGGCCGATACAGCTGCGATATTTTCTTCAGTTCGCACTCTACGTAAGCGTGTTGGTGGTTTAATGTCCAACAATGTAAATTTGGTGCGAAATTTAGTCACAATAGCCCGAATAGCCGCTTCAGTGGGTCGATTAAACTGACCATAAAATGGAAGCGCGCAATGAACTTTCTTAACAGAGCACGCATTTTGATAATAAAATTCAATAATTTGCAAGCGTTGTTCGTTTGTAAGACGATTCATGATGAAATATCAAAGCATACTGAGCATCTTTCTCTTTGACACCATGTCTGAAATCCCACGTGATCTGTCAAATACTAATGCATGAAAATCCTAACCTCAAAAAAATCACTCTTTATAAGATGTTGTGCCAAATTTCTGTTCTTTGATTACAAGAATAGATGACACACAGACAGACACACATTCAAAAAGTGATGCTAAGTCGAACGGTATAATTAACAACATCTGCAGAAAGTCATACCCTAGTGAAGGTTATAAAAATAAAAATAAATTTTTTTTCAATGCATACCCTCTATAATGCAAATCACCACTTTCAATCACAAGAGATGTAAAACAAGTAGACGCATATGTGGGAAATTTGAACCCCCTAGCTCATTTCGACGACAGAAAGACATGGATAGAATTTTACCACGACCCAGAATGTATATATACTTTATGGGGTCTCCGATGAATATTCAAAGGTGCTACAAACGGAATAACGAAATTAATATGGAGCGTATAAAAATAAAATAGCTTCCATAGTAATTTTAATGTTCATCAAGTCGGCACGGGTTATCGTTATCCGATCGCAATAGTATTTATTGTTTCTGCTATTGGGGTCATATAGAAAAAAGTGGATGGTATGCCCTTCACTCTTAATCCCATTACACGGTTTTATTACCAAACCGGGATGACAACCATTTGACCTGAAATTATGAAATTTGTGTGTTCTAGGCGACAATAAGTCAAATAGGAGTCCTTTAAAATGTGTGGTTTCTAGAGCGAAAATAGTCAAATTAGACGCGAATTTTGTAACATTCACCACAGATGTTTCTAGTTGAAATATAACATGTTGAGCATAATTTGAAAAACGACAAAAGTAAAATCGGGAGCGACATTTGTCTGGGAGCTATATCTAAATATGGTCCACCTTGACCGCAGATGTTTCTAAATGAAGAAAGAAAATAATTGAAGAAGAAAATTTTTGTATGGGAAAATTCCATTAGGGAAATTTTAACTTATACATGAGTCATTCCATGCCAAAAGGTACGATGTTTGACATCAGCAGCTGGTAAGTTTGAATTCTTCTCATTAAAATATTTTACAACCATTTCTAGATTTTTTTCTCGGTTTATGACCAATTTCACAGCGGTGAAATTATGTTTTTTTCCCATAAAGATGTGTTCATTCAATTGCATGTAACTCCTGAAAAATTTGGCCCATTTAAATGTACTATACCTTGTTTTGAAATTAAAATCGCAAGATTACAGTTTTTTAATTTTTAAGAAGTTTTTAACACAATATTGAATCAAAATATATAATTGCAAATATATTGCTGCTTTTACTACAGTTTATTTTGAGAATAATTTCGCTATTTACTTTTTAGTATCCTCATCTAATTTTGGGTAAAAATTATAAAATGTACATTTGACCTATGTACGACAAGCTTTTGTCTTAAATTTACACCATTTTATAACTAGAGTCAGTGTAATAATTCAACCAAGTTTGAAAAACAGAGTTTCAAAAATTTTACCTTTGATCTCAAAGGGCTGCGGGCCAATTCTCCTAAATTTTTCAGCATCGATTTTTAGATCGAATGATATACTTTAAAGCTATTCCGAATAATTTGACTTCGGTTCCAATATAAAACGTCTTCTTACGATATAATTTGTCTTGTTGACATCGGACTTGGTATAAGTCTATGTTCGATATAATCAAAACGATTGCGCCGTAATTAGTTGCCATTCAAAAAAATATATTTCATCTAATTTTGAACTTGGTACTTCAGATTATATTTAAAGATAACGAAGTCATAATCATAAATCAACAGCCAATCTAAAATTTATTTGATCTATCGAATGGAGTGTTATTTATAATATACAGAATAAAAGCAAATACACCGACATACATCCCGAATGGAACTAGGTGCTATAACCGCTTTTACTGAACATATTTTAATCTGTAAACAGATCTGACTGAATAATCTCAGAGACACAATCTATTTATATATATATGTCAGATTCTATACAAATGTGACTGAATAATCAAATCTGACTGAATAATCTCAGAGACACAATCTATTTATATATATGTCAGATTCTATACAAATCCGACTGAATAATCTCAGAGACACAATCTATTTATATATATATATATATATGTCAGATTATATGCAAATGTGACATTTGAAAATCGACCTTATGCCATTTAAACTGTATTTCGCATGAAGTGGGACATGGCTATTACTGATTGACTGACTGACTGAGTTATCATTGATCAGCGCCTAGACCAAACGGCTAAAAGGTTCACGGAATTTTCTGAGTAGTTCCCAAATATGACGTAGACGCCGACTAAGAAAGGGTTTTACAAAATTCGTTCTTTTTAGGGGGTAAAATGGGACAATAAGGGATAAACATCGAACCTTCGTCCTGACTAAACGGCAGTAGTTAGAAACATGAGATTCGGTATGTTCTTTGCACTGACCATGCCAATAATCTAAAAATATGTATTTTTCGAAATTTGAACTTTTAGGGGGGGGGGGAAAGAGACAAAAGGGATTAAAATGGTACCAATTTAAGTATTTCTCTGACAACGCAGACTTGCAACATAAATGGTTTGTTCGAAATTTACACCTTTAAGGGGTGCGCGGGACAAAAGAGGATACAAATTGTACCAATTAAAGTATTATTAGTAAATGGTACCAATTTAAGTATTATTATACTATAGACGTAAAATTCCTCTGACAACGTAAAAGCGCAAATCTACGTATCAGGGATGAGTGGGACAAAAAGGGATACAAATTGTACCAACTAATGTATTGTAGGTAGAATCGTGAAATTAGCGTGTACATTCCTCGGACCACGTAGGCGCGAAACCTAAATGGATTTTTCGAAATTTGTATATTTAAGGGGTGAGCGGGGCAAAAAGGGATAAAAATGGTCCCAACTAATCGTGAAATTTGACATGACCATGTAGAAGCGCAGTAAAATTGGATTGCTCGAAACTTGTATTTTAGGGGATGCGCGGGACAAAAAGGGATAAAAATGTATTGCAGCTGTAGTCGTGAAATTTTGTGCGTAACTTCCTGACAACGTAGAAGCGCAATCTAAAGGGAATTTTTCGAAATTTGTACTTATAAGGGGTGAGCGGGACAAAAAAGGATAACAATTGTATCAATTTAAGTATTGCACAAAGTTATAAAGTGGCCGGATGCATCTGAAACATTAGATTCAGGGAAGTACTATCTAATAGGAGGTTCTATATCTATATACAGTTGAGCATCGATTATCCGTGATTCAATTAACCAGGGAACATCAATTATCCGGGATCGATAACGAAAGGAAAATATTTTTATGTCAATTGATTAACCGTGATTACCTCAATTATCCGGGAACAAAGGGGACAGAACAAGATAAAATTCAAGTATACCGTGTCCAAGAGAAGCTTTTGGCAGAAAATATTCAGGTTAAGAAGAAAAAACAAACCACATAAAATGATTTTTCTAAGTAATTACGTAAGTAATAAATAAAAATGTATTAGTATTATATCTTGTAAGTGCGCATATTGAAAAAATAAAACAAACATTTATGTAAAAACGAGTAAAAAAGTTTACCTCAATTAACCGGTAAAATCGATTATCCGGTCCCGACCATCACGGATAATCGATGTTCAACTGTGTATATAAAGTTCTAATGATATATGATATTTTACTGGGGCATTTGATTTTTTAATTCGGGTAAAATATTAAAAAAATAAATGTTTTCAACGAAACAAGGTCTCACTTTCTTCTCTAAGAATATTTTATTTTTTAGGTTATAAACGATCTGCGAGAGCAACTGAGTAGAACTTTGAAGCTAACCGAACCTTTGGAAGGTGTGAAATTCGAATATGGCTACAACACCGATGCCATGTCAAAGGTGGTGGAATATTGGCGTGACAACTATTTGACCAAATGGTCAGAACGTGAGACGTTCTTAAATGGTTTGCCTCAATATACAACGGAAATGCAAGGGTATGTAAATATTAACAATCCAATTGAAAAGTTGGAACGCCTGAAAATCACCTGACTAAGTAGGCATGCAAGATAAGTAGCTACAATCGTAAAATTCGATATGTGCATGTAATGGATGTGAAAAAATCCGCCTGCAAACTAGCGGGCATTTTGTAGTTCTACATAATAACAATTTTGCCAGTCCAAACATCTATCTACCTTCAATGTATCGCATGTCTAAATTTAATCCAATCTAAATTTCTTTCCAGATTGCGCATTCACTACATCCACGCCAAACCTAGTGCTGAATCACGAAAACACAAGAAAGTATTGCCGCTCCTGTTGCTCCACGGTTGGCCTGGTTCTGTGAGGGAATTCTACGATTTCATTCCCTTACTCACCGAAGCCGCTGAGACAAATGATTACGTCTTCGAGGTTATTGCCCCGTCGTTGGTGGGATATGGTTGGTCCGATGTAAGTATTTCAAATAACCATAGCCATGCGACTCTTGACTAGAATCCTTTCTTTTAATTTCTTCCATTCAGGCTGCTCGTAAAGTAGGCCTCAATGCCGCCGAAATGGCCATAGTGATGCGCAATCTGATGCTGCGTCTGGGTTTCGAAAAGTTCTTGATTCAAGGCGGTGACTGGGGCTCCATTATTGGCAGCAATGTTGCCACCATCTTCCCCGACAACGTCCTGGGCTATCATTCCAACATGTGCGTTATGTATACACCCCTGGCAATCATAAAGAATATTATCGCCAGTATCAAACCGGATAAGTTCCTTCCCTCCCCCTTATACCACGACCATCACTTCCCATTGTCGGAGTTCCTCATGTTTATCGTAGAAGAGAGCGGGTATTATCACATTCAGGCCACGAAACCAGATACTATAGGCACTGCTCTCCTCACTAGCCCCGTTGGCCTTGCTTCGTATATTTTTGAGAAATTCCAATCAAAAATTAGTCCCGCCTACAGTCAGAGGTTCGAGGCGATCACCGAAGTCTTCACCATGGATGCCGTTTTGGACAACATCATGATCTACTATTTGTCCAATTCAGCCACCACAGCTGGACGATTCTACAAAGAGACCACGACAAAGGCATATTTAGATCTGGAATTGGAGCGTGTCCAAACACCCGTACCCATGGGATGTGCCCGTTTCCGTTTCGAAATGCCATCTGCCATGGATTGGCAATTGAAGGATAAATTCACGAATTTAATTCACAGCAAATACTACGATCAAGGTGGTCACTTTGCTGCAATGGAGGTGCCAGCCATGCTGTATGCCGATTTTGCAGAATTTGTGAATAAAATTGAATTAAATTGAAGACGTTCACTGTACATTAGAATGCGTTGCTTTATGCTCATCTATTACGTGGTATATGTACCCTAATTTTAATAAAAAAACTTCCACAGGAAAGTACATTTTCTAAACGACTTCAAGGAATAATTTAGATGCATAGAATGACATTTCTGTATAATTTTTGGCCAACTTACCTCTCCGGAGGTCCATTCCAAAATTGCCAATTTTTCAATACAAAAAATATGTATTTATTTGGAAAAATTCTCAAATGGCCAGCACCGACTTCTTACTCAGAAAAAATTAACCCATCCTTGCGGTAAATAAAGACATTTGGGAATTTGTATGTTTTGTTGGCAAAAATGCAAATTTAAGGCACACTTAGTTCATAATAATTCTCATATTTCGTTATGATATCTCAATTCCTGCTGAATTTATGCAATGTTCAAAATTATGATTTATCCTCCAAAATTACGTTTTTATGGATTTTTAGTTTGACGTGAAATTGAAGCTACTACTTGTTTATTGAATATTATCCAAGTCGTATTTATACAGGTGATAGCACTAGAACAACAACAAATTCGGCAACAACAAAATACAAGTAATTTTTTTAATGGTGAGCCATGCTGTCAAAGCAAAATATATGGGATTTGACAGTTTCGGTTACTTTTGAATGAAAAAAATTTCAGTCAGCTGGGCTCCTGCTATCACCTTTATAAATACGCCTTGATATTATCCAAGTTTTTTAAAAAGAGTGTATTTTTCTGCTTCATACTTATAATACGAGTTGTATCGCCCAGTGAAATCACAATACGCCATGGCAGTGACACATATATGAGAGCTATATCGAAATCTAAACCGATTTGTCCAATTGTGAAAACCACTAACATGTACAACATATCATTAAGATCAATAGAAAAAATATATGGATTTATCTTTCTTTGTATTTCGACATAAGAGATTTCTTTGATATAAGAGATTAGATAGTTAGAGATTTTCTAGCGCCTTTAAATGTATGTGAAATAAATAAAAGAAATCGAATCGAAAAAAAAACAAAATTTAAAAAACTTCCATGCGGGATTGTCTCGAAGTTCTCCATCTTTTTAAGTGAACTTTTACAAATTTGGCAAATAAGGTCACTGTATTTTAGACACCATTGAAACAGAAGAGCGGACAAAAATCGGTAAATCGATTCAACTAATGGTTCTATGTCGACCAGTATATTTAAAGGTGGATCTAACTCCATTTTATTGAGTGTACCTCACACAGAGTGTTCATTCACTTTTAGGGAGAGAGAAATGCTAAAATGTCTTGGCGTATTGGACAATAAATACATTTTGTCCATTAACCGACGCTAATGATGATCATTCGACTTTAATTCCTGCCAAAGATAATGGAAATACATAGATAAAATAGTTGTAGTTGCAGCCATGACCACTAGGTGGCGAATGTGTAAAAAGTACATACTAATTATAATTATAATTATATATATATATATATATATATATATTTTTTTTTTTTTTTTCAACGATTGTTTGTAATTTTTCTGCTAGTTTCAGAAACGCGATATTGTACCAAATGAATGAGGACACTTTGGACAATCTAAATAATTTTTCTGGTTCTTTCATATTTTAATCATTAATTATCCGAAAAGACATACTGTAGAATTTTGAAGGACATATGTACATCTTTATAAAAGTTAAGTCCTGTTAAATATTATTTATGTTGGATTTCATTTGGTACCAATATCGCATTTATCGGACGAATAGAAAAGTTACACTATACCCTCCATATTCTGTCCCACTACAACTTAATTCGGTGAATAAAGTTAAATCAGGAAGGACTTTTGTATGGGTCCTACACTGAAAAAATTATCTTCATAATATTTAAGATTTTGTCTTAACCTCAGTGAAAATTTTCATTAAAAAGTCGCCAAATAAACATTTCATAAAATGTATGAAACATGTTTCATAAACCACAAATGGGTCATGCGCTGAAAAATTGGGTTGATCGAAGGAGGTACTCCGAGCCAATCGTGGTAGTCATATGAATGATATGGTGTTCTAATATTAAATTAAAAAGTTAAACCTTTCCAATAAAACCAGAAATTTGAAAAAATAATCAGTACTTTTTTATAGCCGATTCTAATTTAAAAGTTTAAGTGGCCCACCGTATATACACTTCACGATGGATTGCATACCACAGAGGCTATTTTGGTAGAATTGCAGTAATATTACAGGAAAATACCCTTTTTAAATATAGACAAACCAAAACAAATAAAAGTATTGAAAACATAATATTTCTATTATTTCAAACCACGCTTATAAGGCAAGGCTACCAATACGTTTATACTTCAAGTCAATTCAAAAACTAAATCTTATATTTATATCTTCAAAATTTTTAAATACCATAAATATTGGGTGCTACAGTTGGTTGTATTTCCATCCTATTCTAAAGTACAAATTTTGAAAATCCATTGTCTCACGTACACAGTACAAGATAACCTAACATCATGATTCAACCAGTTTTAGTCGTAAAACTAGAAAGTGCGAATTTGGAAAAATCTTATTATTTTGCGTGTCTTTGCAGTCAGAGGAATGTATACACCGAATTTCATTATTCTAGGTGCAACCGTTTGGTTTGTACCATTTTTATCCCTCTATTCCCATTTTATCCCTCGTTTTTGTTATAGGGGGACATATTGAAAAAATGTGCTTAAATACTCTAAAATATCAGGGAATATTATGGGTATTTTTAGTCCTTGTGAGGGAAAGAGTTTACCTTTTGGTCGATTTCACCCAGTTTGAATCCCAGCCGATCTACGACTATAAGATGCATTTATGGAAAATTTGGACGTCCTAGCTCCTTTCGTTTAGATGCTAGCGTGCTTTCAACAGACGGATATGGCTAGATCGTCTTAGAATTTTATGACGATCAAGAATATATATACTTTATAGGGTCTCAGGTCGATATTTCAAGGTGTTACAAACGGAATGAAGTTAGTATACCCCCGTCCTGGAGGTGGAGGGAACATAAAGTCAAATAGAGATAAACTACATCAAAATCTGAAGCGATAAAAATTACTTATAGTTCTAGTTCCTCTTAGACAAGTAAATTGTAAATGATAGAAATTAAAGATTGTAAAAATTGTTGGATTAATAAGTTCAGCTTTTTTGTTGAAATCATTTCGAAACCAATTATTTGACAAATTGTCTATTAATTATAGTATTTTAGTATTAGTATTATAGTAATAGTAATAAATCTCATGACAACTATATTTTTTTCTTGAGACACTTTAATGTGCGCTCGCACATCCATCCATACAAATTCATTCGCATGTATGTACGATTGTTTGCACATGAATATAATTTTAAATGAACCACCATGAGAAAGCAAAAATTCAAAAAATATTAAATCATCCCTGCCATAGATTGCGAACTACCGGCTTTCAATTCTAAACAAAAACAAAGAATGCTCTCTCCCAACAAAAAATAATCTCAACCGCCGCAATCATGCTACTCACTCACCGAGACAGTACAAAGATCGTCACTACTACACCACCAACAGCGAAAAGCGAAAGCTTTTGAGAGTACCGATAGGGAGAATGAGCAAGTAAAGCATACACCGTATGTAATAGATAGTGCGGACAAACCGGTACGATTTAATAGACGCGTTTGAATGGTTATTTAATTGGTACCTAGAATTTCGAAAATAATCGTACATTAACACTTGTTGATGATAAACCTTTGCTAAATTTTAAAAATCACAAATAAAATAAAGTGTTTCATATTAAAGGAGTGACTATGTTTTTACCAAATCCGATTCATGTTTTATTTAGCTGCTTGAGCCATATCCTTCCGTCCATCTAACAGGCTGGCTGGTTTACGATAACTATCAAAAGTAGTTAAGGAATTTATAAATAGTAATCTCCCAAACTTAGTTTAAGAGATAGGTAAGGTGACCATCCATCCGCGTTTCGCGAGAATAATCGCATAATCCCACTTTTTTAATAAAATGTTCTACATTATTTTTCGTTCTACATTATTTTTTGGTAATCGACAAAATTTTCTAAACTTTGCCTTTATTTTTTAAAGGAACGGACAGGATTATTAATAGTAGTTCGAACTGTAAGTTGATGAAATATAATTCAAGTATGCGTTCCTTATTAATAAAGTATTAATAAGGCATTCCATTTATATATTACTGATTTTTTTGTTACGCGACCAAAATCCGCTTTTTCGATTTGTTGATGGCCAAAATCCATTCAAAGTGGATATTGAGTTCATATCCGAACGCACCATCACTGCTGTTACTTTTGATGCATACATAGAAATTATTTAACTTAAGTTCTTTGGGTTAAAAACTAAGTAGATTTCCGTACGATTAAAATTCTTTGTTCCAAGATATGTTTCACCAAATATGACTAAAACAGTGATCAAAATCTGGACAGTTTGGAAATATGAAATTTTTGAACTTCTGATTTGAACTGGGATATTGTGTATATGCAGGTATAGTTACCCAGCAATATTTCTGAACTTCTTCAACAGTAGTTTTGGAACATAGTAGCGACCCTATAATTATGAAAAGGCATGTTGAGCAGATCGTTTTTAGAATAAACTTATAGTTCACCTGGTCTGAGTTTCTTTTTACAGAGGGTCAAAGTTTTCAGTTTTTTGTCGAAGGGAGCATCATACAAACATCATGAAACAAGTAAAAGGCCAACAAGGAGTCCATTCCATAGTATTACTAGTATATTAGAGGCTGTCGACTTTACAAAGAAGTGAAGTAACATATTTTAAAAATTGTGATATTTTTAATGCTATAAAGTATACTTATGCGCACTGTTTTACATAAATGTCATTGCTTCATTATTATAATATTAATAGTCCACTACTATATACATATATAATACTGCAATAGTATTGATGGAACCATTTTTAAAAATGTACTCTAAATATTAGGTGTACTGTCCGTCTTCCAGATTCCAGTCAGATTTCTCCCATTTGAAATTTCTTGATTCAGCAACAAACAGAGTGACTGTATCATTTTGATAAGAAAAGTACAAATTTCAAAGATCCGTTATGTTTCGCATTCATATTGGAATGAGCACATCTAATTTCATGATTTTAGGTATATCCGTTTGCTTGGTACCACTCCAATCATTTTTTTAAATTTTGACCATAAAAGTACGATTTTGGAGAAATACTCATTTTGTGCGTCTCTACGAAGACAGACGAGTGTAACCACCCAATTTCATGAATTTAGCTACATCCGTTTGCGTGGTACTAATTGTACCCCGTTTTGATCCTAAATGTACGAATATCGAAAGATATCTTTATTTTACTTGTCTATGCAGTCACAGCAATGTACAGTGTACATTGTACACATCGAAATTCACTACTCTAACTGCAATCGCTTGATTGGTACCATTTGTATCCCTTTCGCCCCATTTTCCGCCTAAAAGTACAAATTTCGAAAAAATCTTTTATGTTTCGCGTCTACACAGTCCACACAGTGATTTAACTTCAGCGGTTTGGTTGGTACCATTTTTATCCCTCTTTTCCAATTGCATCCCTTAAAAGTACAAATTTCGAAAAATCTCTCTATTTTACGTGTCTACGTAATTATGGGGATGTTCTCACCGAATTTCATGTTTCTAGCTGTTGTCGTATCATTGTCGTATCGTGCTTTCAACAGACAGACAGACGGACATGGCTAAATCGTCTTAGAATTTTACCAGGATACAGAATATATATACTTTATGGGGTCTCCGTTGAATATTTCATGGTGTTACCCTCCACCTCCTATCCTGGAGGAACCATTTATGTCAAAAATGAGACCAGTCAAAAAAGTTGCAGCGCTAATAAAAACTAAAAGTATTTGGCTTTAATTCACTTCAATTGCAAACTTTTTTGAATAATAACATAAATAACGAGATTTAATACTTAGTTGTACCATAGATCGTTTCAAGGAGTCGACAAGTATTTTATACCTTTCCTGTGGTATTTTTGCCCTTGTCTATAATTACGTACCAAAGCTCGTAATTGTTTTCGAGTTTGCTAGTAGACCTCATTTTAGACGTCACACTTAAAAATGTTCATTAGATTGAGATGCCGGAACCATTCCATAACATCGATATTATTGACTTCAAACCACCTTTTTGCGAGTCGGCTGATGTTTTGGGGATAATTGACCTGCTAGAAGACCCATTTAAGGAGCATTCCATATTCTGCATACCCAAGCATAATATTATACAGTAGTTCGACGTACAGGTGAGTTCTAGGCCAATGTATTGACCAAACATTTACGCTTGATCCTCCATGTTAGACAGTTTTGGTACTACACCTGGAGACGTATTCCGTGTTCTGTGAACATATGCCAAAACAATTTTTGATTCATCTGTCCGTAAAATGTGCACCCATCTTTTCGGTTGGCCACTGCAGGTGTTTTTTGCGAATTGCAATTTTATGTGGGCTGTTTTTACTTTTATTTTTAAGTGGGACTTTTCTGTGACTGCTGGCTTACAGATTATGTTTTCCTAGTATTCTACGAACACTTAAAGATGGACAGACATTGTTTTTTATTTCGGTGGCGGGTGTGGTTTTTTTTGTACTACACATTATTATTCGACGTTGACATAAACGGTTTTTTGCCACGTGTTTTTCATAATTCTTCATCGAATTACTGATCATTTTAACAGAACACTGGAATAAAAGTTGAACTTCACTTCATATTTTCTCTCAGATTTCAACCTTTTCATATGAACTCGATTTTCCTCCCCACAATGCTCTCCTCGCCCTACTTATTAACATCAAATCGAATTGAAAAAATTGAGATAAAATTCCCATTTTCTTGAGATTTTTTATAAAAATTATTATTTTGACCGCTCCAAAATGTCGAATAATCCAAAAAATGTGCGATTTATTAATTAATTAAAACCATATCACCAAATTGACAATTATTTTCATTTGTACTCACATAACATTGCACTTAATGCCGTAGTGGTAATAATAAAATTATCACACAAACAAATGTAGGAAAATTATTTGTATGTGGTGCCCAAGCTCGTGAGCATACCACCCATCGAACACGACTACTGTTCATCGAACACACTCGCTACTTTTGCTCTCATCTACTCGTATCTAACAATTCGAACTAGGGACTGTTTCACGAAATGCTTCAGTTGTTTTGTTTTTACTTGAGTTTTGCTACTTGAGCCGTGTGGTACTGCGTAGTTGGTGCGTTTGCGTTACTGGATCACTATAAGCAACAGAAGTCAACGAACAATACTCCTGATAAATAGTCAGTCAGAGACATGGGCATACTGGTCAGAGTCTTAATTGTCGGTGTGTGCTTGGGTGTGGCAGCTCTGGTGCAAAACTACAGACTGCTAAAACAACCCCTACCTGCGCCCAAACTAGACGTGAATGAATATTGGGGACCCGGCAGTGGAGCCGAATACAAAGAGGATACGGCAGTGAAACCGTTCAATATTGCCGTCAAGCCAGAGGTGAGTGAACAATGTACAGTTGTCGTCAACCACAAGCATGTTTGGAATGGATGTACGTACAGAGAGATATGCGTACAATCCATTCACATGCCACCACATGTTGCAACCAGTAAGTAGCAGTTGCACAACACAGATATGGCGTTGCATATGGGAAAGCGTGTGAGAAAAGTGAAGTGTAATAGGTAATCTCTCTCTCTCTGTCGATGGAATTAGTAAAACAAACATGAATTGTGAAAATGCCACTGTCTGCCGTCTAATCAATCGTCTCAATTTTCATTAATAAGAACAGTCGTAACCCTGCCTAACTACTTCCATATAAGAGACGGGAGTGTCATCAATACTTTCTGGGTTATGTCCAGTCCACTCTTCTTTTCAGATGCATTTTTTGCCATTCAGTGGATATTAGTAGTTTGAATATAAAATATTTAAGACCTAGAAATCCATCTTTACGGTCTGAGATCACCACTGATATTTTGTATTCCATTGCAGCAGAACTCGTCTATACTACAAAACGTCACTTGTGCTGCAAGAATATTAACTTGTCCACAATAACGTCACTAGTGCCGCTGAGTTGTGGAAGAATTTTACCTTTAACTCAATTACTCAATTTCAACTGTGCGATAGGTTGTACTGATTGAATAGGACTTAAACGAAGCGTAAGATATTTTTGTCGATATCTTCCATAGTTAAACATCGGTTTGTCGTTGGCATTCCTCTTGGTTAGCACATTGGTCAGATAAAGGAACCGCATAATAGTTCATTCTGATCTCCATCCATCCCGATAAGCACACAATTTTGTACAAAGCTGTGTTTTGCTTAATAGGGCATTAAGGATCTCATCCATGAAAAAGAGTTTCCATAAATGAAGGCCAAAACACAACAAACATGTTATATCGTTACCAAAATATAAAAAAGACTCAACTAAAATTTTTATGCAAATCGAGATTTTTTTTTAACAAAACAACAAGTTCGGTTATAACAACCACAAATATCGAATTGCAAAAAAAATGTTTTGAGTATTTTTTATATTTTGGTAACGATATGTACTTTTGCTGTTTGCAAAACACATAGAAACTTCGAATGTATGATATGAAAACATCGAAATCAGATGTTTTTACGTATCAGTTTCACGAAGCACACACAAAAGTTAAAAGTATGATACACACTTTTGGGATGCATGCTTATATTAAGTTCATTGTGTTTTGCCTCTAGACGCAATACGAGTTTATTCAGATAATAGCTGTCGCCGGTAAGACTGAACATTTATCGAGGATTGGTTGGTTTTACCTGATTGTCTGAGGAGACCCGAAAGTATAGAAAAAGAAAAGGTTTCGTAGCTGTGAAGAAATTGTACGTTGAAGCGACGAATGTTTTATTTGAAGGACAACTAGCATTCATAACGTTATAATTTCGACGCTTCTATGACACTTTTTCATTGCATGAACGAAATGGTTTCGTTTCTATAAAGGCCATTTTCAACACACAAAATATTTGCGCTCTGCACAAAAATTTGAATTTATGAGGCAACACGAGAGTATGTGAAACGTATCGCATTTTGTGCAACACGTTTTTGTCCAAATATATGGTGTGTCCAAGCAATTGTTTGGTGTTGCTAATGCAATTGTTACTTTTCTGCAATTGAAATATGTATGTGTGTTTGCTCGCTGAAAATACAAATCGTCTACAGTGTGTGTTCAAATAAATGAAACGTCCAAATGTTACCAATATGAGTCATTCCATGTAAAGCGGCACGATTACCGAAGCTGCGATTGTTTGAAAGTTTGTGTATGCATTCTTCGTATACGTATACAAACTTTCAAAACAATCGCATCAATTGAGGTCAAAAACAGTACTGCTTGACATGGAATGACTCATATTGGTAACATTTAGGCGTACTTTTAAGGGATAAAATTGTAAAAGAGGGATAAAAATGGTACCAACCAAACCGCTGAAGCTGAAATCATCATCTGACTGTGAAGACGCGAAACAAAAAGGAATTTTTCGAAATTTATACATTTAGGCGGGAAATGGTACGAAAGGGAATACAAATGGTACCAACCAAACGGCTGCAACTATAATAATGAAATTCGGTGTGTATATTGCTTTGACTGCGTAGAAGCATTAAAAAGGAATCTTTCGATATTCGTACCATCAGGATCAAAATGGAATTAAATTTGTCTAAATTTGTAAAAGGCTGTAGCTAGAATCATGATATTCAGTAATAGCACTCGTCTGATTGCGTAGATGCGGAAAATAAGAGGTACGAATTTTTCCAAACTGGTACCTAGCAAACGGATTTAGCTAAAATCATGAAAGTAATTGTGTAAATCCCACTATGAAACATATTGGATCTTTAATATTAGAACTATTCTTATCAAAATGGTACAGACATTTGGGATGTAGCAAATGGAGAAAATCGGACTTGTGGGAAATTGTTTCTATCTAATAACGACTGACAATACAACAAATATATAAGGCACATTTTTAAAGATTGCTGCCTTTTTACTTGCTCTTTTGCATTTGTGTTTTTAGTTAAAAAAACTTTCTTGTTTAGAACAAAGAGCGACAAGTGATATCTTCCTAATTGAGAGTTTTAGCGTGCGTTTTTATGCACACAAAAGACCTATTGCTTTTTAGTTAAAAATGCGTTCGAGCAAAGATGATGGAATACAAAGATGTTCGATACGATTTAGGGTATTTAAAAAAAAAAACACAATATTAACATACAGGCCTGACGTAATTTTTTAAAATTGTACACAACCATTTTAATAGAAAGCAGATAATACATATTATGACTATATATAACAGTCATAAAAATGGTTCTCTCCGACAGGGCACAAGTTCATCTATAACAGACAACAATTTTTGTGAACTCATTAACTCGATTTTACGAACAACAAATTGTTCACACATGAAAGAAATGAATTAAACAAAAGGTTATTAGTACGGTGCGGTAATTGTTGCGAATTAAAAATATTAAATTATTAAATCTTACTTCAAATGAACAAATAGACACACTCTGCCAGCAGTAGCTTCATAATGCCGGAGTTTCTGAAAACATTAAACTAGACGCTATTGAGTAATCGCGAATCACGAAAAAATAAAATTCCCAGGAGAGCCAAAATACGCTACTCTTTCTAGAACATCTCACAACATACCCTTATATGTAGATTGATCAAACCCGAAACCGAAAACCGGACCAACCGGTTTTTTCAACTGAGACCTACCGTCGGGTTTTTTAAAATCACTGTTTTCTGAAAACCGGGTAAGCCGGGGTTTTTAAGTCGGTCTCGACCGGTTTTCCATTTTTGAGAATATTTCTGTTTTTTGATTAGGTGTAGCCTTGTGCCTGCATGCGAACATGCGAAATCTAGTTTAAATGGCATAAGGTCGATTTTCAAATGTCAGATGCCATACAAATTTGATTTTGTATAATGGCGTTGACCGGTGGCCACGAAACTTATAGACGCCTTCGTGATTTTTATGACACGCTGTAGAGCCTAATCGGCGAAAGAATACCGTATTGGTTTCTTGCTTTTAATTTCTGCACCAATTGTATGTCTATGGGTGTAGGTCAAGATCAAAATTTTCCACGTACTGGATTACACGTACCATAAAAATCACGCAGGCGTCTGTAAATTTCACGAATTGATGACTTATTTTTCAAAGTAAATTTGTATTGTTTGGCAGCGTTGTTTACGCGTAAATCTATTCACAATGTTTTGCGACAGTATACGATCATACATTTCAAAACGTAGTCCCTGATTATTTTTAAATTAAATATTTGTAATTGACATGCTTTGCTGAGGTTAAATAATAAATTGAAGGAATTGTTACTTATGATTTTCGACATAGAAATCAAAATTTCCTATTTTTTACTGTTTTAAGAAAAACCCGAATAAAGCCGGTCGGACCGGGACCGGGTTTTTCGAAAAAAGAAGACCGGGCAACCGTTTTTTTTTCGAAAAAAAAAAACAGAAAACCCGACATTATAGAAAAACCGTGTTTTTTATCACTCTACTTATATGCAGAAAAACAGCGTATTTCAAAATAATTCTAAATGCACATACACTCAGAAACTAAAGTGATGCTTAGGACATGCTTCGAACTTGATTCTAGTTATTTTTTTAAATCCTAATATAACCTACAGTAAATGGTAATGCGACAGGTTTCAGGTAAAGTTTTCGGGTGTATGTGGGGCATTCCACGACAATTCGCACAGTTAAATAAATATTTTTGATTGCCTCCATTTTTTCTATATTATTAGTACCCACCTCCTGGTATACTTCGACTTTTTTCTAATTATTCGTTCAATAGAAATAGCCTTTTTAAAAAAATCGTTAAATAATCGTTTTTGCTCATAATTTCTTCAAAAATGCTACAAATTAGATATTCTTTTTTGGTTTTTGAGTACTTTTCAGAAAAATTTTGGACAAAGTATTTGCAGTGAGTGAGCGAGTAATCACAAAAAACTCAAAATATACCAAGATGTGTCTTTTAATGGGTACTAAAGTATATAAAAAATGAGGAAATCTTATGAGTCTTATTAAACAGTTCGATTTGTAGTGGAATGTTCCATGATATCGCAAGGACTCTGAAAAAACTGGAGTAATTTTGTTGATCTAGAATTTGAATAACTGAATAATTTTGCACAGAAATTTGCATCAAAATAGAGATATTTTCCTGAATACTAATGGAATATTCTCTCAAAACATGTAGTAATTAGTATTCGCTGCACATTTTACTTTCTGTAAGAATGTATACAATGTATAACAAAGAACCGGCAAAGTGGTGTGTGGCAAATGCGACTCAAACTTAATAAATATTCACACAATAATCAAAATTCGTGCACAAATATTGGCAATGACACAAACGTCACTCCATAAAAATGAACAGACGACTGATCAATTAAACAATGTACAAAAACATGACAATTATAGTCATATATCGTCGCCGTCGTAGCAAAAGTAATTTTTCGAAAAAAAAATGTTATTGTTGCATTTGAAATCTAAGTCCATGATACGTTTACCCACCAAAGCATTTTTCGATATCTTTATTGCTTCAGATTGTAGCAAAAGTTGCTATGTGTTTCAGGTATAAAAACGCTTATCAAAAGTAGCTATGTGTTCTCCAGCACATAGCTATTTATACACTCCACGAGAGTATTATGACTTTGTGCATTTGTTTGTAACACCAAAAAGGAAGCGAGATAGACCCATTGTTAAGTATACCGATCGACTTAGAATCACTTTCTGAGTCGATTTAGCAATGTCCGTCTGTCCGTCTGTCTGTCCGTCTGTCTGTCCGTCTGTCTGTCCGTCTGTCCGTCTGTCCATCTATTGTTGTAATCAAATTACAGGTCGCAATTATAGTCCGATCTTAACAAAAATTGGCACAAGTATGTTTTGTGGATCAAGGACGAACGCTATTTAATTTGAGGCAAATCGGTTCAGATTTAGATATAGCCCCCATACAAATGTCGCTCCCGATTTTACATTTTCCGCTCTAGAAACCACATATTGTACTCGATTTTCTTTAAATTTTGTACAACATCCTATAATCGAACTAGAAACACCTATGCAAAAATTGGGTAAGATCGTTTCAGATTTATATATAGCCCCCATACAAATGTCGCTCCCGATTTGACATTTTCCGCTCTAGAAACCACATATTGTACTCGATTTTCTTTAAATTTTGCACAACATCCTATAATCCAACTAGAAACACTTATGCAAAAATTGGGTAAGATCGGTTCAGATTTATATATAGCCCCCATACAAATGTCGCTCCCGATTTGACATTTTCCGCTCTAGAAACCACATATTGTACTCGATTTTCTTTAAATTTTGCACAACATCCTATAATCCAACTAGAAACACCTATGCAAAAATTGGGTAAGATCGGTTCAGATTTATATATAGCCCCCATACAAATGTCGCTCTCGATTTGACATTTTCCGCTCTCGAAACCACATATTGTACTCGATTTTCTTTAAATATTGCACAACATCCTATAATCCAACTAGAAACACTTATGCAAAAATTGGGTAAGATCGGTTCAGATTTATATATAGCCCCCATACAAATGTCGCTCCCGATTTGACATTTTCCGCTCTAGAAACCACATATTGTACTCGATTTTCTTTAAATTTTGCACAACATCCTATAATCCAACTAGAAACACTTATGCATAAATTGGGTAAGATCGGTTCAGATTTATATATAGCCCCCATACAAATGTCGCTCCCGATTTGACATTTTCCGCTCTAGAAACCACATATTGTACTCGATTTTCTTTAAATTTTGCACAACATCCTATAATCCAACTAGAAACACCTATGCAAAAATTGGGTAAGATCGGTTCAGATTTATATATAGCCCCCATACAAATGTCGCTCTCGATTTGACATTTTCCGCTCTCGAAACCACATATTGTACTCGATTTTCTTTAAATTTTGCACAACATCCTATAATCCAACTAGAAACACTTATGCAAAAATTGGGTAAGATCGGTTCAGATTTATATATAGCCCCCATACAAATGTCGCTCCCGATTTGACATTTTCCGCTCTAGAAACCACATATTGTACTCGATTGTCTTTAAATTTTGCACAACATCCTATAATCCAACTAGAAACACCTATGCAAAAATTGGGTAAGATCAGTTCAGATTTATATATAGCCCCCATACAAATGTCGCTCCCGATTTGACATTTTCCGCTCTAGAAACCACATATTGTACTCGATTTTCTTTAAATTTTGCACAACATCCTATAATCCAACTAGAAACACTTATGCCAAAATTGGGTAAGATCGGTTCAGATTGAGATATAGCCCCCATACAAATGTCGCTTCCGATTTGACATTTTCCGCTCTAGAAACCACATATTGTACCCGATTTTCTTTAAATTTGGGACAACATCTTATAATCCAACTAGAAACACCTATGCAGAAATTCGATAAGATCGGTTGAGATTTAGATATAGCCCCATACAAATGTCGCTCCCGATTTGACATTTTCCGCTCTAGAAACCCTATATTATACTCGATTCTCTTTAAATTTGGCGCAACATTTTATATTCCAACTAGAAACACCTATGCAAAAATTGGGTAAGATCGGTTCAGATTTAGATATAGCCCAAAACAAATGTGGCTCCCGATTTGACTTTTGCCGCTTTAGAACCACATATTGTACTCGATTTTAAATTTGACACAACAGCTTATAATCCAAGTAAAAAACCTATGGTGAAATTGGCTAAGATCGGTTCAGATTTAGAGATAGCGCATTTGTATTTGCGTAGTTGCTCCCAACTGTTTAACCGATTTTGGCCAAACTATACATATTATATTTCACCTATTTGATTCCAGATGTCAATATACCCCCATACAAATGTCCTTTCCGATTTAAAATTTTTTGCCAAACACATACATTTACAGGATACCAAAATCCTTCCTGCTTTCACTTTTTCACCGAATTAAATTCTATTCGGATTGAAAGTGGAGTGTATCATAGAGTCGGCCCCGCCCGACTTTATCCTTTCCTTACTAGTTTTTTTTTCGAACAAATTTCAAATGAAAAAATAAACATTTTTATTTACTCGCTGAATTTTGGATTGAAACCGAAGGATAACTTTGAACGATTTAATAGTGTTTTACGATTATTGCACCTCCCCGATTAGCGCAACCTTAATTTCTATTAAGGTCTTTATAAGTGCAATTTTTTTTCAAAAATGGTCGCGATAAGTGCAACTTTTGTTTGTGATACAGAGTTCTGATCTGGAAAAGGAATATCTCTGAAAACTACTGAATTTCAGATTTAAGAACAAAATTAATTAATTGGTTTTTTAAAACAGGCCCTTTGTTTTTTTGTTGATCTGTCAGTTTTCGACGAACAGGATTTGTTAGGAATGCTTTAAATTAAATCGTGTTTAGGTTTCAAATTTTCTCTATTCTAAAGTCTACCAAAAAGGCTTTGCTACTTATTGACAACGCCAAGTGAGGACAAGTGAGTATGATTTGCCTTTATCTACCCTAAGGAATCAGTTGACTGAAGAACAGTTAGCACAACACATTTCATCGACTTCAAATTTACTGAGTGAGTTTTTCACAGAAGAAATCGACGAATGGATCAACGAATGCTTCCAAGATGTTATTAAAGAAACTGAAGCTTTAAATACTCATATGACGGAAATAAAAGGGTATTATGTTATCAAAGGTCTTTATATAAGCATTGAATGGGCCTCTATTAGGACTTATTATTACGCGTACCTAAATAATATGGGTCTTGGTAAGTGCAACAATCTCAGTTAATGCAACTGCCTTGATTCCTATCGGTTGCGCTAATCGAGCTTTTACTGTATATAATTTGAACAATATGGCTAATAATAAGATCGGAAGGTTAAAAATACCAAACCAACCTCGCCAAAAATATGACGTTTTTTCCTATAACTCACATATCTCTTAAACTATATATTGATATATTTACTATCATTGATGCTCCACAATTAGTCAAATGAAAGTTATGATGGTGACGCTAAAACTTATGAATATTATATCAAAGATATATAGTAATTAATGATATTATTAATGAATTCTTTAAAGCTCCATGTCTAACGATCTCCTAGATTCACAAAATCTCTTTCAGCAAAAATAGCTATGTGTCTGAAATATTGAAATTTCAATAAATAAATTCCGTAATAAAAGTAGCTACGTGTAGTTTTTTAGAAAATCATTTAACCACTCCAAAACGGCATAGATTAATGAATTTTTTTTTTTGATAAATTTATGAAAAATAGGAAAAAACCAAAAATCAATCATATCAAAATTATCGTGAAATAAAAAAGTAGACAGTTTTTATGCTCTCCTGAACAATTGGGAAAAAACACAGCAACTTTTGCTACGACGGCGACGATATGTATACATATATATTTGAAAACTGTAGAGATCTTGAGAATGACTAATAAAAGGTCTGAATAGGTTAGAATGGATAACTAAGAAGCGATAACACAAAATCCAAAACAAAAAGTTAAAATTTCACACAAAATAAAATAAATCTGTTTTAAAATTTTCCTCAGCAGCAATATCAATTGAAACAATTTATGTAATAAAATATAATTATTATAAAATAATTTTATGATTTGAACTGGGATATTGTCCTGGCCGTGTCAACGCTCATTTGTTTTTATTTTCTTAGTGTGCAGCCAAGTAATAAATGTCACCAAGCCATTTGTTAATAAATTTGCTTTGTATAAAATATAGATTCAAAATGGTCTTGGGCCAGGACAATATTCCAGTTCAAATCAAATATTGATTACAAAAAAAATAAAATAATGTTAAAAATACTTAGCCTAGATATTATCCAGTGCAAGTTAAATTTATGGTTATCGAAGCTAAGTCCAAAAAAGTCAACAGAAAATATATTTTTTTGAAAATTTGTTTTGGTACAAATATTTATATTGTAGTTGATGACAATGTGATTAACTCTTTATTAACGTTTTTGTAATCGCAGCTTGCTATCCCAGAATAACGAAAAGTGTCCCTATTATTTTATGTCCCTGTGAAAGACACATTTTTCTCTACTGGTCAATTCTTCCCACTAGACGTATATTTGGAAACGTTGAACAGGGTTAAGTTCTCTTATATTTTTCTGAAACGATAGCACACGGCTAGGTCACGGCTCATTCCATAAAAAGTGATTTATACAATTAGTAAAATCGAAATTATCATAACGCTTGAACATTTTTTATTCGAACCAAGTTCAAACTAGGGCACCAACTTTCAACTTGATTTTGCATTCTTATATTTGTTCTCAAACCAAGTAAATATTTTGAGTAAACATTTTAATAAATGTTTTAATTTGAGGACTTTTTTCTGTATTTTTCTCCAGCCATTCAAACGACGGAAATTTCTTACATTTTTTAAGTTTTTGCTTAAATTGATTTTGATTTACGTGAAGACGACATCTACTTCTACGAGAAGAACCGAACTGCTTTTCAAATAGGCCTTGTTATATTCGTTAAGTTATCAGCTATTATTAAATAAAATAAAACAAAATATTATTTTATCAACACAATATGACAGGGCACCCTAATATTCAAATGTACATACATACATATTGTAATTGACGTTGTCTCATCTTACTAAAGTTTACTGCCGGTTGTTAATTTATTCTTTGCGTGTGTGTGTTTATTTATACTGAACGAAGTTCAACTTTATACAACCATTTAATTTGATATCTATGTACATTTATTGCAGCTAATCGAAGATCTCCAATCACAACTTCAACGTCCGCTGAAGTTGCATGATCCATTGGAGGATGTTGCGTTCGAATATGGCTTCAATTCCAAATATTTGCAAAAGGTTGTCAAATATTGGCGTGATGATTACCTGCCCAAATGGTCGGAACGTGAAAGTTACCTCAAAAAATTCGATCATTTCCAAACACAAATTCAAGGGTAAGTAAACAGGTGCAAAGAAAACGGGGCGGGAAAACCTAAAAACCGAAAGCTGCAAATGGTTGTTTCAGATTAGTCACTCTGACATTTGTGAAGGGGCAACCTGTTTTCTTAAATAGATTTACATGAAACTCAAGTTAAAACAGGCATGTGTCTGTCAGAAGTAATCGTTGGAAAACTGCAATCAATAAAGCGGTTATTTAGTTTTCAAATTTCAAACATATTTCTGTAGGGCATTTGTGTATTGTAATGAGGGGCACAACAAACAAAATCGATTTCCCTTCAATAACCTTGAGTTTTTTGTATAATTTCATCGAGAGGTACGAAAATCTAGAACACCACATATGAGCGACCTACTTTTAAGTAGTGATTTAGTTTAGTTTATTAGTGTTTAAAATTCACAATACTTAACGACGGGGTGATAAGCATCACAAATGCTATTCAAAGATACAGTTTTTAATAGAACATTTGAAATTTGTTCGAATTTAAAACTACTTTGTTGTTTTTCATTACATGTTTGAGTAAAAAATGTATACCCTCCAACTCCGAGATGGGGCTATACTAACTTTGTCATTCCGTTTGTAACACGTTGAAATTCTTGATCGTCATAAAATTCTAAAACGATCTAAACATGTCAGTCCGTCCGTTGTTCAAAGCACGAAAGGAACTAGGAAGTCCAAATTTTCCATGAATATGTTTTATAGTTGTAGATCAGTTGGGATTGCAAATGGTCGAAATCGGTCTACAGGGAAAAATTGTTCCCTCTCAAGGACTGAAAATACACCTAATATTTAGAGTATTTCATCACGTTTTTTGAATATGTCTGCTTATATTTGTCTGACATTTGGTTTGCGCATTCTTACAGCATTAACGCGCACCATAAAGTGATTTTTATTTGTACGGGGTGATATGGGGCAAAAGGGATAAAAATGGTACATATCAAACGACAACAGCTAGAAACACGAAATTCGGTGCGTGAATTCCTCTAATTGAGTAGACACATAATATAAAAGTATTTTCTCCAAATTCACACTTTTAAGGGGTTAAATGGTAATAAAGGGATACAAATGGTACCAACCAAATGGCGGCAGCTAGAGTCATGTAATTCGGAGTATACATTCCTCTGACTGCGTAGACACGCAAAATAAAAGCTTTTTCCATATTCGTACTTTCAAGGGATACAATGAGAACAAAAGGATAGAAATGGTACCAACTAAATGACGGCAGCTAGAATCATGGAATTCCGTGTATATATTCATCTGACTGCATAGATTCGCAAAATATAAAGATGTTTCCAAATTAGTACTTTTTTAACTTTTACGGCAAATATTGGTAGACTCATGTACGTGCACTGTGTACGTGAGAGATAATGGATTTTCAAAATTTACAACCAACTGTAGCATCCACTATCTACCAATATTTATGGTAATTAAGCTTGTTTGAAGATCTTTCGATAGCGCAATCCATTCACCGTAACTGTTGATCCAACCTCATTTTCGAAAAAGTAAGGCCCAATGACCCCGCCGGACCATAAACCGCACCAAACAGTCACGCGATGAGGATGGAGAGGCTTCTCAACAATAACTCTTGTGTTTTCCGAGCCCCAGATGCGACAATTTTGCTTGTTGACGTAGCCACCGAGGTGGAAATGGGCCTCATCAGTCAAGATGATTTTTCTATGGAATACCGGATCATTTTCATTCATGAATTTTAATAATTTCAATGCGTTGTTGAAGCGTGTGTCGTCCCATTTTTATTAATGGTGTAGTATCTACTGTCAAATGTCAAAGAATAAAAGCTGACAGCTACCGAAATACCGGGTAATTCAAAATAACACCTCTTATTGGAAAACCCTGTATAAACGTATTTATAGCCTTGCCTTATAAGCATGGTTTGAAATAATAAAAATTTTATATTTATTTATAAAATTATTTTTTCATTTTTTTATTTGTTTAGGTTTGGCTATATAAAAAGATGAAAATTTTCCTGTAATGTTATTGCACTTCTGCGAAAATCGACAGCCTCTGTGGAATGCAATCCATGGTGGAGGGTATATAAAGTTCGACCAGTTCGAACTTAACGCCGTTTTTACTTGTTTTATTTACTCCATACTCCATATGCAGCTTGTATCTTAACGAAAACAATTTATATTTTAAGATGAAATTAGGGATATTTTATTTTTTTATTTTGGGGATTACTTTATATTTACGCACTCATTTTATTTGGGGATTGTTTCATTATGAAATAATCACCAAGTGAAAATGAAATAACTACAGAAAAATTAAATTATCCCCAATTTATTTTTTTCTAATTTATCTGTGCATTATTACATTTTCTCGTTTGGGCGTTATTTTGTAACGCCTGCAAGCAGGGTCATAACTTCTACACTTACCCATAGATTTTCTTCAAATTGGATGTCAGGCAATGAAACCAAGTCTGTTTTCTATGTTTGATGAGCAAAAAACGATTTCTTGCGACTTTTTCTTAACCACTGTTACCATGTGAAAGTGAAATTCTCAATTGTATGTAGCACTTATACTTTTATTCTGAGTGTATTATTAATTAATATGTATGAACGTAAACACGTTCAATTAATCCATTGACCATTTCATGTATTTTTGGTTGGCTGTAGGTTAATGTCTATAAAAATCATATTTATTTTAGATGTTTGGTGTTTGTTTTTTTTTTCAAGTAGCAATTGCCAGTCGAGCAATTAAGTCGATTAATTGAAAATATACAAATATATACACGCTTACATACACACAAATATTGTTTATAGCTGCTTGAAATTATTTATGACATTCACACCTGATATACACGGGCACATGTTGCGACGTTGTCGCATCGATCATCGACCACACAGTTTATTGATCTTTGGCTTTATAGTTATTGAAATGAGATAGAAGAAAATCGAACTAAAAATTACGCTGTTTCGAGATATTAATCGTGAAGTTCTCGGATGTAAATGAAAATAGTCGTTAGGAAGAAATTAATACATTTCAAGTGAGATATAGAATCGTTATCGAATCGACTTAAGGCATGATTAGACTAGCCTACAAGTCAATAGATCTATAAAAACTTAGGGGAGGAAGCAAATGCAAATTTTGACAGTGTAAATTTTTTGTAAATTTTTTCTGAAAATGATGCGATCAGAGGTTTATTTCATGGGGAAACTAAAAATATATAAAAATTGAACAAATGCATCATAACACCGTACGACAATTTAAATAGTAACCTAGTCCACGAAGTGGTGTATGGTATAAAAAAGTCGTTACCCTTGAACCGGAGACAAAGAACGGAGAAAATTGAGTTACTTGGCGTTTTTAGTTTTTCATTTCTTCGTCCTTTTACCCCTTCACAGGATTACAAAGTTCCAAAGTATAAAATTTGCCAAAAAAAAATATGTTATATATTTGTTTGCAGCCTATGATAATGGTATTAGTGTCAAATTAAAGAGGAGACAAGAATACCCCTTAGTTTTTCCAGTTAATTCATATCATGCTTTTTAAGAGACAACATTTTAAATGGTTGTTTAACTAAACTAATACAGAAGGAAGCTTAAAATTTAAAGTCGATTTTCAAAAGATGTGTAATTGTAGAAACTAGGATGACTAAATATTTAGTAACCTTGTTGTGGTAGGAAATACAAAAATAATTGTTGGCGAATTTCAAATCTTTTAAAAAATATTTTTTTCTATTTTCCTTGTATTTTTTTTAATAAACCAATATATGAACCTTCTTGATTTTTTAAGATAATTTTCTATCATTCAAAATTATTTTTCAATTGTAAATGTAAAGGGTGGTTAAATGTTAAGGGCCGATGTTGATTTTGAATAAAACACAAATTATTTAGGAAATTATTGTCATTTCTTTTTATTATGATAATATTGGTATGGTTCAATTATGTATGGAGCAAAGTATCGGCGGCACACCTCCATCCGATGGAGAAATTTTCGATGACGCTGAGGCATAATTGAGGTTCTATGCCGTTAATATGCCGAATTATCTCTGAGGTGAAAATGTGCCTCATCACTGAAGATGAAAAAATCACGAAGTGCACGATATGCATTTTGATTTGAACGCCCGTTTTCATAATAAGCTTGAATAACTTTAATGCGTTGCTCGATTGTGTATCTTTCCATGGTTCAAATTGAGTTAGTCTGAAATTGAGAAATGTCAAATGAAATGCTGGAAAAAACTTGACGTTTAGGTGTGGTTCTCATTAAACATCGACCCTTACAATTTAACCACCATTTATACTTTCGTTGTGTGATTCATAGAACTGTATCGAAGTAAAATTACTACCCTTTTTATAGTAATAGTACTACAAACTCTCGCTAACACCACTACAAATCTTGTTTAAAAACAAGTAAGGATAGGCTAAAGTCGGGCGGGGCCGACTATATGATACCCTCCACTTTCTATCCCATTACAATTGAATTCGGAGAAAGAAGTGGTATCGAGAACGGACAAAAATCAAATACGTAGCGAAATTGTATTGGAGCTATATATAAATCTGAACCGATCTGACTCACTTTCACCATAGATGTTTCCAGTGTTGTGCCAACTTTGAAGAAAATTGGGTACAACAGGTGGTTTCTAGATCAGTCAAATCGGAAGCGACATTTATATGGAAGCTATATCTAAATCTGAACCGATTTACTTCAAATTAAAAAGCTTTTGTCCTTGGTCCATAAAACTTAATTGTGCCAATTTTTGTTAAGATCGGACAATAAATGCGACCTGTACTTTGATTACAACAATAGATGGAAAGACGGACAGACGGGCATTGCTACATCGACTCAGAAAGTGGATCTAAGCCCATCTGTGTAATAAACGATGGGTCTAACACATTTCCTTTTGTGTGTTACAAACAAATACACAACGACATAATACTCTAGTGGAGGGTATAAATACTGAAAACGTCAAACACGACTTATATCAGCTGAAAATAAATGACTTTATCTAGGGTAATGAACCTGTTAATTTAATTCGATTAATCGAATTTTGATCAAATAATTAGCAAAAACTCGATCCTATTAAATATCAAATCAATTCAAATTTGAATTAAGCGTGCTTCGTTTCGTAATGCATTATATTCGTTTGGAAATATGTGTTTGTGGTACAGCTACAAGACAGGTATTTCGAACATATACTCTTCAGTTCTGCACTCCTAGTTCATTTGGCAAATTTGATGTTCAGAATTTCGCACGTTTTGCGTTTTTGGAATTTGACTCCAACTGGATTGCAGAACATGGGATGTCTTTGATCAAAATCATATTGGAGAAATTAGGCCTATTGTTGGTTAAATGATCCACCGAACACACACTAAAACCCGATATTTTACTAAAACCCATTTTGCAACATCTTGAAATATTCATCGGAGACCCCATAAAGAATATTCCGAGTCGTGATAGAACTATAAGTTGATCTAGCCTTATCAGTTTGTATGTTGAAAACACGCTACCTTCCAAACGAAATGTTTAGAACATTGCTGATCGGTTTAAATTGAAAATGGGCGAAATAAGTCAAGAGGAATTTTTTATTGTAAATGCTCTAAATAATATGAAAATATTATTTATTTGGAAAATAAAGTCTTACCGTGTCCTCTATAACTTTCGATTCGTGTGAGATCCCATGATTTTGATTTTTTATTGTCAAAATTAAATTATTTGTTTAATCTATAAGAAAATGCATTTCAAACGCTTCTTCACGCGTCAATATATCTTAACTATGTCAGAAGTTATGGAATTGGCATGAAGCACTAAGCTCATTGGCGTAGGAGGGATATACTTCTGGGTGGTGGGGTGGCTATAGCCCCTCCAACTTCTCTTTTGTTGAAAAGTCAAAAAAAAAAATATTTATAGCCGCACGGATATTACAGCTGTTTTTCTTTAAGACTGGAAAACTAAATTAAAATTGCACTCAAAATAAAAATATATATATATATATTTTAAAATTTCCGCCAACATCAATGTCAATATGTGTATGAAAACAAATTTTGAAAAAAATAATTTTTTGTTAAAAATTTCGGACTTACCCCCGTTTGCATGTAGCTCCGTTAGAGTTAACCCAGAGTTATAGATGTCAATGTTCACATAAAATGACATCTATAATTCTCGGTTAGTCCTAATTTTAGCTTAACGGAGCTATATGAAAACAAAGGTTAGTTAGTCTGCATTATTATCCAGTGTAAACCAAATTTATGGTTATCGAGACTAAGTCCAAAAAAGTATATTGTAGTTGGCGACAATGTGAACAAATATTTTTTTATTTTGAGCAAAAAAAATAAATTTTTATTAACGTTTTTGTTATCCCGGCTTAAAGAAAAACAGCCCTAATATAACACTGTACCCGTGTTCTGTTCAATACACCGAAGACGGGTTTAACTTGTTTGTGTAAATACTACATTTAAAGAAATCACTACCATTGACGAACTTCCCTACAACGATTTGAAACATTAGGGGTGTTTACACATTAATATATTTTGTATTTATTTATTCACAAACAGCTAGATGTTTGACACTTTAATGTTAATACAATTTTCGTAAATAAACAACAATGCAAGAATAACTTGGCAGCGGCTGTAGCCCTTACTTGCGAAATTATGAAAACTGATGAAACAACTTAAATTAAGCACAACCCTTTTCAGGACCACCCGTCCTACGCCAATGACTAGGCTAACTCTGCCACACAGCAAGCCCCTATTTCTAATTATTTTATAATACAATTTCCAACGGAGCATTTTGTTCTAAGAACATATATTTATTCCATTGTAGATTGAAAATTCACTTTATCCATGTCAAACCGAAAAATGTCGGGACTAAAAAGGTCCTCCCCCTGCTGATTTTGCATGGCTGGCCCGGCTCTGTACGTGAATTCTATGAAATTATCCCATTGCTGACAACGCCCAATGATAAGAGCGATTATGTGTTTGAAGTCATTGCTCCCAGTTTGCCAGGCTATGGCTGGTCCCAGGTAATTTACTGTTTGTTGTATAATGGGGGATTTGAGATATACTTGACCGTTTTATTCTAGGGAGCTTCAAAGAAAAATCTTGGTCCCGCTCAAATATCCGTTATTATGCGCAACTTGATGGTACGTTTGGGCCACAACAAATTCGTGATTCAAGGCGGTGACTGGGGCTCCATTATTGGCTCCAATTTGGCTGCTCTGTTCCCCGACAATTCTATTGCTTACCATTCCAACATGTGCGGCAGTTCGGGCCCCATTAGCATGATGAAAATGGTCGTGTCCAACTTTGTGCCAAGTCTCTTCTACGAGAAACAGCATTCCAAATTCTTTAAGCCTTTGGGAGATTTCTTCGCCAGCACTATGGAAGAAAGTGGCTACATGCATTTGCAAGCCACCAAGCCGGATACCATTGGCACAGTTCTTGCTCATAATCCCGTCGGTTTGGCTGCCTATATCCTGGAGAAATTCACGACTTGGACTAATGTTGAATTCAAACACCTACCTGATGGTGGTCTAACCAAACATTACACACTCGACAGTTTGCTCGATAACATCATGATCTATTACGTCACCAATTCCATTACGACATCACAGCGTATTTACGCCGAACAGTTCAGCAAAGCTCAATCGGCCCTGCAACTGGAACGCGTTCCAGTCAAAGCGCCAACGGGCTGTGCCCGCTTTTTGCACGATCTATGGCATAATTCCGATTGCCAGCTTAAAGACAAGTTCGTGAACCTGGTCCAGAGCACCTACCATGAGGATGGTGGGCATTTTGCCGCTATGCAACTACCCGAAGTCTTGTATAATGATTTCATTGCATTTATTAAGAAGGCTAATTTGTAAATTATTATTATTACAACTTTTTCGAATGTTGTTATTTAGGTGTGTGATAGTTATTTGAAAGATCTTTTTAAATTTTATATGTTTTTCGATCAATAAAATATATGTTTGTAAAGAGTGATTTTTTTGAGGTTAGGATTTTCATGCATTAGTATTTGACAGATCACGTGGGATTTCAGACATGGTGTCAAAGAGAAAGATGCTCAGTATGCTTTGACATTTCATCATGAATAGACTTACTAACGAGCAACGCTTGCAAATCATTGAATTTTATTATCAAAATGCGTGCTCTGTTAAGAAAGTTCAGAAAGAAAGAAATTGTGTTCAGCGACGAAGCTCATTTTTGGCTCAATGGGTACGTAAATAGGCAGAATTGTCGATTTTGGAGTGAATATCAGCCAGAAGCATTGCAAGAGCTACCAATGCATCCAGAAAAAGTCACAGTTTGGTGCGGTTTATGGGCTGGTGGCATCATTGGACCGTACTTCTTCAAAGATGATGCGAATCGTAACGTAACTGTGAATGGTGAGCGCTACCGTGAGATGATATCCAACTTTTTTTTGCCCAAAATGGAAGAACTGAACTTGGTTGACATGTGGTTTCAACAAGATGGCGCTACATGCCACACAGCTCGCGATTCTATGGCCATTTTGAGGGAAAACTTCGGAGAACAATTCATCTCAAGAAATGGACCGGTAAGTTGGCCACCAAGATCATGCGATTTGACGCCTTTAGACTATTTTTTGTGGGGCTACGTCAAGTCTAAAGTCTACAGAAATAAGCCAGCAACTATTCCAGCTTTGGAAGACAACATTTCCGAAGAAATTCGGGCTATTCCGGCCGAAATGCTCGAAAAAGTTGCCCAAAATTGGACTTTCCGAATGGACCACCTAAGACGCAGCCGCGGTCAACATTTAAATGAAATTATCTTCAAAAAGTAAATGTCATGGACCAATCTAACGTTTCAAATAAAGAACCGATGAGATTTTGCAAATTTTATGCGTTTTTTTAAAAAAAAAGTTATCAAGCTTTTAAAAAATCACCATTAGAATACATTATTAGTATTATTTATAAAATCTTTATTTTGTCTGAAGATACATTTCAATGTGAGTGTGAAGGTTCTGGAAATTCAAGCCGATTCTGAACCGAACGTGATCTGTATGTAGGCTTGTTCGATTGGGCTTACTAGCTTACAATTAAGAGACTTGATAAGGATCAGGAATAAAAATCTGGCAGCAATAATAAGCAAATTTCTTGTTAAGCGAGTAAATTCCACGCAAATACTAAGCTAGTAAGCTCAAGCAAACAGCCCTAGTATGGAAACACTTTAACCACTTTAACAGTCAGTCAGTCAGAAAAATACATCAAGTTAGTGGGTGTATCTTCCTAAATCCGAGTAAAATCCATACTCTAAATTAGCTCAACAAACTTATTCCATTTTTCTTTAAATTTCCTTAACAGCTAACAAATTTACTAAGCATGAGTAAATGTTGTTCTAAAGTCCGAGTAAATAATAGTTCAATTACTAGAGATAGGATAGTGATGTAGACGAAAGTTTTCTCGAATTTAGGAAAGGAAATAGAATTATTTTGAATGGAAGAAATTCTATTTAGAAAATTTTAAATACATTATCATAGAGGAATTTCCTGAAAAACCAACCAAGATTTTTCGAAGTTCTGCCGATTTTTATGAAATTTGGTGAACATGTTTGTTATTACAATGTGTTATGTTAGACGAATTTGACGTTAAAAAATATTGAAAACAGTAGCAACCCTATAACGTTGAAGTTTTCCATATATATATATTTTGCAAAATAGGCTTAATTTTAAAACTGATTTTTCCTCTTTTTGCTTTTTATACCCTCCACCATATCATGGGGATATACTAAGTTTGTCATTCCGTTTGTAACACGTTAAAATATCGACCTGCGACCCTCTAATGTATATCGAGGGCTTATATTCATAAGTGGCTATGAACAAAAACACAACTTTTCAGGAGAGCGAAAAAACTGATTTACTTACTTATTAACCACTCACAACAGAGGATAGGTGAGACGGTTAGAGTGCAACCAGAAGGTCCGCTTTTCTCTGTTTTTAAAACAGAAATGGAAACTAGTGAAAAAGTGGTTCCTTTGCAACACTTTAAAATAACTTTGAAGTCTTTTAAATTAAGTATATATAGTTAAATACTATTACTTTTGTTTGATTTAATTTTTTTGGTGGACTTTTTTGGGAGATGCCCATATGCGGATTAATATTTTTGATGACAAAATTGATTTCATTGCAGCTTAAAAGTTCATTTTATCCATGTCAAGCCCAAAAATGTTAAGGGCAAGAAGGTGTTGCCCCTTCTGCTTTTGCATGGCTGGCCCGGCTCTGTACGTGAATTCTACGACATCATCCCACTGCTGACTACACCCAACGAGAATAACGACTATGTGTTTGAAGTCATCGCCCCCAGTTTGGTCGGTTATGGTTGGTCTCAGGTAAATTCATGTTTGTAGTACACTTGGAACGCTGACTTGGACATAAAAAAATTTACACTCAGAAAAATAGATCTCAGAAAACCCAAACTTAAGTTTAATTCCAAAATTTTACTTCTGTTTAGTTCAAATTTCCTTAAGAGAAGGAAACGAAATATGCAAACATATCCGTGAAAACGAAATAAGTATCCAAGTAGATATTTGATGTTTGGAAATCACCGTTTCTTAATAAATCGATGGTTCTCGTGAATAACAGAGTATCTCGAAAAAATCAAAATGTTCAGTAGACCCATATAATTTTGGATGGATAGCTGAATACTTCTGTATTATGCTTGGGAGAGATCTAATTTTTGAAAAATGTGCATTTTTTCCAATATGTCCAATATCTTTGGCATAAAGACTAACTGATTTCTTTTTTTCTAGGGAGCTTCGAAGAAAAACTTTGGTACTGCTCAGATGTCCATCGTTATGCGCAACCTAATGGTACGTTTGGGCCATAACAAGTTCCTGGTTCAGGGTGGTGATTGGGGCTCCATTATTGGCTCCAATTTGGCAGCTCTATTCCCCGAAAATGTTGTTGGCTATCATTCCAATATGTGCACCAATATGTCGCCTGGCAGCATGCTCAAAATGATTATGTCCAGCTTCGTGCCAAGTCTCTTCTACGAGAAACAACATTCCAAATTCTTTAAGCCTCTGGGAGATTTCTTCGCCTACTCTGCGGAAGAAAGTGGATACATGCATTTGCAAAGCACTAAACCCGATACCATAGGCACTGTTCTTGCCCACAACCCCGTCGGTTTGGCTGCCTATATCCTGGAGAAATTTACGACTTGGACTAATGCCGAGTTCAAACACCTTCCCGATGGCGGTCTTACCCAGCGTTACACACTCGACAGTTTACTCGATAACGTCATGATCTATTACGTCACCAGTTCCATTACGACATCACAACGTCTATATTCTGAGCACTTCTGTAAGGCTCAGATGGCCCTACAAATGGATCGTGTTGCAGTCAAACCACCTACGGGCTGTGCTCGTTTCCTGCATGACCTGTGGCATAGCACCGATTGTCAACTTAAAGACAAGTTTGTGAATCTGGTCCACAGCACTTATCATGAGGATGGTGGTCATTTTGCTGCTATGGAATTGCCGGAAATCTTGTATAATGATTTCATTGAATTTGTTAAGAAGGCTAATTTGTAATTAATTATTTTTAGTTCTTTTGTTTTTTATTCTTTATGTTGTTATTTGTTATTCCATAATATGGTGATATGTGATTAGACATTAGTTATTTGGTAAATAATGAATATGAATGTATAATTTTGAAAATGTGTACGACACAATTGATTCAGATGCTATGTGCTTTGGGACAGAAAAAAGAGTGACTTCAAACCATACGTATGTTTGGACCAAATCCAGACTTTGCATCTCTGGTTAACGATAACTAACAATTACATAAAAATTAAATTAAATAATATAATTCTGTAATATTTGAACGGAAAAATATATCTGGCGAAATTTCACATAGAGGTGTTTTCCACATGATTTTAGATATAATCAAACGGTTCGCTCTAGTTCGATAAATCGCTCTAGTTCGATAAATAAAGCGATCTTTCGATATTCGTACCTTTAGGGTCAAAATGGACAAAAAGTGGTAAAATTTATACCGAGCAAATGGATGCAGCAAGCTGCGATAACAAAAACGTTAATAAAAATTTAATTTTTTGCTCAACTTGTCGCCAACTACAATATAAATATTTGTATCAAAACAAATTTTCAAAAATAATATTTTGTGTTGACTTTTTGGGACTTAGCCTCGATAACCATAATTTTGACTTACATTTTAACATAAAATTATTTTTTCAAAAATTGTTTTCACGCACACATTGATATTGCTTTTGGCGACAATTTTAAAACAAAATAATTGTTTATCTTGAGTGAAATTTTAACATTTTATTTATATTTTTGTTATCGCAGCTTAGTTATACAATCTTTAAGAAAAAACAGCCACAATATTCTGTGCAATATAAATGACATTTTTTATACCCTCCACCTCCAGGATGGGGGTATATTCACTTTGTCATTCCGTTTGTAACACCTTGAAATATTCATCGGAGACCCTATAAAGTATATATATTCTGGGTCGTGGTAAAATTCTAAGACGATATAGCCATGTCCGTCTGTCCGTCTGTCTGTCTGTCTGTTGAAAGCACGATAGCGGCCGAACGAAATGAGCTAGGAGGTTCAAATTTGTCCTAAATGTGTCTTATGGTTGTAGATAGGTTGGGATTGAAAGTGGACGAAATCGGCCCAGAGGGAAAAAATTTTCCCTCACAAGGACTGAAAATACCCCTAATATTTAGAGTATTTCAGCATGTTTTTTGAACATATTAGCTTGTATTTAGTTGATATTTGCAATTCCCATTCCCTCTATAGCATAAAAGGGCACCATAGAGTGATTTTTATTTGTAGAGGCCGAAATGGGACAAAAAGGGATAAAAATGGTACCTATCAAACGACAACAGATAGAAACACGAAATTTGGCGTGTACATTCCTTTAATAGAGTAGATACATAATATAAAAGTATTTTTTCTAAATTCGTACTTTTAAGGGGTTAAATGGGGATAGAGGTACTAAAAATAGTACCAACCTAACGGCTGCACCTAGAATAATGAAATTCGATATATACATTCCTCTGATTGCGTAGAGACGTAAAATAAAAGAAATTTCCAAAATTCGTACTTTTTGGGGTTCAAATGGAAAAGGGGGATAAAAATAGTACCTACCAAATGATAGCAGCTAGAATCATGAAATGCGGAGTATACATTCCTCTGACACGAACAATAAAACGTTTTTTCCAAATTCGTACTTTCAATGGATACAATGGCTACAGGGGATAAAAATAGTACCAACTAAACGAATACAGCTAAAATGATGAAATTGAGTGAGTACGTCCCTCTAATTGTGTAGATACGTAAAATATAGAGATTTTAGATAGTCGTACTCTTGAGGGGGGCAAAATTGGAAAAAGGGGATAAAAATGGTACCAACAAAATGGCCGCCGATAGAATCATGGAATTCGGTGTATACATTCCTCTGACTGCATAGCCACGTAAAATATTTTTTTCCAAATTCGTACTTTATTTTGTTGCTTTTACGACAAAAAATGGTAGAATCATGAAGTTGTCTTATACTGCGTACGTATGTAGGTATTTTCAAAATTTATACTTTTGAAATTAAAATAGAATGGAAATACAACCAACCAAACGACTGTAGCTGAAAGTACACTCTCTATCCCCCAATATTTAGGGTATTTATGATTGCTCCCTTATATTTACTTTATGAATTGAAGTATTATTTTCATTATATATATACATAGTATAAAAATATTAATAGCCTTGGATTATTAATTAAATTTCTGATTTTCATACATTTGAAATTTGTTGCGGATATTCCTCTTGTAGCTTGGAAGCACCACAAATAAAATAAAAGTTTTAGCGGGTGAAATGGGACAAAAAAGGATAAAATATGATACCAATGATACGACAACAGCTAAAATCATGAAATTCGGGCGTACCTCAAAAAAAAAAAGTTCGCCGTACACCTTCGAATATGAAGTATTATTGAAAGGTAGTTTCAAAAAAAAATTTTTTATTTTTTTATGCCGAACGTAGGGGTCGCGCTTTTACATTTTTCTATATAACTTCTGCATTTAAAAACGGATTTTAAAGTGTTTTTGTCTCGACGAGGCCGATTTTTTTTGTCTTAGAAGTCATTGAGCTCAAGCACCCCCTTCTGGTACTTACCCATCATATCTCAGTTGCTACTACCCTAATGTACCACTCTAATATCAGAAAATTAAAGCTCGCATAAAATCATGAATCATGATTGAGCTCAATGACTTCAAATCGGCCTCGTCGAGACAAAAACATCGATGTATCACACTTTAAAATCCGTTTATAAATGCAGAAGTTATATAGAAAAATGTAAAAGCGCGACCCCTACGTTCGGCATAAAAAAATAAAAAATTTTTTTTTGAAACTACCTTTCAATAATACTTCATATTCGAAGGTGTACGGCGAACTTTTTTTTTTGAGGTACGCCCGAATTTCATGATTTTAGCTGTTGTCGTATCATTGGTATCATATTTTATCCTTTTTTGTCCCATTTCACCCGCTAAAACTTTTATTTTATTTTCAATAATACTTCATATTCGAAGGTGTACGGCGAACTTTTTTTTTACTTGTAACCTGGTACGCTCTAGTGTACATCCCTCTAATTGCATAGACACGTAGAATAGAGGGATTTTTCGAAATTCGTACTTTTCAGGGATATAATTAAAAAGAGGGATAAAAATGGTGAAGTTGAAATCATGAAATTCGGTGTATACATTCTGACTATGAAGACTCGAAAAAGGGTTTTTTCGAAATTTGTACATTTGGGCGGAATTTGTCTGTATCTGAAAATGCTTCTTCCTAATGGCGACTGACAATCGCCTAATATTTAGGCATGTTCACTTTCACAATTACAGCATTGTATTTATTTATAGTAGTAGATTTTAAACAGTGCGCATAAGTATACATTACAGTTTGAAATAGTAAACAAATATAGTAATGTGCATAAAAATATCACAATTTTCGTAATATGGTACTGTACTTCTATGTAAAGTCAACATCCTTTAATCTGCTGGTAATACTGTGGAATGCACTCCGTGGTGGAGGGTATATAAGATTCGGCCCGGCCGAACTTAACGCCTTCTTACTTGTTAAATTTGTACTTTTAGTAAAAAACGGGGCGAAAAGGGATACAATTGGTACCAATGAATCATGAAATTCTTATCAAACTGGTACCAAGTAAATGGCCGTAGCTAGAGTCCTAAAATTAGGGGTGTTCATTCTACTGTGAAAGAGAAGGATTTTGGATTTTCAAAATTCGTAATTTTTTGTATAAAATGGCATAGAAATGGAACCAAGCAATCGGCTCTAGCTGGAACGAAATTCGAAGGTTGGAAATGAAAATGTGCGAACAACGAATAAATATACCGCCAATAATCTCTAAATTTAGGCTATGTATGCATTTGAAATGTAAATACTGAATTTGAATTGGAATTTTCCCAATTGATTTTGTTCGATTCGATTCTAACATTTGTTCGAATATTGAAAAAAGTATGTATAAAATCAATCAAAATCAAAATTTCAGGCAGTTCATTTTAATAAAATTCTTAATATATTCATTGAAATAGTGCGTTTTATGATTATGTTTAATGTCGACTATATTAATTCTTAGATTTGTCAGTATATTTCCGATATGTACATATATTAGGATGGGTCGCAACAATAAATTGATGCGGTGGCCACCCAAAAATGAAGCTTGAATTGTTTAACGATGATTTGTAAAATATTTCGTCCGTAGGTCTAGCTATCTAAACGCTCCACACTGGTCCAAATCCAATTTTTATGGCATAAAGTCGAAAAAAGACACAGAGACAAAAGTTAATATTGCACATTTTATCACCTTCCATATAAACTCAATATATAACCAACATAATTATCACGCTGTCTTGTAATAGGTATGATATGAAAGCTTAAAAGAGAAGATTAGGTCGCTTTGACGTAATGTTTTTTCTGGACATTTTTACAAAATGCTGGAAGATTTAAGGCAGTACGGATGGATTCGAGGATTTATTTTTACGAGTTTTATAAAAGATATTTTTACAATTCTTCAGATTTGAACTCAATTAAAATACATTTATTTAAAGTAATTGGAAATTATTACATTTAAAATTATTTTTAAAATGTTTTGTTTGTTTAGAGTTAAAAATATTTGTTGTTGTTGTCATATACAGATCGATATAGAGCCACTTTCTGAGTCGATTTAGAAATGTCTGTCTGTGCATCTATGCTTGTAACCAAACTACAGGTTGCAATTCATCACCGATTCAAATGAAACTTTATATGTGGATTTGTTTTTGGGGTAATACGAACGCTATTTAATATTAAGCAAATCGGTTCAAGTGTAGATATAGCCTTTATACAAATGTCACTTACGGTGTTTCTTCATATTTTAGCCGACTGGCTTCCAATTTGACATTATTTTTCTTCCCCAAAGAGTAGAATTAATTATAAACAGTGGAAGTAGGGAACACCTTTATTATTTAGACGTTTACGCCCACTAACATCCACGAACCTATATTTATCGGCTACTCCTATTTTTGAACTGTGTACAAATCCAATACTTAATTGGAATAAAATGAAAAAATATTTATCTCCTCGTCAGACATGCTAAAAGGCCTGCCAAAAGAAGGCAGCGGCGAAGGTGTTCGCTTAGTCGAAGGGTCATGTGTTTCTATAAACTTTTTGACTTAAACACACAATAAAGTTCTGATTAGCAATGCGAAGATCATGGGTTCAAATTGCAGTCGAGGCAAATAAAAATGTTGAAAGATTTAAATTGAAAATTAATATACTGCCTATAAACAAGGTCAGAAATATTGAATAAATGCTGGTCCATTGTTCGTCATATTTTTTGACCTTCTGGAAGGGCTTTGATTGCACGCCTTCCAGAAGGTCTTTTGTCAGAGCCCTTCTAGAAGGTCTGCAAATAGAAGCGAGAGATAGGTTACGTTCACCACGAAATACAAAATCACAACACTTAAGAAAACTGATAGGACCATAATAATCACAAAATGTAAAATATAATTTTTCATCTACTTACACTAGCCAAAAATTTCAATAATAAAGCAACTTTATTATTTTATTTTTGCGCCTAAACTTTACATATAAAGGGTGGTTAAATTGTAAGGGCCGATGTTGAATGTGATCCACGCCTAAACGTCAAGTTTTTTTCTGCATTTCATTTGACATTTCTCAATTTTAGACTAACTCAATATGAACCACAATCGAGCAACGCGTTAAAGTTATTCAGGCTTATTATGAAAATGGGCGTTCAAATCAAAATTCATATTGTGCGCTTCGTGATTTTTTGGTCAATTTGATGAGACTCATTTTCACCTCAGTGGATTCGTCAATAATAAGAATTGCCGCATTTTGGGCGAATAATCCAAGAGTGATTGTCGACAAACAATGCACCCACAAAGAGTGACTGTTTAATGCGGTTTATGGGCTGGCGGCCGTATTTTTTCCAAAATGAGGACGGTCATGCAGTTACTGTGAATGGTCTTCGCTATCGTGAGATGCTAACGTACTTTTTATGGCCCGAATTGGAAGATATGGATGTGGACGATATATGGTTTCAACAGGACGGTGCCACTTGCCACACAGCTAACGAAACAATCACAATGTCAGACATCTTTCTTTGGGGTTATTTGAAAAAAGAAGTGTACGTCGATAAGCCAGCAACAATACTAGAGCTAAAGTATGAGATAATTCGGCACATTAACGGCATAGAACCTCAATTATGTCTCAGCATCATCGAAAATTTGGACCATCGGATGGAGGGGTGCCGCCGAGGTCGCAGCGGCAATTTGGCCGATATTTTCTTCCATACATAATTTAACCATACCAATATTATCATAATAAAAAGAAATGACAATAATTTCCAAAATAATTTGTGTTTCATTAAAAATCAACATCGGCCCTTCAAATTTAACCACCCTTTATATACACATTTAACAATTCCCAAAATGATTTCTATGAATTTCTGCCAAAAAAATGTATTTGTGTGCGCTCCATGGCACAATAATAGAGGTAGAAGCAATTCCTCAACAACAACTAAAATCCACATACAACCCTTTGTGTTTCAGTATTTTGATTGTCAAATTAAATTGACAGACCACTTCCATTGCATCTGCTCATCTTTTGGAACACTGAAAAACGGATCATTTTGCCGGTTGTCCCGTTTGTTGCTGATACAACATTTACGCATTTTCTCACCTTTCGCAATTAGTTATCACTTTTAACTTAAAAAACACCACAATATTTTCAAATATTTCTCGACAATTATTATTTAGTTATTTCAAACTGTTTATTAAAACTGTCATACGAATGTAAACAAACATTTGGTATATAAAAAAACAGTTTCACAATCAAAATGCTGACAGAATACAAAAATGAAAAAAAAAACTAGTAAGGAAAGGATAAAGTCGGGCGGGGCCGACTCTATGATACACTCCACTTTCAATCCGAATAGAATTTAATTCGGTGAAAAAGTGAAAGCAGGAAGGATTTTGGTATCCTGTAAATGTATGTGTTTGGCAAAAAATTTTAAATCGGAAAGGACATTTGTATGGGGGTATATTGACATCTGGAATCAAATAGGTGAAATATAATATGTATAGTTTGGCCAAAATCGGTTAAACAGTTGGGAGCAACTACGCAAATACAAATGCGCTATCTCTAAATCTGAACCGATCTTAGCCAATTTCACCATAGGTTTTTTACTTGGATTATAAGCTGTTGTGTCAAATTTAAAATCGAGTACAATATGTGGTTCTAAAGCGGCAAAAGTCAAATCGGGAGCCACATTTGTTTTGGGCTATATCTAAATCTGAACCGATCTTACCCAATTTTTGCATAGGTGTTTCTAGTTGGAATATAAAATGTTGCGCCAAATTTAAAGAGAATCGAGTATAATATAGGGTTTCTAGAGCGGAAAATGTCAAATCGGGAGCGACATTTGTATGGGGCTATATCTAAATCTCAACCGATCTTATCGAATTTCTGCATAGGTGTTTCTAGTTGGATTATAAGATGTTGTCCCAAATTTAAAGAAAATCGGGTACAATATGTGGTTTCTAGAGCGGAAAATGTCAAATCGGAAGCGACATTTGTATGGGGGCTATATCTCAATCTGAACCGATCTTACCCAATTTTGGCATAAGTGTTTCTAGTTGGATTATAGGATGTTGTGCAAAATTTAAAGAAAATCGAGTACAATATGTGGTTTCTAGAGCGGAAAATGTCAAATCGGGAGCGACATTTGTATGGGGGCTATATATAAATCTGAACTGATCTTACCCAATTTTTGCATAGGTGTTTCTAGTTGGATTATAGGATGTTGTGCAAAATTTAAAGACAATCGAGTACAATATGTGGTTTCTAGAGCGGAAAATGTCAAATCGTGAGCGACATTTGTATGGGGGCTATATATAAATCTGAACCGATCTTACCCAATTTTTGCATAAGTGTTTCTAGTTGGATTATAGGATGTTGTGCAAAATTTAAAGAAAATCGAGTACAATATGTGGTTTCGAGAGCGGAAAATGTCAAATCGGGAGCGACATTTGTATGGGGGCTATATATAAATCTGAACCGATCTTACCCAATTTTTGCATAAGTGTTTCTAGTTGGATTATAGGATGTTGTGCAAAATTTAAAGAAAATCGAGTACAATATGTGGTTTCTAGAGCGGAAAATGTCAAATCGGGAGCGACATTTGTATGGGGGCTATATATAAATCTGAACTGATCTTACCCAATTTTTGCATAGGTGTTTCTAGTTGGATTATAGGATGTTGTGCAAAATTTAAAGACAATCGAGTACAATATGTGGTTTCTAGAGCGGAAAATGTCAAATCGTGAGCGACATTTGTATGGGGGCTATATATAAATCTGAACCGATCTTACCCAATTTTTGCATAAGTGTTTCTAGTTGGATTATAGGATGTTGTGCAAAATTTAAAGAAAATCGAGTACAATATGTGGTTTCGAGAGCGGAAAATGTCAAATCGGGAGCGACATTTGTATGGGGGCTATATATAAATCTGAACCGATCTTACCCAATTTTTGCATAAGTGTTTCTAGTTGGATTATAGGATGTTGTGCAAAATTTAAAGAAAATCGAGTACAATATGTGGTTTCTAGAGCGGAAAATGTCAAATCGGGAGCGACATTTGTATGGGGGCTATATATAAATCTGAACCGATCTTACCCAATTTTTGCATAAGTGTTTCTAGTTGGATTATAGGATGTTGTGCAATATTTAAAGAAAATCGAGTACAATATGTGGTTTCGAGAGCGGAAAATGTCAAATCGAGAGCGACATTTGTATGGGGGCTATATATAAATCTGAACCGATCTTACCCAATTTTTGCATAGGTGTTTCTAGTTGGATTATAGGATGTTGTGCAAAATTTAAAGAAAATCGAGTACAATATGTGGTTTCTAGAGCGGAAAATGTCAAATCGGGAGCGACATTTGTATGGGGGCTATATATAAATCTGAACCGATCTTACCCAATTTTTGCATAAGTGTTTCTAGTTGGATTATAGGATGTTGTGCAAAATTTAAAGAAAATCGAGTACAATATGTGGTTTCTAGAGCGGAAAATGTCAAATCGGGAGCGACATTTGTATGGGGGCTATATATAAATCTGAAACGATCTTACCCAATTTTTGCATAGGTGTTTCTAGTTCGATTATAGGATGTTGTACAAAATTTAAAGAAAATCGAGTACAATATGTGGTTTCTAGAGCGGAAAATGTCAAATCGGGAGCGACATTTGTATGGGGGCTATATCTAAATCTGAACCGATTTGCCTCAAATTAAATAGCGTTCGTCCTTGATCCACAAAACATACTTGTGCCAATTTTTGTTAAGATCGGACTATAATTGCGACCTGTAATTTGATTACAACAATAGATGGACAGACGGACAGACGGACAGACAGACGGACAGACAGACGGACAGACAGACGGACAGACGGACATTGCTAAATCGACTCAGAAAGTGATTCTAAGTCGATCGGTATACTTAACAATGGGTCTATCTCGCTTCCTTTTTGGTGTTACAAACAAATGCACAAAGCCATAATACTCTCGTGGAGTGTATAATAATCAGCTGCTCGAGCGACAATACCATTGTTATTGTGCCGTTTGTGCGCTCCTGAAAACAGCTCAAAAAATTATGTTTTCCCTTGTCATTTTGTCATTTTGTCGAAGCATTTTAAATACAAATTTTCATTTTTGTCTTAATGTAAATTATTGGTCGAATTATTTTTTGTGGTTTTTCAAAGTGACATATTACTTGGAAACATTTTATGAAAAGGTTTTATGAAAAATGAATAGAGAAAAATCGATACCTTTCCAATGCTGCCTAAATTATGAACATCGGACGAAAAATGGCGACACTGTTCCCATTTTTGTGTAAATAGTAGTAAATAGATGGTTTTTCAGAGCCAAAACTTCCAAACTCTTTTTTACAAAAAAGAGTGATGCAACGTCAATTTCCTTCCGATGTTCATCACTTAGACATGTATTTTTTTACAAAAAAACCACCACCATATGAACATATACAAAAAAACACTATTGTAGGGTAAGTGGACATTTTACATGAAAACGTAAACATGTATTACGAAGAAAATTGAAAATTCTTTCAGTGTACTGTGTTAACAGACAGACAGACCTTGTGTAAATTAACCCTCATTTTCAACATGTCTAGTTTGGACCCGATTATACAATTTTTAAATTTTGAAATACTTCAAAATTACAAAAAAATTGCAAACATACGTATAAGGTAAAAACAGTCATTAATTAATGTGTTCATTTCTTTTCGATTATCGTACGATTTTGAACGTATGTTTATATTTATATTTTTAGTTTGACAGACTGTCAAAATTTACATTTGATCTAATCATTTTGATCTAACTACTTGTAGGATAATCGGGCCTTTAAAGATAACCAATGATTAACCAAGTCAACTCCCCACAAACTGACAACTATAACTGTTTGTACGCTCTAAGTTTAGATTAACTAACCAGACATTGCGAAAATGGTGGTTAATTGTAGTGTCTTTATGACACCCTACTAACTAACATTCGTCCGCTTTGTTATCACAAGTTCATTGTTTTCCATTCACCTTCACGAAGCCGATGGGATCTGTGACATTGTGGCTGAAGTGGGTTTTGATGAATGGCCAGCAATCACTCTATTTGTTGCAGGCTTTGGTTTACGTGGCCACTCACTTTCATGGGAGCGTCAGGAAGTGCGGGTGTACATTTTGGTTAATTTCTGCCAGATTATATGTTATCAGTCCTTAAAGCAGGCAGTTAGCAGGTAAACGTTTAAAATGTTTCGTGCGAAGACTTTGCTAACAAATATATGTATGTACATTAGGCTGGGTCGCCGTCCACACAAATGGAAAAACAAGTTCCAGTCACCCCACGAAAATAATGTTTGGATTGTTTAATGATGATTTACAAAATATTTCGTTCCTAGATCAAGACATCTGTGAGCTAAACGCTCCTGAAAATAACCCTAAAAATCATGTTTCTCCGGTGTAATTTTTTTATTATATTTTTTCTCAATTTATTCTGAAATAATAAACCCTCGAAAGCACTTTAAATGAAAATGTTGATTCTTGTCTTAGTGTAACTTGTTGGTCGAATTATTGGACGTTTATAGTAATTTTTTGTGGATTTTCACAGTGACTACTGAAAACTTTTTCGTATTTAGTGGAAGTATTTTATAAAAAATAAATAGCTGCAATCAATACCTTTCGAATGATGCCTAAATGATGAACATCTGAATGAAATTGACGCCGCAGCGGTCATTTTTGTAAAAAGCGTTTGAACATTTTGGCTGTGAAAACCATCTCCTGCATTAAATTATTTCACAAAAGTGGAGTCAGAGATGCCAGTTTTCATTTTTAATTTCTAGAAATTTCCTAGATGGGCTTTCAAGTTCAAGGTCAGTTGTATGCAAATAAGAGATTATTTATTCCATTTTTTACATCCTATTGGTATTTTCCAACAAATTCAGGGATGAATTTTTTATTCGAATCTGGAAACGACATGAAAGTATACGGAATAACTTTGATAGTTATACACCAAATGAAAATTACACTTACATTTAATCTTTCTTCATATTTTAACTAATTATTACTTTGTATAATATAAACGATACTGGAACAGCACGACCATAAACACAAATTGGTTAAATAATTGCAAAAATAATTACTAAAATCGCAGTGTAAATCCTTATTATTACAGTTGAAATCAAACTTAAAATTCGCATGCGTTTTGCCTTTGTCCTCTTTTCTATTTATTGCACATTTTGTTTTTTGTGGAATACGTAAACTCTCCAGAGTATATCTTTTGATTTCTCTCTTCTCTTTTTCCAATATTCGCACATCATCCAGATCAGGTGTATGTCTGTATTCCACGCAATGTTGGGATAAAGCTGTTGGGTGTTTTCGTCTGTTATTCATCATTTAGGGATCATCCGAAAGGTATTGATTCCTCCTATTTATTTTTCATTAGACCTTTTACAAAATGTTTCCAAGAAATATGAGGTTTTAGCTGTCACATTGAAAACTCGCAAAAAATCAATATAAACGCTCAATAATTCTGCCAACGAGTTATTCTAAGACAAGAATAAAAAATTTTATTTAAACAGAAAAAAATTTGGGCAAAAATGCAACTTACAAAAATTACACGGGAAAAAAATGATTATTAGTTAGGCTTTGCCCAGTGACGAAATATTTTGTAGATCATGATTAAACAATCCAATCTTCATTTCTGGGGGGTGACCGCTGCAATTTATTATCGTGACCCATCCTAATGTACATATTAGAGTGTCTCGATAAAAACTCTACAAGTACTTCTCCAAATGTATGTATTAGTCTGCTGAAATATTGGCTGAAAGTTTGTTAGTTAAAAACAATTAAGTAATTGTCGTACCTAATTAATGATAAAATGTTATGAAAAATTAAATTATCAATCCTTTGCATCGGTCCACAAAATTAGGTGGTTTAAAATGACATCACGCGATTTGTATAAATAAGTTAAACAAATCTAAACTTATTATTATTTCTAGCATTATTTATATATAGCATTTTCACACTTAACTATCAATATACGGGACACACTAATAAAAATGATTACACATACGTATATTCATGGGAATTTAAGTAAACTATGGAACTAACATTCCTAATATATGTAAATTCATTCGATGCACAGCATGTTTCCCTGAACGAATGAATTATCGATGCAAACATATTAATTATAATTATAAAGAATCAATCAACTTTAAATAAAGCCCTGAAAATTTGTTTTGTGTAATAAGCGTGGGTCTCTTAAACATTTAATGCAGATACAGGCATGGCAAATATTGTAGACCTACACAAGTGGAATCACCCAAATGCAACTTCCACACTAAAGTAACGCTTCAAAATGATTGATTGAATAGATTTAAGAGGTCGTCGGAGATCCCATAATGTATATAAATACATACGTATGGTGGGCAAAATCGGAGTCGTTAGGGTATTTTTTAACAAAATCATTTGGTTTGATATGGAAAGATCTATATGTCGATTTATTTAAATCAATTTAAATAATTTTAAGTTTTATGTTGTTCGATTAGTGATCGATTTGATTGATAAAATCATTTTTCATAATAATTTTGCAACCAATTTAACCGATTGTTCAAAAAAACCAATTTTTAAAAAACCCGATGACAGTGGGTGGAGATAAACCGGTTGGCCGATTTTTTAGCCGGCTTTGATCACTATAAATCTATCCGAATCAGTGCGTCCAAATTTCCTTGGGTAATTAATAGACAGCAGATTTGTATTCAAAATCATATTTTGAACATACGGTTATTATTGAATGCCGACTTTACACAAATGATTTTCATGATAAGAAAATTAAAAAAACGATATATTTATTTATTTAATTTTATATTAACATATATTTTATATTAACAAATTCTACACAAATATGGATTAAATATAGGATTTGCATAAAAATCCGCTGTCTAGTTCTTATTTAATTTATTATTCTACATTAGGGGTTCCCTTCCGTGAATTCCCGAGTTCCAGGTAATTTTCTTCGATATTTCCTTTCATAGAATTTTCTCCTAAAGACCTACATCACAATGTGGATTTGTTTTAGAAATTGGTTTATTTTCCCGCGATTATATATGGTCAAAATTCAAATTAACAAGATATCAGACCAGTATTAATAATAAGGCTATTTTTTTCTTTAAGACGGGACAACTAGCTGTGACAACAAAAACCTTAATATAAAGTCAATAACTGTAAGGATTTGCTTTATTCGACATTAAATTACCGTAAACAAATGTATTAAATTTAAATTCTGGAGTAATAAATACATAAAATTGAATAGAAACTCTTTGATTTTGGTCCACTATAGCAATTGAAGTTTCAAAGAAATTCTAACAGAAAATTACTGCTATATTGTATAATATATTATGTTTTAATCTTGTAAAATATAAAATCTTTAGATATTTAAGAAGATGTCGCGATTTTCAGAATTCTGACAAGTATAATTGGTAATTATTCTTATATATACCGGGAATTCCCGGGAAATGATAAAATATTTCTAAGTTTGCCGGTAAGCCCGGATAAAAATAATACCTATTCTAAATTCTATAAACAAAACAAGCAATCAATTTATATTTTTAAAAATAGCTTAAAGATTATTTGATGCAAAATCTTGTAATGCTTTTAATGTAAACGAAATATTATTTAATATACATTTAGAGTGATCTAAAAAATGTGTTTTCTGCAATGTCGGTTTCTTGAAACCCGTAATTTAAAAAAAAACGGTTGCCAGGGTTTCTTTTTATGAAAAAACCGGTCGGACCGGGGTTTTCGGGGAGATTTTTCATTATGAAGTAATTCCACTCGTTCTCTGAGATAGGACAATTCTGATGTCATAATCAGATTCATTCCTGTCTGAAGTAACTTGGGGAACATTTTGGCAATTTTTGTTAAAATTATTTAGTATATTTTTTAATAAAAACAATATTCATAATTTATTTTGAACAGAATTCCAAAAAATATGGAGTTTAAATAACTTAAAATATCGATTTCACTTCGAATTTTGTGATTGTTTTTTTCGTTTTACGTTTTTTGGAGAAGCTAAATACGCTTCGGTTTCCAAATTCGTACGATTTGGATTTCTGTGACATGCCTGAATATCGATCAATCGAATATTTTTAAATGTCTGTGACAGTGGAAACAATTTCACAGTATACAGCTGAAAAATATCTACTGATCTGCCTGGGATTCGAACTGGACTTATGGTGAACGGACCCATAAGTCCACCTATGTACGCTGGCAAACGAAAAGTTCACTTCTTTCACATTTTGTCGATGTCATCAAGACATTATCAAAATAATCAGCAATAGCTGAGAGAATGGTAATAGCGGAGGGTAATCGCTCAGGAAAAAGTAAATAAATAAATATGGGAACATACATACATAGCTACATACATATGTCTTCTATTTCGGTATATACACAACAAAACACTTTGATAAGGCTGTGTCAAATCAGAGGGAAAAAAACTAAGCCAGTGTACACGTATCACAATAATATTTGTGCCCGCAACTATGAATACATTCCGTGAGGGGCGGAGGGAGGATTGGTTGGTGCAAAGGCGCGATCGTGTAGTGATCGTTTATGGCTTAATGCACCTATCGCGCGATAGCAACGCTCGCGTCCAGATACGACGCCACCACTTGTGAGTATAGAATAACAATAACAACAACAAATAATAACAATAACAAAAAACAAATCCAGCTAATAGTGACGATTATGGCTGTGTAGTAGCAGCCGCCGCAATCACAGCAGTTGTTAAACGCTTCGGATGGCAGTTGTCGACAATACCTGTAACATATCACTGGCACGCTTAGCACGGCCACGAGATACGGAAGCAATTGGTCTGTAAATTTCTGTATTCATCATCGAACAGGTGAGGTGGTCAAGAACGATGTCACCCTTCACGCGTATCCTAGTCCTTGTGCTCGCCATGGGCGGCGGAATGCTGTACAAGCAGATCTCCAACATGTTGGGCGATGTTGAAGCACCCCAGCTGCCCTTGAATCAATGGTGGGGCGACGAGGAGGAGCCTAAGGATTGGCAAGCCTACTTGGCCAATTCGTCCGAAGTAATTGGCAATCGGCTAATGTATGCCGATACGGTAAGTGGCCAGTCAGTCATTCGCACACATCATCCGTGATTGAATTCCTTCCGACCTCTCTAGACTTTGGATGATCTGCAGTCACAATTGAATCGCTCGCTACGTCTGACCGAACCCCTGGAAGATGTGGGTTTCGAATATGGTTTCAACTCGAAATTTTTACAAGAACTCGTGGAGTATTGGCGCGATGACTATATGCCGCGTTGGCGTGAACGTGAAGTGTTTCTTTGGCAATTCAATCACTTCACCACCGACATTCAAGGGTAAGTTGGCACATGTGTACATGTGTCCGCTGTCTTATCATCACCATCACCAACGACATCGACCATCGCTACAGTCGTCATTGCTTATCACTTGGAAGCCATTCAAGCACCAATGCCAACACATTCAATGCTCTCATACAATGTTCACTCTCCCAGATTACGCATGCACTTCCTACATCTGATGGTGTACGATGAGTACACGATTGATAGACATCATTATCCGGTTCTATTGTTGCACGGTTGGCCTGGTTCCGTTCGTGAATTCTATCCGCTGATCCACAAATTGCATCAAACCAAAAAAGACAAGAACAACAAGTACATTTTCAATGTTGTGGTGCCAAGTTTACCCGGTTTTGCATGGTCTCAGGTAAGTTGTAAATATAAGACTTCAAACCCGGACAAGTTGACATTTATAGGCAGCAAACAACCTTGTAAAACTTTTCTAAAAATAGCTATTCTGAGCCGACTATAAACAGTAGGTAATTTCACATTGCCGGCAAAGTAATTATTCCAACGAAACGTTGAGTGAGCGCACACTTAGCATACAATTGCAATAAGTTATTTTCCTGTTATGGAAATTTAGAAAAAAAACGAGAAGTTTTCTGTAAAATAATGAAATTAATTATGAAATATTAATAAACATGCGAATCAGAGCTGTTAAATTTCGATTACGATTAGTAATCAATTACATTACTTTTTAAAAAGAATCGTAATGATTATATAATCCACTATTCAACAATTTCTGATTACTAATTGATTACGATTACAAATAATCAAAAAATAATCAGGATTACTTGCGATTACTAAAAAATAACAATAACAGAAAAAATCAAAACTGATATATATTGAAAAGTCAAAAGTTTTGACAAACAGACTACTATGACTCTCATACCGATTTCGCGAGAATCAAAAGTAATCACAAAAAATCAAAAGTAATCTAAAATAGTCAAAAGTAATCAAAAGTAATCTTTTAAAGTAGTCTAACTCATTATACCCTCCACCTCCAGGATGGGGGTATATTCACTTTGTCATTCCGTTTGTAACACCTTGAAATATTTATCGGAGACCCCATAAAGTATATATATTCTGGGTCGTGGTAAAATTCTAAGACGATATAGCCATGTCCGTCTGTCTGTTGAAAGCACGATAGCGGCCGAACGAAATGAGCTAGAAGGTTCAAATTTTTCCTAAATTTGTCTTATGGTTGTAGATCGCTTGGGATTGAAAGTGGACGAAATCGGTCCAGAGGGAAAAATTTTTCCCTCACAAGTACTGAAAATACCCCTAATATTTAGAGTATTTCAGCATGTTTTTTGAACATATTAGCTTGTATTTACTTGATATTTGCAATTCGCATTCCCTCGACATTCTTTAATCTGCTGGTAATACTGTGGAATGCACTCCGTGGTGGAGGGTATATAAGATTCGGCCCGGCCGAACTTAACGCCTTCTTATTTGTTTTTGATTACATTTGATTATTTTTGATTATTTTTCAGTAATCCTGATTATTTTTTGATTACTTGTAATCGTAATCAATTACTAATCGTATAAAACTGAATGTAATCGTATTGTAATCATTACTTCTACTTTAAAAAAAAGTAATCTAATTACTAATGATTACGATTACTAATCATTACTTAACAGCTCTGATGCGAATATGAAGAACATACGGCGTTAAAGCATTTTTGTCATGATAAGCTCATACATTTCTTAATATTAGGACATTGTACGAATTTCATTCTAAACCATTTCCAACTGTAATAATAAAAAACGCCAATTTAAATTCAAAATTTCTAATCTGAAACATTTAAGGCATCGTTTCAAATTTTATAAAGATATCAATTGTAATGCAAATGCCATCAAATGAAATGGAAATGACATCAAATGAAATTCTATAACATTCATTTGATCTTCAAAAGACAACTAATGAAATTCAAAAATGCAGGTCGACTATACGATACCCTACACCACTCTCTGCGCCTATACATATTTTTTTAGCCCACAAAACATGCACTAGTCTGTTCATTTCTTACAATAGTTTTTCGTCATCTTTTCGTGTTTATTTAATTTTCTTTTGATGGATATAGATAAATCTAAAATATTAATTCAAAATATTTATTAAATATGCCGATCGACTTAGAATCACTTTTTGAATCGATTTAGATATCTGTCTGTCCGTCCCTCAATGGTTCAGAATCAAAATCCATCGGCCAAAATTCAATAACTTTTGTAGACATTGTTGAGTTCTGTAAAAAAACAATATTAGGCAAAGACCCAAGGATTACTTTGAAATATTAACATTAAAAATCTGGAACTACTTTACGAATTTTTCGATTTTAAAGAAAATTCAAATTTTTATTTTTATGTTTTTTAACATATTTTTACGTATTAGTTCATAATGCGAAGAAAAATTGTATATTATGATTACAGATTTTCACGTTTTTCAGATTTTGAATATTGAAAAAAACGTAATTTCTTTTTTTTTAATTTGTCTGTTTCTCATACATTTTAAGAGATTTTGAACTCAAAATTTTTTATTAGAAATTATGTTTGTGCCAAGTATAGTTTGGTTGTAATGAATATTATGAAAAATATCCTTTTTGAACAAATGTCTGACTTTGGACCAACACAACTTTTTTCCTTCAAAAGCCTTAAAGGAATCATATACATACATATTTGGAAAGGTTGAAGGGTTCTTCTGGTGCAAAAAAAGGATGAGTAATTTCCTCTATGCTGATGCTAAATTTATTATTTTTGAAGCAAATCGGTTCAGATCTGGATATAGCCCCCATACAAATTTCACTCCCGATTTGACTTCTTCCGTTCTAAAAACCACATATTTTACAATTTCCATATTTCAACCAATTTCCTTCAAATTTAGCACAAAACCTTACCAAAGCATCTGTGGAGAAATTGAATCAGATATGTTCAGATTTAGATATAGCTCCTATACATATTTCGCTCCCGATGTGACTTTTTCCCCTCTAGAAACCACATATGTTAACAGATTTTCTTCAAATTTGGCACAAATCCTTATATTTGGAAACATCTATGATAAAAGTGTGCTAAATCGGTTCAGTTTTAGATATAGCTCCCATACATAGCTCTCCATTTAACATTTTGGTCTCGAGGAACCATATATTTTAATCGATTTTCTTCAAATTTGCCATAGGAACTTATACTTCAACTGGAAACATTATAGTGAAAGTGGTTCGGCTTCATAAAAATGTCGTTTCCGATTTGACTTTTTCCGCTCTAGAAAACATATACATACATATTATATTAACCGATGTTCTTCAAATTTGGCAAAATACATTATATTTCAACTAGAAAAACTTATAGTGAAAGTGGGCCACAACTTTTCAGACTTTAATATAACCATCATACAAATGTCCTTCCCGATTTAACTTTTTTCTCTCAAGGTACTACAGATTTTGATCTAATTTAACAGAACATGTTATATGTCAGCCGGAAACATACATTGTGAACAACCCATACAAAAACTGTTCCCAATTTCACTTTTTCCCGAATTCAATTGTAACGGAGTAGAAAATGGAGGGTATCATATAGTCGGTCCTGCCCGACTTTAGTATTTCCTTACTTGTTATACCCTCCACCTCCAGGATGGGGGTATACTAACATTGTCATTCCGTTTGTAACACCTTGAAATATCATCGACCTGAGACCCTATAAAGTATATATATTCTTGATCGTCATAAAATTCTAAGACGATCTAGCCATGTCCTTCCGTCCGTCCGTCTGTTGAAAGCACGCTAGCATCTAAACGAAAGGAGCTAGAACGTTCAAATTTTCCATAAATGCGTCTTATAGTCGTAGATCGGTTGGGATTGAAATGGGGCGAAATAATAATAATAATATTTTAGCGTATTTAAGCATGTTTTTGAATATGTCTGTTTATATTTGCTTGATATTTGGTATGCGCATTCCCCTTATAGCAAAAAACGTGCACCATAAAGTGATTCTTATTTGTAGGGGGTGAAATGGGACGGAAAAGGGATAAAAATGGTACATATTAAACGACAGCAGCTAGAAAAACGAAATTCGGTGTGTACATTCCTCTAATTGAGTAGATACATAATATAAAAGTATTTTTTCCAAATTCTTACTTTTGAGGGGTAAAATAGGAATAGAGGGATAAAAATGGTACCAACCAAACGGCTGTACCTAGAATAATGAAATTCGGTGTATACATTCCTCTGATTGCATAGATAAGTAAAATACACCGATCGAAAAATTTCAAAATTCGTACTTTTTGGGGTTAAAATGAAAAAAGGGATAAAAATAGTACCAATCAAATGACCGCAGCTAGAGTCATGAAATTCGGAGTATACATTCCTCTGACTGCGTAGACACGGAAAATAGAAGAATTTTTCGAAATTAGTACTTTCAAGGGATACAATGGTACAGAGGGATAGAAATAGTACCAACTAAACGACTACAGCTAGAATGATAAATTTCTAATTGGGTAGAAACTTCAAATAAAGAGATTTTAGATAGTCGTACTCTTAAGGGGGTAAAAATGGTACCAACCAAATGGGCGCAGCTGTAATCATGGAATTCGGTGTATACATTCCACTGACTGCATAGACACGCAAAATAAAAAGTTTTTTCCAAATTCGTACTTTTTCTTTTACGGCAAAAATTGGTTGAATCATGAAGTTAGGTTATTTTGACTTTGCACATGTACGTCTGATAATGGATTTTCAAAATTTGTACTTTTGGAATTCAAATAGAATGGAAATACAACCAACTGCAGCAGCCACTATCTACCAATATTTATGGCCTTGAAAAAATTTTTAAAAACATAAATATAAGAATATTTATTGTTTGAATTGACGTATTGGTAGCATTACCTTATAAGCGTGGTTTGAAATAATTAAAATATTATACTTATTTATAAAATTAATTTTCCAATATTTGTATTTGTTTTGGTTTGGCTATATTAAAAAAATTGTATTTTCCTGTAATATTACTGCACTTCTACGAAAACCGACAACCTCTGTGGAATGCAATCCATGGTGGAGGGTATAAAAACTTCGGCCCGGCCGAACTTAACGCCGTTTTTACTTGCTTTTAATCTAATTATGTTGTGCGTCTAGGTAGTTAGAAGACTCTCCCTTTTTGTCTAGCTTTCCTCTTAAAAGTACAAATTTTGAAAAATCCAGATATAATACCTTGGTTGGTACTATTTGCATCCCATTTCGCGATTCTATCTGCAAAGTACAAATTTCGAAGAATTAATTAATGTTGTGCGTCTACGTGGTTGCAGGAATATACACACCGAATTCACGATTCCAACTGCAACATTTTATCCCGCTCACCCTTTAAAAGTACAAATTTTTAAAAATCCATTTATGTTAAGCGTCTATTCGCGCTATAGCTGCAGTACTTAAATTGGTACCACTTTTATCGCCTTTTAGTCGCACTCACTCCTTAAAGGAACAAATTTCGAAAAATCCATATACACCGAATTTCACTATTCTAGCTGCAATACTTTGGTTGGTACCATTTTTATCCCCTTTATACTTCTTCCCTTAAACGTACGCTTTTCGAAAAATCCATTTATGCTGCAAGTTACGTTGTCAGAGGAATGTACATAACGATTTTCACGAATATAGCTGCAACATCAAATTGGTACCATTTTTATTACTTTTGGTCTCTTTCCCCCTTTAAACGCACTAATTTCGAAAATCAGTCAGTCAGTAACACAACAGTTTTATATATATATGCAATAAATCGATTTTTAAGCGCGCCGTATGGCAGGTTGCGCCGTCTTGTTGGAACCAAATGTCGTTGATGTTTAGCTGATGTCAGCATAGCTCGGCACTCACCGTAACGGTAGCTCCTTCCTTATTTCTAATGAAATATGGACCGATGATGCCACCAGCGCGTTACAGCTACAATATGGTTTTGAATCAAGAAGAGTAAAATTAGTGCGAAAACGATCCTTGGACGAAGTGCTCTATGAACTTCGCGAACAGATTTATTCTTTTCCACAATTTGGTAGAATTGTTCTAATGTTAAACGATTCATGATGACTTGTCAAACCATAGTTATAGATATCGATAGTTATCGTTCAGCTTTAAAACACCCTTTACATAAAAAAATTTTGCTCACGATCACGCGTGATTCACGTAAATCACGAAACAATTTCAACAAAGAAATAAGTATTCCTATTGTAATTTGAAATGAGCATCACCGCGTAATTCCGAAAATTTATTATTTAAGTCAGTCTACGTTTGCGATGTTTGTCTTAAATTCGTAGTTTTTAAATTATACTACATCATATAGTTTAACGCAAAATAAGTTAAATATCAGATACAGACATAAAATCCAAGTAGAAAACAAAGCATATGCCACGATATTATATGATTTTTTAATTGAAGTAAGACTAAGGAGGTTTCCCATATAAATGCAGTGCCTAGTGTTGGCGCAGTGAATGCTTAATTAAATAATAGAAAAATTATACGAAGCACTTCGTTTTAAAAATAAATATATGTATATGTATATATATATATGTATATATATATATATATATATATATATATATATATATATATATATATATATATATATATATATATATATATATATATATATATATATATATATATATATATATATATATATATATATATATATATATATATATATATATATATATATATATATTTATATATATATATATATATATATATAAATGACTTTTACTTTGAATGGAAAAGTTCACAGTTTTAAACAAAACATAATAAAAATAAATGAATTAACTAATATGTGCGACTCACGAAAAAATCACGTGATTCACGCACAAATTATACTCACGCACGAACATTTTTTCGTTCCTCACGCTCACGTGAGTAAAATAAATTTTGCTTACGATAATGCGTGATTCACGCAAATCACGTGAGTAGCGCACATCTCTAGTCACGACCATAAATGCGAAAAAAGTGTGGAAGTTAGACTATATCTAAATATAAAACAATTGTTGTCATAATGGGATAGATGTACAGGCATGGCTACATTGATTCAGAAAGTAATTCCAGGTCCATCGGTATAATAAACGATGGGTGATCTCTCAATGACGCTACAACTAAGACAGCTCTACCTGAATCATCAATTGTGCCAGTTAGAATGATAGTAGTCTAAGTCACACTTTATCCGTTCTGAGGTTCCCTTAGAAGTACCGACGTTATCGATTTTTTTATAAAAGTTCGATATAGTAGTAGGATATTCTAAGAAAAAATGTTGTGCTAGGGTGCAAAAATATTTTTTAATTGACTCAAACATAAACCATTGTATTTGCATGTCAAAAATAAAAGTTCTTAAATTAGAGATCTGATAAAAGTAAAGAGAAAAATTGGCATATCTCATTTTTTTGTATTTTCTACTTGGACCACTATATCATTCTAACTGACACAATTGTCAATTGCAGGAATAACCTTTTTTTCCCGAAACGACGAATTTAATGAAGAGATGATCTTCCATCGCCCTCAATATACAAGTTTTGTATATCAAATTAGCATTAGCAACGGGGTAAAATTGTTCAATAGTATTTTTGTAAATTAGCTCCCATTTTCACAGTCTGGTTATCCAAAAATCCAAAGCAAGGCATTCGGATGACGAACAACATTTGGAAATGTTCATCCAATGAAGTGACAAAATAAAACAATCAATCATTTTTTGGAGTTTTGTGATATGAATTCTTAATGAACGAACGGAATTATGTATAAGATACATATTTATAGTAATAAATACATGTCGGCGCATCCGAGCTAAGTATGCGTAGTTTAAAAAGTGAGTTTTGCAGGAGCGTCGTTCAGAGTTTATTTTATATAACTAAGCTTATAAAAGTTAGAACATTTTTGAGCATTGGTTTGCTTGATCATTACCAATATTTGAGTGAGTTTAAGTTAAGGAACTAAGCATACTAAGTCGACTTATATACTACTGTTTGATGTAATAAATTGCAAATTTATTTATGGGTTTTCAGTGATACCAAAAAATGTCATTAGTTATAGCGATATCATCATTGATTTTACGATGAGGGCTGGTAATAAAGGGTGGTTAAACTTGAAGGGCCGATGTTGATTTTGAATAAAACACAAATTATTTAGGAAATTATTGTCATTGCATTTTATTATGATAATATTGGTAAGGTTCAATTATGTATGGAGCAAAATATCGGCCAAATGTCCGCCGCGACCTCGGCGGCACACCAAATTTTCGACGACGCTCATGCATAATGTGCCGAATATGCCGAATTATCTCATCCTTTAGCTCTTGAATTGTTGCTGGCTTATCGACGTACACCTTATATAACCCCAAAGAAAGAATTCGAACGGTGTCAAATCAGATGATCTTGGCGGGCAATTGTCATCGCCACCACGTGAGATAACACGGCCATTGAATTTGTCGCGCAAAAGAGCCATTGTTTCGTTAGCTCATTGATCATCCACTGTTGCCATTTCTTGCCACCATTCTGACCATTGATGACGTTTTGACGATTGGTCAAGATTCTTTAGTTTTTGAGTCAATTGCACTTTGTAAGTGTCTTTATACATAATGTTCATTAACGACGAGCGTGAGAGGTGCAATTGTTGGGCACGACAACGAGAATGAGAAAGTATATAAAAACAAGACGTTTGTACTTAGGCATCTAGTGTGGCGGGACAAATTAGTAGCAAAATACTTATTATTATATACATTAATGAAACTGGTTCATTATTCGGTTTCACAACACCAGCCTACTTCACAAAGTGTTGGCAGTTCCACTTCCATTTCTGCTGGGTCTTGGTCACACATGTATGCCCTTCCCCGTATTTGTCCTAATTCGCTGGAGCATCCACTTACATTTGACCAATAAGTCCTAACCAGCGCACGGTTCCAACTATATTTATGTTTGGGTACAACTCACGCAAGTCGTATCTCATGTTTCATACAACGTTTTCATAGCATTAGCGTCGTATTTACGGAGATTCCGTACTAACTAAAGTACCAATCATAGGCTTTTGTGGCGATTTATAAGTGATTGATCATGTCCTGGGAGTTTATCTGTCAAAAATATCAAAAGTATTATATGGATGTTATTTAAGAGCCGAAACGAAGCATACGAGGTATGTCCAATAGAAAAGGTGAATTTGGAAATTTCTCGAGCATTCGATTAGCGTTTTATATGTTGCCACACTTAACTCGAACATATGTTCTAGTTGAGTTTGTTTATGGGAGGCATAAAAGCACTGTCCAACAAATTAAGACTTTTTGAATGCAATATACATGTTGATTGAAACTTATAGTCCAGCGTTTGTAGCGAGTCACAGTTTTCATTTTTGGTCGAAAGTGTTTGTAAATTAATGTCTGATAGAATAAGAAATCTCTCTATAGTCACTATATTGTGGAATTTTGTGAGGATAGTTTTTGTGGAAGATAATAACCCTTTAGCTCGAGAAAATAAAAAAATACCTTTCAAAAAGGACATTAAAGGATTAAAATGTTCTACGAAAAAGACACCATTTTTGAAAATAAAGCTCTTCACGCTTAAATTGCAAAATTACACGCCAACTTATACAACAAAATTATTAGGGATAAAATTGGTCCATGTTTTGGAAGATGTATCTTTTACGACAAAAAATTTATGTATTTCGGTAGATCACGGTAAACAAAAAATACAAATTGAATATTTGTGCAAAATTTTCATTTTCGCGGGAGATATGGCTAAAATGATTTGTTTCTCGAAAAAAGCTTCAAATTGACTCCACTCTGGATGGTTAAGATCTTCCACAAAAATGATCCCCATAAAATTCCACAATATATGTAGTTCTGAGAATAAGAATTCTCTCACTTTTTTCGCTTAGTATAATGCTCTCTTCGACCAAAAAATGAATACTTTAATGCACTGTAGAAAGAAACTCAGCCCAGCTCGACTATAAGTTAATTCTACAAAAATGATCTGCTCAACATGACCTTTCAGAATTATAGGGCCCGTACTCTGTTCCAAAATGCTGTTGGACAGTGTAATTAGACGTGTTTTGCTAGTTGCTTTAATGTGCTTCAAGAGGCGTGAATGTTTTCATTGTGAATCGCCAATTCGGTTGTTATATCAAACAGTGTTTTTAGCAAAAGGGCCTGCAAACAACATCTCTAGGTCGGACACTACATGGTACATGCACCGATGATTCTAAATTATATTTTTAACTTATTAGACAAGAATCGATTAAACAACTATATAAAAATGTAGTTTTAAGGTAGATGGACATATCAACCATGCATGGAATTGGGCCTTTGAGGTTCATAAATGTCCACGCATTTGATAATTATCTTTATTTAATAAATATATGATCGTTCGTTCGATAACTTAAATTTGCTAATTTTTTTTCCTTTTAGGGCACCTCCAAGCGCGGGCTTGGTCCGGCTCAAATCGCCGTCATGATGCGCAACTTGATGCTGCGTCTGGGCTATAATAAATTCTTTATACAAGGCGGCGATTGGGGGTCCGTAATTGGTTCTCACATTGCAACCCTATTCCCCGAAAACGTTCTGGGATATCACTCCAACATGTGCACAGTGATGAGTCCAAAATCTCTTGTTAAAGGTTTTGTGGCTGGTACGTTCCCCAGCATATTCGCTCCCAAAGGTTATGAGGATTTCTTTTTCCCCAACTCCGAGAAACTGGGATACCTTCTGGAAGAAACTGGCTACGCCCATTTACATGCTACCAAACCCGATACAATTGGGTCAGCCCTACACGACAATCCAATTGGTTTGGCCGCCTATATACTGGAGAAGTTCTCAACTTGGACGAATGCTTCGTACCGTCAGTTACCCGATGGTGGTCTGCCGAAACGCTACAAACTGGATGCTCTGTTGGATAATGTGATGATCTACCATTTGACCAATTCCATAACGACATCACTGCGTATTTACAAGGAAGAGGCTTCTGCTGAGCAGAGGGCACTGCAATTGGGTCGTGTTCCCACGAATGTTCTTACGGGCTGTGCCCGCTTCAAGAATGACATGGTGCACTTTTTGGACTTCCAGCTGAAGGATAAGTATACGAACTTGATTCAAAGCACCTATTACAAGGAAGGCGGCCACTTTGCCGCCATGGAGGTGTCAAATATTTTGTATCAAGACTTTATCAATTTTGTCAAAAAAGTGGAAAAGATTAAGAAGATTTCTGGTTATAAAAAGGAATTGTAATTGTGTGAAACACATACAAACATAGATTTGTTCATAAGTAGATATTTTTATGTAAGAACTGATTTCCGAAATAAAGTTTAAATGATTTTTTAGAATAATTGTCGAATTTAACTCATTCCGGATATTCACGCAGTACGAATATCTTTATCTCGTTATAGCGAAACTCATACTTTTTTTAACTTTTTTCATTTTTACAGGTTTTATATAAGCTAGATCTTTTTTGTTTGGATTTTCGAATTTCGAAAAATTATAAGTTAAGTTTTTTATAAAGGCGGATTATAATTCTGATGTTATATTTGGGTGTTTTTCATGCTGGTCAAACTTGAACATTTTTTAAAGTCAAACATAATTTAAACAAGTAAAAACGGCGTTAAGTCGGCCGGGCCGAACTTTATATACTCTCCACCATGGATTGCATTCCTCAGAGGCTGTCAATTTTCGTAGAAGTGCAGTAATATTACAGGAAAATATTTATTTTTTAATATAGCCAAACCAAAACAAATACAAATATTGAAAATCCATTATCTCACGTACAAAATGCAAAATAACCTAACTTTATAATTTAACCATTTTTTTCCGTAAAAGTACGAATTTGGGAAAATATTTTTATTTTGCATGTCTATGCGGTCATTTGGTTGGTACCATTTTTATCCCCTTTTTCCTATTATTACTATTAAGGGGGTAATTAAGAGTACGACTTTCTAAAATCTCTTTATTTTACGTGTTTACGCAATTAGACGAATGTACACACCGAATTTCATCATTCTAGCTGTAGTTGTTTAGTTGGTACTATTTTTATCCCTCTGTACCCATTGTATCCTTTGAAAGTACAAATTTGGAAAAAACTTTTATTTTTCGTGTCTACGAATGTGTCGAGGAATGTATACACCGAATTTCATGACTCTAACTGCGGTCATTTGGTTTCCATTTTAACCCCAAAAGGTACGAATTTCGAAAAATTCGTTTTTTACGTGTCTACGCAATCAGAGGAATATATACATACCCAATATGAAGTAAGTACAAGCAGATATATTGAAAATATATGCTTAAATATTCTAAAATATTGGAGGTTATTATGGGTATTTTTTTTCCTTGTGAGGGAAAAATTTTCCCTTTGGGCCGATTTCGCTTAATATTAGGGAATATTATGGGCATTTTGAGTCCTTGTGAGGGAAAAATTTTTCCATTTGGGCCGATTTCGCCCAGTTTCAATCCCAAGCGATCTACGACTATAAGACGCATTTATGAAAAATTTGGACGTCCTAGCTCCTTTTGTTTAGATTGTAGAGTGCTTTCAACAGACGGACGGACGAACATGGCTAGATCATCTTAGAATTTTATGACGATATATGCCTCCTTACAAGCATCTCATTGAGTTGCATATGTAAGTATGTGTATATGCATATACATATCTATTTTGGAAATTTTAAAAACTTATTTGTATTTATATTTATTTCAAAGAAAACTAAAAATTATTTTAAAAAACTGCGCGATTTTTCCAGAAGGTCTGACTATAATTTGGATAGATGACCTCAAAAAAGAAGAAAAATTGGTTATTGATTATGGAAATTCGCAAAAAAAAATGTGTATTTTTATTTAGAGCAAAATTAAAAATTAGGAAAAGGAAATAAAAATAATTATTACATGTACTTCAAGGGAAACTAAAAGGAAAACACCTCTGCTCTATGAATGTAAAATTTTGCCAATATATCTCTTTTCGTTCAGTAGTTATAAAACTAATTTTAAAAAATCCATTTGAAAACACTGTGCAGCATCAAAACAAATGATTTGAACGACACGATCGCTCAAACTATAAACATCACCCTCAATTGTTAAAGAGTCGCTCGCTAACTCGTGGGATATAGGAATCCTCTGAGATCACAACTGTCATGTGTCACACATGCATGGAATGTGAATACGGACAGAGTTGTCTCAGTTTTACCAACCATTAATCATAGATCAATATTAAATATGGAGATATGAAAGGCTTATATCTCCATATTTAAGCTCTCTTGCATTCTCTCTCTATCACACACTGCCTCTTATCCACTGCTTAATAATAGCCTGCTTTGTAAATGAACTTTAATAGTCAGGGTTGGGAAGAATGAATTACAAACAAAGGGATGAATTTTGTCCGGATTTATGAGAACAGTTTTCGTTTCTTGCCAACAGTTTCTCTGCTCGGCTATCAGCGAGGGAGTTGTGGGTTCAATTCCCACCACAGGCACTGGTTTGTCACTTCAATAACTAGCGATTATGGTCTTAGGGCCGGTGACACCAAACAGAATAAACTCAAGTTAGTGTTATCCGAAGGTTATAGCTTTGAGTTTGTGTAGGATTTTACAGTCACTTGAGTTTAATTTGTTGTACAAAGTTGAATGATGAGTAATTCCAAACGAGTTTGCTTAAATACATGACATTCATATAATATATTTTAATTTTTAGCTCCACCTTAGAATCGAGTGTATATTAATTTGTTATTCCGTTTGCAACAAATCGAAATATTTTTCGGTTACCTCATAAAGTATATGTCACTATTTCCACGATGTCTTTTTTGCTAGACTTTCATTTTCTTTTGAAGTTTCTACGTAGACGTGTGAATTTACATGATGACTTTTTTCTTGAAAATCTGCTTGATTTCTCAAACAGATTACTATATATTCTGGGTCGTGGTAAAATTTTAAAACGATCTAGCCGTGTTCCTCCGTCTATCTGCTGAAAGCACACTAGCTCCCGAAAACAAAATGAGCTACGGCCTTCAAAATTTTCACATATGGCACAGAGGGAAAAATTTTCCCAAGGACTGAAAATACACCCTAATATTTATAGTATTTAAACAATTTTTTTAAATTTCCGTCTTATATCAAATTTGGTAGATACACTCCCACATAGCGTGAACTCGCGTTCATGGAAAATTATATATGAAATCTAGAGCAGAAAAAGTAAAATGTAAAGTAAAAAGTAAATATGAGCCAGTTTGACCTATTTTCACTATAGATGTTTAGGTGTTCTCTAAATTTGATCAACATTGATTGGAATCGAAAATTGTATGGGAGCTATAACAAATCTGAATCGATCTCACCCGATTTGCTACAAAATAAATAGCGTACGTCCTTAGCCCGTAAACTTTGTTAAGCCAATTTTTGTAAGGATCGGACAAAGATGGACGGACAGACACAGACGGAAATGACTAAATCGATTCAGAAAGTGATTTTAAGTCGATCGGTGTACTAAACAATGGGCCTATCTTGCTTCCTTGTGTGTGTTACAAAGAAATTCACTAAGACATAATAGGGCAGCAGGTAAAATCATTAAATTCGGTATTTGTATTCATCTGACTGTCAGTGGTCATTGTTTTCAAAATTACTTTTTTAATACTATAACAAATACATCAGATCATGAATTCCACTATTATTATAATGTTCTTAATATGGCGCTGCAATTATACATAAAGTCGACAGACTCTAATCTGTCGATAATACTGTGGAGTACACTCCTTGCTGGTGGGTATATAAGATTTTACTCAGCCAAACATAACACTTTTTTAATTGTTTATTTTATTCTTGATTGGGTTCTTGAGTCCATAACTACTAGACCTTGATTGATTTTTGATTTTTGCATATTTTTCATTCTATTGAAAAAAAAAACTGAAGTCGTATCTTTCCAATATAAAACATTATATTTGTATGCAATATCGAAATAATGCAAAAATTCGAGGTCAAATAATTACACATCCTCAATTTAGAATAAATTGATGTGATTTTACTACAGACCAGGAATCCGAAATAAAAAGCTAAAATTTGGATATTGTCTTGGCTTAAGACATTTTCGCATCTATGTATGTATATTTTATAGAATGCATCTCCAATGGTGTAAAAAAACGGAATTAGCAAATAATGAAAATCATGGCAGCCATTTTGATTTTTTAGCAGATTCGAAATTTCCGACCTCCAAAACCTCTTTTCTTTGCACCGCTTATACCAGAATTATATACCAGATATATAATCGCTTGTCCAGATATGCACCTACTTTTTTGAGCTAAGGATGTTTATGTACATTTGCATTTATGTTAGTGAATTAATAATAAAGTTTTTAAGTTGGAATGTTATTAAAATATTGACACAGCTAATTTTTCATATTTCCGATAGGATATTTTCACATACACATACAATACCAAAGCATCACATACAGTATAAAGCGTATGCTTGCGACTCGTTTTTCAACCCCTTAGACATTTAAAGTTCCCGCCTCTGCGTCTGCTCTTATAATCCTAAGAATAGCACGAGGAGATGCTACAACAAGAGAATTTGCATCGAACAAAAGCAGATTCAGAAATAGAGTGAACAAAGCGATTATCAGACGTACATAGGTGCATACCAATTCAATCGTGGTACCGTTAGAAACCAATGAGACATTGATCGTCATCGAATTAAAATAAATTGAATTTGTGGTGCAAATATTGAAAACAAAAACATCCTTGAATATGCACAAAACAGAGTTAAAACCGACCGTGACATTAACAAGTGCCACTGTAGACAAAATGTCGCGTCACGACATGTTGGAATGGGTTAACAGTACCGTCCATGGACAGCATAAAAAGATCGAAGAGCTGTGCTCAGGTAAGAAACAATAAATGACTTACTTCACTGACGACTTATGTCCGATGGATTATGTTTATTACTTCAGGTGTGGCCTACTGTCAAATGATGGAACTATTGTTTCCCAACTGTATTGGCGTGAAGAGAATAAAAACAACAGCCAAGCTGGAACACGAATTTCTCTACAACTTGAAACTGTTCCAAGCTGCCTTTATAAAGCTCAGTTTCGACAAATCCGTGCCTATCGATCGCTTGATCAAAGGAAAATTTCAAGATAATTTCGAATTTCTACAATGGTTCAAAAAGTTTTTCGATACGCATTCGGGCGGCAAAGAGAATTTAAAGGTTCCCGCAGCTCTTGCTGCAGCGTCTCAAAACGCCCCGAAGCCCATACGAAAACCGGCATTAGGTGGAGGAGCGAAAACTGCTGCAACCAAGCAAGATGTGCTGAAGACGCCGAAAGGAGCACAGTCACATGGGGAGAGACAAGTCTCACCTTCAAGTTTGCGGACACTGCAAGAGACCCAGGAACAGTTGGCAGAACAAATCTTAAGTGTAGAACACGAAAGGGATACATACTATAAAAAACTGGCAGAGATTGAAGTCATGTGAGTTGCATACTACTTGTCTTACGCATGGTAAAATCAAATTAATTGAAATAATTTTCCTACTCTATCCGACAGACTCAATGACTCGCTGCAAAATAATCTGTACGTCGATTGGTGCAATCGCGCCTTGGCCATACTATATACCACAGATGATAATGATAACGCCACTGCTGTAGATGAGCTGGCAGAACAATATGTTCAAGGTGTGTCATTAGAAACCGATATATAAATTTTTTTTTCATCATTATTTCTATATTGATTTGTAAGAAATGTATTATTAAAAATAAATCAAATAAATATTTATTAATTAAACAAAAAGTCATTCAGTATCATTATCCGATGGCGATGACTGAGAATTTGAACTTGCATAATCACAGACTAAAGCTAGGCTTTTTGGTAAATCTACTAAGCATGGGATATCATTAGTTGCCGATGTTTCAATATCAGAAGGTATTTCTTCAATACTCTGATTGCCATTGATATCTCTAGTTTCCACCGACTTCTCGTTTGCTTTACCACCATCTAAATTAGTTGGCGATTCCGTTGAAGTCGTTTTCCTTTTGATACCCAGTTGTTCGTATTGCAGGTGGGAATCTAAGGCCTTTTGACGCTTCAAACCTCCAAAGGTTGTCTGCGTGGCACTAGGAAGGGCAGGTTTTAAGAGAATGTCCAAACGTTTCTCCTCTGCTCGTTCGTGAGCCGACTTGCTTTGAAGCTTCATTAAGGCAGCCATTTGGCGATCCTGTTGAGTCTCTGGCAACAAGCTGATCTCCAAACTACTTTTGTGCAGTAATTTCTCGTCCACATCTTTCAGTGCTTTCAGTTCCTTTTTCTTTGTCTAAAGATATAGAAACATTGCAATTATTCTAAAAAACAAAGGAGCAACGGTCCAATTACTTACCCTAAAATCTGCCCTTAATTTACTGTTGGCCTCATAACAATCATTCCAAACGGTCTTATTGCGGTCAATTAGTTTTTCTAGCATTGGTTTAGCTTGTTCACCGGCATTTAGATCTTTGGCCTGGTGCTCCAACTTGTACATGGCATCGTCAAATAACCGCTTTTGCACTTCCTTCGTTTCCGGTACGACTTGTTCATTTTGCGTGGGATCCCAACGATTCTCCTGACGTCGTGCTCCAGATAATATGACGTAGTCTAGATTACCCGGATCCGTTTGTATTTCAAAATGATTATCACACAGATGACATTTCATACGGAACTTATAGATCGGCGTGGAATAGTACATGCCCACCTTGGTTTTCTCCGCATTGTATCGCACACCCATTCCAATATGATTCTTGCAACCATCACACCAGATATTGTAGGGCATCTCAAATCGAATGATCAGGATGCCCAAATGGATTTTCCGGGCCCTTTCACGCAGTGCATGTGTCCCCCGGAACTTATTGAGGCCACCTTTCTTGGGATCATAATCCGGGGGATAGTATTTATTTTGTCCTTTTCGTTCACCCATATTTGTCTAGAGTTAACAACAGTAACTGGCGTAAGCAAGCAATCACAAAAAAAATAAAATTGAAGTAAATACAAATAAACGTTCTTCTTCTTCTGTAAATAAACGTTGCTGTCAATAAAAAACAGCTGTTTATAATTAGAGTGTTGCCAATCTCTGTAACTTACATTGGGCACAACCTAATAACAAATCCGATTCCAGTACTCATATTCTGTACTCTAGCATCGAGAAATTTCTCACGCGGAACATGTGAAATGAAACAGAAACGTTATACAGGAATGTGATGGCTTTCGCCGTGCTTTGGTTTCGCTTTACATTCTGAAATCACATGAGTAAAGACCATTTTAAACACACAAAATATTGGGGCAACACCAGTGTAAGTGTGTGATGACTTCCACGTGGAAACGAAAGATCAACAAAAAATATGTTTTCTTGCACAATCATGTTCAAAATATATTCTGTTAACCATTTCAATAATAAATGCACAATTTGGACGTATAATATGCAACTTTCCATAACAAAAACATTTCAATAGGCCTGTTCGATTGAGCTTTCTAGCTTACGATTAAGAGACTTGATAAGGTGGCATCATTGGTTTATCTTAAATGAATCAACAAGAAAAATCTGACAGCGACGCTAAGACAGTAGTAAGCTACTTTCTTGTTAAGCGAGTAAACTACATACAAAAGTTAAGCTAGTAAGCCCAAACGAATAGGCCTAATGTGACAACAAATTGGAACTGAAATGTGGCAACAAAATAAAGTTTAAAGTAAAAATCTGGCAACACAACTAAGAGAGTAGTAAACTACTTTCTTGTTAAGCGAGTAAATTCCATACAAATATTAAGCTAGTAAGCCCAATCGAACAGGCCTATTCTTCCATTTTCGTTTAAAAGCGAAATTCATCACGTACCCGATTTGACAAACATTACAAACATGCAACTTTGTAAGTAAATTCGATTTGGGAGAACATTCTTTCACCATATGTTTTTTCTTACATTACCGGAAAATGTGAAAAAAGCTGTTTCTGTAAAATATTCAGTCGAGAAGATTCAACTTCGAACTGTCAAATATACTCACATTTGAAAACATTGCGAGAAAGAGTATTTCACACATTTGTAAACCAAAAAATAGAAAAACCAACACAGAAAATCTATAAACGGTTGTTATTTATTTATTATTTTGTAAAAAGAATTTTGATTGATATTCCGGAACAATAAACCCACTTCCAAATTTATTCTTTCTTCCCGCTTAATTCGATCACACACACTATGTAGCATTCAGCAATACGGCATACATTAAATAGCACAAGAAATAAATTATTTTTGATAGATTTCTATCTATTTCTTATTTCTTGATTGTTGACTTGAAGTTTCTTCTTTTCTTTGTTTACTTTTTTTGACATGTAACTGGAAAGTTCCAATAACACATTGTCGTTTTTCACATTGATTTTCAGATTTACTCACATATCGAGAATCAGTTGAATTTTTTGTTTCAAACTTTTTCGATGCGAGTAGTTCTCACAAAAGTTACAGAACAGGGGTACTGATATTTGTAAATCCACCTTATGTCATTACAGTTAGATTTCGCATGCAGTGTGGCAAGGCTATTAGACAGCGTTGAAATCAAGTGATATCAGCTCAAGATCGATTATGACGAAATCTTAACAAATGTAGCATTTTTCGATGGAAAATAAGTTTCAACTTTAACTTAAGTCTTATAGGTTTTTCAGACTGCTTCGAGCTGAAATATAAATACAAATTCGACATTTGTAAATCGGCCTTGAGCTGAACTCGCTTGGTTTCGCATGCGCTCTGAAAAGGTTAAAGTTCATTTTACACTATTAGCCTTTCCACACTACATGCGAAATCATTAGATTACATCTTCGAATGGCATAGGATCGATTTTTAAATGTCAAATTTTGTGTGGAATCTGATATTTCTAAATCGAATTTTAGCTGAAATCGATTCGCATCCAGTCTTAACAGGTAATAACAATATATTTTGACAAAACTACGCTTTCCACAAAATTTTTAATTTGTAGGTCAACTCAATAAAGGCACTATTAGACTATCCGATCATGTATTTCGATCTGTCAACAGTGTGTGTGTGTAAAAATCGAACAGTCTGAACAGTCCTAGCATGAGTGGGAAATGAGTCAAATGGCAATATTTTTTTACATTAAAAAAATGAGGTGTTCATTAGAGCGTACCAGGTTACAAGTAAAAAAAAAAAAAGTTCGCCGTACACCTTCGAATATGAAGTATTATTGAAAGGTAGTTTCAAAAAAATTTTTTTTATTTTTTTATGCCGAACGTAGGGGTCGCGCTTTTACATTTTTCTATATAACTTCTGCATTTATAAACGGATTTTAAAGTGTGATACATCGATGTTTTTGTCCGATTTTTTTGTCTTTGAAGTCATTGAGCTCAAACATGATTCATGATTTTATGCGAGCTTTAATTTTCGATTATTAGAGTGGTACATTAGGGTAGTAGCAACTGAGAAATGATGGGTAAGTACCAGAAGGGGGTGCTTGAGCTCAATGACTTCAAAGACAAAAAAATCGGCCTCGTCGAGACAAAAACATCGATGTATCACACTTTAAAATCCGTTTATAAATACAAGTTATATAGAAAAATGTAAAAGCGCGACCCCTACGTTCGGCATAAAAAAATAAAAATTTTTTTTTTGAAACTACCTTTCAATAATACTTCATATTCGAAGGTGTACGGCGAACTTTTTTTTGAGGTACGCCCTAGTGTTCATAGATATATAAGGAGTCTACAATATATAAAATAACTTCAAAATAGTACCAATATTGAAACGAATTAATGTCTGTAAATGTGTACTCGCAATTTTTACAATTGGTATTTTTGTGTCTTTGCACAAATATGTTTCTTGTTGTCGTCTTGATTTTGCTTTTGCTATTGCAATCAACATTAATATTTGATTTCAATGTCCTATGCTTTCTTTATGTATGTTTTCTTTATGTACAATACTGCGTTCGGATATATACAAAAAATCGATTATAGCTTAGCCTTGTCACACTGCATGCGAAATCTAGCAGACATGACATAAGGTCAGAACCCATACAAATTTGACATTTGAAAATTGACCTTATATCATTTTTGCTAGATTTTACAGGCAGTGTGACAAGGCTATTAGTACACTCACAACCAACCGGAAGTTGAGAAAAACGCTGTGCCGAAAACAAGAAGTGTTGGTGTGCCCGAATCTATATTCTTAAGCGGGTATTAGACGGACATACATGTCTGTAGACATGTGTGACATACATGCTATTAGACACGACATACATGCTATTAGACAGTGTTTTTTGGTATGCCATCACACATGTCTACAGACATGTATGCCCGTCTAATACCCGCTTTAATATATATGTTAACGTATATGCACGCAGAAAAAAACTTGTGTAAAAATACCGAATTCAACTTTATAAATCTTTTTATATGGAGTTGACAGAAGTTAATGCTAAATTTCCCTCGTACATGTGTAAATTACACATGTGCTTCTTTTGTATAAATAACTAAGTTTACTTGGTAGGTGTTCAGTGCTTATGTACCTTAAAATATTCAACCATATTCTTGTGAAATTACAAGTTATTTATTTTGCACTCGCAAAATGAAGATTGATTAATCTTTTAATTTATTAATATCAATTTTAGTTATATTTCGGAAGTCTGGAATATAATATGATGTTCTCCTTCAATTAATGTCAATGAAGTTCATTTAGGAATTGTTGGAGCAACATTATGCAGTCTCAACAAGTGATGCCGTAAATGGTTTCGGTAGTAGTGGTATTTATGCACTACGCACAACAACATTTGGTTCTCCGCCCGGTGGTGCTGGGACATATTTTGTATTTAGTAAAGAAAACAGCAGCGGGCCTCCATTATCGATTGGCACCAAAGCCAGTGCGTATTTGGGGAAAGCCGAAAAACGTACAATTATAACAAGGTAAGTGTGGCTGTGTGTGTTTTCAAAAGTTTCTTTAGTCATTATTATTTAATCCTTTTATGATTGACAGTTTACTTGCTGTAGGAGTGGCGGTGGTTGTGCCTCAGCAGCATACATACAATATGTGGGTAATGACAACAGCAACATCATCCATGGCAGTAATAACCAACACCACACCAACAACAGCAATATTGATCAACAAAATACTGTTGTTTGAGAACGATATACAACAGAAACCACAAACCCATATTGTTGCTGGTTAACTCATCGCAACAGACAGCAGCTACAACATAAGCCTCATCTGTAAGTCGATGCCCAATCAACACACCAGCAGCAACGACAACAGCAATCCCGTATCCCCAGCAGTCTGTTCTATGCACCGATACGACCCGGATCCCCCACGGAATCGGGCCAAGGACTGCAACCCCCACAAGCAAGTATAAAAATTTTTAGGTGGCTACAACAACAACAGCAATCCCACGAAAAACAATAGAAACATCAAAGAAAAAAGCCTTAAATCCTGTGAGTGTAATATTTAAAATAAACATTGTTTTGTTTTGGAAGAACAAAAAGCTAATTAAGTCATCATCGTTTTTATTTCGGTGGGAAATAGAAAATCAATAAGATTTAGGTCTTATTAGGTCATATTATTAAATTTAGCTAAAAAATCCAAATTAGATAAATGAAACATGGTGTTGGATTACTTATATTCCATCAATTTGTATATTTATTTCTTTATTTTTAAATACTGATAAATGCAAATTGTCTGAGAGAACAAAGCGATTTGAAATACAGCCAAACATACAAGGTAATTTTACACAAGTTTGTTTGTATGACTAGCAGTAGTTGTTTTTGGTACCAAATTACCCAAGTGTTTTGTATGAGTTGCCAAAGAACTTTTAAAGTTGTATTTCACCTAAGAAACTTAGGCAAATTGTACGCTTTTCTTGTATGATTTCTCACATTTTTTCTTTGCGTGTACGTTCCGAATAAAACACACATTCATGTACGTTGATCTCTCTTGTTTGTTCCGAAGTTAAATCTATAAATCCCTTAAGTTTCCCCAGTCTGGTAACACTGCTCGCCGCATGCATTTTCTGACGTTTCTTATAAGAACTAGCGGAGAGAAGTTGAGAACAGTGTTACCGCTGAGAAATTTCAAAAAGTATCACAAAAGGGGATTTCTTCAAAAAAGTGGCACATTTGTTAGAAAAAAGTGGCACAAAAAGTGGCACACTTTTTTAGTTTTTATTTCGAGAAAACAACAGATTACATGCAGTTAACAAAAACAATTCAATTTGTATACATATATATATTAGGCTGGGTCGCAGTCCATACAAATGGAAAAACAATTTCCAGTCACACCATGAAAATAAAGTTTGGATTGTTTAATGATGATTTGCAAAATATCACGTTGAGAACACCCTAAAAATTGTGTTTTCTCATGCATTCTTGTCTTAGAGTAACTTATTGGACGTTTATAGTAATTCGTAATTTTTATGTATTTTGTTAACTGTAAACTTTTTCCTATCACGTTGAGAACACCCTAAAAATTGTGTTTTCTCATGCATTCTTGTCTTAGAGTAACTTATTGGACGTTTATAGTAATTCGTAATTTTTATGTATTTTGTTAACTGTAAACTTTTTCCTATTTTGTGGTAGTATCTCATAAAAAATAAATAGCTGCCGTCAATACCTTTCGAATAACCTAAATAATGTAGATCGGAAATAAATTGACGCCGCAGCGCTAATTTTTGTAAAAAGAATTTTGGATCTGAAAAACCATCTCCTGTTTCCAAGAAATATGAGTTTTTAGCTGTAACTTTGAAAACCCACAAAAAATCAATAAGCGTCCAATAATATGACAATTGAGTGACAAATTTATATTTTAAGTGCTTCCAAGGGTATATAAATTCTGGGGGGTGACCGTAACAGTTCATTTTCGTGACCCATATATATATACTAAACTAAAAAATAAATTAAATCACATTTTGGTATTTATTTTTAGTTACTTTTTGGTAACTTCTTTCCCATACTTTTCATTACTCTCAGCTTAGAAAAACGCGCTCTGCGCAAGCACTGCTATGAGGCAAAGTAAAAACATATGTGGCAAATTGATATGAATCATTTAAATTATTTTTTAAATTTCCCACTTTATACCAGAAAACTTCGACATTAGTAATTGTTGCATACTGCTCGTAAGATTTATCATTTGACTTATATTGTAATAATTTTAATTAATTTACAAAAGCCTGTGGTTTCCTAATTACATCACTAAATTCAGCCCCGTTGGCAAAATAGTTGATATCATCGTTAGATTTTATATAAAAAGTGTCTAAGAATCTTAAACTATTCAGTTTTTTGTCATTTATATAAACTCTTGAAAATATTTTTATAATCGATATCTATGTAAACATTATAAACTCTTTTTTCCATGCTTTATATAAGGTTACTTTCTATATATGTTTGTGTGCCACAAAATTTGAAATCAATTTTTGAAAGCTTTTTTCTCAACCAATTTTGCTCAAATTTTGCACACTTAATCATTTTCGATGACAATACAAGGAAATGGAAAAATTTGACCAATTGGACAAAGGGGCGTGGTACCTCCCATACAAACCACAAATTAAAAATCTATTATTTCTGCTCCTGATAACGGTATTTAAACAAAATTTGGTACGTCGGTTTGGTGTGCATGTTGTAAGTGCTGCTGCAAATATGGGCGGGATTGTACAAAGGGGCGTGGTACCTCCCATACAAACCACAAATTAAAAATCTATTATTTCTGCTCCTGATAACGGTATTTGAACAAAATTTGGTACGTCGGTTTGGTGTGGATTTTTTAAGTGCTGCTGCAAATATGGGCGGGATTGTACAAAGGGGCGTGGTACCTCCCATACAAACCACAAATTAAAAATCTATTATTTCTGCTCCTGATAACGGTATTTGAACAAAATTTGGTACGTCGGTTTGGTGTGGATTTTTTAAGTGCTGCTGCAAATATGGGCGGGATTGTACAAAGGGGCGTGGTACCTCCCATACAAACCACAAATTAAAAATCTATTATTTCTGCTCCTGATAACGCAGTAATTTTTCCTTCTACAAAAGATAACTAAAAAAGAATTTCTAGGCCCAATAGAATTCTGCTTGCATAAAGCATGGATTTGAAAAAAAAAAATTTTTTTTGATTTACTAGTTTAAAATGCTTTTAAAAAGTTGTTTGTCATCGAAACTATATCTTGTGTGAAGTCTCACTTTGAAAACTTTTGTTTAGTGAGTTCATGATTTTAAGAATATAAATTTTAAATATATCTTATTTTTTGTTGACAGTTCTTGTTGAATAATTTTATTAGGGCTGTTTTTCTTTAAGCCGGGATAACAAGCCGCGATAACAAAAACGTTAATAAAAATGTAATTTTTTGCTCAAAATAAAAAAATATTTTTTCACATTGTCGCCAACTACAATATAAATATATAATATATGTATCAAAAGAAATTTCGACTTTATTGGACTTAGCCTCGACGACGGAGAACGATTGTTTTGTTCACATCATTAATAGTGAAATGTTTGTTCGTTGTCCTGTCGCTTCGAAAACTTTAAATTCTTTATTTTTGGCGTTCGGATACATGCCCAAAATCTAATTTTCCCGGATTTTAATTTTTTCATATGGAGCTTGACAGGGAAAATTGCCACTTTAGTGGCACAACGGTAACACTGGTTGGTTGGAATCCTCTCGCTTATCTCTCTCACTCCCTGTGCTCTCCTGTGGTGAAATCAGCAAACTCACCACTACTGCAATTCTTTATGCTCTCTCATTCTTAAATTGCAGATTCTCCCATTCTAATCCATTCTATACTCCCCTATACTCAACTCTGCGCTCTGCTTCTACTCCTTTTTTTGCAACTCGCAACTCCTTCCACGCAAAGCTCCCAAAGCCCGCGCCCGTTAAATGTGATTGTGATTATAAATTAAATTTAATTATGTACAAAAGTTCAGAAAAGTGTGCAGTGAAAGGCTGCAAAGTTCGACGAGGTGATGGAGTACCTATGTACAGATTCACCTTAGCGAACAAGGCGATATCCCCCAGATTGTGTCGACATGAAGACCAAACGACTGCTGCCAGGATCAAAGCCCACTCTCAATCTGGGCCTAGGGGGTAAGTGGTCTTTATGATGGCTTGAATGGCGTATTCAGCCCTTCTAGCAGTTCTAGGTTATAGTTGGGAGGTACTAGAAGGTGCGTGATGGAAAAAATATTCGAAGAAAATATTAGAAAACTTAGGTACGCTTTTCTTGTATGATTTCTCACATTTTTTTCTTTGCGTGTACGTTCCGAAAAAAACGTATTGACGTTGATCTTTCTTGTTTATTCCGAAGTTAAATCTATAAATCCCTTAAGTTTCCCCAGTCTGGTAACACTGCTCGCCGCATGCATTTTCTGACGTTTCTTATAAGAACTAGCGGAGAAATACAATTTGTCTAATTGGTCGGTCGAGAAGTTAGCTGGGAATATATATATTCTGAACCCTTTTTGCCACGTTATTTACTGAATTAATCTGAACAGCAAAAGTGAATCCATTGGTTGTGACTGTGTGTCAAAATGAAAATCTACACAAATGAAGGCAATCCCTTTGGCCTAAAACTGCAAATGTTGGCCAAATTTGCAAAACGTGAGGTGACGGTGGAAAAAGTTAACCTAAACGGTAAGTGGTTGTTTGTGTTGTTGGAGTTGTTGTGGGGGTTGTGAGGATGTATATGGGAGCATGTGGGGGGTATTTACAACAATTGTTAATTGTTTGAGACAAACCAGTTTTTCTTGGAATATTGAGACAACTGAGTGATGAAATTTATGTCCGTTATTACAGATGCCCAAGCCAAGGATTTATTGGTATTGCCAACGTTGGAACTGGATGGCGGTATTAGATTGTTCTCCACAGATGCTGTTGCAAAATATCTTTTCCCCGATGAAGGACCTTTGAGGGATGAGGTACGTATTTTTTTGATTATTTCTAAATGAAATGAATACATTCGGTTGTACATATGACCTTGTGAAGGTTGAATTAATTGTTCCCTAACGTTCATTGTAGTGGTTGGAGTGGTCTACTACTCTACTTGCGCCTGCCTTGGTCCACAACATGGGTGTTGGTCATCGTGCCAATGCCAATGCCATGCCTGTCCTCAACTCTTTAGTAAAAAAGCTGGAAGAGCGTCTGGCAACATCACCATTCTTAGCTGGTGACAAGCTTTCGGCTGCAGACATCTCGGTATGGGCTTTATTGGCTCCAGATGGTACTTTAAAAGGAGCTCAACAGATTGATAATCTTTTAGTGTGGTATCGTAAAATCAATGCCATGCCCGAGGTTCAAGCCGTCCTGACCAGCGAGCCATTAAAAGATCTGACCTTCAATGCGTTACAGAACTCAAATCGTTATGGAGGTCTCTATCATATTCCTCTTAAAGTATCGGCCTCTTCAGGTGAAGCCGGAAAATTGTTGGCTGATTCGGGTTCCAATTTGGCTGATACTCTAACGGATGATGAACTTAAGGCTGCTCGTTCGAACTTTGTTTATTCCCCAGCAGCAGAACGAAAAGAACCACGTACAGTACTTCCTAAAGCTGGTGAGCGCAATGTGTTGATCACATCTGCTCTGCCATATGTAAACAATGTGCCGCATTTGGGTAATATTATTGGCTGCGTACTATCTGCTGATATATTTGCAAGGTAGGTGTGCGACATGGAATTATTATTAATTATTAAAATTAAATTGCAATACTTATAGTCGAAAGTAGTTAGAGTTGAAAAAATTATACTCGTATTATCTTTTAACGGACGATCATTATTATTGTTATGGCTAATACGTTTATTATATATTAATCGAAATATACACAGGGCAAAATGATGAACCATTCAGTAAATTTTCAATTTTACCTATTTCGTACTTATTATGACTTATATGAAGAATGCTTCTTTCGTATATCATGTAGAGTTGTATTGGGTACTTTATTGTTATTTTCTTATAACATTAATATATTTCGGTATATCGTTTTTTTTATCTGATTTGGTCAAGTATCTATTGATATAAATAAAAGTATCTTATTTAATATTTCCAACATCATCGGGAGGGATTTCTTATTGTATAAAAAGATTAATTTTATGTGTTGCACTAACTACTTATAAAAATTAAAGAACTGAACATTACGATACAGCAATAAAAAATGTTAGAAATAATTAATTTTAAAATATTACGTATGATACATAAAAACTACTATCACTTTTCAACGTATTGCATTGCTATTATTCATTAAATGTATTATATTTTCTTTTCCAGATATTCTCGTGCAGCTGGTTACAACACACTATTGATTTGCGGCACTGACGAGTATGGTACTGCTACCGAAAACAAAGCTTTAGCCGAAAATCTTTCACCCCGAGAAATTTGTGATAAATATTTTGAATTGCATAACGCAATTTATTGTTGGTTTGGTATTGGTTTCGATTATTTCGGACGTACTACCACCCAAGAACAAACAGAGTAAGTCGCTGGCATAACTTTGAAAATGTTCAAGAATTATAATTTGTTTTTCTTCAGAATTGTACAAGAAGCCTTCCAAGATGTCTACAATAATAAGTTCATTTTGACTGAAAGTGTGGAACAGTTGCTCTGTCAAAAATGTGATCGCTTTTTGGCCGATCGGTAAGATTTATTCTTCTACTTGTCTTCTTGTTCTTGTTCGGTAGGTTTAATTTCAACATTTTTTCAGCTTTGTTGAAGGTACTTGCCCCCATCCCGGCTGCGGCTATGAAGATGCTCGTGGCGACCAATGTGATAAATGCGGAAAATTAGTGAATGCGACCGAACTGATCAGACCACGTTGTAAAGTTTGTAATACCGCCCCTGTTGTTCGCTCATCCGAGCAATTGTTCCTGGACTTGCCGAAAATCGAAGGCAAATTACGTGAATGGGTGGATCGTTCAGAGCAGGGTTGGACAAATAATGCTCGCGTCATTACACGTGCTTGGTTGCGCGAAGGCTTGAAGCCTCGATGTATTACTCGCGATTTGAAATGGGGTATACCGGTGCCTCACAAAGGCTTCGAAAATAAAGTCTTCTATGTGTGGTTCGATGCACCCTTTGGCTATGTGTCCATGACAAAACGTTACACCAAAGAATACAAACAATGGTGGCAACCAGAAAAGGGTGTCGACGTAGAGCTTTTCCAATTTATGGCTAAGGACAATGTACCCTTCCATTCGGTAGTTTGGCCGAGTGCTTTGCTCGCCATTAACAAGGGCAACACAATGGTTTCTCACATTATGGCTACAGAATATTTGAACTATGAAGACGGCAAATTTAGTAAAAGCCGAGGAATTGGCGTATTTGGCAACGATGCTCAGGTGGGTTATTGGTTATCCGATCTGCTCGTCCAACAATATTTGATGGGACATTTGAAAACTTTCAGGATACCGGTATACCTGCTGACGTCTGGCGTTTCTATTTGGCTTCTGCCCGTCCTGAAGGTCAAGATTCCAGCTTCAGTTGGAATGATTTGGCAGCTCGTAATAACTCGGAACTACTCAACAACTTGGGCAACTTCGTTAACCGTGCTTTAGTTTTCTGTGAAAAGAACTTTGGCAGTATCGTCCCTGCCATGAATCTCACCAACGACGAGGAAATCTTATTGGCCCTAATTAATCGCGAATTGCGTGGTTACATCAATTCATTGGAAAAGGCTCGCTTGCGTGATGGTATACGCCATCTTCTATCCATATCCCGCCATGGCAACGGCTACATGCAAAGTCAACAGCCATGGGTCTTGCTTAAGGGTACTGATGAACAGAAAGCGAGAGCTGCAACGATAATCGGTCTGTGTTGTAACATTGCTTGTCTGCTAGCCAATCTCCTATTCCCGTATATGCCTGCAACTGCACGCACTTTGTTCGACCAGTTGAATGCCAAACAGACTCAATTGAATGCCGAGTAAGGTTTTGTAAAATACACTTTATATATATTATTGAAATTCATATGCATCTTCCAGAAAACCATACATCTCCATCTTGTTGCAATCGGGTCACAAAATTGGTAAGCCGGCACCATTATTCGCTAAGTTGGAGCAGAGCTTCATTGATGAAATGAAGAAGAAGTATGCTGGACCGCAAGTTTTAAGTTCATCTGACTCTGCACAATCAGTTGCGGACTTAGAGAAGGCCATTCAAGCTCAGGGAGAAAAAGTGAGAGTACTAAAGACTACGACAAAAGACAAAGCCGTATTGCAACCGGAAATTAATGTGCTCTTGGATTTGAAGAAACAATTGGCAGAGGCTCAAAGTAAGCAAACCTCAGCTAAGTCGGACCCCACACAAAATGGTTCGTCAGCCAATGTCCAAGAACTGGAAGCTGCAATACAAGCCCAAGGTGAAAAAGTGAGGCAACTCAAGGCTCAAACGAAGGACAAGGCTGTTTGGCAACCAGAAGTAAATAAACTTTTGGATTTGAAGAAACAGTTGACAGCTGTACAGTCCAACGTTTCAACACCTGCCACTCAAACTGCACCATCGTCATCCACGGCCTCGGTAGATGCTAACAAAGTCAAAGAACTGGAAGATAAAATAACCAAACAGGTAAATACAAATTCAATGGCGGATGAGACAGTTCCAAAAATTAACTAACGTTATTTTTCAACAGGGTGAAAAAGTCCGCACATTGAAAGCTGCTGGCGACGCTTCTGTCTGGAAACCGGAAGTTGAAAATCTCTTGGCTCTCAAAAAACAATTGTCGGCTCTCACCGGTGCACCCGATGCAAATGCGCAGGGCAAAAACAAAAAGAAGAAGTGATTACTTATCTTATGAATTTGCATAAATGTTTTGTATTTTTCTTACATATAATGTATGTGTTCTACATTTTGTATTTCTCTTTCTTAATTTCAAGTCATAGTTTAAACATACACTGAATCGAAGACTTCATTGTTACGTTCTTTGCGGCATTTTTTGCGTATGCATACATTTGTATTTGTTTTTACGAATATGTAGTAATTTATTTATTTCCCCTCATTTGTCTATGAACTGCATACAACATTAAGCGTTTTTCTCTTTTTATACATACATACTACTACACTTATTGCTTTTTATTTATTTAAACTTCTTATAAATGTGAACTGCTCAATAAATATGATTTAATTATTTCAATGATCAAAATAAAAAGGTATAAATTTATATGTTTAGTTTATTTATCGGCGTGTTAAATAAATACATACTGCCCATATGTGGTTGTGAATACCAAATCAGTGGATTAATGACAACCTTACTTTGGTCAAGTCCCCTATGTTTAGGGTTGAAGATTGTTAAGTTCCGTAATTTGTTTTGTTAATATCTATTCATATTCACTACTATTATTTTTCATGCGAAATCGTTTTTTTTCCTTTCTTATTTATTGCTGTTTCTAAATTTTTGCATTTATTTATAAAACGATTCCGAAAAAGTTATTTTTAATGCGAAATTTAGAAACTCGAATCGGCAAAAAATGCGGATGGATCAGCATATTAACAAGTTGTTAAGCGAGTAAATTCCGTACAAAATTTAAGCTAGTAAGCTCTATTGGAGCTAAACAAGGCAGAAATTCGAACACTGATAGGTATTTACACAGGGCACTGCTGCATTAGGAGTAGGATCTCAAAATGGCAGTCAGACATCGAAGATTATTGTCGATTATGTGAGGATGAACACGAGATAGAATCAATCGAACACATAATCTGTGGATGTCCTGCGCTATGTGTATACCTAGGATGTTATTTTATTAGTAACATAGAAGATATTGCAACCCGCACCATTTATGACCTTTTGGGATTCTCAAAAGGTCTAAATCGGACTAGGGGTGGCTTTTAGGGACAAGGATGTAACCACACAGACCGATGACCGCTCTCGACTTGCACAATGGATCCAACTTTGAGAAACGAGCGGTCCTTATTTGTGAAAATCTGCTACGGAGGAAGATGTTTTTTTTTCAGTCCACTGTGCAGCCTGAGTTGAAATAAACAACATGTGAAAGTGTTAGGAACATTTAAAGATAATAAAGTTTACATCCATATAAGATTATTTGCGACTCCCGGGCAATTTGCGCAATGATGAATTGGAAAACTGTAATATTAACGTACTTGAAAGCGTATTCGAAAATATTGACACGTACTTGAATCAAAATTACGAATCTGGTACAGTTTGTGCTATTTATCGATACACCTTATATACATATAACTCGTCGTAATACCTATTGAAGTACTTTGCCATTATTTTAAAGTGAAATATAGGATGGCTTGCCTTGCCGTACACGGAAGCTTTAACGCCACTGCCGTCATCTTTTGATACGGATGACTCTGCCTCAAACTAGTCAGGCTTTTTGCTGACCTTAACTTATCCCAGATTAGTTGCGTTCAGAATATAAGTGCAAGACAACTTGACCTAGTATTTGTTAATGATCTCTCCCAGAGGACAATTATCATCCTACCTTGGGTTTATCGATGTTGTACTCCGACGAATCTCATTATTCTACTTCACATGAATGCCGTTTTCTGTTAATGAAGGACGAATTTTGTATTACTTAACTCACTTCTCCGAGAAGTTGATTGGAATTCTATCCACTATACGGATTTTGACGTTGTCGTAGAAAAAAATTATCGAATTCTTATGGTCTTCCTGTCACAATCTCTTCCGAAAGTTCGAGTTGGGTAATGTGAAAGACTACCTTGGTCTTTTCGTGAATTGTCCAGAATGGAAATGGCAAAGAATGAATTTTAGAAATTAACCTGGAGCTTTTTTAGATTTTGTGAATTTGGAGGTGGTCGTTCATTGGTCCCGTCCATAAATCTGGCAGTCTAATCGACGTTTTGAACTACAGAGGGATAGCTAAATTAACTTTTTGAGAAATTAATAACAGAGGTTGTATCTCACAGGGTTTCTTCTATTTTGAGTCCCACCCAACATGGATTTCCTAAGGGCTTAGTGACCATAACGAATTTGACTCAGTTTACATCTTACATAATTGATGAGTTCGTTCGCAGATTGTCAGCTTCGGAAATTCTTATTCTAGACCAATTCTGGTTTCATCGGGAGTTCCTCAAGGTAGTCATCTTTGACCTTTACTATTTTTATTATTTATAAATGACCTCCCGGGGTCTATAATAAACTCTAGGATTTTGATGATGATGTGAACATATTTTCGTTTTGATTTGAACTGGGATATTGTCCTGGCTCAAGACCATTTTGCATCTATATTTAATAGAATGCAAATTTATTTACAAATGACATGGTGGCATTTATTACTTGGCTGCAGACTACCACGATCATGACTTCGACCATGTCAAAAGTCTTTTCAAGTGGCTTCGCAGCGACTTTTCAACATCAAACCCGGCCTCTATAAGGAGATGATTCTCACAAACGAACGAGAAGCACAACTCACCTGCCGAATTTGGGTTAAAAATATTGATGTGTCATCAATTGCATGGAACTTAATCTTCGAAAATTCAAGCATATTCGTTTCTTTAGATCGAATCCGAAATTTGTCAGATATAATCTTATTGGGGCTTAATTAGAGATGGTTGATTCTTTTGTAGATCATGGTGTTCTGATGGAATCGAAACTTCATTTCAACAATCATATTGTAAACATGGGTAAAAATGCATATGGTGTTCCTTTTTTCATTATACGTTGGAATTCTCAGATCCCAGTGAGACGAACAGTTACATATGAGTCATTCCATGTCAAGCGGTACGGTTTTGGACCTCGATAACTGCGATTTTTTTGAATGTTTGTGTATGTATTCTTCTCCTAAAAATTTTTGCATACATATTTTTGGAAAAAAATTGAATTTTTTCGCGAGTTATGACCAATATTACAGTGAACAAGTAAAAACGGCGTTAAGTTCGGCCGGGCCGAACTTTATATACCCTCCACGATGGATTGCATTCCACAGAGGCTGTCAATTTTCGTAGAAATGCAGTAACATTACAGGAAAATATAATTTTTTTAATATAGCCAAACCAAAACAAATATAAATATTGAAAAAATAATTTTATAAATAAATATAATATTCTTATTATTTCAAACCACGCTTACAAGGCAAGGCTACCAATACGTTTACACTATATATATCGAAATAATACTTCAAGTCAATTCAAAAAAAAAAAATATATATATAAGAAATATATATATTTTCAAAAAAAACTTAAATCTTAAATATTGGTAGATAGTGGGCGCTACAATTGGTTGTATTTCCATTCTATTTTAATTCCAGATGTACAAATTTTGAAAATCCATTATCTCACGTACATAGTGCAAAATAACCTAACTTCATGATTCATCAAATTTTTGCTAAAAGTACAAATTTGGAAAATTCTTTTTATTTTGCCTGTATAAGCAGTCAGAGGAATGTATACACCGAATTCCATGATTCTAGCTGCGGCTATTTGGTTAGTACCATTTTTATCCCTTTTTCCTACTTTACACCCTTAAGAGTACGACTTTCTAAAATCTCTTTATTTTACGTGTCTATGCAATAAGATGGATGTACACACCGAATTTCATCATTCTGGCAGTAGTCGTTTCGTTGGCACTATTTTTATTCCTCTGTATCCATTGTATCCCTTTAAAGTACGAATTTGGAAAAAGCTTTCATTTTTCGTGTCTACGCAGTCAGAGCAATGTGTATTCCGAATTTCATGACTCTAGCTGCGGTCATTTGGTTGGTACTATTTTTATCCCTTTTTCCATTTTAACCTCAAAAAGTACGAATTTGGAAAAATCCCTTTATTTTGTGTGTTTACGCAATCAGAGGAATGTTTACACCAAATTTCATTATTCTAGGTGCAACCATTTGGTTGGTACCATATTTATCCCTCTATTCCCATTTTATCCCCTAAAAGTACGAATTTTGAAAAATATTTTTATATTATGTATCTACTCAAGTAGAGGAATGTACACATCAAATTTCGTGTTTCTAGCAGTTGCCGTTTGAAAGGTACCATTTTTATCCCTTTTTTGCCCCATTTCACCCCCTACGAATAAAAATCACTTTGTGGCGCACGTTTTGGGGTATAGGGGGAATGCGCGCACACCCAATATCAAGTAAGTACAAGCAGACATATTGAAAAAATGTGCTTAAATACTCTAAAATATTAGGTAATATTTTTAGTCCTCGTGAGGGAAAAATTCCCTTTGGGCCGATTTTGCCCAGTTTCAATCCCAACCGATCTACGAATATAAGACGCATTTATGTAAAATTTGAACGTCCTAGCTCCTTTCGTTTAGATGCTAGCGTGTTTTCAACAGACGGGCGGACATGGCTAGATCGTCTTAGAATTTATAACGATCAAAAATATATATACTCTATAAAGTCTCAGGTCGATATTTCAAGGTGTTACAAACGGAATGACAAAGTTAGTATACCCCCATCCTGGAGGTGGAGGGTATAAAAATACTACTTTATTCAAAAGGTGTTCATTATTCATTCACCTCCTGAAAAACTTTACCACCACTTCGTGGACTAGGGTATTATAAGTTAGTTTCGCGCCAAATGTTTGTAATACCAAGAAATAATCGAGCTAGACCCACCTTTAAGTATACCGATCGGCTTAGAATCACCAGCTGAGTCGATTTAACGATGTCTGTCTGTCCGTCCGTCCGTCCGTCTGTCCGTCTGCTGACCATCTAAGCTTGTTCGCACTCTACAGGTCGCAATAGTGGTTCGATTGTCATGAAATTTGGCAGAAGTTACTTTTTTTGGCCAAGGACGATTGATATTGAATTTGGAGAAAATCGGTTCAGATTTAGATATAGCCCCCATACAAATGTCGCTCCCGATTTGACTTTTTCCGCTCTAGAAACCACATATTGTACCCGATTTTCTTTAAATTTGGCACAACATTTTATAGTCGAACTAGAAACACATATGCAGAAATTAGTTAAGATCGGTTCAGATTTAGATATAGTCCCCAAACAAATGTCGCTCCCGATTTGACTTTTTCCGCTCTAGAAACATTGGCACAACATTTTATAATCGAACTAGAAACACCTATGGTGAAAGTGGGTAAGATCGGTTCAGATTTAGATATAGTCCCCATACAAATGTCACTCCCGATTTGACTTTTTCCGCTCTAGAATCCACATATTGTATCTGATTTTCTTTAAAATTGGCACAACATTTTATAATCGAACTAGAAACACCTCTGCTGAAAGTGGGTAAGATCGGTTCAGATTTAGATATAGCCCCCATACAAATGTCGCTCCCAATTTGACTTTTTCCGCTCTAGAAACCACATATTGTACCCGATTTAATTTAAAATTGGCACAACATTTTATAATCGAACTAGAAACAATTATGCTGAAAGTGGGTAAGATCGGTTCAGATTTAGATATAGCGCCCATACAAATGTCGCTTCCGATTTGACTTTTTCCGCTCTAGAATCCACATATTGTACCTGATTTTCTTTAAAATTGGCACAACTTTTTATAATCGAACTAGAAACACCTATGCAGAAAGTGGGTAAGATCGGTTCAGATTTAGATATAGCCCCCATACAAATGTCGCTCCCGATTTGACTTTTTCCGCTCTAGAAACCACATATTGTACCCGATTTAATTTAAAATTGGCACAACATTTTATAATCGAACTAGAAACACTAATGCTGAAAGTGGGTAAGATCGGTTCAGATTTAGATATAGCCCCCATTCAAATGTCGCTCCCGATTTGACTTTTTCCGCTCTAGAAACCACATATTGTACCCGATTTAATTTAAAATTGGCACAACATTTTATAATTGAACTAGAAACACCTATGGTGAAAGTGGGTAAGATCGGTTCAGATTTAGATATAGTCCCCATACAAATGTCGCTCCCGATTTGACTTTTTCCGCTCTAGAATCCACATATTGTACCTGATTTTCTTTAAAATTGGCACAACATTTTATAATCGAACTAGAAACTCCTGTGCTGAAAGTGGGTAAGATCGGTTCAGATTTAGATATAGCACCCGTACAAATGTCGCTCCCAATTTGACTTTTTCCGCTCTAGAAACCACATATTGTACCCGATTTAATTTAAAATTGGCACAACATTTTATAATCGAACTAGAAACAATTATTCTGAAAGTGGGTAAGATCGGTTCAGATTTAGATATAGCGACCATACAAATGTCGCTTCCGATTTGACTTTTTCCGCTCTAGAATCCACATATTGTACCTGATTTTCTTTAAAATTGGCACAACTTTTTATAATCGAACTAGAAACACCTATGCTGAAAGTGGGTAAGATCGGTTCAGATTTAGATATAGCCCACATACAAATGTCGCTCCCGATTTGACTTTTTCCGCTCTAGAAACCACATATTGTACCCGATTTAATTTAAAATTGGCACAACATTTTATAATTGAATTATTTATTGAATTGAATCAGATTTAGATATAGCGTCCATACAAATGTCGCTCCAGATTTGACTTTTTCCGCTCTAGAATCCACATATTGTACCTGATTTTCTTTAAAATTGGTACAACATTTTATAATCGAACTAGAAACACCTATGCTGAAAGTGGGTAAGATCGGTTCAGATTTAGATATAGCCCCCATACAAATGTCGCTCCCGATTTGACTTTTTCCGCTCTACAAACCACATATTGTACCCGATTTTCTCTAAAATTGGCACAACATTTTTTAATCGAACTAGAAACACCTATGGAGAAAGTGGGTAAGATCGGTTCAGATTTAGATATAGCCTTCATACAAATGTTGCTCCCGAATATTTATCCGATTTTGGCCAAACTTTACATATTATATTTCACCAATAAACATACATAGTTAAAGCGGGTCACATCGTTCGAGGTTTTAATATACCCGCATACAAATGTCCTTTCCGATTCAACATTTTTTGTCAAACACATACATTTACATAATTCAAAAATCCTTCCCGATTTCACTTTTTTACCGAATTGAGTTGTAATGAGATAGAAAGTGGGTGTATCATATAGAGGCTCCGTCCGTCTTTAGTCTTTCCTTACTTCTTTGGGAGATACCATATACGTTGGTAAAGAGTGATTTTTTTGAGGTTAGGATTTTCATGCATTAGTATTTGACAGATCACGTGGGATTTCAGACATGGTGTCAAAGAGAAAGATGCTCAGTATGCTTTGACATTTCATCATGAATAGACTTACTAACGAGCAACGCTTGCAAATCATTGAATTTTATTATCAAAATGCGTGCTCTGTTAAGAAAGTTCAGAAAGAAAGAAATTGTGTTCAGCGACGAAGCTCATTTTTGGCTCAATGGGTACGTAAATAGGCAGAATTGTCGATTTTGGAGTGAATATCAGCCAGAAGCATTGCAAGAGCTACCAATGCATCCAGAAAAAGTCACAGTTTGGTGCGGTTTATGGGCTGGTGGCATCATTGGACCGTACTTCTTCAAAGATGATGCGAATCGTAACGTAACTGTGAATAGTGAGCGCTACCGTGAGATGATATCCAACTTTTTTTTGCCCAAAATGGAAGAACTGAACTTGGTTGACATGTGGTTTCAACAAGATGGCGCTACATGCCACACAGCTCGCGATTCTATGGCCATTTTGAGGGAAAACTTCGGAGAACAATTCATCTCAAGAAATGGACCGGTAAGTTGGCCACCAAGATCATGCGATTTGACGCCTTTAGACTATTTTTTGTGGGGCTACGTCAAGTCTAAAGTCTACAGAAATAAGCCAGCAACTATTCCAGCTTTGGAAGACAACATTTCCGAAGAAATTCGGGCTATTCCGGCCGAAATGCTCGAAAAAGTTGCCCAAAATTGGACTTTCCGAATGGACCACCTAAGACGCAGCCGCGGTCAACATTTAAATGAAATTATCTTCAAAAAGTAAATGTCATGGACCAATCTAACGTTTCAAATAAAGAACCGATGAGATTTTGCAAATTTTATGCGTTTTTTTTTTAAAAAAAGTTATCAAGCTCTTAAAAAATCACCCGTTATAACCCAGATGGGGCCCCATTCTTCTCTATTACAGCTCTAGAAACTACATCTTACATCGGATCTTCATCAAATTTTGCACATTATTCTATGTTTCAACTAGGAATACCTACCGAGAATGAGAAATATATAGGCGCATATTTTGGCACAGGCCTCAAGTGTTGTTATAGGCCCCCTTCAAATGTCCGTCCGATTTAACCTATTACCGCTGTATAATTTGTATTTGTCTTTGGATCTTGATTAATTTTTCCAGTTATATTTACTTTACTCGGAATATCTGCTGGAAAATTGGATCAGTTACTTTATTATTGACCATAGTCATTAAATTTGACTAAAGATGCATTTATAGTTTTATTTTATATGAACTACATAAAATTGCTCCCATGAAATACCTGGGTTTAGTAATCAAAGCGAGGTATATACGCAGGGAGTGGTGTAGGGTATTATATAGTCGGCTCCGCCCGACTTTAGCCTTTCCTTACTTGTTTTATTTTGATTTTCAAAATGATTACACTAAACCATTTTGTTGAAATTTTTAAGTAGGTCTATTTTTAAGCGACTGTGTTAGCTTAAAGGTGGTAAAATGATGACTTCTATTTTTTACGATTTTTTTTACAAAATCAACCAGAATTAAAGTAAAAAATTATACTTTGTCATTAGTTCATAAACACAAGGTATAAAAACAATGAAAAATCCAAGAAAAAATAGGTTATGGAAAAATATATATTTTTTAATTTTTTTTGTAGTGTGATATTGCACCACCAGGAAAAATTGAAAAAAAAATATTTTTCCCATTTTTTCTTGGATTTTTCATTGTTTTTTTATACCTTGTATTTATGAACTAATGAAAAAAATATAATTTTGATGATTTTTCGCTGCAATTCTGGTTGATTTTGTAAAAAAATCGTATAAGCCATCATTTCACCACTTTCAAACTCATACAACAACAAAATGCATTAGTGTAATCATTCAAATCAAAATAAAATAATTAAAATTGCGAAAACTTTAAAAAATCTAACCCTTCTATAACACACCGCTCCAATATTTTAAAATTAATTCAAATTACCTTCAAAACAAGGTATAACACATTAAATCGGTAAATAATTTCCGGAGTTACAGGCGACTGAATTAACACACCTTTTGAAAAAATATATGTATTTTTCACTGTTAAATTGGTCTTAACTCGTGAAAATATTTTCATTTTTTTTCCAAAAATACGTATACAATAATTTTATGAGAAGAATACATACACAAACTTTCAAAACAATCGCTGCTATCGAGGTCAAAACCCGTACCATTTGACATGGAATGACTCATATTTACTTCGTTCATTAAGAAAAAAAATTTCAACTACCGATTACTTTGACTTCGAAAGGTAGAATATCATTCATTTTTATTTTCAGGTATATATTTTTTTCAGAAATTTGAAATAATAACACTAGTTTACACCGGAAATGTACATTTGATGAGAGGTGACTTTTCTAATGTATTTTCATCTGCTGAATTCAAAAATCAAGGTAAAATTTTTTTTATGGAACAGTTTTTGAGATATCCTTATATTTTTATTTTTTCGTCCTTTTTTCAATTGACAAATCATATCTCGAGCTAGAAATGTCTGATTATATCACTCAATTGCTTATAACTTTGTCATTTTTCGGTCGATTTTCTTGTGGTTGGTCTTTAAATTTTACCTTGATTTTTGAATTCAGCAGATGGAAACACATTAGAAAAGTCACCTCTCATCAAATGTACATGAAAAAAATTTTATTTTGTAAAGTAGTGTAATCAGATATTAGAGTGAAGATAATTCTCAAGTCGTTAACGAATCACAATTACATCCATTAAAGTTGACTGTTTGTTCCGGTTTATATGCTGGCGCTATCATCGGTCCTTATTTCTTTCGAAATGAGGAAGGAGCTGTCTTAGCTAGTCATGTAATAAAAAAATCATTCTAAGTTCAATTAAGAACGGCGTTATAAAAAAATATTGAAAAAAAAAACTAATTATACCCTCACTCTACAGAGTAGGAGGGTATATATTTGGGACAGAAAAAAGTGTAACGCATTGAGGAAATTAAAACTAATGTAACTTCCACACGGAACTTTGGAATCAGTTCTATTTTGGTATTTCATAATGTTTTTATAATCACTTTAAGTGTACTAAATATGGCGGGTTTTGTCACGCCCCTTTCAGTACCTTCCACACAAATCACCCTAAACTACGTACAATTATGATATTATGACTTCTATACGGATGATCGAAATGCAATGAAAATTGATATTTGACAATGCTTTTATAGTGGTTAGATTCGCGTGGAATATGGGCGATATTGCTACCCCCTTCTGGTACCACCCACTCAAAGTGGCATAAACTTCCTTACAACAAACCCGATATAACATCTATACGGGTAGTCAAAACCATTTGCAATTTGATATTTGAAAATGTTTTTATAATCACTTTAAACATAAAAATATTTACGCGTTTGCCACGCCCCTTCTTGTACCTCTCACACAATTTTCCCTATCCTAGGTAAAATAAAATGCATTATAACTCCAAACCGGTGCCTGAAATCCATTATGACTTCATATTTGTTCATGTTTTTACAATTATTAAGAAATGTGGAAGATGGGTCCAATTGGCACAAACTACATACTCCGACGCTAAACAAAATTTAAGTCCTTCCATTTACATGTTCTCTTAGAGTGAGGGTATATATAAGTCAGTTTAGCCTTTTGATGTTTTCTAACTTGTTTTATTAATAAATATAAAATTGTTTTATTTTTTCGTTTGTTTTATTTTGGTCTGTAATATTTGATTTGAACTGGGATATTGTCCTGGCTCAAGGCCATTTTGCATCTATATTTAATCGAATGCAAATTTATTTACAAATGGCATGGTAACATCTATTACTTGGCTGCACAATACCACTATCATGATTTCTACCATGTGAAAGGTTTTTTTCAGGTGGCTTCGCAGCGACTACACCAAAAACAAGAAAGAAACTGAAAAAGTCGATCAGCCTTTTTAGTGTTCTAAAGTGCTTAAAGAGTACTACATTTTAAAAATATATCGTCAGGATTTAGTAGAAAGTAGTACAAAGTTATAAACAAACATCGAAACGGAAACAAAAAACAGAAGTACTTTTGAAGGTCTTAGAGGAATCTTCAAAGTTCAGCGATTTTTTGAGAACTTTGTTTTTCCATATATACATGTAAATGAAGGTCAGAGGATATATTTTGTTCGTAGATTTATGAAATATGAGAATTATCTCTTATTATTTTTTTTAATTAGATACAGCAGAAATACGGATGGGACAAAAATTGCCACTCGTAGTAAATTTAGTAACTTTAGTTATAACACTTCAACTTTTAATTAAAATAAAAGAGAACAAGTTAACTTCAAGTTTCATAATAAAAAAGTTGTCGAAATAATAATAATTGCAACTTGTAAATAAATTTACATTCTATAAAATATAGATGGAAAATGGTCTTGGGCCAGGACAATATTCCACTTCAAATTAAATATAAAATTTTAATTATTTTAAACCACGCTTATAAGGCAAGGCTACCAATATGTTTTATTCTAAATATGTATATCGAAATAATACTTCAAGTCAATTCAAAAAGTAAATATAGGGCAGCAATCTTCAAGAAAGCATAAATACCCTCAATATTAGAGTATAGTGGGTGCATTTTCATTTCATGATTCCTCCCATTTTTGCCGTAAAAGTAAAAAAGTACGAATTTGGAAAAATCTTTTTATTTCATGAGCCCATGCAGTCAGAGGAATGAAGAAAGTCGGACAAGTCGAGTTATGTTTGCATCTATTGTGCAATTTCACTAATCCTAGTGACTGTTAATTGTTCTTTTCCTCCCTAATTAGAGCGAATTCAAACTCAAAACTTTAGTTGGTCAAACGGAGGGAAAAGTTTGAATTGAATTTAGTTAAATTACATTACATTCTTTGAAATTTCTTGGTATAATAGTAAAGAAAAGTATCAAAAAAGAAATATCGCTTCGTCAAAAGCCGATTTATATTAAATTTTCTTTTTGGCTTTTTTCTCCTATTCGCTGCAAATGAAAGTTCTATTCTTTAAATTTCGCCATGATACATCTCCCCTTCTTTAGTATCTCTGACTTATCCATAGAATTTAAAATTTCGTTTACTTTTCTAGTTGAGCACCACTTAAAATCTACAGATACGAATTACTTATATTTTCCCTCACGAATAATATGAAGTGAGCCGTCATTGTGTAGGAATTTTTTAATATTAATTAATTACTTTGATGCCGTTGCATGAAGTAGGTATAAATAGGCCTGAATTTACTTGCAAGGCAAAATGTTGCAACTTAATGAAACAATCTTAAGTGTAAAGTACTCTCCAAAAATACTACGGATACTATTGAATTTGAAGGAAATCGGTTTAGTTTAAGATGTGGCTCCCACACCCAATTTTCTGTAAGACTGTGTAACTAAGCTGCGATAACAAAAATCTTAAAAATTTTGGACTTAGCCTCGATAATTATCCACTGTAAGTCAAAACTATGGTTATCGAGGCTAAGTCCGAAAATGTCAACACGAAATATTTTTTTGAAAATTTGTATTGATTCAAATATTTATATTGTAGTTGGCGACAATGTAAAAAAATATTTTTTTTGAGCAAAAAATTAAATTTTTATTAACGTTTTTGTTGTCGCAGCTTGTTATCCTGGCTTAAAGAAAGCAGCTTTATTATTACAACTTAAACATGTGATTGTGGAAATTATTCGACATGAACTGTATACATAGATGTTGAGTATCCGCAAAAAAAAAAAAATACTGAAGGACCAGACCAAATATTAATTATTTCGTAATCTTTTCGGTTTTTAGTGGATGCAATTGTCAGCAATTCGTACAAGAACATTTTAAAAGTGGGTTTCGTGATCTTTGAGTTACCTGAACTTTAAATGCATCCACAGCTAAAATTAACCGCGATATTGGCAAAATCCTTTAGAATATGCCTAATAGGAATGCTCTTTGCAAAATTCTATCTGTAAAGTCGAGATTTGGGATTTTTGGCCGCTTATGATACACTGTGCGGCGTGGTGACATAACCTTCAACGTACAAAAACGATTTTGGGCTTATGTCCGCCTACCAATTAAATTGGAGTTTTTGTCGGCGGCCATAATCCCCAAAAGGGTTTATGTTCGTTTTTTACTCAAACAACATAAATAAATGCAGTATTTGGTACTGAATTAGGCATTGACGGCCATCGGTCGCTCTTAAAAATATTCTCCTCTGGGGTATGTCAAAAGCCGGCTACACGAACTAAAGGTTTGCTGCGTTGTCGGTCTTCGGCCGGTCTTAAAGATTTCCCTTCTGGATATGTCCAAAGTAGTCTACGAAGAGTAAAAGTTTTTTAACCCAAAATTTGGGGTTATGTCCGATTTCCCTTAAGACCATAACTTCAATGCATTTTGGGGTTATATCCGGGCACCACCCTGTATGGTGACAATTATATTTCTCCTGGGAACATGTGCAGTAACAATGTATCACATCCGCCCATGTTTTGATGTAGCCTCCATATAGAGTGATCAAACCCGATACCGAAAACCGGGTCAGCCGGGTTTTTCATCTGAGACCGACCGTCTGGTTTTTTAAAATCGCGGTTTATGAAAACTCTCAATTTTCTCGCGATCTAGCCTTATACGTATACTAGTCCTTGTAGGTAATATGAGGTTGATGAACTTTCTCTATAAGAGAAATGTGAAAGGCTTTGTACTTCAAAGAGTCAAGAAATACGCATAGTGCTTGAAATTCGCAGATATTTCTGATATCTTATAGATATCAGAAATTATAGCTGTTTTTCAAAATGATTTCCTATTTTGGGAATAATAGGTGCGGGACGAAAAGAAATGATGGGTTGAAATATTATTAAAAAAATCCCCAAGAACAAGTATGCACAATGGGTCACCATTTTGTGGTATTACCTTATAATGAATAATTTCCCCATTTTTAACTGTTTCAAGAAAAAACCAAAAATCCCAGTCCGACCCTTTTTTTATAAAAAGAAAGCCGGGCTTTTTGAAATCATGGTTTTCGAAAAAGCCGAAAACCCGACATTGTAGAAAAACCGGGTTTTTGATTACTCTACCTCCATACAAATGATTTTAAATCTAACCACTGTACACAATAATATCGAGTCCGATTTGCCTTCTAGCCGCCTAGTACGCACAAATTTCATAATTTTGGGTCAAATTTCAAACAGTTTTGTGCTACATATTCAGTGCAATTTTTAGTCATTCAAGTTTGGTAATAAAACCTTCTAAATTGATTGAGAGTAGAGGGTATCATATAGTCGGCTCTGCCCGACTTTACATTTTCCTTACTCGTTTAATTAGGAAAACGTTTTTAGATCCCTTAATATTTGTCTCATAACCGATCTTTAGATCTCTTAAGATTATTCTCATAACCGATATATTTGCCAGTTCATGTTTATGGCTTTCTTGCTGCAGATTGCATACGTCACTATCGAAATCCATATTGATAATAATCTTCTCAATATCTATACTACCTACATCAGACCAAAGATGGAATACAACTCCCATATATGGTGGGGTGCTCCAGCTTCATCACTAGAGCTACTTGACCGTGTCCAGAGGAGGGCGATGCTGTTGATAGATGACGGTAGGATATCCAATTCTATTGTCTCCCTTGAACACCGTCGTAATGTTGGTTGTGTGTCATCGATACTTTCATGGTGTTTGGTCTTCGGAAATTCGTGATCTTATACCGCCCATGAGAACGTTCGGTAGAGATACGCGACTCTCCAGGAACGCTCACCCATTTGTTGTCGATTGGACAACCGGCCGCACTACACATTACAGAATAAATTCGTTCTTCGCCCGTACTATCCGTATGTGGAATCAACTTCCGGCAAATACCTTTCCCTCCAATTACGACATTCAGAGATTCAAAACAGATGTCAACAGACACTACTCCCTCTTTACTCCTTCCAATACCTGATCTTCCTTCCGTCAACGTAATGTACTACATTTATAGGGGACATCCCCTGAGTGTTAGTTCAGTGAAAAAAATATACATCCTTGCAATACAGGAGTTAGCATTGGCCGGTTTCTTGAATCGAAGGAGATTTTAAAATATTATACTTGTAAACTGAAACTCAAGAGACAAAGTTCGTTACAGCTGGACTGCTTTCTTTGACTAATCTTTTTCACTCAATGGACAATATAATTGATCACATTGTCGCCAGCAACAATATAAAGCTGAACAAGAAAAAATTGGAAAAATCAAGGATAACAATCAAGTATAAGGGGAATTCATGGCTGTCGAGGCTAAGTCAAAAATGCCAACATAAAATTATTTTCTTTGCAAATTTATTTTAATTCAAGATTTTATATTATAGTTGTAAAAAAGTTTTGTATTTTGAGGAAACAATTAACACGTTATTAACGTTTTTGTTATCGCAAAGTGTTACCCGGCCCTATTGTAATTTCGTTGCAGCAACGAAATATTTATTACATTTTATACTGCGAAATGAATTAGACACTACTTTTTCGCACTTTTTACAGTTTCGTTCCTGCGATAAAACAATATTCATTAATACAACCTCTTATAATTTTTCAATAGGACAATAATATAATACAAAAGAATAGTACGTTATTAATTACTATATTCATTATTTATTTTTTGGGCGGATCCTTGGTCTCAACGGCATTGCCATTACAGCAACGTCCCTGCTGTCTCCGAAAGTGTTCATGCAAGATATCTTGGTGAGGCCCGGACTGCTCATGAATGGGTCCAGACTGCCCATCATTTTCGTTAGACTCATTCGATTGTGGTGGTCTGAACTGATCTTGCTCTTCTTGTTGGGAAGAGTCCTCATTCGATGGTTGTTGGGGATTTTCGTTATGTTGATGTCCATGATGTTTTCGGAAGGGTTTATGCTCGTGATCGTGGTGTGAATCAGATTGTTCATGAATAGAACCAGATCCTTCATTACTTTCGATGTCCCCTTCTGAGTGTTGTGGTCCGAAGTGATCATCAATAGGATGTGGTGGTCTTGGTCTAGGTCCAGGTCCATGTGGCCTCTTTCCTGGATGTCCTGGACGTTTGGGTGGTGGTTGTGGTGGAGGTGGTGTTGTCGAAGAGTCCCCATCCTCCGAAGAATCTACAGTTGTTGTTTCACTTTCCTCATTCTATTGGAACATATGCATGACAGTCAATGTGATAATTTTAAATGTAATTCTACTACTACTCACTTGAGCCTGGCTAAGAGCCAAAAGGGCTAAGACACCCACAATAACTACGAAGTACTTCATGCTGCAATACTATTGCTTGCAACTAACAATCTCAGCTATTTATACAAATTTCATGCAGCGGCATCGACTTAGAGTATAAAAATATTACCCGAGGGACTAGGCTAAGCAGACTGACAGAAATGAGTCGACTTGGTTCTACATTACAACTTAAATATGTGATAGTATTAAATCAATATTACACATCGAAATTTTCGTTTTCCGGGAAATTATTAGACATGAACTATATACATTGATGTTAAGTATCCGAATAAAAAAACAGAAGATTCAGACCAAATATTAATTATTTCGTTGGTTTTCAGTAGACGAAATTGTCAGCAATTCGTACCTGAACATTTAAAAGTGGGTTTCGTGATCATTGAGTTACTTTTAATTTAAGGACTTGACCATATGAGAATACACGCTTATAATTATTTCTATACGCTCTGTACGTAGATCATATTTGGAGCTGAATTTTTTGAAAAGTATTAGGTTTTTTTTTTAATTTTAAATAAAGAGTTTTAACACTGTTACTATACATCATTTACTAGTGATTTTCACCTCCAAACGTATTCTAAATTGAATAATGTCAAAGGAATTTTATTTTCAAAAATATGTTACATATGTGATCACTAATGAAATCTATTTATGGAACATGTAAGGTGCGCTGATAAATAAAATGCGTCATACGTTTTCAAGTATGTCAATATTGTAGTTCTCCAATTCATCATACATCATTCAAATTACCGGGGTAGTAAATAAACTTATGAATGCGAGTAAACTTTATTATCTTTAATTAGTCCGGAAACTTTCAAATGTTGTTTATTATCAGAATTTTTTCTAAGAAATATTTTAATACGAACAAATTTGACAATACTTTGAATTTCCCCAATAACAGCTTTTTCCCAAATGAGCTAATCTCGCTACATAACGGTATTTGAGAAATTGCCGTTTTTTTGTCAAATTTGTCCTAAAAGGCCTAAATATGTGGAAAGTGCTATAAACCTACCTATCCCGGGATATATTATGGAACTCGTCTCAAAGTATCATACCATATGTTAATACATATACAAATAAAAAAAAAAACAAAAACTATTGAAGTCTATTGCAATTTTTTTCGAAGTTCGAACGGCGTGTACGTGCAAAATAAAGAAAACTTTAAACAACAAAAAAAAACGGAAAACGACTGATTTCTCCAAATGCGTACTTTTATTGAGAAAATGGGATAAAACTGATCCCAAGGGGCGTGTACATATAAATTCGATAAAAATAGAACCAACCAATGATCCTCTGAACGCGTGAAGTTTGAAATTTGTAATGGTCGAAATGAATAATAATATTTTTGGGTTATTTAATGTTGTTGCCTTTCTAAATACACTTGCAGTATTATTTATATATGCAGTCAAGGAATATGGTCATGGTATAAAAATATGCATGAATATGAAATGCAATCCATGTACTGAAAGAATTATATTCATACTATTTATGATTTTGTCTTAACCTCATTAAAAAGTCGCCAAAGAAACACTTCATCAAATGCATGAAACATGTTTCATAAAGCACAAATTAATGAAAAGTGTCGTAGAATGTATGAAACATTTCTTAGAAACTATGAAGTGCAGTTCTTCATTCTATGAATTTTTGTCATACAACTTCATTATTTTTCATGATATGATTTATGAAAATTGTCATAGATTTTATAATGTTTTATAAACTTCATTAATTTTACGAAAAAGTTTCATATTTAAGTTTAACATTTAAATTTGCATTGTATCAAATATAGATGTAAAATGGTCTTGAGCCAGGACAATCCCACTTCAAATCAAATATTGATTACAGACCAAAAAATACAAATACGAAAAAAAACTAAAACAAATGAGCGTTAACACGACAGAAGTATTGCCGGGTAACTATAGCTGCATATACACGTACTTACATATGCAACTTAATGAGATGCTTGGTGCGATTTTTTGTGGTAGTCCGCAGCCAAGTAATAATTGTCACTATGTCATTTGTAAATGGATGCAAAATGGTCCTGAGCCAGGACAATAAATATTAATAATTTATACTGAAGTTTCTAATAGAAATAAAAAATAAAAACAAGTAGGAAAGACTAAAGTCGGGCAGGGCCAACTATATAATACTCTTCACTTTCTACGCCATTGGAATAAAAATGATGATGAGGATTTTGGAAAGTGTCCTATATTATGGACCGATGATATCATCTTTCACAATGTATGTTTCCAGTTCTGTTCAAAATTGGTTTAAAATATGATGCGTCTAGAGCAGAAAAAGTAAAATCGGCAACTTTCACCACCGCACAGTGGTTCAGAATCAAAATCGGTCAAAATTTAATAACTTTTGTTCTAGTAAACATTTTTGAGTTCTGTAAAAAATAAAAAATTAGACATTTTGAGAATCGGGAAATCGGATATATTTTAGAAATCGGTCCAAAGTTGACTACTTTTCGTATTTTTCGAGTTTAGAGAAAATTAATTTTTTTTCTTTTGTTTTTATGTTTTTTTAACATATATTTGCGTATTTGTTCATAATACAAAAAAAAATATTTTTTTGTATTTCAGATTTTCACGTTTTTCAGATTTTGAAAATTGAAAAAAACGTAATTTCTTTTTATGACTTTGTCGAACTGTTTCTCATACATTTCCAGAAATTTTGCACTCAATTTTTTATTAGACATTGTGGTTTCTTTGCTTTATTATGACGCCAAAACTTTGTATAAATATTTTAAAAAATATGCTTTTTGAACAAATGTCTGACTTTGAATCAACACAATTTTTTCCCTTCAAAAGCCTTTAACAAAATATATACATATTTGCAAAGGTTTAAGGGTTCCCCGTTTTATTGGGTAACTTTTGCTTGCACGAAATTGCACCCTTGGAGGATAGGATACATTTAGTGAAAAAAATCAGATTTTTTTAGTTCTAAAACGCAATTTACTCATTTTTCTCCCACTTACTTCTAAAATGTATGTACGCAGATAAGAAAATGAGTAAATTTCCTTTATGCTCATGGTAAATTTTATAACAATCGGAGTTAATTTGTCGATACTACACCAAAAAACCAAAAGTTATTGAATTTTGGCCATTGGATTTTGATTCTGAACCACTGTGCACCGATGATTTTAGTTGCAATATCAGGTGTTGCGCCAAATTTGAACAAAATCGGTTCGGATTCTTAAAGCAGAAAGAGTCAAATCGGGAGCAACATTTGTATGGGGGCTATATCTAAATATGAGCCAATCTTACCCACTTTCATCATAAGTGTTTCTGGTTAGATTATGAAATGTTGTGCCAAATTTGAAGAAAATCGGGTACAATGTGGTTTTTAGAGCGGAAATAGTCAACTCGGGAACGAAATTTTTATGGGGGCTATATCTAAATCTGAACCGATTTGCTTCAAATTAAATAGCGTTCGTCCTTGATCCACAAAACTTACTTAATTTTTGTTAATATCTGACAACAATTGCGACCTGTACTTTGATTACAACAATAGATGGAAAGACGGACAGAAGGACATTGCTAAATTGACTCAGAAAGTGATTCTAAGCCGATACAATAAACGATGGGTCTAACTCGTTTCCTTTTGGATGTTACAAACAAATGCACAAAGACATAATACCCTAATGAAGGGTATAATGAGGTCTTGTAGACTAACCAATCAACACACACCATCATTGCGTATATCTTTGACCTAAATCAGGACAACAGAGTACAAATGAGAATTGCTAGCATTCAACCGAATAAAGTCGACACACCAAAAATGTAGTTGTGAGTTATGAAACATTTCATAAAAACTATGACATCCTTCATTATAACACAAATATTTTATTGGTTATGACATTTTCACAATCTTTAAGAATTGTTTCTTTAGTACAATGAAATCTTTCTTTAATCTAATGAAATTAAGTTTCACTAATTTAAAAATTTTGATTTATTTATGAATTTTTCAAACAAATTAAGAAGGAGAATTCTTTCAGTTTGGTGGAGGGTTGTCGCCTTATTTAACTAAAAACCTAAAAATATCATGATTTTTTATATTCTTTTGCTTCCATAACTTCTACATTTATCCATAGATCTTTTTCATATAGACATTGTTGTCTTCGTTAGAATGTTTTTTTTTTCATGAACAATTAGGTTCTCACCAAGATCTGGGGCATGATCCATTCTGAGTAGATCAAGAACATCAGTAAAATGAAATTGGTAATGAAGATCCCCAAACGCATCGGTACTGAAACTTTCGCCTCAACTCTCTGAATCGGACTCTGAACGATATGAAATCCCTGTGTTTGCCAGCCGTGAAAAATCTCATTTAGAGTTTGATATTTTTGCAACTAAATATTTATTTAAAAGTTTGCCAATTAAACAATTTCAATGAATGGCCTCATTGATTTGGGATAATAACATTGTTAAGTTCATACGCCTGATCCAATTGGTGGTTGCTGGGTTTTGCCGACTGCTGGTAGTTCTTACTGCTGTTGCTGCGAAGAGTCTTCATTCGATCGTGGTGGCTGGTCAGGATTGCCGAATGGACGTGGTTGTTGGAAGGGTCCATGCTCCTGATCTTGATGAGAACCGAATTGTTCATTAATATGCCCAGACTCTCCATCATTTTCGTTGGACTCATTCGACTGTGGTGGTCTGAAGTGATCTTGCTGTTGTTGTTGGGAAGAATCCTCATTCGATGGTTGTTGGTCATTTTCGTTATGTTGATGTCTATGATGTCTACGGAAGGGTCTACGATCCTGATCTTGGTGAGATCCGAAGTGTTCATCAATAGGCCCAGATTCCCCACCATTTTCGTTAGCCTCATTCGATTGTGGTAGTCCAAAGTGTTCATCAATAGGATGTGGTGGTCTTGGTCTTGATCCTGGTCCATGTGGCCTCTTTCCTGGATGTCCTGGACGTTTGGGTGGTGGTGGTGGAGGTGGTGGTGTTGTTGAAGAATCCCCATCCTCTGAAGATGCTACAGTTGTTGTTTCATTTTCCTCATTCTATTGGAACATATGGATGTTAGTCGATATAATAATTTTAAATGAATTCTTCTACTACTCACTTGAGCCTGGCTAAGAGCCAAGAGGGCTAAGACACCCACAATAACTACGAAGTACTTCATGCTGCAATACTATTGCTTGCAACTAACATTCTCATCAGGTCTTTTTATATCAATTCCATGCAGCGTCATCGAGGTAGAGTATACAAATATTACCCTAGGGCCTGGGCTGAGTCGACTGCCAGGTGTGAGTCGACTTGGTTCGACATTACAACTTAAATATATGAATCAATTAATGAATCAATATTACACATCGAAATTTTCGGTTTCTCGGTAATTATTAGACATGAGCTATGTTCATAGATGTTGAACATCCGAATAAAAAATATTGAAGGTAATGTTTTGGTTTTCAATTGTCACCAATTCGCATCTGAACATTTTGAAAGAGGTTTTCGTGATCCTTGAGTTAATTTAAGCAACCATTTATTTTAAAGGGCTTGACAATATGTGAAAATATGTTTATAATTATTCCTGCGTACGTAGTATCCCAGGACTGCAGGCAGTACTAGCAGATCATATTTGGAACTGAAGGGTTTCTGCAAAATTTTTGCAAAATATCACGTTTTCTTGAATTTTAAAAAAAGAGTTTTAACACTGTTAGTATACATCATTCTCTAGTGATTTCCACCTCGAATCCCATTCTACAGTGGATAATGTCAAAGTACATTATGGATATTACAAAATAGGAAATCTAAAACAAGGAAATTTATTTTCAAAAAGACGTTTCAACCATGCTGCCTAGTACTTCTTATTTACGAAGCTTGTACGGTGCACTGATAAATATTACCAACTATACCAGATTCGTCATGCATTTTCAAGTATGTCAATATAGTAGTTTTCCAAGTCATCATACATCAATCAAATTACCTGGTTGCTATGAAAGCATGTAAACTTTATTATCTTTTATTGTTCCTGACACTTGCACACGTTGTTTATTCTTACCCTGGCTGCACAATGGGATAGAAGGTAATGACATAAATACTTCGAAAAAAATGTAATACTTTTCATTTCCCCAAGTACAGTTTTTTCCAAATAAGGTACACCCGTTTCTAAAAGTATTTATCGAACAAGTAAGTAAGTTTCAGTCGGTTAAACCGACTTATATATAACCTCACTTTCAGAGAACATGTGGATGGAATAACTTAAATTGTACTAAGTGACTGATTATGTGTGTGTGAAGGATTGTAGCAATTGGACCCAGCTTCCACATTCGTAAATAATTGTGAAAACATGATCATAATGGATTTCAGACACAGGTATAGAAGTTATAAAGGATTTAATTTTGCCTAGGGTAGAGCCAATTGTGTGGGAGGTACTAGAAGTGGCGTGGCTAAAGCATAACTATTTCTAGGTTTATTGCGAATGAAAACATTTTCAAATATCAAATTGCAACTGATTTTGAGAAGCCGAATGGAAGTTATATTAGCTTAAGCTAATGCCAATTTGTGTGGTAGGTACCAGAAGGGGTGTGGCAATATCGCCCATGTTTCAAGTGTATCACACGAGCAAAAAAGCATTGTCAAAGGTAAAATTTCAGAGTATTCTGATCATCTGTATTTAAGTTACAACAGCTTTAATTTTAGGTAGGTTGGGGTGATTTGTGTGGGAGATACCAGCAGGGGAGTGGCAAAACCCTTGCACGCTTAAAGCGCTTATAAAAACTTTATCATATACCAAAATATAGCTAATTCCGACTATCCGTGTGGAAGTTTAATTGATTTTTATTTAACATAGGAATATGGACCATTTGTGTGGGAGGTACCAGAAGGGGCGTGGCAATTTCGGCCATCTTCGAACATAAATTAAGTTTGGGAAAAACATTACCATGTACAAAGTTTGAATTAATTCCTTAACTCTTTTCGATAGTTATCGTGTAAACCAACATCTTAAAATGCACTGAAACGGATTAGGTCCAAACATACTTAAGGTCTTAAGTCACTCCTTCAATGCGTTGCACTTTTTTTCTGTCCCAAATGATATATATTCTCCTACTCTGAGAATCATAGTGATATCTTAACGAGTGCCGCAGTACCTCTGGCGTTTTCTATTTGATAGATCTAGTCTTCGGACAGAATTTAAGATGCTGGGAACTGATAAGGCGGAAAAAGTTGTTACAGTAAAACAAAAAAAATCTAACATACATTTATTTGAATTGCTGGGAAGTTTAGTAAAAATTAAAAACTCCTAAAATAGCACTCAATTAAAACATCTGACTGAAACTTTAGTCAAAGACACAACATTTTCCAATTACTTTATTTTCTGGCACTTCATGGAAGTGACCAAATCGAGGACATACGCGTCATCGCTTTATATTAAACACATGAATAAAACATGAATTCTCCGTATTCCGAGCATATTTTTTGGATTTTTCATTGTTTTTATACATGGTGTTTGTTAACTAATGAAAAATTATAATTTTGATGATTTTTCATTGTAATTCTGGTTGATTTTGTAAAAAATAAGTCGAAAAAATCGTAAAATATAGAAGCCATCAATTCACAACTTTCAAACTCGCACAGTCGCTTAAAAATAGACCTAACCTACTACTACTTTAAAATTTCAACAAAATTAAATAAAAAAATTAAAATAAAAGAAGTTAAATTGCAAAAACTATAAAAAAACTAACCCTACTATAACATAACACACAATATTTTAAAAGTAATTAGATTAACTTCAAGGTATAACACATTAAAATCGGTAAAGTATTTCAGGAGTTACAGGCGATTGAATGAACACACCTTTTGAAAAAATAGTATTTTTTTACTGCTAAATTGGTTATAACTCGTAAAAAATAATTTTTTTCCAAAAATACGTATACAATATTTTTATGAGAAGAATACATACACAAACTTTCAAAACAATCGCAGCTATCGAGGTCAAGAACCGTACCGCTTCACATGGAATAACTCATGTGAATTTCTTCATTGAACAAATATGCAAATAGTTTCAAGTATTGACTTAAAACTTTTTTAAGACATATGTGCATTTCTTTATCTAGTTGATATGAAAAATATTTTCAATGATTTGTTGCCCAATCTCAAAAAAACTTGACACAAACATTGTTTTCAGGTCAAGGACGGACGCTATTTAATTTGAAGAAAAGCGGTTCATACTAAATTCGTTCACGATTTAACTATTTCCGCTCTAAAAACCGCATAATTTAACAAATTTTCCTCAAATTATGTACAGCCCTTATATTCATCTGTGGTGAAAATGGTTCAGATTGGTTCAGCTTTATATATATGTAGCTCCCATACAAATGTCGGCGCCAGTTTGACTTTATCGGTCTAGAAACTACATATTTTAATAGAGCCCCGATACAAATGTCCTTACTTTATTATACACTCCACGAGAGTATTATGTCTTTGTACATTTGTTTGTAACACCCAAAAGGAAACGAGATAGACCCATTGTTAATTATACCGATCGTCTTAGAATCACTTTCTGAGCCGATTTAGCAATGTCTGTCTGTCTGTCCGTCCGTCCATCTATTCTTGTAATCACGATACAGGTCGCAATTGTAGACAGAACCAAATGAAACTTTGCACAACGATGTTTTTTTTTGTGGCAAAACATCTTATGTTGTAACTAGAAACACCTGTGGTAAAAATGTGTTAGATCGGTTCAGATTTATATATAAGTCCCATACAAATTTCTCTCCCGATTTGACTTTTTCCGCTCTAGAGACCACATAATGTATCAGATTGTCTTCAGATTTGGTAAAATATCCTATATTCCACTAGAAACTCCCATGGTGAATATCGGACAGATCGGTTCAGATTTATATATAGCTCCCATACAAATTTCGCTCCCGATTTGACTTTTTCCGCTCTAGAAACCACATATTGTATCAGATTGTCTTCAGATTTGGTAAAACATCTTATATTCCCACTAGAAACTCCCATGGTAAATATCGGACAGATCGGTTCTGATTTATATATAGCTCCCATACAAATTTCGCTCCCGATTTGACTTTTTCCGCTTTAGAAACCACATAATGTATCAGATTGTCTTCAGATTTGGCAAAACATCTTATATTTAAACTAAGAACATCTATGGTGAAAATAGGTCAAATCGATTCAGATTTAGATATAGCCCCCATACAAATGTCGTTCCCGATTTGACATTTTCCTCTGTAGAAACCACATATTGTACTCGATTTTCTTTAAATTTGGCACAACATCTTATAATCTTACTAGAAACACCTATGCAGGAATTGGGTAAGATCCGTTCAGATTTAGATATAGCCCCCATATAAATGTCGCTCCCGATTTGACTTTTTCCGCTTTAAATGCCACATATTCTAATCGATTTTCTTTAAATTTGGCACAACATCTTATAATCTAACTAAGCAAAACTATGGTGAAAGTGGGTAAGATCGGTTCAGATTTAAATATAGCCCAAATTCAAATGTTGCTCCCATAAGTTTAACCGATTTTGGCCAAACTATACATTTTAAATTTCACCTATTTCGTTCCAGGTTTCAATATATCCTCATACAAATGTCCTTTCTGATTTAACATTTTTTGCCAAACACATACATTTACAGGATACAAAAAAACTTCCCGTTTTCACTTTTTCACCGAATTGAATTGTATTCGGATTGAAAGTGGAGTGTATCATAGAGTCGGCCCCGCCCGACTTTAGCCTTTCCTTACTGGTTCTTAGTTGTTTTTGTGCCTATAACCTGCGCTTGAAGAAAATCGGTTCAGATTTCGATAAAGCCTCCCTCCGATTTACTATATTGCCGCTCTAGTATCCACATATTTCTTCAGATATTTGTCAAAATTTTCCGATCATGTTATGCTTCAGCTGGGAAGACCTATCGGAAAAGCGGTGCATATGGGTCCAAATGTACCATCGATTTACACGACGACTATCACTTTAGAGACCACATATTACATCGAATCTTTATTAAATATTCCAGAGCACATTTTGTTTGACGGTAAAAACTTTTAAGTGTTTTACAAAAACTTAATTTTTTGAGTTTGAAAGAAAAATTATTTTCATCTTAAGAAAGGAATGTCGCACCGACCTACGAAATGGATGTTGAAGCCAATGACAAAAATTATTTTCCACAATCCTAGAATTCTTATAACGGAGACAATTCTGTCCGTATTTATGGATTTTAAAATGTTCGAGGACATTTTATGCAGAAATATATTTCCAGAAATTTGATGAGAAAGAAATGGACCTTATTTGAGGAAAACTGATTTAAAACAATGCTATTATTGGCAAAATACTATGCGTGATAGAAATCTATTTTTATTGAAATGTCTTTATATGAGTATTTATTTATGAGTATTGCAATTGAGTAATTACGAACCATAAATAGGCCAAATTTGAAATTTAACAAAATTGAGATTTTTTATGATTATTTAGAATTTCGCCATTGTGCAGCTCAGGAAGAGTAAACTACGCGTGCATGTTAAAGATAACGAAGTTAACATGTACTCATAAGTTTATTTGCGACACCCAGGTAATTTGCGTAGAGATGAATTGGAAAATTTTAATATCGACATATTGAGAAATTTCCAAACTATTGACATGTACTTGAGAGAAAATGACGAATCTGACGTATATTTGGTGCAATTTATCAGTACACCTTACATATTTCATAAATATGTAGCAATCACCAATGCGGATGTAACGTCTTTGTGAAAATTAAATGTCCATTATTGGATACAATACAGACAAGCCATATTACACTTGAACCAGGCGACAAACATCTGAAACTATAGGTGAAATAGAGTTATTTGGCGTTTTTCGTTTTTCATTTTCTCCTCCTGTTGCCCCTTAAAAGAATTATAAAGTTCCAAAGGATACAATTTGACTCACTACTTTCATCAAAAGAAAAACGAAACTTAACCGCAATCGCATGTTTAAGTTATAATGTCGAACCAAGTCGACTAAAACCTATCAGTTTACCTAACCCAGACCCTAGGGTAATATTTCTATACTCCAACTCAATGTGGCTGCATGAAATTGGTATAAATAGACCTGATGAGAATGATAGTTGCAAGCAATAGTAGTGCAGCATGAAGTACTTCGTAGTTATTGTGGGTGTCTTAGCCCTCTTGGCTCTTAGCCAGGCTCAAGTGAGTAGTAGAAGAATTACATTTAAAATTATCATATTGACTAACATCCATATGTTCCAATAGAATGAGGAAAATGAAACAACAACTGTAGCTTCTTCAGAGGATGGGGATTCTTCAACAACACCACCTCCTCCACCACCACCACCCAAACGTCCAGGACACCCAGGAAAGAGACCACATGGACCAGGATCAAGACCAAGACCACCACATCCTCATCATCATTTCGGACCACAACATTCAGTAGAGGACATCGATAATAATGAAGGATCTGGTTCTATTCATGAACAATTCCATTCTCACCAAGATCAAGAGCATCATAAACATCAACATAACGAAATCGAACCACCACAATCGAATGAGGACTCTTCCCAAAAACAACAGCAAGATCAGTTCAGACCACCACAATCGAATGAGTCTAAAGGAAATGTTGAGGAATCTGGTCCCATTGATGAAAAATTCGGTTCTCACGAAGATCAGGAGCGTGTTCCCCTCCGAAGACATCATAGACATCAACATAACGAAAATGGTAACAAAAATCCTCAACCACCACGATCGAATGATGACTCTTCCCAACAGCTTCGGGAAGATTTGGCTGCAGCCGGTGAAAACTCACAACCACCACAGATACCCGTTGTATGAGCTTAACAATTTTATAATCATGTGTCTAATCATTGAGGTCTATTTGAAAGAGCTTAATTGATAAACTTTTAAATAAATACTTAGTTGCAAAAATATTAAAATCTAAATGACCGCTAGTTAATCAGGATTTCATATCCTTGGGGTTCCGGTTTTTGAGGGACATATTCGTTATTTTGTAAACTAAATAAACCAAAACAAATGGGGTAACAATTATCTGGAACTTATATTCTTAATTACTTGGGATAATAGTAGGTGTTGCACTGTGAAAGAAGACATGATCTGGAAAATTTGATCAAGATCCGACGTAATTCGAGTGTTTTTATAGCAGAGGAACATTCGTATGTGGGCCTTCTTTTAAGGAGAGAGATCCAAAAAATTGAAAATTTTACGAAAATGTTGAAATTATATTTTTTTATTTTAGGCTCATCTAGTACTACGTTGTAGAAAATAATGTTCTTATAGCTAAAAACAATCAGAGACTGATATCAACAAATTTCTCTCGGAAAGACATACGTGGGCGTCTTTGAAAGTAAGTAAGGGTTGGGCCATTTGTTAATAAATTTGCGGTTATAAATATTAGATGAGGTCTTAAGCCTGTACAATATTCCAGTTCGAATTTTTTTATTACATAACGAATTTTGGTGATGTCGATATGCAACTCAATGATATGCTTGTAAAATGACAGTGTATGCTTTGTTATTTGATGCGATTGTTTTTAACTGATATCCGAAAATATGGTTGTTCATTTGGGGGAATTATTCTTTGTTTGTTTTTTTTTTTTCAACATTTTGTGAAGGAGACTTGAGGAATTAATTATGAATTACTACACGATCGAACAACGTATAAAAACAATTGAATTTTATTTTCCAAACCAACAGTCACAGTTCACAATATTCACAATTTGGTAATGAGCGATGAAGCCCATTTCCTATTAAATGCACCGGTAGTCGAGTTGGTAGCGTGCTCGGCTATCAGCGTGGGGGTTGTGGGTTCGATTCCCACCAGAGGCTCTGGTCTGTCGCTGCAATAACTAGCTACAATGGTCTTAGTCACCCCGGCTATATCCCTGGACCCAAAATTAGAATATAAATTTACTTTGTATTGTAATTCATAATAAATAAATAAATAATTTTAAAATTGAAACAAATCAAAGTAGTTCATTGCGTAGTGATTGTCGTCGTACTCGAATTGATGAGTCATATATCTGAAATATGTAAAGTGTATGTACTTACAAATTGCTCTAATATGGACTCAAGTATATGTCAATATTATCGGTTTCTAATTAAACATTATGTAAATTACCCAGATGTCGCAAATGAACTTACAAATGAATGTAAACTTTATTATCTTTCACCGATCCTGACACTTCATATCGCTGCTGAAGCACATGCACTTGTCGCGAATGTGAAGGCAAGTATATACATATCAACGATGGCCAAAGCCTGGTACGCGAGATATTCGCAGTTTCAGTTTATCATTGCGCGTTACATCATTTACGTCATCCAGTATCGATTTAACAGTTTTAATTAAATGGAGGTCAGAGGATTTGCCAGATTGAAATATATAAGTTTGGATTTGATCGTTATTGCACACTAGCAGACATTTACCATTTCGTACTAAAAGAGAACAAGAATAAAACAAGTAAGGAAAGGCTAAAGCCGTGTGGCGCCAACTATATGATACTCTCCACTTCCTATACCATTACAAGATTTTCATTACTAATTCTAGATGTTTTAAAATATTAGTGAAAATTTATTGCCGGACACATTTGAAATTTTCTATACCATATACTAAACTAGAGTTATCATAAAAGTTTTTTTTTTTGAAAATTGAAGAAAGGATGAAATTTTTTCTGCCGAGAAAAATTTGCTATTTTTGGAACACCTGCATCAACGTATCTCGATTTCACTCAACTAACTTAGTTATATCAAATAAACTTTGAATGTCTCTCCTACAAAACTCGCTTTTTAGACTTCAAATACTACGAAGCCATCGATATTATGATACCATATATGGGCATCCCCCAAAAAACTTTGACAACTTTTTTTATTATGAAACTTGAAGTTAACTTGTTCTCTTTTATTTTTATTAAAAGTTGAAGTATTATAACGAAAATTATTTCTTTTATTTACTATGAGTGGAAATATTTGTCGCGTCCTTATTTCTGCTGTACCTAATTAAAACAAGTAAGGAAAGGCTAAAGTCGGGCGGGGCCGACTATATGATACACTCCACTTTCTATCCAAACACAATCCAATTCGGTAAAAAATTGAAAACGGGAAGGATTTTTGTATGCTTCCTAATCACAGGTTAATATAACCTGGTCCAATTTGTCAAATCGAGAAGAAGATTTGTATCGGGGCTATATCCAAACATGGAATGATGTGACGTATATATATAACGTATTATGCTCATTTTAAAGAAATTCTCTGAAAACACGTGGTTTCTGGGGCTGAAAAAGACAAGCCGGGAGCGAAATTTCTATTGGAGCTATATATAAATCTAAACCGATCTGACTCATTTTCACCATGGGTTTTTCTAGTTGAAACATAAGATATTTTGCCAAATTTGAAGAACATCTGTTAAAATATGTGGTTTCTAGAGCAGAAAAAGTCAAATCGGGAGCGAAATTTGAAAGGGAGCTATATATAAATCTGAACCGATCTGACCTATTTTCACCACACGTGTTCCTAGTTTAAATATAAGATGTTTTGCCAATTTTGAAGACAATCTAATAAAATATGTGGTTTCTAAAGCGAAAAAAGTCAAATTGGGAGCGAAATTTGTATCGGAGCTATATATAAATCTGAACCGATCTGACCAATTTTCGCCATGGGTGTTTCTAGTGGAAATATAAGATATTTTGCCAAATTTGCAGAAATTCTGTTAAAATATGTGCTATCTAGCGTGAAAAGAGTAAAATCGGGAGCAACATTTGTATGGGAGCTGTATCTAAATCTGTACCGATTTTCTTCAAATTAAATAGCGTTCGTCCTTAACCAATAAAACATCGTTGTGCAAAGTTTCATTTTGTTGCAACAACAATTGCGATTTGGACTTTGATTACAAGAATAGATGGACAGACGGACGGACGGACATCGCTAAATCCACTCAAAAAGTGATTCTAAGTCGATCGGTATACATAACAATGGGTCTATCTCCTTTCCTTTTGGGTGTTACAAACAAATGCACAAAGATATAATACTCTCGTGGAGTGTATAAATACGTCGTCAGGATTTACTACAAATTAGTACAAAATTCTAAACAATTTTACACACAAACGGACGCAACAAAAAACAAGTAAGGAAAGCTAAAGTCGGGCGGGGCCGACTCTATGATACACTCCACTTTCAATCCGAATACAATTCAATTCGGTGAAAAAGTGAAAACGGGAAGTTTTTTTGTATCCTGTAAATGTATGTGTTTGACAAAAAATGTTTTATCGGAAAGGACATTTGTATGAGGATATATTGAAACCTGGAAGGAAATAGGTGAAATATAAAATGTATAGTTTGTCGAATTATCGGTTAAAGTTTTTGGAGCAACATTTGTATTTGGGCTATATTTAAATCTGAACCGATCTTACCCAATTTCTGCAAAGTGTTTCTAGTTGGATTATAATATGTTGTCCCAAATTTAAAGAAAATCGGATACAATGTATGGTTTCTAGAGCGCAAAATTCAAATCGGGAGCGACATTTGTATGGGGCCTATATCTAAATCTGAACCGATCTAGCCCGCTTTAGCCACAGGTGTTTCTAGTTCGATTATAAAATGTTGTGTCAGTTTTAAAGAAAATCGGGTACAATATGTGGTTTCTAAAGCGGAAAAAGTGAAATCGGGAGCGACATTTGTATGGGGGCTATATCTAAATCTGAACCGATCTTACCCACTTTCAGCATAGGTGTTTCTAGTTCGATTACAAGATGTTGTGCCAAATTTAAAGAAAATCGATTACAATATGTGGTTTCTACAGAGGAAAATGTCAAATCGGGAACGATATTTGTATGGGGGCTATATCGAAATCTGAACCGATTTGACTTATTTTCACCATAGATGTTTCTAGTTTAAATATAAGATATTTTGCCAAATCTGAAGACAATCTGATACAATATGTGGTTTCTAGAGCGGAAAAAGTCAAATCGGGAGCGAAATTTGTATGGGAGCTATATATAAATCTGATCCGATCTGACTGATATTCACCATGGGTGTTTCTAGTGGAAATATAAGATGTTTTACCAAATCAGAGGACAATCTGATACAATATGTGGTTTCTAGAGCGGAAAAAGTCAAATCGGGAGCGAAATTTGTATGGGAGCTATATATAAATCTGAACCGATCTGACCGATATTCACCATGGGTGTTTCTAGTGGAAATATAAGATGTTTTACCAAATCTGAAGACAATCTGATACATTATGTGGTCTCTAGAGCGGAAAAAGTCAAATCGGGAGCGAAATTTGTATGGGAGCTATATATAAATCTGAACCGATCTAACACATTTTTACCACAGGTATTTCTAGTTGCAATAGAAGATGTTTTGCCAATTTTAAAGAAAATCTGTTGTAATATGTGGTATCTAGAGTGAAAAGAGTCAAATCGGGAGTGAAATTCGTATGGGGGCTATATCTAAATCTGAACCGATTTTCTTCAAATTAAATAGCTCTCGTCCTTATCCCGAAAAACTTCGTTGTGCAAAGATTCATTTGGTTCTGTCTACAGTTGCGACCTGTATCGTGATTACAAGAATAGATGGACGGACAGACAGACAGACGGACGGACATTGCTAAATCGACTCAGAAAGTGATTCTAAGACGATCGGTATAATTAACAATGGGTCTATCTCGTTTCCTTTTGGGTGTTACAAACAAATGCACAAAGACATAATACTCTCGTGGAGTGTATAACAAAAGTACTTTTGAAGGCCTTATACAAATATACAAAGTTCAGCGATTTTTTGAGAACTAAGATTTTCCATATATACATGTAAATGAAGGTCAGAGGATATATTTTGTTCGTAGATTTATGAAATATGAGAATTATCTCATAGATTTGTATACACTCCACGAGAGTATTATGTCTTTGTGCATTTGTTTGTAACACCCAAAAGGAAACGAGATAGACCCATTGTTAATTATACCGATCGACTTAGAATCACTTTTTGAGTCGATTTAGCAATGTCCGTCCGTCCGTCTGTCCATCTATTCTTGTAATCACGATACAGGTCGCAATTGTAGACATAACTAAACGAAACTTTGCACAATGAAGTTTTTCGGGACAAGGACGAACGCTATTTAATTTGAAGAAAATCGGTTCAGATTTAGATATAGCTCCCATACAAACTTCACTCCCGATTTGACTCTTTTCACTCTAGAATAAATCTTGCAAAATATCTTATATTTAAACTAGAAACACCCATGGTGAAAATGGGTAAGATCGCTTCAGATTTACATATAGCTCTCATACAAATTTCGCTCCCGGATTGACTTTTTCAGCCCCAGAAACCGCTTATTTTCACAGAATTTCCTCAAAATGAGCATAACACGTTTACTTAAACTGATAGAATTTTTGTGGAAGTTAGTCACTTCATTCCATGATTGGATATAGCCCCGATACAAATATTCTGTTCGATTTGACAAATTGGACCATGACATATCAGCGTATGATTAGGAAACATACAAAACAGTTTTTTACCGAATTGAATTGTATTCAGATAGAAAGTGGAGTGTATCATATAGTCGGCCCCGACCGACTTCAGCCCTTACTTATTATAAATTATTGAATTATTAAAACATATATAATATATTTTTATACCCTCACTATACAGGGTATAATTTTGGACTGAAAAAAAGTAACGCATTGAAGGAGTGACTTAAGACCCTAAGTGTATTTAGACCAACATTTTAAGCTTTTTGAGCCATATCCGTATGTCCGATAACTTTCGAAAGGATTTAAGGAATCTATTTAAACATTGCACATAGTATTATCTTTTCCAAACTTAGTTTAAGTTAGAAGATGGGCGAAAATGCAACGCTGCTTCTGGTATCTCCCACATAAATGGTCTATATTCCTATTTTTAATTAAAACCAATATAACTTCCACGTGGATAAATAGAACCAGCTAATTTGTTGTACTTTTTTATAATCACTTTTAGTGTAAGTGAAATAAAAGCTGTAAAAACTTCTATACGGATGATCGGAATACTCTGCAATTTTACCTTTGTCAATGGCTTTATATATGGGCGATATTGCCACACCCCTTCTGCTCCCTCCCACACAAATTATCAGAAACTTTGGTTAAAATAAAACGAATATAACTTCCATCCGTATTGTCCAAATCAGTTGCAATTTGATATTTGAAAATGTTTTGGTGATCAATAAAGTCATGTAAAATATTGTTTCTTTTGCAACTTCCCTTCTAGAATCCTTTATATCTCTTATAACGGTGCCCGATTATTACTCGATTCTTGACCATATTTTTACTTTCCACACAAATAATCCGGCACTAAGTAAAATTAGGATCCTTTCATACATATGTTCTCGGAGAGTGAGGGTATTACTTGTTTTATTTATGTTAAAATAAAATGAACCGGTATCACTCAAAACGTGATAATTTTGGAACAGAGTATTTTACCTAGATCATTGGTAAAATCTAAATCGTGTTGACTTCTTCACTTCCACAAGAGATGTTCATAGGTCGACAATAAAATGGTGTGGCAACTTGTACCATATCCGGTTGCAATATCCTGTTTCTAGATCGCGAAAAGTTAAATAGAGAGGGGCTACAGATATTTCTAGGAATAGAGCAAATCTGATGAAAGTCGGTAGTAACATATGTCTTCTAGAGGGCTAAGAAGTCAAATCATGAGGAACATTTGTATGAGAGCTATATTGAAATATAAGATGGCAATGTGTGATTTGTTACTCGGTGCGATTGTTTTTGACTGATAATCGGAAAGTAAGTTGTGGTTCTCGTTCTTTTGGGCGAATTATTGACTTGGCTGAGAAGCCTTCTGAAGACGGACGTCACGAGCCAGAAATCATTATACATTTGCATTCTATTTATATATGTATATAAACGAGGTATTTTAGTGACCAGCACCCAGACCAAACGGCTGAAGCCAGGGTCATGACATTTTCAAGGTAGTTCCCAAAGATGACAGGATAAACATCGAACATTCGTCCTGACTAATCGGCAGTAGCTAGAAACATGAAATTTGGTGTGTTCCTTGCACTGACCATGCTGAAGAGCAACAAATAGGAATTTTTCGAAATTTGTACTTTTAAGGAAGGAAAGAGACAAAATGGTACCAATTTAAGAATTGCAGCTATATTCGTGAAACTCGGTATTTACATTTCTCCAACAACATAGACTTGCAACATAAATGGATTTTCTGACAACGTAGAAGCGCAATCTAAATGGATTTTTTCGACATTTTTACTTGTAAGGGATGAGCGGGACAAAAATGGTTCCAATTAAAGTATTGCAGCTATAGTCGTGAAATTTGGTATATAAATTCCTCTAGCAACGTAGAAGTGCAATTTAAATAGATTTTTGCAAATTTGTACTTATAAGGAAAAAAGAGATACAAATTGTACTAATTTAAGTATATAGTCATGAAATTTGCTGTGTAAATTCCACTGACAATGTAGAAGCGCAACCAAAATGATTTTTTTTCTTGAAATGTGTACAAAAAGGGATAACAAATTGTACCAATTTAAATATTACAGCTAGAATCGTGAAATTTGGTATGTTAATGCCTCTCACCACATAGAAATGCAATATAGATGCAGTTTTGTAGTTTTAAAGGGTGAGCGGAACAAAAAGAAATAAAAAATGGTACCAACTAAAGTACTGCAGCTAGAATCGTGAAATTTGATATGTAAATTCCTCTGACCACGTAGAAGCGCAGTAAGATTGGATTTTTCTAAATTTCTACTTTTAAGGGGTGCGTGGGACGAAAAGGGATAAACATGTTGTACTGCCCTTTAATTACGTAAACGCGGAACTTAAATGGATATTTCAAAATTTGAATATATAAGGGGATGCGGGACGACATGGGATAAACGTGGTACCAAATAAAGTACATGTTTTTAGGGGAAACAAAACACAATTATTTTCAAAATGTGTACTTTTGGTGAAAGAGGTACAAAAAGTTATAAAGTGGTCGGCTGCATCTAGACAGATGAGATCGAGGATATAAAAGGCTCTGCGGATGTAATTTTTTGTTGAAATCATATGTTCAATGATAGAAGTAATACATACGAAGGCAGTTAGCTAAAATAGTGCACAACGATAAGCTCAGCAGGTTTCCAAATTATTATTTTAGATTTAACTATATCCACCAAAGGAAAATAAAAAAACAGAGACGGATAAAACTAATAACAAATAACTGGCTTTTTCGCTTGCGAAGCAGCGGGTACTGCTAGTAAAATATAAATGCAAAAATGTCTTGAGCCAGGGCAATAACCAAGTTCATATAGATTTTTTGTATAGTGTGACAAGAAGGGATCAAAATTATACCGAAAAATACAGGAAATTTTCAATCATTTTACGTTTAGATGGGAAAAGAGGCATAAATACTGAGACAGAGTACTACAATTTACACTTTAATTGTATAGATTAAACTGATACATAATAGAATTGTTCGATCGGGCTTACTAGTTTAAAATTATCCTATGGCTTTATTCAAATAAATCAGAGATAAAAATCTGGCTCCACCTTACGCGGTAACTAAGAGATCTGCTTTCTTGCTAAGCGAGTAAATTCCATACAAATATTAGCTAGTAAGCCCAGTCAAACAGGCCTAGTAATAATAATTTTCGCTTGTGAAGTTGCATGCTTCACATATGATTTAATTTGACTAAGGTCGAACCATGTTTAAATTGGGACACATTGTTAGATAGCCGATCCTATATCTAATACCTCCCGAATCACTTTGCAAAATTTAAATATGTTTACATCAAATGTCGCACCGGTAAATGTCCCCGCAAACCTATAGTGTATTTGATTTTATTGTAAATCAGTCTCGACTACTGCAGTTATATTTTTATTATTATTATTATCATTCCCCTTAGATCCTATAAGGACTACTGCAGTTACCTGAATGAACTCAGTTTTGTTTATTATTATACTTTATTAAATTATATATTTACATCATGTTTAGATATATAATCCTAGATTGTGAAAGTATTTCTAATGATAAATTTAAACATTATGATTAGTACAGTTTTTATAATTATGTATTATTCCTTACATTTAACTTTAACTTTGATTGAATTCATCCAAAAGAAGCAAGCTCTATTTATATGTATCGAATACCTTAAATTATAATCTATAATAAATAGTTAAACGAATATTGCTAGCATACTATTTACAGCATTACTTAAGAGACTAGTTCTAGGGGGGAGGAGGTGGAGGGTCGGTGAATTTAAACTCCAATCGATCGAGATAAAATATAATTTTAAATTAAATTTAAAAACATAATTCATATGGTTACTTTAAATATTTATCTACATGTAAATTATAGCTTTAAATAATATTTATTTTTATGACTTATAGTAGTTTTGAAAAAGTTGCCTTTTTCGAATTTCGACCGACTCATTTCATATAGTAACTACTGGGTGCTCGTCCCGATGTGTACGTGCTCATTGGTATTCCCTGTGGACCGGGTATGTGGCTGCCACCCATGTGTGAATGGGTGGTCGACTGATTCTGGGAGCCGTATAGACGATCGACACTGGTGCTGCCAATGCCATTGGCTGATGGCTCATAATCGACATCGTAGTAAATTCCGGATTGGTTCTGCCGTAGGGAAGAAATACACACATACATAAGTACAGTTAAATCCCTTTTTTGAGAGAGAGTGTGCTATACATACCGCTATGCTGCCATTACTACGCGACTTCGGTCTCGGCACTTGGAAATTTCTCCCCAGCAGATCCGTGCGATCCTCCTCTTCGCTAGAACTAGAATTATCCAGAGTTCGCATGCCATTCGAACGTGAACTGAGTCCCAATCTTCTGAAAGAAATTCACATTAGATATCGTCGGAGAGTTGGAAGGTATTTAAGACAGAAATTCAATACGCACTCATACCGTGGCAATGGGACAGGTGGCGCCAAAGTATTGTTCTGGTGATGCATCTGTTGCATTGTACTTTGCATGGACATGCCACCCAGAGTACCCATGCCTAGGGTCTGCAAATTGGGATAAGCAAACATGGCCGAGGAGGGACGTGTGGGTCCGCCAATAGGTTCAGCCTGCAAACGATAATGATGAGTAATAACTAGATTGTCTACGGGACTGTGGTCTACTTACTCCATAATGATTGGTTTGGGCCATAACATCTGCAATTTGCGCCCAACGCATGCGATCTTCCAGAGTCACTTGATAGCCAGGTTGCGGTAGTGGAGCCGTTTTCAGAGGAGCCGTATTCATGTAACCAAAGACCGGCGAACCGATGGCATTCTTTTGTTCCCGCTGCCATCTACGTGACCACATTATCAAACATACCAGGGTCAGGACAATTATAATAACGGCCAGTATCGAAGCACCTATGGCCACGCCCAAAACTTCGCCATCGATTTCACACTGCCCACCATAATGACTCGAATCGCAGGTACATATTTGATTGCCTTCATCGTTGTAACTACAAACGCCGCGGCTGTTGCAATAAGTTTCAGGACAAGTTTGACATTCACGACCCGACCGCAGAGGTTGATCGGACCAGAGGTCTTTGGTGCCATCCGGACATGTACAGCGATAACTACCCCATATATTGGTGCAGGCAGCAGTGGGATGACAGTCGTTGAGGTCTCTAGCTTGGCACTCGTCCAAATCTCGCAGCGGAGATATGGCACCCTCGGGAGAACTTACGAACAAGACAGAATTTCCAATATTATTATTACGTCGATGCAGGACACCCAGCAAATGTTTTTGGACATCACTGCGCAGATTGGGTCGCAAAGTTTCCACGCTCTCATCCAACTGCAAGACAATGGGGATTGACAGGTTAAAGGTTATTAAATTAAATCCGCTCCGATTGGTATGGAAACTCACCTTAATAGTCAGATTGACAAAGACTCCACTGCCACCTAGGTTGGGGTCCCCACGATAAATGTTATTTACTTTGGCCTCCATAAATTCATCGGAGTACGGTGTCATTGACATGGCAGAATCGATCTGCAATAATAATTGAAATGTTTCTTAGGTTGGACAAACTGATGGCACAAATTGGAACAATTGGGTGAGCTAATTTCATGAGGAAGAACTTAAAGAAATGAGAAATATCCAGGGAACCCTGAACAAACTAATGAAAACCTATGAAACAAACCAATGAATCCTTTGCCCGTTTTATGATCAGAATTAACCGTCCAAACCAGGTGACTGTTGGACACATTCCCTCGTTTCTTTCCGAGAATGACAACGTCAATGAATCCTTTCACAATTAGTCGTCCAGGCCATGCTTTTCGAATTTCAGAGTTTGAATCACCAAAGCCCTGAAGGTCACTTACCCGGTATGTGTGATTTATGTATTCTGTACTTTATTGACCAATAAAAAGTTCAGATGTGTTCTCTACAAACTACTTCTGTCGCGAATTTGGATATATCCTCGGCACATTAAATCGGCTCATACTTACAGCTCTGACTGATTCAAAACTCAGCTGTCCGTAGGGTTCACTACTGCGATCGGCCAATTTACCATCCCACACAATACGATGCTCATAGATTCTGTCAACCCGCATTCCTATATAGAATGTTATCACCCTGCGGCAAGGTTCGCGATGTTTACGGCGTGAGTAACCTAAACGAAGGAGAATTTATTTGTTAACGATTAATGAACAGGGGTTTAAAAATGCAATTTCCTTCGCCGACTTACCCGGACGACAGTGGCAGCTGGAGACACCATTTTCCGTTCTACAATATTCATGTTGGGCTTGATCGCAGGTCGTGTCATCGCCCACAATGCAAGTATCAATGCGCACCGGTGGTTGAGTCGTCCTGGGCCTGTAGTGGGGACGGGTTGTGCCCACATTTGTTGTCGTCGGCAGAGATTGTTGAGGCTTAACGTTTTGCGGTTTGTTGGTATGGATGTCCACTATTTCTGTCTCGGCCACGCCATAACCAGAGCCGGGTGTGTTCTGTTGGGTTACTGGTGTATTGCCACCGGCACTGCCACTACCACTTCCGCTGCTACTACCACTACTACTGCTCTGTATTGGCTTAGCTGTAGACGAGGAAGCCACAGGACCACTGGGAGCACTGGGCAGTTGCGGTATTGCCGTTGCTGGAGATGGCTGCTGTACACCGGTCGGCGGATCTGTGGGATCACCAAAAAGATTGATGTAAGTACGTTTACCATCTATGGAAACAAAACCTTCATCACCTGCAGCTGAAACAATGATATCAGCACCACCGGCACCACCTCCACCTGTGTCGTAGGAACCATATGGTTTTATATTGATGGTATGTTGGGAACCACCCTGTGAACCCGGACCTTGTATGGCCGATAATGTAACGTCGAAAATTTCACCATACCCCGGTGGCAATTGCTGGCGTGTGGGTTGAATATTCAAAGGCGGGACTGGATTGTGGGGCACTTGAGGTTGGGGAGGGCGTTGAGGGCGAGGACGACCACCGGGTTGGAATTCCGGATCATCCAAAACAATACCGGGCCGAGGATGGTACTGAGGTGGCACCGGAGGTGTTGGAGTTGGTGTGGTAACTTGGACTTGGTTTTGGTTTTTGGAGGTGGTGGGTATAATTTCGGTAGTGGTTGTAGTGGTAGTAGTAGAGGTGGTAGTACTAGTAGAAGTGGTTGAGGTAGTAGTGGTGGTGGTGGTTATGGGAACAGAGGTTATTGGTGTAGGAACAATGGCTGTTTCCAAATCGAAATATGGAGACGAACTAATGGAGCTCTTGTCTATTGTCAGCTGCTCATCCATCGACACGGGTTTGGTCGAAATCGTCGAGCTCTTCACTTTAGTGGCCGGCGTATGTACAGAGGAGGATGTTTTAGTTTTTGTGTGCTTCGTAGTGACCGTCTCCAATTCAGGAGTTTTGCTGGCCGTCATAAAAATCACTTCATCGGCCGCGGAGTCAGCACCGGAATTCTCGGTAGTATCCATGGCCATGGGTAAATAGGTTGATGTCGTGTGATGCACAGTTTGGACTTCCAGACTACTGTGGGCTATGCTGCTAAAATGCTCCGACGAGTGTTTCTTTTTATCCGAATTTTTATGTTTGTTGGGCTTCTTTTTCGATGGCGGATTTTGTTCTTCTTTCTTGGGAGGCACATAGGGTTGTGGCGTCTGAGGTGTGGGAGGGTTCGGTGGTTTGAATTCCTCCACAACGTCACTTGTGATCTTATTGGCAGGCACAACATCGGTGTCGTTGTCGGACACCTCGATGTATTGTGTATTCAGGTCTTCATTCGAAAATTCAGAATCGTACGAGGTATCGGTAGGAGCGGGTCCTTCTAAGGCCTCGTTGTTGTCAGTCGCTACTGTAGGAATTTCAATTGGTCCAGATGAGTGCGAGCTGGGCAAACTGATAACAGGTTCGTCCTCTAGAGGCGGCTGCATTTGTGCCGGAGGTAAAGGCTTATATTGCGGAATGGGTCGCCGTCCCCCAATGGATGTCGTTATCGGAGGTCTTGGCTTATTGCGGTGCCATGGCGGACGATTGTTTACAAAACCTGGTCGCACGGGCACTATTTGCTCTGGTATTGGTACTCCTGTGATGAACGGTCTTTCCGGTCGGTCAAATGGATACGGTGGCGGTCTCATGGATGAAGGTCCCTGGTGTTTGTGGCCATCATAGTCTATGGGTAGGGGCTGAACGTCCGAAATTCTGGGTGGGCCACGATTATTAATGCGACTGGATGTGGGACGACGTACTCCTTGGGTATTAGCATGAACGTTTACATTGCCGTTGAGCAACTTAACGATGCCCGTTATTATGTCTTGGATATCGGGATTGGGATTGGACTGGCGAGGATTATGTGTCGATACGGTAACAGAAGCTGCTGTCGATGTTGCAGAACTGGTGTTGGCCGGCGGATTGTGGGACCCCGACATAGGTTGTCGAAGGTCCCCATTCACTAAAAAAGGACCGGTAGTACTGCCAGCTGACGCAGCTATATTGACCGACTTTCCGCCGCGCATGACGCCCTTTGTGGTCTCCATATTTTCCATTTCATGTTCAAACGAACTCGTGGGCTTAATATTATATTGAAAATAGCGGCCAGCGGCTGCCTCCTTCTGCGAGTCAGCGGGGAATTGTACATTGTTCTGTCCCGATATTGGAAACTTTTCATTTACTATGGGCAAAGCTGAACGTTCCACGCGAACATGACTGCTGGTTTTATTGTCGCTACCGATTTTGGTAGATTTGATGCGACCAGCACTTCTCGGTATATCTTCAATACTGGTTGTCAAGAATTGATCCGTTGTTGTTGTCAACAACGGATGGATGACCACTGTTCCCGCATGGCTGCTGGACTTTGGTGATATTTGCGATACCTCATGGTAACATTCTGTGAGGGAGGAAAGAATTAAATAAATAAAAGTAAGTATGTATTCCATTTTTAATGCGGATTAAGAAGTTGTGTTGTGTGTGTGTGTGCTCTCCTAAACTTGTTCGTATTCAAGTTATTTTCGCTAATTATCACAGTCAAAGTCATTTAGCTTCATTATTTCGAAATAACAATGTAATTACACATAATTTTAAAGTCATATACGAGTATGTATGTATGTAGTATATTTGGAACTAGTTTCAGCAGAGTGGTTGCAGACAAACTTTTTCGTGTTAAATATTTAATTGAATTGAAATGTAATGTGTCACTTTAGTTAATTGAAGAAACTCCCAATGGTAGTTATTATTTCGAAATATCAAGATGGAATTTTATGTCTCCGCAGAGCTTCTAATTCAAACATAAAAAACAACTTTCCTAGGCTATGGATTCTACGACTGCATATCTACAAAATCAGCCATTTAATTTTACAATATACACAGTAAACTATGATATAGTAACAATCTTTTATATGGTTAGTCTAGAATATTAATAGTTTAATTACTTCAATTATGCTGATGGATGTAATATCGGCTGTATTTCCGAATTTTTTTCTTTATAGTTGGTATTGTCAAGTGCGTCAGTATTGACTTATTTCGCATATACTAGAGAGCATATACTATCAATCTTAAAGTCGCATGTCATTTGCTTTCCTTTTCAGATAGTGGTGTATTTATTTAGCATTATTAATTTTCTAAAATATAAAACTTGATTTGCGAGGCCGACAGATTCCTCGACATTTACAAATATTGTTAAACTATTGTCTTATTTATTCATTTTAAAAATAATATTCTGCATATAGCTGCCAAAATCGATTTAATTACTGAAATGGTAAAACCTTCTAAGCCAGAAATGAAGCAATTGTTCTCTGTTAATGTATTTTGGAAAATTTATTAAAGCATACTTTAGGGATGTTGTGTTTTATGACATAAATGCGCATGTAAATATTGGACCGATATTAATTTTAAGTTATTTATAAAGTTATAATAGCCGTTTGTAATGTATTAAAAAATAAAATAATTTTTACAAAAATTTCGAAAATCGTAAAAAACTAGAATTTTTATTTGGGCGTGGCACTGGCAATTTTCATTTAATTGTCGACTCAAATGAAATCACTGGTAATTATTTGTATCAACATATATATTAAAATAAGAAATTTATGAAGTTTTTTTTTTCATTTAAAATTACATGGGCGGATTTAAACAAAAATTGTTGTTGATCTAATTTGACGATATAAGGGATGTGTGTGAAATTTCAAGGTCCTAGCTATACTCCTTCTAATTTTTGAAAATAGTCCAATGTGCGACGCACAGTGGGATTTGGTTGCAAAAAATAAAGTGATGACACTTCACACCGAACATTTCTGAACATAAGTAAGTAAAATATGAAGTTTCATCAAAATCAGCCAAACCATGCCCATTACATACGCACATATAACACTGTCCGACAGTCCATATTACACTTGAATCGGATGATATAAGTCTGATACAATTTTTCCAATAATTATTATAAAATTTATTGTTGTGATCCGATTGTCTTGAAATTTTGCACAGAGTTTAAAATTAAATAAAATCAAAGATTTCATCAAAATCGGCCACGCCCATCACATACCGCCTATATAACTCAAAACGAATTTTTCATAATTTTTTTTTGTTCAAATGTCTTGAAATTTTACACAGAGTTGAAAATTAAATAAAATTAAGAAATTTTGAAAATTCGATCAATCATCCATCACATAATATAACTCAAAATGCATTTTTCATACAAAATTTTTTATTTTTGTCCGAGTGAAATTTAGCACAAAGTTGATTCGATTGGTGGAAGTAGATGGATTTTTTGGATAAATTTAAAGAATAGACTTTCGTGTTTCTTTTTGTTGTAGTGAGAAAATGGAGCTAAATTATATTTTTTTTTAAAAAAACTGCAAACGTTGAATTTTATAAAGCCATTTTAATTCGCTCATATCTACTAAACTACATATGGGCATCTCCCAATAAGGGTCCACCATAATTAAATCAGACCACACTAATAGATTTTAACTTTAGATTTTCCTTATTACGATCATTTTTACTATGATGTTAACTTGTTCTCTTTTATTGTCATTAAATGTTGCAATGTCAAAACGAAAATTACTACTTTTTACACACGTGCAAATATTTCTAGCGTCCGTATTCCTGCTGTACCTAATCAAAAAAAATTTAAGACATATTTGACAAATCTACGAACAAAAGTTATCATCTGTATATATACATGTATATATGGAAAAACAAAGTTCTCAAAAAATCGCTGGACTTTGTATATTTCAATAAGAGCTTCAGAAGTACTTCTGTTTTTGGTAGCGTTCGTTTCAATTAGGAATGTCAAAACCCGGATCACTTCCGTATGTTTGCATGAAGCAGATGTGGTCCTTGAAATTTCACGCACACTTCTGATATGATCAAATTAGATTAATATAAGTTTTTGGTTAAACCCGCTCACATCCTCGTCTACCTCTCATGTAACATAAAATGAAAAATCGTTAAATCAAACCATTGCCAGAGATTCCATTTGAAAAAACACGCCTATTATCGTCAATCAATCATGTTATAGTAAACTTTATTATATTTTATTTTAAAGAATACTTTAAGAATGTTTTTCTAAACAAAAATGAACAATATTTTTGCTTTATTTTTGGCTGGGAAGATTTTATCATTTAAATCGATGTTTGCGGTTATAAGTAGAATTTTCATTTTACACTGACTAACTGAAATATCAATATTTGTAGATGTGAAGACGTCGGTCGACCTCGCGATAATAGTTTTATATTGGAGAACAGACAATTTTTCGATAAACTACTGCTTGGAAAGGGAAACGACAACATAATTACACTTTGTTAAATACAAAAGAATACTTCAGGAGAGATATATGTTGGTAAACTAGCCCCTAAAATTATGAATTTTCCAAATATTTTTGTTCGTATGTTGTATGTGTCGTCATTTATTTTGGTTTAAGACCAAAGGTTGTGTTGAAGTCTTCAGCAGAACCGAAAATTAGCAAAAATGCAAAGTGAGACCTTTAAAAATTATGAACCTCAAATGTTAAAGTAGGCCCCTTTACAATAAGGACCGCGGTGCATATATGCCTCATAATAATACCGCGTCAGCCAGCCTGATCATGATCTTCTTTATACATAGCTTAGTTTAAAGAAAATTCCTACTGTACATTCACCTATGAGACTATCTCCACTATCACTATCATGCAATCATCTACCCAGGATGGATATTATTGTCTACTGTTCCATAATTGATTTTACAAATTGCCAATTTGTATGCAAATGCAGTGCAGATAACTTGATCTCCTTCATATCCTTGAGCCATTTTGTTTCATTTTGATCATAAAATAAATGACATCCTCTTGGAAATGACAATGATATTTTTTGCTGTTGCTGGCTCTTTTTTTTTTTTTGTTGCCATAAATTATGTTAGTTTTGCCTTTATACAACATCACCTCGTTCGCAAAGCAAAAAAGAGATATGATAATTATAAAATTTCCTTTCATTTTCAATTTTCACTTTCAATTGGAAGTGCAAGAAATAAAAACAGATACAGCGTCATCATCGGACAACAACGTTTACGTAAATGATTCAGCAGCTGGTTTCTTGCCACCTCTCTCCTCCCCTGATGGACCGTTTCTTTTCATATTTTCCAATGAAAATGAAATTATTTCTTTATTTTTTTTTTTGTTCAACAAAAAAGTAACAATATTCGTAACACAACTAAATTATCAATAAGTAAAAGTGGTTCAACCACAACCAAACGCCGAACAGCAGACAGACAGACAGTTCGGTTAGTTAGTCCGACCGCCAACAACCACAACGAACAAATGGAGAAATGGTGTTGTGGTCCCCGTAAGTTGATATTTTGTCAATATTCAATCACGATCGACATTGAAAATAGACTTTGCGCACGCGCGCTCTCACGTACAAACTCGTCTGCATGTAGTGCAGTGAGTAAGTATGTCGGTTATGTCGGTTAATTAAAAGTGTAACAATTTTCCATTTGAAAAATATGTCGCTTAAATCGACTTAAAAAGTTGTAAAACATAGCGCTGTATGTGAGCGATAAATTGCAGATAAAAATTCCTCCTACGTATGTCTGTATACAACGTTGAAAGTAAAAGTTACTTAAATTGGCTACAAGCTTGTATGGTATAGACGATGTAGAGCTTAGACCCCTGTAATAACTTCAACGGTAATAAAATTTGTGGTAATTCACTTGCGTTCCAACTACCTAATACCGGAGAATTCAAAATGTTTAATTCGGATTGATATTCGAGAAGTTTGTTTCTTAATCATTAATTGAAATACTCCCACGAAATCCTTGGGGAAACAACCTAAAAGATACAGTAAAATAACAAACAAAACAACCCCCAAATATTCATATGAACGATGAATAGAGTAACCCCAAAGGCTGGCTGACCATGTATTTCTTAAAATCATACCTCTGAATTTAAAAATTCGTTGAATGCAATGTCATTGGAGTTTGTAGTTATTTCACATGAAATAACACCCAAAATGTTTATGAAATTAAATGATATAATGCCCAAAAAATAACTCTCAAATTAAATTATAATATTATAATTAATTATCTATTTGACCAATTTCTTCGGCGATTAATTAACATTTTAGCTTTCATTAGTTGTGATGTCGTAGCGCAAAAAATATTCCTCATAAAAAGTTGTGCCTATTTTGGTGAACATATTTGAGTTTGAAAATAGTACGATTATCGGTAAAGAAAGAAATAAATAAAATGTTCCCGAGACCTAAAAATTTAGTTTTTCATTTTTATTGAGGGTTCATAAAATCAAGAAAAAATAGGGACAACTTTTTATATTTTTTACTAAAATTCCAATTTTTGTGGAAAGTACCATTAATAATTTTGCTATGATTTTGGCATTATAATCTATACGTTAACATAATTGTAACTAGTAAATCAAAAAAAAAAAATTTTTCAAATCCATGCTTTATGCAAGCAGAATTCTATTGGGCCTAGAAATTCTTTTGTAGAAGGAAAAATTACTGCGTTATCAGGAGCAGAAATAATAGATTTTTAATTTGTGGTTTGTATGGGAGGTACCACGCCCACATTTCCAGTACCGCCCATTTTTGTCACAACTACGCACATTAATGCTAGATGCACTTACACAAAATTACAGTAGGTGTAATTTTGGTTTTAACTTCATATGGGAGGTGCCACGCCCACTTTTGCATTACCGCCCATTTTAGGCGCAACTACGCACATTGATGCTAGATGCACTTACACAAAATTTGAGCACTATACGTGTCATAGAACTGACACTATTCGATAATATGTTTTAACTTCGTATGGGAGGTGGTACGCCCACTATTCCAATACCGCCCATTTTTGGCAGAACTACGCACATTGATGGTAGATGCACTTACACAAAATTTCAGCACTCTAGGTGTCATAGAACTGACAATATTCAATAATAGGTTTTAACTTCGTATGGGAGGTGCCACGCCCACTTTTCCAATACCGCCCATTTTTGGCACAACTATGCGAATTGATGCTAGATGCACTTACACAAAATTTCAGCACTCTAGGTGTCATAGAACTGACAATATTCAATAATAGGTTTTAACTTCGTATGGGAGATGCCACGCCCACTTTTCCAATACCGCCCATTTTTGGCACAACTATGCGAATTGATGCTAGATGCACTTACACAAAATTACAGCACTCTAGGTGTCATAGAACTGACAATATTCAATAATAGGTTTTAACTTCGTATGGGAGGTGCCACGCCCACTTTTCCAATACCGCCCCTTTTTGGCACAACTATGCACATTGATGGTATATGCACTTACACAAAATTTCAGCACTCTAGGTGTCATAGAACTGACAATATTCAATAATAGGTTTTAACTTCGTATGGGAGATGCCACGCCCACTTTTCCAATACCGCCCATTTTTGGCACAACTATGCGAATTGATGCTAGATGCACTTACACAAAATTTCAGCACTCTAGGTGTCATAGAACTGACAATATTCAATAATAGGTTTTAACTTCGTATGGGAGGTTCCACGCCCACTTTTCCAATACCGCCCATTTTTGGCACAACTATGCACATTGATGCTAGATGCACTTACACAAAATTACAGCACTCTAGGTGTCATAGAACTGACAATATTCGATAATAGGTTTTAACTTTGTATGGGAGGTGCCACGCCCACTTTTTCAATACCGCCCCTTTTTGGCACAACTATGCACATTGATGGTATATGCACTTACACAAAATTTCAGCACTCTAGGTGTCATAGAACTGACAATATTCAATAATAGGTTTTAACTTCGTATGGGAGATGCCACGCCCACTTTTCCAATACCGCCCATTTTTGGCACAACTATGCGAATTGATGCTAGATGCACTTACACAAAATTTCAGCATTCTAGGTGTCATAGAACTGACAATATTCAATAATAGGTTTTAACTTCGTATGGGAGGTTCCACGCCCACTTTTCCAATACCGCCCATTTTTGGCACAGCTATGCACATTGATGCTAGATGCACTTACACAAAATTTCAGCACTCTAGGTGTCATAGAACTGACAATATTCAATAATAGGTTTTAACTTTGTATGGGAGGTGCCACGCCCCTTTGTCCAATTGGTCAAATTTTTCCATTTCCTTGTATTGTCATCGAAAATGATTAAGTGTGCAAAATTTGAGCAAAATTGGTTGAGAAAAAAGCTTTCAAAAATTGATTTCAAATTTTGTGGCACACAAACATATATAGAAAGTAACCTTATATAAAGCATGGAAAAAATAGCAAAAAATCGGAAAATATGATGTTCATAGCTTGTATCCTATTTGAAAAATATATGTGGGTAAATGTAAAACTAATGACTAATTAGAGCATTTAAAAATCATATAATTAATTTTTGTGTTTATCGTTTAGTATATTAAATAATGGAACAATATATTTTTTTACTGAATACTGTTCTAATTTTCGTGAAAATAAAAAAAAAATATTTTTTAAATCAAATTTCTCTACATGAAGGTAATATTCAGAATATTTGTAGCCCTTCAGAATATCATATAACCGGGCATGATTAGACTTACTGTCAAAATGGAAGTACAAATATTGAAGGTACAGTTGACGAAAATTGTATTTTTACTAATAAAAAATATATCCATAAAACTATATTTTTGAGATTAGAAAGCAAAAATACACAAACAAATGTCATTGTACATAAACAACATTTTTGTTGCCTAGTGTAATTAATTCAAAGTTCAATTCCACTGTATCCCAGTACTGAAGGGAAATCGTCAACATAATATTTGTTATATAAAAACTTGTTTTCGAAACAATATTCGAACTTTGTTAAAGTAAATTATTTTATTTCGCATAACAAACAAATTCGAATAAAGTTTTAAAGAAATCAATTCAATTTCAAAATTTCGTCTCCGAGGATCAAAAAATAATTAAACATATATGTTGAAATTCGAACGAAATCTACAGCCAAAATCAAAAAAGTAGTTTCCTCTGATTTTTTTATGAGTTGCTACAGCTTAGCTGGTTGTATTTCCATTCTATTTTAATTTCAAAAGTACAAGTTTTGAAAATCCGTTATCTCTACAAGCTAACTTCATGATTCAAACAATTTTTGTCGTAAAAGTAAGAATGTGTGTCGATGCGCATACCCAATATCAAGTAAGTACAAGCCGACATATTAAAAAAAAACATGCTAAAATACTCAAAAATATAAAGAGTTATTATGAGTATTTCCAGACCTTGTGAGGGAAAATTTGTTTCCTTTGGACCGATTTCGCCCAATTGCAATCTCAACCAGTCTACGACTATAAGTCAAATTTATGGAAAATTTCGTGCTTTCAACAGACGGACGGACAGGGCTAGATCGTCATAGAATTTTATGACGATCAATAATATATATACTTTATAGTGTCTCAGGTCGATATTTCTAGATATACAAACGGAATGACAAAGTTGGAGGTGAAGGATATACAAATATTCCTTTACGAAGAAAATTCATTTGTCCCATTTTTAATAAGGCTCAAAATTATTTTGTAATAAAATGCCTTCAGAGCTCTTTCTAGATCAACGATGGTTTTATTAAATCCCAAAAAGGACCATTACTACAATCATTTAAAAAAGTTTTTTTTTTTCATTTTTAGGTTGATATTGAAAATTCTAACTCCAAAAGGATTTGATTATTTAGGATTATTTTGATGTATGAGTTTTTGAAAATGTTTCACTGTATTAACTAAACGGCTTCGTTGGTTCACTTTTAATGGACATATCGCTAATGAAATGGACCTCTCAAGCACTTGAACAATTAAAAAACTTTTGTCGTATCACGACAATGCCGCTGTATTAACGGTTTCGATGGTTCACTTTAAGTGATATGTTTCCTTAATATAACGAAGGATTTTCTATCAGTGTACAATATCAGGTAACCTGTACCGCATCACGATACACGACAGGGGGACACACACTGGTTGCGAATATATTTAAAAGTAAATTGCATTGAGAGTGAAACCAATTTAATGCTATCTTCATTTTACGAATCAACCATAATTAGATTATTTTTGTTGAAATGTCTTTAAAAGCATTAAAAACAGTTTATCTTCTTTTTTGAAATTTGTTAGTTCCACCAACTAAAACGACCACAAATAAAACGATAAATTACCAACCTACGCAAAGAGCAAATCCACAGACAGACAGACATGAAAAAGCGAACGAACATGAAGTACGTATCCCAAAATGCGTGACTGCGGCTGTTGGTATCATCCATTCAACGCCACAAATGGCTGGAAATATACTTTCTATTTCGTTCGAAACACACACAGACTGACTAACCAACAACAGCAACACGAGCACAATGTGAGCCATGGCGGATACATATACAACTTCCTTTAGGGAACAAATGCCAAGATAAATACACGAAAAAAAAAAGCAAACACAGCAAGACACCAGCTAACGGTGATGCCAACTTTATTGAAACATAAAACAGGTCATAAAACTAAGGAATATTTGCACATAAAATGCGTACTATCCATCATAGTTTTTATGATGATGCACTTCCTCGAACCGTAAAGATAGTGAAAATTGTCTTCATTAAATTTGCAATATTTTTCGTTAATTTTTATGATTTCAACAAGATGCATGTTTCATATATAGAATGTAAAGTGAACGAGAAAAACAGGAATTATATAGAGTACTTCTGTTAAGAAAAATCATACTGCCTCCCGAACCATAACTGTACTTTCAGGCAGTGGTTAAAGCGATAACGGAGTGTCTGAAAATGTTAAGTGAACAAGACCGATATGGCAACGGTAGTATCTGCCCGGTTAACCAAGCTGCGATCAAAGCTATTGGAAAGAAAGGAGGACATAAATGAATTTGCTACCAAAGGACAACTAGCGATAATATGGACACCAGGGCACTATAGCATTGAAGGTATCGAGAAAGCTGATGAACTGACAATAAGAGGCTCAAAATCAATCAACATTGAAGGTGCTAAACCTTTCCTGGTGACGAAAATTGAACTGAGAAAATAAGCTGAACTGGGACTTGTCCATGATAGGCGGTACGACCAACGTCGTACAACTGTTTTACACGCTATTACCACACATGTCGGACGCGGTCTGAACAAGGATAAACCGTGCGACAGGACCGTCCTCGTGGCCCTTGACCTATCGAAGGCATTTGCTTTGTCTTTTTCGAGGACATTGTCAATACGTCCATCGCGAACAATGTGAAACGATGGATCGTGAATTATATGTGTGGACTCCAGTCATTTGTGGAATTCAGAAATAGGAAATCAAAACCCCGTAGAGTTAAACAGGGAGTTACCCAAGGAGAAATGTTATCTCCGGCGCTGTTTAATCTCTACCTTTCTGGTATTCCACAACCACCTGACAGCATGGAAATCGTGTCATACGCTGATGATTGCACGGTTCTAGCGTCGGGCATCAACTCGGGCCGTTTGCATAGAAAGGCTGAACATCTATCTCGCTGACCTTGCCAATTTGTTCGCAGCGAGGAATATGAAAATATCTGCCTCCAAATCGCCTGCCACACTATTTACTACATGGTCTACAGAGGCCAGAAGGACATTGAATGTGAATGACTGTAAAGTACCCCAAAATCCTTGGGGTCACATTCGATAGTCTATATAAATCCTCTGCACACGCCCCAGCAATTTGCGATAAAATTAGAAGTAGGAACATGGTTTTCAAGTCGCTTGCCGGCAGCACTTGGGGAACTGTTGATCTCTTACAAAGCAATAGGCCGGTCCGTGGCTAACTATGAGGCGCCAGTGTGGTCTACGAATGTGAGTGATACGCGGTGGAGAAATATACAAACTTGCCAAAATGCCGCGCCGAGAACAGCAATGAGGAGTCTAAGGATCTAGAGAGAGAGAGAGGTCCAGAGGTACAAGAGAGAGCCTCTAGATCAGCGAGCATATAAGGTACGTTTGGACGGCAGGAGACGCAGTCGCAGCAGCAATCAACAACAACGCCATGAAAACGGGTCTCCGAAATCATCCACTAGAAATTGCATCTGAAGAGAAGGAACTGCCGCGACAAACTAGATCGGTTTTGGCACAGCAGAGATCTGCATGGTGTAGCTGCCTCAATTCGTACTGGGCTCGTGGCAACGTGCAGAATATCTGGCCCGCATGTGGCCAGGGGCCACACGACACGCTACATCTATTCAACTGCCCATCAAAGTCTACTCAGCTGGTCACCAGGTCCCTATGGACGCACCCAAAGCAGGTGGTCATCTTCCTGAACCTGGACAACACAAACATACGGGAGGGCCTAATGGGAGTGAAACCAGACGTCTGATGAGTTTCAGTAAAACTGAACTCTTACGAGACTCTTACCCCTGAGGGCGCATTTACGCAGAATGAGGTGAATGGTCTCGGATGAGTGTAGGGCGTGTAGAGCGGACACCGAAATGGTGGCACACTTTCTTTGTCATTGGAGACTGAGAGCCCAGCAATTGTCAGGATCGATATTAACTAATCTGATCGATACAGAATTCCTAAAATAGTATTGTTCATTCTAATTCCCCCCTTCGGTTTTTAGTTAAAGCGCAGAACTGCCATCGCTGAGCCCTGAAAATCGTTAGCTATAAAGACAAGATCACTAAGTTGGCATCACTGCCAGCCACGAATCAGCCAACCAACCAACCTACCGCAATAGTTTTATTAGTGTTCATATCGTACGAATTGGTGTACGTACCTCAACTTTGTAACGTAACGTGTTGATACATTATCTGCCAACCGAAAACCAACCAACGACAACAAACTTTACAGAAGAAGAAGAAGAAGCAGAGGAAAAACACTGAATATCATTAATATTCGTAACGATAATAATTAAATGCTTTGGTTGCATACGAGGATCGTCACTGAGTGTTATTTTAGCTGCGATTACTCGCCCAGCAATAAGCAGACATGCTTGCGCATGTACACATACTCGTACGTTCGTACAGCTGACGGAACGAACGAATGTGACATGTGAGTGCCGCTGTAAACAGACAGAATTATGAAATCGTTCAAAATTGTCATTAATTAAATAATAGCCAAACAATGCCACTTTTGCTTGTGTTTGTACGAATGTGCTTAAAAACGTATTAGCGTTCGGGTGGACGGACGGACGGACGGGGAGACAGACGTCGTTGTTTTGGGCCAAACAACCGCTACAAACTTAATTTACGTCATTGAATTTTTGTCGTTTGCCAGTATGTGCACGATTTACGTATTATGCAATCTTAACTAAATATCCATTAAATACTTAAACAACAATTTCGTCAATTTAAAAAAGTTTCAGAAATTATTTGAACTCGTGTGACATCCTGTAATCACAATAATCATAGTAATCGCATGTATTTAAACATAAAAGTATTATTGTGCCCTCAATCTACAAATGCATCGGAGGAGTGACTTAAGACCATTTCCACTTGAAATTGAGAAATTCCATTTGAAACAGTTTATTGAAGAAGGTCATTTCAATGAAGTTTTTCTGACTAAAATAGAAATAGAAATATCTGAATGTTCTCTATTTCTAACTTTCAAATGAAATGTTCACAATTTCAATTGGAATTGGAATAGGAAATGGAAATTCTCAGGTTCAAATGGAATATTCTCAATATCAAATATAAATTCTTAATTTCAATTAGAATTTTCTCTATTTGAAATTGAAATTCTCATTTTCATGTGGAATTTTCTAAATTTCAAATGGAAAATCACAATTTCAATGAAATGGAAATTCCTCACTTCAAATAAATTTTCTCAATATGAAATGGACCAAATTCGATATAGAAACTACAGAAGGTAGCGTTGCTGGCGAACAGCAGAAACATTCCGAGTGACAAAGCTGATCAGACCCAAATAGGATGTGAGAGCTACCTTGTTCTCTTGAAAGATTTCAATTGTCAACGTTAATTTCAGTATTAACGGGGTTCAGTATTATGGACACATATGTCCAGAGGCTGGGCTTCGAGACAAAGGGTTTTTGCAGGAACTCTGAAACCTTCTATTATTTAGCTATTAGCCCATCTTGCCCTGAGTAAATGTCGGCTGGATAAAATGTTTTACGAGACCCACAGGTTGGATGCGATGTAGAGCAAAAAGACAGCGTTCCAAAATGTATCTCTTATGGTATAAGTTAGTCATATTCTTTATTTCTAACTGTCACCACAGGTTAAACTAACCTAAATACGGGGATTGATGCACTTCGTATAATATAATATTCTTACTAGGTAAAATTTTCCTAAAAAATAGAAAAATTGACTAAGTATGAGTAAAGTTTCCTTATTTCAATGTCAGTATACTAGAAATAGGGAAGTAAATTTACTTAGAAACATAGAGAAGAAAAAATTCTTCTCTTAGTAAATTCATAAAATTCCATTAAGGATATTCTAATTAAAACATTAGTTTAAATTAGTTTAAATTTAAACATTAGTTTAAATTAATCAAATGTAATGTAAAGTGCTTCATACATGCAAGTATTAATAAACTCCTAAAAAATCACATCAATGTGTTTAGAAAATACTTGAATAGTAATCTATGAAGCAATTGTCGTTTATTTGTCGAGACTTATTTCTTAAAAACTTCAAATACATGCCATCAAGGGTGTTCAAAGCCGTAACCGGATTTGTCGTAGCCGTCAGCCAGTTTCGGCTTTTTCTTTTCATTGAACAAATTCATGTCTTCCATGGGATACATTTTGGGGTTTCCCTGAGTGGATCGACAGTCATTATCAGAAACTTATTAGCATTATGTACTGCTTAATGTCCCCATAGGACGGATTAAGGGACATATAATGTTCTGAAATTGGAAGATTTTATAGAACTAGGTGATGATTTTGAATAATGATTAATGTTTCATAATAATCTGGGACTAAGGACTGTTCTAATGGACCGCAATAATGATATGGATTCTGAGATTGGTGAGCTAAATAGAACAAGTAAACTATCTACATATACATCTTTTAAGTTAAATTGTATGCTATAATAATTTCATTATTACGATATACGAGCAATTAATGAAATTTGACTGTTAATTGCTGCGCTATCGCTATAATGCTTTGATTATATATTATTCATTATTTTTGAAAGTATTTTGAAAACTCAGTTATAAACTTTTTATTCGATAAGACAATTACCGAAAACCGGTTTTTAAGAAAATTGAATTTTCAGTTAATAAAATTTCGTTTTTCTATAAAACCGTTTTTTGGACACCCTATTGCCTTTACGTGGCTTAACTTAAACGTTTGAGAATTACTTCACAACTATGATTATTATATGAGTTTTACATACTCTGAAAAATCTTTAAATTTAAGTATTTAAATATGTATTTCCTCATTTGTAGTTCAATTTAAATTTTTTTAAGTTCAAGTAAAATTTTCCTCAGTTTGAGTAAAAATGTACTTAGTTTGTGGAGTAAATATGTACTTGGTATGAGAAAAATTTCCTCAGATTTAGTACAGATTTACTTGATTTAATGAAAAACTTACTTATTCTGGCCAATAAATTACTAAATTTGAGTAAATATTTACTTAGTTTGAGGAAAAATTGAACTAAAATCAAGTGCAACCAGGCCATATTTGTTTTTTTTTTTATATTTTCAAAAACTGCGTTAATAAAATGCCAGTGCGTCGTAAATAACCGATCAGTGTACTGATCGGATCCACTGGACTGGATAACAATTATTATTTGATGATATATTACTATTTGGTAAGGTTTTGAAAACTCCACTAAAAACCATACATATACATTTTCTGAGTTGCACTTTTGCCGGACTTTTTCTCGATGATTAGAATAAGAATATTTTAGTGGTGGAAGATATTAGTCCCAAAGCAAATGACATGTTCAACAAATGAGTGTGAAGAGTGTATGATAATTAGACAACGTGAGGCGCCATTTCAGTTGCATTCCAAATGCATTGTGACAGATTTTTCCACGCTGTACCGATTTGATTTATTGGACAGCTGGAGGCTAATTTCTAGCATGACCTGATTGTATTCACTATGCAATGTGATGATTGCAATGAGCTTCATGTTCTTCTTGAGAAAAATCACAAAGTAATTCGTAGTTCAACTTATTTTCAAAGACATCAAATGTGTGTTTTATTTTTAAAATATATTAAATAAAGTCTTGATACATAGTTATTTTATTATGTACATATAATTTAGTGTCTGAAAATGTCTCATGTGGTTCAATAGAAATGTGAACAGAACAACTTTATGAAATATTTGAAATAACTGGCACCGAAGTGTCATTTATTTTGTCATGAAGTGATTTCTTTTAGATAAAATTTCTTTTCGACACATGACATTATAAGAAGCTCTCATCTAAAATAGCCTTAAGGGAATATTTGCTATTAATAAAAGAATATTCAAGCGTAGCCCATTATTTTTATATTCAAGAAGAAAGAAAAAATATAAATTACTTTGAAATAATACCCAGCTATCTATAACATACCCATATGCCGTAAAATATGATTTGGATCGGACACACCTCAAAAATTTCATAACACTCGCACATGTTAATGTATATGGAATGCCGGTGCTCCAATATGAGCCATAAATTTCATTATTATGCCAAGTCATATCTCCGCACGCATTTCTACCTCCGCCCCAGCCAGTTGGCCGGTGTACACCTTTTTCCCGTTTATTTACACAATTTACAAATTTCTTTGAAATGGTTACATTGCATAACATTAATACGTATTGATGATATTAATTCATAAATTCCGAACACATACGCCAGTCTGGGCTTTGTGTTCACGAGAATATGGGTGTATGTAATGTGTTGTTATTATTGATAATATGCGTAAAGAATTAATCGAAATAAATTTTGTTTTTTTTTTAATTAATTTCTTCGCTTTTGATATTCATCGTATTGCGGAGAAAATTGTTCGCCTGCCAGACTTTGGTGTTGTGTTGTGGAAACGAAAGACTTAAGACACGAACATTATGTAATATAAGTATTGAAGTGAGTGGAGGACTTGAACACATTAGCATTCGGCATTGACAGAATTGGCGGGAATCTTATGGTTACATGATATTATAACTGTGTTGTTATTTTTCAGAATATCTGCCAGAACTTTAAAATTTATACTCCGACTTAGGTATTTGTGAAGAACCTTGAACGCTTGAACTGAAGCGGAGTACATCGTAGGCAGCTCAATTCTTTGTCTTTGTCAGTTTGTCAGCTTGTCTGTTTTATATACAAAATAGCGAAACATGAAAGTTTTGATTCCATTGTCTGTATTGAAATGAGAGAATAGATGAAAAGGCAAGACTTGTCAGATAACTTTTCAATGTGTATGGATAAGGAGATTTCTTCGAAAATAGCATCAATGATAATGGAAATACATAGATAAAATAGTTTTAGTTGTAACCAAGACCACTAGGTGGCGAATGTGTAAAAAGTACATTCTATTTCACTCAAAGTATATTCTAATTCACTCAATTTTTCCTCTTTCTCTTATAATACTGAAAGTTAAAAGAAAAGGAATGAAGTAAAAGTGAATTCCAATGATTTTTATGATTATATGTCAAATACCACACTTTAGTTGCTTTATTTCGCTTTTATTCGCTTTTTTAGAAAATAAGGGAAATTTTCCCTCCAAAATGTCATTCAGAGCCATCATCATCATTTTGTTTAATCTATGTATTTCTATTATCTTTGATATCATTTTTAGAAACATGTTGCCAAAATTTAACGGTTTTTTTCTTTAAGATGAGATAACAATATTTGTCATTGTGGACGATTAAATCTAAAAGATTAATAGTCACTTTTTAACGTGTAATTTGTGCAACAAGTAACATTGCAATATTTGTAGGGAGAAAATAGAGCTTAAACTTACACTATCCAACAGTCCACATTACACCTGAACAGGATGATATACGTCTGAAATAGGGTTTGTATTTTCCCGTACTTTTTATTTCCCGGGAAACGGGAATTATTTTTTCAATTTCCCGGGATCCCGGGTCAGCACGGGAAATCGTCAACATACTGTTTACCATGCGTTAAGCTTACTTTTTCCAATGAAACATTCACATTTCATTAAAGTAAAATAAATATAAATTTCACAACGAACATGTTACAGAATTCATATAATAATGCGCACCGTGAGATCAATTCAAATATTTTGTCAAGTTTCAAAATTAATTAAAGATCAGATATTTCTTATTTTATTAGAAAATGTGGACGCGACGGAGAATGATCGTTCACATTAATAGGGGGTAGAGCATTAAATGAAATGTTTGCTCTTGTCCTGTCGCTTCGAAAACTTTAAATTCTTTATTTTTGGCTCTGAGTCTTTAAATTTGCCACAACATCTTACAATTCAACTAGAAACACCTATGCAGAAAGTGGGTATGATCGGTTCAGATTTAGATATAGCCCCCATACAAATGTCGCTCCCGATTTGACATTTTCCGCTCTAGAAACCACATATTGTATCCAATTTTCTTTAAATTTGGCACAACTTCTTATAATCCAACTAGAAACACCTATGCAAAAATTGGGTAAGATCGGTTCAGATTTAGATATAGCCCCTAAACAAATGTCGCTCCCGATTTGACTTTTGCCGCTTTAGAAACCACATATTGTACTCGATTTTCTTTAAATTTGGTACAACAGCTTATAATCCAAGTAAAAAATCTATGGTGAAAGTGGCTAAGATCGGTTCAGATTTAGATATAGCGCAAATACAAATGTTGCTCCCAAATGTTTAACCGATTTTGGTCAAACTATACATATTATATTTCTCCTATTTCGTTCCAGATTTCAATATACCCAAACAAATGTCCTTTCCGATTTAACATTTTTTGTCAAACACACACATTTACAGGATGCATAAATCCTGCCCGTTTTCACTTTTTCACCGAATTAAATTGTATTCGGATAGAAAGTGGAGTGTATCATAGAGTCGGCCCCGCCCGACTTTAGCCTTTCCTTACTTGTTTCATATGGAGCTGACTGGAAAAATTCAAAAGAGTGGATATTGAGTCTACATCCGAACGCAGCTTAAAAATATTTTGCCATCCAACTGCAATATTTGACATGCCTGATTAAAAGTTATGTGATCTACATTTTTATACAACATTTTTAATTTTATTGTGGAAATGATGGAAAAAATATGGGAAGAAATTTGTAAATTTTTCTACAGAATTCCCGCAGATTTCCGTACGAATTTTCCGGGATACGGGAAATGAGAAATGTGCGAATTCCCGGGAATTTTCCCGCGTTAAATCCCAGGATGCAAGCCCTAGTCTGAAACTAAAGGTAAAATGGAGATAATTGGCGTTTTTTGTTTTTCATTTACACATTCTCTTGCGCCTTCAAAAAAAAGGGGAGAAAATTTTTGAAAAAGTGAGACAAGTCGTTTTTTAGGTTATAATTTTTCTGAGTATTTTAATGCCAATTTAAAACTTTCGTGATCTGTAACTAGATGATCCCATTACATTCCAGGGTTCTGTCATACTTACAAAATGCAGATATCCCTAACCTACTAAAATAATAAACCAAGTACTGATTCTAGCAGCTGTCGACATACAACTCTTATCAACAATTCAAGATGACCTGGAAATTATGGCGAAGGGAAATAATTGATGTATGAGATATGAGACTATTGTGGATTTAATACTTGTGCATGAAATTAAAAGGATCGTAAGTAGAATTTATAAATTTTCTGACTGAAAAGTGGAACTAGGCAATTATATGCAAGTGGAGGTTTTGGAATCGAAATAGTGATTGACAAAGAAATCCTCTCATCATTTATTACTCCAAAAATATGCATTGATTCAATGGGTGGTAAATCGACAAAAACATTTGATGATTATTTTCAATGATTAGAAAAGCCAAACAAAATTCAGAAATGTAAATTGAAATTCAGAAAATACAATTTGAAATGCAAATTGAAATTGAGAATAAACAAATTGATATTGAGGAAAAGCATGATATTATTAGGAAAAAACAAATACTTATTGTGAAAAGACATTGATATTGGGAAGTTAAAATATTAAAATGTTGAAAACAACGTTTAAATTTAGAAGAATAAATTATTAAAAATTTATGAATAACAATAAAATAGTATAAGAGAAAACAATATAAGGCGAATTTGAATATATTTTTGGTCGAAAGACGTGGATTGTTGAACTTCTCAAGCGCAGTCACCCGCAGTAATTATTGATTTAGCTTCGTCCATTGTACTTTCTAAGTAGACAGGGCGCTGTTCGCAAACTCCACATTTGGATACATTTGGTATGTTCAGATGGGTTTTTGCATGTGTATTTATTTAGGGTCATATATATTCCATGGGATTTAACGTAGGACTGTGTGGGCCATAATGGAGAATGGTAGAGAAGGATATTTTCAAAAATGGTTTCTATTTGGCTATGCCAGGGAGCGTTGTCGCAAACTACAACTAGGTCCTCAAAGTGATTAGCGAGTTCCTCCCATCTATTTAGTGACTCCCTTACCCACGTCTATTCATCAGTATAGCGCCTGATGATGTTTGGGCTACGAGAATTTATCATTTGTTGTTGTTTCCACGTGTTCTCCTTTTCACAAATGACATGGTGATATTCATTTCTCCATTCCAAGTCAACTTTTCTTCCTCACTCTGCAGAGTAGGAGGGTATATATCATATATCATACAGAAAAAAGTGTAACGCATTGAGGGAGTGACCCCAAGTATGTTTGGACCAAATCCGTTTCACGACTTTTTATGTTGTTTGAGCCATGTCCGTCTGTCTGGCTGGTGTACACGATAACTCTCGAAAGGAGCTAAGGAATCAATTCAAACTTTGCACATGGTAATATTTTTCTCAAACTTCGTTTAAGTTCGAAGATGGGCGAAGTTGCACGCCCCTTCTGGTACCTCCCACACAAATGACCCATATTCCTATGTTAAATTAAAACTAATGTAACTTCTACACGGATATTCGGAATCAGCTATATTTTGGTACTTGATAATGTTTTTATAATCACTTTGAGTGTACTAAATATGACGGCTGTTGCCACGCCCTTTCCAGTACCTCCCACACAAATCACCCTAAACTAAGTCACATTCGCATGGAATATGGGCGATATTGCCACACCCCTTTTGGTACCTCCCATACAATGTGACATAAACTTTGGTTACAATAAAACTGACATAACATCCATACGGGTAGTTGAAATCATTTGCAATTTGATATTTGAAAATGTTTTTATAATCACTTTAAACACACAATATATAACAAAATAATAACTTCCGCATATATGTTCTCTGATAGTGAGGGTATACATTAGTCGGTATAGCTGACTGAAGCTTGTTTTTTTTTTTCAAATATACGAATACAATATTTTTATGACTGCTTGACATGGAATGACTCATATACAGATTATACCATGACTTTTTGTTCATCGGAGACCCTACAAAGTCTATTATAATGTGATATTCAAAACGAAATCCGACAGAATATGCCGAAGAGGACAAGCGAAACGCTACGAGGAAGAAATGTCATCCAAGAGCATGTCATTATTACGTGCCACCAATGAATACCACAAGTTGCAAATGCCACTTTAAGTAAATAAGAATGTTGTTAAAAAAGCAATTGACAGTAACTTTTGCAATGCCATCTTCAATTAATTACATAAATAATAATGTAGTGGCAGCTCCTTCCATTTCTTGGACATCGATTCTAATGAGATTTTGGAAATGTTCGCTTTACAATAGCCGAATTTAATAGCTACACAGCTCTACTAGAAAGTGAATAAATATCGTCGGTAGACATGCATAGTAGATTGGACATGGAACAACAAAAGACTTAAGAAACAAACAATTATTTTTAACAAGCGCAACAAGAAACTCCCGAATAGAAAACATGTTAATGTGTAAAAGTTGCCAACTAATACAAGCTGGCGGTGGTTAACTAAAATATGTTCATGCTTCAGTTCCGAAAACAGAAATAAAATGCAACCAACCTAATGTGCATTAATTTACAACAATTCCAAAAAGATTTCTACCTAAAACAAAGACGATGGACGGACGGACAGACGGGCGGAAGACATACAACAGAAGCTCATAAAGGCAGAACATCTCCGCCAGAGTCTGGGTACGAGTAACATGCCTCCATATCGTTACACGTGTGGTAACATGTTCACTGTTCAGATATGGTTATACTCGCATACTAGTCGCATGAACACTGCGGCCAGCAATGGCAGCAACATTGATGCATAGCAAACTTGTGCATAAATATGCATGTGGCATGCAACATATAGCGTAACAAAAAGCCACAAGTAGGAGGCAAGTTGCACTGTTGAAGCCAGCGAAACCAACTCAGTTCATAAGGAGGAAGAAAAAAGAAGAGATAAACACACACACACACACACACACCCAGGCTCATGGTTGGAGCCGCTGCGTTCTTCTTTTCCCTTCGTCATGTTAGCCACGTCTCAAGTATTTGATATTTTTCCAATGGCTTCGTTCGTTCGTTCGTCTCGCGGCATTGGTAGTGGCAATGAAGTGGAAGTGTTAGATCAGGCCTTGATTAAGGTCATTCGCTTCTTGTGTGCCTTTTGAAACCTTGGGCCTTGGGGGATTACTAAGGACCGCTGCGGTTGCTTGCTGCGATGTTTTCAGATTGTTGTAATTGAATTTAAATTTTTTTGCCCTAACATCTTATGGTATGGCCAACACACTCAGGTATGTGAGTGTTTGGTTAAAGGAAAACACATCTTTGCATGCCTGCGGAGATTTATATCGAAAGAGATTCTTATCTGAATATTTCGATGTCAAGGCTTCCTGGAAAAAAGTATACAAGTAGACAAATATGTAAAGGGGAATATTGACCTTTTATTATGTATCGATTTCAAACAAACCGGATTAAATATCCATTTTGTATAATATTGCATTTACTGCACACTTCTATGATGACAGGGTTGACACAAGACATCAAGTGATGTTCTTTCTATGGCAGTGATGTCAACTTTCGAAAAATAATTCTAAACAACAAAAAATTGTTCTTCCTGTCGGACTATTGGATATGCAAAGAGTAAGATTTCATTAACAAAATATGTATTGCGATTTTGAGTTCGAGAAACAATGTATACGTTAACCAAATTTGTGTTAATTTTTTTGTTTTGCTGTTGTATGTAGGGTGCAAACTGACAAGAGTTTTTTGTGTGTTTGTCGACTCACCTAGTACGTGACACGAACAAAAAGTTATTTTTCGAAATTTGTACTTAGTGGTACCGTCTTTCGGACAAATCATGAAATTTGTGGTGTTCTTTCCCACTCCTGACTTCGAAGGCATTTTTCAAAATTTGTACTTTTAGGATAGAAGTAGTACAGAAAGGGATACAAAATCTAAAAATCATAGTATTGCATCTAAAATCACGAAATTCGTCAACACTTTCGCAGTCCAACGCACAACATAAATGGAATTTTCAAAAGTTGTACTTTTAGGAAAGAAGTGTGACAAAAAGCGATAAAGTGCTGTAACTAGAATAATGAAATTCGATGAGCATGTATGTATGTATTTCTCGCATGATGGGGAGAACGGATAAAAATGTATAAGACTTTTAGTTGTTAAAAATTGGATCATTTTCAGTACAAAAAATATACAAAATGATTTAGAGTGAGACAAAATTCTACTATATTAGTTTTTAAAAAAGTGGTTCCACTTGAACCGGACGATGTACGAATGAAACTATTTAATTTTTGATTTCCTCATCTTGTTGCCATTCAAACGACTACAAAGTTCCAAAGGATAAAATTTTTCGAAAATTATTTTAAGTACTTATTCACACCCTATGATAATGGTATTAGTGTCAAATTAGGAGGATGTATATCATTTGTGACAGAAAAAAAATTAAAGATTGATTGAACTTATTCAAACTTTGCACATAGTAATATTGAATTGAAACGACCCCCAATGTAACTTCCACATCGATATTCAGAATCGGTGATATTGTGATATTTGATAAAGTTTATATAACCGCTTCCACCGTACGAAATATGGAGGATTTTTCAACGCTATATCTAGTACCTTCCACACAAATCACCCTAACGCATGTAAAATTGAAGCTTTTATTGCTTCTATAAGGATGATCGAAATATTCTGAATCTCTGATTCTGAATCTTGGCATAACATCCATACGGATAGTTGAAATCAGTTGCAATTTGATATTTGAAAATGTTTTTATAATCACCTTGAACCTATAAAATATTTATGATTATACCACACCTTTTAAAAGGTGAAATTAAATCCTTGGCAACTTCTATGTCGATGAAGGCCGAAGCCAAACTTCAACTAAATTTACAAAGTTCGGCCGAAACCGAAGCCGGACGTTTTGATATTTAAATTATATAAGTTTTTGATGCTGTAAATACTCAAGTTTCGGTAATTTCAAACGATTTTGGTTACCTTTTTATTTCCAATAATTATGACGATGTGATATTTTGCGAACTTTTTCTTATTACTAATTTTTATTTCACCAGCGTTGTTTTATTTTGTAAGTCAGTTTGACACAAGCGATCTATTATGAAATGAAAGTTTTTTTGCAAATGTTGAATCCGACCCAAGACAAATTAAAGTCATTATAGCTTCCATACTGATGATCGGAATTTTTACTTATTTGTTTAATAGGATTGTTTTTCTTTAAGACGGGATAATAAGCTGTGATAACAAAAACGTTCAAAAAAAATTTAATTTTTTGCTCAAAATAAAAAAAATATTTTTTGACAATGTCGCCAAAATGCATAATAAATGTTTGTAATTTCTAATAATATATGTAGTACAAATATAAATTTTTGTATCAAAACGAATTCTGAAAAAAAATATTTTGTGTTGACTTGTTCGGACTTGCCTCGATAACCATAAATTTGACTTACACTGGATAATTATCCAGGCTAAGTCCAAAATTTTAAACACAAAATTATTTTTTTAAAAATTTGTGAAAACACACATAGATTTTGCTGATGGTGGACATTTTAAAGAATATTTTTTCATTTTATTTAGATTTTTGTTGTCGCAGCTTAGTTGTCCAGTCTTAAAAAAACAGCCATAGAAATTTTATTGGCATATCTAAATGTTGTGCAATATATTAGTATTTTCCAATCTTTAGATAATTTTCACAGTATTAGTGAATGAGTACACACCAATATTGAATGTCGAGTTCCTTATTAAAAGTTGATTTGATAGAAATTTTACTCTACAAACAAATTGTACAAATGACGTATTAGGTATTTGATTATAACCTTTGCTCAATTATATAAAAGCTACATCTGTTTTCTAAATATTCTGAAGTTTTCAGAGTGAGCTTTTCAGTAGTTTGTGAGATATCGTCAAAAATGTACAAGTACGTGGGCTGACACTTATAAGAATTTTAGAAAATATTTCAAAAGTAATAAGTAGAAGCAAGTCCTTGCCTTCTTTGGAATCAGGGAGTAATAGCTCAATACTAAAAGCTTTATGACAAAAAAACATGAAACGTTTGAGAATTATTTAATTTGTATATGATTTTTACATACTTTGTATCAAAATTGTTTATTTGAATCATTGAGTAAGATTTTACTTGGGTTTAAACTAAGTAAACTTATGCTAGCAAGACAAATTTTATTTGGTTTGTTGAAAACTGTTTCCTTGGTTTGAGTAAAATTTCAGCAAAATTCTCCTCAGATTGAGCAAAAGTAAAAAGTACTTGGTTTAAGGGGAATCTTCTTAAATATTAACTACAAATGTACATAATTTCAGCAAAACTCATCTCAGATTTACTTGGTAAATTTTAGTTGCTTTGCGGAAAAATTAAACTAGAATCAAATTAAAAGCATGCCCTTCTTTCAAGGAGAAGTAACTATTTCTCTAGCGCCATACAAAGCTCAATTTTTCTCAGTTTCAGTAGATTTTTACTTAATTCGTGGCATAACTTTTCTGAGTGTAATTATATTACCAAAGACTTTGAAAAAAATATGATCAAGAACGTAACATATAAATTTTCTTTCAAATGTCCATTCTATAATGCAATGAGAAAAGTGGAGAATTTCAATCTACAAACAAAATAAATTGTGGCAATTTATTGCTTTTATAAAATAATACTAACATTGTGTTTTATCAATTAACGTAAGTTGTCCATTTCAAACATCGTTAATACTGTTACAACATCATCATTGATAACATATGCATATATTTCTGTTGTTATTTAAATATTATCTAAACATTAATAACCACAGGTGGCCATCTTAAGTTCTAAACTGTAAACCATTGTCTGAAATACAAAGAAGGTTACGTCTTGCTGTATATATATGTTTGTAAACAACATCTATATATGTAACTTTGTTATTTCTAAATCTCAACAATTCAACAGTTAAGAGGTTGACACAAACTAATGTCGGAATCAATTAGCCCCCTTTGTGTTGTATAATTTAGAATGTCTGTGGAATATGTTATACATATACATGCATACATATGTAATACTGTGTCGTGCATTCGCTGCACTGTGCAGTATGTTACCTAATGCACTGGAGTTTGTTGCTTAAGTCTTTCGTTTCTTCGAAAGAAGTCCCGCGCCTTGCATGCAACGCGATCTCTCACGTCGCGTATGGAACAAAGTTACAGATAATGAGCCACAACAACAACATCCTATTCCCATCGTCCAAGCCGCCGTTCAGTCAACATTCTATTTGAATAGAACTGTTCCATATGGAAGACATCGTTAATTAGAGCAAATGATATTAACCAGAAGAATTTTAACCAGTTTCCAGTTTTCCATTTCTTCAGTTCAGCTCACCGGCAAAGTGTGTTACTGTAATAGTGTCAGCGCAAAACACGTTTCAATGTGGCCAGCGTTTAATATTGATTTAAAGATTCATACCAATTATAAAATTATTTTTTTCTTGTATTTTGTTTGTTTTCTTCTTCGGTTCCTGTACGAAGATGGAGGGGAAAAAACCCGACATATGGACGGACGGACGGATGGCCAGCTAGAGCCATACGGAGCTAATGAAGAATACACAAAAGAGATGTGTGTTTAAATGGAGATAAATAAAGACCAAACGAAACGAAAAGACAAGCCAAGAACCGTAAAAGCGCCAAAGCTTACAAGTGTTGTTGTTGTCGTGGCCGTTGCCGTTGTTTTTTAATGTATGTCGCTTTTGTGGTAAAAACTGTGTCAACCATACATTTGACTGGTGCTGTTGCTGCCGCCGCTGCGGCGCTGTTGCTGTTGTTTAGGAATTCCTGAAGCTAGACTAGCACACAAACAGTGATGACGACAGCGCGACAACAACAACAGCAGCAGCAACAAATCGCTTCCATACACCAATGACAACTGTAATCATGCGTGCGAAGATGTTTTCAAGAATAAGCAGCCGAACAGTAGAAGATAGCACAGCACGCATGAGTCAAAGTGAAAGAGAGGCGGCATGAGGCCTATGTTAGGCTTAAACGAAAGCAGTGAACTGTACAACAGTTTGGCGTTGGAATACAAATGTTCTTCGATAACAGTCCAATAGACGTAAAAAACTAATGCTGCGTTCGGATATACACCAAAAATCAACGTTTTCGGATTTTGGAATTTTTTGGAGACGAGTTTCAAAGTGGATTTTGGGGGCATATCCGAAAGCAGTATAAAACTCTTTTTGAAATCTGGGGACATTATTTATGCAGTGTTGCCACCACTTAGGGTGATTGAGAATTGAGGAAATTAGTAAAATCATCGTATCTAGTGTTACCATGCACTGAATGAAAAAGCTTCATAACCTTCATAAAAATATATAAAATAAATAAAAAATATAAAATTTTAAATTTCGTTTGTGAGAATCATCTCCTTATAGAGGCCGGGTTTGATGTTGAAAAGTCGCTGCGAAGCCACTTGAAAAGACTTTTGGCATGGTCGAAATCATGATCGTGGTAGTCTGCAGCCAAGTAATAAATGTCACCATGCCTGCCATTTGTAAATAAATTTTCATTCTATTAAATATAGATGCAAAATGGTCATGAGCCAGGACAATATCCCAGTGCAAATCAAAGTTTACAAAAAAGCTTGGTTTTTTCTAAATGCATCAGAAATTATGTTGATGTGAGAACGAACCCAGCAAAAACTACTGCTCCGCTTTCAGCAGGTTAAGCGCTGATTTTTGTGGCCGGGATTTAAACATGGACGTCTTTTCGTGTTCTACCCAATGCACCACAGCAAGTGATACGATCGTCATTTACTTGGTAAAAGCACGACGAGGGTGTATGTGTGAGTTTTTTCACTTTGCTTCTTTTATTGCAACCGAAGCATGCAGTGATTCAGCTCTATTCGAATTTTCGGTCTCTGCAAAACTCTATTGCATCTGAGTCATGCAGAGTTTCTGCAATGCTTACTTTATTGCACCCTCAGTAGCTCCTCAACAGGTAAGCAGTACACCTGTTCTAAAAAATCTAGATAATTTTTGCTGGGAATCTACTAATCTATAGGGTCCACCATCTAACGTTTTTTTTTTAACTATTCAACCGTTGGACTATTATTTGTGGGGTGCCCGAGGCAGCCATTTGAATGCAATTATTTTCCATTATTAACCGGAAGGATTGTACTTTCAAATAAAGAAAGAAATTTGAGAAAATATTCAGTAGTTTTTTATAGCATTTTCAAAAAAAAGTTATTTGGCGGACCCTATATATGTGTAACACATTTTGTTGCAGCAACGTCGTGGCTTTAACAAAATCACAACAACGAATATGATTCTCTGCTGCGACCAACGATTTCTTATTCTGAAGTTTGTTACGGTAAATATAGGCTGTCGGAAAGGGCTAAGCTACACTATTTCGAAATTTGATTTTGCAATATCTCAACAACTATATCGAACCCAAAACAGATTCTCCCCCAAACAAATTTAGTGTTGGATGTGCTAGTAAAAGACTTATTTTAGAGGGGACTACTTTTTGTAGTCATGGTCATTACAAGAGTTCTGGACAATAGTTAGCCTTAACTCCATTAGCAATGGAACATTGAATCTGCATCTATCTAAATAGAATATGTTCTGTATTTCCCCGTCGAATACCCAAAATCCGTATAGAAATTTAAGATACTCCCCACTCCCTTCAAAATGCAGCGATAGCTAAAGGTCACAAAAATGTCGTTCATTCAACTGTGAACTAACCAACAACAACAAGAACGTACCAACGAAATCATTGGGCAGCATGAAACCGGCTGAAAGCCAAAATTAGTTGTGCTCTAATACAAACAGTTTAGAGCTATTTCACAACTATTCAATATTAACTGAATGGAGCAGAGCGATGAATATCATCGGCTGTGGCAGCACAAGAAGCACTTTTATGTCTCGGTCACTTTAGTGTCTGGTTTATGGGAGTAGCTAGTGCTGTCGACATGTGCTTCTTTGTGACTGCGTACTCAAAGGGTTATGAAACTGGGAATAACATTTTTGTAAAATATAGTAAAGGTGTCTGATTCGCACAGCAATTAAATTTTGCGTTCAGTATTAATGGCTTAGTATTTTAGCTAGAAAAAAAATGAGTCCTATACAAAAGTTGTAATGTTCGTTTTCTATTTTCTGGATAGATGAATATACTTTAACCAAGGACGAAGCTGAATTAGAAGGACCGCGCATTAGTAAGTACCCATATAATCGTCCCAGCAGACTCGGATGTGTGGAAATTTACAGCGATATTTACTACAATTGATGCCATCGAAATGAATATCAATTCAATGGAAATCATGTATTTTTAGTAGAGATTAGTGCAGGGTTTAAACTTTGACCAAATGTTGAATATTCCTTAAAGTTTTTGCTTAGTTTATTTCCTGCTTCATTATTGTAGATTGTTTTGAGATGAGTATCCTACATTAACTTTGTTGTCGGAGATCCGTTAAATAACTTATTTGGAATATTGTGGCCCGCTGAATGCAAATCTCCTTACAGTATCCTTGGATAAACGAAGTTTTCGTGAAATCAAAATTCCAAAAACTGAAGTCTCCGGCCTTTTTCCAGAGTCGATATCGAAGCAGGGAACTATACCACATTTATAGTTGTCAGATACAGAGTTACAAGCCGAACTATAATTATGGGTGGCTTTCGGCTGATTTGCCGCCTCGTTATGTCATTCGATTACCCCTCTATATTTGACAATTTTGGGAAAACTAAAGGAACAATTTTCTTTTATTTTTTGGCAAGTAATTCAATATTCGTTAATATTATCCAATGTTCCAATAATTTAATATTGTTATTAGGGACTTTTATGTTATTCGATTTATAGTTTATTTGAAAACAAAAAATTTCCAATTAATCGAATAATGAAGTCGAGAGTTATTCGATTAACCGAACAATTGTCCACTTAAATAAAATATAATTAATAAGAGTTATACAGACAAGACACGCCAGTTTACGGGTAGTTCAACTATATATTGAACGTTTATTACGTATCTGATTTTATTTAAAAATTGATATATCAATTTCGAAATTCATCAGAAGTTGACAAAAATCTTAATATCTTATCAAAATAAAGAACCTTCCCCTAAATGAGCCTAATATCAGAAGTTATCCATTGACTTTTTTCGAATATGGATCATATGATTTATAACAGAACTGACTTTATTATCGCGGTGTTAACCTCAATTTTTCTATGAATTTACTATTCTATGAAATTACTATTCTTTAAATTTTAAATAATTCCGAAGCTATTGGCCAGTTTTTTGCTATTTTTAAATGAAGTCGGATAAATCGTTATTTTAATATCTGTGGAGCATACAAATCAAAAATCGAAAAAATTGTGGTTTTATATTTGGTGTTTCATAGTTTTTTACCCAAATGGAGCAAACTGGCCAATCAAAATCAATTTATCATACAAAGCATACGACGATTTCATTAATTTTTAAGGCAAAACTTATAATATCGATTAGTCGATTATTTGGGACAATTTATTCGAAATATTCGTTATTCGAAAATCATGATTTTTTATTATTCGAACAAATATTTGACAAAAATTATTCGATTAATCGCGGTTGGACACCCTAATTGTTATCCCATACAATAATTTTTTGGGAGTGGGGATCCATTCCCAAAATTTATAATATGGATGAATTTAATAAATATTTTTGCATTACAGCTTTTCATGTGGGACTTGAATATCATAATCCTTCCAAAGAATAATAATATTCTACCTACTTTGACACACTAAAGAAGCACAATAGAGAAGCTGTTTTTTATTGTTATTTATAGGAACATATGCCACACGTACTGGAATTGACTTATATAAATGCGACTTTCAAATCAAAATATTCAATTTTCTATAGCCGTCATCAATAGTGGGATACCAAATTCAAAGAAAGATCAATATATTTCACAGCAGTAGGTTGTCGACATTTATATTTTCTTTTGTAATTTTATGTGGGTTGTCTATTTTGCCAGTAAGATTTCACTGAGTTAGAACTCCGTCAAATCTCGGCGGCGTGGTCGTGCAAAAACATGCGGCGGCGGCTTGTTGTCTTAAAATCGGTCGGCTTGTATCTCTGGTCAGATATCTATTCACGAAATGTCAAAAGAAATGTTGAACCCTAATTATCCAGAAAAATTCGCCGACTCCCAAATCGTTCATACGTTTGCAATATGCTGTTCATAAATCAGAAAAATCCAGACAAAAGGCTTTAAATAGCTCAATAAATCTATTGAGTTTATTAGTCTGAGACAATTATTCAAAGGTCAATTTGAGGTTTGGTTATCGCAACTATTCGGTTATTGCAACAGGCATGGGCAGTAATTAGTTGCGATCATCGAGCACGTACCATGGTTTTTGAATGATACCTTTACTTTTATTAATATGAGTTTATATGCCAAAACTGTTATAGTTTGAACAAGTAAGGAAAGGCTAAAGTCGGGCGGGGCCGACTATATAATACCCTACACCACTCCCTGCGTATGTACCTCGCTTTGATTACTAAATCCATGATTCATGGGAGCAATTTTATGTAGTTCATACAAATTATATGAATATAATTTATATGCTATAAATTCATCTTTAGTCAAATTTAACGAATATGGTAAATAATATGGTAATTGATCCAATTGTCCGACAGACAAATACAAATTATACAGTAGTATACAAAAGTATGGACATATGGGCATCACCCAAACAATTCTCATTGCAATTCAATTCGGTAAAAAAATGAAATCGGGAAGGATTTTTGCATCCTGTAAATGTATGTGTTTGACAAAAAATGTTAAATCGGAAAGGACATTTGTATGGGGTTATATTGAAACCAGGAACGATGTGACGCGCTTTCACCATGTCTGTTTATTGGTGAAATATAATATGTAAAATTGGCCAAAATCGGTTAAACATTCGGGATCAACATTTGTATGAGGGCTATATCTAAATCTGAACCGATCTTACCCACTTTCACCATTGGTTTTTTAGTTGGATTTTAGAGCGGAAAAAGTCAAATCGGGAGTGACATTTGTATGGGGGCTATATCTAAATCTGAACCGATCATACCCACTTTCAGCATAGGTGTTTCTAGTTCGATTATAAAATGTTGTGCCAATTTTAAAGAAAATCGGGTACAATATGTGGATTTTAGAGCGGAAAAAGTCAAATCGGGAGCGACATTTGTATGGGGGCTATATCTAAATCTGAACCGATCTTACTCAATTTTTGCATACGTGTTTCTAGTTCGATTATAAGATGTTCTGCCAAATTTAAAGAAAATCGGGTACAATATGTCGTTTCTAGAGCAGAAAATGTCAAATCGGGATCGACATTTGTATGGGGGCTATATCTAAATCTGAACCGATCTTACCCAATTTTTGCATAGGTGTTTCTAGTTGGATTATAAGATGTTCTGCAATATTTAAAAAAAACCGGGTACAATATGTCGTTTCTAGAACGGAAAATGTCAAATCGGGAGCGACATTTGTATGGGGGCTATATCTAAATCTGAACCGATCTTATCCAATTTTTGCATACGTGTTTCTAGTTGCATTATAAGATGTTCTGCCAATTTTAATGAAAATCGGGTACAATATGTGGTTTCTAAAGCGGAAAAAGTGAAATAGGGAGCGACATTTGTATGGGGGGCTATATCTAAATCTGAACCGATCTTACCCGATTTCGGCATAGGTGTTTCTAGTTGGATTATAAGATGTTGTACCAAATTTAAAGAAAATCGGGTACAATATGTGGTTTCTAGAGCGAAAAATGTCAAATCGGGACCGACATTTGTATGGGGGCTATATCTAAATCTGAACCGATTTCCTCCAAATTCAATACCAATGGTCCTTGGCCACAAAAAATAAATTCTGCCAAGTTTCATGACAATCGGACGACAATTGCGACCTGTAGAGTGCGAACAAGCTTAGATGGACAGCAGACGGACGGACGGACGGACGGACGGACGGACGGACAGACGGACAGACAGACATCGTTAAATCGACTCAGCTTGCGATTCTAAGCCGTTCCGTATACTTAAAGGTGGGTCTAGCTCAATTATTTCTTGGTGTTACAAACATTTGGCGCGAAACTAACTTATAATACCCTAGACCACGAAGTGGTGTAGGGTATAAAAACCGGGTACAATATGTCGTTTCTAGAACGGAAAATGTCAAATCGGGAGCGACATTTGTATGGGGGCTATATCTAAATCTGAACCGATCTTATCCAATTTTTGCATACGTGTTTCTAGTTGCATTATAAGATGTTCTGCCAATTTTAATGAAAATCGGGTACAATATGTGGTTTCTAAAGCGGAAAAAGTGAAATAGGGAGCGACATTTGTATGGGGGGCTATATCTAAATCTGAACCGATCTTACCCGATTTCGGCATAGGTGTTTCTAGTTGGATTATAAGATGTTGTACCAAATTTAAAGAAAATCGGGTACAATATGTGGTTTCTAGAGCGAAAAATGTCAAATCGGGACCGACATTTGTATGGGGGCTATATCTAAATCTGAACCGATTTCCTCCAAATTCAATACCAATGGTCCTTGGCCACAAAAAATAAATTCTGCCAAGTTTCATGACAATCGGACGACAATTGCGACCTGTAGAGTGCGAACAAGCTTAGATGGACAGCAGACGGACGGACGGACGGACGGACGGACGGACAGACGGACAGACAGACATCGTTAAATCGACTCAGCTTGCGATTCTAAGCCGTTCCGTATACTTAAAGGTGGGTCTAGCTCAATTATTTCTTGGTGTTACAAACATTTGGCGCGAAACTAACTTATAATACCCTAGACCACGAAGTGGTGTAGGGTATAAAAATGCAATAAAACACTTCAGCAGGGCTGAGGACTCCCACTCCGGGTAAATGTTTTTTATATTATAAAGAATTAAAATTGTTTCACTGACCGAGAAAATCTTAAAATATGCGGCCGATGTACGGTCAGAATTAGAAGACACATTTGTTGTCTATTCTTTAAAAAAATTAAATTGTAGAAATAATATTTATACTTTATTTTTGGGTTCTTGTTAGGACCACCTACTACATGTTAGCCAATGTGGTCGCCTTCATATAAAACCATATATGAGCCTTATTTGAAGAAATTAGACCCGGTAGAAAATAAATTTTACTGCATGACTTCAAATAATCCCTTTTCAACGTCACTTGCTTACAAAGTGGAACTTTTATATATTTTCGAGTTTAAAAGATTTACATTGCAAATAGAACAAAAATTATCTCGGAAAGACATTTTAGACTGAAGATATGTGCTTTGACACTGCTTTAGTTTGAAATTTTGCTCATCTCTTTTTACGGTATTCGAATTCGGTATTCGAAAATTTCGTAGAGATTTCTAACTTATGTCATCATTATATATCGTAAAATTACGTTTATTTAAATATTAACCAATTTACCGGTGGAACTTTTTTGAAGTTGGAGGGCTTTTGTCATTGTATATATTGAAAAAGTGTAAATAGGGTATAGTTACTGAAAATATACCACCTATCTATATCTAGCGGAGTCGAAACATCACCAAATGCTGGGGTCACATTAGAGCAATTTTGCATCGACTCCACAGCCCTGTATTTCAACCTTATCGACAACAGCGAGTTCCCCTTTTGAATGGTAGACATGTCAACATCAAACAATCGAAAGAAACATTTGGTGAACACTTTATTTCTCGAAACCGATATCGTGGGATTGATATTGTGTTAGGTCAAGTCATTGGTTTATACAAACACACTGGAAACTGTATAACCCTCATATTACAGCAAATTTCGATAGAGCTTGTCATCATACACCAACTTGTATTTCAAATACAAACATAAAAATAAAATTTGGTTGGTATGTCTATTACGGCGGGTCAATTTGTATGGGTGGAAAAAATTAACATAGCGTCAGGCAAAATCGAAATATACGAAAAATTCTAAGAACATTTCACCAAGAAACCATGATCAATTCCTAGCCCTCGGAAATCGACTTCAAATTCTAAGACAATCAATCCATTTCCGTCTGTTTGTCTCAAATTTGAAGCTTATTTCCGCGGGCTAGGAATTCATATTGGACCCATTGTATCTTGGGAATTGTCCATAGAATTTTTTGTCTGACGCTTTGTGCGAAAAAATCGACACACCCTAATATTTACCCGAAAACAAATTGCAGAGTTTCTACCACTTAGTTTAGTTTAATAGTCCATAACTATGTAGTTCTTATTAGATAACCCTTTTTCACCATACATATGGGTTTGTGTAGCAATCTGTTACGCCGTGGTGTATTGTTGTATTGTTGTTTCTATTGGACAAGCTTATCTGTATGCTTCATTCTTTCTACAAAAGAAAACTTAACGGAATTCCATTTCTTGTCCGGCTCAGCTCACCTCAGCTTACCTCCGCAGCTCTGCTCAGATCACTTTGTTGCTACATTTACGTTCCGAAATAGAAGCAGAAGCGCCCCGTTGGCATTTTACAATAAACGTTTTGCACTTGTCCATCAGGTTCCAATTCTCCGCTCGGACCGTTCTTCCGTCCGTCTGTCTGTCTGTCTGTCCGTCTTTCTACTGTTTGCTTTGGCTGTTTTGCGTTCACTTGCCTAGTTATGTATTTTGACATTTTAATGATGATTTTTTCCTACTTTTTATTTAGAACAACGTAATAAGCTACACCATGGGCCCATGTGCCGTCGTAGACCAGTACCAGTGTCAGTCCCAGTTCTAGTACCAGTACCAGAACTAGTGTGTGTGTGTGTATGTCTATTTTTATGGCTAGTAAAACGCTTGGAATTCGGAAATACACACATGCATACCTACCATACAAGCTGTAAGGCAACGTTTATTGATTGGCAGCAACCAGACTGGCACAAATGAAAATGTAGGTAATCGTAATTATTGTATCGTATGCTCCAATTTCATTTCTTTTATACTTTTATCAATCTAACGGAAATGTTCACAAGATTTGTTCGTGGTGGGAAGGTTTATAATCCTTAACAGAGAATGAAAAGCTTAAGTCGGGAGAAAAGCATTTAAAAATTGATTCTATTATTTTACGATAAAGTCGACTGGGAATCGAACTCTTGAAAGTGCTCTGCGTGATTGCTGCATTTTGACATTTCGGTTTTAAGGCGGCTTCTATTTACTTGTGATAATAGTTTTAAGAAGCTCTTCATTAATATAATAATACGAAGCGTTTTTTTTTGCGTTTATGCTGATTAATCCTGCATGAGGTCACACAAATTTACAGGATTCTCGATGTTATATAAATGAAGATATTTGATAATAGGTTTTGATTTAATTTATTTTGGTAGGACCACTTTTCGAATATCGCTCATTTTTTTAAAACTGTGCAGACTAAAACTAGCGAACTCGTTCAAAATTGCAAGACTCTCGCTGGCATGGCACTCCGTATATAAAACTAAGAAAAAGTCGATTTGTGCTAAAGGTGACTCGAACACAGAAAAATAATTATGAAGCCTATTTTCCCCACCGCACAGTGGTTCAGAATCAAAATCCATCGGCCAAAATTCAATAACTTTTGTTCTAGTAGACATTTTTGAGTTCTGTAAAAAACCAAAATTAGACAAGGACCTATTATTTTGCGATATTAACATTAAAAATCAGGAAAATGACTAAATTGCGATTTTGAAATAAAAAATCAGACTTTTTGCACTAAATGTATCCTATCTTCCAAGGGTGCAATTTCGTGCAGGCAAAAGTTACCCCACAAAAACGGGGAACCCTTCAACCTTTCCAAATATTTATATATATCGTTTGAGGAAAAAAACTTGTGTTGGTCCAAAACCAAACATTTGTTCAAAAACGATATTTTTTACAATATTCATTACAAACAAATTATATTTGGCACAAACATAGTTTTGGCGTCATAATAAAGCTAAGAAACCACAATTTCAAATAATAAAATGAGTGAGAAACAGTTCGAAAAAGTCAAAAAAAGAAATTAATTTTTTTCAATTTTCAAAATCTGAAAAAAACGTGAAAATCTGTAATCCAAAAAAATTTAAAATTTTTTCTTCGCATTATTAACAAATACGTAAAAATGTGTTTAAAAACATAAGAACTAAAAAATAAAAATTTTAATTTTCTTTAAAATTAAAAAATAAGAAACGTAGTCAACTTTGGACCGATTTGTAAAATATGTACGATTTCCCTATAGTCATTGGGTCCTTGTCTAATTTTGTTTTTTTTTTACAGAACTCAAAAACGTCTACTAGAACAAAAGTTATTGAATTTTGGTCGCTAGATTTTAATTCTGAACCACTGTGCACCAGCCAGGAATATTTTTAATATTTTATTTTTTAAATTTTATTTAATTTATCCAGTCGATGTGGTGTCATTTGAAAATTTAAATATGAAATTTCGGTATGGAAAGTAGAAAATCCAATAATATTTGCTTGATTAAAATTAAATCCGTACGAAAATTTTTGAAAAAGTCGTTACACTTGAACCGGATGTTATACATATGAAACTATAGGCAAAAAGGAGTTACTTGACGTTTTTAGATTTTTCATTTCTTCATCCTGCGCCCCTTCACAGGACGACGAAAACGAAAGTTCCAAAGGATACAATTTAAAAATATATATTTTATATACTTATTCGCTCCCTATGATAGTGGTATTAATGTGAAATTACACTAATACTAATAACACTAATAAAATACATGCTTCTATCCGTATTAGTCCAGCATTAACATCTATTTCAAGTTTACCCCTTAGTTTTTCTAGTTTATACATATCTTGGTTTTTAAGAGACAACAGATAGAACCTTGAAATTTAAAGTATTTTTAGCACATATTCTCTTCTTTGATTTGACATTTATACTGGTGTCATAGGGTGCGAATAAGGATTAAAAACAGTTTTTGAAAAATTGTAGCCTTTGGAACTTTGTAGTCCTTTTAATGGGCAACAGGATGAGAAAATGAAAAAGAAACTTTTTTGTATGTTCATATATATAAAGAGTGATTTTTTTGAGGTTAGGATTTTCATGCATTAGTATTTGACAGATCACGTGGGATTTCAGACATGGTGTCAAAGAGAAAGATGCTCAGTATGCTTTGACATTTCATCATGAATAGACTTACTAACGAGCAACGCTTGCAAATCATTGAATTTTATTATCAAAATGCGTGCTCTGTTAAGAAAGTTCAGAAAGAAAGAAATTGTGTTCAGCGACGAAGCTCATTTTTGGCTCAATGGGTACGTAAATAGGCAGAATTGTCGATTTTGGAGTGAATATCAGCCAGAAGCATTGCAAGAGCTACCAATGCATCCAGAAAAAGTCACAGTTTGGTGCGGTTTATGGGCTGGTGGCATCATTGGACCGTACTTCTTCAAAGATGATGCGAATCGTAACGTAACTGTGAATGGTGAGCGCTACCGTGAGATGATATCCAACTTTTTTTTGCCCAAAATGGAAGAACTGAACTTGGTTGACATGTGGTTTCAACAAGATGGCGCTACATGCGACACAGCTCGCGATTCTATGGCCATTTTGAGGGAAAACTTCGGAGAACAATTCATCTCAAGAAATGGACCGGTAAGTTGGCCACCAAGATCATGCGATTTGACGCCTTTAGACTATTTTTTGTGGGGCTACGTCAAGTCTAAAGTCTACAGAAATAAGCCAGCAACTATTCCAGCTTTGGAAGACAACATTTCCGAAGAAATTCGGGCTATTCCGGCCGAAATGCTCGAAAAAGTTGCCCAAAATTGGACTTTCCGAATGGACCACCTAAGACGCAGCCGCGGTCAACATTTAAATGAAATTATCTTCAAAAAGTAAATGTCATGGACCAATCTAACGTTTCAAATAAAGAACCGATGAGATTTTGCAAATTTTATGCGTTTTTTTTTTTTTTAAAAGTTATCAAGCTCTTAAAAAATCACCCTATATAGATAGATATACAGATGTATGCATCTTTTTGAAATACGGGATATGTCACGTTTATTGATGATTTAATTTATGTTCCCTCTAAAAAACCCGTAAATTTAAAAGTGGTATCTTCAGCACATGTTGTCTTAAAATTAAGGCATTATTATTTTGGGGAACTCGCATTATGCCGGTTGGAATCAAAGTTATGCGTTTTAAGGAAAAATAATCGGTAACAAATATGAGACGATGTCAAACATCGTTGTAGAGCACAAATTGTTTGTATCTCTTAAAAGAACTGGAAATAAAACGTTTGACATTTTCGCAAGCTATCAACAAGACTGTCATAACGACTAATGAATTCAGTTATGCTAAAACTCGTTAATATATGTTTATGGGTCAAATTAATTAATATTGTTTAACTACTTCGAACGAACGTACGTGACTAATAGCTCATTTGGCCAGAGCTAATATGACCACATCGCTATTACAAATATCGATATTTCTTTGTCATCTTTACACCTTATCACGATGAACTTGAAAATTTTACAGTGGCTAAAATAAAAAAAATCGACGTCAAAATGCGAACAGGCCGAAATTGATTAATCACATCGGATTGGCTTCAGGATATAATAAAATACATAATGCTATTATCTGACTACTCACTCTATAGGTATTACTTTGGAGACATGACCATCACCACACCCGTATTAATGTTAATATTTTTGTACTCAACTTTCCCCCTCGAAAATATTGTATGTAAACATGTTTACACACATACAAATATCCTTAACGCGGCATGACGAAAAGGTTTAACATTGAAAAATTTAACATGCAAAATGAAAGTCAACGAAATCAAAAACTTTTTCTCCTCAGCATCATCATTTATTTGCACTCTTTATACATAAGTACTTATGTATGTACATTAGGCCGGCTTGGCATCCACACCAAAAAAAAGGTGGAGTTTAATTTGCTTTTTGATGTTTCGCAAAATATGTCTTCCCTAGTGATACACACCCTATCTTAACCCCTTAATGTCAAGAGATTAAAATGTACATAAAAATTGTTAAATTTGTTAGCATCAACGATTCAATCAAACATTCATGACATCTCGCCCAGAAGTTGTAGGGAGCATTTTAAGAATTTGGATTGCACTTTTTGCTGGGATATTGCATGCATATATCAGACTATACCTGTATAAATATATATGTGTACGGTCAAGTGTGTTCGGACATAAAAATATGACAAAAAAAAACACAAAATAAATAAAAAGGAAAAGCATTGTGATAAAATCAAAATAACCGCCGAAATTATGAATAAATATTCGTAAATGATAGCCACTCCGTTGAAACGGCGCACCGGCGCTGTCGATGCATGCACCTTACTCACCACACACATGCATTATTAATGGAATTCGAATGATCCCCGAAAGAGTTCAGAAAGTGCTGCGGGTCTTTTAACATTCACCTGGAATGCTAACACACACACTGCACATTTTTTTCGATACAAACAGCAAAAAAAACGAAGATTATTAAACCAGTTTTAGTTCCATAAAAGAAATTGTTGATCTTAGAAGACATAAATATTCGACGACAGTCACATGGAAGAAAAGCAGCGATAGATAAACATAAATTATCGAAAGCACGTGAAAGTGTTCATACATATTAATATTAAACTAAAGGCATTCGATAATTGGAGTAATAAATATGCAGACAAGTTTTTGGTTTGACTCCGGTAAACGATGATTGAGATGGAACATTTGTCAGGCCTCTTGAAGAAGTGTCTGCCGAAGTTGGTGGGGTGAGTGCGAGAAGATATAGTTTTAAGTTTCAGTTCTGCTACCGCTGAACTGAAATGAATACATATTACATCATGCGACTGCGCGAAGAAAATAAATTATACTGGCACAAAATAATAAAAAACAAGTTAAAAACCGGTTAAACCGACTTATATATACCCTCACTCTCAGAGGGAATATGTGCCAGTTAGAATGATAGTGGTCTAAGTCCAAAATCCAAAGAATTGAAATATTCCAATATTTCTTTTAGTTTGATCAGATCTCTAATTTAAGTACTTTTATTTTTGAAATTTATAAAAAATGTACCCTTACAATGACATTTCTGATTTTATGTCTTTCCAAAAATGTCATTAATGTTGGTTTGAAAGTGGTCTATGTCGCACTATAACCACTAATATTGATGTATGGCGATGCAAACAAACATTTTTTTATTTATACTGTCAATTTTATGTGATCCAGATAATTTAAATAGCATATAAAATCAAATTATTTGAAAAGTAAAAAATATTTTTAATATAAAGTTTCTAGACGAACAACCTGTAAATATTTATTGTGTGTTCATTTTTATCAATTTTGAGAAGAATGAAAGTGGTCTAAGTCAGTAATCCTCTGAAAGTAGCGGTTCCATTAGGATATTCTAAGGTGTAGGATATTCTGAGGAAAAAATGTTGTGCTTCGGTGGAAAAATATTTTTCAATTGACTCAAACATAAACCATTGCATATCTCAGAACGGATAAAGTGTGACTTAGACCACTATTATTCTAACTGGCACATATATACGGAAGTTATAAAGAATTAAATTTAACGTAGGACAGGATAAATTATGTAGGATTACTAGGATGTTCGTGCCATATGGTCCCAGCTTCCACATTTATAAAACAATTGTAAAAACATGATCAAATATCAAGTCATAGTGAATTCCATGCACCAGTATAGAAGCTATGAAGATTTGATATTACCTAGGATAGAGACAATTGTTTGGGATGTACAAGAAGAGGCATGGCTAAAGCGTAAATATTTTTTAAGTTTAAAGTGATTATGAAAACAAATTACAAATGATTTTGACTACCCGTGTGGATGTTATGTCGGTTTTATTGTAACCAAAGTTTATGCCACTTTGTGTGGGAGGTAGATTTGATCCCTCTATATTAAGTACGCTTATAGTGATTATAAAATCTTTATTCCAAATATTCGCGTGGAAGTTTCATTGGTTTTTATTTAACATAGGAATATGGACCATTTGTGTGGGATGTACCAGAAGGGGCCTGGCAATTTCGCCCATCTTTAAACTTAAACTAATTTTGGGAAAAAATTAACATGTACAAAGTTTGAATTGATTCCTTAGCTCCTTTCGAGAGTTATCGTGTACACCAGCCAGACAGACGGACGGACATGTCTCAAACACCTTAAAACGTTATGAAACGAATTTGGTCCAAACATACTTAGAATCTTAAGTCACTCCTTCAATGCGTTACACTATTTTCAGCCCCAAATGATATATACCCTCCTACTCCGCAGAGTGATATGTATAGTACATTATAAACAATTGTATCCAAATATAAAAATCCTTAGCATGCCCTCTTCCATGAATTTTCACCTTTTTTGTGCAAATCGTATTATCACAATACGGATATAAAATAAAAGAGAAGAATATCTTTTAACTACACTTCAAATTTCATGCTTCTATCTGTGATAGTTTTACTAGGACCGAGAAATTACCACTAACAACTTTTGAATTATTTCTGTCATATGTTCACACTTGAATCATTAATTTGGTACTGTCGCAGACTGGACGTGGATATTGATAACTCCAGTATATGCTAGACCTAAATTGAAATGAGTTTCCTTCATTAGCAATAAATTATTTATTACATATTTATACTATGCTGAGGTATGATGATTATTAATAAATTATTAATGTGGTACTTTTGAACAAGTTCACCATATAAATATTTCTCAGCTGGAAACTATAAAAGAAACCATGAAACCTGAAATGTACATTCGAGCACTATACATTATTTGTGTAACATTTGCATTTTAAATATTCAAAAGGCCATAAATACTGTGCATAGCAGTGTGTCAGCGACCTAATAGCCGCCATCCTTAGCATACAAATTTGTCTTTGCAAATTTCGGGAACCTGTTCGCAAGTGGGTCAACAAACAATGTTCTGTGAATTCCATATGCAAAGCAGTTAATACGAGGAGTAGCACAACCAGCAAAAACGACAAAAAGTCAACACTCACAAAAAACATGTTCAGACATCCTATAATAAATTCAACCACTACAACTCCAACTTATTATCAATAACATTTATTTAATAAAAGCTACAACAGCAGCCTCATGGAACATCGAAGCTATATTCAATAAGCTATTTTAACGACGTAGCCATGCATTTTTATGAGTTAACAGAATGGCAAAGAAATGAGTATAATATTTAGTGTTTAGGCAATTAACCACTATTCCAGCTATTTTTTAGCGGTGATTCTCAAAATAGATTAGTTTACATTTGCTTCAACGTTGCCTTTAAAACTGAATCAGCACTGAAATAACAACGTCATTTAGTCTGTCAGTTTCGAACTGAATGTTAATCATCAAAAGTTTGGAAATACTTAAATGGCGTTTTATTTGAGAAGCGTATCTTTGCTTGGAATTTCCAGCCTAATCGGCATTTCTTGTTCAGTATTGGCAACTGTAAAAATATTTGAATCGATTTTATATCAATTTTATCTTAGTTGCACCCAGTGTCAGTGTAAAGAAGTAAAAAGACGTTAAGTTCCGCCGGGCCGAATCCTAACCCGAATAGTGCTGTAATTATTTTTTTAGAATTTTGAGATAAAACTTTCATGTTATCTGTGGTTCACACGAGAAGCTTTGGTGAACGTCTCTTGTGTGTGACCATATGGTCACGTTAGGACCATTCGGGTTAATCCTCTCATGATCAATGTTGCCAAAAGGCAGCATTGCGAGTTTGTCCTATAAAATCTTTAAAATCACATATTTTGCAGATTTAATAATTTTTATTTTTATTTACATATGTAAAAATGAATATTTAAAAGGGAGCCATCAAATTCGGTAACTTGGGTTTGCGTAGGAAGGTGAAAAGGTCAAATTTCAATTGTTTGTAATTCGAAATTGCTTAGAAATTCTTCTTATTTTTATTGGATTTCTTCAAAACAGTACAAGAAAAACTGTCTTTGTTATTCGAAGAAGATTTTTAAAATGAAGAAACAATTAAAAAATATTTTTTTGTTTAACCTATATCTGCAGTATAATGATTTTAAGAAACATCCTGTTACTCATGTCCTGTATGAATTAGAATCCCAAGACTCTATAGAAATCATATTTGGACTCATACCTCATCAAAAAACAAAGTAAAATATAGTAAAAAATCCACTTTTATGCGCCACTACGCAGTCAGTCGAATTTAAACACTGAGTTTGATAATTCTAGTTACAGCCGTTTGGTTGGTACCAATTTTATCCCATTTTGATCGTAAAGGTACGAATATCAAAATATATCTTAATTTTTCGTGTCACTATTCTAACTGCAACCGTTTGGTTGGTACAATTTTTATCCCCGTTCACTCCAATGTACAAATTTCGAAAAATTCCTGTGTGTTTCGCGTATACACAGTCAGATGAATGTATACACCGAATTTCATGATTTCAACTTCAGCGGTTTGGTTGGTACCATTTTTATCCCTCTTTTCCAATTGTATTCCTAAAAAGTACAAATTCCCAAAAATTCCTATTTTTACGTTGCTGTTGTCGTATCATCGGTACCATTTTTATCCCATTTCAGTCGTTAAATCTTTTATTTACTTTCCAGTGAATGTACGCCACAAATTCCAGTTGCATAAAAAGCAGAAATTTTCAAAAAAAAAATACTGAAATAATCCCCCTATGGCCAGATTTCGCCCATTTTCAATCCCAAGCGACCGCAACATTTACGGAATCTCTTAGCACATTTCATTCGGCAGCTAGCGTGCTTTCAACAAACGGACATACGGATATGGCTAGATCGTCTTAGAATTTTACCACGACCCAGAATATATATACTTTATGTGGTCTCCAATGAATATTTCGAGGTGTTACAAACGGAATGACAAAGTGGTGGAGATCATAAAAAGATGCTGAACAAGAACAAGTGGCCTGCTTAATAGATTAATAACCGACTTTGCTCAAAACTTGGCACAAAACATCACCTAGGAACATCTTCAATGAAAATGTCCATGGTCGATTTGACAAAAATCCGACGTTTAGCTCATAGGCGACATATTTTGCAAATCATCATTAAACAATCCAAACTTTATTTCTATGGTGGAGTATAAAATACATCCCTTCCCTGGAATTTTTTATGACAAACTCCCAATAACAATTAATACACAACTTTCACCGTCTTGGCTGTTCCTTTTTGAAAAGCCATAATTTTTTTCTGAGCGCATCTCAAGTTGAAAATTCCACTTTGCATCAGCTAAAGAGGTAGCTGCAACGGCGCAACTTCACCAATCGGTGAATTCGGTGGATGTCTAAACAAATATTGACTTGTCGTTTCGTTTGTTGGTTCGATGTGTCGTTCGTTGTTGATTCTTATCCCAGATCACGCGGTTAAAGTTAATAGCTGACAACAAAAACAAACAAATAAAGAAGAGAAATGTTGTTGGTTTAAATCTTTGAGTTTTATCTGATTTTCAGTTTTCGTAGATTTCATTTCCACACCTTTTTCAAGTGAAAATATAAGAACGACGAACCCACAATAATTCAATGAAGATGACTGGTACGAAACGAGAAAAAAACAACAACAAACACGCCATAAAGTGCTGATGAAGAATGTGTCGGTCGGTTGGCTCACATTGTAAGCGTTCGTTAATTTTTCACCCACCGCTAACGGTGGTTTGAGCCCAGAACAGTGCAAGGCAGGCTTCTACTAACTGCGCATGTCTGACTGCATATACTGCCCGCCGCCCGCCATCACACATCCCACATTCATTAAATGCCAAACAGTTAATAATTTTATTAATTTCTTTGCTCGTATGTAAATGATTTCGCCGAATGCTTTGGAGAAAGAACAGTTTCATACATTAATTATGCCAGAGTAGGGTATTAACTGTATTGATGCTACTTAAGTACTACGTAGCTATGCCACTTCGTACATACATCGTTAATTTGTGTTTTATTCTTTTCTGAACTGAAATGCTCGAGTGTGAGTGAGTGAAGAAGATCTTAATTAATTTCAACAGGCAACACACGTTCGCTTCTATTCACAATTCCGTGTGCTTTCTTAGCGTTTGTGTGTGTGTGTCTGCTTGCAAAAGATCGTTATTAGTTACAAATCCATTTTTGAATGGAACACATTCGGAATTTTTAACTGTGGAAAAGTGAAATCTTTGAATTCTTTGTTTGTGTTGATCTCGTCGGTTATGATCCGCATCCACAGCGTTTGTTTGTTGTTTTTATTGATTTATGACCTTTTATGGAATAAATAAATGCATGAATGGGAATTCTAACAACAATGGCCGGGACTCACTACCAAAAAATGTATGTTGTAAGGTGTTTAACGCCAAATATGTATGAAAATTAAGGCGCCTCGCAAACGATAGAAAAATAAAATTCTGATTGACATCATTTCTGAGAAAAGGGCATTAAATATTTTTTTCAGTGGCTTACAAAATTAAATTTAACAGGGCACAGGTAGATAAACATTCTTGCGAGGCGCCCTAATGAAGACAGACCATTTTTCCAAATATTTTTGAGCAAAACAAGACCAATTGAAGCAGTAAACAGGTTGTCCAAGACGGAACATTATTTTATATCTGACATGATGACCATAATTTAGTTCAAAAACTGCATACGCCATGCAACAGTAGGTACCAAAAAGCAACACAATTGTACCTCAATGTATACCTTTTTAATTCTTATTAAAATGCCAACTTTCGTCGAAGATTCTTTCAATAATTGGTCTATATTTTTGGTAGTATAAGTCCGACCACTTACTATTATATGGTTAAGATAGAGGTAGGTAGTGCTACAAACAGTCTGAATTTCATTTTCACATAATCCAAAAAATCAGAATATTTTTTTTTTCTAAAAATTATTTTTCTTACGATTCCATAAAAATAAAAATAATCGAAATTACTATTTTTTCACTTATTTTAAATATCTAATTGAACTTCGTGTCGTATTCATGTATTGCGAAATCAATTTAATTTAAGCAAAAACATGACTTGAAATCGAAAACTATGAAATTTGTTTTTTTTCCATTCCACCATTCATTTAATTTCATTTATTCAGTCAATGGAAGTAAAATTCCTTACAGACTATGATTACAGATATTATATAGTTAATATAAGTATGAATAATTATAAATTATTTTTTACTGTTACAAGAAATAATTTAAAGTTATCTTTTGATGTGCAGAAATCTATACATGGCTTTGAATCTTTTTGAAGATTTAGATTAACGAAATTTAGATAAAGAAATGTGCGGGTTAGAGGACTGTTAAGAGCATAATTAGTACGATGCAATGGGACATTAAAAACATCAAGAACTTCAGATTTCTTGGAGGGACATAAAACGGAATCAAAGAAACCAAATCTGGACAATCAATAATATCATTTATTAAATCCAAAATTAGTAAAGCAGCTTGAAATATCCTTCGATACTCCAAAGTCTGCAAACCCAACAATAAACATTTCGATCTATAAAGTGTATAATCAGGAATTATGAATGACCTAAGAGCAAATTTAACAAATATTCGCTGAACTCTCTCAATGCGAGATATATGTTTGTCACAATGTGGATTCCAAATTAATGACGCATATTCCAATTTAGACCTGACAAAAGAAGTATAAGGATCAGAGGTATTAGGATCAGAAAAATTTAAACAATTTCTTTTTAGAAATGCAAGCATTTTGTAAGCTTTTGGGACAATATAATTGATGTGCGGTAAAAATGACATAGAGGAATCGAAAATAACCCCAAGATCACGTACTGATGTAGTCGTTTGCAAAATTTCACTACCTATTTTGAAAATAGCTTATATAGGATTAAGAGATCTAAAAAACGAAATATGAAAACATTTCGTAAAAACATTCGGTTCGGACGTAACAGAACGGGATGGACATCTGGTCCATATTCTAAAAGCGCATGACATTGTCAAATACCAAATCACAGATGATGTCAATAATCTGCAGAGAAGACTTTAATATTACCTTGAATAGGAAGATTTGTTTTGAGTGTACCAGAAGGGGTTCCCACGCCCATTCATTTCCTATACGTTCTTAGTCACAATAAAACAAGTAAGAAAGCGTCAGCGACTTATATATACCCTCACTCTCAGAGAACATGTGTCTGGGAGGACTTACATTTTGCTTAACGTCGGAGTATGTAGAAGTTTTAGCCAATTGGACCCAAATATGATTGGATTTAAGGCACCGGTAAAAGAGTTATAAAGCATTTAAAGGTACAATACCTATGATAGAGACAATTGTGTGGGAGGTACAAGAAGGGGCGTGGCTAATGCGTAAATATTTTGTATGCTTAATGTTGTTATAAATTTCACATTATTCCGATCATCCGTATAGAAGTTATAACAGCTTTAATTTTACGTAGTTTAGGGTGATTTGTTTAGGAGGTACTGGAACAGACATGGCAAAACCCGCCATATTTAGTACACTTAAAGTGATTATAAAACATTTTCAAATATCAAAATAAAGCCGAAGATCCGTGAGGAAGTTACATTAGTTTTAATTTAATATAGGAATATGGGTCATTTGTGGGGAGATACCAGAAGGGGCGTATCAATTTCGCCCATCTTCGAACTTGAACTAAATTTGGGAAAAATATAACCATGTGCAAAGTTTGAATTGATTCCTAAACTCCCTTCGAGATTTTTCGTGTTCACCATCTAGGCAGCCAGACGGACGGATGGACATGGCAACTTAAGAAGTCGTGAAACGTGGCCCAAACATATTAAAGGTCTTAAATCATTCCTTCAATGCGTTACATTTTTTTCTGTCCCAAATGATATATTTCCTCCTACTTTGTGGAGTGATGGTACAAATATCATCAAATATCAAAATATCACTTACACTATTATAGTCTTAAGTCACTTCTTTGGTGCTTTATTTTTTGTCATTTGCTCCTAACACGACAGCAGGCGAACAAAGTTATCAATAAACAAGTAAGGAAAGGCTAAAGTCGGGCGGGGCCGATTATATGATAACCTACACTACTCCACCACTCCGTATATACCTGGTTTTGATACTAAACTTATGGGTGCGATAAATTATACAGTACTTTAAATACGAATATAGCAAAATTGATTGACTGTAATAAGTTGCATCTGAAGTGTGATGTAAACTGATAACGAGCGGTGGCAATTTCTTTACGTAAGTGTTCCTAACTGAAATATAACGTGATGTAGAAAATATGTCTAAAATCGGGTTCAATGGTCCACTTCATCAGTAAGTGTTCCTATGTAAAATAATCCATGATCTGGACAATTTAATCCAGATACGAAGTAATATCTATGATTTAAAACGATATGGTCCAATTTTTGTGTAGGTATTCCGAGAGTAAATATAATATAATCTGGAAAATTTAACCAAGATCAGATGCCAACGGATTATTGATTAGATTCAAAGAAATGTTTTTAAGTAAATTTGATACCCAATTTCTAGTAAATGAACTATTTACTATGACTTTGAAAGAAGGAAACTTTACTCTTACTTAGTTAATTTTCCTACTTTTAAGGAACTGGAGTAAAATTGTTGAACTAAATTGTAGTATGGATTTTACTCAGATTTCTGAATGTAGGTATTCCTAGTTGAAATGAAAACATGATCTGCAAAATTTGAAAAACTTCCGATGTAAAATGTTGGTCCTTGTGGGGTAACACTAAAATGGGGCCCTATTTGTAAGGGCGCTACATTAAAAAGTGGGCCCTTCTAGATCACTTTCAACGTAGGTATTCTTAGTTGAAATATAACATGATCTGCAAAATTGTATTGGGATCCAACACGCGATGTGGGTTCTAGAGCTGTAATAGAGCAGAATGGGGGCCCAATTTGTATGGCGGATATACCAAAATATGGACCCATATATTTGACTTTCATAGTATGTATTCTTTGTTGAAATATAATATAATCTGCAAAATTTGATAAACTTCCGATGTAAAATGTGGGTCCTAGAGGGGTAATAATAAAAATGGGGCCCCACTTATAAGGGCGCTACATTAAAAAGTGGTCCCTTATAGATAGATATACTATGATCTGCAAAATTTTTATCAATGAAAGATGTGGGTTCTAGAGCGATAATAGTGTGAATTGGGGGCCCATTTTTTTAACTTTTAAATTCGTCTACGTATAATTTATTATTTTCTTCTCTGCTTACTCCCGCCATAAATTGCAAACATTTTGAATGATTTTAGATATGGAAAATAAGCTAATACCATTTGCGATTGATTTTAATTATTTTTACAATGGCCATTTTTCAGGTGATTTTCCTGTCGTCTACGAGGTGTCTGCATAAGCTTCAAAAATCCCTCAAACCAACCATTTAGAATTTGTGTCAAAAATTCCATACATAATAATGTGATTTAAGTAAATACATTCCTTGATGGATGCAGAGTGTTGGACTTCTAATATATTCCACATTCTCACAATGAAGATCTTCGGATTTACACTGAAGATGAAAAACGTTTAAAAAGCGTTGCTCTTTACCAGAGACAATCTTTGAAACTTTTCCAACAGTATGGTTCGCAGGTAAATATTTACGACTCCAAACATTCGCAGACACCAGTTAATTCGCAAAATTTATCAGCAAAGAAATCTTTTTGAAAAATGCTTTTGTAATTATGAATAATGACATTCAAAGATTTAAGTTACACAATCAGCAAAAAACTATGATTAATACATTAATCATAAAGGCTGGGCAAATCTATGGAATTAAATCCATATTTCTTTCTTAAAAAAAGTTATCTTTCTTTTGTTGTAGTTCCAGCCATCTTTTAGCGAACACTCACATGATGATGATGATGATGTGAGTCATTAGCTCTGGCGTGGAGACTGGGAAATAATGAATCGCTTATGAAAACATCTCACATACCACGGCTACGTACACACGTACTCTGAAAATAATTGAAATTGAAATGGTAGAAATCAAAAGAAATCTAGGACATACCCGTACACATGCAGTTGAATTTACATACGTTGTATGTATGTATGTAGTACGAATGTGCGAGTGTGTTCTTGTATACATCAAAACAAAAATTGAATATTTCTGTGAAAATATAACAATTGTTACAATCATCCACCCAAAAAGCATTTAAATGTTTGGTATGCAAACTGTGGCAGTTGACGCCTTGGCAATACAGTTTATCTCCAGATAAAGGGTTATTCAACTAGTGCTAAAGACTTGAATGAAACTTCTCCGAGGTCATGTCTGATATTCATCTGTTCATTAATTACATTGTTCAGCAGCATTTTTGGAACAGAGTAGAACATTTCTGCAGAATAAACTTATAGCCCAGCTGAGTTTTAATTTTTTGGTCGAAATCTTTTTTCGCCTAACATAATGTTATAAGTTAATGTCAGTACATTATTGTGGAATTTTATGAGGATCATTTTAGTGGAAGATGTTAACCCTCTAGCTCCTGTCTTTATGGGTCAATTTGGCCCTTTTTCGAGAAAATAAAAAAAAGTTATTTCAAAAAGGACATTTAAGAATTAAAATGTTCTACGAAAAAATTTGCTGGAAAATTTCAGTGGGGGTTACCGAAGACACCAATGTTGTGGCCAAATCATTTGGAAAATCAACTCACGTATTTATAGCAATATTCTGTTCAGTGGTGGAGCACTTTTTTTGTTAAGTGCACATTATAAGCAAAATTTTCGTATTTCGAGTCAAGAGAATCCACGAAAGAAGGATCGTCACATCCACAATAACTCCTTGTTTGGTGTGGTCCAATTCTAGTCCTTACTTTGTCCCAAACATGCAGATTTGTTCCAAACTTGTTGATCTTTCTATTCTTATTATTCTTATTATAAATAAATTTTCTTTTTAGGCTACAAATGTGTAGCTCTGCATTGATAACCCTCATCAGCTGCGGAAGAAAAGCACACAGCCACACTGCCAAGAATGACAAGTGTGTCACACTTTACATTTATCCATTCGTTCATTCAGTCGTATGAACGTTCATACGTTGTATAAACAAATGCAAATACCCAGACTTTCACAACCGACAACAGAATAATTAGGAAAAACCGAACATACGAATTCTGTTCAGAGGGTTAAAACAATGCCAAGAGATACATATGTATGTACTATAAATACTTAACCTACACACACACACGGTCATACAATTGGGAGTACGAAGTACGAACCCGCAGATCGCACACAATGGAACGTGTGGTATTTAAATTCGAGTAGTTTAGTTAGAAAAAGCCAACAACTTACCGACAACATTCGCCAGAAGTACAATTGTGAGGAGCGCCAACATGTGGAATTGTTGCCAGCATTTGGTGGCAACAAACGTTTTGTTGTTTTTCTGATGTTTCAGCATTTTGCGCGGCATGAGATTATCTATAATGCTTAAATTTCGTTGGGGTTTTCGACGCATCTTTTTTTCTCCCGGGCACCTTAACTAGGCAATGTTTTTTTGTATTATTTATAACTCAATTAATTATAAGTTTTGTTTTTAGGTCCTGTTTCCCATTAATATGTTCAACATATTAATAAGTCTATCATTGAGTCCAGCAACGACAGCCATGCTAAAAAAGAGAAGAAAGACAAAAATATTAATAAATCATCAAAATCTGACAGTGTGTTGTGGGAAATAAAAGTTTGTTGCTTAAATCTTTTGTTTTTTTCTTGTGCTTTCATTAATGAAAAATTATTGTTTGGCGGGAGTGTCATGAAAGGTTAAAAAATTGTGAAGAACATATGCGTTGAGTTGAATGATTTGAGTCCATTATTTTGTATGCCCTCCACCATAGGATGGAGTGTATATTAATTTTGTAATTTCGTTTTCAATACATCTCAAATAATATTAGAAGGCCATGTAAAATATATTCTGGGTCATCGTAAGCGCTATCTATAGTGTTGTAATTAGTTAATAATTGTTTGTTTCTTTTTACACAATAACATCTGTGGTAATTAAATGTTATTTGAAATCCATCAAATTTACACCACCCCTTGGAGCGAAAATGTAAAAAAGGATTTTTATTTACAGCTTAACATAAAACAACCATAATACTATGATTGCTTTGACTAACGAAATCCCAAAGAATATGTAAAATTACGTATTTCATAGCATATTTTTAGGAGATTTCTGCCTTGTTTATTTCATTATTATTATTCATGTATTATTTTGATATACATATCCGAACACTATTCAACGATACAAATGGTTTTGTGGAATTAAATTTGCTACCATTTTACTATCGAAACCTAATATTTTCTTTAACGCATTACTGAATGCTGGCCTGTTTGAACCGTACCCATTTAGATTTAATAGTAAAATATGTGGTAGTGTTTGTTAAAATATAAGTTAGTCTGTTCTTTGTCTCACAACCGTCACCGGGTTTCAAGATCTGAATATAGCCACAAGCGAAATAATATAACAAATTAGCTATAGTTTTCACACATGCTACATTAGAGTGGCCCTTATTGCGACAAGATTTGAGAAACAAATACAAGATTTTTTTTTAACTTTCCTTTATGTTCAGATAGTGCTACTTAGCTTTGAAAATTGTATAGGTGTCGCTAATAAGGAATTTCAAGTTAAACCAATGAGAATTTTTCAAAGTTCCACAGATTTTGATGAAATTTGAAGAGTGCGTTTGAAAAATATATATTAGATTTTTTAATATTTAACTGAAAGTTTCATAATTAATCAAGCGCGAGGTCTAGCTTTTTTCTTGTAATTTTGTGTTTATTTATTCAATATTTCATATTTATTCAAACATATGACGAAGACCTACACCGTCGATTTCTATGTTTCTTATCTTGTGTTTTGTTTTATAAAATTTTCAATTCCTGAAGATGTTCCTCAACGAGGGACGAAATATTAAATAAATAAAAACAAAATTACAAGAAAAACCATAGACCTCGAGATTTTTAACTTTGAAAGTTGTGACCTGAAGTTTTGCATACTTTGTTGGTTTACTCAACCAGTCATAACTTTTATTCTGTAAAAGATATTAAGGCAATTTCTTTGTAGGAGTATTTCTGAGTTTTAATGATGTGAAAATTAAAAAATAAAATATTCAAATTTATTTTTTGAAAAAAACTCATTTTATTATTTTTAGTTTATTTCAGCTAATAGCTACTTCTGTGTTGTAAATACTCTGTATGTTTCATCAGCTAAAATGTGTCTATTATTATACCCTCACTCTACAGAGTACGAGCGTATATATCATTTGGGACAGAAAAACGTGTACCGTATTGAAGCAGTGACTTAAGACCCTATGTATGTTTGGACCAAATCTGTTTCACGACTTTTTAATGAGTTTGAGCCATGTCCGACCGTCTGGCTGGCTGGTGTACACGTACTGGTACACACAATTGACTCTATCCTAGGTAAAATTAAATAAAACTTCTATACCGGGGCATGGAATTCACTATGACTTGATATTTGATCATGTTTTTACAATTGTTTTATAAATGTGGAAGCTGGGATCATGTGCCCGAACCTCCTAGTACCTTCCACACAAATTATCCTGCCCTACGTAAAATGTAATTCCTTTTAACTTCCGTATATATATATATATATATATGTTCTCTGAGAGTGAGGGTGTATATAAGTCGGTTTAGCCGACTGAAGCTTACTTACTTGTTTTTTATTATTTTCTTTTCACGTTTACAATTATTTATTGATTAAGAAAAACATATTTTTGGTTGAATTACGACACCTCTGTCTGTGATCTTTAACCACCATTAATAAGAACTGCTAAAAATATGAACCCTCCTAATGCTTCAACCAGCAAGAGAAGGTTTAAATCGGGCAAGGTTGCTTTATTATACCCTGCACCACTCTCACCCCCAGAACAAGCTCAACGGGCAAATGAAATGAACCAGGACAAGTACTTGATGGGTAGGGACTGATTTTAGTTCTAGTCCAAATATATGAAGAGGGCCATCCCTTTACGTCCCTAAAATCATCACCAATTTTTATTAAAATTCCAATTTATCTGTATTATTTTTACTACACACAATTTTGGCAGCGTAAATCGTTTTTTGCTAGACAAAATCGAAAAAAATAATTTAGTTTAGATTTTAATCGCTATCATTTTAGCGAAGAGAACAATGTCTCTTCTATGGATAAATATAGAAACTATAAACTTTCCTGTAGAAGTAAAATAATTAAAAAAATGTTTTTGTTTTTCTTTACTTACATATCGTTTTATATAGCTAGGTTATTATGTCTTTGTGCATTTGTTTGTAACTTCTAAAGGAAGGTAAATATATCGTTTATTATACCGATCGAATTAGAATCACCTTTCGAATCGACTTGTATATGTCCATATGTCCATTTATTCTTGCAATAAAAGTACATGTCATAATTATTTTTCGATCCTAACACAACTCGACCTTTAATATAATTTTGTGGCCCACTCTGATTTTGTTATGACCTTAGTGAAAATGTTCATTAAAAGTCGCCAAACAACATATTAAGAAATAAAGTCACTAAATTTATGAAAATAGTTTCATGGATATTATGAAGGAAAAGTCTTTAAGTGCAAGAAGGTATGCTATTGAATTTAAAGAAAATCAGATAAGATTTTAATATAGCATTCATATGACTTTTTCTATTCTACGTTATATTTCTACGTTATATTTCGCCCAGAAACATCTCATCGGGACAATAGTCCTTCCCGATTTGATAAGAAGGGTCACAACAGCTACATCTATCTATAGAATTTATAAAAATAAGCATTGCTTTCTTCGCTTGATTTTTTCTATTTTTATTTTTTTTTCGTGCCAATAGACTTTCTTAAGTCTACAAATCTATCCATTTAGACCATAGCTGTCAAAGCTCTAAATCTATTTATAAGGTTACAATTTCTGTTGCACCTAGGAGATGTTTTCTTCATTGGAATGCTGACTATCAAAAAATAAAATCAAATAGTTATCCTCGATTTTTCTTTCAAAAAAGTAAATTCGTTCTCCTTTTTGAAGACTGCTCCTAAACCACAATATATGTCCCTTTTAATTACTTTTAATCTAACGTTTGAGAACGGACCTTTAATCCCAAAGTTAACGACGAAATATTAAAGGTAACTTCGGGAAAATATTTTTAAATAAAACTTATCCAAACTGGTGGTATTATATACTAATTATATGTAGAAGGGATGTGAGGCAGAGAATATGTCGTGATGTTATCAAAATCATTTGATTTGATTAGACCTGAAATAAAGACGTAATTCTGAAGCAGTTATAATTCGAATTGTGGCTCAAACAAAATGCTCCCTAATATTAAGGGAAATTTAGGAGGCTTATACAAAGCTTATGATATCGGTTACAAATTCATGGCTATATATTGTCAGAACTACATCTGGGTAGTGTCATTGGACTGATACTGTATTTCATAACATTTCACAGATAAGGAACGAATCTTTAAAATAAATTTATTCAAATTGGATAATGATATGTTCACACAGGTGTGCCTGTATGTAAATATGTTTCTATTTGTGTGTGTGTGTTTATAAAAACAACAAACAGATATTTGATAACACCCTAACATACTTTCTCTCTGGCGGCAGCAAACATCATTTCAGGTTGTTGGACATCCTACACCGATTAATTTAAGTCATTTCCATGCAAAATTTATAGCTACATTCTCATTTTTTCTACAAAGACGTTTTGAAAGTATAAATTGAATTTGACATTTGGCAAATACACATACACACACACTCGTTCCATTGGTTTGCAATTAAAAGCACATAATTTGAAAATAAAATGAATTTAAAAAGATTGAAAGACCACTTTATTATTACGCAATACTGCTACGCCTTTCTCCAAGAAACATTAAGCCACGCCAACAAATCATCTCTAGAAAAGTTCGTTGCCTAACTCTTTTGTTCAATCGCAAGAATAAATTAAATGTCTGTCAAGTCGTTTGTTGCCTTTGATATCCCGAACTTAAGACCACGAGCAGCTTCAAATTAAAATTCATAATCATAAATTTTACATAAATCACTAATCACAAATTTGCACATGCCGAAATATTTCCAAAGTGTATTAACCTTTGTCTGAATGGCATCGCATGGTTCGAAAGAAACGATAAGTCGAAATCAACGAACACACGTACTTGTATTTGATTACATAAACTGCCTTTACGTGGCTATTTTATGATATCACAAAAATACCATTAATTAGGCATCTGTGAATTTTAATTATTCAGTTGAGAATACTACTACTTATGCGAGATATAGAAACGTAATAATATACACATTAAATATGTATATATTTAAAAATACATCATAAAACATTTAAGATTTATTTTCGTAGCATCGACCCCTGGAAGGGTTATTTTAAATTGGAAAATATTCATAATTCATACAGATCTTAAAACAAATTAGACATCAAATGGGGTACAAACTACATGGCTCGAAGTGAGGTAATTTTTATAAAAGAATCAATGTATATTCTAAACAGTATTTTGCAATCGATTGATTTATTTATGGACAATGGCCAAAAAATGACAATAAAACTGATGTTTTGACTAAAACGACATTTCAACAATTAAGTAAGCTTCAGTCGGCTAAACCGACTTATATATATACCCTCACTCTCAGAGAACATATATATGGAAGTTAAAGGGGCAAGATAATTTGTGTGGAAGGTACTAGGAGGTTCGTGTCACACATTTCGTCTACATTTATAAAACAATTGTATAAACATGATCAAATATCAAGTAATAGCGGATTCCATGCACCAGTATAGAATATAGTATAGAGATAAGAGAGTATAGTATAGAGATAATTGTGTGGGAGGTACAAGAAGGCGCTTGGCTAAAACGTAAATATTTTTTAGGTTTAAAGCGACTATAAAAACATTTTCAAATATCAAATTTCAAATGATTTTGTCTACCCGTGTGGATGTTATATTGGTTTTATTATAACCTAGGATTTGCAACTTTGTATGGGAGTTACCAAAAGGGGTGTGGCAATATCGCTCATATTCCATGCGAATGTAACTTTTATTAAAGCCAAATGTCAAATTTGTTAGTATTCCGATTATACTTATAGAAATTATAATAGCTTTAATTTTACGTAGTTTAGGGTGATTAGTGTGGGAGGAACTTGAAGAGACGTGGCAAAACCCCCCATATTAATACGATTTTGATAACATTATCAAATGCCAAAATAGAGCTGGTTCTGAATATCAGTGTGGAAGTTACATTAGTTTTAATTTGACATAAAAATATGGGTAATTTGTGTGGGAGGTACCAGAAGGGGCGTGGTAATTTTGTCCATCTTCGAACTTAAACTATGTTTGGGAAAAATATTACCATGCACTGATTCCTTAACTCCTTTCGAGACTTATCGTGTACACCAGCCAGCCAGACGGACGGACGGGCGAATATGGCTCAAACTTCTTAAAAAGTCGTGAATCGGATTTGGTTCAAACATACTTAGGGTCTTAAGTCACTCCTTCAATGCGTTACATTTTTTTTCCGTCCCAAATGATAAATACCCTCCTACTCTGTAGAGTGAGGGTATAAAAATTGAACTCAATTTTTAATGGTTTGCAAACGAATGTCGTCGATATCATTTATTAGACGTATTTTTTTACACAAGTATGTTTTTCCGTTTACTGTTTTCGGCCGATAAATTGCCAGAATTTTCACACCAGGAACTTTGAAAATTGTTAATTATAGAAAAAATATTATTCCACTTTTTAACCGATTAGTGTTTTAAAGGTATAATTATACCCTCCACTGGAGTATTATGTATTTGTGCATTTGTGTGTAACACCCAAAAGGAAACGAGGTATACCCATCGTTTATTATACAGATCAGCTTAGAATCACTTTTTGAGTCGATTTAGCAACGTCCGTCTGCCCATCTATTGTTGTACTTTTAATTCAACTAGAAACATATATGGTGAAAGGGCTCACATATATAGTATATAGTATATAAAGAGTGATTTTTTTGAGGTTAGGATTTTCATGCATTAGTATTTGACAGATCACGTGGGATTTCAGACATGGTGTCAAAGAGAAAGATGCTCAGTATGCTTTGACATTTCATCATGAATCGTCTTACAAACGAACAACGCTTGCAAATTATTGAATTTTATTATCAAAATGCGTGCTCTGTTAAGAAAGTTCATTGCGCGCTTCCATTTTATGGTCAGTTTAATCGACCCACTGAAGCGGCTATTCGGGCTATTGTGACTAAATTTCGCACCAAATTTACATTGTTGGACATTAAACCACCAACACGCTTACGTAGAGTGCGAACTGAAGAAAATATCGCAGCTGTATCGGCCAGTGTTAATGATGACCACCAATTTTCGATTCGTCGCCGTTCGCAGCAATTGGGTCTCTGTTACTCAAAAACGTGGAAATGCCAAAATTGGACTAAGCGGATGGACCACCTAAGACGCAGCCGCGGTCAACATTTAAATGAAATTATCTTCAAAAAGTAAATGTCATGGACCAATCTAACGTTTCAAATAAAGAACCGATGAGATTTTGCAAATTTTATGCTTTTTTTTTTTAAAAAAAAGTTATCAAGCTCTTAAAAAATCACCCTTTAGTATAGTGGATGGTATCGTTTAGTCAGCCTCGCCCGACTTTATCCTTTCCTTTTTTTGTTTTAAAAACTTAATGCTTCAGGTGTAATTAGCCAACTATTTCTGCAATCAGACTCATTCTTTGAATTTTCTATATCTAACATATATATCTAACAAATGCAGTTAATCGAGAAAATCCGCGTGTGTTGAATAAATCACGCCCATTGTTGAACAATATTTATTTCAAATAATGCTGATTTTCGGAACAATCAGATCCACCAGTGATTGTTGATAAACAATTCCATCCAATTTGTTAATGTATGAACGGGAAAGTTATGACGAAGTATGCGAAGAATCACATTAATATCCTCATTTCGAAATGTTATAGAAGCAAAACAAATAAACAAATGTTGCCCCTATTCTTTAAAAACAACTCGGTTACCAGATAAAATAAATAGAAAGATTCAATTGTCTTAAAAAACGGCCAACTTTAGAACACATTTATCTCAATTCAATTCAATACATCCCTTCGTTTTTCTTTTTGCTTACCTATATGAGTTAATTTCTGTTTCAATTTATAATGTCTTTATTTTGGATGATTCGTGCGCCACAAACAAATTAGTCTTCCGCTTTTTTTTGGAAAACTTTACAATTGGTTATTTGGTATTTGTTATCACTACACATTTTTCCATAATTAATTGTTTTGTTTTTAATTGAAAATTATACTTCATAGTGTAAAGGCCAAAATGTTAAAAATATTCAAGGAAAATTGATTCCAGATTATGAACTTACAATTACCTGACAATTACGCTTGCAGACAGTACCCTTGTTATTGACCCTTCTGCGTTTAGTGTTCACTTATAGCATCATGTTCTGCCAACTTCTATATTTCTTTCACAATAAAGATGAATTGTTGACCAACTGTCCATTGAAAATATTTCGTCATGGGCCAAAAATTTGTAAATAAATTTGTATTTTATAAAGTATAGATGCAAAATGGTCCCGAGCCAGTACAATATTACTGTTCAAATCAATATTTCCATACCAAAATACTCCTCCTATATAAATTGGTCTTTTATAGGGATTGAAGTATCTGAATCTAGATTTTATTTCCAATCATCTGATTCTGTTTCGTTCTGGATCGATAATTCAAAGGAATGGAGACCGAAACTAATGCTATTTATATCTAATATTTATATTTATAATTTAAACTTCTTCGGTTTTGTTTCCTTATGGAATGGTTTGACATTGAAAATATTTGACTGCTTAGTGGGAAAAAAAAAACAAATAATTGGATTTTCTTCGTTTAGTATTTATTAGGGATCAAAATGCTACTTCCTCAGTTGAGCTGCGGGAGATGAAAAAGAGACCGGGCTAACCACGTAAGTCAGATGCTTGCTTTCCACAACACAACCTGGCGTAACCACATTTGATTTCGTGAAAGCTCGGTTTTAATTCAAAGGTGACTTAAAAAGTAGACTAACAACTAATGGGCAGACTTGCTTAAAAATATGGTTTTAATTCTATTAGAATTTTAAATATCGAAATATTCAACAAACCATTAAATTACTACAAAATCTCAAATAATTTGTGGTAGAAATTCATTAAATATAAAAAATTTTTATTTTTATTTTATTTTTGTGTGTATGGCGGCATACTGATTCATAAAATCAACACACATTTTTTATGGATATTTTTTTAACTGAAATTCTATTTTGCATCGAGGTACCTTTAACATTTGCTCTCTCATTTTAGAAATAAAAGTCACATAACCCCCGTATATATGTTTAATTAATGGTATTTATACCCGAAAAAATAACTGCTGAAAACAAAGGTCTTTTGTATTTGTATAAAATGTTTGCACCAAATATAAAATTTTTGCGTGACAGACAGTGGTTTAGGAATAGTCTTCAAAGAATTGAGAAAAAAATAATTTTCTTTCGCAAAAAATCTACTTTTGATGACACGAAAAGCCCTTAAAAATAGAAATAATAATGCATAAAATCTATGATTAATGTAGAAGTTATGGCCCTCTTTGTAGATGCAAAATATATATTTTTTATTTTTTTATTAGAGAAATGAGAAAATAGTTTTAGCTTTTTTGTTTGTATTTTTTGGTCTGTAATCAATAGATGGTCTTGAGCCAGGACAATATCCCAGTTCAAATGAAATAAGGGAATTTAAAAAATCGACAAAGTTTTTACTTAAAGTGCCATAACTTCCATAGATTTTATTCAAATAGGCCTCACCTATTCCAAAATAGCATCTCACCTACTCCAAAATATAATATTCTGTTAAATAATATTGACGTGTTTTTTGATATTAAAAAATCATGACTTTTTACAATCTACAAAGAGTGCCATAACTACCACATTTGTCCATGGAACTTTTGCATTACTTTTTTCGAAAAACAATTTTTCGGAGACTATTCCTATCAATTATGCCCTAATTATCCACATGATGGTAAAGAAAAAATAAAACAATTATCATTGCTAGTGATGAGATTATTGTATAAAAACAATGATTTGGTTTGAATTAATCGTTGCAAAACCACTGACGAAAATCTTGGCTGACTCGAATTGGCCGTCTGTCATTCCCGGAAGCAGCAATGATTTGTATCAATTATTTGTTAGAAACAAAACTGCTCTCGAACCCCTATAAAAAATGTTCTAGTTTAATCATATTTAATGATAAAGTGCAAAAATATGATAGAAAATAAGTTTGAAAGAAATTTCAGTGCATTTGACAGGAAAATAAGTTTAACAAACTTGAAGACGTACCATGATTTCTATAAATATTTGGATGTACATATGTGACACATAAATAAATTCATTCATTACTTCTTTCTGACTTTTGACCAGGACTTGGCTGTCTGCTGTCTGTTGTAAGTACCTCCAATATTAGTGTGGAATGCGGCACATACCTGTTTTCTTCTCAAGCATCCGCAAGGGAAAGTTACAACTGACAAACACACACAGACACACAAATGCTTTGTGATTGTGTATTTGTGCGCTTAGTCGGGAGCTGTTAAATTGGCCAAAAAAGTATTGATGCTTTGGACGGTTGGCACAAAGCTGATCGGTCTGCTAAATCTGCCGAGAAGGCTAAACAATCAAATCAATCTAAATGGTAGATGTGCGTGGATTGCGTGAGTGCCTAAATTGGCAACTTAGAAAAAGTGAAATTTGCTAATGTGTTAATAAAAGAGAATTTTGAAAAGAGGTGTAAAAAAAGCTGACGTAAGGTTGCCGAAAAATGCTTAGAATATACATTATACATACATTCGCATACACATGTGTAAGAGTTTTGAGAAAATGGAAAGTAATGCGTCAAAATAAAATATTTCCATATCAGAAGCTATTTTTAAGTGCTTGAAAGCTAGGAACAACTTAAGGTGCGCCCGAGGTACACTTGCTAGTTGTTAGTTACGTTTATTCATTCATGTGCATATATCATAAGTAGTTGGGATGATGTTTCGAACAATCTACTGACCCAAAATTCTGAATATGTGCAATTTATGGCAAAGTAAAGTCGTTGTAGCAGTGACACATTTTACATTTTTTGTTACTTTTCTGCAGCAGCGAAGTCATAGCGTAACATCAACGTAACTATGTTTTTGCAAAAACGAAAAAATGTCATTGAATCAAGGAAACTATTCCACTGCAGCAGGGTTTAGAGTTCGTTGAATGAAGAATCGTTCCAACAGCGAAACCTTTTTATCAATAACGTTTGCTGAAATCGACAAAGAAATGGTTTCAGATGACACGCCATACTTTAGAATAGAAACCAGAGAAGAAGGTTTTCTAATTAAATTTTCAAATGTTAACTAACATCTTAAGTATTTGCTCAGCGGTATTTATTTATAACATCAACAACATCCTACAAAGATTTTGTTCACATTATACGCGATAGACCAACATTTCTAGCCTAGTCTTCATATTAATGGCAAACAAGATTGAAGCACCCAAGAAAACAAAATAAAAAAGAAAAGAAAAGCCACTTTGGAACTTTTTAACAATGTCGTAATGGTTTGGCTAAGTGGAATTTAAGGCACATATTTCGCTAATTATTCTTTTCGTAACTGGACATTTTAAGTTTTACAAAATATATTTTTAATTTGCGTTGTTATGAGAACTTTTGCGGATCATAAAATAGGTTAACTTTGAGAATTTACCAATGTTTTACTGCCAATGTTAATCAGACAGACATACGGCTAGTTTGGAGGATTTCCATATTACACCAATAAGATATTTTCGAAGGTCTTACGATATAGATGAAACTTGGTGAATGCTTTTGCAAGGTAGACGATTAGATAACACTTTTTTTTAATTTTGAAAACTGCGACAACTAGTCATAAATTATTATACCCTCCACCTCCAGGATGGGGGTATACTAACTTTGTCATTCCGTTTGTAAAACCATGAAATATCGACCTGAGACCCTATAAAGTATATATATTCTTGATCGTCATAAAATTCTAAGATGATCTAGCCATGTCCGTCCGTCCGTCTGTTGAAAGCACGCTAGCATCTAAACGAAAGGAGCTAGAACGTTCAAAATTTCCATAAATGCGTCTTATAGTCGTAGATCGGTTGGGATTGAAGCGGGGCGAAATCGGCCCAAAGGGAAAAATTTTTCCCTCACAAGGACTAAAAATACCCATAATAATCCCTAATATTTTAGCGTATTTAAGCAGGTGTCATCAATATTTCTGTTTATATTGGCTTGATATTTGGTATGCGCATTCCCCTTATAGCAAAAACGTGCACCATAAAGTGATTCTTACTTGTAGGGGGTGAAATGGGGCAAAAAAGGGATAAAATGGTACATATTAAACGGCAACAGCTAGAAACACCAAATTCGGTGATTCGGTAGATTCCTCTAATTGAGTAGATACATAATATAAAAGTATTTTTTCCAAATTCGTACTTTTAAGTGGTAAAATGGGAATAGAGGGATAAAAATGGTACCAATCAAAATGCTGTACCTAGAATAATGAAATTAGGTGTATACATTCCTCTGATTGCATAGACAAGTAAAATACACGGATTTTCGAAATTCGTACTTTTTGGGGTTAAAATGAAAAAAGGGGATAAAAATAGTACCAATCAAATGACTGCAGCTAGAGTCATGAAATTCGGATTATACATTCCTCTGACTGCGTAGACACGGAAAATACACGAAGTTTTCGAAATTCGATACAATGGTACAGGGGGATAAAAATAGTAACAACTAAACGACTACAGTTAGAATGATGAAATTCGAATTGCGTAGAAACGTCAAGGGGGTAAAAATGGTACCAACCAAATGGGCGCAGCTGGAATCATGGAATTCGGTGTATACATTCCTCTGACTGCATAGACACGCAAAATAAAAAGTTTTTTTTCAAATTCGTACTTTTTCTTTTACGGCAAAAATTGGTTGAATCATGAAGTTAGGTTATTTTGCACTATGTACGTCTAATATGGATTTTCAAAATTTGTACTTTTGGAATTAACATAGAATGGAAATACAACCAACTGTAGCACCTACTATCTCCAATCCAATATTTATGGTATTTAAGCTTTTTGAAAATATAAGTATTAGAATATTTATTTTTTGAATTAACGTATTGGTAGCCTTGCCTTATAAGCGTGGTTTGAAATAATTAAAATATTATATTTATTTATAAATTAATTTTTCTAAATTTTTGTATTCGTTTTGGTTTGGATATATTAAAAAAATTATATTTTCCTGTAATATTACTGCACTTCTACGAACACCGACAACCTCTGTGGAATGCAATCCATGGTGGAGGGTATATAAAGTTCGGACCGGCCGAACATAACGCCGTTTTTACTTGTTTTTTCTATAAAATAACTACAACTGTGTTCTAAATACACTATAAATTTCTGACAGAGCTTTTAAGTACATTGTATTTAGTTACATTTAAAATGTTATATATAGCCGCCGTACAAATGTACCGAAAACTTAAAAAATATAAGAAATTTTTTTTTTAAAAAAAAAACTTAAATTTTTAAAAATTACTTTTTTTTCAATTTGTGTTTATTCGTTGAAAACTAAAAAAATCTTCTGAAAAGTTTGTTCTCGATATCTTTCCAATAACATAATATATAACTAGTTCTTTCTCAAAATATGTATTATATCAAAGCGATAGTTTACGAAATGTTTAAAAGTAATTTTGTCTAACATAATGTTTAATAATACCAAACACGTTCACCTATTTTCATGAATCTGAAGAATTCGAAAATTTCTCGTTAGTTTCATATGGATTTACCCTTTGACTAAGGTCATATGCAGGAATACTGACTTGGAACACTATTCACGAGCAATCGACGCATGCTAACTAGAAATTAAATTTGCATTGTTTAATGATGGTGTCAAGCAGTCTTTGACTCGTATTTCGTTGGACATTATGCCTATATGATTAATATCGGAGAGAAAATGGCGATTTTTATTTTGAATTAAATTGTTTTCAATATTTTTTACAAAATGTACTGCTGTCGTTAAATCAAATAGCTTGTAGCCTCGATAGGTATTATTTTTTATGCTTCCCAAAACATCCAAACGAACAACCTAATACACTGTCCGACAGTCCATATTAAACATGAACCAGATGATATACGTCTGAAATTATATGTGAAATGGAGTTAATTGACGTTTCTAGTTTTTCATTTCCTCATCCTGTTGCCCCCTAAAAGGATTACATTTTTGAAAAATTGTATCATTTGAAATTTTTGTAGTCCTGTGATGGGGAAATAAAAAACTAAAGACGCCAATTACCTCCTTTTTTGCCTATAGTTTCATACGTGTAACATCCGGTTCAAGCGTAACGACTTTTTTGACGTATGGCGATATACACTACTAAAACAAAAAACATAAACGACACTATTTCATCATAGGACAATATTTAAAAAATATCAGTTCTCTATTCTATTGCAATAAATAACCGGGTAAATGTATCTTAACCCGATTCACCCTAACGTATTCACACCCATATGACAACGCATTTCTACACATACCCTTGTAACTGTGCGACTTGACGTAAGTGTTTTTTTATCACGTGTGAATTGCAGCTTTCCAACAAGTGATCACTTATCGAATTTGAGTGGCAAGCTCTTGAGTTAGTAGGTTATAAAATTGTCCTTTCGAAAAAAAGAATAAAAAATTGGCGAAATATCAGGGAGATTCGGGTTAATAGTGTCCAAGAAATGATTAGGATGCGTTCAACAATGACGCCTGTCTAACGAAAAACTTTTCAAAATATTGTGATAGTCGTGAAATTTGGCAGATTTTTTTTCGTCAGGTACCATCGTTAATGAATTTAGAGAAAATTAGTTCAAATTTACTCCATACATATATCCCTCCGTTTTACATTTACATTTACAACTATAAATGGACCCCATAAATCAGATCTCCATCAAATTTTCCAGATCATGTTTTATTTCAGCTACTACTTTTACAGTATTCAATTTAATTCGGATCTAGAACAAATTTTATTTCATGTATGAACACCTAGACTCTGTATAATTGGAAGATATGGGGTCCATGTTTCCATATAGCCACCAAACACACGGGTCCTCATTTTAATATAGACCCCGTTCAAATATGTCTCCGATTTGCCCTGTTATGGGCACATTTGCAACACATGCAACATTTCGGATTTTATACTTATTTTCCACATCACGTTGTCCGAAACGCATTGACATAGCTTCCGCTCACTTCCGATTTGTCTATATACGACTTCACATTCATCTTATTACGACCAATCTTGTGGAAATTTATCTCACCCCTTTTTGTAAGAGATCATCAAATTTGATATAGTAAATTTTAGTTAAAGATAATTATTTATATGGACTACAAAAAATCGCCCCACAGAGGTCAAAATTAGTAATCGTAACCAGGCGTTGGGAGTGGTATAGGGTATCATATAGCCGTCCCTTTCAACTTTAGCCTTTCCTTATTTGTTTTTAATTTTGTGTGAAAAAAAAATATTGTAAAATGTCGTTGTCGCAGCGGAATTTCAAGTTTTTTGCGGTCTAAGATCATGAGAAAAAGTAAATCGTTCATATTAATTACAGGAATTCCCTATTATTTATTAAAATTTACTACATACATTTTTCGTCATATTTACACTTATTATTAATTGTTGTTAAGAGATCGATGTAATTATTATAAACTATCACATATTAATTATGCAACAAAAAAACTAGTATTCAAATCTAATACACAAAAAATCAGAGCACATAGCTAAGGCATTGAAGCGAATATTTACAAAATAAAAAATCTGCAAATATGTGAAATACACAGTGATCGACATGATAGGCGTATATCCGTAGTGAGTCAACATCTGCTGCATCAGCATTGCCAGACAAGCAGTTGGTTTTTGGTTCGGCATTGGATTGCCTTTTTACTGCCATGCCGAATTTATACATTTTATACATGTATGGTTTTTACATCTGACGATGTTTTTATTTCTGTTTTTGCATTTGTGGCTCATTTCCCTTTCGTTAAGTCGTTTAACAATGACCTAAAGTTTGTGTCTTAAGTCTTTCGTTTCCACGAATCCCTGCAAACACAAAAGACACACAAACCGAAATTAATGAATGCCAATGTAAACAACAACAACAACACCAACCAAAACAAAACACAATGTGAGCCCTCATGATTAATATTATTTCTTCAAGCGAAAGAAACAAAAAAACACTATTACAAAATCGATGAAAGTCCAAAAATGAAGCACTTCAGCCGAATGACTCTTACGTAACCAGACAAAACGGATGGCTGATGGTGGTGGTGATGGTGATTTTGGAAAAAACGCCATCCACAAACACACTCATCGCGTGCGTGTGTGTGAAATTAAAAGCCGGCCAAAAATAACAAACGCAATGAAATGAATCATTAAAACACTCCAAATACGATATCCATACAACACATACGACACTCACTGGGGCTGCAGGGCTTAGCTAAGGTTAATCATGGAACTGCCACAATTACGGCTACAATGCAACAACACTTAACCGAATAACGAAAACACTTCGCTCGAACCGAACTGAGCTGAGCTGAACTGAACTGAACAACAAATGCATAAACAGCTCCACTTTGAAGCCACCTTCGGATTTCATGTAGCCAGCCATTATGATGAGACATAACACCGATGACAAGAAAACCAGTTTCAATTTCAATGGTGGCAAAAGACCCCACGGCAGCGTCATTCGTCGTAGGGAGAAAGATACTAATTAAGGTAATGTCATAGAAGCATATACGAGGGTCGCAGGCTAAAACACAGAAATGCAAATTGTGACTGAGTCATTCATCAGAGCCCAGACCGAAAGGCAGCAGCCAGGGTCAGAAAATTTGGAGGGCAGTTGCCCAATATGACGGAGACGCAATTTCGAAATTCGTACTTTTAGTTTACCCTCTAAATGGTAAAACATCGAACCGTTGTCCTGCCAAAACGACAGCAGCTAGAAACAAGAAATTAATAAGAAGCGGGACAAGAATGTATAAAAATGGTAGCAAGCAAAGGGTTTCAGCTAGAATCGTGAAATTCTTTTTGAAAATCTCATCATAAATGAATTTTTCAAAATATACAAATTTAAGGCAAATGGGGAAATGGGTTAAAAACATGTAAAGGTACATAGTACCATTACCTAATACTGGTCTAACTTTTACCAGACTTGTCATGCTACCCTCCAACATACATACATATGCATATGTACCTAGATATGTATATGATCTCTTGGTTGTCACGAGTGTAATAATGAAATTATCAAGAAATCTTTTCTTGGTTTTAATTTCAAGACAAAAAAGCAAACAACAACAGCAGCAGCAACAACATCAACAATGTCTGTGAAATGATTGGCACTGCATTTTTTGTTGCCCATACAATCTGACAGAGGAAAAATGTTAACTTAACTTAATTTGCTAACAAAAGATCTGATGTTTCAACTACGGCGACTACGACAACAACAGCAAATAAAATAGAAACAGAAAAACAAATTCACTCAATTGGAACAAAAACAAGACAACAAATGATAGTGCTGAAATATGTACTCCGAATATGTGAACGAACGAACGAACGAAACCATACAGACGCGACGCGACGCTACGCTTTTCTGTAACTTTCTATTTCGTTGGTATTCAGCTAATTCCGTCCGCCAGTTTGTTGGTTGGTCTCCGCTCACAGTGCTGGCTGGCTGGCTGGCTGGCTGTTTGTTTGTTTTGATTTTGATTTTGTTGATGTTAATTTTATGGTTTTTATTTCGATGGTAGTTGAAATCAAGTCCATGCCGATGAAAGAAGAAGAAGAAAAAACACGAATTCAAGGTTTTATTCCGCAGACTGTGAATGATGGATGAACGGACATCAGCATATTTTCATCATAAATTCAGGGGGAAATTTTGTTGAAAAATAAAAAACAAATGCTAATCGTTCACACTACCCGGTGTAAATATTAAGAGATTGAAGAGAGATAGATCTGAAGCAATTAAAAGAAAATCGCCAAACACTCGCACCATATGAAAACAAGATCAAACGTTGGGTCATTCTGCTAATGTGGTGTTTCAATTCTCAACCCTTGAAAAACAAGTTTAAATAATTATTTCTACGAATTATTATAGAGCTACAAAATATGTCCATATTGAGACATATTAAATTTTTGTCAAATTAGTGCGAAATCACTCGCAATTCCATCTAAATGCAAATGATGAAAATACTAAAGAAATCTATTTTCATTCCATTTCATGTTTGTTACTTGATATTTTCTAATAGATATGTGAACAATATTTCGATTTTTCTACGATTTTATTGAAATAGGGTAATACAAGTATGAATTAAAATATGTAACCAACATGTGCAAGCTGCGAAAAAAAGCGGACACAAAAAATATGGAACACCTGTTACGTTATTTTATATTTTTAATGCAAAGTAAATTAACTTTAAATTCGGGAAAAGAGTGATACCCGGAAAGATTTTGGTAAGTGTACTGTATAAATGGTCGCTTGAGCGGAAAAAGTCTATTCGAGAGTGAAATTTGTATAGGAGCTATATAAAAATCTGAACCGATCTGATTCACTTTCACCACAGATGTTTCCAGTTGAAATATAAGGTATTGTATTGGTTTCTAGAGCGGCAAAAGACAATCGAAATTAAATAGCGTTCGTCCTTGACCCTCAAAACTTACTTGTGCCAAGTTTTGTTAAAATCGAACAATAATTGCGACCTGTACTTTGATTACCAGAATAGATTTCCAAAAAGGGCCGCAATAAAATTGGAAATATTAAAAACTTACTTCCAAAATAATGAGTCTTTAACGCAAACTGTAAGAAATGAAGCTCATTTTCATCTCAGTGGCTATGTAAATAAGCAAAATTGCTGCATATGGGGTTCAAAGAACCCACACGAGACTATTAAAATGTCAATGCATCCGCAACGAGGCACTGTTTGGTGTTGATTTTGGGCTATACTGAAAAATTGTGTTGGTCGGATGAGGTACTGCCGAGCCAGTCGTGGTAGTCATATGAATGATATTGTGTTCCATTAAATGACAAAGTTCAACCTTTCCAATAAAACCAGAAATTTTAATAAATAATCAGTAATTTTTTATAGTCGATTCTAATTTAATGTTTTAAATGGCCCAACCTATATTACTTGCCATAACAACAATTTTTTGGATTCATATTGCTAAGCTCTTAAACATACGTTTTTCTTTTTTGTAGCGCCACACAAAACTGAATTAAAATTGAATCTAATTCGATTCAAGGATCACAACATTTTGAGCTCATCATTATGCTACAAATGAACATAGTCTTGGCTTTATTTACTATGATGCATATGTATATTACCACATTACTTTCCAAAGGTAACATATGTATTTATATTATATACATTGTACTTGGATACATCCATATATATAAGAGAAGCGTGCCAAATGTAATACGATTCCATTTCATTTCTTGTGGTTAAAATATATGTACACTACACATGTAGGAAAGTAAAATAAAGTTCGTGTCCTAAATCTTTCATTTCAATTAGAAATGCAGAGAAGCAAAATGCTGTCAAAGCATATAAAGAGTGATTTTTTGAGGTTAGGATTTTCATGCATTAGTATTTGACAGATCACGTGGGATTTCAGACATGGTGTCAAAGAGAAAGATGCTCAGTATGCTTTGAAATTTCATCATGAATCGTCTTACAAACGAACAACGCTTGCAAATTATTGAATTTTATTATCAAAATGCGTGCTCTGTTAAGAAAGTTCATTGCGCGCTTCCATTTTATGGTCAGTTTAATCGACCCACTGAAGCGGCTATTCGGGCTATTGTGACTAAATTTCGCACCAAATTTACATTGTTGGACATTAAACCACCAACACGCTTACGTAGAGTGCGAACTGAAGAAAATATCGCAGCTGTATCGGCCAGTGTTAATGATGACCACCAATTTTCGATTCGTCGCCGTTCGCACCAATTGGGTCTCTGTTACTCAAAAACGTGGAAATGCCAAAATTGGACTAAGCGGATGGACCACCTAAGACGCAGCCGCGGTCAACATTTAAATGAAATTATCTTCAAAAAGTAAATGTCATGGACCAATCTAACGTTTCAAATAAAGAACCGATGAGATTTTGCAAATTTTATGCGTTTTTTTTAAAAAAAAAGTTATCAAGCTCTTAAAAAATCACCCTTTATATGCATATATGCAATTAAATTTAAATTCATCACGAGTGTGCGTATCTCAGAGCAAATGGCATATGAGTCACTACATGCCAAGTGGTACGATTTTTAACCTCGATAGCTTGGATTGTTTTCAAAATTGGTTTATGTATTCTTCTCATACAAATATTTTATACGTATTTTTGGAAAATAATTAAAAAAATGTTTTTCACAATTTATGATTACTTTTAAATTACTTTAAAGAAATTTTTAGAATTTTTTTTAGAGTTTTTACAAATTTATTTTTTTATTTTGATTTTTGAAATTATTACATTTATCTATTTTTTTAATTTTTAAGTAGTGTTCTTAGATGTATTTTTAGCGACTGTGTGAGTTTGGAAGAGGTGGATGATTTCTATTTCTTAAGATTTTTCAAAATATTTTTTGCAAAATCATTCAAAATAGAATTAATTAGAGATGCTCAAATTAAAACTGAGAAAACATGTACTTCGTAATAAGATAAGAATGATTACACAACCAACCAAGCCACTTTTTGGGAAAAACAACTTGATTAAAAAACTACAACAAAATGATTCTAGATCAATCTTACTTCAGATAAGCCAATTCTTCTCAAATTTATTTTAAACAATAACACTTCAAACTAAAAGTATCCCCAAAGAAATTTAGATTATCAAGCTAATATAGGGTCCGCCATCTAACGTTTTTTTAACTATTCAACCGTTGGACTATTATTTGTGGGGTGCCCTCAGCAGCCATTTGAATGAAATTATTTTCCATTATTAACCGGAAGGATTGTATTTTCAAATAAAAAAAAAGAAATTTGAGAAAATATTCAGTAGTTTTTTTTTATAGCATTTTCAAAAAAAGTTATTTGGCGGACCCTATATATGATGAACTAATATTTATACTTTTGCACGTTTTTAAAGTTAAGCATTAACAACTAAGTACACGACTAGATTTGTTGGTGATCAACATTTTTTTGATTTTTCTAAAAATTAAACTTATTAACATAGAAAGATGGAATTTATATATGTATAGTAGGACGAGTTACGAAAATAAATTGGTGCGGCCACCCCCACAATGGATGAAGATTGGATTATTTAATGATGATTTGCAAAATATTTCGCCACTGGGTCAAGCCGTCTGTCAGCTAAACGCTCCTGACCTCTAAAAATCATGTTTTCCTCTGTAATTTTTTGTGTTGCATTTTTGTTCAATTTTTTTCCCAATCTATAGGCACTTAGAAGCGCTTTAAATATACATTTGTATTCTTGTCTTAGAATAATCCATTGGTGGACTTCTTAGACGTTTAGTTTGATTTTTTGGTCTTTCAAAGTGACAGCTAAAAACTCATATTCCTCAGGAACATTTTATAAAAGTTGTTATGAAAAAAATAAATAGAAGGAATCGATACATTTCGAATGATGCCTAAATTTTGAATATCGAATGAAAAATTACGTCACTCCATTTTTGTAAAATAATTTAATACCGGAGATAGTTCTTCAGAGCCAACATTTCCAAACTGTGTTTACAAAAATGAGTACTGCGACATCAATTTCCTTTCGATTTCCATCATTTGGGCATCATTCGAAAGGCATTGACTGTAGCTATTTAATTACCAAATACGAAATGTTGCAAGTTGTTAATATGAAAAAACACAAAAAATACTATAAACGTCCAATATTTCGACCAACAAGTTACTCTAAGACAAGACTCAACATTTATATTTAAAATGCTCTCATTGTCTATCGTTTCAGAAAAAATTGATTTAAGACAAAAAAATTTTAATGTCAAGCCTTTTTAAAGCGAGCTTGACCAGAAAATGAAGAACAGAATACATGATATGGACGGATTACAACTTCATTCTTCCCATCATGTTAATATGGCTTTGCCTGTATATTTTCATTGGTTGCGAGATATATTGCGGAAGAAAACTCCAGCAATGTTGAGCTGAGACCGGGACCGTTTATGGATTATTTTTAACATAAGGTAATTTTAAACAAGAAAGGAAGGTTAAAGTCGGGCTTGGCCGACTATATTATACCCTACACTTAGTCAATATACCCTGTGGTGTAGGATATAAGAAGGACGTTACATTTAAACCTCGTATATATATACTACAAATTTCATACTTTTGTATTTGTATGAAAATTTGAACACAAACTTTAAATGGGAGCTATATATAAATCTGAACCGATCTAACACATTTTTAGCATAAGTTTTCTGAAATATAAGACGCTTTCCCAATTTTAATGAAAATCTGTTAAATATGTGGTTTATAGAGTGGAAAGTCATTTATATGGGAGGTATATATAAATCTGAATCGATCTGGCCTATTTTTACTAGAGCTATTTCTAGTTAAAATATATGAGGTTTTGCTAAATTTGAAGAAAATCTGTTGAAATATGTGGTTTCAAGAGCGGAAAAAGTAAAGCGGAAGCAAAATTTGTATGGGAGCTATATCGTCGTTCCGAAGTTATCTTCACGTATATCCAAAATTTTTTTTTTTGGGAAATTGACTTTTAAGTTTCAAACTCTTATAGAAAAAAAGTGGCGCGAAAAAAGTTGCCTAATATTTTTGTTAGGCGTAGTGCTTGCAATTCTGCGTCGATTTTGTGAAAAATATTCAAGGTTGTAGAAGAAAGTTTTTAAGTTACAACCATTTTTACCTATATAAAAAAATTTACTTTTTGTTGTATACGCCACCTTTTGCGAAATATTTCTTTTTATGGCGCATACGTGAAAATAATCCGTAAAAACCATACTATTTTTTTGTGATAAACTAACCACTACCTCGTTAGTTGAAGGTCAAATAATTATCATTTCAGCTCTTATTTAACATTCTCAAGGAGAAGAAAAAGAGAGGACTATTCGTGGTCTTTTTCTACTTCAATTTCCAATTGCCATCTCTTCATTTTGGAAAACAATTTGCTTTCTTTGTTTTAATTTATCTTTCTTCTATGCCATAAGTAGCGTAGCTAACTATTGATGTGGTACTCAAGTTTTTTACGAAGACCATTAAGTCTTGTTTGTCCAAATTTCGTTTGAATGCACTCTCAACTCCCTTTTACACTACGCCTTTTAAGTTTGTATATATGCATTAAAAATAAACAAAAGAGAAATTAAAAAATAGATCATTTGACTTACAGTCAGTTTTTTTTGCTTAATTTGTTTTTAATATTCAAGGTAAACTAAAAAAATAATTGAAATGTCTAAAAAAAGTTCAAGAATACAAGTGCAAGTCAAGGAATCTAGTTCAATGGGTATGAAATATTTAAAACTGTACACAGTTAAATGAAACTTAAATTAGTTTTTCCACAGAATCTGATCCGTTCGATTCTGATGACTCTATTTATGATTGTGACTATATCCCTACCAAAAAGTCGAGGCAGATGGAAAATGGTATATTATTTTCAATTCAATTGAAAGTGCGTGTTAAGATATCTTTTCTATTTGTAGAGTCTGAAAGTGAATATTCTTCGTCTTTGAGCAGTAACGACTTTTTCACCTGGCCTGCAGCAGCTACTACTGCTTCAGAAAATACTGACAATTTCATTTCTGATGCCATTTTATCAAAAGAAACCCATTCCAATAATGATACTCAACCACTGACAGATGATCTTCCTAATGGTACTTTAATGTTAATTTCATATTAATAAAACTATTAATAAGAATTTGCTTTACAGATTCAACCGTGTCAAATCAAAATGATTTGTCTCCGCCGTTTAATTCAGGCAAACCTAAAAATATTCGTAAAAGAAAAATTAATGTCCCCCAAAGGAAACAAAATAAACGTAAAAACAAAAGACAGCATGGCGAAGAGTACATTACAACAAACGGTACAATAAAAGAGGCTAAAACCATGAAGCCCCCCTGTGAGTCTAAATGTCACTTGGATTGTACCAAAAATTTTTCCGAAATTGTACGGAAACAAATTTTCGAGACTTTTTGGTCATTAGACGATAGTCAGAAAGGAGCATTTTATGATAAATTTATAACAAGAACATTAGTTAAGAGGCGAAGGGCTGCGAGTAAAAGGAAGACATACACCTTTTCATACTATTTTGAAAAAGACGATTTAAAAGTTAAAGTATGTAAGACCTTTTTTTGAATACTATTGCAGTATCCGATAGCCGGGCTTATTACCATTTTAAGTATCATTCTGATGAAAAAACAGGGATACCGAAAGATTCACGACATGGAAAGCATACGAAGCACTGTTTAGGAGAAAATTGCTTAAAAAATGTTCAGGACTTCATTGAGAGCTTTCCCACTGTTGATTCTCATTATTGCAGAGCAACCACTTCAAAACAGTATTTAGAAGAGGGCCTAAGTGTTAGTAAAATGTACCGAATGTTCGAAGAGAAATTTCCCACTGATAAAGTGTCTTTGACAACATTTACAAAAATTTTTAACACTAAATTTAATTTAGGTTTTTATAGACCAAAAAAGGATCAGTGCGACAAATGTTATTTGTATAAAAATCATAAAAATTCCAATAGAATTAGTGAACATGAAAATATCATGTACGAAAAGCACATAGAAGAGAATCGCAGTTGCAAAAGTGAACGCGATACAGATAGACATTTGGTATCGTATAACACAATTGTGGTGTGCTTCGATTTGCAAAGCACTTTTAATCTTCCAAAGGGATTTTCTTCCACATTTTATTATAAAAGAAAACTCTCCGTTTTCAATATGACAGCGACTGTATGTGCTCAGAAAGCAAATGAAAAGAATACGACTTATTGTGCTATTTGGAGTGAAGCACATAGTGGTCGCTCTGGAAATGATATTGCTAGTACTGTCATTAAAATTTTGGAACAAATTTTGCAGGATTTTAATAATATTGAGCACATCATTTTGTGGAGTGACTCCTGTGTGCCGCAAAATAAAAATAAAATATTTTCGTCTGCTATCCTTCACTTTTTATATAGAACAAACAATGTGAAAACAATCGTTCAAAAATTTTCAGAACCAGGTCATTCTCAAATTCAGGAGATTGACGCAGTCCATAGTGCAATAGACCGGTTCCTAAAATTAAAAGAAATTAACAGTCCATTAGATTTAATAACAAAATTAAAAAACTATCCATCCAAAAACTTTGCGCTAAAAGTGATAGAAATGATTCCGACCGATTTCAAAGTTTATTCGTGTTTAGCAAATCAATAAAATTTTCAAAAAGTTCCATTCAGTAAAATTAAATCAATTAAATATAATAAATACAATTTATTTTCTCTGCAATATAAAACGTCTGCAAGTGAACGCAACTTTCAAACATCAAGCCTACGAAAACAAGCGAGAAAGGGAGTCATTGCAACTTCAGAAACCATTTTTGAAAAAGAACTTAATACATGTACAAAGATAAACATAAATCCAGACAAAAAGAAAGATATTGAAAGCCTCTATGTTTTCCTTCCAGAAAATCATGTGAGATTCAGATTTATTAATGTAAATTTGTGTATACATTCAGCTAAATTTTCTAAACTAAATTTAAGCTCGAGTGGTACATAGATATATTTGATATTTTTGTGTTAATACTAGTATTATGTTTTCATGTTAAAAATGTTTATAAGAAAAAAGTTTTACTTTCGGTTTCAATAAAATGCATATAAGAAAACCAGTTCTAAATCCTTTTATCTTCCAATATACATCTATATTAATAAAAACAAAACCCTATTAACTTTATCCGAAAATATTATAGAATTATGGGACAAAACCAATATGTATACACATATAAATATTGTGATAATTTTTTTCCAAATATTTTTTTGGCACATACGTGATGATAACAAAATTTTTTTTAATTCATAAATTTCATATATTTTTTATTGTATATCCACACAAATGGTTCATACGGTAACATAACTCGTTAATTTTTTAGCAAAACTGGATATACAACAAAATGACACTATAATATCTCAGGAACCGTAAGAGATACGGACATGGAGACTGGACAGATCGATAGCTCTCAAAAAATTATACCAGGAAGTGGTATTATCTCATTTTTTTGATTTTGTGATATACGTTAAGATAACTTCGGAACGACGATATCTAAATCTTACCTGATTTGCTTTAAATTAAATAGCGTTCGTTCTTGTCCCATAAAACTTCCTTATGAAAAGTTTCATTTAGTTCTAACAACAATTGCGACCTGGACTTAGATTACAAGAATAGATGGACAGACGGACGGACATCGCTAAATCGACTCAAAAAGTGATTCTAAATCGATCGGTATAATAAACGATGGGTCTATCTCGTTTTCTTTTGGGTGTTACAAACAAATGCACAAAGACATTATACCCTGTGGTGTAGGGTATAAAAATTGCATTGATCGTTCATTCAGAGAAAAATGAACAAATGCAAAAATGTAATATTTTATACGGGAAAATCATGATTTTTAGGCGTGTTTTCGGGAGCGTTTATCTCACAGATGGATTGATCTAGGAATAATATTTTGCAAATCGTCATTAGAAAATCAAAAATTTATTTCCGTTGGATGACTGGAAAAAAAAATATTTGTAAAATTTATTTATTTTATTTGTAAATTTATCATTTTCTTCAAAAATTCCTTTCGTAAAGATTATAATTCCTAAAATATTCCAAATATTTCTCGTGATCACTGCATTACGACCAGCAGCTCCTTTGTTAATATTGGTGCTTTGCAAGCTACACTAGCTTTTATTAACTCACACCTGATTAAAAATTCCTAAATGTTAATGAAGTTTGTGTCCTAAGTCTTTAGTTTTTGGTTTGGTTTTCCCCAACAATGCAAAGAGCTCTCTTTATATTTCGTGTAAGACAAACCTAATAAACGGTGTTTTGCGATGCTGTCTTCTGTGCTGGCTCATCTGAGAAAGAAACGAATCTTCGTCTATGAACGCTTACATAATCTCTCTATCCTCTATCAATTAATCACACACTCTTAGACACCTATTTACAACGCTTCAAAACTGTTCGTCTATCGGTTTGAATATGTTGGAAATCTGAGCATATATCACCTTGAAGAGGTAACAGCACCACCACCAACACTACGCCAGCACCGGATATAACGCAAGGCTTGGATGTTATGGTCTGCCTTAGACGTAGCCTCCATCTATTTCATCCACAGAGTGTTTGGCGTGGCTTCTGTTTTGTTATTGTTGTTTTTTCTCTTCTTCTTCCAGTCGTTGATGTTAAATTTAACAATATAGACAATTATTAGTTTTTAACCTTTCTCAAAGCGAACAAAAACAACAACAACAATAGCACAATTTTATAAAAAAAAACACGACACAACATCGACTGGAGAACTGCTTTCACTTTCATTTTGCAATAAACCGATCTCGTAATTGTGTTTTATTCCATTTGGCCTAAACCATTGTGCTCTCCAGCCATCGTGTCGTGGATACAAACTCTGTCTCTGTCTGGGAATGGGAATGGGGCATGGAGAACGGGGAGTGGAGGTCGGAGTACGGTGCGGCCGTAGACCACGTACTGGCTAAATAGGTAGGTACTCGTTCGTACATGTGATGTTTGCTCGACTTTAAGGCCATTGCTTGCATCTCGTTATTCGATTGTTATTGCTTTTCTATTTCTGGCTGGTACTGGAGCTGTTGCTGTTGTTGTGAACGCTTTTCTATGTTTGTATATTTTTGTAAAATCGTTAGTTTTTGAACTATTTCTATTTATCCGCTATTTTACTTTCATTTCTGTGCTTCGTTTTAAGTGAAAAAAAGAAAAAAATTGTAAAGTAATGAAGTCATAAACGTTGCCCTGTCGCCGTTCAACTTCGGCTACGTTTATTAAGTAATTGTTGGGGTCTTTCGTTCGCTCGTTCATTCGTTTGAGTGGAAGGAGATAATTGCTATTACACTTTTTGTCTGGCATTCGAAAGGTACTAAAGGTTCATGAACTCTGTGTCGTTCAGGCGCTATACCGGTTGTTATTTGCAAATTCAATGCCGTTTCCCACACTTATTGCCAAGAAGTACTCCTTGGAGGAAAACAGGGAATTGCTTTTAGAGTTTTTTTTGAATAATTGCACATGAATATTGCGGTTATTGGAAAAAGAAATCAACTGCAAAATGTTGCACTTTCTGGGAAAGTCGTGATTTATGACAAAGACACTTCCCCACAAGTTGTTTAAAACGATTGTGAGAATTTGCGTGACAATAATCAGTCAAAGTATAGATTTAATTTATAGATTTTGTCTGGTCCATTTAACGAATATGATATGATCTTATTGTCAGGCTGAATTATATAATGTGGACACTTGGACGAAGTCAATAAAGTTCCAGTGACTTAAAGAGCCGCACTATTCCATGACTTTTATTTGGTAAATATTTAACCATCTTAAAATATTTTTTTTTTTTAACCATCAAACATCTTTTAATGTAGGAAATCGCATGGAATGCTCTCCCACTTTCAAAAATCGAATGCAAATTATTTTTCGAATACAAAAAACACACAATCTTTTGTAGACATCACGCATAGAAAATATCACAATTAAAAAAAAAACACTGAATCACAATAAGCAGCTAAGTAATAAGATTCACAATTGCATTCGTAAATAAACTTACATTCTATAGATAAATAACGAGCACAATTCGGAATAATTTAAGGATGGATAAATTAAATTTTTATAAAATACATTCGGCCGTATCGTTGTTGCATAAATATGTACATATTAGGTTGCGACGCGGTCCATACATTCGGAAAATATTTTCCAATTACCCCACGGAAATAAAATTTGATCGTCCCAAGGTCTACCCGAGAGATAAACGCTCTTGAAACACTACTCATGATTTTCCAGTGTATTTTTAGTGCAGCATTTTTTCGATTTAATAGACTCGTAAAATATAAGTTTTTATTAATTTAATTTTATTATTTTTATGGTCGAATTATTGGACGGTTATAGTATGTTTTGTGGTTTTTAAAGCGACAAATGAAAACTTTTTCGTATTTTGTGGTAGTATTCAATAGCTGCATTCAATACTTTTTGAATAATACCTATATTAGATTAAATATAAATATATGGTAACGAAGTTTTTAAATAAATAAGATCTAATACTTTTAGACCTGCATTATAAAAATTTGCGTAAATTGTAATTATACGTCATTTGGTGTTCCTTTTCGATGTAGTTTTTACAAAATGATGCAATTAGTACAAATATATGTCTATTTCTCCACCGAATTTGTTAAAAATGTAGTTAAAAAGTAGGAACCGTAGTTCCGTCTGCGTTATATTTAATGGAAAAGAGCTGAATTAAATTATTTTAGTTAAAATTTTATTCGTATTGAATATATAAACAAACAAACACAAACATAGTGTGGGTCGAAACATAGCTCTTGTCTTTTGGGATACAATCAAAGGTCAAAATTGATCTTTGGTGCTCTGGGCTTGTCTTTGGATTTCCTTTAAAAGTAGGTGGCATCCGCTTTGGTTTTATTTTTATGGGCACCGACCCATACTAATAATTCAAATCTACGCGAATTTGTTGCCAATTTTATAATGCAACTTTTTGGGCCTAAATTTTGGATAACGAAATCAACATTGAGTAAAAACCCCTTATTTAGAAGTAGTTCGAAAACGGTTAAGCTCGCCGGCAAATGTTGCTTGAGCTGAAAATTTTTAGGAGTAATTAGAGAACATACCACAATCTTCATTTTCAGGGTGGTAACTTTTTCACTTTTCTGGGTTTCGCACAAAAGAGTTGGAGTCCAAAATATTTCTTAAGATTATTGCAACCGCTCCTTTGTTAATATTGGCGCTTCTCAAGCACAAGCTTTTATTAACTCACACCTGATTAAAAGATCCTAACTGAAAATAAAGTTCGTGTCCTAAGTCTTTAGTTTTCGGTTTGGTTTTCCCCAAGAATGTAAGGAGCTCTCATTATCATTATGCAACAAAAATGTTGACGATGGACTATGTATAATATGGTATGGTATGGCCATGGTATTTTGGCTTTCTAAGCGAGAATGCTTTTAAAAACATTATTTTTTTTAATTTTTAATAAAATTTAAATTTTCGCCGAATGTACCTTTAATATATGTACCCTCACCGCTTGTATGTTTAAATAAAGGTTAGATTTTTTCGCGCTATTTAAAAAAATAAAAAATTATCATTTAAAAAATAAAATATATTTTTCTATTTTTTGTGTTTTTTTCGTGCCAGCAAAAAATGTTTTTTTTTTACAGTTTGAATTATTTGATTCCTAAACCACCGCCTCTATGTTAACGTGTACCCATCATGATTACCTTGAATTGAACAAGTAAGCGGGTATGGTAGGACTTTTACCTTCTACGTATCTTCTACAAAAAATTGTATTTTAATAAAAAAATCAATAAAAGTTCTAAATTCTGATTTTATGAATCAGTAGTATCAATGTACACAAAGAATAAATTTTATTTATTTTTTAAATAGACTATTCAAAGGACTCTGAAAGGCTGTTTTACTCATTTTAAATTAAATTTTTATCGACAAACAAGTGTTGAAAAATTCAAATCGTCTAGAAGTTCTATAAATAGTGCAATTCCCCATATTATGGTGGCGTATTAGTATTTTTAAAGATAACATTTATCATTCGCTCAGTTGTTGGACAAACCGGTAGAAGAATTCACACCACTTTAAACTTATTAAATGTAGCTTGCTCTCAAATACGTTTTATTTGGTGCAAGTTTAATGTAAATTTAATAAATGGTCGAAAATAGAATAATAATTATCATTAAAGCCTAGGTTAAGTGTAGAGGATTCAGTATATTTGAATTAGATTTATCTCTAGCTTAGCCAGATTGTTACGTTTTTGATGTCCACAACTGGTTCAATGATTAATTCATCGTTATTTCGCTGTACACTATTGATTGAAAGAGAATTTTCAGCAGAGTCATTCCCAACCTATTGACTTGACTGGTTTTCCAATGTCCTTACACCTTTTTTAATTTCGGTTCTATCCGGCTATAATTGCATTTTTCTTAAAATTTTCTATCTTGACCTAATAAATTAATGAATACATTATCATTCTGTTCAGTTCTCTAAGTAAAGAGTGATTTTTTTGAGGTTAGGATTTTCATGCATTAGTATTTGACAGATCACGTGGGATTTCAGACATGGTGTCAAAGAGAAAGATGCTCAGTATGCTTTGACATTTCATCATGAATAGACTTACTAACGAGCAACGCTTGCAAATCATTGAATTTTATTATCAAAATGCGTGCTCTGTTAAGAAAGTTCATCGCACGCTTCCATTTTATGGTCAGTTTAATCGACCCACTGAAGCGGCTATTCGGACTATTGTGACTAAATTTCGCACCAAATTTACATTGTTGGACATTAAACCACCAAGACGCTTACGTAGAGTACGAACTGAAGAAAATATCGCAGCTGTATCGGCCAATGTTAATGATGACCATCAATTATCGATTCGTCGCCGTTCGCAGCAATTGGGCCTCTGTTACTCAAAAACGTGGAAATGCCAAAATTGGACTAAGCGGATGGACCACTTGAGGCGCAGCCGCGGTCAACATTTAAATGAAATTATCTTCAAAAAGTAAATGTCATTGACCAATCTAACGTTTCAAATAAAGAACCGATGAGATTTTGCAAATTTTATGCGTTTTTTTTTAAAAAAAGTTATCAAGTCTTAAAAAATCACCCTTTACATTCACCATTTTTTGCTTTTATTAAAGAAGCCATTATTTCAGAACATCAAAACTCATTGGAAAATACGTCTAAGAACGCAAATTTAAAATTTCGAAAAAAAAAATAAAAAATATGTAATCATTTTGAAAATCATAAATACATTAAATGGGTCAAGTTTTTCAGGAGTTACAATATATGCCTAAAAGCTAACATACGCAGGCAATTGAAGAACGAAGATTCAACTATGCATCAAGTTCAACCAGATGGATACAAAATGGACATCGAAAATTTAAAAAAATAATAAGTATGTGTCAGCGAAGTATTGGTGGTCATTTGTCCGATGTGCAATTCCACACATAACACATTCCTATGTACCTCATGTTTCAATAAAAAAATATTAATTAAATTTTGCGTAAATTTCCGGTCACTCCTTATATTTATTTTAGCGCACAAGTCAATTTGACCCAAGTACCTCTGAACACTTTTCACACAGTCGTACATTGACTTCGCATTCATTGGGTTTCCATATCCTGTTTGCCTTTGCAACGAACCCTCCTAAACACAGTCGTGCCAGCGGATGAACGGACGAACGGACGGACGTGTATGTCACAGATACGCGAATTTTATGCTATTTTCGCCTAATTATTATTGAGCTTAAAGAAATCACATTCAAAATTTCGTATTCAACCTGCTGGTCGTCGCCACAAGGAAAGTATTTAAGCAACTTTCTCGCACAGCAAAACGAAAAAGAAACAAAACGGCGAACAAAAAGTAAAAACGCCGATTTGTATTTCTTACGGTCTTACTTCAGTCTTCTCTTCATCTGCCGTTTACTTCTTATGTTTTGTTTCTCTCGTTTTGCGTTTTAATCGTACTACAGACACGGACAAGCATACATACCTTAAAATACAGCATCGCTGGACCACATTTGGATGGAATCCACTTTAATCCGCAAACAACAAGTGAAGAATATTAACAAGTATCCAGCCAAGAAGCGGCAACAGCAACAGCACCAGCACGAGCAGCAGAAGAAGAGTGCGGCCACTTAAAATACCTGCGAAGAAGAGTTGGTTGGTTGACTTGGCTTGGCTTGATTTGTAAATATTTACGTAGTGTCAGTGCTAGAGATAGAGAGTGATAATGTTGTTTTCGTATTCTTTTCGTGGTCGGGCTGGGCCACTACAAAAATCGGCCAGTGCATGCGATCCAATACGTGTTAAGATGAAATGAAATTCGTTTCGGACTCCTCATTTACTTTTGCGGCCAAAACAAAAAACGAAACGAAGAAGCAGATAACGCCAATTTGCTTATGAGCGAGTATTGATTGATGTGCTCTATAAAGTTTTTAAGTGAATTTGGAAAAAGAAAACAACAGCAACAACAGATAATTGTTATAAATATTTTCGCTATTTCTACAAAAAAAATAAAAGTAGCTCCTGATGCTGTGATGCGATGCGATGTGGCTTTTTAGAACATAAATGTGTTGTGCATTCATTTGTTGACCCGTTTCGCAATGCAGTTTTTCTTGTTTCCGAAAGTGGGCAGCTCCTGTGCGGTAAGCCAGCCATCGGTATTCAGGAAAATGGCACGCCACACACTTTTGGAAAATTTGAATTTTTATGCCGCCACCGCCTATTGGCGGGCTGGCCGGTTGTTATGCTGTTTGTCTTCCTGAGAGGCTGTTTGCAAGAGTGCCCGTTAAGATTTCATGTTGATTCGTTAAATTATATACATTGGGAAGAGGCAACGGGATGGAGACCACGACCGCAACCAACACAATGAGACAGTGGCCATGGCGAAGACGAGAAAAAGTTGACGTACAGGTTAATACACTGTCGATGAGTTGTCTTGCGCCACGAACAGAAACGGATATAACAAATTTTTGTTTATTTGTTCAGCCAATGTTGGCTTGTTGCAAACAACCTGGTGGTGTTCTCTGCACAGTTTTAGAAATGGTGTTGGCCAGGTAACTTTTCATCTGACCATAATGGTGGCAACAAGTCAAAGCGGCCTAGTCGAACGCTATCTACCCTGCATCCTGGGCAATGTGTTTTAGTTTTCTGTGTAAACGTGAAACCTTAAGTTCTTTTCAACTATATCAAATATCGATTTTAATTTCGACAAGAAATCTTATACTCTATAGGGCTGATTTTATTTCTTTTTCTATGATATGTGATCTCAATTTGTTTTAAAACGTTAAAGGGCGTTAAAACCGAAACCATATGGACCATATTTTTGTAAATGCTCTCGCATCCGGCTTAAATAAGGATATATTGCAAACCTATAATGAAAGAAGTATTGAAGGAAATTGATGTCACAACTGAACAAACATAATTGGATAATTGATTTTTTCAATATACCAAAGTGTAAAGTCAACTTCTGGCTAGGAAAGTTAAGATTATATTTTACCAATCAGAACCTGAAAATAGCTTTTCAATAGTTCCCTCACTTAGCATTCCTGTGATAAAATTAAAGGGCAGTGCGATATGGCAATTAGCTCCAAACACCCCGTCTGATAATTTTTTATTTAATAAACTCAAAAAAGTATCAATATAAAAAAAAATAATAGTCATTTTCATAAATTAAAAAACTGATTCACTGACTACCCGGTTTTTTAATTATTTGAAAACAGAAAATCGATGTTTATATATTGTGAATTTTAGAAGAAACCGAAAAGAGGTTTCTATAAAAAGTTTTAAAAAAAATCTCAAGAAAAAGGGATTTTCAATTCGATTTGATGTTCTGAAACGTTATTGTTTTATTTTTCTTCATAAGTAGGGCGACGAGAGCATTGTGGAGAATAAAGATGAGTTCATATAAAAGGTTGAAATCTGAGCGGAAATCATATAGTGAAGATCAACTTGTATTCCGGTGTTCTGTTAAAATGATCAGAAATTCGATATTATATAAAGAAAAATCAACTGCAACCAATCACAGAATAATAATGTCTAGTCCAAAAAAAACTCACTTACAAACTTATTATGGGTTGGTTCAATACATTGGCCCAGAACTACCATGGATTCTGCCCAGTACGTTGAAATAATGCATAATATTATGTTTGCGTATGCAGAATATGAATGCCTCTTAAATGTGTCTTCTAGAATAATTATCCCAATATCAATGTTATGGAACGGTTCGCGCAGACACGGCATCTCAATCCAATCAAAAATTTTAAGTGTGAGAGAGTGTGAGGTCTCACCATCAAAACCAAAAATCAATAACGAGTTTTGGTGCGTAATTATAGAGACATGGGCTAAAATAACGCATGAAAGGTGCAAAATACAATTCAAGGAAATATCGTCATTTATTATTCAAAAAGTTTTCAATTAAATGTGAATTAAAGCAATATATTTTTAATTTTTTTCAGCGCTGCTATCTTTTTGAATGGTCTCATTTTTCACATAAATGATTCTAAAAGCCTATTCTCAAAATTACAAAAACATATTTTTATTTAAAACATATTTTATTGAGCGTGCGTGAACGTGAGGAACGAAAAAATCTTCGTGCGTGAACGTGCGTGATTAAATTTTTTTCCTTCGTGAGCGTGCGTGAACGTGATCCAATAATCACTCACGCGCACATTTATACGCAGAACACATGTTTTTGACAGAACAAACATATGTTCACACTTTTCGAATATAACTTCGAAAAAGTATCAAAACGCGTGAACAGTAGAACAGGGTAAAATAATTTTGGCGATTAGTAAATCGCAATTGATTTGACAATCGGGCGATTGCCAGAACTTTTAGGGTGTTTAGCTCACAGACGACGTGATGTAGGAACGAAATATTTTGCAAACCACTATTAAACAATCCATACTTTATTTTTATGGGGTGACTGGAAATTGTTTTTTCTGTGTGTATGAACACCGACCCAGTCTAATGTATATGTGTGTAATATTTATTTGGAAAAACTTTTTAATGCCAACAACACTTTACTTACTTTACTTTACTTTAGATTGTATGGATATGCTTTTTAATTTCTTAGTAAAATTGTATATAACACCTGTAAGATTTCTTCACAGATCAGGAGAACAGTTTATCATAAAATATCAAAACTTTGAAAATTTAATTATCTCATAATATCACTAACGTTATTTGCAACCTTCTATTCAAATCCATTATATAAATTATTTTGCTACTTTTTACAATGTTATATGGGAACATGTTGAACAAATATGCGAATATAGTTTCTGCTGAATTCACGCGGGAATCCCGAACAAATTTCCCAGATACGGGATATAGAAAATATACGAATTCCCACAATTTTCCCTAGAAATCAAAAACTTAGAAATACACTTGGATAAATAAGTATTTTTTAATTTTTACACTCGTGTAAAAAAATTATAATTGTTTAATTTAATTTTTTTATTCGGTAAAAACTATTGTCATGCCTCTTCATACAAGTAGCAGTATCGTGTCCATTCCACGATCCAGTCTGAATGGCTTGATATATAACTCCAATTGCAATTGTGTTAAACATCACGAGTTCCTCCTATAAAATCTTTCAAATCAAATATTTTTCAGAGTTAATAATTTTTATTTTTGTGTACATATGTAACAAATATTATTCAAAGGAGAAACGAGAAATGCAGTAACTTGAATCTTCGTAGGAAGGCGAAAATGAATGACTTTACACGTACAAGATAAATCCAAAATTTCATTTTTTTCTTTATCACATACATTTTTTTGATTTATTATGATTATATACATTATTCAGTTTGGGGTTGAAAGCAAATTCCATGCAAAATAAACTAAACGTACAACAAAAACAAATAGTTCTCCAGTTTGGCAGTGTCAAGAAACTCTTTTCACAAATGTGTTTATATTAAATCTAATAATTCTTTACGCTAATTTTTTACTAAGTTAGCATTTGGTATGACCCCACTTTGAATCCACCACGCATTGTAATCGTTTTTTTTTTCATGGAATGGATCAACTTTTTCATGTCATAATTGTCTTTTGTCATGTTTTTGGGTTGGCGTTTGGAGACATTTTTCTTCAAATGGACCCACACATTTTCAATAGGGTTTAGGTCAGGACTTTGAGGTGGCGTATCTATTACTTTTCCGCGATTATTGATAAGCCACATCCGCACCATATGGGACTTATGCTTAGTGTCGTTGCCTGATAAAATTTGAATTGTGGTTTGTTTTCTCTGATGAAGCCAAATTTCCTCGCGCTGCTTACCAAATTGGTCTTTAGGATGTCTAAATATTGCTGAACGTCCATGGTGGTTTCTATAAAGGCTAAGTCTCCGACTCCTTTGCTTGAGATGCACCCCCAAATCATGACTGTCATTTTTCCAAATTTAACAGTTGGAATGATGTTTCGATTTTCTAATGATGTTAAAGGCTTTCGCCATACTCTTGATGGTCCATCGTTATAATACAACATAATTTTCGTCTCGTCGCAAAATATGACGTCATCCCAGTAGTCACTCGTTCGGGAAACATTCATCACAGGGAAAGAAAAGCGCTTTTCTACATTAACTAAAGAAAGGATAGGTTTTTTTCTTGCAGCTCTTGATGAATATTTGTTATTCAGTATGGCCTGTCGGACTGTTTCATGAGAAACAATTACACCACACTCTTCCTCGAGCTCCCTTGCAAGGGTTCTGGTCGAAATTTTGGGATTTCGATTAATTTTCCTAATCATTAGGCGTTCCGCACAGTTCAGTTCAGTTATTTTGGGCTTGGAATCTCCTCCACGCTTTGGCTCCAATCTACCCTCATTTTCAACACGATTTAGTACATTATAGATTGTCTTTCGTGTTACTAACCCAATTCGTGGTTATAGTAAGTCAGCTGGATTTTGCCTGGCATTTTAAAAACACAATATTTGACGAAGTGATGTGCGTACAACATAAACTGATCATCAACTGACTGCCACAATCAGTGACAAAAACAATGCAAATCATAAATAATTGTCAATCACAAATAACTGTCAAAAATTTAAAAAAATGCGATATGTGAAAAGAGTTTCTTGACACTAATAAAAATGACTATTAGATGTTTTTGTCTTTTTTTGTTTATTCCAACAGGATTTTTCGTTTCTTTTTGGCCATACCCTGTATGTAATCACAATATATAAAAAACAAGCTAGAAACCAAAAATTGACCTTTTCATAAAAATTATTAATTATCTCTAATGTGTAAACTGATTCTTGACATACTGTATATCTAAAATATCAATTATTTGAATTTTTGGAATTAAATTTTATTGACATATCTTCTGGCATTCCATCGAGAACAAAAAACTGTATTTGCTAATCCTTATTTAAGATTACAAAAATGAAGAAACATTTAAAAAAAATTGTATTTAACCGGAATTTGCAGAATAATGACTTTAGTAAGCATCCTGTTACTAATGTCCAGTATATATAAGAAACCACAAAACTCATAAGAAATTATATTTAGACCCATACTAAGTCAACAAGTGTATCGAATTTTCCACATTTATCACAAACAAAATGCGGGTTCAATTTGGTACAGTAGTAATCTACAAAATGACGACGGTGGAAATTTGTCTATTTTCAAATACTATTTATCTAATTACACGAGAATTTTCGCTCCTTGTTAACGACTTTAATTCCATCCATATAACTTTTATTGGAGCATCTCCGCGTAATTGGCTTATGCGATTCTAGCGTTATTAATGTAATCAAAATTAAGAAAGAAAAACAAATTATCAACATTTTCCCGGGCATTACATCAGGCAATTTCTTTCTTTTAAAATATTAGATAATTGTATGTGAACGAACAATGTAATGCCAAGCAAATTCCCTCGGCGTCGTAAGAGACATTAGATAATAATATCAGAAGAGTTCAAAGAAAGAAGCAGAAAAAAAAACTCTCATAGATACCATAATTTGCCTTCATCATTGCCGGCTATCAAATTAATGAACTTTTTCTCGGTTACTCTTCAAGTGCGCAAGTCAGCAAGCACCAGGAAAACCCTAACCTTGACTACAGCATTCGATGGTCATTACCATGAATTGTTCTTCATTTTCTTGATGAACGAACACTTGAAATGTGACCATGATCTTGGACACCACACTTACAATAGACACTCGACGCTCGACGCTCGGCCAACTGAACAAGAACTGGAAAATCTTAATGATGACAACAACAGCAGTGGCAACAGCAAAATAGCCAAAGAAATGGAATGGAGTGGAGTGGAAAAAACGAGATTTATCATTTGGTGTAACCAATAATTTCTTGTTTTTTTTTCTCCGCTTTGCTTTGTCCATTTCAGCTCATTACCTACAGAAATGTACCAATTGTATGGCCACTGGCATATACGGGTTTTTGGAATGACTTTGATATCGTAGCCGTTGAAATCATCTAGTTTGGCCAAACCCGGTTTTAGCGGATTTTCGTAGTTTTCCTTGATGGAAATCGAGGCTACACATCCAAATACATCAGCGCCAAACCGCAACGGCAGTAATTCTTGTTTCTCCATTCGCTTGGATATATTATTGACGTCGTCTAAATACATGTACAATGTAGATACCTTTAGATACATATATTTGTATGGCACATGTATCCGTGTCGAGTGCTGAGTTATTTAATGGACAACAGATTCTTCTAAATTGCCAATGTCATTGCAACTAAATCGTTTCTGTGCAAACATTTTGCAGCGATTTCCAATTGTAATTTATTGGTATTGCCATTTACAAAGATGTCCGCCAATTAATCATTAGATTTGCAGATTACGTATTAAGTACATTAGCTGGGGTCACGAAAAAGCGTGAACATTTGAATTTGTATTGTTTTATGACGGTTCCGATAATCTGGTTGGCGATCAACACTTTAGTGAATTGTATGTGGAACTGTTTACAATAAAACCAAACAATGTTCTAAATAACAAAATCACATGGATCGACGAAAGGGATTCTAGTAGAGCATACCAAATATATGTATACGTGTATTACAACTTTTCAAAGCTTGCGTCCGAAACTATATAAATCATATTCTTATGGCGAATCGGCTTAAGAAACCCTTCATTTTAAAAATATGTTTTATGTGCAACAAACATTTTTGTGGAATATTTTAAACGGCTAACTCATGCATTTAAATCCCTTAGGGTTATTCGGTTCTGTTAAAATTTCGATGTTAAAAAACTCGAACATTTCAATTAAATATGTATTTCTTTATCAGTAATGTTACCATATATTTGTCTGAGAGCAATTTAATTGGTGAATGGAAAACAGAAAATGTATAAACTGTAGTGTATCGCTTCGGAAAATTTATGTTCCGCTTAGTTAAGTGGTACTTTAGTCGGACTATGGTATAATGACCCTTAACCTTTACCGATTATAATACCAACGATTAGTAACTTATAGTGTTTGATAATATTCGTGAAAAGAATCATAAAAGACCAATTCATTGGAGATTTAAAGGATTAAAATGATACAAAGAAATATTTTTAGTTGCCATATAGCGATATTTGGTGCACAAAAAAATGCATCGAAAATTAAATTAACACTTAACACACAATAATAATGCAAAACTTAAAAATAAATAAACAGAAAAATTAAAAACATTTAACATTTAAATAATTAACTTTTTTCTTATCTCCTTTGCTTGCCTCGTGAAAAATAACGCTGATCGCACCAAAAGTGTGGCGTTTTTGACAAAATTCAAAAAATTTAAAAATTGAACAAACGTCATAATTTGCATGTAAAATTGATTTTTCACGTGCTCCCTACATTTTTGACGCGTCTAGATCGGGTAATCTAAAGGCTGCTTAAAATGTAAATATGTAATGTAAAAATTGTGTCCTATCCCAGAAGAATAAGTGCAAATCCGTGTATCATTAACCCCATCCCCTTAACCAAGTTTCAGATATAAGCGGTTGCTTTTGCAAAAGTTTTTTTTTTAAATCACATTATCGCATTATTTCATCACTTCCAGTAAGGGCCATTGAGGTGTATTCAATTGATATTCATGGATACGAATATTGAAACAATGTCAGTGTTTACTCCGGAATAAATTGTAATTGTAGTTTGCCGGTATTAATTCGATTTGTCTGCAAAAAGAATATTTTCTTATCTTTTAAGTTAATGAGAGAGAGAAAAGAGTTTTTTGCGTTTTGTAACTAAATAAGACATTTTGCACTAAATGAATCCTATCTTCCAAATTTGCCCTGCAAAAACGGGTAACCCAACAACCTTTCTAAATATGTAAAGGGTGATTTTTTAAGAGCTTGATAACTTTTTAAAAAAAAAAAACGCATAAAATTTGCAAAATCTCATCGGTTCTTTATTTGAAACGTTAGATTGGTCCATGACATTTACTTTTTGAAGATAATTTCATTTAAATGTTGACCGCGGCTGCGTCTTAGGTGGTCCATCCGCTTAGTCCAATTTTGGCATTTCCACGTTTTTGAGTAACAGAGACCCAATTGGTGCGAACGGCGACGAATCGAAAATTGGTGGTCATCATTAACACTGGCCGATACAGCTGCGATATTTTCTTCAGTTCGCACTCTACGTAAGCGTGTTGGTGGTTTAATGTCCAACAATGTAAATTTGGTGCGAAATTTAGTCACAATAGCCCGAATAGCCGCTTCAGTGGGTCGATTAAACTGACCATAAAATGGAAGCGCGCAATGAACTTTCTTAACAGAGCACGCATTTTGATAATAAAATTCAATAATTTGCAAGCGTTGTTCGTTTGTAAGACGATTCATGATGAAATGTCAAAGCATACTGAGCATCTTTCTCTTTGACACCATGTCTGAAATCCCACGTGATCTGTCAAATACTAATGCATGAAAATCCTAACCTCAAAAAAATCACTCTTTATTTAATTCTTTAAATGATTTTAAAGGAAAAAAGTTATGTTGGTCGTTATGCTTTTCAAAAAGGTATTTTTTTAAATATATGTTACAAATAAACTATGTTTGGCACAAACAGTTTTGATTGAGAAAACACAATATCTAAAAAAACAAGTTTGACTGCAAAAGGTGAAAATCTGTAATACGAAAAAAATGTTTCCTCATTATGAACAAATGTAAATATTTGTCAAAAAAAGACATGAAAACAACATGCCAAAAATGTAACTCTTCTATTAAATCCAAAAATTAAAAGTAGTTAATTTAGGGCTAATTTATAAAATCATTTTCAATAATCCTTTGGACCTTGTCTAATTTCAGATTTTTATAAAACTCAAAAATATTTACTAGGTCAAAAGTTATTGGAATAGAATTTGACTCTGAACCACTGTGCGATGCAACATTCACCGCCTGAAACAATGTTACAAAGTTATATAAAACCGTTAATTGAACTTATTTCCCTGCATAGTTTCAATTTGTATTCTTCTTCTTCGGCGACTCAATCAAAGTGTTGCTAGAGGGCATAATTCTCATGCTGTGCTACTATTTAGGTGTTCTGCAGCTCTGCGTATAATCATTAAGTAATTTTTTAACAGCCCTAATCGACAGTTCTCTGTTATAGAGTCATTTATATAACAATGAACTCTGGCCACATTGTCCGTTTGTCCGACCAGAACCAACAGCGACAGAATGGAGAGACATAGAATAGAATGAGTATTTTTTTGAAAACACCTGTAGGCTATATTCTGTAGCAGATAATGCTTTGTAGACATACATATGGGCGATTTCACATAAAGTATGTATAACCCCATCTTTCTATAAAATATTTTCGTCTAGAGTCGAATGAAACGGTTAAGTTGAAAGCGTAATAAAATTAGATTGGTATTAGTATTGAATACATACATTAATTATTCATATTTTTATCGAATTTGCACATTAATGATCTCCTGCGAGTTATGATTCCAATATTATTACCCTTTGAATTTAGATGATTCGTTCGACTCCAGTTGAAAATATTTTACTGAAACAATGGGTAAGATTTCCCTTATCAATTATATCTAACACTGTCCGATACAATAAGATACGATAACATACACCACGCCCTGTGCCTTTACATTACTCTGATTACTAAAGCGATGTGGTTTAATCAAACATGGACCTATATTGTCCTAAATTGTAATTGTAATGTCGATAGGAATATGTAACTGCTACAAATTCACGTGGGGATCATAAAATATACTCTGATCTGTTCAATTGCTGTATGTATTCCCAGCTGATCTGTGATCTGTCAAATTTGACTAAAATCTAATGTAATATTTGTGGCTTGGTACCAAAAGAGTCAATGTCCAAATAGCCATTTTTGAGAAAATTACAATTTAAGATTTTATAGAAAGTTTTTATAGATGCCATTGGCCAGTATTACATTTAGAATGGTGTTCTGGGTTAAATTTGACATTTAGTTCCAAGTCACAGATATATGGATTATTGAGCTGTAATAATAAACTAGGATTTTTGTAATTTCATTTATTTCTTTGTAATTCTAATCCAAGTTGCCGTTATAATCGAATAACAATATACTTCAGCACGCATTAAATGACTTAAATTATTTACGAACTACTCAAAGTTACTATCGAAAGAATTTATTTAGTCCAAGTTTATTTAGTCAAGTTTTGTATAAGACCCAATATAATATTTGGGTTCTGAAGGGGTAATAAAGATACTCAGAGAATAGTTGTACAGGGACTATATGAAAATATGAACCCATATGGTGCACTGGCAGGGTTAAATGTAATATTTGGTTAAGATTTGTAAGGGGGTTGTATAGGGGGTTCTGAAGGGGTAATAAAGATACTCAGAGAATAGTTGTACAGGGACTATATGAAAATATGAACCCATGGGGTGCACTTTCAGGGTTAAATGTAAAATTTTGTTATGATTTGTATCAAAACCGATACTCTCACAATAGATGTTTCTAGGTAGAATTTATCATTGTCTGAAAATGTACCAATATCCAATAAAGGATACATCGGAGGGACTTTTGTATGGGGTATATATGAGGGACATTTGTATGGGAGATATATGTACATAAAATAAATCTGACACGATTTCCTTCACGTTGAATAGCGCCCATCCACGACAGAAAAAAACTACTGCTGTCAAAGAAGTGTCACAGCTACAACATTATCTCAGAGATTTCCTAGGTGTTGTTTTGTGTTATGTAACTTATATACCATTTTATTTTCAGGTTTATGTTTGATATTTGCAAAATGGGACGCTATACGCTCGAACAAAACTGGGAGATATAAAAAACGTACTTCCAAAGTAGTGAGTCTTTAACGCAAACTAAAAGAAATTTTCGTGGAAAATTGTCAAGAATCTCGGTGGCTATATCAATATCAATAAGCAAAACTGCCGCATATGGGGCTCAGAGAACCCACACGTTACTATTGAGAAGCCAACGCATCCACAATGATTCAGTTTTTGGTGTGGATTTTGGGCTGTACTGAAAAAGTGGATTGATTGGATGACTGCCGAGCCAGTCATATGAATGATATTGTGTCCCATTATTAAATGACAAAGTTCCAGCTTTAAAAAAAAAAAACAGAAATTTAAAGAAACAATCAGTACTTTACCGATTCTAATTGAAAGTTTTAAATGGCCCACATTATAATATGCGGTATATAAAAATAAAAAATCATTATTTTTAATTCTATTGCGTCTACAGAGGTTAATAACTTCTATATTTATCCATGCATTTTTTAAATATAAAACATTGTTTTGTTCGCTACAATGTTAGCTATTGAAAAAAAACAAAAGATTTTTTTGAAAAATAAATATAATTCCTAATCCACTGTTTTATGTCAAAGTGAAATTCGCAATATTTGTAGACATCAGAATTATTTTTCATTTAACATTATGCGGGTATGATTGGACTTTTATTTCCAAAATTAGAGTACAAATGTGCACTTGGCGAGATTTGGAATTTTATTTTTTTTAATTTTTGGATTTTATGAATCTATATGCCTCAATGCTCACAAAAAATTCTCGGGCACAATATATTTATTTTTTTTGTTGCATTCTACGACATACTAACTTAAGGGCTAACCATAATGTGCATGAGCTGATTTAAGCCAACTTAAGCAACTGTACGAGTACATATAAATCGTATGTGACAAACCATAATGTACTTAATGGAACGTATTTTTTCCTTTATTTATTTCACTAATTGACTTTAATGTACACAGCCCTTCGAGTGCTAGTTTTAATAATTTCAGTTTGTTTAAATATTTTAATTCGTTATTCATTTTTATGCACACAATTACCAAAACGTCAAATGTTTTCATATTATTGCTTATGTACTTATGGTTAAGCCTTTAGTGAGAGCGGACACGTAAACCAACTTACAAATGGAGTGAAACGGGGTGTTTTAAACACTACGAGGGGCATTTTTATAGAATATTTTAAGACTCTAACTCTTCGATTTAAACATCTAACTCTACAAGGATTATAATCGTAGTTATCTGCTGGCATCATGTTGCTAGACAGTTACCCGCGATTAGCAACATGTTGCTAATTGATATTATTAAGAATTAAAGAAAGTTCCACAAAAGGGTAATAACTTAAAATTTAAAAATTTGTGTTTTTTTTTCCAAAAAAAAGCACCATATAGTGATCATAAATATATATATATATATATCATATTTAGTCTCCCGACTCGTAAAAACGGTTATGATCCTATCTGTGTTTTCAGAATTTTTCCTTTAGACTCTATAGTTGAGTTACATTTTTAGTTGCTTTGAAACAAGTGCCATGTTTGGCCGCAAAAATTACTTGTTCAAATTTTATATAAATAATATATAAATCATTTATTAGACTTGTTCTATTGGCTTACTAGCTTAATTTTTGTATGGAATTAACTCGTGGTGCCAGATTTGTGTCTCTGATTTATTTAAATAAAACCAATGGATAAAACTGTTGCCACCTTATCAAGTCTCTTAATTGTAAGCTAGTAAGCCCAATCGAACAGGCCTATTATCAGATATAAGAAATTTGTTTTGGAATGATCAAAAAAAATTTCTGACTTCTGTCACTTCAAAATCCAGGTAGATAATATCCTCAGCAAATGTTATGAGAACCACCCTTAATTGCGAGAGATCGTTTTTTAATGTTTACTTGCATGTGAGAATAGCTTTTCCATAATTAAAGACAACATCCATCATGATTGATTCAAACTTCTTCCGGAATTACGGTTAACACGCTCACGTCATGAACAATTTTCGTGGTTTTAAACATACACAACTGCATTGCAAATAAATCAACACAAATTAAACACATACAACTTTTAGTTGTTGTTCACAGACTTAGCGCATCATTACTTAGTGTAGAAGCTACTCTTTATTATTCTTTCTCCACACATACGCACACACACACAGCCATACATGCATGCAATGCACATCGCCTGCACTTGATTTAATTAGAATTAAATGTACTACACTTGAATCAAAGAATCATTTGGCAGCACTGCACAATTGTATTGTTGTGTGTGGCACAAGTTGTTGTTTTTTGTTTTTTCCTTCACACACTTTTCATTTATGGTTTTCTTGGTATGTATTTGGTTTCTGTTTTAACTTTAGCACAATTCATTTAAGCAATTTCTATTGGGATGCGATGGTGTTTTTCAATGTTACACTGGGCATGTTTTTTTGTTTGATTTGGTTTTGTTTTTTTTTTGGTAAAACACATTCGCATTCACATGATCTTTTTTGTATGTTTCACTTTATATTTGTTTCGTTTTTTGCATGGCAGTGCAAAGAGAAGGAAATGTAATGGAGAGAAACAGAAGGCGAAAAAAGAAAGTTTTTTTTTTCTTATAATCGCATTTTGAAATATGTATCTTTACAAACAATACTCGCGACTGTGAGCAATTTCAGTGAGGCACACGTACATGTACAGACATGTATGGATGTCTGTCTGTCTGTCTGCATGTATGTTTTGGCCATGAGCAGATCTTTCTGTGTATGGAAGTGTACATCTCAGCCAGCCATGCCATTCATGCACTATTGTTGCGATATTGCGTTTTGAACACACACTCACTCTCACACTCTAGCTCACGAATTGTTGATTATTCACTTTTCACAGTGTTAACACACACGTGTGTGTGTGGGACACACATTCACACATACCCAAACACTTGTCTTCAATTTGATCGTTGTCGTTGTCGTCTTCGTAGTCGTTGTTGTTTTTGTTTTTCTCGTTAACACAAAACCGCCGGTTTTTTGTGGTATTTTCTTTCTTTTACTTTACACGATGAGTATTTTGTGTTGATCTCTTTTTTGTTGGCTTAATCCGCGTTCACTTACCAACTCTGGCAGAAGACGTTGTTAACTCAAGCACGGTTCGCAGTAAACTGACGGCGAGCTCCACCATTTGCTGGTGCGGCACCAACTCGGTGGTAGCGTGAACTGGAGGAAAGCAAATCAAGAAAGTGTGGTGGAATTCTTCGGGTTTGCTTCTGCGAGAGTGTGCGTGCGTGTGCTTCTTTGAGGTGTTTATTTCTGCTCTCCGTGGCATGGGTGGCGGCGAAGCAATAACAACAACGAATTAGCTTTTTTGAGATGCCTTTAAGGTGAAAGACGAATATTTTAAACAAAAACGAGCTTTTTTCGACGGCATCTGTTGATGTAATTTGCATATTTGTTGTCGTCGCTGTGCTGATGTTGCTGTGGCCAGTGTTGTTGTTGTTGTTGTTTTCATTGATGATTATGAATAAATGATTGGTAGAAATTTGTTTATCCCCCCAAAACGTAAGACTTAAGACAGCAACTTCGTTCAGAGCTGCAGACATGTGACTGGTACCAATTAAAAGACTTAAGACACATACTCGTACATACGTGTTTCATTATCAACAGCTCGTCATCTTCTTTTTGCCAAAAGAAAACTGAAACTAATAGAGTTCTTAGAGCCATTTTTAATTATATAACCCCCCCAGCGAATTGACGCAGTTTTGTCAATTTTTTAATATTAATTGAGAACTACTGGCTAGTCACATATGCATTAAGGTGTCCCGCAGAGTAAACAATTTTATATCTATATACACCAATACCTCACTTTGCGTCGTGGTAAAGATCGAAGATAGGTTCCAGGGTTACGAAAATACTACTTTTTTTAGAAAGTAGCAACGTAAAAATCAAAAATAATATAAAATTTTATTACATATATACAAAAAACAAATTCAATTAAAACAAAATAAAATATTCAATTAATTTATAAAAATTAATCACTGTCAGATGAGTCCATAGTGGCTGTTGTCGTAATTGTCTTTCTTTCACAAAAAAATGGTCCAATGTTTGCTGAGCAGTTTTATTTTTTCAACGTAAAACAAATTTCCTTGTAGCAATTGATATTCGTAGCTACCGCCTGGAACACTTTAAAACTCCTTCTTCTGTCAGGAACTTTTTTAAAAAAGTCTCAAACATATCGCTTTGGAAATTTGTTTGGAGTTTAAATTTTGTTCTTCGGAGATTTCTATTGAACGGTCACTGTCATCTTCTTCATTAGCAATTTGTAATTCCAGTTGCAATAGTTCTTCATTAGACAATTCTTAGTTGTGCGAGGTTAGCAATTCATTTATGTCAGTCTCTTCCATACCTTCAAAATTAAACTCTCTAATTAAATTAGAAATTTCATGACGAACAGCTGGTGTACCATCAAAATCTGAACTTCAAACACCATTCATGCAGGATGGTTCAGCCTCCTCCCACGAATCAGAAATAAGTTTTATGTCTTTCATAATGTCGAACTTTTTCCAATACTCTAGCATGAAAGACTCGAACCCAAAACAACGCAACTTCGAAAATCTAACGACGCACAGTGAAAATTAGCACTAATTCAGCAGCTGTATTGGACAAGTGGGCGCGGTACCTCACATACGAAGTTAAAGCCTATTATTGAATATTGTCTGTTCCTAGAGTGCTGAAATATTGTGTGAGTAGATCCAGTGTAAATAGTTGTGCAAAGATGGACGGAAAGTGGCCGTGACACTGCCCATATGAAATTAAAACTGGTTTTAGAGTATATTCGATACCGAGATGGGCGGAAAGTGTCCGTGACCCTTTCCCTACGAAAATTAAACCTGTTTTTGAGTATATTTGACAACGTGATTCCTATATTGTTGTATGAGTTAATTTAGTTGTAACCTGCTTAGACAATATACAAATAGGCGGGATTTGAAAGATGGGACATTTTTGATTTGAATTTTGTAAAATTACATGTTTTCTTTGGATTTTCTTAGCAAATTAGAAAAGAAAGGTTACAAAAAAGAAATATTCATTCGCCAAAAGCCGACTTAAGTCAAGAAACCGGAAATTATATTAATTATTCAGTTTTTGTGTTGTTTGATTAGTGAACAATTTGATTGATTTTCTATACGTTTTGAATATAGTACATTCGAATTCCAGGTATTCCATTAAGTAAGTTCCTCTTACGTAGGAAGTTTTTTGTTTTGATAATGGAAAGGAGGAGAATAACACTCAACTTAAATTAATTATATTTTTGACATTTCTTCCTTTATTCGCCGTAAACTAACGTTCTGTTCTTCAATATTCTCCATGGTATCTCAGGGAAGTACCTTGCTTATAATCTCAAGAAAAAACAATTTGAAACCTGATTTTAATTTTACCGTTTGTTTTTCTGACTGGACCCCCGCCCGTCCAGCTAAATGAAGATAGAAAGAAACCGTTCCGTAGGGTCATAACGTTTACATTTATCCATAGATATTCTTCGTTAATAGCTGTCATATTTCTCTTCGTTAAGATGACAGCTATTAAAATAAAAATAGAATATTGTGTTATCTAATTTGTAAAGGATTACTCACGAGACAAATTAAGAATCGTTTTTTAATTTATTTTGCGTCTACCAAGAGTGTCATATCTTTATCCAAAGATCTTTTAAATATTTTTTTCCTTTTCTTCCTTAGAATGTTAGCTATTTGAAATAAAACAATTTTTTAGGATCAGCAAAAAGCCGCTTTCGATTTTTTACCCGTAAGTAATGATTTTTTACTCTACAAAACCTACAAGAAAATTGTTTTCAATATTGGTGAACTTAGTATTGTTTCCTATTATGTTGGGTCACTATTGTACATATAAGATCTTATCATGTTGTTTTTTAGAACTTTCAACCATATAGCCTCCATACAAATGTCTCTTCGATCCCAAAGTAAATGTGACCCTCATCGGACGATGTACTCATATAGCCCACACTAATTATGTCGCTTCCATTTCAAGTTCGTAGCTCTCTAGAAACGCTATATTACAATCCATCTGGGTTAAATGGATCACATCGGTCTATGGCTTGATGTATTCCACATAGACCTGTTCAAATGTGCTTATTAACTTCATTGTTATACCCTCCACTAGGGTATTATGTCTTTGTGCATTTGTTTGTAACACCCAAAAGGAAGCGAGTTAGACCCATCGTTTATTATACAGATCGCCTTAGAATCACTTTCTGAGTCGATTTAGCAATGCCCGTTTGTCTGCCTGTCCATCTGTTGTTGTAATCAAATTACAGGTCGCATTTATAGTCCGATCTTAACAAAAATTGGCACAAGTATGTTTAATGGATTACATTTTTATTAAATTTGAAGCAAAATGGTTCAGATCTTATAATCCAACTAGAAACACCTATAATGAAAGCGAGTAAGATTAGTTCAGATTTAGATATAGCGCCATACGAATGTCGCTCCCGATTTGACTTTTTCCGTACTAGAAACCACATATAGTACCCGACTTTCTTCAAATTTTGGCTAGAAACACCTACGCTGAAAGTGGGTAATATCGGTTCAGATTTAGATATAGCCCCCCCTACGAATGTCTTTTTTCGACACATTTTCTACACGATTATCTTTAAATTTCGCACAGCATCTTATAATATCGGTTCAGATTTAGATATAGCCCATACAATTGTTGTTCCTGATTTGTCTTCTTCTAATCTGGAAACCACATATTGTACCCGATTTTCTTTAAATTTGGCATAACACCCATTTACAGGATACAAAAATCCTTCCCGAATTCACTTTTTCAATTGAATGGAATAGAAAGTGTAGGGTATCATATAGTCGGCCCCGTCCGACTTTAGCCTTTCCTTACTTGTTGTATTTTAGAGAGGGTGCCAGATTTTTCTTGTTGATGTTAAGTCTCTCAATTGTAAGCTAGTAAGCCCAATCTTATTGTATTTTACATTGCTATAGATTTTTGCCAAATTTGCCATGTTACGTTAATTATAGTTGAAGATCAGGACCATATTTTTCCTAGTATGGCTTAATAAGGTTCAGTCCAGATTTTATTTCTTCGCGGTTTTTATCAATACCATTCACATCTCTCAATCAATTTTTAAAAGAATCCCCTGATTTATAGGCGTTATTTTGAAACCACTTTAATATACATAGCACAATCTCGTGCTAAGCATAAGCGACAAACAAGTACATAGGATATTCTACTAAATTGTAAAACAAGTGTTTAATGTTGATTATTGCTGTTATTGGGATTGTAACGTGCGCTTCATATTTGAATATATTGTCTCACACTTCAAAAAATATAAGATTGAGTAATCGCTTTCGTATTCGATAAAAGTACATTCGTTACGCCTTTCGTTCATTTTCACACTTTTGTACGTACATTAGAGTCCCTCTACTCACATTTCAATTCCCATGGGAAACGATTTTGGTACGTCTTATTATCGAATTAGAAGTAAGAAATTATATTCATGTACAGAGGAGATTCAATTCAAAATCCTCATCGTAATTAACATTGAAATATTTAGATTTATTTTTGGACAAACTAACTATTCTTATAAATTCCTATATTTATAAATTATGTGCATATATTTTGAAAAACTTTCATCATAACCTAGCATTTAAACAAAAACTAAAATATGCTTATTTATATAAGTGGGGACATTAATACAAAGTGTTGCTTTCAATAAACGAAATACAATACAGTTAACATTAACATTAATATATGTGCATATTTTATTTCTATTCTTAGATCTATCTTAAATAAACAATTTTATGCGTTTCTTTTTAAAGGTGTCACACAATCGATTGGTATGAGCGTTTGTCAGCGTCAGAGAACCTCTCGCGATCTGGATTTTGACGATGCCTGATCCCTGGAAATATTATATTCTATTGCGGGTGCGGGTGTAACTAATGCGTTATTCCAAGAAGTTAAAAATGATCGCTTTCTATTGAAGAAGTGTATCCTGTCGGGAAGAAATGTGCCACCAAACATCAGCAGAGTACTTCTATTGACTGGAAGTGGAAAAGATGATTGCGAGCGATGTTAAAAATCGCCACAAAATGTATGTTATTTTTACTTTATATTATTTTATATTATATTTCAGTATACTTTAATGTCCATGCACCAAAATTTTAAATATTTTGATAATTTCCAGTTCAAATCAGATAATTTCGTTATTTAAAAAGTAGTTTATTATCGTTCGACTGTTAGACGAACCAATCGTCACCTTCCGTTAACAAACAACACACCCATCCACTGTACTATAGTGGGTGCGTTGCGATTTCTTAAAATGTCAACGGAAATTGAATATTTTGCAGGAAAAAAGTTCAACCGAAATATTTTTGACCGATTATGAAAAATTTGCAAACAAAAGTTGAAAGCTTATGTAGGTATTTACTGCCCAAAGAGAAAAAAACTTAAAATTGTCCTTCAATGTGCGCAAGGACGATATGTAGAAAAAAACGAAAAGCTTAAATCAAAAGCACCCTAGCCTATCTATAATTAAAGCTGCTGTTACTTATGTACAAATGATCGGAATACTTTGAAATTTGACCTTTGGCAATTACAGTCACCTCGAATATGGGCGATGTACCTGCCCCACAAAGTGACATACGTTTTGGTTACAATAAAATTGATACGGATGTCCAAAATCAGTTGCAATTTGATATTTGCAAAAATTTTATAATCATTTTAATCATAACAAATATTTATGCTTTACTCACGCCCCTTCAAGGACCTCCCACACAATTCTCTCAATTCTCGGCTAAATTAAATCCTTTGTTAAATATATAACTGGCCTGGAATAGACTATGACTTCATATTTGATCATGTTTTTACAATTATTTACAAAGCTGGAATCAAACCACAAACCATGAACATACTAATAACACTGTGTGTACTTTTTTTAAGTCATAGAAATATAACCGTATACGGACACCACTATGTGATAAAAGAAAAAAAGGCCCGTGTCTCCCAGTTTTGCCCAAAGTCATGCACTTTTTATGGGCCCCAAAGATTTGGTTTTTGTCATTTTTGCAAAAATTTTGATTTACTCTCTGAGGCAAAGTTGTAGCTCTTGTCATAAAGAATAAGTAAAATCAAAATGTGAACATATAAAATAAAAAAATCATCTTCAAGGTCAAAATCGCAAAAGTCGTCGAACAAATCGTATAAGCTGTAGGTAGCGTATACGTGCTGCTGGTTAAGGATAACATCACTCATACGCACTATAGTCGGACTAACCATTAACAGAAACAGTCCTGCACAGGGTTCACAGGTCAGATATGGCGATTTCTCGCCAAACATGGCGAATTTTAAATATGTTTGGCGAATTTATTTTCGATTTAGCGACATGGTGATTTTTTGGCGATTTTCTTGGCTAATTTTAGAAAATTTCAAATCTGTCCTCCGATTTTATTATATTGGCGTTACTTTGTAGAGTAATATTATACAATTTGTATGCAAGTCATAGATATGCGTTCATGTCAAACCGAACACTTTTTAAATTACCATTTCCGATTTCTTTGCAACTTAGTAGGATAATTGCTCTCTATAAAATATTTGATTTATGGAGGACGAAAAAAGTTTTTTTAAAATATAGGACCAATTGAGAAGTATTGAGAAGTAGTAAAATCAAGATAACAGGCTCGAGGTAGGAACATTGAAAATGGTATTGTGTGAAAACGCCTAATTCAATTCTTCAATTATTTTAAAGATAGTTGAGTTTTGTTATCTTTTGTGGTTTTCTTCGCTATTTTAACGAATGTATGCATTTCTTTTCTAAAACAGATTTTTCAAAATGCATCTATATTCTTTTATTGAGATTTGTTTATTTTTCGTTCCATTTAAAATACCTGACATAATATTTAGGAGACATTGGTCCATGAAAACGGAAGAAAGAGATCAATATTAGAAACTTTATGAAGATAAAGGAGCAAAAGTATATTTTTAATGTTAATTGTTTTTAACTAATAATCCCTGAGTTGAATGTGTATTGCCTAAATTAGGTCACGGTAAAATAAATTTTTTAACTTTTATTAAGAATAATAAATACCAATTAAATATGTTTTAATTCTTTATCATGAAATGTTGAAAATCTGAATTCCATACATTTTTTACAAGAACTAAATATGAAATGGAATTTGTCGATTTTTTAACAAAAACTGAAGTTGTTTAAATTTGGCGGTTTTTGGCGATTTCTGACAATTGATTTGGCGATAGAGGTACAAAATAATCTGACAACCCTGTACTTGCAAGATACATTTTTAATACCTAAACGGTGTTAAGAATCAGTCGTAGGAAGTGCATCTGTTATAGAAAGTTGTTTATTGAATTTGAACGGTTTGCTACCTATGGACCTGAACAGGGGAAAAATGTTTAAAAAGTCGAAGTTTTTTTACGATTTTGACCTTGAGGATGAAGTTTTTTTGATTTTATATGTTCACAATTATTGTTCTTGTTCAATTCAATCAAAATTCCAAATGGTTTGCAAGATATGAGCCTGAGAAAATGATCACTTTTTGCAAAAATGACACCGAGGCCCCAAATCTTTGGGGCCCATAAAAATGTGCAAAACTGGGAGACAAGGGTCTTTTTTGGTCTTTTGTCACGTAGTGGTGTCCGTATATGGTTATATTTTTCGTATTGCACTGTGTAATTCTTTACAACACTGTGCTGTCATTTAGCTCAACGTTTGTATGTTGCAAATTATAAACATCTAAAATTTACATTTCTAAAATAGCAGAAAGTATATTGACATGTTGAAAACGTGTAAATTGTCGCTTGTGCGGTAAACTCGTTGCCTACAATTCAATGAATCGGTTATTTTTCTTCCTCCCAAGGACAATGACGATCAATGACAACAAGAAAATTGCAGAGTGGATGTAATCAAAATGCCAACAATAGTTTTCTTACAACATTAACGACAGTACTCCGCAGCTAGCTTCAATGTAAATGCAAATAGTTTACAGTGTCTCCAAGGCATTTTAGCCTAGGCTTCAATCATTCTGCGCTTTTGAAGTCAAGCAATTATGATTCTGGGGCGAAAAGAGTAAAATGGCTCCACGTTTGGCCGGGTCGAAAGGAAATTCTAAAGTCGGGCGATCCCAAAATCTGATTGTTTTAAAATACCAGTGAAAGTATTCAAATAGTTGACAAGATTATTTTCCTTGTATTTTTTTTTTGTTTTCTCCTGCAGGTACAAATTTGTTTTCTTCTTTGTGCAGAATACGTAATGTAGATGCGTTAATACACTCTCAGAATCAGTTTGGTCAACGGACCTGACTTGTCCCTCTCCAAAAATGTAAAAAATTCCAAAGTACATTTGTCGCTCTAAAACCCATGGTATGCGGTGTTTTCACATGAGGAGGCGAATCTTATTATAATTCTGTAGCAGAAAATTACACTCTTTATAAAAAAGGCATACCATTTTAGAACGCGAAGAACAAGAACTTTAATAATATGTAACAGATAATAAATAGCGAATCATCTTGCGTAAAATCTACAAAAGTTGAGATATCATAAATAAATTTTTGAATTATGTAGAAAACATATCTTCGACAATAATTACAAATAATCATTTTAATAATTAATAACAAATTGTTGGCCTTTCTACAACAAAATCCACAAATTCCCAAAGTGGGGAAAATATGTTCCAAAGTCAGGATTTTTTTGATAAAATGGTTGTCATTCCTTTATTTACGACATAATAATTTATTACGATATAATACTACTTTTTGAGTTAGAAGTCAACATTTGGGGTTGCAATTTCAGAATTCTTGCAAATAATTTTTATACCCCCCACCTCCAGGATGGGGGTATACTAACTTTGTCATTCCGTTTGTAACACCTTGAAATATCGACCTGAGACCCTATAAAGTATATATATTCTTGATCGTCATAAAATTCTAAGACGATCTAGCCATGTCCGTCCGTCCGTCTGTTGAAAGCATGCTAGCATCTAAACGAAAGGAGCTAGAACGTTCAAATTTACCATAAATGTGTCTTATAGTCGTAGATCGGTTGGGATTGAAATGGGGCGAAATCGGCCCAAAGGGAAAAATTTTTCCCTCACAAGGACTAAAAATACCCATAATAATCCCTAATATTTTAGCGTATTTAAGCATGTTTTTTGAATATGTCTGTTTATATTTGCTTGATATTTGGTATGCGCATTCCCCGTATAGCAAAAAAGTGCACCATAAAGTGATTTTTATTTGTAGGGGGTGAAATGGGACAAAAAAGGGATCAAAATGGTACATATTAAACGACAACAGCTAGAAACACGAAATTCGGTGTGTACATTCCTCTAACTGAGTAGAGACATAATATAAAAGTATTTTTTCCAAATTCGTACTTTTAAGGTGTAAAATAGGAATAGAGGGATAAAAATGGTACCAACCAAACGGCTGTACCTAGAATAATGAAATTCGGTGTATACATTCTTCTGATTGCATAGATAAGTAAAATACACGGATTTTTCAAAATTCGTACTTTTTGGGGTTAAAATGAAAAAATAGTACCAATCAAATGACCGCAGCTAGAGTCATGAAATTCGGAGTATACATTCCTCTGAATGCGTAGACACGGAAAATAGACGAATTTTTCGAAATTAGTACTTTCAAGGGATACAATGGTACAGAGGGATAAGAATAGTACCAACTAAACGACTACAGCTAGAATGATGAAATTTAATTGCGTAGAAACGCCAAATAAAAAGATTTTAGATAGTCGTACTCTGAAGAGGGTAAACATGTTATGAACCAAATGGCCGCAGCTGTAATCATAGAATTCGGTGTAAACATTCCTCTGACTGCATAGACACGCAAAATAAAAAGTTTTTTTCCAAATTCGTACTTTTTCTTTTACGGCAAAAATTGGTTGAATCATGAAGTTAGGTTATTTTGCACTATGTATGTACGTCTGATAACGGATTTTCAAAATGTGTACTTTTGGAATTAAAATAGAATGGAAATACAACCAACTGTAGCACCTACAATATTTATGGCTTTGAAAATAAAAATATAAGAATATTTATTTTTTGAATTGACGTATTGGTAGCATTATATTATAAGCGTGGTTTGAAATAATTAAAATATTATATTTATTTATAAAATTAATTTTTCAATATTTGTATTTCTTTTGGTTTGGATATATTAAAAAAATTATATTTTCCTGTAATATTACTGCACTTCTACGAATGCAATGTGGAATGCAATCCATGGTGGAGGGTATATAAAGTTCGGCCCGGCCGAACTTAACGCCGTTTTCACTTGTTTTATATTAAAAAATTGGCATTTCTGTAGAAGACCTACAGTTGACCAAAATGATTTATGGAGGGAATTATCGAATCATAATTATGTCTTCTTCACGAAAATTTTCAACTTCAGGGGGAGATTGGTAGTTTACAGAAATGCATTTTTAATAACACAATATCTGGTCAATACGAATAAAACTTGGTATGTAATATAGGGAGGCTAGCCTTCATTAGGAATTGGAGTGGTAGCTCAAGGGACAGACCGATTATTCTCACTTATAAGGGGTTTCCACTAACCCAGTTTCCTATTTATCCAGGTAATTTGTCTGTAGTTCTACTTAGAAAGGTAAAGCAAGCGACGTTTTGAGAGGATTAAAGATGTAGCATTTTGTAAGGACTTTCCTTTAATAGCGTTTCCGCCTACTGCAATATTTTTTATTTGACAAACTTTTATCAATGTCACCAAACTATTTTTATACCCTCCACCTTAGGATGGGGGTATACTCACTTTGTCATTCCGTTTGTAAAACCTTGAAATATTCGTCGGAGACCCAATAAAATATATATATTCTATCTAAGACGATCTAGCAATGTCCGTCTGTCTGTTGAAAGCACGCCCAAAATCGCACAAGAGGGAAAAAATACCCCCTAATATTTAGATTATTTAAGTATTTTTTTGAAAATTTCTGCTTTTTTACACTTGAAATTTGTTGTGGACATTCCTCTACTAACATAAAAACACCAAAAAGTACAGAAAAGATTTAGAGGGTGAAATGGGACAAAAAGGGATAAAAATGGCACCAATGATACGACAACAGCTAGAAATATTAAATTCGTTGTGTACATCCCTATAATTACGTAGGCACGTAAAGTAGAGCGATTTTTCAAAATTCGCACTTTAAAGGGAAAGATTGGAAAGGAGGGATAAAAATGGTACAACCCAAACCGCTGAACTACACATTCATCTGACTGTATAGACGCGAGGCAGAAAACAGGGCAAAAAGGGATAAAAAAGGTACCAACCTAACGGCTGCAGTTAGAATATTAAAATTCGGTGCGTAATCTTACTGTGTAGATGCGAAAAATAAAGATGTATATCGAAGTTCGTACATTTAGGATCAAAACGGGATAAAATCGGTACCAAGCAATCGGCTGTATTTAGAATCATGAAATTCAGTGTTTATACTAGTCTGTCTTCGTAAAAACGCAAAATATGAGTATTTCTTCTAATTTGTACTTTTAGGGTCAAAATGAAAAAAACTGGTACCAAGCAAACGCATCTATCTAAAATCATGAAATTAGATGTGTACATTCCAATGTGGACCCGGAACATAAAGAATCTTTGAAAATTGTACTTTTCAATCACTTTGTCTGTAGCTGAATCAAGAAATTGCAATTGGTGGAAAATGTTTCTCCTTAATGACGCCTGACAATACACCTATTATTTAGGGCACATTTTTGAAGTTTCGACATAATAATATTTTTTTTTGTTTAACAAGCGCTTGCAAAAATCCCGATAGTCAAAAATTGAAAAAGAAAAAATACCTCAAAGATAAATGAAATCCCACTAACACAGATAAAGCAATTGAAACGAGTAAAAATACTATAAGTTCGGCCGAGTCGAAGCTTATATATACCACCTCCTTAAATTGTATTCCAAAGTATTATTATTAATTGCAATAAATTACGGTGCTTCATTATTATAATTTTAAATTAAAATTAATTAATTTTAAAGACCAATTACAGGACAAATATGTTTTTTATTGCTGTATAGTCCTTGTCCATATACATATATCAAAATAATTCTTCATATAGACAGCAATCTTCAAAAAATCACTTTATTTTACGTGTACATCGATAGAGGGTGATTCCACGTAAAGTGACCCTTTTTCACATAAAATTTCAAAATTAATTTGTAATTTAAAGCAACATAAATAAACATTCATAATTTTTATAATTCTCATAATACATATTTTTGATTATATTTCAAATCATCATTTCCTTTCCAGATATAGACTAGCGTCGTAACAAAATTTCTGTCAAAATGTCACACCCGTTACAATTTAAATATCCTATATTTCCTATATTCAGAAAGAGATGTCGGTAACGTATACTTTGGAAGAAAGTGTATGAACAACTCTTTTGATTAGCAAAAATTAATAAAATCATGTAATGGAAGAACATTACAGAATTCTCAAAATCTCATGATTTTCTTCAAAGCTAAGGTCACACCCGCTCTACTTTGTTGTATATCTCCAATATTAAAAACGCTAAGACATATTTATATTTGCAATAATATTCCAATTAACCTGACGTTTTCAATTTACAATATATTCAAAATCTCAGTAAATGATTATGGGAGATATTTAAACAAAAGTGTCATAACCGTTCCAATGGAGTCACACTAGAGTAAAAGTATGTATCACTCTATGGTGCGCATTCACGCTATAAAAGGATTTTACTTACCAAATATCAAGTAAATATACAACAGAAATCATTACTCCAACTGTAGACGTTTCGTTGGTACCATTTATCCCTATGTTCCCATGTTACCCCTTAAAGGCACAAATTTGAAAAAAAAAACTTTTTAGTTTACATGTCTACGCATTCAGAGGAATTTTGCAGCAGCCGTTTGGTACCATTTGTATCCCTCTATTCCATTTTACTCCTTTAAAAGTATGAATTTACTAGAATTACGAAAAAACTTTTATTTACTCAATTAGAGGAATGTAAACACCAAATTTCGTGTTTCTAGCTATTGTCGTTTGATAGGTACCATTTTTATCCCTTTTTACCCCATTTCACCCCCTACAAATAAGAACTGTTTTATGATGCATGTTTATGCTCTGAGGGGAATGCGCCTACCAAATATCAATTAAATATAAGCAGACATATTCAAGAAACTCCTTAAATACTCGAAATATTAGGGGTATTTCTTGTCCTTGTTAGGGACGGACGGCCATGGCTAGATCGTTTTAGAATTTTATGTCGATCAAGATTATAAATATAGTTTTTATATCGATATTTCAAGATATTACAAACGGAATGACAAACTTAGTGTACCACCATTCTTTGATGGTGGGTATAAAAATAAAAATCCCACTTACAGAGATAAACACCGAAAAGTCAATTCCACTTAAATAAGTTCAAATTCCCCCTTAAAAGGTTTTTTTTTGTTTGCGAATCTTGCAGGGTCCATCAAAGAAGTCCCACTAATAGACGATTCCCACTTATGCAAGTCCTACACATCCAGGTTTGACTGTATTTGACTAAAAGCAACATCTCGATTTTCATTGCAATCCAGAATCTAAAATGTTCAGACCACCAAGCGATTCTGGCTGGAACCAAGCTAGACGACACTAGGGTTTGCATTTGTCCCGGGATCCCGGGAAGAAAAAAATATTTTTTCTTTTTCGGTCGAGGCCGACAATATGATACCCTACACTTTCTACTCTACTACATTTCAATTCGGTGAAAATGTGAACGACATGTGTATGGGAGCTATATATAAATCTGAACCGATTTGACACATTTTTATCAGATATGTTTCTAGTTAAAATATGAGGTGTTGTACCAAATTTGATCAAAATCGGTTAAATTATGTGTACAATATATATAAATCTGAGCCGATTTGACCCATTTTCATAAAAAATATTTCTAGTTGAAATATAAGCCAAATTTAAACAAAATCTGTACGGTTTCTAGACCGGAAAAAGTCAAATCGGGAGCAACATTTGTATGGGAGCTATATCTAAATCTGAACCGAAATTAAAAAGCGTCAGTCTTCGGCATGAAAATCGTTTGTGTCTAGTTTTGTTAGAATCGGACAATAATGACGCCTATATCGTGATTACAAGAATAGATGGACAGACAGACGGACATGGTTAAATCGATTCAAAAAGTGATGTTATGACGATCGGTATAATAAACACTCAAACTCAGTCAGACTTTGAAACACAGTGCAAAGGAACGAGGTTGCGTGGAGCCACGCTAAGAGAAGAAAAACAAACAAAGTAAGCAACAATCGGTAACAATGATTGTTTTTTTTTCCTACCTCAAATTGAAATTGAAATTTAAAATAAATGAAAACTGGAAACATGCGTTATTAACGTGTTTCCGATTGTGTTTGTTCAACGTGCATTTTTCACTGCCATTTGTCTGCCACTCGGCGAGTGTACAACTGCCACAGAAGTTGGACATTGATCGGTGTGGACGGCGAAAGGAGCAGAAATCGAAACATGACTTTAGGGCACATTCGACACAAGCGGCAGCAAGTTATTCTCGTATTGTGGTTAGACTTACCACGAATATTGTATTTCTATTAAAAACAGTCAAAGCAACCAACCAACAACAACAACAACAATGTTGACGGTGAAAACAAAATGAATATCGAAGAATTGCGCCTTTGCAATTTCTCTGCAATTGAAAGACACCCATTCAATCATCTAACGAATCGGACGGAAATCATTGAATCATATCGAAACGAAGCAACAAAGACCATAAGAATTGTTCGCATACCTACGAGTACAAGTACTCGTAGAAGACAGAAGAAGTAAAAACTTTCAATATTTAGTTTTCAATTTCTGTTCAATCGTCGAGTGGAAATATGTCTTCTTTTCGTCATTGGTATGCAGCTGTATCCACCACAGCTTGGGAGGGTGTTCAATTAGAGTTTCCGTTGGCCAGCTAGATGTGCTAACTGCATCGGATGCACTCCAATGGAGTTTGTTCAACCGAACGGACTAATAGAGTATCTTTGTATCTGCTCAAATTTTCCCATGGGAAGAATAATGAGACAATTTTTCAAAACTTATCCAAGCGAAGAATAATCAACACTGTAGCCAATTAATCTACCATCAATCGACGACGACTATTTAAAATTAGATGTTTATAAATCCCTTTGCACTGTTGGACTAGCATCTTGAAATTTGTTACGTACATTTCTCATATTGCGTGAACCCGCACCAAAAGCAACTTGTTTGGGGAGAGAGACCAAAAATGGTAAAATTGTACCAATCAAACGTCTGAATCTGGAATCATTAAAGTGAGTGTGTACATTAGGTGGGTCGATTAAATCTACGGAAAATTCTAAGAACACTTCTCCAAAACGCTCGTTTTTAATTTGTAATATGCCAGTATTTTAACCCATTAATTATCGAATTTATTTTCATAATAACTACTACAATAATAAAAATATTTATTTTAGTTTATTATTATTTTATTTTCTTCTTTTCGATCACTTGTGCCATATAGTTTAATAATCAGGAATTGCATTCATATTGAACATTATCAAAAAGTGTGAATACCCGCGTTGAAATAGTGTACACGGACTTGTACGATGGACTAAAAGTTGATATTTTACCCGTATTGGACATACCTAAAATAAATTATTTTTTCCCGGTAATTCCCGGGAATGGAATTTTTCATTCCCGTTTTCCCGGGAAATGAAAAATGTCCGGGAAACCCCAAACCCTAGATGAGATTGAAAATGGGCGAAATCTGTCCAGATGGAAAAATTTTTCCCTAACAAGGACAAGAAATACCCTCAAAAACCCCTAATATTTAGAGTTTGAAATGGGACAAAAAGGAATAAAAATGGTACCAATCAAACGACAATAGCTGATGTGTACATCCCTCAAATCGTTTATGATGTTTCGAAATTTCTGAAAATGAGATGAAATAGGTACTAACCAAATGGCTGCTGCTAGAATCGTAAAATTCGATGTGCACATTAGGGTGTGTTGATTTTACACAATTTGTGGTGGAATGCTTTCCCTTTCTCAGATATATTTCTATTTATGTGATAAAATTTAGTTTAGCTCGATAAATCGTCAAAATATAAACTATAAATATATAAAAATACTAAACCTCTGACCATTTATCGAGCTAAACTAAATTTTATCACAAAAATAAAATCATATCGGAGGATGGCAAAGCATACCACAGCTTTTCATAACTAAACGCTTTTAAAATATAAAAAAAAAATATTTTATTATACCCTCCACCTCCAGGATGGGGGTATACTAACTTTGTCATTCAGTTTGTAACACCTTGAAATATCGACCTGAGACCATATAAAGTATATTCAAAAGCTATAGGAAAGTTAAAAAAAAACATAAAATGCATGAAATCTTTATTTGAATCGTTAGTACGGTCCATATAATTTAATGTTTGAAGATTATTTCATGCAAATGTTGACCTTGACTGCGCCTCAAATGGTCCATCCGCTTAGTCCAATTTTGGCATTTCCACGTTTTTGAGTAACAGAGACCCAATTGCTGCGAACGGCGACGAATCGATAATTGATGGTCATCATTAACACTGGCCGATACAGCTGCGATATTTTCTTCAGTTCGCACTCTACGTAAGCGTGTTGGTGGTTTAATGTCCAACAATGTAAATTTGGTGCGAAATTTAGTCACAATAGCCCGAATAGCAGCTGCAGTGGGTCGATTAAACTGAGCATAAAATGGAATCGCGCGATGAACTTTCTTAACAGAGCACGCATTTTGATAATACAATTCAATAATTTGCAAGCGTTGTTCGTTTGTAAGACGATTCAGGGTTAAATTTTAGACCAAACTGAAGATGTTTGACAGTGAAACAAAACACGAAACGTGCGTCAGCTGTTTAAACCAGTGTTGCCAAAAAGATAATAGATAAAAAATTACCCTTTATGTATATTCTTAATCGTCATAAAATTCTAAGACGATCTAGCCATGTCCGTCCGTCTGTTGAAAGCACGCTATCATCTAATAGTCGTAGATCGTTTGGGATTGAAACTGGGCGAAATCGGCCCAAAGAGAAAATTTTTTCCCTAATATTTTAGAGTATTTAAGCATATTTTTTCACTATTGTACTTACTTGATATTGCGTATGCACATACCCCCGATAACAAAAACGTGCACCGTAAAACGATTTTTATTCCTCTAATAGTATGAAATTATTTATTCCAAATTCGTACTTTTAAGGGATAAAATGGGAATATAGGAATAAAAATGGTACCAACCAAACGGCTCCACCTAGAATAATGAAATTCGGTGTATCCCTTCTTCTGATTGCGAAAACACGTAAAACAGAAGGATTTTTCGAAATTGGTCATTTTTGGAGTTCAAATGAAAAAGGGGATAAAAATTGTACCAACCAAATGACCGCAGCTAGAGTCATGAAATTCGGGATATACATTCCTCTGACTTTTTTTCCAAATTCGTACTTTCAAGGGATACAATGTGTACAGGGGATAAAAATAGTACCAACTAAACGAATACAGAAATTCGGTGTCTACAACCCTCTAATTGCGTATACACGTAAAATAAAGAGATTTTAGATAGTCGTACTCTTGGGATAATGGATTTTCAAAATTTGTACTTTGGGAATTAAAATAGAATGAAATTACACCTGTACCAACTGTAGCACCCACTACCTATTATTTTTTTAATTGACTTATTATTTTATTATATTTTCCTGTAATATTACTGCACTTCTACGAAAATCGACAACCTCTGGGGAAAGCAATCCATGATGTAGGGTACATAAACTTAACGCCGTTTTTACTTGTTTTTTTATTAAAATTAGAATTATCGTCATAGGTACCTTTATTATTTTGAAGTATAAGCCCGATCGAGGGGACTAATACCTTAAATTTAAGGTCATTTCCAGGGCTGCAAATGTATCTTTCACGTAGAAACAGTGGTTTAGTAACGATCGTTAAGGAAAATTGAAAAATCCTGTTGATCCACCTCCTTCATCCACAAAACTTACTTGTGCCAATTTTTTAAGATCAGACTATAATTGCGACCTGTACTTTGATTACAACAATAGATGGAAAGACGGACAGAAGGACATTGCTAAATTGACTCAGAAAGTGATTCTAAGCCGATCTGTATAATAAACGATCTGTATAATAATCGATTCCTTTTGGGTGTTACAAACAAATGCACAAAGACATAATACTCTCGTGGAGTTATAAAAATGAAGCCACAGCTCGCACAGAACTCGTCTCCGCGACCGAATAATATCACATTTTTCTGTTTTCAATTGCATCCTGCTAATTGCTGGATTTTTATATTTGAGTAGCATTACCTTCATATAAAATGTTTGGTACAAATATAAATTTTTGTACGCAAACATATTGCTACAATTTTTTTCTCCGTGTGGACACTGCTCTAATCTCAATGCGATCTCTGTTCTAAATATATACTCGTTTCCAACCCATATGTTATAGAGAGGACACTAATTGTCAGCGTGTACGGAAATGTTATTCAATTACTTTTATTCGTGTCCACGGCTTTATACGATTTGCTTAAAGCGAGACAAACAAACAAACACTTTTACTTGTATTTTCGTTTTGCAAATTTTCTGGTATCTTTCTTTTTTCTGTTTTTGGTGTCACTTGTCTAATTGAAAATTTCATCCAACTTTTGTTCATTTTCAATTATATTAATGAACCGTAAACACTTTTTAAAAAAATAATTCTTCGTGTTCATCATCGCTTTCATTATGATGTTGGTGTTGGTGTCGTCGTCACCTTCGTTGTTAAGGTCTTAATAAACTATAATAACTTTATAACAGCTTTAAAGTATTTTATATGTGGGCTCTATAGAAATCACAAACTAGCAGACACTATAGTAAATATACATACACTTGCACAACCGTACAGTAGGTGAATACCAAAGTGGTACACTAGTTCTTGAACTGATGTTCTGAGTGTGTTTGGCCGAAGTCAGACGTAAACAATTTTATTGCAAAAATTTGTCAAAAAACACGTTCAATAGCACTGTTCAACAGCACTGTTGGAAAAGAGTAGGGACCCCATAATTATGAAAAGACATGTTGAGTAGATCATTTTTATAGAATAAAATTATAGTCCAGCTGGTCTGAGTTGCTTTTTACAGTGGGCCAAAGTTTTCATTTTTTGGTCGAAGGAGCACTGAACTGAGTGAAAAACGGTTGTAAGTTAATGTCTGAGATAATTGTTATGTCAGAACTATATTGTGGAATTTTATGAGGATCATTTTTGTTTAAAATCTTAACTCTAGCTCCTCTCTTTATCCTCTCTATAGGTCCTTTCAACAAGGACAATTAAGGATTAAAATGTTCAACAATAAAATACCGGAAAATTTCAGTGGGGGTCACCAAAGACACCAAAGTTGTAAATAAAGGTCTGCATGCTTAAATAGCAAAATTACACGTCAACTTATAAAACAAAATTACAAGGTTTAAAGTTCGTCCATGTTTTTCGGCAGAGTGCGCTAAACAAAAAACAAGCAAAAACGGCGTTAAGTTCGGCCGGGCCGAACTTTATATACCCTCCACCATGGATTGCATTCCACAGAGGTTGTCGGTTTTCGTAGAAGTGCAGTAATATTACAGGAAAATATATTTATTTTAATATAGTCAAACAAAAACAAATACAAATATTGAAAAAATAATTATATAAATAAATATAATATTTTAATTATATCAAACCATTATCTATTTCAAAAAGCTTAAATACCATAAATATTGGAAGATAGTGGGTGCTACAGTTAGTTGTACTTCCATTCTATTTTAATTCCAAAAGTACAAATTTTGAAAATCCATTATCAGACGTACATGTTCAAAGTGCAAAATAACCTAACTTCATGATTCAACCAATTTTTGCCGTAAAAGAAAAAGTTCGAATTTGGAAAAAAAAAAACTTTTTATTTTGCGTGTCTATGCAGTCAGAGGAATGTATACACCGAATTTCATTATTCCAGGTGTAGCCGTTTGGTTGGTACCATTTTTATCCGTCCGTACCCCTTGAAAGTACGAATTTGGAAAAAAACCTTTTATTTTTCATGTCTACGTAGTCAAAGGAATGTATACTCCGAATTTCACGACTCTAGCTGCGGTCATTTGGTTGGTACTATTTTTATCCCCTTTTTTCTATTTTGACCCCAAAAAGTACGAATTTCGAAAAATCAGTTTGTTTTCCGTGTCTACACAGTCAGAGGAATGTATACTCCGAATTTCATGACTCTAGCTACGGTCATTTGATTGGTACTATTTTTATCCCCTTTTTCAGTTTAACCCCAAAAAGTACGAATTTAAAAAAATCGTTTATTTTACTTGTGTATGCAATCAGGGGAATGTATACACCGAATTTCATTATTCTAGGTACAGCCATTTGGTTGGTACCATTTTGATCCCTCCGTACCCATTGTATCCCTTGAAAGTACGAATTTGGAAAAAAGGCTTTTATATTATGTCTCTACTCAGTTATAAGTTATTATTTCGTGTTTCTAGCTGTAGTCGTTTGATAGGTACCATTTTTATCCTTTTTTGTCCCATTTCACCCCCACGCATAAATATCACTTTATGGTGCGCGTTTTTGTTATAGCGGAATGCGCATACCCAATATCAAGTAAGTACAAGCAGACATATTCAAAAAACATACTTAAATACGCTAAAATATTAGGGATTATTATGGGTATTTTTAGTCGTTGTGAGGGAAAAAATTTTCCCTTTGGGCCGATTTCGCCCCATTTCAATCCCAACCGATCTACGACTATAAGACGCATTTATGGAAAACTTGAACGTTATAGCTCCTTTCGCTTAGATGCTAGCGTGCTTTCAACAGACGGACGGACGGACATGGCTAGATCGTCTTAGAATTTTATGACGATCAAGAATATATATACTTTATAGGGTCTCACGTCGATATTTCAAGGTGTTACAAACGGAATGACAAAGTTAGTATACCCCCATCCTTGAGGTGGAGGGTGTAAAAACAAATTGGATACTTTTGCAAAAATTTTCATTTTCGCGACAGATATGGCTAAAATGATTCAAATAATCCCTTAAAAAGAGGAGCTGGAGTGTTAAGAATTCTCTCAGACAATGCTTACAACATTTTTTCACTTAGAACAATACTCCTTCGACAAAAAATGAAAACTTTGGCCCACTGTGCAAAAAAGGCGTACTCAAGATGCCCTTTCAGAATTATAGGGTCGCTATTCTTTTCCAATCAAATTTGTTGGACAGTGTAATTTAAAAATAATAATAATGATTAATGATTATAGCTACCTTTGAAATCATAACAGAAGGGTAATATATCCATCTGTAGATTATATGGATCTATATGGACCGCGCTTGAATAAATATATATTGTATGGTGCCTAATAGGGTATCTATCTATCTAGTGCCTAATAGTATGTTTGACACAGTATCTCTATCACAGACATTTGCTTCATAATTTACCTTGATCCAAATGACTTCTGCAAAGAAATCACACTCTGAAAAAAAGAGAATACCAACTATCTAATATTTGGTAAAATTTAGTTACGTGGTGCACTTAAGACATTTTTCATCATCCAAATTCATAAATTTTCGTGAAATTAGGCCTTGATTTGAACTTGACTCTGGTTCAATCACACTTCATAACAACGGTTCTTTACACCTAGAGTTTCTTTGTGAATTCCCGTCCTAGAAATGCGAATAATTTTAACTCGCGGACTTCCCGGTAATTTTTAATAGAATCATTAGTGGATTTTGCACTGTTTATTTAAATCAAATATCTGTTACCACTATTTCATGTATATTTTTTATGAATATACAACGACGATTAAGCGAAATGATTTTTGACATTTCTCATTTGAAATTTACTATAATGTCCAAATAGGAGATGGGGTTTGAGAGAGGGAACCTACATTTGTTTGATAACGTTATGCAATAAAAAAGTAAAATTGTGAAAAATTGCTTAGCCGAAAAAAAATATTTTTTGTGGGCATGCTGATTCATAAAATCAACACATTTTATTAAACTTAAAATTTTTGTTCGCTCATTTCGGATATATTGGTCCGATCGTATTTATGATGTCTACGAATTACAATTTCACATAGAAACAATGGTTTAGGTAGGAACAGCCTTCAAAATGTTGGCAAAAATATATTTTTGCTGGCACGAAAAAAATCATAAAAAATAGAAAAACAAGCCAGGAAAGGCTAAAGTCGGGCGGAGCCGACTATATAATACGCTACACCACTCTCTGCGTATATATCTCGCTTTGATTACTAAACGCAGGTGTTTCATGGGAGCAATTTTATGTAGTTCATATAAATTATAAAGTATACTACAAATTCATCTTTAGTCAAATTGAACAAATATGGTAAATAATAGGGTAATTGATCCAATTTTCTGGCCGATTAGCCGAAGCCGAACGATTCATTATAGATTTGTTATAATTTTAAATTGATGTTGATAATAAGTATTCTTTTTTATGGAATCCAGTTCAATTTATGTAGAGGTTACCATGAATATTGTGACGAATATATCTTCTCTCGATTGAGTATTTAGTTTTATATTTCACAATTTTAGCTCTGTTCCTTTACGTACTTATTTTTACACATGTAATTTTTGCGAATTTTACTATATTGTTCATGTAAAAACAGTAATAGATATTTAAACAAGTAAGGAAAGGCTAAAGTCGGGCGGGGCCGACTATATGATACACTCCACTTTCTATCCGAATACAATTCAATTCGGTAAAAAAGTGTAAAGGGGAAGGATTTTTGTATGTTTCCTAATCACAAGCTAATATAATATTTGTATTGGGACTATATCCAAACATGGAATAAAGTGACCCAATTTCACAATAGATTCTACCAGCTCAAGTATAACGTATTATGCTCAAATTGAAGAAATTCGGTGAAAATACGTGGTTTCTGGAGCGTAAAAAGTCAAGCCAGGAGCGAAATTTGTATGGAAGCTATATATAAATCTTAACCGATCTGAGCCATTTTTACCATGGCTGTTTCTAGTGGAAATATAAGATATTTTGCCAAATTTGAAGAAGATCTGTTAAAATATGTGGTTTCGGGAGCGAAATTTGAATGGGAGCAATACGTTCTGACCTATTTTCACCGCAGGTCTTCTTAGTTTAAATATAAGATGTTGTGCCAAATTAGATGACGATCTGATAAAATATGTGGTTTATAGAACGGAAAAAGTCGAATTGGGAGCGAAATTTGTATGACAGCTATATATAAATCTGAATTGAACTAACAAATTTCCAACACAGGTGTTTCTAGTTGAAATATAAGATGTTTTGCCAATTTTGAAGAAAATCTGTTAAAATATGTGGTATCTAGAGTGAAATTCGTATGGGGACTATATCTAAATCTGAACTGATTTCCTTCAAATTAAATAGCGTTCGCTGTGCAAAGTTTTATTAGGTTCTGGCTACAATTGCGACCTGTAATATGATGGATGGACGGACTGACAGACGGACATTGCTAAATCGATTCAAAAAGTGATTCTAATTCTCGTTTCCTTTTGGGTGCTACAAACAAATGCACAAAGACATAATACTCTCGTGGAGTGTATAAAAATATTATGTAATGCAAAATAGTATACAAATTCAAATCCAAATCAAAATAGACCATGGGGTCTCCAAATGGAGTAACAGCCACTTTTACTGTGGACTGTCTTCATATCATTTAACCTAATCTAAAATATATATAAAATTTGAAGGTAATATAATTTTTCAAACCGTTCAAAAGCTATACTCAATCTTAATCATATATCAATCATTAATCAAATAACTGTTCGGAGTAATAATATATCAACTGAAAAGGAATTACTGTTGAGACCATATTAAAATTTTCAAACCGATGAACCATAGTTTGGAGGACCTTATATGCCATACAAATTATTAAGTTTTTCCATGATTTTCCAGGAGTTTTCATGAAAAGTATTATTCATTTTTTTTTTGAAGATATAAATTGTTAGTTTATACTTATACTTGTATTATTTGCCAAAAGTTATTTACATTCGGTTGCCCATGGATCCATCTCTTTGAGGTCGACTACCTCTTGAACTATCCTCGTATTCGAAAGATAAAACTATCAGAAAGATTAAATCGACTCCAGGTATATATATTCACGAGCTTGTCGATTTTAGCATATACTAAATGTTTTGAAAAACATTCGGCTTTGGCCGATGTTTAGGATTTTGGCGAAGTTCGTATTTGTGGACGTTTATTTTGATTTTTTGTGGTTTTTCAAGGTGATAGCTAAAACTCATATTTCTTGGAACATTTTAGAAGGAAAAAAATAGAAGGAATTAATACCTTTCTAATGATGCCTAAATGATGAATATAGGACGAAAAGTGAGGTTACTGACTCCATGTTTGTAAAATAATTTAATACAAGAGATGGATTTTCAGAGCCAACATTTTCAAACTCTTTTTACAAAAATGAGCGCTGTGGCGTCAATTTTCATCCGATGTTCATCATTTAGACGTCATTGACTGCCTCTTCAACGATCCAACAAAAACACAAATCGAACTAAAAAATGGAAGTTATTGCGGTTTTTATAAAAAATGCAACAAAAATTGCACAAAAATGTTAAAATTCTACCCTCTATTCTTGGTTAAAATGATATGGTTTGATAAGGCTCGGACCAGATTTTAATTTCTAGCAGGTTTTTTCTAAATACCATTCTCATCGTGAATTTTATTCAAGAAAAACCTGATTTTGAACGCGTCCAGCTCACGAACGGAAATGATAAAAACGAAATATTTTGGGAGAACACATAAGAAGCCACTCTATCTATATATATAAAAGAGTTGCGTTACTGACTGACTGACTGACTGACTGACTGACTGACTGACTGACTGACTGACTGACTGACTGACTGACTGACTGACTGACTGACTGACTGACTGACTGACTGACTGACTGACTGACTGACTGACTGACTGACTGACTGACTGACTGACTGACTGACTGACTGACTGACTGACTGACTGACTGACTGACTGACTGACTGACTGACTGACTGACTGACTGACTGACTGACTGACTGACTGACTGACTGACTGACTGACTGACTGACTGACTGACTGACTGACTGACTGACTGACTGACTGACTGACTGACTGACTGACTGACTGACTGACTGACTGACTGACTGACTGACTGACTGACTGACTGACTGACTGACTGACTGACTGACTGACTGACTTATCATTGATCAGCCCCCAGACCAAACGGCTCAAGCCAGGGTCATGAAATTTTCAGGGTAGTTCCCAAATATGACGTAGACGTCGACTAAGAAAGAGTTTTACGAAATTCGTACTTTTAGGGGATAAAATGGCCCAAAAAGGGATAAACATCGAACCTTCGTCCTGACTAAACGGCAGTAGCTATAAACATGAAATTCGGTGAGTTCCTTGCAATGACCATGCAGACGAGCTACAAATAGGGATTTTTCGAAATTTGTACTTTTAAGGGGCGAGCGGGATAAAAATGGTACCAACTACAGTATTACAGCTAGAATCCTGAAATTTGGTATGTAAATTCCTCTGACCATATAGAAACGAAGTAGAATTTGATTTTTTCGAAATTTATATTTTTAGGGGGCGAGCGGGACAAAAAGTGATAAAAATGGTACCAACTAATGTATTACAACTAGAATCGTGAAATTTGGTATGTAAATTCCTCTGACCATATAGAAACGAATAAAATTGGATTTTTCGAAATTTGTACTTTTAAGGGGCGAGCGGGACAAAAAGGGATAAAAATGGTACCAACTACAGTATTACAGCTAGAATCCTGAAATTTGGTATGTAAATTCCTCTGACCATATAGAAACGAAGTAGAATTTGATTTTTGCGAAATTTGTATTTTTAAGGGGCGAGCGGGACAAAAAGGGATAAAAATGGTACCAGCTAAAGTATTTCAGCTAGAATCGTGAAATTTGGTATGTAAATTCCTCTGACCATATAGAAACGAAGTAGAATTTGATTTTTGCGAAATTTGTACTTTTAAGGGGCGAGCGGGACAAAAAGGGATAAAAATGGTACCAGCTAAAGTATTTCAGCTAGAATCGTGAAATTTGGTATGTAAATTCCTCTGACCATATAGAAACGAAGTAAAATTGGATTTTTCGAAATTTGTACTTTTAAAGGGCGAAAGGGGATAAAAATGTTACCAACTAAAGTATTACAGCTAGAAACGTGAAATGTGGTATGTAAATTCCTCTCACCATATAAAAATAGAGTAAAATTAGATTTTTTCTAAATTTTTACTTTTAAGGGGCGAGCGGGACAGAAAGGGATAAAAATGGTACCAACTTTAGTATTACAGCTAGAATCGTGAAATTTAGTGTGTAAATTCCTCTGACCAAATTTGTACTTCTAAGGGGTGCGCGGGACGAAAAGGGATAAAAATGCTGTACAACCCATAAAGGGGGATACGGGACAACAAGGACTGAATGTGTTACCAAATAAAGTACATATTTTTAGGGGAAGCAAAAACACATGTTACCTATAGTGCTTTTTCAAAATGTGTACTTTTTGGGAAAGAGGTGCAAAAAGTTATAAACTGGCTGGTTGAATCTAGAAACATGAGATCGAGGATATAATGGTTGTAATTTTTTGTTCAAAACTTGGTAGAAAATTATACATACGAAGTAGTTCAGCTAACATAGTGCTTATCGACAAGCACATTCCTTTGACTGTGTGTGAGTGTTAGCTAATAGAAGGTTTCCAAATTACTATTTTATATTTATTTTTTTTATATCCACCAAAAGAAAATTAAATATATATATATATATATATATATATATATATATATTATACATATGACTCATTATTTTCACAAATATTTCTGCGTGAAATATAACATGTGAAATTTCAGCAAAAATTTATTGTGTTACGTTGATTATAGACCTAAAACAACCAAATTGCAAAATAAATAGTGTTCGTTCTTACTCCCAAAAAGTTGGAAAATTCAGTGAAAACGGAATGTTTCTTTCTTTCTTTATAATTTTGATTTTTACTTTAGACATTTTTGCATATATTGTTCACATGCATTTTATGCAAATATGCACAAGAAATGAAAATATGCATATTTTTTCAATTTAATAATCGTTGAAACGTAATTTGGTCCAAAATGATTTTTTCTATCTTAATCCTTCAAAAATATGCAAAAATCCGTGGTCTACATTCAACATATATTCTTGCTGCCCTAGAAGTTGCATTAGATGTTAACCGACATATTTAAGCAATCAAGTTTGGTAATAAAATCTTTGTCGACTCCAACAGACTTTAGTCTCTCCTTGCCTCTGGCAACGCTGTGAGAAAAATTAAGACTTACTTTAGATATGCAGTTTCATTATAAAAATGCCACAATTAAAATATTCATTTCCTTATTCGGAAAATGTGTGTAATTATGTTTCAATATTTACATTCAAATGTTTATTTGCGACAACTTGATTACGCAAATTAATGATGGATTAGAAAACAACAATATTTGTACAGTTGAAACACGCGTTTCAAAATTATGACACATTCTTTGTTCAATGGAATAGATCAACTAGAATTGTTTTAACTCTGCACACTACACACTTAATAAATATAACTTTTCATTACGGATGTAACATGCCTTGGAAAATTAAATTCTTAAAACCTAATTTCATGTCTTCTTATGGTCACGGTCTATCTGTCTGCTTTTATTGCACTTTTACTGATTCGAAAATTTTGTTTGTTAACAAAAACTACTTTTCCGTAATTTTTGCCCACTGTAGTTAAACCGATTGACAAACTGTTTGGAACAATTATAGATGATGATAGTTAAATTAGATTAGACGATGTAACGCAGAACCAAGTCGACTTAAACCTGCCTTAAACGAAACTTTGCATTTTCTTCGATTCCACTGCTTGCATTTTATATAAATAGACCTGGTGTTGGCGTCAGTTGCCAGCAAAACTATAGCAGCATGAAGTACTTCGTAGTTATTGTGGGTGTCCTAGCCCTCTTGGCCATGGCACAAGCCCAAGTGAGTATCGTGAATTAGATTTAAATGTATCAAATTGACTATCAATCCCATCTACCAATAGAATGAGGAAAATGAAACAACAACTGTAGACCCATCGGATGAGGATGGGGAATCTTCCACGACACCATCGCCTTCTCCACCACCGCCATCTAGACGTCCTGGACCACATGGACCACCAGGCTCAGGACATAGACCACATGGACCACCAGGACAAAGACCACATGGACCACCAGGATCGGAGCACAGACATCCAGGGCAGCAAGGGTCGGGAGAACGAAAGCCAGGACCACTAGGACAAAGACAGCCAGGACCACCAGGACAGAGACTACCTGGACTACTAGAACTCGGACAAAGACTGTCGGGACCACTAGCACTAGGACAAAGGCAACATGGACCAGGGCCGTTCCGCGGACCTCTCAGTTCTTTCCAAGATCATCAACAGCCTGGCTCCTTCCAAAGAGAACAAGAACAACAACACGAAAACCACGAACCCCAAGCAGGACGTCCTTTCGGTAATCGTTTCGGCCAACCTCAACAACAACAGCAGCGTGAACAGCCTGGAGCCGGTGGAAATCGTAATCCTTTGAGACGTTTACCAGTTTTGTTCGACTTTGGTTCTAGCAATGACTTTGGCCAAGGTAACATTTTTGGAGTCAACCCGAAGTTAAGAACAACCACCGAGGCCCCTTAGGAACAATGTTATAATGTTGCACTTACATAAGTACATATTTTAGAAAATTCATTTACTAAATTGTTAACTCCCGTTTTTGAGTTGCTCCTTCCGTTAACCTAAAGTTGTCAGTTTGTGCGAAATTTCACATCACATGTAACTCTGGGTTAACTCTAACGGATCTACCAGAAAACGGCGGTCAATAAAGTTTTTGTTGCAAAGTTATCAAAATCAAAAATGTGGTCTCTCAATAGGGATTGTCATAACTTTTATATTCGTCGTAGTCTCGGCGATTTTAAACGACATATTTATTCTTTGAGAGAGCTTGAAATTATTCTATTCGTCTATTAGTGTCAGTAGTCGTTTTGGAATGTATATACTTAACTAGCAATACCCGCTGCTTTGCACGCGAAAAACTAGTTATTTGTTATTAGTTTTATACGGCTCTGTTTTTGGGTAGTATTTATTTAATTTTCTTTTGGTGGATATAGATAAATCTAAAATAGTAATTTGGAAACCTCACAGTCAAAGGAATGTGCTTGTCAATGTGCATTATTTTAGATGAACTCCCTTCGTATGTATAACTTTTAAAATTTTCTATCCCGTTTTAAACAAAAAACAAGTAAGGAAGGTTAAAGTCGGGCGTGACTATATGATACCCTACACCTAGTCACCCTGTGAAGTAGGGTTTAATAAGGCCGTTACATTTGAACCGGGTGATGTCCTATACAGCTACAAGAGGAGAATATACTATAAATTGCATATCCCAATCCGTATTGGTAAGAAAATGAATGGGAGCTATATATAAATCTGAACCGATCTGACCCATTTTTAGCATAGGTTTTCTAGTTGAAATATAAGACGTTTTCCCAAATTTGATGGAAATCTGTTAAATAAGTGGTGTCTAGAGCGGAAAGATTCAAATTGGGAGACATTTATATGGGAGTTATATATAAATCTGAACCGATGTGACTCACTTTAGAGCGGAAAAATTTCGGTGGCGAAATTTGTATTGCTATTTGCTATATATATCTGAACTGATCTGTCCCATTTTCACCAGAACTCTTTCTAGTTGAAATATAAGTTGTTTTGTCAAATTTGAAGAAAATCTGTAAAATATGTGATTTATAAAGTGGGAAAATCAAATCGGGGGAGACATTTATATGGATCTGGCCTTTTTTTACCAGAGCTGTTTCTAGTTGAAATACATGACGTTTTGCAAAGTTAGAAGAAAATCTGTTAAAATATGTGGTTTCTAAGGCGGAAAGAGTAAAATCGTGAGCAAATTTTGTATGGGAGCTATATATAAATCTGAACCGATGTGGCCCACTTTCGCCATAGATGTTTTTAGTTGAAATATATGGCATTTTGCCAAATTGGAAGAAAATATGTTTAAATATGTGGTTTCTAGAGCGGAAAGAGTAAAATCGGGAGCAAATTTTGTATGGGAGCTATATCTAAAACTAAACCGATTTTCTTCAAATTAAATAGCGTTCGTCCTCATCCCATAAAACTTCGTTGTGCAAAGTTTCATTCAGTTCAAACTGCAATTGCGACCTGTACTTTAATTACAAGAATAGATGGACAGACGAACGGACGGACATTGCTAAATCGAATCGCTCACATATTCATTATACCCTGCGGTGTAGGATATAAAAATGTTTTCTAAATTAAGTTATCGAATTTTGGCCGGTTCTAATGAACAAAAATTGACATTTCAGAAAGGTTTGGAATAAATCAATGTTCATAACAGGCTCAGAAGCAACATTTACACGAAGCTCCAAATTCGTTTCAGCGAAAAAAAAAATGATTTTTTGCTGACAAGAAAAAAAAAACATAAAAATTAGAAAACAAGTAAGGAAAGGCTAAAGTCAGGCGGGGCGACTGTTTGATACCCTACACCACTCCCTGTGAATATACCATGTTGTGATTACTAAACCAAAGTATTTTATAGTGGCGTAATAAGTTAAATCCAGAGTGTTATCAACAAATCGGTAGGTGTATGGGCGGTGACAATATATTTGCGTAATGGTCCACTTATAAGGTCCATGGTAATATGAAGGTTTTACTGAAATTAGGTGGGACTGTTGTGTTTGAAAACCTTATTATATAATTTTCCGGCAAGTATTCCGAAAGTAAATATAACATGATGTGGAAAAATTTATCAAGATCGGATGACAAATGCAGATTTTACATCGGTAATAGGATAAATCGGATGGACACAACACTTGGGGTCTGTCCCAAAAACATGGGCCTATATAGGTTTCATTCATATATCATGATCTGCAAAATGTTATCAACATCCGATGTAAGATGTAGGTTCTAGAGCGGTAATAGAGTAAATTGGGGGCCCATTTGAGTCAGGTTATACCAAAATATGGACCCATATATTTCACTTTCATAGTAGCTGTTTCTAGTTGAAATATAACATGATCTGCAAAATTTGATAAACTTCTGAGGTAAACTATGTATTCTAGAGTGGAAAAAGTAAAAATGGGGGCCATTTGTAAGGGTCCCAAGATCAGCTGTAGTATGTGGGATATAGAGTTGTAATAATAATAAAAATTGTGGCCCATTTGTAAGGTCGCTACATTAAAAAGTGGACCCTTATAGAGGTCCAGTAGGAATTCTTAGTTGAAATATAACATGATCTACAAAAATTTATCAAGATCCCATTTAAGATGTGCGTTTTAGAGCGATAATAGAACATGGACTCATATAGTTGACTTTGATCAATATCCGATGTAAAATGTGAATTTTAAAGCAATAATAGTGTAAATCGGAGGTACATTTGTATAGGGCTTATATCAAATACCATATGGTCACTCTCACATTAGCTGTTTTTAGTTCAAATGCAAAACGATCCCTGTAAAATGACCCCATGTAAAATGTGTATTATAGAACAGTAATAGTGTAAATTGAGCGCCCTGGTAGTCGAGTTGGTAGCGTGCTCGGCTATCAGCGCGGGGGTCGATTCCTACCAGCGGCTCTGATCTGTCGCTGTAATAACTAGCTACAATGGTCTTAGTCACCCCGGCTCAATCCCTGGCCCCAAATTAGAATATAAATTTACTTTGTATTGTAATTCATAATAAATAAATAATATTGTAAATTATAGAGATATTTGAATGGAGGCTATACCAAAATCTGAACCGATTTCCTCCAAATTCAATACCGATCTCTTTGGCCAAAAAATAACATGTACAAAATTTAATGACAATCTGACATCAATTGTAGATTCAGCTGGCGATTCTAAGCCGATCGGTATACTTAAAGGTGGTCTAGATCGATTATTTCTGGATGTTACAAATAACCTAATCCACGAAGTGCAAAAAATATTACATAACATTCTAACGAAGAAAACAATGTAGAAATTATGATTGGCCATAGATTCAAAAATTCATGATTTTTTAAATCGTTGGCTAAAAAGCGCGAAAAACCTCTTTACTAATGGGTTATTCGACGTAAAGTTACCCTTCTTTTTCGACAAAATTACAAAATCAATTTATAATTTAAGAAAACACCGATAAACATTCGTAATGTTTATACTTTTCATAATACATATTTTTAATTATATTTCAATAAAATAATGACAACAATAGGTCTGATCATTCCCTTATCCAGATATAGACTGGTATTTTAACAACATTTCCGTCAAAATGTCACGCCCGTTACTATTTAAATATCCTATATTTCCAATATTCATAAAGAGGTGTCGGTAACATGTACTTTAGAAGAAAGTGTATGAACTTCTCTTCTAATTAGCAAACATAAATGAAGTCATGTAATGGAAGAACATAACAGAATTCAAGAAAATGAGTAAAACCACAAGATTTTCTTCAAAGCTAAGGTCACACCCGTGACGCTCTAGCTTGTTCTATATCTCCAAGATTTAAAACTCTACGACATATTTATATTTGCAATAATATTCCGATATGGGAGATATTTAAACATATTTAAGGAAAAGCGTCTCATCCGTTCCATTGGAATCACCCTAATTAGATAATTGTTTTATTTTATAGTACCTAGGATCTTGGGGAAGAAATTTGAAGAAAGTCTATGGATAAATTTATAACTTACGACCCTTATTACAGATGTTCAAAGAGTGTAATTACTTCTACATATCTATTTCTCTTTTCTTCATTGGTTAAAAAATGAAACAAAATATTTTTCGATTTTTTTTCTATTTCTTTTCTTTCGTGTTGCGGCGAAAAATAAGTGTTTCGTTGAATCGGGAATCCATTGTATTTATTTCAGTTTGCTTCTGTTCGTTCGCACTAATAAGATTTTTCATACAATTTAATTGTTTCAGCCAAGTTCCCTGAGAAACGATTCTCTCCTTTTGAAATCCGCCATCCGAAAATTCGCTTTTGAACTGATTAAACACAAAATTTGTCGACGTCAGACTTTGGATTTGATCGACTGTACTTGAGCGGGTATTCTTCTACATATATCTATATTGTTTGGAATTACATTCATATTGTATGTACACATATATTGTATATTTGACTGTATGTATGTACCTTTCTTTAGGAAATCGCAACCATGACCAGTGAAATTATTTCACTTCTTTTATTATCTCTACCTCGCGGTCGATCCACCCCCCGCCTGCCTGTGTATCTTTGCGCCTGCCATCATATCAATTTTATCTGTCTGTCGACTAGCTCTTCTTCACTTCTCCGCTTATTTATTTCATTATCACTTTTATTACGGCCTGATACTCGCATGTACTTGCTTACTTTCATAGCTTCAATTACTGCAATATTTCTAGAGTGGCGTCAATTATAGCTGGCTAGATGGCTGGCTGGCACCTTAAATACATAAACATTGTACTTTTGCTGTTCATTGTGGTTTCAAGTATTAATGTCAATTTTGTATTGGTTAGCTGAAAACACCGTTAACAGGTGAAAAACAACAAACCGAACATAATGTCTCAACTATTTTTGGCGGTGTACTCGCATGGTTCTTAAGTCTTTTGATTCAGTCCGTGTAGAAAACAATTTGTTGCTCGCGACCAGCGCATGAAAGTGAGACAGCCACGGTTTATTGAGCATGACTTTCGGATTCAATACATCGATTCAGGTTAAGCGATCTCGTCGAGTACTGTGTCAATGTTTCTTCTAAGCTTCAGATCCTCGACGAACAACCTTGTCATCGGAGAGAACTGTATCATATAATTTGCGTGAGATCTTGTAGGGTGGTGCTTAGGCTCACTAGCTTACACTTAAGAAACTCGATAAGGTAGCGCCGTTGAAATCCATTGGTTTTTCTTAAATGGATCAAGAAGAAAAATCTGGAGCACCACTAAGCTAGTGGCAAGAAACTTTTTTGTTAAGCGAGTAAATTCCATACACATCTTAAGTTAGCAAGCATAACACCGTACGACAATTACATTAATAGTTACACTTGAACCGGATGATATAGGTATGAAGCTATAGGAAAAATTGAGTTACTTGCCGTTTTCATCCTGTTGCCCCTTCACAGGACTACAACGTTACAAGGATACTTGTTCGCAACCTATGATAACAGTGTTAGTGTCAAATTAATGTGGAGAATGTCTATTAAAAATACTTTAAATATCATGTTTCTATCTGTATTAGTTCAGCATTTACATTTATTTCAAGTTTACCCCTTAGTTATTCATATCTGGCTATTTAAGAAACAAAATTTCAAATGGTTTCAAATAAGTATAAAAAATAATATTTGAAAAATTGAATCCTTTGGAAATTTGTAGTCCCTTGTTAAGGGGTAACAAGATGAGAAAATAAAAAACTAAAAACGCCAATTAACTCTATTTGACCTATAGTTTCAGATGTATATCATTTGGTTCAAGTGTAATGTGTACAGTGGTGGTCATACAATTAGAAACGTATCAATATTATTTGCATTTTATATCAGGAGTACCTACATAAAACAACAACAACAAACACTTATAACCAATATTGTAAATCTGACTTATTATTACATTTTCAATAGATATTTGAAAATGTAGATATATTCTTGAAAGGTTGAAACAAATTTTACTGAAAAAACTCCAAAAAACAATGGTCACGCAATTAGAAACGATCATAAAAAACAAATTTATTCAAAGTTTTAGTAGAAAACATAATAAAACTAAATGAAATAAGACTCAATACTTCGTCGGATGTCCTTTATATTTTATTACACAGGATAATCTCTTTGGCAAACTTTCTACCGAAGATAACGAACACATTTGAATATTAAAGAAGTTTGGGAGTCGATACCATCTTGACTCCGAAACTTCTTTAATATTCAAATGTGTTCGTCATTGTTTCTTAGAATTTTCGTTCTTAAACCTCTTTCTACATCTGCCCACAAGTTTTCGTTGGGATTTAAGTCCGCACTTTAGCTGGCCAATCTAAAACAACGATACTCGCATCCATAAATCATTGCTTCACAAGGCGTGAAGTATGCTTTGGATCGTTATCCTGTTGAAAAATATAAGAAACTGGAATATTTAGGAACGAAAATGGTTCCATTACATATTCCAGAATGTTTTTTCATCCCATATTTGCACTGAATTTTATTAAATATTTTCATGTGCTGAAAAAAGTATAATTTCCACTATTTAAAAGTGCGTTTCTAATCAGATCCTAGGAACACGTGTATCGACAGATTTTGCAATATCCTAACATGTTTACTGACATTTACACACGTAATATGTCAGAATATATAACGTGACCTATACAAAAGTGACACGCTTTAGAAAGTTATGAGAAAATTTATAATTTTAAAGCATTGTTTCTAATTGTATGACCGTAATACATACAGTGTAATCGAACTGGTTTTATGCCAATCACATATTGCCTTTTTCTTTTGGAAATTCCTATAGGCATTTTTGATCCAGATGTTCAAAGTTTATCAAATTTGTCTCCATTATTAGCAATAGAAGGCTTTTGTGATGTTCTTTTATTTTGCATTTTCGGAGACGGTTTATACTGAATGCAATAATCGACTACATACATATGTATCTAGTCAATTAGAGAAATGCACACACCGAATTTCGTGTCTCTAGCTATTGTTGTTTGATATGTACCATTTTTATCCCATTTTTATACCCTCCACCACCAGGATGAGGTTATACTAACTTTGTCATTCCGTTTGTAACACCTTGAAATATCGACCTGAGACCCTATAAAGTATATATATTCTTGATCGTCATAAAATTCTAAGACGATCTAGCCATGTCCGTCCGTCCGTCTGTTGAAAGCACGCTAGCATCTAAACGAAAGGAGCTAGAACGTTCAAATTTTCCATAAATGCGTCTTATAGTCGTAGATCGGTTGGGATTGAAATGGGGCGAAATCGGCCCAAAGGGAAAAATTTTTCCCTCACAAGGACTAAAAATACCCATAATAATCCCTAATATTTTAGCGTATTTAAGCATGTTTTTTGAATATGTCTGTTTATATTAGCTTGATATTTGGTATGCGCATTCCCCTTATAGCAAAAACGTGCACCATAAAATGATTAATATTTGTAGGGGGTGAAATGGGGCAAAAAAGGGATAAAAATGGTACATATTAAACGACAACAACTAGAAACACGAAATTCGGTGTGTACATTCCTCTAATTGAGTAGATACATAATATAAAAGTATTTTTTACATATTCGTACTTTTAAGGGGTAAAATAGGAATAGAGGGATAAAAATGGTACCAACCAAACGGCTGTACCTAGAATAATGAAATTCGGTGTATACATTCCTCTGATTGCATAGATAAGTAAAATACACCGATTTTTCAAAATTCGTACTTTTTGGGGTTAAAATGAAAAAAGGGGATAAAAATAGTACCAATCTAATGACCGCAGCTAGAGTCATGAAATTCGGAGTATACATTCCTCTGAGTGTGTAGACACGGAAAATAAACTGATTTTTCGAAATTCGTACTTTTTGGGGTTAAAATGAAAAAAGGGGATAAAAATAGTACCAAGCAAATGACCGCAGCTAGAGTCATGAAATTCGGAGTATACATTCCTCTGACTGCGTAGACACGGAAAATAGACGAATTTTTCGAAACTAGAGCTTTCAAGGGATACAATGGTACAGAGGGATAAAAATAGTACAAACTAAACGACCACGGTAGAATGATAAAATTCTAATTGCGTAGAAACGTCAAGGGGGTAAAAATGGTACCAACCAAATGGGCGCAGTTGGAATCATGGAATTCGGTGTATACATCCTCTAACTGCATAGACACGCAAAATAAAAAGTTTTTTTTCCAAATTCGTACTTTTTCTTTTACGGCAAAAATTGGTTGAATCATGAAGTTAGGTTATTTTGCACTATGTACGTCTGATAATGGATTTTCAAAATTTGTACTTTTGGAATTCAAGTAGAATGGAAATACAACCAACTGTAGCACCCACTATCTACCAATATTTATGGCTTTGAAAATATAAATATAAGAATATTTATTTTTTGAATTGACGTATTGGTAGCATTACCTTATAAGCGTGGTTTAAATAATTAAAATATTATATTTATTTATAAATTTAACTTTTCAATATTTGTATTTGTTTTGGTTTGGCTATATTATATATTTTTTTTAAATTATATTTTCCTGTAAAATTACTGCACTTCTACGAAAACCGACAACCTCTTTGGAATGCAATCCATGGTGGAGGGTATATAAAGTTCGGCCCGGCCGAAATTAACGCCGTTTTTACTTGTTCCCTATTTCACTCTCTACAAATAAGAATCGCTTTAGGGAAATGAACATTCCAAATATCAAGTAATTATAAGCAGACATATGCAAAAAAACATGCTTAAATAGTCCAAATATTAAGGGTTATTGGCGATATTTTCAGCCCTTGTGAGGGAAAAATTGTTCCCCGTGGACCGATTTTGCCCATTTTCATTCCTAACCGACCTACAACTATAAGACACATTTATGTGAAATTTGAACGTCCTAGATCATATCGAGCTTTCAATAGACGGATAGATCGTCTTAGAATTTTATGACGATCAAGAATATAAAGGGTGGTTAAATTTTAAGGGCCAATGTTGATTTTGATTAAAACACAAATTATTTAGTAAATTATTGTCATTTCTTTTTATTATGATAATATTGGTATGGTTCAATTATGTATGGAACAAAATATCGGTTATGCGGCCGCGACCTCGGCGTCACACCACCATACGATGGTCCAAATTTTCGATGACGCTGAGGCATAATTGCGGTTCTATGCCGTTAATGCGCCGAATTTAGCTCTTGAATTGTTGCTGGCTTATCGACGTAACCTTTTCTTTCAAATAACCCCAAAGAAAGAAGTCCAACGGTGTCAAATGACATGATCTTGGCGGCTAATTGACATCGCCACCTCGTGAGATAGCACGAGGTGTTTCGTTAGCTGTGTGGCAAGTGGCACCGTCCTGTTCAAACCACACATCGTCCACATCCATATCTTCCAATTAGGGCCATAAAAAGTTCGTTATCATCTCACTATAGAGAAGACCATTCACAGTAACTGCCTGACCGGCCTTATTTTGGAAAAATACAGTCACTCTTTGTAGGTGCATTGGTTTTTCGACAATCACTCTTGGATTATCATTCTCCCAAATGCGTCAATTCTGCTTATTGACGAATCCACTGAGGTGAAAATGTGCCTCATCACTGAAAATGATTTTCTTCAAATGATTTTTGTACAATCAAAATGCATATCAAAATGGGCGTTCATCCCATTCAACAACGGCCCTTACAATTTAACCACCCTTTACATACCAAATTTCAGTTTAGTTAGCACCATTGTTATCCCATACTCCGTAAAAGTACAAATTACAAAAAAAAACATTTATGTTGCGTGTCTACGTGGTCGGAGGAAAGTACACGCCGTATTTCACGATCCTAGCCACAATACTTCATTTGGTACCAATTGTATCCCTTTTTGTCCCTTAAAAATAATAATTTCGAAATATCAATTTATGTTGCAAGTCTACGTTGCAGAGAAATGAAAATACCGATTTCGCTTAAATTGCTACCATTGTTATCCCTTTTTGTCTTTTTCCTCCCTTACAAATACAAATTTCGAAAAACACCGAAACACACCGAATTTCATGTTTCTACCTAATGTCGTTTAGCCAGGACGAATGTACGATGTTTTCTCTCTTTGCCCAATTTTACCCCCTAAAAGTACGAATTTCGTAAAATCCTTTCGACATGGCTCCACGTCATATTTGGTAACTACCCTGAAAATTGCATGACCCTGGCTTCAACCGTTTGGTCTGGGCGCTGGTCAATGATAGTGTCAGTCACTCTTTTATATACATACACTAGGGCTGTTTTTCTTTAAGACTGGATAACTAAGCTGCGATAACAAAAATCTAAATAAAAAATTAAAATTTCACTCAAAATAAAAAATTCTGTTTTAAAATTGTCGCCAAAAGCAATATCAATGTGTGTGTGAAAAAAATCGAAAAAATAATTTTGAGTTAGAAATTAAAAGAAAGCAAGAAGACTGCTGCAAAAAGCAGATTTTCTGCTGAAAAAGTGACTGTAGTTTTTGTGAACAAAAATATACTAATATCTTATAAAGAAAATGATATCATGGAAGAAACAAAACGTTATCTTGAAACTTTAAGCATATTTATAGAATAGTATGACATATAAATACAAAGAAACGAAGAACAAATCTTATTTTTAAAATTGTTATGTTTATTTTTAATTAATCATTATCATTGCAGTATTTAACAAAAATATGCATTCAAATAACTCTTAAAAGAGTTAAGATTTTAAGATTTATTGTACATGTAATACAAATTATCGCGAACACTAAAAAATTCTAAAATTTTTCTACAAAATATAAGTTGTATACAATATTAACGATTATAATAATATATTTTCAGAAATATCTATCATATTTCGTATGTTTTCTAACCTATCGTATTAATATGGTTATTTTCGAAAAGATTTTCTATATATAAACTATTAAATGGGGCTATTCTGCGCGCATTAACCCAATGCAAGCCAATTGAAATAATTGAATTGAACAATACCTTTAGAAAGAAAGTTATTACATGTAACTTATTATTACTTGAAAGATAGTTTTTATTATAGTCATATTATCACAAGCTAATGAAATTGAAGTTCCGTTAGTCTGAATGGTTTTTAACTCCAGAACGCTCATTCTGTATCTTATTTTTATATATTAATTAACAGCAGTATTTTTTAGCAGACTGCAAACTCTTCAGCAGTTTGAATGCCGATGCAAAACTGTTGGTATGACAGAAGATCTGCTTTAATAGCAGATCAAAGTACCTGCTGATAAGTTGCAAACAATCTCTGATGTTAATAACAGACATTTTTTCTTAGTGGATATTATACTATTATAGGTCTTGTACTTTGTTACAACCTACAACATTTGAATTCCCTACTTGTGTTGTTCTAGCAAATGACTCTCAAATAGCGCTGTTTTTCTTCAAGTCGGGATAACAAGCTGCGATAAGAAAAACGTCAATAAAATTTAATTTTGTGCGCAAAATAAAAAAAATATTTTTTCGCATTGTCGCCAACTACAATTTGTGTTGACTTAGCCTCGATAACCATAATTTTGACTTACACTGGATAATTATCCAGGCTAAGCCCAAAATTTTTAACACAAAATTATTTTTTTAAAATTTGTTTTTACACACATATTGCTATTGATATTGCTTTTGGTGACAATTATAAAAAAATATTTTATTTTGGGTGAAATTTTAACATTTTATTTAGATTTTTGTTATCGCAGTTTAGTATCCAGTCTTAAAGAAAAACAGCCATAACAAGTAAGTAAGCTTCAGTCGGCTAAACCGACTTATATATACCCTCACTCTCAGAGAAGTTATAAGGAATTAAATTTTCCTTAGGACAGGATGATTTGTGTGGAAGGTACATAGCATAGAAGGTGACATAGCTTCCACATTTATAAAACAATTGTATAAACATGATTAAAAGCATAGTGGATTCCATGCACCAGTATGCAAGTGATTTAATTTTGATTTGAAGAGGTGTGGTTAATGCGTAAATATTTTTGAGCTTTAAGGTGCTTATAAAAACATTTTCAAATATCTAATTGCAAATGATTTTGACTACCCGTATGTATGTTATATCGGTTCTGATTTAAAAAAAGTTTAAATCACTTTGTGTGGGAGGTACCAGAATGGGTGTGGTAATATCGCCCATATTTCAGGTGAATGTAACTTCTACAAAAGCATTGCCAAATATCAAATTCACAGTATTCCGATTGAAGTTATATCAGCTTTAATTTTACATAGTTTTTGGTGATTAGTGTGAGCGGTACTGGAAGGGGAGCGGCAAAACCCGCCATATTTTGTATACTTACAGTGATTATAAAAACATTTTCAAATACCAAAATATAGCGGATTCCGAAAATACATGTGGAAGTGGTTTTAATTTAACATTGGAATATGGACTATTTGTGTGGGAGGTACCAGAAGGGGCGTGGCAATTTCGCCTTCGAAACTATGTTTGTAAACTATGTTTGGGAAAAATATCTTTCAATGAGTTACATTTTTTCTGTCGCAGCATAGTTATACAGTCTTAAAGAAAAACAGCCATATTGTATACAATGAATTTGTTAATCAAAGTTCTGAAATGAAAAAAAAATAATCAGTTGTTGAAGCGACACTACCTTGAATAATTTTACCATGGTAACAATCCCATCTAGTCAATGTTGAGAGCAATGTTACATCTTCGTATTTCATTATCTGTGGAATATTGTTGTGGCAGTAGCAGTGATACAAGCCGACCCAGAATTATCGGCGTCGACGGCGTTACTCAAAATGGGTCGGCGGCGGCGACCTACAACAACTTTAGTCGGCGGCTGATTTACCGGCTCGTTCTGTCATTCACCCCTATTACAAAACAATTTGTATTGGTTTTTAATGCTGTTTTTTATTTTTGGCAAGTATTTCAATATTCGTTCATATTAGCCGATATTACCCAATGCTGATGATTTCATATTATTATCCCATAAAATTATTATTTGGAAGTGGGAATCCATTCCCTAAATTTTTATAATAATAAGGCTGATTTTCTTTAAGCCGGAATAATAAGCTGCGATAACAAAAACCTTAATAATAAGTTAAACTCAAAATAAAAAAAATATTTTTTCACATTGTCGCCAACTACAATTGGACTGTTTTTCTTTAAGACTTGATAACTATGCTTCGATAGCAAAAACCTAAATAAAAAGTTAAATTTTCACTATCAATGTGTGTTTTAAAACAAATTAAACAAATATGTTATAAATTTAGGACTTATCCTGGATAATTATTAATTTTTATAATTATTTCAAATTTATGGTTACGGAGGCTAAGTCCAGTTCAATTTCAAGCAAACTACCATAGATGAGTGGTAAATAAGGTAAGGTTTTTATTGCAGTCTGAGAACAATAAAAAGTCGACTTGGAATATAACATATAGTGTTGACTTTTTCGGGACTTATCCTCGATAACCATAAATTGGACTTACACTATTCCATAGCTAGTCATTAGTCATTTGTATTGAAAGCAATATATTAGAGAACCGTATTTATTATAAATCTCGATTTTATGCGTAGACAATTATATTTTTCTCGAATTTGGGTGATTTTTGGCTATTTGGTGGTCGATGTCAAAAATAAACTGGCATCCCTGCCACTAGCCGTCTTTTGTGTTTGTTATGTTCTTACTTTCATTTGCCATTGATTCATATCAGTTCATTTTATTTAAATCACGCAAAATACGATGATGCTTATAAAACAAATCAACGCTCTGAAGAATGGAATTTTGAACAAATATATCTGGCAAGTTCAGGATACGAGAAAGTCTAATTTGTGGGGATATGTCGCAATTGCGTTCAATCGAGTAGATGTCGACCGGCAAAGGTTGGTGGGTCCTGATCGTTTGTGTGCCGAGTGGGTTATTAAAAATGGTGGAGCTGTGCGCACAGTAGATTCCCCCAATCGCCTTATTAAAGACTACAACACACTACCACCCGAACATAATAAATTTAAAATCAAAGCGGTGGATGGATCAGGATCGTCTGTGATGAAAATTGGTTTGGATCACTTCAAAGGATGTAACCACATTGATACGGTTATATTTCACCAGTGCAAACATTTGGAATCGGATGGACTGGATGGCTTAGTCCATCTCAAGAGTACTCTTAAAGTTCTACAAGTTTCCGAATGCGACAATATCAGTGACGATGGTCTGGCAATAATTGAGCAAATGAATAAATTGGAAATGCTGCGTATATCCAATATGCGTTATGTTGAAAACATAGACGTAGTAAAATCAAAACTGAGCAAAGCATTGCCAAATTGTCATATTGAAATAAATAAGTGATGACAGTAGCGGTCGCTGAACACTGGACGCTGGCCATTTTATTCATTATTCTATTTTATAAATTATATACGCATGTATTATGTACGTATGTATATATGCACGAAATGCCGAGTAGTGAAACATTTCGTCCTGAATGTTTCGCGGAAAACGACCTCAGATCTCAAAAAGAGAAAAACGAACTATTTACGAATAAAACAAATCACTTAAGCTTTATAAATGAAACAAATAAATAATTATTTTATTAAAAAAATCATTTATTTATGAACTGAAAACAATGCTGCAATACGATGACAACGATAAGAGTACAATGTAGATGAACTGAACTCTCTGACACAATAAACATATTCGTCGAGTTCTTTCGATATACAGAACAAAAATTTCAAATTGAATACGATTCAAACGATAAATACGTAGATACATATATTTAATGAAATACATAGCTCAGATGTGGCAGATTATAAAAATAAATAAGGACAATTCCAAATGAAACAAAGCGAGTACAAAATTCTGAGATTTTTGTGATAATTACAATTGCTAATACTTTGGTAACTCTGAGTAACGTGGTGGAGTTGACCATAACACACTCGAATTACGTTTCAATTGACGGGCATCGATATTTGGGAAAATCTGTTTCAGATCGGGCGTCATTGGTTGAACCGAGAAGAAACTGTCGATGTATCCCGATGGAGTGTACTCCTGCTTTAGAACACAGGGACCGCGTTTATGACCTACAGAGAAAGAAGACGGGTCCATTGTAATGACAAATTAGTATCGGAACTATGTAATGTACTTACTTCGGCTCCATGATGGCGGAGGCGGACGTTTGTATGAAACTTTGTCCTCGTCATCGGTAGAATCGTCTTCATGTAACATATCAAATGTGTATTTCGAAGATGTTTTCGGTGGGGGTGGCATCATCCGTTGTTTGGCACTCATTTGTTGCTGTTGCTTCATATGTAGCAACATCTCACGTTCCTTGGCGGCCTTAAGTCGGGCAGCTTCCTCTTCCTGCTGCAATCGTAACTTACGTTGTATTTCCTCCAACTCCCGTCGCTTTTGCTCTTGTTCCTGCTGTTTCAACAAACGTTTCTCCTCTCTTTCTTTGGCTAATTTCGCCATGCGTTCCGCCCGCTCGCGTTCTTTAGCCTCGCGTTGCTGAGCAGCCAGCAGATGCTTTTGTTCTCTTTGTTTTTTGCGTTCCTCCGCCAAATTGTGCAGTCCTTTGCGGAAGTCATCAGCACTATTTTCGCGTTGCAAAGTTTTCGCCGACACGGTGGAACCACTTCTGTGTAGAGTAGCACTGGCCGACTTTGTCAGAGATGTAACCTTAGAAGCACTTGTGGGCACTTTCTTGGCGACAGCACTGCCAGTCGATGTGAGATTTGAACTTTGTGTTGGTGTAAGGAATCGTCCAAGTGCAGGCGCTGGTAGCTTTCCAATAACTGGTGTTGTTGCATTCTGAAAGATGGATATATTTTGTATTTGAATAACTTTCCAAGCACATTTTGATAGCTGTTCTGCGATCTCGTCCTATTCTAATAAAAATTTACAGGTTGAAACTAAATTCTATGGGCAATATACCGGTATTCGAATTTTTATTTATTGCGAAATAAGTATAAATTTCTAACGAAAACAGGATTTTAAAATAACGTGTATTATCTTTCGATTGGTTTCTAGAATTCTTGCAACTACTCTGTCCAGATTCGTGATTTGAGCAGCTGCGAATTCATATGCGACCCTTTTAACGAAATTGTAATATTTTGAATCTTACCGTGGGTGTAACATTTTCCTTCTTATTGCGCAACGGACGTTTTGTTTGTTCTGATGCAGCGGCTGCAGCATTCTCGAAGGCTTCTACGCGCATTTTCACTGGACTTTGAGCCAAAGGACTGAAAAATAAATTAAACCGGACATTGCAACAATTGTGGACTTATTTTAATATATCAAACACTTACTTAAAGAGTTCGTTAGTTCGCGTGGGCATTTTATAATTAGCTTTGGCGGACCCAGTAATTTTCGATGTAGCCGCCTTCGCAGAAGTTATCTTGGATTTTGTAGTCGGTACTGGAGGTTCAAGCGACTCATCTTCCGTAATGAGGCTATCGTCATGTGCTACAGACGAGTCCTTGGCGGTTTCAAATGACCGTTGACCAGCGCCATCATCATCCTTATCAGCTTTCGAGGACGAGTGGACATCGAATGTTGCATCGCCCAGATTGACACCATCCGAGTGTTTATTCAATGTTACTGTAGCATTTGGATTTCCATCAAGAACAAATGTTGTTTGTCCGGGAGCTACTTGGAATGTGGTTTGAGCTGGATTTGTACAGAATGTGGCATCGCCAGGTGTGGATCCCAAAGTCATTGTTGCATCCGGTGCTGGACCTGGTCCAAGATTTACAGTCTCATTAATAACGGCCACCTTTGAATTGCGAGATGGCGGCGTTTCTACAGCATCTTCATAAATAGATGCGCCACGTTTAGTTTCCTCGGCTGGTGCTGCCGCTTCCGTTGATGCACCACCATCATTCTCGTTATGTGACATTCGCATACCGGTACTTCCTTGGCGAGTACGTGAAGCCACGGGAGATGGTAATGGTTGACGATCCAAATCACTGAATCGTTCGACTTTGATGGGTCGTGGAGCCTCCTTCTTTTTGCGTGGCTTTTTACCAGCAACCGATGCTGTGGTAGAAGACAGTATACTGCTGCTGGCCACTGAGGACTCTTCAAGAGTTGTAATTTCCGATTTGGCTGTTGCTATTGGTAGTGGTAGATTATCCGGAACCTTGAATGTAGTGTCTTCGGGATCTTGTTTTTCCTCTTGAGGTGCAAGACTGACTTTTTCGCGCTTGATTTTAATGCGTAGATGGCGAACCCCATTATCGGTTGAATCAGATGCGGTACCTAAAAGAAACAGAATTATAGATGTCAATAAAATACGTAAGCCTCACGTGACTTTTTTATACCCTTCACCAGGATATAATGCTTTTATGCATTTGATTTGATTTATTTATTTCAACTTGTAATTCAAAGCCATCGGGCCAATTAACATGGCTAAAAAAACTACTCAACAACTTTGTACCGGTCAATTTAGAATCACTTTCCGAATCCATCTAGCCATGTCTGTCTGTTCTTGTAATCAAAGATGAGGGCATAATTATTGAAACAAAACATAGCACAAATGTCTTTCAGTCTCCTTCAAACAAAGGAGCTATTTCCAGAATACGAATACGTCTATGACGCACGAATGGTATAAAATGAAGTTCACATAACCTCCGATTTTCAAGTCATGCCCAACGTGACATTTTCTATTTTCTGCAATCGTATGTTAGCAGTATGAATATATAACCCGGTTTTTTTCTCACTACTTTGCGATAGAGCAGAAGTAAGTTCAAAAATGCAATATCGTATTTCCACCCCCACCAAATTTCATTCTTGATTCAAATTATAAAAAAGGGTCTGACAGAAGCTTCCGCCGCACAAAAATTATTTTATTAACGTACAAGGTCTTTTCGGAAACGCATAACTGCAGTGATGATTTTTTTCAATTTACAATTACAAACGCGATCAATAAAAAAAACTAATAATAAATTTAAATTGTACATTGGACGATATTCCAAATGAATCTGATGGACTGTGGTGATTCGTTTCCAAAAAGACCCATATTTTGATGAATTCGAACCATCCGCCGATGGTTCGTTTCTATTGCGTTAAAACGTATATAAAATATTTTATAACGACCGATTTAATATAAATCGCAACAACTTATACGAATATGTTGATCTGTGGTCGGGCTTTATTTGTTGTTGTAGCAGCTTTTAGAGGGAGCTGAGGTGATAATCCTTAAGTCTGAATTGTACTAGACTTCGTTCCGGCATGTATCCGATTATCCCGGGAACCTTTGTTCATCATCGTTCTCATGTTGTCCGGCTGTTATTTGCATCTTCTTCAAGGTTGATGTTAATGTTAAGGGAATGGGATGTTAATCGAGTTGTACCCCTATCCTCCACTAGGGGCGCTGCATTATTTATGTTAACTGCCATGTTATGTATCGCTAATGGCTATTAGTTTCTTCCCTGGACCTTGGAGCAATCGAAATGACTATTTTTATGTGAAAGTGTGTTCGGATGAGAAAATTGGCTGCAGAAACTCTTCATGTCGATTATGCACGCTGACGGATTTGCTGCGGATCGGATTGACTCGATCCGCACTCGACTCACTTTGTGAGGAAAATTGTATTCATGTCGATTATGCACGCCGACGGATTTGCTGCGGATCGGATTGACTCGATCCGCACTCGACTCACTTTGTGAGGAAAATTGTATTATGTAATCCGTCGGATGACTGCATTACCAACATAAAGTCGATATTACATTACAGCTGTCAAATTGACATTTATAAGCAAATGACAAACAAAAGTAACCAATAAAGTGCGCTGACATATTCTTAGATTTGAAATTAAATAAAATAACATTTTATAATGTATTCATCAATTGTTTTTTTTTATAAATTTGGAAGAAAAAAGTGGCAATAGAAGACAGGTACGGAACAGGGCCGTAAGTGTTTTCAAGTTAACCGATGTAATGTAAGTAGAAAAATTCCTTAAGTGAAAAGTGAATAAATTTTATATATTTCCACAGGTTTGTGAAGCAATTTCGGTTAAAACAAATAAAAAAACAACCAAAAAGTACTTTATCCGCATCAAATCAGCGATGATTTTCTGTCGGATATTTTTGTATGTGAAGTGAGTCGCATGAGGAATACATAATACGAATTTTTCCGCAACGGCATTACCATCGGCTTATATAATACCAAAATACTCAACTGCGGAAAAAATCCGATCCGCAGCCATCCGTCGGCGTGCATAATCGACATGAATACAATTTTCCTCACAAAGTGAGTCGAGTGCGGATCGAGTCAATCCGATCCGCAGCAAATCCGTCGGCGTGCATAATCGACATGAATACGAATTTTTCCGCAACGGCATTACCATCGGCTTATATAATACCAAAATACTCAACTGCGTAAAAAATTCGATCCGCAGCCATCCGTCGGCGTGCATAATATTTTTCTTGTAATTTAAGTAAGAAGGAAATCATCAATATTTTCGCATAGATACCGTGGAAAGAAAAATCAAAGATCTTAGAATCTTTTTAATCGTTCTTCAACTTTCTTGTACAACTTGTTTGGCCAAAACTTTCACAATTTGTAATTTCCTTTTATACAAACGGTTCTTGCAACGAAACAACATATTGGAAAATAATCAACCAAAATTAGGGCTGTTTTTCTTTAGGTCGGTATAATTGAGCGCTATAACAGAAACTTTAATAAAGAGTTCAAACATTAATAGTTACTTTTTTTTTGGGGGGGGGGGCGAACAATTAAAAATCGGCTTCCAGTATATTCCATCGAAACCAGCTAAATATGGCATGAAAGTTTGGTGGTTATGCAAATACAAATTATCCCCTAAGAGATCAAATATACACAGGAAAAACTATTGACGGTAATCGTGAAGTTTATCAAGGATAATTTTTTATATCATATATTGTGATAATTTTTTGCAATTTTGACTATCGCAGAGAAAATTTGATCAATGAACGCATTGTTCTTGTTGGTCCTGTTAAAGGATAATTAATAAGTAAAAACATATTTTTGTGAATGTTTAGTATTTATTACTTTTACACATTTCACATATATAAAAAAAAAGATAATTTCTCCTGACGAAGTTAGCAAAAACAACAAACGAAACGTTGAGAAGTGAAATAAAACAAATATTTAAAATAAGTTTATGTTGACATTTTTGGAATTAGCTAAGTCGAAAACACATTTGAATATATATGAATGTGTGTGAATTTATATTTGCCGTTTAGTTGTACGCAATTATTTATCGGTTCTAACATAACAAACATTTCCATACAAACATATCGAGCCCTTAGCGCGGAATTATCGTAAGCGACATTTTTTGAAAATATTTTTTATTTGAACTGGGATATTGTCCTGGCTCAAGACCATTTTGCTTCTATATTTAATAGAATGCAAATTTATTTACAAATGGCATGGTGACATTTATTACTTGGCTGCAGACTACCACGATCATGATTTCGACCATGTCAAAAGTCTTTTCAAGTGGCTTCGCAGCGACTTTTCAACATCAAACCCGGCCTCTATAAGGAGTTGATTCTCACAAACGAACGAGAATCACAACTCACTTGCCGAATTTGCGTTTAAAAAATCGCACCAAGTAATAAAGCACACATGCCATCTTACAAGCATCTCATTGAGTTGCATATGTAAGTATGTGTATATGCAGGTATAGTTACCCAGCAATACTTCTGCCGTGCCAACGCTCATTTGTTTTAGTTTTTTCGTTTGCATTTTTTTTTGGTCTGTAATCAATATTTGATTTGAACTGGGATATTGTCCTGGCTCAAGACCATTTTGCTTCTATATTTAATAGAATGCAAATTTATTTACAAATGGCATGGTGACATTTATTACTTGGCTGCAGACTACCACGATCATGATTTCGACCATGTCAAAAGTCTTTTCAAGTGGCTTCGCAGCGACTTTTCAACATCAAACCCGGCCTCTATAAGGAGTTGATTCTCACAAACGAACGAGAATCACAACTCACTTGCCGAATTTGCGTTTAAAAAATCGCACCAAGTAATAAAGCACACATGCCATCTTACAAGCATCTCATTGAGTTGCATATGTAAGTATGTGTATATGCAGGTATAGTTACCCAGCAATACTTCTGCCGTGCCAACGCTCATTTGTTTTAGTTTTTTCGTTTGCATTTTTTTTTGGTCTGTAATCAATATTTGATTTGAACTGGGATATTGTCCTGGCTCAAGACCATTTTGCTTCTATATTTAATAGAATGCAAATTTATTTACAAATGGCATGGTGACATTTATTACTTGGCTGCAGACTACCACGATCATGATTTCGACCATGTCAAAAGTCTTTTCAAGTGGCTTCGCAGCGACTTTTCAACATCAAACCCGGCCTCTATAAGGAGTTGATTCTCACAAACGAACGAGAATCACAACTCACTTGCCGAATTTGCGTTTAAAAAATCGCACCAAGTAATAAAGCACACATGCCATCTTACAAGCATCTCATTGAGTTGCATATGTAAGTATGTGTATATGCAGGTATAGTTACCCAGCAATACTTCTGCCGTGCCAACGCTCATTTGTTTTAGTTTTTTCGTTTGCATTTTTTTTTTTTGGTCTGTAATCAATATTTGATTTGAACTGGGATATTGTCCTGGCTCAAGACCATTTTGCTTCTATATTTAATAGAATGCAAATTTATTTACAAATGGCATGGTGACATTTATTACTTGGCTGCAGACTACCACGATCATGATTTCGACCATGTCAAAAGTCTTTTCAAGTGGCTTCGCAGCGACTTTTCAACATCAAACCCGGCCTCTATAAGGAGTTGATTCTCACAAACGAACGAGAATCACAACTCACTTGCCGAATTTGCGTTTAAAAAATCGCACCAAGTAATAAAGCACACATGCCATCTTACAAGCATCTCATTGAGTTGCATATGTAAGTATGTGTATATGCAGGTATAGTTACCCAGCAATACTTCTGCCGTGCCAACGCTCATTTGTTTTAGTTTTTTCGTTTGCATTTTTTTTTTGGTCTGTAATCAATATTTGATTTGAACTGGGATATTGTCCTGGCTCAAGACCATTTTGCTTCTATATTTAATAGAATGCAAATTTATTTACAAATGGCATGGTGACATTTATTACTTGGCTGCAGACTACCACGATCATGATTTCGACCATGTCAAAAGTCTTTTCAAGTGGCTTCGCAGCGACTTTTCAACATCAAACCCGGCCTCTATAAGGAGTTGATTCTCACAAACGAACGAGAATCACAACTCACTTGCCGAATTTGCGTTTAAAAAATCGCACCAAGTAATAAAGCACACATGCCATCTTACAAGCATCTCATTGAGTTGCATATGTAAGTATGTGTATATGCAGGTATAGTTACCCAGCATTCTATTAAATATAGAAGCAAAATGGTCTTGAGCCAGGACAATATCCCAGTTCAAATCAAATATTGATTACAGACCAAAAAAAAAAATGCAAACGAAAAAACTAAAACAAATGAGCGTTGGCACGGCAGAAGTATTGCTGGGTAACTATACCTGCATATACACATACTTACATATGCAACTCAATGAGATGCTTGTAAGATGGCATGTGTGCTTTATTACTTGGTGCGATTTTTTAAACGCAAATTCGGCAAGTGAGTTGTGATTCTCGTTCGTTTGTGAGAATCAACTCCTTATAGAGGCCGGGTTTGATGTTGAAAAGTCGCTGCGAAGCCACTTGAAAAGACTTTTGACATGGTCGAAATCATGATCGTGGTAGTCTGCAGCCAAGTAATAAATGTCACCATGCCATTTGTAAATAAATTTGCATTCTATTAAATATAGAAGCAAAATGGTCTTGAGCCAGGACAATATCCCAGTTCAAATCAAATATTGATTACAGACCAAAAAAAAATGCAAACGAAAAAAACTAAAACAAATGAGCGTTGGCACGGCAGAAGTATTGCTGGGTAACTATACCTGCATATACACATACTTACATATGCAACTCAATGAGATGCTTGTAAGATGGCATGTGTGCTTTATTACTTGGTGCGATTTTTTAAACGCAAATTCGGCAAGTGAGTTGTGATTCTCGTTCGTTTGTGAGAATCAACTCCTTATAGAGGCCGGGTTTGATGTTGAAAAGTCGCTGCGAAGCCACTTGAAAAGACTTTTGACATGGTCGAAATCATGATCGTGGTAGTCTGCAGCCAAGTAATAAATGTCACCATGCCATTTGTAAATAAATTTGCATTCTATTAAATATAGAAGCAAAATGGTCTTGAGCCAGGACAATATCCCAGTTCAAATCAAATATTGATTACAGACCAAAAAAAAAATGCAAACGAAAAAACTAAAAATATTTTTTATTGTTGAATTTAAAATTTTATGGGCTGATACATAAATAAAAATTGTCAAAATGTCAAAATTGTTAACGTTTATATAAAAAATCGGGGCTACGATTTTATCGTAAGTCGCTGCTCACATTTTCAAAGAAAGCAATTTTATCGCAAGCGACAGTTTATGAATTTATGCAAAAACTGTCAGATAATGTAAGAGATATTTATAAATGTTTTGGATAGGTCTATCAATATATTGATGCAATAATAAGTGTATTTTTATACCCTCGGCCATAGAATGAAGTGTTCGTCTGTTGGTTGAAAGTACGATTTTGTAAAGGAATAATTTGTGCCGCTTCTGAGTGGCCGACCATAATTACAAATTCCCGCACGATAGCGAAGTGTTATGAAAGTATTTTACTAATTCATTTAAATTTTAAGGACTGGAATTTATTTTCTACAGCATTTCTATCGCCAAACATTGAAATAAAATTAAATGTTTTGAGATCGGCACATTTTGAAAAACTGGGATTTTGCGCACAATTTGAATATGGATATTTTGCAGATAGTAGGGTGGATGAAATGAATATTAATTTAATTATTCGTACAAAGAAAATTTCAATATCGAAATTACCTAAAAGCTTTTACATGAAATTTAACTGTTAATCATAGGAATTCAAATATGTCTAAAGTAGTTTGTTACTAACGATTTGAATTACATTACTTTTCATTTTCCCTTTATAATAGTGGTGTTATCTATTTTATTATGTTGCTTTAATAATTTTTTAATAATAAAAAGTGTGTTTTTACTAAAATTTCGATGTTTAATAGGAACAAATTATATCGTAAGCGCCATAGTTTTTCCAGTATTTGTAGCCGCAAGTACAATATTTGTATCGCAAGCGCCAAAAGTACCATATGATGTAAACAAATGATCAATTTTTAGTAATAATTCGTTGGGTACGGCGGAATTAAAACATTTTGCATTAAAACATATTTCATTTTATGCAAATATTTCAAAATAATCAATAAAAACCTTCTCCTGTAAAATGTGTGTTTTGGCGCTTGCGATCATTCGGCGCTAAGGGCTCGATATTTAATTACATGTTAGCTAGGGTTTGCATTTTCCCGTACTTTTTATTTCCCGGGATAGCACGGGAAATCGTCAACATACTGTTTACCATGAGTTAAGCTTATTTTATCCAATGAAACATTCACATTTTATAAATAAATACATATTTCACAACGAACCTGTTACAGAATCTATATATAAAAGAGTTGCGTTACTGACTGACTGACTTATTATTGACCAGCCCCCAGACCAAACGGCTGAAGCCAGGGTCATGAAATGTTCAGGGTAGTTGCCGACTAAGAAAGGGTTTTACGAAATTCGTACTTTTAAGGGATAAAATGGGCCAAAAAGGGATAAACATCGAACCTTTGTCCTGACTAAACGACAGTAGCTAGAAGCATGAAATTCGGTGTGTGCCTTCCACTTACCATATAGACGAGCTACAAAAAAAGGATATTTCGAAAATTGTGCCAACTAAAGTATTACATGTAGAATCGTGAAATTTGGTATATAAATTCCTCTGACCATGTAGAAGCGAATTAAAATTGGATTTTTCGAAATTTTTACTTATAGGGGGTGAGCGAGAACAAAAAGGGATAGAAATGGTACCAACTAAAGTATTACAGCTAGAAACGTGAAATTTGGTTTGTAAATTCCTCTGACCATGTAGAAGCGCAGTAAAATTGGATTGTTTGAAATTTCTACTTTTTTGTTCCGCCGAAAAAAGGGTACCAATTTAAGTATTATAGCTATAGTTGTGAAATTTGAGTTTAAATACCTCTGACAACGTAAAAGCGCAAATCTATATGAATTTTTCGAAATTTGTGAGCGAAATAAAGGGTGAGCGGGATAAAAATAATACCAACACATGTATTGCTGCTGTAGTGGTGAAATTTGGTATGTAAATTCCTTTGACCATATAGGGGGCGAGCGGGACAAAAAGGGATTAAAATGGTAGCAACTTTAGCATTACAGCTAGAATCCTGAAATTTAGTGTGTAAATTCCTCTGACCATGTAAGGCGCAGTAAAATTTGATTTTTCGAAATTTGTACTTTTATGTGGTGCGCGGGATGAAAAAGAATGAAAATGTTACCAAATAAAGCACATATTTTTAGGGAAAGCAAAACACTTTTTGGGAAAGAGGTGAAAAAAGTTATAAAGTGGCCGGCTGCATCTAGAAACATGAGATCAATGATATAAATGTTTGTAATTTTTTGTTCAAAACTTGGTACAAAATGATAAAAAATTATACATACGAAGGAGTTCAGCATAAATAGTGCATATCGACAAGCACATTCCTTTGACTGTGTGTGAGTGCTATCTAATAGGAGGCTTCCAAATTACTATTTTAGTTTTATCTACATCCACCAAAATAAAATTAAATAAATACTATCCCAAAACAGAGACGGATTAAATTAACAAATAACTGGATTTTTTTGCGTGCGAAGCAGCGGGTACTGCTAGTTCATATAATAAAGCGCAATGTGATATCAATCTCATCAAGTTTCAAAATTAATTAAAGATCAGATGTTCAAATGTGAACGCGACGGAGAACGATCGATAATAGTGAATAGAGCATTAAATGAAATGTTTGTTCTTTGTCCTGTGGCTTCGAAAACTTTAAATTCTTTCTTTTTGGCGTTCGGATACACGCCCAAAATCTATTTTTCCCGGATTTTGTTTTTTTTTCATATGGAGCTTGACAGGAAAAATCAGAAAAAGTGGATTTTGAGTCTGCATCCGAATGCAGCTTAAAAATATTTTGTCATCCAACTGCAGTATTTGACATGCCTGATTAAAAGCTATGTTATGTGATGTAAATTTGTATACAACATTTTTAATTTTATTGTGGAAATTATGGAAAACAATATGCCAAGAAATATGTAAAATTGTCTACTGAATTCCCGCGTGATTCCCGTACGAATTTCCCGCGACACGGGAAATGAAAAATGTGCGAATTCCCGAGAATTTTCCCGCGGGAACTCCCGGGATGCAAACCCTATTGTTAGCTTTTTCGCGTCTACAGAGCGACTCATACACCATTCATTATTCTAGCAACAGTACCATGGTGTTGAAAATAGAATGATTAGATCTTATTATTCATTTAGTGGATTTCTCCAAGTGAATTTTAAGACTCCAAAAAAATGTCACCCAGACATGACTACATAACAATCTAGCCATAGCTTTAAACTAATCTGGATCAAATTTAGAAAATAAAATTGTATACAAGTAATGTACTTACTTGGATCTTTATCTGGATTTTCAGCAGCCACATCGTCATCATCCGAATTTATTACAACAGTGGATGGTGCTTTAGGTGGCAAAATTAGCACTGAATCATTAGGCTTTGCATTAACCAATGTCTCGGGTGAGCTTTCCTCAGAAGTGGGTTGTAGTACATTTGCTTCATGCATTTGCGAGGCACGCTGTTCATGTTCCAATTTGACTTTGATCTCATCATTGGTAGGACGACGTAATTTAGTATTACATTTAGGCTCCTTAAGATTTTTTTCACATTTTAGTCTAGCTGCTCTTTGAGGTCGGCCAGAATGACTTTCTTCGACGGGGGCAGGTACAACTGGGGCTGGTGGGGGAGGCATCAAGTTCGAAGCTTCCGATTTTCGTTCAGTCGTCGCTTTCTCTTCATTGGTTGATTTTCTTTCGCTTGCCGGTGCTGACTCCTCTTCGGGCACTTTCTTCCTTGGCACATGTACAACTTCATCAACCTTTTCCGAATGCTCAATAGTTTCGGCAATTGCCAAAAGATCAGCATTTGAGCGTTTGCTTCTGCGTGGTGACACATGTCCTTTCGACAATTTGCCACTATTTGTATTTTGTGGTGCTGGTGGTAGCAAGTCTGCGTACAAAAAAATGACAGATGTACATTTTTGATCTCTCTAGTCTCAGAAGAATTTCACAATTTTTACAAACCTTCAGCTTCTTCTTCATTCAATGAAGAAAGACGCTTGACACGCTTCTTTGTTTGTTGCGGCGACGCAGCCACAATATCTTTAATGCTTTCCTTCGTGGCAGCGGGTATAGCAGATGATCCCCATAATATCACACGCAATTTGACTAACCATTCCTTGTTTTACAAAACAGCGCTTTTAACACATACAAACATTTTTCATTTTTCGTCATATAATTATCTCTTACCTCTGTTAATTGTTCTAAATCCCTGGGAAAGGATTCGGCGACTTCATAAAGTTGCACTAAATCCTCCATTGCTTGTTTTTCTTTTTTCTTATTTTTTACACTAACGTGTCTGCAAATGTAACATTTGATTGCGGGCAAGATATTAACTTTTTCTGATATAAATTAACAAATATTTGCACGGAACGATATAGAGCAACGCTCTCCAGCCGTCTTTGACTCCTTGTTGAATTGGAATGCAAGACAATTTTAAAATGGTTAACCGCCATAAATGCCATATTTTTGCTTTGTGGATTGTGGGCTTTGTGTTGTTATTACACAGCTGTATAAAATTGTAGTAGGTGTGACATCAGAGCTGTATTTTATTTCTCAGAGTTGCATACAGAATGAATAAATACACAAACATTTAGGGGAGTTACACTTCAATATCGTACGACTGTAAGAGGTTAATGTGATATATTTAAAAATATTTTTTATATAAAATATAAATAAGTTATTTTGTGTGTAATTTCCTTTTGAAACAATAACAAACGCACATAAAATATCGCGAGATATGTCGTTGCGTTTTATAAAATGAGGAGGATAATTGTTAAAATTTTTTTCCTTTTCCGATTTCAATATGACGGCCGCTACTAAAGAAAGTGGAAAGAAGATCAAGAGAGATCCCGCAAAGAATCCCATGCGTGATCTGCATATCAGAAAATTAAGCTTGAACATTTGTGTAGGTGAATCTGGTGATAAAGGTTCTTGAACAATTGACTGGCCAACAACCAGTTTTCTCCAAAGCTCGTTATACTGTGCCCTCATTCGGTATTCGCCGTAATGAAAAAATTGCTGTCCATTGCACAGTTCGCGGTGCCAAAGCTGAAGAAATCCTGGAGAAGGGTCTCAAAGTACGTGAATATGAGTTGAGACGTGACAATTTCTCAGCCACCGGTAACTTTGGATTTGGCATTCAAGAACACATTGATTTAGGCAACAAGTACGCTCCATCAATCGGTATTTACGGTTTGGATTTCTATGTTGTCCTCGGCCGTCCAGGATATAACGTTGCCCACAGAAAGCGCAAGTCTGGTACAGTTGGTTTCCCTCATCGTCTCACCAAGGAAGATGCCATGAAGTGGTTCCAACAGAAATATGATGGCATTATTCTTAATATCAAGAAATGAGTGGCATATTGTTAAGAAGTTGAGTTTGTATTACAAAACCAACAGTAATATAAATATTGAAAATAAATATTTTTCACATAAAAAAACATTAATGTCCAGCTATGGCTTATATCTAATCATACCATGCGTACAACTTTTTATTCTTATCAAAATAAAAAAATTTGGCGGCGGCCCATACTTCCCGAGTTATGGGCCCTGAAAGTTCGTAGATATATTCCTCGATATCTTCCATGTTTTTCATCGGATCGGGTCAATATGGGTATCATTAGAAAGCTTATCGCAACACCTTCAAAACGATGTTTTTTCGATCCGATAACCCATTGCGAGCCAAATTCAATATTTACGATTTTTTAGTCGAACTTTCTACAAAAGAGCTTATTATATGGAAATATTACAGATATGGCGATACGTATTTTAGATCACAAACATGCAGACAGGATCATGCGCAAAAATATGAGCCCTTTCCTACACGGAAACACTTTAGTCTGCGTAGCCGGTTTTGGACATACCCCAGAGGAGAAAATCTTAAACCCCGGCCCAAGGCCGGCTACGCAAAAATAAATTTAGTCTGCGTAGCCGGTTTTGGACATACCCCAGAGGAGAAAATATCTTACCCCGGCCGAAGGCCGGCTACACAGGAGCCGGTTTTGGACATACGCCAGAGGAGAAAATCTTAAACCCCGGCCGAAGGCCAGCTACGCAAAAAAACTTTAGTCTGCGTAGCCGGTTTTGGACATACCCCAGAGGAGAAAATCCTTAACACCGGCCGAAGGCCGGCTACGGAAAAAAACTTGGTGTTTCTGTCTGCGTGTTTACACATAAACTACTTTTAGGAGGTAGGTTACATCCTCATGTGTAAACACCGCTATAGAAAACACTTATTTGACTCGCAATGGGTTATCGGATCGAAAAAACATATATATATCGTTTCAAAGATATTGCGAAAAACTTTCTAATGATACCCATATTGACCCGATCCGATGAAAAACATGAAAGGTATCGAGGAATATATCTCCAAAATTTCGGGGCCCCGTAACTCGGAAAATATGGGTCGCCGCCAATTTTTTAATCTAAAATATGCCCTCTACAACTTAAAAATTTTTTTTTACCTCTTTTGCTAAACTAGATATGTTCCCCAGCTGGTCATATGAATGATATTGCGTTCCATTATTAAATGACAAAGTTCAACCTTCCCAATAAAACCGGAAATTTGAAAAACTAATCAGTACTTTTTTATAACCGATTCTAATAGTCCCACCACCCCATATAAATATTTGTATCAAAAAAATATTTTGTTTTGACTTTTTTGGACTTAGCCTCGATAACCATGAAATTGACTTGCACTGAATAGATATCTATTAGCGACAAATGTATGGGATCTGACATTTGTAAACAGACCCTTTGTCATTTCCGCATTCAGTGTGACAAGGCTATAAGTGTTAAGTGGCTGAAAAAACTTATTTTGTCATTAGAAAATGATTCAATATAATAAATTATATCTGAATTACAATTCTCCACGTATTACATCTATTGGTAGAAAATAAAACTACATGGGAAACAAATCAACAAACAAATTTTTATTATTAAATATTAATTATTCTGATTTAATAAATTAGGCCTGTTTTTCTGGACTGGGTAACCAGCTGCGAAAACAAAAACGTTAATAAAAATTTATTGATTTGAAAATCGACCTTATGTCATTTCAGCTAGATTTCACATGCAGTGTGACAAGGCTATAAGTCCAAAAAAGTCAATACAACATTGTAGTTGGCGACAATTTGAAAAGAAATTATTTTGAGTAAAAAATTGTTGTTACCGCAAATGAAATAAAAGGCTTAAGGCCTTTTTAGACTTACAAATTATTTGCACCAAAAGCCGCTTTACACAATGTTTTGTATTTGTGGGACAACAGTAGAGTATGTAAAACGTGTTTTCTCAGTTTTTGCACAACATGTTTTTGCCCAAATACTTGCTCTGTCTAAACCACCTATTAAAGAAATATAGCCCTAAAGTCAAGAAAAAGTCAGAATATAGATAGCGGCTTTAAATGTATTAATTTAGCCTTTTTTAACAAAAAATCGTTCAAAAAAGCATCAAAATGCTTGCAGAAAGTTGACACCAGCGGTTTTAATTTGTAAATTTATAAAAACATAAACAACAACTGGAACTAAGGGTACACCAAAGCTTGCGTTTTCATAATGAAGCAGCGTGAAAAAAAGTTGTTTCACACACGTATAAGCGCACGCCAAAGCTTTTTTGAAACTAGTAAACGTTTTTTATCTGTCTTTTATATGTTTCTCCTGTAAATAATAATAATAAACACTTCCGAATTACAATAATTTGTCCAATATTTGAAACAACATTCGTAGAAGAAAAATAAAGGAAATGTATAATAGCCTAAAGGAAACGGTCCATATCATATACAAATGTCAGATCCCATACAAATTTGACATTTGAAAATCGACCTTATAGCCTTGTCAGACTGCAGGGAAAATCTAGTTTAATTATATTTCGAGCCAAATCGACCTTAAATCTGGTACTTTTTCCATATAAAATTTGAAATTGACCTCCAGGTCGATTCTTTAAAAATCGAAATCGAAATCTAATATTTAAACTCGCAAAAATAAGAAAAATTTGAAAAATTTATGGTTATGTGTCTAAACTATAGGATAACAAGAAGAAGAATTTGACATTTACTTCTAATTTCTCTGTCGAATAAAAAATGGAACAAGGTAAGTAATAAATGTGAAATATTTAAAAGTGTTTTTTAAATTTAATTAAATTTTCAGGAAAAACGACATTATATGCAGAAAATAAAATGGACTCCAGACCAGGAATGTGTTCTGTTCGCTCTATGGGAGGACAGTATAAACGAACACATATTTGAAATAATGGCAGGCGAACTGTTGAAAATGGTTTGTATTTCAAAAAGTGCATTCCATAATAGGATGGAATCAGTGATGGAAGAAAGCACAGGGGTCCATAGTAAACAGTTGGACAATAGCAAACTATAATAATAGTATTGCTGTTTTCTCTGCAAATATATATATATATATATATATATATATTCGAATAAAAATTAATTGTACAATAGTGGTTGTTTTATTGGTATTGATTTGAATCATCATTTGTTAATGGCATGAACACACTTTCTAATATAAATACAATTTAAATTTCATAGAAAATAGAAAATATAATTTAATAATAATTTCTTTTAAAAATATGTATAAATTTGATTTAAACTGGGATATTGTACTGGCTCAAGACCATTTTGCATCTATATTTAATAGAATGCAAATTTATTTACAAATGGCATGTTGACATTTATTACTTGGCTACAGACTACCACGATCATGATTTCGACCATGTCAAAAGTCTTTTCAAGTGGCTTCGCAGCGACTTTTCTACATCAAACCCGGCCTCTATAAGGAGATGATTCTCACAAACGAACGAGAATTTGCGTTTAAAAAATCGCACCAAGTAAACTCATTGAGTTGTATATCATTACCAAAATATAAAAAAGACTCAACTAACATTATTTTGCAAATCGATATTTTTGTTTATTATTACCGAAGTTGTTGTGTTTTGTTAACATAACGTTCTCGCACGCTCACGTGAGAAAAATAAATTTTGCTCATGATCACGCGTGATTCACGTAAATCACACAAACAATTTCCAAAAAGAAAATAATATTCCTATTCTAAATCGAAATGAGAAACGCCGCGCAAATCCGAAATTTATCTTTTTAATCGATCTACGTTAGCGATGTTTGTCTTAAATTCATATTTTTATATATCGTCTAGTTTAACGCAAAATAAGTTAAAATCGGACACTGACATAAAATCCAAGTAGAAAACAAAGCATATACCACGATATTACTTACGTGAATTTTTAATTGAACTAACACTAAGAAGGTTTCTCATATAAATGCAGTGCCTAGTGTTGGCGCATGGGATGCTTATAATAATAATAGAAAAATTAGAAATTATACGAAGCAGTTTGTTTTAGAAATAAATATACATACATATGTATATATATTTTACTTTGAATGAAAATTTTCACATTTTTGAACAAAATATAATGCAAATAAAATAATTAATAAAAATGAGCGACTCACGAAAAAATCACGTGATTCACGCGGAAATTAGATTCACGCACGAACATTTTTTCGTTCCTCACGTTCACGCACGCTCACGTGAGTAAAATAAATTTTGCTCACCAACACACGTGAGTCGCGCCCATGTCTACTTTGAAGTAGGTGACCACAAATTTGACTTCTTCGATCAGACATATTCTCACTGGTCCGTGTAATTTGTTTCGCTTGCGAAAACTGAACATTTCTCCTGGATGCAATTGTGAGTGATTCAGGTAGAACGGTTTCGCAAATTACCCAAAAAAACTTCCGCCAACTTTTCTTAAGGCCCAAAATTAACACACATTTTAGTATTAAATTAAATTTTTCTTTATTAGAGTTTTCCATTGCGGTTGTTGTGGCTATCTTTGACATTTTGCTTTGTTTACAAACAATCGTTTGTCAAACAAAATCGACCAAATGTCAAATGGTGCACGGGGTAAGAAACAGTGTGCCCGATACTTTAAACAAATAATTTGGATTGATTGTTCTATTCTGATATATTGCAAATGAAAAAATATAATTGTATATTTGTTCGCTTCTACCATGTATCGTTTCTTTCTATCAATGCAAGAAAAAGATTCTAGGAAAAAGTCGAACAATTAGTGTTATAAACTTTAAGGCATATAACGAAATTTTCATAAGAAAATTTCAAAACCAAAATTTTGTGAATTTGAGAGAGCTGCCATATGTTAAATAAAAGGTAAATATGATGACTACAAGTACTTAGAATTTCACTTTCGCGTAGAAAAAATCGATTTTTTTGACAAAAAAATGTTCAGATTATATTAATATTATGGGTTGCACTATCAGCTGTTTAAAAAACACAGTGTCGAAAATAAAAAGATGTTAATTTATATTTTTAGGGCGCAGACACATTAAACACATTACTATAAATCTTAAAATGTAAACATACCTTAGCTCATTTTCAAATGTCAGAACCCATACAAATTTGACATTTAAAATCGATTGTAGATCTACTTCGTCGCCGGCGTGAAAAGCCTATAAAATTCCAATTTCTAGTTGGAATTTCAGTCGAAAAGCTGAAAAACAGGTCCAGTGTAAAGGTATTTCATGCTGAGTACAACTCTGTAATTGTAGTAAAAACATGCGATGGATTTTCACGAATACCGATTACTTACGATACACAACACCAATGACTTTAGCGCCATTAATATGACAGCGAATTTGCGTGGAAAGCAAGAAACGGGAAGAAAAACGTAAATTAAGTTTATTCTGCATAAAACTTGTAATTTTTCTATTGAAAAATACCATCGAAGGCAGTAAAATGCCATTCTAACGCACCGACAACAAAAAGCAGCATTTGCAGCAAAAAATCAGCCACTTCACAAAGATACACAACAAATTTGACAACAAGAAAACTGCAACAAAAGTTGAAACACACACACAACGCACAATGGGACTCGACTTCGATGCGTTGGAATATTGTAAAAGTGTAAAATTGAAACAGTCGCAGCCACCATACGCGTGTCCGGTCCCGAAATGTGATCGCAGTTACAAGACAGTAATCGGTCTCCAGTACCATTTGGTCAACTATGATCATGACAATCCGCAGCCATTGACACCGGTGATGACGCCAAATCGTAAGAAGGCGCGTTCGCGTGGTACAACACATTCGACACCAAAAGGCGGCGGTGTTGGTGGAACAGGAGCTGGTGGGGCAGACGACGAACAGAATGGAGGTAATGCCGGGGCAACACATTCAATCAATCCGGAATCACTGGTGTCGTACAACGATGAGGAACAAAGGGTGACGTTCAATGTGGAGGGTAAAAGTGTTCGTTTGGGTACAAATGATCCTCTGCCCTTTATCGAAGAAGACGAGTACATGGATCTAGTGGAAAGGGGATGTATTGTGAATGCCGATGCTCCTCCATTAGAGCAGAACGCTTCATGGACCAAAGTAAAGGTACCCGAAGCACGATTTCAAGAAATCGACAACTATAATGTACCAGATGCCCCAGTCAGACCTCTGGCGTATTACCGTTTCATAGAAAAGTCAGTCGAGGAACTGGATGGTGAAATTGAGTACGATGTAGATGAAGAAGATTCCGCCTGGCTGGAATGGATGAACGAGGAACGCGAAAAGACGGGCCATAATGCCGTCAATATCGATACAATGGAACTGCTAATGGATCGGCTGGAGAAGGAATCGTATTTCCAAGCCGCAGCAAATGGAACGGCCACCGGCAATGAGGTGGACGATGATGCCGTCTGTTGCATTTGCATGGATGGCGAGTGTCAAAATACAAATGTGATTCTTTTCTGCGATATGTGTAATTTGGCCGTGCATCAGGATTGTTACGGTGTTCCGTATATACCGGAGGGGCAGTGGTTGTGTCGACGTTGTCTGCAATCTCCCAGTACACCGGTTAATTGTGTGTTGTGTCCCAATACGGGTGGAGCGTTCAAGCAAACAGACCGCGGACAATGGGCACATGTTGTGTGTGCATTGTGGATACCCGAAGTTCGTTTTGCGAATACGGTGTTTCTGGAACCAATTGGTGAGTTGGCATAGTAGTATAATGTTTAGAACCTTCAGGTTGTGTGTTGTGTGAATTACGTACAGAAAGATTGGCTCGGTCGCAATATAAATCATATCAATAATTATATGATGAACTCGTTTTATTTGGAATAGAATTTGACTTGGGTAGCAATAATGTAATAATGAGCGAACCCAATTGAGGACCGACTTTCTCAAAACAAACGGTCACTGCGTGTGATATCCGTGCACGAATTGCATAATTGCCCGGCAGACTTGTGGTTGTAAACCAATAGGTTTAGGGATCACATATATTACATTAAAAAAATAATCAAGTATTATTATGTTTTGCACACGTTTTAACTTGAAACAAACGGATCAAAATATTTAGATGAACTTTGAATCAATGGTGTGGTGACACAAATATCAATATTTGAGTCGATTCCAAACTCTCACCACTTTCAAACGTCTAATGCCGACTACAGAGATGTTGATGATAATAAATGGTCAACTGCTTCTGGCAATTGCTCTCTTTGTCAACAGATATTTTCCATGTTTTCTCTTCATTTACAAATTAATATTCCCGCGTTATTTCCACAGATTCCATCGAAACGATTCCAGCTGCCCGTTGGCGTCTTACATGCTATGTGTGCAAGGAGAAAGGTTTGGGTGCATGTATTCAATGCCATCGCAACAGTTGCTATGCCGCTTTCCATGTCACCTGCGCTCAACAGGCCGGCCTCTACATGACCATGGATATGAATGAGGGTGCCACGCATGATTCTTCGGCGCATGTGCAAAAGTTTGCTTTCTGTCATTCGCACACACCTGATCATGCAAAAACCAAATTGAATCTTAAAGATTTTGAGGATGCCCGTCATAAAATGAAAGAGGCTCGCAAAGCATTGGCCAAAAAACGTTCCTCTGCGCCCGTAGTACTGATACCAACAATACCACCGGATCGCATACAGGAAATTGCAAGTATGGTCCACATGCAAAAGAAGAAAGAGTTTCTCGATCGCCTGGTGGCCTACTGGACGATGAAGCGAAAGTATCGCAATGGTGTGCCGTTGTTGCGACGGCTACAGTCGCAGGGCAATCATCATGGTGTGATACAGCGCAATGGTATCGAAGGATCTCCCGATACGTCTGAATTGTATCGTCAGCTCAAGTATTGGCAGTGTCTACGTCAGGATTTGGAAAGAGCACGTCTCCTGTGTGAGTTAGTGCGCAAGCGGGAAAAGCTTAAAGCAGCGTACGTGAAAATCTGTGAACAAGTTGTTTGTATGCAATTGGATCCTTTGGAAACAGTCCTACGAAAACTATTGGATGCATTGGAAGCTCGCGACACCTCAGAAATATTCCGCGAACCTGTGGATACAGACGAAGTCCCCGATTATATGGACATTGTCAATCAGCCAATGGATTTGGGTACGATGAGGACAAAACTTGATAATAGACAGTATACAAACTTGGACCAACTGCAGAGTGATTTCGATCTAATGATACAGAATTGTTTGGCATACAACAATAAAGACACCGTCTTCTATAGAGCTGGCATTCGAATGCGTGATCAAGCTGCTCCTTTATTTCACGAAGTGCGAGATGTATTGGCACGTGAGGGCCTTCTGGACACCAGTCAAGCGGACTCCACGGATCACGTTGAAGAGGAGGTGGAAGAGGAACTGCGTCAGCTATTGTCGGCCACTCCCTGTGAGGCTATAGTTCAAAAATTATTAATATTGGCAGACAAATCGCAGGTCTTGAAAAATCCCACGTATCGCACAAAGAAAATCAAGCAAATACGTTTGGAGATTTCGCGGATGCGCAAAGCCATACAAAAAGCAAGAATCGTAGCAGTAAGTCTTATTGGAGTTAACTAGTTACACGTCCCATACATTTTATGTACTCTTTTGTAATTTTAGCGCCACAATGTCTCCATAAATTCCCAAACAGAAGATGACGATGAAATGGAAGAAAATCACAATGTTGAAGATATGGATGTGGACACACCGCCTCCCATAAAGCCTCAGCCTCCGCAACATCATCCCATCCAACATTCGCTGAAAGTGAAAGAAGATCAAACACCCAAGCGAGTGCGCAAACCATCAGCTCGATCCATACCATCTTCGCGACAGAATCACCACCACCACCAGCAGCGCCATAATCTCAGTGACGACGATGATGACCATGACGACAACCGCAGTGATGACGAGGATGAAGCAATGGGCGACGAAACGAAGGGAACTACCAACAATACAGCACAACACACGCCGCCTTGCAGTCCCGTTAAAAGTCTCAATAGTAGTGCTTCACCTGTTGGCGTCAATAGAAGGTAAGTGTGGCAAAATTGCCGAAACGCACTTGTTGAATTCTCGCAGCTCCATTAAATTCCAGTTTGTCCGTTTGCGAGTAATTTAAACATTAGAATAGTTTAGAACTCAAACGTGTGTGTTTGTACTAGATTGAATTGTGTCTATTAGCTGTTGTTGACCTGTAGAATTGGTAGTAGTGCAGATGCATTTCATTGAGTACTTTGATCTAGTCTTAGTGCTTTGAGGGAAAACATTTTTCCTTTGAACCGATTTATCAACTTCTGGAAACACCTCCGTTTTCAATAGTTGACAGAAATTTTGTAAACAAAATTGAATCTACATAATTTTATGAATATGTAGATGCGTTTTATTTTTTAAAGGTACTGGCCAAAATGCAGGTCACGATATGTGGAAATATTAAAAATGCATTATGTTGTAAGTTCTCCACACGGAGATCCTTTGGATCCATTGTGATTCCCTTCAAATTGTTTATGTTCTTGAATTTCGACGGAGTGTGGCTTGACCGACTGTGCTATACCCAAAGCCTTTATCCCGAAGCCACTTTATACGCATTATGAAACTATAAAGTCGTCGATATTACATCTTTACACAGTTTCTACACTTTTTCAATTGTAATTCAAAGACATCAATTGAAATTCAAAAGACACTTGAAATTCAAAAAGTATAAAGTGAAATTCAAATATCTTCAATTGCAATTCAAAAACTCTACTTAATGCAAAAATTATTTCGTTGGAAATTAAAAAAATATTCCATTTGAAATTCAAAAGTTTAAACCTTTTTGGTGAGCATTTTTGATGAGCAGTATATTAAGTGGGGTAGCCTACTAATTCCGGAATACCAAATAATGTCTTTTGAACTACTGGCATGAATGAAATCCGAATTTTGCTTCTACAAAAAATGTAAAAATAATTGTTATACTGGCATGAAACCACTTTCAAGTTCCAAAGTGGAGTTATACCACCAAAATAAAATGTATAGAAAATACTACTTATAAAATAAATGTATTTTACACTTATTTAACAGACAATTTTCTATTAATACACCAAAACTAAATCAAAAATGTTCGGAATTGTTATTACTGAATCAAATCAATTCCAAAAAGAATTTGTGACATGCACCTACAATTGAGTGTGGTTTATTGATTAACAACCCATCAGAGTCAGTGGCGTTGGAGGCACGGTAGCCTATTTTCACCTCCGCTAATACCACAATAATCCGTGCTAATGTTTCGTCCCGTTTCTTATATTTTTACATAATTCACAAGTGCCATGTTCAAGTTCAACAAATTCATCTCCACTCATTGTTGATCATAACACTATTCTAAACTATTATATATATAACGTACATATCATCATTGTGAAGGCTTTCAATAGGTTAGGAAACTATTTTGAAAGCCTTCATACATGACCATCTCTTGGTGGCTCTGTGACAAAAGATTTCTGTAACTCAGACTGGCTTGAACTCGAGCGTTTTGTCTAAACTACTCGCTCCTTAAAAATAACGCAGCACAATGTATTTAATAAGTCTATTCTGTGTTTTCAAATTAACATTTTACGCCTTAAAAATACTTTTAGTGTTGACGCCGCATAGGTATGTTCGTTCTCTCTAAAGTAGGGGTTTCAAATTCATTATCATCCATCCAAATATATTAATGTATCTGTCAAAAGCTTTTGTAAATCTAACGCACGTTCTATTGCAGAACTGCGGTGCTGTTTACACGTAAAGCGCAGGCCGCTCTAAAACGTCCCACAGACACATCGGCCACAATAACACCCGTCAAAGAGGAAAACCACAGCATTATCGCGAACGCAACACAAGTCTCCACATTGGGTTCGCTCATTACGGCCGTGAATAATGCAGCCAGCACGGCGATAGCACCATCCTCATCACTTATCTCGTCTGCCTTGTCGATAAGCAATAAACTTACTGGTGGGCTCAATCAATTGTCACCATTGTCGGCCAGTTTAAATCAGGTATCCACGTCGTTAGCAGTAAAGTCGCCCAAACGTAATGCCCGGCATAAACGGCTGACAGAAATGCGCAACAGTGGTTCTGTCTCACCGAAAAAGTCACCTAATCGAACACTGACTGGAGGAGGACTACTGACGACGACAACCTCTGTGGCAGCTTTAGCATCATCCAGCCAACCTGCTTCTGCGCTAACAGCAGCTGCGCCGACCATATCATTGCCGGCGGGGCCGAATTTAAGCAGTTATCAGCATATCCCCGATACATTTCGAGTCTATCGTACCAACAACGAACGTGATGCGAGCGACAGTGACGATGATGATATGAGTGACATTTCGGGGAGTCCATGTAGTAGTTGTTCTGGATTCAGTGTAAGTGGATCCGGCTCCGATTACGATTCCAGCGATGATGATGATGACGACGACGACGATGAGGATGATGAGGACGAGGTAGAAGGTGGCGATGGAAACAACACCCGAGACAGGCCCGATATAGAGATGAACGATAGTACTACGATTGGTGATGAAGGCGCTGCTAATAACGGCCAAGCTATGAGTTGTAGTGCTGATAGTGATACAGATGGCGCATGTGCTGGCGGCCGGATATCTCATGTCGATAACGATTCTGATACCCAGATACGTAGTATTACGAGAAGAACGCCAACGCCTTTGGACAAACGGCAGCGTAACGCAGCACGCACGAAGCAGAAGAAAAAATCAGCACCATCTCCCTCAGCTCAAACAACAGCGGCGGCGTCGCTATTGCCGCCGTCTACTGGAACTGTCGCACCCGCCAAAACGTCTACGCGTTCGTCGTCCAACAAACCAACGACACGTACGGCTACGCCAACGCCAAATAATGTAAATAATATGAAAACCCGTAAAGCTCACCACGCTGCCGAGGCCATGGCAAACAACAGCAGTAGCGGCAGCGGCAACAGCAGCAGAACAAAGTCGAATCACCTCAATTCAGCTGCAGCAGCATTGGACTTGGCGAATTCAAACAGCACCACAGATAATTTGCTAAAACCTCCGCTTGAACCGCTACAGCTGGTCTGGGCAAAATGTCGTGGCTATCCCTGGTATCCCGCCCTGATACTAGATCCCAAAACACCCAAAGGCTTCGTGTACAATGGAGTGCCACTGCCAGCGCCACCTACAGATGTTTTAGCGTTGCGCAAAAACTATCCGCACGACATGGAAGTATTTCTGGTTTTATTCTTCGATGCGAAACGTACGTGGCAATGGCTTCCCGCAAATAAATTGGACATCTTGGGCATTGACAAAGAGCTCGATCAGCAAAAACTTGTGGAATCTCGTAAGCCTACAGAACGCAAAGCTGTCAAGAAGGCCTACCAGGACGCGTTGCACTATCAAAGTCAAGTATCCGATTTGGAAGGACAAGGGCCGGATCCGATTATGTGAAAATTAAGGAAAGAGAAGTAACTATTCTACGATTGCCTCATTGATGATCTTACTTACCGCTGTGCTCTTCATCTTATTATCGATAATATTTGAAATGATATCACATTCGAAATTCATATGTATGTATGTATCGCCATTAACGCAGATGTACTGTTTACTTCTCTTTCTTTTAATTGTTAATTGTTTTACCCCAAATTTTTGCACAATCTGTGGTTAGCGTTCAAAGAGGGACTCTTTGCTCTACAAATCTGTTTGCTAGTTACGTAGCTCTAACCAGACATTGTGCAAACGGCTGTTAGTTGTGATGGAAGAGAGCTCTCACTTCGTTTTTTTCTGTATAAGTTATAATGATGATGTTGTCATAGAAAAGATTACATACATACATAATTAGACACATTTGTATGTCAAATTTGCAATTAAAGTAGAATCACATTCAACCACTAACATCTATCTATGCCTCTTTGATAAACTTTAAATTGAAAACGTTTATATTTTTATATTTACAAATTGAATATTTCAAACATGTGTACATACATTTGATTTATATTTTATCCTCAAATCAAATTTGAGCCAATATATTGGACAAAGTTAAGTTTTGCAAAATTTTGTTATTAAATTCCACCCCCTCTCTGTAATCTTGGTGTTCTTTTTTGCTATTTTATACAATCTATGTATTATTATTCACTCTTCCTTTCTTTAGTTACAGTTAAAGTGAAAATATTTCTTAGTTTTAGTCCGTTAAGACATTTTGTAAAATAAAAACAATGTAACTGTAACTTTGAAACCTCCAATGTGTTGATTAATCCCCCATCTTCTGTCTCTGTTTATGTGGAAAGTGAAAAATTTAAAAGTATCTAGTATATGGACAACTCAAGAATCTATTTGGTTTTGTTTATCGCTTTACTGAAGACGTTTTGAATTGCATTCGGTCACCAGTTATCTGCAATTTTAGTATTTAAAGTCTATTGTACTTACATTTGTGTAGACATAATATATATACACAAATTGAAAAGGACAATGGCAAACATGCGTTTAATACACATTTAAAATTCGATGTAGAATAAAATTGATTGATTAATTCAAATTCTGTGGCACTTACGATTTTCTAGAATTAACTATGTTTGGGAAAAAATCCTGTCCAATTTCAAGGCGAATAAAATTTCCAATGAATTTCTAATCGTGATTTATGATATTTTTCGGGTTTCTTCTGTTTCCTTACTTCGTTTGATCGCTTTATTTCTATTACAATACAAAGAATTGAAACCTATTCCCCGGGGTTATATTCATATAACCATCCTACGCCTGCAGATCTTTTGTTTTAAAAAAATCAACATGACAATTATTTTGCTACACTCTGTAATCAGACCCATTTTTTGCAAGTTGTAAAAAGTTTAGGATTAATAGTTATTTAATATAACACTACGAATATTATCGTAGATTTTATTTACCATATACTTTTGTGATAAACAAATCGGAAACACTTTTTTGTGCGGTAAATAGACAATTTTCTGTTAAATAAGTATAAAATACATTTAGTTTAACTTAATAGTTAATAAGTAGTAGTTTCTATCCATTTTAATTTATTTCAAAGTAATTTTTGGGGGTTAAAAGGTTAGCAGGTATGTTCTGACTTTCACGCTAGTTTCAATTCACTTTTTCGTGGTTTCGTGTTTTAAAAATTTGACTTTGACTTCGAAACTTATCTTCTAAAATCTAATTATTCTTAGAAGAGATTTTTTCAAAAATCTCCACTCCATTTCGGTAATTAAAATTGATTTCTTTCTGAAAAAAATCGTTTTACATTTTCTATAGAAGAAAAATGTGGATTACATTCCACTTCGCAACGGAATTTAATTCTGTGACAAGGCCCGCCGTAAAACACCAAACCAGTCCCCCGATCATTTCGTTTGTCGACCAATGAGATTGAGATTCTTTTCTATGGTAAAACCAACTTTATTCAAGATTTATTTATTAATAGAAAATAGTTGGTAATATTCGACCGAACATTGTTATCTGCTCGCTCGTTTGGCTCGCCTTTGGAAAATCCATGAATCAATGTAATCTCTGGATCAGTCGTAAGAAAGCGAATGCATAATCAGTAGCAATTGCGAAATGTAGATGTCAATGCATATTTGTCTGGTTTACTAGTTCTGTTGATCACATTCTACTCCTTTCCTAAGTATGTATTCTTGAAAGGGTTTGTTCATGGCAACGAAATTGAAATCAATTTTATTATACGTTTACATCAATGAATTTGCAAATGCAACAATGTTAATCGATCGATAAATTAAAGTTAATTAAATGACGATCATTTTATTATAAAGTAATTTAACAATTTCGCGTTTTAATTCAATTCCATATTTCTGGCAATTATTTTACAAAAATATTACTTTTCCTGACCCCCTACGCAAATCGTAGCATTTTTGAAAAAGTGAATTAAATCATTTTCGACTTGCCATTATTGTTTATTTGAAATATCCACTCAAACACATTAGCGGAGGTTTCTGAAGTGTATTTCCTGGTGTAAATATAATAATAAACAAGATTCTCCTACTCCATTTCTTCGAGAATGCCCTCCATTAGTTATTATTTTTAAAGTTATGAAAGTAAAAACTAAACTAATCAAAAAACTAAAAAATATAAGTCGAATTTTTCTTTTGTAGCTACACTAAAAGTGTTTAAAAAGTCTAAAACATTAAACATTTAGTAACTAAATTTCGAAAAGAATATTATCTATAATTTCGGTTAAATATAAATGCCTTTCTTATTGTGAAAACGATAACCTCAAATATTGTAAAACTGTTCTTTATATATTTTCAGATCTTTAAATGTTTTTGATAAAATGAAATTCTTTAAATTTTGGCGCAACAAATAACATTTCAAAATTATCCAGATATACATAAGCTTTAGGCAAAAATGATGATGCGATGTAATTTGATCTTATCTAATAAACGTCGTAATTGTGCGACATTGTAAATTTTTTGTATTTGTTAATTCGTATAAAAAAACATATGTTCAGATCTCATCTGAAAATAGAATTACATTTTTTTGTTTTAATATAATATTGCAATTTCCCCCTCTGTTCTATTCTAAACAATACAATCACTGGAAATCTTGGGATGTATCTATTTAATAAATACCTAAATCCTCCACAACAGATTACTTACATTGTCTAATTTCATTTATTGAAAAAAGAGAAAATTCTAAAATAAGTATGTAATGTATGATTAAGTAATAATTTTGTTTTTATTATTATCTCGTAATTACATAGTCCTAGTGTAACATTAATTAGTTTTAAGGTTTAATTTGTAAGCAGGACATATATATATATATACATACATATAAAACATCAAATTACTTGTAATTAGTAATAAGCAGGACACATACGTTTTAATAGTTTTCTTTTGTTTTAGATTACTTACTTACCGCTACCCCAGTTGTTCCCATTTTTGTACATTGACCCTACAATTTTGTTTGGTTTATGAATAATTTTGCAACATCCCAAGGAAAATCAAGAAACAAATCTTATTGTATAATATTAATATGTACGAGAAAAGAAAGCGTTTATAATTTAATTATTGTAATTGTTTATTGATTAAAGAGTAAATATACACATAAAACAAAACAAAACACACACACACAAAATAGTAAGAACCCAATTAAATTTAATTATTAATTGTAAAATTTTCATTCAAGATGCTCTTAAAATAAAAAAGTAAATGTTAATGAAAATTCGTTTGTACATGAATATTTATTATACCCTCCACCATAGGATGGAGTGTATATTAATTTTTTTTCATTCCCTTTGCAACACCTTAAAATAGAAATTGAAAGGGAAAAGGGGGATACTAATGGCATCATGAAATTTGGTGTGTACATTCCTTAGTATATACGATTCGGCCCAGCCGAACTTGGCCCTTTTATTAGGATGGTGTCATTCCGTATGGACAACTGCAAGTAAACTAGAGTTGCTCCAAAATAAATACGAGCTTGTGTCAAATCATTGTAAAATTGGGAAATACAAAATTTGGAATTTACTATTGCGTTACTGAGCAAGTTTCTACAGATTACATAATTTTCCAACAACACTTGATCACTGCACTGTAGGTAAAGGGGTAGTACTAACCCCAAAAGCTATCTTCATTTGCCCATTGTGCTTTTATCCTAATTCCTATACAAGAAATACATTTTAGAAGAAACAAGCTTTACTCACGTTCGTTTTTGTGTTGTCTGGTTCGTTTCCAGGCAGGGTATAAAGAGTGATTTTTTTGAGGTTAGGATTTTCATGCATTAGTATTTGACAGATCACGTGGGATTTCAGACATGGTGTCAAAGAGAAAGATGCTCAGTATGCTTTGACATTTCATCATGAATCGTCTTACAAACGAACAACGCTTGCAAATTATTGAATTTTATTATCAAAATGCGTGCTCTGTTAAGAAAGTTCATTGCGCGCTTCCATTTTATGGTCAGTTTAATCGACCCACTGAAGCGGCTATTCGGGCTATTGTGACTAAATTTCGCACCAAATTTACATTGTTGGACATTAAACCACCAACACGCTTACGTAGAGTGCGAACTGAAGAAAATATCGCAGCTGTATCGGCCAGTGTTAATGATGACCACCAATTTTCGATTCGTCGCCGTTCGCAACAATTGGGTCTCTGTTACTCAAAAACGTGGAAATGCCAAAATTGGACTAAGCGGATGGACCACCTAAGACGCAGCCGCGGTCAACATTTAAATGAAATTATCTTCAAAAAGTAAATGTCATGGACCAATCTAACGTTTCAAATAAAGAACCGATGAGATTTTGCAAATTTTATGCGTTTTTTTTTTTAAAAAAAAGTTATCAAGCTCTTAAAAAATCACCCTTTATGTATGGAACCGATTCGGAAATAAAACAAAAACAAATGATCTGTAACTTGAGCAAGTCAATGGGCATAAAGTGGAAGTGTTCTCTCTAATTTTTGGCTTAATGGACATGCCAATAAGCAAAATTGCCGCATTTGGACAGGCCCGTGCGCAGGATTTTCCCCTGGGGGGGTTTTCATCTACACTCATAAAAAAGTTAACCCTATAATGAGTTAAAATTAACTAAAATTTAGGAAACCAAGTACATGTTTACTAAACATAAGTAGAATTTTGCTGAAATTTTCCTAAATCTAAGTAAATTTTTCCTGAAGCCAATGAATTTTTTACTAAAATTAAGCAAAATTTTCCTAAAACTAAGTACATTGTTACTAAATTTTAGTAAAATTTTGCTGAAAATTTCCTAAAACTAAGTAAATGTTTACTCAAATCAAGTAAATATTTACTCAAACTGAGGACAATTTTGCTGATTTTTTTCCTCAAAACGAGTAAATGTTTACTTAAACTGAGGAAAATTTTATTTTATACAAGGAAAAAGGTGAAATTAAAATAAGTTCAATTTAACTAAAAAAACAAACAAATAGTTTTGCTTCAGTGTATGCAAAACTGATACAAAAAATGACAACATGAAATATTTCTCAAAAGTTTCATGATACCTCTGTCATAAGGAGTTAAGCTATTACTCCATGATTGTTGCGAAGGCAAGATAGGCGCCTTCGCAGTGGTTGTTTAGAATAATTCATAAAGTATTTAAGAAATAAGTCTCTGCAAACGAGCGAGAATTGCTTCTTTGATTAATATTCAAGAATTAATACTTAAATGTATGAAGAACTCGGCAGAATTTTCAGTAAACATTTTAACTTCATTTTAGGAAAAAACACATTTTTAAGTTAAAATTTCCTAAATGGAATTTTTTCCATACAAAAAATTTCAGATTTTTTTCTCACTTAAAACATTAGTTTGAATTTACTCAATTGTAAGAATTTTTATTAGATCCAAAGAAATGTTTTTAAGTAAATCTACTACCCTTTTTCTAGTAAATGAACTATTTACTATGGCTTTGAAAGAAGGAAACTTTACTCATACTTAGTTAATTTTCCAACTTTTTAGGAAATTTTTAGTGGAACGTTTGGAAATCAATCATATTTTATTGCCGGATCTTCGAGAAATATTTTGATACATTCGTCCGACAGACATTGTCTGCAAAATTGCATTTCAGTAATCCATCTATCAGTACACTCAAAGTAATATGTCAGTAAAAGAAAGCAGAATGTCTAATGAAAGAGCAGTTTTTCTGCTGCTAAAAAAGAGACAGCAGATTTGTATCTGCTGAGATGGTAAACAGCTGTTTGCTGTTTTTAGCAATATATATGATATCCATATTGTCCCAAGCTAATATAAAAGAAAATTCGAGCTAAACTCGCTTATGAACGCTTATCTATTTTTATATTTTAATTAACAACAGCCAATTTTAGCAGACTGCAAACTCTTTAGCAGTGTGAATTGTGATGTAAGATTGCAGAAAACTGCTGTTATGCCAAAGCTGTAATCGCTGCTTTTGTTCTCTAAGTGTAGAACTTTTTTAAATAGTTGCTTGAAATTACATACATACATATCGAGAGCTTATATTCATAAGTGGCTGTGAACAAAAACATAACTTTTCAGGAGATATTTTTCCTTAACTTCAAGAGAAATTATTAATCGTTATTCTACAGTTTAATGTAAAAAGGATTACTAATTGCTACGATTAAAAAGTTTTCGAAATTTCCTATTATTCGCGGTTTCATGTTTCGTATGCGATGAAATTCAAGAAGAAACAACTAGAAATTTTAATTCCAAAGAACCAAAAAATTGGTATTTTAGAGTTTCGTTTTCCTACGTAGATCCAAGTTACTGAATTTGTTGTTTCTCTTTTGAATAATACTTGTTACATATGTACATTAAAATACAAACTCTGAACATATTTGACATAAGTGATAAATATAACAAAAATATTAGTAAGTTGAAACTCATTTCTTATTGTTTCGCAACTTTAAAGTAGATTTTAAATAGAGATCTACACGCGGAGAAAAAATGCATTTCGTAGAAACGAAATTTTAGACACGTGAACATCGTTTTTGAGTTTCTTTTGTGGAAAAAATTTGTTTATTTGCATGTCATCAGTTGTTGTAAATGAACAAAGAGAAATAAGTTTATGTATATCAAACAATTTTCTTCGTTTGTCGAAATGGATTTGTATTATAATTGCAAACTCCCAAAACATTGGAAGTAACAGAAACTGTTGTTGTTGTATCTATGATGAAAATAGGTCACATCGGTTCAGATTTAGATACAACAATCATTGCAAACGGAATATACGAATAGCCACACCATATTATATTTGACCTAAGAACATCTGTTGTGGAAGTGGAATATGTGGGTCAATGTTTTGTTATAGCCCTATCTACACTTTTTTAAAATTACTAAACGATTTTGTTATTAAATTTCCAAACTTTTATTGCAGTACACAATTAAAAGTTCATAAGATATTGCTCTAGTCGAATGTCAAAAAGTGGTATCGGTTTATAAAAATGAAAATTATCCGAACAATTTGGTGTCCATTAGCGAACACAATCTAGCACTACACAATCTTGAAATTGGCACAATTCCTTTAGTTTGTTTGTAGCTCTCATAACCTTTGTCCGAAATTCAAGAAAGTGTCCACGATTTTTTATTTTCATGTAATCATGTTTTCATGATTTTACTGCAAAATTTCCATTTCAGACGAGTTATTTTAAAAAGACCTTAAAAATTCTATATTTTATTGCATCAGAAAGTCTAGATGGTTTTAAAAAGTATATGTTCGAAACCTCTCTAGGGGGGGGGGTTTGAACCCCCAAAACCCCCCCTGCGCACGGCCCTGCATTTGGAGTAAATATAATAGAGATTCACGAAGCACTGCTACATTCACGAAATCTCAGTGTTTGGTGGTGTGCTTATGGGCCGGTGTGGGCGTTGGTCCTTAGAGAACGGCGAGAACATTACCGGTAACGACGAGCGATATAGAGTGAGTGTGATAGGGGATCACCATGTATCCCAATTTTATGAAATGTTGACTAATGATTTTACAACAGGTTTTTTAAATTTCGCGTACATTTCTAAATTGTCAAAATAGAATAATATTATGTTTTGTCAAATCCTACAAAATTATAATATTAAAACAAATCGTTAGCAGCGATTTCATTTGAGTCCACAATTATATGAAAAATAAATAAGTTAGCTTTTTATAAAATATTTCTATAATTATATAAAAAATTATTTTATTATTTAATTATTTTTTCAAATTTCTAGTTTTATTGGAAAGGTTAAACTTTGTCACCGAGATGAAAATGAGTTTAATAAAGGCTGAACTGAAGGCCGATCCCTTCTCGAAAATTATCCTCGTGATTAACTGAATTAAATTTTTGAAAATGCCAATGCATCGGACTTGCGGTTATAATTTTATACTGGAGAAAATGGAACATCCTGAATTAGACCAACCTTTGGAAAAACAACGAAAACACACTTTTATCGGAGATCTCTTGCTTTCCATTAACTAAACGAAATTCCAATACATAATGCCATTTGCTGATATACATACATGTTTACCAATAAACTATTCCACAGCAATATTTTGCCACGATATCAAAAAATCTTTTAGAATACTCTTAAATTGGATATTCTTTTTTCAGAATTCAGTCATAAAAACGGTTAGGGCACACGTAAAGTACAAAAATAACCTTCAAAAACTTTATTTATTCTTTTTGTAAATAATTGGATGAGATGTTTGCAAAAATTTTACTTAAATCTCCAAACATTGACCGTCTTGAAGCCTTTGTTTTCTATACAACAGTTTTCGGTCATGTCATATGTTTTCAACTTTTTCATGAAATTCAAACGGTTTTGGGTGATGCAATGTCGACCAGGATCCCCAATCAGAATCACTTTACCCTCTGCGCTCAGCTTGTTTAACCATGGCAGCAGTAATTCGGCAATCCCTTCGTCATAGAACAAATCTCCAATAAATACGACGTCTTCGGATGTATCGCAGCCGATCAAATTCTCAAATGATAGCTGCAGTTTCGAAATATCGATTTTATTTAATTTGGCATTTAACAAAGCGGCAATACCGGCAGCTGTGATGGGGAGGAGACGGGTCAACACAGCGATTGCAATTGTGATCATCACACTTACCATCATCGATATCATTGGCCACAGCGTATTTTGCCTCCTTCATAATGGCAGCAATTGACGTTGCACCACACCCACTGCCCACATCCAGAACGGATTTTCCTCTCACAAGTTCGGGATTCTCTAAAACATATCTGAAAACATAATATTTCGTTTAAGTTGGGAGATTGTTCTCTCTGGAATTCCGCTTATATGTATTACTTGCTCAAGGCCTGTCCGCCGGGCCAATAGAATGCCCAGTATGGATCATTTTTAAAGACTTTGTCCTCCTCGTACAGTTGGGGTTCATAGAACAGGCGACACTCCTGGGTGATCAGATACAGGGGGATTTCGGGAGTCAAGTGATCACGCGAGATTTTCGTCTCTCTCAGAATATTCTGCTCGACCTGCTTGTTCTGTAATCTGAAATGAGGAAAGCAGGAACACGTACAGTATTAAATTACACACGATTAATGTTGATTTATTGAAATGTGAAATGTTAAGTTATGCTTTATCGTTTAATCCGATAAATATCTATAGATTCGTATGTATGCGAATGCATGTATCTGAATACTTAATTCCATTCCACTATTTTCCACGGACAAGTTAATAAATATTGTTGGTTGACAACAAAACTTGTTATTCTTTTGTAATTTTGTTTAATTGGATCCCTGTGTGCGTGTATGTGTTTGAATATTTCTAACTAAAAAACTTAATTTCCAATAAGTAGACTATACAGTAGGCCCCAACGTAATCGATACTACACAGAAAAAGGCAGACTGAAAATTTCATGAAAAATTGCCAATAATTGACGGCCAATGAAACTCTTCAAATAAACAGAGAAATATTTGGACAGACATAAGGTGTCAAAAAATCGGTTTTTATAGAAAACCGGTTTCCGGTTTATTCGAAAATTCAAATTTCGGCTATTGTTTTGTCGAAAAACCGATTAAGCCCTGTTTGAGAAAGTATGGAATTTGTGCTAAATGCCCTGCCAAAAACAAAAAGTTTTATATTCCATCTGAATTGTTTGCCCACTGTCTTAGCATTCAAATATTAATCAATTTCATTGAAAACTCGTGATAGGGGAGGGGGTGGAAGTTGACATTTTTAGTTTTTTTTTACACTAAGGTGATCTGCCTTAATGATCTATTCTGTAAGTGTAATCCAAACTGGGACAAAGCGAAAGTCTCTTTTGAATCAAACGAAAAATGCTCACCAAAGTAAAACATCGCAATTTTTTCTTTGTTTATGTGGGGTATTTTAGTACTCTAATACTGATAGAAACCAACATTTTATCGGTTAACTAAAAGTATTAAAAGATACTACTATATAATAAAACAATTAAATACAAGAGCAATCCAAACTGGGATAAACTTTTTTAAGATGAACAAATAAAGAAAGGCTAAAGTCTGACGGGGTTGACTACCATTCACTTTCAACTACATTCAATTCAATTCAAATCGATAAAAAAGTGATTTTTGTATGGGTCCTAATCATCTACCATTGTGACCCACTCTCAGAATGTATCTTTCTAGGTAAAATATAACGCGTTTTGCAAAATTATTTCAAGGTATTCTGTAAAAGTTTGTGTTTGAAAAAATGTTATATCTGAAAGGATATTTGTATGGGGGTTTATTAAAACCTGAGGTGGGTTAAAAATTGGGCTGGGTCGACGTCCATACAAATGGAAAAACAAGTTCCAGTCACCCCACGAAAATTAAGTTTGGATTGTGTAATGATGATTTGCAAAATATTTCGTTCCTAGATCAAGCCATCTGTGAGCTAAACGCTCCTCAAAACACCCCCCAAAAATATGTTTTTCACCTGTAATTTTTTCTACGTTGCATTTTTGTCCATTTTTTTTTAATTAATGACCCTCGGAAGCAGTTTAAATATAAATTTTGATTCTTGTCTTAGAGTAACGTATTGGTCCAATTACACTAGTCAACAGTCAAAATGTACTCGGGATGCGATAATTTTTTCTGTGTAGATAACCTTGACATGAGCTCGAAAAACGCAATAAAAAATTTTTTTTTCGTTTGGTTTTTTTTTTATTATTTTTTTTTTAAATTTTAAAAATTTTTTTTTGGTTAATTTGTTTCGTCCGGCATAACTCGGGAACCACTAGCCCGATTTAATTGAATTAAATTTTAAAAAATTTAAAATTACAATTCCCTTAATCTGTTCATATATTGTTTTCCTATACAAGCAACAGTTTCCAAGTTAAAAATGAATATATAAAGGAAAAAACTTATTTTTTGCCTAAAGATTTAATTTTTTTTTTTTTAAATCCATATAATAAAAGCGAAACGCGTGCATCGATTTTCATGATCTTTGTCCCATTTTGCTCATAGGTTATGTGACTTTACGTAAAAGTAATAAGATTTGACATTTTTTTTCATTTTGGATTTTTTATGGATTTTTAAAAAAAAAAAATTAAATCTTTAGGCAAAAAATAAGTTTTTTCCTTTATATATTCATTTTTAACTTGGAAACTGTTGCTTGTATAGGAAAACAATATATGAACAGATTAAGGGAATTGTAATTTTAATTTTTTTTTAAAATTTAATTCAATTAAATCGGGCTAGTGGTTCCCGAGTTATGCCGGACGAAACAAATTAACCAAAAAAAAATTTTTAAAATTTAAAAAAAAAATAATAAAAAAAAAATTTTTATTGCGTTTTTCGAGCTCATGTCAAGGTTATCTACACAGAAAAAATTATCACATCCGGAGTACATGAAATTTTTTTCAATTTGTTGAGTAGTGTTATTGGACGTTTATAGCAATTTTTTCGTTTTTTCACAGTGGCAACTGAAAACTTTTTCGTATTTGGTGGTAGTATTTTATAAGAAATAATTAGCTGCTTCAATACCTTTCGAATGATACCTATATGATGAACATCTGAAGGAAACTGACGTCGCAGAGCTCATTTTTGTAAAAAGAGTTTGAACATTTTGACTCTGAAAAGCCATCTCCTGTATTACATTATTTCACAAATATAGAGTTAATGACGTCATTTATCGTATTGATTCCTTCTATTTATTTTTCATAACAACTTTTACAAAATGTTCCCATGAACTATGAGTTTGTAGCTGTCACTTTGAAAACCCACAAAAAATCAATCTAAACGTCCAATAATACGACCAATGAGTTATTCTAAGACAATAATAACAATTTTTATTTAAATTGCTTCCAAGGGTCTATTAATTCAGAAAATAATTGGCAACAATTCAACATACAAAAATTCACAGGGGAAAACATGATTTTTAGAGGTGTTTTAAGGAGCTTTTAGCTCACAGATGGCTTGGCCCAGGGACGAAATATTTTGTAGATCATCATTAAACAATCAACAAACATCATTAATCATTAAACAATCTTCATTTCTGGGGGGTGACCGCAGCAATTTATTTCAGTGACCCATCCTAATGTTTATAGGTGAAATATATAAAGTTTGTATGTAAAGGTGTATAATATGTAAAGTTTGGCCTTTTTTCCTTTTGGGTGTTACAAACAAATGCATAATACCCAAGTGGAGGGTATATCAACTTTATAATTTCAGTTATTTTTTATACTTTGTGTGCATTCCGTTGTTTAGAATAATCATCAATAGACAAGTCTGCATTGATTGTACCAATTTATTGCAATATTCGGGCTTATATTCCGCATTTCACTGCATTTATAGTGGCCATCCCCTGAGTGTTGGTTCAGTAAAAAATGCCGAGATTGCTGGGCTCGGGCTCTAGTGTGGCGTTTGCATAACAGGTGGACCTTATATAAAAGCCAGGACCATAAGCTTTATGCTTGGGGTCGTTGCATTGGTAAAAATGCCAATCATCTGGGTAAACCTTCTCGTAAAATTTAGGTACGCATTCTGATCCACAATTCCATCAATAAAAGGTGAAAAACGTCTGAAGCAAATTTTAAAATTCAATATCTTAAAAGCGAAGAAAAATACATAAAAAATGAAAAATTACAATTTCCAAACACTACTCAAACGCGATTGTCAATGAAAATTGAATGCTAATAACTCATAAAAAATCTAACGAGGTAGTCAACTTTTTGTTTTCGGCTGGTCATTAGGTGCGAATTTCACATGGTAAAATTCTAAGACTACCTAGCCACGTCTGTCTGTTTGTTGAAGGCTCGCTAGATTCTGAACGGAATCAAATCAACAAAAATTCAAAAACTTTTGATCTAACATTTTTGAGTTTTTTTTTAAAAATTAAGTTATTCATTGAACCAAGGGCCAAAAATAAAAATTTTTTATTAACGAAAAAATAATAAAAGTAGTCAAATTTGGTTAATTTGTAAAGTATGCCGGATTTCCCGATTACCAATGCTAATATCTCAAAATAATAATAATTTTGCCTAATTTTTTTTGTAGAACTGGAAAACGTTTTAACGTTCTTATATGAAATCATTCCAAATGAATCGACAGTTTTAGTGATTGACAATGATATCCTTTATCAGTTTTTTCTGGAAAGAGTTTTTCTTATATAGAATAATTTTAGTACTGAGAACATGTAAAAAAAGACGCGGTGTCTTGGATAAACTATCCGTTACTTACTGTACTAAACAAAAAACTTAAACAAGAAGAAGAAGTATCATATTACATTTATAAATTTAAAAAGTTTTTACTGTTCATTAAATTGTTGTTGTATTTAATTTTCAAAATAAAATAAAATAAAATAAAATAAAATATTATAAAATTTAGTAATTTTCTTGAATTACATTTAAGTATTTCTTTTTAAAACTCGACGCGAGTTGCAATAACAAAACATACCCCACTATAAACATATCAAAACCCGGGTACAAAATAAATCCGCATAGTTTTTTAAAATGTGTTTTAATAAATTTTAAAAAATACATATTTATATTAGTATTTTGAGAAAATAATACGGTTTCAGAATGACAAGTTAGAAAAATGTACGTAGTATATAAAACACATAAAAACGGCGTTAAGTTCGGCCGGGATGAACTTTGTATACCCTCCACCATGGATTGCATCCCACAGAGGAAATGCCAAATTTTTAATATGACCAAACCAAAACAAATCAAAATATTGAAAAATATAATTTTATAAATAAATATAAAATGTGGTAGTCTGCAGCCAAGTAGTAAATGCCATTTGTAAATAAATTTGCATTCTATTAAATATAGAAGCAAAATGGTCTTGAGCCAGGACAATATCCCAGTTCAAATTAAATATAAAATTTTTATTATTCAAAACGCTTATAAAAAGACAGCAATCTTCAAAAAACCATTGTTGTATTTCCATCCTATTTTAATTCCAAAATTTTTATAATCCACTAGCTGAACCCCGCCCGCTTCGCCAGGCAAAATACAAATGGTAAAATTAAAATCAGGTTTCATATTGATCTTATCATATTGATATTATCGTGGTTTGTAATATATAGGTTCCAATTTTCAGCCTTCTAAAGGGTGATTTTTTAAGAGCTTGATAACTTTTTTTTAAAAAAAAAAACGCATAAAATTTGCAAAATCTCATCGGTTCTTTATTTGAAACGTTAGATTGGTCCATGACATTTACTTTTTGAAGATAATTTCATTTAAATGTTGACCGCGGTTGCGTCTTAGGTGGTCCATCCGCTTAGTCCAATTTTGGCATTTCCACGTTTTTGAGTAACAGAGACCCAATTGGTGCGAACGGCGACGAATCGAAAATTGGTGGTCATCATTAACACTGGCCGATACAGCTGCGATATTTTCTTCAGTTCGCACTCTACGTAAGCGTGTTGGTGGTTTAATGTCCAACAATGTAAATTTGGTGCGAAATTTAGTCACAATAGCCCGAATAGCCGCTTCAGTGGGTCGATTAAACTGACCATAAAATGGAAGCGCGCAATGAACTTTCTTAACAGAGCACGCATTTTGATAATAAAATTCAATAATTTGCAAGCGTTGTTCGTTTGTAAGACGATTCATGATGAAATGTCAAAGCATACTGAGCATCTTTCTCTTTGACACCATGTCTGAAATTCCACGTGATCTGTCAAATACTAATGCATGAAAATCCTAACCTCAAAAAAATCACTCTTTAACTAAAAAACACTTTTTTCCCGTGGTCAGTAATATATACGTTCCAATTTTCAGCCTTCTAGCTTAAAAATACTTCTAGCCAATTCCAATTTTCACCTACTACCTCTCAAAAACACTTTTGCCACGCCCACTCCGCCCACAAAGCGAAAATCCAAATTTCGCATCATATTTATCATTCTCGTGGTCAGTAATACATATGTACCAATTTTCAGCCTTCTAGCTCTCCAAAACACTTTTGCCACGCCCACGAAACGAAAATCCAAATTTCGGCATCATATTTATCTATCTCGTGGTCAATAATATATATGTACCAATTTTCAACCTACTACCTCTCAAAAACACTTTTGTCGCCCACTCCGCCCACAAAGCGAAAATCCAAATTTCGGCATCATATTTATCATTCTCGTGGTCAGTAATATATATGTACCAATTTTCAGCTTTCTAGCTCTCCAAAACACTTTTGCCACGCCCCAAAGTCCACGAAACGTAAATCCAAATTTCGGCATCAAGTTGATCTTTCTCGTGGTCAGTAATATATATGTACCAATTTTCAGCCAACTACCTCTCAAAAACACTTTTGCCACGCCCACTCCGCTCACAAAACGAAAATCCCAATTTCGGCATCAACTTGATCTTTCTCCTGGTCAGTAAAATATACATTCCAATTTTCAGCCTTCTAGCTCAAAGAACACTATTGCCACGCACAATCCGCCCACAAAACGAAAATCCAAATTTCAGCATCAAATTGATCTTTCTCGTGGTCAGTAATATATATGTACCAATTTTCAGCCAACTACCTCTCAAAAACACTTTTGCCACGCCCACTCCGCTCACAAAACGAAAATCCCAATTTCGGCATCAACTTGATCTTTCTCCTGGTCAGTAAAATATACATTCAATTTTTCAGCCTTCTAGCTCAAATAACACTATTGCCACGCCCACTCCGCCCACAAAACGAAAATCCAAATTTCGGTATCATATTTATCATTCTCGTGATCAGTAATATATATGTACCAATTTTCAGCCATCTAGCTCTCAAAAACACTTGCCACGCCCACTCCGCCCACAAAATGAAAATCCAAATTTCTGCATCATATTCATCATTATCGTGGTCAGTAATATATATCTACCAATTTTCAGCCTTCTAGCTCTCAAAAACACTTTCGCCACGCCCACTCCGCCCACAAAATGAAAATCCAAATTTCGGCATCATATTTATCATTCTTGTGGTCAGTAATATATACGTTCCAATTTTCAGCCTTCTAGCTCTCAAAAACACTATTGCCACGTAAAGTAATAAAGTTACTTTTCGAAATTCATACTTTTTGGGGTTAAATGGAGAAAGGGGATAAAAATTGTATCAACCTCTGTCTGCGTAGACACGAAAAATAAAGAGGTTTTTCCAAATTCGTACTCAATTAGAGGAATGTACACGCCGAATTTCGTATTTCTAGCTGTTGTTGTTTGATAGGTACCATTTCTATCCCTTTTTGTCCCATTTCACACCCTTAACTTTATGGTGTACGTTTTTGTTATAGGGGAATGTACATATCTAATATCAAGTAAATACAAGCAGACATTTTGGATAAATACTCTAAAATAAACATTTTTCCCTTTTAGGCCGATTTCGCCCAGGTGCAATCCCAACCGATGTACGACTATAAGATACATTTATGGAAAAATTGGACGTCCTAGGTTCTTTCGATTAGATGCTAGCGTGTTTTCAACCGACGGGGAGACGGACGGAGATGGCTAGATCGTCTTAGAATTTTACGACAATCAAGAATATACATACTTTATAGGGTCTCAGGTCGATAGTTCAAGGGTGTAAAAAAAGGAATGACAACCCCAATCCTATCCTGGAGGTGGAAGGTATAAAATTCGCCCTCGGGTATTCGACATTTCTACGTTGAATATCGAATCTAGACTGAATAGCATTTTTTGGTCGAAGCGGAAGCCCAAGCGGAATATTCGGCCGGCTGTATTATGGTCATATGTAATAAACTCACCTAGCACTGCATTAAACGATAACAACTTTCAATTGATAGCAATCAATTGAAACTTTTTTTGCAGTCGCGATGCGTATTCGATGTTATATTTCACACGCCTAAACAAACACATGCATACACACACACCCTAATGGTAGAATTGTTTCCTAGAAATTGAGGGAAGCTTCTTAATACGAAGTCGGTTTTCTGTTTGTTTTTGATCAAATCAAATAAAAACAAAAGTCTTCAACGCCACTATTAGCCAAGTAAATACAACAATTAACGACATTTGAAGTTGTTGTTGTATTAAGTAGCGTGCAAACATACATACGTACATTAAATCGGGTCGAAATTTTTTGTGGATTCCCAAGCCTAAAATGAAGGCTTGGTTTGTTTTATGAATATCCACAAAATATTTCGGCTATAACTTAAGATATAGCGATTTTACATGAAACCTCTTAAAATTCTGTGTTCTCAAAAATGTCGGTAGTGTTTCACCTTTTTCTAAAATAAAGAGAATCAGAATACAGAATGATCAATTCTCCTTCCAACGGTGTCAAAATGTTGAATATAAAAGAGATGTAGCCGAAATATTTCAGGGGTATTCAAAAAACAAACCAAGCTTTAATTCTAGGTATAGAAAACCGCAACTTGTTTGCTCTCATACAAACCGACCCAGTTTAATGTACATGTAGTAGCCGTACTTGTCGCATTATTTATTTATACTCTAAACACTGTAGAAGTGCGTACAATTGACCCTGATTAAAAATTCATAAACAACACAACATTTTCTAGATGAGCTATTCCAAGAGTAACACTGTGCAACAGAAAATTTCAGGTCTCAGTCAAACCAATCTCCGATTACTTCAGAGTTTCACTAATATGCGATTTTATTTTATGAAGAAAATGTGTGAATCATTTTTATACCCTTGAACTCCAGGATGGGGCTATACTAACTTTGTCATTCCGGAGACCCTATAAAGTATATATATTTTTGATCGTCATAAAATTCTAAGACCATCTAGTCATGTCCGTCTGTTGAAAGCACGCTAGCATCTGAACGAATGAAGCTAGGACGTCCATATTTTCCATAAATATTATAGTCGTATATCGGTAGGGATCTGGCGAAACCGGCCCAAAGGGAAAATTTTTTCCCTCACAAGGACTGAAAATACCCTTAATAACCCATAATATTTTAGAGTATTTAAGCATGTTTTCCAATATGTCTGCTTGCACTTACTTCATATTGGATATTAGCATTCCCCCTATAACATGCTCCATAAAGTGATTCTTAATCGTAGAGGGTGAAATGGGGGCAAAAAGGGATAAAAATGGTACATATCAAACAATATTATTTTTTTCCAAATTCGTACTTTTAAGGGATAAAATAGGAATAGAGGAATAAAAATGGAATCGACCAAACGGCTGCACCTTAAAAAGTTCGGTGTATACATTCTTCTTATTTCGTAGACACGTAAAAAAAGGGATTTCTAGAAATTCGTACTTCGTAAAATGGAAAAAGGGGATACAAATTGTACCAACCAAATGGCGTCATGAAATTCGGAGTATACGTTCCGCTGAATGCGCAGACACGAAAAATAAATAGATTTTTCCAAATTCGTACTTTCAAGGTATACAATGGAAACAGAGGCATATAGAAGCTCAATAAAGTAAGCTTAAAGTACGTTAATAAACCAATAAATTTGTATTTTTTATGCAAATTTGTTTATATTGTTAAAATTATAGAAAATTAAACATTGTTTATTTATAAAAGTAACAAAAAATCCCGAGCCACCTACTATTCGAACCCGAGACCTTCCTTACCTCTGTGACCCCATACTAAAAATTCGTTCCCATTCACTTGTGACAATGCTATTCGTAAAATGTTGCATATTATCTACTTTTTTGGAAGTTGTTTAAAAGAACTTCCTCAAAAGCGGGAAAATGCACATTTGGATTTTGAGTTGTGTTTTTCAAACAAAATTGTTTTTAGGACTTTTTGAACTTCGTTAATAATTGGGAAAAGAAGGCCAAAATTCTGTGAGGATGTGTGTTTTGATAAATATAATGCAATATGTTTAGTCCAAAACTCAATTTGGATTTATGTAATATTCTGTCATTTTGCGTTTCAGGTGACGATTATAGATTATCGGTCATATTCATAATCATTTATAATAGGTTTATTAGACAAATTTTCAATGTATACTTTAAACCTGTGATAATTTGTATACACTCCGAGAGTATTGTCTTTATGCATTTGTTTGTAACACCCAAAGGGAAGCGAGATAGTCACATTCGACTATAAATAACTTAAAATAACTTTTTGAATCGATTTAGCAATGTCCGTCCGTCTGTCTGTCCTTCTATTCTTGTAATCAAAGTACAGGTCGCAATTGTAGCCAGAACCAAATGAAAATTCGAGATAAGGACACACGCTATTTAATTTGAAGAAAATCGGTTCGGATTTAGATATAGCCCCCATACGAATCACTCCCTATTTGAATCTTTTCACTCTAGATACCACATATTTTAACAGATTTTCCTCAAAATTGGCTAATCTTATATTTCAACTATAAATACAATGGGTCAGATCGGTTCAGATTTATATATAGCTCCCATACAAATTTCTCTTCCGACTTTCTTCAAATTGAGCATAACACGTTATACTGAACTGGAGGAACCTATTGTGAAAGCGGGTCACATCATTCCATGTTTGGATACAAAATATTCTTCCCGATTTGACAAATTGGCTCAGGTCATATCAGCCTATGATTAGGAACATACAAAAATCTTCCCGTTTTCACTTTTTACCGAATTGAATTGTATTCGCATAGAAAGTGGAGTTTATCATATAGTCGGCTCCGCCCGACTTTAGCCTTACCTTACTTGTTTATGAATATGCCAGTATAACTTTTGTATCTTTTAAAATGCTGTAAGATTCAAACCTGACGATTTAGTGGATCAATTATATATATTTGTCCAGGTTTTATATGTCATGTAGCAAATTTTCTTGAAATTTAGAGATGGTGAGGAAAAACCATTTGTCGACATAGTGCTTAGACTTCTGGCACCACTGTCAGTACATCTATGTCTATACACAACACTTATATATATTTATTTTGACTAAAATCGGACAAATTGTGTATAAACTGCATATTTATTTTTATCCAATGTGCACTCTTTAGTATTGCAAACACACAAAATCTCTTCTTCTTTCCAAGAGTTCTTTTATATTTTCAAAAACAGAGAAGAACATTTACTCCTGCCAAGGGCAGAACAACAATTGGGAACACAGATTTACTTGTTTCAATTTCACATTCCCTAACTCCAACTGTGCAGTTTATAGCTTATTTTATATTTCCATATGAACGTTAAATTTGGTTGGAAATAACCGCAAAATCGACAAAAATAATAAAGTTGTCTTATTTTTAGAAGCGGTAAAAATACTAAAATACTCTCAACACTCTAATGGCCAGTTTTTGGATGGATATTTAAATAACTCAATTAGTTAAATGACTTAAAACATATGTTATTCATTGATTTTACATATGTTGCCAGTGATTTAAATCTAACTTACAGACAAATAGCCACCCAAAAACTGGGCATAAAAGCCACATATTACACGTTTTTAGTCAAATATGGATGAAGTTGACCTTATAAACAGAAATGGTCCTTATGTTGTTACGTGTAAGTTCCATAAAATCGCTGATTTTTAAGCTTGTTCGAAATCATATGTTGCTGTATTGAAATACTGTTGTCAGCTCCGTCCGACTTTAGCCTTATACGTTTTTAGTTCATTTGGTTTAAAACGTGAAACTATTTGTTGCACTGTGTACTTGATTGCTATGCAAATTTATCATTATATCCGCCCTCATATGGGTATGTAGTGTAGTGTGGCGCGGTATTATATTCATTCATATTGTTAAGCAAATTTATGCAAATTATAAGAGTTAAGAAATTTTATTTCAACACTTAGGAATTTTTATTAACAAACGATTTATTGTCGTTTCAAAGTGTCTTACAAGAGAGAAATAATTTGTTGTGCATTTGTACTTGTATTTCGATTAAATTAAATGAATTCTCCCGAAATCGGGTGTTCATTTTAAGTCAGTCATGAGATATGAATTTTACAAAGATGTAAAGGGTTTTCAAATTAGAGCGGGACGATGTTGACAGCCACATATTGTTTTAGTGCTTTCTGTCAAATCTGCTGTTTACTTTTCAGTCGAGCTTCTCCTGCAAATTGAACAATTAAGGAAGTTATGTTTGATGTTTCAAACAAGTATTGGATACTCCTCTCGACTATAAACTATTTCGTGAGGAGTTCAAATATGAAAAAATATGCATTGACGAAACAGGCTTTGCACTCAGAAAATTACTATTCCTAAAACTGAGCAATAAAGTCATACTCAAACTAACTCCAGTTTAGTAAAAATGTCCATAAACGTAGAAAAACAAGTCAGTCGGCTAAACCGACTTATATATACCCTCACTCGTATAGAACATATATACGAAAGTTATAAGGGCGAGCTAATTTTGTGAAGGTACTAGAAGGCCCGTCTCACATGGTGCCAGCTTCAACATTTATAAAACAATTGTATAAACATGATCAAATATCAAGTCATAGAACATTCCTTATACCAGCAAAAAAGTTATGAAGGATCTAATATTACCTAGGACAGAGACAATTGTGAGGGAGGTGCAACAAGGGGCGTGGCTAAAGCGTAAATATTTTTTAGGTTTAAAGTGATTATAAAAACATTTTCAAATATCAAATTGCAAATGATTTTGGTACCGATGGTATATCGGTTATTTGCAATCAAAGATTATGACAATTTGTATGGGAGGTACCAAAAGGGGTGTGGCAATATCGCCCATATTCCATGCGAATATAACTTCTATAAAAGCATTGCCAAAAATCAAATTTCATAGTATTCCGATCATTTGTATAGAAGTTATAACTTCTTTAATTACACGTAGTTTAGGTCGATTTGTGTGGGAACTCGCCAAAATTCTGTGTACGAATACCAAATGATCTTATTTTAAAATTCTTATTCGTTACTTAAATACTGGCGGTTTTGGATATGTGACATTATTTCTGATTAAAAAAAATGGGCGGGAAATTTCCCTTATTTAGAAAACGGGAAGTTCGGCCGCCGACTATGGATTGCATTCCACAGAGGCTGTCGATTTTCGTAGAAGTGCAGTAACATTACAGAAAATGTCAATTATTTTTAATATAGACAAACCAAAACAAATAAGAATTTTGAAAACATTATTTTATAAATAAATATAAAATGTGTAATTCTTTCAAACCACGCGTATAATGCTACCAATACGTATACACTATATAAATCGGGATAATAATTCAAGTAAATTCAAAAAGTAAATATAAGATAGCAATATTCAAAAAAGCTTAAATACCATAAATATTGGTATGTAGTGGGTGCTACAGTTGGTTCTATTTCCATCCTATTTTAATTAATAAAAAAATAATTAAATAATAAAAAAGTACAAGTTTTGAAAATCCATTATCTCACGAACACAGTGCAAGATAACCTAACTTCATGATTCAACCAATTTTTGCCGTAAAAGTAAAAAATGCCCCAAAGTGGAAAAATCTTTTTTTTTGCAGTGTAGTCAGAGGAATCTCTTTACTTTACGTGTCTAGGCAATTAGAGGGATGCACACACCGAATTTCAACATTCTAGCTGTAGTCGTTTAGTTGGTACTATTTTTATCCCTCTGTACCAATTGTATCACTTGAAAGTACGAATTTAGAAAAAAACTTTTTATTTTGCGTTTCTACGCAATCACCGAATTTCACCGAATTTCATCATTGCAGGTGCAGCCGTTTGGTTGTTTTTATCCCTCTATTCCCATTTTACCCCTTAAAAGTTCGAATTTGGAAAAAATACTTTTATATTTTGTGTCTGCTCAATTAGAGGAATGTACACACCGAATTTCGTGTTTCTAGCTGTTGTCGTTTGATAGGTACCATTTTTTATCATTTTTTGTCCCATTTCACCCCCACGCATAAATATAACTTTATGGAGCGTGTTTTTGTTTTTTTACCCAATATCAAGTAAGTACAAGCAGACATATTGAAAAAATATGCTTAAATACTCCAAATTATTAGGATTTATTATGGTTATTTTCAGTCCTCGTGAGGGAAAATTTTTCCCTTTTGGCCAATTTCGCCCAATTTCCATTCCAACCGATCTACGACTATAAGACGCATTTATGGAAAATTTGGACGTCCCAGCTCCTTTCGTTTAGATGCTAGCGTGCTTTCAACAGACTTACTTATGATCCGATTTGGGTTATGTTCCGCCTGCTATTGTCAGACATAATCTCCTAACAATTTCTAAGTTATATTCTATTGTTATTGTTGTTACTATCATGGCCCGCTTAAAATATTAATTCCATAAAATATTTTCTAAACCGAACCGAAGGGCCATAAAGAAAAAATCAACATATTTTGCCGTATAGATTTTATTAGCTTCAATTAATAATTTTGAAAAATCGTTCTGTAGCAAGAATTGCCTAATTATTTGTTAGGGAAGTTGGATAAGATAGTCTTTGTTTAACACGTTTATCATCAGTTCTTGTCATTTCATTAATTGCGACACTTATTGATTTTTTTGAATTCGGAGAAAATTTGGTTGAGTATTTAAATTTTCAACGCTACCAGTTGGATGATGAATGAAATTTCATTCATAAACATTTGAGTTCGAGTGCGCGCACTCAAATGTGCTGTTGCCAAGTTCGTTTTGTTTATTTGTGAAATGAGCTCAAAGTCCAGCACTGACCAAACTAAATTATGTTGATGTTACGTTCATTCTCTCTGACAACGTTCAGTTGGTCACATATCAGCGAAGCCACATTTAACACCATCGTCAACACCATAATGATCATGATCAACACCAACATCATCATCATCATCATCGTCGTCGTCATGTGAATTCAATGCTAATGAGCAGATGTACTCGCACTAAAATAGATACATACATACATGCTCCAAATAGGCTCCGTATTTGTCCCAAACGTATTCAAATTGTAAAGACTCCGGGTTATTTCCCAAACATATCGGCGGCTTTAATGCCCCAATACCTTTTTTCTTTTGTTCGTTAAAATTCAAATAAAAACATCGGTTAGTTAATACGGGCGAGAGTGGCTCGAGTATAAATAAATTCCAAGAATGACACAAAAATTAACGTCTCGCATGAAATTCCGATGATTCACTCGAATTTTGGACAACCGCCAAAAAGCGGAGCACCGAAGAAACCGGTAACAAAGTCTGCGTACAGACTGATTAATAAAAGGCTAATTTTTTCGGAATACAATCTCTCTTGAACTTTGCCAATGAAGCACAGAAAAAAACCCAAAAACAAAAACCTTCTGAGAGGGTTTTGGTAAAAAGCCTCCGCCGCCTGCATGTTTGTGTGGCTGTGAGAAACGTTGTTTAGATCACGTGCAGCGTTTTGTGAATGAAATACGAGCGCACTTACTTGTTGGTCGTCACTATTACGAATTGGATTGTGAAAAAGTCCCCTGCGTTGAATTTTAATATACGAGTACATATGTATGTGCACAAGTACGAGTATGAAGTGCGCAAGCGCGACTCGATATGCAATTGACCATATTTCAATATGAACCTATTATCGTTTAAGTTAACTGTGCGATAATTTAAATAAATAAATTCTGCATTTTTATAAATGTATTTATTTTAAATGTATTTATTTCTCCCGACAACCTTCAGGAATAAAAATGACCTTTAACCAGGTAGGGAAAGGCTGTGTCGACTGCATGATACCCTCCACACTCAACGTCATCATTGGACAACTTTAAATGTGGAAAGATCAATCAAAATTATTGAATACTTCTTCTAGGCCGTTATGAAGATTAATCGCTAAGCTTATTTATATCGGAGCGAGATCATGTGGCACACTTCATTCAAAAGAATGTCATAAGGCACTACATCTTGGAAGATGGGCGGCCATTAGTTAGACAAAACAAGTCTAGACTTTCTAAAGCGGATCTGATCTACTCAATATCTGCACAACCTACAAAGGCAAACGATGGAAAGATCATCCTGGAATCTACTTGAACGTATTCAAATAAAAGCGAAGGTGATGATAAAGGGTGGTTAAATTGTAAGGGCCGATGTTGAATTTGAACCACACTTAAACGTTAGGTTTTTTCTGCATTTCATTCGACATTTCTCAATTTCAGACTAACCCAATTTGAACCATGGAAAGATACACAATCGAACAATGCGTTAAAGTTATTCAGGCTTATTATGAAAATGGGTGTTCAAATCAAAATGCATATCGTGCACTTCGTGATTTTTTCGGTCAATTTAATCATGAAATATCGTGCAAAAGTTTGAGCGAAACAGGTTTATAGGAGATGTGAAAACACCATCATGCTCGTACAGGTCGTACTGCAGAAAATATTGTTGCTGTTCGGGATACTGTGGCTGAAGAACCGTCCACCTCAACTCGTCCTCGTGTCCAACAATTGCACCTCTCTCGCTCGTCGTTGATGAACATTATGTATGAAGACTTGCATTTACACGCTTACAAGGTGCAATTGACTCAAGAACTAAAGTCTCTTGACCATTCCAAACGTCGTCAATGGCCAGAATGGTGGCAAGAAATGGCAACAGTGGGTGATCAATTTTCGAAGAAAATCATCTTCAGTGATGAGGTACATTTTCACCTCATTGGATTCGTCAATAAGCAGAAGTGCCGCAATCCAAGAGTGATTGTCGAAAAACCAATGCACCCACAAAGAGTGACTGTTTGGTGTGGTTTTTGGGCTGGCGGCATCATCGGGCCGTATTTTTTCCAAAATGAGGCCGGTCAGGCAGTTACTGTGAATGGTCTTCGCTATCGTGAGATGATAACGAACTTTTTATGGCCCGAATTGGAAGATATGGTTGAGGACGATATGTGGTTTCAACAGGACGGTGCAACTTGCCACACAGCTAACGAAACAATGGCTCTTTTGCGCGACAAATTCAATGGCCGTGTTATCTCACGTGGTGGCGATGTCAATTGGCCGCCAAAATCATGTGATTTGACACCGTTCGACTTTATTCTTTGGGGTTATTTGAAAGAAAAGGTGTAAGTCGATAAGCCAGTAACAATTCAAGAGCATAGAACTTCAACGTCATCGAAAATTTGGACCATCGGCCAATACTTTGTTCCATACATAATTGAACCATACCAATATTATCATAATAAAAAGAAATTATAATAATTGCTTAAACAATTTGTGTTTTATTCAAAATCAACATCGGCCTTTAACATTTAACCACCCTTTATTAGAGAGGCAGGAAGTCAAAAAACGGTTCTAATTACGAACCCTTTTGTAATTCAAATTTCCCAAGCACAGATGGACACATACACAGGCAGAAGTAAGGGCGGACATAGCTAAATCAATTCAGAAAGTGGTATATATTGCTCCTAATCAGGTGTTTCATATAAATCGATAGGCTATTCAAAACTTAATGGGGTTAGATGATTAAGTAATTATCTATGCCTGTGTAAAATTGCATTTCCATGTCCAGAGACTAGTCACAGAACTTACTTTTGATCAGTTCACTTTCTCGTAGGGATATTTGTACTATAAATTTGGGGGTATAAGACCGATATTGCTGCCTACACTTTAAAATAAAGGTAAGTATGAGGGCTACACACTTTCACTTTCATATGGTACTATTTCCAGTCAAAAGTTAAAAAAATGTTTTTTTTTTCCTGACACGAAAAACAACATAGAAAGGAGAATAAACGGCAATTGTATTTTATTTTTAATAGCTAACATTTTAACGAAACAAATATCTATGGATAAATGTAGATGATATGACCCTCTATGTAGACGTAAGTCAATTTAAAACAAGTAAAGAAAGGCTAAAGTCGGGCGGGCCGACTAGAGCGAAAACTGTTTAGACGAAAGCGCAATTTGTAAGGGAACTATATCAAAAACTGAACCGATCTGAACCACCTTCACCATAGATGCTGCTAGTTGAATTAAAGGTACTGTATCAATTCGGAAGCAAATCGAGTAAAATATGTTCTAGAGCGGAAAAAGTAAAATCGGAAGCTACATTTGTATGGGAGATATATCTAGATCTGACCGGATTAGCTTCGAGTTAAGTAGCATTCGTCCTTGACCTGCAAAAAATAGTTCTGTCAATTTTTGTTAGGATCGGACAATAATTGCGACCTTTGATTACAAGACTAGATGGACGGACGACAGACAGACATTGCAAAATAGGCTCAGAAAGTGATTCTAAGCCGATCTATAGAATAAACAATGGGTCTCGTTTCCTTTTGGACATTAAAAAACAAATTCATAAAGACATAATACCCTAGTGGAGGGTATGCCTTACTCCCATTTCAATTTTAAGGCCTCGCACATCTCGTGGAGCAATAACTTGTGCATATTTTCAGTTCAATTTCAATTCTACAGTTCTTAAGAAATCACCCTTTATTGACATATTTTGAGTAAAGCTACTTTATTTTCATTTCATTTTAAAGAAGTTATTCGGGTTAACAAATAGAGTCTGCCGCTGAGGCAAGAGCAAACCATCATGTTGCCCTAAAATTTCAAAAAATGTGAGAGTATTAAAACTGCTACAAGAAATATTTGGAAAGACAGAACAAAGGACAACAAAAGATCGCCACTTTTCCATGTTCGATTATGTGGTCGCCGTCCGTGCGTACGTATGTGTGTATGTATAGTTATAAGTCGCCACAAGAATGTGGTAAAACCCCGAGACAATGAATTCAGTTGGCACCAGCCATCAACCACCGAATCAAACCGACGCGGAGGGTCAACAATGAAAACAAGTTTTTGAGCACAAACTTGGCTTTGGCTTTAATTGACGTAAACGGAAAACCGTCCACACAGCCGTGCCAGTCGCACTGGAAAAAACGCGACACATTCGACACATGTTTGTTGTTGTACGAGTATACTAGCGTATTTGATTTAGTCGGTAGCCGGAGATGATTGTCCAAACTAAAAGTCCGCATTTTTTTGTCGTGGGTATTTTGGTATCTTTTCTAAATTATTCAACGGCAGCATGATGCGGCGGTTTTCGGATTTCGCAAAATTGTTAGTACGCGTAGCACAATTTTAGAACACGGAATAAGTGTGTACCAAAGTGGAACAACAACATTGAATTGCCATGAATTATATGACAGTAACTCCCATATTACCCAGAAATGAATGCGAACCAGTTTAAATATTTAAAACGATCACCTTTGTTTAGTTCTGATTTTATGACGTATTTGACGCACAAATTGAACGATCATTCATCAATGAAAGTAAACTGCCAAAAATCGAACCACAATAAAAGGTTTATTAACCTCCAAAATTGATAACACTGCCATGTTTGAGGATTCCAAGCAAATAATGAATGATTTCCCCTAGGGTTTGGTGCGTTCAACCGTCGATATCCCAACGAAATCTCAATTGTATTCATTTTGAAAGCGAGACTAATGTCCGGAATATTCGAGGTGGGAATTGTAAAAACCAATGACCAACAAGGAGCACAACCAATGACCTGTGTCCGATATGATTTTTACTCACTGGAGGGGACCTGCCGTTTTTTGTCGATTCTGAAGAGAGAAGCTTACCAGCTTCTACACTGAAAGAATTTTCTTCATACTACTTCTGATTTTGTCTTAACTTCAGTGAAAATTTTCATTAAAAGGTCGCCATAGAAACACTTCATAAAATGTATGAAACATGTTTCATAAGGCACACACAATTTAAAAAAAAAAAATGAAAAGTGTCATAGAATTTATGAAACATTTCTTAGAAACTACGAAATGCTGTTCTTCATTCGAAGAACTTTTGTCATAAAAAAATCATTATTTTTCATAATATGATTTGTGAAAATTTTCATGGATTTAATGAAGAAATTTCATTAATTTTATGAAAGAGTTTCATAAGTAGTATATACTGAAGTTTCCAATATAAACAAAAAACAAAAAAGGTCTGACTCGTTGACTTTGCGAGAGTCTTTACAATGAATATGTCTTTCACCTAAATCAGGGTTCATTCTTATGTCAGAGTTAACAGAGTACAAATGAGAATTGCTAGCATTCAACGAATAAAGTCGACACACTAAAAATTGGTTGTAAGTTATGAAACATTTAATAAAAACTATGAAATCCTTCATTATATTTATGAAGACATTTCGTAACACAACTATTTTATGGGTTATGACATATTTCATAATCTTTAAGAATTGTTCCTTTAATACAATGTAATCTTTCTTTGATCTTATGAAACTAAGCTTCACTAATTTAACAATTTTGTTTTATGAAATTTTTATGAACAAATTGTATGAAACATTTAATTTTATTTATGATTTTTTCGTAGATATTAAGAAAAAATTATGAAAAGTTGTCAAGGTCATTGTATTCAAAGCAATCATATACACTCAGAAAAATGACATTCCTAAATCTGAGTACAATCCATACTCCAATTAAGTACAAAAAAATACTCCACTGTAGTAAAAATTTAATTGATATTAGGAAAATGAACTAGGAATGAGTAAATTTTCTTCATCTCAAAGACATAAGAAATATTACATATACTTGAAATAGAGTAGACATTTTACTTAAAAAAACTCGTTGAGTCAAGTAAAATTATCTTACATTTGCGTAAATACTTATTTACATTGAGTAAAAAAGTATTGAGTTAGAAGAAGTAAAATAATTAAAAAAAATGTATGGGAAAAAATAATCAAGTATATTTTTACTTAAAAACATAAATACATACTTCTTAAAACCTAGTAAATATTTTCTACTAACATTTAATAAAAAATGTTTTAAATGTAAGTACCCCATATACTTATTCTGTAGTTGTAAGACAATTATACATCGAACTAAGTAATTTTCTTCTTTGAAATTGATTTTTTATTAAATTTTTATTCAGAAGTAGTACAACATTGAGTTTAATGTAAGATTTGATGAACTTAGTTGAAAGAAAAACATACTTGTTCGGCGAAAAATTTTGTAAATTTATGTTAAATAAGTATTTTGTTAGATTGACGTACAATAAATTAATATTAAGTACGTTTTTTCTCGATTTTATTCTTGCATGTGAATATAATCCATAATACTACTTATTGCATCATTTTACTTTGGTTCAGTCTAGATTTATTCCAACGAAGTAAATTTTCCTCATGTATACTACTACAATATTTTGAAGCCAAATACATATTATAATCAAGTAAGATTGTGTAACAACACAAATAAAAAGTTCTTAGAATTGTTTAGTAAAAACACATCTTAAATTTGAGTAAAATCCATAATCCAATCTATTAAATCATTCATTTAAATGTCCACACAACAATATCATTCCGTTGTTTCGGAACTCCAGATTATTTTCAGTAGTAAAAAGTGAACGATACCGAATTCACGAAAACGACAGTAGATTTATACAAGTCCTCGGATTTATTCTCCTGGTTTACTAAATTCGTGTGATTTACAAAACAAAATTTATAACGCTTTCATTTCGTTTGACGTCGTTATTCGTCTCACACAAAGTCGAACTTTGCATGACACCTTTCCCTACAAACATTTGGAAGATATATCATTTTGAGGGAAATTACACTTTGTCATATCTTCATTTTTTCATCTTAGAGAAATATTGACGATATTGACCAAAAATTGTCTTTGTTGTCATATTTCGTACGAATGTTTGAAAAACAATAAAGGGAATTTTGAAATGTCATTGTCAAGTACTGAAAAATGAACTCTTCAAGAATAATGAAGTTTTAAATAAATTCGATAGTAAGTTTTCAACTGATCCGATGAGAAAACAATTTGTAAGACTACACCGTCCGCCTGAAGCTGTAGATCAAAAGGATTTAATTGGCGTTTTCAGTTTTTCATTTGCTCACCCTTAAAAGGACTACAAAGATTCAAAGGATAACATTTTTCCAAATAATTATTTTGAATGTTTATTTGTACCCTACGATATCGATATAAGTGGAGATGCTTTTATTAGACATGTTCCAAAAAGGCGGTTAACTGACCGCATGTCCAACAAATTTGCTTGGATGCTAACGAGGAGAAGCCATAGATTTTGATTTAAACTTTATTTTTGCAATTGAAGGTACGTAAGAGTAATTTTGAATAATATATGTAGCTTGGCTTATATGCACATTTATTTCTTTTTCTTTTAGGTGCATGCTTTGGTTATTTTCCAAAAATGTATATTTTATTATCCAGATACATCTTTTTCATGCGAAGACTCGAATTAGTAATGGAAAGAAGACAAAATCAGAAGCAGCAGTAATTTAACTAACTAACATTGTTACTCTTCATTGTTTTGTTTTACTGTCATTTATGTTGTTATTGTAGTTCTTCGTGTATCACTTTTTCTTCGAGGCATCTAAAGCGCTAAGATGACAAATCAGGAGGGATATTTGTATGGGGGCTATATCACAATCGAATAGAATAGAGGATAATAATGTTGTATCTAGAGAGGAACAAGTAACATTTGTATAGGGACTATAAACTTCAATAGCGTCCATTCTTGACGTGCAAGAACCACTTGTAGCCAGCATTGTTCAGATCCTACAATAATTTCCACCTGACTTAAATATATGACTAAATCTATTCTGAAAGCGATTCTAAGTATATTTAAAAAGGCTCATCTTTAATCAAATAGGCCGTAATTTGTAAAACATGGCCTTGGAAATATGTTGATTCCAGAACGAGATGAAATTGAATATAACATTTCGTGGTAGATTTCAGCAAAATTGGCAGTAATACGTGGATGGGACATGTGGACTATATCAAACATCAAATATGTCTCACTTTCACTGCTGGTATTCTTATTTGCAGAGTATATCAATAAGAATTCAAATCGTTAGGGACATTAGTATGGGGTATATGTAATATGGACAGATTTTCTTCATATTCATTAGTGTCCCTCCCTAGCAGAACTTATAGCTGCATATTTCACAGTATGGCGTAGGGTGTACTTATTGAAAAATATACCACTATATCTTGCTTCCTCCGGAGTCGAAATATTATGAAATGCTGAAGTCAGTGTGGGAGAAATCGGCCGAAGGGAAAAAATTTTCCCTCACAAGGACAGAAAATACCCCCATTTCTCTGACGCGCAAAATATGAAGATTTTTAAAAATTCGTACTTTTTTTTACTTTTACGATAAAAATGGGAAAAGTGATAAAACCGCTAGCTAGCAAAGGACTAAAATCGTGAAATTAAGTTATTTTGCACTGTGAACGTGGGAGATAATGTATTTTCAAAATCCGTGCTTTTGGGATCAAAATAGGATGGAAATACTTTGTGAAATATTTTGTGAGGTTCGGAAAAAAGTTCATGAGCCGAAAAATGGAGATGGTGGAGTTAGTGGGCGCTCATCGGGGTCAAAATACATAAAATCCCCAAAAAAGCCTCGGAGTCGCCCCCAGAGTGGTTAAATGTAAGACTTACTCCGAGGCAGTTTTGGGGTTTTATATGTATTTTTACCCCTTACCTTTGAACCCGATCAGCGCCCACTTATACTCACCCCCATTTTTCGGCTCATGAACTTTTTCCGAACTTCACAAAATAGGGTTTCCTAACATATCAAAATCGAAAAATCGTGCACTATCCCACCCCTAGTGAACAAGAACTAAATTAACCTTTAATGGGCAAACTTAAATTTGATTGGTTTTTTGTGTTTTGGGTTTTAGAGGGTTCTGACATACATATCAAACTTTTATGCCAACATTTTTGTGGAACATTTCATCCCCGCCCTACCCCTTTTTCGGGGTATTTTTTACAATTTGTTAGAATAAAGCCAAAAAGTACCGTTATTTGCCATACCATTGTCTACAAAGTAGCTGAACATACCCTACAACTCAGATGTAAAACATAGTTTTATATACCGATATGCTGCAAGAACATGCCAGAGCTGGGAAACTTAAACCGCCTATAAAATGAAATTCCGAAGTGATCTGTCGAAACGCCGACACACGTATATTTTTTAGTCTCATCTTATATATATATTCAAGTTAAATTAAAAAGTAAATATTTATAATGTACAACAATTTCAAACTTTTCCCAAAATTACGGGGTTCTGACACACATATATATATATATATATATATATATATATATATATATATATGTATGAGGAAATTTTTTCATGCAGATGCAGGTTTTGTTATCATAATTTTTAATATTTGAACAAGTCGAATTTATCAGTGCTAGTACTATTTATATATCTTATTGTGCTGTCCTCTTCTCTATTTTTTTTTATTGAAATATTTATTTGTGCGGTGTTCTTCACGATGCTAGCTCCAACCCCTTTTGCATGCTTCGATTGGTACCATTTTTTCCCTTTAAATGTACAAATTTCACCATTCTTTGTTAGAACCATTTTTATCCCGTTTCCCTCTTAAAAGTACAAATTTATATAGCGTGCCTACACAGTAAGGGGAAAGTACATCCGCAATTTTATGATGCTACCTATAGTCGTTTCTTTAGGATGCCGGTTCCACTTTTATCTCCTTTCGCACTTTTATTTGCCTTATCTCCTTTAAAAAATAATACTGAATTTCCTTTGCTAGCGAAATGATTCCACCCACTGTTCAGTGAAAGCGAAATAGGTTTCACCCATCTATTTTCTGAAGTCCTTTTTTGCCTTCATAATCTGCATACAGTCTAAATATAATGTGTTCCCCGTCAGATGACATCTACCCTCGTATCCTGCAGGATGTGGGTATAGCAAAACCTTCATCTCTATATACACCTGCAAGCTATTCGAGCATAAGGACAACGTGGAATACCATGAGAAAAGCAGTAAAAATTCCATAAAAATGTAGCTACTGTTACGATATTGTAACTGTAGCCGTCACTGACCGTTCCCTTAAGAACATTGTCCCAATATTGAACAAAAAAATGCACTACAAACACGTTTCTTGTAGCCACGTTTAACTAAATGCTTCGATCGTATATTCAATTATTTATGATATCAAGCAACAGAAACAACACCAACAACGGCCACGGCAAACCGGCGTCAGATTGGAAACGACCTTGAGCCAACCAGAGAACGATAAAGGCGACAAAGCCAAGAAAGGATGATATTTTTAAGCAAATATAAGTAAGGAATGACTAAAGTCGGTCAGAGTCGACTTAAGGATATCCTGCACTACACTCCAACCTCTTGCAAAGATTTGAGTAACTAGGGTTAGAAATTTGTTGACGAAAAATATTCGACCTAATATTAAAAGTCATTCCTATGTTCTCCTGTTTAGATTGAGCTCAGCAGTGGCAAAACAATGTATGAAACCTGTACCCAAGAGATCAATTATGGAACACATTTGTGTGGGACCCAATAACAAGTCCATGTGGTTAGACCACACAGTATATGCTGTTGAAGTAATATGGCGAATCTGGGCAAATAATAATAATAGGAGGATTCAAATCAGGAAGGACATTTGTATGGGAGTTAATTTGTATGGGTGGGAAAAAATAAACAAAACATCAGGCAAGCATTTACGAAAATTCTAAGAACATTTATCCATGAAACCATGGGTGTAAGATAGTAGGAAACCGAGGGCTAGCGTTCGCATTTGTTTGTTCCCATTTGTCTTGGTTGTTACAAATAAATGCCCAAAGCAATAGTAGGGCTGTTTTTCTTTAAGCCGGGATAACAAGCTGCGATAACAAAAATTTTAATAAAAATTTAATTTTTCGTTCAAAATAAAAAATTATTTTCTCACATTGTTGCCAACTACAATATAAATATATGTATCAAAAGAAATTTTCAAAAAAATATTTTGTGTCGACTTTATTGGACTTAGCCTCGATATCCATCATTTTGACTTACACTGGATAATTATCCAGGCTAAGTCAAACATTTTTAACACAAAATTATTTTTTCAAAATTTTTTTTTTTTCACACAAACATTGATATTGGCGATAATTTTAAAAAATAATTTTTTATTTTGATTGAAATTTTAACATTTTATTTAGATTTTTGTTATCACAGCTTAGTTATCCAGTCTTAAAGAAAAACAGCCATAGTATCGCGTAGGGGTATAAAGACAGACATGCAAACAAACTGTTTTCCTGCATGTCATGCATCACAGCAATCATCGCACAGTGTGACATTGGAAACAATCCAGAGAAACACATAGATTTGACTCCTGGTTTCAAATTTAGTGCTGATTCGAGTTTCAAATGGGACATGGTTGGGCTTTTGCTTATTTCAATAATTGCAACATATAAATAGTAGTAGTGATACTGGCGAGGTTTTCAACTGAAATCAGATGTCGTAATTGTACAAAAATGACATTAGGCTCTTTCTGCCAAATGGGCAGTAATGTGTGTGTGCCCCATGCTTTTGCGGAACAAAGGAATGATACACTTGGGTTTTTTTTTCAGATCGATATTGCCGCACCCCTTCTGGTACCTCCCACACAAAGTGGCATAAACTTTGGTTACAATAAAACCTATATAACATCCATACGGGTAGTCAAAAAAGTTTGCAATTTGATAGTTGAAAATGTTTTTATAATTATTTTAAACATAACAAATAACTACGCTTGGACACGCCCCTTCTTGTACCTCCCACGCAATTGCCTCTATCCTTGGTCAAAATTAATTTGATCATGTCTTTACAATTATTAACAAATGTGGGAATTGCGAAATTCGCATTATAATAATTTTAAAATCCATCTTTTTGGTGGTATTTATGGTTATAATGTGCGATGCCAAAAAACTGTTTCAGAAAATTATTCACATCACATTATTACAATTACAATTATTTAGCTTTATTGATAAGTACATAAAAGAGCTATACAAAAATGAGTGATATTTCATGAAAAATTACCCAACGGCAACGAATTCAACCTTTACTCTCCGTATACCCCAGATTTAATTTTGGATATTTTTTCATTTTTTTGACCCACTTTTTAAATAGAACATTTTATCTTATTTTTCAGTGGGAGATTTTTCATGTAGTCCAGTTAAATATCCGGAGTAAGTAAGATACAGTGTTGCAGGTACTTTCTTGTTGTTTCACTCTACCGTACCAAAATTATATGAAAAATGAAATGTTCGCAAATGTTGTAAAATTATTACAAATTATAATGCACGATTAATGTTTATGACTACAGTGCAAATATGGAAAAAGCGGTAATATAAAATAAATTAATTAAAAAAATCACCAATGACAATAATAATGTTAACCATAACATGACGCCCAATGGCCCTGCTGTAATCATATTTGATAGTGATTTTCATTTTCCATTCACATACGTTTCCCGATAACTACAACGGAGATAAATTAACGTGTTAACAAGTACATTATCATTTGTATGAGTCACAAAAAATTTAGAATAACAATTTATAAGAAATAAATAGATATAAACTTAAAAGTACTTGCAATTTGTCTATGAATTGATTTATTTTATTTGATACTTAACACTGTTTCTGGGAATGCGGTAAGAAAAATCGATGCTTACTCTAGATTTGAGTTTCCTTTTAACGTATGACGATTAATTTTTTTATGAAACTAAGCTATAAACTAACGTAGAGTTAGTGCTAATTTTCAGATTACAGCAATTAATTTGTTTAATTTCGCGCTATGCAGTTTTCCAAGGAATCCAAAGTTTCCTGTTTGTTCGCATAAACCAATGACTTCGAGGAAATAACCTAGAGGTGTTGGTTGACGTCAAGTAGTGCCTTAAGGTACCATTTAGAGGCGTTAAATCGCACGATCTCTACACGATGTTTTGAAGTGTTGCAAACTTTATGACACTCTACCCTATAGCGAAGAGTACAACAAAATAAAAATCAGTAAACAAACTTTGAACTTCCACATCCTAAAATAAGTAAAGAAAGGATTGAGTCGAGCGGCGCCGACTATATGATACCCTACACCACTCACTGCGTCTATATCTGGTTTTAATTACTACACCCATGTGTATCGCGTATCGATGGGCGATTGTATGTATGAATATACACATTTTCAGAAATAAATAAATGGTACCCCACCTAATGTACATTTTGTTTAAAAAGTTTGTTTGCATTTTTATACCCTCCACCTCCAGGGTATATTCACTTTGTCATTCCGTTTGTAACACATTGAAATATTCATCGGAGACCCCATAAAGTATATATATTCTGGGTCGTGGTAAAATTCTAACACGATATAGCCATGTCCGTCTGTCTGTTGAAAGCACGATAGCGGCCGATCGAAATGAGCTAGAAGGTTCAAATTTTGCCTAAATGTGTCTTATGGTTGTAGATCGGTTGGGATTGAAAGTGGGCGAAATCGGCCCAGAGGGAAAAATTTATCCCTCACAAGGACTGAAAATACCCCTAATATTTAGAGTATTTCAGCATGTTTTTTGAACATATTAGCTTGTATTTACGGCTGCACCTAGAATAATGAAATTCGATGAATACATTCCGCTGATTGCGTAGACACGTAAAATAAAAGAACTTTCCAAAATTCGTACTTTTTGGGGTTCAAATGGAAAAAAGGGATAAAAATAGTACCTACCAAATGACCGCAGCTAGAATCATGAAATTCTGAGCATACATTCCTCTGACTGCGTAGACACGAAAAATAAAACGTTTTTTCCAAATTCGTACTATCAAGGGATACAATGGCTACAGGGGATAAAAATAGTACATACTAAACGAATACAGCTAGAATGATGAAATTCGATTGTGTAGATACGTAAAATAAGAGATTTTAGATAGTTGTACTCTTGAGGGGGCAAAATTGGAAAAAGGGGATAAAAAGGTACCAACAAAATGGCCGCTGATAGAATCATGGAATTCGGTGTATACATTCCTCTGAGTGCATAGTCACGTATTTTTTTCAAATTCGTACTTTATTTTGTTGCTTTTACGACAAAAAATGGTAGAATCATGAAGTTGTCTTATACTGCGTACGTGAGAGATAAGGTATTTTCAAAATTTATACTTTTGAAATTAAAATAGGATGGAAATACAACAAACCAAACGACTAGCTGAAAATACACTCTCTATCCACCAATATTCACTTTCACAATTTCAGCATTTTATTTACATTACAGTTTGAAATAGTAAACAAATATAGTAATGTGCATAAAAATATCAAAATTTTCGTAATATGGCACTGTGCTTCTATGTAAAGTCGACATCCTTTAATCTGCTGGTAATACTGTGGAATGCACTCCGTGGTGGAGGGTATATAAGATTCGGCCCGGCCGAACTTAACGCCTTCTTACTTGTTTAATTTCAAATGGAATATTTTTTAATTGCAATTGACGAGTTTTAAATTTCAATTGACGAGTTTTGAATTTCAATTGACATTTTTATACCCTCCACCTCCACTAACTTTGTCATTCCGTTTGTAACACCTTGAAATGTCGACCTGAGACTCTATAAAGTATATATTCTTGATCGTCATAATTCTAAGACGATCTAGCCATGTCCGTTCGTCCGTCTGTTAAAAGCACGCTAGCATCTAAAAGAAAGGAGCTAAGACGTCCACATTTTTTTTAAATACGTCTTATAGTTGCAGATCGGTTGGGATTGAAACTGGACGAAATCGGCCAAAAGGGAGTCCTCACTGCGTAGACGCGAAAAATAAAAGTTTTTTTCAAATTTGTACTTTCAAGGGATATATTGGGTACAGAGGGATACAAATAGTACCAATTAAATGACTACAGCTAGAATGGTGAAATTCGGTGTGTACATCCATCTAATGTCGTACTCTTAAGGGGGTCAAATAGGAAAAATGGGTTGAAAATGATACCAACCACATGGCCGCAGCTAGAATCATGGAACTCGGTGTATACATTCCTCTGACTGCATAGACACGCAAAATAAAGATTTTTTTTTCAAATTCGTACTTTTTTATTTTTACGGCCAAAATTGGTTGAATCATGAAGTTAGGTTATTTTGCATTATGTACGTGAGATAACGAATTTTAAAAATTTTTACTTTTGTAATTAAAATAGAATGGAAATACAACAAACTGTAGCACCCACTATCCACCAATATTTATGGTATTTAAGCCTTTTGAACATTTAAGAATATTAATTTTTTGAATATTATTTCGATATGTAAACGTATTGGTAGCTTTGCCTTATAATCGTGTTTTGAAATAATAAGAATATTATATTTATTTATATATTTTTTTTTTCAATATTTGTATTTGTTTTGGTTTGGCTATATTAAAAAATTATATTTTCCTGTAATATTACTGCACTTCTACGAAAATCGAACGCCTCTGTGGAATGCAATCCATGGTGGAGGGCCCGGCCGTTTTTACTTGTTTGAATATCAAATGTATTTTTTGAATTTCAAGTGACGTCTATTGAATTACAATTGAAAATGGTGTAGAGCAATAATAGTGTGAACTGGGGCCCATTTGTATGAGAGTTATACTAAAACGTGCAAGGAGACTGCACTTAAAAGTGGACTCACATAGATAACTTTCGCAGTAGGTATTCTTAGTTGAAATGTAACATGATCATGGGAGCTATATCAAAACAACGGCCCATGTAGTCCACGCTAGCTGTTTCCAGTTCAAATATAAGATGATCCTGAACATTTTAGTAATAGTGTAAATTGGAGGGATATTTGTATGGAGACTATATCTAATTCTGAGTCGATCTTCTTTGGCACAAAAAAATTCTTCTGCCAAATTTCATGGCAATCGGATAATAATTGCGACCTTTAATGTGCGAACAAGCATTATATAGGCATCGTTAAAGGTGGGTCTAGCCCCTATTATTTCTTGGTGTTACAAACATTTGGCGTGAAACTAACTTATAATACAATATCCCACGGAGTGGTGTAGCTTTAAAAAAATAGTAGTTTATCCATGCTTTGAAAATACTTTTCATGTCATGTACATATATAAATTTGTAAATAAAAATTCAACATTTTTATTTCTTTCTTTCTAGATTGACCAAATGTTCCACTGTGCATAAGTTGAATGCCTTCTTCTGGATTTGGGGATGACACTGTAATGGCGAAAACCGTTCAATCAAGTCCAATGATACCACTATGAAAACGTCACCGTATAAGAGGGAGATACTCGCATAAGCGGATATTCCCATATACATACATACATACATACATACATACATACATACATAAATATATTTATGGCTACATGTTGCAAGCAGATCATGCGTTTAAGAAAAAAAATTAAAAGAAACAGTAAAAAGGCAAAAGTCTCTGAAAGTGTATGGACATTGTCCTGTCCGGCCAATGCTTATTACAACAGAGAAACACACAGTCGCACTTTGTGGTACTGGACATTCAAGTCATCCAAAGATCAAGGTCGATCATTTAGAATATGGTTGCACAGAGAACACTTCTGGTTTGTTGTTAAAGTTAACGTTAAAGGCATAACGGATGCTGTAAGGTTTCCTGTAAGGATTTCCACTATAAATAGTTCAGATAATTGTGAGAGTTAGCCACAGTTTCCATTGAACTTCTTACGAGGCATCACTCACCAAGAGCTACAGCGGGAGATTTGGTTGAACGAAGCAGTTGTTTAGAAGTTCCCTCGATCCCAACTCAAATACATTTCAATCGTCCGTCAACATGAGATTATTTCTCTTAAGCTTACTGGCCATTGGCAGTGTCCAAGCGCTGGCCATTGGCTATCCTTATCGATCGGGATTGGTGGGCTACAATCCGGCTCGTGGTGAATTCCCGGTCAAAAGTTCCGTGGTGCAGGGCTACCTGCGTTATTTGGATAGCCATGGCGTTGAACGTCTAGTGGGTTACAGCTATCCAGAGCCAGTGTATGGTGTGCGACAAGTCAGCTATGTTAGCAGAGTTCCAACTGTAAGTAGTCCAGTAATCAGTGCCTTTAACCAAGAAGCATCCAGTGAATTTTTGAGAGCCCAAGAAGCACATTTCCGCGCCTGGTCTTTGCAACAATACCAAGCCTTGAAACGTGAAATCGATGCTTTGAGAGCCGAAGGCAAAGCACCCTCGGCGGACATGTTGGCTAAATTCCAGCCCTTGGAAAGAATTGCTCTGACCTCGGACTACGCTGCCATTGCCGAGTTGCCAGAAGTGCGAGGTATACGTGACGAACATTTGCGCATCTGGAATGAGGCTCGTATCCAAAGTTTGCAATCGGAAGCTGGGCAGCAGCCCCTAGGAGAGATAAAGACTTACGCCGGTCACAATGTACCGCTCGTGCCCGTGGAAGAGACACCAGAACAGAAACTGGCACGTCAAGAACACTTGCGTATCTATAACGAACAATTGAGTCGTCTGCGCCAACTGCAAGAACAACGTGATCAGAACGTTGAGAAGGTTCCGCCAAGCACTGATACTCTAATTGCCGAGCAGCTCATAAACCGTTTGGCCAGTCAGAGTAACGGCATAACCGAAGTAGAACGTGCGACACAGGAGCATTTGCGTTTGTGGAACGAAGCCAAAGTGCGAGCTGAACAGGCCAGTTATCAGCAAAGCGAGGGCAAGCCGTACGGTGCAGCCGCCGAGAAACAGGTGATCTCTGAACTAAAGCAAGACCAAATCGTCCCTCAACCTCAACAAATCGTCCAAGCGTCTGGCGAACATCAAAAGTCTCGTGAAGAACATTTACGTTTAGTGCAAGAAGCGACCGCTAAAATTCAAAACGTGGAGGCACCACGTGCAGATGTGAATACCGCCGAAGTATCACAATTGAGATTTTCTGTTCCAGCAGTTCAACAACAACAACATGTGGTTGTTGATACGCCCGAAGTTGTACGAGCACGCGCAGAACATTTACGTCTTGTTAACGAAGCGAGATTGCGGGCTGAGAGCGTGGAACAAGATGAATTGAAACACAAGCATGTTGTACAAGTTCCAGTTTTAAAGGCAGCCTCACCTCAACCTCAACAAACGCAATATCTGAATTTCCAAGCTGCTCTTCCCCAGGCCAGTCTACCAACCTCGATTGCCGACACTCCAGAAGTGACAAAAGCCCGTGAAGAACATTTGCGTCTGGTGAATGAAGCGAAATTGCAGATTCAATCGGTCGATCAGCAGCCGCGCATTTTGGCCCATCAAGCCGAATACAACACTGCTCTACCGATCCAACCGCCTCAGATTGCCGACAGCCCTGAAGTGATTAAAGCCCGCGAAGAGCATCTGCGCTTGGTAAATGAAGCGAAATTGAAGTTACAATCAGTGGAGCAACAGCTACGCGCATTGGAACATCAAGCTGACTTGCCGGTGGTGCAACATCAACATCAAATCCAACTCAACGCCCAGCCTCAGATAGCCGACACGCCAGAGGTGATAAAAGCCCGCGAGGAACATTTGCGCCTAGTGAATGAGGCGAAATTGAAAGCACAGTCAGTGGAGCACCGACCAGAAACCGTTTCACCTCTGCAACAGCAGCAGCAAAATATTCAGCCACGCCTTGAAGAAACGCCCGAAGTAATTCAGGCCCGTCAAGAACACTTACGCATTTTCAACGAGATCAAAGCTCACGCCGAAAAAGAACAATCCAAACATTCGGAAATAAAGGCCTCCGGATTTAGTTACAGAAGTCAACAAAGCCCAGAAGAAACTGAGCAAGTTATTCAGGACGAAAGGCAAAAGGAAGAACTTAGACTTTTGGAATTGGAACGTGTGCGCGAAGCGGAACGTCTACAGGAAGACCAGAAACTTGTGGAATTGGAGCGTATGCGTGAAGCGGAACGTTTGGCCGAGGAACAGCGACAAATGGAATCCGAATTGATACGTTTGAAACTAGAGGAAGAGCAACGTTTGGCATTGGAAAGGTCAATGGAAAGTCAACGTCTGAAAGCTGAACAAGAGCAATTGCAACAGATAATTATAGCGGATGAATTTAAATCCACGCCAAATCAAGATATTTTCATAATTGGGGGTCACAGACAACAACAGCAGCAGCAACAACAACTACAGTATGTTGCCAATCCGTTCCTTAGAAGCATTGTAGTTGACGAACAAAACGTCCAACAGCCGATACAACAACAACAACAGGAACAAGAACAATATTTTAAATCCACTCAGCCGCTTGCTCAATATCCAGTCTCCGTACCAGAAAAATCCTCACAAACCCTTTTAGCCGGTACGCGTTCAATTCAATCTTCAGAACAGTCTATTGGCTCCAAACATCAACACCTCAAGGATGACTCTATTAAAATTCAATCGTCTGACCATGCCAACTACCAGCCAGCCGATACGGCTGCTGTTCTTATCCAGCTGGAGAAAGCCCGGCAAGAACATTTCCGCGCCCACGAACAGGCACTGGAACAACTGCGCTTGGCCAGAGTACAGAATCCCTCATTGAAGGACTGCAACCACTGACTGTAAACACTGTACCGATATCCGGACGGACGCAAGCATAAGTTTACTGATTTTTAAGGTTTTTATTATTCTTATTGAAAAAAGAAATTTGTTACGATTTGAAACATTTGTGAATTATTTGAAATGTATGTTCTTAAGTAAAGCATAAAGAAGGATACAAAGTGATTTGTATGGATACGAATAAAATGCATATTAGTTTCAAAAACTACAAAAGAATAACTAAAATGTGGTTGTTTGTAATTGTGTTGAATAGGATGATGGCATTGGTTGAGGCGATATATTTACATAAATCCTTATCAATGAACCACTATGACGGGATGGTTTATCAATGTCACTGACTAAAGTGTGTTGCACACTTGAACTTTATCTTTCCGTCGTAGTTTCGATCGCTCTTCTACTTCATTGCCAAATGTCTTTTGCACTGAATCACTGGTGTTTTTTTTTTTGGTCCGTTTTAAACTAATCTTGCAGATTATCAAAGATAATAACTGTTTCGATGATGATTAATTGGCAACACTACTACGACAAATTGGCACCACTGGTTGCAAATGTTCGTAGATAAGTGCAAAAAAAGTTTATTTTTCGTAAAAATAAAATATAAAAGCATTATATTTTTATTTAATTTGTAGTATATCCTCACTCTACAGAGTAGGAGGGTATATATCATTTGGGACAGAAAAAAGTGGAACACATTGAATGAGTGACTAAAGACCCTAAGTATGTTTGGACCAAATCCGCCCGTCCGTCTGGCTGGTGTACACGATAACCCTCGAAAGGAGTTAAGGAATCAATTCAAACTTAGCACATTGAAATATTTGTCCCAAACATAGTTAAAGTTCGAAGGCCCTTCTGGTACCTCCTACACAAATGAACCATATTCCTATGTGAAAATAAAACCAATGTAACTTCCACACAGATATTCGAAATCAGCTATATTTTGGTATTTGATAAAGCTTTTATAATCACTTTAAGCGCATAAAATATGGCGGGTATTACTACGCCCCATCTAGTACTTCCCACACAAATCAACCTAACCTACGTAAAATTAAAGCTGTTATAACTTATATAGGGATGATTCCGATCATCCGTATATATGTAGATGACATTAGACCTTTGGTAATGCTTTTATAGAAGTTGCATGCACGTGTACTATGGGCGATATTGCCACGACCCTTCTGGTACCTCCCACACAAATCGGCCTAAGCTACGCAAAATTAAAACAGTTATAACTTCTATAAGGATGATCGGAATACTATGAAATTTGATATTTGACAATGCTTTTATTGATATTGCATGTTTGTGGATTGCCACACCTCTTCTGCTACCTCCCACACAAAGTTTGAAATAAAACTGATATAATTTCATACGGGTAGATAAAATCATTTGGCATTTGATTTTTGAAAATGTTTTTATAACCACTTTAAGCCTAATAAAATATTTACGATTTAGCCACGCCCCTTCTTGTACCTCCCACACAATTCTCTATATGCTAGGTAAAATTAAATCCTTCATAACTTCTATACTGGTTAGGGTTTGGGGTCCGGGAATTCCCGAATCGTTTTTCCCGGGAATTCCCGGAAAAATTTGGACGGGAATTCCCGGGAAATAATTTTCAATTACGGGAAATATTAAAAAATAATTTATTTATTATGTTGATCAATAATTTAATGTTACTATATAAATTGGAATTTTTAGATGTATTTCAAATTCATATATGTATTTACATTACTGACAATAATGAGTATTTATTGAGTATTTGTTTATATTATATTACTACAAACAAAACTTTTTAAATTCGCTAAATAGTCGGTTTATGCGAAACCCAGCTTGGGGAATAAAAACTTTTTGTGAGGCTATTTGCAGGATCTTTATTGTGAAATAAAAATATCGTGCCGACAATACTATGGCTTACATAATGTAAATTTTCTTCTTTTCCTAAAAGAATCTAGGTGAACATCTTCTTCAAGAACAATTTACTTTACATATGTAGCCAGAAACAAATGGTCTAAAAATAGGAATCAATAAAAACTGTTCACCTGGAAGCTTTCAAGAGAAATCTAATAGGAATATAAATAGATGCTACGGTGTATTTAAATGGCCCTTTGTAAGAATTAATGACTGGGCTATTTCAATATTTTTATTTTTTATGAATTTATTAAATTAATATTAATTTTTTTATGTTTCTATTGTTTTTACATTTTAGAATATTCCCCCTGTTTCTATAAAATATTTTTGTCTCCAGACGAACGAATATTCTAAATTAAATGCGTCATAACATTCTCCGTCATATGAGTTATTTGTTTCCTTAATCGTTTTCAATTTTGAATCGAGTAGGTGTTAGTCACTTCTACCTGCGATATAAATATGCAATTCTGACGATTAGTATACAACTTTTCAAGTTTATAATGAGAAAATGTAATTTATAATCGGAATATGTAAGTTCACGATGAGAAATGTAAATTCATAAAAGGAAATGTAAATCCATAATAGGAGCATGATAATTCATAATCAACACTGTAAATTAGTAATGTGAAATGTAAATTCATATTGAGAAATATAAATTCATAATAAGAACATACCAATTGATAATGAGATATATAAATACAAAATGAGAAAATCCAAATTGATAATGAGAAAATATAAATTCTTATTCAGGAATATACAGGGTGGCCCAGAAAGACCGAAGTGGTGTGAATTGTTTTGTTTATAACTTTTTATTTAAGAGATATTTTTTTAATTTTTTTTTTTTAAATACATTAAATTTATGGGGAATATTTTTGGATTAGTTATTAAAAATGATATCCCGCAAGTGGTGGCCATATTCTGCTTCGCACAAATGTGCTCTTTCCAACACATTTTCCATGACCTTTCGCAAAACTTCCGGTGGTATGTTGTTAATTTCTTCTCGAATATTGGTTTTTAACTCCTCAATAGTCCTAGGCTTATTAACATAAACTTTTCCTTTTAAATAGCCCCAAAGAAAACAGTCTGGAGCGGTTAAATCCCCGCACATTAAATTGACGACGGTATGCACGCTGAGTCAACACAATGGACCGTTGATTTGAAAAGTAAATTTCAACAATATGGGCACGTTGTTCAATTGTGTATTGCTCCATTATAAATTATCCAAGTCTTCTTTACAAAATACTGAAAAGAAAAGAAAAAAAAAATTATAATAAAAAAGTTATAAGGAATTCACACCACCCTGCCACTTCTGGGCCACCCTGTATATTCATAAAATATAAATTCATAATCAGGAACTCTAAAATTTATAACCGAAGCTATGTATGTACGTTTTTCTATGGATATTTTAGTAGAAACACATATTTTATCAATGTTCTCATTATAAATTTAAATTTTCTCAATATTTTATATTTTCTCATTATAAATTCATATTTTCTGAATATGAAAACGTATTTTCTGATTATGAATTTGGATTTTCTGAGTACAAACTTGTATATTTCATTATGAATTGGTATGTTCCTATTATGAATTAATTGTTTTCATTGAATTATGATTTATATATCTCATTAAGAATTAACATGTTCCTATTATAAATTTACATTACCCATTATGAATTTATATGTCCCTAATATGAATTTACATTTCTCAATATAAATTTGTATGATCCGAATATGATCTTGAAAAGGTGTAGAATAAAATATTTGTAAAATGAAAAATAATTTGTAAATTATTTTGACAATAACATTCGTTTTTAATTTGTAATATGACAGTATTGAAAAAAAAAACACACCAGCTATTAAATGTTGATATTTTAAACCATATTGAACATACCTATAAATAAAATAATTTTTCCCGGGAATTCCCGGGAATGAAGTTTTTCATTCCCGTTTTCCCGGGAAATGAAAAAGTCCGGGAAATCCCAAACCCTAATACTGGTACACTTTGACTTTGCAATTGTTTTATAGATGTCATGAACCTCCAAATAACTTCCACACAAATAATCCGGTCCTAAGTAAAATTTAAGTTCTTATAATTTGCATAGATATGTTCTCTGAGAGTGAGGTCGGTTTAGCCGACTGACGTTTTCTTACTTGTTTTTTATTTGTATTTTTTTGAAAATATCCTCAATAACATGAAAAATATACCATCTGGTAGTTGCTTGTTTTAAAGCTTATTCACACTGACTGCGAAATAGACCTTTGCCAGATTCCGAAGAAATTTGACATTTGAAGTAGAGTTCCAGTATGACTTTGTATATAATTATGTCATTGCAGGAGTGAAAGTTAGCAAAATTAAACGTCTAAGTTCCTAAAGCATCAACAATTTCAGACAAAAATCGCCACTTAATCCTACCTGCAAACCCTTTGCAAACAGCAACCTCTACAGAATCACATTTACTTTTTGCAGGATTTATTCATTAAAACAAAAAGTCTCTTCAAACTTTGCTAATAAAATAAAACTATTTTTATATACAAATATCCTTCCTTATTCGATTTTTGTCAAACTTTACACTACATATTTTATTTCACGTATGAGCATAAATGGTGAATGTGGGTCACATCGTTTCTAGTTTGTCTCTCTAGGGCTCACTTACCTTTACAGATCTTGATCGAAGTTGGCAGAACATGTATTTCATCTGGAAGTGGGTCATATTGTTACATGATATAGGACCCATATAAAAATCCTTTCTGATACTGAATGGAGTTGTAAGTTGTGGTAGAAAGTAGAAGTCGGCCCGCTTGTCTTTAGCGTTTCATTACTTGTTTTCACATGTTGATAATTATGGTTCGAAAGTAATAGACACAAAAACTGATATTTCGAGTGTCCGCGATACCTTCCACAATGAAGTGATTTTTTATTCGCATTTTATATTTATTACGACAGCGAAGTCTTGCGTATTCGTGAAAAATAGGCGGTGTTGGGAAAGTGGACATAATGTTAAGTTTTAACCTGCATCGGCGAGATAAAAATGCGAAATATCGATCCGTTGTATCTTCCGTTGTATGACAATATGAGTCCTGCAGTTTTTTTGGCTTCGTTGTGAATGAATGTTCATATTTGGGCGGGCAAAAGCTTTGTCAATTTTTTCTTTGATTATAATTACTAGTAGTAGTCGTAAAAGTGGGCGAACCACACCCATTTTTGTGGTTCAGTATCACGTTAACTCTAGATGTGGATGGATTATAATTCTAAACGTATAAAAAGTGATTGTGATTCGGTGTTCCCAATGGGTGAACAACGACAGAGTTGCAAATATGAGAGTGTGCGTAGTTCCAACAAGTAAAAGGCGTTAAATTCGGCCGGGCGGAATCTGATATAGCCTCCACCATGGATTGCATTCCACAGTATTAACTGAAGATTAGAGGAAATTATCATGCTAATTGCGGTATTCTGATGTTTTATTATTATAATTTTGAATTAAAATTCATTAATTAATTTAAAGATAACGCCCACTTATAGTGCGAGGCTACAAAAATGTTTTATGGCGTGATAGTCCTTGACTATATATCAAAATAATACTTTAAGTACCTTCACAAAGGCAGAAATCTTCAAAAAAGTATGCTTAAATAGCGTAAATATTAGAGATTATTGGCGGTGTTTTCATTCGTTGTTAGGGAAGAAATTGTTCACTTTGAACCGATTTCTCCCATTTTCAATTCCAACCTTTCACACAGTCCGAGGAGCATGCTCATCGAGTGTTGTTCCATATTTTCAATTTTTATGATTCTAGCCATTCGTTCGGACAAATTTTGTCCCGTTTTGCCTATTTTGACCCGAATGTAAAAACGCTTTATTTTTTTTAGAGCGAAGTACAACGATTTTCATTATTCTAGCTGCAACAGTTTGATTGGTACCATTTTTATCCCCTAAATATAAAATGTTTGAATTTTTTCTTTATTTTGCACTTCTACACAGTCAGAGGAATGTAGGCACCGAATTCTAGGTGCAGCCATTTGGTCTGTGCGCGTTCACGCTATAAAAGGATTGAACTTACAAAATATCATTAAATAAAAGAAGAAATCTTCAAAACAAAATTCTTAAATACTCGAGATATTTGGGCTTATTTCCTGTCATTGTTAGGGAAATTGTTTCACTCTGGATCGAACATTTACAATCCCAAACGATCTACAACTATTTGACGTCCTAGCTCAATTCATTTAGATGCTGACGTGCTTTCAATAGACGGACATGATCGTCTTAGAATTTTATGAGGATTAAAAATATATATTCTTTATAGGGTCGCAGGTCGATATTTCAAGGTATTATAAACGGATTGACAAAATTTAGTACACTCCATCCCATAGTGATTTGTGGGTCTTGTAAAATTAAAATTGTTAGTTTATTTATAAAAGCGTACCCCTGTTTTAGGTGTGTTTTTTACCGTTTTAGCACGCCCACTTTTTTAATATAGAGGAAATCTCGTTTGTTATGTATTTAAATTGGCTCTAATGAAAATATTGCAAGAAACTGCAAGTTAAGATTAATAGTACATACTTACTTATGATCCCTTGGACTGGTAAATGATTTTTAGTCACAGCCTGTTTTCGCTTTGTCATTCCGTTTGTAACACCTTAAAATATTCATCGGAGACTGTCTGTCCATCTGTTGAAAGCAGGATAGTGGCCAAATGAAACGAGCTAGGAGGTTCAAATTTTCTGTAAATGTGTCTTATGGTTGCAGATCGGTTGGGATTGAAAGTGGGCGAAATCGGCCCAGAGGAAAAAAAATTCCCTCACAAGGACTAAAAATACCCATAATAACCCCTAATATTTTAGAGTATTTAAGCATATGTTTGCTTGTACATACTTGATATTGGGTATGCGCATTTCCCTTATAACAAAAACGTGCACCATAAAGTGAAATGGGGGAAAAAGGGATAAAAATGGTACCTATCAAACGACAAAAGCAAGAAACACGAAATTCGGTGTGTACATTCCTCTAATTGAGTAGATACATAATATGAAATTATTTTTTCCAAATTCGTACTATTATGGGATAAAATGGGAATATAGGGATAAAAATAGTACCAACCAAACGGCTGCACAAATGAAATTCGGTGTATACATTTCTCTGATTGCATATACAAATAAAATAAAGGAATTTTTCGAAATTCGTACTTTTTGGGTTTAAAATGGAAAAAAGGTATACAAATTGTACCAACCAAATGATTACAGCTAAAGTCATGAAGTTCAGAGTATACATTCCTTTGACTCCGTAGAACCGAAAAATAGAAGGTATACAATGGGAACTGAGGGATAAAAATGGCACCAACTAAACGGCTACAGCTAGAATGATGCAATTCGGTGTGTGCATCCCTCTAATTGCGTAGACACGTAAAATAACAAGTAAAAACGGCGTTAAGTTCGGCCACCATGGATTGCATTTCATAGAGGCTGTCGATTTTCGTAGAAGTGCAGTAATATTACAGGAATATATATATATATATTTGAATATAACAAAAATAACCTACCTTCAAAATAACCTACAATTTTGGAAAACTCTTTTTATTTTGCGTGTCTATGCAGTCAGAGGAATGTATACACCGAATTCCATGTTCTAGCTGCGGTCATTTGGTTGGTACCATTTTTGTCCCCTTTTTCCTATGTTACCCCCTTAAGAGTACGACTTTCTAAAATCTCTTTATTTTACGTGTCCGTGTAGATGGTTGTAGACAACGAATTTCATCGTTTGGTTGGTACCATTTTTATCCCTCTATTCCCATTTTATTCCTTAAAAGTACAAATTTGGAAAAAATAATTTCATATTATGTACCTACTCAATTAGAGGAATGTACACACCGAATTTCGTGTTTCTAGCTGTTGTCGTTTGATATGTACCATTTTTATCCCTTTTTTGCCCCATTTCACCCCCCACGAATAAAAATCGTTTTATGGTGAACGTTTTTGTTATCGGGGGAATGCGCATACCAAATATCAAGTAAGTACAATCAGACATATTGAAAAAAATATTCTTATATACTCTAAAATATTAGGGGTTGTTATGGGTTTTTTTCAGTCCTTGTGAGGGAAAAAATTTTCCCTTTAGGCCGATTTCGTCCAGTTTCGACTATAAGACGTATTTATGCAAAATTTGGACCTCCTAGCTCCTTTCGTTTAAATTCTAGCGTGCTTTCAACAGACGGACGGACAGGCGGACGGACGGACAAGGCTAGATCGTCTTAGAATTTTATGACGATCAAGAATATATATACTTTATAGGGTCTCAGGTCGATAATTCAAGGTGATACATACGGAATGACAAAGTTAGTATACCCCCATCCTGGTGGTGGAGGGTATAAATATTTGATTTGAACTGGGATATTGTCCTGGCTCAAGACCATTTTGCTTCTATATTTAATAGAATGCAAATTTATTTACAAATGGCATGGTGACATTTATTACTTGGCTGCAGACTACCACGATCATGATTTCGACCATGTCAAAAGTCTTTTCAAGTGGCTTCGCAGCGACTTTTCACTTTGACTTTTGAATATCCCAGTTCAAATCAAATATTGATTACAGACCAAAAAAATTCAAACGAAAAAACTAAAACAAATGAGCGTTGGCACGGCAGAAGTATTGCTGGGTAACTATACCTGCATATACACATACTTACATATGCAACTCAATGAGATGCTTGTAAGATGGCATGTGTGCTTTATTACTTGGTGCGATTTTTTAAACACAAATTCGGCAAGTGAGTTGTGCTTCTCGTTCGTTTGTGAGAATCATCAAGCACAACTCTTCTTGTTCGTTTGTGAGAATCATCTCCTTATAGAGGCCGGGTTTGATGTTGAAAAGTCGCTGCGAAGCCACTTGAAAAGTCTTTTGACATGGTCGAAATCATGATCGTGGTAGTCTGCAGCCAAGTAATAAATGTCACCATGCCATTTGTAAATAAATTTGCATTCTATTAAATATAGAAGCAAAATGGTCTTGAGCCAGGACAATATCCCAGTTCAAATCAAATATTGATTACAGACCAAAAAATTTCAAACGAAAAAACTAAAATATATTTTTTTAAAATATGGAATGGTGCTATTTCAATAATTATCTTCCATTTGATTGAATTTATTAAAAAAATGGTCTTTTGGCCGTTTCTGTGCAATGATAGTCGAGGAAATCCCAAATATAGTACGAATAATTACACCAGTTATTCTATTGAAATTCTCAAGAACATTTTCATCATACATTTCCAGGGATGGGAGGGGGAGGAATGGAAATTATTTATTCGTGTATATGAGTTTGTGTGTAATAATTCAGTCCTCGGTACTCGGAATGCCTGATAGTCAATCAGATGTCAATCAACTTGAGAGGTTGGCATATTTTATTGACATTTTTTTGTCATTGGAATTGAAGTAGCTTCGAATATGTGTCACATGGATATGGTGTATTTGCATATCTCTCAAAATTTAATTTCTGTGTACATCCGAATGTGTGGACGAGTGTTTGGATAAGAGCAGAACGATAACTAACGGCTGATTTGAGATTCATGGTCACGTGATGTGGAACGATGAACCAACCACATTATATTTCAGATATTTTTGGCATAAGGGGGAAGGAACACAATATGTGCATATACATACATTCACGTTTATTCGGGTGGTTAACTAAATTAAAGTCTATTGGTGTGGGAAAACGTGTGAGCACAATTCAAAGAATTAAGGCTTATTTTACAGGTAATTAGACGTACTTTTCACTTTTCATCTTCACTTTGATGTTTAACACCAATCACCAAATATTTATATTTATTTCTCTTGTGGTTTTCATTCAACGTAAATCAACCAAAAAATCAGACGTATTCCCACATAGATTCTAAACAAACCCTGTAAGGTGGGAACATAACTGGTTATATTTTAAAAAAATAACTATTAAATCTATACATTAAAGTGACCTTTGTACTAACGGAGACTTCTACAAAAGCATTATATATTTTCTATTGGAGGAATTACACGTAAAACCAAAGAGAAATGTTCGAAGGTCATCCGATTTTGATAACATTTAGTGAAAGTGTTTGGTATTGCAACATATTATGCTGAAAACTGTGGCAACACTGTAACGTTGAAGGTTTACTCAACCAGTCATAACTTTTGTTCTGTGAAAGATATTGAAATATTGCAGGAGAATTGCTGGTTTTCAAATGAAAAATTAAATGTTTTTTTTTTTTTTTTTTTTCAGCAGGTTAGAGGCTGTCGACTTTGTGCGGTAGGAAAATTGTGATGATTTAGGCTAATTACGATATTTGTTTACTGTTTTAAATAATTAGTGTTGCTTCGTTATTATAATATTATTGTCGCTCTGCAATTGTAATTAAAAAGTGAATATTAAGACTCAAAAAAAATGATTTGAAATAAAAAACTCAAAAATGTTCCCCAAATAATAGGTGTATTGTCGGCTATCATTAGGGAGAAACATTTTCCATCTGGGCCGATTTCCCCAAGTGACTGTATCGTTTTGATAAGAAAGGTACAAATTTGGTAGTACATTGGAATGTAAACAACTAATTTCATGATTCTAGATACAGCCGGTATCAGTTATATTCTTTTTCATTTTGACGGATTTGGAGAAATACTCATAATACGCAAACAGACGTGTGTAAACACTGAATTTCATGATTCTGGCTACAGCCGTTTGCTTGGAAACCAGTTTATTCCGTTTTGATCCTAAAGATACGAATATCGAAAGATATTTTTATACCCTCACTCTACAGAGTAGGAGGCTATATATCATTCGGGACAGAAAAAAGGTGTAACGCATTAAAGGAGTGACTTAAGATCCTAAGTATGTTTGGACCAAATCCGTGTCACAATATTTTAAGATGTTTGAGCCATGTCCGTCCGTCTGTCTCGCTGGCTGGTGTACACGATAACTCTCTAAAGGAATCAAATCAAACTTTGTACATGGTAATATTTTTCCTAAATTTAGTTTAAGTTCGAAGATGGGCGAAATTTTCACTCCCCTTCTGGTACCTTCCACAAAAATGGTCCACATTCCTATGTTGAATAACTAAGGAAAGGCTATGATACACTCCACTTTCTATCCGAGTACGATTCAATTCGATAATAAAGAGAAAACGGAGAGGAATTTTTGTACCCTGTTTGGAATGAAATAGGTGAAATATAATATGTATAATTTGGCCAAAATCGCTTAAACATTTGGGAGCAACATTTGTATTGGGGCTATATCTAAATCTGAACCGATTTTACCCACTTTCACCACAGATGTTTCTAGTTAGATTATAAGGTATTATGCCAAATTTGAAGGAAATCGGGTAATATATGGAAAAAGTAAAATCGGGAGCGACATTTGTATGGGGGTTGTATCTAAATCTGAACCGATTTGCATCAAATTAAATAGCGTTCGTTCTTGATCCACAAAACTTATGTGTGCCAATTTTTGTTAAGATCGGACTAAATCGACGCAGAAAGTGATTCTAAACCGATCTGTATAATAGACGATGGCTCTAACTCGTTTCCTTTTGGGTGTTACAAACAAATGCTCAAAGACATAATACTCTCGTGGAATGTATAAAAAGCAATGCAACATCCACACGGATAGTCGGAATTAGCCATATGTTGGTATATCGGTTTAACCGACTGAAACATACTTACTTGTTGTTTTTCACATCTGCATAGTCAGAGCAATGCGCACACCGAATTTCACTATTCTAACCGCAGCCGTTTAGTTGGTGCCATTTTTATCCCCTTTTGTCCCATTTTCCACTTAAAACTACAAATTTCGAAAAATTCCCTTTATATTTCACGTGCACTCAGTCAGATGTATGTATACACCGAATTTCCTGATTTCAATTTCAGCCGTATGAGTTGCAAATGTTGGGATACAAATAGTTATCCCTCTTTCCAATTGTACCCTAAAAAGTACATTGCATGCATTTTTAAGTGTCTGCGTAATTAGGGGATGTAAATTCCAAATTTCATGTTTCCATCTGTTGTCGTATCATTCCACTATGGGGCCTATGGGTTCAAATCAAATATTGATTACAGACCAAAAAAATTCAAACGAAAAAACTAAAACAAATGAGCGTTGGCACGGCAGAAGTATTGCTGGGTAACTATACCTGCATATACACATACTTACATATGCAACTCAATGAGATGCTTGTAAGATGGCATGTGTGCTTTATTACTTGGTGCGATTTTTTAAACACAAATTCGGCAAGTGAGTTGTGCTTCTCGTTCGTTTGTGAGAATCATCAAGCACAACTCTTCTTGTTCGTTTGTGAGAATCATCTCCTTATAGAGGCCGGGTTTGATGTTGAAAAGTCGCTGCGAAGCCACTTGAAAAGTCTTTTGACATGGTCGAAATCATGATCGTGGTAGTCTGCAGCCAAGTAATAAATGTCACCATGCCATTTGTAAATAAATTTGCATTCTATTAAATATAGAAGCAAAATGGTCTTGAGCCAGGACAATATCCCAGTTCAAATCAAATATTGATTACAGACCAAAAAATTTCAAACGAAAAAACTAAAATATATTTTTTTAAAATATGGAATGGTGCTATTTCAATAATTATCTTCCATTTGATTGAATTTATTAAAAAAATGGTCTTTTGGCCGTTTCTGTGCAATGATAGTCGAGGAAATCCCAAATATAGTACGAATAATTACACCAGTTATTCTATTGAAATTCTCAAGAACATTTTCATCATACATTTCCAGGGATGGGAGGGGGAGGAATGGAAATTATTTATTCGTGTATATGAGTTTGTGTGTAATAATTCAGTCCTCGGTACTCGGAATGCCTGATAGTCAATCAGATGTCAATCAACTTGAGAGGTTGGCATATTTTATTGACATTTTTTTGTCATTGGAATTGAAGTAGCTTCGAATATGTGTCACATGGATATGGTGTATTTGCATATCTCTCAAAATTTAATTTCTGTGTACATCCGAATGTGTGGACGAGTGTTTGGATAAGAGCAGAACGATAACTAACGGCTGATTTGAGATTCATGGTCACGTGATGTGGAACGATGAACCAACCACATTATATTTCAGATATTTTTGGCATAAGGGGGAAGGAACACAATATGTGCATATACATACATTCACGTTTATTCGGGTGGTTAACTAAATTAAAGTCTATTGGTGTGGGAAAACGTGTGAGCACAATTCAAAGAATTAAGGCTTATTTTACAGGTAATTAGACGTACTTTTCACTTTTCATCTTCACTTTGATGTTTAACACCAATCACCAAATATTTATATTTATTTCTCTTGTGGTTTTCATTCAACGTAAATCAACCAAAAAATCAGACGTATTCCCACATAGATTCTAAACAAACCCTGTAAAGTGGGAACATAACTGGTTATATTTTAAAAAAATAACTATTAAATCTATACATTAAAGTGACCTTTGTACTAACGGAGACTTCTACAAAAGCATTATATATTTTCTATTGGAGGAATTACACGTAAAACCAAAGAGAAATGTTCGAAGGTCATCCGATTTTGATAACATTTAGTGAAAGTGTTTGGTATTGCAACATATTATGCTGAAAACTGTGGCAACACTGTAACGTTGAAGGTTTACTCAACCAGTCATAACTTTTGTTCTGTGAAAGATATTGAAATATTGCAGGAGAATTGCTGGTTTTCAAATGAAAAATTAAATGTTTTTTTTTTTTTTTTTTTTCAGCAGGTTAGAGGCTGTCGACTTTGTGCGGTAGGAAAATTGTGATGATTTAGGCTAATTACGATATTTGTTTACTGTTTTAAATAATTAGTGTTGCTTCGTTATTATAATATTATTGTCGCTCTGCAATTGTAATTAAAAAGTGAATATTAAGACTCAAAAAAAATGATTTGAAATAAAAAACTCAAAAATGTTCCCCAAATAATAGGTGTATTGTCGGCTATCATTAGGGAGAAACATTTTCCATCTGGGCCGATTTCCCCAAGTGACTGTATCGTTTTGATAAGAAAGGTACAAATTTGGTAGTACATTGGAATGTAAACAACTAATTTCATGATTCTAGATACAGCCGGTATCAGTTATATTCTTTTTCATTTTGACGGATTTGGAGAAATACTCATAATACGCAAACAGACGTGTGTAAACACTGAATTTCATGATTCTGGCTACAGCCGTTTGCTTGGAAACCAGTTTATTCCGTTTTGATCCTAAAGATACGAATATCGAAAGATATTTTTATACCCTCACTCTACAGAGTAGGAGGCTATATATCATTCGGGACAGAAAAAAGGTGTAACGCATTAAAGGAGTGACTTAAGATCCTAAGTATGTTTGGACCAAATCCGTGTCACAATATTTTAAGATGTTTGAGCCATGTCCGTCCGTCTGTCTCGCTGGCTGGTGTACACGATAACTCTCTAAAGGAATCAAATCAAACTTTGTACATGGTAATATTTTTCCTAAATTTAGTTTAAGTTCGAAGATGGGCGAAATTTTCACTCCCCTTCTGGTACCTTCCACAAAAATGGTCCACATTCCTATGTTGAATAACTAAGGAAAGGCTATGATACACTCCACTTTCTATCCGAGTACGATTCAATTCGATAATAAAGAGAAAACGGAGAGGAATTTTTGTACCCTGTTTGGAATGAAATAGGTGAAATATAATATGTATAATTTGGCCAAAATCGCTTAAACATTTGGGAGCAACATTTGTATTGGGGCTATATCTAAATCTGAACCGATTTTACCCACTTTCACCACAGATGTTTCTAGTTAGATTATAAGGTATTATGCCAAATTTGAAGGAAATCGGGTAATATATGGAAAAAGTAAAATCGGGAGCGACATTTGTATGGGGGTTGTATCTAAATCTGAACCGATTTGCATCAAATTAAATAGCGTTCGTTCTTGATCCACAAAACTTATGTGTGCCAATTTTTGTTAAGATCGGACTAAATCGACGCAGAAAGTGATTCTAAACCGATCTGTATAATAGACGATGGCTCTAACTCGTTTCCTTTTGGGTGTTACAAACAAATGCTCAAAGACATAATACTCTCGTGGAATGTATAAAAAGCAATGCAACATCCACACGGATAGTCGGAATTAGCCATATGTTGGTATATCGGTTTAACCGACTGAAACATACTTACTTGTTGTTTTTCACATCTGCATAGTCAGAGCAATGCGCACACCGAATTTCACTATTCTAACCGCAGCCGTTTAGTTGGTGCCATTTTTATCCCCTTTTGTCCCATTTTCCACTTAAAACTACAAATTTCGAAAAATTCCCTTTATATTTCACGTGCACTCAGTCAGATGTATGTATACACCGAATTTCCTGATTTCAATTTCAGCCGTATGAGTTGCAAATGTTGGGATACAAATAGTTATCCCTCTTTCCAATTGTACCCTAAAAAGTACATTGCATGCATTTTTAAGTGTCTGCGTAATTAGGGGATGTAAATTCCAAATTTCATGTTTCCATCTGTTGTCGTATCATTCCACTATGGGGCCTAACACCAATTTGAGAGGCAAAAGTCCATTTTGAAGTAACATATTTTCAGAAAATAATAATGGCAGATTATTGCCAACACTTTAAAATGACAAAATATAAAATTTTGGAATCAGGTGGCAACTCGTACAAAAAGGTACGTTTGCTGCAGATTGGGCTGCAGCAAACTGCCATAAATTATGAAAATTTCTGATTTAAAATTTAAAAATTCAGATATTGTAAAATATCGGTTAGAAAATGATCGAAATGCCATTGATCTCCGCGTGTTTATAATTAATGTATTAATTAACAAGTAAGAAAAGGCTAACGCTTGGCGTGGTCGACTATGTAATACCATACATACATAATAAACACTGGTGTTTTAATATCAGTGGGAATAGTTTATACAGTCCATATAAATTATCCAATGTACTATAAATTCTTTTGTAACCAAATTTAACGTAATATGTGGCCAGATACCAATTTTTGAGAAAAAAGTAAATTTTTGAACTAACGCATTTTCAAAAAGTAATGGTGGCCAACATTTGAAAATTACCAAAAATGGAAAATTGAAACCAGGTGGCAACTCTTTTTTTGAAAGGATTAGCAACCATCAAGACAACTGCAATACATTTCAAAGATTTACCTGTAAGTAGGTGTAGCAGTGGATTGATCAACTTAAAATTTTGCTAGACAACTTCAGTAAGCACCATAAGTACATGTACGGAATTAAAAGGCCTATATGTTTCCTAATGTATTTTCCTTCAAAAAAACCAACTACCATCCCACTGTAAGTGGGCGTGGCAGAAGGTTGACGTTGACAAACTAATTTTTTGTAAGCAGCATAAGTATACGTACGAAATTTAAAATGTCTATCTGTTTCCTAAGGTATTTTGGCTGAAAAACCAACCAACCAATGGGCGTGGCAGTAGGTTGAGAAACTTTTTTTCTAAAGAATTTCAGTAAGCAGCATAATTATATGTACGAAATTTAAAAGGTTTACCTGTTTCCTAAGATATTTTGTCTCAAAAAATCTTTAAATCTAAATATTGGGGGTCCTTGTTGGGAAAATTTTACTTTCTGGTCCGACTTCGCCCACTTACAATCACAACCGATCTACAACCATTAGACACATTTTCAAAAAATTTGAACGTCCTAGCTTCGGAAGCTAGCGTGCTATCAATAGACGGGCGGACATGGATAAATCGTCTTAGAATTTTACCAGGATACAAAATATATATGCTTTTTGGGGTCTCTTTGAATATTTCAAGGTGTTACAAACTGAACGATAAAGTGAATATACATACCCCCATCTTAAGGTGGAAGGTATACAATTTATTTATTTATTCGATACACACCATGAAAATTTCTTAGTGGGAGATATTAGAACTAATGTAGAAGATTTTTTTAATTTTTTTTAATCATGTCGATTATGGACGCCGACGGATGGCTGCGGATCGGATTTTTTCCGCAGTTGAGTATTTTGGTATTATATAAGCCGATGGTAATGCCGTTGCGGAAAAATTCGTATTATGTATTCCTCATGCGACTCACTTCACATACAAAAATATCCGACAGAAAATCATCGCTGATTTGATGCGGATAAAGAACTTTTTGGTTGTTTTTTATTTGTTTTAATTTCTAATGGAAGCTAAGAGGTAAGATGAGAAAAAATTAAATGTAAATGTTAAATGATTTGTTTTTTTTTGTATTGCCACTTTTTTCTTCCAAATTTATAAAAAAACCAATTGATGAATACATTATAAAATGTTAGAATTTCAATTATTTTATTTTATTTCAAATCTAAGAATATGTCAGCGCACTTTATTGGTTACTTTTGTTTGTCATTTGCTTATAAATGTCAATTTGACAGCTGTAATGTAATATTGACTTTATGTTGGTAATGCAGTCATACGACGGATTACATAATACAATTTTCCTCACAAAGTGAGTCGAGTGCGGATCGAGTCAATCCGATCCGCAGCAAATCCGTCGGCGTGCATAATCGACATGAATATAAATCGTTCGTTATATTACTCAGTCGTTGCCAATAAATACAATAATTTTGTTCCGATCCATCCTAATGTATATAAATACAAATACATTTTATATCTACTTGTGCAATGTATAATTCATTTATGGAAAATCTCAGACTGGCGCTTAAAAACATGTCATTGAAACCTTGACCAATACGCTGTCCCAGTTCTATAAATTCACAAAATTGAAAGATATTGTAGACATGCCAGGAGCAAAAATAATCAAACTTTTTTTAAATATAAATATAGCACCGTGCGATGACAATTTTGGGTCATGGAAATGTTTATATAATCCTGAAAGTACACCTCAAACATGACAAAACAGTGTACTGAGTGTTTTATTTTCAGGAGGAGTTTGCGTTTAAAAGCTCTTTGGCATTTTGAAGGATAGAATTATTCAACAATTTTCTGTTATTTTTCTGCTAGTCCCAATCTAAACATTTTTTTGTTTTTAGTAAGTGGGACACAACAGTCGGAAAAGGACCATTGTATAAATCTTAAACACTTCTGCAGACAGGCACTGTTTCCCAAGTTCTCAATTTTTAAATTTAAATTAACAGTAGCACTTTACTTAGATTTAAAATGCTGTGAGTCATTTTGGGGGCAGAAGCTTACCCACCATACGATTGTTTCCCTCTATTTGCTCCCGAATGAATCATATTAGATAGACATTTACATCTAAACGCACATACACACACTTACTGTACATACAGACAGACATGCTGATAATTTTGTACAACACAAATTGTTTTGTTGGACTTGGGGACTGATTAAAGTCGTTGAGATGATGTACGAGTACGAGCGCCTTACAACATTGCGCGATATTAGTTAGATAAGCGATGGAAATGGGGGCGTGACCACCGGTACCTGAAATAAAATTAAACTTTCATACACACGTATGACGAAATATTAATCAAAATATGGGTCAGTGAAAAATACAACTGAAAGTCAATGCAATTCGGACGTTGAACTTCTTTTCTGGAATGAAAAATATTTTTATTTTTATACATTGCACGGCGTGTGATTATTTGGGATATTTCGGCGACTAAACCACCAAAATTAGAAATGAAGGCAGAAGAAGTGGGAAGTGCATTCAACCGTTAAAAATATATTTGCAAAAACAAGTAAGGAAATGCTAAAGTCGGGAGGGGCCGACTATACGCCATTGTTCACGCCTATGCAGATTTTATGTAGCCCACATCGAAACTTGGACCTATATTGATCCGTATAGTATGAGCTCACTTTTAACCAAATTACTGTAATAGCCTCTTGGATGGGGCTATATCATTACACGGGGATACATCTGTTCTCTAGGTTTTCGTCGTCTGGCAATTTTGAAAAAGATCCAATTTAATATAGAAAATCCGAGTTGTTGTATAGCCCCTATATGAAAACATGAACTTGTATGGTCTGTTTTCAATGTAGGTCTTCCTAGGTGAAATGTAACACATTTTGTTTAATTTTAATTAAGTACCGATGGATTATGAAAATTGTAGAACGGAAATGGAAAAGATAAATCGGAATGACATTTGTATGGGAGCTAAAAAATCTTATTATTTTTTTTTCCAAATTGTTATAAAAATATCCAAAATATCGGAGACTATTAATTTCCTTTAACTCATACCTTTGGCCAAACTCATAAAAATTTTGGAGCTTTAAGAAAATTACAGATTTCATCCATTTTGTCGAAAAACATTTTGTCTTTCGCTTGAGAGGTACTGGATGTTGTGGAATGATAAAGAATAATGCCCAAGGATTATATACCGAAATATGAAAACACTGGCATGTAATCCAAATACGTTTCAATGCATTTGAGTAATGATGGTGTGATTATTATTCAGTGCATACAAACAAAATTGAGGAACTATAGCGCGAAAAATGGATAGTAAACTGAGGTGCGAAGTAGTGCAGTTAGATATCGGCGATAAAGACATTGCAAATTTCTTCATCAATCATTATATCTGTAGAAGTGTTTGGATTATTTTCCGTTGTATCACTTTAGTGCTGATATTCTTGGAAACAAAGTTTTACTTGTTTTTATTAGAATACTAAATGAAACAGTTGGTAACAGACATTGTGGAAACTAACGCTAGAGAACCTGTTATAGATAACGAATGCGTGACTTGTCAGTATATGTTCATATCTGTATGTACATTAGGATGTATCGATCGGCAACAAATCGTAAAGAAATTTAAAAAAGATAAGTTTCTTATTTTTTTCCATGCTTTATATAAGGTTACTTTCTAGATATGTTTGTGTGCCACAAAATTTGAAATCAATTTTTGAAAGCTTTTTTCTCAACCAATTTTGCTCAAATTTTGCACACTTAATCATTTTCGATGACAATACAAGGAAATGGAAAAATTTGACCAATTGGACAAAGGGGCGTGGCACCTCCCATACGAAGTTAAAACCTATTATTGAATATTGTCAGTTCTATGACACCTAGAATGCTGAAATTTTGTGTAAGTGCATCTGGCATCAATTCGCATAGTTGTGCCAAAAATGGGCGGTATTGGAAAAGTGGGCGTGGCATCTCCCATACGAAGTTAAAACCTATTATTGAATATTGTCAGTTCTATGACACCTAGAGTGCTGAAATTTTGTGTAAGTGCATCTAGCATCAATTCGCATAGTTGTGCCAAAAATGGGCGGTATTGGAAAAGTGGGCGTGGAACCTTCCATACGAAGTTAAAACCTATTATTGAATATTGTCAGTTCTATGACACCTAGAGTGCTGAAATTTTGTGTAAGTGCATCTAGCATCAATTCGCATAGTTGTGCCAAAAATGGGCGGTATTGGAAAAGTGGGCGTGGCACCTCCCATACGAAGTTAAAACCTATTATTGAATATAGTCAGTTCTATGACACCTAGAGTGCTGTAATTTTGTGTAAGTGCATCTAGCATCAATGTGCATAGTTGTGCCAAAAATGGGCGGTATTGGAAAAGTGGGCGTGGCACCTCCCATACGAAGTTAAAACCTATTATTGAATATTGTCAGTTCTATGACACCTAGAGTGCTGAAATTTTGTGTAAGTGCATCTACCATCAATGTGCGTAGTTCTGCCAAAAATGGGCGGTATTGGAATAGTGGGCGTACCACCTCCCATACGAAGTTAAAACATATTATCGAATAGTGTCAGTTCTATGACACGTATAGTGCTCAAATTTTGTGTAAGAGCATCTAGCATCAATGTGCGTAGTTGCGCCTAAAATGGGCGGTAATGCAAAAGTGGGCGTGGCACCTCCCACATGAAGTTAAAACCAAAATTACACCTACTGTAATTTTGTGTAAGTGCATCTAGCATTAATGTGCGTAGTTGTGACAAAAATGGGCGGTAATGGAAATGTGGTCGTGGCACCTCCCATACGAAGTTAAAACCCATTTTCGAATATATGCCGTTCTATGGCAGATAAAAAACTGAAATTTTGCAGTAATTTTTCCTTCTACAAAAGATAACTAAAAAAGAATTTCTAGGCCCAATAGAATTCTGCTTGCATAAAGCATGGATTTGAAAAAATTTTTTTTTTTTTGATTTACTAGTTAATATACGGCTTGTACTTTAATGAATCCATTATTTCGTTTTTGGAGAATCGTACACCTGAAAAATAACTACTGGAAAAACATACATTTATTTGAGTGACAACATACGATTTTTATAGTTGGGTACAATTGCATTTAGTGATGCTAACTCCAAGGACTAAAACGCGCAAAAATCTTTCGAAATAGGGCTAAAAGGGCTTAATTGTAAAAATGTGGCTTTTGGTTTTGAAATCAATAAAAAATCATCCCAATTACCAAAAAAGTATGTAATTCTATCAACTTTGTTATCAATATGGCATTTTACTTCGGCTTAATGCTATTTTGATCAATTACATTTTGAGATTTGATGGTTCAGAAATTTTCAGTTTGATATTTCACCAAGATCTTTCAGAATATTTAAACACAAAGTGATCCATATAAACATGCAGAATTGAATCTTTAAACGCATTTAAATAAGAAAAAATATTGTATGGAACATAATATCATTAAGTAGACGATAGTAATCACTATTACTTATGTATGTAAATTAAAATAAAATATCAATATATTTATTTAAATTATACAATTTAAAGATATAGATTAATCTAATAATAAAATAAAATAAACAAAGTGGAATGGAAACACAATTGATCGTTCGTAAATAAAATTAAAATGTCCTTCATCTTCTACACATAACGATTTGTCTATATAATATTTCGATTATAATATAATCAATTCAAATTGATTTCTATTTCGTAGCTTAGACAGCTAAAATTTATTTTTTTAGGCTATATTGGAATTTGATTAGACTATTGCATGTATTTAAGCTTTTGAACATAACATTCTAGTACTTAAGTCCTTACATTAAGGATTTAATAATTCGGATTATACGACTTGTTAAATATTTAATTATGCGAAATATTTCAACTTTTGCACTTGTATATGGGAAAGCTAAAATATGTAATACAGACATAGACTATTTTAAAAATTGATTGTCAATTAAAAAGACGCGAATATACAAAATATTACCATACTCATAAAAAGAGCTGATAGTGATAAACCAAAAAGTGGAAAAGGGGGGTTGGGACAATCCAAAACGGGCTTAATATAGCCCGAAAAGAGCTAAGTAGGCATCACTGATTGCAATTACATAAAACAACATGATAACAAAATATAAATATTTCCATAAATCATTTAAATGTATTCTTTAGTTGACACTTTTCAATTTTTAAAAAAATATGGGTCACTTACGACAAACACACCTCAGATTTATATTCTTTCCACTTTCCTACCTTAGGAAATGTTGACGTGATTTCCCTTAATATTTTTCAATAATAAACAAAAAATACTTTTCTTTTAAATCGAAAAATAAGAAGAGCTGAGCTGATTTCTAAAATATACCCGATTGCCCGATTTTAAACGCTACTAAAATAATCCTTAGGTCCCTGCCTAATTGATTTTTTTTACAAAACTCATAAATGTTTACTGGATTAAAGGTCTTTGCATTTTTGCAAAGAAAAGGAATTAGGACCACTGTGCGACGGCGTTTTTCATTTTCATAGATTGTAATCATAGACCTGTCCGATTGTCTTACTATCTTAAAACTAAGAGAAAACAACAACAACATTTTTGTCCATTGGTTTTACTTAAATAAATCAGAGATAAATATCTTGCGCCACCTTACTAGGTAACTAATTAAAAGAATTAATGTTGCGCACAATGGTTCAAGATCAAAATCCATCGGCCATTCTCTATTTGAGTTCTGTAAAAAATTGAAATTATACAAGGAAATTAGAAATGGAGATGTTAACATTGAAAATAACAAATCTGACTACTTTTCGTATTTTTCGATTTTAAAGAAAAGTAAAATTTTTATTTTTGTTTTTATGTTTTTTTTTACATTATTATACGTATTTGTTCATAATGCGCTGAAAAAAAAAATTTTTTTTTCGTATTACAGATTTTGAAATTTGAAAGAACGTAATTTCTGTTTTTGACTTTGTCGAACTGTTTCTCTCCCATTTTAAGAGATTTTGAACTCGAATTTGTTTTATTAGAAATTGTGGATTCTTAGCTTTATTATGGCTTAATTTGTATGATTTTGGACCCACATAACTTTTTTCCGCTGAAAGCCTTGGAAGAATAAAATACATATTTAGAAAAGTTGAAGGGTTCCCCATTTTTGCCTTGTACATTTAATGCAAATAGTCAGATTTTTGTTCCAAAACTCGAATTACTCATTTTTTCTCATTGACTTTTGAAAACTTTTATTAGCAATAATAAAAATAATTAAAAATAAACAGTCAATGGGGGTTTCTGTGTATAGTGTGGACTAGGCTGAGTTTTTTTGTGGCGTTTTGAGACCATTGATGTACCTTCCATAAAAACATATCAATATTCCATTTTACTCTATTTAAAATTTAGTAAAAACTGCATTTAGTCGAGCCGACCGAACTGGGGTTTGTTTGGCATCTGGCTCTACCTTTTTGTTGCTATGCCTAGATACATCCTAGTGTACATACATAAGAAAATAAATTAATATTAAATTAAGTGCGAATACATACGCATCCGATTAACATACAATCGACAGGAAAACAAGTAAGTACAGGCAAGTTGCGGTTGTGGCCGGCTTTATGATACAAGTATCGCTCTTATCAACTATTACACCATTTTACAAATGTCCTGTTTGTTCACAGTATCCTCTAAGAGTCCACTTTTGTCTACCCAGTTCCCTGGTGATAATGTTCTCTTTTGTATATATTTGTATTAGTTTTATTTCATTTGCCGGGTTTTCTATAATGTTGGATTTTCTTGATTTTTGTTCGTATCTCGGGCAATTGTAAATATCGATTAATTCCTGATTATTGATTATGATAATGATTGACTGAATTATAATGTAGTGGATTATATTTACTATTATAAAACTTGTGTAACCGGTTTTATTTATTTTTTCCTTCTAAGTCTCTTTCTTAACCCGAATCTAACATGCCATGATTTTTAGTGTGTGTGTTTTGTATACCACATCCAAAGAGTATGTTGCAATTCTCTTTTATTTGGCGGGTAATTTGGCATAAGTATTTTAGACAAAGAATTGCTGCAAACTATATGTAGAGAGGCTACAGCTAAATAAGCCTTAAGTATACTTTTTTCATTAATCCTTTTTTGAGGCAGCAATGCAACATTTGCGTTATATCAACGAATCAAAGTCATTACATCGATGAAACTACTTCATTGCCATAATGGCAAAATGTCAATAACGAACAATTCATTAATGAAACATGTCATACATTAACGTAACGACAATTTTCCATTTTTTCATTGGAGCTGAACATGATCATATGATATTTTCTCATTTTTAAAAGTTTGAATAATTTATTTTTGTACTTTTGCGAGACATACAAAGACGAGAGGCTCAGTTTTTCATTTGGTGGATCTTTTCTCCTTTTTACAGGACATTGAATTCAATCAAATGAAATGGAGGAATATGTGTTAAAATACTTCTAGTTGCGTGCATCTATCTGTACTAGTTTAGCATTAAGAACGATTTCAAATTTCCCTCCATTAATCTATTAATTTTTATTTTTAAGGAGGAAATGGTTGTTAATGCTAAAATTATACAGGTAGAAGCATACAGATATTCTCCTCTTTCATTTGATTGAATTCAATGTCCTGTAAAAAGGAGAAAAGATCCACCAAATGATCCACCTATATACAACGTCTAGTTTCATGTGTACATGGTTTCGTCCAGTTCCCAAAAGTACTGACGCAACAAGTAAAAACGGCGTTGATTTCGTCCGGCCGAACCATCACCATGGATTGTATTCCACAGAGGCTGTCGATTTTCGTAAAAGTGCAGTAGGTTTACAGGAAAATTTAGATTTTTTATACAGCTAAACCAAAATAAATAGAAATATTGAAAACAAATTTTATACATAATATATAAATTTGTTATTATTTCAAACCACGCTTATGATATGTTTATACCATATATATCGAAATAATACTTCCAGTCAATTCAAAAAGTAAATGACAAAAATCTTCAAAAAGCTTAAATACCACGAAGTAAAAATTTTGAAAGTCCAATATCTCTCACGTACACGGTGCAAAATAACCTAACTCCATGATTCAACCAATTTTAGCCATTAAAGTAAAAAAGTACGAATTTGGAAAAATCTTTTTATTTTGTCGTGTCTACGCAGTCGGTGGAATGTATACATCGAATTCCATGATTATAACTGCGGCCATTTGGTTGGTACCATTTATATCGCCTTTTACCCATTTAACCCCCTCAAAAGTACGACTTTCTAAAATCGCTTTATTTTACGTGTCTACGCAATTAGAGGGATGTACACACCGAATTCCATCATTATAGCTGTAGCCGTTTAGTTGGTACCATTTTACCTTTGTATCCTTTGAAAGTACGATTTTGGATTTTTTATTTTTCGTGTCTACCCAGTCAAGCCATGATTCTGGCTACGTTTATACGGTTGGTACAGTTTTTATACCCTTTTTGCATTTTAACCCCAAAAAGTACGAATTTCGAAAAATCCCTTTATTTTACGTGCCTACGCAATCAGGGTAATATATACACCGAATTTCATTATTTTAGGTGCAGCCGTTTTATTGGTACCATTTTTATCCCTCTCTTCCTATTTTACCCCTTAAAAGTACGAATTTGGAAAAAATATTTTTATATTATGTATCTACTCAATTAGAGTAGATACACACATGTTTTTAGCTGTTGTCGTTTGATAAGTACCATTTTTATCCCTTTTGCCCCATTTCACCCCCTACTTCATGGAGCACGTTTTTGTTATAGGGGGAATGCGAATACCCAACACCAAGTTAGTACAAACTGACATATTGAAAAAATATGCTTAAATACTCTAAAATATTAGGGGTTATTATGGGTATTTTTTGTCCTTGTGACCGATTTGGACCGATTTCTCCCAGTTTCAATCTCAACCGTTCTACGATTATAAGACGCATTTATAGAAAATTTGGACGTCCTAGCTCCTTTCGTTTAGATGCTAGCGTGCTTTCAAGAGACGGACGGACATGGCTAGATCATCTTAGAATTTTATGACGATCAAGAATATAGGGTCTCAGGTCGATATTTCAAGGAGGTGGAGGGTATAAAAACGGCCTAAAATATATCATCTGGGGTATGTCCAAATCTGGCCACGCAGAGTAACGGTTTCCTGCGTTGACGACTTCGGCGAGTCTTAAAGAGCAAAGGATTTCTGGTTTACCTGTCTTCGGCCGGGCTTTACAACTTTGTTCCCCTACGAATTGTTAAATGCCGGTTTCGCAGAGTAAATGTTTTCTGCGTTGCAGGCCTTCGGTAGGGCTTAAAGATTTTCTCCTCTGGGGCATGTGGTAGTACAATCACACTTAAAGGGATTACCCCTATAAATAATATATTAATGATAAGCACATATATATCATTAAAACCATAAATATTGATTTGGTCAAAACTTTGAAATTGATAAGAAAAATCCCCGTATCAGAGAAAATCGGTTGCGGATTTAAACAAATGTACGTACAAAGTAGCAATGCCATCGTATAGTGGTGTAGCGTATAAACACTTGTTCTTATCCGCTAAATATTCAATGGAGTGAATTAAGTGGCGGTGCGAATAAATCACCACTTGTCTCTTTGTTATTGTGGTTTGGATTTATCGATTGCAAGCCTACGACGCAGACGTAACGAGACAATCGTAACGCAATCAGCACAGCACAGCACCAATTTAGAATAACGTACGCAAATTAACCAAATTTGTAGCTGTTACGCGCTTCTCGCTGCTCTTGGTGTTTTTGGAAACTTGTGACGACACATGTTTCGCTGATTTCGCAGATCGTAGACACTTCCCTTTCTTTGTATAATATGCTTTTATATCTGAATCTGTTTAGCCCACATGTTTTAGACACTCTACAGTATGTGATGATGGTTCTAAGATAGGATGTGTGATATGTGCATCCGGGCTGTTGTTTGATATTTCCAAATTTGGACCCAAATTGTGATTATGTAATTACATTAAACATATCTGTATAGGGTGCGGATAATTCCCAATCTTCATTCGATTTTGATGAAATTTGGTAGTTAAATTCTAATCGTTCTTGTGGATAATATAGTACAGGGTGGCGCAGGATGAGATATATGGTTTTAGGTAATGAGCGATGAAGCCCATTTCCTATTAAATGGGTATGTCAACAAGCAAAACTGCAGGATTTGAGCTACGGAAAATCCAGGAACAGTTCATCAGCGACAATCACGCCCACTTAAGTGTACTGTTTGGTGCGGTGTATCCTCCGAAAATATAATTGGCCCATATTTTTTTGAAAATGAAAGTGGTGTCTCAATCTCTGTTATGGAAAATATGTTAAAAAGAGCACGTTTGTACGAAGCAGAAAATGGACATCACTTACAGGATATCATTTGTCAAAGCTAATTGCAAAAAATCCCCCAATAATATACTGTATTTAAAAAAATATAATAATCGCATAAATAAAAAAGTTATAAACCATGTAGCTCATTCTGCGCCACCCTGTTCTTGCCTCAGGTCAAATTTGACGATTTTTGTGAATAGAGGATCTCAAAATATAATATAACTTCCGATATCTTGTCAATGTCTTATAGGTAGATAGATCAGAGCTGGGCAGTCTATCTCGTGAAAAAGTGATTTATTGCTGCTCGACAATTCGGGTCAACTTTTTTAATAATCTCAGAAATTGTAGTGATTAAATATTACACAATCCTCCTCTTTAAAAAAACTAAATTAAATATATACTCTGATTTCTTAGTTTCAGTAGTTTAGTTCTTCAGACTTTTCCCGAAACTCTTCGATAATAGTTTCACTGCCACTTTACCCAGCTCTCCATAGGGCGTGTAATGTATCACGTGGTCGATGCGGACGTCTCTGTAGTGGGACTTCTTAACAACGTATACAACGTGAATCTTAGAAATTGACGCAACAAGCAGCAATTTTATTATTTTAGAATAAATGAATGTGGGTTTATTTTGTGTTTCACGTTTTTATTGTTTTCTGCTTCTAACCAAAACACCAGACCTACCTCAATGTTACGTACGGCAAACGGTACCGGCAGATAATAGTTCCGTTGTATTTGCAAATATTGTGAGTGTGATAAGATTACTTCAACGAACGGACGAATGATGAACTATTTTGGCATTTCATTGTCGCGCTGTATATTGAGAGAAGATAGTGAAAGTTGAAAGTGGGGAAGGGGTTGATACAATTTGAATTTGTTTTGGTTTCCACACTTTCCATTTTCACATCGGATGTCAGTTGACTTGTGGCCGATCATTTGACTTTGCAATTCGAATGGCAAACTAGACATTGAGACCATAACGAGAACTCACATGGATGGTCCTCCAAACACAAACATAGATAAAATTAAAAATTCTATACAAAAGTTTTCTATAGATTTTTCAGTCAAAATAAAAAAAATAATGAAACATCGAACAGAGCAAACATAGTTGGCACTTTAGTGGTAAAGACTGATCTGCTAGTAATTCTCATTTGTCCTCTGTTACCTCTGACATAAGTATTTACCCTGATTTAGGTCAAAGACATACTCATTGCAAAGACTCTCGCAATGATGGTGTGTGTTGATTGGTTAGCCAACGAGTCAGACCTTTTTTTGCTTTTTGGATTATATTGGAAACTTCAGTATAAATGAAGTTTCTTTATAAAATCTATATACATTTCATAAATCATAATGAACTTGTATGATAAAAATTCAACGAATGAAGAACTGCATTTCATAGTTTCTAAGAAATGTTTCATAAATTCTATGACACTTTTCATTGATTTGTGCTTTATGAGGTGTTTCTTTGGCGAATTTTTAATGAAAATTTTCACTGAGGTTAAGACAAAATCATAAATAGTATGAAGATAATTCTTTCAGTGTGGGGGTACGTCCTAAGGGTATAACAAGGAAAACTATAATATTATGTAGGAAAGCTGAAGCTAATTTATTTTCGAATTTTCAAATCCTTCGTAAAATTTCTTGCATTTGGTATCATACCAATAAAAAAATTGATGGGTCATGGAAATGTACGTAATTGTGAAAGATGGCAGAAAACTGTGGGCTTAGTTTGTCATTGTCTGGTCGAGTTCGTGTTTAAAAGTACTTGACATTTTTGAACGATATATTTATACAAACATTATTTGTAATTTTTTTGTTAGTCCTAAAAAGTGTTAATAGATATTGACACCAAATGAAAGACTTCACTTTGGACAATCTAAATAATTCCAGTGGCTTTACGAAACGGAACAAAAAGTCGAAATAAGGTTTATTAAAATTTTAATCCTTAATTATCATTTAAGGCATGCGGTAGAAGTTTTCCAAAATAGCATATCACTTGGGACAGGAAAAAAGTGCAACGCATTGAATGAGTGACTTAAAACCCTAAGTATGCTGGTGTACGCGATAAATTTCGAAAGGAGTTAAGGAATAAATTCAAACTTTGTGCATGGTAATTTTTTCCCAAACTTAATTTAAACTCGATGATGGGTGAAATTGATACGTCCCTTCGGGTACCTCTCACATAAACGTTTCATATTTCTACATTAAATTAAATCCAATGAAACTTCCATACGGATATTCGGATTTAGCTATATTTTATTTAGTATATTACGGCAAAGTGTTAATAATCACATTAAGTGTACAAACTCCCACACAAAACACACACAAATAACCTGCATAAAATTAATGCTGCTATAAATTATATACGAATTAAATATGGGCAATATTGGCACACTCCTTCTGGTACCTCCCACATAAAGTGGCATAAGTTTTGGTTGAAATAAAATCGATTTATAACTTCCATACGCATAGTCAAAATCAGTTGCAATTTGATATTTGAAAATGTTTTTATAATCACACAAACCTATAAAATATTTATGCTTTTTCCACGCCACTCCCACACAATTGTCTCTATCCTAGTTAAAATTAAATCCTTTGTATCTTCTATAGCGGTGCCTGAAATCCACTATGACTTCATATTTGATCCCGTTTTTACAATTATCCGGTTTAGAATCAGAATCCATCCAAAATTAGGGTTTGCATTTTCCCGTACTTTTTATTTCCAGGGAAACGGGAATTATTTTTTCAATTTAAAATCGTCAACATATTGTTACCCATGAGTTAAACTTATTTTTTCCAATGAAACATTCACAATTTATTAAAGTAAAATAAATATTTATTTCACAATAAACCTGTTACGGAATTCATATAATAAAGTGCAACGTGAGATCAATTGAAACATCTTTTCAAATTTCAAAATTAATAAAATGTATGTACATATATATGCAATCAATGCATTTATGGTATCATCAGATATTTTATTGAAAATGTGCACGCGACGGAGAACGTCAACAGATTTAGGCTTAATAGTCAGTAAATCATTAAATTAAATGTTTAAGTTGCCTAGTCTATGTCCTGTCGCGTTAAAAACTTAAAATTCTTTTTTTAGCAGCTATCTTGACTTTTTAATACAATATTGTTACTTGCGTTTTCTATAGCATTGTTTACAATGCCTTTCTTATTGACAGGCAAAATCCGAAAAGGTGGATTTTTGGGCGAATGTCAGAACGCAGCTTAAAAATATGTTGTCATCCAACTGCAATATTAAAAGCGATATGAGCTAAATTATTGTGTAATATTTTTAATTTTATTGTGGAAATGATGGTAAAAGTTTCTACTGAATTCCCGGGGGATTCCCGTACGAATTTCCCGGGATACGGGAAATGAAAAATACGCGAATTCCCGGGAAATTTCCCGCGGGAAATCCCGGGATGCAAACCCTAGCCAAAATTCAATAACTTTTCTTCTAGTAAAAATTTTTGAGTTCTGTAAAAAATTTTTGAAAAAATATATGACTTTGCACCAACATTTTTTTCCTTTAGAAAGCCTTTCAAGGATAGCCTGCTCGAAAGTGAACCCTTCTAAGATAAGATACATTTAGTGCAAAAAGTCAGATTTTTTTTTCCAAATCGGGAAAGGGATTTTTTAATATTTATTACAAACAAACTTTGTTTGGCATAAACACAGTTTTGGCGTCATAATAAAGGTAAAGAACCACAATTTCTAATTTCATTATGAACAAATACGTTAAGTAAATTAAAAAATAGTAAAATAATGTTAAAAAATCAAACGAAAAACTAAAACAAAGGAGCGTTGGCACGGCAGAAGTATTGCTGGGTAACTGTACCTGCATATACACATACTTACTTATGCAACTCAATGAGATGCCACCTTAGCATGTGTGCTTTATTGCTTGGTGCAATTTTTTAAACGCATATTCGGCAAGTGAGTTGTGCTTCTCATTCGTTTGTGGGAATCATTTACTTAAAGAGGCCGGGTATGATGTTGAAAAGTCGCTGTAAAGCCTCCTGAGGTAACCGTTCACAGGGCAGAAATCATGATAGTGGTAGTCTGCAGCCAAGTAATAAATGTCACCATGCCATTTGTAAATAAATTTGCATTCTATAAAATAGAGAAGCAAAATGGTCTTGATCCCATTTCAAATCAAATATTGATTACAGACCAAAATAAAACAAACGAAAAACTAAAATAAAATGTTAAAAACTTAAAAGCAAAAAATACAAAATTTACTTTACTTTAAAATAGAAATATACGAGAAGTAATCAACTTTGGGCTTATTTCTAAAATATATCCGATTGTCCGATTTTCATCGGATGCAGTAATGAACAAATTAAATCCGCCAGTGTATATTCTGTATATCAGTTCAAAGTGATTTGAAAGGAGTTAATGTTTTATTTAGATGAAGCTACGGCTCAAAAATTGTAGAAATACCTTTTATAAATAATGGGAAAATGTCAGTTATGTTGTTTTGCGCTTCAACGAAAGGAATATCATTTAACAATTGCAACATCTTAAGGAACGCACACGGAATGCAATTTATTATGAATTACAATACCAAAGGAATTGAATTATAATTGAACTATCCTCACGCTGCTGCATATTAAAATAAAATATTAGCAATTATCTGTAAATTGTTTTTAATTCAGCTAAATGAACTCATACATACATACATATGCATATAGTTATGATAACATTTTAACAACTTAACGAGGATGAGCGGATTACTTTCATCGCATTCGTATATCGACCATCGACATTCAGTGTCGTGTCGTGTCCTAAGTTCAGATAAAAATCAGAACTTCTTGATAATCAATCAACGATGAGGACTTATCAGTCCCTGCCATTGTTCAGCTTTAATGCCAAGATGTGGAGATATATGGGTTTCATAGAGTTCGAAGGATTCAGCCCCATCATGATTGTGATCTTGATCGAGATTTCTATCATTACAAGTGAATGTCTGAATATCGTTTATAATACCTACGATATGGGTGTGCTCGCAATTGGCCTCTTCATGACGGCCATCCATTTGAATTCGGTGGTGCGCATTTTGTCTGTCATGAGAAATCAGTGGAAACTAATCAATTTCTTGGAGTTGGTTAAGGAGTGGTATACTGAAATTGAGGTAGGTCCCAACTCGGAGAAGTGTATGAGTTTGTGTGTACATTCCAATTTTTGTTTTTGCTGCAGATGGGTGACGATAAGGCGGCATGGATGATACTGAAACACGTGCCCAAACGAACAAAGATCGTCTCAATCACAACTTTGGTTTTAGGTTCTATGGGTATTTGGGCAACGGCACTGATGCCTTTACTCCTGGCGGAACGTAGTAAGTATTCCAGATGAATTTATGATAATTTTTAGATCATTTTTGAAGAATAAACATATAGTCCAGCTTCAGTTTGGTCTGAGTTTCTTTTAATAGCGGTTCAAAGTTTTCATTTTTTGGTCGAAGGAAGCATTATGTTAAGTGAGAAAAGTGTTGTAAGTTAATGTCTGAGAGAATTCTTATCGTCACAACTGTATTGTGGAATTTTATGAGTATCATTTTTGTGGAAGATCTTAACACTTTAGGGAGAAAATTAAAAAAAGTCCTTCCAAAAAGGACATTTAAGGATTAAAATGTTCTATATTAAAATTTGTTGGGAAATTTTAGTGGGGCTCACCGAAGACACTACAATTGTAAATAATGATCTTCACGCTGAAATAGCAAAATTACACGCCAGCTTATACAACAAAATTACTAGGGTTAAAATTGGTCCATATTTTTTGGAAGATCCATCTTTTTCGCGGTAAACAAAAAATGCAAATTTGATATTTAAAAAAAAAATATTTTTTCGCAAGAGATAGGCTAAAATGATTTGTATGCTTTACATTTTTGCTTTGTAATTTTCTCGCGATCTATCCAACGGATCCTGCTGATTTTTGCATGTGTACTAAGAAGCGATGTCGCTTGTAACATATATGTAGTAAGTCACGAAAAAAGCTGAATTTTTGCAAAAATACAAAATTCGCTGTTGCAATTGCATTTATTTCAACTTTCTGTATCTGGGTTTCTAAAACAACTTTGTCACAAATATGCCGTATTAAGTAAACAATCATATGCCAAAAAATATTTCGCTTTTCACAATTGTTGACTTTACAGCCACCATTTATCCTATTTCACTCTTATTTATTTAAGAAAAACCCGCGTAACTTCCAAAAAATGAAATCTTTGAACCGCTGTAAAAAGAAACTTAGACAGCTAGACTATATGTCTATTCTACAAAAATGGGTCGCTATTCTGTTCCATTCAAAAAGTCTTAATTTGTTCAACACTAAAATAAGTAATATTTCTGCTGGAAAAAACTTATTTCGAAATTTCTCGATTTTGAGTTTTTAATGCAAAAATATTCCGTTTTCCATCAGCAAAATTAAGATTTTTCAACGAATCAATTTTTCCACAATAAATTTTTTTCCATTCTTATGACAGAGGAAACCATGCTTTCATTAGATTTTAGGTTGAATGCGTGTTTCGCATATTTATTTAAAACATTAAGGTGCAGAGTACACCTTACACCTTAACCATATTTGTAACCATATTTTATGCCACTTTTTGTGGGAGGTACCAGATGAGGTGTGACAATATCACCCATATTCCACATGAATGCAACTTCTATAAAAGCATTGCCAAATATCAAATTTAATAGTATTCCGATCATCCTTATAGAAGTTATAACTGCTTTAATTTTACGTAGGTTTGGGTGAATAACCGAATAACCATGTGAAAGTTACATTGATTTTAATTTAACATAGGAATATGGGTCATTTGTGTGGGAGTTACTAGAAGGTGCGTGACAATTTCGCCCATCTTCGAACTTAAACTAAGTTTGGGAAAAATATGATGTGCAAAGATTTAATTGATTCCTTTACGGATTTGGCCCAAACATACTTGGGGTCTTAAGTCACTCCTTCAATGCGTTACACTCTGTACTCTGTAGAGTGAGGATATAACGAAACTAACAAAACGCTAACGATGAAATTCCGTGATTTTTCCAAATTCGTACTTTTAGGGTCAAAATGGTAAAAAAGGTATGAAACTGGTACCAAGCAAACGTCGCGCAAGATAATGGATTTTCGAAATTAGGATCTAAATGCTATCAAAATAAAAACTATGAATGAAAATGCCACAAATATTTAGGGTATGTTTTTGAGGATTAATGCCTATTCATTTTTGGATTACACTCGAAGTATTACACCGTCCGACAGTCCATAATACAATTGAACCGGATGATATATGTTTAAACTCAAGCTAAATTGAGTTTTCAGTTCAAGAGTTTCAAAGGATAACTTAAAAAAACATTTTAAATAATTATTCGCACCCTATTATATAAGTAGCAAATTAGAGATGAGAATATCTGTTAAACATATTTCAAATTTATTGCTTCTATCTGTATTAGTTTAGCTTTAAAAGGCATTGTAGGGTTTGAATAAGTATTTAAATCTTTTTTTGAAAAATGTTATCCTTCGAAAAGATTTGTCCCGATCGAACTTGTCATCTTTTTACTTGGTTTTGTACCACTCTACCAGAATCCCTTGGCCGAAACTTGTTTTTTTTGTGATGGACAACGTTTTTTATTTGTATAAGTGTGTAACTGTTGCATGAAAAAACCAGAGGGAGAAACTTATTTTGGTTATCCTCAATATTTTTTTCAGGTACATAATTAGGGTTTGCATTTTCCCGTACTTTTTATTTCCCGGGAAACGGGAATTATTTTTTCAATTTCCCGGGATTCCGGGACAGCACGGGAAATTAAAATCGATATGAGCTATAAAATTAATTAAAATCGATATGAGCTATATTATTGTACAATACAATACAATTTTTGTGGAAATGATGGAAAAATATGCGAAGAAATATGTAAAAGTTTTTACTGAATTCCCGCGGGATTCCCGTACGAATTTCCCGGGATACGGGAAATGAAAAATATGCCAATTCCCGGGAATTTTCCCGCGGGAAATCCCAGGATACAAACCCTGCACTTAATCGTTTATTCACAAAAATATTGAACCATTTAAAAATCGCATATCTTCCACATTTTTAGAGATCAGCTATTGTGATTTTTCGGACTTCTGAACACATTAAACTCCCTAATGTTGGCGTTAAAAGGCTTACATTTCAAATAAAAAATAAAATATAGAACAATTTGTATCTAAAATTTACATTTAGGCGTGTGCAATCGAATATTGTTTATCTCATTATTCCAGGGCTTCCCTATGACATGTACGTGCCAATGCATGACAGCCTGGAGAGTCCCGTCTACGAAATACTCTACGCTATGCAGAGCTGTATCTCGATGCCGTTCGTCATTCTCACCTATATACCCTTCACCAATCTCTTCATTTCGTGGCTTATATTTGGCATAACTCTACTGCAGATATTGCGTCAGAAATTGGAGGCACTTCCTTACGGTGACGATGAGGAGATGTTGAAGCAGTTGAAGGAATTAATAAAGTTCCACCATCGAATTATAACGTAAGTATGAAAGTACACTTTCATATTGTACACTGATAAATGGGTGGCTAATTAGTAAGCCACAATATGAAAAATATGTATATTAGACGCGATCGAATTTGAAAAGATGTTCGAATATTGAACATACTTCAAAAATCGATTGAACATAAATGGTCAACAATAAAAAGTGTTGTTGTTGTCATGGGAGTGAAATAAAATATGTCAATTCGATTGTAACAATTTGAACTATCGATCTGAGACTTTATTGGAAATGATATAATAATGACTTTGCCCAAACTTGACGTATTGTCAATGTCAATACGCTTTCAAATTCGAACCTATCTACTGTACACCAGAGGGCGGCTGGAGGGTTCCATCGGCGACTATCTAAGGCCGTTGATCGCTGTACAGCACCCACCTGTCTGATTGCGGTCTGTATGTGGCTTGGATGTATCGATGGACTGATTAACATTAATTTCGGTTATATTCCATTCACAGGTATAGCCAAACAATGGAAAATTTGGTATCGTTCGTGTGTCTGGTGGAACTGGTCTTATTTACGCTGATGTTGTGCGTTCTCTTGGCGAGTTTTTTGTTGGTAACTAAGTGCATTGTGCCGGGTGCCATTGACTGGCCGGAAATCAATCAATTTTAACACTTACATTCGATTCTGTATTCCGTGTTTTTATAGATGGACAATGTTATGACTAAAATTGCGACTTGTATTTATATCTCTTGCATGTTGTATGCCCTGTTCCTGCCGTATTGGCATGCAAATGAATTCTCGTCGGAAGTACGTATCAATTCGAATAATATTCCATATTTATGTGTATCTTATTAATTAGTCTGATCGAAATCAATCTAATGAAGGGAAAATTTTGTGAGAATTCCTTGTGCCGTCTCAATCCGTTTATTGTTAAAATTATAATTATGTTTTAAAATTGTATTAAAATATTCTTGCAGAGCCTAAAAGTTGCCGATGCCGCCTACAGCGTCAATTGGACACACTCGAACACAAAGGTGCGCAAGTGCATACTTATCTTGATGTTACGTAGTCAGACCCCCCTAAAGGTAATGTGCCAACTGTGGAGGTGTGTCTTGTGTATGGTCTCAAGGAAACCATTAATCCGTTTCAGATAAGGGCTGGTGGTACTTTCCCCATGACTCTGGAGGCATTCCAGTCCCTGTTGAATGCCACATATTCCTATTTTACCATGTTGAGGGGTATGATGGCTAAATGAGCCATGTATGCTTGGACCACTACAACAGCAAAACTATTTTTAAATATTTCGAGAGTATTCGAGTAGTATTCGTAGTGGAATTTGACGTAGTATTCTTATGCCATGATTCATATTCATTCAGCAGCGTCGGGGCTTTTCTGCAATAACTTAGTAATTAGTACACTCACCGGCTCATCACATGAGCATTGTTGATGCTGCTGCTGCTGCTGCTACTGGTACACAATGCACGCCTCCATGTGCTTGTTTGGCACCCGTTACGTACACTTTGGAACAATTGACGCAACATTGCCGTGGTCGCACGTAAGATCTGCAAAAAAGGTAAAGAGACGGATGTCCGTATTAGTATTGCGTACGCAATCAAATCTGTTTTGGGTAGGTGTTGTCTTTTCGCTGTGTGAATGAATGAAGATTATTTCTGAAACGAAATTTATCTAAGAACGAGTATTTGTAACTGTGTAAGACCTGTGTGGCCAGGGTTTCTCAAATGGGGAGCCACAGTCATTTCAGTATACCAGGAAACCGTTGAGAATTAATGCTTCAGACCCGAATTGTATCAGAAAAAAGTGCTCCTGATAATTTCAACGAAATTTCAATTATTGCAAAGTTTATTCAAACTCAGTAACCCCTAAAATAGCATTCAATTAAAACATTTGACTAAGACTTTAGTCAACAAGTAAGTAAACTTCAGTCGGCTAAACCGACTTATATATACCCTCACACTCAGAGAACACATATACGGAAGTTATAAGGAATAACATTTTATGTAGGGCAGGCTAATTTGTGTGTAAGCTGCTAGGAGGTTCGTGTCACATGATCCCAGCTTCCACGTTTATAAGACAATTGTAAAAACACGATCAAATATCAAGTCAGAGTGGTCCCACGCACCAGTATAGAAGTTATGATGGATTTAAAATTACGTAGGATAGAGACAATTGTGTGGGAGGTACAAGAAGGGGCGAGGCTAAAGCGTAAATATTTTTTAGGTTTAAAGTGATTATAAAAACATTTTCATATATAAAATTTCAAATGATTTTGACTACCCGTATGGATATTATATCGGTTTTATTGTAACCAAAGTTTATGCCACTTTGTGTGGGAGGTACCAGAAGGGGTGTGGCAATTTCGCCTATATTCCATGCGAATGTAACCACTGAAAAATCATTGTTAAATGTAAACTTTCACAGTATTCCGATCATCAGTAATGAAGTTATAAAAGCTTTAATTTTACGTAGTTTTGCATGATTTGTGTGGGAGGTAGTGGAAGGGGTGTGGCAAAACCCATGATATTTAGAACACTTAATGTGATTATAAAAACATTATGAAATACCAAAATATAGCTGATTCTGATTATTCGTGTGGAAGTTATATGAGTTTTAATTTAACATTGGAATATGCGCTATTTGTGTGGGAGTTACCAGAAGAGGCGTGGTAATTTCGCCCATCTTCGAACTTAAACTATGTTTGGGAAAAATATTACGATGTACAAAGTTATAATCGATTCCTTAACTCCTTTCGAGAGTTATCGTGTACACCAGTCAGCCAGACGGACGGACATGGCTCAAACATCTTAAAAAGTCGTGAAACGGATTTGGTCCAAACATACTTAATGTCTTATGTCACTCATTCAATGCGTTACACTTTTTTCTGTCACAAATGATATATACCCTCCTACTCTGTAGAGTGAGGGTATAAAAACACAACATTTAATTGCAAATTATTTTCTGACATTTCATGGAATTGATTCTCCGTATATTGAGCGTAGTGCGATGGTAAGAACGTGCGACTACAAATCTAACATCTCCGGTTCGCGAGCATCGCTTCGGGCAAAATTGTATTTTTCTTGTTTTCAATAAACGACTTACAACTTTTTAAACAATATGCGAATTGAGTGAATATGCAAATATTTTCAATTGACGACATACAACTTTTTTAGTCAATTTGTGAATTTCTTTATTGAGTGAATACGATAAATGTTTTCAATAACATTTCTTTATTGATTCTTTGAATTTCTTTATCATACAATATTTCATTTCAATTCGTGAATTTTTTAATTGGATCCAAATTTTATTTTTTCTGTATTTATATATATTTATATATATTATTTATATATTTTCTGTATCCTATGAAATAAAATTTTGCCGATGGGCTATGTTGTTCAATTTTTGATGTATCTATTTTGGATTTCTAAATTTTTACTACACTTCCAAGTTTTTATTTTTAAATAACTAACAATCTAACGAAGAAAACAATGAAAACATTTAAAAGAGATGCATAACTGTAGAAACAAATCATTATTTTGTAATTATTGTTAAATAGAGCGAATCCCCGCTTTAAGAATATTTTGTTTTATTTTATAATAGCTGGCAACTTAATGAAGAAAACAAGGGCTTTATGAAGAAAGTCGATGGATAAATGTAGTTGTGGATCTCATGTTACATAATTCGTAAATGTTAGCTATTAAAAAGTAGAACAAAATAATCTTTTCTAATTTTTTCTCTTATTATGGATTTTGTATGTGGGCTGCATCGAAACATGTGAATCATTTCTACTGCAAGCGTTTCTAAGTAAAATATTATGGGATGTGGCAAATCTTATCAAAATTGGTTATAATATACGACATGCTTAAAGCAAGGCCTAAGACAATGTTCGAACCAACAAACCAAAAAAGTAAGATTAAAATGCGTCGATTAAAGTTTATTCGGAAAAAAGCTAATGTTTCCGCTAGGTGACAGCACAATTGGAATATCAACATTTCTATCGTTGAGCGAAATGTAATAGTGAGAGCTAGTCATTAATTTAGGTCGATAATTATATGTATTTTGGCGTTCGAAACTAAAAAACTATATTATTTTTTATGGATACTACTCTTCAATTCTTTTATTATTTATTTGGAAGAATAAGTCCAATTGCACCCCATTCTACGTTAAATTAAAGGTAACTAAGAGGGTCATAACTTCTACATATATCCATATATGTTCGTCAAATATGCCATGTTCATATTTTGTTCTCTATTTTTATGGTTTTACGACCATAAAGGAATATTTAGAAAAGATATAAATCGTGATTAAAACGAGCTCAAGGTTTGTTTTTTGCATTTTTAAATTCATTTATCAATATTTCGTTCCTCGTCGAAAGACATATTCAGGATTCGAAATAAAACACAGAATGATTGAGTACAGACAAAATTATAAGAGTTTAAAAAAAGTTGAATATCGTCGCCGATAAACAAAAATCGACTGATGTAAAAATCGTGATTATTAAAAATTCTTTTGCAACTACTTCTATTATAGCTTTTACTTCAATAAATATTTTTAAAATAATTATTGCTTTTTATTTTATGGGTATTTTAAAGTATTCGGTGTTTTGTAACCCTCATAACCACCGAGCGTGACTGGACAAATATTAAAGCTACCATCGACAGAAATTCGAATTTTTGTAAAGAAATAAAAAAATGTATTCACCATTTTTTTATGCTGATTTTATGGAACATTATGCAAAGTGCACACAATACCCGAACACAATGTTTTTTTGTTATAAGAATGAATGGATTACAGACGGGTATTACTATATCAAATCAGAACTGAGTCTAAGTCGATCGGTAGAGTAAATTGAATATCTGTTTCTCATAAATTTGGGTGTTATAAAATAAAAGATAAATGAATTAAAAACAGTTTTTCAAAATACCATATAAAATCATTTCAATAGTAATTTGAATGATACAAAATACAAAATAACTATGATGACTCAATAACTCTGAGATGTGTAACATTTGGTGGTTAAAGTTAGTTCGTCTGAATGAAAATTAGATGCAATGAGATATAAACGTATTACAACAGTCACGGTGTGTAACAGTTTGAGAAACCCTGCTTTAGTCACATACATACATACATGCATACAATATGATAAAGTAATAACATGAATGGAAGTTAATAAATATCCTGAAGCCATAATAAAATTATACGAAAGTGAATGTAACAGACATAAATATAAATTCGTAAATAAATAAAAGTGTTATAAATAAACGAACATTAAATCATTCTGAAGATATTGTCTGTCGCACTGAGCGGATTTATGACATAACAGTTTGTTATATATACTGAGAGAAAATTCGATAAAAAAATCAAATACGGCCAGTGGGGCATGTTGTTCTACAGTGCACACTGGTGTCAAATCAAATTTTAATGGCATAAAGTCGAAATCTTGTAATTTTGCATATTTGCTAGACATAAAATAATTAAAAAATATGCCGATCGGACCACGCCCTCTAGCAGCTCCCATATAAACTCAATATAAAACCAACATAATTAACATCCTTTATTGGTAACAGGGTGACCAAAAATAAAAAAAATTATGAAAGCTTAAAAGAATGAAGCTTAGTTCGCTTTGACGAAATGTATTTTTATTACAAAATCAAAATATAGAATACGAATATACTACTTGACACTGCAATTTGAATATTTATTTCAGGAAATAATATAAAATGTCTACAAGTGTACAGAAGGTACTTGCAATACCTTTAAAATAAGTCTCGTACACAATACTGATACAGAGATATGTGCAAATATGTGTCTATAGCTAATCAAAAATAGTGGTAAAATAAAGTGGCAATTGTATTTACGTGTTGCTGGAAAATGCTGACGAGATATTAATTCCATCATTAACATTTTCACATCTCATGAACATTTACACTTTGAGTCATTTTGATGATTTTTCACTGAAATTCTGGTTGATTTTGCCCACAAAAATCGTAAGAAATAAAACACATCAGTTCACCACGTCTAAACTCACACAGTCGCTTAACACACTACTTTAAAATTTCAAAAAATGGATGAATGTAATCATTTCGAAAATCAAAATAAAATCATCAAAAATAAAATCAAAATTGTAAAAACTTTAAAAAATTTAACCCGGCTGTAAGAGACCACTTCATCATTTTAAAAGTAGTTGAAATTTCCTTCAAAACGAGGTATAGCATATTAAAATCTGTCAAGTATTTCTGGAGTTACACCTATTTGAAAAAATCGTATTTTTTATATATTATTTGTTTGTAATATCGAAAAGGAAACGAGATAGACCCGATCGATTTAGAATCACTTTTTGATTCGATTTACCAATGTTAGTCTCTCCGTCTGTCTCTATGTCCATCTATTCTTGTAATCAAATGAATGAATGAAACTTTGCACAATGAAGTTTTATGGAATAAGGACGAACGCTGTTTAATTTGAAGAAAATCGGTTCAGATTTAGATATATACAAATTTTGCTCCCAAATCGGTTGAGATATTGATTATTTCCGCTCTAGAAAAAGCATATTTGAATAGATTTTCTTCAAATTTGGCATACCAGCTCATATTTCAACTAAAAACATCTATGGCGAAAGTGGGCCACATCGGTGCAGATTTAGATAGCTCCCATATAAATGACTCCCCCTATTTGATTCTCTCCGCTCTAGAAACCACATATTTAACAGATTTCCATCAAATTTGTGGAAGCGTCTTATATTTCAACTAGAAAACCTATGCTAAACATGGGTCAGATCGGTTCAGGTTTATATATAGCTCCCATTCAAAATTTTAAAATTATTAAATTTGTAGTATATTCTCCTCTTACAGCTGTATCGTATATCACCCGATGCAAATGTACCCACAGGGTATAAGGACTAAGTGTAGGCATATATAGTCGGCCACGCCCGACTTTAACCTTCCTTACTTGTTTACTTTTAAATTGGTCATAACTCGTGAAAAAAATTCTAAATTTTTCCAAAAATTCGTATAAAATTTTTTTATGAGAAGAATACATACACAAACTTTCAAAACAATCGCAGCTACAGAGGTCAAAATCGTACGGCTTGACATGGAATGACTCATATATAACTTTTTGTCCACGACATTTATAGGTTATGCTGACAAGACCACAATAATCACAAAATGTTAAATATTATTTTTCAACTACTTACACTGGCCTTCGATTTCAGTAAAATAGTCACTTTATTATTTTCTTGTTACGCCTTAATTTTAAGTAGTTTGTATAACTGCTTTAAACCCAATTTAATCCCACTTGTTTGGACGGCAAAAATACCTTTCAGACTAGCGGTGGTGCCACCTAGTATTCTCTAATACTTGGAGTGTTGCCATAAACGGAATAGAAGTTTTAAAGCATTTAAATTTACCTAGAGACAATTGTGTGGGAAGTACTGGAAGGGGCGTGGCGAAAGCATACATATTTTTTAGGTTTAGTGTAATGCAAAAATATCAAATTGCAGCTGATTTTGACTACCCGTATGGATGTTATATCGGTTTTATTTCATCTAAGGTTTATGTCAATTTGTGTGGGAGGTACCAGAAGGGGTGTGACAATATCGCCCATATTTCAAGTGTATGAAACATCCATAAAAGAATTGCCAAAGATCAAATTTCAGAGTATTATGGGTAACATCAGCTTTTATTTTAGGAATGTTAGTGTGATTTGTGTGGGTTATAAAAAAGGGGCGTGACAAAACCCGCCATATCTTGTACGTTTTAAGTTCTTAAAGAAGCTTTATATCTAATTCTGAATATCCGTGTGGAAGTTTCATTGGTTTTTATTTAACATAGGAATATGTAGCATTTGTGTGGGACGCATCAGAAGGGGCGTGGCATTTTCGCCCATCTTCGAGCTTAAACTATTATCATGTGCAAAGTTTGAATTGATTTTTAACTGATTTCGAGTGTTATCGTGAACACCGACCAGACAAATGGACGGACATGGCTCAAACTTGAAAAATCGTGAAACGGATTTGGTTCAAACATATTTGGGGTCTTAAGTCACTTATTCAATGCGTTACAGTTTTTTCTGTTCCAAATATTATATACCCTCCTAATTTGTAGAGTGAGGGTATAAAAATATGTACTTCTATGAAGGGTAGTCGCCACAACGGGTGGACGGCTGCATTTATAAAAATAAAATTGAAAGGGAGGTTTCGAATTGCTTTCCTTTTTGGAGAACCAGAACAAAAGGAGTGTGAATTTACACTTTTAGAGGTGAGGCGGGGTAGAAAGGAATACAAATTCTAGTCACCAAAGCTATTTGTACAATTCAGATGCAACAAAAAATACAAAATAACTTCGTATCATTTTCAATAAAAAATGTATGAAATGTGAAGATAGATGTCAGAAGGTCTTGTCCGGGATCCAGGTTTACATTTACATTGTACTACCCAATAACCTTTAATTTGATCTTAGCCCCTAGTAAATGTTTAGTTCAAATTGAAAAAACCCATCCGATGTATTCAATAACTTGTTCCCGGCACTTGAAGTTCTTAATTTAATTAAATGCCTAGATTTCATTTGATATCACCTTGAATTTCAGCGAACAATACAACGTGTGTTTGTACGAATTTGTGAATACCTAAGAAATGTCTGATCAGGCCAGTTTGTGTGTCTGTGGGCCAATTGTAGTTCCCCTTTTAATGTGTATAAACAACCCATTTTTCCTCAATGGCAAGATAAGCACAATTTGTTTTGAAATATCATTTCCAAGAAGTTTATACTTTTTATTGGAGCAATTTATTTTTAGAACGACGAAAATACGAAACGAAAGTATTCGAGCACATTTCACATTGGGCTGCCTTATTTCAGTAATTGGAGTGTTCGTTTGCCCGTTTTGTTTATCTTTTGAATTCTTTTTGCATATCTTCAAGTGGCTGCCCAACGCTAAATAATAATAGCGAGTAAAACGATTAACTGAAATGCAAAAGAACGCATCTAATATTTGTTTTGTTGAACGGAAGCAACAAAAACTACACCTGCCTTGCTTTGATTTGATGACAATAATTCTGGCAATTCGTGATTCTGACAATATTTAAGGTCATATTGCGTCCAGATTAGTTCTTTACATGGACAAATATGTTTTTTAAGGTAAATGATAATACAGCACTCTATACAGAAGGTCTCCCATAATTATCCCCACACACATGAAATACCAAAAACATTTTTTTTTTTCGGAAGAAGAAAAACTTGATCGAAATAACGATTTTGTTGTTTATTTTTGTTACAAAAAGAAATGACCTCGAACTCGGATTCAAGTTCAAGTTCAGTAATATATAATGATGGAAAGTGACTAAATAACAATAATATTTGTATTGAAATCTATTCAAAAAATATGTTTGCCAATAAACACTCATTTTCGCTTTTTGTTCCCTGAAATGCGTTGGAAATAGTATTTTTTTCACTTTTTTGAAAAGGCATCGTGATTTTTGTTCAATTACATGCTTTTGCATTTTAGCCAATTGTTTTTATATTGTACTTATAAATATGTGTGTAGCTAGTATGTCACTTATTCTTACCCGCATGGGAGTGACTAATCCGCATTAACCGTCGTAGTACTCGTGCCCAGCCCAGATGTGCTCAAAAACTGCTGACGGTTTGCTAGACGTTTTCTGTGTATGCTACGTACATACGGATGGAATGTTCATAGTCATAAGTTAAGTATTTTGGTCATAAGATATTGAATACGCACAGGTTTTTTTTTGGATAAACCCCCTTGAAATGTGATGGGGCTTAACAAAGACTCAGGTCGATCGGTAGATCGCTATCGTTGTAATACTGTTGCCTGTATAAAAAATGTCTCACATATCAGCAGACATATTTTCTGATATTACAGCATTTTTGCCATAAACAACATTTTCTTTGCTTTATTGTTTTTGAGAAATTAGTTAACAATATACAAAGTAAGCTTCTTCTTTTCAATTTTTTGCAGGTAAAAAAAAAATTAAAAATTTGTAGTATTTCTTATAGCCAACATTCTAACAAGTAAAGCAATTATTATATATGAAAAATTGAGATATGCCAATTTTTCTCTTTACACTGATCAGATCTCTAATTTAAGAACTTTTCTTTTTGACATTTATAAAAAATGTACCGTTACAATGACATTTATCATTTTATGCACACCAAAATTGTCTTTAACACATTGTGTGCCACGTCGTACGTTTCCTTACGACACCTAACCCGTCGTGGGGTGCAACGTCGTACGTTTCCGTACGACAGTGATTGCTTTTACTTACATCAAAAAAAATTTGTTTGCGTCAAAACCGCTTGGCACTCAATGTGTTAACAGTAGTTTGAAAGTGGACTAAGTCACACTATATCCACTGACATTGATGTGTGGTGATGTAAACAAATATTTTTAAATCATCAACCTAAGGATGAGAGTATATAGAATTTGCCATTCCGTTTGTAACGCCTTAAAATATTCATCGGAGACTCATAAAGTATATATATTCTGGGTCGTGGTAAAATTCTAAGACGATCCAGCCATGTCCGTCTGCCTGTCTATCTGTGCGTCTGTTGAAAGCACAATAGCTTCCGAACGAAATGAGCTAGGAGGTTAAAATTTTCCGTAAATGTGTCTTATGATTGCAGATCGGTTGGGATTGATCCCCCAGAGGGAAAAATGTTTCCCTAAAAAGGACTGATGTATATAGAATATTTAATCAATTTTTTTTTAATTTCTGCTTTATATGCACTTGAAGCGTAAAGGCACCAAAAAGTAAATGTACATTTTAGCGGACGAAATGGGATAAAAATGTTACCAATGATACGATAACAGCTAGAAACATGAAATTTGGAATGTACATCCCCCTAAATTTTTAATACGTACTTTTAATGGATACAATTGGAAAAGAGGGATAAAAATGGTACCTACCAAACCGCAGAAGTCGAAATTATGAAATTCGGTGTGTACTTTCGGTGTAGATGCCAAGTAAAAAGGATTTTGTCGAAATTTGTACTTTTAGCCGGAAAATGGGGCGAATGGGTATAAAAATGGTACCAACCACACGGCTGCAGGTATAATAATGAAATTCGGTGTGTACACTTCTCTGACTGCGGTGACGCGATTAATAGAGAGATCTTCGATATTCGTAGCATCAGGATCTAAATGGAATTAAAATAGGCTACAATCAAAAGGTTGTAGCTAGAATCGTGGTATTCAGTATTTGCACTCGTGTGTCTACGTAGACGCGGAAAAAAGAGATACGAACTTTTCTAAATTCGTCCTTTTAGGGTCAAAATAAAAAACGGAGTGAAACTGATACCAATAAAACGGCTGTAGCTAAAATCATGAAATTAGGTGTGTACTCCACTCTGAAACATATTGGATCTTCAATATTACAACTTTTCCTATCAAAATGACATTTAGGTTGTAGATGGAATCAAGAAATTGCAAATGGGGAAAATCGTGCTTGAGGGAAATTGATTCTACCTAATAATATTTAGGGCACATTTTTGAAAATATCTCTAATAATTTTATTAATATTTATATATAGTGGAGGACTATTAATATTTTAATAATAGAGAATCACAATTTTCTTAATATGGTAGTGCACTTCTATGTAATGTCTACAGCCTCTAATCTACCGATAATACTGTGGAGTATACTCCGTGGTGAAGGGTATATAAGATTCGCCCCTTTACGCCTTTTTTACTTGCTTAATTTATAATGTCGTTTTTGTTTGTATTTTTTGGTCTGTAATCAATATTTGATTTGAACTTATTGTATATTGTTGAAAAGTCGCTGCGAAGCCACCTGAAGGAAGCCTTTGACCGGGTGGAAATCATGAGAGTGGTAATCTGCAGCCAAGTAATAAATGTGACCATACATTCTATTAAATATAGATGCAAAATGGTATTGAGCCAGGACAATATCCCACTTCAAATAAAATATTTTTGTATTTAATTTTTCAATTTTGATAAGAATGAAAGTGGTTTAAGTCAGTCCATCCTTTGAAAGTAATAGTATATAACATTTTAGAATTTTTATAAAAGTTCAATATAGTTGTAGGATATTCGAAGAAAAAAAATTGTGCTTCGGTGACTTCAATTGACTCAAACATAAACCATTGCATATCTCAAAACGGATAATTGACACATATGTAAATGATCTATGGATAAATGTAGAAGTCAGACACATTACAGACGTAAAAGATTTTTGAAATCATGATTTTTTTAATTTTTGGTTAAATAGCGCGAAAACCGCTTACCCTACACCACTACGTAGAATAGGGTATAAGTTGGTTTCACGTTAAATGTTTGTAACACCAAAACAATAATCGAGATATACCCCGTTTAAGTATACCGATCGGCTTAGAATCACCAGCTGAGTCGATTTAACGAGGTCTATCCGTCTGCCTGTCCAAGCTTGTTCACACAATACAGGTCGCGATTTTTGCCAGAAGTACTTTTTAGCCCAAAGATGATCGCTATTGAATTCGGAGGACCGCTTCACATGGAATGACTCAAATATACTTTATGGTCTTTCAGACCGATATATCAGTATCAGGCACACTCCATCCGAAGGAGGTGCTATAATAACATTTATGTGGGCTTAAAAACACCGCAGCTGCAAAATAATGTTGTTATCAATATTAGCTTGTTACTGCGGACATAACTTGGCAACTGCGTGTGATAAAATTTAAGGGTTCATTCAGTTCGCTGAACGTAATCGCACAATTTTTGACAGCACGTGATTATCAAGTGACAGTAATGTTATGGTGACAATTATATTCATGTTGTTGGTATTTGCAGCAAAGCTAACGTTAGAAGATTTATTGTCAAAAATTTAAATAAAAGCTGTAGAAAAGCAGTGCTGCTACTACTACTACTTCCATGGACACGGAGAAACATACAAAAGTTAGTGCTTAGTGACCGTGTGTGTCACTGGTCACACGCAATTTAATATGCGGTTTGTGGTTTGACACCTTTCCAAGGTAACTTATCATAATCATAGGTATACATGGGACTTTAGGGGCGCAATCACTACAACAGTGCTGTTAACATTCAGTCTAATAAGCGCTCATAAATTTTTTAACAGAGTGTGAGAGAAATGTATGCCCAATGGTAGTATGGTTATGCTCTTTGATGTATTTGATATTGATAGAAACAATTATTCCTCAAATCAAGTTCAAACTTTTAGTTGAAATTAGGTGACCAAGTTTTCTTCAGTTTATGCAAACTGAGAAAAAATACTTGATACATACTGAGAGCGGAAGCAACATCAGTATAACAGCGACGTTAACTGAAAAATTTGATGTGATTAATTGATAAAAATCTACTATTTTTGGATGGTTTAACGATAGAACAACTTTTTTGACAATATTAAAAAAATTGACAAATAATCAAAATTTCACGATTTAATGAAAACAACAATCTAATGTTGCTCCAAATGACTTAACTTGCTAAGGGAGAAATTTCGACCCTCAGTATGTATAAGCTCTCTGCTTGATATAAAGAAAAAGTTGAACATAAATAATTTCAAGTGAACTAAAAAGAATAATTTTATAAATAAATTTAAATTATTTTTAAACACGGCTATAAGGCAAGGCTACCAATATGTAAATACTTCAACAATACTTCATGCCAATTCAAAAGTAAACTAAGGAAGCAATCTTCAAAAAAGCTTAAATAATCTAAATATTGGGGGATAGTGGTGCATTTTCATCTACAGCCGTTTGGTTGGTTGGAAAAACCTTTTTTTTTCTTGTCTACACAGTCAGAAGAATGTATACATCGAATTTCATGACTAGCTGCGGCTATTTGGTTGGTACAATTTGTATCCCCTTTTTCACTTTACCTCCTAAACGTACGAATTTCACAAAATCCCTTTATTTTACGTGTCTACGCCAAATTTCATTATTCTAGGTGCAGTCGTTTGGTTGGTACCATTTTTATCCCTCTATTCCCATTTTACCCCTTAAAAGTACGAATTTGGAAAAAATACATTTATATTATGTATCTACTCAATTAGAGGAGTGCACACATCGAATTTCGTGGTTGTAGATTTTCTAGTTCCTGACTATAGGCACCATTTTTATCCCTGTTTGTCCCATTTCACCCCCTACGAATGTCAAGTAAATTTAAGGAGACATATTGAAAAACATGCTTAAATTAGAGAAAAATTGTTCCCGATCTAAGATTATAAGACGCATTCATGAAAATGTGTGTCTCAGGCCGATATTTCAAGATTTTATAAACGGAATGCTAAATTAGTATACCCCCATCCTGTGGTGGGGGTATACTAAGTCGGGCGGGCCGACTATTTAATACCCTCCACTTTCTACGCCTTTACAATTGTGATCAAAAATCTGTTAAAATGTGTGTTTTCTAGATCAGAAAAGGTCAAATCTGGAGCGACATTCGTATGGAAGCTATTTGTAAATCTGAACCGATTTAACACATTTTCATTAAAGATGTTTCTACACCTTTTTCAATTGTAATTCAAAAGACAACATTTGAAATTCAAAAGTCGCCATTTGTAATTCAAAACTCGTCATTTGCAATTCAAAACTCGACATAAGTAATTCAAAAGACACCATTTGAAATTCAAAAGTTTTCATTTGAAATTCAAAAATTATTCCATTTGTAATTCAAAAATTATTCCATTTGAAATTCAAAAAAGGTAAACGAAATTATTTAAGCAAAATATACATTAGGTTGGGTAGCATTTATTTATTTCTGTAAACTTTAATATTCTACTGTTAAGAAAACAGATTTACGTATCTCTCACGCAAATCACTCTAACCTATTTAAATTTAAAGATTTTATAACTTCTATACGGACGATCGGAATACTCTGAAATTTGGACATTGGACATGCTTTGATAGACGTTATATACACCTGCAATATGAGCGATATTGCCAGACCTCTCACACAAATTGACATAACCTTTGGTTAAAATAAAACTGATCAGTAACAGTTTAATAAAAGTAAGTAAAATGCAAGTCTTTATAAATTATATGCAGATGCTCTCTGAGCTGGTGAAGGTTATAAACTATATATGAAATTACCGACATTTTCTATCATTATAATTATTAGTTGCTTATCATTTTATTAAATCTGTTTCCAAAACTGCAGAATATTCAAATTTGCAGAAAATAAATGCTACCCCACCTAATGTATATTTTTCTTAAATAAGTTTGTTTACATTTTTGAATTTCAAATGACGAGTTTTGAATTTCAAATGGTGTCTTTTGAATTACAAATGACGAGTTTTGAATTTCAAATGATGAGTTTTGAATTTCAAATGGAATTTTTGAATTTCAAATGGTGTCTTTTGAATTACACTTGAAAATGGTGTAGTTAATATATAAGGCGTGCTGCCAAATATATAAGGCGTGCTGCCAAATTTGATTAAAATCAAGTTACATAAAGTCAAATCCAATAAAAAGCGACATTTGTATGGGGGCTACATATATAAAAGTGAAAACCGATTTGAACCATTTTCATTCGGTTGAAATATGGTTTCTACATGGGGTCAGAGTCAAATCGAGAGTGAAATTTGTATCAGAGATAGATCTAAATCTGAACCGATCTGACCCACTTTTACCATAGATCTTCCTTGTTTAAATATAAGATGTTGTGCCAAATTAAAAACGGTTAACATAGAGCGAAAAATTTAAATAGAGAGCGAAATTTGTATGGGAGCTATATCTCAATCTGAACCGATATAACTAAGGTGACCATCCATCCCGCTTTTCGCGGGGCTATCCCGCTTTTCGCGGAACTATCCCGCTTTTTGATGTCCAGTCCCCTTAAATTTTCCATTCCACATAATTCCAAAATCTCCCGCCTTTTCGTTTTAGAATATTTTTGGTACAACATCGATTAAAAATTGTCATTTAAAAATGTGTAACCGATTCTAAATTTTGATTCTTGTTTTAAGGGAATATTTAACATTATTAATAGTAATTTAACCAACACTTTGATAATTCAATGTTGCGTTGTTCAACTGATTCATTTAAAACCTGTATTAATAACACCGTACGACAAGTTTTAAAAAAGTCGTTGCACTTGAATCGGGCGATATACGTATTAAACTTTAGGCCAAATGGAGTTACTTGGCGTTTTTAGTTTTTCATTTCCTCGTACTGTTGCCCCTTCACAGGACTACAAAGTTGCAAGGGGCAACTAATTTCTCAAATAGCTTCGGAATATCACTCAACACTCAAGCTATCCCTCTATAGTTTGACACGAAGGTATATTAACACGATACTCTCGAACTCTTCACATTATATTTTGAACTATTTTCCGGCACGATTAACACGATACTCTCGAACTCTTCACATTATATTTTGAACTATTTCCGGCACATTCTAGTGTCCTGTTCCTATGTTTGGGGGTTAGAACAATAACGGCGTTTTTTTGTATTCTAAACACATTTTAATCTTTGGATTAAAATTTCCAAAATTCTCAGAAACGTAAACAAGGGCGTACCATTTTCACTTGAATTATTTGAAAGCCCAAAATTTGAAATTGTGAATGTGCCGCTTGCGATAATGGAAGCTGCCTGCATTTCGCACATTTGTTTGTTTTAATGAGCGGCATTAACACAGTTGCCGATAAGGCGCCAAGACAATTTAATTTTGAATTTTCCAGAAAATCTAATTAAAATTGTTTGCCGTTTTTGTTGTTGTTTTATGTTTTCCACAAAGTGAATTGTTTTGTTCATCCGAATTCAGCAGCACAATAGGCACGTGATAAGCGTATTCAGTTTAAGGTGAATTGCAGTATTCAAACAATTTATGGCAACACTGCCAACACACACGCACACATGGCGGCGTTTCAACACACTCTCCTGCACGACTGCACGGTGAGTTACGTGTGAAATCCGAAATTTAATGCGAGCTTTAACAAAAGGAATGTCGTTATACATTTAATTCAGATTCCTTCCAATTCGGCACTGACAGTATTTGAAACGAGTTTTTCGTATTCGCACCACACCCCCGGCACAGTGGGGTGAAGGGGGGCGTATTGACGTCTTTGGCGAGAGATGAATCCGCTGGAAAAACTTCAATGAAGTTGTTCTTAATGTAATTATCGGGTTGTTGTTATTGTTGTAGTTGTTAGCGTTCCGGTAACCTCTGTTTAACGGTACTTTTGAGGCGACGGAGCATGTGTTGCGTAACATTTGCGTAAAAGAGCCATAAATAATTGTTCCTCGTCGCCAGTTTTGCCAAAATCATCGCAGCCGTGGAGACAAAAAAAAAACAAGTAAGAAGGCGTTAAGTTCGGCCGGGCCGAATCTTATATACCCTCCACCACGGATTGCATTCCACAGTATTGAGTTCGTGTTTATCGCTCGTCGGAGACGGACGTGTTTTTTAACCACGGAAAGTGTATTTACCTGTTAACAGTGTGTTTTTAAAGTGTAGTGCAATAAAAGTGAAAGGGTTTTTCCCTAAGTGAATTGTGGATTAAGGGTAATAAAGTGCCCCCTCATAAAAAAGTGGGAAAAACACAAACAACCCAAACACGTGCAGATTTGACTGTACCTGCAATGGCGGATCTTCCTAGCTCTGCGAAGAAGAGGATGCTGGAACAGGACGTCAGTACCTGCCAGGTATCGAAGTTGGAGTTCGATACCCTCGTAAGCAATTTCAATAAATTGCTAGAAGAGAATGCGTTGTTAAGAAAACGCATCGAAGAATTGGAAGAACGCTTGTCTTCAGATGACGAAGACAGTGTTATGGATGAAGATGTCCCAGAGGAAGCAACGCCACAGGCTTCAGGGACTTCCGTGAGCACACCGCCAGTGCCACGAATAAAGGTTTTGAGCGCAACGCCGGCGTCTCAAGCTGTTCGCACACCGCCGGTGCAACAGCAAAGGAAGAAGGAGGTCCCCACACCATCTACATCGAAGAAGACTGTAAGCAGTAAAACTGCTACAGCTGGTCCTGCTAAGCCAGCACTGGATAGGAAAGCTGCACCTAAGCCAGCTCAGGAAAAGAAAGCTGCATCCAAGCCAGCACAACACAAAACCAAGAAAAACCGGGGTAAGTCTGTCCCAGTTATCACAGTATATGAAATGAACGTCAAGACACTAACGACGGACATGACTAAGACATTAGGACACAGGAATTTTTCCTGTAAACTGATTAATAAAAACATGACAAACATCAGCATGTTTAGTTTAGAAGACCTTCAAAAGGTTCGCGGTATGCTTATAGAGCAGAAACGAAGTTTTTACACTTTTACGCCGAAGGACCTAAAGCCGTACGCTACGGTGATTAACGGACTTTCGGACACATACGACGAAGAAGACCTTCGCTCGTACTTGGCTGCCACCAATATAAATCTTGAGATCCTCAAGATTGTTAAATTGGGATGGGGCAAATGGCTTGTCCATTTGTCTAAAGCCTCGGACATAGGGGCTTTCTACAAGATAGAGTTCATTCTATCTTGTAAAGTCAGGATCGATAGGGACAAGAAGAAGGGCGTTACGCAGTGCTTCAACTGCCAACGTTTCGGGCACGTGGCTGCCAATTGTGGCATGCCTTACCGGTGCGTCAAGTGCGGTGGTGCACATGGCCCCGGAAAATGTGTCATTCCTGCGAAGACCGCGCCTGGTGAGTTGGTTTTAACAACCGACCCCGCTACCGGTGCCATCTCCAGGACTTCGCGGTTTACACTTAAATGTGTAAACTGCAACGCTGATGGACATGCTGCCAGTTCAAAGGACTGTCCAAAGCGAAAATCTTTCCTCGCCAAGAGGAAGGAGAATATTTCAGCCGCTAAGGCTATAAACAAGGCACCGACTGCAGGTGTAGTGACTGGTGTACGACCAGCACAGTGTCCCAGCAATATTCGAAGTGGGGTTTCCTACGCTGCTGCAGCGGGGCGGACTTCGATTGCTGCTGGGCCTCGACAGGGCAATTTAAGCACCCTTGACGTCTTTAGCAACGACAGCAAGGAGTACTTCGGCGTGGACCTCTTGTCCATTATAGGTAAAATGCAGAAGCATGCTGGTGAATACCATGCTCTGCAATCTAGGGAAGAAAAGGCTAGGGCATTGCTAGCAATAGCACAATCTATTGTATTTAATGTTTAATAATATTAAATGCATTTTTGTTAATGTAAATTCTCTTATTTCTTTACATAGGAGACATTACTTAGATTTATTTCTAAAAAGGCATAGACCGGACATTGTTCTTCTCGCAGAACACAAACTTTCCCCTTTTCACCGACTGAATTTTAAGGGCTATACAATGTATAGACAGAATAGGACAAATAGTCAGAATAGTCAAAATCGTGGTGGAGGTACCGCGATTTTAGTTAAAGAGGGTATATGTTCCGAGAGGGTTATCTTAAACCTCGGGAACATAGAAAATACTTGCGTTAGAATTAAGAAACTTGACGGCACATGGCTGACCACTGTCGCTTTGTACCGAAGACCCCAGTCTGTACCGGACTGGAAGGACTTGGACCCTTTGCAACATATGCTAGGTCATGGTGATGTTTTGGCTGGGGGCGACCTGAATGCCAGACATCCCAATTGGGGCGGTGACGCCTACAATCATGCGGGCAGTACATTGTACAATTATCTAGTGCAATGTCCTGCCCTCCGCATTGTGAATACCGATGGACCCACAAGATACGGTAATGGAACAAATTCCTACATCGATATCTTCATGGTATCCCCGGGTCTCACATTTGAAGGCGAGGATGAAGGCATTGGCCTCAGAACTCTAGACTATGAATCTGACCACAGGGCTGTGGAGATCATAGTGACTGGGGATGGGCTTGCGTCAGGCAACAGTCGACAGACGTTTTTTGACTTTGACAAAATGGACATTAATAGGTTCAACAACCGACTAGAACGGAGACTGGGAGACTACGGACTACCAGTTGACCGAAATGTTACTACTGGTGAAATAGACCAGTGCGTGGGCGTCATGACCACGGCATTTCGTGACTCTATGGAAGAGACTATTCCCAGGTTTTCCACTGGGCATAAAGGACTCCGACGACTTCCACCGCATATATTAAATTTTATACGGGAAAAGAAGCGTCTACGACGGACTTTGCATAGATCAGAAGACCCTGGTCGGCACGGCATTCTCAAGGCTCAGATACGCAACTTGGATAGAATTATCCAGGGTGCTATCTCTGAGTTTGAGAAAGTTCATTGGACTCGTTATCTTGAGGATATACGAGTTGACAATCGAACATTCCGACGGGTGAAAGCGGCTGCTGGTATAAACACCAGAGAGCCTATTTCGGATCTATTAGACACGGACGGTGTATTAGTTCCGGACGACTACGGTAAGGCAAATCTCTTAGCAGATAGTGTTCAGGGAGGACGACCTAATCAAGACCGGAACAGAATTCCTTTTGACAATATTGTTGAAGGGGAAACTTCGGTTTTGGATGACGTTAGTCCCATCGTACAGTTTGGCGACGTAGTGACTGCTGACGGTTCTACTCGCGGCAACGCGAGGACCTGGCAGGATCTTGGATTTGTGACGCCACTGGACGTAGGTGAGGCCTTGAGGGGAAAACCGAACCGTAGGTCTGCTGGTGTGGACGGTGTCCCGGACATAGTTTTGAAGAAGACGGGCTTAGTGGTTTGGACATTCTTGTCAGTGATCTTTAACCACTGCCTAAACTTGGGTTATTTCCCGGGGGCTTGGAAGGAATCTCTAACGGTTCCTATCTTAAAACCCGGTTCTGATCCCAAGCGGACTGGTAGCTACCGACCGATATCCCTTCTATCGGCTTTTGGTAAACTTTTCGAGCACTTTGTGCTCTCGAGGATTAGGGAGACAATCGAGGACCGGAGGATACTCTCGGACAGCCAGTTCGGGTTTCGGAAGGGACACTCGACGTCTCATGCACTTTCGGTGCTGACGAACTACGTTACCAGGTCATTGAACAAGAAATACGCTACCATGGCTGTCAGTCTTGACTTTGCCAAGGCTTTTGACACTGCATGGCACGGCGGTATCTTGTACAAGATGCTGACACTAGGATTCGGTGGCAACACCTGTAGGATTGTTGCGAGCTTCCTCAGAGGCCGCACCTTTCAGATTAAAGTAGGGGACCAACTTTCGGACAGTAGAGACGTTGTGGCAGGGGTGCCACAGGGCTCACTTCTGGGACCAGTCCTCTACAATATACTTTTATGTGACATTCCGCAACCACCCCAGGGTGACTTGCTGTTAATTTATGCTGACGACATACTTATTGCCTCATCGGGGCCTGTAGCTTCTACCGCTAACGCAAGACTGAATGACTATCTTTCAGAGTTATCGACTTATTTCGACAGATGGAAACTGACGCTGAACATAGCAAAATGTGACAGCATTATTTTTAAGGGGAAACGGCGATTTCTTTACCCAAATGTCAGGAGTTATGTTCCTGACATCCGGATAGGGAATAGCCCGATTAGGACCTCGGACACAATTAAGTACCTTGGGGTCATTTTCCAAACCAATTTTGAGTTCTATAGGCATATGGATCACATATTGGCCAAGGCTAAACGAATTTTTTACCTCTACCATGCGACTTTACGACGCAGGAGGGGTCTTAGTACCGATGTTAGGCTGCTGATCTATAAACAGATCATAAGGCCTATCTTGTCCTATGCTTTCCCCGTCTGGTTTGGAATCTCATCCGCCCAGATGGAGAGACTTAGGAGGTGGGAACGGCGGATACTGGTATCTTGCCTGTGTTTGCCACCCACCATTGCTGAGGACGGAACTATAAGAAGACCTTCTTGTAGAACCATTTATAACGCGGCCGGTTTCGATCGGATTGACGTATTTTTAATGAATGGGGCACTTCGGTTCCTAGATAGGTCTGCCTCCTTGGATAACGGACTGGTTAGGGATAGTCTTCAGCTAGATACCAATCTACTAAGACTACTAGAGGATAACTACCGACCTCCTGTCGGTCTTTTGACTCTGGAGAGGGAGGGTATTTTGTATAGAGATGGTAAGCTCCTATTCTACCATCGAAGGTTAGGTAGTTTTGACTTGGACGATCTCGTATACAACACATGCCAATAACTGGAACAAACAATGGTTCACCCTATATTGTAAATAGTAGTTATAAGTGTTAGTGATAAGTGTTAATTTAAGTTTTATATAAAAAAAAATGATGAGTAATTCCCTTTTTAGTAATTCGTATTTTGGGGGAAATTTTTTGATATATTATAGATTTAGTATAAGTGACATGTATGTATAACTACAACATATAAACGTTAGAATATATAGTACTAGAAAAATACTTTAAGTATGTTAGTAATAATGTAAGAATGACTAATGTTAGCTCTTAAGCGCATTTAAATATTGTATTAAGGACATCGAATTCAATAAAGCAAGCAAATTCCACAGTATTACCAGTAGATTAAAGAATGTCGAGGGAATGCGAATTGCAAATATCAAGTAAATACAAGCTAATATGTTCAAAAAACATGCTAAAATACTCTAAATATTAGGGGCCGATTTCGTCCACTTTCAATCCCAAGCGATCTACAACCATAAGACACATTTAGGAAAAATTTGAACCTTCTAGCTCATTTCGTCCGGCCGCTATCGTGCTTTCAACAGACAGACAGACGGACATGGCTATATCGTCTTAGAATTTTACCACGACCCAGAATATATATACTTTATGGGGTCTCCGATAAATATTTCAAGGTGTTACAAACGGAATGACAAAGTGAATATACCCCCATCCTGGAGGTGGAGGGTATAAAAACAATTAAAACGGTGTAAGGTTCAGACAGGCCGAAACTCATATGCTCTACACCTTGGCGTGAATACTTTTGGAATTTGGTGGTTGAGTCCTTCGGATACGTAGGCAATGTAGCTGTGGATAACACAGATGAGGTCTGACACCTACATCCATAGTCATAGCCAAAGGCATACCAAATTATGAGTTTTCTGGGTAACTTCTCCAGAAATATAGAAATCAAAATTATAGCACACTCCACACTCGGATACATCGTTCGTTTGGTGAAAATAAATTCGTACATTTTCCAAGCACTATTCCGAACAATAGTTGCACTAAGCAGATGTCTCATAAAACGAATGAGAAGTTGCAGAAACAGTCTTAAAATTCAGGAAAATTTTTAAATTAAAATTTTATTCGGTTTGAGTTCCATTGCACTTCTTTTTATACCCTCCATCTCCATTGCATTTGTAACACCTTGAAATATTCATCGGAGACTCCATAAAGTCGTGGTAAAATTCTAAGACGATTTAGCCATGTCCGTCTGTCTGTGTGCCTGTTGAAAGCACGTTAGCTTCGGAATGAAATGAAATATGAGGTTCAAATTTCTCCTAAGTGTGTCTTATGGTTGCGGATTGGTAGCTTCTTATCAGTCGGTAATACTGTGGTTTGCACTCCGTGGTGGAGGGTATATAAGATTCAGCCCGACCGAACTTTACGCCTTTTTACTTGTTTTGTTCATATTGGAAACTTCAGAACAAATTATTACTATTTATGAAACTCTTTCATAAAATTAATGAAGTTTCTTCATAAAATCTATGAAAATTTTCATAAATCATATTATGAAAAATAATGAATTTGTAAATTCTATGACACTTTTCATTGATTTATGAAACATGCTTCATACATTTTATGAAATGTTTCTTTGGCGACTATTTAATGAAAAATTTCGCTGAGATTAAAACAAAATCATAAATATTATGAAGATAATTATTTCAGTGTAGAAATAGGGAAGTTAATTTATGTGTTCTTCTTCGTATGTGTTTTGTTCTTAAAATTAAGTTAATGTGTTTACTGAAATTTTTGCCAAGTTCTTCATAAATTTAGGTATTAATGTACAATAAAAATCACTTCAAATTGTTTAGAAAATTCTTGCAGAGACTTATCTCTTATTATTATTCTAAACAAACACTGCGAAGTCGTCTATATTGTCTTCGCAGCAATCATGGGGTAAGAGCTCAACTCTTTGTGGTAGAGGTATAATGAAACTTTTGAGAAATATTTCACGTTGTCATTTTTTTGTATTAGGTTTGCATACTCTGAAGCAAAAACATTTGTTTGAATTTGTTTTTAGTTAATATGAACTAATTTTAAGATCACTTTTTTCTTTGTATCTAGTAAAATTTCCCTCTTTTACTTGTTTTAGGAAAATTTCAACAACATTTTACTTCAATTTAGTAAAAATTTACTCGGTTTGAGGAAAAATTTGCTTAGTTTTAGAAAAATTTCAGCAAAATTTTATTTAGATTTGGTAAAAATGTGCTTGGGTTGAAGAAAAACTTACTGGTATTTTCCTCAGTTAGAGTAAATATGTTTGAGGAAAATCGAACTAGAATCAAGTTCAAAACATGTCGTGCTTTCATGGAAAAGTTTGAACATGGTATGAGGAAATATTGCTTTAGCGCTATACGAAATTACATTCTCCTACATTTTAGTTCATGTTAACTCATTATAAGGATCACTTGTTTCTGAGTGTATAATTAGTTTACGATAGGTAAATGCACCACTAATGCGCATTCTGTTTAGTTTAATCTGAATGAAATTGAATTCTTAGTTAATGTGACGAGTACATTTCACTGTGTTACAAAAGGAATGACAATTTGAATATAGCCAATGCTATGGCGGAGGGTGTGTACACCGAAAACAGAAATTCCACTCGAACATCATTGCACTTCTCGGGGGACCGCCCACTGCGCTGCATGTCACAGTTTAATTAATTTATCGAAGTTCACTTTAATGAATACAAAGATTCATTTAAGTTTTGTCATCATTATTAAGTCATTTACAGCTGATGTTCCGCGGATCTGCAGTTCTGCCTGATTCTGGACTTTAAACGCATTGCGTCGACGCGTTCGTTTGTTCGTTCGTGCGGTCGGTGTGGCGACACCAGTCTGTGGACTTAGTCTATTCTTATCGCTTGTCGAACACGTTGAAGAGCGTGGGGTTAGTGTACGCGTACGGGCGTTGTTATCGCCCGAACAAATTTCGGTCAATTCACTCGTTTGCGGCAGAGTTTTTGCGTTTTCGTTATTTTGTTTGTACAACAGCTGTCTGCTGGTGTACAGCGTTTTGCCGGCTATGTCTGCTCTTATCTCGTTTCTATCAAAACAATTAAACAAACGCCTTTATGGCAAACAGGTAATTTGTGATGAAATTAGTTGGAGAAGGCATGCCTGTGCAGGGGTTCTAATCACATTATTATACAATCGGATACAGCAGTATGGATGTCTGTGTTTACTTTTGAAGCACTTGATGATAGTATTCAAATATGTATAAGTTATTTATAAAATAATCAAATAAAATGCAAATCCCGCTGGATTCTATCACTTTAAATGTGCAAAACCAATCACGACAAACTTTGCTGAGATTTATTATTTCACAATGTGTACTAAATTAATATGTATGTATGTATGTATGCAGTGTGTGACATTTCCCAGACACCCCCATAATCTTGACTTGCGGTTTAAAACCAGTTTTTCGTATCTCTGCGCACTTATAAGGCTGTAACTTAGTTGATTACACTGTGCCACAGTTCAAAAACTCTGGGAAGTGATGTTATTTTTCTGGTTGGTATTGTCGAGTAAAACAAGAATCTCCCGGACCACCCTAAAATCTTGAGATACGTGAAAATATCGGGTTTTGCATACTTATAAGGCTGTAATTTAGTTGGTTATCATCCCATTGTTACTTTTCTCATCGGATTTGAAAAAAATAAACCTGAAGCTTTCGATCGGTATATTTAAAAAATCGCTGTGTTTTAGACCAGAATTGAAGTACAATAAAAACACTTAAAATTCGTCAGTAAAAGTAAAATGAAGTAACCAACTATAAGTGTGCAAAGGTACGACAAACCGGTTTTTTACCCGTAACTCAAGATTTTGGGGGTGGCTGCTAAATTTCAAATACAGATTCTTGTTCTACTCGACAATACCAGTCAAAAAATAATATAACTTCCCACAGTTTTTGGACTATCGCACAGTGTTATCAACCGATCCAGTGTTTCGCCTAATTCCGTGACTGACTGGAACTTTCTCTTTGAAAACTCTACTACCACTTGTATCTAGTACAATAGAAATTATTTGGACCAAGATTTAGATGTCAAATCGAATATAAATTCTATTGATATTACACTGCCAAATGTAGGACTACATAGAATTTTCTTCATGTGAAATGAATATACTCAATATCAATTGAAATCTTTCTCAGTATGAAATGGATATTCACAAGTTTGCAATTAAAATTCTGAACTTCAATGGGAATATTCTTAATTTCAATTGAAATCCTCTCAATAAAAAAAAATCCCACAATTTGGAACATATTTTTCCAATTTTGAAAATTTGGGTATTTTGATGAAAATAAATGCATTATTTTCGGAGCCATTTTTTCTATGTAATTCCAAAATTTCGTTATGATATCTCAATTTTTGTTGATTTTGCGAAGAGTTCAATGTGAATTTGTTGAATTTCTACCTTTGAAAAGTTTTTCGGAAAAAATTGAAAGCTCATTTTAGTCATATCCCAAAATCCCAATTTGAATATTCCCACATACTGGAAGTTCTTTTGAACAACTTCCAAAAAAGTTGATTGTTTGTTAATATTCTGTAACATTTTAAGAATAGCATTTTCACAAGTGAGTGGGATTCGTTCCCGTAGGAGGTCAAAGAGGTAAGTGAGTGTGAACAAGCGAGTAGAAACGAATTTTACGTATGAGGTCACATAGAGTTCAAATTGTGGCTATTTTATTATTTTTTATATATAACCAATGTTTAATTGTGCATATTTGTATCCTTTTCACAACTTAAAGTTAGGTTTTAAGTCATTAAACTTAAAGGACATTACACCCATGACAATCCGGTGTTAAATTCATTAGTGAAGAGTCTTATATTCACAACTTCCCAATCACAAGTTTATCTTCCTTTTCACATCTTCGGATGCTCTCTTTTGACAATCATTTCAATATTTTACCTAGCCGAGGAGGACAATATAGGAGGATCATCGTGTAACCACCATACCCACAAGGGATCCATATATTTGTAAATCACCAAGAAAACTCCTCTGTTCTTAGCATGTAAAATTTCGTCAAGATATATTTTTCCATTCAAAAGTTACAAAATCAATTCTATAACACATCGATTTCGAGCCACCGTGCATTGGTCCATATTTTGATAAAAATCCCCCACTTTTCACGGCTGCAGAAATCTCATATTACATATTCGAAACCTTCTTCTCTTTCTTTCATATCTGCTGTCAAAATCACATAGTTGAGTTCCTTTAATGTCCCATTTTGTCTTCTTTGATTTAGAGAATAGCATAAATGTTCCCCTAACATATTCCTTACATTCAACATCCTGAAATGCGAACGAACGTGATTGTGGAATACACAGTTCAACGTGCTTTTTACAATGTGGGATTACTACGATCAATTGTAATGATTTGAAACGACAGCGAGGGTAACCAGAAGCGCATGTGATATATTATCACGTTTTTATTTTCCCTGTGAGAAATTGAAAATATTAGCTACGTCGATTTGCACTTCAGCTAACGATATATTTGTGTGAGAAATTTGAACAATTTGTAGATTATTTTGAAAGCAACTTCGGATTACAGGTATAGCGATGCCTTTTTGGTTCAATTGGAGAAGGTCTGCAGGCTGCGATTTTATTGTGCGGCAGAATATATTTGAGGAAACCTGAATCTGTAGCATAACACAATTTTCTGAGCTTAAAGCGAAATTGGAAAAATCGAGACCACTTCGGTCGGTCAGTTTGACTTCTAGAGCGTTTAAAAACTGTAACATGAAATGCCTTTTTATAGACCTTGATCAAATTAATTCTTCATTATATCGTCGGCCCAATACTGTTTTGGTCCTCACGCCATTTTTCATCTTGGAGAAAAACCTGTTTAAAAATTCAGATTTTCAAGTATTTATATGGAGGTGGACCAGATTTAACATTTATTTTTTTATATATTTCGAAAACTAGTTGAGGTAGGAAAATTGTGATTTCATATTTTGAAAGATTGTGGTGAGTTACAAAAATTAAAATTCTCAAAACTCAATAGATCCCAGAATGACATATGGACCAAAATAGAATTAAGGTGTAATGTAACTTTTATTTGTAATTTCCCTTTCCGCTCTTTGCTTTTAATATAATCCAAACGCTATTTTGACCCCGATTTAATAGCAGGTCCCTAAACTTTCAGCTTTGAAAGCCCGCCCAATTGACGGTGCTGTTGGATTTTCTCCATGAAAATATATGAACATTTACAAATTGTGGAAAGTGATTGATTTAACCTCGAGAACCTCGAATAATAATAAAAAGGTCGAAAAAACATGCACATATTATGTAGATTTACATTTTACAACTTTTTGTGGTTCCACCTCATAAAATGTATTTGCACTATAAAAAGAATTGTATGGTGATTGCATTTGATAAAAAATAAAATTTTTTTCCTATGTTTCTAACCCCTAGACAATTATAAAATTAACGTTTAATTGTAGGAGACAAATTTACGCAATATACATATAGCTGTTAGCACTAATTAGCGACTAGACAAGTTAATTAAACCTGAAAGAAAATATTCCAATTGTTTGCGCCGAGAGGGAGACATCAATTGTCCAACTTTTCCATATGAAAGTTGATCTTATTCCCAGTGACACCAATACCCGTCACCACCAGCAACACCATCGGCCACCAGATCACATAACGTCCAGTGTTTGACAAAGATAACGACTTAATGTGCCATTTCACAATGGAATCGAACAGCTTCGCTTAAAATGCTAAAATCACGTTTTTAAAACAGAGAGTTACAACAAAGTTGCATTGTCATTAAACTCGTGCTTTATTCATTAACCAACACTTAGAAACGGCTGAAGTCGGACAGGGTCGAAGATATGATACGCTATATGGTTATATAAATTCAGGAAATTGTATTTTTAATTGACTCAATTCATTTGTGTCAGAATCATGTGGTAACGCGAAACATGTTTGTATATTTGATTGTATCACTCAAGAGGGGCAAAATAGACCCATATGAAGCGGAAGGTTTTTCATAAATTTAGTGATTTTTTTCATAATATGTATGAAAACTTCATAAATAAAATGATATGTTTCATACATATTTCATAAAATAAAATTGTTCAATTAGTGAAACTTATTGTATTAAATAAAAAATTCTTAAAGATTGTGAAATATGTCATAACTAACAAAATATTTGTGTTATGAAATATTTCATAAACTACAAATAGATTTTTAATGTGCCGACTTTATTCATTGCTCCTATATTAACGCTGACATAAGTATATACCGTGATTTAGGTCAAAGACATATTCATTGCACAGAATCTCACACGACTGGTTAGTCAGACCTCTTTTGCTTTTTGTTTATACTGGAAACTTCAGTATAAATTATTTAGATTTATGAAACTTTTTCATAAAATTAATGAAGTTTCTTTATAATTTTTATGAAAATTTTCATAAATAATATTATGAGAAATAATGGACTTGCACGACAAAAGTTCATTGATAGATCATAATATCTAAGAAATATTTCAGAAATTCTATAACATTTTTCATGGATTTGTGCTTTATGAAACATGTTTCAAACATTTTATGAAATGCTTCTTTGTTGATTTTTTTATGATTTTTAAATCACAAATATTATGAAGATAATTATTTCGGTGCAATATATCGATTGGCGTAGAATCGCATCTGTCCATATTTGTATATCCTCCACCTCCAGGATGGGGGTTACTAACTTTGTCATTCCGTTTGTAAAACCTTGAAATATCGATCTGAGATCCTATAAAGTATACATATTCGTGATCTAATTCGTCATAAAATTCAATTTAGCCATGTCCGTTCGTCTGTTGAAAGCACCAACCAAACGGCCGCAGCTAGCTAGAATCATGGAATTCGGTGTATACATTCCTCTGACTGAGTGGACAAGCAAAATAAAAATATTTCTCCAAATTCGTATTTTTTTTTTCTATCATGAAGTTAGGGTATCTTGCACTGTGTACGTGAGAGGTAATGGATTTTCAAAATTTGTAATTTTGGAATTAAAATAGCATGGAAATACAACCATACATTTTGAATTGAATTGAATATATATGGGCATTTCCACAGAAAGGTCCACCAAGACAACAAAATTAAAAGTTCTTGAAAACATTTTCTTTTATCATATTTCCATAGAGAAATAAACAAATTTAACTAATGTAAACTAATTTTACATTAATTCATATCCATAGAGAAATAAACAAATTTAACTAATGTAAACTAATTTTACATTAATTCATATCCTATCTTGAGATATTCGAATGCAAAGTCGCGCAAGTACAACATTACTCGTATGAATATTTCTTTCGCATGTTTTGTTTTGATCAAAGTTCTTAAATAGGGGCATTACGCATTGACTTCTGATGTCTAAAATCTTTCAAGGAGTACAAAGAGTCAAAAAGAAAGTATACGGAGTTATGCGACTGCTATAAACTGTAACTTTTTGCTTTGTATTTTGTTATTACCGTGTTGTTACCGTGTCTAAAGTTCAAAGAAAGATCAACAAATTTTGAGTACAAACAGAGATTTTTATACAATTAAAATAAAAAAATCTTAATGGAATATATGAAAATATGTGACCTTGTCACTTCTATAAAGTTGGTCACGTGCGACATCTTAAGTGTGAAAACTAAAAATTAAAAAAAAAAATTATTACATAAATAATTTATTTATGTAAAAAATGCTTATTTGCTTATTATTTAAATCTAGATGAGCATAAACGGAGGCCAAAAAAGTAAAGAAAGTTAAAAATCGCAGTGAAAGTTGAAAGAAGATCAGCTATAATTACAAAACAATAAATAAAAAAAAACAAAATTTTATTGTTTGCTCTTATTATGTGAGAATAAATAAATTGAATACTTCTGTTGATTACAAAAATTATATATTAATTATAATTTATATAATTATAAAAAGTGCAACAAAAACAACATAAATACCACGATGGAAAAAAAGTCACGTGCGACAGGGCTTAAAATTAAATTACAAAAAAAGTATTAATTATTTTTGGATAAAATCAAAGCCATTTTGAAGAGATATCAGTGCACAACGTTCTAAATTTGGTCACATTGAAATATTGCCACAGGATTCGCTAAAATCGGCGTTTGGATGGTTGGCCGCGAAAACGACTTCTGTATTGGTCACGTGCGAATGCCTTGGTTTTTTTAAATATCTTGAAAACGAAAAATTACCCAAAATCCAAATTAGCACCAATTAAACAGCTAATTAAGAGCTATAAGTTAAGCATATGGTCAAAATAAAAATCGGTTTTATTTTGCCTTTTTTATCACTTTAAATGTGTACGACGGTCACGTTCGACATCATGGAAATGCCCATATATAAAATATATTGATAGCTTTGTCTTATAAGCGTGGTTTGAAATAATATCAGTTTTATATTTATTTATAAAATTTTTATTTTGGTTTGGTTATATTAAGAAAAATTACAAATCGACAGACTCTGTGGAATGCAATCCATGGTGGAGGGTATATAAAGTTCGGCCCGGTCGAACTTAACGCCTTTTTTACTTGTTTTGTATATTTTTTTTAGCTTTATAGGGTGTTTCCGACAATATTGGCATTTCAAAACTTCCAGATTTATTTGGCCAACCTTAGCCTTAGTGTAGAGTACACTCATACAAATGTTCCAAGGGAAATGCATTTCCCTGCACTCATATAATATGCAGTTATGTGAAAATGTTTACACCCGTAAATTGTTTCATTTTTTATTATTATTTACGCTGCTTTTGAACTCCGACCAGACAACTGCCTCCACAAATCTTGATACCGAGATCGAAAGCAAACAAAAACAAGCAACCAGACTGAACGTGTTGGAATTTCCTTGAAAATGCCCATTCATAGTCTCGTGCTGGGTAGTGCCGGGGATTTTACGATTATTGCGTTTTTGAGAATGAGAGCGATAAGCGCTGTTGTGGTTCTTTGGAAATGAACGCTTTCAAATACTCGTATTTCGCAGTTCATTTATTTTGTTATGAATTCAATTTAAAATGGGGTTTGTTTGTTGTTGTTTGTCGTCCTTATCTCTCATTCGATGGGTTACTTCCCCCTCAAAAAAAGACAAACAAGACCATAAAATCAAATTGTAACACTGGCACTTGTCATGTGCCTGCCCTTCGTTGAGTAATTTCATGCTTTGCAAAAGTAGCGATTAACGTGATTTATTTCCTATTAGCCAGCCACCCAGCTTTCAGTTTTCACAACCCGGTGCACTGCTCGTTCACCTAGATTCGCAGTGACCACCATGTCTAAAGTGCACGACATGGCATGGCGTGTAAACTACCCGGCATGCGGTCAATGTAACAATACCGGTATGAGTAAATAGTCATACGCGGCTACTGTGTACGTATGTCTGTAAGTACATTCGTACATACATACGTATGTATGTACATAGGTTACTCAAGTGCACAAGTATGAATGGCTCATTTGCATGTTGATTGCATGCCAGTCGGTGGTTTAACGAACGATAGGTCAGGAACATGCATTCACTAGAATACAATCTTTCCACAGTTAAATTCCGCCCATTAAAGATTTTTTTATGGAGAAACGGGTTGGGGAAAAATATAAAATTCCGAACGTGAAATATAACGAAGCAGATGGAAATTTTTAATTTGCGGAACACATCAGTATAGGCTGCTTGGCGGGATTTTCCCTATACTTAGGGGATTTTATGATAAAACAAGTAAAAACGGCGTTAAGTTCGGCCTGGCCGAACTTTATATACCCTCCACCATGGATTGCATTCCACAGAGGTTGTCGGTTTTCGTAGAAGTGCAGTAATATTACAGGAAAATATAATTTTTTTAATATAGCCAAACCAAAACGAATACAAATATTGAAAAATTAATTTTATAAATAAATATAATATTTTAATTATTTCAAACCACGCTTATAAAGTAATGATTGGTAGCATTACCTTATACGTGAATTCAAAAAATAAATATTGTTATATTTATATTTTCAAAAATATTTTCAAATCCATAAATATTGGTAGATAGTGGGTGCTACAGTTGGCTGTATTTCCATTCTATTTGAATTTCAAAAGTACAAATTTTGAAAATCCATTATCAGACGTACATAGTGCAAAACCTAACTTCATGATTCAACCAATTTTTGCCGTAAAAGAAAAAGTACGAATTTGGAAAAAAAACTTTTTATTTTGCGTGTCTATGCAGTCAGAGGAATGTATACACCGAATTCCATGATTCCAGCTGCGCCCATTTGGTTGGTACCATTTTTACCCCCTTGACGTTTCTACGCAATTAGAATTGCATCATTCTAGCTGTAGTCGTTTAGTTGGTACTATTTTTATCCCTCTGTACCATTGTATCCCTTGAAAGTACTAATTTCGAAAAATTCGTCTATTTTCCGTGTCTACGCAGTCGGAGGAATGTATACTCCGAATTTCATGACTCTAGCTGCGGTCATTTGATTGGTACTATTTTTATCCCCTTTTTCATTTTAACCCCAAAAAGTACGAATTTCGAAAAATCAGTTTATTTTCCATGTCTACACACTCAGAGGAATGTATACTCCGAATTTCATGACTATAGCTGCGGTCATTACATTGGTACTATTTTTGTCCCCTTTTTCATTTTAACCCCAAAAAGTACGAATTTTGAAAAATCCGTGTATTTTACTTATCTATGCAATCAGAGGAACGTATACACAGAATTTCATTATTCTAGGTACAGCCGTTTGGTTGGTACCATTTTTATCCCTCTATTCCCATTTTACCCCTTAAAAGTACGAACTTGGAAAAAATACTTTTATATTATTTATCTACTCAATTAGTGGAATGCACACACCGAATTTCGTGTTTCTAGCTATTGTCGTTTAATAAGTACCATTTTTATCCCTTTTTTGCCCCATTTCACCCCCTACAAATAAGAACCACTTTATGGTGCACGTTTTTGCTATAAGGGGAATGCGCATACCAAATATCAAGCAAATATGAACAGTCATATCCAAAAAACATGCTTAAATACGCTTAAATATTAGGGATAATTATGGGTATTTTTAGTCCTTGTGAGGGAAAAATTTTTCCCTTTGGGCCGATTACGCCCCATTTCAATCCCAACCGATCTACGACTATAAGACGCATTTATGGAAAATTTGAACGTTCTAGCTCCTTTCGTTTAGATGCTAGCGTGCTTTCAACAGACGGACAGACGGACGGACGGACGGACGGACGGACGGACGGACGGACGGACGGACGGACATGGCTAGATCGTCTTAGAATTTTATGACGATCAAGAATATATATACTTTATAGGGTCTCAGGTCGATATTTCAAGGTGTTACAAACGGAATGACAAAGTTAGTATACCCCCATCCTGGAGGTGGAGGGTATAATAATGATCAGGGGAAAATGTATATAGACATATACGTACGTGGGATTTCTGCCAAGTGGATCATAAATAAATTTATTTTTCTTTAATGATTTGTTTGGCAGACCTTCAGCTTATGCTACTGAAAAATATATAGAATGGTTGTTTATGGAGCTTCATAAAGTTCACTGTTTTCAAAATGCAGAAGCTTCTGACTTAGTTTAGATATTTTAACGAGCGAAGATGCGTTCGAAAGGTACTTTCTTAAGGATTTATTAAAAATAATTTAAATGTATACCCTCCACATAGGATGGAGTGTCCGTCCGTCCACCTATTCTTCTAATCAGTTTTGCGGCCCAAATACGGGTGTTATTTAATTTGAAGTAAATCGGTTCAGATTTATATATGTGTCAGTTAGAATGATATTGGTCCAAGTCAAAAATCCAAAAAATATATATGCCAATTTTTCTCTTTACTTTGATCAGATCTCTAATTTAAGAACTTTTAATTTTGACATTTATAAAAAAAAATTACCCTTACAATGACATTTTATACACACCAAAATTGTCTTTAGTGTTAGTTTGAAATAGGGTTTGCATCCCGGGATTTCCCGCGGGAAAATTCTCGGGAATTCGCATATTTTTCATTTCCCGTATCCCGGGAAATTCGTACGGGAATCCCGCGGGAATTCAATAGAAATTTTCGCATATATTTTCCATCATTTCTACAATAAAAATGTTGTACAATAATTTAGCTCATATCGATTTTAATTAGGTATGTCAAATATTGCACTTTGATGACAAAATATTTTTAAGCTACGTTCGGATATGCCAAAAAATTCACATTTTCGGGGATTTCCTGTCACAAAAACCCGGAAAAAGTCGATTTTTTGTCGTGTATCCGAACTCCCAAAAAAAAAAGAAGTCAGTCGTTTGAAAATATTTTAAACAATGCTATAGAAACGCAAGTAACAATATTCTATTAACAAGTCAAGATAGCTGTGATAGGACAAAGGACAGACAGTATAAACATTTTATTTAATGCTCTACTCATCTGTTGAATGTGAAAGATGGTTCTCCGTCGCGTCCACATTTTCCAATAAAATAAGAAATATCTGATGAGCCATAAATGCATTGTGTCTAAATTTGCATTCACTAACATTAGTTTTTCTATTATTAGTATTTTTATTGAATTCAAAATGTAATATCGAAATCTATTATTGAATTGATTATCTAATTAGAAATATCGAAAGCCAATATTGTATTAAACATATGTTATGTTATGTTAATTCACTTTCGTTAAACAGATATCGCTGAATAACGAAAGAAACAAATAGTATGTAAGGGCAAACAAGACATAACACAGAATAAAACGATCTCTTGCATTTCAACAGCCGAACGGTGAGCATCATTACTCTGTGTAAACACTCATAGGTCTCTGCCTAATACCCCCTCATTCTCTCCTCATTTTGTGTCGACGGTGTCCTCACTACCTACAAGCACTATACTCAACATTGATTGTAAGTGTTGGAAGGTACTTGACATCCCTCGATTTCTTCCTTTTAGGCAAATTGTCCAGCAGTTCATTATATATATTTCTCGCGTCGAACATCCTACTTTAAAAGGATTCTAAGGCCTAATTCCTGGAATAAAAGCCCTAGATTTGTGCATGGTCCTTCGTAACCTCAAGTGATCTGGTGATTGGAACAATATTTGATATCTGAAAGGAGCAACAATGAGGTATGTAATTGTTGAAGAATAAAATTCAATAGTGTAAGACTTGAAACTGAGGCAACTGAGTTCAACTCCAAAGCAGAGAAAAGTCACATAAAAATCGTGAGTAAAGTGGTGATACAAAATTATATACATAAAGAATAGCAAATAGCAAAAAAAAATTAACCGTTATAAGTGGTACCCAAATCCAAAAATCACGAAATTAATCTTTTTTAAGTCAATGTTGCTAGTGCTCGTTAGCAATATTTTAGTTTCCTCATTAAAATTACAAGTCTCTCAATTCTTAGAAACATCGCGAAGAGTCTCGTTAAAAACATTTCACTATATCTCTAATTCAGTAAAATTGAGAAGATTTCATTCTCTTATACAGAATCTCTGTTGCAAAGATGTTGCAGATGCTTATTCAATAACATAGACATAACTATATCTCTAATACAGAAACATTGAGAAGATCTCATTCTCTTATACAGCATCTCTTCTGCTAAGATGTTGCTGATGATACATTTAATTCTCATATACATTTTCTCTCTGCTAAAATGTTGCACATGATTATTTAATAACAGAAACTTAACAGTGTCTCTGAACTGACTTCATTGTTGATAACAACAGTTAATTCTCGTATACATTTTCTCTCTGCTGAAATGTTGCACATGATTATTTAATAACAGAAACTTAACAGTGTCTCTGAGCTGACTTTATTGTTGATAACAACATTTAATTCTCATATACATAGCCTTTGTTGCTAAGATGTTGCATATGATTATTCAATAAAATTGACATAACTTTGATTAATGTTTGTATACTGATTTGTTGATGAATTTCAGTTAGCAACATTTTACTATAGGTGAAACATATTCAAAGTTATACAACGTTCTCAAAAGTATGGTACAACATGTATCCATGAAGTAAGAAACGCTCGCATTATCTACATTCATGTTGCTGCAGTTTTGGCATGAACACATTGTTACTGTGCTAGTCTGCTGTGTGTGACATAGTTACTGTGCTAATATAACAACATTCCGGTGCTGTATAACACTAAGCCTTTCTTAACACTGGCTTAAGTGTTGATGTTGCTGATGTCATGTAGATAAACATTTTCATAACACTATAAAATATCAATCTATTAAACACATTAGTCTCAATTCATGTTGCTGATTGAAGTGATCTACATTTATGAAATTATAAACATTATTTATAAACATTCCCTTTTGTGTAAAATCTTAAAACATTTGCATGACTGGATGAGGTTGAAGTGATAGCTGAATTGTATTTCTTATTATCATTACATTCGTGTCATAATATTTTAAGGGATCAGCTGCTCGAGCAGATTTTAAACTTCATTACACTCTTAATGATCATTACCGTTCTCCTTGTATTTTCTTTTGCGGGAGAGAGCTAATGAGCTCTGAATGATCGTGTAACTACCATTTGCGGTGGTAAGATTGTAATTGTAAACCATAGTTGGTGCATCGACATATGCTGCAGTCATAATAAATAATGAAAATTACAGAAGACTTGAGATATAAGAGCGAACCACAATCTTTTAGATGAATGTTGCTTCAAATGCAGAAATTCTGGCAAGTACGAAATTATATTCATTTGTTTTGTGGCATTTGTTTTTATGCTGTTTAAATATGGTTCAGTGTAAGGTGTTCACAGCACAGCAATTTCAGTTTCTCAACAGCTCATATGCACTAACTACCACTACGGGTACACACTAGTTTTCATTTTAAGGTGGATTTTGTTACTATTCTACATTAGTCCCTTGAAAGAACTTAAACGATACAAAACTTAGTGGTGATTACAATTTATCAACTTTTAATTTATCGCCTTCTCTCAACGTCAGACGAATCAAGGTATTTCTTCAAATTACTTTACATTGTTTTATAAGGAACGTTCACTCAATAGAACGTTTACTCAATAGAAGTGTTCGTTTCGGTAACGCCATCTGAGTCATACGTTTTTCAGGCCAACTATAAATTATCGGCAATTTTGCTAGATTGAATCAACGTAATTAGTTTTTTCCGACATTTGGTTTGCTACAGATACCGAATAGGCCACGACAAGCAAAATTATGGAAAAGGCCATGACAGGCGATCCACCAAAGGATGTTTTCATATTCTCTTCAGACTTCTTAATCTTATTTTGTTCAAAATTCGGAAGTGTGCGGGAAGATGATCAAACAGAATCGCTCTTGGAAGTTAAGTTGACGGATTTAGAGGATAGGTGGAATAGATTACAGTTAGCGTATTCAACTCTCAACATATCCCAAGACGGTCAAGATAAAGACTTTATGGAGTCAGCACGTGGCAAGTTGGATACTTGCTCAGATAGTTATTACCGATGTAAATCTCAAATAGTCGATCTCCTACGACTAAAACGAGGCGCAACTCGGCAAATAAATTATCTATCCCCCACAGGTATGGATCCTACTTCATCGGGGTTATGTATAAAACTTCCCCCGTGCGATACCGAAGTATTTGAGGGCGGGTACGAAGAGTGGCCTTCGTTCCGCGATATGTTTACAGCGGTATATATCAATCATCCCAAGCTCACAGCAGCTCAGAAACTCTTTCATTTAAGAAATAAAACGATAGGAGAAGCAGGGGCCATTGTCAAGAGGTATACGTTGTGCGATGAAACGTTTCCTCTTGCCTGGGAAGCGTTAAAGGCACGATATGAAAATACTCGCGTATTAGTCGATTGCCAATTAAGAATTCTTTTTAATATCCCCAATACAACGGTGGAAAATGGTCAATCTATACAGAATCTACAATCAACCGTGAATGATTGTCTTGCCATGCTAAAAACATTAGGAGTTTCGACTGAAAGTTGGGATCCACTCTTGATCTATCTTGTATCAACGAAACTTCCCGACAATACATTAGCTCTGTGGGAACAATCTTTAGACTCACACAAAACTTTACCAAAATGGTCTCAAATGAATACATTTTTGATAAACCGATACGAAGTAGTTGAGCGAATTTCTAGTATCAAAGAGACTAAGACATTTCTTCATGCTCAAAGCCAGCCAACTATAGGTACACAGTCATACGTCTCAGAAGAAAGACTCGACAGGAACTGTAAGCTCTGCGGGAAAACCCACTCAATTCGGGATTGTCCACTTTTTACGCAACTCTCAGTGTCCGAAAGAATCAACTTCGTTCGTAGAAACAACTACTGCAATAACTGCTTGTCCATGGCTCACCAGAAAATGGGATGTAGAAGTAAGGGCACTTGCGCCGATTGCGGAAAAGACCATCACACCCTTCTTCATTTAGGTACAAAGAAAAGTTCCGGCCAATCGCATACCGATTCGCCGCAAAATACAAGAAACCATAGAGATAAATCGAGTACATCCCATCAAGTTGCGTCACTGTCAACGTCCGCAGAAGCAGACACTCCCAATTTTACTCCTACCCCTTCGGAATCCAACATTAATGCTCACGTTTCCTCTGTATATGAAAATGTTTTATTACGGACGGCTTTAATTCCCGTAGAACATTTAGGAGAAACTTTTACTGTACGCGCTCTTATTGATCCGGGGTCACAGCGGACATTTGTGTCCGAACGAATTCGAAATCGACTTCAACTACCAACTCGTCGTTCCCATTATGTAATCTCGGGTATCGGGGGTAAAACTCAAAGTTCCGATAAAGAATGTGAGTTAACTCTATGCGCTAATCAAGTGGATAAGAAAATTCAGGTGTTAGCCATAGTTCTACCAAAAGTTACAAACTATCTGCCCTCGTTCACAATTAAACCCCCTAATGTCGAGGCATTTTCTGATGTCGTATTAGCAGACCCTTACTTCTTTAGATCGGCCCAAATTGATCTTATAATTGGTGAGGACAATACACATAAAATAGAACTCGAAGGAATTCGAAAAAATGTGTGTGGTCAACTTTCAGCACACAACACGATATTTGGTTGGGTTATTAGCGGCCCTGTCCCCTCAACTACTGTCCACTCATTTTCTACTACAGTAACACCATCTGAGAATGTTGCACTGGATGAAATGCTGCGTAAGTTTTGGGAAATGGAGGAGATTCCTAACATTCCCAAAGTCTCAGCGGACGATATCTATTGTGAAGACTATTACAAACAGACCACCAGACGAAATTCTGACGGAAGGTACATTGTTCGTTTACCGTTCAAAAAAGAATTCAATAAAACTCTCATATTGGGTCCATCAAGATTTATTGCGCTCCGTCAATATTCTCGAATAGAGCACTCCCTATCTAAAAACCCTGGGCTAGCTAGTGAATACCAGGCAGTTCTTAATGAATATGTCACACTTGACCATATGGAGGAAATTTCAGACCAAGAACTTTCAAGCGGTGGAAAGTTTCAATCTTTCTATTTGCCACATCACGCTGTGGTCCGACCCGAAAGTAAAACTACAAAAGTACGTGTAGTTTTTAACGGTTCTAGAAGAACAAAAACAGGACAATCACTGAATGATGTCCTTCACCCAGGTCCAACGCTACAATCTGATCTTATGTCGGTAATATTATATTGGCGATCCTATAAGTACGTATTCAGCGGCGACGTACAAAAAATGTATCGGCAAATTCTTGTTCATACAGATGATCGCCCTTTTCAACGTATTCTGTTTAAAGAAACTCTCCATTCCCCTTTAAAGGATTACGAATTAAAAACCGTCACGTTCGGAATCAATTGCGCGCCTTTTTTAGCAATTAGAACTTTACTTCAATTAGCAACAGATTCGGAAAAGCAGTATCCCATGGCTGCAGCTATTCTTCGTAACGAAACCTACGTCGACGACATTTTAACTGGTGCCCACTCCATCGAAAATGCTCGTCTAGCCGAATCCCAATTAATAGCAACGCTTAATTCCGCAGGATTTCTCCTCAAGAAAATTACAGCAAATACTCCTAACTTATTAGAACATCTTCCCCAAGAAGACCTATATGACTCAAATTTTCTTCAATTTTATGAAGCAAGCTCCACCAAAACATTAGGCATTAAGTGGAATGCGCTCACTGACTCCTTCATGTACTCTTTCGATAACCAATCCGCATCCGAGGCAGTAACGAAGCGTCAAATTCTATCCGCTATTGCAAAATTATACGATCCTGCGGGGTGGCTGTCGCCCATTGTGATTCGTGCTAAAATTCTCATGCAAAGTCTATGGTTGGAAGGTCTTGAATGGGATCAGCCAGTTAGTTCTAATTCTATGATCCGCTGGAAATGTATTGCAGCCCAACTACCGCTCATACAGCAGGTGCAAATTCCTCGTTGGATCCACTTTAACCCTTCTGATTGTGTACAAATTCACGGATTTTGCGACGCGTCTCAACGTGCGTATTGTGCCACCGTCTACGTCAGGATACAAGACCCTTCGGGAATTTTTTCAAACCTATTGGTTGCAAAATCCAAAGTTGCACCACTACAAACTATTAGCCTACCTCGACTTGAACTTTGTGGAGCCCTCTTGCTCTCAAAACTGGTCCATCATATTCTATCACTTATGCCTTTCCGGAATCCAGAAGTTTTTCTTTGGTGCGATTCACTTATTGTCTTAGGTTGGTTAAGTAAGCCTCCCTACATGTGGAAAACTTACGTAGCTAACAGAGTTTCTCAAATCCGGTATAGTGTTCCAAGCGCATACTGGAGATATGTCCCAACTCACGAGAATCCTGGAGATTTAGGAACTAGAGGATGTCGGCCACATGACTTAACGAATAATTCATTGTGGTGGTATGGACCTCCGTGGCTCAATAAAGATCCATCCCTTTGGCCGCCACAGATACCACCAAGCCCACCTGAATCCGAAAGACGAAAAATTGAAAGTTTTCCAGCGATAATAACGGAAAATGATCCTCTCGCCCAGTTTTCTTCCTATTCTAGAGCATTACGCGTTTTTTGCTATGTTTTTCGATTCCTGCACAATTCCCTACGCTCCAGAAATTACTCTCTACGCCAATCTGACAGGCAGTTATCACAAATAGAAACCAATTTTGTACGGAATCGACTCATATTACTAACTCAAAAAAAATTTTATTCTCAAGAGTATAAGGACATTTCCAGTTCCAAATTTGTAACATCCAAGAGCCCACTTTCTTCTCTTAATCCATTTTTAGATGAAAATGGTCTCTTACGAGTAAACGGACGTTTAGCCTCATCGTCTCTTCCGTACAATGAAAAGTTCCCGGTTATATTACCAAATCAAGCTCAATTTACGAAACTTTATTTGCATTATTTACATAATTTTCTTCTTCATGGTGAATGCACCCTTATGTGTCGCATGGTAAAAACTGAATTTCACATCTCTCGGTTAAAATACACAATCAAGGGCATTATCCATTATTGTAAAACCTGTATTATTTTAAAAAAACGAGCATGTTCTCAAATGATGGCTCCTTTGCCGGTCGATCGGTGCACTTTCTCCCTACCATTCGAAGTAACTGGAGTCGATTTTGCGGGTCCTTTCGAGATCAAAAGTTCTCCACTTCGTAACGCCCCTATGCTGAAGGGGTATGTCAGTGTCTTCATATGTTTTTCAACAAAGGCAATTCATTTGGAGCCGTGCTCTGAACTTACCACATCTGCATTTACTGCTACATTTTCTAGATTCGTTGGAAGACGCGGCTTACCAAAGAAAATTGTTAGTGACAATGGGAAGAATTTTATTGGAGCCAGTCGCACTTTGCTAAAAGAATTTAAACAATTTGTAAATCGAGCCTCTTCCGAGGTGGCCCAAAGATACGTCATTCATGGTCTCGAATGGACTTTCATTCCTCCTCATGCTCCTCATATGGGTGGGCTATGGGAGGCAGCTGTAAAAAGCTTCAAGTTTCATTTCCGCCGCACTATGGGTTCGCACAGATGTACATTTGAAGAATTTGCAACTATATTAACACGAATTGAAGGTGTTCTAAATTCTCGGCCCATATCAGCCTTATCAGATGATCCCCAAGACATGACAGCTCTAACTCCAGGACACTTCCTTAGAGGAGGTCCTCTCATGGCCTTGCCGGAACTTCACGCAACTAACTTGTCTCTGATAAACCGATGGGAAAAACTTAAGGCCTTACATCATCAATTCGCGGTCCGGTGGAAAGAAGACTACTTAAGAAATTTGCAAAAACGGTACAAATGGAAAACTTCCACAACCAATATCCAGAAAGACAATCTTGTCGTTGTTATTGATGATCTACTTCCCCCGAGTGAATGGAAACTCGGAAGAATTGAACAAATATATCCGGGAGGAGATAACCGAGTAAGAGTAGCAGACGTACGCACGGCATCTGGTATTATTACAAGACCTATTGTCAAACTGTGCTTGCTACCATATGATCCACAACCTAATATATAAACCCCACAAATGAAAATGTATAAATTCCAGTTTCCTTTCTAGCAATTCCTACCTTCTACAGTCTTAGTCCCCACACTTCAGTGCTTTTCTCTATCTCTAGCTCTAACTATTTTTTTTCTTTTAAAGAGCCCGTCGTGATCCAAAAATTCATCAATGCAAAGTATGCTGGCGCTATCACTCCCTTCGATTTTGCAAACGATTCTTACAGATGAATGCAGCAGAGCGAAAACATACAGTCTACAAAAATAAATATTGTGCGAACTGTTTAGCACGGAGTCACACAGTAGGAAAATGCACTTCTAAAGACAGGTGAATTCCATCACACATTGCTGCATTATGCTCTACATCCCCGTATACAGGAGTCATGCACACGACGACAACAAGGTACTCGTCCGCGGGTACAAGCACCCCGCAACCACGACCAAATGTCACTGCAACGGTCATCGACTAAACGCCAAAGGATACATACAACAACAAGCAAGAGCCAAGCACCACAACACCAACACCAACAAATTATCTATGCAGCTATACGATCTCTAGCAGATTTATTAATATAATCAAATGTAATGTCTATTCTTGCATATATGCCAGGGCCCGCCTGCATGTCTAAATTTGCATTCACTAACATTAGTTTTTCTATTATTAGTATTTTTATTGAATTCAAAATGTAATATCGAAATCTATTATTGAATTGATTATCTAATTAGAAATATCGAAAGCCAATATTGTATTAAACATATGTTATGTTATGTTAATTCACTTTCGTTAAACAGATATCGCTGAATAACGAAAGAAACAAATAGTATGTAAGGGCAAACAAGACATAACACAGAATAAAACGATCTCTTGCATTTCAACAGCCGAACGGTGAGCATCATTACTCTGTGTAAACACTCATAGGTCTCTGCCTAATACCCCCTCATTCTCTCCTCATTTTGTGTCGACGGTGTCCTCACTACCTACAAGCACTATACTCAACATTGATTGTAAGTGTTGGAAGGTACTTGACATCCCTCGATTTCTTCCTTTTAGGCAAATTGTCCAGCAGTTCATTATATATATTTCTCGCGTCGAACATCCTACTTTAAAAGGATTCTAAGGCCTAATTCCTGGAATAAAAGCCCTAGATTTGTGCACATTGTCTGCTCTTAATTCAAATATACACTTGCAAATTTTGATTTAATTAATTTTGAAACTCGAAAAGATTTTTGAATTGAATTCTGTAACAGGTTCGTCGTGTAATAAATATTTATTATTCTGAACTGGGGAACTCTGACTCAAGACCATTTTGCATCTATACTTTATAGAATGAAAATTTATTTAAAAATAGCATTGTGACATTTATTATTTGGCTGCACACTACCACTATCATGATTTTCACCCTGTGAAAGGTTTCGTCAGGTGGCTGCGCACCGACTTTTAAGTAAATGATTTTCACCAACGAATGAGAAGCACAACTCATTTGCTGAATATCCGTCCAAAAATTCGCACCAAGTAATAAAGCACACATGCACACACACCTTAATAAATTGTGAATTTTTCATTAAAAAAATAACCTTAACTCATGGCAAACGATATATTGACGATTTCCCGTGCTGTCCCGGGATCCCGGGAAATTGAAAAAATAATTCCCGTTTCCCGGGAAATAAAAAGTACGGGAAAATGTAAACCCTAGTTTGAAAGCGGCCTAAGTCACACAATATCCACTGACAATGATGTGTGGAGTTGTAAACAAACCTTTTTTCCATTTTAGGTTATTCAGATAATTTGAATAACATATAAAATGAAATTATTTGAAAAGTAAATAAAAATTTCAATATAAAGTTTCTAGACGAACAATCTGTAAATATTTTTGAATTAAAAAAAATATTTTGTGTTTTCTTTCATTTTTGTAAGGAAACATTACTTTTGCGATAAAAATAAAAATTTTATTTGTTAAATTTTGAGAAGAATGAAAGTGGTCTAAGTCAGTGCACCCTCTGAAAGTAGTGGTTCCCTTAGAAGTACCAACGTTGTCGATTTTTTTTATAAAAGTTCCATATAGTAGTAGAATATTCTAAGAAAAAAAATTTGTACTTCGGTGAAAAATATTTTTTAATTGACTCAAACATAAACCATGGCATATCTCAGAACGGATAAAGTGTGGCTTAGACCACTATCATTCTAACTGGCACATATAGCCCCCATACAAATTTTAACCGATTTTTATAAAATTTCATATTACATTTCAACTAGAATCATCTGTTGTGAAAGTGGGTCAAATCAGTTCAGAAACCAAACTCTAGAAACCAAATATTTCTACCGATTTTTTTTTAATTTGGCAGAACATGTTATACTTCCCCTAGAAGCACATATGGTATGGCACATCAATCCACGTGTTGATATAGCACAAATTTAAATGTCCTTCCCGAATTGACTTTTTTGCTCTTGAAACTATAATGTTTATCCGATTTTGGTCACGACATCTTGTTTTTCACGTATAAGCATTGTATATGGTGAAAGTGAGTCACATCGGTTTTAATATACAATAAGTTCTCACAAGGATGTTTTCCCCTCAGGGGTGTGTCCAAAACCGGCTACGCAGAGTAAAGGTTACCTACGTTGCTTTATCTCCTCTGTAGTATGTCCAATGTATTGGGGACATTTTTCATTCTACGTTTAGGAGTATTTTTCATTGTTATTAGGACGTTATTTTACATTTAATGATGGAATATTAATTCATAATGAAAAATTACCCCAGAAAAGCAAATTTATTTACAAGTGGCATGGTGACATTTATTACTTGGCTGCAGACTAACAAATGAGCGTTGGCACGGCAGAAGTATTGCTGGGTAACTATACCTGCATATACACATACTTACATATGCAACTCAATGAGATGCTTGTAAGATGGCATGTGTACTTTATTACTTGGTGCGATTTTTTAAACGCAAATTCGGCAAGTGAGTTGTGCTTCTCGTTCGTTTGTGAGAATCATCTCCTTATAGAGACCGGGTTTGATGTTGAAAAGTCCCTGCGAAGCCACTTGAAGACTTTTGACATGGTCGATATCCTGATCGTGGTAGTCTGCAGGCAAGTAATAAATGTCACCATGCCATTTGTAAATAAATTTGCATTCTATTAAATATAGATGCAAAATGGTCTTGAGCCAGGACAATATCCCAGTTCAAATTTGCTATAAAATTCAAATTGGCCCGTTATTTTTAGTTCTGATAACATGAAAGTTATCGATTTTTATTTACCCGATTTTTTCTTCATTTAAATTAGCTCAAAATATTAAAAAACTAAGATAATAAATAAATAAAAAACTTTTTTTATTGAGCTCATTTAAAAAATGCAAAATTTTTTATCGCGTTTTTACATTAACGTATGATAATTCGGCAATATATCCTATAACACACCGATTTTTCTTCATAATATATTTTTATTAAACATAAAACATAAACATAAAAATGTTATATTTACAATTTAGTGGTCCTATTTTCCGTTCAGAAGGGCTGAAAATGTTTTAGTCGTTTTAAAATTCTGAATACTAATATTTCACATTAAAGTTTTACTATTGATTTTTTTATTTCTCCCTTTATGCAAAAATGCCGGGAAGAAGAAACTACAGAAATATTTTCAATTTCTCCCACTGTGAACAGCAAATGCTGTCCCTTTAACTCAAAAATAATGTAGATACATATGTAGCTGTTTCGATCTTTTGTTATACTAATTAAGTTACAAAGTCTATTAAACTATTCGTGTTATTTCTTAGCGACCTTATTGTCTTGGTTTGATGACCTATACATTCAACAGCCTCAGAGAAGCTTTGCGATTCCAACGGTTTCTATGTGGCGGATCTATCTAAGATTCAATTCCAACTTCATCGTTTTCAAATTCATCTTTTTTACAAACGATAAACAACTTTGAATCGTAAATTTATTTTTGGTGGGAACAACATGGACTCGGTACGTGCGCACGCAGCTTTAATCCGATTAAAGTGATAAAAATTACATATCGTGTCAAAACAAACGACCGAGAACAAAGAAATATTCACGCAGCCAAGTTCAGGTGACTTATGCTCTGGCGACGTATCGTACAGACATGTACGTTTGAATATTAAGCGTTGTCATCGTTTTATAAATCGAATAACAAATTAATATTGACAATCGACATTGCAAAACACTCGTCTTGCATTTATTTCGATAATTGATTGGTGCATATTTGAAATATAATTGGTGATAGTTTGCAGGCAAGCGACAACATTATTTCGTTAATTAATCTGGTTTTAAGTGATGTCAGGCCTGACTAAATATACAAATACTTTCAAAACATTGAAACGTCAAATATATCATGTATGAAAGCTATGCTGGATGGGGCTGAAGTAGAGTTTTTCCCCGAGCATTTGAAATTGCAGCGGAATGCGAACGATTTATATATTTCCGGTATTCGTGTTGGGCAGAAAAATATAAGAATCACAATAGTTTTAGTCTTTGTTTAAATATATCGAATTTCCAAAACGCCAAATATTCCATATATTACAGTATTAAAATAAAATTAATAATAACTTTTGGCAGCAAATAAAGTGTGTGTAATTTTTACATAGGCCAGGAAATCGGATTTTTGGTCGAATATATGAGCGAAAATATACCGAATCCAAATGGAGGCCATGAGAACAATTATTGACCGATTCAATTGTTAATTATTGGCGATGACTTTGGGGTAACATTTGTTAAAAAAAAACTTAATTTACAAAATGTCGAATAAAAATGGTGCCCACAATTATGTAAAAATTTTGTAATTATTGCATGATTTTGTTCAAAATTCGAAAACGAATCAGTCATTATAAAATTGAAAATGGTTATTTTTTTAATGATCGTTGGGAGTGACTTCATGAAACTTCTATTCGAAGACTTCTGTAGAAGCTGTTTAAATAAAGAAATTAGTACATTCTGTTCTTGTAAAGGACTGCAAGAGTGTCGTCTCGGCTACTTAGACATTTATCACTTCACCTTATCTAATCTATCCTCTCTTCTGACTTAACTCCTACTATATTCTTTCTACGGGAACCACAATTTGCCGAATTTATTTGACCCCGAAGTTGTGTTCACAATTGACGGGCATCCCCCACAACCTAACCCATCTCCTCATAAAAATGGACCACAGTAAAACTCAAACCATGAACAACATTAAGCTATTGATGATGCTATATTACGAAGACGGTCAAAATTCTTACTGGGTCGAAATCTTGTGTATTTTCTAAAATGTTTAGGAAAAAATTGGATTTTAGGGTTAAATGATACAATGACATGTACAGAGTGATCATAAGACCAATATTAACATATAGTGCATTGGTATGGGGTGATTTCACCTAAAGTGACCCTTTTTCGACAAAATTTCAAAATCAATTTATGATTTAAAAAACAACGATTATAATGACAACAATAGGTCAGATCATTTCCTTCTCCACATATAGACTGGTGTCGTAACAGGATGTCACGCCCATTACAGTTTTAATATCCTATATTTCCTATATTCATAAGTAGATGTCTGTAATGAATACTTTAGAAGAAAGTGTATGAACTACTCTTTTAATAAGCAAAAATGAATAAAGGCATGCAATGGAAGAACATTTCCGAAATCAAGAAAATAAGTAAAACCGCTAGATTTTCTTTAAAGCTAGAGTCACACCCGTTACGCTCTAGTTTGTTGTATATCTCCAATAATTAAAACGCTGAGACATATTTATATTTGCAATAATATCCAGATTAACCTGCCGTTTTCAATTGGCAGTGTAGTGAAAATCTCAGTCAATGAATATGGGAGATATTTAAACATATTTAAGCAAAAGTGGAAAGCTGTTAACAAGAGAACTTACCTATCCAACCTTGCAAAAACCCAGAGATTGGTCTGCGTCGGCATTACAGGAGCGATAAGGTCGGCACCATAAGCTGGATTGGAAACGATGCTCTACATGACACCCATATATGTAAGGAAAGTTGCTCTAAGGCTAACGAAACTTGGCGTACTAAAGATCAACATGCATGTGCATGGATATATCGTGAACGATATAGATATCAATGGGAGGCTAGGAGAATCCTCAGACTATCTAGCACAGCAGATGAACCTGCACAAAACGTTCAAAGTACTAATACCCAGTTGAGAAGATTGGAATCTCAATCTTCACAGACCAAGATGGAGTCGGACACGAGGTCAGACGTTTTCTTAGAGTAGCTACACTTCGAAATTTCAGTATGACTGTCACCAAGATACACGTTTTTACAGACAGAAGTCCACGTCATAGATGAAGCAGAAAAAATGATTTTTGAGAGGAGTCTCCCCCCTTAAAACTCACTCACTCACTGACCCAAATCCAAACTCATTATATCACGCTATCTTGGATACCAGGTCACAACAAAATACATGGTAACGAGAAAGCGGACAAGTGTACCAGAAGAGGTTCGGAAGAAGTGAGCATACTAGGAACCCAGAACGCGGATGTCGTCGAGCTACTTAACTATGTAGATGACATGGTTGACAAGGTAACAAGGTCTAGGTGGGAGTCTATACAAAACAGAAGAATAACATGGACCTTATAGCCAAACATTAGCCAGAAAAGGACCACGGAACTATTAACCTTTGACAAAAAAACGCCGAGCACGCGTACAGGTGTACTTACAGGGCACTGTGCGATTGGCAAGATGGCTGAACGCATCAGATCTCACGTGAAGACTACTGTAGGAGCTGAAGAAGAATCAGTAGAACACTTGCTATGCTCTTGCGTATGACTGCAAGAACTTAGACTATCCTTCCTATATTCCTATATTCTATTGAATCTGATCAACATCATCAACAAGACAAAATGCTTTCAGAAAGAAACGATTATAAATATACATATAATATTTTCCTCTTTCATATCTCTCCCCTAATTATTCTACTATTCTTTCTACCTACCATCTTCATTTGCATGACTCTTTCATTTCAACTAACTTATATGGTTACCATAATGAGCGCGAGTGAAACTCGCAACCAGTGGAAAACCCATTCAAACTAACCTAACCTAACCCATAGTCCTTGTCGATCACGTACATATATACAGAATGAGAATATAAGAGAGATATCTTAACAATATGTGCTTAAATTCTCTAAATATATGGGATTGTTGGGGATATTTGCAGTCATTGATGGTACCATTTTTATCCCTTTTCTGACCAATTGGTCGGTATCAATTTTATCCTTTATTCCCATGTCGACGATCTTTATTTTGCGCGTCTTATCAATTAGAGCGAATAACACAATAGGAATTTTTTCACGACCCAGAATATGTATACTTTGAATCATCAATAATATCAGTAAATCGTTGTACCATAAGTTTCACACTCAGAAAGAGTTTTTAAAAACAAGAATGTAGGGGATTAAGTTCGACCGGAGAATACGAAAATACCAAGTATTGTATTACTGGAACTGTATTAAAAAGCTTTCAGGGCTGTATTAAAAAGCTTTTTTAGATGTCCAGCTTTTTAAAATAAAATCTAAATTTAGTATAAAAATAAACATATAAAATAGTTTTGCAAAATTATCATGTTCGCGCGAGATATGGCTGAAAAGATCTTTCGCACGACATTTTTTATTATTTTCTGGCGATTTATTCAACGGATTCAGAATTTCCCTATCAATCAGAGATTCTGAGAGCGAAAGGTTTTCTCTCTCTCAAAATTTTACTGAATTATTAAAGGCATTCCAAGTTGTGATGTGAAAAGGGAAATACACAAATTACCGCGAGAGAAACTCAAGGTTTATGTCGCCAGAACTATTCTCACAAAACAGAATCGCATAGGCTTGCTCTCGAATTTCATGAACGTGAACTATGATCCCGGAATTTAGTCCTAATTAAGCTACCATTCATTATAGCATGAATGCGTTAAATGCTATTATTTCACAACAATGATTCATATTAGGAACTGATGCCTAACTTCAGCGCAAATCGGGGGCTTGCACAATCTTAACACTTTTCGTATCTGGTCAAGTCTGCTAATGAGAACTGGTTTAGCACTTTGGCACGATTTTGTTTTAAGCCTTCTCGTGACTTTGACACTTGTTTTGTGTGACTACATCCATAATTGAATGTGATTAGCGATAAGACGTTTGTCGTTAAACTTTTTTTTTGAAATGTAGATTTTCAGTTTTTAAAATATTATATATTACCCACCTGCTGGTGGATCACATTCGAACTGGATTTTTAAACAGTGTGCATCATCACACTACTGTTGAAATCTTCGAATGCAATTGAGGCCATTTGGACAAGCAATGAGTCGCACTGGGAATCACTAAATAAACAAGTGCATTCATATACTAATAATGATGACTTGGAATAACTTTCTATGTGTGCTTAACTTGAACAATTTAAATAATATACTTGTTAATAGGCCAATATTTATGTATGTCATAAAGAGTTCTTTCTAATCGATCTAACTCAGTCACATGAGAAATACTTGAAATCGGTTAAAATCGCAGAGGGATAACCAAAAGCATACGAGGGGTCTAATTAAGGTCATTCTTGGATTGTAGTATACTTTATTCCCATATATTCTTGCAATAAAAGTCGGAAGTGAGTCACATCGGTCCATGTTCAGATATAGCTCCCATACAAATGTCCTTCCCGTTTTGAGTTTTTGCTCTAGAAACGACATATTTCTATCGACTGTGTTCAAATTATGTATTAAATTTATATTTTACTTTGATCTGGGATATTGTCCTGGCTCAAGACCATTGTATCTATATTTAATAGCAAATTCGGCAATTGAGTTGTGCTTCTCGTTCGTTTGTGAGAATCATCTCCTTGTAGAGGCCGGGTTTGATGTTGATGTTTGATGATGTAGACATGGTCGAAATCATGATCGTGGTAGTCTGCAGCCAAGCAATAAATGTCATCGCGCCAATTGTAAATAAATTTGCTTTCTATGCAAAATGGTCATGAGCCAGGACAATATCCCAGTTCAAATCAAATATTGATTACAGACCAAAAAAATACAAACGAAAAAAAAACTAAAAAAAATATATATCTTACCTAGAAACATCTATGTATACATCATATTTATAATGTCTCAACCGATTTAATTTTAAATTTTACTAATAATGAACCTAAAGTATTCTGATCCATGAAAAATGATATTTATTTGGAAAATACACGATTTCTCCTATAACTTCGAATCGTGTGCGATCATGCATTTATTATTTGCAATTGAAAGTAAACATATTGGTCTACTTCTAGCGAAAAAATGATAAAATAGAAGGAGTCATTAGTTCATAAAATATTCAATATACTATTTATACACTCCACGAGAGTATTATGTCTTTGTGCATTTGTTTGTAACACCCAAAAGGAAACGAGTTAGACCCATCGTTTATTATACAGATCCACTTAGAATCACTTTTGAGTCGATTTAGCAATGTCTGTCCGTCTGTCCATCTATTGTCGTAATCAAATTACAGGTCGCAATTATAGCCCGATCTTAACAAACATTGGCACAAGTAAGTTTTGTGGATCAAGGACGAACGCTATTTAATTTGAAGCAAATCGGTTCAGATTTAGATATAGCCCCCATACAAATGTCGCTCCCGATTTGACTTTTCCACTCTATAAAGCACATATAGTACCCGATTTTCTTAAATTTTTGGCTTAACAATTTAAAATCTAACTAGAAATACATGTGGCGAAAGCGGGTTAGATCGGTTCAGATTTATATATAGCTCCCATTCAAATTTTGCTCCCGATTAGACTTTTTCCGCTCTAGAAACCACATATTTTAACATTGTATTCGGATAGAAAGTGGAGTGTATCATATAGTCGGCCCCGTCCGTCTTTAGCCTTTCCTTACTTGTTTTTAAATTGTTTATTGCCAAGAAAAAAATATTTCTTTTAAATATATTCATTTTTACAAATCCATAATTCAAACGCATCTTCGCGTGTCAGAATAACTATGTGAGAAGTTATGGAATTTGGAATACAGTGTCACCATGAAAATTTGCATATTTTGAGAAAATGGGTTTATTCAATCAGTCATATCTTTCGTTGCATAAAATATATCAAGAAATTTCTTTCCAGGATAATTGTTAGATTTTACCGAATAAAAATTAACAAATCATTCAAAAAATTATTTTTTTTGAAAACCTCTGTGAAAACCTCTCTACACTGTCCAACAAATTAAGACTATTTGAAGGGAACGGAATAGTGTGACCCTATAATTCTGAAAGGGCTTGTTGAGTATACCTATAATTCTGAATGGGCTTGTTGAGTAGACCTTTTTTGCAGAATAAACTTATAGTCCAGATGGTCTGAGGTTCTTTTTACAGTGTCTTCGGTGACCCCACTGAAATTTTCCTAAAATTTTATTTATAAAACTTTTTAATCCTTAAATGTCCTTTTCGAAAAGACTTTTATTGGTTTTCTCGAATTGACCCATAAACAAAGGAGCTAAATATACCACAAAAATAATCTTCATAAAATTCCACAGTATAGTTTTGACAATAAGAATTCTCTCAGACATTAACTTACAACACTTTTCTCACTTAACATAATGCTTCCTTCGACCAAAAAATGAAAACTTTGATCCGAGAAAAAATAAACTCAGACCAGCTGGACTATAAGTTTGTTCTACAAAAATAATCTACTCAACATGCCCTTTCATAATTATATGGTCGCTAATCTGTTCCAAAAATGCTGTTGGAGAGTGTAATTTTAACATTTTCACATTTTTCGCTCTGAAGATTTCTGATATAACAGCATAACTGTTTTCGGAGCATAATTGTAGTTGTTTGTATCGGATATTTTAAATAAATTGAACGAAGCCACCTGAAGAAGGTCGTCATGGGCTACAAAACATGATAGTGGTAATGTGCAACCAAGTAATAAATGTCGCTATGCCAGTTGTAAATAAATTTCTGAAATCTATAACATAGTATGCTAAATGATTTTTAGCTAGGGCAATATCCCAATTCAAATCAAATATTAATTACAAACCAAAAAATGAATTACATATATTTTTCTTTCAAAAAATAAATTTAATTTTTTTTTGAAAAACTATTGTCAAAAAATGTTTTTGGATTATTTTTCTCGTTGAGTTAACACCCAATGAGATAACACAAAAAATGGAAAACACAAAGATTTGGAGGTTATTTCATTAGTTGAAATCATTTGTTTATTATATTACACGCAGCTCAGGAAACCTTTGCTCTGTGAAGACGACATTGGGCATATCCCAAACAAGAAAATCTTTAACTCCGATCGAAGCACTGCAGCGATGAGAAACTAAATAACTTGTAGGCTTATGTATGCAAAACCGGATTATTACCCGTAGATCGAGATTTTGGGGGTGTCTGGGAAATTACATAAACAAATTCTTGTTTTACTGGACAATTAGGGTTTGGGGTCCGGGAATTCCCGAATCGTTGTTCCCGGGAATACGGGTAATATTAAAAAAATATTTTATTGATTACTTTGAGCATTAATTTAGATTTACTATATAAATTGGAAATTTTAGATATATTTCAAATTCATATATTTACATTATTGACAATAATAATCGGAATTTGGTTATTACTACAAACAGATCTTTTTAAATTCGCTAAATAGCCATTTTTTGCGAAACCCAGCTAGTGGAATACAAACTTTTTGTGAGTATATTTTCATTATCATTATTGTGAAACAAATATCATACCGACAATACTATGGCTGACATAATGTAAATACTAAAACCCTCGTGCTGGGTAAACTTTAAATTTCATGTTTTCCTAGAAGAATCGATGTTATAAAAGGTGAAAATCTTCTTAAATAACAATTTTCTTTACATATGAAACCAGTAAGAAATTGTTAAAAATTGGGATACAATTAAAATTTGTCACCTGGAAACTTTCAAGAGAAATCAAATATGAATAGAAATATATTCTACGGTATTTTTAAATAACCCTTTGTAAGAATTAATGACTGGACTATTTCAATGTTCTTATTTTTTATGCATTTATTTACTTAATATTAAATTTTTATATTGCTTTTACATTTTAGAATATTTTACTTTGTATCTGTAAATTTGTTTATATGAATCTTCTAAATAAATTACGTCATAACATTCTCCGAGTTATTTGTTTACTTAATCATTTTTTAATTTTGAATCTAGTGTAGGTGTAAGTCGCTTGTATCTGCGATTTAAATGCCCAATTTTATGACGCCTTTAATTCTGACGATTAGTCTACAGTAAAATATTTGTAAAATAAAAAAAATGTAAAATATGTTGACAAAAATCGTCATTCGTGTAATTTGAAATATGTTAATATTCTAACTTATCAGCGCCCAATTTATTTAAAGGGTGATTTTTTAAGAGCTTGATAACTTTTTTTTAAAAAAAACGCATAAAATTTGCAAAATCTCATCGGTTCTTTATTTGAAACGTTAGATTGGTCCATGACATTTACTTTTTGAAGATAATTTCATTTAAATGTTGACCGCGGCTGCGTCTTAGGTGGTCCATCCGCTTAGTCCAATTTTGGCATTTCCACGTTTTTGAGTAACAGAGACCCAATTGGTGCGAACGGCGACGAATCGAAAATTGGTGGTCATCATTAACACTGGCCGATACAGCTGCGATATTTTCTTCAGTTCGCACTCTACGTAAGCGTGTTGGTGGTTTAATGTCCAACAATGTAAATTTGGTGCGAAATTTAGTCACAATAGCCCGAATAGCCGCTTCAGTGGGTCGATTAAACTGACCATAAAATGGAAGCGCGCAATGAACTTTCTTAACAGAGCACGCATTTTGATAATAAAATTCAATAATTTGCAAGCGTTGTTCGTTTGTAAGACGATTCATTATGAAATGTCAAAGCATACTGAGCATCTTTCTCTTTGACACCATGTCTGAAATCCCACGTGAACTGTCAAATACTAATGCATGAAAATCCTAACCTCAAAAAAATCACTCTTTATTACTACAATAATATTTATTTATAAAAAAATAAAATATTTATTTTTAGATTGTTATTAGGCCCGTTTAGATTATTATTAGGCGATAGCTTAATATTTGTATGGAATTTAAAAAAAATGTTGCCACCTTATCAAGTCTCTTAATTGTAAGCTAGTAAGCTCAATCGAACAGGCCTCTTATATTGGTTTGTTCTTCTCGGTCACTTACAATTAAGAGACTTGATAAGGTGGCAGCATTTTTATCCATTGGTTTTTTCTTAAATGAATCAACAAGAAAAATCTGGCAGCAACGCTATGATAGTAGTAAGCTACTTTCTTGTTAAGCGAGTAAATTCCATAAAAAATAAGCTAGTAAGCCCAATCGAACAGGCCTACGGTTTAATAATCAGGAATTACATTCATATTAAAAGTTAACAAAAAAAGTAAAAAACCTTGAAATAGGTTAAAAAAACACACCAGTTAATAAATGTTGACATTTTTAATCATATTGGACATATTTTAAATTATTTTTTCCGCGGGATTCCCGGGAATGAAACTTTTCGTTCCCGTTTTCCCGGGAAGTGAAAAAAGTCCGGGAAACCCCAAACTCTATGGACAATATCTACAAGAAAAATAGTATTTGCGGACTGTCGCACAGCGTAGTTCTATACTGAGTATCTTATAAATCAATAACAAATTTAATTTTTTTTTGTTTAAAAAGCATTTTTATTAAAAATAACATCTATCGTGAATTTTGGCACATCCGTACTTGTTTTTATCTCTCACGATTATAACATGAATTTGACTCGTTTATACTTTGCAAAGCATACATCTAATTCACTTTATTTTTCAGTACTGCCTATGTTACGTAGGCGGAATGAATGCATTCATTGTCCGATCTGTCATCATAATTGAACGATTAAATGGGGGAGAACCCACCAGCAGTCTTAGTGTAAACTACAGAAAATAATTATGGTTTACTACGAGAGCTCAAATAGAATAATTAAATATAAAAGTGTGTGAAGAACGTTCATTTGCAGGTAGTCGACAGATAATTCTGTCTCATTTTTTCTTTCTTTATTTTTCAAAAATAATTTTATGTTAACCACAGACGCCATGCATGCCGGTCACGATGCTCGACGCTGAATATTTCTTTGTGCACCGCACCGCTGTCTCAAATGGCCTAGAAAAAGCCCAACAATAAACTGCAATGAACTTGCAATGCAATGAGGAGGGGTAAATAGGCCAATGTGGAATTACAACAAACCATATCGTAAAAACAACATCAAAATCACAGCCAGAGGCATGACATGCCTGTGAGGGAATTCCAATATTTTTGTAAAAATTATAACGATCACTGGATATTTTGGTTTTTGATTTTATTATCATCCAGTTACAGACAATGAAAGCGATTGCATGACGCTACAGAGATCAGAATTTTGTATTTTTGAGAAATCAGTGCCTTAACGGGCCACACACAGATTGTCAGATTGAAAACCAAACATAATCGAATTGTTTGTCACTGATGGAGAAGGTGCTGTGCCATAACCCCTAGTGGGCATTACCCCCAAATCATTTGGGGTTGTGCCTGTAGCCATAATCTCGGATCAACGGAGGCTAACTGTAAGAGTAGCTATGGCACATTCCTTTTGATCTTAACGCCTCATTTAATTTTGTTTGTTTGGACTTTCAATTGTGACTTTTCTATGACTATTCCCGTTTATCTATTTTCGTCGTTTCCCTTTCAATGTGCCATGGCAATGAAACCACAACAACTATGAGAACATATGCGGAGTGGGTGTGGGAAAGTAGGTGGCGGTGATAATAATCATGCTCCGTGTCATCCTCAAACCACAGTATGTGAAGTATTTTTATCAAAACTTCCCGATGTTAACCATATGAATGAATGCGGCAAACAATTGCGTTCTAATATAGAGTAAAGAAATCCCATGACGTCAATCTACCAATCACATACACGCACACACACACAAAACAAAGCTACAAGCCTTGTCTGCACTGAACAGTGGTGGTCCAATTGATGTTATTCTCCTAATGTAAAAGTGAAATAAGTTCTATCGGATTGACTCCTACAGTCAGGCAGAGCGACAAACAACCTACAACCTATGTAGGATGTGAATACAAAAATTGCACGACAGTTCGTTCAATGAGTCTTTAATACAACCACCAACATTTAATTTTTTCTGCCCTTTTATCTATCAACAAGTAAGGAAGTTCAGTGTCCAAAAATTGTCCATGCTTTAGTTTTACAAAGGAAGACACTAGAAGGTCTAATTGCAGCTAAGATGGATATATTTTTTAGGAGGTACTAGCAGAGAGAGACGTGGCAAAATCATAATTTTTCGATTAAAAAATCATTTTCAAATATGAATGAATTTGGCATGATTTTATTTTATTTGGTCCGCGCATAAGTCACTCTTAAGATGCAATGCATCTTTTCGTCTGTCCCAAATGACTCGCTCACTTGTCACAAATTAAACTATTCACGAATTGGAGATTTAAACTCAGGATATTACTTTCTATTTTTTGCAATTTTCGCTTGATCACACCGACTGTGTGAATGAGTAATATTATTTAACCTGACTCATACGCCACCCAAATGGTTAATAATGAAATCGTATTTTCGGCTTCAATTGCAGTTTGTTGCTAGCATTTTTAAATTTTATTTTTAATTTGTAATTTTTTAAATTTATTGAGGCTTTTTTGAAATCATGTTATAATATAACAATATAAAATGGATTTTCTTGATTTAATTACAGTTAAAAAATTTCAGCATCTTGCTTTATCTTAAATCGTTAAAACATATATAAATATTTCAAGAAGTTCAGTGTTTGCTCCCGACACTAACGTAACACGAGAGAATATGTCAACAAAAGAGTGAGCTTAAGACTAAAAAAACTAATACTAAATCTAAACATTTAATCTAAAAAAAAAAAACAAAAAACTTAACCCCTGTGGGATCCAGTGTCAGACTTGACATAAACTTGGGGACATAAACTTGGGGACACAAGGTGGAGGACAAGTCCATTGCCATATTGATACCAATTGGTGATGTATTTTAAAAATATAAGCAAATAAATATTTTATAAAATTAAGCTACTAATACATGCATGTAAATTAATTTGCAATTTGTTTATAAAAATGTTGCTGGATATACAAGTATTGACAACCATATATATTTGAAAGCTTTACCTTCTATCAAAGCACTGTAAGTGGGCGTGGCAGTAGATTGATGAACTTTTTTTACAGACGACTTTGGTAAGCTCCATAACAATATGGACGAAATGCTTTACATGGTTCATATCAGAGATACAAGCCGACCGATTTTCAGTCGATAAGTCCCCGCATGATTCTGCACGAGCCGCGCCGATTTCATCGGTTCTCATCGACTTCAACCGCTGCGCCGATTTCATCGGCTCATATCGATTTCAACCACGCCGCCGATAATTTTTTAGATCTGACGGGGTTCGAACTCTATCAAATCTTACTACCAAAATAGACAAACCACTACACCACTAGAAAATATATCTGCCGACTTAGACAACCTACTCCTGTGAAATATATGGATCTTTCATTGTATTTGGTAACTATATGATGAAGTTGAATGATTATATTTTGATTTGAAAGTCGCAATTATATAGTCAAATCCATGGCCATGTGTTCCTATAAAAAACAGCTACTCTAAGCAAAGTGGGAGTTTGAAAGACTTTATCGTCATGGTGCACTTATGCTTCCTTTCATGCTTATATTTAAACTGAAGATGTTTCCCTTTGGCCACTCTTGTGTAGGACACAAAGCCACAAATCTCGCAATGACGATCATCGTCGGCAAACACATGTATGTTTAGGACATGAAGTTGCACTATCCTCCGACAACAATACCATTGACACTGTTCGGACACTTTTGGAGCATGAACATTATTATTATGCTTCTTTAGTGTGTCAAAGTAGGTACAGCTTTACCATACCTTGGATATTCAAGATGTCTGGTCAAATATGACTCACATGAAAAGATGTAAAAAATCATCCATATTATAAAAAATTTCGGAATGGATTCCCACTCCCAAAAAATAATTGTGTGGAATATTAATATGAAATTATGGGAACATTGGCTAATATCGGCTAATAAAGAGTGATTTATGGTCTACATAATCGACCAAGTGAGCAAACAATTAATGCGATTGTGACCAAGTTTCGCACTCAGTTTACTTTATTGGACATTAAACCAACCACACGAATGCGTACAGTGCGTACAGAAGAGAATATTGCGTCTGTTTCTGAGAGTGTTGCTGAAGACCGTGAAATGTCGATTCGTCGCCGTTCGCAGCAATTGGGTTTGTGTTATTCGACCACATGGAAGATTTTACGCAAAGATCTTGGTGTAAAACCGTATAAAATACAGCTCGTGCAAGAACTGAAGCCAAACGATCTGCCACAACGTCGAATTTTCAGTGAATGGGCCCTAGAAAAGTTGGCAGAAAATCCGCTTTTTTATCGACAAATTTTGTTCAGCGATGAGGCTCATTTCTGGTTGAATGGCTACGTAAATAAACAAAATTGCCGCATTTGGAGTGAAGAGCAACCAGAAGCCGTTCAAGAACTGCCCATGCATCCCGAAAAATGCACTGTTTGGTGTGGTTTGTACGCTGGTGGAATCATTGGACCGTATTTTTTCAAAGATGCTGTTGGACGCAACGTTACGGTGAATGGCGATCGCTATCGTTCGATGCTAACAAACTTTTTGTTGCCAAAAATGGAAGAACTGAACTTGGTTGACATGTGGTTTCAACAAGATGGCGCTACATGCCACACAGTTCGCGATTCTATGGCCATTTTGAGGGAAAACTTCGGAGAACAATTCATCTCAAGAAATGGACCGGTAAGTTGGCCACCAAGATCATGCGATTTGACGCCTTTAGACTATTTTTTGTGGGGCTACGTCAAGTCTAAAGTCTACAGAAATAAGCCAGCAACTATTCCAGCTTTGGAAGACAACATTTCCGAAGAAATTCGGGCTATTCCGGCCGAAATGCTCGAAAAAGTTGCCCAAAATTGGACTTTCCGAATGGACCACCTAAGACGCAGCCGCGGTCAACATTTAAATGAAATTATCTTCAAAAAGTAAATGTCATGGACCAATCTAACGTTTCAAATAAAGAACCGATGAGATTTTGCAAATTTTATGCGTTTTTTTTTAAAAAAGTTATCAAGCTCTTAAAAAATCACCCTTTACTAACGAATATTGAACTACTTGCCAAAAAATAAAAGAAAAAGTATTAAAAATCAATACAAGTTGTTCCTTCCCTTTTTCCAAAATTGTCAAATAAATTTCGTATTCGAATTACAGAACGAGCCGGCAAATCAGCCGAAAGCCGCCATTTTGGTCGGCTTGCAACTTAGTTTCATATTTTTTTGTCCCGTGCCTATTTAAGTCGTTTCACTTTCAGTATGTCATCACGATGAAAACACAACTGCAATGTCAGCATATGCAGAGTGGATGTGGGATAATAACATTCATACTCCGTACCACACACAAACCAATTTGGCTTATTGGGGTCATTGGAACCTTCATTTAAAGATAGCTTTTTTATAAAAATCAGTGGACTTAAATGTAACAAAATCAACTCAATTCGAGTAGTTATCTTAATAAATGTTTGAATGCAAAAAATGAATCACAATTACCATTAAAAAAGTAAAAAATTAAATTTATATTGCAATTTTTGATATGGTTTGATAAGGCTCAGGTCAGACAAAACCTGTAGTCGCCACACCATGCATTTATTTTCCAAGAAAAACGTGACTAGTAAGGTTATTCGGAAAACGTCCAGCTCACAAACGGACAATGATAAAAGCGAAATATTTTTGAAGAACACATAAAACGACACAAACATTCTTTTTTGTCGGGAATATCTTTATTATTGATTCATATTTCTGTCACTAATTTCCTAAAATTATTCATTTATTTCTTTCAGTCGATTACATTTTATTTGGTTAATCGAATAATTTCTTCGATTAATCTTTCAATACAATGTATCTTTAGCTCATTATTCGATTGATTGGAAATTACACGGTTTAGAAGAATTGATTTATCGAATAGGAAAATAATTGGATACCCTAGATGGAACCATACGAATGTTTAAAATATTCACAGATCCGCGGTGCCTTTATTTGGACCCATCTTAAGGTTGGCAGCACCTTATAGATAGGTATGAATGAAATTGAAATGACTATCCGTTCGAATGAGTAATAGTGTCCTTAATAAACATAAATTATACGCCACCATGCTCGTGGATGCAATATCAAATGAAATTAATTTGAAATCAAATTTAAACTTTAAACAATATTTTTATATCTTGAATATTTAGAAAATAGAGGCTACACTTAGAAAAATTATCTGCATATGTTTGTTCAAAGAAATGCTTTTAACATCTTGAATGGAGTCCCTGCTGCCTGTTCCAAAAATGCTTTCCAACAGCATTTTTGGAACAGAGTAGCGATAAGTAGATCATTTTTGTAGAATATACTTATAGTCCAGCTGGTCTGAGTTTCTTTTTATCGGGGGTCAAAGTTTTCATTTTTTTGTCGAAGGGAACATTGTACTAAGCGAAAAAAGTGTTGTATGTTAATGTCTGAGCAAATTCTTATTGTTAAAACTATATTGTGGAATTTTCTGGGGATCATTTTTGTGGAAGATTTTAACTCTCTAGCTCCTCTCTTTATGGGCCAATTTGACTTTTATTTCGAGGAAATCAAAAAAAGTTCTTTCAAAAAGGACATTTAAGGATTAAAATGTTCTACGACAAAATTTGCCGGAAAATTTCAATGGGGGTCACCGAAGACACCAATGTTGTAAATAATGATCTTCCCGCTTAAATAGCAAAATTACTCACCAGCTTATACAACAAAATTACTAGGGTTAAAACTTCCAACTTCAACGTTCAACTTTCTCTATCTGGGTTTCTGAAACAATTCTGTCACAAATATTCCCTATTTGGTCAGCAATCATAAGCCAACAAATATTTTGGTTTTCTTCATATGATAGAAAGTTACGCGGGTTTTTATACCCTCACTCTACAGAGAAGCATGGTATATATCAATTGGGACAGAAAAAAGTGTAACGCATTAAAGGAGGACCCTAAGTATGTTTGGACTAAATCTGTTTCACGATTTTTTAAGGCGTTTGAGCCATGTGCGTCCGTCCGTCTGGCTGGTGTACACGACAACTCTCGAAAGGAGTTAAGGAAATCGATTCAAACTTTGCAGATCGTAGTATTTTTCCCAAACTTAGTTTAAGTTCGAAGATGGGCGAAATTGTCACGCCCCTTCTTGCACCTCCCACACAAATAGCCCACATTCCAATGTTAAATTAAAACCCATATAACTTCCACACGGATAATCGGAATCAGCTATATTTTGGTATTTGACAATGTTTTTATAATCACTTTAAGTGTACTAAATATGCCGGGCTTTGCCACGTCCCTTCCAGTACCTCCCACACAAATAACGCAAACCTACGTAAAATTAAAGCAGTTATAACTTCTATACTGATGATCGAAATACTCTGAACTGCCACGCCCTTTCTTGTACCTCCCACACAATTGTTTACATCCTAGGTAATATTATATCCACTAGCACCTTCCACACAAATGATCCTGCCCTACATAAAATTGTATTCCTTATAACTTCCGTACATATGTTATCTGAGGGTGAGGGTATATATAAGTCGGTTTAGCCGACTGAATCTTACTTACTTGTTCTAAAGGCGTTTTTCACAATTTTTGACTTTACAGCCAAACTTTATCCTAATTCACGATGCCACGATGATTTTCTCCTCTGGGATATATCGAAGGCCACGCAAATACTTAAATAGTATTCAAATAAATTCATATAAATTTGGGGTTTGTTTCATTTGCTTTTAAACCGATACCCAGCCTCGAAGATTGGGCATCAGTCAGCGTCATGGGAGCTGATGAAATCTCAAAAATGGAAAAGGGGACTGGTTTATGGTCTACACTTCCTAATCCCAAGATCTAAGACTCTCCACGAGACTCATTGATGAAAGTACGGCCTTCCAGGCAGAGATATACGTCATTATCTTTGACGCAAAACAGATTTTGTAACGCTATATACCTTCGACTAAATTCGGGCACTCTCAAGGCCTTATGCCTAGTTTTTGGGTGGTTATCTATCTTTAAGTTGGATTTAAAGATGAACAACATAAAACATATTATGTAAAATCAACGTTTTCAGTCATTTAACTAAATGAGACATTTAAATACCCACTCAAGTACAGACCATTAGACTCAAGAACCATAAAATAAGGTTGCACCATGGACTGATTTCTCTCCTTCAGGAGTATGACACGCAAATCCAAGGCAGCGGCCTAGTAGACGATTCTGCCCGACTAGACTCCCATGAACTAATAGAAACGGCTCCATTGGACGTGAGAATTCCACTCGTGGAAATTACAAATTACGTTGACGAACTGGAAGCAGCAGAAACCAGTTCGAGGTGGAAATTGCAGGATTTCTCAATCTCTTTGGTCAGTCATTGATATGACACGCACATTAAGGCTGCTTTCCTTCAACTAAAGCACCATCAGTATTCTTACAGGGGTCATCACTGGATGCTGGCTGCGCACATGAAATTTCCATTCGAAGACTTCTGCAGTGCAGCATCTGCCATCTTCTTGTAAAGGACAGCAAGAGTATCGTCTCGCTAACTTAGGGTTCATGCTCTTTTATGAGAAATCCTCTTGATTCAAAAGAGCCAATAGGAACGACTGAGAACAATACGAAATAACCCTACCTTTCCCTGCACTCATCATGCATCACTAAACCTTACCTCCTCCTCCTCTATCCTCTCTTCTTAATTAATCATTCCTCTATCCCTCCTACTACTTACCACAATGAGCCGAATTCAACCGGCCCCCAGTGAACTAGTAGATTGTGTTCTCAACTGACAACCTAACCTAACCTTGATTTGCTTGAGGTTTGCTTCGTGGGGGATAATTTCCTTTTTGCTTGTGGGTTATATCATTTAATTTTTGGGGCAATTTCAGATATTTGTTTGGGGTTATTTCGAAGGGATACTTTTTAATTTAACGTGTATACTTTATGTATAGCTGACCTATTCGTTTTCTATTTTTTCTGGAAGTTCTCGAGTTCATAAACAAATCAAAAACTCTGATGTTTCAGTTTTCTTAAATTGTTTTGTTTATAATGTTTACAAAATTTATCCTCAGTCATATTTACAATGGATATGCAAAGTTAATGAACTCTACATCCTATGATGGAGGGCATCACATTAAAGTTGCAAATTTAACCTATCTTCCAACCCCCCTTGAAGAACTCAGAGCAATGAACGACCTTTAACATTACAAATTTAGTGTGCCCTTCCCCGCACACAGACAAACACACATACATATATATATATATATGCCTGTACTCAGTGTTACGTTTTGAGGTCACTGCCATACATTACTTTAGTACTAAACCAAAAGTACTAAAACCAAACAATAACAATGCATGAATGAATGAATGACCTTTTGCGTGTGAGGGGATTTTTCCGGTTGTTGAATGTTTTTTCCGCCCATATTTTTTGTGCAAATAAATAAAATGAAAACAAATTATTTGTATGGTTTGTTTATATGTATGTATATTTAATAAGATTGTTTTTTTTTTTCTTTCCTAACAAAAAAGTACGAACAAATTTGATGCTTACGAAAAGCTAACATAACAAATACTTAATAATCTGTGTATGTGTGCAATTAATCTCTTTCAATAAACAAAAAATCATATTTTCTCAATCAATAAAAACAGCTATTTGTTTATAACAAATTAACAATATTAAAAAATAATAATATTTTCTTGTGATTTTGTGCGATAATTCGCTTTCTTGCAATAACATGTTTTTGTTGCTTCCATTTCGTAAAGTTTAGTTTAATAACAGAATTATTACGTTCTCAACTTATATTTAATTAAAAAGTAATTAATTTTATTACTAGACAGCCTATGGCCGTCACTGCTGCTGCCTCTGCCTTCTCACTTCGCTCGTGATCTCCATTGCGATGTGGGGGGCCATTGATTATAACGAGATATTTCTTGACTCGTGCTGATGAAATTGTTGTTGTTGTTTTTGTTTTTGTGTTTGTTGTAAATCTAAGATTTTGTATAAATACATGTTTGCGGCAATTGTGATTTGCAGCTGCTGTCATTCAGCAACTAACTGCCTGCGTTATTTTTCCTGGAGAATGTAAAGTAATCAACCTTGTTGCTGTTGCCGGTTTCGATGCCAATACTGCTGCTGCTGCTTCTGTTGTTGCTGCTGCAGCTGCCGTTGTTACTCCAGTAATACATTTTGTTTTATTAAAAAGTTGTTGATATTTATTTTTAATGAACACCATAAACGTCGGATTGTAAGTACACAGTGATCGAATATAGTAGTCGTCGATGGACACAACTACAAAATCTCCAAACGTTTTCAGCGCTCACACTCTCTGTCTCTTGGTTATAAATCTCAAGTAGAATATGTCTACATTCCCGATTGAGGGGAATTTCCAAATGTGTCAGTTTGGGGGTTGGCGAAGGTCTTCACACATTTGGTAGCTGCACCACGGGATTCTCGGTGGCATCCCAGTAGGCTTCACAGAAGTCGACCAGCATGGATTCCTGCTTGTTCAACTGCTCCTCAGCAGTTTGATCGCCGGTCCAGGTCTTTTGCACCAAGCAGCAAGATTCGACAGTGGTCTTGCCCAAAATGCGGCTCAGCTTGATGGGGCAATCGACTTTGATGACGTAAATGTCGTTTTCATAGCAGAATGCTTCCAGGAGTACCTCGTGCATGTGCGTGGCCGAGTCGCCGGCCTGGGGCACGGCCATCAGGCAGAACATCGAGCCTTCGGGGGCCTTCGACAGCACCTTGATGGCGGCACTGAGCCCGACAATGACGCGGGACTCAGTCTGAGCCTTCATCAGAGCGTTCTTCACGGTACGTCCAATTTTAGAGTAATCCATTTTAATATCCAGTGGGCTGGTGTGGGGGAGTTGTTGTTGGTGATGATAAGATTGAATCTGCATAGCTTCCACGACCATATTGTTATCTTTTGTGCAAATTAAATGTTGCTCGTATGTATCAATTTTTGTAAAATTTGCTTTGTGCAATTCACTAGACACTGTCTTTTCAAGTTTTAAGTAGTTTTTTCTTGTTTCTTGTCTCAATGGACTCTTATTAGCTTTGCTATTTGTTTTAATGTTTTTCTACTTCTTATTTGTTTTGTAATAGTAGTAGTTGTTGTTCTTGTTGTGGTTGTTGTTGTATTGTTATGAAATTCTTTTCGCGCAAAAGTTTTTTGTTCACTTTGATTTTATTTGACTGTTTATTCAACGAACGTCTGTGCTTTCCGCTGCTGTTTCAATTTTGAGTTGTAATTTCACAATGAATACCATTCGACGAAGAGCGCCAGCTTTTATACCCCCAACTCTCTTAGCACGGGGCACTTCCATGGAATTTCACAAGAAATACACAGAAAATACAAGCAACTCGCTCTCTCTCTGTCCGTCTCTTTGCCGTTCCCTCTCTTTCGAGTACACAACGGTTAGTCTCTTTTGAATACAGAAACACAGACCCCCTTTTCGCCATCTCTCACACATTGATGCTCTGCTCTGGCTGTCTGGGCAAACAAATGTGGGGGATTTTCATGTTCTCTGGTGGGGCTGCTTTGTTGTTTTGTTTGTGAAGGTGGCGGAGCTGGTGGCGGTGGCATTTCTATAGAATTCCCCATTATTAGCGTGAACAACCCAAAAGAAATTAACTTTGGATTTGGGTCTATACCCACAATGTGCTGAGATGTGAAGAAAACCACACAACCAAAGCAAAAGCTACAACAAAAAGTGGGCAGGTAAAACCCCAGTGCATGCCCAACAATGGTTTTAAAATTTCCGCGTGTTTTGTACTCTTTTGTTGTAGATTTTTTTCAATAAAAAGTAATTTGTTATAACATCAAATTTTGTTTACATACATATTTATGGGTATATTTCGGAAATACAGATTTAGGATGGATTTAATTATTTTCGCTAAAATGTACTTTTTTGATAAACAATCTTTTTAATGGATTCCCCATTTGCATTTTTATGGATTTTTCGACAGCTAGTACAGGCATACTCGGGTGCACCCCATTTATTATTTTAATTGTGATTATTTAACTAGTTCATATTTTGGAATTTCACCTAAATTGGTTTTTTAGGGGGCGGGAGATGCGGAGGTGTGCATTCGCGGCAGATCTCTTTATTCTTCTTCTTCTTTTCTCAATTCCACAAACTCTGTTGTTAGAGGGCTTTCAATTAAATTAAATATCATTTTACTCATTTGTCTCTTTCTACTCAGATAACAACGCTTGAATATTCAATCTTCGCTGGCGAACTGAAGAGAGTGAGAAATATGATATGTTCATATTTTGAGAGGTATAGAGATATACAAATCGTTATCGGAGCCTGACAATTATGGGGAGTAAAAATGCTAGTGCGTACGATCAATGACAGTTTGGAGCGAAAATCTAGCCAAAGCCCCAGAAGTCTAGTATCAAAGTACTAGAATAATAGTATAATGCGTTCGGATATACACCCAATATAGTTTGATAGACGAAATCCGAACTGAGAGAATTTTGCATATCCGAATGAAGTTGTTTTTTATATCACATTTGATACCACGAATGTATGTCAACAATTAATGTCCGATTTCGTCGAATCAACGAACTTGTCTTTAAAAGTGAATCGAGCCAACCCAACATTTTCGTTCATCAATAAAATGGCTTTCATGATTTTGAATTAAATAAAATTAGCAGGATAATCAAAGTATAACAGCTGATAACACGATTGTAACGCCAAGAACTCTATACGGAATCGCCACTGATGATTTAGCCCCCACAGGATACTGATGCGGGTAGATTTTGACAGTTCATGCCAATGATAAAAAGATTTTGAATAAACGATTTGACGAATAAACATGATGTAATTGCTATCACCATTAACGGTGGTACCTACCTATCCATGATGACCAATTTCATTTGGTCAAAATTGGATGATATGGTTGTGGACCAGTCGTAGTTTCAACATTTTGCACGAGCGAAGTTAACATCAACATCCACATTTCTCAAATTCAGCGTTTCATCAAAACCTAGGCTGCACATTGATAGACCTTTTAAATAAAACAAAATTATATCATGCATGCTGCTCGACCATCCGCGAAAATAACATGAAGAGGAATGTTCCAATAGATAGTCGTATAAGTTACAAAAACAGACACTTAAATATACAAATTCCAGTCTGCCAACTAAAGATCAACCCGAATAAACTCGACAATCTCATTTGAATTCTGCATTTTGACTTTAGAATCACATATATTTGTATTTTGACATAGACCGACTTTTTAACACAAAACGCTAAGACACCATAACGTGTATGTCCATTACGATGATTCATAATTTTTCGTGCGCAATATGGGGCTTAAACGACACGTCATTTTATGTGAAACGGAACAGAAATTGTCTTTAGGTTCTACAATTTTAATGAAATTTTGTACTTTTGAATAAGGAAAATAAAATGCATCTACCGATTTTCAAAAAAATATGTAATTGTAATTAAAAAATCGCAACCTTTTTCTGGTAGGTGATGTAAATATAATTTTTGACGAATTTCAAGCAAACTGCTTTTAGTTTTATATAAAGCAAGTAAGAAAACGTCAGTCGGCTGAACTGACTTATATACCCTCACTTTCAGAGAAGTTGTGTATGGAACTTAAATTTTGCTTATCGCCGGTTTTGTGTGTGGGGTACTAGAAGTTTGTGGCAATTGGACCCAGTTTAATAATTGTAAAATCATGATCAAATATGAAGTCATAATGGATTTCAGGCACCGGTATAGCATTTAATTTTACCTAGGATATAGACAATTGTGTGGGAGGTACAAGAAGGCACGAGGCTAAAGCGTAAATATTTTTATGTTTAAAGTAATTATATATATTTTTTTTCAAATATGAAATAGCAAATGATTTTGACTACCCGTATGTATACTATATCAGTTTTTTGCAACCACTTTGTGTTTATGCCACTTTGTGTGGGAGGTACCAGAAGGGGTGGGGAAATATCGCCCATATTCCATGCGAATGTAACATCTATAAAAGCATTGCCAAATATCTAATTTCATAGTATTCCGATCATCCGTATAGAAGTTATAACAGCTTTCATTTTACGTAGTTTAGCGTGATCTATGTGGGAGGTACCAGAAGGGGCGTGGAAATTTCACCCATCTTAGAACTTCAACTAAGTTTGGGAAAAATATCACCATGTGCAAAGTTGGAATTGATTGCTTAGCCCCTTTCGAGAGTTATCGTGAACACCAGCCAGACGGACGGACATGGCTCAAACAACATAAAAAGTCCTGAAACGGATTTGGTCCAAACATACTTGGGGTCTTAGGTCACTCCTTCAATGCGTTACACTTTTTTCTGTCCCAAATGGTACCCTCCTACTCTGTAGAGTGAGGGTATAATTATCAAATATTACTTTAATTTTTGATTAACTTTTTATTTTTTAATTTCCTTTAATAGTACATTTTGGATTTTTTAAAATAAATTTTTATAAATAGTGCCAGTAAGTTTCATGATGAAGTTTCTTGAACTTTCTCTACAACAATCGATGTCGAAATTAAAAATATTTAATAGTAATAATTGAAACATCCTTATTTAAGCCGGCAGTTGTATATGTTTCCGACTAAAATTAATAATAATGTTTTGTTTAAGGTGCTGTCCCAAAATATTTCGGCTTAATCATTGTCCATTCGTGAACTATGGACATATAAGACGCAAATTTTTTATAATTTTTTTAAATTTTATATAAATAGGGCGAAAAAAACACTTTACGAATTATAAAATAGAATATTTTGTAATACCTGGTATGTTAAAGAAGACAAGCCATATTTGAATAAAATCTATGTATAAATGTAGAAGTTATGGCTACTCTTGTATGACAAAAACCATCCAGGATATTTCACAATTAACACAAAAACATTAAAAAATTCTTTTGCGCCTACAAAGAGGGTCATAATTTCTACATTTATCCATAGAATATTATTTTTATCGGTTTGGAGGAGGAATTTTTTCGAAAATAAATCAAATTTTGCTTAATTGGAGACTTTCCCAGTCTACTGTCTCTATGTGAAAATGAAATTCGCAACATTTGTACCCGTTATAATTATATTCAATTGAACATATAAGCGGGTGTCATAGGGCTTACATTTTAAAAATCAGGGTACAAATATCAAAGGTACTTTGACGAAATTTTGAATTTTAGTAGAAAATTATCCATAATTGATTTTATGAATCACACAAAAAATATATTTTTAGTCTCTTTTATTTTTCTTGCATAGGTTTGTATGTAGATACGTCCAGGAAACAGGTGTAATCACTTAGAAGCAATCTATATAAATTGGATTAATTTTAAAGAAGTTATTGTTCTAATAATTCCAAGCCCCATGAGTCGAGTTGGTAGCGTGCTCGACTAACAGCGTGGGGGTTGTGGGTTTGATTCCCACCAGAGACTCTGGTCTGTCGCTGCAAATATCTAGCCAGAATGGTCTTAGTCACCCCGGCCCAACCCCTGTACCCAAAATTAGAATATAAATTTACTTTGTATTGTAGTTCATAATAAATAAAAAATTTCCAAGCCCTCGAGAACAACCTTTTATCTTTATTGCCTTTGTGCTTGTCCAGTCTTCATATAGATGATACTTTTTAGATGCGAGTTTCTATGTTACCAACCGCAAAGAAACAGTTTAAAACTTGCATATTATTTATTCATTAGAACACATGTATTCCCGAACAGGCTATTGAATTAAATTCATTTTATATTCTGAGAATAGCCAAAGATGTTCTTCCCTTGCGCAAATACGTACATTTTGTCATTCAAATAAATTGTCAGCGCCACCGCTGACGTGAATTCGGTTGAACCCTGTCTGCTGGAACAGAAGAAAAAACCTGTTCAGGAGGTTTAACCCGAATTCATGTTTATGATTTGCTTTAAATCTTTGTGGAATTCCCCAGTATTTTACAACTTCTCAAATCCAATTCACGTGCATTTTGAAAGACCAGTTAAACGGGGATCTTTCCGATGAAATCGTTTCTCTTTTGCAGCAAGAGATACTTTTTGTTGTTGTTTTTATGATATTGGATTCATAATGAGACCTCAAATGGTAAGCAATGGTAAGTGGCGACAACTATGTAGGTAGTAAGAGTGGAGGGAGGACGTAGCGGATAAAACTAAATTAATAGGCAGTTGCAAAACTAACGTCGTGATTGCTTTGCAACAGTTGATGCTATTTGGGCATAGTGTCATAAGCGTGTAATTTTTTGTAATTTCAATAATTATGTATCTAATATTCAAGCTTTTTTCATTAAAATGCTTTCCTTGGTTTTCATAAATAACATTGGGTGTAATTTTTTAAGTCATGGAAATATAACCATATACGGACACCACGTGATAAAAGACCAAAAAAGAAGACCCGTGTCTCCCAGTTTTGCCCAAAGTCATGCACTTTTTTATGGGCCCCTACAGATTTGGACCACGGTGTCATTTTTGCAAAAGAAGTGATAATTTTCTCAAGCTCATATCTTGGAAACCGTTTGGAATTTTGATTTACTCTCTGAGGCAGGTCAAAATCGCAAATGTCGTTGAACTAATCTTATAGACTGTAGTGTGTGTAGGTAGCGTATACGTGCTGTTGATTAAGGATAATATCACTCATACGCACTGTAGTCGGACTGACCATTAACAGAAAGATATATTTGCCTACCTAATCGATATTAGGAATCATTCCTAGGAATTTCATATGTTCTAGTAAGTTGAGGTCTAAGATACACTTTTTTGGTTGATTGTTTCCCTGAATTTTGAACGGTTTGCTACCTATGGAACTGAACAGGAGAAAAAGGTTAAAAAATCGAATTTTTTGAGATGAAGTTTTTTGATTTTATATGTTCACAAATTTTGTTCCTTATGACAAGAGCAACTACTTTGCCTCAGAGATATGAGTCTGAGAAAATGACCACTTTTTGCAAAAATTACACCGAGTCCGCAAATCTTTGGGCAAAACTGGGGGACACGGGTCTTTTTTTATAGTTTTTTTTTATCACGTCCGTATATGGTTATATTTTTTCGTGTTGCACAATGTAATCGATTATATTTGAATTTATGCAGGAGTATCTGTGTTTAAAAAAAATTATCTGAAAATGTGCTATTTCATAACATTATTCTAGTTTCTAGAAGTTTGACTGTGTATTGGTCAACAATTACTTGGTATCTTCAATATTTGAAATAAACAATAATAAAATCTAACTCAAACGATTCCCCAAGGCCACATACAAGTCAAATAGTTACACGGCTTGGGGCACGAAATTAGTGAAATTTTACAGATCGAGGAAAACAGAACATGGCCGGTGGCCAACACATACATCTTCCAAGCAAAACCAAATTTCACATGAAGGCAGTGCTATCATAATTTCAAGAAAAACAACAAGAATTGCTTTCAATGAAGAGAGGACAAAATCATATGGGTTTGACGAAAATCAAGAAGCATCACCATTTTCGCCAAAACACTTGTTTTCGTGGGAATCAACCGTATCATCGCGCTATTTTGTACATCGCACAACCAGCATACTGCGAATTCATTCGATTGTCTTCCTTCATCGGATACAGAAAGCAATTGGATCGTTGCCAATTCGATGACAATTTCACCCAGCATCGTCGCAGCCACCAACAAGAAAAATCAGTGACGATTACACGAATGTGAACGTGAATGTTGTCCCATATTCGATTCCACCGAAAGATATGATTCCGATGGTCAGGGGCATATGCAGGCAGTCTACCGAGAAACGATAGAGACTAAATTTTGACGTCAGCTTAAACGATTTCGTATGATGTACGAGTATCTATGTGCGCATCTTATGATGTATGTAGAATTTTTTTATGTACTACATACATCTATCTACATACGCAATATATGTATGTTTTAAACAAACAAATATCGTCATGATATTGTTTTGTTTTAATGTCCGTGATGTAGAACATCAACAACTGAGTAGGAGGATGCTGATGGGAGGAGGTCGTCTGTATGCAACCCTACAATTAGCCAGACACAGCAATACAAAAGAAGTAACAACGAGTTTCCAAATGTTAACAAAATAAAATATTGAATTAAAATAAAATAACATTTATTTGAATTGTTGAAAGGTTTAGTCAAATTTAAAAACTTCCAAATATCATTCGATAAAAATGTTTGAATAAATCCTGTTGTTCCAAAAACAAAACTTTTAGTTTGAAACCAATTTGTTTCACTTTACTTTTCGTTTACTCGTTTCGACTCGTTTCATCGAGTGAATATGAAAAATATTTTGAAAAAAAAAATAAATTATTCATCGATTCTTTGAATTTCCTTACCACATAATATTATAATATAATTATACTCCGCAACACTCTGTGTAATAGGATAATTTAAGTATATTTTCCAGTTTTTAAATAAATTATTTTTAAATTTAAGAAAAGCTAAACTTAAGTCAACTGTATGTACCAATATCAACACAAACAGAATATACTGCATGTGTTGTAGGAGAACATGAATGAATACTGAATACAATTCAGCAGGGGGCGTCTAAACGTATATCTAATATTTTATAGAAATACGTAAATATATATATGTATGTAAATGTTCACACCTAAAGACAAAATGCATCTATTATATGAAAACAGCCTGATAATTTCTCTTGCATCGCAGATATATATCTTAGGCACTAGATTAATCACAAAGTTTAAGAATAACGAGAAAAAGACTGCAAGATGAGTAGACATTTTAAACGTGAAAAGATCCGCGATAATCTTTATTCTTCGTGGAAAGAGCTTGTGCCAAGGATTTAAACGACAATAAAATACGATTTATTTGGTAAGAAGATTCATACATTTAGCAGAAGAATTGTGTTCTAAAGTTTGAGTAAACTCCTTTCTTCAATTTACTTGAAAACAATTAAAATCAGAAAAAGTCAGGCTGAACCGAAGAGTTTAGAGTTCTTCTGATTACTCGTTAAAAAGATATAGCTTTTTAAAAAAATCATTAAATAAAAGTTCTTTTTTCGGTATTTTGCTCATAACTTCTTCAATAATGGTCCGAATTAGATATTATTTTTTATTATTTTCGATTTTTTGAAGTAATTTTCATAAAAAAATATTGGAAAAATGATTTCCACCCCTTTGACGGGGTGGAAATCATGATAGTGGTAGTTTGCAGCCAAGTAATAAATGTCACCATGCCATTTGTAAATAAATTTGCATTCTATTAAATATAGATGCAAAATGATCTTGAGTCGGGACAATATCCCAGTTCAAATCATTTTTTGAAAATTTGGAAAAAAACGAATTCTCTAATCTCCACTGTATGCTTTATCTCTTCAGCTATTTTGAGTCGATGTTTACAAATTCTTATCTTTGACATAAAGCAATATATATTTTTTGGTTTATTAATACTCTATAATAAATAAGGATTTCCATTTTTATGTATACTTTGTTTAAATTTTACAACATAATTATTATTTGAATTTGAATATTCTTTGGTAATTATGGTTCCGCTATCCGTTGGAGCAATCGAATGCAGTTTTTGTGTACCCGATATTGATTAGGCAGTTCCTAATCGCATTTCCAAATTTCCTTTGTCATTTTAATGCTGTGCCGGTGAAAATTGTACCGCAATGTTCGGTAAAGTATTCAGTTTAGATGTCCATTCATATAGTTATTTGTTCACTCATATGTCACTGAAGGCTCACTCTTGATGTCATTATTTTTCAATGTTCCAACAATACCATCACAAGGCCCCTTACCATGAGCTGTTGCAAAATAATATAATAATAATTCTGAGTCCATCGTAAAGTCTTCTTTGTGAAAGTAAATGTTCTCGAAATTTTTAAGCCTAAATAACTTAGTTTTATGACAGGTTTTAATTTAGCAGCCTTAACTCATAGTCAAATAGTGCCTTCATGAAATTTTAAAAATTTCATGAACTATCACAAAAAAGCGGAAGAGATAAATCATACAGTGGAGATTAGAGAATTCGTTGTTTCCAAATTTTCAAAAATTTAAAAAACATAGTAATTAGTATAGGCCCACTTTGAACCAAGGCTCAAAATGTAAAAAAAATAAAATTTTTTCTTCGAGAAAATAGAAGAGTACAAACAAACATTTAAAAAATAAAGTTTTAATTAAAAAAAAAATAAAAATTTGTATAGAAAAACATTGTGAATATTTTTCTCAAAATTTTTTTTCTGGAAATTTCTTCAAAAAACAAAAATATTAAAAACAAGTAAAATCGGCGTTTAGTTCGGCCGGGCCGAACTTTATATACCCTCCACCATGGATTGCATTCCACAGAGGCATTAACATTACAGGAAAATTTAAACTTTTTTCTTCAAAAAATATAGCCAAACTAACACAAATAAAAATATTTTATTGTCTCAAACAACGCTTATAGGGCAAGGCTACCAATACGTTAATACTATGTATATCGAAATATTACTTCAATTCAACTCAAAAAGTAAATATAAGACTGCAATCTTCAAAAAAGCTTAAATACCACAAATATTGATAGATAGTTGGTGCTACAGTTGGTTCTATTTTCTATTTTAAATCCAAATTCACACATTTCTGAAATCTATTATCTCACGCACATAGTGCAAGATAACCTAACTTCATGATTCAAGCAATTTTTGCCGTAAAAGTAAAAGAGTACGTATATGGAAAAAATCTTTTTCTTTTGCGAGTCTATGCAGTCAGAGGAATGTATAAACCGAATTCCATGATTCTAGTTGCGGCCATTGGGTTGGTACCATTTCTATCATCTTTTTCCATTTTACCCTCTTAAGAGTACGAATTTCTAAAATCTCTTTATTTTACTTGTCTACGTAGCCGTAGCCGTTTAGTTGGTACCATTTTTATCCCCCTGTTCCCATTGTATCCCTTGAAAGTACGAATATGGAAAAACTGTTAATTTTTTGTGTCCACGGAGTCAGAGGAAAGTATACTCAGATACTACACTGCTGCGGTCATTTGGTTGGTACAGTTTTTATCCCCTTTTTCCATTTTAACCGCAAAAAGTACGAACTTCGAAAAATCCCATTATTTTATGTGTCTATGCAATCAGAGTAATGTATACACCGAATTTCATTATTCTATTCCAATTTTACCCTCAAAAGTACGAATTTGGGAAAAATACATTTATATTATGTATCTACCCAATTAGAGGAATGTACACACCGAATTTTGTGTTTCTAGCTGTTTTGTTTGTTAGGTACCATTTTTAGCCCTTTTTGCCCCATTTTACCCCCTACGAATAAGAATCACTTTATGGTGCACGTTTTTGTTATAGGAGGAATGCGCATACCCAATATCAAGTATCTACAAGCAGACATATTAAAAAAACGTGCTTAAATGCTCAATAAACAATATCTAATTCAGACCATTATTGGAGAAGTTATGAGCAAAAGACTGAAAAAAAGAATTTATATTTAACGATTTTTTAAAACCTATACCTTTTTAACGAAATAAATTTTTTTTTTCAACTGTCCGATTTGTCGTTGAATGCCCCATATATAAAAGAGATGCGTTACTGACTGACTTATCATTGACCAGCGCCCAGATCAAACGGCTGAAGCCAGGGTCATGAAATCTTCAGGTTTTTTTTCGAAATTTGTACATTTAAAGGAGGAAAGTAACAAAAAGGGATAAATATGGCACCAATTTGAGCAATGCAGCTAAATTCGTGAAAATCTGTATTTACACTTGTCTGACAATATTGGGTAATAGTGGGTACAGCCGTTTAGCTATCCTATTTTAATTCCAAAAGTAAAAATTTTGAAATTCCATTATCTCTTACGTACACAGATAGCCTAACTTCCTGATTGTAGCCACTTGCTCCCATTTTGCCGTGAAAGTAGAAAAATAAAGTACGAATTTGTAAAAATCATTTTATTTTGCATGTCTATGCAAAAGGAATGTCTACATCGAAGTACATGATTCTAGCTGCAGCCTTTTGGTCGGTACAGTTTTTATACCTCAATTCCCATTTTAACCCTTAAAAATGTTAGTATTTTCAGTCTTGTGAGGGATTTCTTTAATAATCGATCAAAGACTATAAGATGCAAATTTTGACGTTCTAGATCCTCTCGTGTAGGTGCTAAAGTGCTTTCAACAGACCAACGGACATGACTAGATCGTCATAGAATTTAATGACGATCAAGAATATATATACTTTATATGGTCTCAGGTCGATTTTTCAAGGTGTTAGAAACGGAATGACAAAGTTAGAATACGCCACCCTGGAGATGGAGGGTATGAAAATATTTTGAAAAAAAAACAGCTTACAAATTCATCGTTTTTTTGCATTTACATTATTTTTAAATAATTATACTCCACAACATTCAGTGAAAGAAGATATTATAAGTATATTTTCCAGTTTTTAAACAAATTATTTTTGAATTTAAGACAAATTCAAGGACCAAGTTGGTTTGAATATACGTCAAACTAACAACATAAACTGAATATACTGCATGTGCTGTAGGAGGACATGAATGAATACTGAATACAATTCAGCAGGGGGCGTCTAATTGTATATCACATTTTTTAATAGAAATACGTAAATGTTCACATCTCAAGACAAAATACATTTATTGTATGAAAACAGCCTGATAATTTCTCTTACATCGCAGATATATATCTTAAGCATTAGATTATTCATAAATTCAATTTAATAGAGAACAAGAAGGACTGAAAAGTTAGGCTGAGCCGACTACACTGAAAGAATTATCTTCATGATATTTATGATTTTGTCATAACCTCAGTGAAAAATGTCATTAAAAAGTCGCCAAAGAAGCACTTCATAAAATATATGAAACATGTTTCATAAAGCACAAATCAATGAAAAGTGCAATAGAATTTATGAAACTATGAAATAGAAACTATGAAATACAGTGAACTTTCGTCATACAAGTTCATTATATTTATACCCTCACTCTCCAAAGTAGGAGGGTATATATCATTTGAGACAGAAGTGTAGTGTAGCGCATTGAAGGAGTGTGCTAAGACCCTAAGATTGTTGGGATTAAGTCCGTTTCACGACTTTCTAAGATGTTTAAGCCATGTCCGTCCATCCGTCTGGCTGGCTGGTGTACACGATAACTCTCGAAAGGAGTTAAGGAATCGATTCAAACTTTGCACATGGTAATATTTTTCCCAAACCTAGTTTAAGTTCGAAGATGAGCGAAATTGCCACGCCTCTTCTGGTACCTCCCACTCAAATAGCCCATATTCCACTGTTAAATTAAAACCCATATAACTGCCAGGCGGATATTCGGAATCAGCTATACTTTGGTATTCGCTAATGTTTTTATAATTGCTTAAAATGTACTAATATAACGGGGTTTACCTTGCCTCTTCCAGTACCTTCCACACAAATCACCCAAAACTATGTAAAATTAAAACTGTTATAACTTCTACATTTATGATCGGAATACTGTGAAATTTGATATTTGGCAATGCTTTTATAGAGGTTACATTCGCGTGGAATATGGCCGATATTTCCACACCCCCTCTGGTACCTCCCACACAAAGTGGCATAAACTTTGGCTACAATAAAACCGACATAACATCCATACCGGTAGTCAAAATCATTTGCAATTTAAAAATGTTTTTACAATCACTTTACATAAAAAAATATTTACGACGCTTGTACCTCCCACACAATTGTCTCTATCCTAGGTAAAATTAAATCCTCTATAACTTCTATACTGGTGCATGGAATCCACTATTACTTGATATTTGATCATGTCTGCAATAGGTTTATCAATGTGGAAGCTGGGATCATGTGACATGAACCTCATATCACCTTCCACACAAATTATCCTGACCTACATAAAATTTGATTCCTTATAACTTCGTATATATGTTCTCTGAAAGTGAGGGTATACATAAGTCGGTTTAGTCGACTGAAGTTTAGTTACTTGTTCATTATATAATTTATGAAAAGTTGCATAGATTTTAAAATGAAACGTCATTATTTTTATGAAAAAGTATCATAAATATTAATAATTTATACTGAAGTTTCCTATATAAGAAAGCAAAAAAGGTCTTGTTGACTAACCAGTCGATACACACCACCATTGAACCGAGAATCTTTGCAATGGATATGGCATTGATCATACTTATGTCAGAGTTAACATAGAAGAAATGAGAATTCTAGCATTCAACAGAGTAAAGTCGACACATTAAAGATCTATTTGTAAATTATGAAACGTTTCAAAAAAACCAAAAAATTCGTCATTATATTTATGAAGGCATTTCACAACACAAATATTTTATTGGTAATCATCTTCAAGAATTCTTTATTTAATACAATACAAATTTTCTTTGATCTTATGAAACTAAATTTCACTAATTTAACAATTTTATTTTATGAAATATGAATTGTATGAAACATTTCATTTGTTTATAAATTTTTCATACATAGTTAGAAAAAATTCCCTAATTTTTTGAAAAACCTTTTATGAATCGCTTCATAAATATTATGAAGGAAAATTCTTTCAGTGTACATATATGACAATTTTACATAAATCGGTTATAATTTTAGGGTTTCAGGGTTTCGGAAAACTCAGTAAGGTGAATATATCTAAATATGTATCTTTCACGAATTTTATTTGTCTGAGCTAATATTAACACCGTATATAATTCAATAGAGCTTAAAATTACTAAAATTTACATTTGTTGACTGGAGAAATAGAGGAACAACAGATTGTACATTTTACAGAATGTTACATTTTTTAAATATGTGTTTTCTGGGGGAAAAAGTCAAGCTGGGAGCGAATATAAATATAAAGCTATATATAAATCTGAACCGATCCGACCCATTTCCACCATGGGCGTTTCTAGTGGCCATCTAACTTTTTTTTCAACTATTCAACCGTTGGACTATTATTTGTGTGGTGCCCGAGGCTGCCATTTGAATGAAATTATTTTCCATTATTAACCGGAAGGATTGTACTTTCAAATAAAAAAAGAAATTTGAGAAAATATTCAGTAGTTTTTTATAGCATTTTCAAAAAAAAAGTTATTTGGCGGACCCTATAGAACGGAAAATTTGTATTGGAGCTATATATAAATCTGAACCGATCTGACCCAGTTTCACCACAGGAGTTTATAGTGGAAACATAAGATATTTTGCCAATTTTGAAGAAAATCTGTTAAAATATGTGGTATCTAGAGCAGAAAAGCGAAATTTGAATGGGAGCTATATATAAATCTGAACCGATCTAACCTATTTTCACCACAGGTGTTCCTAGCTTAAATATAAGATGTTTTGCCAAATTTGAAAATAATCTGATAAAATATATGGTTTCTAGAGCGGAAGAAGTCAAATTGGGAGCGAAATTTGTATGTTATATATAAATCTGAACCGATCTGACGCATTTTTATCATGGGTGTTTATATTGGAAAAATAAGATGTTCTACCAAATTTGAACCAAATCTGTTAAAATATGTGGTATCCAGCGTGAAAAAGTCAAATCGGGAGTAAAATTCGTATGGGGGCTATATCCAAATCTGAACCGATTTTCTTTAAATTAAATATCCCGAAAAACTTCGTTGTGCAAAGTTTCGTTTGGTTCTGGCTACAATTGCGACCTCTATCGTGATTACAAGAATATATGGACATACAGACAGACGGACATTATTAAATCGATTCAAAAAGTGATTCTAAGTCGATCGGTATACTTAACAATGGGTCTATCTCGCTTCCTTTTGGGTGTTACAAACAAATACACAAAGACATAATACTCTCGTGGAGTGTATAAATATTGAAGAAATATTATAAATATAAAAATTTTATGAAATTATTATTAATTATTTAAATCACGCATATAAGGCAAGGCCACCAATATGTTTATAAAGGTGGTTAAATTGTAAGGGCCGATGTTGAATGTGAACCACAAGTAAACGTCAATTTTTTTTCTGCATTTCATTTGACTTTTCTCAATTTTAGACTAACTCAATTTGAACCACGGAAAGATACAAAATCGAGCAACGCATTAAAGTTATTCAGGCTTATTATTATCAATTTAATCGTCCAAATGTGCGTACAATTGGAAAAATCGTGCGACAATTTGAGCAAACCGGGTCTGTAGGAGATGTGAAAACACCAGTGCACACTCGTACTGCAGAAAATATTGCTGCTGTTCGGGATAGTGTTTCTGAAGAGCCGTCGTGCCTAACAATTGCACCTCTCACGCTCGTCGTTGATGTACATTTTGCATAAAGACTTGCATTTACACGCTTACAAGGTACAATTGACTCAAGAACTAAAGCCTCTTGACCATTGCAAACATCGTCAATGGTCAGCATGGTGGCAAGATATGGCAACAGTGGATGATCAATTTTCGACGCCGAGGTCGCGGCAGCCATTTGACCGATATTTTGTTCCATACATAATTGAACCATACCAATATTATCATAATAAAAAGATATGACAATAATTTGTGTTTTATTCAAAATCAACATCGGCCTTTAAAATTTAACCACTCTTTATATAAAATAAATATATGTATATAAAAATGAGGCAGCAATATTCAAAAAAGTTTAATTTGTATCCAATATCCTCGGAGGTTGTTTTGCAAAGAGAGTTGGAAAGACAACATATTTTGGGGAAAGCCCAAATAAATAAAAATTTCATTTTAGTTGTGAACATTCACATCATGTTTTGGAGCCATCTTAATGTTCTTTTGTTTATATATTTGTAATAACGTATAGGACATCAACTGGGTCAACCAAAAAATTTAAAATGAATGACTCAATCAGAGATAAAGGGTGATTCATCGTGAGGTTAGATTTATATTGTAAAATAAAACACATAAATTTGAAAGTGAACATACATTTTTTTATTATCGGTTAAAATAACTATTTGTGGCATTTACTGATGTAATGACGCTGTTGTAATGTGAGTTGTTAAGTATCGATGAATCACTCGATACTTTCGTTTTAGATGAGTGCCAAAACTAATCTATATAAATATGTATTCATATATGAAATTATATATAATAACATAATAACTCATTTAAAAAAACTTTATGTACCGTTTAAAATGAGGCTAGTAAAAATCGATTAGTTTGACCAAAATCCAAAAAAATATCAATCGGCAGTAGCAGACCGCTGAAGACAGTAGCAGACTCGGAAAGAGATCATGAAAATCGCCCTGGGAAAGATATTTACAATTCATGTCATCTGTATTCTCATCACGCAGATGTCTCCTTCAGTAAAAGTAAGATTTCCAAAGTAACAAAAGATTTTCCAACGAGTTTCTGACTCCTATTCCAGGCTGCGAGGTTTAAGGTAACAAATATCACTACTCAACAAAATGAAAAAAATTTCATGTACTCCGGATGCGATAATTTTTTCTGTGTAGATAACCTTGACATGAGCTCGAAAAACGCAATAAAATTTTTTTTTTTCGTTTGGTTTTTTTTTTATTTTTTTTTTTTTAAATTTTAAAATTTTTTTTTGGTTAATTTGTTTCGTCCGGCATAACTCGGGAACCACTAGCCCGATTTAATTGAATTAAATTTTAAAAAAATTAAAATTACAATTCCCTTAATCTGTTCATATATTGTTTTCCTATACAAGCAACAGTTTCCAAGTTAAAAATGAATATATAAAGGAAAAAACTTATTTTTTGCCTAAAAATTAAATTTTTTTTTTTTAAAAATCCATAAAAAATCCAAAATGAAAAAAAAATGTCAAATCTTATTACTTTTACGTAAAGTCACATAACCTATGAGCAAAATGAGACAAAGATCATGAAAATCGATGCACGCGTTTCGCTTTTATTCGCAATTGAGTAAAGGTATGAATTTCAAAAATTTAAAATTTTTTTTTTGGTTAATTTGTTTCGTCCGGCATAACTCGGGAACCACTAGCCCGATTTAATTGAATTAAATTTTAAAAAATTTAAAATTACAATTCCCTTAATCTGTTCATATATTGTTTTCCTATACAAGCAACAGTTTTCAAGTTAAAAATGAATATATAAAGGAAAAAACTTATTTTTTGCCTAAAGATTTAAATTTTTTTTTTTTTAAAAATCCATAAAAAATCCAAAATGAAAAAAAATGTCAAATCTTATTACTTTTACGTAAAGTCACATAACCTATGAGCAAAATGAGACAAAGATCATGAAAATCGATGCACGCGTTTCGCTTTTATTCGCAATTGAGTAAAGGTATGAATTTCAAAAATTTGCTCGACATATGCACAACTTTGTCTATGGTAAGGTTTTTTCTTTTTTATTACAAAAAAAATTAAAACTTTTGGGTGACAAAAATATATGACTTTAAATTAAAAAACAATTCGATATATGTACAAGAAATTATCCTAAGGATATCAACATTAATTAATTATAAAAAAGTTTAAAAAAAAAATATCTAAACACAAAAATAAAAACCTTCAAATTAAAAATAATTATGTGCTTTTGTCTTTCTTTTATATTGTTGTGGGTCTGTTTCTCTTATCAGGAACCAGATATAGTCCCCCATCATAGCTTCGTTCCAAAATCCTTGGTATCGGTGCTCAATTTCTTTCATTTGCTGATGAAAACGCTCACCATGCTCGTCACTCACAACGCCCAGGTTGTCCGGAAAGAAGTCCAAGTGCGAGTGTAGAAAATGTATCTTCAGCGACATATTTGCTCTAATTTTTTTATAATTTTGGAGTAGTTGTTCGACGATCTCTCTGTAATTTGAGCTTTTGTTGTTTCCAAGAAATCCGGAAACAATTTGCCGAAATGAGTTCCAAGCTGCAGCTTCATTTGGTGATAAAATGTGCTCAAACTGTTGGTCTTGCAACAACTTTTTAATTTGCGGACCGTCGAAAACGCCTTCCTTAATCTTTGCCGATGAAAGCTATCTTTGTTGATAGCTTTCACGAAGTTTTTTATGAGTCCGAGCTTTATGTGAAGAGGTGGGAGAAAAACATTTTCCTTTTTTATGAGTGGTGTATATTTCACGTTGTCGCTGCCGGGGATGAAGTTAACTCTTTCTGTCCAACTCCTCCTGGTGTAATGATGTTGACGATCGCGGCTGTCCCAAAGGCAGAGAAAACAACAGTACTTTGTGAATCGACCTTGTAATCCACAAAGGATACCGATAACCTTAAGGTCGGCACAAACTTTCCAATCGTGCCTCTCATAGTTAAGGCACTTTAGTAGATTGTCCATGACTTCGTATGTTTCCTTGGTGTCAACGGCATGAGCAATTGGAATCGAAGGTTTCTCGTTGCCGTTGTGCAGTAAAATTGCTTTAAGGCTCTGCTTGTTGCTGGCATGATGATTCTCGGCTGTCGTCTGAAAGAATTTCAATAATAAGTTATATATGTTCTTGAATTTCGTAATCTACACTTACCTTGAGTCAGCTAGCTGTACGTAGCACCTTGGACATAGAGCACTTGGTGTCCACCGCTCATCTATGTTTGAGACCTTTAAATTGAAGCTCTCTTCAAATGAATCTCTCAATTTAGGTGAAAAACAACGCTTGTTTTTTCAGAAACGTATTCTCCGCACATGTAACAAAAATTACTTGGATTGGTATTGCATTCAAATCCTCGCGAACGTTTGCTCATTTTAACTATCGCGTTCGTCGACACTTGTTGAATGAGTAAAATCGATCAATGAAGACCTATTTATACTGTGTATTGTTTAGTATTTTACTGACAGGTACTTATAAATGGGTGTATATTTTTTTACGGTGGCTACATACCTGTTTCACCATGTGTGAGTCTTAAATTTTCCGAATAATGACCACCCTTAAATGTGGGTTGCATTTCTGTAAAAAAATAATACAGGTAGCCAACGGAAAACCCAAATAATTAAAAAAGTCCCCTTTCCTTTTTTCCTTTTAATTGTCCACGCACATTTATTAGCGTTTATTACTTTGCTTACGCAATCATAAAAATTAAATAACCCTTTGTTTATTCCGTTTTGTTAATTCTGAGAATCAAAAAAAAAAAAAGAAAAAACCTTACCATAGACAAAGTTGTGCATATGTCGAGCAAATTTTTGAAATTCATACCTTTACTCAATTGCGAATAAAAGCGAAACGCGTGCATCGATTTTCATGATCTTTGTCTCATTTTGCTCATATGTGACTTTACGTAAAAGTAATAAGATTTGACATTTTTTTTCATTTTGGATTTTTTATGGATTTAAAAAAAAAAAAAATTTTAAATTTTTAGGCAAAAAATAAGTTTTTTCCTTTATATATTCATTTTTAACTTGGAAACTGTTGCTTGTATAGGAAAACAATATATGAACAGATTAAGGGAATTGTAATTTTAAATTTTTTAAAATTTAATTCAATTAAATCGGGCTAGTGGTTCCCGAGTTATGCCGGACGAAACAATTAACCAAAAAAAAATTTTTTTAAATTTTTGAAATTCATACTTTTACTCAATTGCGAATAAAAGCGAAACGCTTGCATCGATTTTCATGATCTTTGTCTCATTTTGCTCATAGGTTATGTGACTTTACGTAAAAGTAATAAGATTTGACATTTTTTTTCATTTTGGATTTTTTATGGATTTTTTTAAAAAAAAAAATTTAAATTTTTAGGCAAAAAATAAGTTTTTTCCTTTATATATTCATTTTTAACTTGGAAACTGTTGCTTGTATAGGAAAACAATATATGAACAGATTAAGGGAATTGTAATTTTAAATTTTTTAAAATTTAATTCAATTAAATCGGGCTAGTGGTTCCCGAGTTATGCCGGACGAAACAAATTAACCAAAAAAAAAATTTTAAAATTTAAAAAAAAAATAATAAAAAACAAGTAAGGAAAGGCTAAAGTCGGGCGGGGCCGACTATATAATACCCTACACCACTCCCTCGTATGTATCTCGCTTTGATTACTAAACCCACGTATTTCATGGAAGCAATTTTATGTAGTTCATAAAAATTATACAGTTACTATAAATTCATCTTTAGTCATATTTAACGTATATTGTACAGACAAATACAAATTATACAGTAGTGAAAGGATGAATCGGACCGACATTTTAAAAGGGGGCCGATAACAACATTTTGGGCCTGGTCCAAAACATGGGCCTGTATATTTCTCATTCACGGTAGGTATTCCTAGTTGAAAAATATCATGATCTGCAAAATTTGATGAAGATGTGATAAGATGTAGTTTCTAGAGCTGTAATAAATCAGAATGGTGCCCCATTTGGGTTATACCAAAGTATGGACATATGTGCATCTCTCAAACAAGTAAGGAAAGGCTAAAGACGGACGGACTTTCTATCACATTACAATTCAATTCGGTAAAAAATTGAAATCGGGAAGGATTTTTGCATCCAGTAAATGTATGTGTTTGACAAAAAATGTTAAATCGGAAAGGACATTTGAATGGGGGTATATTGAAACCTGGAACGTTTATTGGTGAAATATAATATGTAAAGTTTGGCCAAAATCGGTTAAATATTCCGGAGCGACATATGTATGGGGGCTATATCTAAATCTGAACCAATCTTACCCAATTTTTGCATACGTGTTTCTAGTTGGATTATAAGATGTTCTGCAAAATTTAAAGAAATTCGGGTACAATATGTCGTTTCTAGAGCGGAAAATGTTAAATCGGGAGCGACATATGTATGGGGGCTATATCTTAATCTGAACCGATCTTACCCAATTTTTGCATACGTGTTTCTAGTTCAATTATAAGATGTTCTGCAAAATTTAAAGAAAATCGGGTACAATATGTGGAATTTAGAGCGGAAAATGTCAAATCGGGAGCGACATTTGTATGGGGGCTATATCTAAATCTGAACCGATCTTACCCAATTTTTGCATACGTGTTTCTAGTTCGATTATAAGATGTTCTGCAAAATTTAAAGAAAATCGGGTACAATATGTCGTTTCTAGAGCGGAAAATGTTAAATCGGGAGCGACATATGTATGGGGGCTATATCTAAATCTGAACCGATCTTACCCAATTTTTGCATACGTGTTTCTAGTTCGATTATAAGATGTTCTGCAAAATTTAAAGAAAATCGGGTACAATATGTCGTTTCTATAGCGGAAAATGTCAAATCGGGAGCGACATATGTATGGGGGCTATATCTAAATCTGAACCGATCTTACCCAATTTTTGCATACGTGTTTCTAGTTCGATTATAAGATGTTCTGCAAAATTTAAAGAAAATCGGGTATAATATGTCGTTTCTAGAGCGGAAAATGTTAAATCTGGAGCGACATATGTATGGGAGCTATATCTAAATCTGAACCGATCTTACCCAATTTTTGCATACGTGTTTCTAGTTCGATTATAAGATGTTCTGCAAAATTTAAAGAAAATCGGGTACAATATGTCGTTTCTAGAGCGGAAAATGTTAAATCGGGAGCGACATATGTATGGGGGCTATATCTAAATCTGAACCGATCTTACCCAATTTTTGCATACGTGTTTCTAGTTCGATTATAAGATGTTCTGCGAAATTTAAAGCAAATCGGGTACAATATGTCGTTTCTAGAGCGGAAAATGTCAAATCGGGAGCGACATATGTATGGGGACTATATCTAAATCTGAACCGATCTTACCCAATTTTTGCATACGTGTTTCTAGTTGGATTATAAGATGTTCTGCCAAATTTAAAGAAAATCGGGTACAATATGTGGTTTCTAGAGCGGAGAAAGTGAAAAAGGGAGCGACATTTGTATGGGGGCTATATCTAAATCTGAACCGATCTTATCCAATTTCAGCATAGATGTTTCTAGTTGGATTATAAGATGTTGTACCAAATGTAAAGAAAATCGGGTACAATATGTGGTTTCTAAAGTGGAAAATGTCAAATCGGGAGCGACATTTGTATGGGGGCTATATCTAAATCTGAACCGATTTCCTCCAAATTCAATACCAATGGTCCTTGGCCAGAAAAAATAACTTCAGCTAAGTTTCATGACAATCGGACAACAATTGCGACCTGTAGAGTGCGAACAAGCTTAGATGGACAGCAGACGGACGGACGGACGGACGGACGGACGGACGGACGGACGGACAGACGGACAGACAGACATCGTTAAATCGACTCAGCTGGTGATTCTAAGCCGATCGGTATACTTAAAGGTGGGTCTAGCTCGATTATTTCTTGGTGTTACAAACATTTGGCGCGAAACTAACTTATAATACCCTAGACCACGTAGTGGTGTAGGGTATAAAAAACCAAACGAAAAAAAAATTTTTTATTGCGTTTTTCGAGCTCATGTCAAGGTTATCTACACAGAAAAAATTATCGCATCCCGAGTACATTTTGACTGTTGACTAGTGTATTCAGTGCAGGGATTTGAACAAAAGTCTGGGTGAATTCAAGACGTGCTCCCTGAAAGCCGTGAAGAGAGACGTGGTCGAACTGAATGTACATTTCGGAATAGTCGTGAAGCCTGTGAAGAATATATCGGTGAGTTTTTTTGCTACATTACCCGGTTAATACCTAAATCAACTACATGCTTCGTTTGTAGTTCATGCTTCGTCTGAAGAATCGTGGTGATCTATCCAAAAACGCCCTTTTTCAATATAAAGTGGACTTGTGCGAATTCTTACGCTCTCATCGCCGTAAACCATTGGCCGATCTATTTTACACCATCTTCGATTTGAAGAAATATTCGAATTTAAATCACAGCTGCCCTTACAATGTGAGTACTACTTGGTCGCATTCAATCGTCTATTTTATTCGGGTAATTTCCTTCCCCCCCCACCACCACTAGCATGACATCATTGTTAGCCGCTGTCGCTTGAACACTAATTTCCTGAATCTCCTGGCAGTTACTAGCGGGGAATACACCATCCACACAAATTGGATTGTGTACGATCAGCCCATAGCAGATGCCGACATTTCGATCAGGGTTGATTGAAAACGCTCGTTCTTGCTTGACTTTTATTTTAGTTTGAATCGCACTTGTGTCACTCCGCTGAAATTTTCGTTTTGGTTGTTTCACAATAATCCATGATCGAAACACTTTCATTGAGCCGTGACAGATCAATAAGTGGCTTGGTTTATATATGTATGTATGTGGAAATGCGTGTTGTAATTAAATGTAACGTTTATATAAATAAATGTTGGCGAACAATTTGTATCTCCTAATGGTTCTAGATTTATTTTAGCATAAATCATGTGCAACAGATACGGCCTCGGTCCATATAAAGCAAAACATTTTCGGGTATCATTATTAAAAGTTTTTTGGATTTAACGATTTCTGACTGTCCACATTTAGATGCTTTGTTTGATATAAGCTGGGGTCGGCGAAACAAAGACTCGATAATTAATTGGAATACATGAAGGTTTGAAAAACTGTCATTATTATTTATACCAAAATAAAAATATTGTTTTAAATTATTATGATTTATATCAATTTCTTTATCTATTTTATATGTTTAACTAATCGCGCTTTATCATTATATATGATAATCAAGTTCAATCCTATATTAATGTTTTATTTGATAAAAAACAAGGTACGACAAATTTTAAAAAAGTCGTTACACTTGAAACGGATGATATATGAAACTAGAGACAAAATGGATCCAATTTTCGTTTTTAGTTTTTCATTTCCTCATGCTGTTGCCCCTTCACAAATTTTTCAAAAATTAATTTAAATACTTATTCGCACCCTACGATAATGGTACTTAAAGGAGAGTATCTGTAAAAAAACAATTCAAATAGCATACTTCTATCTCCATTAGTTCAGCATTAGCAACCATTTCAAGTTTACCCCGTAGATTAGTTAGTTTATTCATATTTTACTTTTTAAGAGGGAAAAATTGAAACGGTTGTTAATGCTAAACTAATGCAGATAGAAGCTTGCAAATTGAAATATTTTTAGCACATTTTCTCTTCTTTAATTTGGCACTAACACCGGTATTATTGGGTGTTAATAAGTATTTAAAATATTTTTTGAAACATTTTATCCTTTGGAACTTTGTAGCCCTTTTTAGAGCCAACAGGATGAAGAAATGAAAAACAAAAATGCGAATTAACTCCATTTCACCAATTAGAGGGATGTACACACCGAATTTCGTCATTCTAGCTGTAGTTCTTCAGTTGGTACTCCTTCTATCCCTCTGTACCCATTGTATCCCTTGAAAGTACGAATTTGGAAAAAACCTTTTATTTTTTGTGTCTACGCAGTCTACTCCGAATTGCATGACTCTAGCTGCGGTCATATGGTTGGTACTATTTGTATCCCCTTTTTCCATTTTAACCCCAAAAAATACGAATCTGGAAAATTTATTTTACGTGTGTACCCAATTAGAGGAATGTATACACCGAATTTCATTATTCTAGGTGCAGCCGTTTGGTTGGTACCATGTTTATCCCTATTTTCCCATTTTACCCCTTTTTATCTTTGTTTGCCCCATTTCACCCCCTACGAATAAAAATCACTTTATGGTGCACGTTTTTGTTATAAGGGGAATGCACATACTCAATATCATGTAAGTACAAGCAGACATATTGAAAAACAAGTAAGGAAAGGCTAAAGTCGGACGGGCCGACTATATAATACCCTACACCACTCCCTGTGTATATACCTCGCTTTTATTACTAAACCTAGGTGTTTTATGGGAGCAATTTTATTATTAAATTCATCTTTAATCATATTTAGCGAATATGGTAAATGATAAGATAATTGATCCAATTTTCTGACAGACAAATACAAATTATAAAGTAGTAATTGGACGAATCACACCGACATTTGAAACGGCCTATGACAACACTTGGGCCTGGTTCAAAACATGGGCCTATATATTTCTCATTCACGGTAGGTATTCCTATTTGAAATATATCATGATCCAATGTAAGACGTAGTTTCCAGAGCTGTAATAGAGTAGAATGTGGGCACCATTTGGATTATTCCAAAGTATGGACATATGGGCATCTCCGAATTCAATTCGGTAAAAAAGTGAAATCGGGAAGGATTTTTGAATCATGTAAATGTATGTGTTTGACAAAAAATGTTAAATCGGAAAGGACATTTGTATGGGGTTATATTGAAACCTTGAACGATGTGACCCGCATGTCTGTTTATTGGTGAAATATAGTATGTAAAATTTGGCCAAAATCGGTTAAACATTCGGGAGCAACATTTGTATTGGGGCTATATCTAAATCTGAATCGATCTTACCCACTTTTACCATAGGTGTTTTTAGTTGGATTATAAGATGTTGCGCCAATTTTAAAGAAAAACGGGTACAATATGTGGATTTTAGAGCGGAAAAAGTCAAATCGGGAGCGACATTTGTATGGGGGCTATATCTAAATCTGAACCGATCTAACCCACTTTCACCATAGGTGTTTTAAGTTAGATTATAAGATGTTGTGCCAATTTTAAAGAAAAACGGGTACTATATATGCTTTATAGGGCGGAAAAAGTCAAATCGGGAGCCACATTTGTATGGGGGCTATATCTAAATCAAAACCGATTTCCTCCAAATTCAATACGGATGGTCCTTGGCCAGAAAAAATAACTTCTACCAAGTTTCATGACAGTCGGACAACAATTGCGACCTGTAGAGTGCGAACAAGCTTAGATGGACAGCAGACAGACGGACGGACGGACGGACGGACGGACAGGCAGACATCGTTAAATCGACTCAGGTGGTGATTCTAAGCCGATCGGTATACTTAAAGGTGGGTCTAGCTCGATTATTTCTTGGTGTTACAAGCATTTGGCGCGAAACTAACTTATAATACCCTAGTCTTCGAAGTGGTGTAGGGTATAAATACTCTGAAATATTAGGTGTTATTATGGGTATTTTAGTCCTTGTGAGGGAAATTTTTTCCCTTTGGGCCGATTTCGCCCAGTTTCAATCCCAACCGATCTACGACTATAAGACGCATTTATGGAAAATTTAGACGTCCTATCTCCTTTCGTTTAGATGCTAGCGAGCTTTCAACAGACAGACGGATGGAAGGACGGACGGACATAGCTAGATCGTCTTAGAATTTTATGACGATCAAGAATATATATAATTTATGTCGATATTTCAAGGTGTTACAAACGGAAGGACAAAGTTAGTATACCCCCATCCTGGAGGTGAGGGTATAAAAAGGCGTAAAGTTCGGACTCACCGAATCTTGGAGTGAATTCCACATGGAGTGGATTCCACAGTATTACCGGAAGATTGGAGGACGTTGACTTTGCGTAGAAGCACAGTATTACTATGTTATGAAAGTTATGATATTTTTTTGCATATTTAAATACCGCTTGTGTGGAGAGAGCAACAAAATCTTTAGGCAGCGTAATATCCTTGCCTACCAAAATATTACTTCAAGTGAATTGAATTTAAATTAGTGAATTGTTTCTTAATGTGTATGGAAAAATATTAATAAAATTAAATATTTTCATAAACATTTCATACTCGATAAAATGAAATGTTTAAATTAGTGAAACTTAGTTTCATAATAGAATAAAGGAAAATCTCATTATATTAAATAAATAGTTCTTAAAGATTATGAAATATGTCATAATAAACGGTTCATAACCTACAAATAGATTTTTAGTGTGTCGACTTTGTACGCCTAAATACTACACTACTAGCAATTCTCATTTCTCCTATGTTATTTTTTTTTTTTTTTTTTTTTTTTTTATTATTATTAAGTCTATAGATACAAATATCCTTACAGACTAAAAACATATACATATATACACTTAGATACTACAAATTAAGTATTTAAATACAAGATAATTTTTCTTTTAATAGAGTTTTTGTTTTCTGATAATTCAATAATGTGATAGAATTTATTAAATTGAACAAACAGGCGGCGCAAAGGATCATTATCGGCATAGTTTGAACGGAAATAATTATAGTGGATCAACTGAAAATATCTAGTTGGTCTTGTCGGAATATTTATCATCATTCTACTCAGAATAAGCTCGGAATGGATGTTGCCCTGGATAACATTCATAAGAAAAGTAATGTTCAACATAGTACGTCGACTCTTCAAAGAAGGCAACTTTATAAGGCCAAGCCTAAGTTCATATGAAGGCAGTGTACGGAAGTTCCATCCTCTCCCACGCAGACAAAATAAAAGGAATTGTTTCTGGACAGATTCCAAAAGATTACTATGAATAGTATAGGATGGGTCCCATATTACTGAACCATATTCAAGAATGCACCTAACCAAAGAGGTATATAAGTGTTTAGTGACAGAAGGATCGGAAAACTCCTTACTCCAACGTTTCATAAAGCCAAGAGCACCATAAGCTTTGTTTACTACCATAGAAATGTGAGACCTGAAGTTCAAACGTTGATCCAGTAGAATTCCAAGATCCAAAAAGGAAACTACAGACTCGAGTTTATGATCACCAAAAAAATAATTAGTTTCTAAATTTCTAGCTCTAGAAAATGACATATGTTTGCATTTCAACATATTTAGTTCCATTAAATTAATTTTACACCACTCTGACATAAGTATGTACCCTAAATTAGGTCAAAGACATATCCATTGCAAAGGTTATGACAATGATGGTCGACTGGTCAGTGAACCAATTTCCATCAACTAGAACATGTCAGGCCATTTTTTTACTTTTTGTTTATATTGGAAACATCAGTAGAAATTAGTAAAATCTATTAAAATATTCATAAATATATTATGAAAAAACTTGTATGACAAAAGTTATTGAACGAAGAACTGTATTTCAAAGTTTTCAAGAAATGTTTCAGAAATTCTACGACACTTTTCATTGATCTGTCCTTTATGAAACATATTGGCGCAATTTTGTGTTGCGGCCCAAGGACGAAGCACATCGGTTCAAATGTTGCTCTCTATTTGACTTTTTCCCCTCTATAAACCACATATTTTAACTGATTTTCTTCAAATTTGGCACAAATCGTTAAATTTCAACTGTGCTGAAAGTGGGTCAGATCGGTTCAGATTTAGATGTAGCTCCCATACAAATTTCGCTCGCCATTTAACTTTATCCGCTCTAGAAAACACATTTTAACCGATTTGCTTCAAATTTGCCATAACATCTTATATTTCAATTGAAACATTATGGCGAAAGTGCGTCAAGTCGGTTCAGATTTATATACAAGCCTCATAAATATGTCGCTCCCTTTTTACGCTCTAGAAACCATACATTAACCGATATTCTTGAAATTTGGCAGAACACATTATATTTCAACTAGAGAAGCCTATGGTGAAAGTGTGTCACATCTTTTCAGGATTTGGTATAACCCTCATACAAATGTCTTTCTCAATATGTACAGATTTTGATCTAATTTTGCAGCTGGAAACACACATTGTGAAAGTTGGTCGCATCGGTTCATGATATAATACTCATAAAAAATCGTTCCCGATGTCATTTTTTCCCCGAATTCAATTTTAATGGGGTAGAAAGTGGAAGGTATTACTTGTTTCGATTGAAAAATTAAGATTTATCATTTAATCTAGTCTTCTTTAACTATACATCACTTTTAATTGAAAATGAATCAAGAACAATTAGACGATCGTCAACTTTCGCCAACATTTATTTACATAGACATTACATTTAATTATTACACACAATTCGACAATAGTTATATCATATTTTACGAGAAATTTAATTCACATTGGATTATTGTTAGTCAAAAAAAAAAATAATAAATTTTCCCTGCCGTACAACACGTGGTATTTAAACTTAACCGTCAGCAGTTTCCGAATACCAGAACAACAGATTTAATTAATCTTAATAAAAATATCGGCATCTGCTATGGGCTGATCGTAGACAAACCAATTTGTTTGTATCGTGTATTCACCGGTAGTAATTGCCAGGACATTCAGGAAATTAGTGTTCAAACGACAGCGGCTAACAATGATGTCATGCTAATGGTGGTGGGGGAAAGGAAATTACCCGAAGAAAATAGACGATTGAATGCGACCAAGTAGTACTCACATTGTAAGGGCAGCTGTGATTTAAATTCGAATATTTCTTCAAATCGAAGATGGTGTAAAATAGATCGGCCAATGGTTTACGGCGATCTGAACGATCTGAACGTAAGAATTCGCACATGTCTATCTTATATTGAAACAGAGCGTTTTTGGATAGATCACCACGCTTCTTCAGACGAAGCACGAACTACTTGCGAAGTTTGATATTATGGGGATAACAGGTTTAGGAATTATCTGAGTAGCGTAGCAAGAAACTCACCGTTGAATTATTGATTGGTTTCGTGACAAATGCGAAATGTACATTCAGCTCGACCACGTCTCTCTTGACGGCTTTCAGGGAGCACGTCTTGAATTCACCCAGACTCTCGTTCAAAGCCCTACACTGAATATTTGTTACCTTGAACCTCGAGGCCTTGAAGAGGAGTAATTTAGCGTTATAGGACGATGCTTTGTTACTTTGTAAATTATACTTTTACGGCGGGAGCCATCTGCATGATGAGAATACAGATGACAAGAATAGTAAATATTTTTCCCGGGGCGATCATCATGCGCTCTGTCCGAGTATGTACTGTCTGAGGCGATTCTATTTGTTTGTTTGGCCGCTTAGCCCATCCTATGGAATTGATTTTAAAACTCTGTACAATTTAATTGATTTTGAGTTATTTATAATTTTTGTTTACTACTACCATCCAGCAAAGCGTATAATCTAGGGTTTGCTTCCCGGGATTTCCCGCGGGAAAATTCCCGGGAATTCACACATTTTTCATTTCCCGTATCCCGGGAAATTCGTACGGGAATCCCGCGGGAATTCAGTAGAAATGTTTACATATTTCTGCGCATATTTTTTTCATCATTTCCACAATAAAATTAAAAGTGTTGTATAAAAACTTAGATCACATCGCTTTTAATCAGGTATGTCAAATATTGAAGATGGATGACAAAATATTTTAAGCTGCGTTCGGATGTAGGTTCAAAATACACTTTTTCGGATTTTCCTGTCAACTTGAAACTTGTTTGAATTGATCTCACGCTTGCGCTGTATTATATGAATATTTATTTATTTTACTTTAATAAAATGTGTTTCATTGAAAAAAATAGGTTTAACTCATGGTAAACACTATGTTGACGATTTCCCGTGCTGTCCCGGGATCCTGGGAAATTGAAAAAATAATTCCCGTTTCCCGGGAATTAAAAAGTACGGGAAAATGCAAACCCTAGTATAATCACGGCAATGATTGACATATTTAGCTGCAAACACGCTTTGGTGTGCACTAAGGTGCAAATGACCATGAATATGTGCAAGACAGGATATATATCTCACGATAATGGGAAATGACTAAGCATGGGAAACAAATTTTCACTGAAAAGAACAGAAAATACACCCTACAGCCACTAAAAAACTTATATATTTTCCAACTAAATACTCGACTAAAATCACATGAGTACTTTTACAGTTTTGCCTATATCTCAGAAACTATGAAAAGTCAAATCTAAAATCTACAGAGTGTTTAGAACACAAGTGTAGCTATTTGCTGAAAAAATCGGAGTTTTTTCTACATTTGTTTAAAAAAATAGGGGGGCTTTTCTTTAAGCCATGACATTACAAGCTGCGATACAAAAACGTTAATAAAAATTTAGTTTTTTTGCTCATAATAAACAAATATTTTTCACATTGTCGCCAACTTCAACATAAATACCTGTATCAAAACAAATTTTCAAAAAAATTATTTTGTGTTGACATTTTTTGACCTAGCCTCGATAACCATAAACTTGACGTACACTGGATAATTATCCAGGCTAAGTCCGTCATTTTTATCATAAAATTATTTTTAAAATTTGTTTTCATACACATTGCTGATATTTTTGTTGGCGGAGATTTAAAAAAAATTGTTTTTATTTTGAATGAAATTTTAACACTTTTTTAGATTTTTGTTATCGCAGCTAAGTTATCCAGTCTTAAAGAAAAACAGCCCTAATATCAAAAAATATTTTTATAAGTATCTATTCGATTTTGGCGAAATTTGCATTTCTGCTGCAAAAATGTCAGAACAAAAATTATGACTGGTTAAGTAACCCCCATTTTATAAAATACGTCGCACGGTTGCCGCAGTTTTCAAAATTTTTCAAACAAAAAAATCGTCTAATATAATATCTTGTAATACCAAACAAATTCACCAAAACTCATCAAAATCGGAAGACGTTCGAAAATTTCTCCTTGCGTGGAATTCCTCCTGCGTTTTCTAGAGCAGAATGGAACCCTATATATAAATCTAAACCGATTTGGAAAAAAATCAAATTCAAATAAAAATTTGTATGGGAGCTATAACAAATCTGAATCGATCTCACCCACTTTCACCATAGATGTTTCTAGTTGTAAAGTAAAGCCAAATTTGAGAAAAATCGGTTAATTTATGTAGTTTTTGGAGCAGAAAAGTCAAATGGGGAGTAATATTTGTATAGGATGTGTATATAAATATGAACCGATTTGACTCATTTTCACTAAATTTAAGGAAAATATGTCCAAATATATGTTTTCAAGAGTGGAACACGTCAAATCGGGAGCGATATATATACATACTGGAACTATATATAAATTTGATTTTAGTAGTTGCAATATAATGTATTGTGCCAAGTTTGATCAAAATCGATCGAATTATGTGGATTATAGAGCAGAAAAAGTCAAATTGGGAGTGATATATGTAGGGAGCTACATATGTAAATCTGAACCGATCTAAACCACTTTCACCACAGATGATTTTAGTTCTTCTATAAGGTGCTGCGCTAAATTTTAACAAAATCGGTTGAAATGTGTGCTTTATAGAGCAGAAACAATAAAATAGGGAGCAACATTAGTATGGATGATACATCTAAATCTGAACCGATCTTACCCATTTTCACCATAGTTGTTTCTTGTTGAATTATAAGATGTTGTACCAAATTTAAAGAAAATCGGGTGCAATATGTGGTTTCTAGAGCTGAAAAAGTCAAATCGGGAACGACATTTGTATGGGGCTATATCTAAATCTGAACCGATTTACTTATGTCAATTTTTGTTAAGATCGGACGATAATTGCGGCTTTGATTACAACAATAGATGGACAGACGGACATTGCTAATTGACTCAGAAAGTGATTCTAAGCCGATCTGTATAATAAACGATGGGTCTATATCGCTTCCTTTTGGGTGTTACAAAAAAATGCACAAATACATAATACCTTGGTGAAGGGTATAATAAAATTGTGTCCGATACCTAATATTTATACATTCCACAAGAGTATTATGTCTTTGGGTATTTGTTTGTAACACCCAAAAGGAAGCGAGATAGACCCATTGTTAATTATACCGATCGACTTAGAATCACGTTTTGAATCGATTTAGCAATGTCCGTCTGTCTGTCCGTCCATCTGTCTGCCTGTCCGTCTATTCTTGTAATCAAAGTACAGGTCGCAAATGAAGCCAGAACCAAATGAAACTTTGCACAACGATGTTTTTCTGGGCAAGGACGAACGCTATTTAATTTGAAGAAAATCGGTTCAGACTTAGATATCGCCCCAATACGAATTTCACTCCCGATTTGACTCTTTTCACTCTAGATACCACATATTTTGACTGATTTTCTTCAAATTACGCAAATATCTTATGTTTCCACTACAAACACCCGTGGTGCAAATGGGTCAGATCGCTTCAGATTTGTATCTGAATATATGTATATAAAGCTCTCATACAAATTTCGCTCCCGATTTGACGTTTTCCGCTCTAGAAACCACATATTTTCTGAGAATTTCTTCAAATTGAGCATAACACGTTATACTTGAACTGGAAGAACCTACAAATATTCTTCTCGATTTGATTTTTTTGTACCTTCTGGCATATTAATTCATGAAATCAAAACAAATGTTTTATACTAAAAATCCAAAAAGGGCTATAACTCTACATTCATCCATTGATTTTCTTGACTTGTTCTCTTCGATTAGATGCCAGCTACTAAAAACTAAAACAAACTATTCTGTTATCTAAAAAAATAAAAAAACATGATTAAAAAACTTTTAAGTCTGCAAAGAGGATAATAACTTCAATATTTATCCATAATTGAGCGTGTTTCGTCTTATTTACAGAAACATGCCCTTAATATTTGGTCTATATTTTGTTTGTGGGTATAAGACCGATCACCTGGTTAGATTAAGGTAATTTCGCTATTAACCAATTTGTATCTTTTTGTTCCGACAATGATCCAATTTTTATCAACTAAACTTCTCTAAAAACTTTTTATCGGTTTTTAGATGGAATTTATTCAACTTTCGTTTTATCAATATCTCTTTTATTATAAATCGCTTTATGCAGCGCGTCTACGCAGTAGATGCATGTAAAGCAGACAAATCTAAAAATAGTAAATTTGAAACAATTTCTTTATGTGATACTCCATCGTTGGTATCATTTTTATAATTTTATAACGGTGTTTTTCACGGTCTACTGATTTCCAGAATATTTTTAATTTTTGTTATGATTATTACGATTCTCACATCACAAATGTCATGAATTGAAACCATGACAGAAAAAGACTTTCGCATGCAATAGGTGGTACTATATCGTAAACAAAATTATTTTCCTCAAATCTATACTATATAATCTATACTATATATATATATAATCTATACTCTTCCACGTTGATTCTTTACCGCTCTCGAAGCTACGTACTATGAACACTTCGAAATATCTTCAGTGGAGCGGAACACATCGGCACATCGCTCCTCTCGTCCGTTCTAAAAGCCACATATTTTCAATGCAATATTATTCAAACACCCGATTTGAAAAAAACTTTAAATACGATTCTCAAAATGCTCAAAAAATTATAGGCTATGATTCTATGAGGGGATATGATACTTTTGGTACAATTCCATTCCCTTCTACAGAAGTTGTTGTAATTTTTTATTTAACTATTTTTTCCTGAGTTTAGAGTCTGAAACAAGTGTAACATTTGCACTGAATGCATCAACATTACGACCGAGATGTATTGCACCGACTTCACTTAATTGCAACAGTGCGTAAAGTTCGATGGCAACTTGCTTTCATAATCTGAAGTATGTTTAACACTTCGTGTGCTGGGCCACACTAGTGCAGCTGTATGTACTTGATACAAGTTTATGATTATCTTTTGCGAGAATGGGAATTCAAAATCGTAATAAGCCAAAGTGTGCGACTACAATTTTTGTATTTCTAAAAATAAATACTTAAATAAATTGCGTATTAAAATAAGTTCCACTTTCTTTTGTCCCAAATAAAATGGCACTTAGTTATGCGGAATTTCACAGGTTACTGCAAAAATTATCAGACACCACTATCGGCCGCCTGCTGATCTTGACCGAATATGCGTTGTTTGGTTGCTTGTAGACGTGATAATTGAAAGCGGCTTGAATTGGTCAGAATGAGCCTGCTCAAGATGGAATACCCTGCCCGCACGTGCATTTGTAACACCTGCTGTGAAAAATATTCACGGTTGAGAATCTGAGACGTGAAATAACAACAACAGCATGCCGAGAATCCCCACATATTCATTGAAATTGAAAATATTTCATGATAATTCGTATTTCAAACGTTGGCGGAATATAAAGCCTCAGCCAGTGTCGTTAAACTCTTCAAAACGTTGCACTCAGCACTTTTGTCAGCTAATAATCATAACAAACATGAACTAATGTACATTAGGGTGAGTTTCAAATCGGCACTAGCTTTGTTATTTATATGGCTTAAAATAAGTTCCTCCCTTAGAAAAATGGTAATGCAAAATTTTCGTAATTTTATAACCAAGTGAAGTTTAAATGGAACATTACAAAACATTTCCGGGGGAACTTCTTTTCTTCAAATCACCCCCAAATATGAATTTTTATTAAGGGTTCATAAAAACTCACCCTAATGTACACATGTCACAGTGTCTCAAACAAGGCATATTCTTCAAAAATAAATATTTTCGAGATGAAAGTACTACAAGCATTGCCATGGTATTATATGGGCCAGTTAGTATGATAGTGGTCTAAGTCACACTTTATCTGTTTTGCGACTTGCAATGCTTTATGTTTGAATAAATTAAACATTATTTTCCACCGAACCATGAAATTTTTTTCTTAGAGTATCCTACTACTATATCGATCATTGTATAGAAGGACTTAAATTTTGCTTAGCGCCAGAGTGCACACTGGTCCCAAATCCATTTTTTATGGCATAAAGTCGAAAAATAAAGATACAATCTTGTAATTTTGCACATTTGCTAGACATAACATACTTAAAAAATAAAATTGTGCCGATTGGACCACGCCCACTATCACCTCCCATATAAACTCAATATATAACCAACATAATTACCATCCTGTATTAGTACAGGGTGACCAAAAACCAAATTTTATGAAAGCTTAAAATAATGAAACTTATTACGCTTTGACGAATAATGTTCTTCTGAACATTATTACCAATGCAAAATATAATATACAAATATTCTACTTGACACTGCAATTTAAATAATTATTTCAGGAAATATTACAAATTGTCTACATGTGTACAGAAAAGTGAATGACGTTACATACCAATTTAAAGGTACTTGCAATACCTTTAAAATGAGATGTTGACGGGTCTCATACACAAATCTGATTCAGAGATATGATCACATATGTGTACTATGTCGAAGTTGTGCTAAAATAAAGTGGCAATTGTAGGAGTTTGCCGGGAAATGCTGACGAGATATTAATTCTACCATAAACTACACACTCAGACGAACACTTTACAGTTTGAGTCAAGTGGAGTCCTACTACATATAACTTTTGCTCCACGGCATTTATAGGTTATGCTCACTATGAATCGCAAAATTACAACACTTAAGAAAACTGACAAGACTACAGTAATCACAATATGTTAAATATAATTTTTCATTTCAATAATATAGTCACTTCATTACTTTATTTTTACGCGTTAATTTTAAGTATTTTGTATAACTGCTTTAGACCCGAATTAATCCCACTTGTTTCAACGGCAAACTTTAAATGCCTCTCCAATACATTTTCTTGATAGCTTAGAGTGTTGCCATTAAGAAAATATATACACATTTACCACTTTCCAATTTTAATTTTTTTTGAATTTCTGCCAAAAATATGGATTTGGGACCATAGTGGAATGGTAGGTACTAGAAGTTTGTGCCAATTGGACCCAGCCTCCACATTTGTTAATAATTGTAAAAACACGATCAAATATGAAGTCATGATGGATTTCTGGCATCGGTAAAGGAGTTATAAAGCATTTAATTTTAGCTAGGATAAATGTAGATCCAAACTAAGTTCTACATCAAACCGTTTTCGAGAAAGTCGCTAATTAAATTTTGGCGATTTTTCAAAAAATTCAATAATTTTCTTAAATCGCGAATTTTACAATTCCACAATCGTCTAGCACATTTTTTCATCGTACATTAAAAAGTACTAACTTCAATGGTTAACAAAATAGTTGTCATTTTAATTTTTTGCAATTTCCAAAATAACTGCAAAAATCGCAAATTTCAAAATTCCAAAAGTTGTGCTGATTTTAGCTCGGATATAAGTTCTATCTCATAACGGATCGAGATAGAACAATCCAGCACAACTTTTGTTTTGCAAAAAAAGAAACGAAATGAAAATCCCATCGATTTCTTGGAAAAAAGTTCTTTCGCAATATCTCGGTCAATTATCTATGTTTCAAAAAAAAAAACGTAGCACAATTCAGCACAACTTTTATTTTTTCGAAATTCTAAAATGGCGTTTTCAACATCTAGGTCATGTCCCAGATTGCTTTGGGCAACCTAAATAAATACTGTGGTTTTGGGAAGCGGAACAATAGGCAAACGGTATATTAAATATATATATTTTACATATATTTTTTGTTGTAACTCTTACTCAGGTTCGAGATCATTTGTTTTTGTTTTCTTACACAGAAAACAAAGTATTTAAAAAGAAGTGTGTGACATTTATTTGGTTCGGTTGGTAGCGGGACAGGCGATCGTTTCAAGGGACTCTACTCCCCCTTATCAATGCCCAGTGCACTGGGAAACAAAATGGACAATTTAGAAACTCAAAATGGCAAAAAAGTGTGATTTGAAAATCGCCGAATATTACTGCAAAACAAAATTAAAAACATAATCAAAATATAAAATATAAATGCAAACAAATAAGTTTATGGACATTTTTGGACTTAGCCATAAATTACATTTATACTGGACAGTTATCCAGACTTTTAAATTTTGGATATAACAGTTGTAAAATATTATTTTGTTTTTGTTTTGAATGCAAAAACTGTGGGAGGACTTAGCCCTCCCCAGCAGAAATCTATTGCTACGCCTATGACTTTTGACAGGAAGGCGAATGCAAAAATGGACACTGAAAAATCGATTCAGAAAACTATTCTAATAAACGATTGAGTGTGACAAACAAATTCGTAAAAACAAAGACTTAATACCCGGGTGGTGGGTATAAATACTGGATTTAGCGAGACTTTTCCCTAACTCTAGTTCTGGCCAATATTATTATATTATTTATTTCGCCTAGGAGCAATTTCCGGAATATGACAGCTACTACATTTTTAGAACTTCGTAGTCGATGAGGTCGTCATGTAGTTGTTCAATTAAAAATTATTAAAATACGTCAGGTGTGGGAGCCAAACTTTTCCAAGGTATACATTCTTATCGCAAAATATTACAAACAATTCTGTGCATATTTGTCACAACATCTCCAACAATATCAATTAAAAGGGCACTGAATGGATTCTGGTTTTGCGGATGCTCCCATACAAATTCCTCTTCCTATTTGAGTTACATTCTTGGCATTTGGTAATGTATCAACATTATGAATTCATATTATGGCTACGTTAGACTAGGTTATGGATAATTTATGTAACTATTTCTGTTTGTCTATTTGGGTCGGATGTGCCACTTTCTCTGATACACTTTCTTTGTACAGCGCCCAGTGATGATAGAGGTTTAACTTCACCATTCCATTGCACTCTCATACATGCACATATATTATGGAATATTTGGTTATGGAATTTCACAGAATATATTTTTAGAATTGCTTAAATGCAGACAGCAGACTCGCGTAAGGTTGCCAAGAATATCAGCCGAGATAAATGACTGGCATGTCATGCGTTACGTGATAATTCATCCTTTTTCAAAATGCTTTTCTTTGAGTCTGTCTGTACTTTAACAAAGCAAACAAAACAGAAGGAAGTTACATTTGCAAAACGTGAAGTTTACTTTTTTGCTTATTAAAGACGTGCTAATTTGTTTATTAAACAAATGTTATTTTATTCCATTTGTGACTGACTTAAGATTGAACTAATAAAGCGGCAAACCCCGACACGACACGAAGACTGATTCGGTCTGATACAAATGATTTTTTCAATGCATGCATGCATGCATGCATGATGGTTCTGTGAGAAAAATGCCCAGATAATTGCTGGATTTTTGTGGGTTTGTGTTACGGAAAGGTAGCAGAAGAAAGTATTGGGGTAAATGTGCGAACGTTCGCCAAGTCTCATGACACTGAACTATAGATTCGGTATGAACCGAACCCGATTATGAATAATGGGTGATACGAACAGTCTTTTATCTTCCAAATGGCGCTCTACTTTATAAAGGGCTGTTGACAGTTTGTCTGACATTTTCCATTTTTCTATAGGGTATCCAATTATTCGGACTTTTATAATTTGTAAACAAAGAATTTCCATTTAATCGAATAATGACGTCGAGAGTTATTCGATTAACCGATTAATCGAACAATTGTCCACTTAAATAAAACATAATTAATAAGAGTTATGTAGACACGGATAGTTCAACTATATATTGAACGTTTATTACGAATCTGTTTTTATTTAAAAATTGTAGTTTCATATTCGAAATTCAAAAGAAGTTGACAAAAATCGTAATTTCTTGTCAAAACAAAGAACCTTCCCTTAATAGAGCATGATATCAGAAGTTATCCATTGACTTTTTTCGAATATGGATCATGTCATTTATAACAGAACTGACTTTATTATCACGGTGTTAACCTCAATTTTGTTTGCTATTATCGCTTTTCTATGAATTTAATATTGTTTAAAATTTAACAAATTCCGACGCTATTGGTCAGTTTTTGTTATTTTTTAAATGATGTCGGATAATTCACTCCCGAGTTATTTTGTGGAGCATACATTTAAAAAATCGAAAAAATAGTGATTATTGGATTTTATATTTCATAGTTTACCCAAATGGACCAAACTGGCTATTCAAAATCAATTTATCACACACTGACGATGATTTCATTAGTTTTTTAAGCAAAACTTATAATATCGATTAATCGATTATTTGGGACAATTTATTCGAAATCATGATTTTTTCATTATTCGAACAAATATTTGACAAAAATTATTCGATTAATCGAATAAAATTTAATCGGTTGGATACCCTAATAGATATTATAAGTAATTTGAACATTTTAAAAAATGTTTCTTTTTTGAAATACACTTTTAAAAATTCCACGTTTGTTTTAAGAAGTTATCAAAAACTGAAGAAATATAAATATAAACTGTGTGTATTTCTAATGGTTGTAAAGAGTGGTTACATTTTAAGGGCCGATGTTGATTCTGAATAAAATACAAATTATTTAGGAAATTATTGTGATTTCTTTTTATTATGATAATATTGGTATGGTATAAATAATTATTCGAGTCTGGGAATTTTATGAATAAGTAAAAACCCATGAAATATGGGCGATATTGCCACGCCCCTTCTGGTACCTCTCACATCCATTCGGATTGTCAAAATCTCTTGCAATTTGATATGGGACCATGTCCCACGAACCTTCTAGTACCTTTCACCCAAATTATCCTGTTCTAAATTTAGCCGACTGAAGCTTACTTACTTGTTTTTATTTAAATTATCTCCCAAATTAAACTGTTTGGCATAGAAATGTTAAATTTGGATTACAACAAAATATATTTTTTGAAAATTAGAAAAGCCGCACTCAATATGGATGAAGTACTGATACTCAATAGTTCATATCACTATACAAATAAATGCCTCTGATCTCTAATTCTACAGCCCATTTATTAATATTCTTCTTGATATTTAACTTAAATATTATCGTACCATTAATGATAACTAAATACGAAACTAGTATTTTTGCCTCTCTCGCTTACAACTAGAAGTTATGGCAAAATTAGATATTTAATCAAAATGAATGTGTTGATTACACTGTCCGACAGTCCATATGACACATGAACCAGATGATATACATCTGAGACTATAGGTGCAATAGAGTTAATTGGCGTTTATAGTTTTTCATTTTCTCACCCTGTTGCCCATTGAAAGGACTACAAAGTTCCAAGGATACAATTTTTCAAAAATTATTTTTATTACTTATTCGCACCCTACGACACCGGTATAAAATCCAAATCAAAGAAGAGAATATAAGCTAGAAATACTTTAAATTCCAAGTTTCTATCTGTATTAGTTTAGTATTAACAACCATTTAAAAGTTTGTCTCATAAAAAAAAAACAAAACAAAATATGAATTAGCAAGAAAAACTAAGTGGTACTAGAAATAGACGTTAATGCTGAGCTAATACAGATAGAACAATGATATTTGAAGTATTTTTAATAGATATTATTCTGTGTAAATTGACACTAATACCGTTATCTTAGGGTGCGAACAAGTATGTAAAATAATTTTTTGAAAAATGTTGTCCTTTGGAATTTTCTAGTCCTGGATGAGGAAATGAAAAACTAAAAAACTCCAAGTATAGTTATTTTGCCTATAGTTTCATATGTATAGCACCCGGTTCAAGTGTAACGATTTTTTTTAAATGTCTTACGGTGTTATAAATGAATTAATTTGATATCTATTAATAAATAATAAAAATAATATGATTTCTATAGAGATTTTGGGTTTCTAATTCGTTTTTAATTAGATTTTAGACTTTCTTTTGTTTTCGATTTCACCGCATTTCGGTAGAAAATCGTCAACATGTTCAATATTAAAATATATTTCGAATCACTGTGGCCAATATCATCAAGTTCCCACGATAGTCAAAAATCAAATACACGTCGCTAAAAAGTGATAAGAGTGAAATGAACTCTAAATAAATGTAAACAAACCCGACTGTTAAGGTTAACTCAACAGTAGGGTGGACAGCGAAATGGGAACTGTTGAAAGAGATGTAGAAATATACTTTTACGAACATTTTATTAAAAGCGAAGCCACCTTTCACAGGGTGGAAATCATGAAAGTGGTAGTGTGCAGCCAAGTAATAAATGTCACCATGTCATTTGTAAATAAATTTGCATTCTACAAAATATAGATGCAAAATGGCCTTGAGCCAGGAGAATATCCCAGTTCATATCAAATATTGATTACTGGCCAGAATAGAACAAACGAAAAAAAACTAAAAAAAATATTTTTTAATTACCAATAGAACTGAATTAACTTTTATATCCTTTCACAGTTTTCTTCCTTGCTCGGTTCTTGAAATGCAGCAGCTTGTATTTTTGCGATCCACCCTAGTGGACTGTGATAATAAATCGCTTACCTGTGCAACGTCTACACAAGCAAAATGAATTCAATTGAAACTTCCTTCTATGGGTGTTGGGGGGTGAGTCGAATGGTCAAAGACCCCCACTTAGTTCGGCAACTATTTTTAATTCAAGTGAATAATACGAGCGACGAAAGAAATCACTGACCTTCCCGCTGAATGATAGTATTGACAATTATATTGATGTGATTAACAAAATATTTCTTTTGAGTATTAATTTACATAAAGTCCGTTTACCTCCAGTTGTTACATTTTGATTGAATTTTTGCAAATATTGCACAGCTGTTAAAATCCCCTTAAAGGGGTTCACTGCACTTTCTGGGAGAGAGTGTGAAAATAATTGCGCGCCCAAAATAGCCAAGACGAAATTTAAAGAAAAGAAACAATTTCTGGTCTAAAAGGTAAATGGCCTTGTGTTGGCATGGCAGTATGTTATAGACAAAAACAAAACCCTTTCGATTGCGTTTTCTTTCAAACTCAACAGAATTGTGACTCAACAGGAGTTTCATGTTAAATCAAAAGTTTGTGTTAGAGGATTTTTATTTAATTCTAAAAACTGTGACTACAGGGTTGTCTCGGTTTTTATTTTGTTGTGTGAAAAATATTGAGATTTGTATGCAGGACAATTTAGTTTTTGAGAAAATATATCTCATTTTTTAAATTTTTAATGTATAGCTGCATATATCAGAGAGGTATCGAAAGTAGCTCCTGAGATGACTAAAACGAAACTAATTCTAAGTCGGTCAGTCTAGCTCGCTTCCTTTTTTATTTCTTTAGTTTCTTATTCTATACACATATAATGACAAATTTAGAAATATTCGTTAAGTGAACCTCCAAAATGGATTATTTCCACTCCCATTTGCCGCCAAACACTAATAAATCAAACGGTTTCGCCAATTAACTTATTATTGTCTCGTTTGACTCTATCTAGACTCCACAAATCTATTAATAAATATTTATCAAACAATCTTATTAATAAATATTGTATATCCGAATTAATGTTTTCATGGTAGACAAACTGAGCAACTTTTCCGAAAACAATTACCCAGCGAAATTTTGCGATAAAGATTTTGAAGATCAATCGGTTGTTAGATGATCTCAAGAGAAAATACATCACGCATGTAGATTGCAGACAAATTTGCATTTGTTTGTTTATTTTTTGAGTGCTTTAATAATTAATCATATCTGTGACGGATATGAAGAAAAAGTACTCCCGGAAAATTATTTTAATAATTTTGCTATAAATTTGTATTTAACATAAACACTAGTTAAGGTACATAATAACGTTAATAAAAAAGTTCATGAACATACATGAAAAAACGATTAAATATGCTCTTCCATTTTGATCTGCTGCAAACTAAATATATTTCCATTTGTTATGCTTCTTTACACATAACTGATTTATTCAGATTGGCTACAAAAGATTTTCGATTATTTTTAACAGTAGCGGAATTACAACAAATCGTTTATCCGTCTTATTAAATAAATTGCAATCCGTACTCAACTGAAGTAAAATATTTCACAAATTGTAAAGAAACACTCAATTTGAATAACTTTGTGAAATTTAAAGGTGACCAAAAATATTTTTAACATTTCTAAATACAATTTTTCAAAGGCAGTAAAATTACTTTCCTTCTTTTGAATGACACTGTGCAACAGTTACTAACTCCTGCGAAATGATACTACTTCTCATGTATGTGTTGAAAAAATTTTACAGATAAACATAATATCCCCCAGTTTTGCGTGCCTTTGAGTAGCATTTTATAAGATAACTGTAAGAATTTTTACTGATCGCGGCTATAATAGGGTTATGTCTTTGTGCATTTAAAAGAAAGCGTTCAAAAGAAAACGAGATAGATACATCGCTTATTATACAGATCGGCTCAGAAAGTGATTCTCTGAGTCGAATTAGCAATGTCAGTCTATTCTTGTAATCCATCTATTCTTGTAATCAAAGTATTGCCCGGCCCAAGGACGGCCGCTATTAAATTAGAAGCAAATCGGTTCAGATTGAGATATAGCCCTCATCAAAAGTCGCACCAGATTTGACTTTTTCAGCTATAGAATCCACACATTTTAACCGATTTTCTTCAAATTTAGCACAACACCTTATAAATATTTCAAACAGAGACGTATAGAGTGATAGTGGATCAGATCGGTTAAGATTTTTATAGCTCCCATACAAATTTCGCTCGTGATTTAAATTGTTCTGCTCTAAAAATCATATATTTTAACCGATGCTCTTCAAATTTGGCAAAGCACATTATATTTCAACTAGAAACACCTACGGTGAAAGTGGGCCACATATTTTTTTCAGGTTTTAATATAATTCTCATATAAATGTCCTTCCCCATTTACTTTTTCCTTTTAAACATACCTTTACATATTTTTATCTAATTGGCAAAATCAGTAATATTTTAGCTCGAAACATACTTTGTGAAAGTAAGTCACATCGGTTCATGATAAATGTTTTCCGATTTCACTTTTTCCCTGAATTCAATCATACAGTCGGTCTTGCATTCCTTCCACGGACTAGTTTCTGAAACAGCTGCGGTGACTTAGATTTGTCTAATATATTCTTGCAGTTGAGTACGATGATAAGCTTTAGAAAATCAGATATATATAGAAAACCTCAAATAGCATATCTATATATGGGTGATTCCAAAAAATTTCGTCACACACGCTAACCCGAGGATCTTCGATTTGTATAAAATTTGCCACATTGCTGCAAATTTTTTGACGTTAAATTTTTGCCATTATTCAGTTTAGTTTGTATTATATGATACGTCAAAGTTAGCAATTTACAGTGTTTCTAGAAATAGATACAGAAATAGCCCACAATTTTCTACAAAACCTGTTAAACTTTCATGATGGGATCGGTTAAAGGGGAGTGACACATCCTACATAAACTATATGTTAATGGATTTTTTTGTGATTTTAAATATTTGGAAATTATTGTTATCTTAATTTATAATTTATTTTCTATTTCTTATACGTAATGTAAATAATTATTTAATTAAATTTAAAATAACAAGTTCGACAGAATAATAAATATAATGAATGTATAAATAGTATCCCAGTTCAATTTGAATATAGAAATATTGACAATTACTTAATTTAAAATATTACATATGTAGTTTTGTAGTTACGTTTCACAAAACAGAATGTGTAACGTTATAAGCTAATAACGAGTGATTTTTTTGAGGTTAGGATTTTCATGCATTAGTATTTGACAGATCACGTGGGATTTCAGACATGGTGTCAAAGAGAAAGATGCTCAGTATGCTTTGACATTTCATCATGAATCGTCTTACAAACGAACAACGCTTGCAAATTATTGAATTTTATTATCAAAATGCGTGCTCTGTTAAGAAAGTTCATTGCGCGCTTCCATTTTATGGTCAGTTTAATCGACCCACTGAAGCGGCTATTCGGGCTATTGTGACTAAATTTCGCACCAAATTTACATTGTTGGACATTAAACCACCAACACGCTTACGTAGAGTGCGAACTGAAGAAAATATCGCAGCTGTATCGGCCAGTGTTAATGATGACCACCAATTTTCGATTCGTCGCCGTTCGCACCAATTGGGTCTCTGTTACTCAAAAACGTGGAAATGCCAAAATTGGACTAAGAGGATGGACCACCTAAGACGCAGCCGCGGTCAACATTTAAATGAAATTATCTTCAAAAAGTAAATGTCATGGACCAATCTAACGTTTCAAATAAAGAACCGATGAGATTTTGCAAATTTTATGCGTTTTTTAAAAAAAAAAAGTTATCAAGCTCTTAAAAAATCACCCTTTATAACATAAAACCGAATAACATCATACAATCGATACTGTACTCCTTATTGTTTAAGTTATATATACTTTTGCTGAATGAAGGCGGTAGAGACCTTAAAACAAATCTTAAAATACGACCTTTTTAACATAAACATTATCAATACTGGTCTGATTTCCTATTATTTTGAATATGTTCTGACCATTTCCCAAAACCATATTATGTTATGACTAGACAGCGGAATATATGCAATTGCATATTTTGATTGGATGGTTGTATCGAAATGGTAATAAAGGGTGATTTTTTAAGAGCTTGATAACTTTTTTTTAAAAAAAAACGCATAAAATTTGCAAAATCTCATCGGTTCTTTATTTGAAACGTTAGATTGGTCCATGACATTTACTTTTTGAAGATAATATCATTTAAATGTTGACCGCGGCTGCGTCTTAGGTGGTCCATCCGCTTAGTCCAATTTTGGCATTTCCACGTTTTTGAGTAACAGAGACCCAATTGGTGCGAACGGCGACGAATCGAAAATTGGTGGTCATCATTAACACTGGCCGATACAGCTGCGATATTTTCTTCAGTTCGCACTCTACGTAAGCGTGTTGGTGGTTTAATGTCCAACAATGTAAATTTGGTGCGAAATTTAGTCACAATAGCCCGAATAGCCGCTTCAGTGGGTCGATTAAACTGACCATAAAATGGAAGCGCGCAATGAACTTTCTTAACAGAGCACGCATTTTGATAATAAAATTCAATAATTTGCAAGCGTTGTTCGTTTGTAAGACGATTCATGATGAAATGTCAAAGCATACTGAGCATCTTTCTCTTTGACACCATGTCTGAAATCCCACGTGATCTGTCAAATACTAATGCATGAAAATCCTAACCTCAAAAAAATCACTCTTTACTACACAAATGTTTCTTATCAAAAATTAATTCGAAATATATAAACATTTATTTCAATATTTTGCATATTTTATGCAAAGTCCATATTTGCAGAAATCGATGATATGTTAAATATATGCAAAAATTTTAAATTTATAAATCGAAATATATTTTATATAATAAACCGTACTGATGTATTATAGCTAATTACTAGATTAGATATTATGGCTTAAAAATATAAAAAAAGGATGTGACGTTCTTGCACGAAATGAGTGATATCTTCCTAGCGCGATCTGGAGGGTAATTTTAAGATTTTGTCCTTTTTGGCCACTAATACTGAAACATACCACCATTTTTGGCAGTTTAAAAGTAATTAAAAAATCAATGCACTCTATTATACAATCAGGTAAAAATTAAAAGGAATAATATAGAATTTAACACAGGCTCGTGATGCATCACGTATATTAAAACTTAAGTTGTATATTTACTTACCAGGCAAACAAATACAAGACAGACCATGTAAAGGAAACGACTCTTTTCAGATAGCACCAAAGTGGGAATTACATTAGGAGTGGCATCACCAGCTTTTTAATCGTATTTCGAGGAACACAAAAATATTTGGGTATATTTATATCAGATACGATATGATGCTTTAAGATTTGTTTTTTACTAAAAACAACTAATTTTTGCAATAGGTGTATGAAATCTAAGGTCAATTTATTTTTCAAACAGCTCTGAGAAATTCGTATAGTGTATATTGCTTGGTGTGTTTCTTGTTACAAAAAATTATCATTTTTATACTCTGTAATTAGTTGAAAATTTAAATATATTGTTGTCTATCCAAAAATTTTGTAAAATAAATAAAGTTTTTCGGTTTTAAACTCATATTATAAATACATATTTTGTGAATATGCTATATTTTTTTTTTGCATATTCACTACATATGTCATTGCATATATTTTGCATAAAAAATGCATATTTTAGATATGCAGTCGGAATTCGATTTCTGGCATTAAAATTTGCCTAAATACCAAATGTGAGCTCAATCAGACTATAATTGAGTTTTGCATACAATTCCGCTGTCTAGTTATGACCATACAGAATCAATCAAATCTTACTTAATCACGGAAAACTAAACTGAATTCTTAAAAATTCACATTGTGATATAGGTCGTAAAGGGAAAATTCAAATTGTAATGGGAAGTCGTTCCTGGGAGCCAAACTCTAATTTTAATTTTTCTAAACTACTTGATGGTATCTTATATTATTTTTAAATAAAACATCAATCAGTTAACCGATTTGTTTGTAAAGAAATACCAAATGTGTTGCTGGGTACTATCGGACACCTAGACACTCATTCGTATTTTGCCGAATTGCCAGATTATGTATGTTCTCAGTAAACTTAATTATGTTATTTCGTTGTTGTCGTCCGGTGGACAACCTGCCGCCAATTTGGTCCATGTCCAACCCTATCCACATGACCAATTTAACGATTGTCGATTGTTGTGATGACAAGTCAGATTCAAATGAAAACAAGTGTTCTTTGAAGCAATTTTATAGAAAATACATTTCATTTTAATTGAAATAACACGAAACTACAAATTTCACATGAAAATGGTACACAAATGAGAGATAAGATAAATAGGTTGATCTGGAAAAAATATTTTTTTAGAGAATAGTTCTTTGTGTCAGGTAATTATTGTTGTTCCGTCTAATTTGGCCTTCCAAATATCTGAATTTCTAAAAATAGTGCAGTCAGCAATTTCTTTCACCTGTTACACCATTCATATATTAATTCTGTTCTATGGAATATAACAGAAATGTTGTCTACACCTTTTTAAGTTTATAATGAGAAAAATGAATTGATAATCTGAACGTTACAATATCATATATATTTTTGCATGCAAACTTTTAGCAAGCTTTTATGTTGAATCATGTTGGAATTTTTGAGATGCTTTGATATTATATCAATAACATTAGAATCATCTATGGTAAAATGTGTTCATGTTTCGGTATAGTTCCCATTATAATGTCCTTCCCGATTTGAATTTCCCGCTCTCGGAACTTCATATTTTAACCGATTTTGTTGGGGATAACATTTCGAACAACTTTTTTGCAAGTTGTTCAAAATAACTTGCTCAAATGTGGGAAATATGGAGATGAGATTAGAATGTGCTTCCTGCGGAAGTATTGCCAGTTTTTGCTTAGTAATTGAGTAAAATCAAAAAGAGAGAAAATTTGTGAGAAAGAAAATCCATTTATTAAATTTAAACTCGTTTTCCGATACGTTCTTCTAAAATACTGCAAATATTATTCTAAACAATATTCTGCGAAGGTAACTGATATTGTTTGGTAATCAAAGCTGTAAATCGATTTTCGACTAAACGACCAACTTTGTTCTTTTCGATTTTCAAAATCGATTAATCGAGACGGAATGTCGACTTGGTCGATTTTCCTTTTTTGACTTGAGCGCATTTCTAATAAAAAAATAAAGAATGGTGTATGAGTTTTTGATTCGTGTTGAAATGCAATTTTTTTTATGCATGCCCATGTACGGGGGATGGAGACTCAACTCAAAATTTAAAATATTGAATAAAGTTGACAAAAGCCAGGATTATTTTTTGGGGAAATTGGTCTGTACGCTAATACTTATATTGACAAAACCCACTTCAGAATCATTTTCATTGTCTGATATTTTCATTATCGGTACGTTTCTTTGGAGATTTGGAAGTTTGCTTCTTATGTATTTTCTGTAAATTTAATGCATGTCGTAATACTTCAACAATGAAGTGGTGGACCATGCACTGGGAACATCTTACATACTTTCTGTTGTTGATTTTTGTAAAATAATGCCAAACTTGGCTTGGAGGCATTTTTGAATTATTTCTTAATATATTGTCGCCTTTAAATAAGAACAAAATACCTGGAAAAGTTTCAAATAGCGGAATCAAAACCGAAGCGTACGCACACACAAATAACAGAATTTCAAAAGTCGAAAATTGGTATGACAAAATCGATTTTTGTCGAGTTACTAAAATACAAAATCGACTGCAAAAATTCGTATTTTGGAGTAAAAAATCGATTTTCGACTCAAGCCGAAGTCGACTTACCAAACACTAGTGCCTCGCTAGACTTCGCTGCAATCATGGAGTAGTAGCTTAACTCTTTATGCAGAAGCATTATGAAACGTTTGAAAATTATTTCAATTTGTCATTTTTATGAGTTTTGCATACTCTAATTACAAATTCGTTTGTAACATTTTTTTTCAGGTTTAAATATTTATTTATATATTTAAAATACAATACATTCTAATTTTTGGGTTCAGGGATTGAGCCGGGTAACTAAGACCATTGAAGCCGGCCACATTGCTGCAAATTTTTTGACGTTAATTTTTTGGCATTATTCAGTTTAGTTTGTATTATATGATTCGTCAAAGTTAGCAATTTACAGTGTTTCTAGAAATAGCCCACAATTTTCTATAGAACTTGTTAAAATTTCATGGGATCGGGATGGTTCTTGAGGCCCAAAAAATGAAAAAAATGTTGCGGTCCTTAATAGGTAGGTCACAAAACGATAAAGAGGAGTGTCACATCCTACATAAACTATATGTTAATGGATTTTTTTTTGTGATTTTAAATATAGAAATCTTCTTTGAGAAAATATATATTGAAATATATATTATTGTTGTCTTTATTTATAATTTATTTTCTATTTCTTATACGTTAATAATTATTTAATTAAATTTAAAAATAACAAGTTCGACAGAATAAAAAATACAATGAATGCATAAATAGTATCCCAGTTCAATTTGAATATAGAAATATTGTTTGAAAAATAAATTGGCTAGACTTCGCTGCAATCATGGAGTAGTAGCTTAACTCTTTATGAAACGTTTGAAAATTATTTCAATTTGTCATTTTTATGAGTTTTGCATACTCTGAAGCAAATTTGTTTGCATCAGTTTTTTTCAGGTTTAAATATTTATTTATATATTTAAAATACAATACATTCTAATTTTTGGGTTCAGGGATTGAGCCTGGTAACTAACACCATTGTAGCCGGCGCTCATATGTTTAATTATTTTGAACTTATTCTAAGTAAACTGTTTGCTTATAAAAAGTAAACATTTACTCAGAATGTGTAAAAGTTATCAGGTTTCTGAAAAATTGTCCCAGATTGAGTACGAATTTGAGAAAAAAATGAATTTAAATTACTTACGTAAAGAACACGTAACTAATTTCTTATCGGCATTTCATATAGTATTAGTTGAGTGATCGTTCTCCGTAGACGAACGTAAATAAGCTACAACAAGTAAGGAAAGGCTAAAGTCGGGCGGGGCCGACTATATGATATACTTCACTTTTTATCCGAATACAATTCAATTCGGTAAAAAAGTGAAAACTGGAAGAATTTTTGAATGTTTCCTAATCATAGGCTAATATGTATGACCTGACCCAATTTGTCATATCGAGAAGAATATTTGTATCGGAGCTATATCCAAATACGGAACGAAATTACCTTCACCATAGGTTCTTCATTTTCAACCTGGGTGTTTCTAGTGTTTCAAAATATAAAATATTTTGCTTACTTTGATTACAAGAATAGATGGACAGACAGACGGACATTGATAAATGGATTCAAAAAGTGATTCTAAGTCGATCGGTATAATTAACAATGGGTCTATCTCGCTTCCTTTTGAGTGTTCAAAACAAATGTACAAAGACATAATACTCTCGTGGAGATCCATAGATCCTTTGATATTCGTACTTTTCCAGTCAAAATGGGGAAAATGGATACTATTGGTAGCGGCCGAAACATCACAATTTATTTTAAAAATATCTTATATTAATTTTCCTACTGGAATTGCATTCTTTGGTGAAACCCTGAATTAGAGGCTAATCTGCCAGCAATACTTTGGAATACACTACGTGGTGGAGAGTATATAAGATTCGGCGCGGCCGAACTTAACGCAATTTTACTTCATTTAACTGAAAAATTAACAACGACTTTTTTCATATTTTGTTGTTGTTGTTAGAAAAATTGCGACTGGATCCTAAGATTCTAGGGTATTGCGTAAATGTGTTACACAATTACAAATAAATCGTTAATTAAGTACTCCTAACTCCATTCACCCGAAAACTGTTACTAGACCCAAACCATTCTGAGGCGACGATATCTCATGTATTTCCATCGAAAAATGACAAATAGTTAATTTTTCTGTGAACTTGTCTATTTTAATGTATAAAGAACTATTTCTTTTGCCAGAAACTTATTTATATTGACGTCACTTGGTACATTAGGCCGTATATTATTTGTACAGTTCCTCCTTCTCATTTATGATTTAAATGTGGTCTTCGTAATTCCGTATTTTTTTTTTTTTTGATATATCGCATTAACGCTATTATGTTTCGATTTTATTTGCAGAATCCTCGAAACTGTAAAGTTGTCCACAAAACAAAGTATGGAAACTGTATTCACCACTTTAGAATTTTTTTTTCGTATCATTTTTGCGCCACACTAAAACATTGGCGTGTTTTATTTACCATGAGCGGATTTTTCCGCTTAACTTTATTTGTTAGATTCAATTTCAAGTTTTTTCGAATATTTTTTTGCTGAAAATTTTTGAAACAAAAATTTTGCAGAGTAATAAAATAAAGAAGTTTTAGTGGAATAACATTTTTTGTGATACTTGGAAATTTGCAAAATTAATAATTTCTGGTGTATTGCACTTATTATTATTATCATCAAAAATTAGTTTGGAAATAGTTTTATAGGAAAGAGTAAAAAATCGATATGCCCTATCACACATTTATCGTGTTAAATAGATTTCTCGGTAGACAAACTGTGATCTATACAACTTTTCATACAACAGCTGTGTCACTTTTATGAGATAGTCACTCGTATTGTGTGGAATTGCCAAATTTATGAACGATTTCGGTGAAATTAATTGCTGTTGGTTGACCAAAAATTGGCATCACAATTTGGCTTCTGTCCAACTTTATTCACATGACAAGTGTATGTAAGTCTGGCGACTGATGTGGTGGTGTGGCAGATTCACGTGAAAACTGCTACTACTGCTCTTTGGGCAAAATAATGTGATGTTGTTGAATTGAATTAAGTAATTGGCGAAATATGTGTTTCATAGAAATGGCGATTATTTGGGGTTTTTCTTTTGATTACAAGAACCTCAAGTATTGCGAATGGTGTGTTTTATTGGTGCTGGGGGAGGGCTAATTATACACTCCACGAGAGTATTATGTCTTTGTGCATTTGTTTGTAACACCCAAAAGGAAACGAGATAGACCCATTGTTAATTATACCGATCGTCTTAGAATCACTCTGAGTCGATTTAGCAATGTCCGTCTGTCTGTCTGTCTGTCTGTCCGTCCGTCCGTCCGTCCGTCCATCTATTCTTGTAATCACGATACAGGTCGCAATTGTAGACAGAACCAAATGAAACTTTGCACAACGACGTTTTTCGGGATAAGGACGAACGCTATTTAATTTGAAGAAAATCGGTTCAGATTTAGATATAGCCCCCATACGAATTTCACTCCCGATTTGACTCTTTTCACTCTAGATACCACATATTACAACAGATTTTCTTTAAAATTGGCAAAACATCTTATATTTCCACTAGAAACACCCATGGTGAATATAGGTCAGATCGGTTCAGATTTATATATAGCTCCCATACAAATTTCGCTCCCGATTTGACTTTTTCCGCTCTAGAAACCACATATTGTATCAGATTGTCTTCAGATTTGGTAAAACATCTTATATTTCCACTAGAAACACCCATGGTGAATATCGGTCAAATCGGTTCAGATTTAGATATAGCCCCCATACAAATGTTCCCGATTTGACATTTTCCTCTGTAGAAACCACATATTGTACTCGATTTTCTTTAAATTGGGCACAACATCTTATAATCTTACTAGAAACACCTATGCAAAAATTGGGTAAGATCGGTTCAGATTTAGATATAGCCCCCATATAAATGTCGCTCTTGATTTGACTTTTTCCGCTTTAAATGCCACATATTCTAATCGATTTTCTTTAAATTTGGGACAACATCTTATAATCCAACTAGAAACACTATGCAGAAATTGGGTAAGATCGGTTCAGATTTAGATATAGCCCCCATACAAATGTCGCTCCCGATTTGACTTTTGCCGCTTTAAAAGCCACATATTGTGCTCGATTTTCTTTAAGTTTCGCACAACATCTTATAATCTAACTAAACAAAACTATGGTAAAAGTGGGTAAGATCGGTTCAGATTTAAATATAGCCCAATTTCAAATGTTGCTCCCATAAGTTTAACCGATTTTGGCCAAACTATACATTTTATATTTCACCTATTTCGTTCCAGGTTTCAATATATCCTCATACAAATGTCCTTTCAGATATAAAATTTTTTGTCAAACACATACATTTACAGGATACAAAAAACCTTCCCGTTTTCACTTTTTCACCGAATTCTATTCGGATTGAAAGTGGAGTGTATCATAGAGTCGGCCCCGCCCGACTTTAGCCTTTCCTTACTGGTTTGGAATTGAATTTTTTTAAATTACACATTTTTTAGTTCTTGTCATAATAGTGAAGAAATGTCATTAATTTGGTATTTAAGTTGGTTTTTGACGGCGCAATCCAAAGTTCTGTTTTTCAATTTTAACCAAGACACATCTCCCCTCTTTTTATACCCACCACCTAAGGATGGGGTATATTCACTTTGTCATTCCGTTTGTGACACATTGAAATATTCATCGGAGACTCTATAAAGTTTATATTCTGGGTCGTGGTAAAATTCTAAGACGATCTAGCCATTTCTGGCTGTTGAAAGCACGCTATCAACCGAACGAAATGAGGAAGCAGGTTCAAATTTTCCCTAAATGTGTCTTTTGGTTGCAGATTGGTTGGGATTGAAAGTGGGCGAAATCGACCCAGGGGGAAAATTTTTTCCCTAACAAGGACTGACTATTTAGTAATTTTTTTAATTTGTGGTTTATATGCACTTGGAATTTGTTGCGTACACTTCTCTTGCAGCACCAAAAAGTAAATAAAGTTTTAACGGGCAAAATGGGACAAAAAGGGATAAAAATGGTACCAATGATATGACAACAGCTAAAAATATGAAATTTTGAATGTATGTATATCACTCTAATTGCGTAGATACATAATCGTACAAACCGTACTTTTAAGGGGAACAAGTGGAAAAGAGGGATAAAAATGGTACCAACCAAACGGCTGAAGTTGAAATCATAAAATTCGGTGTATACATTCATCTGACTGTGAAGATGTGAAACAAAAAGGATTTTTTCGAAATTTTTACTTTTAGGCGGAAAATGGGGATACAAATAGTACCAACCAAACGGCTGCAGCTATATTAATGAAATTCGGTGTGTAGATTTCTTTGACTGCGTAGACGCGAAAAATAAAGAGATCTATCGATATTCGTATCTTCGGGATCTAAATGGGATTAAATTTGTCGCCAATCAATCGGCTGCAGTTGGAATCAAAGTCAAAATGAAAAGGGGAGTGAAACTGGTACCAAGCAAACGGTTGTAGCTAAAATCATGAAATTAGGTGAGTATATTCCAGTCTTTTCCTATCAAAATGGTACAGGCATTTAGGCTGTAGCTGGACTCAAGAAATTGCAAAAGGAGAAAATCGGGCTTGAATGAAATTGTTTCTACCTAATAATATTTAGGGAACATTTTTGAAGATTACTGCCTAATGTTCTCTTTTTGATTCCACTTGAAGATTTATATTTATATACAGAAGAAGACTATTTATATCCTTCGTTTATATGCAATATTCAAATATTGAAAATTAATCATTTGTTGGGGTGGCATAATCGGGGTTATTTCTTTCTTTTATATGTAATGTACATAAATTGAATATTAATCAAAAACAACATCGTTGTTTTTTTAATTACATGACCTCAAGCCGGATAAAAAACACATACACACAATATACTAAAATGTCAACTATCTAAAATCTATTTTAAAACTGTATATTGTTTTTGGTAAATACATAATAACAAATTTGTTGTTGTTACAAAAACGATATGCCTATAAAATAATGGCAAATGTCTGTCGTGTTACGTTTTACAAAATGAGGAACTAGTCGAGCAAAAGTTAGAAAAGTGTTGCTTCGCGTCTTCCACAAAAGCTTTTCGAAGCTTTAGTACATTCCACGATATCCACAATGTACGAAAAAGCTACTTCAAGTATACGTTAAATTCAAATCACACAGCATTTTCTGTATTGTTTGATTGGAAGGCATACTCATGTAGAGAGTTATCAAATAAGAACGACATGTTTGTTAAACAAAATAAAAAACTAACACATTATAAGCAGAGGCAATACAATTTTATATCGACAAAGTAAGTCTGTCTGTCGAATTTAGCGAATCTCTCACTCGAATGAGAGTCAATGTCACGTCTTGGAAATATACCAAAGGAACTGAAGTCATTAACCCTCTCATGCCCGAATTTTCTTCTTAATAAATATATAAAATTGTATATGCTTTTTGATAATTTATGGGTCTAAATATGATTTATATAGAGTTTTGGGGTTCCAATTCATACAGGACATGAGTAACAGGATTTTTCTTAAAATCATTATACTGCAGATATCGGTTAAATAAAAATCGTATTTTGAATTGTTTCTTCATTTTAAAAATATTTATTATGTATCACTTCGAATAACAAATAGAGTTTTTGTTGTACTCGAAGAAATCCTATAAAAATAAGAACATATTCTAAACAATTTTAATTACAAGACACTCAAATAATTGAAATTTTTAGACTACACTTCTGTTTTCGCCTTCCTACGCAGACCCAAGTTACAGAATTTATTGGTCCTCTTTTGAATAATCTTTGTTACCTATGTACTCAAAAATAAAATTTATTAATTCAGCAAAATATGTGATTTTATAGGATTAACACGCAATGTTGCCTATAGGCAACACTGGGCATGAATGGGTTAAAACGAATAACAGTGTGCATCATTATTTTGGGTCAATTTATACGATGAAATCATTTAGGGACAGGATAAACATTTCCAAATTTAATATACAAGTGTTTTACCCAAAATTTCCTGGAAATCACCTGTGTAGGACATCATAATTATATTATGGCTGTTTTTCTTAAAGACTGGATAACTAAGCTGCGATAACAAAAATCTAAATAAAATGTTAAAATTTCACTCAAATAAAAAATTCTTTTTTAAAATTATCGCCAAAGGCAATATCAATGTGTGTGTAACAAATTTTGAAAAAATAATTTTGTGTTAAAAATTTTTGACTTAGCCTGGATAGTCATCCAGTGTAACTCAAAATGATGGATATCGAGGCTAAGTCCAATAAAGTCGACACAAAATATTTTTTTGAAAATTTCTTTTTCCTTTTTTATTTCGAACGAAAAATTAAATTTTTATTAAAGTTTTTGTTATCGCAGCTTGTTATCCCGACTTAAAGAAAAATAGCCCTATTAATTAAACGTTCATTACACTAGTCAACAGTCAAAATGTACTCGGGATGCGATAATTTTTTCTGTGTAGATAACCTTGACATGAGCTCGAAAAACGCAATAAATTTTTTTTTTTTTTCGTTTGGTTTTTGTTTTATTTTTTTTTAAATTTAAAAAATTTTTTTTTGGTTAATTTGTTTCGTCCGGCATAACTCGGGAACCACTAGCCCGATTTAATTGAATTAAATTTTAAAAAATTTAAAATTACAATTCCCTTAATCTGTTCATATATTGTTTTCCTATACAAGCAACAGTTTCCAAGTTAAAAATGAATATATAAAGGAAAAAACTTATTTTTTGCCTAAAGATTTAAATTTTTTTTTTTAAATCCATAAAAAATCCAAAATGAAAAAAAAATGTCAAATCTTATTACTTTTACGTAAAGTCACATAACCTATGAGCAAAATGAGACAAAGATCATGAAAATCGATGCACGCGTTTCGCTTTTATTCGCAATTGAGTAAAGGTATGAATTTCAAAAATTTGCTCGACATATGCACAACTTTGTCTATGGTAAGGTTTTTTCTTTTTTTTTTTTTTGATTCTCAGAATTAACAAAACGGAATAAACAAAGGGTTATTTAATTTTTATGATTGCGTAAGCAAAGTAATAAACGCTAATAAATGTGCGTGAACAATTAAAAGGAAAAAAGGAAAGGGGACTTTTTTAATTATTTGGGTTTTCCGTTGGCTACCTGTATGATTTTTTTTACAGAAATGCAACCCACATTTAAGGGTGGTCATTATTCGGAAAATTTAAGACTCACACATGGTGAAACAGGTATGTAGCCACCGTAAAAAAATATACACCCATTTATAAGTACCTGTCAGTAAAATACTAAACAATACACAGTATAAATAGGTCTTCATTGATCGATTTTACTCATTCAACAAGTGTCGACGAACGCGATAGTTAAAATGAGCAAACGTTCGCGAGGATTTGAATGCAATACCAATCCAAGTAATTTTTGTTACATGTGCGGTGAATACGTTTCTGAAAAAAACAAGCGTTGTTTTTCACCTAAATTGAGAGATTCATTTGAAGAGAGCTTCAATTTAAAGGTCTCAAACATAGATGAGCGGTGGACACCAAGTGCTCTATGTCCAAGGTGCTACGTACAGCTAGCTGACTCAAGGTAAGTGTAGATTACGAAATTCAAGAACATATATAACTTATTATTGAAATTCTTTCAGACGACAGCCGAGAATCATCATGCCAATGCTTTGGAGAGCTCCGCTTTGCCATGTAACAGATTGCTACTTCTGTCTTAGCAAAAAAACAGGCGTGGGAAAAAATATACGATGGACTTACGCTGCTGTTTCAACAGTGAATTTTCCAGTGCCATTTTGCGAAGAACCAGTGGACCCGCAACCGTCCGTTTCAAGATGGGCATCTAATAATGAGGCGATACATCCAACATCAGATCCGGAGACAGTAGAAACCACATCAGAATGCGAGTCAACATATACATTGCATGGAGGTCAACGCTTATGTTCCCAAGCAGAACTGAACGATTGGGTTAGAGAATTGAAACTCTCCAAGGAAGATGCAGAGTTGCATGCATCGCGCATGCAACAGTTCGGTTTCTTGGCTCCTGGTGTGGTGACAACAATCTACAGGAAGCGTCATGAACCATACGCAAGGTACTACACAAAAAAAGACAACATCTGTTTTTGTAAGGACATTCCCGGATTATTTGGTGAACTCGGGTACTCTTACGATCCAGGAGAGTGGCGTCTTTTCATCGACAGCAACAAGCAGAGCCTTAAAGCAATTTTACTGCACAACGGCAACGAGAAACCTTCGATTCCAATTGCTCATGCCGTTGACACCAAGGAAACATACGAAGTCATGGACAATCTACTAAAGTGCCTTAACTATGAGAGGCACGATTGGAAAGTTTGTGCCGACCTTAAGGTTATCGGTATCCTTTGTGGATTACAAGGTGGATTCACAAAGTACTGTTGTTTTCTCTGCCTTTGGGACAGCCGCGATCGTCAACATCATTACACCAGGAGGAGTTGGACAGAAAGAGTTAACTTCATCCCGGCAGCGACAACGTGAAATATACACCACTCATAAAAAAGGAAAATGTTTGTCTCCCACCTCTTCACATAAAGCTCGGACTCATAAAAAACTTCGTGAAAGCTATCAACAAAGATGGCGAAGCGTTCGCCTATTTAAAAACCATTTTTCCTCACCTTTCATCGGCAAAGATTAAGGAAGGCGTTTTCGACGGTCCGCAAATTAAAAAGTTGTTGCAAGACCAACAGTTTGAGCACATTTTATCACCAAATGAAGCTGCAGCTTGGAACTCATTTCGGCAAATTGTTTCCGGATTTCTTGGAAACAACAAAAGCTCAAATTACAGAGAGATCGTCGAACAACTACTCCAAAATTATAAAAAAATAGAGCAAATATGTCGCTTAAGATACATTTTCTACACTCGCACTTGGACTTCTTTCCGGACAACCTGGGCGATGTGAGTGACGAGCATGGTGAGCGTTTTCATCAGCAAATGAAAGAAATTGAGCACCGATACCAAGGATTTTGGAACGAAGCTATGATGGGGGACTATATCTGGTTCCTGATAAGAGAAACAGACCCACAACAATATAAAAGAAAGACAAAAGCACATAATTATTTTTAATTTGAAGGTTTTTATTTTTGTGTTTAGATATTTTTTTTTAAAACTTTTTTATAATTAATTAATGTTGATATCCTTAGGATAATTTCTTGTACATATATCGAATTGTTTTTTAATTTAAAGTCATATATTTTTGTCACCCAACAAATTTTAATTTTTTTTGTAATAAAAAAGAAAAAACCTTACTATAGACAAAGTTGTGCATATGTCGAGCAAATTTTTGAAATTCATACCTTTACTCAATTGCGAATAAAAGCGAAACGCGTGCATCGATTTTCATGATCTTTGTCTCATTTTGCTCATAGGTTATGTGACTTTACGTAAAAGTAATAAGATTTGACATTTTTTTTCATTTTGGATTTTTATGGATTTAAAAAAAAAATTTAAATCTTTAGGCAAAAAATAAGTTTTTTCCTTTATATATTCATTTTTAACTTGGAAACTGTTGCTTGTATAGGAAAACAATATATGAACATTAAGGGAATTGTAATTTTAAATTTTTTAAAATTTAATTCAATTAAATCGGGCTAGTGGTTCCCGAGTTATGCCGGACGAAACAAATTAACCAAAAAAAAATTTTAAAATAATAAAAAAAAAAAAAAACAAAAACCAAACGAAAAAAAAAATTTATTGCGTTTTTCGAGCTCATGCCAAGGTTATCTACACAGAAAAAATTATCGCATCCGGAGTACATGAAATTTTTTTCATTTTGTTGAGTAGTGTTATTGAATACAGTAAAACTACATTTCAACTTCACAATGCCATTCTGACTTGGTGGGGGTGGAGATGTGAAAATATCTTTAAAAATTTTGTTTGTTTTTAAAATATTTTTAACATAGTGAGCTTCTAAAGTAGCAATTGAAAGAAGATGAAATGCAACAAGAACATTACAAATACCACAAAAATAGTAATGTCTTTAGAACTATTTATAAATATGATTTTTCTGCGACATATTTTCTTGTGAAATGTGTTCTTAGATGAATAATTATTATTTTGTTAACAAATCATACTTAATGCTAATGATACTCAAAGGAAGAATTGAATAAGACAACGTATGTCTGTCTGTTAACACAGTAATATGAAAACTCTCCGTAGATGACGTTAGAAAATCTTCGCAATCATACATAATTTATTTCAGTCCCCATCTTTTTTGGAATCGGTTTTTATAAACTTACGGCACTGCTCCGTTCCATGGACAAAAATCAGAAAAGAGACTTGTTTGGAATTTAAAGGTAATAGTCAAACTAAGAAAAATCGCAAAGATTTGTTCATAGAAATAGTTTTATAATCTCCAGAGAGTGGATGAATTTTCTGTAAAATAAATTGATTTTGCAGTTTCGTCCATGAGTAGTTAAAGGAAAATTTCTTTCAAAAATACATTTTTAGGCGGAATTGAGCGTTCTTATATTTTCTGCATAGCTGACAATCTAAATCTTAAAACTATTATTTTTATTTTGGTTCAAGACCAAAGGTTGTGCTGATGTCTTCAGCAGAACCCAAAATTAGCAAAGGCAAAGTGAGACCTTTATTGTCGCAGCTAAAAGTTGACTGCTCAGTTTCGGTGGGCGCTACCCCATCTCGTCAGAACTTTCGCAACGAATGTATGTCATTGACTTAAATCAGTGTTCATATTAGTACCAGCGATCACATATGACAAATGAGAAGCGCTGATAAACAAAATATTCCACCGAACTAAGTCGACACACTAAAAATCTCACTTTGCCAATTCAATGTTATGCATGTGCTCGCATCGCTCGCAACAATGCAAAGGTTGTTGTTGTACGGTACAATACACACGAGGTACAGTGAAGACGGGACATACCGTACAACAACAACCTTGCATTGTTGCGAGCGATGCGAAAGTTCGGACGAGATGGGGTAGCGCCCATCGAAACTGCGCAGTCAACTTTTAGCTGCAACAATAAAGGTCTCACTTTGCCTTCGCTAATTTTGGGTTCTGCTGAAGACTTCAGCACAACCTTTGGTCTTGAACCAAAATAAATGACAACACATACCACATAACATACCAACAATACATACAAACAACAATTTTATTTTTAATTATTTTTTTATATCTAAAATTTAAAGATGATTGATTTAAAATTTTCTAATTTGAATTTATCCATATAAAACTATCTTCATTATTTTCTTTCCTAAAACCTAGGAAATTTTACTCCTCACAAGTATGAATTTATAAATTGTAAGATTTTTACTAAACCCTCTGATTTACGTACCATGAAATAAGAAAACTTTACTCATACCTAGTTAATGTACCTACTTTTAAGTTAAATTTTACTAAACAGCTACGTTTAAGTACGGATTTTACTCCGATTTAGGAATATAATTATTCTCGTCGTTTTTAGGAATGCTATTTCAAAAAAATCGGTTAAAATAATGGCTAAAACAGAAAATGTTAAACGGAAAGGGACATAACATGGTCGGACAGACAGCGAACATGACCAAATCTATTCCGAAAGTTATTCTAGTTTCATTGGGTCTATCTCTCTTCCTTTTGGACGTTACAAACAAGTGCACAAATATATAATACCCTAGTGGAGTGGTATAATGAACACAAAGGGGAGTTCAAAAGCACACACATAAAATGTTCAGCGGCATCAATTGAAAGCTGTTATAATAGCGCGGAACAGTACTGTTAATTGCCTACTCACGTTTTTTCTATACCGGTCTCTTGACATAAAAGACAAAAAGCTTTCGTAGACAAAGAGCGCACACAAAACATGTGTTTCCAGAGCGCGAAAAATGAGATAATTTTTATACAGCTGTTGACATAGAGTTGCCATATACTTACCTATACAACAAATAAAATGAATAGCTAAAAATTAAACAATTTGTAGTTCTTATCACACAAAGGTGATCTGTTGCAAATGGAAAGGTGACTTATGTGTCGATCTGGCTGCAGAAGGAAATGCATTTCTAGGCATAGTAACGTATTAAAATATTGCTTATCACTTGACTATGAAAAATTGATGTGTCCAGCTAGTTTGGGTTAAGGCCTCGTAAACCAATCTATTTTCGAGATGACATTATTTCAATCGGATGATAATTATGGTTAAGATAATTATTTTTGTTATAACATTAAACTTTAAATTTTGAAGTGACGAAACAAATTGTTTTGAAGAGATAAGTAGACAGAACCACCCTAGTTAAATACTCACCATTGACCATTGCAGTCACTTCAGAGGAAGCATGGGTGCATTCTAATGAGTGTTACTTCTGTGTCGCAATTTAAAATACTCCAACAGCGTGTGAGAGTATTAACCCTAGAAAGATAACCTACGTCTGGGAGACGTATGCCTTTCTAATTTTTCGCTCTCCCTCTCTCGAATGTTTGTGCAACACGTTGCTGTTTTTGTTTTTCTCAGTCGTCTACAGTAGCCAATAACGCATTTAAATAATAAAGAAATATATAAAGAATCCATGTAAGTACAAAAAAGGTAAAAAATATTTCCAAAAATGTTGTCACCATAAAGAAAAACTATGATACGTCCCACAGACGTATGGTTATCTTTTCCGTAGCTTCCAATAGGGTTATCTTTCTAGGGTTAAAGTTGGGCCGAACGTACTGAAATTTTTTTCGTGCAGTAATTTGGGGTAAACACAAAAAAACGTTAAAATTTTTGTCGTGAAGTTTGAGTGTAGAATGTTCAGACAGCTGTTGCGTGCAGCAAAAGTGTGCCAAATATAAACAAAATTTACATTTTGCGTGTTTTATAGTAAACTCTCAAAAAATAAAAAATATATCTGATGCATTGTATTAAAGTTTTGAGATTGATACAAACTTATGGCGTTTTCTTTTCTGGCAAAAAGCGCAACAGTTTGCTTGTTATGCCAAAGGATAGAAATGATGTTTTCTCTTACTTACTTTTTGAAACACAATAACGTAGGTTCTAACACTCACATTTATATTGACGTCGGTGTTGTCTTTTGGGTGAAAAATTACTTTTTATTACGCATTTGTTATCGCCGATTAGTTATCTCGTCCGACTAAATACAATTATAGTAAACTATATAGATTTCGCATTTGAGACAGCGGTACGATTTTTAGAAAAAACAAGTAAGGAAAGGCTAAAGTCGGGCGGGGCCGACTATGTTATACCCTACACCACTACCTGTGTATATACCTCGCTTTGATTACTAAACCCAGGTATTTCATGGGAGCAATTTTATGTAGTTCATATAAATTATACAGTTACTATAAATTCATCCTTATTCAAATTTAATGAATATTGTAAATAATAAAGTAATTGATCCAATTTTCCAGCAGATATTCCGAGTAAAGTAAATATAACATGATCTGGAAAAATTGATCAAGATCCAATTACAAATACAGATTGTACAGGAGTAATAGGATGAATCGGACGGACATTTGAAGGGGCCTATAACAACACGTGAGGCCTGTGCCGAAACATGTGCCTATATATTTCTCATTCACGGTAGGTATTCCTAGTTGAAACATATAATGATCTGCAAACTTTAATGAAGATCCGATGTAAGATGTAGTTTCTAGAACTGTAATAGAGCAAAATGGGGCCCCATTTAGGTTATACCAAAGTATGGACATATGGGTATCTCCCAAACAAGTAAGGAAAGGCTACAGACGGACGGAGCCGACTATATGATACACCCCATTTTCTATCTCACTACAATTCAATTCGGTAAAAAAGTGAAATTGGAAGGATTTTTGAATTATGTAAATGTATGTGTTTGACAAAAAATGTTAAATCGGAAAGGACACTTGTATGGGAGTATATTGAAACCCTGAATGATGTGATGCGTATGTTTGATATTGGTGAAATATAATATGTAAAGTTTGGCCAAAATCGGTTAAACATTCGGGAGCAACATTAGTATTGGGGATATATCTAAATCTGAACCGATCTTACCCACTTTCACCATAGGTGTTTCTAGGTCGATTATTAAATGTTGTGACAATTTTTAAAGAAAATCGGGTACAATATGTGGTTTCTAGAGCGGAAAAAGTCAAATCGGGAGCGACATTTGTATGGGGGCTATATCTAAATCTGAACTGATCTAACCGTCTTTCAAAATTTGAAGAAAATCGAGTACTATATGTGCTTTATAGGGCGGAAAAAGTCAAATCGGGAGCTACATTTGTATGGGGGCTATATCTAAATCTGAACCGATTTCCTCCAAATTCAGTACCGATCGTTCTTGGCCAAAAAAAGTAACTTCTGCCAAATTTCATGATAATCGGACAGCAATTGCGACCTGTAGAGTGCGAACAAGCTTAGATGGACAGCAGACGGACGGACAGACATCATTAAATCGATTCAGCTGGTGATTCTAAGCCGATCCGTATACTTAAAGGTGGGTCTAGCTCAATTATTTCTTGGTGTTACAAACATTCGGCGCGAAATTAACTTATAATACCCTAGTCCACGAAGTGGTGTAGGGTATAAAAATAGAAATTTTATTCAAAAGTAATGACAAATTTAACAGTGAAATAATATATATATTTTTTAGAACGATTTTTTCATTCAATCGCCTGTAATTCCTGAAATACTAGACCGATTTTAATGTAATGTTTTGAAGGCAATTTTAATTGTTTTTATTATATTAGGTATAGGTATTGAATGGTATTGATCGAAATGATTACATTATTTATTTTTTCGAAACTTTAAAGTAGTGTTCTTATATGAGGAGTCGCAGAACAAAACGTGCCTTTTTGATTATTTCAAAATGTTGGGAAATCGAAGAAAACTTTTTTCACCGGATTATTATATAGCATGAATCCACAAAATATACCAAGTTTCTTCCTTATATTAAAATACATTATACCACAAAAATTCGCAACAATAAATGTTAAGGACGTATGAAATTAAAGGATTTTTAATATGAAAAAAGCACGTTTTGTTAAAATAAAAGTAAAAAAGTACGTTTTGTTAAAATAAAAGTAAAAAAGTACGTTCTGTTAAAATACAAAAATTAAATTTTGTTACTTGTGATTTAAATTTGCTTTTATTGAAATTCAGTTTTATTGTGTATATTTTTGTATCTGAGCGATTTACATTTTTTTACCGCAAATTCAATAACAAAAAAAAAAACAATAAAATTAAATAAATTAATATATTGTTAAAATTAAGTATCAATTCAATCAATTTAACATATCTAGCAAAAATTAAAATTTTCAAACTTTTCTTCCAATATCTTCTTCAATGCAACCGCATTGAACATCTTCCTCTGTATTGTTTTTATATAACATTCGTCGATTTTTTACACAATCGACTTCACTAAAATGTATGCATTGAAATTTGCTATTTCCCTTATGACTGCAATTATGTTTGTGAAAGCCACCGAGAGTGTTAGAATCTTTATACACCCTGCAACGAAACCAAATCCTCTTAAATACTCAAACGTGTATTTAATTGCAAAAATCTTTAATATTACCGCTTTTGACATTTTTTTAGTTTTTGCTTCTTGCGTGTTCCAGTATTTAGAACTTTCACCGTATTTTGTAATTCTTCCATCGTTCAATGTGCTGTGTTATTTTCAATAACTCTCAAATAACAGATAATACTGAAATTATTGCAATTAACGAATAGGTATACTAGATTAAACCATTTACTTTCAATATGGAACAATTACTGAAAGCAAGAAACGTTAATCCGGCAAAAAAATTATGAAAAGAGAAATTTAACGAAAAGTTCTGTTATAATTAGAGATGAGAAAATGAGAGAAATGAGAGATGAGAAAATGAGAAAGCACGTTTTGTTAAAATAACAGTAAAAAAGTACGTTTTGTTAAAATACAAAAAAAAAATCACGTTTTGTTCTACATCAATTTTTTAAACATCAAAGTTTTCTATAATCAGATGAGAAAAAGTATCCAAGTAAGATTTTTTCCAATAGAACTTAACCAAATTCAACAAATGACATCAAAAAACCACTTTGTAAAAAAATGTAAAAAGGCACGTTTTGTTCTGCGACTCCTCATATGTCTTTTTTAGTGACTTTGTGAGTAAGGAAGTGGTGAAATGATGGCTTCTATTTTTTACGATTTTTTATAAAAAATCTAAGAAAGAGTATTTGATGAAAATATTTAATTTTTTCCAATTTATAATATATATATATATCCATTACCTACTTTTCTTCGATTGAAACGCTGTTTTAAACCTTGTGTTAATAAACTCCTGAAAAAATATCATTCTGAAGATTATTGACTGAAATTCTGGATGATTTTGGAAAAAGAACCTCCAAACTCAGACAGTCGCGTATATAAAGAGATTGCTCCCTTGAATACTATTAAATAAATAATAATAAATAAAATAATGTTTCCGATTTTTTTATTTTTATGGCTTTTTTGTATCAGCATAAACAGATTAAAAAATAATTATTTTAAGACTGTTCCTGTTTCTATGTTAAAGTTAAGTCATCATAAGTACCTTTAATTGAACATAAAAGCGGGTATGATCGGACCTATATATCCAAAATGAGAGTACAAATAGTGAAGGGAACTAATACGAAATTGAAAATATCCATATACAAATTTTTGTGTTGATCTTATGAAACATTATGCTTCAAAAATGTAAGATCTCGTACACAATATTTTTATTTTTCTGTAGCATAGTGCAATTAATGTGTATTTAATACCGCGGTTCACGATCTGATGTATTATTTGTCATCAACTTTTACCATAAATACAACTTTATTCAAAGTTAAATAGTGATATATAACACAAAATACAATATATTATACAATACAATATATTTGCCACATCATTGTATTTCAAAAGAAATGTAATTTGTTTTTGTAAACATTTAAAATTTACAAAAAATCAAATTAATCAAAAATACAAACTGCAAAAATACAAACTGAAATACATGGAGACTAATAAATCTGTAAATATTATTTTTATATGTTCCTTTAGATATTCGACATCAAAATGTATCCTCAGAACATAATTTATCCTTAAATGTAAGGAGAGGAGAAACTTGAACCCCCACGTTACATGGTTTCAGATCTAAACTTTTAAAATGCCACACGTACATATATTTTTGTCCAATTTGCCAGAACACGTTGGTCGAACCTTGATATTTTTTGTGTTGAGAATATTCTCGCCTTTGACATCGATGGACGTTTTAAGTTGAGAATTCTCTCTTTTTCTAGTTGATAATTACACTTGAGATCTGTGATATTTGATATTTAACATTTCTTTAACAAATATGTTTATTTTGTAAATAGTTGAAAACGTTTATAACACATTCAAATGGGAAATTGTTGTGTGTAATTTAATAGACTTTTCTAGTTGAAATCGATCGATTTCAAATGCCAGATCTTATACAAATTTAACTCTACACTCAGAAAAAAGTGAACCGTATAATGAGCTAAAATTAACTAAAATTTAGGAAAATTGAACTTCATAAAGCGCTAAAGCCATATTTCCTCAAATCAAGTACAAACTTTTCCTTAAAAGTAGTACATGCTGTGAACAATTTTCCTCAAACCAAGGAAATATTTACTCAAACTGAGGGAAATCTAAGTAAAATTTGTCCTAAATCTAATTAAAATTTGTCCTAAGTCTAAGTAAAATTTTACTCAAACCAAGTAAATATTTACTTAAACTGAAGAAACTTTTACTTGATACAAGGAAAAAAATGAACTTCAAATAAGTTCAATTAAGCTAAAAGTAATTCAATTCAAATTATTTTGCTTCAGAGTATGCAAAACTAATACAAAAAGTGAAAACAGGAAATATTTCTCAAAATGTTCATGATACATCTGTCATAAGTGGTTCAGCTATTATTCCATGATTGCTGCGAAGACAAGTAAACATGAAATATTTAAGAAATGAGTCTCTGCAAACGAACGAGAATTGCTACTTAGATTAATAATCAAGATTTATTAAAACAAAAATTGAAATGATTTTTATCATTTCATTAATACCTAAATGTATGAAGAACTCTGCACAAATTTCAGTAAACGGATTAAATTATTTTTAAGAAAAACCATATTTATTAGTTAAAAATTTCTGAATGGAATTTTTTCTTTACAAAAAATCGTAATTTGTTTCTTACTTAAAACCTAGGAAATTATCTTCCTCACAGAATTTGTTACTACATCTAGAGAAATGGTTTCAAGTAAATTTACTACCTTATTTAATTAATTAATTAATTTACCTAATTTCCGAAATCCTTTACCGAAACTTTAAATAAATTCGCATACAAATTGTATTTTGGATATTTTACTATGTTCTCGCGAATGTGTACAACTTGGCAACACACTTTTTATCTTCTCGCATAATAAGCTTCAAGTGGAACAAAAAATGTTTTTTTCTTCGCAACGAAGTCAAAACAAAACTACGATACAAACGGATGATGAATAATGCGATGTCTGGTAAAACTTTTCCCACTCACCGTGTAGCCAGGTAAAAAAAGAATAAGCAAACAATCAATTCAAGTCCGAAAGAAAACAAGCGAATTAAAAGCACCAACAACCACTTTAAAACAAGATACACTCAGTCAGTCACCGTCGACCGTTCTCCGTTCTCACAACAACAGAGTGTCTGTCACTCACTGCCAGTCGATCTGTGTGTGGCGGCATTCGGCATTACAACAACCCAAGCAAGCGAACGAAAAAAAGTCTGCTTTGTCAGCAGTCAGTTTCAGTCAGTCAGTTCAGTCCGACAAATGTCAAGTGTGTGTCTGTGTGTTCTGCTCTACGATGAAAATTCAATTCAGATTTGAGTGTTGAAATAGAAATGAGAAAATAAATCGGTTCGAAGCGAGAAAATAAACTCGAATTCCAATCACAATAGAATTATCGATTTAATAACTGAAAAATACCATTTCCTTCCGTCCGCCGCTCGTTCAAACGCGAAGAAGAAAATCGGCATTGACGCGACGCGCTTCGGAACTAAATGCGTATCGGTGCTGCATTTACTGTGAATTTTTATAAAAAACCCCTACGACAGCATCGCAGCATTTTGAAAATGGACTATTTGCAGAATTTGTATGGCCGCATAATGGGCATAAATATTCAGGACTTCGGTAGCCTGGGCTTTTCCAATGATTCCATGTAGGTTGAAATTTTCTTCTCGCCATTCTGTAATGCTCTACGCATGATGTAATAATTCATTTCTGTTTTTATTGCTGTTGTCTTTTGTGTTTGTTGTGTTCTTTGTTTTGTTTTCATGTCGGCGGAAACATATTTAGACCACGCAAAGTTGTTGCCTTTGGCAATGTGTTGCTTGACACAACTAAAGAGTGATTTTTTTGAGGTTAGGATTTTCATGCATTAGTATTTGACAGATCACGTGGGATTTCAGACATGGTGTCAAAGAGAAAGATGCTCAGTATGCTTTGACATTTCATCATGAATCGTCTTACAAACGAACAACGCTTGCAAATTATTGAATTTTATTATCAAAATGCGTGCTCTGTTAAGAAAGTTCATTGCGCGCTTCCATTTTATGGTCAGTTTAATCGACCCACTGAAGCGGCTATTCGGGCTATTGTGACTAAATTTCGCACCAAATTTACATTGTTGGACATTAAACCACCAACACGCTTACGTAGAGTGCGAACTGAAGAAAATATCGCAGCTGTATCGGCCAGTGTTAATGATGACCACCAATTTTCGATTCGTCGCCGTTCGCACCAATTGGGTCTCTGTTACTCAAAAACGTGGAAATGCCAAAATTGGACTAAGCGGATGGACCACCTAAGACGCAGCCGCGGTCAACATTTAAATGAAATTATCTTCAAAAAGTAAATGTCATGGACCAATCTAACGTTTCAAATAAAGAACCGATGAGATTTTGCAAATTTTATGCGTTTTTTTTTTAAAAAAAGTTATCAAGCTCTTAAAAAATCACCCTTTATTAGAGCTTTACAAGTTGTCTTTGAACACCACAGCTGAGTTGGATGTGGAGACTTTGACAAAGGTGACGACCGAGGCCACTCTTGCCACTGGACTTGTCACCATTGCATTTGGTTTCTCCTCTTTCTTGATCGTCGAATTCGTCCTACTAAATAGTTGGTTGACGGTCATGTGTGTTTTATATGCCAACTTAAATTTGTACATGTCGTAAATGTTTGACCCACCTTTAAGTATACGGATTGACTTAGAATAACCAGCTGAATCGATTTAACGATGTCTGTCAGTCCGTTTGCTGTCCATCTAAGCTTGTTCGCACTCTACAGGTCGCAATTGTGGTCCGATTGTCATGAAATTTGGCAGAAGTGATCGTGTTATATTTGAACTAGAAACAGCTCATGGAAAGTGGACCACATGGGTCTATGGTTTGATATAGCCCCCATACAAATGTACCTCCGATTTACAATACTACTGCTCTAAAATGAACAATTACATCGGATCTTGATCAAATTTTCCACACAATATTACATTTATACTAGAAACACGTATTTTGAAAGCCAGCTATATAGGTCAATGTTTTGGAATATCCCACATACAAATGGGCCCTCGCTACAAATCGCTCTAGAGCCCACCTCTTACATTGGATCTTGATAAAATTTTGCAGATCATGTTATATTTCAATAAAGAAAACTTACTTTGCATGTGATCTGTAAAGGCCCACTTTTTAATTATTACCTCTCTAGGACCCACACTTTACATCGGAAGTTTTTAAAATTTTGCAGATTTTATTATATTTCAACTAAGAATACATACTATGAAAATTAAATATATGGGTCCGTATTTTGGTATAACCCCCATACAAATTGGGCCCCCATTCTACTCTAATACAGCTCCAGAACCCATATCGTGCATTGCATCTCGATACAATTTTGCATATCATGTCATATTTCAACTAAGAATACCTACTTTGACAGTGATCTACATGGAACCACTTTTAATTTAGCGCCCCTACAAATGGCCCCATTTTAATTTTTACCCCTCAAGGACGCAAATTTTACATCGGATTTTTTTTTTAATTTTGCAGATTATATTATATTTCAACTAAAAATACACTCTATGAAAGTCAAATATATGTGTCCATACTTTGGAATAACCCAAATGGGGCCCCCATTCTACTCTGTTACAGCTCTAGAAACTACGTATTGTATTTGTCTACCGGAAAATTATCATATTATATACCATATTCGTTAAATATGACTAAAAATGAATTTATATACTATACTGCTGTATTATTTATATGAACTACATAAAATTGATACCATGAGGTTTAGTAAGGGAGTGGTATTATATAATCAGCCCCGCCCGACTTTAGCCTTTCCTTACTTGTTTTCCTGTTACTTTTGTACTTTTTCAAGTAATTTTTAAATAAAAAACGTTTGATACTTTTTTAAAAAAATATACCTTTTTGACCCTTGAATATGCTTTTTTAAAAAAATATACCTTTTTGACCCTTGAATATGCCACTATTTGAAAATTCTCAACGGCAACGCTGTATAGGAAGACGATGGCAAAACATAGACGACAATTTAAACAGTAGTTGACAAAAAGTTGCAGAGAGTGGCAGGAGAATTTTATTTAAGAAAAACTTTTTTAAAATGTAATTATTGTGATATTTTTGTTTGTTATTGCTTGTAAATTGTAATTGAATAATTAGACTAGGCTAACGAAATATTGGGAAATAAAAACAATAAAATACTGATTTTTGTTTTATTATTCGGAAAAACTGACCTCAAGCAGAACAAAATGCAATACATTTCAATTTTACAATGTCATTCTGACTTGGTGGAGGTGGAGATGTGAAAAGACATTTAAAATTTTGTTTGTTTTTAAAATATTTTTAACATAGTGAGCTTTTAAGGTAGCATCTGAAATAAAATGAAATTCAAAAGGAGCATTACAAATATCAAAAAATATACATTTCATTATCAATTATATTACTAAAAGCAATCTCCAGGTAAATCAAACATATTTCAATAGTAATGACTTTAGAACTATTTATGGAGATGATTTTTCTGCGACATGTTTTCTTGTGAAATGTGTTCTTAGATGAATAATTATTATTTTGTTGACTTGTTTGGAATTTGATGGCTATCAACTAAGAAAAAATCGCAAAGATTTGTTCATAGAACTAGTATTATAATCTCCAGAGAGTGGGTGAATTTTCTGTAAAATAAATTGATTTTGAAGTTTCGTCCATGAGTAGTTGAAGGAAAATGTCTTTCAAAAATACATTTTTAGGCGGAATTGAGCGTTCTTATAAATACTTTCTGCATAGCTGAAAATCTAAATCTTAAAAATATTATTTTTAATTAATTTTTTATATGAAAAATTCTTCAGTTTTTACTGCCAAGAAAAAATATCATAATTTTATTTTACAATTTAATTTTTTGCTAATTTTTTAATTATTTAATTTAAATTACCAGATAACTATTTGCAAATAAAAATATTTCCAACTATTACTTTTTTGGCGTATTTTTATGACAGACAAGAGCAAGCAAATCACACCAGAAATTATATATTTTGTTATCATTATGCAAATAGCAACCGGGTTTTTGAGGAATAACATTTTTTCTAAAAATTTGATTTTATCAAAATGTGTCTTCTAGAGCGCTAAGAAGTCAAATTGGGAGGAAAATGTCTAAGATTCCTCCATCAAATCATGAACCAGTGCGATTAACTTTATCTACAGTTGCCTCTAAATGAAATATAAAGTAAAAGTGGGTATCTGAGAAAAGTCAAATTGTAAACGATATGTTTCTAGTGAAATTTGACACTTTTCCTTGAAAGTAGGGTATGTTGTGTCTTGATTCTAGTTGAACTTGTGCTCAAAGCAACTAAAGTTTGCTCAAACAAAGCAACAATTTTCTACAAACCAAGTAAATCTGACGCGAATTTTGCAGTAATTTTAGCGAAATTTGTTCTCAATCCATGTAACTTTTTACTAAAACTGAGTAAATTTGTACTCAAACTAAGTAAAATTTTATTTGCTATAAAGAAAAGGTTCACTTAACATGAGTTAATTTTAACTAAATCTGAGAAAAATGTTACAAAATAATTCAAGGAAATGATTTTGCTTCAGAAATAATTCTCAAACAGTTCATGGTATTACTGCTATAAAGAGTTGAGCTATTACCTTTTCGCGGTAATTGTTTAGGATAACATTTGAAGTATTTAAGAAGAAAGTCTCGGCAAACGGACGAGAATAGCTTCATAGACTACTATTCAAGTATTTTCTAAACAAACAGAAGTGTTTTTATGAGTACATTAATATTTGACATACATTTAAATACACATGTTAACTAAATTTGAAGGAATAATTTAAACCCTAGAACGCTAACCTTAGTCGATTCGACTAACATCGCTTACATATTAACGCATAGTTATCTCAAAAGCAGCTTTAATAAATATATATTTTTGAATGAATTGTTTTACAAAAATGAAAATTGTTTGTTTTAATTAAGTCAAAAGTAACCAAATATCAATCTTTATAAGATGCTTTGACGGTTTATATATAAATAACTACAAAATCGGTTATATATATATATATGTTAGTCGATTCGTCTAATGATTAGTGTTAAAGTATAAAAAATAACGTTAGTGTTCTAGGGTTAATTAAATTGAATATTTTCTTTCCTAAAACCTAGGGAATTTTATTCCTCACAAGTATGAATTTACAACTTGTAAGATATTTACTAAACCATATCTCTAGAAAATGTACCATGAAATAAGAAAACATTACTCATACTTAGTTAATGTACCTACTTTTAAGTTAAATTTTACTAAACTGGAACTTTTGAACTAAATTTGAGTACGGATTTCACTCCGATTTAGGAATACTATTTAATCCATTAAAGCCCAGCAAATTCCATTTTCGCTGTTTCTTACTGTTTGATTAATCGAACACTGGGTAAAAATGGGTTAATAAAATCGGTTAAAATAAGTGGTTGCTAAACCATAAAATGTTAAATGTTATGGGAGCTATATCAAAACATGTAAGAACAGACCGACAACGGACATGACCAAATCTATTCCGAAAGTTATTCTAGTTTCATTGGGTCTATCTCTCTTCCTTTTGGACGTTACAAACAAGTGCACAAATATATAATACCCTAGTGGAGTGGTATAATGAACACAAAGGGGAGTTCAAAAGCACACACATAAAATGTTCAGCGGCATCAATTGAAAGCTGTTATAATAGCGCGGAACAGTACTGTTAATTGCCTACTCACGTTTTTTCTATACCGGTCTCTTGACATAAAAGACAAAAAGCTTTCGTAGACAAAGAGCGCACACAAAACATGTGTTTCCAGAGCGCGAAAAATGAGATAATTTTTATACAGCTGTTGACATAGAGTTGCCATATACTTACCTATACAACAAATAAAATGAATAGCTAAAAATTAAACAATTTGTAGTTCTTATCACACAATGATGATCTGTTGCAAATGGAAAGCTGACTTATGTGTCGATCTGGCTGCAGAAGGAAATGCATTTCTAGGCATAGTAACGTATTAAAATATTGCTTATCACTTGAATATGGAAAATTGACGTGTCCAGCTATTTTGGTGCTTTAATGCACTACTTAAGGCCACGTAAACCAATCAATTTCCGAGATGACATCTTAATATTTTCAATCGGATGATAATTATGGTAAAAAATACTTTGTGTTATAATATTAGACTTCGTATTTACTTTTTAGTTAACAAACCAGAGTATTTAACGTGAACGTTTAGTCTAGAACTAATCCCGACCCTAAAGGAATATTCGTCGACATATATGCCTCAAATACATTTAATATAAATCTGGGTGGAGCATTAAAAACATATTCCAGTTAATAGCGACCTTCGCAAGATTTGGGAATGATAAATTTATTTCTGAAATAGCGGATGTCGATGAAAGCTGTCGTAAAGTTTTCGATCTGATAAATATATATATTTTATTTTTATTTATTTATTTATTATAATTTAAAATTATAATAAACTAGAAAAGAAGCACTAGCAATTAAAGCTATATATATTTATTCCTATGTTTCCAGCGTGGAATAAAGGCCTGCTTCTGAGAATACGTTTACAATATTCCGATATACGATATTTAACCTTAAAAGTTCAACTTGAAAATTTTGTCTAAAAATCGAACTTTAGTCAAATTGATTTTTTTTAAATTGAAATTTATTGAATGGAAAAGTCACAGAAAGAAATATTCATTCGTCAAAAGCTGGTTTAAATCATGACATTTCCATACTCGCAGTTCTATCGTTAAATTTTCGCCATAATACATCTGCCCTTCTTTAGTGTCTTTGTTTAAAAGTTTAAATTCTTTATTTTTCATTGAAAATTCCATTTTGAAATGTGATATCTTATTTTTGAACGTTTTTGAAGTAAATAAAAATATCCCTAAAATGGAGTACCTCTTTATCATTGCTTATTGCTGACGGCCATGGTGAAACGTATATTTAACATCTAGTCGATGTTAATGAAAAATAGAAGACATTTAAAATCTACTTGGCCACGGCGGGTTGGTTTTAGTGTTTTCCAAATGAAGTCACATTTATTACATTACCGGCTGAGGTTCATAATCACTCTAAATTGTGAAGTGACGAAACAAATTGTTTTGAAGTGATAAGTAGACAGAACCACCCTAGTTAAATACTCGCCATTGACCATTGCAGTCACTTTAGAGGAAGCATGGGTGCATTCTAATGAGTGTTACTTCTGTGTCGGAATTTAAAAAATACTCCAACAGCGCAGCTGGCTAAACCGACAATACGATAAGGAAACAAAGATAGAGTGTGAGGCTTTTAATTAGATTCAACGCCAAACCGTGTGTACGAGTATTAAAGTTGGACGAACGCTCTGACAACTTTTTCGTGCAGTAATTTGGGGTAAACACAAAAAACGTCAACTCTTTTGTCGTGAAGTTTTTAGTGTAGAATGTTCAGACAGTTGTTTCGTGCAGCAAAAGTGGGCCAAATATAAACAAAATTTACATTTTGCGTGTTTATAGTAAGCTCTCAAAAAATAAGAAATGTATAATATGTATTCATGTCGATTATGCACGCCGACGGATGGCTGCGGATCGGATTGAGTTGAGTATCGGTATTTTGGTTGAGTATTTTGGTATTATATAAGCCGATGGTAATGCCGTTGCGGAAAAATTCGTATTATGTATTCCTCATGCGACTCACTTCACATACAAAAATATCCGACAGAAAATCATCGCTGATTTGATGCGGATAAAGTACTTTTTGGTTGTTTTTTTATTTGTTTTAACCGAAATTGCTTCACAAACCTGTGGAAATATATAAAATTTATTCACTTTTCACTAAGGAATTTTTCTACTTACATTACGGCATTACCATCGGCTTATATAATACCAAAATACTCAACTGCGGAAAAAATCCGATCCGCAGCCATCCGTCGGCGTGCATAATCGACATGATTATATAAGCCGATGGTAATGCCGTTGCGGAAAAATTCGTATTATGTATTCCTCATGCGACTCACTTCACATACAAAAATATCCGACAGAAAATCATCGCTGATTTGATGCGGATAAAGTACTTTTTGGTTGTTTTTTATTTGTTTTAACCGAAATTGCTTCACAAACCTGTGGAAATATATAAAATTTATTCACTTTTCACTTAAGGAATTTTTCTACTTACATTACATCGGTTAACTTGAAAACACTTACGGCCCTGTTCCGTACCTGTCTTCTATTGCCACTTTTTTCTTCCAAATTTATAAAAAAAACCAATTGATGAATACATTATAAAATGTTAGAATTTCAATTATTTTATTTAATTTCAAAGCTAAGAATATGTCAGCGCACTTTATTGGTTACTTTTGTTTGTCATTTGCTTATAAATGTCAATTTGACAGCTGTAATGTAATATCGACTTTATGTTGGTAATGCAGTCATCCGACGGATTACATAATACAATTTTCCTCACAAAGTGAGTCGAGTGCGGATCGAGTCAATCCGATCCGCAGCAAATCCGTCGGCGTGCATAATCGACATGATTATATTAAAGTTTTTTAAAACTGAGATTGACGTTTTCTTTTCTTGCAAAAAGTTCAACAGTTTGCTTGCCTTTGGCATATTTGGAAAATATCACTTTTCTATTATTTTTTAAACATAGGAACGTATAATTTTGACGAAAAAAGTGCAATGTTTTCAAAATAATTCACACTGAGTGAGCAACATGTTTTTCGGAAACAAAAAAGGCATTAGTTCGAAGAATATGCAAACAAAGAAAATCTCATTGTTATCAATGTGACTACTGTAAATGGACTTTAAATCTTGCTAGATTCAAAGTCCGGCCGTCAGGTGTGCCGGTAACCAATGCAATGCTATGCATCATTATTTTCTCGTTGTTTCTGTTTGTTAGAAACAAAAAAAAAAACTCTAGAAACCCGAATAAAAGTCCAAGTTCAATCATAAACAAATATATGTTCACATTGTGATCCACCACAATATAAATTTTTATATTAAAACAATTATTAAAAATCGCATTCTATTATAGGTTTTGGATTTATTTTGGTCCAAATATTATAACATATATTTTATATATATAATGATTGTAGTGTTGTCTTTTGGGTGAAAAATTACATTTTACCTTAATCTCGTCTGACTAAATACAATTATAGTAAACTATATAGATTTCCCAATTGAGTCATTCAATGTCAAGCGGTACGATTTTGTGTGTTAATTCAATCGATTTTAATGTACTATACCTTGTTTTGAATAGCTTTTATAATTTTGTAGTGGTATGATATAGCCGCCTTATATGTTTCAATGTTTTTACGATTTTATTTCTTTTATTTTGATTTTCGAAATGATTACATTAATTATTTTTTTTGAGCTTTAAAGTAGTGTTCTTGAATGTATTTTTTAGTGACTTTGTGAGTATGGAAGTGGTGAAATGATGCCTTCCTTTTTTACAAGAGCAATAAAAAATCTCAGAAAAAGTATTTGATGAAATATTTTAATTTTTTTCATTTTTTGTAACGATTGTAGAAAAATAAAAAATTATTTATTTTTCCATTACCTACATTTTCTTGAATTTTTCATTGTTTTTAAGTCTTGCGTTAATAATCTACTAAAAATTAAAGCCATCATTTCACCACTTCCAAATTCAGACAGTTGTTTATAAAGAGTGATTTTTTTGAGGTTAGGATTTTCATGCATTAGTATTTGACAGATCACGTGGGATTTCAGACATGGTGTCAAAGAGAAAGATGCTCAGTATGCTTTGACATTTCATCATGAATCGTCTTACAAACGAACAACGCTTGCAAATTATTGAATTTTATTATCAAAATGCGTGCTCTGTTAAGAAAGTTCATTGCGCGCTTCCATTTTATGGTCAGTTTAATCGACCCACTGAAGCGGCTATTCGGGCTATTGTGACTAAATTTCGCACCAAATTTACATTGTTGGACATTAAACCACCAACACGCTTACGTAGAGTGCGAACTGAAGAAAATATCGCAGCTGTATCGACCAGTGTTAATGATGACCACCAATTTTCGATTCGTCGCCGTTCGCACCAATTGGGTCTCTGTTACTCAAAAACGTGGAAATGCCAAAATTGGACTAAGCGGATGGACCACCTAAGACGCAGCCGCGGTCAACATTTAAATGAAATTATCTTCAAAAAGTAAATGTCATGGACCAATCTAACGTTTCAAATAAAGAACCGATGAGATTTTGCAAATTTTATGCGTTTTTTTTTTTTAAAAAGTTATCAAGCTCTTAAAAAATCACCCTTTATAAAGATATTGCTATAAAATAACTAATAATAAATGAAATAATGTTTCCGATCTTTTTCTATTTTATATGGCTTTTTCGTATCAGCATAAAAAGATTAAAAAACATTTTTAAGTCTTCCTAAACCACTCTGACTATGATAAAGTGAAGCCATCATAAGTACATTTAATTGAATAAAATAATAAAGCGGTGTGATCGGACCTATATATCCAAAATGAGAGTACAAATATTGAAGGTACCTTATACCTAAATTGGAAAATATCCACTAACAAATTTTTGTGTTGATTTTATGAAACAGTATGCCTCAAAAATGTTAGGTCTCGGACACAATATTTTTTTTCTGTAGCATAGTGCAATTAATGTGTATTTAATACCGCGGTTCACGATCTGATGTATTGTTTGTCATCAACTTTTACCATGAATACAACTTTATTCAAAGTTAAATAGTGATATATAACACAAAATACAATAGATTATACAATACAATATATGAAATTAATCAAAAATGCAAACTGCCTGACTGAAATACATGGGGACAAATAAATCTGTAAATATTATTTTTATATGTTTCTTTAGATATTCGACATCAAAATTTATCCTCAGAACATAATTTATCCTTAAATGTAAGGAGAGGAGAAACTTGAACCCCCACGTTACATGGTTTCAGATCTAAACTTTTAAAATGCCACACGTACATATATTTTTGTCCAATTTGCCAGAACACGTTGGTCGAACCTTGATATTTTTTGTGTTGAGAATATTCTCGCCTTTGACATCGATGGACGTTTTAAGTTGAGAATTCTCTCTTTTTCTAGTTGATAATTACACTTGAGATCTGTGATATTTGATATTTAACATTTCTTTAACAAATATGTTTATTTTGTAAATAGTTGAAAACGTTTATAACACATTCAAATGGGAAATTGTTGTGTGTAATTTAATAGACTTTTCTAGTTGAAATCGATCGATTTCAAATGCCAGATCTTATACAAATTTAACTCTACACTCAGAAAAAAGTGAACCGTATAATGAGCTAAAATTAACTAAAATTTAGGAAAATTGAACTTCATAAAGCGCTAAAGCCATATTTCCTCAAATCAAGTACAAACTTTTCCTTAAAAGTAGTACATGCTGTGAACAATTTTCCTCAAACCAAGGAAATATTTACTCAAACTGAGGGAAATCTAAGTAAAATTTGTCCTAAATCTAATTAAAATTTGTCCTAAGTCTAAGTAAAATTTTACTCAAACCAAGTAAATATTTACTTAAACTGAAGAAACTTTTACTTGATACAAGGAAAAAAATGAACTTCAAATAAGTTCAATTAAGCTAAAAGTAATTCAATTCAAATTATTTTGCTTCAGAGTATGCAAAACTAATACAAAAAGTGAAAACAGGAAATATTTCTCAAAATGTTCATGATACATCTGTCATAAGTGGTTCAGCTATTATTCCATGATTGCTGCGAAGACAAGTAAACATGAAATATTTAAGAAATGAGTCTCTGCAAACGAACGAGAATTGCTACTTAGATTAATAATCAAGATTTATTAAAACAAAAATTGAAATGATTTTTATAATTTCATTAATACCTAAATGTATGAAGAACTCTGCACAAATTTCAGTAAACGGATTAAATTATTTTTAAGAAAAACCATATTTATTAGTTAAAAATTTCTGAATGGAATTTTTTCTTTACAAAAAATCGTAATTTGTTTCTTACTTAAAACCTAGGAAATTATCTTCCTCACAGAATTTGTTACTACATCTAGAGAAATGGTTTCAAGTAAATTTACTACCTTATTTAATTAATTAATTAATTTACCTAATTTCCGAAATCCTTTACCGAAACTTTAAATAAATTCGCATACAAATTGTATTTTGGATATTTTACTATGTTCTCGCGAATGTGTACAACTTGGCAACACACTTTTTATCTTCTCGCATAATAAGCTTCAAGTGGAACAAAAAATGTTTTTTTCTTCGCAACGAAGTCAAAACAAAACTACGATACAAACGGATGATGAATAATGCGATGTCTGGTAAAACTTTTCCCACTCACCGTGTAGCCAGGTAAAAAAAGAATAAGCAAACAATCAATTCAAGTCCGAAAGAAAACAAGCGAATTAAAAGCACCAACAACCACTTTAAAACAAGATACACTCAGTCAGTCACCGTCGACCGTTCTCCGTTCTCACAACAACAGAGTGTCTGTCACTCACTGCCAGTCGATCTGTGTGTGGCGGCATTCGGCATTACAACAACCCAAGCAAGCGAACGAAAAAAAGTCTGCTTTGTCAGCAGTCAGTTTCAGTCAGTCAGTTCAGTCCGACAAATGTCAAGTGTGTGTCTGTGTGTTCTGCTCTACGATGAAAATTCAATTCAGATTTGAGTGTTGAAATAGAAATGAGAAAATAAATCGGTTCGAAGCGAGAAAATAAACTCGAATTCCAATCACAATAGAATTATCGATTTAATAACTGAAAAATACCATTTCCTTCCGTCCGCCGCTCGTTCAAACGCGAAGAAGAAAATCGGCATTGACGCGACGCGCTTCGGAACTAAATGCGTATCGGTGCTGCATTTACTGTGAATTTTTATAAAAAACCCCTACGACAGCATCGCAGCATTTTGAAAATGGACTATTTGCAGAATTTGTATGGCCGCATAATGGGCATAAATATTCAGGACTTCGGTAGCCTGGGCTTTTCCAATGATTCCATGTAGGTTGAAATTTTCTTCTCGCCATTCTGTAATGCTCTACGCATGATGTAATAATTCATTTCTGTTTTTATTGCTGTTGTCTTTTGTGTTTGTTGTGTTCTTTGTTTTGTTTTCATGTCGGCGGAAACATATTTAGACCACGCAAAGTTGTTGCCTTTGGCAATGTGTTGCTTGACCAGACGGCCCATTTGTCTGACACACAACTATTAGAGCGTTACAAGTTGTCTTTGAACACCAGAGCTGAGTTGGATGTGGAAACTTTGGCAAAGGTGACGGCAGAGGCCACAGTAGATAAGTAAGTGTTACTCTCCGGGTGTTTGTGGAAATTGTCCTTTAATACGATTTTTCAACTGTTCTTTGTAGCGATAGTCGTGGAGATCCCCATTTAGGCGGATCAGCTCTGAACACAGTTCGCATTCTCAAACGTTTGGGCACGGAGCCTATGTTTTTTGGAGCCGTGGGTGATGATAAACATTCAGAAATGGTGGAGGACTTGTTAAAGAAGGACGGAATGGAAAACATGTAAGTCGCGAATATTTTTTGGAAAAATTAAACCTTTGTTTTCATATGAAACGAAGAAATGACTTATTAGAAGCTAGAAAAAATCCCCCTCTTCAACCAAATAGAAATTTGATTAAACTTCAAACATTTATAGAGTTGTCTTAGGCGGATTCGTCTTCTGGAATCTGGTAATAACTTTTGCTATATATATATATATATATATATATATATATATATTGGAGGTCCTTAGCGTAAGGAAATTTAGAATGTTAAATTGATACTATTCCCGCTTCCCAAACTTCTGTATAAAAATAAGATATGTGAAATCCTTTGTATCGCTCTATAAGGCGCTAAGTGTGGAGTTTCTAGGTGTTTAAACACTGATTAAAAAAATAATTTTTGTGTCCCGGTAATAAAAATATATTTTATTTAGCTTCGATGTAGTTATAGCTCAACTTTTTGTGGCAGAGGTATCATAAAATATTTGAGAAATGTTTTTGAATTTTTATTATTTAAATTTAACTTATGTTACTTTTTACTTTTTTCCTTATATCAAGTAAAATGTTTCTAAGTTTAAGTAAACATTTATTTGTGTTGAGGGAAATATTAAAAGAATTTTCCTCAATTTGAGTAAATATTTACTTGTTTTTGAAAAAACAAGTACATTTTTTACTGGCTTTTAAGAATAATTAATAATTAATACTATGAACTCAACGCCCATTTTATTTTTTTTTTCTAAATTTTAATGTTTTCGACTATAAATTGAGAGAAAATGACCGACCAAGCCTGGTAAAAGGCAAACCTATCACAGTTTGTCAGTCGGATCGGATATAGTATGATAGTTGTGATCCAAAATCTGACTATATTTTTAGATAGAAGACCTACAAATAAGAAGAAAATGGGCAAAAGTCGAAAATTAGAAGAATAAGGGAAAAATCGATATCTTTTTAGTTGTCGATAACTTTCCGATTAGGTACCGATTGCGGAAGTCGATTTAAAGCAAAATTAGTTAATTAAAAGTAGTTTTCAGTTTGGTAACTAATCCAGTTATCGAAAAATTTACCTTTATTTACCTGCCTATTTTTGAGTTTTCTATAAAAGTCAGTTTTTCCGATATTTGATTTCGATAACTTGCAAGTTATCGAAAATATTTCTCGCTTTCTTTCGTGACGTGAACTAAATAATAAAAAATAATCGATTTTTTTAATTTTCAATTTCGATGTTTCGTTATCTAATTTTATTTCATTTTTCCGTTTACAAAACAAATTGATTTTTTCAAATTTTAACTTTCGATAATTATTCAAAATGGTTTCTGTCTGTCTTGCAGTTGTCCAAACGAATTTTATTGTTAATTGAACAAAATAACGGTTGTGAGTCAAACTTTTTAATGCGTAGAAAATAAGGCCAACCTAATGTGCATGCGAGCTTTTTGTATCTGGCGCAGAGAGGTACATATGCTGAGAGAAGGGGACGAAAATAACTTATGAAGAAATTAAAATATATTAGCGAAAGATACATTCGTTTAATTGTATATATCCCGTGTTTTTGATTAATTTGTCTTCAAGAAACAATTGTTAGCATTCCAACAGCTAAGTTAAACAACAGTTATAGATGTCTGTTTGTGTGATGCTTGACATTTGTAACTGACGGTTAGGGAGGGTAAACTACCGAACGATAACTATACCATGCCAGACTAGCAGCGAAGATTAGTATAACAGCAGCGGTGTTAAGAGGAAATATCTAATTGATAAAAGTCAATGTCGTTGCATGTCGTTAATAGTTCTTAATTTTGTATGTCGAAGCACTACTTTTGAAAAAAACAAAAATAAACCATATTTCCATTTTGCTCCTAATTATTTTTCATGTCACGAAAGGATCAAATTCCATCCGCTAAAACTCAATAACATTCAGAAAACATTTTTGAAATCTCTAAAAATTGAAATTAGACAAGGACTTAAGAATAGACTACTTTTCTTAATTTTCTATTTAAAAGAAAAATAAAATTTGTATTTTCTGTTTTTACGTTTTTGAAATATTTTTACGTATTTGTTCGTAATTTGCAGAAAAAATATTTTTTGTATTACAGATTTGCGCCTTTTTCAGATTTTGAAAATTGAAAAAAAATAATTTCTTTTTTGACTATGTAGAACAGTTTCTCGTACATTTTTTGCACTCAAATTTGTTTTATTAGAAATTGTGATTTCTTAACAGTGTATTTTTGCAATAAATATTAAAAAATTCCCCTCTTGAAAAAGTGTATGACTTTTGATATCATAATAATCGGAACTGTACCCATAACACCCAATAATTATAACTGATTTTGTATACAAATCAAATTAATACAGGTAAACTGAACATAGATTGTACTGCAATTCATTTAGGAGTAAACGTTGACATTATTTTAATTTTCGTAAACATGAATATCAATTGACTTCATCTCAATGGCCCTCAAACTAACCAACTTGTTGTACATTTTAATTCTAGATTTTTACCTGTTACTTTTCCTTTAAATCGAATCGATTTTCAGTTTAATATCTCAAAATAATTCTTGGGCACCTGTCTAATTTATTCTTTACAAAACTCAAAAATGAAGGAAAATGTGTAATAAAAAGAAAAATACTTAAATTTTCCGATATCACAATGCAACAAAAAATAGAAATGTTGTGTCCGAGACCTACATTTTTTATGCTTTGAGACATACAGATTTAAAAATAAAAAAATCTGGATATTTTTGTTTTAATATTTTACTAAAATTGAAATTTGATATAGGACAAAGGGGGGTGGTAACTCCCACACAAAAAATATTTTAAAACAATCAAAAATTACTAATTTTATCTTCCAAAGCATACGAAGTAGGATAATAGGGAAAAATTAACCCGTGCAACGCCGGGTACAAAATACTAGTCTTAAATAAAAAAACTAGAGATTTGTGGAAATCCCCTTTTTTAACAATTCGTTGGTCACACGCGAATTCGTCTTCTTGTAACCGAATAGAAGCAGCTCAGCAATTTGCCGTTTTATTATATTTAAGAAATTAATCTTCACATTTTTGTGGAACAACACGTTTTTCGCGCAAAACTTTTAATCTACAAAGTTGTTAACATCGTGAACATTTTGACACTTTTTATGTAACCTATTAGGAATAACCCGACAATAAACAAGGAACGTGATAAGTTCGACTGGGTTGAATGTTGCATATCGTTACCCTAATATAAAAAAGACCTAACTCATATTGTTGCAAATCGAGGCTTTTGTCATTTAACAAAACACGACGGTCATAATAACAAATCGATTTCCCATAAACTACGATGTAGGCCTTTTTTAAGTTTGGATTAGATGTTCTCTCTATAAGGATTCATATCACTTTATTAGAAGTAAATTGTTAGTAAGTGTCATCGAAGTATCCTATTTCTCAAGTTTCCTTGAATTACGAAATTAAAGGAAATGTGCACAAATATCATTGTAATTTTATAAGCAGTTCCAAAAACATAGGTCCACAAACTCTTGCGTAGCTACATGTGTTCGCAGTTTTTCTGGAATATTCCCTACATGTGAATATTTAGTATCAAACTGTTTCAAAATGCGTAATTCACTGCAATTTTTCCATCTGTTTCTCCACATTTTTATTCATCAACAAAAAATATTTTTGTTATGCATACATATATTTTTTGCAGATCATGTGTATTTTATCCAAAAATATCCAAGTAAAAAGATTAAACTTGAATAAATTCTCTCTCACGCGCACGTCGAAAACAGCTTTTGCGGAATGATATGATTTTTTTATCAGACTTATACAGGGTTTTCCAACAAGAGGTGTTATTTTGAATCACTCGGTATTTCGGTAGCTGTCACTTTTGAAGCTTTTATTCTTTGACATTTGACAAGTAGAAACTAAGCCATTACTAAAAATGGAACGATACACGCTTCAACAACGCGTTGGAATTATTAAAATTCATGAATGAAAATGATCCGGAATTCCATCGAAAAATCATCTTGACTGATGAGGCCCATTTCCACCTCGGTGGCTACGTCAACAAGCAAAATTGTCGCACCTGGGGCTCGGAAAACCCGAGAGTTATTGTTGAGAAGCCTCTCCATCCTCATCGTGTGACTGTTTGGTGCGGTTTATGGTCCGGCGGGTGAATGGATTGCGCTGTCGAGAGATGATTAGTGATTTTTATGGTCGGAGTTGGATGGCATTGATCTGGACAACGTTTACTTTCAACAAGACGGCGCTACGTGCCACACAAGCAACGAAACCATTGCTCTATTACGGGAAAAGTTTCCGGACCGTGTTATCTCTCGAAGAGGTGATCACAATTGGCCACCGAGATCTTGTGATTTAACACCTTGCGACTTCTTCCTTTGGGGCCACGTGAAAGATAAGGTCCACGCCAACAGCTCATCGTCGATTCAAGACCTCTAAGATAGAATTTGTGAGGCTAGGGCAGCTACTTTACGATTTTGTTATGGAAAATTTCAGGAAAAGGATATGGTCCGGTAAGCGTGGTCGTGGTGACCATTACTTATTACCTTACCTTCCTCTTTATTGTGAAATAAACCTCCGATCATTTATCTCAAAAATGAAATTTTTCTTCGAATACCAAAATAACACCTCGTGTTGGAAAACCCTGTATTTGATTTCCACCTCTTTGTGTTCAAAATTTTGTATTTCTTTCACTTTTTTATCTTTGAAAATAGCCAACAGTCTGTCATTCCAAAGAAATTCACGTGACAGTCGTACGCCTTCGATTCGAAAAAAACAGAGCAAAAGTATTGTTTTGCCTTTATTTTCATTTTTGTATAGTGCTTTGTTAAGACTTTATTCAGTGTAAATATTTATCCTTCGATTATTTTATTTACAAAAAAATAATGCAAAACAATAATAGTAAATTGTGAAAAACAACGTTTATAATTAAAACACAAACAACTAAAATAGAAATAAAATAGTCAGAATCTAGCATTTTATTAATGACTAGAGGGAATAACATGATTCGATCTTCCGGAGGGATAAACTATAGTCATTTATTTTTGGATTGATGAAAAATAAAACATTAGAAAAATAGCTTAATTTGCAAAACTGCCCATCCTGCAAATGGGTTTTAGTCAGAACGACAACAACATCACAGAGATCTATTTTTCCGCTTTCATAGATTAGAAATGTTGACGAGAGTTCCCCCAATATTGCATATAATCTAACAATTTACAATTCATTTTATATTTTCACATAGCTTTAATTTAAAATAATATACATATTTTGCATATAAACCCATTTTCTAAACATATGTTGGGAAATTGTTGAAATAACTTTGCATTGTTTTGCCCACAAATAAAAATTGAATTAGATAATATTTGATTTCATTAAAAAGAGTTCTCAAATTTCACGTTTGTTTATTAATTAATTAATGTATAACTACTTCTTGTGTTCTATACCCTCCCCCATAAAATGGGTGTATACTAAATTTCTCATTCCATTTGTAACATCAATTACAAACAAATTCTTTATTTTTGTCAAAGTGGGACGTGGGACGTGGTTGCTATGGATATATGCATAACTACCATACAATAATCGTCAGATGTGCTAGCTGCTAACAGTGTACTAATAATAAAAATTTGCAAAAATATAATTTTCTCTAGTATGGAATGCATACCTTGGTGCAAGGCATAAAAGCTTCGACCTTGACGTTTTAACCAAGCGTTCTTTAACATTGAGAACATTTTATTTGCAAAACAGATCTGTTTTGCAGAGAAATTGCATGATATAGCGATATTTATATGACAAATGAGTGGTGAATTTAATTTGTCACAGAAAAACCCCAACCGTATTTAATTTCTCATTCAAATATAATTGCTATTAAATAAATAATAAGTCAACAATCCTACTTCCAGACGTTTCTCAAATAACATAACTTTGCTTTGAAAACAAAAATTTAATCTTATTTTTTAGTGCGGTCTACCTGGCAAGAAACTTTCAATAAAATCGGTTCAGATGTATTTGCGAAACAAACAACATAAATAAACATCACTTTAATAAATAATATGATAAAACAATATCATCAATACAATAATATCAATACTTCATTCGTCTAAGCCGACATATGGGCAAATCTACGGTATAGTACGATTCCATGTCACTCAGGCTTCTAACCACTTTAAGAGCAATATATAATATTTCTGAAAGTGTCATAATTTTCAAAACGACGAGTTTAACCTCGCCAACATCCTAAAGTTTTAAAATTATGCTGTTAATGTAGTCTACTGAGCTAAGGTCTACCCTAATTTTGCTTGTAACATTCGAAAGTTGTTCAACTCTTTTGGCTATAACTTTTTCAGCATAAAAGAAAATCATTCTAATCTTTTTGTGGATGATAGTAATGATGTTGCAAAATCTTCTATATGTTGAAAAAAGCATGTGCCATCACTGAGGAATAAATGGTAGCTCTTCAAAATCTGTCACTCTGTTTTTGCATAAAACGAAAATTAATACAATTTTCTTTTTTGCGCTTTCAGCGTGAACGTAATTGCAAATTTTTTAATATTGGATTATAAACGACAAAGATACTAACAAAAGGCGACCAAACAATTTAGTGTGCCTTCAGCAACAAAGAAATTATGACAGTACAAACATCATCAGGTCAATGCGTGCAGATCATGAAATTTCATATTTTTTGAAGAGCACATCCGCAGTTTGAAAAATAACTAGTGGCAACCCTGTGTGATCGGTAAATATGAGTACTACTAATAATGTGTGTAAGTGCTAAATAGATCGAATTATTATTTTGGTACCGAGAGCCATTTTAGGTTAAATTTTGTTGAATTTCATAGGGTTTTCAAGCTTAACTTGCAATAGAACCAAAAGGGATTTTTCGATTATAACTTCTTCAGCACTTGAAAAAAATGATGCACGCGAGCACATTATTTATATTTAATGTATTTTTAACAAGTTGACGCTAAAATAAAACGTGTGCCTCTAATTTAAAATTTTTAATTTTTCAAAATTGAAATCGGACTATTTTGTAGATTTTCCCATATATATACCTTCACTCTCAGAAAACAAATATACGGAATTTATAAGGGATAATTTGTGTGTAAAGTATTATAAGGTTCGTGTCACACATTTCATCGGTTAGGGGGACTATATGATACCCTGCACTCTCTAGCACATTATTCGATTTTTTATTAATATTAATTAATTAATTTGTGACAAATATTGTTATTTGACTTCCTATGCATAATTTGTCCGAAATCAGTAAATATATGTCGATTCTAGGGAGGAAAAGGTAATATTTTGGAGGCTATTTCAAAAATTACCCCTATTCCACAACAGTTCAAACAGTTCTAGTTCAAATGGTACACAATGTTACAAATCATTCAATATGAGGTTGCGGGGCGGAAATTTGAATGAGTCCAAAGTTTGGACCGACCTACCTCAGAAAAATAGCATTCCTAAATCTGAACTAAGTATGATTACAGTCCCCTTATTTCAAAGTCTAAATAAAGGGACTGTAATCATACTTAGTTAATTAAGTTTACTTAAAAACATTTTCTTGGATCTATAACAAATTCTTACAATTGATTAAATTCTTATTGGTGATAATGACAATTTTCTGGGTATTAGGGTATAAAACTAAAATTAAATTTATATCAATCATTTCAAGTTTTAAACCAAGTTTCAAGTAATAATGAACTTAAGCAATTCTTATTCATTTGCGGAGACTTTCTTCTTAAATACTTCAAATATTATTCTAAAGAATCATTGCGAAGAAGTAATGGTTCATCACTTTATGGCAGAAGTATCACGAAACAGTTGAGAATTATTTCATGTTATTATTTTTATACGAGCATACTTAAATAACATTTTCCTGATGTTTATTTAAAATGAAATAATTCTAAGTAAACTTTTTCCTCACAGAAAATAAAAGATTACTCAGATTGACTAAAAATTTACTTGTTTAGAGGAAAAATTTAATTGCTTATATTTAGTATTCTAGTTTGCTTTCAGTTTCAGTAAATTTTACACCCTCTGATGAAAAAGTGAACTAGAATCAAGGTCAAAGTATGTACTTGATATGAAGAAGCATTACTTTAGCGCTATAAGCAGTTAAATTTTCCTCAGTTTTAGGGTCTGTTTCTGTAACTTATATTCGTCATCCAAAATCTCTCAATTATTATGAGATGAAAAACACGAAAAGAGCTCGTCAAGAGCTTTATTTCTTCTCATAATCGCGAATGAAATGTCGGAGTTTTAATTAATGTATGTATTTGGATTGTGATTTAGACCAACACTTTGACCGCACACTAATCGCTTCAACGATTTCGAATGCTTTCGATCTGCCAATAGGACAACTTCTTTGGATTTCCTTTATGCTATATTTCCCCTTCCTCAAACAATTGGCTGGTTTGACTCGATTGATATTCAAAATTTGGCATTGAGTATGATTTATCATTCGTTATTTATTTTCTTTGTGTTTTTAGTTCTTGTTAACATTGTGGATAATAATACATTTATTTCGTTTATTTTTTTTTTTGGAAAATATAAACAAAAACAATTAAGAAATAAGAAATTTAAAAAATGTGACTGTTGTTGCTTCGCATCATTGTCTTGCAATTCTCGTGTGTGCGCTTTCATATGAATATAAATATTTATATTTATTTTTCTCTTGTTGACATAAACGCGTAGTAAATACATCATCCAGGGCTTGCTATCTGTGAAGATCTTTAGGGATCAATTTTGAAAGTGGAAATGACTCATTTTTTGGGCTTGTCATAGGTGTGGCTGTATATTACCTGGAATATGTAAAGGTAATTGCATTTGTTGCACTTCTTCTGATAAAAAATATGCCGAATAGGCTGTTTGTTTCTTAATTCAATTGAAAAATTAATTGAATTATCTATTGATTAATATGATTGTATTGTGTATTTACTGGCTTAAAATCAGGTATTATTTTTTAGATGAGATTCCGATCGGGACCGAATAACAATTCAAATGCAGTCCTCTTTCCCTTATTCAGAAGCACACACTTGCAAACTTTCATTAAGATCAGAGAACCTAAAGAAAATTTCTGTTCCGTTTCACATGGAATTAGTATATCAAACCATGGTCCGATATGGTCCATCTTTACTATAGGTGGTCCTAGGTAAAAACTAATGTGATGTGACAAATTTTAGTAAGATTATTGGTCACATGTGGCTCTAGGGGGTATGGGAGCTTTACCAAAATCTTTCATATTATTCAATTGCGTATTTCCATTGCCGATAAGAAATGCTACACCTAATTTCATTCCAAGCGGACAATTGCGACTTGTACTTGGATAACAAGTCTGATATCATAGACACCAAGATCTGACTATATTTTTGGATGATGGACCACAAGTTTTATCGAGTTATCGGGCGTTAAAGTTTAAAAAAGTCGAATTTTTTCATTCAAAATCGAAAATTAGAAAACCGATAAGTTTTTTAGTTATCGATAACTGGCATAGTAATCGATATATTTCATAGTTATCAGTTGTGGAGCGTACGTGAACGTGAGGAACGAAAAAATGTTCGTGCGTGATTCAATTTTCTTCAATCTTCTAACCCACAAACTTATCGTGGAATTTCGGCAAACTGTGTTATCTGCATATTTTGTTTGCCATATGATTTCAAGTGCACAGTGGGCATTATTTTCACTTGGTTCTTAAATTTTTCAAGTCTGTGACTTTCTGCGAATATGTCATTAGGTTCAATGTTTGTATGAGACCTCGTCATTCGGTATGAATTTGCATGTGTTAATTATGTTTATTCTCACAAGTTTTGACGGAGAAATTCTTTGTATATTTGTTTGACGACCATTAAGATAATGTTCATTGTTTTGCCAAGCTTGAGAATATTGCATTGTGGCATGAGTTTGTAAGTGGGAACCTTACTTTTAAATCTGTTAATTAGTTTATGCGTTTATGAGGACACTTGTTTGTGGCACAGAGATTATTAAAAAATCATATTTATTAATTCCACCTGCTGACAAATTATGGCAAAAGAGCGGATATTTCATGTTGAAAATGAATGCGATTAACAACGTATCTGGCATCTGACATCACATCTTCCTAATTATTATATTCTATTCTGTTTGTAAGAGGGGAAACATATTGATATTGTTTCGTACTTCTTGGCTTATCACAAAAGATGTTTTTTTTCTGCATTTAATATTATATTTTACTAAAATGACTTTGTTTGTGGATTCACATTACGACAATTGTTTGAACGTATTATGATAATTCGTTGAAACAGGAACCGGCTGGATCATACCCGTCATGCCATTGTTAGGTCATTAACTATTGTCACATTCATTATTTAATGTACGTATATTATACACAATTTCTTTTAATATACTACGATCTACACCGTTTCCAATTTCAATCGAGAATGCTTACACATATATAAATACGTAGGTATTTATTTACAAATCGGATTATATATAGGGTGTATTTTGGAGTTACTTAAACTACTATAAATACATATTAGGGCTGTTTTTCTTTAAGACTGAGTAACTAAGCTAACTAACTAAGATAACAAAAAGCTTAAAATTGTATCAATGGGTGTATGAAAACAAATTAAAAAAAAATATATTTTTTATGTTAAAAATTGTGGACTTTGCCTGGATAATTATCCAGTGTAAGTCAAATTTATGGTTATCGAGGCTAAGTCAAAAAAGTCAACACAAATTATTTTTTATTGAAAATTTGTTTCCATAGAAATATTTGTATTAAGTTGGCGACAACGTGAAAAAAATAATTTAAGTAAAATATTAACTCTATATTAACGTTTTCGTTATCGCAGCTTGAGGACAACGTGGACGATGATGTCATCTTGTTATTATCGGGGGATTCGATATCGAGAAGAATAGGAAGTATACATTTCAGAGAAAAACAAATACAATGTTGGGATAACGTACATATTGGAAGTATTCTCGTTATACCCTCATAGAGTAGGAGGGTATATATCATTTGGTGCAGAAGAAAAGTGTAACGCATTGAAGGAGTGACATAAGACCCTAAGTATGTTTGGACCAAATCCGTTTCACAACATTTTAAGATGTTTGAGTCATGTCCGTCTGTCTGTCTGGCTGGCTGGCTGGTGTACACGATAACTCTCGAAAGGAGTTAAGGAATCAATTCAAACTTTGTACATGGTAATATTTTTCCCAAACTTAATTTAAGTTCGAAGTTCATGCCCTTTTTACAATAAGCGAATATTGATGATTGTTAACAATCGAATGACATTGTCGATATGTGATCGTCGAAAACAATCTGACGACATTGTCGTCAAATCGTCGTCGAAGGTAATCTGCCGACATTGTCGTCAAATGGTCTTCGAAGACAATCCGACGATATTGTCGTCAAATGGTCGTCGAAGACAATCTGACGACATTGCCTGATGATAATATTTGTCACTAATATTTCGAACAGTAAATCAATATATCGAAGAGATCTCCAACTTCCCCCATTAGAAAAGTGGAAATCAAACTACACGAATATCTCATATTTTCTTAACAAGATTGATTTGTCGCTCTATTGTTGATACTTTTGTTTATTTATAAAGACATTATATACATTTTTATTTTCACACAATTCTCAATGAATGAAAACAATTTCCAACTCACTGCATCACTGAACTGCAATGGGCATTGTTCTTTTAAACCCACTTAATGTATGTCGTAATTACGCGCTCTAATATTTTTTTTGATGTGATGTCATTAGTTCTTACTTCCATATCCAACTAGGTAGCTGTAGCAGCACAATATCCCAACAAATTACTAATTGCTTAAGTGCAAGTCCGAAAATAAAATTTTCTGAATGAGTGCCGAATATTAGTCATTAGATGAATGAATTTCATTGTGAATAATTTTAAACTCCAAGTTAAGCGTTTTTTGCGTATGCGTTAACAAATATATTAAGATGCTGTGACAAAATTATCAGTTAATATCAGTAAACACATTTTTTAGAATTTTTTGATGGGTATACTCCATGAAAAATATAGACATACTTTCTTTCTATCTATCCATACGCTTGTATTTGTATTCACAATATCGCTATATGATTTGCAGTTCAAAAGCAGGAAATGGTCTCATGGAGAATACCAGAATGATCCGAGATATCGCTTTGAAAATTCGCCGAGTGAAAGGAATACTTACATATACTTCAAATTAGAAATTATTTTTGGACCATCGATAAAACTTAAAATGTTTCATTACATTAACAATCAATGAACAATGAATCGTTTCAATAATTAGATACAGCGCGAATACGGACGCAACAAATATTTACAAGAAGAATAACATAAAGTAGTAATGATCGCTATAACTCTTCAAGGAAAAATAAAGTTAAAAGCTAATAATGTGGCCTGATTGAATTTTTTTGGTGGTGTTATAATAGTAAATATAATCATCTGCATTGTAATACAGTAAAACAATTTCATAATTGGATTTACACAAAAACTACTACATTTCGTAGTGAATGAATGAAAACTATTTCGTTGAATTAAGGACGCTGCAAGTCATAAAAAAATTGTTAGTGGAATATTTAATTACGGTAATGAAACATTTCATTCCATCCAAGAAGCTTTTTTTTGCATCAATGTGAACACATTTATGCAACTGTTTCATTATTGCATCAATGAAGCATTTCACTTTCAGTGTATGGAAAGAGTGCCACAGAATTGCATTCGTGAGATCCTGCGAAATATATCATTGCAGTCAGCAGTATTTAATATTGTTTCCATTATTACAGCGTGTTAGGTTCTCTTACAAACACAGTAGGGGCTCGGATGCGACATTGAACAATAAGTCATTTTCAGTTAATATCAAATTACAACGCGCACAGCTCATCTTGATACTCGAGGAATTTGATTTTTACGAAATGAACTATGGAAATGAAAATTCTTAATATTCTTTCTTTATCGATCTCACGGATTTTAAATGCTGATAGGCTTTATTACATAAGTCTTATTATTCAAAAAAATTACCAACGGTCAGAGTTACAAGCCGAACCATAATTATCGGCGGCGGCGGCGCTGTTCAAAATGGGTCGGCGGCGGCGGCTTTCGGCTGATTTGCCGGCTCGTTCAGTCATTCGAATACCCCTATTTATTTGACAATTTTGGGAAAATGGAAGGAACAATTTTCTTTTATTTTTTGGCAAGTAGTTCAATATTCGTTAAGGAAAACTTCAATGCCAATGTTCCAATAATTTAATATTGTTATTAGGGTATCCAATTATTCGGACGTTTATGTTATTCGATTTTTCGTTTATTTGAAAACAAAAAAATTCTAATTAATCGAATAATGAAGTCAAGAGTTATTCGATTAACCGATAAATCTAAAAATTGTCCACTTAAATAAAATATAATTAATAAGAGTTATAAAGACAAGACAAGGCAGTTTACAGGTAGTTCAACTATATATTGAACGTTTATTATATATCTGATTTTATTTAAAAATTGTAGCATCAAATTAGAAATTCATTAGAAGTTGACAAAAATCTTAATATCTTATCAAAATAAAGAACATTCCCTTAAATGAGCATAATAACAGAAGTTATCCATTGACTTTTTTCGAATATGGATCATATGATTTATAACAGAACTGAATTTTTTATCACGGTGTTAACCTCAATTTTTCTATGAATTTACTATTCTATGAAATTACTATTCTTTAAATTTTAAATAATTCCGAAGTCTGATAAATCGTTATTTTAATATCTGTGGAGAATACAAATCAAAAATCGAAAAAAATTGTGGTTTTATATTTGGTGTACCCGAATGGAGCAAACTGGCTATTCAAAATCAATTTATCATACAAAGCATACGACGATTTCATAAGTTTTTAAAGGCAAAACTTATAATATCGATTAATCGATTATTTGGGACAATTTATTCGAATTATTCATTATTCGAAAATCATGATTTTTTATTATTCGAACAAATATTTGACAAAAAATTATTCGATTAATCGGTTGGATACCCTAATTGTTAACCCATACAATTATTTTTTGGTTGAAGGAATCCATTCCCAAAATGTATAATATGGATAAATTTAATAAATATTTTTGCAATTACAGCTTTTCATGTGAGGCATATTTGACCAGACGTTTTTGAATATCATAATCCTTACAAAGAATGATAATACTCTACCTACTTTGACACGCTAAAGAAGCACAATAGATATTGTTATTTATAGGAACACGTGAACACACGTACTGGAATTGACTTATATAAATGAAAGAAAGAGCAATATATTTCACAGCAGTAGGTTGTCTAAGTTGACATTTATATTTTCTTTTGTAATTTTAAGTGGGTTGTCTATTTTGGTAGTAAGATTTGACTGAGTTAGAACTCCGTCAAATCACGGCGGCGTGGTTGAAGTCGATATGAGTCGATGAAATCGGCGGCGTGCTTGAGTCGATTTGAGCCGATGAAATCGGCGGCGGCGCGGCTCGTGCAGAAACATGCGGCGGCGGCGGCTTGTCGGCTTAAAATCGGTCGGCTTGTATCTCTGCCAACGGTTTAACAAATACAATACATTGAAAACAAGTAAGGAAGGGCTAAAGTCGGACGGGGCCGACAATATGATACACTCCACTTTCTATCCGAATACAATTCAATTCGGTAAAAAAGTGAAAACGGGAAGGATTTTTGTATCCTGTGTTTAACAAAATATGTTAAATCGGAAAGGACATTTTTTATGAAGGTATATTGAAACCTGGAACGAAATAGGTGAAAAATAATGTGTATAGGTTGGCCAAATCGGTTAAACATTTGGGAGCAACATTTGTATTTGGGCTATATATAAATCTGAACCGATTTTACCCACTTTCACCACAGATGTTTCTAGTTAGATTATAAGATGTTGTGCCCAATTTAAAGAAAATCGGGTACAATATATGGTTTCTAGAGCGGAAAATGTCAAATCGGGAGCGACATTTGTATGGGGGCTATATCTAAATCTGAACCGATCTAACCCGTTTTCACCACAAGTGTTTCAGTTGGATTAAAAGATGTTGTGCCAAATTTAAAGAAAATCGGGTACAATATATGATTTCTTGAGAAGAAAATGCCAAATCAAATACCTCTCATTTGTATGTATCAAATACCTCTCTCGTTCGTCCTTGATCCAAAAAACATACTTGTGTCAAATTTTGTTAAGATTGGACTATAATTGCGACCTGTAATTTGATTACAACAATAGATGGACAGACGGACATTGCTAAATCGACTCAGAAAGTGATTTTAAGCCGATCTATATAATAAACGATGTGTCCAACTCGTTTATATAATAAACGATGGGTCTAACTCGTTTTCTTTTGGGTGTTACAAACAAATGCACAAAGACATAATACTCTCATGGAGTGTATAATAAAATGAAACCTGTGATATTATTTTGAATATGACTGTCAGATTTTATGAAGTTAGTTAATGTTATAAGCTCTAGTGTTTAAAATAAACATTAAATACTGTTACCCTGTTCAGCAATAAATTCTGCTTACAACTTTGCCCAAGCCCAAACAAACGTTACTCTAGATCTAGAACATTTTACATCTACAGTTTTGAGATAATAGCGCCAACCTGAATTTTATGAAAACTTGTTTTCTAGAGATATCTTATTGTTTTATAATTACATTTTATAGACTCGCTAGCATGCGTCTGATAAGAACCTCTAAATCAGGGATGGAAAATGCTGTATTGTAGTACCTTTTCTCAGTACACTAGCAGCCGTAAAAAAAGTGCAATAATCCCGAAACCACTATACTATAATTTCGTTCCAACAATTTAGACTCTCATTAAATTCCCTGTAATAAAAGCATCGATTTTATATTAAGCTTTAATTTTTTGTTGCATTTTAGTTGAAATCTCTGCAAAAATATATCCAATATCCAAAACTTATTTGAAATGTTCCCGTTTCTTCTATTCTATTAATGTGTTCGTTAAATCAGTGTTCGTTATACACCGCTCACGACAATAATAAAATAAATTGTAGTGGGGAACATCGACAACTTTTATTTTGAAGCTACACTAATATATATAATAACAAGTAAAGAAAGGCTAAAATCGGGCCGACTCCCATCGTATATACTTTGATTTAAGTACTAAAGCCAGGTTGTTTAAGGGTCGATTTTATGTAGTTCATTTAAATTATGCAGTATACTATAAATTAATCTTTATAGTACGATTCGATTCAATCGATTAAATTGACCATATAATGCGTTGTTCGTTTGTAAGACGATTCGTGGTTAAATTATAGACCAAACTGAAGATGTTTGACAGTGAAACAAAACACGAAACGTGCGTCAGCTGTTTAAACCAGTATTGCCAAAAAGATAATAGCTAAAAAATCACCCTTTATTATCAGGGTTGTCAGATTATTTTGTACCTCTATCGCCAAATCAATTGTCAGAAATCGCCAAAAACCGCAAAATTAAAAGAACTTCAGTTTTTGTCAAAAAAATCGACAAATTCAATTTTATATTTAGTTCTTTTAAAAAAATTATGGAATTTAGATATTATATTTTAATTGAATATTTTCAACATTTCATGATAAAGAATTAAAACATATTTTATTAGTATTTATTAGTTGTTGTCATTTATTTTGGTTTAAGACCAAAGGTTGAGCTGAAGTCTTCAGCAGAACCCAAAATTAGCAAAAAGGCAAAGCGAGACCTTTATTGGTGCAGCTAAAAGTTGACTGCTCAGTTTCAATGGGCGCTACCCATCTCGTCAGAACTTTCGCAACCAAAATAAATGACAACACATACAACATAATAGACCAACTATACATACAAACAACAACAATACACACGAGGTACAGTGAAGACGGGACATACCGTACAACAACAACCTTTGCATTGTTGCGAGCGATGCGAGCACATGCATAACATTGAATTGGCAAAGTGAGATTTTTAGTGTGTCGACTTAGTTCGGTGGAATATTTTGTTTATCAGCGCTTCTCATTTGTCATATGTGATCGCTGGTACTAATATGAACACTGATTTAAGTCAATGACATACATTCGTTGCGAAAGTTCTGACGAGATGGGGTAGCACCCATCGAAACTGAGCAGTCAACTTTCAACCTGTGGTCTTAAACCAAAATAAATGAGAACACATACAACATAACAGACCAACTATACATACAAACAACAACAGCATTTATTATTCTTAATAAAAGTTAAAAAAAAATCTTATACCGTGACCTAGTTTAGCAAATTCATAATGCAGAATACTCTTTCAACACAGGCATCACTGGTTAAAAAAAAAAAAAAAAAAAAAACAAATAATATTAAAGAATTATATTTTTCTTCTTTATGAAGCAGTTTCTAATATTGAGTTGTTCTCTGTCTTCCGTTTCCATGGACCAATGTCCCCTAAATATTATTTCAGGTATTTTAAATGGAATAAAAAAGAAAAAAATCCATGAAATCATATATAATTCATTTTGAAAAATCTGTGTTGGTAGAAAATACATACATTCGTCCAAAAGTAGCGTTTTCAGTCGTCTACATTTATCACAGACTTTTATTTCGCAATTCTAAAATTTGGCTATTTTTTACTTTTTAAGAAAAAACACAAATGATAAGAAAATGCAATTATCTTTAAAATAAGCCTTCATTATTTGAATTGTACCTACGCGTTTTCACACAATACCATTTTCAATGTTCCTACCTCGAACCTTTTATCATGATTTTACTAATTCTCAATTGGTCATATCTTTTAAAACATCTTTTAATCATCCTCTATAAATCAAATATTTTATTATTTTATAGAGTGCAGTTATCCTACTAAGTTTCAAAGAGTCGGAAGTGTTCGGTTTGACATAAACGCATATCTATTTCTCTACAAAGTAACGCCAATATAATAAAATCGGTGGACAAAAAATCGCCATGTCACCAAATCGAAAATAAAGTCGCCACAAATATTTAAAATTCGCCACGTTTGGCGAGAAATCGCCATATCTAACAACACTGCACAGAAATGATTCCACGACATCAGTGTTCCCGCCGGACCACATCGCGCAGCAGTTTTTAACTTTGAAAAAAGTTTACTCTACTAAATTACTTTAATCGACGCAAAATACATTTTTTTGTAATCAAAACACCTTGTCTATAGAATTCACGGAAGCCGATTTTTAATTTTTTCCCAAAAAAAACTTATAGCACAACAAACTTAAATTTTGTCTGGCCAGACCCCATTGCGAATCCTAGGGTTAATGAAAAACAACCCTAATATTTTTCAATTTCCTGTTTTCTTAATAACATAAAACACAGTAAACTTCTTACTTTAGTAAATTGATTTGATTTCGATTATGTGGCCATATTCAACTACTACATATTCATCCCTAATTTTATTGGGGTATTATTAGTGCATATGATTGAACTTGTATTTACATTCGGCGTTTTATTTATTAATAAAACGAAATCATTTATAAACAAAAGTTTCTTATACGCCGACATTACCAGAAATAGAAACGAAATAAAAAAGTCAATAGTCCAAATTGACGTATGAGTCAGAATGCATCCATACTAGGATATAACTATGTTAGCTTTTTAATTGAATCAACTAAAATGAGAGTTTATTTTGTTGTATCCAGACAATACATGCTCATGTTTAGTACCATAGGGCCTGAAAAGTACAATTTTAATGGAAATGTGTATCCGTTTGTCTACGCCATCTGAACACCGAGCGCGACTTGCACACATCCATGCCTAGCAACCTTTAGCACAACGTTCCACTTCTAATTTATACAATAAATCTACATATCTTTTTTTTAAATAGAAATAACAGACGAGCGTAATGAGTTTATTGTTTTGCACTATTCGAGTGCGCTGCACTTTTTGCTCCCCCACATCGACGGCAACATGAAAACTAAAAACGAAACAACAGCCAATTTACTCATAATTATGGAAATGTTTATTTTAAGAAGGCATCGCGTTCATTACCTTTTACATTTATAACTATTATTATTATTGTTACAAAGCAGTTTACTGACATTTTTGTTTTGTTCTACTCCCCAGTAACTACAGATTGCAAAAAGTTGCCGATACGCCCACAGGCCGCTGCATTTGCTTGGTACACAAAGACTCGTTGGCGCTGTACGCCAATATTGCCGCCTCGTCGAAATTCTCCGAAGACTACTTGCGGCGTGTGGAAGAGGAGGAGAAGTCCTCGTTTTTGCGCAATATCGGTAACAAACAAATATTCTACATCGAAGGCTTCTTCGTGCCCCAGCGTGAGGAGGTCATCACCTATGTGGTGCGCAACTATATACAGGGCCGTAGACGTTTGGCCCTGAATCTCAGCGCCAATTATGTGGTGAAGGCCAATTACGATCACATGCTGTATTTGGCCAATAACGCCTTCTTCATATTTGGCAACAGGGATGAATTCGAGACATTCCGTGAATGTTGGGGTGCCAAGTCGGTCGATGACTTGGCCATTGAACTGATGCAGCAGAGTCAAACGGTGAAGATAATCGTGATGACCAAGGGGGCTGAGGGTGTGACACTGATTAGCAATTATCAGGATGAGCTGTCGCCACCGGGTGAAGTGACATTCGAGAATTACAATGTGCCGCGCATTGAGAATCTCGTCGATACCACCGGCTGTGGCGATGCATTTGCGGCTGCGTTCCTACATGCCTGGCTGGAGAAGCGTTCGTTGAGTGAATGTGTGCGGCTGGCCAGCGATGTTGCCGCAAAGGTTGCCACTCAAGTTGGTTGCAACTTGCCTTAGATTTAATGCATGCTCGGGGGGGGGGTGTTGTGACCATGAGATGATGATACTATGACTAAATATAATCATGGTGCTAGATTCCCGGCGAAACTCATACTCAACTATAACTATAACTTTAATTTATTTTTTATATTCTTAATTTATTTCCATTCAAATATGTATGTATTTTTGATATTTGCACCCATCACCCATATATATATATTCTTAATGTATACTATTAGATGTAAGTCGCCTCAATGATGACCATTGCAAATCGCAAGGCAATTTCCATCTTCCATTTCACATGCTTTTGTTTAATTTGTGTCTGTCTTTTGTATCATTCTCAAGCATTTCCATCCATTTTAAATAAAAGAAGTTCTTTACATTTCGCAGAATATACTTGAGCATTTGTATTTCAGTTAATCATCAGTTGACAATGACTGCTTTCACATGGACATTAGAGTAGGTCACACTGCATGCTAAGCAAAATGGAGTTGACGTTCATCACTAAAAAATAATAAATAAAATATTTTTTTTTGACTAATGTACAAAGTGAAACATTGTATATGGGGCATTCCTCGACAAATCGGACAGTTAAAAAAAATATTTTTGATTTCCTCCATATTTTATATTTTAGTACCCATTAAAAACACCTTCTGGTATACATTGAGTTTTTTTCTGATTACTCGTTGAAAGGTAAAGCTTTTAAAAAAAATCGTTAAATAGAAGATCTTTTTCAGTCTTTGCTCATAACTTCTTCAATAATTGTCCGAATTGGATATTATTTTTTTAATATTTTTGTTTTCCTATTTAACTTTTCAAAAAAATATTCACAATGTTTTTTTATACAAATTTTGTATAAATGTAATAAATAATTGAATGTACTCTTTGATTTTCTCGATTTTTTTATTTAAACTGTAAATTCTGTAAATTTTGAGCCTTCGTTGAAGGTGGGCCTATAATAACTATGTTTTTTAATCAAAAATTAAAAAAATGACCGGGATCAAAATATTTATCTTTTGTGTGCACTGTTCCACAAAACCAGCACCTAAAAGTAGTTTATGGATGAAACTATTTCAAATGCTGAAAGAATGTAAATTCACTTTAAATGCACACGCTAGCATTCGTATTTTTAAGGGATACAATGAGAAATGTGCGATAAAAATAATACCAACCTAATGGGTGAAGTTGGCTGCTTAGTTCTTCCCTAACAAGGAATGAAAATACCCCCAACCTAATTAGAATATTAAGTACATTTTTAGATGATTGCTGTCTTTTGAATACAACTGAAGTATTATTTTGATATTTCGTCACCTAAAATGCAAAATGACCCACAATTTCGTATGTTTTCAGAAGAAGTAAAAAACTTTCCATCACCATGTTAGATTGTGTTAAAACTTCTATATTTACTGTATATTTGTGTAGAATTATTTTTATATAAAATTGTTGTGCCAAATGCAAAAATGTCTGCATGTAAACATATTGCAACAATGGTAAATAATAGCAAAATAAATCTTTTTGGCGACCCTCTTTAATGTATTTACGTTACGTAGGTGTGTTTTCACAAAACATCTTGCAAACAGAACAATAACAATTGACAATCAGTTAAATCTGTTAAGATTATTGTGTCTATTCTGGAAATGTTTTCGCCCGCCAATTAGTCACCGTAAGTTACTGAATCAGTGAATTTGGTTTTGATGTCAACAATAAATGGTTTAATACTCTATTTTCATAGGCACTAGGAATGATTTTATGATAGCCCTATATTTCTCTGCCCGACAAAGTGAACATACGACCCAAATTTCTGAAGAAACATATTCAAGCAGCTTTCAAACAAAGCTGCTGTTAGTTTTAAAATTACGATTTTTTGGCAGATATATATAAAAGAAGATTTGAAACAAGAGTGCGCCATTACATTTCTTCATAATGTTTCCGAAGTCGTTCAGTAGCGGAAATTAGGGTCCTATGTTGACTTTCGTTCAACTCTTTAAAGTAACGGGTGATTTTTTAAGAGCTTGATAACTTTTTTTTTAAAAAAACGCATAAAATTTGCAAAATCTCATATCTCAATCTCAATAGATTGGTCCATGACATTTACTTTTTGAAGATAATTTCATTTAAATGTTGACCGCGGCTGCGTCTTAGGTGGTCCATCCGCTTAGTCCAATTTTGGCATTTCCACGTTTTTGAGTAACAGAGACCCAATTGGTGCGAACGGCGACGAATCGAAAATTGGTGGTCATCATTAACACTGGCCGATACAGCTGCGATATTTTCTTCAGTTCGCACTCTACGTAAGCGTGTTGGTGGTTTAATGTCCAACAATGTAAATTTGGTGCGAAATTTAGTCACAATAGCCCGAATAGCCGCTTCAGTGGGTCGATTAAACTGACCATAAAATGGAAGCGCGCAATGAACTTTCTTAACAGAGCACGCATTTTGATAATAAAATTCAATAATTTGCAAGCGTTGTTCGTTTGTAAGACGATTCATGATGAAATGTCAAAGCATACTGAGCATCTTTCTCTTTGACACCATGTCTGAAATCCCACGTGATCTGTCAAATACTAATGCATGAAAATCCTAACCTCAAAAAAATCACTCTTTATTTGAAGAGGACGAAAAAACTATATTTTTAATTTTATGACCAATTGGAAATTAAATATAACCCGTTATTTTTCCAAGCCGACATTTTCAGTATTTGTTTAGAATCGGTCAGGGAATATGCCTATATTTTTTCCTTATTATTCTGTTGGTATATTCGCAGTGAAAAACACAAAAGAAGAAGAAAAAACAATTAAAAAACGTTAAATTCGGCCGGATCGAACTTTATATACCCTCCATCTTGGATTGCATTCCACAGACGTTTTCGATTTTCGTAGAAGTGCAGTAACATTACAAGAAAATGTTAACTTTTTTGAATATAGCTAAATCAAAACAAATACAAATATTGAAAGAATTATTTTATATAGAAATATTATTTTATTATAAACCAAATCAAGTAAAAATATTGAAAGCATTATTTTATATACAAATATGCAATTTTAGTTACTTTAAACCACGCTTAAAATGTAAATATAAGGCAGCAATCTTCAGAAAAGCTCAAATAACCTAAATATTGGGGGATAGTGGGTGCATGATTTGCTGATGCTTGATCGTCATAGAATTTTATGACGATCAAGAATATACATATATACTTTATAGGGTCTCGGGTCGATATGTCAAGGTGTTACAAACGGAATGCCAGAGTTTGTATACTCCCATCCTGTGGTGGAGGGTATACAAATTTGGTGAGTAGCGGTCAGTAGCTAAGCTGGCGAAAACCACTTGCGAGTAGCTTTAAAAAGCCATTATTCTTTGAATTGTGTCCACGCGTTTTCTTACTAGTCATTTTCAATGTTTCTCCCTCGGCACTTTTTTTGCTCGATTTTCCCAATTTCCAATTGGTCATATCCTTTGGAAAAAGTTTCGGTGTTTTTCGTCTTCTACAAAACAATTATTTTAAAGAGTTGAATTATCATCAAAAATTTCAACGAAATCGTCGACTGGTTTGACATAGAATGAACACAGAATGAATAAAGCGTGTTTTTAAGCCCGATAGAACTTGAAATTGTAAAAACAAATAGAAAGACGTTAAATTCGGCCGGGCCGAATCTTATATACCCTCCGCCAAGTATTATCGGTAGATTAGAGGAAAATTGCGATTCTTCATTATTATAATATTAATAGTCCTCTACTATATATAAATGTTAATATAATTGTTAGTCCGAAGTCTTCAAAATTGTGCCCTAAATATTATTAGGTAGAAACAATTTCCCTCAAGCCCGATTTTGCCCATTTGCAATTTCTTGATTCCATCTACAGCCTAAATGTTCCAAGTGCAAATACTGAATAACATGATTCTAGCTCAACCGTTTGATTGTAGCCAAATTTAATTCCATTCAGATCCTGATGCTACGAATAACGGAAGTTCTCTTTATTATTCGCGTCACCGCAGTCAGAGAAGTGTAGTCACCGAATTTCATTATTATAGCTGCAACCGGGCGAATGGGGATAACAATGGTACCAAGCACATTGTTATCCCCATTCGCCCCATTTTCCGGCTAAAAGTATAAATTAAAAAAAAAAACAGTTTTATTTCGCATCTTCACAGTCAGATGAAAGTACACACCGAATTTCATGACTTAAACTTAAGCGGTTTGTTAGGTACCATTTTTATTCCTCTTTTCCATTTGTGGGAATTTAAAAAATCCCTCTATTTTACGTAACTATGCTATTAGAGGGATGTGCATTCCAAATTTCACGTTTCAAGCTGTTATCGTATCATTGGTACCATTTTTATCCCTTTTTGTCCCATTTCGCCCTCTAAAACGTGTATTTACTTTTTGGTTCTTTTACACTACAAGAGGAGTGTACGCAACAAATTTCAAGATCCCTAAATATTAGGGAGTACTTTCAGTCCTTGTTAGGGAAAAATTGCTCCTTCTGGGTCGATTTCGTCCACTTTCAATCCCAACCGATCTGTAACCATAAGTCACATTTAGGGAAAATTTTAACTTCCTAGCTCATTTCGTGCGCCCGCTATCGAGATTTCAACAGACAGACGGACTTGGCTAGATCGTCTTAGAATTTTACCACGACCCAGAATATATATACTTTGTAGAGTCTCCGATGAATATTTTAAGTTGGAATGACAAAGTGAATATACCCCCATCCTTAGGTGGAGGGTATAAAAAAAAACTAAATTTGAATAATAAAATTGTTTTTAATTCGACAAGCCACGGCGTGGAGTGATCAAATCCGAAAACCGGGTTTTTTAAGTCGGTCTCGACTCGGTTTTCCATTATTGTAAATATCTTGTTTCTGTGTGACTTAATAATTCTCCACTTTTAATATTATCGCATGCTTCACGGAACGCTTTTGATGAGGTGACACTTTTCAGAAAAACTTACTCCAGTGTTTAGGCGAAGTCAAAAACCACGTTAGCGGCGAAAATCGGGCTACCGGTTTTTTCAAAGTCACGGTTTTCGAAGGACCGAAAATCCGGGTTTTTGATCACTGTACCACCGTGGCTCGAAATCAAGTTATTGACAAATGTTGATTTTAATAAATCGATGTAAATAAATAAATCGGTCGCAGTAATTTAAAATTTTATTTCGAAGTAAACTTTGAAAAGCATTGCAACGGAAGACAATCAAATAAACATGTTCTAAAATTGGGACGTAAATAGATACGACACATTATGTTCGGCTACCTTACGTAAGATGGCGACAGAATATGACGGTTCCTGTCGAAACAGTCATACACCAATCGATTCAATCAATTCAATTAGTTTTGTTTTGTTTTGCATTTCTTCATCATTTTGAAGACGACTACCATTTTGAACTGCTATTACCTAATAACAAGAATTTTAATATATTAGATTCTCAGTAAAATTTGGTAAGCAATAGATTTCGTCAATGTCCAGCTGTCTAAATTCAAATCCATCTCAATGTGCTGATTAACTTTTAGAAAAAAAAAAAATAAATTCTTGTAGATGTTTTAAAAGCGAAGTGCAAGAGTGAGTATTTGATTGTTTCTAAAGATATTCTCTAGATCAAAGTAGCCGCAAATCAGTAGCTAATATAATATTCCACAAGAGGGCAGCAGCTTGTGATGGTATCTGTCGAAACACTTAATATTGTTCTAAGTTTAATAAAAAGTGCAAAGTCAGAGACATCTCTTGCAGACTTGTTCTTGTACTCGACGTACAACCAATAGATGTCGCTAAAGTCGGTTTGGAAATGGGGCATTAATGATGATAGTAAAGAAAAGTTTATATGATGAACGTTCAATGCTATCTATACTCAAATAATAGATGCCAATGATGCCTAGTTTCACTACTAAGCGGTAGATGTCGCACACAGTTTACCGAATCAAAGACCAAAAAGCATAAAGACGTGAGAAAAAGTATTGAATAAAAAGTCCATGACTACTTTAGCGACATCTTTCCATTTTCTAATTTATTTGATCTGCATCTAATAGGTGTCGCTAAAGATGGTTTGGAAATGGGGCATTAATGTCAAATGGTACCACATGAGGGAAGAAGATATTCAGGGATGAATATTCTATGCCACCTACATTCAAATAATGGATACAGATGATGTCAAGTTTTTAGTACTATGCGATAGATGTCGTTCACAGTCAGCCGTTAATGACCCACCCCAAATATGCCCGTAATATACGCCGCACAGTGGTTCAGAATAAAAATCGATCGGCCAAAATTCAATAACTTTTGTTCTAGTAGACATTTTTGAGTTGTGTAAAAAACCAAAATTAGACAATGACTCAATATTTTGAGATATTAACATTAAAAAGCGGGCAGTCGGACATATTTCAGAAATCGGTCCAAAGTTGACTACTTTTCGTATTTTTTGATCATATTCATACGTATTTGTTCATAATGCGAAGAAAAAAATATTTTACATATTGTATTGCAGATTTTCAAGTTCAGATTTTGAAAATTGAAAAAAACGTAATTTATTTATTATGAATTACAATACAAAGTAAATTTATATTATAATTTTGGGTCCAAGGATTGAGCCGGGGTGACTAAGACCATTGTAGCTAGTTGTTGCAGCAACAGACCAGAGCCTCTGGTGGGAATCGAACCCACAACCCCCACGTTTCTTTTTTTGATTTTGTTTAACTGTTTCTCACACATTTTAAGAGATTTTCCACTCATTTTTTTATTAGAAATTGTGGTTTCTTAGCTTTATTACGACGCCAAAACTATGTTTGTACCAAATATAGTTTGTTTGTAAAAAATGTCCTTTTTGAACAAATGTCTGACTTTGGACCAACACAACTGTTTACCTTCAAAAGCCTTTAACACATTGAGTTCCACGTCGTACGTTTCCGTACCACAGTGATTGCTTTTACTTATAGCCCAAAAAATGTTTGGTACTCAATGTGTTAATGAAATATATACATACATATTTTGAAAGGTTTAAGGATTCCCTGTTTTTCAGGGTAACTTTTGCCTGCCCGAAATTGCCCCCTTGGAAGCTAGGATACATTGAGTACAAAAAGTCAGATTTTTAGTTCCAAAACGCGATTTACTCATTTTCTTCTCATTAATTTCTGAAAAGTGGGTACGCAGATCAAAAGATGAGTAAATTTCCTTTATGCCCATGCCAATTTTTTTTCATTTTTTTCTGCACATTATGAACATATGCATAAAAACAAAAATGTTGCTTTTTCTTTTAAATCGAAAAATAAGGAAAGTAGTCAATTTCCAAATTGTGTCAATTGTCCGTTTTTCAATGTTAATATCTCCTTTGCTCGCCTTCCTGTCCATCTATTTTGTTAATCACAACAAAAAACAAGTAAAAAGGCGTTAAGTTCGGCCGGGCCGAATCTTATATGCCCTCCACCAAGGAGTGCATTCCATAGTATTGTCGGTATATTAGAGACTGTCGACTTTACAAAGAAGTGAAGTAACATATTTTGAAAATTGTGATATTTTTAATGCGCACTCCTATATTGGTTTACTTTTCCAAACTATATAGCATTGCTTCATTATTATAATATTAATAGTCTAATATAATACATTTGTATATTATAAACATATTCAAAAATGTACTCTAAATATTAGGTGTACTGTCAGTCGTCATTAGAGAGAAACATTTTCTCTCAGGGCAGATTTCTATCATTTGTAATTTCTTGATTCAGCAACAGAGTGACTGTCTTATTTTGATAAAAAAATACAAATTTCAAAGAAATTCACTATTCTAACTTCAATCGCTTGATTGGTATCATTTTTATACCTTTTGTTCCATTTCACCCGCTAAATCTTTTTTGTACTTTTTGGTGATTGCACGTTACTAGAGGAAGGTACGAAACAAATTTCAAGTGTATAAAAATTAGAAATTTTCAAAAAAATTGCTTAAGTAAACTAAATATTAGGGTCCTTGTTATGGAAAAATTTTTCCCTTTGGGTCGATTTCGCCCACTTTCGATCTGCAACCATAGACACATTTAGGGAAAATGTGAACCTCCTTCCTCATTTCGTTCGGCCGCTAGCGTGCTTTCAGACAGACAGACGGACATGACTAAATCGTCTTAGAATTTTACCAGGATACAGAATATATATACTTTATGGGGTCTCCGTTGAATATTTTAAGGTGTTACAAATGGAATGGCATATTCACTTTGTCATTCCCCCATCCTGGAGGTGGAGGGTATGAAAAATACACACACAAAAATTATTTTTTAGGTCCCTATACATTTTTGGTTGCATAGTGCTATTGCAAGTTTAAGATCTCTTATTGTTTACATTTCTCTTAGTACTCTAGAACAAGTCATTACTTCAAAGTAATACCACAAAAATAAGAAAACATATTTTTAGAAATTTCGAACAAAACCGCAATAAATGTAGTCTGTATTTAAAGCGCCGTTGGAGAAACGAATGACAAATCTTAATCAGTTCTCTCAGAAACGTTGCAAGTGTACATAGTCAAATACAAGTCCGAGGTACTTTGCATTTATAAAATTTTAAAAAACTGCGATATTTCATTTCCGGTCTGTATATAAGCTACGGTTGTATAAACATAAATATTATATTGGTTAAAAAACGATACAAGAAAATAAAAACGTGATTATTTTGGATAATTCTCGGATGTCCGTGGAATAAATTGCAGTTCTTGGTAAAGATAATATATGTGTGAAGTAAATGACGAATTGCGACCAAGTCATAATATTCAAATTTGGATTTTTTCCGCGACTCACTGCGGGAACAAAAATGTAACTGCGGACAAGCCAAATTGTAGTCTATATTTATTAAACAGTTTAAGTGATTTTTTAACGAAAATTCCATACCAAAAAGAAGTTTTCCATGCGCCCGAAGTGATGTCATTGTTCTAAGTGTAAAAATGTGTTAAGGTGGAGCACGAGCGAACAGAAAAGAAAGCAACTACATAAACTAATTCTGCCGTAGGATCAAAAGGCAGTAAGCGGGGAAAATAAAAATTGAGACACAATATTTAAATATTCTGCGGTCAATGACGTTGTGTCATCTAAACGAATTACAAGGTTTTATTAGCCAACATGGATGACTAAACATGACAGTGATAATTTAATGCAAAACTGTGCTAATGTTAACTCAAAAAAAATAAATATGCGGTTTCAAGACGGCAAGAAATCAAATTTGAGGGGACATATGTGTGGAGGCTAGAGTGATCGAACCGAATAGCGGGCCGACCGGGTTTTTTTATCATAGACCGATCGTCGGCTTTTAAAAATTGCGCTTTTTGGAAAACCGTTTTATTGTGGAAAAAGTTCTTTTTTCCTTATTTCTCAACAACACTTTCAATATTAACGGATACCTCAAGGAATTCTTTCAATTTTGAAAAAATCCGGGCAACCCTTTTTTCAAAATCAAGGATTTTAATGAAATTGAAAGTGAGTTTTGGTTCTATTTCGTTTGGGTGAATCAGAGTTCGGGTATTTGGTAGAAAAGTACAAGGTCGTCATGACCCGGAAATCATGGTAGTGGTAGTGTGCAGTCAAGTAATTAACGTCACCATGCCATTTGTAAATAAATTTGCATTCTTTGAAATATAGATCCCAGATAAGATCAAATATTGATGAAGAAAAATAATTTGAGATATTGTGTGATAATTTTGGGGTGAAAAGTATACAAAATATGCAAAAATTTTAATTGGAAAAATTGTTTTGTGTCAAACATCTTCAATTCACATAATTATATTGCAAATATAATTATCGTTTAAGATCTGTGAACTGACATAACCACTGAGCAATGTGTTGATTTAAAAATATCTAAATTTATATGTGAGTTGGTATAGTCATATTGTGAATTCGTCAAACAATGAGTATTTTTGTACCAATCCACTGAGAATTTATTTTCTTGTGTCTTATTATTATTTTTGTCACATCAGTGGATAAGAATTTGTTTTTATCATGAAGAAACCAACAAATTGAAACATTCCCCGCACCTATATGTCTGATTAATAAACCCAGGTGTTTTAATATAGGTGAGACGATTTTATGTAGCCCTTATCAAAACTTGGAGCTACATTGGAAAAAAACTGTTAAAATATGTAACCTCGACATATATTTGGCTAAAAAGGGACCAAGTTTTAAAGTATATTTTCAATAAATGTTAATCATTTCCATCTAAAACTGCTTGAAAATAAACTGGGAGGAAATTGAGCCACGAATATGGGAGACAAAGATGGAGTAGAGCGCAGATTTTATAGATACACGGGTTTACCCGTGTTTCGGATTTTATTTTGAAAAATACTTACAAATATAATTAAAAATATATAAAAACATGAGATAATTTTACGTTTTCCTATTAGACCGGAACAAGATCATATACAAATTAAACTGGAGATCGCATGTAAAACAAGCAAAAACGGCGGTAAGTTCGGCCGGGCCGAACTTTATATACCCTCCACCATGGATTGGCATGACTGTCGATTCTCGTAGAAGTGCAGTAATATTACAGGAAAATATAATTTTTTTAATATAGCAAAATCAAAACAAATACAGGTATTGAAAAATAATTTTATAAATAAATATAATATTTTTATGATTTCAATCCACTCTTACAAGGCAAGTCTACCAAAACCTTTACACTATATATGTCGAAATAATACTTCAAGTCAATTCAAAAAATAAATATTCTTATATATATTTTTTCAAAAAAGCTTAAATACCATAAATATTGGTAGATAGTGGGTGCTACATTTGGGTATATTTCCATTATTTTTTTGTTCCAAAAGTACAAATTTTGAAAATCCATTATCTCACGAACATAGTGCAAAATAATTTAACTTCATGATTCAACCAATTTTTGTCGAAAAAGTAAAAAGTACGAAATTGGAAAAATCTTTTTATTTTGCGTGTCTATGCAGTCAAAGGAATGTATACACCAAATTCCATGATTCTAGCTGCGGCCATTTGGTTGGCACCATTTTCCAATTTCAACCCCTCAAGAGTACGACTATCTAAAATCTCTTTATTTTATGCGTCTACGCAATTAGAGGGATGTACACACCGAAAAATAAATTAAATTTCGCCGTTTTGGAACAGCTCGACCTTTCTTAGGAGCTTTGTTTTTAGAAGCGTATAAATTCTAATTGAGGTTAAACATTACATACTGTCTAGATAATTTAAAATTTTATAAGAATCCTAACAATATAAGTTGAACAATAATGCTAATAATGAGATCGGAAGGTTGAAAATACGAAACCAACCTCGCCAAAAAGTATGAAGTTTTTGTCCTGTAACTCACATATATCTTAAAGTAGATTTTGATATTTTGATATATTTATCATTGAGGGCCTATGATCTATGCTGAATATATTTGTAAACGGTGCATAATTGTACTTTTATCAATCATTTCAACCATTTCATGGTAGGGGTGACCAATCTTGTAAGGTCAAACAGTAGCCCCCATACCCACTGAGGATTTTGCAAATCATTTGGAAAATTTGATATGTATAATGAAATTTCAATATGCAAATGCAGTTTTTTAGAAAATCATTTAACCACGTCATAAATAAATGATTTTTTAAAAATTGATCAGAAATGGGCGTAGGAAAAAAAAAACAAATATCAATCATATTAAAATTATCGCGAAATGAAACAAGCAGACAGTTTTTTTGCTCTACCGATATTTTTAATAATTTATTTTCGTACTTAAAACATAAATGTATAGGAACCTTTCTTACATTGAATATTCTTAACCCATTTTGGCCTAGGCAAAATATAACCCATATCAATAATATTTTGTGTCTTTGATGCTTGTAATAAGTTAACTGAAATATATATAGAAATACTTATGATTGTAATATTTTTATATTCATTTAGAAAAAGTCATTCAAATGGATATCAAATGTTCCAGCTTATCATGCATGAAGACAAAGGAAATCTCCACCATGTAAGTATTTTTTGGTATTTAATGAAATTCATCCATATTAATTACTCTTACTGTTTGGATTTAGAAAAGTGCTGGCATTTGGAAATATGCTGCTTAATTACACGGCGAATTTGGAGGATACAAAAGTACTGGATCGCCACAGATTGAGTTTAAATATGAAAGTGGAAATGGACATGAATAAGTTCTCGGAGGTTACTTCAGACATAACTTTGAATGAGTGAGTCTATTACTACGTTATTTACATTCAAGCATCATAAATACAGTCGGAAAAAAGTGAACCCTATAATGAGTTAAAATGAACTAAAATTTAGGAAAATTTAACTTGATATAGCGCTGGAAATATTGTTTATATTTCCTCATATCAAGTTCTTTTTCTTTTTTGAATGTAGTACTCGCTTTGAACTTGATTCTAGTTAAATTTTCCTTAAACCAAGTAAATATTAACTCAGACTGAGGAAAATTGTGAAATTAAAATAAATTCAATTTAACTAAAAAAATCAAACAAATGATTTTGCTTTAGAGTATGCAAAACTAATGCAAATATGTCAACATGAAATATATCACAAAAGTTTTATGATACCTCTGCCATAAAGAGCTATGACTCCATGATTGGTGCGAAGGCAGGACAGGCACTTTCGCAGTGGTTGTGTAGACTAATACTTGAAGAAGTCACGGCAAATGAACGAGAGTTGTTCTTACATTACTATGCAAGAATTTTCTAAACAATTTCAAGTGATTTTTATAAGTTCATTAATACTTAAATGTATTTCAGTAAACACATTAACTTAATTTTAAGAAAAAAATTCTTAATATTTTCAATTCAAGTATGAATTTGCTTAATTGTAAGAATTTTTTTAGATCCAATGAAATGTTTTTAAGTAAATATACTACCCTATTTCTATGAACTATTTACTATGACTTTGAAATAAAGAAACTTAACTCATACATAGTTAATTTTCCTACTTTTAAGGAATTTTTTATTAAATTGGAGTAAAGTTGTTGAACTAAATTGGAGTATGGAATTTTTTCAAATTTAGGAATGCTATTTTTATACACTCCACCAGAGTATTATGTCTTTGTGCATCTGTTTGTAACACCCAAAAGGAAGGGAGATAGACCCATTGTTAATTATACCGATCGACTTACAATCACTTTATAAATCAATTTAAGTCTGTCTGACCGTCCGTCTGTCCATCTATTATTGTAATCATCATACAGGTCGCAATTGTAGACGGAACCAAATGAAACTTTGCACAACGAAGTTTTTCGGTACAAGGACGAACGCTAATTTAATTTGAAGAAAGTCGGTTCAGATTTAGATATAGCCCCTATTTCTTTTTCCCAATGATGTTTTGTCATGTGACCAAAGAGTTTATAACCGATAAAATTTTATCCTACTTATCAATTTTTTCGAATAATGAAAAATATTATAGAATACGAATAATTCGAAGATCCCCCCTCAAATATTTGTTAATCGTTAATATTCCGAATTATGAGTTTTGCATAATAAATACTACTCGAAATTTCTTAATTATGTTGTCTCTTCCGAACAAGTTTGGTTCTTCAGGATAAGATATTATTCACAAAAAGCACAAATCATTCAGTTAGTAAAATTGGACTGCAATACAATGATGGAAATGGAAAAAACTCGTAACAACATAAATTCGCAAATCAACTTTTGTATTGATTAGGGTACTTTTGAGGACTTTCAAAGACACCAAAAATTAAAAATAATTTTAATCCTTGAATATCCTGAAAAAACATCTTTAATTTCTTTTATTTTGTTTTGTATTTTAGCTTATTCTATTCTCTATAAAATACAAAAAATTCAGAGTGGGGTGGCCATAGGTTAAGAAATTCCGGCGGTATTTCCAAGGTATTGCGTTGTTTCAGCAAGGCCAACATTTTTCATTCATGTCTATATATACTAGAATTATCGATGTTTCCGACTAAAATTAATGATTAGTTTGTTGTATTTTTTCGCTTATATTTCGCTTTTATCATTGTCCGTTTGTCAGCTGGACGAGTTCAAATTAGACTCTATAAATAAAGTTTATCTTGAAAAGAATTCACGGTGAGAATGGTATTGAGAAAAAACCGCCAGAAATTAAAATCTGGCTCGAGCTTATTAAAGGACAGATTTTTACGATTTTATTGCAATTTTTGTTGTAGTCTTTATAAAAACCGCAAAACATCCACACTTTTAGTTCAATTTGTGATTTTAGGGGCTCGTCGAAGAGGTATTGATCACCAATTGTAATTTATAAAAGTTCTTAACCCATTAAAGGAGGTACATCTTTTCAAACAGTTGGTCCTGAACGGCTAAAATGTGAAGTAGAAATCGAAATATGGTTTCATTTGCATCGTAAACACATTCTAGTCTTATGCGAAGCTAATTGTTGGAACAAATATTGGTATTTATACCTCCCATAAAAATTTCGTTCTCCATTTAACTTTGTGCTCTCTAGAGATCACATATTTTAACCAATTTACTTAATATTTGGAACCAAAACCTTATATTTCAACTAGAAACATGTGTGGTAAAATTGAGTCAGATCGGTTCAGATTTCGATATAGTTCCCATACAAATTTCGCTCCCTATTTGACTTTTTCCCCTCTAGAGACCACATATTTGGCACAATACCATGTACTTGAACTAGAAACATCTATGGTGAAAGTGAGTCAGATCGCTTCAGATTTTTATATATCTCCCATACAAAAGTAGTCCAGTTTTGACTTTTTCTCCTCTAGAATTTTAATCGATTTTCTTCAAATTTGCCACATCAGCTTATATTTCAACTAGAATCTTCTGTGGTGAAAGTTGGTCAGATCGGTTCAGATTTTGATATAACTCTCACACAAATGTCGCACTCGATTTGACCTTTTCCGCTCCAGATCCAACTTATATAGTACCCATACAAAAAATCGTTCCCAATATCACTTTTTCCCCCCAATTCAATTGTAATGACTTTAGTTCTTCCTTACTTGTTTATTTCGTGGTCCTTTTTAAAAGATTTTTAACTTCCAAAGGATATAGATGTTTTAATAATTTAGAGTCGTACTTTTGCATGCCATACAACGGTGATATGTGTATCAAATCAAAAAAGAATAATTCAAATGTCATGCTTCTATCTGTACTACTTTAGCATTAACAATCAGTTAAATTTTTCCACATTAAGAAATTAATTGAAATAACACAATTCTTTCGAAAAACAGCCATAATTTCTTAACCTTTGACCCCCCAACTCTGAATTTTTGATATTTTGTAGAGAATAAAATAAGCTAAAATACAAAACAAAATAAAGAAGATTAAAGATTTGCTTTTCAGGATATTCAAGGATTAAAATTATTTTTAATTTTTGGAGTCCTTGAAGCTCAAGGATATTCATATTTTCATACAGGCTCGGAAAGAGGAGGTGTAAATCTTTCAGAAGATATTAATATCATTAAAATCTGATGCGACGATCCAAAGTTATGATATCGATAAGGCAGCCATCTCTTCAAAAAAACCGAGATAACCAAGTTTGGACCACTGGTAAACTTAAAACCCTATTGACCTACGGTAAACGGTATATTACCCGCAACCACTAGCAGAATGTATGTACCAAATTTCATCAAAATCGAAGAGGGTCGACATGCTGGGTCGAAATCTTGTCGAATTACCCTAATAGCCTTTAAGACTGAATGCGCAATCGAGCTGAAATGACATAAAGATTTACAAATAAAAAATGCCTTATTGATTTGATATTTGTAAATCGACCTTGAGCTGAATTTTGCAATTGAATAGTTTTTTTCTCCTTCTGAAACATATGAAAATGTATTTTTGGTGACGAATCCACATATTAAACCATTCTTGGCGATATTAGCCTAGGCATATCTAGAGGATCACACAAGCTTTGTATACATATTGAAGCTGAGTTTCATAAAATTTGATATATGACATTAAATTTAGTTAAATAATAAATTAAAAATATCGGGTTAGGTTTTCATAACAATTTTCTTCAGAACATTTTATTACTTTTCAAAATGTTCGTCCAGAAACTCCAAACTTTTCTATTAAGAATATTATAACTTTCCTAGTATGGCACAGCACTTCTACTTAACCCTCTCATGCCCGAATTTTCTTCTTAATAAATATATAAACTCGAATATGCTTTTTGATGATGTATGGGTTTAATATAGTTTTGGGGTTCTAATTCATACAGGATATGAGTAACAGCATTTTTCTTAAAATCATTATACTTTATTGTGTATCACTTCAAATAACAAATAGAGTTTTTCTTGTACTCGAAGAAATCCTATAAAAATAAGAACAGATTCTAAACAATTTTAATTACAAGACACTAAAATAATTGAAATTTGAGACTTCACTTTTGTTTTCGCTTTCCTATGCAGACCCAAGTTACCGAATTTGTTGGTTCTCTTTTGAATAATCTTTGTTACCTATCTACACAAAAATAATACTTATTAATTCAGCAATATATGTGATTTTAAAGATTTTTCTATAGGCAACATTGGGCATGAAAGGGTTAATGTGGACAGTCTCTAAACTGCCCGTAATGCTGTGGAATGCATTCCGTTGTAGAGAATTAAGATTCAGCCCGATCGAACTTAGTACTTGTTTACTATTCCAAAGGCGATGATTTAAAAGAAGAGATTTATTATTTTCCTAAAATATATATACATGATTCGGCCAGGACAATGTTAACGCTCTTTTAACTTCTTTTTTCTGAATTTTGTACTTCCTCATCTAACAATCTTGTTTTCCTTTCTTCAAGAGGTCTTAAAGTCGAATTGGGTGGATCAGCATTACACACTGTCCAAGTCCTAAAGGAACTAGGAACGGAAGTGTTATTCTTTAGCGCTTGCGGCGATGATAGAGAATCGGCTATAGTGGGTGAACTGCTGAAGAAGAATGACATGGACAGGAGGTATGACGAGTCCGTTTAAATCTTAGAAGTACTCATTTGAAATTCTCTTCTTGACAGTCATTTCAGAGTGGAGACAGTAGTCAATGCCCCCACAGGCCGTCGCATATCGTTATCACACAATGATTCCAGAGCTCTGTACACGTGCAGTGGTGCTTCAACCCTATTCTCTGTCAACTATTTACAGTTTATTATAAACGATGAGGATTCGGCTGTTTTGAGACCCGTGAATCGTGTGCAAATATTCTACGTCGAAGGATTCTTTGTGCCCAAACGGGAGCCGGTCACCACATACATTGTGCGGAATTACATTCAAGGACGGCGTTATTTAGCCCTGAATCTCAGCGCTGACTATATAGTGCGACAGAACTTTGATCATTTGTTATTCTTGGTCAGCTACGCCCTCTTCATATTCGGGAGTAGAGAAGAGTTCGAAGTGTTCTGCGAGTGTTGGGGCGCTGCCACCGTTAGAGATTTGGCTGAGGGTCTTGTCAAAAAGAAACAGTCTCCCCTCGTGTTTGTCATAAGCAAGGGGGCAGACGGCGTTGAATTGATCAGCAACTACTTTAGGGAGGGATGTGCACCTGGTCCCTTAACCTTTCAAACGTTCAAGGTGTCGAGTGCAGGAGATTCGGAGGATCAAACGGGGTCGGGAGATGCTTTTGTTGCTGGTTTCTTACATGCATGGCTGAATAAACGTGAATTGAGTCAATGTATTCGCGTTGGCTGCTATTATGCTGCCAAGGGCGCCAAAGACGGCGGTGCGGCGAAGTCGAATGAAATACCTAAATAAGTTCAATTAGATTATCGGACTATTTTCTCATACGTTAATAAATACTTTAAATACTAAGTCCAATGTGTGTATGCAGCTTTTAGTTCTTATTTTTCCCTCCACATGGTATTGCGGGTTTCTGCATTTGTCAGTAAGGCCCAAAAAGGAAGCGAGATAAGCCCGTTTATAATAAACTGAAAGTCTCAGAATAATTTCTTCTTGGGTTATGGACCACCATCGTTGGTCACCGTGGAAGTGCACAAATTTTGAATAGCCGGCAATTGAAATGTTTTAGATATTAGTTGTGTTTTATTGGCAATTCTCTTGTTACTCGCTTAAATGCTTGGTCGGATATTTGAAAATTTTAAATTTGATTTAATTTATAAAAATGTATTCCAATAAAATCTATAATTACTACGTTTCCTGGAATGTAAAATTTTCAAACAAAATTATTTCAAATGTCCTTAGTTGGTGAAGAATTTTGGAACTATGCGTAGGAGAACGAACCAAAACAACAATTCGCCGTATGGGCTTGGCGAAGGCGTTTATGTATTCAAAATATTTTAGAGGAACCTCAATCAGGATGGAAAAAGTTTTACCAAAATGGGTTCGAGCATGCGTAGACATCATCATGGAGAATAGTAATACAAATAGTACAACAATGAAGCAAATTACAATAAAAATTGCTATCCTTTCATTATTAGGCCACATTAGTTTTTACTTACCCGCAAAATAACATTTGCACTCAAGCGAAAAATTAAATCGCGTAGCTATCTCAATGTGCAGGTATGTGAACAATTAGCTGTACTGAGATGCGATTAAATCCAATAAATAAACATAAATTTAAATTAATTTAAAAGTTTATTAGGACAAACTCAAAATTAAAATAGAACCATATTAATTAAAGTAATTAATTCATACGAAAAATGAAATAAAAAGAGCGAAAATATATTTGCACTTAGTGGGAGATGATACTGAACTAAAAATATTTTGTGTCTTTATGAGAAACCAACTTTGATTCTCCCCCGGTACCACCCGTCGTACCATCACTACTACAGTTCAAACAAACCCTGTAAATAAATGGTCTGACAGCCTTAGCATTTCTTGAGGTGTTATAGACCAAAGTCTTTATTTAAAAAGATTTGGAGACGTCAGTACGAGTGGTCCGAGATCCTTACGTAAAATACGCCAAGTTGTCGAATATGACAAGCCAAGCTGCTGAGAACGATGCCGAATCGATTCGCCACGGTCTTCTCGAACACTCTCTGTTACATCAGTTATATTCTCCTCAGTACGTGCTGGATGTGGTCTAACCGATCGATTAACATCCACTAATATAAACTGGAACTCAAATTTGCGAATGATATTGGCAATAGTGGTTTGAGTAGGTCGATTATGTGCACCGTAAGTTCCTCGAATCGCATGAAAAACATTTCTCACAGAACGCTGTTTTTCGTAATTCAGCTGAACCATTTGGATACGCTGTCTTCCATGATGACTTGCCAAGCGATACTGAAAAAATGACAATGCAGTGATCTGTCAGAGTTGCGTGATCTGTCAAAAAAAATTATTTGAAAATGAAACCTCTCGATGAATCACCAGATAGTTAATGATGCCCATGTATGATAGATATTAGTCATTACTGGCGGTATTTTCATTCGTTGTCATGGATGAAAGTTAGAGAAGCATTCATATCAAATTTCGTTTCCGCTGCAGACGCATCATTGACTCCATTTTTATTTTAAATTTACGAATTTTGAAAATCCATTATCTTTCGCATACACGCCTAATGCATACATACTTATTTATGTTTTTACTGACAGAAAAAAGTGTAACGCGTTGAAGGAGTGACTTAAGATCCTATGTGTGTTTGGACCTGTCTGACTGACTGACTGGTGTACACGATAACTCTCGAAAGGAGTTCAGGAATCAATTTAAATTTTGCACATGATAATATTTTTCCCAAACTTAGTTAAAGTTCGAAGATGGGTGAAATTGTAACGCCTCTTCGGGTACCTCCCACACAAATGTTCAATATTCCTATGTTAAATTAAAACCAATATAATTTCCAAGTTTTTATAATCACTTTAAGCGTACAAAATATGGCGCCCCTTCCAGTACCTCCCACACAAATCACCCTAACCTTCTTCAAATTAAAGGTGTTATAACTACAATACGACTGATCGGAATACTCTGAAATTTGAACTTTAGCAATACTTTTATGGACGTTTCATACACTTGGAATATAGGCTACTACCTTTCTGGTACCATCCACACAAATTGGCATAAGCCTGGGTTAATATAAAACCGATATAACTTCCATAGGGGTAGTCAAAATCAGTTGCAATTTGATATTTAGAAATGTTTTTATAGTCACTTAAAGTTATTTATGCTTTAATCATCTAAAACATATTTTTGCTTTAGCCACACCCCTTCTAGTACCTCCCACACAATTGTCTTCTTCCTAGGTAAAATTAAATGCTTTACAACTCCTATACCGGTGGCTGAAATCCATTCAATACCTTTAATACCTGCGGGCGAACAAAGTCAAGTTAAATACTTTTTCGAGCAGTGTAAACTTTGAGAATATACCTATCCCTCGATTTACAGGGTACATACGTTCCTGCAAAATCGTATAATTCGAAAAAACAATTTTTATATAAAAAACCGTGTAGACATTTGATGAACTGAAAACATAAAAATTTCATTTAAATCATAGAAAGCAAAAAATAGTTAAATTTATTTTAAAAATGAAAAAAAAACTTAAAAATCTATTTGACAGAAACAAAATAGATTGTACTTCACATGATTAAAAAAATTGGAAAAATGATAAATAAAAATAAGACTTATCTTACTAATTTTAATGAAACTTAATTTCTAACTATTTCAGCGATTTAAAATTGTATAATATCAGATTCATCACTGGATAACACAATCTAATTAGATTCTTCTTCCAAAGCTAATGTATAGATTGTGGTCGTAGCTTGCTGAGACTTTTCAAGAAAAATGTCTGAAATAGCCATTTGTGTTTTAGTTCTAGTCATATCTTTGCAGACTTCTTCATACTGACTTAAAAGGTTAGTAACCAATATAACACATCTTTAAACAACTGTGAAATTTGTCATTCGAAATATATATATATATATATATATATATATATATATATATATATATATATATTTCATTTTATTTGGATTTTCATTTTGTGGGCGGAGTGGGCGTGGCAATAGTGTTTTTGGGAGCTAGAAGGCTGAAAATTGGTACATATATACTACTGACCACGAAAATGATACATATGATGTAGAAATTTGGATTTTCATTTTGTGGGCGGAGTGGGCGCGGCAAAAGTGTTTTTTGAGCTAGAAGGCTGAAAATTGTAGCGTATATATTACTGAACACGAGAATGATAAATATGATGCCGAAATTTGGATTTTCATTTTGTGGGCGGAGTGGGCGTGGCAATAGTGTTTTGGGAGCTAGAAGGCTGAAAATTGGTACATATATACTACTGACCACGAAAATGATAAATATGATGCCGAAATTTGGATTTTCATTTTGTGGGCGGAGTGGGCGTGGCAATAGTGTTTTGGGCGGAGTGGGCGTGGCAATAGTGTTTTTGGGAGCTAGAAGGCTGAAAATTGTAGCGTATATATTACTGAACACGAGAATGATAAATATGATGCCGAAATTTGGATTTTCATTTTGTGGGCGGAGTGGGCGTGGCAAAAGTGTTATTGAGAGCTATTTAACCATTTGTTTTTTTTTGCCTGGCGAAGCGGGCGGGGTTCAGTTAGTATATATATATAAGAAAGACTCAACTAACATTTTTTTGCAAATCGAGATTTTTGGTTATTTTAACAAAACACAACGACTTCGGTCATAACAAAGAAAAATATCAATTTGCAAAAAAATGTTAGTTGAGTCTTTTTTATATTTTGGTAATATATTTATTTCTAGCATCTAAATGAAAGGAGCCAGGACGTCCAAATTTTCCCACAATAGTCTAATAGTTGTAGATCGGTTGGTATTGAATGTGGGCGAAATCGGCCGAGAGGAACAAATTTCCCAAGGACTGAAAATATATCTAATATTTCGAGTATTTAAGCATGATTTTTGAATATGTCTGCTTATATTTGTTTGATGTTTGGTATGCACATTCCCCTTATAGCAAAAATGTACACAATAATGTGATTCTTAATAATGGTACCTATCAAACGACAACAGCTAGAAGCATGAAAATCGGTGCGTACTTTCCTCTAATTAAGTGGATACATAATATAAAAGTATTTTTTCGAAATTTGTACATTTAGGGGGTAAAATGGAAAAAGGGGATAAAAATGGTACTAACCGAATGGCCGCAGCTAGAATCATGAAATTCGGAGTATAGATTCCTCTCACTGCGTAGACACGAAAAATAAAAAAGGTTTTTCCAAATTCGTATTTTCAAGGGATAAAGAGGGAGGGATAAAAATGGTTCCAACTAAACGGATACAGGTAGAATGATGAAATTCGGTGAGATTTTTCCACATTCGTAGTTTTTTATGGCAAAAATTGGTGGAATCATGAAGTTAGGTTATCTTGTACTGTGTACGTGAGAGATAATGGATTTTTAAAATTAATACTTTTGTAATTAAAACCCACTATCCCCCAATACTTAGGACATTTAAGCTTTTTGAAGATTGCTGTCTTATATTTAATTTTTGTATAAACATATTGGTAGCCATGTCTTATAAGCGTGTCTTGAAATAATTAAAATTTTATATTTATTTTTTTGTTTTGGCTATATTAATTTTTTTTATCATTTTCCAGTAATGTTACTGCACTTCTACGAAAATCGACAGTCTCTGTGGAGTCCAAACCATGGTGGTTGGCCTTTTTCTTGTTTGTTATTGAAACAGCTAATATTTTTTAATTTCGTCATAGCGTGCTTTAAAACTGTACAATAAATCCTTAATCGCAATTTATTAATTTAAACATTTCTTTCTTCTGACACAGTCCATTCAAAATCCAAATCTAGTTTGGAACTGACAGTGAACACAGTTTGTTCACATATTTGCTTACATTTTCTAGAATTTCGATATTTGAAGCAGCCGGAATTATTGTTCCGTAAACGTGAATGCGGTGGGTGGGTGATGAATGCGCTGGTATGTTAACAAATCGTAGCGTAACTATCCGTATTTGGAACGCTTCTTAATGCTACAAAAGTAAATATTTGCCACAAGTTTTCGCAAACATGTTGTGAGTACGAACGAGTATGTAGTAGACATGTACGTGTGTGAATCTTATATTTAGCCCAGTGTATCTACACATCCGGGGAAAATTGATTAGGGATTATCACAGCGAATATGTAAGCGTGTATGTGGGTGGGTCGTTGTGTATCCTCTGGAATGCATAAGAATCGCTAATATGAAAGATTGTGTTTGTGCGTGTAGTTACATATGTATTTAGCCATGTATGTATGTGTGTACACGTATACAATTGTGACTGAGAGGAATTGGAATAAGAGGCTTAAATCCTAATTGATTGATCCCATGAAATATTCGTACTTCTGCATTAAGGATATTTCCATTCATTGAGTGAAGAATTTAATATTAAGGATACAACTGCAAAATGAAACTGGAGATCGCTCGCGACTATCAAATATGCCGTACTATTCATTCTTTGGCATTCGGGAATTGTTTTTTACAAATTCACAGCTGGAGCTTTACTGATACCTGGTATCGCCTCAACAAGTAACGGCCCACTATCCGTTCCTCCAAAGTAAAATATAAAGAATGGCGCATGGCCCAAAAATTTTTTGCCAGACTCGGATGATATGATTCTCAGCGACAGAGGGTTCTTCGATATGGGTCAAAGGTGTTCCCTGTACCTATTACGTACCTCATTTACCTCATTTGTTAGTGGAGATCTTCCTTAGAGATTACTAGGAAAAGACGTTAATATCGAATAGCCAACACGCTTATAGCAAGGGTATGTCTACTGCACCTGCTCTTCATGAACTGGTGAAGAACCTTTATTATTAGGAATTCACAACTGTAGCCTTTCTAGATATAGAGTTGCCTTCAATAACATACACTTTGGTGCTATAATGACGGCGCTTTCAAATATCGGAGTGAATCAAAGAATTTTAAGTCTGATCAGCAAGCAGTGACGAGTCACCGCATCACTGTCAGTCTCGGCTCCTGAACACATACAAGATTTTTAAACATAAGGACCTCGCGGGAGATGATGTTTTGCATCTTGGAAGCTATTGCTGGATTTTGAGATAGGTGAATGTAAGGTGGTATCGTACCACGGACGGAATATTAGGGATATTCTACAGAATGCACGATGGGAATAAACACCAATTTGAGAGGCTAAAGTATGAACTTTAGAAGAAGCGTATTTTCAGAAAGTAATAATGGTAGGTTGTTGCCAACACTTTAAAATGGCAATATATAAACATTTTAAACCAGGTGCAACTCGTTCTTTTTTTAAACCATCCTACCAAAGTTACTACTTTTTCTCATCTTTCATTTCTGATATTTCAACCTAAAGTAATGACGAAAATACATCTGTTGTACAACAAAATATTCTGTAAATTCGAAAATACTAATACAGATGTGTAAATTAAATGTAAAAAGCAGTGCAATGTAATAAAGTGCGTTGTGTTTTTCGTCTATGTTTACGCGTCGTTCCTGCATTTCTTGGAATTGAACTTTGTTTATCCGGACGTATCCGCAGAGTCATATATATGAGAAGAAAGGTTAAAAGGTGCACTTTAATATGCCGGTAGAATAGGCTGCAGCAAACTGCCTTAAATTATGAATATTACTTATTTGAAATTGTATTAAAGTTAAAAATTCAGTTTTTGTAAAATTTCGTCAATTTTTGAACTAATGTATTTTCAAAAAGTAGTAATGACAGTGTGTTACCAACATTTTAAAATTGTCAAAATTGGAACCAGGTGGCAAATCGTTTTTATTTTCAAAACGAATGTTTTTGCAACCTCAAGTAATAAAGAAAATACACTGTTAAACGAAAATTGTAAGATAACTTGTAGAAGGTACACTAGACCGGGTCCCACTCAATACAAAAAATAAAGTTGTGCCAGTCACACACTAGAATTTCAAGACGATTAAAAAAATATTTTTTTTGCTATGCACTTTGATACCGCCAATTTCGTTTTTTGTTTCCTGTGTCCCCATTTATAATCCGGTCGTAACGTGTTTAGGGTTTGGTGTCCGGGAATTCCCGGGAAAAAATTTTAAATTTCCCGGGAATACGGGAAATATTAAAAAATATTTTATTGATTATTTTGAGCACTAATTTATTTTTACTGTGCAATTGGGAAATTGTATATATATTTACATTATTGACAATAGTAATTAACATTTCTTTATATAGGGTCCGCCAAATAACTTTATTTTGAAAATGCTATAAAAAAACTACTGAATTTTTTCTCAAATTTCTTTTTTTATTTGAAAGTACATAATTTCATTCAAATGGCTGCTGAGGGCACCCCATAAATAATAGTCCAACGGTTGAATAGTTGAAAAAAACGTTAGATGGCCGACCCTATATTACTGCAAAATAAACTTTATAAATTCGCTAAGTCTCTATTTTTGCGAAACACAGCTAGGTGAATACACACTTTTCATTAGGATATTTGCAGGATTTTTAATATAAATCGAAAATATCATACTGACAATACTATTTCTGACATAGTGTCAATACATAACCCCTCGTGCTATTTGGTTTAACTTTAAATTTCTTGTTTTACCAGAAGAATCTACGAGATAAAAGGTGAAAATATTCTTAATGAAGAATTTATTTTACATATGAAGCCAGTAAGAAATTGTATAAAAATAGGGAAAACGTTAAAATTGTTCACCTAGAAACATTCGAGAGAAATCTAATAGGAAATCTATCCTACGGTATTTTTAAATGACCTTCTGTAAGAACTAATGACTGGACTATTTCAATGTTTTAATTTTTTATGAATTTATTTAATTAATATTAATATTTTATAATGTTACTATTGCTTTTACAGTTTAGAATATTTCCCCGCGTTGCTGTTAAATATTTTCGTCTCTAGACGAATGAATCTTCTAAATTAAAGACGTTCTCAGCCATACGAGTTATTGTTGTCAGGCACTTGTGCCTATAATTTAAATGTCCAATTTTATGACGACAATTAGTCTAGAATAAAATATTTGTAAAATGAAAAATAATTTGTAAGATATTTTGACAAACACATTCCCTTTTAATTTGTAATATGTCAGTATTTTTAAAAAGCACATCCGTTACTAAATATTGTTATTTTAAACCATATTGGACATATCTAAATTAAACTACTTTTTCCCGGGAATTCCCGGGATTCCCGGGAAATGAAAAAGTCCGGAAACCCCAAACCCTAATCGTGTTACATATCATTGTTCTTAGAATGACAACAGCTACATTTTCTACTTTGATCACTATTAACTCCGACGTCAAGTTCTTCTGGAATCATGGTTTTTAGCCCCCTAAATTACACTGTTTTCTAAACGATTAAAAGTTTTTTAAGGTCCATGAAATTTCGTCTTTTACAGTACATATTTTTATTCATAAACAGAAAAGTTACTGAGGTTCGAAAAAATCACTTCAGTGATGCTGATTTCAGACTTCTTTGAAGGTTCTTTCTTACTTGCTTTAAATACAATTTGTTATTGTAGAATTTATTTTGTTTATCTTTGAAGTATTGATTATTAAGTAATTTTCGCAAACTCTAAGAGTTTGGGCTTTGTTCAATTGGGTATTTGTCCATTTAATATTTCTCAAGACTTCTCAAAAAAGCACTGAAATAAAACGCAATAACTGAATTAAAACCAGTAAGGAAAGGCTAAAGTCGGGCGGGGCCGACTCTATGATACACTCCACTTTCAATCCGAATACAATTCAATTCGGTGAAAAAGTGAAAACGGGAAGGTTTTTTGTATCCTGTAAATGTATGTATTTGACAAAAAATTTTATATCGGAAAGGACATTTGTATGAGGATATATTGAAACCTGGAACGAAATAGGTGAAATATAAAATGTATAGTTTGGCCAAAATCGGTTAAAGTTTTGGGAGCAACATTTGTATTTGGGCTATATTTAAATCTGAACCGATCTTAGCCACTTTCACCGTAGGTTTATTTAGTTAGATTATAAGATGTTGAGCGAAATTTAAAGAAAATCGAGCACAATATGTGGCTTTTAAAGCGGCAAAAGTCAAATCGGGAGCGACATTTGTATGGGGGCTATATCTAAATCTGAACCGATCTTACCCAATTTCTGCATAGTGTTTCTAGTTGGATTGTAAGATGTTGTCCCAAATTTAAAGAAAATCGATTAGAATATGTGGCATTTAAAGCGGAAAAAGTCATATCGGGAGCGACATTTATATGGGGGCTATATCTAAATCTGAACCGATCTTACCCAATTTTTGCATAGGTGTTTCTAGTAAGATTATAAGATGTTGTGCCAAATTTAAAGAAAATCAAGTACAATATGTGGTTTCTACAGAGGAAATTGTCAAATCGGGAACGACATTTGTATGGGGGCTATATCTAAATCTGAACCGATTTGACCTATTTTCACCATAGTTGTTCTTAGTTTAAATATAAGATGTTTTGCCAAATCTGAAGACAATCTGATACAATATGTGGTTTCTAGAGCGGAAAAAGTCAAATCGGGAGCGAAATTTGTATGGGAGCTATATATAAGTCTGAACCGATCTGACCGATATTCACCATGGGTGTTCTTAGTTTAAATATAAGATGTTTTGCCAAATCTGAGACAATCTGATACAATATGTGGTTTTTAGAGCGGAAAAAGTCAAATCGGGAGCGAAATTTGTATGGGAGCTATATATAAATCTGAACCGATCTGACCGATATTCACCATGGGTGTTTCTAGTGGAAATATAAGATGTTTTACCAAATCTGAAGGCAATCTGATACATTATGTGGTTTCTAGAGCGGAAAAAGTTAAATCGGGAGCGAAATTTGTATGGGAGCTATATATAAATCTGAACCGATGTGACCGATATTCACCATGGGTATTTCTAGTGGAAATATAAGATGTTTTACCAAATCTGAAGACAATCTGATACATTATGTGGTCTCTAGAGCGGAAAAAGTCAAATCGGGAGAGAAATTTGTATGGGAGCTATATATAAATCTGAACCGATCTAACACATTTTTACCACAGGTGTTTCTAGTTACAATATAAGATGTTTTGCCAATTTTGAAGAAAATCTGTTGTTATATGTGGTATCTAGAGTGAAAAGAGTCAAATCGGGAGTGAAATTCGTATGGGGGCTATATCTAAATCTGAACCGATTTTCTTCAAATTAAATAGCGTTCGTCCTTATCCCGAAAAACGTCGTTGTGCAAAGTTTCATTTGGTTCTGTCGACAATTGCGACCTGTATCGTGATTACAAGAATAGATGGACGGACGGACAGACAGACAGACAGACAGACAGACAGACAGACGGACATTGCTAAATCGACTCAGAAAGTGATTCTAAGATCGGTATAATTAACAATGGGTCTATCTCGTTTCCTTTTGGGTGTTACAAACAAATGCACAAAGACATAATACTCTCGTGGAGTGTATAATTATCATCCTATGTTCCTCAATGGAACGACGGCAATAAGTATATATGAGAAATTTAAATTGTACTATTTTTAGTTTTGTTCCTTTCCTTAGCACTTCGCTAAATTTTATTTGATTTAATCCCAGATGCTATGGTGAGTATATAAAGAATGCAAAATTCCGCATCGTCCTGCACAGTAATCGCCCCCATTAAAGCTAAAACCATTTTAGTTCTTGACTTTAAAATACATTTGTTTCAAATATGCATTTGCTAACATCGTGAATAGGGCAGATGTAATAAAATGCATATTTTTCAAATTTGTATGATAAGGAGTGATGTTAGAAAAAAACGACTGACCAACAATGTCGATTTAAATTAAAGCAAATATTGACATTTACATCCACAAATGTCATGTTGGCCACACAGTCTGTCGCTACAGATGCATTCGAATTGATAAAAAGGACATGCATTGCAATCACACATACACACGCATGGCCAGATATGTATCCACAGACACAATGGCAGTGGGAGAGTGGGAGTGTGTTTGTTTTCCAGACAAATACACATAAATTCCTGTGATAGACATTCTGCGTGCAGATATGTACTACACATATACATACATACATGTGTATGTGTACAAAATCAAATTTCTATAAATAGTGGTGGCGGTTGTGGTGAACATCGACCACGTCAGTTGTATGGACGAATATCGTTCCGTTCGTATCGGTTAAATCACGTACAATGTTAAATCTGCTGTTAATTACATGATATTAATTTTCCACACAATGTCCTTTGATGCGCAGGATGACCAACTTTATATTGTTAATGGGGCCAACTGTTCTGTGTTAGAGAGCAGCACTAGACGCACTCAGAAAAAAGTGAACATTATAATGGGTTAAAATGAACTAAAATTTGGGAAAAATTAAACTTAGTATAGCGCTAAAGAAATATTTCCTCATATCAAGTTCAAACTTTGAACTTGATTCTAGTTCAATTTTCCTCAAACCAAGTAAATATTTACTAAAACTTAGGAATTCTAGTAAGTTTTTCCTTAAACCAAGTACATTTTTACTAAGTCTAAGTAAAATATTGCTGAAATTTTCAAGTAAATATTTACTTAAACTGAGGACAAATTTGCTGATTTTTTCTCAAAACAAGTAAATTTGTACTTAAACTGAGGAAAATTTTACTTAATACAAGGAAAGACGTGAACTTAAAATAAGTTCAGTTTAACTAAAAATAGTTCAAACAAATGGTTTTGGTTCATAGTATGCAAAACTAATACAAAAAATGAAATATTTCTCAAAAGTTTGATGATACCGCTGCTATAAAGATTTTAAGTTTTACTCCATGTTTGCTGCGAGATATGCACCTTTAGAATAATACTAGAAATATTTTAGAAATAAATCTATGCAAGCGATTAAATTAATATTAATATTAGATTAATATTCAAGAATTTTCTAAACAATTTCAAGTTTTTATAAGTTCATTAATACTTAAATGTATGAAGAACTCGGCATAAATTTCAGTAAACACATTAACTTAATTTTAAGAAAAGGCACATTTTTTTTAGTTAAAATTTCCTAAATGATTTTTTCCATACAAGAAATTTCTTAATAATATAATATTATCTTATATATAATATAATATATATATGTAGTATAATCTTAATCATACTTTAAACCTTGCAAATTTTATTCCAAACAACTATAAATTTACTCAATAGTAATAAATTTTTTGTAGATCCAATGAAATGCTTTATGTAAATTTAATTCCCTATTTATTGTAAATAAACTAATTACTATGGCTTTGAAATAAGGAAACTTTACTCATACTTAGTCAATTTTCCTACTTTTAAGGATATTTTTACTAAACTGGAGTAAAATTGTTTAACTAAATTGGAGTATGGATTTTATTCAGATTTAGGAATGCTATTTTTCTGAGTGCGAAGAGGCAATCTAAAAATCATGCAACATCTAAGTTCTTTTCAATGCTTAATGACAAAAAAGATAAATCTTGAAAATATGCTAGGTCTCGTCTAGAGTCGAAAATTAACAAAATTCCTGAAAATAGAAAAATAGCATTCCTCAACCTGAATAAAATACCCCAATTTAGTTCAACTATTTTACTACAGATTAGTTAAAGTTTCATTAAAATAAGAAAACTTAACTACATATGAGTAAAGCTTTCTTACTTCAAGGTCTGAAGAAATAGTCCATTTACTAGAAATATGTTAGTAAATTTAATTAAAATTTAGTAAAAACTTCATACAATTGACTATATTCACAACCTTTCGCATGTTCGAGAAAATGTACTAGATTTTAAAGATGATTTTACTGAAGAAATTAATAGATATCACACCTACATGAAATCCATAATTAAGGGATAAAGAGAATCTCCTGATTGATCTGATCGTTATCGGACCGCCGTAAGATATTCTTCATGCTAGATTTGATCATGCGGCAAGAGTCCCTTTAGGAACACCAGCTGGAATCTGAATCAAAAGCTCCACAATGAGATAAGACGGCTATACAATAGGGCAAACCAGTCAGGCAGAAAGGAAGATTGGTAGCTATATAAAGATAGTTTCAACAAACACAAAAGTGATCTCAGAAAGGCTAAGAGGCTTTGTGGAAGCTATTGAGGAAGTAAATGAGACCTCCTGATTTAACAGCCTGCTCTCCAAGGACCCGGAACCCTTGGGCGGTTAAGCCCAGCCTCCGGTGGTCTAGATCTTCCACAAAGATGGTCCTCATAAAATTCCACAATATAGTTCTGACAATAAGAATTCTCTCAGACATAAACTTACAATATTTTTTCCCTTCAACCCAAAAATGAAAACTTTGACCCACTGTAAAAAGAAACTCAGACCAGCTGGACTACAAGTTAATTCCGCAAAAATGGTCTACTCAACATGTCCTTTCAGAATTATAGGGTCGCTATTCTGTTCCAAAAGTCTTAATTCTGTGAACAGTGTTATTAATGCTACATAATATCAGTTTAAATCAATGTTATGTAGCATTAAATAAATATTTCTTTAAGTTTCCTATTGTCAGTTCTACCGAACAAAACGGTTTGCTTTAGCCATTCACCATTCATAACAGAGAATAGTTGAGATGGTTAGAGTGCCGTAGTAGCATCCCGAAGTTCCGCTGTTCTACCCTTGGTAGCGGCGAATTTTTTAAAACAAAATAATAACTTTTATGCCTTTCAAAATAAGGGACATCCCTCCTATGACAACTCCATGTTAATTTCATTGGTGAATATCCCAATTTGCATTATATCCGAACCACAAGATTAACATCTTTTTCACTTCTTCAGGTGCTCTCTTGTTGCTGGGTAGTAGTGGGACACATAGACGAAGAAACTCTGACGGCGTTCCTTCACATAGGTCTGCAAAAATTTACTCGAATGTAAAAAATTGATGTTTTGTGGAAAAATTTACCTCAGTTAGAGTAAATTTTACTTGTTCTGCTCTGGGATCACTTGGAAGTATGGGGTTACTGGGTGACCCATCAATTCGGTCATATCAAATTTTCATATGATTGTGCAATTTCTACTGATAGCAAAGTTTTTTGGGCAGTGATAGTGCTGATAGTGCCATAATTATTTTAGAGATATGTATCCCAGGAAAATAAAATTCATATTTTTTGGCGAGATTAGTTTTGTATTTTAAACGTTATGATATCCCTATAGCCAGATTTTAAAATTAATTATATTTTAATTAGCTTGTAAATTAAAAACAAATTTTCCAAACTGTTGATCCTCACAATACCTAAACTGGGGACTGACAAACAGAAGGATTCTTTAAAATGGGCTAAAGGTGTTCTCGAGAAGCAGCTCCTGGACGATCTTGTACTTATTGCGGGAAAATCGAATGCAATAGTAAGAACGCCTAGTGATCCCCGATGAAAACACTATATATGATACTATGTACAATAGGTTTTAAATTTGTAATTTGGCTGAGTAAGTATAACTTTAAAGTTTCGTTGTAATTATCAACAACATGCACGGGCCTTAGTTTCACCATCTCGGATAGACCTCATGATGTGTTGCATTGAACTCCACCTCCACTCCTTGCGTTAATGATACAAACAATGGTTTTTGCTTTGAACGAAACTGAATCAAATCGAATCGAATCGAAGGGCATGGGTTTAGACAACAAGTATTGGGGAGGAGTTTCGGTGATACTTACATCTGAGTATTTGAGTGTGTGTGTTTAATTGAAACTACGTACATACATACATAGAGTATTTGAGTGGTCGGTGAAGGAAGTAATTAATGTCATCATGTGGTTTATTGGTTTTGTTGGGGCGTTGCTCTTTTGAAAAGCACGACATACCATAGCTAGGCCAAAGTGGAGAACCAATGTTAGAATCATTGCACTTACTCAATTTACAAATTTACCACTGCACTTACATCGGTCAAAATTAAAAATTAGTTCAAAGTTTAACAACATATGGCTTTCATTACCAAAACTTTATAATGGTGTAGTAATCGGTGAAAATCGAACATTAGATACAAAGCAAAAGCAAGAGATTTCCTATGTAAGAGAAAACCTGAATCATGGCATTGATAAATCTGTGTAAACTCTATACTCCAATTTAGTTCAACAAGTTTACTCCAGGTTAGTAAGAATTTCTCTAAAATTAGGAAAACAAGTAAGTAAGTCAAAGGTCAAATTTCGGAGTATTCCGACCGGCTTTAATTTTAGGTAGGTTGGGGTGATTTGTGTGGGAGATACCAGAAGGGGCGTGAAAAAACCGCCATATCTTGCACGCTTAAAGTGCTTATAAAAACTTTATCATACACAATAATATATCTAATTCCTAAATCTAAATCAGTGATAAAGTTTCATTGGTTTTTATTTAACATTTGTGTGGGAGGTACCAGAAGGGGCATGACAATTTCGCCCATCTTCGAACTTCAACTATGGATGGGAAAAATATTACCATGTACAAAGTTTGATTTTTATTTTAAGTTCACTTTTTTTCCTTATATCAAGAAAAATTTTCCTCAGTTTAGGTAAAAATTTACTTGATTTGAGGAAAAAATAAAAAAATCCTCAGTTTGAGAAAATATTTGCTTCTTTTTAGAAACCAAAAAATACTAATATTTTGCTCAGGTTTAGTAAACATTTATAAGGTTTTAGAAAAACTTACTTATAAGGAAAAATTTATTTAGTTTGAAGAAAAATTTACTTAGATTTAGTAAAAATTTACTTGGTTTGAGGAAAAATTAACTAGAATCAATGGAAAAGTTTGAACTTTACATGAGGAAATATTGCTTTAGCGCTATACGAAGTTTAATTTTCTTTAATTTTAACTCAGTAGAGTTCACTTTTTTCTGAGGGAGTGTTTATGAAAACAATTAATTGAAAATAAGATTCCAAAAATATTTATACCCTCACTATACGGAGTAGGGTATGTATCATTTGAGACAGAAAAAAAGTGTAACGGATTGAAGGAGTGACCTAAGACCCTACGTATGTTTGGACCAATTCCGTTTCACAACTTTTTAAAGTGTTTGAGCCATATCCGTCCGTCTGTCTGGCTGGGTGGTGGATTTTAATTTTGCACATCGTAATATTTTTCCCAAACTTAGTTTAAGTTCGAAGATGGGCGAAATTGCCACACCCCTTTTTGTACCTCCCACACAAATAGCCCATATTCCAATGTTAAATTAAAATCCACATATAACTTCCTTACGTATAATCGGAATCAGCTATATTTTGGTATTTGATAATGTGTTTATAATTAGTATTAAATACCACGGGTTTTGCCACGCCCCTTCCAGTACCTCCCACACAAATCACTCAAAACTACGAAAAATTAAAGCTGTTATAACTTCTATACTGATGATCTGATTCTGTCAAATTTGATGTTTAGGAATGGTTTTTTAGCGGTTACATTCTCATGGAATATGGGCGAAATTGCCACACTCCTCAGGTACCTCCCAAACAAAGTGACATAAACTTTGGTGCATGGAATCCACTATGACTTGATATTTGATCATGTTTTTACAATTGGTTTATACGAATCTTCTAGCACCTTCCACAAAAATTATCCTGCCCTACATAAAATTTTATTCCGTACAACTTCCGTATATATGTTCTCTGAGAGTGAGGGTATATATAAGTCTGTATTTTTCTAATTTTGCAAGTCCGTGTAAGATTATAAAAAAGATAAGAGATATATGCAAATTTCATCATTAACTACATCTTTTTTCAACAAAAATCAAAAATCTCTAAAAATGTGGATAAAGTGAAGAAAATTTCATATGGGACATACATATATGTCCCATTGGTCGTCAAAAGTTTAATTAAATTACATGAAATAAATTTTTAATTAATTAAATTGTCACCAAAGTGTGTGCCCTCGAAGTTCCTGTTTAACGAAACAAATACACCTTGCACATCAGTCAGTCTTGTGCAGAGGTTTGTCATCCATTCAGTTTTGGTATATGTAGTAAGTGGAAAAAATCGATTCACTCTTCTATGAAAGTTTGTGATTTGAGAATTTTTTCAAATATTTTTTTGTATTGAAAGATTTTCACTTTTGGAGAGGACTTAAATGATTCAAGAAGTGCGTTAAACACATCTTCTTCGCGAAAAATTAAAGAAAGGCAGCAAATCGACGAATAATGTTGCAGATTAAAAAAAACATAAAAATGAGTGTTTTAGAAACGTAAAACTTCTAATTAAAGTAAAACATTTGCGCCAATAAGAAATTTAACGTAGTAAATATTTAGAAAAAAAATCGGACTAATAATGATATCGAAACATTAAAAATACGAATCTCAATAACACAAATATATCTAATATATCTAATTGCACAGTACAACACGAAAAAATTACGGGGTTGTGACAATGGATTCTGAAAGAGGAGACAAAAACAATATACGTGTGTCGGCGTTTTTATACCCTCCACCTCCAGGATGGGGGTATACTAACTTTGTCTTTCCGTTTGTAACACCTTGAAATATCGACCAGAGACCCTATAAAGTATATATATTCTTGATCGTCATAAAAATCTAAGACAATCTAGCCATGCCCGTCCGTCTATTGAAAGCACGCTAGCATCTAAACGAAAGGAGATAGAACGTTCAAATTTTCCATAAATACGTCTTATAGTCGTAGATCGGTTGGGATTGAAACGGGGCGAAATCGGCCCAAAGGGAAAATTTTTTCCCTCACAAGGACTAAAAGTACCCATAATAATCCCTAATATTTTAGCGTATTTAAGCAGTTTTGTTGAATATGTCTGTTTATATTTGTTTGATATTTAGTATGCGCATTCCCTTTATAGCAAAAACGTGCACCATAAAGTGATTCTTATTTGCAGGGGGTGAAATGGGGCAAAAAAGGTATAAAAATGGTACATATTAAACGACAACAGCTAGAAACACGAAATTCGGTGTGTACATTCCTCTAATTGAGTAGATACATAATATAAAATTATTTTTCCCAAATTCCTACTTTTAAGGGGTAAAATGGGAATAGAGGGATACAAATGGTACCAACAAACGGCTGTACCTAGAATAATGAAATTCGGTGTATACATTCCTCTGATTGCATAGACAAGTAAAATACACGGATTTTTCGAAATTCGTAATTTTTGGGGTTAAAATGAAAAAAGGGGATAAAAAATAGTACCAATCAAATGACCGCAGCTAGAGTCATGAAATTCGGACTATACAGTCCTCTAACTTTGTAGACACGGAAAATAAACAGATTTTTCGAAATTCGTACTTTTTGGGGTCAAAATAGAAAAAGGGGATAAAAATAGTACCAACCAAATGACCGCAGCTAGAGTCATGAAATTCGGAGTATACATTCCTTTGACTGCTTAGACACGGAAAATAAACGGATTTTCAAGGGATACAATGGTACAGAGGGATAAAAATAGTACCAACTAAACGACTGCAGCTAGAATGATGAAATTCTAATTGCGTAGAAATGTCAAGGGGGTAAAAATGGTATATAAGAATATTTATTTTTTGATTTGAAATAAGTAATGGTTTGAAATAATTAAAATATTATATTTGTTTATAAAATTATTTTTTCAATATTTGTATTTGTTTTGGTTTGGCTATATTACAAAATTTATATTTTCCTGCAATATTACTGCACTTATACGAAAACCGACAACCTATGTGGAATGCAATCCATGGTGGAGGGTATATAAAGTTCGGCCCGTCCGAACTTAACCCCGTTTTTACTTGTTTTAGATCACATCTGAATTTCTTTTTATAGACGATTAAAGTTTCCCAACTCTGGCCTCTTCGTGCAGCATATCGGTGTATAAAACTATGTTTTCTTTACATCTGAGGCATAGGGTATGTTCAGCAACTTTGTAGATAATGATATGGCGAATATTTTGTAGAACATATTAACCCTCTAACTACCCCTCATAACGGCATTTTTTGACTTTATTTTAACAAATTGTAAAAAATACCACAAAAAGGGGGAAGGGCGGGGATGAAATGTTCTACAAAAAAAAATTTTACTATAAATATCAGAACACACCAAAACCCAAAACATAACACAAACGCCAAAAAGAAATCAAATTCAAGATTGCCCATTAAGGGTTAATTTATTTATTGTTCAGTAGGAGTGGGATAGTGCACAACTTTTGGATTTTGATATGCTAGAACCCCCTATTTTGTGATGTTTGAAAATAAAATTCATGAGCCAAAAAATGGGGGTGTAAGTGGGCGCTCATCGGGGTCAAATGTAAGTGGTAAAAATACATGAAAAGTCCCAAACTGCCTCGGAGTCGCCCCCAGAGGGGTTAAATGTAAGACCGACCCCCATTAATTTTCCCTCCCCAACATTTATTTCGAACACACATACCCTCTATCCCCACTCGTTAGACTGGCTCCCATAAAAAATACTGGCCCCGCTAGTGGGGTCAAATGTAAAACCCACCCCCTATATCTTTTCAGCCCCAATATTTTTTCAGAACACACCTACCCTGCATCTGCAACCCTTAAGGCGGCCCCCATACATTTGCCTATTTTCTATATTTTTATATGAAAGAAAGGCCCAAAACTGCCCCGCAGTAGACCGTAGAGGGGAAAGGTCTTTCAGTATTCTCCTCACCCAGTGAGGAGACATTTCGTCAAGATATCTTTTTCCGTTCCATAATTACAGAATTATTTCCAAAAAAGCTCTTTCTATGCACTGTGTGATGTGATTCAAATCCTCTGGATTTCATTTAGTAGTTCCAAGCTGGGTCCATTCTACGGTGGCATTGAATATATCACTTCTAATAGACCTCATATGGGTAGGGACTAACTACGATTAGGCTGCTGAAAATAGATACAGTTTTTGCTTACACGTCTATACTTTGGCGCTTAAACAGACTTTATATAACGCGAACGACAATCTGTCACATTTTGATAGATCGCGCGACTCAATCCCATATTCAAATTACTAGAGAAAAAACTCTTCGTTTTATTGGCTCTTGGTTAATTGACACTTTTAGATGCGGTTAGATAAACTGGGTTCAAATTTCATATTCAATGTCAAGAGACTGAACTTTTATTCCAACTTATAGAGGATTCCCACTAACCCAGGAAAGAAGAAATAGAAAATACGATCACAATGTTATCTGTCATATCTCACCTAGTATGAGTATCTCACTAACCGAGGTAAAGCAATTGGAAAAATTACACTTATAGAGGTCCACAAGGAAAGCGAAATATAACTCTTAGAGGCAAACGAGTAAAATATCCACTTATAGAGATAAATCCTAAAAAAACAATCACACTTAAAGAGGTTCAAATTGCCCCTTAAGGACGATACCCACTTTTGTAGCTTCCACTTATCCAGGTTCGACTGTATCATGAAAATGCCAAGAACAGGCCTTTACAATCATTTACAACAGACTGGCGAACGTAGGGTATATCAAACCACTAAATATGATTTAATAAATAATAATCAAGGATTACATCCAGACAATAGTGCAAACATTAAATATTTGAAGTATTTTTTGTTCTATTCAATTCAAAAAAGCCCTAAACGGAAGAGATGTATGTGGAGGAAGTAACATTCCACATTGGCCACCACATCCAATGGTGAAACCACACAATGTGCGTTGCAAAAATATTTTGTGTTGTAGTTTCACGCCAATGTGTGGTCGTGGGGCACATGGACAACGAATATTGCAGGATCAGCAAATATTATCAATACTCACTCTCTCCTTGGAATACACACATACATATACACGTATGTGGTAATACACATACACACACATGGATACAATTCTGGACAAACAAACGGACAAATGGTCAAATGGACATTAATGCCACTTACTGATGCGTTATGCCGCAAAAGAGCACAAAGGCAGACAAATATAAAACACAGTCATACTCACACACACATCGTTAAGCCTTCGCCCTCAAACTCAAGGACATCAATACAAGGGTAAGGACTCTGCATCCATATGCAGATAAACAAACAGCGAAGAGAGCGCCAGTGTTTACATGGAACAGCTTAAAATAATATTTTGTGCAAACATGTGCAAAATCAGACATACCTTCTGCAAAAGGATACAAAAAACAACAGGACGAAACGGAAAGCGCAAAACGCAAAAAGGCGAAACAATGCCATGTGAACTGAAGACCGACGGGCAGCGGGCAGCAGTATGTGGCGGCTAGTTCTGGTCTCCAAAATTAAATTGAAATGAAAGCAAATAACGTCAGTTCCAGATGACAGAATGACTGTGTGTGTGTGTTGACCACTCGGTCGGAGTACCTACTGGAAAGAAATGTTGGTGGTATGCGGAGACACGTTAACAACGCATAATAAATCATGGCTGTAGTTCCGGTGAAACTGTAACATAGAAGTGCATATATGAGTATGGATGTGAGAAGTTTGTTATTTGCACATGCAAAACTACATATGAATAGATGTATGTGTGTGGGTGTGTACAAACACAGACGTGTCTGCATAAATACATCCATACATATACATATGTCTGTATATTCATACATTAGGATGCGTCGACCTTAACAACACCAAGACAGATGTACCATCCTCTTAAAATGATATTTCAGTGATTTCAATAGAGAGTTTCGAGTTCGGTTATGAACTCTAATCACGTCATTCCTTTTCGACAGATTTCGATCATAAACTAGATATTTTGGAACAAACACACATTGTATTTTCTAAATTTCATTATTGTCAATTTAAAAGAAGAAGAAATATGAATAATTAAACATACAAAATAGACAACAACAAGCAAGTATGGGAAGGCTATGCATTTCGGGAAAAAGTGATATCGTGAAATAAATACACATTTACTTTGTTACTAGGTCCAGACCGAAAGATAGTCGTTTTAGTGTTTAGTTTTGGTTCATTTTGTCAAATTTGTGTAACTTAATCAAAAAAAAAAAAAAAAGATGTCGCTTTCAGCCACCTTTCAGATTGAGGCACACTATTGTACGTAGATTTGTTTCCGAATATATAGAGAGAGATATAACAATAGCAGAAATATGTGTACATATTTCATTTAATTACATTTTAATGTCATTGGTTTTGAATGGACCATCACTGGTAAGAGAAGTTCAATAACGACCAATAGTAAGAGGAGTTCAGAATTATAAATATTGAAAAATATGAAACATTTACGGTCACATTTGCCGAAAGTATATTTTTTCCTTATAATAACACTGTCCAGCAACATTTTTACCGTGTTCTATGGAAATATCCAAATTTTTTGTCGAAAAAGATTTATCTTCCAAAAACGAATGTTAACCCTAGTAATAAACAACTCCACCTCCAGGATGGGGTTATAATAACTTTGTCACTCCGTTTGTAACACCATGAAATATCGACCTTAGATCCTATAAAGTATATATACTTTATATTCTTGATCGTCATAAAATTCTAAGACGATTTAGCCATGTCCGTCCGTCTGTTGAAATTACGTTAGCATCTAAACGAAAGTGGCTAGAACGTCCAAAATTCTAATATTTTAGAATATTTATGAAAGTTTTTTCAATATATCTGCATATATTTGCTTGATATTGGGTATACGCATTCTTCCAATTACAAAAACGTGCACCATAAAGTGATTCTTATTCGTAGGGGGTGAAATAGGTTAAAAAGGGATAAAAATTGTACCTATCAAACGAAAAGAATTGGAAGCAAAAATTTGGTGCGTACATTCCTCTAATTGAGTAGATATATAATATAAAAGTATTTTTCCTAAATTCGTACTTTAAAGGGGTAAAATGGGAAAAGAGGGATAAAAATGGTACCAACCAAACATCTGCTCCTAGAATAATGAAATTCGGTACAATAAAGGGATTTTTCGAAATTCGTACTTTTTGGGGTTAAAGTGGAAAAAGGGGATAAATATTGTACCCACCAAATGACCGCAGGTAAAGTCATGAAATTCGTAGTACACATACCTCTGACTCCGTAGACACGAAAAATAAAGAGATTTTAGAAAGTCGTGCTCTTAAAGGGGTAAAATGGTAAAAGGGGATAAAAACAGCTAAAACCATAGAACTCGGTGTATATATTCCTCTGACTACATAAAAATTCGTACTTTGTTACTTTTACTGCAACAATTGGTTGAATCATGAAGTTAGATTATCTTGCCCTGTGTAGATAATGGATTTTCAAAATGTGTACTTTTGGAATAAACATAGGAAGGAAATACAACCAACTGTATCACCCACTATCTACCAATATTTATACTTTTTGAAAGATTTCTGTCTTATATTTACTTTTTGAATTGACTTGAAGTATTATTTCGATATAATAGTATAAACGTATTAGTAGCCTTTCCTTATAGGTCTGGTTTGAAATAATAAAAATAATATATTTATTTATAAAATTATTTTTTCAATATGTTTAATTGTTTTGGTTTGGCTATATTAAAAAAATGACATTTCCTGTTTTGTATACATTTTTACTTGTTTTGTATACATTGGCATGTAATTTTGCTATTTAAGCGTGAATTTAGCTTCTTTGAATTTCTCGATATGGGTCAAATTGACCCATAATGAGAGGAGCTAGATGGTTAAGATCCTCATAAAATTCTATATATAATATAGTTCTGACTATAAGAATTTTCTCAGACATTAACTTACAATAATTTTCTCACTAAGTATAATGCTCCCACGACCAAAAAATGAGAAAATTTGACCCACTGTAAAAAGAAACTCAGAAAAATGATCTTCTCATGCTTTTTCAGAATTACAGGATCGCTATTCTGTTCCAGTCAAAAATCGTAATTTGTTGGACGGTGTTATTATTTTCTTTCTTAAGGCTATCTGGCTGTTGTTTGCCATAACTCTCGAAAGGAGTTAAGGAATTAATTCAAACTTTGTACATGATAATATTTTTCCCAAACTTAGTTTAAGTTCGAAGATGGGCGAAATTTTCATGCCCCTTCTGGTACCTCCCACACAATGTTAAATTAAAACCCATATAACTTCCACACAGATATTCGGAATCATCTATATTTTGGTATTTGATAATGTTTTTATAATCACTTTAAGTGTACTAAATATGTCGGGCCGAACTTTATATACCCCACCATCGATTGCATACCACAGAGCCTTGGCACGGCAGAAGTATTGCTGGGTAACTATACCTGCATATACACATACTTACATATGCAACTAAATGAGATGCTTGTAAAATGGCAGGTGTACTTATTATTACTTGGTGCGATTTTTTAAACGCAAATTCGTCAAGTGAGTTGTGCTTCTCGTTCGTTTTTGAGAATCATCTCCTTATAGAGGCCGGGTTTGATGTTGAAAAGTCGCTGCGAAGCCACTTCAAAAGACTTTTGACATGGTCGAAAGCATGATCGTGGTAGCCTGCAGCCAAGTAATAAATGTCACCATGCCATTTGCAAATAAATTTGCATTCTTTTAAATAGAGATGCAAAATGGTCTTGAGCCAGGACAATATCCCAGTTCAAATGAAATATTGAGTACAGACCAAAAAAATACAAACAAGAAAACTAAAAAAAATAATATAGCCAAACCAAAATATTGTATATATCGAAATAATACTTCAATTCAAAAATAAATATTCTTATATTTATATTTTCAAAAGGCTTAAATACCATAAATATTGATATATAGTGAGTATTACAGTTAGTTGTATTTCCATGCTATTTTAATTCCAAAATCACAGTACAAGATAACCTAACTTCATGATTCAACCAATTTTTGCCGTAAAAGTAAAAAGTACGAAATTGAGAAAAATCTTTTTATTTTGCGTGTCCATGCAGTCAGAGGAATGTATTGCGAATTCCACCATTCTAGCTGCGGCCATTTGGTTGGTACCATTTTTATTCGTTTTTTCCTATTTTACCCCCTTAAGAGGGTGGCTTTGTAAAATCTCTTTATTTTACGTGTCTATGCAATTAGATATGCATTTTAGCTGTAGTCGTTTAGTTGGTACTGTTTTTATCCCTCTGTACCCATTGTATCCCTCGAAAGCACGAATTTGGAAAAAACCTGAAGAACTAACAAATTCAAGGTGGACTGAAAAGTGATTAATGAAGACTTTCCCGTCAAAAGTATTTTTGGCCAAGTGTCTTGTGCTTAGAGGGGCTTATAAAACATCGGTACAAACTACACTCGACTTTATAGACTTTCCAATAAATATTTCAATGAGATGCAAAAAAAGTCCCTTAAATTTAAGGAAAAAAGTAAATAATTTTAACATTCAGTATCGCTACTTTATTGCAAAATCAATTTAAGCCATCAATACAGTGGGCCATATACACGCGAAAAACCATGGTGACTCCGCCAAATGATGATCCGTCGCAATAATGCACACATTGGCCTTTGGCTATAGTAATTTGCATATTCACACAGGGACGGACAGACAGACATACCATCATCAAATGTAACTCAAACCTTTAATTCGATAAAATAGTGCAACATTCAATTAGGCAAATTGGCACTTGTGATAATTGGCCATTTCGTGGTATTACGACGCCCGCTCCATCATTATAAAATTTAAATTGTTTCCCATCTACTCACATCGACACACACACACACTCACAAACGAATTTCGGTGGCCAATGGCGTCAATTAGTGTTGGACGTTGTCGCAGGAGCCCAAGCAACACTTGAGGCTATTTAAGTGGCGGAATTTCGCCAAGGCAAACACTCGTTGTCGTCGTCGTCATTGTGCCATTGATTGCCTATTTCGTGTAATACTCCAACAATTTTGGCTGTTTCCGTTTCCTTAACGTAGGAACTTGAAGGTTTTCTTCCGTTGGTGGCCATTATACACACACGTATTTGTGGTCTGTGTTCGATTCGATTGTTTGCCTTCAATTTTATTGTCTACAAAAGGATGCTCGAGGACAATCCTATGCTCTCGATAAATGTTAAATTGTGGCAATATTTGTCGGTTATATTTCCGGGCCGTGGCAATATGTGGCGCCTGTACTCGTTCGTGCTGCCCGTCTGCGTAATGAATGCAATGCAATTTGTGTATTTGTTTCGCATGTGGGGCGACTTGGCGCCATTCATTCTGAACACATTCTTCGCGGCCGCTATATTTGATGCCCTATTGCGTACGTGCCTTGTCATTATCAATCGGGATAAATTTGAGGCATTCATGCTGGAGTTGGTCGCGTTGTACAACGAAATCGATGTGAGTAGAGTATAGCTGGTGGAAAGGACGAAGGAGCACGTGCACTCGTAGATAGTCAATCAATTGGGTGAACGTTGAAATTGCCAAAATATTTACATATTTTTAATGTCTTTCTTTTTTTGGGCCCGTTCGTCTGTGTCCTCTATAGCAAAGTAATGATGTGTACGCCAGGAACAAGTTGAAGGAGGCAACAGCAGCAGCCAGGAAAGTATCAATTTTCAATTTAACAGCTTCCTTTTGTGACATCGTCGGCGCCCTGATATATCCCTTGTTGTGCGAAGGAAGAGGTATTCCATATGTTTTCCTTCCTCTTCTCTCTTCCTCCTTTTGTCTTTTTCTTTGTGTGATGTGATCAATTACGCGTAATGATGTCGTCTTTTATTATTTTATCGGGAATGTAGTACATCCGTTTGGCGTGGCTTTGCCTGGTGTCGACATGACTGCCTCCCCGGTCTATGAAATATTCTACGTGCTGCAGTTTCCCACGCCTGTGGCTCTCACCGTCATGTATATGCCTTTTGTCAGCCTGTTCGCTTCATTTGCTTTGTTCGGCAAAACGGCTTTAATGATTCTGCAGCATCGGCTGAAAGGAATACGCAGCGAAGAAAGTGATGAAATGAAATTTGAAAAGTTGAGGAGTTGCATACAATACTATGAGCGTTTAACACGGTAAGACTAAGGGCGTATAGCTGAAATTAAACGCAAGTTGAGCTAGACTCAATTTCGAAAGATATCAGAGCCCTGATTCTGAATCTGACATTTGAATTGGCCTAACAATTCGTGCTCCTGAGATGTAACAATTTAAGTTTCGAACATCTTAATTTTATTCAAACAGATTAGCACCATCTTAAAGGTCTGTTCTTACCTTTTCCAAATATGTTTCTAAAAATGAAAAGCACACAGGTGTGAAATAGGATAAATTTTGATTATATCGTCAATAGTTGTGAAAAGTGTCTTAAGAAAATGTGCACGTAACTTTATATCGTATGAAGAATACCAAATATTTTTTGTCATGCGATTGCTGGTTAAATGGTGAATATTTCTGGTTAAATAAATTCAAAAGGACAGATAAAGAAGGTTGAGATATTTGCAATTTCAAACGTGAATTTGAATTTCTTGTAACAACTGCAGTGCAGTAAAAAAGCGTTAAGTTCGGCCGGGCCGAATCTTATATACCCTCCACCAAGGAGTGCATTCCACAGAGGCTGTCGACTTTACAAAGATGTGAAGTAACATATTTTTAAAATTGTGATATTTTTAATGCGCATTACTATACTTGTTTACTATTTCAAACTTTAAGGCATACTTATTCGCACTTTTTTAAATAAATTTCATTGCTTCATTATTATAATATTAGTCTACTAATATATATAATACTGCAATTGTAATCACAAAGTAAACATGAGGGTGCAACGTTCTCTAAATATTAGGTGTATTGTCACTTGTCATTAGGGAGAAGCATTTTTCCTCAGGGTCGTTTTCTCCCATTGGTAATTTATAGATTCAGCTACAACCAGAGTAACTATCATTTTGATAAGAAAAATAGAAATTTCAAAGATTCGTTATGTTTCGCGTCCATATTGGAATGAACGCATTTAATTTCATAATTCTATGTACATCCGATAGCTTGGTACCACTTCTACCATTTTTTAAAATGTTGACACTAAAAGTACGATTTTGGAGAAGTACTCATATTGTGCGTGTCTATGAAGACAGACCAGTGTTACCACCGGATTTCATTATTCATGATTTCATGGTACCGTTTGTGTGGTACCAATTTTATCGCGTTTTGATCCTAAAGGTACGAATATCGAAAGATAACTTTATTTTCCGTGTCTACGCAGTCACACCAATGTACGCACCGAATTTAACTAAGGTGACTGCAACCGTTTCATTGGTACCATTGTTATCACATTTTCCGCCTAAAAGTACAAATTTCGATTTCACCCACTTTCAATCACAAACGATCTGCAATTCAAATATATTATATTTTTTAATGGAGTTTCTAATTTCGATAATTTTATTTTTATTATTATTTATTTTAAATATTATAGGTTTATAAAATTGCAAAAATATTTTGCAGAGGCATAGTGCTCGAATAACTTCAAAAAACGTTACGATATTAGCATTAGTCCAATTTTGGACTTTTTTGCATTGTATTACTGTTCTAGACATATTGTTCACTTTAATTGAGAATAATATTGGGAAAATTGGTATGCACATCCTACAAATAAATTAAGATTAACTTAAAGTATCGAAAGCAATGTAATTGATTCATTTACGCACATTAAGTGAATTATTAAATATATTATCAATGAATCTACATTTATATTTACTTATAATTACAGTTATGTCCACAACTTTAACTCTATGGTTACCTATATTGTGTGTGTGGAATTTCTGCTGTTCGGAGCCATTATATGCTCACTCCTGTTCTGCATGAATATTGTAAGTCAGACCATGATAAACTCTTCACTTATTATGCATTTATATTAGGGTGGAGTGAAAAACGTGAAGTAGAAATGGCACAGGATACTGTGTATTTGATATTCCATTAATTGAAGTTCTGCATTTGTGTAGCCAATGTCATTCTATATTTGTGGATTTTCAGAACATGTTCGAATTAGGAGCGGTTAGAAATTTAGGGAAATTAATTAAGATTTTATAGACTCTTTTTCTCAGTGAATCGGTTGAATACTCGGACAAACATGACAGGTCATTTACATGGAACATGAGGATTGGCACTTGTCCAATCTGATAGATATAAAAATTAGTCCGAAATGATTTTTCCTAATATCACGATTTTGTTCCTAATATCATGAAAATTGCAAAATTCTGACGCTAAATATGTACTCAGTCTATCTGGTTGACTAGACATTTTTGAAGGATATAATTATTCAACAATTATTTATTAATGTTCTACTAGTCAAATGTTTGAAGGATATAATTATTAAACAATTATTTATTAATGTTCTACTAGTCTTAGGAAAGTGATATCGGTACAAAAGTTTTAGGATGTGAATCAAAAAACTTGAAAAAAAAATATATTTTCAAATTAGAATCGTTATTGACAATGCAATCTTTTTCTTAGGAAATTTTGCTAGATTTGCAACTCTGGCAGAAATAAAATGATTTCTACTTTAGGAAATTTGCATACCTCCCCACCAGGGTATTATGTTTTTGAACATTTGTTTGTAACGCCGAAAAAGAAGCCAGATAAATACGAATATTTCGATTATATCCATATACTTTTAATGGATTTGGCTATGAATGTCTGTCTTGAACCCTAAGATCGTCTATAGGTAATACTTCTTTAGGAAATATACTTCTTGGTGGAGGGATTATTAAATGTTTAACTTTTTATACCCTAGGCCACTTCGTAAAATAGGGTATTATTAGGTAGTTTTCTGCCTAATGTTTGTAACAGCAAGAAATAATCGAGCTGGACCCACATTTGAGTATACCGATCGGCTTAGAATCGCCAGCTGAATCGATTTATCAATGTCTGTCTGACCGTTCGTTTGTTCGTCTGCTTTCCATCTAAACTTGTTGCAATTATTCTCCGACTGCCATGAAATTTGGCAAAAGTACTTTTTTTCAGCCCAACGACGATCGGTATTGTATTTAGAGGAAATCTGTTCAGATATAGCCTCCATACAAATATCCCTTCAATTTACTGCTCTAGAATACACATTTTACATTAGATCTTGATACAATTTTCAGGATTATTTAATATTCGAACTAGAAACATCTGACGTGAAAGTGGGCTGCATGAGTACATGTTTCGATATTGCTCTAAAATGCACATTTTACTTTGGATCTTGATCACATTTCCCACACCATGTTATATTTTAACTAGAAACTCCAACTTTGAAAGCCAGCTATATAGGGGGCCTATATTACACTATTACTGCTCTAGAACCCACATGTTACATTGGATCTTAATAATATTTTGCAAATCATCACACTACCAAACCTACTTTGAAAGTGATCTATAGAGTCCACCCTTTTTTTAACTTTTACCACTGTAGAATCATAGTTTACATCAGAAGTTTATCAAATTTTGCAGATCATGTTATATTTCAACTAACTGAACTGCTACTATGAAAGTCAAATATATGGGTCCCAAACAAATGGGGCCCACTTTACTCTATTACCGCTCTAGAACATACATCTTACATCGGATCTTGATCAAATTTTGCAGATCATGATATATTTTGTTTGTGACATGTTTGAGTAACATAATGTAAAATATATGTATAATTTATTGATCTACATAAAATCGGCCCATAAGCAGTCTCTCTTTAATATTCGAAACGCGGTATATACGTTGGGAGTGGTGTAGGGTTTCATGTAGTCTGCACCGCCCGACTTTAGCTTTTCCTTACTTGATTTTATCTAAACTAGCTTCATAAATGGAACATTTTCTATGCTCCACCTTAATGTATAAGTGCGTATGTATATTTAATTACTTGCATTCCGAACACAAATGGAGATATTGTCAATTGAATATGTCATCCAATCTTATTTTGCAGATTGAAACATTTACACAAATCATCTCGATAATCATGTACATATTGACCATGATGTATGTCTTATTTACCTATTATTGGCATGCCAATGAAATGCTTATGGAGGTAAATACAGACAGCCCGATGTCGTCATGTCCATGCTTAATTAAATATTTATTAATCGATATTCAATCTTATTGCAGAGTTTAAATGTATCTGAGGCAGCTTACGCCATACCATGGTATTATTGCAATCGGCATTTTCGTAAAACGTTGCTATTGTTCATAATAAGGACACAGAAACCATTGCAGGTAAACCCACCCCTGAGCGTCGGACAAAGGGAAATATAAACTCATCAATATTGAATTATATTCCAGATTATGGTTGGCAATGTCTATCCCATGACACTGGTCACATTTCAGTCGCTGTTGAATACTTCGTATACTTATTTCACCATGCTGCGAGGTTTATACAATCAGTAAATGCTATTGCAATGGTCGAAGAGCCAGCTCAGAATGAGCTGACGCTATAGAAATCGCACTTTCACCATCACAGAAAACGAATTTGCACTTGAAGTCACTTTATGACTGCGCACCGCTCTACCGATTGTACGCCAGTGCTGAGGGGAGTTAAATACCTGATTTCAATAATTCCAAACAAAGAATTGAAGACATTAAAGGCGTCAAGGGAAACTGCTAAATGCACACTTTCTAAATCGCACCAACCGAGTTTTATGAAAGGCCAATAAACATTTAATATAATGGCATTCAAATTGTTTCTAATTTTGAAAGCACCCGAAAGGTAAGCATATCTTTTCGCGAGCAGCGAGATTTCCAACGCTTTGCGGATGGAGAATACCAGTGCCACTGGCAACTTCAGTTGCCAACAAAGTTACACTTTGGCTATGATGGCCACTTACGGAAATTGCGGCTCTCAGCAACGGAGTGGAATAAAAAATGCATTAAGAATGTAAAGCTTTTTGGAGTTTTGCTGTTTATAATCCAACAGCAAATGGGGAACGATGAAAAGTGCTGAATTACAAAAGAAAATTGTGCAGTGCTTTTGCACCGCACATTTTTATTGGGTATTTTTAATTTGTGATGCGGTTTGTAGCATTCAACGGTGAGTTGATAAATCTAATTGCTGGTATGTTTAATCCAAGATGCATTATATTTTTGGCGCAGAAGTAGTTATTTCAAGCTATCCAGTTCTGTTAATAATATACACGGAGAAAACTAATCCTAATCTGAGTAGTGTAGTCCTTTTGCAATAAATGGACGGTAGACGAGGTAAACTTGGGTGGCACCTCACATACATCTTCCGCTGTCTGGCAACAATTCTTGTAATTTTGTATGAGTTCATTGAGTAATGTGCATATATGCAAAAAATAGGCGTGGCACCTCCCACACACAGGTAGCGACATGTGAAGAATGATCTAAGGTCTGTGTATTTTTAAAAACATCCATTTGAGAAAACTGGTACATACATATATGAAATCAGATTTTGATTTGTCGGTTTAAGTTTTTTGCCTGGCGAACCAGGCTGGGTTCCTCTAGCAGCAAATATTTCTGATAGATTTTTAAAAATGAAGGAATGTTTGTAAGGAGTCAATGAGCATTTGCACGAAAGTAGGGTTTTTGGTCCGGGAATTCCCGAACCGTATTTTCCGAAAAAATTGGACGGAATTCCCGGAAAAAATTTTCAAATTTCTTTATTCCCTAGACTATTTTGAGCGCTAATATAATTTTTACTTAATGGAAAACTGTAGATCTATATCAAATTTATATATTTACATTTCTGATAATAATGAACAATTGTCAAATTTGGTTTTATATTTTTTTATTAGAAACAAAACAAGCTTGAATTCGCTGAGTAACCAATTTTGCGACACCCAGCTAGGGGTTTACTCTATCATGAATCTATAACACGGCCCGACAGTCCACATTTCAATTGAATTGATATTCATCTGAAACTAAAGGTGAATTAGAGTTAATTGGCGTTTTTAGTTTTTCATTTACTCATCCTCCAAAGTTCCATACAATTTGTCAAAAAATATTTTTATACCCTCCACCTCCAGGATGGGTGTATACTAAATTTGTCATTCCATTTGTAACACCTTGAAATATCGACCGAGACCCTATAAAGTATACATATTCTTGATCGTCATAAAATTCTAAGACGATCTAGCCATGTCCGTCCGTCCGTCTGTTGTAAGCACGTTGCATCTAAACGAAAGGAGCTAGGACGTCCAAATTTTCCATAAATGCTTCTTATAGTCGTAGATCGGATGGGATTGAAACTGGGTGAAATCGGCCCAAAGGACTAAAAATACCCATAATAACCCCCACTATTTTAGAGTATTTAAGAATTTTTTGCAATATGTCTGCTTGTACTTACTTGGGTATGTGCATTCCCGGGCACCATAAAGTGATTTTTATTCGTAGGGGTGAAATGGGTCAAAAAGGGATAAAAATGGTACCTATTAAACGACAACAGTTAGAAACACGAAATTTGTTGTGTACATTCCTCTAACTGAGTGGAGACAGTATTTTTTCAAATTCGTCTTTTTAAGGGGTAAAATGGGAAAAGAGGGTTACAAATGGTACCAACCAAACGGCTGCACTTGGAATAATGAAATTCGGTTTATACATTCCTCTGAATGCGAAGACACGTAAAATAAACGAATTTTTCGAAATTCGTACTTTTTGGGGTTATAATGAAAAAAGGGGATACAAATAGTACGAACCAAATGACCGCAGCTAGAGTCATGAAATACATTCCTCTGACTGCATAGACACGCAAACTCAAATTTTTTTCAAATTCGTACTTTTTATTTATACGTCAAAAATTGGTTGCAGTTAGGTTATTTTGCTCTATGTACGTGAGATAATGGCTTTTCAAAATTTGTACTTTTGGAGTTAAAATATAACGGAAATACAACCAACTGAAACACCCACCATCTACCAATATTTATGGTATTTAAGCCTTTTGAAAATATAAATATAATATATTTTGAATTGACTTAAAGTATTATTTCGATATGCAAACATATTTCCTTAAAAGCGTGATTTGAAATAATAAAATATTATATTTATTTATAAAATTACTTTTTTCAATATTTGTTTTGGTTTGGCTATATTAAAAAAATATATATTTTCCTGTAATATTACTGTACTTCTACGAAAATCGACAGCCTCTGTTGAATGCAATCCATGGTGGAGGGTATATAAAGTTCGGCCCGGGCGAACTTAACGCCGTTTCTACTTGTTAGTACTTATTCGCTCCCTATGACACCAGCTAAATCAAAGAAGAGATTATGTGCTAAAAATAATTTAAATTTGAAGCTTCTAGCTACATTAGTTCAGTATTAACAACCATTTAAATTTTTGTCCCTTAAAAAGCAGGATATGAATAAACTAGAAACTTGAGATAGACGTTAATGCTGAACTAGTAATGAAGTTGCATGATATTTGAAGTGTTTTTAATAGATATTCTCCCCTTTCATTTGAGACTAATACCGCTATCATAAGGTGCTAACAAGTACATAAAATATTTTTTTGAAAGATTGCATCCTTAGTAGTCCTGTAAAGGGACAACAGGATGAGGATATGAAAAACTAAAAACGTCAAGTAACTCCATTTTGCCCATAGTTTCATACGTATATCATCCGGTTCAAGTGTAACGACTTTAGAAGTTGTCGTACGGGGTAATAGTCAAATATGTATATTTCCTTTCCATCTCGTTTAACTTTATTGTATAATTCATCATTGACACAATAAATTAGAGATTTATGTTTAATGCGCAGTGAAATAAAAACTTTTTGTCAGGATATATGTAGGATCTTTATTTTGCAACTGTAATATCCTACTTACAATACTTTGGCTGACATAGTGTCAATAGATAACCTTCGCGCTATCTGGGTTCTCTCACAGGTGTGTCAAGTAGTTCAAACACCGTTTTAATTTGAGAATATTTGAACAATAAACTATTTGGCCAGACTGTAATTCCCTATTAGGATCAACGAAAGTTGGTCTGTTATGTTGTATGTGTTGTCATTTATTTTGGTTTAAGACCAAAGGTTGTGCTGAATTCTTCAGCAGAACCCAAAATTAGCAAAAAGTGTGTGAGGTGTGTCGACTTAGTTCGGTGGAATATTTTGTTTATCAGCGCTTCTCATTTGTCATATGTGACCGCTGGTACTAATATGAACCCTGATTTAAGTCAGAGACATACATTCGTTGCGAAAGTTCTGACGAGATGGGGTAGCGCCCATCGAAACTGCGCAGTCAACTATTAGCTGCAACAATAAAGGTCTCACTTTGCCTTTTTGCTAATTTTGGGTTCTGCTGAAGACTTCAGCACAACCTTTGGTCTTAAACCAAAATAAATGACAAAACAAAAAGTCAAATATTTAAAGTACATTAATAAAGCAACGATTTTTTTATCATACAAAATTTGAAATATAATGAAGTTGCAGTAAGTTGAAGTTGCTAGAAATGTTTTTCTGTGTGTGTTCAAACCACCAACCACAACATACAACAACGTCAACCAACATACTTACCAACCAGAACTTATATATTAACTTTTTGTAAGCGTGCGTGGAAGTACTTATTTCTCAACTTTTTGTAAGCGTGCATGGAAGTACTTATTTTTACAATCCCTTTATAAAAATAATTAGAAACGGATCCGAAAAATAAGTAGTGAAGGTTTTTGGTTTTGCCTTATTCCCCACATTACTTGGTAATGAGAGTTTTTGCTGGGTACTTCCTTACTAAAGCGCTCTAACGGAAATTTTCGTAGGTCTTCCGATTTTGATAAAATTTGGTGAACGCGTTGGTTATTGCAAGAGATATATATATGTTAGACAATTTATTGATAACATTTGAAAAGTATGCAATAAGTATGTAATATTGAAGTTTTGATAATTTTTGTGGTTTACTCAACCAGTCGTAACATTTGTTCAGTAAAATATATTGATATAAGTTTTTGCAGGAGAGTTAATTAAAACAATATGTTTTGATACCTTTTTTATTCTCTCTACTAAGGTATTATGTCTTTGTGCATTTGTTTGTAGCACCCAATAGGAAACGAGCAGATCAGCTTAGAATCGCTTTCTGAGTCGATTTACCAATGTCCGTCTGTCTGCCCATGTCTGTCCATCTATTCTTGTAATCAAAGTACAGGTCGCAATTATTGACCAATCTTAGCAACGTAGGCCAAGGATGAACGTTATTTAATTTGAAGTAAGTCGGTTCAGATTTAGATATAGACCCCACACAAATGTCGCTCCCGATTTGAATTTTCCGCTTTCAAAACTTCATATTTTACTACATTTGCTTCAAATTTGGCACAGTACACTATATTTCATCTGGAATCATATATGGTGAAAGTGGATAAGATCGGTTCAGATTTATAAATAGCTCTTTTCTGTTCTAGAAACCACATATTTCTTCAAATTTGCACAGCACTTTTTATTTCATCTAGAAACATCTATGGTAAATGTGGGTCAGATCGGTTCAGATTTAGATACAGGCCCTATAAAAATGTCGCTCCCGATTTGACGAATGCAATTGTAATGGAGTAGAAAGTTGGGGTATCATATAGTCGGCCCCGCCCAACTGTAGGCTTTCTTTACTTGCTTTATTTAAAGTGCTCTACTGAAATACCGAAATAAATAAAGCAAACTTACATGTCAAATGGACCCACAAAGAGAGGAGCTACACTGAGAGAATTTCCCTTCATAATATTTATGAATCGATTTCATAAAAGATTTTTCATAAATTTAGTGAATTTTTTTCATAATATGTATGAAAAATTCATAAAATAAAATTGTTAAATTAGTGAAAGTAAGTTTCTAATTAAAGAAAGATTTATTTGTATTAAAGAAACAATTCTTAAAGATTATGAAATATGTCATAGCCAATAAAATATTTGTGTTATGAAATGTTTTCATAAATATAATTAATGATTTCGTAGTTTTTATGAAATGTTTCCTAACTTACAGCTACATTTGTGTCGACTTATTCGGTTGAATGCTAGCAATTCTCATTTGACCTCTGTTAACTCTGACATAAGTATGTAATTATGGTATGTGTTGCTTTTGTTTATATTGGAAACTTCAGTATAAATGATTAATATTCATGAAATTTTTTCATAAAATTAATGAAGTTTCTTTATAAAATCTATGGAAATTTTTATAAATCATATTACGAAAAATAATAGTCTTGTATGACAAATGTTCATCGAATGAAGAACTGAATATCATAGTTTCTAAGAAATGTATCATAAATTCTATGACACTTTTCATTGGTTTGTTCTTTATGAAACATGTTTCATATATATTATGAAGTGTTTCTTTGGTGACTTTTTAATGACTCACTGGACTATAAGTTTATTCAACAACAATGATCTACTCAACAAGCCCTTTCCGAATTATAGGATCGGTAGTCTGTTCCAAAAATGCTGTTGGAGAGTGTTATTAACGACTTGAAACTAAGTTTTTGTAGAAAATATTGGAAATATTTTTATTTTTATTGGTTATGGAATTTATTTTTAAAACAATTATATGCATACGTAAAACTAAACAGAAGATATTTTTTCTGTGTAGAAAATTCTGTGGTCGTTTTTGACAACTTGTTTCATTAGTATAACGATGAAAATATTTTACAATTTGGGTTTATGATTATTTACCACGACGCATCAGTAATTAACTTGAAAATCGTGTTTTCGTTAAAAAAGCATTGCTCTTCTTATATTGTTTACACGTTTTAATTAATATTGATTCGAGTTTGCTATACTAATCGACTCACTCTTACAGCACGTATCGAATTGTAATCTGTTCTATTAAAAATTCATTTTTCTTTCAAAACAAATCTTGATTGTAAACTGATCTACGAGGGATACTGTGGAAGTTAGTTCTTTTCACTTTAGTTTGTAAGATAACCATACGCTGTCGTCAATTGACTGGGTTATTGAAGACTTTTCACTAAAACAATTATTTTCAAATTTCAGATTCAATAGAAATGCCTAAAATATGAACACAACAACTTTGCATGCTACCCTCGTCTACAGAAATATCCTTGTCTGGTTGGATATTCATATCCAGCTGGTGGAAAAAAGTGAAGGTGTTATCGTTAGGTGTGGCTTGTCGTGATCCCGTTTTACAGTTCTGGTTTTGTCTGCATGAGTGTGTGTGTGTGTGCGTGTAGGCCTCCAAGTGAATCGTTTTAATGGCCGCTTAATTAAAGTGGCTGCAACAATGTTGGAGGAAACGAATCGAAGCTATCCCACTTTTATTACGGAACCGGTAAGAAGATCTTGCATGGCCGAGGTGCAATGAAGAGTATTAAACGTTTCCCTGCAACATTGATGCGTGTCTCTATCGGCGAGTGCAGTCAACTACTTAGGCTTTATTGTACATGTTACATGGACAAAAGCAAAGGATACGGAGGTGCCTTGGGCGTGTCATAAATAATAGTATCTACGAAAATTATACGTGATATTAATGTCAATTAAGATAAGTGATGGAAACACTATAATCTTTGGCAAATAAAAAAACTGGAAGTCAATGCAATTCAAATTTGTGGCTCAGGAATTTTTGTGGCATACTCATATTTAATATTCACACTGATGACAAAGTATTGGCCCAAAGGAGAGTTTGATGCCCTTGAGGTATTCCACATATTCATAGAATTATACATATTCTATTATCATAGTAATATTTGTTATGGTAACATTGGCTAGTCAAGTGGGTCATTGCATACAGTTTATATTGAAACAAGCTGGGTTGCCAAGCTGTAAAGTTGTTGTTCCATCGTATCACAATTATTTATTGATTGCCACGAAAACCAAATCTAATCTAAAGATCATTTATCATGCCTCCAGCAGTATTTTCAAAGAAAAAGTGTCAATGATGCACCATGCACTGTCACTTTCTGAGGATGCATTAGTTTCTCGACTATCAGGTGTGGATTTTCCGATATAGCAGTTTTGCTTGTTAACATAGCCGTCGAAATTAAAATACACTACATCAGAAAAGATGATTTTTTGTGGAAAATCGTTGTAAATGTCGAGTTGTTATAAGGTCCAAATTGAGAAGCGGAGGATAATTCTATTTTTGGCTATCATGGCCGAGTATCTACAGTAGGCCCCGTATCTACTACACTGGAAGAATTTTTCTTCATAATGTTTATAAGTAAAGTGGTATGTTTCATAAAATTTTTTCATATTTGTGTAATAAAATGTTTTCATAATTATAATGAAGGATTTTGTTGTTGTTATGAAACGGTTCATAACTTACGAATAGATATTTCGTGTGTCGATTTTTTTCACTAAACCAACACTCAGGGGATGCTCACTCACCAACACTTCAGGGGAGTAGTGTCTGTATTGTGTAGTGCGGTCGGTTGTTCAATCAATAACAAATGGGAGAGTTCCTGGAAAGTCGCGTATCTCTACGGATCTTTTTCACGGGCGCACTGTGGGAGAGATGACCAGTTTTAGATGCAAAAAAAAAATGGATGCAGCTACACCTTTGAAATTCCGTACATTTAGTTATGGTGCTTACCAATGTCACCTATAAAAATAAAAATGTACGCCCACTTACATTGGGATGGTACTAAATTGTTTGAGGCAAAATACCTTAGGAAACCTAGACCTTTTAAGATATCGTACATATACTTATGCTGCTCATAAAATTTGTTTATAAACAATTTTGTTTCTCAACCAACCGCGACGCATACTTGGTTTAAGATAATACATTAGGAAACAGAGCCTTTAAATTCCGTACATGTACTTATCGATTTAATGATTTTTGTGGAAATCGCCTGTTCTCTAAGCAAGTCAAGAGATACTTGTAAGATGGCATGTGCGCTTTATTACTTGGTGCGATTTTTTAAACGCAAATTCGGCAAGTGAGTTGTGCTTCTCGTTCGTTTGTGAGAATCATCTCCTTATAGAGGCCGGGTTTGATGTTGAATAGTCGCTGCGAAGTGACTATTACATGGTCGAAATCATGATCGTGGTAGTCTGCAGCCAAGTAATAAATGTCACCATGCCATTTGTAAATAAATTTTCATTCTATTAAATATAGAAGCAAAATGGTCTTGAGCCAGGACAATATCCCAGTTCAAATCAAATATTGATTACAGACCAAAAAAATCCAAACAAAAAAACTAAAACAATTGTAATTTTCTTTAAAATCGAAAAAGGCGAAAAGTAGACAACTTTGGACCAATTTCTAAAATATATGCTATTTCCGGATTTTTAATCTTAATATCTTAAAATAATCCCTGGGTCCTTATCTAATTTCGTTTTTTACAGAACTCAAAAATGTCTACTAGACAAGAGTTTTTGAAGTTTGGATTTTGATTCTGAACCACTGTGTGGCGACGGCTATAGTCCCTATATATACGTTGAGCATGGTATTTAATACTGAACCTATATGTCTTATCTTCAGATTCTTCATGATCGAATAGTTCAATATATACTCCTTCGTTGGACGACAGTGCAATGCCAGCAGGTAAAATATTTGCTGTTGAGCGGCAACAATAAACTGCAGCATTTTTTTGTTTTGCGTAGCGCTCACATTGATCACATACTGAGAGTAGCACATAGTCTGTGCCTTAATGGGATGTCTATTTTTTATCCGATACTATGGCATGGCATGCAACACAGCAATATCGTGTTCATAGTATAATAGAAATTTAATCAACCAAACTTCTGCTCGACTGTCGACCTTCAACGTCAACATCATCATTAAAAATATTGAAGCGAAGTTGTACTGATAGATATTCAATACCCACATATACCCATCCATCCGGGGGTTCGTAAGTACATATTTGCTAAAATATTCAAAGTAAAGTATTTGTGCTCACAATAAACTGTATTCAACGAACATAACTCAAAAGTGAAATATTCATATGATGTAAATATGTATGCAAAGCGTACATACATATTTATGTATACGAGCGTATAGGGATTCCAGTCCAGTAAGTGACTCTTACACTTGTCTATTTAATTGGACTTCGATTCTAGTTCTGTGTACACTTTTCAGTAAAAATATTGCATCATTAGTATATACACTCCACGCCACTTGAATAGCACACCCTTTATACACTCGCTGAAACTGTCAATAAATCGAAAATTGCTTTACAAGTAACGGGTTATTATTTAGTTATATTTTGAGTCCTTATTTTAGTTCGCTCTGTAGCAAAATCTGTGTGCTGGAAATGTACCGTTATACGTTTTTTGTTATTTTGTTTTGTTATTCATTGAAAATCGAGTACAAATATTGCACCACTTGAATAGCACACCTACTAAAATCTTTAGTTATCTCCCAGTATTTGCACATGTGCGGTCGTTAATCCGATTTATTAGTGTATAAATACAATTTCAATTTAAAATAAAGTTTAAATGGGTCGAGGAAAGGCATTATCTGAGGCGGAAAAGGTCAAAATCAAAGTATACAATGAAATGGGCCTTTCCGTATCGAAAATATCTAAAAACATCGAAAGAAGTCGAAAGGTTATATCCTCCTTTTTGTCAAATGAGTATAAATATGGAAAAAACATGAAAGGCCGTACACATAGTGTTCTCTCCAATGCGGACAGGCGACATATTTTGAGAGAAGCTTCAAATTCCCATGACTCAATTGCCAAGATAAGACAAAACGCTGGTGTTAATGCAAGCTTAACCACTATCAGGCGTGTTATTTCGAAATGTGAACACATAAAAAGGATAAAAATTAAGAAAAAGCCACCACTCAATCCTACCCGTAAGATGCAACGCCTTACTTTCTGCCGTGCTAACATGACCTGGTCCACACAGTGGCATCGTGTTGTCTTCTCAGACGAGAAAAAGTTTAATTTGGAGGGTCCTGATGGCTACTCTTATTATTTTTATGATTTGCGAAAAGAGAGCCACCATTTGGACCGCCTACATAGCCGAATGGGGGGTGTCATGGTATGGGGTGCGATTTCGTATTATGGCACCTGCGAGCTGCAATTTTTGAAGACGACGATGAATGCAACGGCATACATTGGCGTCCTACAAACGGCATTCCCGTTCTTTACGAATCTTTTTGGACCTCTGCCGTGGACATTTCAACATGACAACGCACCAATTCACACTGCTCGGATCGTAAAATCGTATATAGAGAGACAAAACGTAGTGCTATTAAACTGGTCCCCATATTCACCGGACCTCAACATTATCGAAAACGTATGGGGATGGCTAGTCCGAAAAATCTATGGGTCTGGACAACAATATTCAACCATTCCTGAACTTATCCAAGCCATAAAACTAGCCTGGAGTTCCATTCCTCTTAATTATATTTCCCAGTTGTACGAATCAATCCCAAACAGGATTTGTGAAGTATTGGTCAACAAAGGGGGTACGACCCACTACTAAATATAAATTATTTTTTGTTAGAATGTGTAAACTAATGTGAAATAAAATTAATATGAATGTTGGATGCCGAAATGTTTTCATATTCGATTTTTGTGAGGGGGTGTTCTATTCAAGTGGCGTAATATTTAGGATCATTTTTTAGATACTTTCGGAAAAACATTATATACAATGAACTGTTAGAGATATCAGAACAACCCAACTGCAGTCGATTCGAAATTAAAAAAGCTAAAATTAAAAAAAATATATATGTATTTACGTAAATGGTTTGGGAGATATCGAGCGTGAAACAAAAATGTTTTAGATGTGCTATTCATGTGGCGTGGAGTGTATATATAAAGGGTGATTTTTTAAGAGCTTGATAACTTTTTAAAAAAAAAAAACGCATAAAATTTGCAAAATCTCATCGGTTCTTTATTTGAAACGTTAGATTGGTCCATGACATTTACTTTTTGAAGATAATTTCATTTAAATGTTGACCGCGGCTGCGTCTTAGGTGGTCCATCCGCTTAGTCCAATTTTGGCATTTCCACGTTTTTGAGTAACAGAGACCCAATTGGTGCGAACGGCGACGAATCGAAAATTGGTGGTCATCATTAACACTGGCCGATACAGCTGCGATATTTTCTTCAGTTCGCACTCTACGTAAGCGTGTTGGTGGTTTAATGTCCACCAACAATGTAAATTTGGTGCGAAATTTAGTCACAATAGCCCGAATAGCCGCTTCAGTGGGTCGATTAAACTGACCATAAAATGGAAGCGCGCAATGAACTTTCTTAACAGAGCACGCATTTTGATAATAAAATTCAATAATTTGCAAGCGTTGTTCGTTTGTAAGACGATTCATGATGAAATGTCAAAGCATACTGAGCATCTTTCTCTTTGACACCATGTCTGAAATCCCACGTGATCTGTCAAATACTAATGCATGAAAATCCTAACCTCAAAAAAATCACTCTTTATATTAAGTAACTGACAAAATTGCATTTTCATCGACAAGTTATATGATATCTCTTTGAGCGTAAACTCCCTTATAAAGTTGTATGGAAGTCTTTGACAGTTAAAACTCCCATTTCCAAATAATACTGCGAGTAAGCCGAACCAAACACTACTGATCAGGGATATCATTGGTCGAAAGGACTTACTCGCAGTCATACCAAGAAGCTATAAAGTAAGAAGTTACGCCCACGCTTTTAAAGATCTCATAAACAAGTAAAAAGTTTCTTTGGCCCGAGCACTACTAAAGTTTCAACGAAGTTCTCAGTCACTTTTGGATAATTTTGAAGTTCGTATAGTAGTTTTTATTTTGAGGGATGATAAGACATTATTTAATAGAGAGAAGTAATCACAAGGGTAATGAGTTATTACCTGGTAATGCAAATGGTAATGACATGTACTTACCAAGTTTTTGCTTTGTTTTCTTCAAAAAGAAATAAATTTTGTGGAACTGGACGATGATTTGGATGATTAAGATATACATTAGGATGGGTCACGAAAATGAATTGCTGCAGTCACCTCTCAGTTTTCAAACTCTTTTTACAAAAATTAGCGCTGTATCGTCAATTTCCTGCCGATGTTCATCATTTAGGCAATATTCTGTATTGACTGTATATATTTGTTTTTATAAAATAGTACCGCCAAATACGAAAAAGTTTTCACTATGAAAAAACAGAAAAAATACTTTTAACGATCAGAGTTTCAAGCCGACCCAGAATTATCGCCGGCAGCGACGCTACCCAAAATGGGTCGGCTTTCGGCTGGTTTGCCGGCTGGTTCTGTCATTCGATCACCACTATTTATTCGATAATTTTGGGAAAAGGGAAGGAACATTTCGTATAGGTTTTAAATAACCTTTCCTTTATTTTTTGGCAAGTAGTTCAGTATTCGTTAATATTAGCCAATGTTCCCATAATTTCATATTATTATCCCATACAATTATTTTTTTGGGAGTGGGAATCCATTCCCAAAATTTATAATATGGATGATCTTAATAGATATTTTTACAATTACATCTTTTCATATGAGGCATATTTGACTAGACAATTTGAATATCATATTCCTTCCAAAGAATGATGAAGCTGTTTTTATAGGAACACATGGCCACGCATACTGGAATTGACTTATATAAATACGACTTTCAAATCAAAATACAATCATTCAACTTATTCATATGTTTCATAGTAGTAGGTTGTCTATATTTTCTTTAGTAATTTTAAATGGGTTGTCTATTTTGATAGTAAGATTTGACGGAGTTAGAACTCTGTCAAATCTCGGCGGCGTGGTTGAAGTCAATATGAGGACTTCAATAGTAATATTATTAGATGTATAAAGAATATTTTTCTGTGCCTGTGGAATGTGTGCCAATAATTAAATTTTTGCGAATTCCATGAAAGAATTAATGTAAACAAGAAAAAAGGAGCTAAGTTCGGCCGAGCCGAAATATTTGATTTGTTTTGAAAATTTTGAATCCTGATTTGAACTGGGATATTGTCCGGGCTCAAGACATTTTTTTTGCAGCAGACTACCACGATCATGAATTCGACCATGTCAAATGTAGAATGTAACACATCACATTTTGAAATATAATCGATACGAAATTATCGATTCTCGTGGAAAGAGATATACAAAATTCAAATGAATGGAATTTACAATTCACATATTTACTGTCTGGAGGGTATGATGATAACCCAAAACGATCTGTAGATGGTTTGAGTGCAGTTTTTGTCTGAACGTACATTCTCCGCTATTAATTCCTGCCAGTTGTTAACTTGAGTGCTTATGGAATAATATACAGAGCGTATTTGTATGCTTATTTGTATGGACTTTTATCATAGCGTGGTCCAATTTTGCTACAAATTTATTATAGGAAATCTGACCAACGAGATGGACACATGAAACTGGGCTTTATAAAATGTAGGGAATTTAAACCACATTTGGTAAAAATATGTTGTTTCAATTGGGCGCGAAATAACCGGCAATCATGGACCCTTAAAACTCACGGTTGACTGTAACATTCTCTATTCACTCCAAATGCGGTAATTTTTGTTTATTAACATGTCCATTGAGCCTCCTCACCGAAAATAATAAAATGGACGTAGAAAAATGGGTATGGTCGATTCATGATTTATGTACTAAGTTGTGGCCGTTTAATTGTTATCGAAAAATGGAGCCTCTAACAAACACTCGGTATAAATATTCTGTTAAGTAATATAGAATTATTTAATTTACATTCTGAATGGCGGTACTTAAAAAACGCATCGCTATCGACATCCCTGTTGTGATTGGATGTATGCTCGCTGATGCTGATTCATGTAGGTATTTATATTTATATTTATGTGTGGTGTGTGTGTATGGATGTATATTTAGAGTATGGCGCAAAGTTGATATGGTTGTTTGTGATTTTGTAACAAAAATGTAAGCTTTGGTGGACGAAAAACAGGGGGGAGAGAGGCACTCGTACTCGTGTGGGTATCGACATTGTCAACTAACGTATCATGAAATGTTTGTGGGGAGGGGTGAGAGGTTGGCTGTGTGCTTATCATAATGTAAAATATTTGTAATATTCTTAAATATTTCAAATGCCATTGATTCTCTGTATCAAGGGGAAGCTTTACTTCCATATTCGATGTTTGATATACAACGTATTGTTATGTTCGAGAGGATGGCTGAATGTAAATATAGATCCTAATGCCATAGAGACATATAGAATTCCTTACACACATACATACATACGTATTCCTTTGTACCGATAGAAATCCAATAAGATATTGGCTGACGAAGATGTTTCATATCAAAGTAAAAATATGCAAATTGTAATATTCATTACTTGTGTAATGAAAATTTAATGTCCACAAATTTTGACTGACAGCAAGCAAGACGTACGTACGCACACTCATTGTGCACTGGCAATAAGATAAACATGATCAATAATTTTCCCGGAATTATTTAACTACCAAGAGTACTTTCAGTATTATTAGGGTATTAGGAAGTATAATTTTCGATTTTAATTAAATCACTTGTTCGCATTATATTTATAAATTTAATGAATACAAATCGAAATAAGTAAGGAAGGAAAAAATCGGGAGGAGCTGACAATACGAGATCTTCCACTCTCAATGTCATGACACCGTTTTAATTAGCAAACCTGTATGGATAAAAATGTCAATGACATTACCTGCATCAAAATGTGATTCTCTATGAAATAGAACTAAACCAAATTTTGCCAAAAATTTTAATATGCGGCTTCAAAATCGGTTGTAATAGAAGTATTCTAGATCTTTAGGAAGTTAAATCGAGATGGACATTTGTATGAGGGATATATATCAAAAGAAATTTCTTACGAATGAATGAGTAAATGTAATGAATGAATGAGTAAATGAAAGTTATTTTACGGCAATGAAAAATTACATTTACGATATGTGGTTACATTTAAGGGAAATGTTGCAACTGTTCCAGTTAACGTTTAGGGTATGTACCAAAACATGTTCATCTATATATATATAAATGAATCTGTGTTTGTTTGCTTGTTCTTTATATCAGCCTAAACTGCTGCTGGTTCATGCTAAACCGGTGGTGAAAATAGGCTATATAAATTTTTGATATTTTCAGTGGGCGTGGCAACTCCCACACAAATTGGGGATTTATTCGGAGTACTGGTGCAGCTGGAGTCTTGAATTTTTGTAAAAGTTCACTAATTGTTAGTCTGCACAGCTGTGCCCAAAAATGGGCGATATTGGAAAAGAGGGCGTGACACCACCCATACGATGTTAAAGCCTATTATCGTATATATTCAGTTCTATGGTAGCTACAATGCTGAAATTTTGTGTGAGTGCATTCAGCATCAATATGCGTAATTGTGCCAACAATAGGCGGTATTGGAAAAGTGGGCGTTAAACTTCCCATACAAAGTTAAAATCTATTATCGAATATAGACACCTAGAGTGCTGAAATGTTGTGTGAGTAGATTCAGTGTAAATAGCTGTGCAAAGATGGGCGAAAAGTGGGCGTGTCCATTGTCATAAGAAATTAAAACATGTTTTACAGTATATTCGACACCGAGATGGGCGGAAAGTGGACGTGACTCTTCCCATTCGAAAAGAAAAACCTGTTTTACAGTATATTCGACACCGAGGCTCCTAAACTGTTGTGTGAGTTAATTTAGTTGTTAATTTAGGCAATGTACAAATTGGCGGGATTTGAAAGATAGGGAAATTTTGATATGATTTTTGTAAAACTACACGGTTTTTTTGAAATTTGTTAGCACAATAGTAAAGAAAGGTTACAAAAGAAGAAATATCCATTCGTCAAATACCGACTTAAGTCAAGAAAACGGAAATTATATAAATTTGTTTAGTATTTGTGTTGTTTGATTAGTGAACGATTTGATTGATTTTCTATGTGTTTTGAATGTAGTATATTCAAATTCCAGCTATTCGATTAAGTAATTTCTTCTTACAAATGAAGTTCTTTGTTTTGACAATGGAAAGGAGGAGAATCACACTGAACCAAAAATCTATTTGAGTTTTGACATGTCTTCCTTTATTCGCCGTAACTAACGTTTTATTCTTTAATGTTTTCCATGGAATATATCAATTTCTTTAGTATTTCGGGGAAGTACCTTTCTTACAATTGGAACATATATTACCCATCACTAGGAAGCCGCTTGAAAGCTGATTTTAATTTTACTGTTTGTTTTTTGCCTCGCGAAGCGGGCGGGGGTTCAGCTAGTTTACAAATAAAGGAAAACATTCAAATTAAAACATGGAAATATGTAATATATTGTTGTTTCCGATTAAAGTGTAGCGCCTATAAAATCAAATCGAGAATCCATTCTGATTTGAAAATGGGCTAATCAAATTATGTACCGATTTGAATCACTTATATTCATAAGTGGCTATGAACAGAAACATAACTTTTCAGGGGAGCGAAAAATTATTTACGATTACTTATTACTATGATTAAAAAGTTTTCGAAATTTTCTATTATACGCGTTTTTATGGTTCACAGCCTCTTTTGCACGTTTAAAGATACTAGCTTCACCCGTTAGATTAGTACCATTTTTATACCTTTTTCCATTTTTTTACAAAAAGTGTATACAATATACAAATTGGATATTTTTTGGAAAATTTTCATTTTTTTTTATTTCTCTAGATCTATAAATCGTATCCGATTGAATTTTTTTTGTGTATTACGAATCAATGTCGCTTGTAACATATATGTAGTCAGTCGCGAAAATCGCTGCAATTATTGAAAAAACCCGCGGTTACAATTGCTTTCTTCATCCAGAATTCTGAAACTTGTCTTACACAAATATTCCCCTTAAAGTCAGCAATCATATGCCAAAAAATTTTGATATTCTCAATATGATAAAAAGTTACACGGGTTTTTTCACAAGATACTTTTCACAATTTTTGACTTTACAGCCACTATTTATCCTATTTTAGCTTAATAACTTGGGAAGAAAAAATAACTTGGGCGAAATGATGGAATTTGATACTGCAAAATCGTTGTAGCGAATTATAACCTTCGGTTATATGCGGCTCCATTGTTGAACTATTTTATTTATATTATTTTTATGTTCATAGCCACTTATGCAGTCACAATCTTACGTGCGAGGGGATAGCCAAATCAGAAAATTAAAAAAAAATGGCTTTAGAAAAAAAGATTTCCTTTCCAAATTTATATGACAGACGGCATGAGAATATGAGCATCTGAGAATAGTTTGGCATCAAAAACTCATTTTCGAGAAAATGGTTCATAGCCACTTTTGAATAAAAGCCCTCGATATATATGTATCATGACCTTTTCTAAATCAGAACCAAATTATGCCAAATGTGAACAAATCGGAAGGGACACGTTGTATGTATATTGAGACTATAAATAAACCTGAACCGATTTGCTTCAAATTAAGTAGCGTGCGTCCTCGAGACCAAATTTTTATTTTTCTTTTTTGGAAAAAAATCCTTTTTATAGCAGTTATCACCTACTGATTAATCTCATAAAAAATTTTCTTTTTCCCTTCATAAGAAATTAATTATTAGCCAACAGCTTTCTAAGTTTCTGGATTATTTCATTTTATCCAATTTGGCAATAATTCAATTTATTTAAAACGTAATAGACACGTTTGAATAACGAACAAGTAAGTAAGTTTCAGTCGGTTAAACCGACTTATATAAATTTTACTTAGTGCCGGATTATGTAGAGCTACAGGAAGTTTGTGATATTTGGACCCAAATTCGTAAAAAAGTGTAACAAGTAAGGAAAGGCTAAAGTCGGGCGGGGCCGACTCTATGATACACTCCACTTTCTATCCGAATACAATTCAATTCGGTGAAAAAGTGAAAACGGGAAGGTTTTTTGTATCCTGTAAATGTATGTGTTTGACAAAAAATGTTTAATCGGAAAGGACATTTGTATGAGGATATATTGAAACGTGGAACGAAATAGGTGAAATATAAAGTGTATAGTTTGGCCAAAATCGGTTAAACTTTTGGGAGCAACATTTGTATTTCGGCTACATTTAAATCTGAACCGATCTTACCCACTTTCACCATAGTTTTGTTTAGTTGGACTATAAGATATTGTGCCAATTTAAAAAAAATCGGGTACAATATGTGGTTTCTATACCGCAAAAGTAAAATCGGGAGCGACATTTGTATGGGGGCTACATCTAAATCTGAACCGATCTAGCCCGCTTTAGCCACAGGTGTTTGTAGTTAGATTATAAGATGTTGTGCCAAATTTAAAGAAAATCGAGCAAAATATGTGGCTTTTAAAGCGGCAAAAGTCTAATCGAGAGCGACATTTATATGGGGGCTATATCTAAATCTGAACCGATCTTACCAAATTTCAGCATATGTGTTCCTAGTTCGTTTATAAGATGTTGTGCCAAATTTAAAGACAATCTGATACAATATGTGGTTTCTAGAGTGGGAAAAGTCAAATCGGGAGCGAGATTTGTATGGGAGCTATATAAAATTTGAACCGATCTGACCTATGTTCACAATGGGTGTTTCCAGTGGAAATATAACATGTTTTACAAAATCTGAAGACAATCCGATACAATATTTGGTTTCTAGAGCGGAAAAAGTCAAATCGGGAGCGAAATTTGTATGAGGGCTATATCTAAATCTGAACCGATATAATCCATTTTCAACACAGATGTTTCTAGTAGAATTATAAGGTAATGCAAGGTAATTTGAAGCAAATCAAGTGAAATATGTGGTCTTAAGAGCGGAAAAAGTCAAATCGGGAGCGAAATTTGTATGGGAGCTATATATAAATCTGAACCGATCTGACCTATATTCACAATGGGTGTTTCCAGTGGAAATATAAGATGTTTTACAAAATCTGAAGACAATCCGATACAATATGTGGTTTCTAGAGCGGAAAAAGTCAAATCGGGAGCGAAATTTGTATGGGGGCTATATCTAAATCTGAACCGATATAATCCATTTTCAACACAGATGTTTCTAGTAGAATTATAAGGTAATGCAAGGTAATTTGAAGCAAATCAAGTGAAATATGTGGTCTCTAGAGTGAAAAGAGTCAAATCGGGAGTGATATTCGTATGGGGGCTATATCTAAAGAGTGATTTTTTTGAGGTTAGGATTTTCATGCATTAGTATTTGACAGATCACGTGGGATTTCAGACATGGTGTCAAAGAGAAAGATGCTCAGTATGCTTTGACATTTCATCATGAATCGTCTTACAAACGAACAACGCTTGCAAATTATTGAATTTTATTATTAAAATGCGTGCTCTGTTAAGAAAGTTCATTCCATTTTATGGTCAGTTTAATCGACCCACTGAAGCGGCTATTCGGGCTATTGTGACTAAATTTCGCACCAAATTTACATTGTTGGACACTAAACCACCAACACGCTTACGTAGAGTGCGAACTGAAGAAAATATCGCAGCTGTATCGGCCAGTGTTAATGATGACCACCAATTTTCGATTCGTCGCCGTTCGCACCAATTGGGTCTCTGTTACTCAAAAACGTGGAAATGCCAAAATTGGACTAAGCGGATGGACCACCTAAGACGCAGCCGCGGTCAACATTTAAATGAAATTATCTTCAAAAAGTAAATGTCATGGACCAATCTAACGTTTCAAATAAAGAACCGATGAGATTTTGCAAATTTTATGCGTTTTTTTTTTTAAAAAGTTATCAAGCTCTTAAAAAATCACCCTATAAATCTGAACTGATTTACTTCAAATTAAATAGCGTTCGTTGTTATCTCGAAAAACTTCGTTGTGCAAAGTTTCATTTGGTTCTGTCTACAATTGCGACCTGTATCGTAATTACAAGAATAGATGGACGGACGGACGGACGGACGGACGGACAGACAGACAGACGGACATTGCTAAATCGATTCAAAAAGTGATTCTAAGTCGATCGGTATAATTAACAATGGGTCTATCTCTCTTCCTTTTGGGTGTTACAAACAAATGCACAAAGACATAATACTCTCGTGGAGTGTATAAAAATATGAAGTCATAATGGATTTCAGGCACTGGTATAGGAGTTATAAAGCATACATTTTTTTTAGATTTATTGCGATTATAAAAACATTATAAAATATCATATTGCAACTCATTTGACTACCCGCATGGAAGTTATGTCGGTTTTGTTTTAACCAAGGCTTTTCTCACTTTTTGTGGGAAGCACTAGAAGGGATGTGGCAATATCGCCCATATTTCAAGTGTATCAAACGTCCATAAAATCATTGTCAAAGGTCAAATTTCAGAGTATTCAGACCATCCGTATATAAGTTATAACAGCTTTAATTTTAGGCAGGTTGGTGTGATTTGTGTGGGAGGTACCAGAAGGGGTGTGGCAAAACCCACCATATCATGTACGCTTAAAGTGTTTATAGAAACTACAAATACCAAAATATAGCTGATTCCGAATATCCGTGTGGAAGTTACATTCATTTTAATATAACCTAGAAATATGGTCATTTGTGTGGGAGGTACCACAAGGGCCGTGGCAATTTTGCCCATCTTCGAACATAAACTAAGTTTGGCGAAAATATTACCACATACTAAGTGGAATTCATTCCTTTACTCCTTTCGAGACTTATCGTGTACATAAGCCATCCAGATGGATGGACGGACATAGCTCAAACATCTTAAAATGTTGTGAAACGGATTTGGTCCGAACATACTTAGGGCCTTAAGTCACTCCTTCAATGCTTTAGACTACTACTCTGTAGAGCGAGGGTAAAAAAATAGGAGGTGGATAAAAAGTTGCGTCAGCATGCTCATTTTAATGGTTGCGAGTTATTTCTTATGGGCGTAACCTATGACATGTTTCATTAGCCGCTACTTTTTGAACTTTAACTTTCTCGGTTAGAAATTTGTAATCTTTTGTATACACTCCACGAGAGTATTATGTCTTTGTGCATTTGTTTGTAACACCCAAAAGGAAACGAGATAGACCCATTGTTAATTATACCGATTAACTTAGAATCACTTTTTGAGTTGATTTAGCAATGTCCGTCCGTCCGTCAATCCGTCTGTCCATCTATTCTTGTAATCACGATACAGGTCGCAATTGTAGACATAACTAAATGAAACTTTGCACAATGAAGTTTTTCGGGACAAGGACGAACGCTATTTACTTTGAAGAAAATCGGTTCAGATTTAGATATAGCCCCCATACGAATTTCACTCCCGATTTGACTCTTTTCACTCTAGATACCACATATTACAACAGATTTTCTTTGAAATTTGCAAAACATCTTATATTTAAACTAGGAACATCCATGGTGAAAATAGGTCAAATCGGTTCAGATTTAGATATAGCCCCCATACAAATGTCGCTCCCGATTTGACATTTTCCGCTCTAGAAACCACATATTGTACTTGATTTTCTTTAAATGTGGCACAACATCCTATAATACAACTAGAAACACCTATGCAGAAATTGGGTAAGATCGGTTCAGATTTAGATGTAGCCCCCATACAAATGTCGCTCCCGAATTGACTTTTGCGCTTTAAATGCCAAATATTGTACTCGATTTTCTTTAAATTTGACACAACATATTATAGTCCAACTAGAAACACCTATGCAGAAATTGGGTAAGATCGGTTCAGATTTAGATGTAGCCCCCATACAAAAAACGCTCCCGATTTGACATTTTCCGCTCTAGAAACCACATATTGTACTTGATTTTCTTTAAATGTGGCACAACATCCTATAATACAACTAGAAACACCTATGCAGAAATTGGGTAAGATCGGTTCAGATTTAGATGTAGCCCCCATACAAAAAACGCTCCCGATTTGACTTTTGCGCTATAGAAACCAAATATTGTACCCGGTTTTCTTTAAAATTGTCACAGCATCTTATCCAACTAAACAAAACTATGGTGAAAGTGGGTAAGAGCGGTTCAGATTTAAATATAGCCCAAATATAAATGTTGCTCCCAAAAGTTTAACCGATTTTGGCCAAACTATACATTTTATATTTCACCTATCTCGTTCCAGGTTTCAATATATCCTCATACAAGTGTCCTTTACGATTTAAAATTTTTTGTCAAACACATACACTTACAGAATACAAAAATCCTTCCCGTTTTCACTTTTTCACCGAATTGAATTGTATTCGGATAGAAAGTGGAGTGTATCATAGAGTCGGCCCGCCCGACTTTAGACTTTCCTTACTTGTTTATTAATGCTTTATTTCGTTTAGAAGATTTGTAGTTCAAAACGTTCATGGGAGGTTTTTGCATAGGGCAACTAAATAAATAACAATGTAATAATTTTTAATATAATATAATTTAAATATAAGGATATTTATATCAAACACAGACTACTCAAGGAAATTATCGTTATCATCGCTGCTTTAAGAATACCACAGCATGTTTTCTTTAAAATCTCTTCGTATCTTCAGTTCAAAAAACCACGAACATATTAACAATCATCTACAATGTACACCGAGATTGGTGACAATAAAAATATGAAATCCGTCCGCAATGAAAATAAACGTTAATAAACACAGCCACACAAACGTAAGAATACACTCACACAGAGTCACTCACATGACCATTAAATAAGTTAACGTTTAAATTTTGTGTGGGGCAATAAATGCTATGGCTCCCCTTGCAACATTTTAAAGTAGGTAGCAGGGGAAGGGGGCATTGGTATGAAGGGCCTCAGGTTGAAAAGCAACACTTTGTGGAGTTTATGTGGATGTTGCCGTCTCCGTCTCTTACACCTTTGTACAGTGGGAGATTTTAAAATTGGATTGCAAACAATTTTAATAACATCCTAGAGATATTTTTGAGATATCATATATAAATAGTTTATCAAATACATATATACAAGTGCCATGTTTCAGCCTTCCACGTAAGAAGGGTATCCGGGACATTAGGAAATTAAATATATTCGTGGGTATTTCCAGTATTCCTTTCTTTTATATCAAACGTTGGAAAATGCTTCTAGTTGTTGCACTTTTTTCCTTAAGCATCATCTGCGATCTGAAGTTTTATCGTAACAACGCATTAACTAAGCCCAAGATTAATTTTAGTCGGGAACATACACAAATGAAGTCAGCTTAAAGTAAATTATTTTAATTACTTGTATTAAATATGTTTAATGCAATCACATTTCTAATTTTTGTAGAGTAAGCACCAGGAACATCATGATGAAACTTATTGAGGGTCCTACTGAATAGCTATTAGCTATCAATAAAATTAAAAATAAATAAGTAGGAAAATAATAAAATATTTTTTAAGATTTGACAATTTTCTGTACAACTAGAAATATTTTTCTTGAAATTGGAATATATATATATATTTGTAACTCATGCAACAAAAAATTAAATTATTATTAAAATAATACCCTAGACCACGAAGTGGTGTAGGGTATAATTATTACCTTATGACAAAAAAACATTATTTTCGATCCACCATAGTGTCTACTATTTAATATTTTTACCATACAGAAAAGTACATATTTGGTCATTTACATCAAAATCGGGGAGAAGAGCCAACATTCGTGTGATCGCTTCACGTGTGATTACTAAATGGGAACTCAAATATTTCCAAACTATCGCCCACATACTTATATACTCTGAACAATTTGATCTTTGATAATACATTCAAAGACGTTGTACACATCTGCAATATGGGTGACATTGTCACACCTCTTTCGGTACTTTGCACACAAGTAGGAATAACTTCTGGTTAAAATAAAACTGATATCACTTCAACATGGATAGTCAACATAAGTTGTAATTTGATATTTAAAAATGTTTTTACGATCACTTTAAACCTATGAAATATGTATTAGTTTGTCACTTTCTATCGCATCCTAGCTAAAATTAAATCCTTATAACTTTTATTCCTGTGCCTGAAATCCGTTATGATTTTAAAATTTTAACAATTGTTTTTTAAATGAAATTAAATTCCTTATAAATTCCATGAGCATGCTATGAGAGTGAGAGTGAATATATGCCGGTCGAACCGATTGAATCTTACTTACTTGTTTCAAATATGCGTTGGTTTTTCTTTAGATTCCTAGCTGCAAAAATAAAATATCTGTGTCCACTCTACAGAGTAGGAGGGTATATATCAGTTGGGACAGAAAAAAGAGTGACTTAAGACCCTAAGTATGTTTGGACCAAATCCGATTCAGGGTATTTTAAGCTGTTTGAGCAATGTCCGTCCGTCCGTCTGGCTGACTGGTCTACACGATAACTCTCGAAAGGAGTGCAATCAATTCAAAATTTGTATATGGTAATATTTTCCCCAAACTTAGTTTAAGTTCGAAGCCGAGTGAATTTGCCCTGCCCCTTCTTATACCTCTTACACAAATAGCTCATATTCCAATGTTAAATTAAAACCAATGTAACTTCCACACGGATATTCGGATTCAGCTATATTTTGGTATTTGATAAAGTTTTTGTAATCACTTTAAGCGTTCAAAATATAGCGGTTTTTGCCATCCCCTAAGGAGGTACTAACTCCTACACAAATTACCCTAAGCTATTATGACTTATATACTGTTGATCAGAATACTGTGAAATTTCACCTTTGGCATTGCTTTTAGAAATGTTGTATTCACGCAGATTATGGGCGATATTACCACACCCCTTCTAGCACCTCCCACACAAAGTGACATAATCTTTAAATAAACTAACACCGATGTAATTTCAAATGGTTAGTCGAAATTTGATATCTGAAAATGTTTTTATACTCAGTTTTAACTTAAAAACAGGTAAGGAATGGCTATAGTCGGTCGGGCCGACTATATGATACACTCCACTTTCTGTCCGAATACAATGCAATTCGGTAAAAAAGTGAAAACTGGAAGAACTTTTGTCTGTTTCCAAATCATAGGCTAATATGACCTGACCCAATTTGTTAAATCGAGAAGAATATTTGTATCAGGGCTATATCCAAACAAGGAATGAAGTGACCCACTTACACAATAGGTTATTCCAGTTCAAGTAAATATAACGTGTTATGCACAATTTGAAGAAATTCTCTGAAAATACGTGGTTTATGGTTCGTAAAAATCAAGCCGGGAGCTATATATAAATCTGAACCGATCTGACTCATTTCCACCCTGGGTGTTTCCAGTGGAAATATAAGATATTTTTTTCCAAATTTGAAGAAAATCTGTTAAAATATGTGGTTTTCAGAGCGGAAAAACTCAAATTGAGAGCGAAATTTGTATGGGAGCTATATATAAATCTGAACCGATTCTCTTCAAATTAAATAGCGTTCGTCGTTGTACCGAAAAACTTCGTTGTGCAAAGTTTCATTTTGTTCTGTCTACAATTGCTGCGACCTGTATCGTGATTACAAGAATAGATGGACAGACGGACGGACATTGCTAAATCGACTCAAAAAGTGATTCTAAGTCAATCGGTATATCTCGCTTCCTTTTGGTGTTACAAACAAATGCACAAAGACATAATACTCTCGTGGAGTGTATAAATATTTATGCTTTAGCCACGCCCTTCTACTGTCTCCCACACAATTGTATCAATCCTAGGTAGAATAAAATCCTTTATATGACATGTTTAAAAGCCACTGTGATTTGATCACGTTTTTACAATTATCTCATGTTCTATGAGAGTGAGGGTATATATAAGTCGGCTTAACGGACTGAAACTTACTTATTTTTTTCTTTTAATTTAATGTATATGTATATAACATATCGAAGGCTTATATTCATAAGTGGCTATGAACAAACACATAACTATTCAGGGGTGCGAAAAAAATTATTTCCTCCTTAATTTTAAGAGTAATTATTAGTCATTCTTCTACAGTTTAATCTTAAGAGGATTACTAATTGCTACTATTAAAAAGTTTTCGAAAATTCCTATTATTCAGGCTTTTATGGTTCATAGCCACTTTTGCATGTTTAAAATTGAGCACTATGAATAATGAAATAAGCTCATAGCCATTAATGACTAAATATATAAATAAGATTTACTGCAAACTTGATAACGTTTTTTATGAAATGTTGGCATTGTTGTGTAGAAAACCCATTTTCTGGGATGTACACAGCGAATTTAAAGATTCCAGCTTCATCCGTCAGATCGGTACCATTTTTATCCATTTTTCCAAATTTTTTACAAGAAGTAGATATTGCGTTAGGGCACAGTAAACAAATAATACAAATTGGATATTTTTGGAAATTTTTCATTTTCGCGGGAAATATTTGTCGCTTGTAACATATATGTAGTCAGTCGCGAAAATCGCTGCAATTGTTGAAAAATCCAAATTCGCGGTTGCTATTGCTTATAATTTAACATTCTCCATCCGGGATTCTGAAACTTTTCTACAAAAATATTCCCCATGAAGGCAGCAATCACATGCCAAAAAAATATTTTGGAATTCTCTATATGATAAAAATTTATACGGGTTTTTCTAAAGATACTTTTCATAATTCTTGACTTTACAGCCACTACTTATTCTATTTTAGCCTGATAACTTGGGAACCAAAATGCTATTAACGCGAAATGATGGAATTTGATACTGCGATACCCTAAATTTAGAAAAACGTTTTAAACAAAATCGTTGTAGCGAATTACAACCTTCGGTTATATGCTGCTCATTTGTTGAACTATTTTATTTATATTATTTTTAAGTTCATATCCACTTTTGCAGTCACAATCTAACGTGTGAGTAGATAGCAAAATCAGAAAAAGTAAGTGGCTTCAGAAAAAAATGTTCTTCTCCAAATTTATATGACAGATGACATTCAAATCAGAGAATAGTTTGTTCAAGAACTCATTTTCGAGAAAATGGTTCATAGCCACTTTTGAATATAAGTCTTCGATATATTAAATACACTTTTGCCGAAAATTGTAAGACTTGTATTGATTTAATGGAACAGTTTACTTCAACCAAATGATGAATATGTGGATGCTCTCTTTTTGTTGGGTGCTTAATAATGAAATATTCAATGCACAATTTAACAATAAAAACGCCCACTGTGCTCGGTTACTGTTTGGATATCTGAGTTACTAAAGCATAAAATCAGTGCTAAGCATTTTTTTGGGGCGGGCGCTAAATATCTAAAGCAACAACAACAACAACTCCACATAAAAAGAGAAGCACAAAAAATATATACACAAGTACATCATGGCAACTTACATACACACACTCTCTCCCAAAGTCACTTTCGGAAAATCGTTGCCGTTTCCCTTGGTTGTTCCCACAGACCTCAGCTCCGAATGGAAATGAAAAGTTGTGCGAGTATGGCTGTGAGAGAGGAAGTTGGCTTTTTGTTTGTTCGTATGTTCGTTTGTTAGCCGACTCATATTGAAAGTCGACGGAAAAGCTTTGGTTCGTACCTTTAAGGCAGACAGACATACGTTTCATTTTATACGAGTGCCGCCAAAAAAAGAAGGAATCAACATTTTTTAAAGTGGTATTGGTGGAACAATTTTTATTTGCATTGCTTGGGGTTGTCTCCCACAAGGTGTGCTTGTGCTGGTGTATGTGCATATCCGTGTATGGGTTTTTATCAGAACTATATATAGATGTGTGTATTCAAACATGCCTAGTGTATCAGGTTAGGTTCGGTGGGATGGTGTAGTGTGTGTGTATTCTGTTTCCTGTGTTGCCTGTCGAAACTGCCAGACACGGAAGCATTCCTGGTATGGCACTAGAGTTGTAAAATTTCGTAAACAGGAATTTCACATTTTCATATGATAAGAATCTTTGATTAAACGTTCTTGTCGTCTTTTTTCTGTTGGCTGCGCATTCAACGGGAATCTCTGTTTGTTGTGAAACGGATTTAAAAATTGAAGGTATTCCAGGAAATTAATCTTAAATAATTATATTTGGTAGTAGTAGTGCCTTCTGTCTCAATTTAGAAATTCGTGTACCCAAGATAATGAGAATAGGCGAAAGAATTCCTCTCGAAGGAGTTTATTTAAAGATTAAATTGAATTAAATCGAAATTTATCTGAAGAGAGAGAGACAGAGAGAGAGAGAATTTTATTGGGTACTATGTTAGGTCCAATATCTCGGCTGCATTTTCAATGTTTTTAAACTTTTCAAAGAGGGAAATACTTTGTTGCAGTTTTATTATTTGAATAATTCCTCCCCCGGAAATGTGAAACTTTCAAAATCATTATTTCAAATGCAATTATTTGACAGTATTTTGAAAAATATAAATTAAATGTTGATATTATCGAAAATAGAACCAAGTTATTGGAATTATTGAATTCCACAAATGTTCTTAACCACATTTTTAAGTAAATGTTTATTTTCGTATAGGCTCGAGGATAAATGTAATATGTTGCAGGTAGGGGTTCTGCCGATTTCTATACACAGAATTAACAAGAACAATACAGAAATAGGAAACAATGTTATATGCTATAAAAAGTTGTTGAAGCTGGAACATTAGACAATGTAGATATGCTGGGTGCCTGGGCACTTAATATAGAAATAAATGAAATAGCAGCCAGCAACGGGTCCGCTACAGAAATGGAGGAAGCTTTAGGATCGGTCAAACCACCCATCTAATAGGAAAATAAATGAGCGGCTCTCAAACAAAGTTTTAGGATCATGGAATAAAAGGAAATCTTGTAGGGTTTTCAGGCCCCTATGACCAAGCTTGAGTAAGGCGGACACTATGTAGATCTTAACTTAGATGGAAGAAGTAGAATAAGTAAATGGAATAACAGCACTTCAAACTATTGCAGCATGTGCGGAGACGAGGATGAATTACACTGTGTGTAATTTTTTAAGTCATGGAAATATAACCATATACGGACACCACTACGTGATAAAAGACCCGTGTCTTCCAGTTTTGCCCAAAGTCATGCACTTTTTGTATAGGCCCCCAATGATTTGGGGCCTCGGTGTCTTATGCAAAAAAGTGACCACTTTCTAAGGCTCATATCTTGCAAAACGTTTGGAATTTTGATTCACTCTCTGAGGCAAAGTTGTAGCTCTTGTCATAAAGGATAATAAGGTCAAAATCGCAAAAACTTTAAAAAATTCGTTCTTTTAACATTTTTCCCCTGTTCAGGTCCCTATTAAGCAAACTGTACAAAATTCAAGATAACAACCAACTACAAAAATGTACCTAAGATCTCAATAAACGTGTTCTAGAACATATGAACTTCCTAGGAATTATTCTTAACACCTTATAGGTAGCCGCAAAAGTGAAAAATGTCCCGAATTTTTTTTAATTTCATTTGTTTTTTCTTTACTTCACCATTGAGAAAAAAATACGTTCTAGAAATTATATTATGTCATAATAACGAATACGTACCCCGGTGTTAGGTGTGTTGGTATGTTTTTTCATATGATTGACATTGGGATAAGATTTTGAGATTTGGATGAGAGTTTGCACTTGCCTTATAAATACGTTGGCGTATACTTACTATTATTACATTACATTTTAATTAAGTATACGTAATGCAAACACAATGTGTAACTTTTTAAGTCATGGAAACAACCATTACGGACACCACTACCTGATAAAAGACCAACAAATTACCTGTTTTGTTATTTTTTTAATATTTTTGTAATAGATAGCAGACTATCTCAATGTTGAAGTAAAGAAAAAACAAATGAAATAAAATTATTTTTTGGGAAATGTTTCACTTTTGCGGCTTTCTAAGCGTTACCTAAACAGTGTTAAGAATCATTCCGTTTGACCCTTTAGAGGGCTTGTATTCAAAAATGGCTATGAACCATTTTCTCGAAAATGAGTTTTTGATGCCAAACTATTCTCAGATTTGGATGTCAAAGAAATTTTTTTCTAAAGCCATTTTTTCAATTTTTCTGATTTGGCTATCAACACACACGTTAGTTTGTGACTGCATAAGTGGCTATGAACATAAAAATAATATAAATAAAATAGTTCAACAGTGGAGCAGCATAAGGTTATAATTCGCTACAACAATTTTGTTTAAAACATTTTTGTAGAGTTAGGGTATATCTAACGTGACCATCTCTTTTTGGGCAAAAAGCGGGACTTATGAATTCAAAAAGCGGGATTTGGCGGGATTTTGTAGAAAAAAGCGGGATCATGAAAATGCAAATAAAAAAACGTAAATATAAAAAACTAAGCTTTATACTGTATTATAAATTAAAATGGCTGTGTTTAGAATACGACTGACTGATCTTGTGTCATTCTATGTCATATATTACACTGCCCGACAGTCCATATTACACTTGAACCAAATTATATGAAAACCCTGTTTTTCTGCAATGTCGGGTTTTTCGGAAACCGCGATTTAAAAAACGGTTGCCCGGTTTTATTGTTTAAAAAAAACCGGTCGGACCGGGTATTTTCGGGTTTCTTAAAACAATAAAATATGGGGAAACATTCTCATTATAGGGTAATTCCAAAGATTTTGAGCCAGTGTGGATTTTCTTTGACCTTCTTCAATGTCAATGGATCAATGTTAATGGAATTAAAATTTCGTGCAGACTATGATAAAAAATATTAAATAATATATATAAAATAAACAGTATATAATTATACTGACTATTTAAATATAGTGTCAAGAAAAACTTTGAAGATATACATAGTTTGATGTATTTTGATCTGGCAATTTTTTTCCACTGTAATTTGATTGGCATTAAGAGAATTGTTTTCTGGGGGATATCTATTCTGGTTATTTTAGTATAAATAGTACGACTTTATTGACCACTTTAACTGGCTGCTTGGTTAGTAATTCGAAAGCTTAATAACTTACATATTTTAAGGGTGATTCCACGTAAAGTGTCTTTTTTCGACAAAATTTCAAAATCAATTTATAATTAAAAAAAAAAAACACCGATAAAAATTCGTAATGTTTATACTTCTCATAATACATACTTTTTGATTATATTTCAAAAAAAATAAGGATAACAATATGTCTGATCATTTTCTTTTCCAGATATAGAATGGTGTCTTAACAGAATTTTCATCAATTAAATATCGTTACAATTTAAATATCCTATATTTCCCATATTCATAAAGAAATGTCGGTAACGTATACTTTAGAAGAAGGGGTATGAACTACTCTCTTGATTAGCAAAAATGAATTAAGTCATGTAATGAAAGAACATTACAGAATTCAAGCAAATAAGTAAAACCTCAAGAATCTCTTCAAAACTAAAGTCACACCCGTGACGCTCTAGATTGTTGTATATCTCCAATATTTAATTACGATTACCCTGACGTTTTCAGTTGGCAATATAGTAAAAATCTCAGTCAATGAAAATGAGAGATATTTAAATATATTTAAGCAAGAGTGTCACACCCGTTCCAATGGAACCACACAAAAGTAACCATATTTTTTGTCTTTAAAGACAAAAGTTATGGTCGTGTTGCTTATAGTGTAACCAAATATGATGCTGTTCCGCAGTTTATTAGTACATACGATAAATATGTATGTACAATTGTAAGAGCTCTTGTGAAACCCCGAATGTATTACATTCAAAACTCATAGAAACAATTAATGTTGCTGAACTTCAAGCAATCTGGCTAAATTTGCTCGCATATGTGTTCTTATGTGCCCATAAGAAATACTTGACAAACCTAGGATGAACGTCGCCATTTTAGACTCTGCGTTTTGCTGTGTTCGACGTTTTTACTCCAAATATAGTACTGGAATGAAAACCCGGAAAAAACCCGGGTTTCCCGGTTTTTCGAAAACCGCGATTTGCATCAACCCGACGGTCGGTCTCAGACGAAAAATCCTGTTGACCCGGTTTTCGGTCTCGGGTTTGATCACTCTATGCTGAACTAATACAGATAGAAGCATGATATTTGAAGTATTTATACACTCCACGAGAGTATTTGGTCTGTGCATTTGTTTGTAACACCCAAAAGGAAACGAGATATACCCATTGTTAATTATACCGATCCACTTAGAATCACTTCGTGTAATCACGATACAGGTCGCAGCAATTGTAGACAGAACAAAATGAAACTTTGCACAACGAAGTTTTTCGGTACAACGACGATCGCTATTTAATTTGAAGAAAATCGGTTCAGATTTACATATAGCCCCCACACGAATTTTCTTTAAAATTGGCAAAACATCTTATATTTCAACAAGAAACACCTGTGGTAAAAATGTGTTAGATCAGCTCAGATTTAAATATAGCTCCCATACAAATTTCGCTTCCGAGTTGACTTTTTCCGCTCTAGAGACCACATATTTCACTTGATTTGCTTCAAATTACCTTGCATTGCCTTATAATTCTACTAGAAACGTCTGTATTGAAAATGGATTAAATCGGTTCAGATTTAGATATAGCCCCCATATAAATTTCGCTCGCAATTTTACTTTTTCCGCTCTAGAGACCACATATTGTATCAGATTGTCTTCAGATTTGGCAAAACATCTCATATTTCTACTGGAAACAACCATGGTGAATATAGGTCAGATCGGTTCAGATTTATATATAGCTCCTATACAAATTTAGCTCCCGATTTGACTTTTTCCGCTCTAGAAACCACATATTGTATCAGATTGTCTTCAGATTTGGCAAAACATCTTATATTTAAACTAGGAAGACCTGTGGTGGAAATAGGTCAGATCGGTTTATATATAGCTCCCATTTAAATTTCGATCTCGATTTGACTTTTTCTGCTCTAGAATCCACGTATTTTAACAGATCCTCTTCAAATTAGGCGAAATATCTTATATTTGCTCTAAAGGGTGATTTTTTAGCTATTATCTTTTTGGCAACACTGGTTTAAACAGCTGACGCACGTTTCGTGTTTTATTTCACTGTCAAACATCTTCAGTTTGGTCTATAATTTAACCATGAATCGTCTTACAAACGAACAACGCTTGCAATTTATTGAATTTTATTATCAAAATGCGTGCTCTGTTAAGAAAGTTCATCGCGCGCTTCCATTTTATGGTCAGTTTAATCGACCCACTCAAGCGGCTATCGGGCTATTGTGACTAAATTTCGCACCAAATTTACGTTGTTGGGCATTAAACCACCAACACGCTTACGTAGAGTGCGAACTGAAGAAAACATCGCAGCTGTATCGGCCAGTGTTAATGATGATCGATTCGTCGCCGTTCGCAGCAATTGGGTCTCTGTTACGCAAAAACGTGGAAATGCCAAAATTGGACAAAGCGGATGTATCATTTGAGGCGCAGTCAAGGTCAACATTTGCATGAAATAATCTTCAAACATTAAATTATATGGACCGTACAATTGATTCAAATAAAGATTTCATGCATTTTTCTGAATTTTATGTGTTTTGTTGAAAATCTTTCCTATAGCTTTTAAAAAATCACACTTTATAAGCAGTTCGGTGTATACATTCCTCTGTCTACATAGACAAGCAAACAAGAATCCGTACAAATCCGTACTTTTTTTAGTTTGTGAAAATTGATAAAACTGGTAGAGAGCAAATGGCTACAATTATGGAGTTATGTTAGACAGTGGATGTATGTAAGAGATAATGGCTTTTCAAAATTTGTACTTTTAGAATTAAAATAGGAAAGAAATACAGTTGAACTTCGATTAACCGTGACTCTATTAGCCGTGATTATCTATTAACCGTGAAGCTGAGTGGTTGATTTTTTACCTCTATTAACCGTGATTTACCTCTATTATCCGTGATGCACATGTCCATGTGACTGCTTGTTTGTTTTTTTCGTATAATACACACACATCTTTCATATTAAAATTCGGTGATTCCCCTTTTTCATGAAAGTGTAATTTTCATATCAAATTTCATATTCATTCATCAGTGTGAAATTTGATCTGTCAAGACGTGTTTTCCTTACATCATGCCACCGTCAAAAACTTAATCCGCGGAAAGAGCAAGAAAGGTTCTTTCAATTAAAGAAAAAATGGAGCTGATTAATGAATACTCAAAACGTAAAGTACCTTTTAAAATGTTGTCTGAAAAATATGGAGTTGGCATTCAAACTGTATCCGATTTAATAAAAAACAAAGATCGGATTTTAAAATTTTGCTCCGATACTGATTCAATGTTTGGCCTTAAACGCAGATATACACAAAAAACATCCGAAAATCCAAAAGTTGATTTCGCAACATATGAATGGTTTCGGCAAGAAAGATTTAAGGGAACTCCAATTTCAGGTAAGTTAACTGAAATCGAGATATTGTATGAACTTAAACTGAAATTTGCTTCTGAACTTCTGGCGAAATGATTGTCGAAAAGGCAAAAATGTTCCGTTTGAAGTTAAACATGAATTCAAAGTGCACTTATTCATTTGGTTGGTTCGATAAATTCAAAAAACGTCATGTAATCCGTCGACTGCAATCTACGGGAGAAAAGGAGTGTGCTGATTATGAGTCTGCTACGATGTTTGTGGACGACTTGGATGAAATCATTAAAAACGAACAACTTACAACTGAACAGATCTACAATGCAGACGAAACCAGTCTATTTTGGAGGTGTTTGCCTCAGAGTTCTTTGGCTAGTGGTAATGAATATTCTATTGAAGGGTACAAGGAAGGGTACAAGGAGTACAAGGAGAGAATCGCAGTGCTAGTTTGTTCAAATGCTGCAGGAACTCACAAGTGTAAATTGATGATAATAGGAAAAAGTGCCCATCCAAGAGCTTTAAAAAACGTTGAACACCTTCCTGTGATTTATAAATCAAATAAGAAAGCTTGGGTAACACAACAGCTATTTCTGGAGTGGTTTAATCAAAATTTTGTAGCAGATGCAAAGGAACATCAACGGCGCATCGGTCTCAAAAATAACTGTAAAATACTTTTACTATTAGACAACTGTTCAGTATCTCCCACCAAATTGCACGTCCTTGATTCAGCCTATGGATCAAGGAGTAATTCGGAGCTTCAAATGTCACTACCGTAAACTGATCGTTCAAAAACTTGTTGGTGGTAATGACAGACGTGAGTTCGTTAAATCTTTGAATATTAAGACAGCTTTGTGGGCAGCCGCAGCTTCGTGGGACTCTGTAACTCTACAAGTTTTAAAAAGAGTTTGGAATAACTTACTATCTCATAATGAAGAAAAAGAAGCCGAAAAGTGGATGGTGTGCGACTCTGATGTCGCTCCTTTTGCTATTATATCTGAAGACGAAATCGTAGACATGTTTTAGTTTGTTATCGGCCGATTTTCACCGTCATCGGATTTAAAAAGAAGAAGCATGGAGCTTTCGACGGATATATAGTTTATTTAAGTACACTTAAGAAATCTATGGGCTTTTGTTCATCAAACACATTTTTCTTAGCCATTTTTATTTATTATTATTATTTTTATTTTAATAATGCATTTAGTGAGGTGTAAAACGACACTTTGTTTTTAAAATTTTTAAAAAAATTAACTGTTTTTAATACTAAACTAAAAAAAAAATTAAGTGTTTATTAATACTAAATTCTTGCAAAAGAACAAGTTTTGATCATTCCATTTAACATCTTTCAATATTTTATGAGTTGAAATCCTAATCTAATTATATCTATTAAAAATGACAAGTCCTTTTAAATGTTAACTTGACCAGTTAATGCAAAAATAACGTACACAGTTTTGTTATGTTTAGTGTCAGCTTTTAGAATTGATCCTTTCCATGATCCATTAAATTTGTATCATTTTGTCGAAGAGTGTTATAATCGATAGAAATAAAAAAATCCAAAACACAACAATCCAGTTGTATCTAGAATGAATATTGATAACATTGATCCATGCTTTCTCAAAGCCCCCATACATACATATATGTATGGGGGTTTAGTTTACTTTTTCAAAACTCAGCAATGAACGTTGGTCATATCGGCCTTTATTTTCATAGAGACTATCAAATATCCTTCCCAATTTCACTTTTTTTGGTCTAGATAACCAATTTTGTAGAGATTTCCCATATAGCGTCACATTTCACATCACCTTTTATTCAGGTAGGAACCATTCACAATTGCCAATATAAAAATGCCTTGGAACTCTCCAGAAGGAACATATTTTAAGCAAATGTTACACAGTTCGTTGAAATGAACTAAAAATAATTTGTAATTTTAAGTGGTAAGTGGTGTAGGGTATACGAATATTGTACGAGGGCTAGCGCTATATACGGTTGGTCACCGTACGTATGATTAAGAACTCGTCATATGGGTGGCGTATGAGTTATACTACTTAAGGAAAATATTGCTCATCCGCCCTGTTCTCGAACTGAGTAAAACTTGCTTGTTAAGCGCCATGGCCACACACCAAACTCACTCTTCAAACTGTCATTTTTTTGATTGTGTTAGTAAAAAAAACTCACACGGATAGGTTTGTGTGAGTTTGAAGAAAATCAAAACCATTTAGATATTTGCTTCGTCGCAGCAGAGATATGAAGCCTGTTTGAAGTCAGTTTGAGTGTGTGCACGAAAAAACGTCAATTGTCTTTATTTTTTAATTTTCGAAGCGATAAGTGTTTTGTTTTGGTGACGCGAGTTTTATAGAAATGGAGCAAATGCTCGTGCGTAAATTCACCCCTTTTCTTAAACCACTCTTTCATCCAAAGACGCTTCACTCTTTTTTTTTAGCTGTCTGCGCCAGTGCAATAGCTATGCAACAATCAATTTCGCTCATATTTCAGTAGAAAACAAAAAAAAAGAAAAACAATTTTTTCACAATAAACAAACTATTTTGCGTCCAAAAAACACCGTCCTTTCGTTTTTATGACAACTTTGAAATGAAGTTTGTTGCTATGAGTTTGATGTGTGGCTGTGATAAGGAAAACAAAATATTACCTATACATACAAGAGTTTGAACGAACAGTTTGACGTGTGGCCAGGGCGCTTTAGATGGAACACTAGCTATGTTTTATTTATTACAAGCTCATATTCCCGCCAATCAATATTTGATAGATAACACTGTGCTACAAGAACGAATGAAGTAGAAAACTGTGGGAAGTGATATTTTTTCTTGTAGGTATTATCGAGTAGAACAAGAATCTGTATTTTAAATTTGCCAGACACCCCAAAATTCTTGATTTACCGGTTTTTGTACCTTTGCACACTTATAAGCCTGTAACTTAGTTGGTTGCCGACCGGAGTTGTGAAGAATAAACCTGGAGCTTTCGATCGATATATAGTTTATTTAAAAAATCTTAAGAAATCTGTGTGATTTTGTCCAGCAAACACATTTATAAGAAACAATATTATTGGAATGCATAACCAACTATATGTATTTTTTTACATGAAAAGATGCTTGATTTTAAAATTTTTATATTAAAAATGGTTTAAGTTGCTCTCGAAGGAACCGACCCTTTCATTATAACCTTAGTAATTTGTATGAAACAAATCGTTGTTTTTCATAAGCCTAGTTCGTTATAACTGGTGTACGTTATAGCTAGGGTTTGCATCCCGGGATTTCCCGCGGGAAAATTCCCGGGAATTCACATATTTTTCATTTCCCGTATCCCGGGAAATTCGTACGGGAATCCCGCGGGAATTCTGTAGAAAATTGTACATATTTCTTCGCATATTTTTTCCATTATTTCCACAATAAAATTAAAAATGTTTTATAAAAATTTAGATCACATAGCTTTTAATCAGGTATGTCAAATATTGCAGTTGGATGACAAAATATTTTTAATTTTTTGAGTCTACATCCGAAGTAGACTCAAAATCTACTTTTTCGGATTTTTCCTGTCAAGCTCCATATGAAAAAATTAAAATCCGGAAAAAATAGATTTGGGCCGTGTATCCGAACGCCAAAAATGAAGAATTTAAAGTTTTCGAAGCGACAGGACAAAGAACAAACATTTCATTTAATGCTCTACTCACCATTAATGTGAACGATCGTTCTCCGTCGCGTCCACATTTTCCAATAAAATAAGAAATATCTGATCTTTAATTAATTTTGAAACTTGAAAAGATGTTTGAATTGATCTCACATTGCGCTTTATTATATGAAATCTGTAACTGGTTCGTTGTGAAATATATATTTATTTTACTTTAATAAAATGTGAATTTTTCATTGAAAGAAATAAGCTTAACTCATGGTAAACAGTATGTTGACGATTTCCCGTGCTGTCCCGGGATCCCGGGAAATTGAAAAAATAATTCCCGTTTCCCGGGAAATAAAAAGTACGGGAAAATGCAAACCCTAGTTATAGCCGTGTGCGGCTGTAGTATATTTCGACTGGGATTCATTATTTCAAAATGATTTGTTACGGTAATGGTATTCAATTCAAGAGTGTATTCAAACAGCAGTCCACCTAGGATAGTACATGAAGACATCACTTTTAACAGATCCTATCGCTGTTGCTACAGACTCCGTAATCAGCGAAATTGCATCTGGTCGATCATTCCCATAAAAGTCCATGTTTCCAGATCCATGTAAAATTGACATGGGACAAACAACACAGTCTGGACAGCTCCTGAATGCACTGACCTTCAGATGTAGCTGTCCACAAAGATTGCTATGCGACCCGATGTACCTAAGCAAGGATGTTTACTGCATGCTTCTTTAATTCCGACTTCCTTCTCATGTTATCCAAATCAAACAAGCATTAATGAGTTGCATTCAAGATAGACAGTTCGGACTGTGTGACATATTTTTGGTGTGAATATTTTCAAAATGATTCCAAATAAATAAAGTTGTCATATGTATTTACGAGTTAAATTCATTTGTTTTGCTCTGTTTGTGAGGATTATGTAGTAGATATTTTCGTATCAGACTGCAACATGCAGTTCTGCTTAATTTGGAATATAACCTCTCGAATTTTTTATGAATTTTAAAATATTCAGTCCAAAGGTGACAGCCAAGGCATACTTACCTGGTTACCATTACCATTGTTTCCCTATCACCCATAAAAAGATATGTTTTTGCGAGTGGGATATTGCGACTTTATTCGAAATATCATCAAATGTTAAGGGATTAAGATTAAGAGGTCTTACTTCCCCAACCCAGAAACAAATTTTGGAATGTTTTATGTATGCATGTAAATCTGTTCGGTAATTCCATTCAAACAAAGATGGAAATTTTCAACTTTGTTACATTTTATGAAATATTTATGTCGCTTTTACTTACTCCTGCTTTGCATTCACGTATTTTACGATTCTACAAACGGCTCACATTTCGGTATTCCGGCAAAGGTGAGAATTGCAAACGGGAATATGAGAACGTTGGGAAGGAAATCCATGAGAATGTCTGTTTGTGTTGTGCGGTATGTCCGTCCTTCCGTCAGTCTCTCTCTCTCTATCTGTTGGTACATCAGAGTAACCCATGGCAGGACTAGAAAGAAAAATGTGAACTGACTGTCATTGCGTCTGTTTGTCTGCGATAATGATGCAAAAAAGATAAATGTTTTTGTAATAAAATTATGCACATACATTTGCCCCAGGATGTTGGCACACAGAGTCCTGTATCCTTCGTATGAATGTGTGAGTTCGCCTGTCTGGCTGTGTGTTTTTGTATTTGAGTTTGTATTTATCCAAAAATACTTTCACTCTGCCACCTTTTGCTCGGGCAGACCATGGAGGAGGGGTGGAGGTTGGATATTATAATCTATCCCTCGGTTCAGTTTAAACTTTTCGAGTTACAATGTGCCTCGATGGGGGAGGTTTTTTCTGTTTGGGTTGTTGCGTTGTCGTCTTACGATAAAAGTATGTTTTATGACATGTGGCCCATAAAAATTCACAAGGAATATATCATCATCTTAATGGCTTAGATGTGATTTGGGAAATTTTATTTGCAAATCATTTAAGCGTAAATTTCAAAAAAGCGTTACTTGTTGATTTTCTCTTTAACGTTGCGTCGTAGTAAAATATAATTAAATGTTTCAATGTTGATGCGTGGTAGAATTTTATAGCGAGATTTCATTGGAAAGATAAAAATGAATGGATGATACAACTGCCGGATTCAGGCAAATGTAAATAACTTGTCTTCATTGTAGCGGCGTACATTAAAACGGCTGCCACATCGTAAAGATTGATTGAACTCGTTTATGCATAGGCAGATGAGAAATTGTTGCACCAACTTCTGGGAGCTAAAGAAGAGAGTCGAAGAAGAAAATCACAATTTTCAAATAGAACTGGTGCCAAGTTTTGTTGCAACATCGTGAGACAATTTTACATTTATTCCATTGGACCTGAGCAGGACCATATCATATGAAACTAGAGATCGTATATAGAAAATCTGTGTACTCAGTTTTCCATTTGGTGCGTTTTCTCCTTTTTACATGACTTTTAATTCTCAAAGGATAGATATGTTTAAATAATTTATTTTGGTACTTTTGCGATCCATACAAAGGCGATATGGATACCAAATGAAGGAGAAGAACATCAGTTAAAAATATTTCAAATTCCATGGCTCTACCTTTATTAGTTTAGCATTACCAATCATTTAATTTTCTATATAGTTATTTATGTTTTACTTTTTAAGGGGGAAATTAGAAATAATTGTTAATGCTAAATTAACATAGATAGAGGCATGAAATTCAGAGTATTTTTAACAGATATTCATCTGATACTCATAACGTATTATGTCTCGCAAAAGTATGACAATAAATTATTAAACCAATTATATCCTTTGGAAATTAAAAGTTCTGCAAAAAGAAGAACATTACATGTTCAATAATGTAAGTAGGGTTTGGGGTTTCCCGGACTTTTTTCATTCCCGGGAATGAAATTTTTCATTCCCGTTTTCCCGGGAAAAGTAATTTATTTATAGGTATGTTCAATATGGTTTAAAATATCAAAATTTAATAACTGGTGTGTTTTTTTCAATACTGTCATATTACAAATTAAAAACGAATGTTATTGTCAAAATATTTTACAAATTATTTTTCATTTTACAAATATTTTACTCTACACCTTTTCAAGATTATATTCGGAACATACAAATTTATATTGAGAAATGTAAATTCATTTTGGGGACATATAAATTCATAATGGGTAATGTAAATTTATAATAGGAACATGTTAATTCATAATGAGATATATAAATCATAATTCATTGAGAACAATTAATTCATAATAGGAACATACCAATTCATAATGAAATATACAAGTTTGTAATGAGAAAATCCAAATTCATAATCAGAAAATACATTTTCATATTCAGAAAATATGGATTCATAATGAGAAAATATAAAATCATATTGAGAAAATGTAAATTTATAATGAGAACATTGATAAAATATGTGTTTCTACGAAAAAAATCCATAGAAAATATCATTATAAACTTGAAAAGTTGTAGACTAATCGTCAGAATTGGACATTTATATCGCAGGTAGAAGTGACTGACACCTACACTAGATTCAAAATTGAAAACGATTAAGGAAACAAATAACTCATATGACGGATAAAGTTATGACGCATTTAATTTAGAATATTCATTCGTCTGGAGACAAAAATGGAAATACAACCAACTGTAGCACTCACTACTAACCTAGTCCGCATACGCGCTTAGATCTTTTTGATTTTAATTTTGAACAATACCAATAAAACATCTAAAAAAAAATGTTCCCCATATATTTATATTTTTTATTTTAGCTCAAGGATATTAAAAATTTAAAAAATGAACGTAGAAAATAGAAGACATTTTCTGGATTAAAACAAATTTGAAAAAAAAAAAATATTTTAATCCGTTCAACGCTCAGCTTACATTCGTAAAATATGTTCGTTTGTGTTCTTTGAAATATCTAAACCAGATTAATTTCTATTGTCGTCCACATTTACATACAATATTTATTTAGCTTCCAAATTGACAAGAGCTTATTCGTTTCCTTTTACATTCAAATGAGCAAATGTTGCAATAACTCTTTTCCGCATAAACACCAGCTTTCAGACGTCAATCTTTGTACGTTCTAGTCTGCGTTTTTAATACAAAAAATTTACATTTGAAAACAAAACATTCTAGCTCGCCGCCAATCTCTTCTGCAAAGAAAAAATACGGAATACATTGAAGTTGAAAATCTCATTCAGGCATTCGCTGTTGAAAGGAATCAAATCTGCATAAAAATGCCATGAAAACATTTTAAAGCACAAGCAGAAATGTCGTCCCTGACTTTTAGCACCGACTTCTTTCAAAGACGCCGAGAAATGAAACACTCTTTTGTACTTGGACCGCATTTATTTCCATTCCAATAAACGCCGCTGGGTATTCGGCTCATTTGGTTTGACAATTTCATATTCTTTAAACGACAAATCCTTTCATGGGTTTTGTGTCTACATCAAAGCATATTGCTTTGGGTATTCGTACCCTACGTCACTATCTAATTTGTTGTTGGATACACTTTCATGTCGTACACAGCAAAAATAATGAATTCAATTCAAAATGAGTGGAGAGTACTTCGACAGTTGGATTTTCCTTACCATCACCGAATTTCACAAATTGGTCAAATGTTTAAAAATAACAGCTAACCAAAAATGGGTATACCTATCAAAAGGTGCAAAAAAGAACCAAAATATTATAAGCGGTTCTTTAGCAATTAAATTTTTAAGTATTTTTAAGTTTTATCCTAGAAACATTGTTAAGGCATTAATATAATGAAACGAACTTATTTATGTTTAATATTTTGCAATACGGTAAAGGTCGTTATTTTATTTTAAAAATTTAAAACTAAATATATATGATATTCACAAGACCTTTAAATACAATCACTAAAAACTTCAAGACGCCAATTGAATACTTCTCGAGATACGATTTTTTAATTTGAATATATGTATGAATTTTAAAATGTCTTCAACTTTCATATCAAATTTTAAATTTGATACAAAATGTTCTGCTTTCAATCACAACGTAATATCTCAGGACGAAATTAAAATCCTATCATGAATTGTGCATACATGTGTCTGGCACATATTTTTTTCAGAATTTAAAAAAATTATGTTGAAAAGTCGCTGCGAAGCCACTTGAAAAGACTTTTGACATGGTCGAAATCATGATTGTGGTAGTCAGCAGCTAAGTAATAAATGTCACCATGCCATTTGTAAATAAATTTGCATTCTATTAAATATAGATGCAAAATGGTCTTGAGCCAGGACAATAGCCCAGTTCAAATCAAATATTTATTACAGACCAAAAAAATACAAACGAAGAAGAAAAAAAATCTGAAATATTCAAAGGAAGATCTCGAAAAATCTTTGATCGAGTGTACTAAAAGTTTACTTTCAATAAATTCCAAATGACGATAAAGTGAAATTAAAGGTAAAATAAAAAGTTTTAAAAAATTTCCAATGAAAAAGTAAAAGTAATTGTTATTCGATATATATTTTTAAATTGACATGACACATGTTTTCTCAAAAACAATTGACATAAATATTTTGTTGCTTTACAACTTCATTCAAGATGACATCAGTTAATTATTAGGGTTTTTAGGGCATAGTTCCTGCAATAAAATTTAGCTTGTGGATAAACATAAAATTTAGCGATTAACATAAAATTTAGCTTGTGGATAAAGGAAATTTGTTCATTTTTTTAGCTTAGTTAATGAGAACAAAATGAGTAATACACTTAATGTATCCTGTCTTACAAGGGTACAATATCGCGTAGGCAAAAGTTACCCTGCAAAACGGGGTATCCTTCAACTTTTCTAAATAATAATAATATTATTATTATTCCTCAAAGGTTTTTAAAGAAGAAAGTTATATTCGTCCAATGTCATAATTTTTTTAAAAATGGTAAATATTTTTTACAAACATACTTTATTTGGCACAAACACAGTTTTGGCGGCATAATAAAGCTCAGAAACCACAATTTTTAATAAAACAGTTTCGAGTGCAAAATCTCTTAAAATGAGAAAGACACAGTTCGACAAATTCAAAAATGGAAACTACGTTTATTCAAGTTTTCCAAATCTGAAAGAGGTGAAAATCTGTGTCTAATTTCAGTTTTTTTACAGAACTTTGAAATGTTTACTATACTATTTTCAATTGTTATTCAAAAGATATCATTTGAAATTCAAAAAATTGAAAATTGAATCAAGGCTTGTACAGGACGTCTTTAAAATTTTCGAGCAAAAACTGGGACTTGCAATTGTTTAGCTCGCTTATAGGAAGAGATAAATGAGTCGTTTTTCACAAGTCTGTTCATTAAATTGTCCGTCCGACCACTTATCTCCTTGGTGTACAACAAAAACTTTTAATTTTTTTAATATTGAATTTCTAGACAATATCTCTGAGTTATATTCCACAAATTCACTATTCGTTGTATGAGCTAAGATATCTATAAAATTCTATTTTTCTATAAAAATTCTATTTTAACCCCAATAGAAAAAATAACAGAATAAAATTGAATATTCCTAAAAATTTCCTTGCACAGGATTATTATTTACTAACACGAACAACGACAGATCAAAAGAAATTTCAAAAATGTCGCTTTTTAAAACAAAGTTGTCGATTTGTATATGTTTTGTCCACACCATTTTTATATTTATCGATAAAAATGCCGATAACAAAGAAAGTTCAACAGAATAGTGAAGTTTGTTAATTATTTGAAATATCAACGCTGTATTAATATTTAGTTAAACATCATTGTTTTGTTTGTGATTCAAATTTACAAACTTACAGTGCCTATTAATGTAAGTCGTTTGAAATTCAAAACTTCAAAAGACATTATTTGAAATTCGTAATTTCAAAGATTCCATTTGAATCAATTCAAAAATGTAAAAAAAACTATTTAACACTAAAAAAAACTTTAAAACTATTTTGAATTTCAATTGATATTATTTAAATTTCAAATGGAATTTTTAAATTCAAGTGATGTTTTTTGAGTTTCAAATGGAATTTTTGAATTTCAAATGGTGTCTTCTGAAATACAATTGAAAATCGTGTAGATTGGCATTTAGAACAAAATATACAGATGTTCATGTATTGTCTTCGGTATTTGTTTTATTTTTCTCAACTTATTTCTTCGAATGGGGTTCGAAGAGTTTAAGTTCATTAATTTCTCTTCAGGAAAACTCTAATGTTAATTTATTGGAGCGATAATTCTCACAGGCAATATTTTAGTTTTTAAACGACGTAGGGATATAAAAGGTCGGCTTAAAATTTCTGCACAATTTGGTTGACTTTGCGACTTTCAACCACAACCCTCACAAAAACCCCTTTTCCATAGACGATGTCTGTGTCCTGAAGTAACTATGCTATGTTTATTTTTAAACATTTTCATTTTTTTCATTCATTTTTGTCAACAATATTTGTTAATTTTCCGCTTGTGATTCTTTTTATTTTTTATCTTGGTTTATTTTCTAATTTTCTTCTCAGTGGTTGGCTAAATGTGGTGTCATCAACGCCATCACCATCGCCAGTATCATCATCATTGTCAGCGTCAGCATCAGCTCCAACGCCATCAGCATCGGCAACATCGTCGTTGCCAGTCTGCGGTATGTTGCCTTTGCTGTAATTATCTGCTTATAATGCTCGTTTGTTCGTTCGTTCGTTGGAGGGATGCGATGCGGTTATTTTTCTATCTGAAGGATGTTTATTTGTTTATTCCTGGCTGTGTCTTCATGTTTGTTCTATTTTGGGTCCGGTACTTTTTTCCTCTGCGGACACTTTGCACGCTGTGGCGTTGTATGACGATATAGTTGTCATTTTAGGTCTGCAGTTAAGCAGCTTAAATTTCATAGTACGAAAGCACTTCCGTTTCCGTCACAATTGCACAAGGGAGACGAGATGGCCACACAGACATACGCCCAGAGACACTTTCGCACACACACCAAACGGAAGTAATTTTAGTTGTTTTTAATGAGTATTTTAATGATGAAATTAAGCTTATTTTTTGGTTTGTAATTAGTTTCATTGCAATTGCCACTAAGTATTAGACATTCGGATACATTCTGTGTTGCGTTTAGTTTTTATCTAGGCACCAGTTGGTGCCGCATGACTTTTATATAATTGTTAAACACTTTTGCGACTCAAGTAGCCAATTTATTACTGGCGAATTAATTAGAACGAACTTACGGATGAAGTCAGGCTGAAAAGGAGCAATTATTAAATTATAAATTATATTGCTCGAGAGAAGAAGTCGTTGAGATCCACGTACCTAAGTTACGTTTCGTACGATCGAAGATATTTGCAAAAGGATGACATTGTCGGAGAAATCTGATTACCAACTGAGCTATATCCGGTGACCGTTTGATATTCCAGGGTTAAAACGCAGATTGACATTTTCCATAATTGCGCTGAAAATATAAAACTTGTGCTGTTTAGCATTTGTCTTGCTTTGAATGTAGTATTGTTGTATTGTGTGGATTTTCGAAAATCTTACTTTTTAATAAATACTGATAGGGAATCAAGCAATCGACTGTAGCTTGTACAAAACTCGATAGGCATGCTCCACTGACTGTGTGAAAGGCTGGAATTTAAAATGGAGGAAATCGGTCTAAAGGGAAAAACTTCTAGCCAAAAAGTGAATAAAAACAAGTAAGGAAAGTCTAAAGTCGGGCGGGGCCGACTCTATGATACACTCCACTTTCAATCCGAATACTATTTAATTCGGTGAAAAAGTGAAAACGGGAAGGATTTTTGTATCCTGTAAATGTATGTGTTTGACAAAAAATGTTAAATCGGAAAGGACATTTGTATGGGGGTATATTGAAATCTGGAACGAAGTAGGTGAAATATAATATGTATAGTTTGGCCAAAATCGGTTAAACATTTGGGAGCAACATTTGTATTTGCGCTATATCTAAATCTGAACCGATCTTAGCCACTTTTACACCAGGTTTTTACTTGGATTATAAGCTGTTGTGCCAATTTTAAAGAAAATCGAGTACAATATGTGGTTTCTAAAGCGGCAAAAGTCAATTCGGGAGCCACATTTGTTTGGGGGCTATATCTAAATCTGAACCGATCTTACCCACTTTCTTCATAGGTGTTTCTAGTTGGATTATAATATGTTGTGCCAAATTTAAAGAAAATCGAGTATAATATGGGGTTTCTAGAGCGGAAAATGTCAAATCGGGAGCGACATTTGTATGGGGGCTATATCTAAATCTGAACCGATTTGCCCCAAATTAAATAGCGTTCGTCCTTGATCCACAAAACTTGCTTGTGCCAATTTTTGTTAAGATCGGACTATAATTGCGACCTGTACTTTGATTACAACAATAGATGGACAGACGGACAGACGGACAGACAGACGGACATTGCTAAATCGACTCAGAAAGTGATTCTAAGTCGATCGGTATACTTAACAATGGGTCTAACTCGCTTCCTTTTGGGTGTTACAAACAAATGCACAAAGCCATAATACTCTCGTGGAGTGTATAATAACGAACGCAATTGAAGTGTAATTTAGATATAAGTTATATGTATACATTCAAGTAAAATCGCATTTGAATGTCATTAAATTTAGTCATTAAAATTAGTTAATTAATTTTAATTCGGGCGATACCGACTATAAGATGCCCTACACCGCTCCCTGCGTATTATAAAGTATAATAATCTTTGGTCAAATTTAAAGAATCTGAATCGATTTCCTCCAAATTCAATACCGATCGTTGTTGGGATAAAAAATTACTTCTGCAAAATTTCATGATAATAAGTCTACAATTACGACCTGTAGAGTGCGAACAAGCTTTCGATGGACAGCAGACGGACGGACATAAATCAGCTGGTGATTCTAAGCCGATTCTAACTACTAAACTAGTAAATCAAAAAAAATTTTTTTTTTCAAATCCATGCTTTATGCAAGCAGAATTCTATTGGGCCTAGAAATTCTTTTTTAGTTATCTTTTGTAGAAGGAAAAATTACTGCGTTATCAGGAGCAGAAATAATAGATTTTTAATTTGTGGTTTGTATGGGAGGTACCACGCCCACTTTTGCATTACCGCCCATTTTAGGCGCAACTACGCACATTGATGCTAGATGCACTTACACAAAATTTGAGCACTATACGTGTCATAGAACTGACACTATTCGATAATATGTTTTAACTTCGTATGGGAGGTGGTACGCCCACTATTCCAATACCGCCCATTTTTGGCAGAACTACGCACATTGATGGTAGATGCACTTACACAAAATTTCAGCACTCTAGGTGTCATAGAACTGACAATATTCAATAATAGGTTTTAACTTCGTATGGGAGGTGCCACGCCCACTTTTCCAATACCGCCCATTTTTGGCACAACTATGCACATTGATGCTAGATGCACTTACACAAAATTACAGCACTCTAGGTGTCATAGAACTGACAATATTCGATAATAGGTTTTAACTTCGTATGGGAGGTGCCACGCCCACTTTTCCAATACCGCCCCTTTTTGGCACAACTATGCACATTGATGGTATATGCACTTACACAAAATTTCAGCACTCTAGGTGTCATAGAACTGACAATATTGAATAATAGGTTTTAACTTCGTATGGGAGATGCCACGCCCACTTTTCCAATACCGCCCATTTTTGGCACAACTATGCGAATTGATGCTAGATGCACTTACACAAAATTTCAGCATTCTAGGTGTCATAGAACTGACAATATTCAATAATAGGTTTTAACTTCGTATGGGAGGTTCCACGCCCACTTTTCCAATACCGCCCATTTTTGGCACAGCTATGCACATGGATGCTAGATGCACTTACACAAAATTTCAGCACTCTAGGTGTCATAGAACTGACAATATTCAATAATAGGTTTTAACTTTGTATGGGAGGTGCCACGCCCCTTTGTCCAATTGGTCAAATTTTTCCATTTCCTTGTATTGTCATCGAAAATGATTAAGTGTGCAATTTGAGCAAAATTGGTTGAGAAAAAAGCTTTCAAAAATTGATTTCAAATTTTGTGGCACACAAACATATATAGAAAGTAACCTTATATAAAGCATGGAAAAAAGTAGTTATTTTCGTTATAACACTTCAACATTTAATAAAAATAAAAGAGAACAAGTTAACTTCAAGTTTCAAAATAAAAATAAGTAAGGAAAGGCTAAAGTCGGGCGATATATACTCTATGATACACTCCATTTTGTTAAATCGAGAAGAATACTTGTATGAGGACTGCATCCAAACATGGAACGAAGAGACCCATTTTCACCATAAGTGCATCTAGTTAAAGTGTAATGTGTTATGGAAATTTTGAAGAAAATACTTGATGGGCGGAAAAAGTCAAGCCGGGGGCGAAATTTGTATGGGAGTTATATAAATCTGAATCGATTTGATCCATTTTCACCATAGGTCTTTTTTGTTGAAATATAAGACATTTTGCTAAATTTGAAGAAGATCTGTTAAGATATGTTGTTTCTAGGGCGGAAAAAGTCAAATCGGGGGCTAAATTTGTGTGGGAGCTATATATATCTGAACCGATCTGATCCACTTTGTCAGCAAATGTTTCTACTAAATCTATAAGGCGTTGTACCAAATTTGAAGAAAATCGGCGAAAATACGCGGTTTCTAGGGCGCAAAAAGTCAAGCCATGAGCGAAATTTGTATGTCAAATCGGGGGCTAAATCTGAACCGATGTGACCCATTTTCACCATGGGCGTTTCTAGTGGAAATATAAGTTATTTTGCCACATTTGAAGAAGATATTTTAAAATATGTTGTTTCTAGGGCGGAAAAAGTCAAATCAGGGGCGAAATTTGAATAGGAGCTATATATAAATCTGAACCGATCTGACCTATTTTCGCCCCAGGTGTTTCTAGTTTAAGTATAAAATATTTTCCCAAATTTGAAGACAATCTGATAAAATATGTGGTATCTAGAGTGAAAAGAGTCAAGTCGGGAGTGAAATTCGTATGGGGGCTATATCTAAATCTCAACCGATTTGATTCAAATTATATAGCGTTCGTCCTTGATCCACAAAACTTACTTATGCCAATTTTTGTTAAGATCGGACTATAATTGCGACTTGCACTTTGATTACAACAATAGATGGACAGACAGACGGACATTGCTAAATCGACTCAGAAAGTGATTCTAAGTCGATCTATATAATAAACGGTGGGTCTAACTCGTTTCCTTTTGGGTGTTACAAACAAATGCACAAAGACATAATACTCTCGGGGAGTGTATGCAAATTGTCGAAATTAGGAAAGAATAAAGTTAAAAGCTATTAGTGTGGTCGGATTTCATTTTTGGTAGACCTTTTTTGGGCGATGTCCATACGTAAAATGCCAGTGCTAGTGATAAACATTATGGCTGTTTATACACTCCACGAGAGTATTATGTCTTTGTGCATTTGTTTGTTACACCCAAAAGGAAACGAGTTAGACCCACCGTTTATTATACAGATCGACTTAAAATCACTTTCTGAGTCGATTTAGCAATGTCTGTCTGTCTGTCCGTCTGTCCGTCTGTCCATCTATTGTTGTAATCAAATTACTGATCGCAATTATTGTCCGATCTTAGATATAGCTCCCATACTAATGTCGCTGCCGAGTTGACTTTTTCCGCTCTAGAAACCACATATTAAACTCGATTTGCTTCAAATTTGGCGCAGTACCCTATAATTGAACTGGAACAGCTATGGCGAAAATCGGCCAGATCGATTCAGATTTAGATATAGCCCCTATACGAATGTCGCTCCCGATGTGACTTTTCCGCTCTATAAAGCACATATAGTACCCGATTTTCTTCAAATTTGGCTTATCACTTTATAATCTAACTAGAAATACATGTGGCGAAAGCCGTTTAGATCGGTTCAGATTTAGATATAAATTTTTTTATATATATACAAATGTTGCTCCCAAATGTTAAACCGATTTTGGCCAAACTTTACATATTATATTTCATCTATAAACATACATAGTGAATGCGTGTCACATCAAACACATACATTAACATGATAAAAAAATCCTTCCCGATTTAACTTTTTTACAGAATTGAATTATAATAGGATAGAATGTGGAGTGTATCATATAGTCGGCTCCGTCCGACTTTAGCCTTTCCTTACTTGTTTTTCTTTAAGACTGGATAACTAAGCTGTGATGACAAAAACCCAAATAAAAATTAATATTTAACTCAAAATAAAAAATATTTTTTTTTAAATTGTCGCCAACAGCAACATCAATCAATGTGGGTATGAAAAAAAATGAAGAAAAAAATTTATGTTAAAAATGTCAGATAATTTTTCAGTGTAAGCCAAATTTATGGTTATCGAGTCTAAGTCCAAAAAAGTTTTTTGGAAAGTTGTTGTGATACAAATATTTATATTATATTTATATTGGGCGATAATTTAATAATTTTATTTTGAGCAAAAAATTAAATTTTTATTAATTTGCTTGTTGTCCCAGAATAATTCCATTTCAGTTACCTTATTACATTACATGCTTTTACGCTACAAGAGGATTGTACGTAACAAATTTCTAGTACCTATAAAATAGACATTAAAAAAGGCTTAACATTTTAGGGAGTATTTTCAGTTCTTGTTCTGGAAGAGTTTCACTCAGGGCCTATTTCGCCCACTTCAATCCCAACCGATCTGTAACCATTATAGACATTTCGGAAGCTAGCGGTCTTTCAACAAATCGAACATAGCTTGATCGTCTTAGAATTTTACCGCGACTTTTTGGAGTTTCCGGTTAATATTTCAAGATGTTACAAACGGAATGACAATTTAATATAATTAAGGTGGAGAGTATTAGGAAATAGGGGTGCAACAGCACAAATATCTCTTAAACTGATGGTGGTGCAAACACACACAAGTAATTTTTTGTAGGTATCCGTTAGCAGGTTTGCCAGATGGATTTTTTCCATGTAAAACCACAATAATCCCTAAAAATATTTCATGTAAAAATAACAATATAACAATATCGTAATGTATCGGATGATGTCTTGAAAGCGAAAGTTTATAGGAATATGGAGCCTCGTTAATTGCCTTCAGCCATCTTATAAACAGTAGGATGGGTTACGAAAAAAATGGCATCGGTCACCCCCTTCTGGGGTTCTGGCTGACACGCGCTGCGGCGTCAATTTTCTTCTGATGTTCATCATTTAGGCATCATTCGAAAGGTATTGGATGCAGCTATTTCTATATATATATATATATATATATATATATATAATACCACCACCTACTACGAATAAGTTTCCAGTTGTCACTACGAAAAACTCAAAAGAATACCTTAAACGAACAATAATTTGACCAATAATATACCCTAAGACATGAAACAAAATTTATATTTAAAGTGCTCTCAAGGGTCTATTAATTCAGAAAAAATATCTTCGCAGTCAGTGCTGTGTGGCAGTAAAACATGGCGGTCCATGTTTTGATATAGACCCAATACAAATATTATTACATTTTACAAATGGTGAACGTAAAGTACTCGTACTCGGGTCCATAAGAAACCACATTTTGACATAGGGTCCATAAAATGTATCCGGCATTAGACTTTCACCAAAACATTTAAATATATAAGTGTTTTGTTCTATATTCCAACTTCCAACAAGTGAGCCAAATTTCGCACTGGTCAAGAAAACGCAACCTTTCGTCAGCAAATGAACGATATTTTTCGCCAGTTATTTGCCTAACATCTCTTCTCAGATACACAAAAAAGCCATAACATAGGGTCATGAATTGTGAGTTAGTAGAATATATTCCCATACAGACTTTTCACGCTTTTCGTAAAGGAATTAATTGAATAAAGGTTTGTTTTGCATTCATTGAAAAAATATAACATCAATTAATTAAAAAATAACAGTTTTCAGACAGAGATTTCGCCAGCACATGCTAGCCAACATACATAACGTTACCTTGATTCCAAAAGGACATAACTGAGAATTTTTCAAAATCTTGATTTTAACATATTCCAATGTTTGGAGAGTTTTCTATTGGAATGTGTAAAAACACGATTTCGAAAAAATTGTCAGTTACATCCTTTTAGAATTAAGCTAACAATATGTACTTTTTCGTGAATACACACACACAAGCACTTAACTCGATTTATGTGGAAACTCATTAAAATAATTTATGTAAAATGATTAAAAACCACAATTGAAAATCTATTTAAAACGGATGTCACAGTCTCTCACACGCACGTACAGACGCTCGCATTTAACCACGGCACAAACTCGTATCCTGGTGATGGTGCTATTTTAATTTCCGCAATTTGCTAAACCACACACTGGCATAAGTACACGCACACACATGTACAAGTGTACAATGACTGCTACAATGACTACAATGATGCATATGAATTCAATTATTTCAACACGACCCTTTTCGCTGCCACCACATTAACAACAACAACAAACATGTTAAATGAAAAATAATGTCACAGTGAGGAAAATTAAATGTCGCGACTTTAAAGGAAACGCCACAGTTGGAAGTCCGGAGGGAATTGGCAAATAAGGAATCGTGTTTGGAGAACTATGCAGCATGGTCGAAACGTTGGCTCTATTTAATAGTATCAGTCCATCCTAGCTGCGCTGTGGAAAATAATCCACACATAAAAGATTGTCATTCTGAACAAGAGATACGGCTTGAAATACATGCGTGTTTGGGGTTCACTCTAAACATATATTATTTCTTTTTCTTATAAATCATTGTTACCACACTGTGGAATGGGCTAGAAAAAAACAATTTTTTTTGTAAAAAATCTTTGTTAGTGCACGGTAAGTAAGATAAGTAAGGACATTGTAAAATCGAACTGGCCGAGTATATGTTACTCCTCAACATTCCCTGCAAAAATACATGGTTTTGATTATTAAGGCCAGGTGTTTTAATATCGGTGGCCGATTTTATGAAATCCACACAAATTATTCATCTTTAACAAAATGTAAAAATGAGGTAATGTTGCAATCACCCAAATTTTAATAAGTTGGATCGCGTCAAATCGGCAGAATAATTTTTTTTCATATCCTTTGGACATACCCCAGAGGAGAAAATCTTTAAGCTCGCCGAAGGCCATCAACACATAAAACATTCTCTCTTAATAACCTTAACATACTCCGTCCGAATAACCCAGATGATTTTTTGGGTGATTTTTCATGCTAAAAATAACTAAAATTTTTCATTTGTTTGATTTTGCATTTATTTTTGCGCAAAGTTTAATTTTTCGTTTTGGTTCACTTCATAATATTTTTTGCTCCATTTTTGACTTTGGGCAATTTCATTAATCTATTTCTCATGTCGTCCAAATTCGGTGAATAAGTCGTTCTCAGTGCGTAGACGCGAAAAATGAAAATATATTGTGGAATGCACTTCATGATGGAGGGTATATAATATTCGACCCCGTCGAACTTAACGCCTTCTCGGAAAGTTTTTATCATTAACGATAAAATATTTAATTTTAATGATTAAATAAATTTAGATACATTTGTAGTCTACAAACCTTTCCCTTGGTTCCTGATTTTTTCCGGTCAATAAGTTACAGCAGGATGGCATGGGTTGTAACATTAACAAGTTGAAGTATGTCATGCGAGTCCACAAAAAAATGGAAGTCTTCCGCAGGAAGCACATTCTATGTTCAAATGTCCATTTTCCCGCTTTTGAAGAAGTTCTTTTAAACAACTTCCAAAAATGTCGATAATATATTGATATATCCCGTAACATTTTACGAATAGCATTTTCACAAGTGAATGGGAACGGATTTTTAGTATGGGGCCACAAGGGTAAGGTGTCTGATTACTTTTATAAATAAACAATGTTTAATTTTGTGAAATTTTAACAATTTAATGCACTTCAATTCAATTTCATTCCTATTAACTTCAATTTTATACGGGCTAATTTGGTCAACTTTTTATTGAAATGAAACTAATTTATTTAATTTTTTACCCAACGTTTCTCTGGCTTGTTTCCAGCTTCTTCAGGGGTGTGTTTATTTGAAAATCATTTAGTTTGCATTACAGCTGTCATTATTACTTATTATTATAAAAACTGGTAATCACTCACAATTAAGTATAATTAAAATAAATAATAATAACTAAATGTAAAAATCACAGTATAGCTTAATACTAATATCACAGAACTTAACGTTTCAACTTGTTGCATTTGTAACACCTTGAAATATTCAGACCCCAGATTTAGCCATGTCAGTCTGTCTGTTGAAAGCGCGAATGAAATTAAACACATTTTTCACAAATGTGTCTAATGGTTGTAGATCGGTTGGAATTGAAAGTGGGCGAAATCGGCCCAGAGGGAAATTTTTTCCCTAATAAGGACTGAAAATACCCCCCATTAAAATTTCTGCTCTATATGCACTTGAAATTTGTTACGTACATACCTTTTGTTGCACCAGAAATTAAATAAAATATTTAGTGGGTGAAATGTGACAAAGGGGGATAAATAATACAAAAGCTAGAAACATGAAATTTGGAATGTACATCTCTCTAATTGCGTAGACACCTAAATAGAGATACTTTTCAAAATTTGTACTTTTAAGGCAAATTTGTACAATTGGAAAAGAGGGATAAAACCGCTGAAGTTGAAATCATGAAATTCGGTGTATGCATTCATCTGAATGTGTAGTCGCGAAACATAAAGAAATTTTTTGAAATTTGTACTTTTGGTCGGAAATTGGGACGAAAGGGGATAAAAGTGGTAACAGCCAGACGACTACAATTAGAATGGTGAAATTCAATGTGTACATTGCTCGCTTGCGTATTTACGAAGAATAAAGAAATCTTTAGACATTCGTACCTTTATGATCAATATGGGATTAGGGATGTCAAAACCGAAAACCCGTATTAACTTCGACACCGTCCACCATTCATATAGGTAAATGTTTTGGTATAGCCCCCATACAAAGGGGCCCCAGTTTACACTATTGTCGCTCTAGAACCCACATCTTACATTGGATCTTGATAACATTTTTCATATCATGTTATATTTCAATTAAGAATACCTACTTTGAAAGAGATCTATAAAGGCCCACTTTTTAATGTAGCGCCCTTACAAGTGGACCCCGTTTGAATTATTACCTCTCTAGGACCCATATCGGAAGTTTTTAAAATTTTGCAGATTATATTATATTGCAACTAAATATACATACTATGAAAGTCATATCATGTCATATTTCAACTACGAATACCTACTTTGAAAATGATCTATATGGGCCCACATTTTAATGTAGTGCCCTTACAAAAGGGCCCCATTTTTATTATTACCTCTCTAGGAGCCACAATTTACGTCGGAAATCTATCAAATTTTGCATTATATTTCAACTAAGAAGACATACTATGCAAGTCAAATATATGTGTCCATATTTTGGTATAACCCCACACAAATTGGGCCCCCATTCTACTCTATTACATCTCTAGAACCCACATCGTGCAATAGATCTCCATATAATTTTGCATATCATGTCATATTTCAACTAAGAATACCTACTTTGAAAGTGATCTATATGGAACCACTTTTTAATGTAGAGCCCTTACAAATGGCCCCTTTATAATTTGTACCCCCCAAGAACGCAAATTTTACATCGGATTTCTATTCAAATTTTGCAGATTATATTATATTTCAACTAAGAATACAAAGTCAAGTATATTTGTCTACACTTTGGAATAACCCAAATGGGGTACTCTAATACAGCTCTAGAAACTACGTCTTATATTGGATCATGATATATTTCAACTATGAATACCTACCGTGAATGAGAAATAAATAGGCCCATGTTGTTATAGGCCTCTTTTCAAATGTCTGTCCGATTCATCCTATTACTACTGTATAATATGTATTTGTCTGCCGGAAAATTGGATCAATTATTTACCATATTTGTTAAATATGACTAAAAATGTATAATTATATAATTATTGCTCCCGTGAAAAACATGGGTTTAGTAATAAAGCGAGGTATATACGCAGGAGGTGGTGTAGGGTCGGCCCCGCCCAACTTTAGCCTTTCCTTACTTGTTCTTAGTAAAAAAATGGTTCCTTTGCAACTACTTAAAATAATATTTAAGTCTTTCAAAATAAAGGACATCTCCATGTTAAATTCATTGGTGCATATCCCATTTCTCACTACTTCCGATTTACAAGTTGAACATCTTTTTCACTTATTCGGGTGCTCTCTTTTTGCTGGGGTGATATTTGACAATGTTTTCATAATTACTGTTCCTACCAGATATTGCTAGTTTTGTCACGACCCTACCTTCCAGAACCTCCCAAATAAATTCTCGAAACTACGAAAAATAAAATTTTCCCAAATTCTATGATCGGAATCTTTTGTGGTTTCGTATTTGACAACATTAAATAGTCGCTGTAATTAAATTAAAATTTGCGAAAGTGCCACACCACTTCACGTACGCCTTGCACAAATGGGGCAAGTTTTTAAAACTTCCATACGATTAGTCGAAATCAGATGCAATTCGATAAATGAAATACTGCTTATGATTTCATCAAACCTACAAAATACATATGATTTGGCCACCCCTTCTAGGAAAAACCAAGTCCTTTATATCTTCTACATTGGCAGTTATAATCCTCGTGACTTGATTTTGGACGTTTTTGCAGTTGAGCCTTTATATATTTCACCGAAGAAAAGCGATAACTCCGGCATAACTCTCATCTGTAGTACAAAGGGTATATGTTCGGCTTGTTCAAAGCCTTCTAAATACAGACATGTTCAGTTGTATATGTAGATGTCACCCAGTGCAAGACACACGGCATATTACAACTTCGTCCGGCGAAGGGTACAACAATGGGTCCTTTGTAGCCTTGTTAATTTTATGCAAAATTCAGACTATTTATTCAGGTTTTTTGTGCAACTTTGCTTCAAATTCCATTGGCAAAGGAGCGATTTTTATTGTTGTCGTTTTTCTTGTTAATTCCCTCGTTTTCATTTATGTCGGTTTCCTTTTTGCTCCAGCTTTTATGGTGTTCGTGTGGTTGACGCCACATTTACATTTCCGACTAATTTGCATATTTCTCTCCTCCGGCGTTCATATCGTGCAACTAACAGCCTTTGGCTACTTGTGCTACCAATTTAATCGAGGAACACACACATACACATTGGAACAGAAGAAAAAGTCCTTTGTAAAGGTGCCAGGGCTCAAAAATAACACACCAACAACCAAACGGAGGTGAGACTAAAGTATGCCTGGGGATACTAAAAGTAATTTATGAACTTTATTTAATGCATGAAGGAGAACTTGCCACTTTTTCTTCTTATTTTCCTTGGGAAAACTATAAAAAAGAAACTTTCCAGAAGCTTGATTTGATTTTTGTTTGCGATTTTTTTAGAAATCCTCTGCAAATAAGTTCGAGTAGTTCAATTTAAGTTTAGCCCGACGCAAAAAGTGACCATAAAAACCAAAAGCCTACGGGAAGTGACTGCAAACGTACCCGCTTCCGTTTGGGGCACAAACACAGAGAAGGAAATATTCAAATGTCGCTTAGCTTTTTATTGTTTCTCTTGAGCATACTTGCCAACACTTGGTAATTTATGGAAGTGTATGCAATTTTCCCTTTTCTCGCTCTCCATGTACGTACCAAGTGGAGTTGCTGGCTCCTATCTCTTTAAATCATTCCCGCTTCGGCTTTTTCAATTTCGTTCTCAGCGGGTTTCATTTTCATTTAGGAACATTATTCGGTGCTGCCGTTGCCAATGCCGCGGCCATTGTCATCGTCGACATCATTGTCGTAGTCCTCCTGGTAATTCCTGTACATTAAGTGTGTTGAAACTCCACCAGCAGCAGGAGGAGCAACAACAGGAGCTGAATATTGTATAAATAAATTTTGTTTATAGTGATCTTCCACTTGACACCTCATAATATAATATAAAGTATACGCCACTTAAGCCCAGCAACATCAACAGCCGCCAAGCAACCACTTCAGTGTCCTGTTAACACTAACTAGGCAAACAGTGCGTCTATCTGTGTTGTACAGGTGCCTTTTCCTTTTGCATGCCAGCCTGCCTGCCGACTGTCTAGTTACACTCGTTGTTATATGTATGTGTGTGTGAGTACGTATCTGTGTTTATTTCATTAAACACTCAGTGGGCGCCCCGGTGGTTGTGTGTGGTGGCAGTTACAGCCCGAGACGGACGGACGGAGGGATGTGCAGAGAAAACATATTGGTAGACTTTATGACATTATGATGGAGTTCTGCAGTGCTCGTTCGTCCTTGTATGCCCGCCTGTCTGTGCTGGTGGTCTTTGCCTTATGCTAAATAAGTCCTCGAACGGTGATAATGAATTCCTTTGTGGACAAAATGGAAAGGTGGTGAGTTTTATAATTAAAATTTTAAACAAAAGTCATTGATACGAGTGGTTGTCAAGGATATTGGTATTTTTATGTCTTTTGTCTTCTCCGACGAAATATTTCGATGAGATGATTTGTGTCAGGTCTTGTTATTGTTTACGAATGCTATTTACGACGATGAATGGTGTTTCGTCCAAAAAGTATATGTTGGGGGTGTGAATTGCTCACCTGTTGGTGGCGCATTTTAATAAACTTTTCAAGCAATTCCGAAACGCCGGAATTTTTGCATTTTATAATGCCTCTGAGATCATTTATATAGAAATTTCTAAAAATCCCAAAGAATATAGAGCCCGACGAGTTGATGCGGGCCGACTGAATTCGGCCTATTGGAAGATATATAGAGCGAATAATAACACTATGTAACAAAATTTTGTTTAAGTGAATTTTTTTGCTGTTTCTCATTGGTTATGTCTCTAAACTGAAGAAAAACTTTAACTGATGTCTGGCTAATCGTTTTTTAAGAAATGACATCGAATTTTAAAATTTTTAAATAGTGCCTTTATTTTTCATGGTACAGATAGATAAGAGTGTGCATAAAAGATTGTTAAACACTTAATTTTAATGAAGGTATGCTTTTATATGATAATAAAACGAAAAATACACTTGAATCCTTAAATTCAGGATGCTCTTAATAATACTGTTTGGTTTTTTATGAATTTTAAGACAAAAATTTTTTTCCAATTTTGTATGAAAAAGTTTCTGAATATTTCCAAAACTATTCACTTTATCAAAAAACAGTGTAAGAGTAACTTGGAGGTAATGTAGCTGCGGATTCTCGGAGTTTTTACTTAATCAAATCGGACAAACTGTTCTTGAGTTATGCTAAAATGTGTGGTGAAACCTCCATCATTTTTAAAATAGCGGTTTATATACTAAAAACGTTTAGGTAGAGGAAAGAACACTCATTATATTATATTTATGACCTAATTCATTAGATAAAAGCAAAAAATTCACTTAAACAAACAAAAAGATTTTTTTTGTTACGTAGTGTAATTGAAGAAGCAAGACAAAGTGATGAATGATGATTGAAGGGAAAAGTGTGGTTATCTCACTTTACAATCGGCAATTTTCATTTAATTTTCTTTATAAATCGGACGAGGGTATTAATAGCAGCAGCTGCTAATTAGACGAGTTATTTACACGAACATAGGAGATTCCTTCTATTCTTTATATAAACAGCTTCTATATAAGTTGAAGTTTCAGGCATGTAGCCATGATGCCTGTCTATTATGAGTGTGAGAACACTGAGGATACTTTTGCCGAGGGACAGCATCCCTTGACTTTTGAGGCTAAGGCCTTGAGAGCTACAGTGAATTTAGATAGATATACATATAGTCTGTCGACTAGGAGTCTGGTGGAGATTTTGAGATTTATGGATTAGGAGTGCCCGTCTCCATTTCTGAGTCGTCACTGAATATTAAGACGTCATCAGAATCGCGGAATGATATCACTACTTTAAAGAATTTACCCTGAATTATTTTCAGTGGCATGTAGTCTGTTAATTCTTCCCATGGTGTCCATATAAGGATATATAGTTCTCGACTTCCTCAGTAGTTTGCATAGTTTGAAGTTGGGAATTTTGTGTCTTCTTATAAAGAGGACTAGTTCTTTCTTCGCTGGGTTTACCTATTGTCCATTGTCTTCACAATGATCGTAACATCTTTAAATATCAATCGGAGACCCTATAGAATATACATTCTTGATCAACATGAAACTCGAATCTAGAAGAAAAGAGCTATGAGATCCAAAAATTTGCAAGTATACGTCTAACAGTTGTAGATCAGTCGGGATTGCAAATGTGCGAAATCAGCCTGGAGAAAATACTTGTAATATTTACTGTATTTCAACGCATTGTTCGAATAAAAATTTTGATCGGTCTATTCCTTATCCTTATAATATTGTTGAAGCTTCACCTATAAATGTTTCAATTATAAGCAGATTTACGGTTTTGGAAAATTCGATGGCATTAAATATCACATTTAATCCTGGTCCAGACGGAATCCCCAATTACATACTTAATACTTTATCATACCCTCTTTCAATAATCTTTAATAAATCAATAAGTTTTGGATATTTACCACCTTTATGGAAGGAATCATATATAATCCCCCTTTTTAAATCTGGTAGCAAGATTGAAGTATCAAATTGCAGAGGCATTGCAAAATTAAGTGCCATTCCGAAGCTATTAGAAAAAATTATGACTGATATGTTATCGCACCAAGTTTCCTCATTGCTGTCGTCTTGTCAACATGGATTCCGTAAATATCGATCAACTATAACTAATGTTTTGGAACTTACTACAGTTATAAATGATGGTTTCAGAAACCGAATGCAAACTGATTCCATTTATACAGACTTTTGCAAGGCTTTTGATAAAGTTAATCACAACTTTCTGTTAATGAAAATAGATATGATGCTTTAGTAAAACATTATTATCGTGGTTAAAATGCTATTTAGATGGTCGAATTCAAAGAGTAAAATTTGGAAAAGCTCTCTCACGAAATATAGTTGTATCATCCGGTGTACCACAAGGAAGTCATCTTGGTCCGATTCTATTCACAATATTTATTAATGATCTTCCCTCTGTAGTTCGTCATTCTAATATTCTATTGTATGCTGATGATGTAAAAATATTTCGATCCTTTAAAGATCCCACTGAACAATGTTTTCTACAGTCTGATCTTATTCATGAGTGGTGTAAAATTAATTTAATGGAACTAAATATGTTGAAATGCAAACATTTGTTATTTTCTAGAGCTAGAAATTTAGAAACTAATTATTTTTTTGGTGATCATAAACAAGAGTCTGTAGTTTCCTTTTTAGGATCTTGGAATTCTTTTGGATCAACGTTTGAACTTCAGGTCTCACATTTCTATGATAGTAAACAAAGCTTATGGTGCTCTTGTTTAATGTCACTAAACGATTATATACCTCTTTGGTTAGTTGCATTCTTGAATATGGTTCAGTAATATGGGTCCAATCCTATAGTATATACCCATACCCATATATACCCATACACCCATCCTAATAGTAATCATATGGAATCTGTCCAGAAACAATTCCTTTTATTTTGTCTGCGTGGGCGAGGATGGAACTTCCGTACACTGCCTTCATATGAATTTAGGCCTGGTCTTATCAAGTTGCCTTCTTTGAAGAGTCGACGTACTATGTTGAACATAACTTTCCTTATGAATGTTATCCAGGGCAACATACATTCCGAGCTTATTCTGAGTAGAATGGTGATAAATATTCCGACAAGACCAACTAGATATTTTCATTTGATCCACTATACTTATTTCCGTTCAAACTATGCCAATAATGATCCTTTGCGCCGCCTGTTTGTTCAATTTAATAAATTTTATCACATTATTGTATTATCAGAAAACAAACTCTATTAAAAGAAAAATTATCCTGTATTTAAATAGTTAATTTGTAATATCTCAGTGTATATATGTATATGTTTTTAGTCTGTAAGGATATTTGTATCTATAGACTTAATAATAATAAAAAAGGTATACAAATGCTTCCAACCAACAACAGCAACAGCTATAGGGTGTTTTTTTTATTGAGGTATAGAACTTCGAATTGAAATAAAACACAAGAAAATCATTTTAATGTCCATCAATTTGGCTTTATTGGAAGGATAATTTTATGCCATTAATGTTTAAATATGATTTCAGGCATGTGGCCGCCGCGGCTGGCTCGAATATAGCCAATTCTACAGGTCCAATTTTCAACCACTTTTTCGAGCATATGGGGCCGTATGTTGGCAATAACGCCACAAATGTTGGCTTCCAAGTCCCCTAACGTTTCTGGTTTGTTGGCGTAGACGAGCGACTTCACATATCCCCAAAGAAAATAATCCAATGGTGTCAAATCACACGATCTTGGTTAACCGAATTAATTGCTCTGATGGACGATTATGTCGACCATAAAATGGACGGAGCTTGCGGTGAACTTCGCGAACTGAACCATTACTTTCGAAATAAATTTGCACGATTTGCAAGCGTTGTTCTTTTGTCAACCTGTTCATGATGAAATGGCAAACCAAACTAAATATTAATCACTTGACAGCTGACAAAATGGCCGCCAGTTAAAAAAGTGATGCCAACTTAAAGTTCTATACCCCAATAAAAAACATCCTTTACAATCATAATAATGAAATCTTTCAAAATTTGGCTTAAACGAGAACCATAAAGTGAATGACTGCAGCTTGAATCACAGAATTCAGTGTGTACATTCATGTACTACTTAGATACGCAAAAATGATTTAGCCAAATTGGTAGGGCCAAGATGGGTACAAAGAATAAAAATGGTAAAAATACATACCACTAATAATGGTAAAAATACTTTAGTCAATATCGTTATATTTTGCATAAAAGGATTTTACCAAATTCCAAGAAAACGGCAGTATTATTTTGTTAAATGTAGTCGAGGACCAACACTCTATATAAACATTTTCCTATTTTACCCTCACTCTAAAGATTAGGAAGGTATATATCATTTCGGACAGAAGAAAAGTGTAACGCATAGAAGGAGTGACTTAAGGCCCTAAGTATGTTTGAACATGTTTTACATGAGAAATTCGTGTTCAAATATTATATCATATTTACAATGGTTTTTTGGAACCAAAAGTACACATTACCTTTGCTTTTCTTAGAGCATAAACAGACAAAAGTAAAATGACAAAATTCACGTGATAGTGGAAGTCACACATATTTTGTGACATTCTTCCTCTTTCACCCAAAAGCGAAAGTCATCACATACCCGTTCAAGTCCGTCCGTCTGTCTAGCTTGGTGGTCTACACGATAACTCTCGAAAGGAGCTGAGGAATCAGTTAAAACTTTGCACATGGTAATATTTTTCCCAAACTCAGTTTAAGTTCGAAGATGGGCGAAATTGCCACTCCCCTTTTGGTACCTCCCACACAAATGGCCCACATTCCTAAATTAAATTAAATCCAATGAAAGTTTATTCAGAATCCGATACATTTTGGTAAAAATTGTATAATCACTTAAGTGTATATAATATATAACCGAAGTAAAATTAAAACTCTTATAACTTTTATACGAATGGTCGTAATACTCTGAAATGGGATATTTGACAATCTGTTCACAGTCGTTATACCCTTCCGGAATATGACTGATATTGCCACATCCCTTCTGGTATCTTCCACGCAAAGTGGCATAAGCTATGGTTAAAATAAAACTGACATATTTTCCATACATCTGCAATTTAGTATTCCAAAATATTTTTATTATCACATTAAATATATAAAATATTTGCTTTGGTCACGCCCCTTCTAGTACCTCCCACAAAATTGTCCCTATCCTATGTAAAATTAAATCTATAACGGTATTTGACATTTCTGGTGTAAATAGTTCAGCCCTAGGCAATATAGGACTTCTTAAAGATCCCAAACGTTTACTTTGGATGAGTGGAACAACTTAATAGATAGAGATTATTATTATATTCATTCAGAAGCTGAATATAGAAACCGTATATCGAAAAGTTACATAAATTGAACCGAAATTAAATTTATGTGCACATTAAACCATCCCTACAGATGATGTACGGTTTTTTAAGGAGTACTTTACAAAGTACTTATACCAAGAAAAGTATTTAAATGTTAAAAGTAAAACGCAATCTCTATCAACCGAATGAAACAATATTATTTTTTAATTATCCTTCTCCCAGCTATCGCCATTATCTTTGTTATTATTTCATTTTACATTCTAGTCTCTTGCAGACTCTCTCTACAATGGATGTTAATCCTTTTTAATATGTCAGTCAAAATATTTAAGTTTCCCAATGATGTAGCCAAACACACTCCAGCCACACAACAATTGCAAGGATGTAGATAATTAAGTACTCAGTTCTGCTCCTGGGTACTCGAAAAGGTCGTGTTCGACAGAAAATACTCGTTAAGTAGAAAGCATTGCAATAAAAAAGTTTTATTTGCACAAGGTAATACTTCATTACATTTTCAACAAGTACGACTACGACGACAACAATTGAAGAACGAAGAATATCTGCGACAAGGTTCCTTTCGCCGCCGTCCTTCGTCGATGCTATTGTCAGTGCAGAGTTTGGAGTTTGGCAGAAAGTCATTTATGTAATTCACTACTCTGCAACATTCTCAGTTATAAACAACATTATACATATCATTGAGGATGATCTAAACCGACTTGTATCTAGCCTATGGAAATTCTTGTCGAGAAATTTGTGTGTTCGGATCGAAATGAAAATAAAACTATAAATAGCAGGCTAGATAACGCTAGCTTTCAACGATTTTGTCGTAAGATTACGCACCACAATTTGATTGGAAATCTAAAAATTTAGCATTTTCAAAATTCGCATATCTTACGTCTGAAATTAGCTTGTCTTCAGTGATACTGAATATCTGACAGAAGCCATCAATGCTTCTACACCTAAACGTTTGTCTGTAGCGTAACTCGAATTAATTTATTTAGTGAAAGTGATTCACGAAAAAGATGTTGCAAACATCTGCACAGGATCATAATAAACTACATGTCCTTGTGGTGTAGTGCAGAGGCATAGAACAATTCGAGATAAACGAGGGCGAAATGCGCCAACAGACCGACAACACCAACAAAAGCCATTCACGGCCACTTTTGCAAAGTTGTACTAGTAAAACTTAAACGGATATAATTTCACTTGCTATGAATAATTTATATAAATCGGATCAGTTGTTCTACCTCAATGTTGGGGCCATTGATTAAGGTACGAACGTATAGACGTAAGGTAAACTGCGAAACGCTTCGCTGCCATTCTGGCGGATACTGCCATTGCACAGTGACCACAAACAAAGTATTTCTGAATAATACAGCGATACAAAAACAATAGTGGTATCAGTTTTCTTGTAGGTAGTGTCGATTAGAACAAAAATCTGTTTCCTAGACACACCCAAGATCTTGACTTACGGGGAAAAAACGGATTTCGCTTATTTTTGAATTTGTATTCATTTTTATGAAATCCGCAATAACTTCCATAATCTGAAAAGGCACTAATTTGTAATTTCGTATGATTTCATAATCCATTCAAATTTGTATAAAAATCAATAAATTAGAAGTAAAATCTGAAATATGAACCAATTTGCATCAAATATGAGGAAATTCGAATTTATCCGCACCCGAACATATGCTCACTTAAATGAAATTATGATGCTGCAAATTTCACTTTCACATAGGAATAGTGACTTAGGAAAACAATGTGTTTTTTATTTTTTTTATAAAAGTAGAAGTTATGACCCTCTTTGTAGACTAAAGAATTTTTTAAAATATCATTTATCGACTTCATCTCGTCTAAATTAGTTTAATCAAAAAACGGTTTTTTCGAAAACATTTTTTTTTCAATTTTTAAAGAGATTTTTCCTCTACTGTTTTAATGTGAAAGTGAAATTGGCAATATTTGATGCGATCATAATTACTTTGATTGAACATATAAACGGGTGTGATCTGATATTTGTACTTCCATTTTAGGAATATAATGTAATGTTAACGGATTTTATTCAAATTTGGCACAACACCTTATATGACAACTAAAATCATCTGTGGTAAAAGTGGGTTAGATCGGTTCTGATTTATATATTCCGCTCCGATTTTTCTGCTCTAGAAACCACATACTTTTGATCAAATTTGGCGCAATACATTATATTGTAACTATTGTATCTATGGTGAAAGTCGGTCAGATCGGATCAGATTTATTATAGCTCCTATATACTTCTTTCTCGATTTGACGTTTTCCGCTCTCGAATCTATATATATTGACAAATTTAGAGGATTAGCACAACACCTTATATATGAACTAGAAACATCTCTGGTGAAAATGAGTCAAATCGATCAAATCGGTTTAGATTTATATATAGCTCCAATACAAATATCACTTTTTCTGCTCTAACAACTACAAAACAAATTAACCGATTTTGCTAACATTTTCACGATACCTTATGTTACAACTAGAAACGTCTATGGTGAATGATCGATTCACATTTGTTATAGCTCCCATACAAACTTCGATTTCAATTTTATTTTTCCGCTCTAGAAACCACAACTTTTTTGGTCAAATTATATTTTAATTAGAAATTTATTTTTAATTAGAAATGGGTCAAATCGGCTCAGACTTATATATAGGTTCCATTTTGCTATAGAAAACACACATTTTAACAGATTTCGATCAGAACAAGTTATATTTCACCTGCAAATATACATTGTGAATTTGAAAATCTTCAGCGAATTGAATTGCAATGGTCGGTTCCGCCCGACTTTAGCCTTTCGTTATTTGTTTTTTTTTTTATACCATACACTACTTCGTGGACTAGGGTATTATAAGTTAATTTTCCGCCAAATGTTTGTAACACCAATAAATAATCGAGCTAGACCCACCTTTAAGTATACGGATCGGCTTAGAATCACCAGCTGAATCGATTTAACAGTGTCTGTCTGTCCGTCCGTCTGCTGTCCACCTGTCCGATTATCAGGAAATTTGGCAGAAGTTACTTTTTTGGCCAAGGACGATCAGTATTGAATTTGGAGGAACTCGGTTCAGATTTAGATATATCCCCCATACAAATCTCGCTCCCGATTTAACTTCTTCTTCTTTAAAATTGGCACAACAATTTGTAATCGAACTAAAAACACGCTTAATGAAAGTGGGTAAAATCGGTTCAGATTTATATATAGCCCCAATACAAATGTTGCTCCCGATTTTACTTTTTCCGCTGTAGACTCCACATATTGTACCCGATCTTCTTTAAAATTGCCACAACAATTTATAATCGAACTAAAAACACCTTTAATGAAAGTGGGTAAAATCGGTTCAGATTTAGATATAGCCCCAATACAAATGTTGCTCCCGAATGTTTCACCGATTTTGCCCAAACTTTACATATTATACTTCACCAATAAACATACATGGTGAAAGCGGGTCACATCGTTCCATGTTTCAATATACCCCCTTACAGATGTCCTTTCCGATTTAACATTTTTTGTCAAACACATACATTTACAGGGCACAAAAATCCTTCCCGATTTCACTTTTTTACCGAATTGAATAGAAATACGATAGAAAGTGGAGTGTATCATATAGTTGGCTCCGCGCGTCTTTAGCCTTTCCTTACTTGTATCTCCCATATTTCCATTCTGCTCTATTATAGCTCTAGAAACTACATCTTACATCGGATCTTCATCACATTTTGCAGATCATTATATGTTTCAACTAGGAGTACCTACCGTGAATGAGAAATATATAGGCGCATGTTTTGGCAAAGGCCTCAAGTGCTGTTATAGACCCTCTTCAAATGCCCATCCGATTAAGCCTATTACCGTTGTAAAGGGTGATTTTTTAAGAGCTTGATAACTTTTTTAAAAAAAAAAACGCATAAAATTTGCAAAATCTCATCGGTTCTTTATTTGAAACGTTAGATTGGTCCATGACATTTACTTTTTGAAGATAATTTCATTTAAATGTTGACCGCGGCTGCGTCTTAGGTGGTCCATCCGCTTAATCCAATTTTGGCATTTCCACGTTTTTGAGTAACAGAGACCCAATTGGTGCGAACGGCGACGAATCGAAAATTGGTGGTCATCATTAACACTGGCCGATACAGCTGCGATATTTTCTTCAGTTCGCACTCTACGTAAGCGTGTTGGTGGTTTAATGTCCAACAATGTAAATTTGGTGCGAAATTTAGTCACAATAGCCCGAATAGCCGCTTCAGTGGGTCGATTAAACTGACCATAAAATGGAAGCGCGCAATGAACTTTCTTAACAGAGCACGCATTTTGATAATAAAATTCAATAATTTGCAAGCGTTGTTCGTTTGTAAGACGATTCATGATGAAATGTCAAAGCATACTGAGCATCTTTCTCTTTGACACCATGTCTGAAATCCCACGTGATCTGTCAAATACTAATGCATGAAAATCCTAACCTCAAAAAAATCACTCTTTATAATCTGTATTTGTCATTGGATCGTGATCAATTTTTCAAGATCATGTTATATTTACTTTCTTGGAATATCTGCTGGAACATTGGATCAATTACTTTATTATTTATCATATCCATCAATTTGACTAAAGATGAATTCAAAGTAACTGTATAATTTGTATGAACTTCATAAAATTGGTCCCATGAAATACCTTGGTTTAGTAATCAAATAGAAGTATATACGCAGGGAGTGGTGTAGGGTATTATATAGCCGGCCATGCCCGACTTTAGCCTTTCCTTACTTTTTTTAATTTGTACTAGATCCTGCATACTTATTTCGAAAACGAAACATATTTCTAAAAAGAACGTCCGCACAACGACCATGCAATGCATTTTTCGTTTCAACTTTTTAGGCGGTCTGATCCAATTTTCACTCTCAGATATTTCTGGGTGAAATATGGCTCAAACAGAATTCATCCATTTTTTCCGGCAACACAATTTGGCGCCAAAATCACAGCAATCGTTTCCGTTTCGAACCACTGTGCGTGCGAGTCGTGTAGCGAGCCGAGTACGTTTGTTGATACGTCAGATTGTGGATGAGGATTAGAGTGTATTTGCATATTTTAATTATTTAGATTGTGCTAAGGACACTGGAGCTGATAATGAATGTATTGCACAATAACTTTCCTTACTTTCATTTGCTGCCGGAAGCCAAGCCGCCGACGCCACCACCAGTGGTGATATCCTTTTCTTCCTCTATTGCCCTCTGTGCAGTTGGGTAGGAACAAACCTTCCGTTTTTGTTGTCGTTGCCTCAGAGAACTGAATTAAAACCAGGTGGACTATTTTGTGTTCTTCTTCCACAAAACAAACTCAGTCCTTGTTGGGTTCTGTGATGCCGATTTTGATGTACGACCTCTGCCCTCGGTACGTAGTGTGGAAAGGTGAGTATGGATGCGATAGCATCCCAGTAAATATCTCTAATAGACATCAATAATCTTTTCAGAGAAACAAATTAACATTTGCAAAAGTTTATGTTTTGTTTTGCAGACTTTTTGTTGGGGTTCTGTTCGTTTGCAGTCGACTAACTAACTTTTCATGGGCTGAGGTGGTGTTACCAGAATGACGAGCGTTTAGGAAGTGGAAAATGCCATGCAACTGCCTTCAGGTAATTGGAACTGCAGAAAATAATGTTAATTTGCCTTAAACACTTGGGCTCGGCACATGTCCTGTCGTTGGATGTTGTTTAGAGCGGTGATGATGGTCTGAGATAAAAACGAGTAAAAAAGTCGTAAATAAGGCCGGGCGGGATTTTATATGGCCTTCAACCCACAGTGAATTTCACAGTGCCAGTTGTGGAGTAGAGGAGCTTCGATATTTATTAAACAGGGGAAATCTTTGCATACAAAATCCCTAGCCACTGTAACAAACATATCCTGCTTAAAACTCAATTATGTTTGGTGCCCACTCTAAAAATATATACAGCGAACCTGTATAAGTGGGGATCCTCAATATATCGTTTCTCTCAATCAATGAGATAGGTGGAAATTAAATTTGTACAGGGACAATTTGAAGTCCGATGGTCTTATGCGGAGTTGAACCTGACTTGTCCGAGTGGTGGTTCGTGCGTGATTATTTTTTTGCTTGCGCCGATCTCTTACAATACGCCTTGTAACGAAGATAATCATTTCTATTTACTTAAGAATTAAAACACCAAATTTCACGAGTATAGTTGCAATACTTTAGTTGGTACCATTTTCTATCCCTTTTGGTCCCTCGAAATCCTTAGAATGTATATACCGATTTTCACGAATATAGCTGCAATACTTAAATTGGTACCATTTTTGTCTTTTCCTCCCCTAAAATGCAATTTTCGAAAAATCCCTATTTGTAGCTCGTCTGAATGGTCATTGCAAGGAACACACCGAACTTCATGTTTCTAGCTACGTCATATTTGGGAACTACTCATGATCCTGGCTTCAGCCGTTTGGTCTGGGTCTGGTCGATGATAAGTCAGTCAGTCAGTATTGCAACCCTTTTATTTATTACATATTGATTAATAAATAAAACGAAATGTTTCATAAAATTTTTTCAAAAACATTTCATATTTCATAAAATAAAATTGTTAAATTAGTAAAACTAAGTGTTATAAGATCAAAGAATAATTTCATTGTATTAAATAAAAAATTCTTAAATACTATGAAATATATCATAACCAATGAAATATTTGTGTTATGAAATGACTTCGTAAATCCAAAGAAGGATTTTTCTGTTTTTATGAAACGTCTCATAACTTACAAAGAGATTTTTAGTGTGTCGACTTTATAGGTTGAATGCTAGCAATTCTCACTTTTCCTATGTTAACTCTGGCATAAGTATGTACCCTGATTAAGGTCATAAACATTGCATATATACTTGCAATGATGTTATGTGTCGAGGGCTAGTCAACAAGTCAGATTTTTTGTGCTTTTTGTTTATATTGGATACTTCAGTATAAATTATTAATATTTATGAAAGTATCTTATAAAATAATTAAAATCTATGGAAGTTTTCAAAAATTATATAATGAAAAATAATGAACATGTATGATAAAATTTCATCAAATCATTCATAGTTTCTACGAAATGTTTCAGTGATTTGTTGTTTATGAAATATGAACTTTTTCACTGAGGTTATGACAAAATCATAAATATTATGAAGACAATGCTTTCATTGCAGGGCTGTCAATGACATGACGTATTAAAAATATCATTTCGACAAATGTTATTGTGTTTTAGTCAAACTACTTAATATACTGAAGTTCAAGGATGTGTATTTAACCATGAATAATACCCTGCGTATCGGTTTGACGTCCTATACAAAACATATAGACAGACATTAATTTATATGTAAATTTGAGCATCTTAATTTTTCAAACTTCAAACAAAAAAAAATCGATCCACCCTATTCGACATGTTTGTACGGATATTAATTTAAATTAAATATACATACATACATCCATGCCAAAGAATATACAAACGTACCGCATTTGCTCGTTTATTAATAAAATATGTACACAATTCAAATATACTTTATTGTCATTTAATAATAACAATAATAATAAAATCCTGCACAATCCTCCTGCCCTGATCAAAAGAAAATACAAGAATGGCTGTTTTTACGATATGTACGATTTAATGCCGTAAAACATAAAGGACATGGAAAATGCCAATGTCCTGGCATTTACGCAGGTCACTGCTGTACTCCAAAGTTGCATCCGGTTGCACTGGTAATGGTTCAGTGATAAGAACGTGCAGAGGAAATTCGAATATAAATTTCATTTTTATCTGATGATTTGTTTGTTGGTTTTGTCCGGCGGTACGGCGAGGGAATGAGAATATTTCGTATGTTTCGGCAAAGGATTGTATTTGGATTTTAAATGGTTTGTTTGTATGTATGTACGTACATATGTTGTATTGGTATGTGGGTGGATTACACAAACACAACTGTTCACACACACACCCATTAAGATCGAGCTCATGAACACAGTCATTGCTAAAGTTAAAGTCAAGCAGGAAACGGAAACGGAAATGGTAGGTAATAAAATATGAAATACGTGTACAGTACGAAGTTTTCCCAAAACACAACTTCTTCTGGCAGAACGTACGTTCGTTTATCGGATCAAATTGTTGTTTCTTTGTGGAATTACACAAAATGAAAATTCCATAAAAACGCAAAAGCAAGCAGCGTGTGGCTGGCTGGCTGGCTGGTTTGGCTGACTGCCTTCTTGTAATAACCCGAAGAACACAGCATTTGCTTGCAGCACTATTTCGTCAAAAATGTCTGTTTGTATGCGAGTGTGTAGGCATTTGCATAGTAGTGCAGTGTTTAGGCCACAGAACGTAGGTTCAGGTTTTGCTGGCCATTTTATCTTTCTCTCGTCCCGGCCATGAAACCATTTATGCGTGCCTTTGGTTTCAAGCGAATCCTTTGTGTGCGGATACTTTTTCTACGAGCGTTTGTCGATGTTGTTGTCGTTGTTGCGTGCATCAATGGCAGACAGCCGTGGTCATTGTCGATAGTATGATTTAATGCAACACATTTAACAAGGGTATAATTACAAAACCATTAGACGGATATTAATACACAGAGCTCCTCCAGCTCAGCAACATACATACATATATATATAAGCAATCATATACTGCACCCATATAAATCAGCATATACTAGTACATACATAAATATATACTTATTTGTATGAACATACAAAGTTATCTGTCCGTTTATGCAAAAGCCTCATGATATTGATATTAGTTCTTGCTTTTTCAGACATATTTTCGAAGTGTGCATCAGAAGTTCACTTAAAATAGCAGATAGATACCGCTTTGCCTTTATAAGTACGTGGAATATATACACCCAATTTCATGATTTCACCGTCAGCCGTTCGAGTTGTACTACTTTTTGCATATTTTCTCATTTTAGAGGGATGTACAGTCGAATTCCATTAGTCTAGCTGTTGTCGGTTGATTGGTACCATTTTTGTCCCATTTCACTCTCTAAAGGAATGAAGTACTTTATGGTGCATGTTGAGGTGTACGTATTAGAGTAACGTAAGTAACAAAATGATTTGTAGAAATCTTTAGAATGTGCCGAAATATTCGAAATATTAGGGTTTAGTGGGTGTATTTTCCGTCCTTGTTAGGCGAAAAAAAGTCCCTTCCCAACAGACCTACAACTATTTGACACATTCTTGGATAACTCTATGCCACAAAAAAATTGTAGAAAGGCCATGTGTGAAATTTATGTTGTTTTTGGCTTTTTTGGACATTTTTATAATTGTTTACTAAAATTTCAAATTTGTATGAAAGTACCTCATTTCTGAAATAGAAGTCCGATAACCCCCGCACTTATGTTAAATTAAAGTTACTTATGATAGTTACAAATTTCTTTTAGATATAACCATTGTTTTAGCTATTAAAAATAAAACAAATTATTGTCTTATTTGTTTCTTTTTCGTGCCATCAAAAAAAGATTTTTGTACCCTCACGCTACAGAATTGGAGATACATATCATTTGGGACATAAAAAATATAACGCATTGAAGGATTGACTAAGTATGTTTGGACCAAATCCGTTTCACAACTTTTTGGCCCTCATCCAATCAGAGATATAAGCTGGCAGATTTTTAGCCGACAAGGCGCCGCCGCATGTTTCTGCACGAGCCATGCCGTCGCCGTTTTCCTCGACTCACATCGACTTCAACCTCGCCAACGATAATTTTTTTAGATCTGACGCTGTTCTAACTCCTTCAAATCTCACTACCAAAATAGACAACCCACTTAAAATAACAATAGAAAATATAAGTGTTGACTTAGACAACCTACTGCTATGAAACATACGAATCTTTTATTTTTTTTTAATTTGGTGCCCCACTATATGACGACGTCTATAATAAGTTGAATGATTGTATTTTGATTTGGAAGTCGTATTTATATAAGTCAATTCCAGTATAAATGGACATGTATTCCTATAAAATCAATAAATAACAGTTTACATTTAAACGTAAGACGTTTCTCTTTGACCACTCTTGTGTAGGACACAAAGCCACAATCTCACAACGATGATCTTCGTCGGCATACACATGTAAATGAAATTGCACTGTCCTCCGACTACAATACCATTTGCACTGTTCGGACATTTATGGAACATGAACCTTATTATAATTCTTTGGAAGTATTATGATATTCAAGATGTCTGGTCAAATATGCCTCACATGAAAAGCTGTAATTGCAAAAAAAAATTATTAAATTCATCCATATTATAAAAATTTTCGGAATGGATTCCCACTACCAAAAAATAATTGTATGGGTTAATAATATGAAATTATGGTAACTTTGGCTAATATCAGATAATATTAACGAATATTGAACTACTTGCCAAAAAATAAAAGAAAGAGTATTAAAAACCAATACATATGGTTCCTTCCCTTTTCCCAAAATTGGCAAATAAAATTCGTACTAGACGTTATCAAATGACAGAACGAGCTGGCAAATCAGCCAAAAGCCGCCGCCGACGACCCATTTTCGGAAGCGCCGCCGCAGCCGATAATTATGGGTCAGCTTGTAACTCTGCATCCAATGAAGAAAAAAGTAACGAATCTTGTATTTTGTTCAAATGTTGCCCAAAACAATTCCTGGCGACACTACCATATGGCTGTCATTTATTGCTCTTCCGTTTACAAGTATATTTGGCAACAAGTGGGTCGAGTGTATCCATCTTTGCCTTTTTAAGGTTATAGTACTCTTATATTAGGTTTCTTCGACTGTGTGTCTTTAAAATGCAATGTGTCTTTAATATATATGAACCGATAGTTCTGGGCAAAATTTTCCCAAATACAAGACACATTACTTTCTTATGGGGGAGCCTCTGGTGGAGCCACGATATCAATTTTCAGGTTCATATCTTGCAAACCATTTGGAATTTAAATTTACTCTCTGAGGCAAAGTTGTAGCTTTTTTCATATTACAAAAATAATAAAAAATAAAAAGACAATCATTTTTGGTCTTCTATCACGTAGTGATGTCTGTATATGATTATATATCCATGACTTAAAAAACCACAGTGTAATATAGCTTTATTTGCATTACGTATACTTAATTAAAATATAATGTAATAATAGTAAGTATACGCCCATGAGTGCAAGCTATCATCCAAAACCCAATGCCAATCATATGAAAAAACATACCAACCTAACACCGGGGTACGTATACCCCTACAAACATTTGGATGATATATCACCAAGAATATATTGTGGCAATATCTTCCATTTATCATTTTGAAGAAATTCATCAAAATATTTTTTTCTTATCACCCTTGTATCATCTGGAAGAAAAATGGGCGATATTGATTTTGATGTCATTTTTCGTATGAATGTCTCGGAAATAATAAAAGAAAAATAAAAATCATTGGAAATCCGTGCTTCTTTTCATACTTTGTTGGCGCATTGTAAAATGAAATAACACGCTATAAGTAAAAGAGAAGCTGCAAGTCGAAGTTTTAAATGAAATCAATATCAAGTAATGAAAAGCCAACTGGTAAGTAGATTTTTGATACACATCTTTTGGGTATAACATTTTATCAGACATTTATATTTTTTTTGCACTTCACAGAGGCAATGTTTTCAAAACGAATTGGAGGAGTGGCATGTAGTTTTGATATGACACGCTCTCATTGGATGGGCACCAAGGAGAAACCATCGACTCAAAATTATAACATTTCTGCACTTAAAGGTATGTAAGCGGAATTTTGAATAATACATCTTGTATTATATGCATTTTATTTGTTTTATTTTCAGGTATATGCTTTGATTCTTTTCCAAACCCAAGTGCAAAAAATGTCCATTTGATTAACAAGAAACATTTTTAACATGCGAAAGATCGAAATAAATAACATAAAGCGAAAACAGCAGTGGTATAATATAAGCTTGCTATCTGTATTATTTTTCTCTGATGTCTATCTATTTAATTTATAACTCTTAGTTGGTTTATGTTTTATTTATGACGTTATTGTATTTCTTTATTCACCACTTTATGTAATTATTAATTTTGAAAAATGAAAAACATAAAAATATGAAAAATTGCGTTTTTGTCTTCTAGGTGGTTGTCTGGCGATACCACGTTTTTATCTTCCAGGTGACATTATGGCGATATCATCCAGATTTCTTGTGGATGGTAATCTGGCAATATCACCGATTTATCATCCGGATGTATTGCTTTCGTATTGCCTTGGCGTATTGCCCTGGCCGCACAAACTTCTCCAATTGAGGTAACTTCCGCAATACGAATATGATTGTTGCCGCAATATTATTTTTCTTCTAGACGATATGATTTCGAATCGTTTTCGTATTACTTTGCTTGTTGGGACCTTATTTTGACATAATAGGGCTACTTTGCTTTAAGTCGGGATAACAGGCTGCGATAACAAAAACGTTAATAAAAATTTATATTTTTGCTCAAAATAATTTGTTTTCACATTGTCGCCAACTACAATATTAATATATGTGTCAAAACAAATTTTCAAAAAATATTTCGTGTTGACTTTATTGGAGCTAACTTTGATATCCATCATTTTGACTTACACTGGATAATTATCCAGGCTAAGCCAAAAAGTTTAAACACAAAATTATTTTTTTTTTAGTTTTTTAGTTTGTATTTTTTTGGTCTGTAATCAATATTTGATTTGAACTGGGATTTTGTCCTGGCTCAAGACCATTTTGCATCTATATTTAATAGAATGCAAATTTATTTACAAATGGTATGGAGACATTTATTACTTGGCTGCAGACTACCACGATCATGATTTCGACCATGTCAAAAGTCTTTTCAAGTGGCTTCGCAGCGACTTTTCAACATCAAACCCGGCCTCTATAAGGAGATGATTCTCACAAACGAACGAGAATCACAACTCACTTGCCGAATATGAGCTTAAAAAATCGCACCAAGTAATAAATGACACTTGTAATAAATTTGCATTCTATTAAATATAGATGCAAAATGGTCTTGAGCCAGGACAATATCCCAGTTTGCTTATAGACCACAAAAAAAATACATACGAAAAAACTAAAACAAATGAGCGTTGGTACGGCAGAAGTATTGCTGGGTAACTATACCTGCATATACACATACTTATGCAACTCAATGAGATGCTTGTAAGATGGCATGTGTACTTTATTACTTGGTGCTATTTTTTAAACGCAAATTCGGCAAGTGAGTTGTGCTTCTCATTCGTTTGTGAGAATCATCTCCTTATAGAGGCCGGGTTTGATGTTGAAAAGTCGCTGCGAAGCCACTTGAAAAGACTTTTGAAATAGTCGAAATCATGATCGTGGTAGTCTGCAGCCAAGTAATAAATGTCACCATGCCATTTGTAAATAAATTTGCATTCTATTAAATATAGATGCAAAATGGTCTTGAGGCAGGACAATATCCCAGTTCAAAACAAAATTATTTTTTTTCAAAATTAATTTTTTTCACACACACATTGATATTGCTTTTGGACAATTAAAAAAAAAAAACAATTAAAAAAAGACATTTTAAAATTTTATTTAGTTTTTTTGTTATCGCAGCTTAGTTATCCAGTCGTAAAGGAAAACAGCCATAATATAATTAATAGTACGTATTTTTGTAATAGATATCAGAGTATATAAATGTTGAAGTAAAGAAAAAACAAATGAAATTAAAAAAAATCGGGAAAATTTTTGCTTTCGCGGCTACCTAAGCGCTATCTAAGTGGTGTTAAGAATCATTCCTAGGAAGTTCACATGATCTAGAAAATTGTCTGTGGACCTAAACAGGGATTTGACGATGATTTTGATTTTGTAAACCAAAGGTTTGCAAGATATGAGCCTGAGAAAATGATTACTTTTTTGCAAAAATGACACCGAGGCCCCAACTCTTTGTGTCCCATAAAAAAGTGCATGACTTTGGGTAAAACTGGGATACACGTGATTTTTTTTTGGTTTTTTATAACTTAGTGGTGTCCGTATATGGTTATATTTCCATGAAATTACAAACAGAGTAAATAAGGAAGTTGGACTCACACGCCACGAACATTGTAGTAGCTCCTCCAGTAGAATTAAAGTGCCTTTTAAATTCTGAGAGTGAGGGTAGATATAAGTCGGTTTAGCTTGTTTAAAAAAAAATTGGAGATGGTTCCTAAACCTCTGTTTATACGTGAAAGTGAAAATCGCTACATTTGTAGCCATTATAATTACCTTTAATTGGAAAAAGCAGGTATGCTCGGAATTATATTTCCAAAATTAGAGTAAACTATTAAATGTACTTTCGACAAAATTTTTTAATAATTTTAGTATTTTTATTTAATTTTATTTGATTAATTTGAAGTGATATTATGAAAAATTATGCATTTTTTTGGTATGGCGATTAAGAATATATGAGTCATTTAATGAAAAACAAATTTTTACATGGCTCAGATTTTTTTAAAATAGTTGCCTTTAAAAAAATTCACTGGTGTTTTAGGAAAAAAATCTTGAAGAAAACAAGTTTATTGTCATTTTTGCATGATTTTAGTTAACGGACTTTCCCGGTAGATATTTCCCAAAATTGACAATTTTGCAATACATCGATTAGAATTTTTTAGTATATTAACCTAACAACCTATGTTGACTTCATACATAACTGCGTTAAGTAAAGATATTACGATTACACATTATGGAAAATATTTACTCAACTTTAGGAATTGGGGTATATTGTTGGAAAATGTTAAAAAACTTTACTGCCATTATTTTCGGAAGAAATTTTTTATTATTGTAATATATCGAACACAGTTTTCGTTTACATATATATTGAATATTTATTTAGAAAGGCCTTACCTCGTGGTATCCAATAAACAGAGTGTGTGCTCTATTATCAGACTTAGAAATTAGGAATACACACAGATTTCGGTAACCGACCAGTTAGTTCTAAATATAAATATGTGTACACGTACGTATGTACTTGTAATTACAGGGATGTTAATAAACAATAAGGGTATGCATTTCGTACTTGCATTGACAAATGATTTTGTCTTAAACTATAATGTGCATATACTACAATTATAATTCCAAAATTGTCTATTGCAAAAATCCAAATGCCGATTGGCACATAATTGTACTTTAGGCAATCATCAATCAATCAATCTGACATTGTCGAGGTGACCAAATTTGGAGGGATACCCAATAACATGTACTTCCTTCATAAAGTCATAACCAGCCAAGTTCGCCCTAAAAAATAATTGCTTAGTTCGCAAGTAAAGATTTTTTATTTTGATGTAAATATTTTTATATACAAATTTTCTACATGCAAACAACAATTGCAGCAATGTTCTCCATGAAAGTAATGGCATTACGACATCTGTAAATAAATTTCCATTCAGTAATATATAGATACAAAAGGTGTTGAGCTATGAAAATATCCGAAATCAAAGTACATACTGCGAAAAATTTTAAGAAATTCCCACGAAAATCCCCTTTTTCCCTTATTGTTGTTTTGTTATGACCAATGTTGTTTTCTTACTAATTTCTATTTTGTTGTTGTACGCGCTAGTTTGGTAAACTTTTTATTGAAATGAAACTAATTTCTTTAATTTTATACCCAACGTTTCTCTGGCTTGTTTCCAGCTTCTTCAGGGGTCTGTTTATTTGAAAATCCTACCAAATAAATTTTTCATTTACACATATGTTGCTGTTCTAACACAGTATTAATTCTACCTACAATTAGTTTGCATTACAGCTGTCATTATTACTTATTATTATAAAAAACTGGACATCACTCACAATTAAGTATAATTAAAATAAATAATAATAACTAAATGTAAAAATCACAGTAGAGCTTAATACTAATATCACAGAACTTAACGTTTCAACTTATTGCGACTGAATACTGTAGCTTTGAATTGTCTTTATCTTCTTTGGTGTTGATTGCATTTTTCAGTCTCTCTTGTATTTAATGTTTTTTTGTCATTTTGACCATCATAAAATCCCCATGGTTGGGAACAAATCCCAAACCTGGCAAGGCTATGTTATTATGAAAAAGTGCTTGCATTCTATTTCATTCAATAGCATAGTCTAAAGCCTGCGTTAATATTTAAGTCAACGTTGCATTAGTCCCCTCGCACTTTGCTACATGTTGTAAGCCAGACATCACCTCCACACTTTTACCTACACGTAGGGGTACATATGTATCTGCTGTTAACAACGCTACCGATAAAGAAACGTTGCCATTGTTGTTGGCGGCAAAAGGCCGATACTTTGTCATTTTCGTGAACATTAGGAGGGGTATTAATAAATCGTTCTTTTATGCCTTTGGTTATGACATCCTGCACATTGTAATTACATGATCGAAACCATTGACATTGTGATTGCGATGGTCGCTGCACCATCCCTCTGCCCGCTCCGCCGAACGGCTGGTTGTACAATTTCGTCGACATGAATGGACTGTGCTGAACTGAACACACAAAAGTGCAGGGAATGTTATAATAAAAGTTGTTAGAACTCAAATGAAATTAATTTCACAGATTTTATCGTCGTCGTCGATACTTGTAATTGTTGTGCCAGAATGCATCTGTAATTGACAGTAATTTATATGCTGCCACCAGCCAGAGCAGAGTGTGAGTTCATACATTAAAATTTAAATTTAACATAAAAACTCGATGTACGATAATCTTGTGCAGAGTTTCTAGATCGAACGAGCGAATGGACTTTAGAGGAAGCGTCTGAAAATAGAAAAATCAATTTGACTTAAACGACGGCACTCAATCAATTCAATAAAAAATTACTGCTACTAGTTGAATTAATTATAGAATCTCTCTTGAGTGATTTCCAATTTAAATTTTCTCGGTATTCCTGCTCATTTGTCTTTCCTAAGATACCGAAATATACGGGAACTTTCACCCTGCCTATTACACTTCATTAACATCAGTGGTTACAGTTTTGTACTCTGCTAGTACATCTGATCCTAGGAAAAGGTAGCAATATAGTCTACATAAATTGCGAAAAATCGAGAATTGTGACGAAAACACGTAAATATACGTATGGAATGAGTTTATTTTTATTTTTTTGTAATAGAAACATTTTTGTGAATATTAAGAGAAGTTATCTTTAAGATGGTAAGAATATTTTTCTAAAACGGTCCTCTTAAGTCAACATTCCAAAAAATAATGATTTTCAAAACATTCTTGTATATCTCAAGATCGCGAATTTCAAAACCAACCTACTGAAATTTCTAGGATTGACTATAATCCTTCCAGGTTGACGGACTTCTTGATAAGAAGAATATTGTGGTGCATTAATGGGAAAAACAGTTAATAATTTAGTTAATAATTTATATTTTTATTGATTTAAAGGATACGTTATCAAATTAAACTAAATGTCTACTGGATATATGTTTGATGTAAAGGTTAGAATGATAGTGGCCTAAGTCACACTTTATCCATTCTGAGATATGCATTGGTTTATGTTTGAGTCAATTGATATTTTTCCACTGAATATTTTTTTCTAGGAAAAAAATCGACAACGTTGGTACCTCTAAGGGTACCACTACTTTCAGAGGATGTACTGACTTAGACAACTTTCATTCTTCTCAAAATTGAAAAAAATACAAACAAAATTTTTATTTTTTTTTTTCGCAAAAGTAATATTTCTTAACAAAAATTAAAGAAAACACAAAATATTTTATTAAAAAAAAAAATAAATAAATATGTCAAAAATAAAGAGAAAATTGGCGTATCTATTTTTTGGATTTTTGACTTAGACAACAATCATTCTAAGTGGCATTAATGATTGTTGACGTTTTATATTTCAGTTACTAAATTCAAAGTAAGCAGCAAATTCATTACTCCTTTGCATAATGGTTCCAAATTAAATTTTTCGTGGCAAAATAGCAAAAAAATACAAAATTACTAATTACACAGTACAACAACCAAAAATGGGATGAAACCTATTGTAAATGAAAGTTGACATTGAGGAACTCATTTTTGATATTTATTTTTACGTAAAACTCACGATAGATGGCGCTGTCACACAAATAGTGCTATTTCTTGTAGATTTTTATAGAATAAACGGTGTATTTAATTTTTTTATGTTGGCTTCATATTTCAAATAAGATCCAAATAAGATATAATATTTTTAAATAAAAAAGTTGTTTTTGTAATAAAAAAATATTTTTTTCCAATAAAAACACACAATTTTTTCCATAAAAAATCATTTTTGTAATAGTAACATACTGAGAATAATATAATGTAGTACTTTGTAATATCACTACAAATTTGCAATTAGTCCCATCCCATTTCCATTCGGAAAGTTTGATTTTGTATCACTGTGTTGTTAATGTCATATGTTGCTAATTCTAATTTGAGAGTTTGAAATAATAATTATAAATATCTACTTATGACTAACCCATTCACTAAAATTGAAGGGGATCATAACTTCTATATTTATCCATAAATATTTTCCAAATAGACAATATTCAACAGAAAAAATCTTAAGCATAGTAAATTGTAAAGGAGAAATGTGATTCTGTAAATCGTATGTTATCTTTAGGTGTTGGTTTCATTGTCGACCAACTTGGACATTTTATAAGTCTAAATTACAGTCAGTTAAAACGACTTTTACACTCGTAACGAAAATTCCGAGTATTTGTTTTAAAAATTTAAATTTGAATTACCGATTACATTGACTTTGAAAGGTAGAATAACATTCATTCTTATTGTAATCTCCACCTAAGGATGGGGGTATATGCATTTTGTCATTTCGTTTGTAACACAGTGAAATATTCACCATATATTCATATATATATTCTGGGTCGTGGTATTCTAAACATAATATATATAATAATTTCTAAGACAATCCAGCCATGCCCACCGTTCTGTCTGTTGAAAGCACACTAGCCGCCGAGCTATGAGGTTCAATTTTTCCCTAATGTGTCTCATAGTTGCAGATCGGTTGGAATTGAAAGTGGGGGCAATCGGTCCACAGGGAAAAATTTTCCCCTAACAAGGATTGAAATGAAATCACCAAAAAGTACATACATTTTAGCGGGCGAAATGGGACAGAAAGGGATAAAAATGGCACCGATGATAGAATCATGAAATTCTGTATGTACATTCCTCTAATTGCGTAGACACGTAAAATAGAAGGATTTTTCGAAATTCGTACTTTTAAGGGACACAATAGAAAAAGGTGAATAAAAATGAAAGAAATAAAATAAAAAAACAAACCGCTGAAGTTGAAATCATGAAATTCGGTATAAAGTTATCTTTTGATATTCGTTCCTTTAGGATCAAAATGGGATAAATCAAGCGACTGTAACTAGAATCATGAAATTTAGTGTTTTTACTCGTCTGACTGCGTTGACGCGCAAAATAAGTGGATTGTTCCAAAGTCGTACTTTTAGGGTGGAGGGTATATAAGAATCGGCCCGGCCGAACTTAACGCCTTTTTACTTGTTTTTCTTTTCATGTTTATGTTTGACATTTGCAAAATAGAGTCTTTAACGAAAACTGTAAGAAATGTACGTAGAGATCGGCCTTCAGTTCAGCCTTGGGCTGTGGATTTTGGGCTGTATTGAAAAATTGGGTTGATCGGATGAGGTACTGCTGAGCCAGTCGTTGTAGTCATATCAATGATATTGTGTTCCATATCATTCCAATAAAACCAGAAATTTGGAAAAATAATCTGTACTTTTGTTATAGCCTATTCTAATTATATACGCCATAGGTGGATTTCAGATACTAGTATCGAAGTTATAAATGATTCTATTTTACATAGAATAGGGCCAATTGTGTCTTTTTTGTGACTTTTGTGTGATTACAAAAGTATTTTCAAATATAAAATTGCAACCGATTTGGACTACACGTATCGAAGATATTTCAGTTTAATTTTGGAATGTGTGTGGGAGATACCAGAAGGGCCGTGCCTATATCAGTGCGAATGCTAACGTATATATCCCAAGCGACATGAGCTTAATACAAATGTAAAAAATAGCTCCGTTCCGTTTGGCGATAAAAACACGACACAACAGAACAATTAGAAAAACGTTAAGTTCAATCAGACCTAAAGCTTTATTCCCACCACAATGCACTATAGGTCAAATGACCCATTTCACTGACCAAAAGTCATAAAATTTAAAGTCCGATATTATGTTAACAAAAATGTATAGAGATAGCTTGGAAAATGTAAATTATGAAGAATTAAGAAAAAATCTATCCGAGCCCCTATGAAATTTACGGCCGTTAACCGTCTTGGGACTAAAATGAGTTAATTTAGTTTTTTAATATTACATAATTAACAAGTAAGAAGGCGTTAAGTTCGGCCGGGCCGAATCTTATATACCCTCCACCACGGAGTGCATTCCACAGTATTACCAGCAGATTAAAAAATGTCGACTTTGCATAGAAGCACAGAACCATATTACGAAAAATGTGATATTTTTATGCACATTACTACATTTGATTACTATTTCAAACTATAATGTATACTTATGCGCACTGTTTAAAACCGACTACTATATATAAATAAAATGCTGAAATTGTAAAAGTGAACATGCCTAAATATTAGACGATTGTCAATCGCCTTTAGAAAGAAGCATTTTCAGATACAGACAAAGTGATAAGAAAAGTATAAATTTTAAAGATATCCTCATTCGCCCCATTATCCGCCCAAATGAACAAATTTCGAAAAAAACCTTTTTCCCTTCGTAGTCAGAATGTATACACCGAATTCCATGATTCTATCAGCGGCCATTTTGTTGGTACCATTTTTATCCCCTTTTTCAAATTTGGCCCCTCAAGAGTACGACATCTAAAAGTACGAATTTTGGAAAAAACGTTTTTTTTTTCGTGTCTACGCAGTCAGAGGAATGTATACTCCGAATTTCATGATTCTAGCTTCTGTCAGTTAGTAGGTACTATTTTTATCCCCTTTTTCCATTTGAACCCCAAAATGTACGAATTTTGGAAAGATCTTTTATTTTACGTGTCTACGCAATCAGAGGAATGTATATATCGAATTTCATTATTCTAGGTGCAGCCGTTAGGTTGGTACTATTTTTATCCCTCTATCCCCATTTAACCCCTTAAAAGTACGAATTTAGAAAAAATACTTTTATATCATGTATCTACTCTATTAGTTGTCGTTTGATAGGTACCATTCTTATCCCTTTTTGTCCCATTTCGCCCCCTACAAATAAAAATCACTCTATGGTGCCCTTTTATGCTATAAAGGTAATGCGCATTACAAATATCAAGTAAATACAAGCTAATATGTTCATAAAACATGCTGAAATACTATAAATGTTAGGGGTATTTTCAGTCCTTGTGAGGGAAAAATTTTTCCCTCTGGGCCGATTTCGTCCACTTTCAATCCCAACCGATCTACAACCATAAGACACATTTAGAAACAATTTGAACCTCCTAGCTCATTTCGTTCGGCCGCTATCGTGCTTTCAACAGACAGACAGACGGACATGGCTATATCGTCTTAGAATTTTACCACGACCCAGAATATATATACTTTATGGGGTCTCCGATGAATATTTCATCCTGGAGGTGGAGGGTATAAAAATAACCAAAAAAGAATGAATTGGAACGTATGTCACTATATTATACCCTACATAACATTCTAAGCCCCAGCATGATTGAAATCCGCGAATTTATGGACCATATAAATATAAAGACAAGATCCTATTCATTTTTGCAATAGTGAAATTTAATGTATCTATTATGAAATTTTTACCAAATTTTGTCTATATTTTTCTTGTGTTATAGAGAATTCAAATTGGAAGAGATATTTGTATGTTGATAATATCAGGAAGTTTACCACAGTATTCCACTATTGCCATAATTTCTCCTTGTTGAATTGTGATATGAAAAAAAAATACGAATATAGATTGTGATATATGGCTCTTGTGCGGTATAAGATCAGGTTGGGAGTAGAGATGGGCGCCACTCACGTGAATTGCGTGAATCACGTGATTCACGCGTGAACGTGAGCCAAATTTATTTTACTCACGTGAGCGTGCGTGAACGTGAGGAACGAAAAAAATGTTCGTGCGTGAATGTGCGTGAGTCTAATTTCTACGTGAATCACGTGATTTTTTCGTGAGTCGCACATATTTATTAATTCTTTTATTTTCATTTAATTTCGTTTAAAAATGTGAAATTTTCCATTCAAAATAAAAGTCATAGACATATTTATTTCTAAAACAGAGTTCTTCAGTGTAAGTATAATATCGATTTTTTTCTATTATTTAAGTAAGCATTCCCTGCACCAACACTAAGCACTGATTTTATATTCTTAGTGTTAATTCAATTAAAAAAACACGCACAACTGGTATCGGGGTATATGCTGTGTTTTTTACTTGGATTTTATGTCAGTGTCCGATTTCTAACTTATTTTGCGTTAAATTATACGGTATTCCACACTGTAATATTGTATACTATTTTAAAAATATGAATTTAAATCAAACATCGCAAACGTAGAATGTTTTAAATAATTAAATTAAATAATTTTCGGATTTGCGGGGCGTCACTCATTTCTATTTAAAATGTATATCTTTGTGGAAATTGTTTGCGTGATTTACGTGAATCACGTGATTCACGCGTGAATCACGCGTGATCGTGAGCAAAATTTATTTAACTCACGTGAGCGTGCGTGAACGTGAGTAATGAAAAAATCTTCGTGCGTGAACGTGCGTGATTCAATTTTTTTCCTTCGTGAGCGTGCGTGAACGTGAGCCAATAATCACTCACGCGCACATCTCTAGTTGGGAGTTTATAGTTTCATGTCAAATGTCAAATGTTTGTAACATTATTGAACTGTTAATGAAAAAATCGGTTCAGATTTAGATATATCGCCTATATAAATTTCCCCCATTCTGGTCAAATTTGACACATTACTCTTATTTTCATCAAGATGACCTAATATTAATCTAGATATAGGTCCAGGTGTGGGTGGTATGGTGTATCATGCAATCTGTTCTACCCTACTTTAGCCTTATTTAGTTGCTTTGCTAACATATAATGTATTTAACTTAAGTCTAAATCTTTTTCTAAGTGTAAGTCTTTTAGGATATTGGCATAGTATAGACTGAGAAGTCCCACTTCAATTACATCGCTAATCAAAAGAGCACAAAAGTGCAAATCCACATGTGGTTAAATACATTCACAACAAATCGACATTTTATTTTCCGTTTTACATTTTCGTGCCGAACCTTGCCAACTTTTTAAAAGCTTACATAATTACTATATTTGCAATTTACTATATAAGGCTGCACTAAACTTCTTTAATTTTTTACACACCAAGACAAATTTCAAATGTTTTTTATTGAAAATATTGAATATATACTTTGCATTGCATTTCCTATATTTTTACTTCATATTATTTTTTTGGCAAAATATAACAACGCACATTCCAAAATTGATAACCAAAAATGCCGCGTAAACAGTTTTATACTGACACTTTAATATTGCCAACTTTGACATCATGTAACACAACGGTAATATTTTTTTGGAAAACCCAAATTCATTTTTATTTACTTTGATGTGTTTTTTTATTAAATTATATCAGCATTAATGCGATTGTACTATGTTAGAATTTTGACTTTTGGCCACTGAAATTGGTCATTTGACCTATAGTGCAATGGAGCGCTTTGTTACAGTACACTTCAGTACTGTTTTATATAAAGGGTGATTTTTTAAGAGCTTGATAACTTTTTTTTTTAATAAAACGCATAAAATTTGCAAAATCTCATCGGTTCTTTATTTGAAACGTTAGATTGGTCCATGACATTTACTTTTTGAAGATAATTTCATTTAAATGTTGACCGCGGCTGCGTCTTAGGTGGTCCATCCGCTTAGTCCAATTTTGGCATTTCCACGTTTTTGAGTAACAGAGACCCAATTGGTGCGAACGGCGACGAATCGAAAATTGGTGGTCATCATTAACACTGGCCGATACAGCTGCGATATTTTCTTCAGTTCGCACTCTACGTAAGCGTGTTGGTGGTTTAATGTCCAACAATGTAAATTTGGTGCGAAATTTAGTCACAATAGCCCGAATAGCCGCTTCAGTGGGTCGATTAAACTGACCATAAAATGGAAGCGCGCAATGAACTTTCTTAACAGAGCACGCATTTTGATAATAAAATTCAATAATTTGCAAGCGTTGTTCGTTTGTAAGACGATTCATGATGAAATGTCAAAGCATACTGAGCATCTTTCTCTTTGACACCATGTCTGAAATCCCACGTGATCTGTCAAATACTAATGCATGAAAATCCTAACCTCAAAAAAATCACTCTTTATAACGAGCAACTAAAATGATTATTTTTAGCTATCCACCATAAACAGTATGAAGTATTTATGGATTCACATAATCTACGATGCTTTGTCTGCCTAGCTTACATAGGTAATGAAAGAAAATCAATTCGAGCGATCCTATCTTGTAATTCTTAGTGAACCTTAAAATTCATTAAATTCGCATTTATTTTAATCAAAAAATGCGGGAACAATAAATGACCCTTAAGCTTCAGTTTCAGTATATTTACCAGTTTAATGAGAGACCATAAATTAGACACACACAAACATGCACCATAAATACGTACACGGATGTACTTTTGTTAATTATTTGTTTCCCCCCGCCCCGCCTCCTCAATAAGACTATTTTCATGAAAATATCTGAAGTTATTAGTGTTATTAACACGAACTACAGTAACAGTGAATGGCGAATAAAAGTTTATGTCTAATATGTGTGAATGTCCTGCAATATAATAATAATGTATCATAAAAGAAACCGTCGCAGCCCTAACAACTGCTACAACAATAGCAGCAGCAACCGCACAAAATCGTTCTTTCTTTGCCAGGAATACAAAGTTGTAGCATCGGCCAACATTAACGCCACCACCTTAAGGATGAAATGTGTTTAATAATTTTGTATGCCCTTCACTAAATATGCGATATATAGGGGACTTTATATTATGTTTGTATCAAGTCGAAATATTCGCTGTATGTAACTTAAATTTGGAACACAAAACATTTACATCGTTCTTACATCGGTAGACATCGGGCGACCAGTATTTTCATTTAGAAATTATTGTTTGGGCTATACCAAAAAATGGACCAATATAGCGGATGATTCATCGTGAGGTTTGATTTATAATGTTAACTAAAACACATAAATATGAAAGTAACTTAAAATTTTTATTATCGGTTAAAAGAACTATGAGTTGAAATGAACTAAAATTTAGGGAAATTGAACTTCGTATAGCGCTATATTTCCTCATATCAAGTTCAAACTTTTCCTTGGAAGTAGTACATGCTTTGAGCTTGATTCTAGTTCAATTTTCCTCAAAACAAGGAAATATTTACTCAAACTGAGGAAAATTGCAGTAAGTTTTTCCTCAAAACAAGTACATCATCACTTAGTCTAAGTAAAATTTTGTTGAAACTTTCCTGAATCTAAGTAAATTTTTCCTCAAACCAAGTTAAGTTTTACTTTTTACCATGTAAATTTTTACTAAATGGACGTAAAATGTTGCTGAAATTTTTCTAAAACTAAGTAAATTTGTACTCAATTCAAGTAAATATTAACTTAAACTGAGGACAAATTTGCTATTTTTTCTACAAAACAAGTAAATTTTGACTCAAACTGAGGAAATTTTTACTTGACACATGGGAAAAAGTGAACTTAAAATAAGTTCAATTTAACTAAAAATAATTCAAACAAATGATTTTGCTGCAGAGTATGGAAAACTAATACAAAAAAATGACTACATGAAATATTGTCATAAAGATTGCTGTGAAGGCAACTTTCGCAGTGATTGTTTAGAATAATACTTGAAGTATTTAAGAAATAAGTCTATGTAAACGAACGAAAAATGCTTCTTAGATTAATAATCAAGAATATTCTAAACAATTTGAAGTGTTTTTTTATAAATTCATTACTTAATGCCTTCATACATTAATGCATACATTTTAGTAAACACATTAACTTAATTTTAAGAAAAAGCTCATGTTTTAGTTAAAATTGCCTAAATGGATCTTTCTTCCATACAACAAATTTTAAGAATTTTTTATTATATCCAATGACATGTTTTTAAGTAAATTTAATATCCTATTTCTGGTAAATGGACTAGTTACTATTGCTTCGAAATAAGGAAACTTTACTCATACTTAGTTAATTTTCCTACTTTTAAGGATTTTTTTATTAAACAAGAATAAAATTGTTGAAATAATATGGAGTATCGATTTTACTCAAATTTAGGAATGCTATTTTTCTGAGTTTAGCATTTACTGTTTGAAAATTATATCATGTAAATGTTGGCCACGACTACGTCTGCGGTGATCCATTCGGAAGGTCCAATTTTGGGCGACTCTTTCAAGCATAGCGACTGGAGCGCACATTCGCTGAAAATAGCACGCAAATTTAATTCGTCAGCCTTCAATTCTTGTGCAAGTTGTATTTTGTACGCTTTAAGGACGAAATTCTTGCGAAAAATACGCTAAGTTATCGATTAAGACAGCCTCTTATTGAGAACAAAGACGAATTGATTCGCCACGGTCTTCTTTCTCACAGAACGTTGTTTTTCGTGATACAACAATCTGGAGACGCTGTTGTGGTGTGAGTCTTTCCATGATGACTTGTTAAACGATATTGAACAAAAATGACAAAGTCAAACTGCTTTGTCATTGAATGAATCATGCGTGATCTATCAAAAAAACATATTGAAAACCTAACGATGAATCACCCGATATATTATATGAAGTTTTGCATGAGTTCAACCAGCCTTAATATGATTAGTTTAAACAAGTACATATGTTTTTTAGAGCATCAGATCTTAACGATAATAACTACAGTAGCCATATTCACACCATAGGTTCGGTTGGTGCCAGATTGGAATTATATGTACTTTGGAGCTGGTAGATGGCGCACACACAGCGCCATCAAAAATTTGAATGTATGTATCGGTTGATGATGTCGAACAATTTTATGTATAAATGTTAAAGTTAGAAAAATTTTTAATTAAGTAACTGTCGGTGGTGTCACTCGAGCACACGGAACGTCAGAAGGCAATCTTTTTATGTTGTATCTGATTTTTCCAAGGGTGGGAGTAGTGTCATCTGCTTAATATTGTTTCGTAAATTATTAATGGCCATAAAGGCCATAAGTGGTCCGATTTTACTAAAAATCAAAATGTTTGTATGTCAGCTTTATTTAACACTCCTAGATGTGATGGCCCCATACACCAAAAACAGTGTGATCATATATCACATCAATATTGACTGTAATAAGATGAGTCTTAAGTTCTATGCAAACAAATCGGAGGGAACACCCATGCACTTACTTGTATGGGAGCAGTATGAAAATAAGGTCCACTTTAACAATAGAAGTTCCTATGTGAAATAAACCATGATCTGGAAAATTTGATCCATATCCGTTGTACTAAGATCGAGGATAGGTTCCAGGGTTTCGAAAATACTGCTTAAAAAAAAAACAAACAAAGTAAACATTTAAAAAACAAAAATAATACAAAATTTTATTACGTAATACAAAAAAAAACAAAATCAATTAAAGCAAACTAAAATAATAAATTAATTTATACAAAAAAAATAAATAAATAAACAAAATAAAAATTAACCACTGTCAGATGAGTCCATAGTTGCTGCTGTCGTAATCGTCTTTCTTTCACAAAAAAATTGGTCCAATGTTTGCTGAGCAGTTTTTTTCAACGTAAAACAAATTTCTTGTAGTATTAATATTATTATATATATATTAATAGTATTAATATTGTAAATCGGAGGTACATTTGTATGGGGGCTATATCGAAACGTGGGCCCATGTGGTCAACCTTCTTATTAGCAGTTTCTAGTTCAAATATAACATAATGCTGAATCTTTTGCCATGAACTCATGATAGATTTGTTTTCTAGAGCGGCAATAGTGTAAACTGGGGCCCATTCGTATGGGGGATATACCAAAACATGGACATATATAACTTAATTTCAAAGTAGTTGTTTCTAGTTGAAATATTACATGACGTGCGAAATTTCATCAAGATCCAAAGTAAAATGTGCATTACATTTGTATGGGGAATATAACAGTTTCTAATTCGAATATAATATAATCCTTAAAATTTTATCAAGATTCAATGTAAAATGTGTATTCTAGAGCAGTGATAGTGTAAATGGAGGGATATTTGTACGGAGGCTCTATCTGAATCTGAGATGGTGGAGGGTATAGTTGATTCGACCAGGCCGAAATTTGCTCGGGCTCTACTGGTTGCTTTCAGCACCAACCACAACTCACATTTACGCATTTAGTAAATTTAATATTTACTCGTAACTTTATCACTATTTTTACGGACATTCTCCCGCACACACATACAGCACACGCCGCCATTCGCCACCCTTCGTAAATTATTTTAACCACAACATGGTCAGAATATAAAGCATCCTTAAATACCACCAAATAGTGTGTGAGTGTATTGTGCATGTGCGTGTAAGAGTATTTCATCTTTATGTGTTTATGTGTTATGTTGAAATGCATTCCGATTGGGCTAACTAATGGAGGAGCCCAAATCTAATTAAATTTATTCCTTGAGACGCCACGGACTGTGGTCCCTGCAAAAGTACTTTCATAAGTCCTCAAGCCTGTGTCATTTGTGGAGTGGGGAAACACATTACACAGTTGATATTGGTACGGGCGAATACTTCATATTCCATGACTAGGTGAAAGTGGGACGTGGAATTATCATTGCGTAGACTGCTCAAACATGTGCCGAACATGAAATGGAAACCGGCCAAATGTAATTGATTGATATTCGTTTTTCTCCTCCTCTAAGTTAGTTATCTTCTCTTCGCTAGAGTGGTCTTATCTGCGAGTCATGTTTTAGGCGTGATAATTTGTACTAATCACGCGTAAGCAGGATGGGGCATGTCCATTAGCCTTTCACGAGATTGGAACAGAGATGATAGAAGCCGTACTTTGCAACATTATCTTAAATTTTTCCGCGACACTGCCGTGACCACAGCGTGCAAAACCGGCACAGAACAGTTTCAGATATTTTTCATTCCCGGGAAAGCGGGAATGTATGAAGAATATGGTTTATAATGTCCACATTTAACAACGAAATAAGTTATTGTAATTTGTATGCTTTACTTTGATTATATAGGCAAATGACCTAATCAATAGAGTTTATTTTCAGCAAATTTCAAAAACACATAGACGGATGGACCAAACATAATGAATAAGAGATTTTAAATGAAATCTCGATTAGTTTCCAAAAAAGCGATTAACGCGAAAAGCAGAAAACAGATACATATATGAAACCAACCACAAAATATATATTTTATTAAAACACTATGCAAGAATCAAATCTATTTCTGCGGGCAATCCCGTAAAAATAGAAAAAACATGTAAAAACGGTGTTAAGATCGGCCGGACCACAGAGGCTGGCGATTTTCGTAGATGTGCAGTAATATTATAGGAAAATATATTTTTTTAATATAGCCAACGCTTATAAGGCATAGACTACGCTTATAAGGCAACGCTACCAATACCTATACACTATATATAGAAATAATACAGTCAATTCAAAAAAATATTCTTATATTTATATTTTCGAAAAAGCTTAAATACCATAAATATTGGTAGATAGTGGGTGCTACAGTTGGTTGTATTTCCATTGTATTTTAATTCCAAAACTACAAATTTTTATAATCCATTATCTCACGTACATAGTGCAAGATAACTTTACTTCATGATTAACCCATTTTTGCCGTAAAAGTAAAAAGTACGAATTTGGAAAAATCTTTTTATTTTACGTGTCTATGTAGTGAGAGGAATGTATACACCGAATTCCATGATTCTAGCAGCGGTCATTTGGTTGGTAACATTTGTATCCCCTTTTTTCTATTTTACCCCCTCAAGAGTACGACTTTCTAAAATCTCTTTATTTTACGTGTCTACGCAATTAGAGGCATGTACACACCGAATTACATCATTCTAGCTGTTGCCGTTTAGTTAGTACTATTTTTATACCTCTGTACCCATTGTATCCCTTGAAAGTACGAATTTCGAAAAATCAGTTTATTTTACGTATCTACGCAGTAAGACGAATGTATACCCGGAATTTCATTTTTCTAGATGCAGTCGTGTGGTTGGTACCATTTTTATCCCTCTATTCCCATTTACCCCCTAAAAGTAGGAATTTTGAAAAAATACTTTTATATAACATCGATTTTCGTGTTTCTAGCATTTTTATCTCTTTTTGTCCCATTTCGCCCCCTACGAATAAAAATCAGTTTATGGTGCACGTTTTTGTTATAGGGAGAATGTGCATACCCAATATCAAGTAAGTACAAGCAGACATATTGAAAATATATGCTTAAATACTCTAAAATATTAGGAGTTATTATGGGTATTTTTAATCCTTGTGAGGGAAAATTTTTTCCCTCTGGACCGATTGCGCCCAGTTACAATCCCAGCCGATCTACGACTATAAGACGCATTTATGGAAAATTTGGACGTCCTAGCTCCTTTCGTTTAGATGTTAGCGTGCTTTCAACAGACGGACGGACGGAGGGACATGGCTAGATCGTCTTAGAATCAGAGATACAAGCCGACCGATTTTAAGCCGACAAGCCGCCGCCGCCGCATGTTTCTGCACGAGCCGCGCCGCCGTCGATTTCATCGGCTCAAATCGACTCAACCACGCCGCCGATTTTATCGACTCATATCGACTTCAACCACGCCGCCGTGATTTGACGGAGTTTTAACTCAGTCAAATCTTACTACCAAAATAGACAACCCGCTTAAAATTACAATAGGAAAATATAAATGTCAACTTAGACAACCTACTGCTGTGAAATATATTGATCTATCTTTCATTTATATAAGTCAATTCCAGTACGTGTGGCCATGTGTTCCTATAAATAACAATATCTATAGTGCTTCTTTAGTGTGTCAAAGTAGGTAGAGTATTATCATTCTTTGGAAGGATTATGATATTCAAGAACGTCTGGTCAAATATGCCTGACATGAAAAGCTGTAATTGCAAAAATATTTATATATTTATCCATATTATACATTTTGGGAATGGATTTCTTCTCCAAAAAAATAATTGTATGAGTTAACAATTAGGGTATCCAACCGATTAAATTTTATTCGATTAATCGAATAATTTTTGAATAACGAATAATTCGAATAAATTGTCCCAAATAATCGAAATCATTTTGTGGAAGCTTGTAAAACAGTTTCTTTTATCATTGTAACACAAGAAGACGTTACATTTTTCGCAAATAGTGTAAGAACGAAAAGAACAATTATTTTGACAAAGTTGCCTGTTTTGCATCCACTTGGGAAAATGTCCAATACCATCAACTCGTACAGAATGCAACGGAAAATCTTGACGCTTTCTCTTTTTGGTGCCGGTAGGAGTACCATCTCTGCTTATTGTCGGGTTTGTTTGTTTGAATATGTGGCCAGTGGCCGCCCTCTTCTTTTTACTTTTCCAGCCTTGCAAAGGTGCTCAGCTATTGCAAGCTTGAAATCAAACAACGGCATGTATTCCTCTGACTTCCGACGCCATAGAATCCAGGAGTTGACAATGCACATGTCAATCATATGGAAAAAAATCTTTTTATACCATTTTTTAGTACGCAACTGAATTCTATAAAGGCCGAGTAATGAATCAAGTAAATCGACGCCACCCATATAATTATTATAGACATCAACAGCTTTTGGCGACCCGATTTGAATATGCCTTTTCTCCTTTTTGCTAAAACGAGTTTTTGTGGAAACAGGGTTGCTTCCAACATAAGTTTTTTCATAAGTTTTTTCATGAGATGCACTGCAAGTTTAGGGCTGTTAAACCAATTATCGAAAAATATTTTATAGTTTTGCCCTTTGGGTACAGTGGCCGTTAGTCGCGTAACAACGTTTCCGCTGACTCCCAGATTAGGTGCTCCCTCTGGATATGTATCACTTTGGGCCCCAGCAAATATATCGAAATCGTAACTGAATCCTGACACTCCACTCAAAACAAAATTTTTTAAGCCCCATTTGTGAGGTTTAGCCGGATTGTATTGTTTCAGATGATGCCGGCACTTCGTGGGAATAATTTACTCGTCAACCACCAAATGTTCTTCTTTTGGTACGATCAATAATTGTTCACGGATTTTGCTAAGCAGCGGCCGAATCTTGAATAGCTTGTCGAATCCAGTCTCCTCTGGTGATCTCATATTTTGATTATCGTTGAAATGTAAAAAACGTTTGATGGTTTCCCATCTGTTGCATGTCATGATGTCACGTACAAATTCTTGGCCAATAGATGTATTCCAATAATGTCTTGATGATGGTAGTTTCGCCAAGGACATGTATATGACTATTCCTGAAAAAACATTTTATTAGACAATTTTCACTAGCATGTTTCAGATATAAATTATTTCACCTTATTGATATCAAATTGCAGTGCAACTAAGTTCGACTGTTCAACTATGTGGTTTATCAAATCGTTGTTGAAAAAAAAATTAAAGGATTCTGCTGGAGTCTCCAGTTCCTCCATAAAGATCGGTAGATTCGCGTTTCCTTCAAATGGGAAGTTTTGACTCGAATACGGGGGCAAGTGACGTTCTCTCCAAATTGGCGCTCTTGACTTTTTAGCTTGTGCATTCAAATCACTGCAAAATTAACTTTCGATAGTACACCTGAAACTCTTGCACAAAACTAACGGAAACAAAAGCCAAAATAGAACTTTTAAACAACCACGCATATAAAATCAGCACAAAAGAGTACAAGGAGAATGACAACTATGTTTTTAACTCTATTATTTACCGTTTCGATAACAACAAAATGCATTGAAAATAAAAATCCATATATGGCGTTGTATGCGGTAGAGGGTTAAGATTTTTGTCAACTTCTAATGAATTTCGAATTTGATGTTACAATTTTTAAATAAAATCAGATACATAATAAACGTTCAATATAAAGGGTGATTTTTTAAGAGCTTGATAACTTTTTAAAAAAAAAACGCATAAAATTTGCAAAATCTCATCGGTTCTTTATTTGAAACGTTAGATTGGTCCATGACATTTACTTTTTGAAGATAATTTCATTTAAATGTTGACCGCGGCTGCGTCTTAGGTGGTCCATCCGCTTAGTCCAATTTTGGCATTTCCACGTTTTTGAGTAACAGAGACCCAATTGGTGCGAACGGCGACGAATCGAAAATTGGTGGTCATCATTAACACTGGCCGATACAGCTGCGATATTTTCTTCAGTTCGCACTCTACGTAAGCGTGTTGGTGGTTTAATGTCCAACAATGTAAATTTGGTGCGAAATTTAGTCACAATAGCCCGAATAGCCGCTTCAGTGGGTCGATTAAACTGACCATAAAATGGAAGCGCGCAATGAACTTTCTTAACAGAGCACGCATTTTGATAATAAAATTCAATAATTTGCAAGCGTTGTTCGTTTGTAAGACGATTCATGATGAAATGTCAAAGCATACTGAGCATCTTTCTCTTTGACACCATGTCTGAAATCCCACGTGATCTGTCAAATACTAATGCATGAAAATCCTAACCTCAAAAAAATCACTCTTTACTTGAACTACCCGTAAACTGCCGTGTCTTGTCTATATAACTCTAATTAATTATATTTTACTTAAGTGGACAATTGTTCGATTAATCGGTTAATAGAATAACTCTCGACTTCATTATTCGATTAATTGGAAATTTTTTGTTTTCAAATAAACGAAAAATCGAATAACATAAAAGTCAGAATAATTGGATACCCTAATAACAATATTAAATTATTTGAACATTGGCTTATATTAACGAATATTGAACTACTTGCCAAAAAATAAAAGTAAATTGTTCCTTCCAAATAGGGGTATTCGAATGACAGAACGAGCCGGCAAATCAGCCGAAAGCCGCCGCCGCCGACCCATTTTTAACAGCGCCGCCGCCGCCGATAATTATGGTTCGGCTTGTAACTCTGCTTAGAATTTTATGACAATCAAGAATATATATATACTTTATAGGGTCTCAGGTCGATATTTGAAGGTGTTACAAACGGAATGACAAAGTTAGTATACCCCCATCCTGGAGGTGGAGGGTATAAAAATTATGAATAATATTTTGTTTTAACGAAAAAAACATTGTCTACATGTAAAAAGTGGATAGATGATGTAGATGTAATGGCCCTCATTGAAGAAGCAAGCGAATTATGATTTTTATAATTTTTGGAAAAATTTTTCGAAAACACCTTTGACATACCAACACCAGAACTAAATCTGACGACTTCGATTTGCTTTATTTTCATTTTTTTATTATTTAATAACGGGAGAGTGAAGTAGTGTCATAAAGAAGCGTTTTGAATAGTCCACACCGCTCAAAAATATCTATTATATCCAACCAGAACTATTGACATATTTGATTAGATCTCTAATAACCATTTCTGCTTCAATGTCGTGTAGTAATTGCTTTCCAAGGGAACTAGCCGAGATCAGTCGCATAAGAAGTGCTCGACTGTTTGTGCTTCCTCTTCGTTTTTGTTCCAATTGGCCAAGGATTTAAATTTTACCTACTTTACTTAGTCGGATAATTTATGTGAAAGCTACTTCGTGGTACATGGATCCATTTATAAAACAGTTTTAAAAAACATAATCAAATATCGATTCATAGTAGAAGAAAGTTCTAAAGAATTTAAATTTACCTAGTATAGGGACAATTATGTGGGGGTACTAGAAGCATTAATATTTTGTAGGTTGAAAGTGGTTATAAATACATCAAATTTAAATCCAATGGAAGTTGAAGCTGAATGCAATGTCTATAAAAACATTGCCGAATAACAAATTTCAGAGTATTTGGATCATCCGCATATAAGTTATAACAGCTTTAATTTTACGTAGGTTAGAGTGATTTGTGTGGGAGGTACTAGAAGGGGAGTGGCAAACACTGCTATATAAAATCTTTTTCAAATACCAAAATATAGGTAATTTTGAATATTCGTTTGGTTTTAATTTAACATAGGAATATGGTCAATTTGTGTGGGAGGTATCAGAAGGGGCGTGACAATTTCGCCCATCTTCGAACTTAACTAAGTTAGGGAACAATATTACCATGCGCAAAGTATTAACTGATTCCTCCGTCGTGCAACGGATTTGGTCCAAACATACTTAGGGTCTAAAGTCACTCCTTTGATGCATTACACTTTTTTCTGTCCCAAATGATATATAGGGGGTATATACTCTGTAGAGTGAGGGCATAATAAAATTAATATATATAATAAAAATGAAATGATGTTCGTTGGTAATCGCAACACTTAAGAACGGCTGAACCGATTTGGCTGATTTTGGTTACAAACTGTTCGTAGTAGCCCGAAGTAGGTTTTAAGACGAAAAAACATTTGGATAGTTGCCCGGAATAGTGGACAATCTGAGAAAAGCTAGAAGTACATTTTTCTATAGGAATGAATTTCTTTTTTGGAATGAACTCAATATTATAAGTCTCGATTCAAGACATGGTTATGCGAAATTTTATTCTGTTATGTGCGTTATGATTCGCGAAGTATAAGTTCTAATGAAGGGTCCGCTGTTGAATCGCCAACAAAAATATACTTACGGCAGAGTCATCATCTTATGAACCATTGAACTATAGCGATTTTCTCCTTGGACGCTCCCGGTGTAAATAATTTTCGATCGTATGTATTAAGTTTGGCAAAAATTCACTCGCAAAATTAAATTACTTTTTGCTTTATCAGGAATTGCAATTGCATAGTTATAACGCTGCCGAAAAACGCTCAGGAGCGTTCACTGTGCAAATTAACTAAAGTGCAATGCACAACCTTTCAAAGATCAGAGATGACCAAAGTTTTCATCGGTTCGGAGATGTGTAAAGTACTATCGCGAACAATAAGCGTTGGAATCAAAATCGGTTCAATGATTACCTTGGAAATTTCGAACACATAGAATACATGTTACCAAACAGTTTTCAAAATCAAGTTTGGTTGTCTGAACGTGGTGTTGATAACTCAATAACCGAAGTTTTGAATTCGTTGCACTCGGATAATTTTTCAGCAACAATTCTTAAATGAAAGTAGTATGGTGATAGCAAGCACTCCAATGATTCTGACCGACATACCAGAATCACCGAGAATCAATTCTAACGAACGATCCACTGTTAAATCTGTGCGACGGCAAAGGTTCTGAAGCAATGAAAATTGGTCGTTTGGAATGAAATATTTTGAGACATTAGACTGAACGATACAAGATCCATGAATCAATCAAATCCGGATTCAAGGATTCTTTTGATGATTTTTATCAACCAGTGATTCCACGATCGGCTCCTGTCGTTAAACTTTCTTGAAGTCGTACTATTTACGGCAACATGACACGGCATTCTAATTGTGTTCGAGTTTCATTCCGCCTGATCTGAACAATTATTTTAAACACAATTTATGGAAATTGTCAATGAAAAACTCGCTGTTTACAATTCAACTTTCTGCATGAAAAACCATACTCATTCGTAAGATGATAAAATCCAGTTTGGTGAATGTACACACATTTGCAGCATTAGATTTCGGAAATAATTAATCTCTCATATAAGTTTTGAAATGCATTTGAAATAGGGTTTCCAACTTCACGCAACAATCGCAAATATACTCATTAAAAAATGGGCAGGAAGGTATCTGCCGGGTCAGCTAGTAAAAATCCTTAGGACATTACATCAGAATTCGTCCAGAGGTCGTTACGATGCTTCGAATTTTCCTTCAGAATTTCCTCGAATTCTGTTCAAATGTCGGTTAGAAATCGGTACGATGTGGTGACAAAAACATCATAGAAAGAAACCGGGGAAACCGGTGTTTTTTATGTCGGTTAATGGGGTTTTAAATTACAAAACATTTGCTTTTCGTGGATATATTCTCACAATAGAAATACACTAGAAAATGTAAGAGTAATGATGTGTTTACTAGCTGTGAATATAAACTGAACTGACCTGTTAATACCGCAGGTTTAAGATTTTCAAAATATGGATTTGTGACGTTGAAAAAAACCAAGTAGGATAACAAATAGCTTCGTTTGGATTGCTAGTTTTTATTGGTTTATACCTAAAGGAATCACGTCTTATTGGATCCAACCTTCACGTCTAATAATATCGGAATCACGATATAAAACATATCACTCTGGCAGTAAAAAAAGAAGAGACTCGAGAGCATTGATGGAGGTAGAAAATGTACGTATTTAAAAATAATATTAACAGCGAATTTGTGAAGACCTCCTCTATATTTCCATCAAAAAATAATCTTCGAATATATGAATTTTAAAATAACATTTATAAGCATATATATCTCGTATTGAATTCCGATAGAATACTGTTAAGATTCTCTTGTGGTGTCCAAAAGAAAGATCAAAACAAATTTCATTTAAGTGAATTTTCATTTAAAATATTAAAATGAGTGAATAGTATTTGAATTCTTATGGTTTTGTGTTCAATAACCTCAAAAAAGTGTAAAAATAATATAAAATGTTCCATTTTAGCTTATATATAAAAAACCGAAACCCGTTTTTTATGCACAATATGCACACCATTCCAAACCTCCAATTAGCTGACCCAAACGTGGTTCCCTTGAGTATGTGTCCGGAATAAGTCCAAACCAAATGGATACTGGAATGCATCGTAAGTATATATGTGTGGCACATTGGAGTGCGGTTTCCTAATAGCCAAAGGCTTATGTTCCTGACAATGATAATGAAACAAAGCAGCTATTGGCCAACCGCAATAAAGCTTGATAAACCCCAAATAATCGTTAAAGTTATTTCATTTCTTGGCCATTGCAACTATGACCGCTGCTGCTGCTGCTCTTGGTGATAATGACCGTATTGTCGTCATTTTCGTAGCAGTGACACTCTTTACGACTGCTCACATATACGAGTGCATGGGCACATCCAGACAAAGGACATTGTCACTGAGGCCCAACTGGAGGTGGCGATAGAATTTTTATAGCGATTTCGGTACATTATATGTACGCTCGAATGTGGTCGGGAAGTAGTCGAAGGAAGTCATGTTTAACATGTGTTGTATATGAGTGTGTGGGTGAGTGTGTTGGCCAGTGAGAGTGAGTGAGTTTATTTATTGCACTGTGGACTGTGGTCGTTGTCCTGTGTGTAAGTGGTTGGCTGGCCGGCCGGCCGGTCATTCACTATCGCTTTATGGTCATTCACAATTGGGGTCGTATTTTATTATGAATTTATGATATCTAAGTCTCTGTGGCTCTTGCTTTTGCTTTTGCGAGTTTCTCTGTGTGTGTGCGTATGTGTTGTTCTATAGTTCATATCATAAATTCTATAGCATCGTTCCAATGTCATAGAATTTAATCTGGGAGGGAAGGAACAAGTAAATGCTGCACCAAGTAATAAAAAGGAGTAATAAGTTAATTACGACTGGGTCGAAGCTATGAGGTTTTTTAATTAATGACAGATTATTAGTATTGGGGAGGTAGTAGATTTTATTATACGGGCTTATTGTTAATGCTCTGCAAAAATTCCCCATTTCTCCTCGCTGTCGATGTACGACGGTGACGATATATTTAATAGGAGTGAGGAAATCCATAATTACAGTCTGTTCACAATGACATTTGGCCATTTTGAAATTTAGTTGATATCATTCGCATGATAAGTGTAATATCGGAGGCACAATAAACAGTAGATATACGTTAGGTATTATGTCTCTAGGGTGTTATGTCTTTGTGCATTTGTTTGTAGCACCCAAAAGGCTTAGAATCACCTTATGAGTCGATTTAGCAATGTCCGTCTGTCCATCTATTCTTGTAATGAAAGTACAGGTCGAAATTATTGTCCGATCTTAACAAAAATTGGCACATGTAAGCTTTAATTCAAGGACGAACTATATTTAATTCATATTTAACTATAAATCAGTTCAGATTTAGATATAGTCTCACACAAATGTCGCTCCGGATTTTACTTCCCCCCCCCCCTCAAGAAACCACATATTTTACCAGATATTCTTCAAATTTGACTCAAGATCTTATAATCCAGCTAGAAAGACCTCTGGTATAAGTGGATTCAGATTTATATATAGTCCCCTACAAATGACGCTACCGATATGACTTTTTTCGATCTAGAAACCACATATTTTACCTGATTTCCTGAAAGTGGGTAAGATCGGTTCATATTTAAATATAGCCCCATACAAATGTTGTTTGGCCACACTTTACATATTATATTTCCCCTATAAACACACATGGTGAAAGCCGGTCACATCGCTCCAGGTCAAACACGTACAATTTCAAATACTTTTAACTTTTATTTTGGCAGAACGCGTCATATTTTACCTTTAAACATACATTATGACACTCATAATTGTCCATGATTAGGATCCACACAAAAATCCTTCCAGATTTCACTCTTTTACCGAATTGAATTGCAATGGGGTAGAAAGTGGAGAGTATCATATAGTCGGCCCGTCCGACTTTAACCTTTCCTTACTTGTTATACCCTATACCACTTCGTGGACTAGGGTATTATAAGCTAGATTTCCACCAAATGTTTTTAACACCTAGCTAGACTCACCTCTAAGTATACGGATCGACTTAAAATAACCACCTGAATCGATTTAACGATGTCTGTCTGTCCTTTCGCACTCTACAGGTCGCAATTGTTGTCCGATTTTCACGAAATTTGGCAGAAGTTATTTTTTTGACAAGGATGATCGGTATTGAATTTGGAGGAAGTCGGTTCAGATTTAGATATAGCCTTCATACAAATCTCCCAATAATTTGCACTATTACTGCTCTAGAATACACACTATACTTGGGATCATGATAAAACTCTCAGGATCGTGCTATATTTGAACAAGAAACAGCCAAGGGGAAAGTGGACCACATGGGCCCATGTTTTGAAGAAGCCCCCATACAAATGTACCTCCGATTTTCAATATTGCTCCTCTAAAATGCACATTTTTTATCGGATCTTGATCAAATTTCTCACACAATATTACATTTTGACTAGAAGCTCCTATTTTGAAAGCCAGCTATAAAGGTCAATGTTTTGGTATAGCCCCTATACAAATGAGCCCCCAGTTTACACTATTATCGCTCTAGAACCCACATATATTATATGTGATCTTGATAAAATTTTACAGATCATATTATAATTCAATAAAGAATACAAATTGGGTCACTCTCTATTACAGCTATAGAACCCTCTATTGCATCATGCATTGGATCTCGATACAATTTTGCAGATCATGTTATATTTCAATAAAGAACATGTGCTTTTTAACGGTGAGCCCTTACAAATGGGCCCCATTTTTTTACACTCCACGAGAGTATTATGTCTTTGGCATTTGTTTGTAACACCCAAAAGGAAGTGAGATAGACCCATTGTTAATTATACCAATCGACTTAGAATCACTTTTTGAATCGATCCGTCTGTCTGTCCATCTATTGTTGTAATCAAAGTACAGGTCGCAATTGTTGTCAGAACCAACTGAAGCTTTGCGTAGCGTAGTTTTTTGCGATAAGGACGAACGCTATTTAATATGATGAAAATCGGTTCAAATTTAGATATAGCCCCCATACGAATTTCACTCCCGATTTGACTCTTTTCACTCTAGATACCACATATTTTAACAGATTGTCTTCAAATTTGGCAAACGTCTTATATTTAAACTGGGAACACCTATGGTGAAAATGGGTCAGATCGGTTCAGATTTATATATAGCTCGCACACAAATTTCACTTCCGATTTAACTTTTTCCGTCCCAGAAACTATGTATTTTCACTGAATTTCTTCAAATTGAGCATAACACGTTCTACTTGAACTGGAAGAACCTCTTGTGAAAGTGCGTCACTTCATTCCATGTTTGAGTATAGCCCCGATACAAATATTCTTCTCGATTTGACAAATTGGGTCAGGTCATATTAGCCTATGATTAGGATACGTTTTCACTTTTTTATACCCTACACCACTACGTGGTCTAGGGTATTATAAGTTAGTTTCGCGCCAAATGTTTGTAACACCAAGAAATAATCGAGCTAGACCCACCTTTAAGTATACCGATCGGCTTAGAATCACCAGCTGAGTCGATTTAACGATGTCTGTCTGTCCGTCTGTCCGTCCGTCCGTCCGTCCGTCCGTCCGTCCGTCCGTCCGTCTGCTGTCCATCTAAGCTTGTTCGCACTCTACAGGTCGCAATTGTTGTCCGATTGTCATGAAACTTAGCTGAAGTTATTTTTTCTGGCCAAGGACCATTGGTATTGAATTTGGAGGAAATCGGTTCAGATTTAGATATAGCCCCCATACAAATGTCGCTCCCGATTTGACATTTTCCACTTTAGAAACCACATATTGTACCCGATTTTCTTTACATTTGGTACAACATCTTATAATCCAACTAGAAACATCTATGCTGAAATTGGATAAGATCGGTTCAGATTTAGATATAGCCCCCATACAAATGTCGCTCCCTTTTTCACTTTCTCCGCTCTAGAAACCACATATTGTACCCGATTTTCTTTAAATTTGGCAGAACATCTTATAATCCAACTAGAAACACGTATGCAAAAATTGGGTAAGATCGGTTCAGATTTAGATATAGTCCCCATACATATGTCGCTCCCGATTTGACATTTTCCGCTCTAGAAACGACATATTGTACCCGATTTGCTTTAAATTTCGCAGAACATCTTATAATCGAACTAGAAACACGTATGCAAAAATTGGGTAAGATCGGTTCAGATTTAGATATAGCCCCCATACATATGTCGCTCCCGATTTAACATTTTCCGCTCTAGAAACGACATATTGTACCCGATTTTCTTTAAATTTTGCAGAACATCTTATAATCGAACTAGAAACACGTATGCAAAAATTGGGTAAGATCGGTTCAGATTTAGATATAGCTCCCATACATATGTCGCTCCAGATTTAACATTTTCCGCTCTAGAAACGACATATTATACCCGATTTTCTTTAAATTTTGCAGAACATCTTATAATCGAACTAGAAACACGTATGCAAAAATTGGGTAAGATCGGTTCAGATTTAGATATAGCCCCCATACATATGTCGCTCCCGATTTGACATTTTCCGCTATAGAAACGACATATTGTACCCGATTTTCTTTAAATTTTGCAGAACATCTTATAATCGAACTAGAAACACGTATGCAAAAATTGGGTAAGATCGGTTCAGATTTAGATATAGCCCCCATACATATGTCGCTCCCGATTTAACATTTTCCGCTCTAGAAACGACATATTGTACCCGATTTTCTTTAAATTTTGCAGAACATCTTATAATCGAACTAGAAACACGTATGCAAAAATTGGGTAAGATCGGTTCAGATTTAGATATAGCCCCCATACAAATGTCGCTCCCGATTTGACATTTTCCGCTCTAAATTCCACATATTGTACCCGATTTTCTTTAAATTTTGCAGAACATCTTATAATTGAACTAGAAACACGTATGCAAAAATTGGGTAAGATCGGTTCAGATTAAGATATAGCCCCCATACATATGTCGCTCCCGATTTAACATTTTCCGCTCTAGAAACGACATATTGTACCCGAATTTCTTTAAATTTTGCAGAACATCTTATAATCCAACTAGAAACACGTATGCAAAAATTGGGTAAGATTGGTTCAGATTTAGATATAGCCCCCATACATATGTCGCTCCGGAATATTTAACCGATTTTGGCCAAACTTTACATATTATATTTCACCAATAAACGTTCCAGGTTTCAATATACCCCCATTCAAATGTCCTTTCCGATTTAACATTTTTTGTCAAACACATACATTTACTGGATGCAAAAATCCTTCCCGATTTCAATTTTTTACCGAATTGAATTGTAATGTGATAGAAAGTCCGTCCGTCTTTAGCCTTTCCTTACTTGTTTGAGAGATGCACATATGTCCATACTTTGGTATAACCCAAATGGGGCACCATTCTGATTTATTACAGCTCTAGAAACTACATCTTATCACATCTTCATCAAATTTTGCAGATCATGATATTTTTCAACTAGGAATACCTACCGTGAATGAGAAATATACAGGCCCATGTTTTGGACCAGGCCCAAAATGTTGTTATCGGCCCCCTTTTAAAATGTCGGTCCGATTCATCCTTTCACTACTGTATAATTTGTATTTGTCTGTACAATATACGTTAAATATGACTAAAGATGAATTTATAGTAACTGTATAATTTTTATGAACTACATAAAATTGCTTCCATGAAATACGTGGGTTTAGTAATCAAAGCGAGATACATACGAGGGAGTGGTGTAGGGTATTATATAGTCGGCCCCGCCCGACTTTAGCCTTTCCTTACTTGTTACCTAATTGAATTGTATTCGTATAGAAAGTGGAGTGTATCATATAGTCGGCCCCGCCCGACTTTAGTCTTTCCTTACTCGTTATTATTATCCTCTTGGACCTACATTTTACATCGAAAGTTTTTCAAATTTTGCAGATTAAATTATATTTCAACTAAGAATACATACTATGAAAGTCAAGTATATGTGTCCATACTTTTTTATAACCCAAAAATTCTACTCTTTTACTGCTCTAGAACCTACATCTTACATCGGATATTGATTTTGATCATGATATAATTCAACTAGAAATACCTACGGTGAATGAGAACTATATAGGTCCATGTTTTGGCATATGCCCCAAGTGTTGTAATATTCCCTCTTCAAATGTCCGTTCGATTCATCCTATTACCGCTGTATAATCTGCATTTGTCATAGGATCTTGATCAATTTTCCCAGATCATGTTATATATACTTTATTCGGAATATGTGCCGGAAAACTGGACCAATTACCACATTATTTACCATTTTCGTTAAATATTACTAAATATGAATTTATAGTAAACTAGCAGTACCCGCTGCTGCTTCGAAAAAGCCTGGTATTTGTTATTAGTTTTATCCGTCTCTGTTTTAGGATAGTATTTATTTGATTTTTTTTCTAAAATAGTAAATTGGAAACATAGCACTCATAAACACTCAAAGGAATGTGCTTGTCGATGTGCACTGTTTTAGCTGAACTCCCTTCGTATATATATTTTTTTTATCATTTTCTACCCAGTTTTAAACAAAAAATTACAACCGCAGAACCTTTTATTCGAAAAATAATACATTTTGATGGCGCTTCTACATGGTCAGAGGAATTTACATAATAAATTTCATGATTCTAGCTGTAATCCTAATGTTGGTACCATTTTTATCGTTTTTGGTCCGGTTCTCCCCTTAAAAGTACAAATTTCGAAAAATCCATTTATGTTACAAGTCTACGTTGTCAGAGGAATTTACGCACCAAATTTCACGACTATAGCAGCAATATTTTAGTTGGTACTATTTTTATCCATTTTTGTCCCGCTCACATCTTATAGGTATAAATTTCGAAAAAATCCATTAGGATTTGCACACCAAAACACACCAAATTTCACGACTATAGCTGCAATACTTAAATTAGTACCATTATTATTCCTTTTTGTCCCTCGTAACCCTTAAAAGTAAAAATTTTGAAAAATCCAATTTTAATGCGCTTCTACATGGTCAGAGAGATTAACATACCAAATTTCACGATTCTTGCTATAATAATTTAGTTGGTACTATTTTTATCCCTTTTGTCCCGCTCACCTCTTATAAGTACAAATTTCGAAAAATCCAATTTTACTGCGCTCCTTGTCCAGAAGAACTTACACATCAAACTTCAAGATTCTAGCTGCAATTCTTTATATAGTACCATTTTTATCTCTTTTTATTCTGCGCAACCCTTAAAAGTACAAAATGCATTTATATTCCGCTTCTATGTGATGAGATGAATTTACATATCAAATTTCACGACTATAGCTGCAATATTTTAGTTGGTACCATGTTTATCCCTTTTTGTCCCGCTAACCTCTTATAACTATAAATTTCGAAAAATCCTATTTTAATGCGCTTCTACATAGTCAGAAGAACTTACACATCAAATTTGAAGATTCTAGCTGCAATACTTTAGTTGGTACCATTTTTGTCCCGCTCACTTCTTATAAGTTCAAATTTCTAAAAATCCAATTTTACTGTGCTTCTACATGGTCAGAAGAACTTACATATCAAATTTCAAGATTCCAGCTGCAATACTTTAGTTGGTACTATTTTTCCCCCTTTTTGTCGCGCTAACCTCTTATAACTACATATACATTTCAAAAAATCCAATTTTAATGCTCTTCTACATGGTCAGAAGAACTTACACATCAAATTTGAAGATTCTAGCTGCAATACTTTAGTTGGTACCATTTTTATCCCTTTTTGTCCCTCGCAACCCTTAAAAGTACAAAATGCATTTATATTGTGCTTCTATGTGGTGAGAGGAATTTACATACTAAATTTCACGACTATAGCTGCAATACTTTTGTTGGTACCATTTTTATCCCTTTTTGTTCCGCTAGCCTCTTATAACTATAAATTTCGAAAAATTTCGCTTCTACATGGTCAGAAGAACTTACACATCAAACTTCAAGATTGAAAGTGGTGTGAAGTGGTGTAGGGTATTATATAGTCGCTCCGGACCGACTTTAGCCTTTCCTTACTTGTTTTTATTAGCTTAATTGCAGTTGAATTATCTATATCTATATATATAAAAGAGTTGCGTTACTGACTGACTGACTGACTTATCATTGACCAGCCCACAGACCAAACGGCTGAATCCAGGCTCATGAAATTTTCAGGGTAGTTCCCAAATATGGCATAGACGTATACTAAGAAAGGGTTTTACGAAATACGTACTTTTAGGGGGTAAAATGGGACAAAAAGGGATAAACATCGAACCTTCGTCCTGACTAAACGGCAGTAGCTAGAAACATGAAATTCGGTGTGTTCCTTGCACTGACCATGCAGAAGAGCTACAAAGAAGCATTTTTCGAAATTTGTGCTTTTAAGAGAGGAAAGAGACAAAAAGGGATAAAAATGTTACCAATTTAATAATTGCAGCTAGAATCGTGAAAATCGGTATTTACATTCCTCTGACAACGATGCAAAATGTCTTCTGACATATCATGGATTTGATGGAAAACATGTGGCAATAATGATCGCAAATAATATGCATATTTTACTTGGGAATGCAGAAACACTTGCTTCAGCGACTGTCGTATCCCAATGCGTATTGTTTTCAATCAAATTGAGCTCCTGACACAAGGCTCAAAATGTTGGCAACACTACACCATGGATATTTCGATGAAATGAAAATGATGAAATAACACAATACTTTGGAAAAACAGCCGTAATTTTTTCTTTCATGATATGATATCAATATCGTTTAAATCTGATTACGCGGTCCAATGTTATGATATCGATAAGGAAGCCATCTCTTCGAAAAAACCCTCGATAACCAAATTTGGACCACTGTAAAACTTAAACCACGCACTACTTTTAGCTACAGTAAACGGTGTATTACCCGCAACCACTACTAGAATGTATGTGTCAAATTTCATCAAAATGATGGTCGAAATCCATGTTGGGTCGAAATTTTATATATAGATATAGATATATATCTATATATAAAATATATAGATTTTGCCAATTGTGAAATGTTTTGATCATATTATTTTGCTTATATATAAACTGTTTTGTTTCTTTATTCTTTTCACAGCGTGCTTTTTATTGATTGTTCTTCACTGCTTCTTTCATTTGTAATAGTTTTGTTTTTATGCCTTTGCTTTGTGTGTATTGACTACTTTTTCTGTTCAAGATTAAACACAATCGTCGCAATTTTCGACATGATGTGATTAAAATTCAACAATGCTTGTGTACTATTCAACAAATGACATGGAAATGAAGAAATTATGTTTAATTTTCACAATAAACATTTAAAATTACAAAACTAGGGTATATGTACAAGTAAATGAATGTAATATTAAACAATAATGTATAAATCACTTTTAAATTTACACATACACAGATTCTTCTGCTATCCGATATGTTCCTAAGGAAGATTTACACACAACTAATCACAATTTCCTGGACAGAATGTGCTTCTTATGTAGAACCCAATTTTTATGGTACCCTTATTGACTCTTCAATTTGCTCTGCTGTTGATTCATTAATCTAGCTGCTTCATTTTTATCAACACCGCACAGTGCTTCCAAATCGATTTCTTTCTCAAAAAGGCGACAACATTCTCCGCTTTTAAATTGTTCTTTTCTTCCAGCAGGTGTCAATTAATTTTATATGTCGTGAAAAGGACATATGTTTAAGGTGCGTTTAATGAATCATTTTGGTCAACGGTAGATCAGGTAGATCCTCTCAAATATTGCGAATTTCTCAAATCGCTAAGCACCGATTAGAAAAATGTTTTGTTTTTTTAACCCGATATGTTGATTTCTTACTATCTTTAGTAAACAATTTATAATTTTGGAACATATTCTCCCTACTTAGGGAATATGGGTACATTATTGCAAAAACTTGTCAGCATTTTGGAATATTTTTTTCTGTATAATTCCAAATTTTCGTTATGATTTCACAATATTGGAAGATGTCTTTTTAATAAAGTTATTTTTTGATGATATTTTTTTTATAATTTAGTTCAGGGAATGAGTAGGGTGACAGAGACTATTAAAGCTACTTTTTCAGCGGTAGACCACAGCCCAAGACATTTAATTTTAGAACCGAATAATCGGATTTTCGTCTTACTATGACGTCCTCTTGCGCGAAAATTTCGTTGCGAATTTTCCTAAACGAGATATTTTCTACAGCCTCTTGAATAATTTACAATCACATAGTACATCTTTTGTTCGCAAAAATGCATATTTTTGACGGAGAACGTGTGATGTTCATATATGATCTTAGATTTACCCCTTAATGGAATGCTTTGTTGAATAAAAGTACTCAGATTTTTTAGTTTAGTATTTTTTATTAATTTAGATCTTAGTTAGTTCTTAGAATTAGTTATTTAATAATTTAGATAAACTTGGTTTAAAAATATGCATATTATTTGGAGTTAAACGTCTTAAATCTCTGCAGTACTATGTATGTATATGTATATGTGTGTGTATGTTATGCTTAAAATGTTATCAGTTGTTCTCGTCCTTAATCGTAGTCCTAATACAATTTATATAAAATAAATACGAGACTATAAAGGATACAAAAATATCTTAGACATACCTAAATCTACTAAATCGTAACTATTGCTATAATTAAAAGTTATTGCTTTGCTTGTGAATATGTATCTATGGTTGGATGTATGTGTTCGTGTGTGGGTGTACCTTACGCTATTCATATGTATATGCGGATGAAAGTTATTATCATTGTATACAGAATACATTAAAACATTTTAAAATAGATGTTTGTAGATAGGTAAGTAAGTATGTGTGTATGTATTTACTTATTTGAAGATTGTACTTTTTGCTTTGTATTTACTCTTGCATAGATCCTTAGACAATCGTGTGTGATAGGTGGTGTGTATTTACATGAGTATATAACTTTAAATAATACATAGGTTATCTCGTTATTCCTTAATAACAAATAATTGCTTAGAAACTCTACGTTTGTCAGCAGGCCAGTTCAACACGTAGGAAGTATTTACGTTTTGCTTTCCTAAATAAATATTTCATAAATAAATTTTGGTATTTAATTAATGTATTTATATATATACTATGTGTGTGTATGTATAGTTGTATATATTCCGTTGAATTTCGATTGAAACATAATTCATTCTTTAATATCAGTTGTTTGATTAAATTATAGGGAGAATTGTGCAAGGAAGAGGCAGACAGTAGTTAAAAACTCCCTGTACATTGGCTAAAGAAAAGTAAAGTCACGTTCGGTTGCATGTAGCTCCGTTTAACGAAAAAAGACCAGACCGACAAGAGTTTCAAATTTGCAACTGCTGGCTAGCTCTAACAGAAAAATATAAAAAGGGGATAAGTCGAAATTTATATGCTCTTGTGGAAACTGTTTCTTTGAGATATGCCTCTTGGGCCGAAAGAAAAATCTCGTGCGGATGAATCGTAGGAAGGAGTATTTTAACCCAGAAAGAAATGAAAACAAGCGGAGTTAGAAATTTGGAAGACAACCTTCTTTTATTCAGGAGAGAATAATTGGAATATGAAATAACGATCTTACCGATGGTGTGGAAAGTAGGAAAGTAGGAAAGCGGAGAGAGTAGATATGACAGGAGCCATCTGTAAAACAATATCGAAGTAAAACATAACGAAGAGCATTCTCATTTGCAGTAAAATAGAGCTTCCTAAGGTTGAATAATGGACAATTTAATAAGGAATTTTAGGAATCAGGTGATTTTGTACTAGTTAACGCATTTTTGGCGTTAATAGACATTTCTCATACCAAAAGGAGGTTTGCGATAGTTTTTGCATGGATGACGGTACGAAGTTGTTTTGGACAAGATGATGCAAATATTGAAGTACTTTTTGGGTATGGCTCAGCCATTTTTTATAAAAGTCTTATCCAAAAATTCCAATAACTGAAACAATTATAAGTGAGCATAACTTTACAAACGCTCATTGAACATTAACTAATAACCCAAGCTTTCATTACAGTCCGAAAGAGGGATAGTCCATTCTGGGATTAACCCCCAATTTAAATTAATTACTTTTTGTCAATACAACCGAAATTCTTTATGATGATTTAATAAATATCACGCCATACTACCTACAAATAAAGAATACTTCTGCCGTGCCAACGCTCATTTGTCTTCATTAATTTCGTTTGTTTTATTTCGGTATTTAATCAATATTTAATTTGAACTGGGATATTGCCCTGGCTCAAGACCAACAAGATTACAGACTTCTACAAATGGGATCATAATTTTTACTTTTTATCGTAGGTATTGTTTTCTTCGAATGTTAGCTATAAAAAATAAATTAAATATGTTTTCAATTTTTATGGACTTTTCCAAACAATAATTCTTTCAATAACACTATGCAAAAAGATACAATTCTAAGTTCGAGAACTAAAAAAATACTTTTTGTTCTCATTTTTATGGATACTTTTTTATCAACATTTCAATTTTCTTCAAAGGTATTTTTAATATATTTACGCACATTTTGAAAATAGAGGTCCGATCACATCCGATTATATGTTAAATTAAAGGTGCAATAATAGTATAATGGCTACAAATGCTGTGAATTTCACATTCGCATAGAAATAGTGGTTTACTGGTCTCCAAAAAATTTAGAAAAAAATTATTTTTTTTGAAAAAATATTTTAAATAAAAAAATCTTTAAATACCAAGCAAAAGCTCCTGATCCGTTTTCAGAAGCTTAGTAAGGGAGAGATGCAGTATCCCCCGCTTACTAATCTACAGATTATGCTCTGATTTTTGTGGAAGATGTCTCGAATTAGATGCAATAACGGCAAAATGCCTCGGCCAGGATTTGAACATGGAACTCTTTTCAATATAGTCGCGTGTTGTTTGCAATGCACCACAGCGATGCGATATATTCGACATTTGCTTGTTAGAAGCATTTTGCTTCTTTTATTGCATCCGAAGCATGGAGAGATTCAGTTCCTGCGAATTTTCGGTCTCTCCATGACTCTATTGCATACGAGTCATGCAAAGTTTCTGCAATGATTACTTTATTGCTCCCTCAGTAACTCTACAATGATTGAGTGTAGATGTTATGCATTTTTAAGCATGACTCTTCGACATAATTTTTGTTTCATAGTGTGGTTATTCATATCTACCTTTCGGTTTCACAAGATATGATCGATATGGACTAAATGCAGCTAAAAGTAAATAATTTAAATAAATGTATAGAACTACCATGCCAGCAGTTGCGCTATTGTCATACGTCGAAACACGGTCTATCAAGAGCGTGTGCGTAGTTTGAAAAAAAAAAAACCTCAACAAAATTGCTACATTTGAAATAAATGAATTTTGAATGCAAATCAAAACGCTCAAAATCATATCGACTTCTTCCGCACCTGTTACAAACAAAGGGACAAACCCAACATACCACAATCGCTTGATGTAGGTTATTGAAAAATATGTCCAACGGCTATCATTAAATGATGCCAATACAGATTATTTTATTGAAAGCATATTGACCACTTAAAGATAGCAGCTATGCCAAACTAGTGGTCTGGCCTTCCGCACAATTCTGGTGGAAATCAAAGCAAATCAAAGCCAAAAACAAAAACGAAAATAAATATCGAACTGCTAAAAGGAAGCCTTAATTAATATGTTGCGGCTTCTAACTGCATAAATTATAGTGGCGTTGGTAGTGGCATTGGCAGTGGCAATATTGTTGCGGCAGACGTGGATGATGCTGATGCTGGCAACAACTGTGGCAATGGTTGCGTAGACCAGTTTTGAATGTGCGTCGTCGATGCGCACGCATTTGCTTGTAAATCACGAAATGATGCAGTTCTTGTCTTTATCGTTGGCATCGGACGGTTTGCGTTTGCGATCGTATGCCAAGGCGTCATTTGGCACATAACTAACGCGCACGCCGCCATAGTGACGTCGTTGTGGTAGCTGATACATCATATAATCCTCCGAACTGGACGAACTGGATGAACATGTCGAACAGACGCTGGAAGCGTCGTCCGATTCATCATCGCGATGGGCAGCTACTGCCGTTTGCGATGAATGATGATGGCGAGTTGGGTCTAATGATGCTGTCTGCAGTATGGACGGTGGTCCCTGGTACGACGAGGACAGTGGTTGCGTTGTGTTATATGTGTCCGCTCGCGTTGTCGAGTTGGAGCGGTGACCGCTGCCGGAGCGATGTGATTTCTTACGTCTGCGTCGACGCGACGAATGGCCGCCGTGACTGCCATGACTTCCATGGCTACCGTGGCGATGAGTATCCGAAGTAGTGCTGACTTCACTGCTACGATTTGTACCGGCACCGTTACCCGAATAGCTACGTGACCGCGGCAGTGTATCAGTCGGGATGCCTTCAAACCGAACGCCCTTCTTTTTGCTTTCGCCACCTCCGCTCATGGGTGAGGAGGAGGAGGCCCCACTCAGAATGGAGACCGGATGTAGCGGTTGATTTGTGGCCGACTGTGCAGACTGATGCGATATTATGGAACGCTCACCCGCCGAAGCTGTGGGGGAACCCATCAGCTCAGGCGGCAGAGCCGTGGATGCCACCGACAGATTTGGTGTAGGAAGATCGGGTACCTCCGAGGGAGGCGCAGAAGTTATACACTGCGGTTGGTTGTATTGCAATGGCTGGGAGTACTCGGGCCCATGCATTGAACCGCCGTACTGCTGTGTCATTGCATTCGAGGATTGAGGTAACGTTGGATTTGTTTGTATCGATAGCTCGGGCATACTGGAGGTTTTCGTATTGTCGATTTCCGATATCTGGTGTAATTGACGTTGCAGATTGTAGCTGTTGGCTCCGGTCAGTATGGGTTTGGTAGGCCAGGTCGAGTCTAAATTCAGAGCCATCTCATTGAAATTGTACGGGCCATCTCTCTTCAGTTCCATAGGCTTTGGCATCATGTGGTTGAACTCTCCGGGTGAGGTCAACGGCGACATATTCTGGGACGATGACGAGTTGATGCCACCGGAGAAGTCTGTAAAATCACCGGCCGTATGTTCCATGTCTTTGACAACGCCGGCATCGGAATCCGATGTGGGATAACTTTGTTTAGCACCATCCGAAGAAGTCGATATGCCCACCAAACCCACATTCGTACCCACCACATTCACACTGCTGCTGTTGGAAATGCCTGCCGCTATTTGCTGACTCTGCAGCTGGTACATGGCATTGTTGAAGTTTTGCTGGTGTTGCTGCTGTTGCAGCGGTGACATTGGCGGCGAACTTGAGGCATGACTTGACGGTATACGCGTCTGAGGTCTTACTCTCTGAGTGGGTGGTGTGGGTGTGGTGTACATGCCGGTGCCCGAACTATCCGAGGGTGTTGGTGGCTCACCTTTACTGCAGGCTATCGAACAGTAGATGGAACCACGTCTGGGCAGAAATGCACGTCCCAGCAGTGTGCAGCGACATGTGTTGCAAGAGAAGCACTCGTCGGTGGCATGCCAATGTTGCCCGTCATGACTCATTTGTCCTTGATCTACACCAATGGCCTCCCCGCAGAAATCACAGTATTCAGCGAACATGGCATCGAAGCAGAGCAGACAATACGGTTTGCCCTCACGCATGATGTACCGTTGTCCACCCAATTGCTTGTCGCACTCCTGACAAGCGAAATGATTCATATGCCAGGCACGTCCTTCAGCTTCGGTGCATTCATCGGCCAAGATAATCTGTAAGAGAAAATAAGAAAAGTTTTGATATTCGGTTACACTGTTTTCTCTCCTTTCTTTCCTTCGTGGCACGGCAAGTTAAGTTGTCCTGTCTAGGAGCCGTGTTTACAGGAGCGAAACTATTGAATGTTGAAGGAGCGTGAATGTGTTTGTGAATAGAAAAGTAGGAGTATCTGTGTGCGTTTGGTAGTGTGCACTACGTTCGTGAGTTTGCAAAAGTTTTGTGTCATTAAGTTTCTGATATAAGCATGATTGGGATTTCGACGACAAGGGCAATATTGATTATCCGGGGCATACAGTGGTACGAGGTTATGAATTTCTTTGACATAAGGCGATGAAAGCAAACGTTCAATGTAGACTTCAACTCTAGTACAGAAGTAGTTTGATGAGCCGAAATCAAAGCTGTCATAAAATTCTAGGACGTTTAAACACAATCAACAGCGGCCTCATCGAAATCAGAACGATCTCAATTTTGTGCTCTTATTGAAAACGACTATATTCAGGCTTCTTGAAATGGTTCTATGTATTACGAAAGAAAATACATTACCAATAGGTAAATGATTGTGGAATTTCTCGCGACATGTAGACAGTTCCATTTGACTGGCGAGAAACAAACACCATAAAAATATCGAAAGAACAGCAATGATGTTCAAGAAGAGAAGATCAGAAAGAGAGAATAATTTATTGCGTCTCTTTAGAAAGCCTAGACATTTGAATGTTTATTTGGACACATCAAATACATGCTTATCCCAAAGAATATCACATTACATCTTTAGTACCAAAACAGCAAGAGCTCAATAGGTACATCCTTCATAGAAATCGATGCCAGAGAATCGTATGTGGGACAGCAAGGAGCACAGAGTGTTATTTCTATTAAAATCCACTTAATTCCCTCGATCCCATTCGGAAATGGTCAGTAAATGTTGGTCAAGTGTCACCCATCATCCACATGTTTTGTCATCTCTTGAAGACTTGATCTATGGATGAATGAATACAAATTAAAGAGGTTATAATAAGTCGCAAATGAGTGGACTGTATTCAAAGTCCTATCCAAAAGATCGTCGAAGAAAATATTAAAAAAGAGAGAGAAAGAAAATAGTCATGTGGTACACTTTCGGCTAGCCTATGATTGTCGGACGACCCATCTACAACAACATCCCAGTTAGCATAGGTCACCCAGCTAAAGACACCTGAAAACTCGTCTTCTATGGGATTCGCTACCCATACCTTTCCCAAATAGGCATGTTAGAAGGCCTCCTCGTGGCTTATTGGGCTTATAAGGAAAATGTCGTTAGGCATTCCCAACTCGCTGCTCCAAGTAGACCCACAATGAGGCCTTCTAAAAGATCCCAAAGACTTTCATCTTCTACTTCTTTAAAGATACATGCTAGCAGTTATCTACTATTCCTTCCAAATTATTCTACACGTATGCTTACTGTGGTTCTTTCAAGGGGCCTGCTACCAGGCCTGGTAAGAGATGTCCGAATGTGAGCTGATTTCACACGAAAATGAGTCGTTATTAGTCAGTGGCTTACCATAACAAGTGATAGCCGAATTTTACAAATTCATGGGTTCTAACCCCAGGGCAGGAAGTTTCTAAAAAGTGGTATAAATATGATGTAATATTTACAATTCAATGGTGGCCAAAACATATCCGTATTTAAAGCAGAAATAATTCTCATTTCTTTGATTTTTGTTCCCTTATAAAAATGCTCTTTTGCAGGCCTCGTAGAAGGACAAAAATATGTGTAAATCCAGTCTAGTATTATAAGATGCAAAACCCTTGATTTCACTACTGGGATGTATCTCATTTTCGTCTGTCGGTCTAATACTTAATAACCTTCATTCCCAATAAAAACGGACCGTAGCAGATGTGGACTCTATGTAACTTCCTAACAATTTAACTGGCAGTTAGAAAACTTGTCACCCAGGACTATTCCAAGGGATATTAACCATAACGGTCAATGGTACGATATGCGAGAAAATACTTAAAAACTTCCGGCAAATGTCCGAAAATATAAATTCAATTCCCCAAAATTGTACCTAATAATTTGATTTTTTTGTGCCATTCTACTATGACAATTAACGCGATTGCTTACAATACGACAATGCAACTCCTGGTATCACATCTTGTTTACCTCTTAAAACAATTCATTCTCCGTTCAAATCTGACTCTAAATAGAAGCCCAATTTTAATGAGTACAAAATTATATCCCGCATAGCTCTTTGACTTAGAGAAGCTACAATGGTCCTTTCTGGGATGTGTGATGGATTTTTTTTTTATTTGTAGGTCGTGTTTTTATTTAGGTTTGGTATTCAAATCCACAAATTCACGAAAAGGATGGTGTGTGATATTATATAGCCGGTTCTTTCTACTTTAGTCTTAGTGGAAAACTTCCCGAGCCAGTATATCTCGGATGAAGTAATAATGAAAGAAAAATCCGGTTACAAAAACATCATTTTAGGGATTTTTTAGCCCTTTCAGGGAATAAAATAGTTGCCGAAGATGAGATTTAGGAACTAAGTAGAAGGGTGGTGGATTCAGGGAATCAGATCGACATATACGAATGGTTCAACTAATTTGAATAGGAATTAAAGATTTCCATTCACATCATGGACGGATAGTGCGAGAGTTTCGTTACGACTGTATCTCATCCACTGTGGATGCACATTCCCTATAAACTACACAATGGTATGTAGTGTTAGTTTGTCGATGCTTCTGTAAACATTCGAAGCATTCATCGACAACCTAATAGAGTATATACATATACAGGTTTATATTTTGTGGATACGATGAAAATTATAAGTCGATGTGGTTGAGTCCATCAGACTATAAGTCCGGCCCTTAAAGTTAGACTCCGAGATTAGCTATACTTTGCTTTAGTAATTATTTTTATGAACTATAATTGGATATAACTTAATAGACAGTGAATGATACGGAACACACATCACGGTGGAGGGCATATAAGATTCGGCTAGGCCGAACTTGTCGCCGTTTTCACTTGTTTCTCCGGCAGAAACAATTTGCATTTTCAGACAGATTTATGCTCAATTATTAAGAAAGCATAAATATGATTTACTTATTTATGACTGGCATTAAACTAAAAGCACGTTCAACTCGATTATTTCGCAACCCAAGAAACTTTGTCCAGACACTTGGAAAGAAATGCCAACAAAACTTACCTCATCACAAGCAGAGCAGCGAGGTTTCAAAGTTTCCGCATGATGACGGCCGCAGTACAGACGTCCATCACGATGAAAGTAGATGAGATCGACAAGCAGTTCGCGGCATACACAGCAGATGAAGCAGCCGGGATGCCACGAGGCATTGGGGCCCAGGCGTGAGGCGAAGACAGCAATGTCACCGGTAGAAATTAAATCATCGCACTGAAATTGGATTTGAAAAATAGATATTGAATTGCAAAAATTAAAGAAAAAACACACACATACAAATGAACACGGGAAAGATAAAAGTTATTATTGCTTTTAAATCTCTTGCATACCAACGAGAATTAATGGCAAAGAAAGCAGGGAGAGAGCTCGTTAAAAAACACTTGACAATTTTGTAAAAACTTTTAACATTTAACCCCCCCAACAACTGTGAACACTTTTCTCCGCACTGTCTGTCTGCCAGTCTTAGTAACACACCTTCATTGGGATGGTGACGGTGATAAAGTTTGCCGAGGAGTGCACTCGCTGTTGTATCTACAATCCCACTACCTACAATCATTCAATTACCCTCCAGTTAGCCGGGTCAAGTCATGTCTTCAGGTGTTTTTCGTAAGTCAAGTTTGGTTAAGTTTGTTGGCTTCCATTTTACAGGTATCACTTTGGCTTGTGCAACAACATTCTTAGCGACGTCTTAGCCACTCGACGTTGTAGTTTGTAGGTGGCCAAGTACAAAGAGTCTGAACACATGTCACGGCACACTTGCAACAATTCGGTGACAGTTGTGACTTAAGCTACATACAATGTGGTTGCTTCTGACGATAACAATACGACAGACTGCCGGACGGACGCACACAGGGTTGGACAATGTGATTCTACACCCATGTTATTAGCTACGAAGTAACTACTAATTACATTGGATTTGATGTCATCTATGAAACGTTAAGCTGGGTGTATGTACATTAGGCTGGCTCTCAAAATGATATGCAACATAATTTCGCTCTGCACCGTTTTCAATTATTTTATTTTCGAACAAATGTGAAACGCTTCAATTTTAAATCCAATGAAAATGGGTTTTCTGCAAGTTCACGAACTTCTGTGTCCAAACCGAAATATTTTTCGGTCATCACAAAGTAAAACAAATTCCAATGTGAGTGAGTAGTATGCGGTACTTTTTTACTCCTCGGACACTGATACAGTCTAATGTTTCATTCACTTGTAAGCACACATATTTCTGTCAACATTTTGTAGATTACTTAAGGAGTTTGTAAAATTATTTGAAAAGAAAGGAGCAAATGAACAGTACGATTAGACTTTGGATGAAATCATATGTAGATTAGGTAAAATCATGGGGTGGGCAACAATTAAGGTATGTTTCATAAACGCAGAGAAAAAGAACGTTTAGAGGCATTTCGTGCCAATGAACTTCTTTTGGTGCATACTGGAAAAAGTAAAAGTAATCAAGAATTCATTTTCTTGTTACGTGAGATGAAGTCACTGAAAGAAAGTACTATATAATAGGCTGGATCGCGGTACATATATATGGAAAAAATTTCCAGTCACCACACGAAAATAAAGCTTGGATTGTTTAATGCTGATTTGCAAAATATTTCGTTCCTGGATCAAGCCGTCTGTGAGCTAAACGCTCCTGTCATTCCGTTTGTAATACCTTGAAACATCGATCTGAGACCCTATAAAGTATATATATTCTTGATCGTCATAAAATTCTAAGACGATCTAGCCATGCCCGTCCATCTGCCCGTCTGTTGAAAGCATGATAGCATCTAAACTAAAGGAGCTAGGACGTCCAAATTTTCCATAAATGCGTCTCATAGTCGTAGATCGGTTGGGATTAAAATATTTTCTCTCACAAGGACTAAAAATTCCCATAATAACCCTAATATTTTGGATTATTTATGCATATTTGTTCAATATGTCTGCTTGTACTTACTTGATATTGAGTATGCGCATTCCCCCTATAACAAAAAAGTGCACCATAATGCGATTTTTATTCGCAGGGGGTGAAATGGGCAAAAAGGGATAAAAATGGTACGTATTAAACGACAACAGCTAGAAACACGAAATTCGGTGTGTATATACCTCTAATTGAGTAGATACATAATATAAAAATATTTTTTCCAAATTCATTCTTTTAAGGGGTAAAATGGGAATAGAGGGATCAAAATGGTACCAACTAAAAGGTGCTTCTACAATACGTATCTCCGCAATTAGAGGGATGTGCACACCAAATTTCAAGATTCTAGCTGTTGTCGTATCATTGGTACCATTTTTATGCCTTTTTGTCCCATTTCATCTCCTAAATCTTTTTTGTACATTTTGGTGTTTCCTCGCTACAAGATGAATGTACGCAATAAATTTCAAGGGCATAAAGACAGAAATTTTCAAAAAAATGCTTAAATAATCTAAATATTGTGGTGTATTCTCAGTCCTTGTTAGGGAAAATTTTTCAATTTGGCCGATTTCTAATCCCAACAGATCTGCAACCATAAGACACATTTACGGAACATTTGAACCTTTTAGCTGATTTCGTTCGGCAGCAAGCGTGTTTTCAACAGACAGAGAGACATGGCTAGATCGCCTTAGAATTTTACCACGTCCCAGAATATATATACTTTAAGGAATCTCCGATGATTGAGTGAATATACCCCCATCCTAAGGTGGAGGGCATAAAAACATGGCATGAAATTAGCATAGTGTTCCATATTCCACAGATGTATGTGATTTTAAAACCAATCGGTGTCTCTCTAAATTAAAAACTTTTATAGTAACGGTTCTACAAAGTTAAGCTTGGCATTGCACCTTAATTTTCCTTTTTTACGACATGCAAATTTACTCTGTTGCTTCTACGAACAAACTGGGATTTAAATATTTGAATGATAATAGCTAACTAAGTACACAACTATCCCGAAAGAATGGAAATGTCTTAACGGAATATTGTCCCACTTTGTCTGGCAATCGTCGAAATTGACCTCCTACCCCTGCAGTTTATCGCGACCATATAAAACAGGAAAAAATCAACACACTAATTTTATGGTACTAAAGAAGAGGAAGAAGATGCAGAAGAAGTAACTAAAATTAAATTTAATCTTAAATCGATAAATACTTACACCGTCACAGGGACGTGCGCTCATCAACGGTCTGACATTGCCACGTCCAAGTGCATCACGTTTACGTTGTGTGGAGAACAGGCGAAGTTCTTTGCGTTCCTCATCCGTCAGCGAGTGACAGTAACGAACCTGAAATGACAGCCGCGAAGGCGAAGAAGAAGAAGACAATGGAATAACTCGGCGATGATGAAAACTTTTACAAAGCAACGAAGAAGATCAACAACAACCACAACAACTGTTAAATAATAAATACGAGTATAAATGTACGTCAGAGCAACTTTAAGAAAACAAACAATGCAGCGTAACATTTTCTTAAAGAAGTTGCAACTCCAATTGCTCCATACCACCAACTTAAAGCTGCTGCCAAGCGTTGAAATAACCATTGGACGTCGTTTTGACCATCTTCATTTATGAATTCTCCAAGAGCATAGCGTCGTTTACAACTAGTCCATGCCACAGCAACATAAATAGAACAAAAGAATGAACGAAATACGCAAGGCTGATAGCAAAAGGCTATCAACTACTGACCACAACAAAAATGAGAAAAACCATAAGCATACGACGCAAGCGACCGACTGGTAAGTAAGTATGTATGTTTGAACGTCCATGAACATGTTTATGCAACATGATATAGAATACATTTTGCACCCTATGGACCATTACATCTATGTTCGTGATGATTTGGTAACATAAGATAAAGATTTTTGATGTTTTTGCAAAAATAATTTTCCCCACAGAACACACATCTCATCAGTATTAACTTTATATAGAACTAGATTTTTTCATATTAGAATTAGAATTAATAAATTTACTTGTTCTAATTATTGATAACGTAGTATTATGTTTAACTTTAATTTTGCTTTGTTAATAATATTAATAAAGCATGGAAAAAATAGAACAATGTTCAACCAAGTGTGAGGTCGCCATCTAGCCGTTAGACAGTGCCATTAGCATGACAGTACGCTAACTCGACTGAGCACTTTTTAAGGAGATTACATTTGAATTCGGCTTATACAGTGGTGGACAAAACATATGCAAGTAAGGGTGACTTACTTTAATAGGCTCTGTAAGTTTGTAAATTTAAATCACGCAGAAAACAATGTTGTTAAAATAAATATTAATACAGCATTAAGATTTCAAATAATTAACAAAATTCACATATTCGGTTAACATTTTTTTATTATCGACATTTTTGTTGATAATTATAACAAGTAAGGAAAGTCTAAAGTCGGGCGAGGCCAACTATATGATACACTCCACTTTCTATCCGAATACAATTCCATTCGGTAAATTGAAAACGGGAAGGATTTTTGTATGCTTCCCAATCATAGGCTAATATGACCTGACCGAATTTGTCAAATCGAGAAGAATATTTGTATCGGGTCTATATCCAAACATGGAATGATGTGACCCACTTACTCAATAGGTTCTTCCAATTCAAGTATAACTTGCTCAATTTAAAGAAATTCTCTGAAAACACGTGGTTTCTGGGGCTGAAAAAGTCAAGCCGGGAGCGAAATTTCTATGGGAGCTATATATAAATTTAAACCGATCTGACTCATTTTCACCATGGGTTTTTCTAGTTGTCTAGTTGAAACATAAGTTATTTTGCCAAATTTGAAGAACATCTGATAAAATATGTGGTATCTAGCATGAAAAGAGTAAAATCGGGAGCAAAATTTGTATGGGAGCTACATTTAAATCTGAACCGATTTTCTTCAAATTAAATAGCGTTCGTCCTATCCCATAAAACATCGTTGTGCAGAGTTTCATTTTGTTCTAACAAAAATTGCGACCAGGACTTTGATTGCAAGAATAGATGGACAAACGGACGGACATTGCTAAATCGACTCAAAAAGTGATTCTAAGTCGATCGGTTACTTAACAATGGGTCTATTCCTTTTTGGGTGTTACAAACAAATGCACAAAGCCATAATACTCTCGTGGAGTGTATATAAATTGGTGTGGACAAAACATATGCAATTCGACAATTTTATTTTAAACTAGCTGAACCCCCGCCCGCTTTACCATGCAAAAAAACAAACGGTAAAATTAAAATCTGCTTTCATATTAATTTTTTTCCTGATCGGTAATATATGCACCAATTATAATCAAGGTTCTTCCCTGAGATAATAAAGAAATGGATATGTTCCATGGAGAACTTTAGTTTACGGCGAATAATTGAAAAAATGTCAAAATCAAATTGATTTTTTGTTAAATGTGATTCTCCTCCTTTCCATTACCTAAACAAAAAACTTCATTCGTAAGATGAAATTACATTACATTCAAAACACATAGAAAATCAATCAAATTGTCCACTAATCAAACAACACAAAAACTAAAAAAATAATATAATATCCGTTTTCTTGACTTAAGTCGGCTGTTGGCGAATGAATATTTTTCTTTTTATAACCTTTATTTACTATTGTGCTAAGAAAATCCACAGAAAACGTGTAATTTTACAAAATTCAAATCAAAAATGCGCCATTTTTCAAATCCCGCCCATTTGTATATTGCCTAAGCAGGTTACAACTAAATTAACTCACACAACAGTATAGGAATATCGTTGTAGAATATACTCAAAAAACTGGTTTTAATTTCGTATGGGAAGAGTCACGGCCACTTTCCGCCCATCTCGGTGTCGAAATACACTAAAACCGGTTTTAATTTCAGATGGGAAGGGTCACGCCCAATTTCCGCCCATCTTTGCACAACTATTTATACTGGATCAACTCACACAAAATTTCAGCACTCTAGGTCTATGACACCTACTGACCACATTCGATAATATGTTTTAACTTCGTATGTGAGGTACCACGCCCACTTTCCCAATACCGTCCATTTTTGGCAGAACTACGCAGGTTTATGCTAGATGCACTCACACAAAAGATAAGTATTGTAGCTGAATATATTCGATAATAGGTTTTAACTTCGTATGGAAAGTACCACGCCCTCATTTCCAATATCTCCCATTTTTTGGGCACAGTTACGCACATTGATGCTAGATGCACTTACACAAAATTTCAGTTTTTTGGGTTTTAACTTCGTATGGGAGGTGCCACGTCCACATTTCCCATACCGCCCATTTTAGTCACAACTACGCACGTTGATGCTAGATGCACTTACACAAAATTACAGCACAATAGGTGTCATTCAATAATAGATTTTAACTTCGTATGGGAGGTGCCACGCCCACTTTTCCAATACCGCCCATTTTTAGCACAACTATGCACATTGAAGCTAGATGCACTTACACAAAATTACAGCACTATATGTGTCATAGAACTGACAATATTCAATAATAGGTTTTAACTTCGTATGGGAGGTGCCACGCCCACTTTTCCGATACCGCCCCTTTTTGGTACAACTATGCACATTGATGCTAGATGCACTTACACAAAATTTCAGCACTCTAGATGTCATAGAACTGACAATATTTAATAATAGGTTTTAACTTCGTATGGGAGGTGCCACGCCCACTTTTCCAATACCGCCCATTTTTAGCACAACTATGCACATTGAAGCTAGATGCACTTACACAAAATTTCAGCACTCTAGGTGTCATAGAACTGACAATATTCAATAATAGGTTTTAATTTCGTATGGGAGGTGCCACGCCCACTTTTCCAATACCGCCCCTTTATGACACAACTGTACATACTAATAATAAGTGAACTTTCACAAAAATTCAAGACTCTAGCTACAACAGTATTCCGAATATGCTAATTTATAAAAACCGAATAAATCCCCAAATTTTGTGGGAGGTGCCACGCCCACTGAAAATATCAAAAATTTATATAGCCTATTTTCACCACTGGTTCAGCATGAACATACTGTGAAAATTTCAAGAAGATCGGTTCAGTAGTTTAGGCTGCTATAAGGAACAAACAAACCAACAAACAAACAAACATACAAACACACAAACACAGATTCATTTTTATATATATAGATATATATAGATTACTATTGACTATTTCTGTAAAGGATTCATAAGCTCCATTTTCAGCATTATACATTTAAATAAATCTCAGACATCCACCTCTCAATCGAATGGGCGTCTAGTTCATTCATGCATAGAATGATTTCGGTTGTTTTAACAACATATAGCCGCAGCTTTGAGTCTTGTTAATCACCGAAGCACTTCTCTGGTGAAGTATAGTACCGGTTTAAAACTTAATGCATTCTCTGTCCTTCATTCCTATATCTCAGCATGCGTTATAAACAAATCAAAGACTGCCTCAAAATCATAGCCATTGGCACTATGCAAGAGGATGTGAACATTATTGAAGTTTATCTGAAGTAGCAAACATCTCTAATACTATATCATTACATTTTGATGAAACTTGCACGAATTGTAATATGAATTGCTGTCCCGTTCACCACATTTTGCTACACCATATTGAACCCTGCATTTTTATACCCTCCACTAGTTATACCCTCTGCAAGGGTATTATGTTTTTGTGCCTTTGTTTGTATCACTTTCTGAGTCGATTTAGCAATGTCCGTCTGTCTGTCCGTCAATTATTTTTCCTTGTCCCCAAAATTGTTATGAAAAATCCTCAGTTATCCCCAAATTTAAAAAAGTTGTTTAATTTCAGAGAATTCGACCAAAACTTAAAAATTACGAATGATTTGTTGATCGTCAACAATCTGGGAATATTTTGATCATCATATGTCGAGAGCAAGCTCTTTATTTAAAATTGCTGTACATTACATGCGTTCTAGACAAGGAAACAGTGGTTTACTGTTACAATTTGCATTTTTTAAATTGGATATTAAAATTGAGTCTAAAAATGTGGAAAAAGGGGTGGATGTTTGCCTATGAATACTGTAATTTATATACAATATTTTCGAATTATTGGAAATAAGAACACAAAATACTTCATGTAAAAATAATAATAACCATATATGTATATATCATGATGTAACGGTTGATGGTTTGTTGGATTAAAGCGAATGTTTATAGAACATTGGAGAGTTTAATTTGAATTCTTATTGATAGTATTAATAATTTCTTTTCTGACCAGCGACCAAAATCATGATAAAGGTAGTGAGCAGTCAAGTAATAAATGTCGCGGATACATTTGTAAATAAATTTGCATTCCCAGTTAAAATCAAATACTAAATATTTTTCAAAGTATTTTGAATAACCCCACAAAAATCCCCTGTACCCATTTCATATTTTATATCCTTTTAATCATCATAAAATCCCCACATCTGGAAAGCATGGCACAGACACTTAGTATGTTTGGACGAAATCTGTTTCAAAATTTTTAAGATGGTTGAACCATTCCCCTTCCTTCTTTCGCATCTACTCTATATCAAGGTTTTAAAATTTCGTCAGATTTTCATAAAATATGTGGTTTCTACAGAATAAAGATTCAAATCGGGAACACAATACCTTGTATCGCTAAGTGGTGAAATATATTGAAAAGATATTTAGCTAAAGCTAAAATATTCTGGTAATCAGCATAATGACTCAAATATTAACTTTTAGGTTCCCTCTACATTTGTCAGTCACTACCATGTGTCTTTACACAAATAGTACACACTTAAGAAGTCCACATAGTATAGTAGGGTATCCTCTTACAAATCTCCCTTAAACATACCTTCCATTCTTCGTCTAATCTAACCTTCGGGTTTCAAAAGTCGACTACGATGAAGATAATACAAAACTCGTATGATTAAATTTGATCTACCCACTCCATGAGCAGAAGCGTTAACTCACATTATTCCCCACACAATGATAGCCCTCCCAGTTATAAAGTAGCATAAAATATTGCCGTTCTAACTCCACCATGTTATTAATAGTAATAGTGGATGTTGTTGGTGTTGTAGTTGTTGCTGCTGGTGCTGCAACAGCTACAGCTGCTGATGTTGCCGGTATGTGATATGGTTTAGGCGTTAGATGTTGTGCCAACAGAGCAATTGTTGATGGTGTTGTTGTGTCTTGTTTGCTATGGAGCCAGCGACGGACGGACGAACGACTGCTGTATGTGAGTGTTAGTTTTCAGATTGTTGGTAGGTTAGGCCAACAGAACGCAAAACGGTAGCCAGTTGCCGGTATACCATACAAACATGGCCGTTTTGGCCAAAGACTCTATCGTCAGTTAGATTTAAATGTGTCCGAAACCATTTGAGTTGGATGCAAATTTCCAAGCAGCCAAAAAACAAGAGCCACAGACATCGACACCGACAGACTGACAGGAATATTGTTCTTTAAAGCCATGTACCACAACAGCTCCGGCCTCCAGGCCAGGCCACTGAGTGCTCCTCAGAGCATTTGAACATACCCGTGTACCACCACACATTCGAGCATATGGGGTGTTTAGAGTTTTAATGCCAAAGACCATGATTTGTTTGGCATCTCCTGGGCCACTGGCACACACTCGCTGGCACCAGCACATAGAGATGTACGCGTTAACGCTCACAATGGCCGTTTGCTTTGAATTTTCGGACATTTTACACTTTTGCTGGTTGGTTTTGGTTGGGTTTCGCAATTTCTTCATTTCATTAATAGGAGTATCAATTTTGGCCACTCTTCCTCCAATATGAGTAACATAGTGGCTCGGAAACGACTAAAAAGTGGTAACAATTATATGTTCTCCATTCATTTACTTCCGAATCACTTGAACACGGTGAGCGAAAGGATCCGAGGGGGTTCTGTAAAAAAGTTCAAGACGCTGGGAATGAATGGAATAACATGGGGCATAGACGGATTGGCTAACTTATAGCAAAAGAGTCAATCTTATTAAAATCTGTACTAGCGAAATTGATACACTAAAAGAAAAACAATCCATTGTATTACAGAGATTGTTTTTAATACCACTAACGAGTAACAATTTTTAACAATTATAAGGAATCTACTAAAGAACAATAAACAAACTTTCGCTGTATCAGTTGGATAAACGAAACGACTTCTTTAGTTCATTTTTAATGCAAATTTCGTTAATACGCTCGGTGTATTTATTCATCCTCATCATCTTGGCTGAATAAAACGCACACCATATTACTAAGGAAATGATGAGTGCGATAAGAGTCACCTACGAGAATAGATTCGGTTAGGTTATGGTGGCAGTCAGAAAGTAAGCATCTGACTGACTTATACCAGAAGAGGTCCATCGTCATACCACGGTCGATTAAACTCCTCTTCGGAACCAACCTGTGCGACTCAAGAAACATTTTATCTAAGTCACCTAAGCTCTCAAAGGCAGAAATATAGAAGGTGTTCCACGTGCTCAATTTCTACCTCCAGTCTCTGGGCATGTGCGCCCCGACCAACGTAGACAATATTTCAAGTGAACGAATATAGCTAAACCTTTACATTGCTCACTTTGGCTAGACCATATTCGTGATTCTGCACGTGTTTCGATCTGCTCACCAGCATGTCGACAGGTGTGTACCTATAGAAGTAAGATCCAGTGGAAGCTCGTCAGCTTAACAGTTCTCCGGGATGTCGCAATTCCCTGGCACCTAATAACGAGAATGTCAAACCGTTTGATCATTTGCGGTAGCCTTGGGCTGTTCTTGTATTTAGGGTATCCAAGACCATGGATCTGAAGGCAGCCTGACTATTCGAGTAGATGTTGACGCCAGTGTTCGTCTACACTGTACTGCAGTACTGAATCAGGTATCCTACATGCCTGGTTAACTTCCAGTCCATTTCAATGTAGCCTATAGCTCACATTGCCATCAAGTTTGGAGACGTTTGTATACAATTTGAGATAATGACATTTACCAGTAATACCGCCCACCAAGTCTTCCATAGCAGGGACGAGCTATAATTCTTGTCAGTCAAAATCACCAGCATGGTGTTGTCTAACCTCCTATGAGACAGCGATGGCCATTGATGAGAAAGTCTCATATGACCTACGTCTCTATTGACTTAATTGTCTAGTCTAATTGCAGCTCTAAATGCCTTATGCTTGACTTCTTCTTAGCAGTTGTTCTTTATGCTCCCCGTAAGATAATACAGGACATTCTCCGCACGCTTTTCAGCGGCTTCAAGTCTGGCCACTCTCGTTTCGGAAGATGTATTGCCCCACGACACAGCATGTCCAAAATCCAAAATGCACACGCCCCGTGTGCAATGGCGTATACATTTTTTACTGAAATGGATGAGAGGTCTTGAAAAGTTGTGTATCTCTACCGAACGTTCTCACGGGCGGTATCCAATAAACAAAAACCACAACGACACATGTCCCACATTACGACGGTGTTCAAAGGAGACAATAGAATTGGATATTCTACCGTCACCTATCAACACCATCGCCCTCCTATGGACACGGTTAAGTAGCTCCAGGGAAGATCCTGAAGCACCAGTCCATATATGAGAGCTGTATTCCATCTTTAGTCTGATGTAGGTAGTGTAGACATTGAGAAGACTAGAGGTAACTCAGACCTGAAATGTTTATATTAGGCTATAAAAATGGCCTATTTTTACCGATTTTGCTATAAAAACATTGAAATTATTATTTTCAGAAGCGTGGAGTTTTACAAGAGGCATCTCAATATAAATGTCATATAAATTTCGGTGCAAAATCTCTTCAAAAGTGACCCAACTTCGGTCTTTCTATCCCGATAAATGGGCAAGAAAACACTAAAACACTTTACCTATGACTGTTTGAAATTAGAGTGATCAAAAACCCGGTTTTTTATCAAAGTCGGGTTTTTCGAAAATCGGTTGCCCGATTTTCTATTTTAGAAAAAACCTGTCGGTCCCTGTTTTATTTCTGGTTATTCTTAAAATAATAAAAGTTTCATTGTTGGACATTCCTAGCCAATATGTAGGGCTTAATTTTATAAAGAGTTTTAATTGCATCGTTCTCCATAAAAGTGAAAGTAATTAATTATCCAAAAGGATGCAGTTGTCGCGATATTTTTATTAACTTCTCAATTCATCACTAACATAAATTATTTATTAACCATATTTACAGCATTTCTCAGGTTTTTACAATAACTGGAATATATTAATTAAGTTCCCAGCATTCTTAGTCAAATTAAGAACAATTGTTTGCTACACTATTTTCCAATATACAGTGTTAAAGCAATGGTTTAGGCATAACTGAGAAATCGCAGATATTTTTTTTCTTCTGGAAAATGATATATTATTGATGTTTCACTTCCTGGAATTTTAACCGTTTTAATAAACGAAAGTCTGGCTATAATACACATATCAGTGTTTACAAACGGATCTAAAATGGCAATTAGGCAATATTATATGATCAAAGACGAATGTAAAAGTAGGCTTGTTCGCTACGAAATGCCGTCTTCAGTATTATAGCGTACAAACGTATTTTCCGACAATTGAAAAGCGGTCGAGACCGACTACAAAAACCGGTTTACCCGGTTTTCCGAATACCGCGATTTCTAAAAACCCGACGGTCGGTCTGAGATTATAAACCCGTTTGGCCCGGTTTTCGGTTTCGGGTTTGATCACTCTGTTTGAAATTTCAATCAATTAGAAGTGAAATTGGAAAATTATTTTCAAAATAAATCGATTCCCAATAAATTATTCTAACTATTCTTATACACGGCCTCCAGTTTATTCCAATCGGTCTAGTATTGTAGAAATTGATATTATTTTTCCATATCAAAACACTGTGCGTGCGTCGTTTGGTGGGATACGACAATTTACGTTTATATTTTCTGCTGTAACGACGATGGACTTTCATATATCCATTTCCGGAATGGAGAAAAAATCACTGTGAACCATTGTTGTTGGAATTGTTATACTTGTTGTTGTTCCTGCTTCTACTGCTGGTGGTAGCCCGATATCAACCACATGTGTTGTTGCCTGCAGAGTGCAGAGCAGAGTATTGTATGTCCAGGTTCTGTTGCTGTTGCCAGCTGAGTTCAGTTCACTTTAGTTCAGCCCGATTCGGTTCTGTTCTGGTTTTGCTTGTTAACAACATGGCAATTCCAATCAATGAAGTTATCTGATATGGGAAATTTTGAATTCATTTTTCCTCTGTCTCTTCGTTTTGCTTCAAACTTTAACTTGTTTTGCAGTTTAGATATGCATACATACATACATACGCACATGTATTCTCGTAAATGTATGTATGTGTATGTATTTACACAAAATATAAAATGCTCGTTAGTTGTGGGAAAAAATTCATTAGCAGAAATGTAAGTAGTTGGTCAAAACAAAAAAGAAGGTCTAAACGAGCATTACTGATGTGGCCAGATTGTATTTATTATAAAGGCTTTGTACAAAAAAACTCTGCTTAAAAAAGGCTCGATAGCCATAAAATTCTCTTAATGATTCTGCCAGCTTTTTCTTCCTAATGCACAATGGGTAACTACTCAATGAAGTCTCTTAATTGTTAGTTATTTAGCCGAATAGAAGAGGTGTAAAATGTGACTTTCTTTTTCATATTATTATGTCTGTTTTTCTTTAGGACTAGATAACTAAGCTTTGTTATCGCAGCTTCTAAATAAACGCCAAAAGCAATATCAATGTGTAAGTGAAAACAAATTTTGAAAAAATAATTTTATGCAAAAATGTTGGACTTAGCCTGGATAATTTTCCAGTTGTCGAAGCTGATTCCAAAGAAGTCAACACGAAATATTTTTTTGAAAATTTGTTTTCATACATATATTTATATTGTAGTTGAGCAAAAAATACATTTTTATTAACGTTTCTGTTATCGCAGCTTGTTATCCCGGCTTAAAGTAAAATAGCTCTTTTATTTTTCTCTTTCTAAATTTGAATTTATCTTTTCTTTGTATCAATTTGAAATCCCAAATCCGAATTTTCACTTGACCTTCTTCAAGTTCGATTGAAGAATTGAAATGGAAATTTAATGTATTACTTTTAAGTTATCCCACTTCATGAAATGACGATCTGGCAACGCTGTTTATGCTCTTCGCATTTGCATGCATCCGAGAGTGAATATCTGTGCCACAATGTGCTCGAATTATAGCCGGAGTTTGGACATTGGCCATAACATACAGGATTTCGTACAGTAAGTGGGTGTACTGTGGCTCATACTATGTTGGTCCCGGCCACAGAAACAAATACAATAAAGTCTGGAATGAATACGTTCGCTTGTGTACGACTAATTGAACCAAACTAATCTCTATTTAAATGGCCAGAAGCTGAATCCGAATTATCACTTTAATTTTTTATTCCAATTGTATTAAACATTTAACAAATGGTTATTATTAAAATGAAATGTCTCGATGATGATGGAAATTAATCGATTTTAGAAGTTTAAATTGCAAATATTATGGTTGCAGTTGTTTGGTGTTGTTGTTGTCGATATGCAAATGTTGTACCACTTACCTCATTATCATGCGGCGGAAGTTGATGCAGTAGCTGCCGCACTCGGTATTGCTCTCCGGGACTGTTGACATATGGCACTTTATCATCGGATATTTGCGAGAAATACAAACGCACCTGCAAAATATAAATTTGAATATTTTTTCTTTTCAAATATGATGCATGGTTTTTGTTTATGTTATAACCATAAGTATTATAATCATAAGAGTAAAGAATAAAAATAATAGAATATTATAACAAGTGGTGGATGCGATGTTGTGTTGAGTTCATAATCAACTAGCACAATGTTCAGTATATCCAATTGTCTCGCCCACAGGTCTAGTAAAATGTTGATATAAGCATGATGTTTACGGATTTTGCACGCTACCAAATAGCATATGCCTCTCAGTTTCGATATGTTGTAACGATATGATGCACCGAATGATTTCTGATCTATTTTTGGATATTTTGAGTGGACGTAGCAACACCCACACAAATTTGGTTTTTATTCGTGTTTTTTATAAAGCAATATATATGGAGTACTGAAATTTTGTGATAGTTCATGAGCATTAATGTGCGTAGTCGTGTAAAAAAAATGGGAGGTATTGGAGAAGTGGGCGTGTTATTTTAATACGAAATTAAAGCCTATTATCAAATATATTCCTTTATATGACATTAATGATGTTTTGTATGAGTTCAACCAGTGTGAATGTGAGTAATTTTGCGATATTGGGAAAATGGGTGTGATATTTGGATACGAAATTAAAACCTATTATCAAATATATTCGACTGTATACAGATGTGCGATCATTGAGTATTAATGTGTGTATTTGTAAAAAGTGGCGTTATTGGAAAAGTCCATAAAGTAAATATTTATCCCATTAATTTTATTTTGTTATTGGCGTGGACGCACCAATCGCTGAAAATTGGGGCATAGACATTGCTAAAAAAATCACTATGATACCGAATTTGATTTTTCGGTCAAGAGAACAGTTTGTAATTTTATCAAATTATTATAATCTTCTCAAATTGACTTGAAATGTGTAATGACCTCCGAAGTAGCAGTTAATGATGGCCAACCAAAAAAAATCAAGTTAAAATTAAAAATATATTATTATATTTTCAAAAAAAATATTTACTTGTTGACAATTTTTACGCGGCATCTTGTTTTAAAATATAAATTTTGTAAACTTTAGACTGGACTTTAAAAAATGGTTGAGATATCAGTGAAAATGAAGAGGCATTCATGCGTTTATACCCTTATGTCTTTGTGCATTTGTTTGTAACGCCCAAAAGGAAACGAGATAGACCCATCGTTTATTATACAGATTGGCTTAGAATCACTGACTGAGTCGATTTAGCAATGCCTGTCTTTCTGTCCGTCCGTCCATCTTCTCTTGTAATCAAATTACAATTATCGCAATTATTGTCCGATCCATAAATTCGTTATTTTATTTGAAGTAAATCGGTTCAGATTTACATATATCGACCACCATACAAATTTTGCTCCCGATTTTACGTTTTTCGCTCTAGAAGCCACATCTGTAAATCGATTTTCTTCAATTTTAGCACAACAGCTCATATTTTAACTAGAAACATCTCCGGTGAAAGTGGGCCAGATCGGTTCAGATTTATAGATACTAGGCTGGGTCGCGGTCCTTACAAATGGAAAAACAATTTGCAATCAACCCACGAAAATAAAGTTTGATTTGTTCTGATTGATAATGTTCTGAGATAATGGACCCTTGAAAGCTCTTTAAATATAAATTTTGATTCTTGTCTTAGAGTAACTTATTGGCCGAATTATTGGGCATTTATAGTATTTTTTGTGTATTTTCCATACTGGCAACTGAAAAAAAATAATTTTTGGAGTTAGTATTTTACAAAAAATAAATAGCGGCAGTCAATAATTTTCGAATGATGCCTAAATATGAACATCGGTTGGAAATTAACGCCGCAGCGCTCATTTTTGTAAAATGAGTTTGGAAATTTGGAAACATGGAGTCAGTGATGTCATTTTCCGATATTCATCATTTAGGCATCATTCGAACTGATTCCTTCTATTTAGTTTTCATAGCATCTCTTACAAAATGTTTCCATGAAATATGAGTTCTTAGCTGTCACCTTATTTATAGCATACCACCAATGAGTTATTCAAAGACAACAATTTAAAGTGCCTACCAGGGTCTATAATTTCGGAAAAAAATTGGACAAAAATGCAACATACAACAAGTATGTAAGCTTCAGTCGGATATACCGACTTATACATATGGGCAAATCTACGGTATAGTACGATTCCATGTCACTCAGGCTTCTAACCGCTTTAAGAGCAATATATAATATTTCTGAGAGTGTCATAATTTTCAAAACGACGAGTTTAACCTCGCCAACATCCTAAAGTTTTAAAATTATGCTGTTAATGTAGTCTACTGAGCTAAGGTCTACCCTAATTTACCCTATTTTTGCTTGTAACTTTCGGGAGTTGTTCAACTCTTTTGGCTATAACTTTTTCAGCATAAGAGAAAATCATTCTGATCTTTTTGTGGATGATAGTAATGATGTTGCGGAATCTTCTATATGTTGAAAAGGGCGTGTGCCATCACTGAGGAATAAATGGTAGCTCTTCAAAATCTGTCACTCTGTTTTTGCATAAAACAAAAATTGATACAATTTTCTTTTTTGCGCTTTCAGCGTGAACGTAATTGCAAATTTTTTAATATTGGATTATAAACGACAGAGATACTAACAAAAGGCGACCGGACGATTTGGTGTGCCTTCAGCGACAAGGAGATTATGACAGTACGAACATCATCAGGTCGATGCGTGCAGATCATGAAATTTCATATTTTTTGAAGAGCACATCCGCAGTTTGAAAAATAACTGGTGGCAACCCTGTGTGATCGGTGAATATGGGTACTACTAATAATGTGTGTAAGTGCTAAATAGATCGAATTATTATTTTGGTACCGAGAGCCATTTTAGGTTAAATTTTGTTGATTTTCAAAGGGTTTTCCGGCTTAACTTGCAATAGAACCAAAAGGGACAATCCGATTATAACTTCTTCAGCACTTGAAAAAAATGATGCACGCGAGCACATTATTTATATTTAATGTGTTTTTAACAAGTTGACGCTAAAATAAATCGTGTGCCTCTAATTTGAAATTTTTAATTTTTCAAAATTGAAATCGGACTATTTTGTAGATTTTCCCATATATACCCTCACTCTAAGAGACCCTCACTCTAAGTTATAAGAAATCAAATTTGTGTGGAAGGTGCTAGATGGTTCGTTGCACATGGTCCCAGCTTCCACATTTTTAAAATAGTTGGATTCCGTGCAACAGTATAGAAGTTGTGAAGGATTTAATGTTACCTAGGATACAGACAATTGTGTGGGAGGTACTTGAAGGGGCGTGGCAAAACCCGCCATATTGTGCACACTTAAAGTTGTTATAAAAACATTGTCAAATACCATTATATAGCGGATTCCGAATATCTGTGTAGAAGTTACAGCTGTTTTAATTTAACATAGAAATATGGTCATTTGTGAGGGAGGTACCAGAAGGGGCGTGGCAATTTCGCCCATCTTCGAACTTAAAGTAAGTTTGGGGAAAATATTACCATGAGCAAAGTTTGAATCGATTCCTTAGCTCCTTTCGAGAGTTATCGTGTACACGAGCCAGCCAGACGGACGGACATAGCTCAAACAACTTAAAAAGTTGTGAAACGGAATTGGTGCAAAAAAATAGGGACTTAAGTCCCTCGTTCAATGCCTTAGACTTTTTTCTGTCCCAAATGATATATACCCTCTTACTCTGTAGAGTGAGGGTATAAAGATTATAAACATGATTTTGGAGGTGTTTTCAGGGCGTTTATCTCACAGATGACGAAATATTTTGCAGATCATCATTAAACAATCCAATCTTCATTTCTGGGGGGGTGACCGCTGCCATATAAATATCGCTTCCGATTTGACTGTTTTTGCTCTATAAACCACTCATTGAACCGATTTTGTTCAAATTTGACACAATACCTTATATTACAACTAAATCGTCTGTGGTGAAAGTAATTTAGATCGGTACAGATTTATATATAGCTGCCATACAAATTTCGCTCCCGATTTGACTTTTTCTGCTCTAGAATCAACCGATTCAACCGATTTGGATCAAATTAGGTAAAATGCATTATATTGCAACTAGAAACATCAATGGAGAAAGTGGATTAGATCGGTTTAGATTTATATATTGCTCCTACATATATTTCGCTCCATATATTTTGACAGTGCTCATTTGTTTTAGGTTTTTCGTTTGCATTTTTTTGCTCTGTAATCAATATTTGATTTGAACTGGGATATTGTCCTGGCTCAAGACCATTTTGCATCTATATTTAATAGAATGCAAATTTATTTACAAATGGCATGGTGACATTAAATTAAACGCAAACTCGGCAAGTGAGTTGTGCTTCTCGTTCGTGAGAATCATCTCCTTATAGAGGCCGGGTTTTATGTTGAAAAGTCGCTGCGAAGCCATTTGAAAAAACTTTTGACATGGTCGAAATCATGATCGTGGTAGTCTGCACCCAAGTAATAAATGTCACCATGCCATTTGTAAATAAATTTGCATTCTGGTCTTGAGCCAGGACAATATCCCAGTTCAAATCATTTAGACAGATTTTCATCAACTTTGGCACAACACCTTACATTTGAATTAGAAGCATTTCTAGTGAAAATAAGACAAATTTGTTCAGATGTATATATAGCTACCACACAAATATCACTCCCCGTTTGATTTTTCTGCTCTAAAAGCTACATAAATTAAGCAATTTTAATCAAATTTGGCGCAACACCTTATATTTTAACTAGAAACATCTGTAGTGAAAATAGTTCAGATTTATTCAAATGTCGTCGATGTTAATTTTTCTGCTCTAAAAAACACATATTTTGATCAGAGGAAGTTATATTTAGCCTTTCCTTACTTGTTTTACTTTTTATTTTCATTTGTCATGCCGAAAAACACATGAGTGCTTCTACATTTGTTTGAACTACTTAAAACCCCACCCCATATTTACAGAGCATTCAGAACAGAGATGTGGCTATTTGGTAATAAAAAAGGATATTTTCAAAAAATTTCCACATGTTTGCGCCAAAAACCCATAATTCTCTTGTCTCAAATGCCTTTAAATAACAAAACTTAAGATTCGTTGAAAAAATAATATCTTGCCTGGTGAAAAAAATACTTCCTCGGATGTATCAAAATGTAAGTGACTCTGTCAAGCTCTTTAGGGCTTTGGAGTTAACCTATACAATTTTTCGAGTATTTTTGTCTTATTTGGTCATCGTTATCCATCAGACCATTGCACACTAGTCCGAAATCCATTTGTTTGGTAGAAATTAAAAAATAAATTGGAAATTGTTAAATGTGTATACATTTTCTTTATGGCTACTTTCCAAGAAATCAAGAAAATGTACTGGTGGTAACACCGCAAGCCCGAAAGGTATTTAAAGTTTGCCGTTCAAACACGTGGGATTAATTCGAATCTAATCGAAATAATCTTCTATCTTTTAAGCTTTCATAAAAATTTGTTTTTGGTCATACTGTACCAATAAAGAGTGATAATCACGTTGGTTATATATTAGTTCTGTTTTTCTTTAAGACTAGATAACTAAGCTGTGCATTGTCAGGACCATTCAGGACTTCATTCAGTGGCGGTTTTACCTAAATGATATTTATGTAAAAATAATTAATAATAAATATCTGGAAGTTCATGTGATTTTATGCAAATAGTAATAGTTATAGTTAAGGGAAAACTTTACGAAAATAAGTAAAAGAAATTAAGGGTCTTTTGACAGTTTCAATACATCATGTATCATCATGAATCATGCACCGTATTAACTTGTCATTGGAAATATAGCCCTTCATTCCAAAAAGTGCTTAAACTAATACAATTTCTATGCTGGGCTAGTGAATGAATTACCATGCAGGTTTAAGAAGTATATTTTATGCTTTTTAATCAAGCGTATTTACAGCTAAGTATAATTCTAATTACAGTTAAAGAAACTTAAGTTGGAATAACAATTATATTTTGGTTTTTTGCTCCTCTGGTAACTTTTTTGTATTAATAAAATATTTGAATATCTTGAAATCTACTTTACATTCCAAAATTTTGCCAAAAATAGATAAATATGTTGCTTTTGAAAGAGTTTATAGAAGCTCTTTACAATGAAATCTCTAGAATATATAATTTAGAACTACTGAAACTCACACTCATTTGGAATTACTGTCATTACTGTGTATGTCCTCTCTGCTCTTTAAAGAATTCGTTGCCAGCAATCAAGCCCATTCCATTGCATTCACACACATACATACGTGTATATCGATCAGTCCATACGGAACGGACACCCCATGGTTCTTTTTCATTCAATTCAATTAATCTCTTCGGATTCTTTTCACTTTTATTGAATAAAACAAATTTAAACTACACCTCGTCTGTTTTGCATACTTTGATGTCCAATTTGACATTCCTTTTTATCCGTTCACCCGTGAGTACCTGCATACTTACATACAGGCAAGCAGGCAGGCAGGCACACAGACTGACTGATTTTTTCAATTGAACGCAAATTTGTATATAAATTTCGCATAAAAACTTGAAAAAAAGCAAAACAATTTCTCACATGTTAAACGGCACATGCACCGCGTTAAAGGGAATTGGCTGCTGTAGTGATGAAAAGGCCATAAAAATACGGATTTAAAACTTCATGTACGAGAGCATGCGGTCGAATTACGCAGAGGACACAGGAAGGCACACAAAAACATAAAGATAACTACAGTGGGAGCGGCGATATTGATCACAACATATCCTGCGACACTTGGTGTTTTTATTGATGGTGATATATGCATCCTTGAAGAAATAACATTTGATCCCAATAAGGATAGGCTCCGGAATACACCTTCCAAATGTTATGGTCTTAGAAAATTCGCGCAATGAAATTCTAACTTTGGGACAACATCAATATATCACCTGCAAAAATTGAGTATCCGAAGAAGCGCCGTCTTTTAACCCTGATCGGAGCATCACCAGTGAGACATGTAAGTATCGTACGAGGGATGTTTTGTAATTTGATGCTTCAAAAGTTAACTTTAGACAGAAATGTTTCTCCTTGTCAATACTTTTCAATTTATTTTTATTTTATTCAAAAATGCTCTGCTACACCGGTTACTCTCTATTTTGGTTATTAAAAAACAATAAATAATAATCAGCTTTCTTTCTTATAAATCAAGATAATTCTTTCCATAAAATACCATGCCTTAAATATCGCCTATGTCTAGCCAAATAAAATGCAACTATAATTTCATTAAATATTAAATTTTAATGTACGTATATATATATTTTTTTTTTTTGCAAATAATTCATTTAAATTTTTTTATTAAACATTTGGGTTCTTTGTGATCCATTCAACTCTAAAATGGACAGTTTACTATGAACGATTCCTTTGAGTGGTCAAATGAAAAAGCAAACAAACATTGCACGAGGGAGACCCTAAACCCATATTTTATGAACGTATATCAAACGAATTTGACTGACATGACGTTGGCAATAAAACCGAAAAAGCCAGGGCTCAGCACTTCTGCTGGCCATAGAAGGCAGACAGAAGGAAGGAACGGCAACAGCAAAAACCAACAGCGACCAGAAAAAGGAGTTAAAACAACAGCATAAAAAACAAGATTGCAGAAGATTTATTTTACAGCAGTGGACAATTCACGGTAATAATTTATGCCACAATCATTTTCAATTTCGGGGGGATTGAATGGAACTGGACGAAACGTACTCCATCCATTCATTGCAACACACACACGCAGCCAGGTTTATCCTGATGCCACAACCACGGTGAGAATGAATGTGAATGTGTTTTGGTGTGTGGCTCCCGTCCGTCCCTCCGTCCATCTGGGGGTATATGTCAGTTTAATCTTTTAAAAATAGAACTAAATAAATAAAACCTTTTTTGTCGCTGTCGCCTTTATGTGGATAAAAATCCTGTAATTGATATTATGATATTTCATTGGGTGTTCCAGTGAATTTATTCTCTTTGTGGCGTCTCCATCATCATCCAAATTGCTCGTATCAATGTCGCTTGGATGCTGTGCATTTAGCAACTATCACAGTTGGTGACATATGCAAAGCCGGATATTGAATTGTCAAGTATTGATGTAATTTTTAATTAAAATCTTAAAACTCTGATATTTTTCGAAAGTGCTGAGAGCATTTGTAAGGATTAACATTTATAGCGGTGCATTTTCGTATTTTATAATAATCTTTAGTGATAACACTAAGTAACAGGTTTATTTGAAAGAGGTTGTAGGAATTTCTATGGCATGCACCATAGGATGGGTGTCTACTAAGTTTTTCATTCTTTGTGTTAAATTTTTCTCATGATTTTTTATTTTATTAAAAACTTGTTTTCCTCAAATAATTGAAAAATGTTATATTTTAAAGAAATAATCAATTTGTTTCCAGCAGAACTAATAGGTCATAAATGCCTATAAAAATGTATGGAAAATACAAGTTTCGGTTTCCATTGTTTCGGTCGCAATTACCGACGCATCGAGCTATTAGTGTATATGATTAATAGTTGTATATCGTTTGGCTTTCCAAATGGAAGAAATCAGTTTACTAGAAAAAAGTATTTCCTACCAATGGCTGAATAATATCACCAGGTAAAAATAAAATAAAAATTTGTCCGAGATTTATTTTTATTTAGAGAATTTAAACGCTTTATGGAAATCTTCTGTGTTTTTTCACTCTCTGAATAAGTTTGAAATGTGCAGTACTAAAAATTAATGTATTTGTCATGCAGCTTTGTAGAGTTTGTATATAACTGCGTATATATTCATTATATCTCCTCTGATGGTGCAATCAAAAATGAAAAAATAAAAATTTTCCATCAAATACTTTCTCTTATATTTTTATTGTGTTAATAATGAAGAAATTACCATTCAGATGACTTAGCTACAAAATATTTTAATAAAATCGTCCACGCACCAAATTTCATGATTCTAGCTACAGACAGTTTTAAACTTTTTAATGTTTTCGACCTTTAAAATACGAATTTGGAGAAATACGTTTATTTTGTCTGTCTGCGTGTCTGTGTACATACTGAATTTCACGATTTTAGCTACAGCCGGTTCCCGAATATCGAACGATATCGCCTACGCGGACACTACACACACCGAATTTCACTGTTGTACCTGCTGCCTATAACTATTTTTATTCTCTTTTGCGTCATTTTCCATCTAAAAAGTACAAGTTTAGAAAAATTCCTTTATGTTTCGCGTCTACACAGCCAGTGGTTTAGGTGATCCATTTTTATCCCTCATTTCAATTTTTTCCCCTAACATATCCCTCTATTTTACGTGTCTACCAATTTTAAAGTTAGTGGACAAACAATAGTATTCATTTGTAAAGAGGTTTGGGAAGTATTGGTTCAGAATTCCATTCCATTTCCTTGGAAATGCTCTTCATAATCAACGAATGGCATTGACTGCAGGTGTAAACTGGATTAGAGCGAATTAATCTACGACAACAACACTCCGGCAAATTTATTTACTGCCGCAAGGTGTTTTTGCAGTCAATGCAATGAACATTCAAATCGACCATAAATCCATGCTCCATTTGCTGTGCAAACACGTTCTACAAATTGCTCGCATTTTCAGTTCTCAGCGAACTAAATTTTGTCATGAACAAAAAATAAAAAAACGAAAAAGAAGAAGACTTTGTGGTAGACCACAATTGAGTTATTTCGGTCTGTCTGTGACAGTCACACACAGACTTGGATTAGAAATTACCATGAGACTTCTACTTCCATCAATAACTTGCCAACTCGCCAAGAAATGATTGCCGGAAAGCAAGTAGGATGTAAATCAAGGTCATCAAAGAATTTTTTTCATAACAAATTCATTCTTTGATCCTATTCAAGGATTGAATTAAATGAAATGAATTTTTGGTATAAATAATTTTTATTGGATATATGAAATAAGACAACTTATTAAAAGGTGGAACTAAGCATATTCATAAATCCAACGCATTGTATATAAATCTAATGAAATCCAAGTTCAAAATCGACCCGAATCATTAGACAATCGCCGTTCGGACGAAGTCAAACTTATCCATAGATTTAATGACACATATTCACCTCAGGTCCACAAGCCACTTTTGTTCGCTGCACTACTTAATCGAGATATCCCACTAAAGGAATGAGAATTACAACATACTTTTGTAATTCTCCTAGTTATTTCATTCTCTGAATGATTCATTTTGTATTGAAAATAATTATTTTTTAAGAAATTTAAAAAAGCTTAGATGTAATACGCACATTGAAGTTTCATTGTGCCCACGAATCTTTTCATTGGAAAAATGACATCTTTTGTATGGATATGTATCGTTATCCCAGCTTAGTTTATGATGACAACGGCCAAATATTAATGCAAATCATACCTGATCTGGTCTAAGTCCCGGTGGCACCCATGTGTATTCCTCCAGAGCACAACCACTGTCATCGTCGGAATGCGATTGCCGTTGGATATCCAAATGTTGTCCTACCATAAAGGGTGCATGCACACCGCCTGACGGATGATGCAACAGGGAGGGCGGTGATGGCGATGATATGGCCGGAGACAGCTGATGGGTTTGCTGATGTGGATGCTGATGATGCTGCTGCTGTTGTTGTTGCTGATGTTGATGATGATGAGGAGGATGTTTCAGGGATGATGAAGAATACTTAGAGATTGATGACGATGCCGATGCCGCAGGTGAGTATTGTGATGGCTGCTGGTGATGTGGCAATGATGTTGATGGTTGTAGTTGCTGATGTTGCTGCTGTTGTTGCTGAAGCTGCTGTTGGTGTGGCTGCAGATGAGGCGGCAGATACTGGTGGTGGTGATGATGATGATGTGGCTGCTGATGCGGTGGTAATGGTGGCAAATGAGGTGTTTGTTGTAGCTGCTGGTGCTGCTGCTGCTGAAGGAACTGGCGTTGCATGGGCAACGGCGATGTTGGCAAACCGGCAGGATTATACAATGCACCAGCAGACGAACTACTGGGCATTGGCCCTGACGTTGATGCTGCTGTTGCTGATGCTGATGGTGGCGTTGCGACATTGCTGTGGCCAATATGTCTTAGACTTCCCAGCGGTGGTAATGGCGGTGGTGTATTTGAACTTGCCGACGTTGCCCCAGCCGCCGAACTTGGTGAAAAGTGACGCGGCAATGTTGGTATTTTTTGTAGATACGACACCTGTGTTAGCGGCGTTCGACTGATTGGTCTACAAGTAAAGTAAGAGCAGAGAAAAAAAGCATGAATTGTAATAACAACAAAAGATTAATGAAGGTCAGCTATGAGCGCTAAGATTAGGTGCATTAACTATGTTTCTCATATAAAAGCAGACACAAAATGAATCATGATTTTGTGCAACTATTTTAGGGTTAGACCATAACAAATTCAAAGTTAATTAAATTGTAAACGTGAGCAATTTGTACAATTTTATAAGAAGATATCTGCTTGCTTTTGGTGGTGCTGCTGTTGTTGTTGTCAGTTGGGAAAAATCCAATTTATGAACAGCCTGCTGGTCGTAAGTCCAGCCAGTGTGGCTTTGTTCAGTGCATCCGTTCGTTGGGTTTTGCGCTTACACGTTCGTAGCTGTAACTTAAGTTAAGACGTAGCTCTGTTTGGCGATTTCTGGTTGAAAATATCGGAGAACATGCTGAAATGCCGTCTCTATCCCTATACTCTGATTTATCAGTGATGCCAAGTAGGGTGCATTTTTGAGACGTTTATAGGATCACCTACAGTGTTTAGTAAAAATACCACACCAGTTGCGAATTAAGAGCTTTCTAAATGGCTTTAAATATTCGATTTAAACTATATATATTGGACTGAGTTACGAAAAAAATTATAGAATCACCACCCAGAACAAAATTTGGATTGTTTAATGATAATTTACAATATGTATCGTCTCGAAGTCAAGCCATCAGTGATTTATCATTTTTTCCGAATTAATAGACCCCTGAGAACACTTCAAAGTGCGGGTCCAAATTATTGTCCGATCCTAACAAAAATTGCTTCAAGTAAGTATTGCGAGCCAATGACGAACACTATTTAATTTGAAGCAGATCCTATACAAATTTCGCTCTCGACTTGACTTTTTAGCTCTAGAGACCACATACAAATCGTTCCCAATATCACTTGTTTCCCATGAATTCAATTTTAATGATGTGGAAAGGGGTGTTATAATATATACGGCCCCGCCCGACTTTAGTCTTTCTTTACTGGTTTCATTTCATTGAATGACACATTTAGTTTTTATACCCTCAACTTTAGGTGGAGTGTTTATTAATGTTGTCATTCCGTTTGCAACTTCTTGAAATATTCATTGGAGACCCCATATAGAATATATATTTTGGGTCGTGGTAAAACTCTAAGATGCGCTATGTCTCCCCGTCTTATGGTTGCAGAACGGTTGGGATTGAAAATGGGGGAAGGGCTAAAAATTCCTCCTAATATTTGTAGTATTTTTTTAATTTCCGAATTATATTCATATTTGGTACATATCGTGAACGCGAACAATGACTGTATAGAATCGTAAAATATAATATTTTCAGATAATATTACTTTTTTAGTCACGTTGTACGCATTATCTGGGTATTGATGGGCGTTTCGCTTGACCTCTTCCACAAATTGATATTGGTGATGGTGTTTGGCTAAAAAATGCGTCATATGATTCGCAATAATTTGCGTTTTCATTTTTTTAATTATCGAGCTCGATGCAAGCCCTGTTTCGCTTCCGTAAAGTAGAGTTGTGTCTCTAAAATATTCGCTGATTTCCATATCTAGTTCAAGCGGCCGAAGAAAATCGGTGAAAATACGTGGTTTCTAGGGCGGAAAAAGTCAAGTTGGGAAATGTCAAGTATGATAGCTATATGCAAATCTGAATCGATCTGACTCATTTTCACCGTAGGTCTTTCTAGTTTAAATATAAGATATTTGGCTAAATTTGAAGAAGATCTGTTTAAATACGTGAAGTGAAATCGGGAGCGGCATTTGTGTGGCCCGCAAAACTTAATTGTGCCAATTTTTGTGAAGATCGGACAATAATAGCGACCTTTACTTTGATTACAAGAATAGATGGACGGACGACCAGACGGACATGGCTAAATCGATACTAAACAATGGGTCTATCTCGCTTCCTTTTGGGTATTACAAAAAAATGCACAAAGACATAATACCCTAGTGAAAGGTATAGAAATAGCGGCGGTAGAAGGCTTTTGTGATGTTGTATATGGCGTTTATGAGGATTACTATTTTTGTGGGAACTCCTTTATCTCTCAGGACATCCCATTTTGCCCTACATCTATAAGGATTTATAATTCTAGCTGCGGTCAAGAAAATTTTTGAAAATAACTTTTGATAGGATTGTCTGCGTGGCTCAAGATTTTGACAGAATTTATGTAGAAGCAAGTTGTATTTAAAAATACTATCCCCTTATTACTATTATCGTTATCATCCGAAATATATCTTAATACTATATTTTGTATCAAACTTATACCAATACTAATTTTACTTAATAAACAATTTGTTTATCTTTAACGAATTTATATTTTATTTGTGAAGATTGAAAACAAAAAACATTTTCTAAAAATTTTCATATTTATATTAACTTGAATCTACAATCTATAAAATCAAATTTTTATGACAATGAATGAAGCCATCGAACCTAGAATTTTATTACATTTATTAATATCTCTCTTGTTTTAACTATAAATTTGGTTATTTTCAGTGGTAAATAAGTAGTTGTGCGATTTCATCAAATATATATCAGATTTTTCTTGTTGGTTTCGTTTACTTTACATTACAAGCCCATTCACTTCCGTACTCTAACTATGCCTTTAACCATGATTTCCATAAGTAATTTTGACGAGGATTTCGAAAAAAAGGTTGAATTTGAGTACCATTTCAAAGCCGGTATAAATTTTGGTAAATTCTGTGAATTAATTGTAAAATTATTGACTGCATACTTGATGTCCTGGAAAAATAATACTAATACTTTAGTATTGTTGCGGCTTAAGTCTATATCAGAAATTGAATACCTCTTTAAAAGGGCATTCAAAGGGTAGATTGCCCACTCTGCGCATCTCCATATTTATCATACGTATGACCGGATTCGAGAAGAACACCGACACCACTTCATATGCGTAGGCGTAGATCTAAATATGTGGCATTTCGATTGCCCCTTTCAATTGTGAAATGATACCTGTTTTCAATATTATCGACATCTTTCTTAAGAGTTAATTCCATATTCAATAGCTGTTGCCCATTTTCATCTGGATTGAGCCAACAATTCATGGTATCCACATAAATTGTATCGTAAGTAGTGCAAACCATACTTTCAAAAGAGGCGAAAATCTTAAAAATAAAGCCAAATATCGCATGATAAATTGAAATGTAATTTATGGGCTGTATTTACCTTTTTGGAAGAGGTTCTCTGTAACAGTTGAACTATTACAAACCAATGTAGCAGCACTCGACTAGCCTGAATCATTTTCAATGATTTTTAAATGCGTGATTTTGGAAAACTCTTCTATTAAAGCGGAAAGTGTTGTCATGCTCCAATAAGAAATGTATTCAAATCAATTTTCTAAATGTTATAAATACAACATTTCCTCATTTCACAAATGTGTTTGTGGGATTGCAGTCCATAGTCGATCTATTAAATATATTCAACCGTTACTAATATGTAGCGATTATGAGTATTTACAGCTGTGCAAATCTCATACGGTCGTACTATTGATTTGAAGAAAACACTTAGAAAGGTTATCAGTTGTTTGAATAACTCTATATTATGTGAAAGAAATGTTTCATTCCAATAATTACATTCTAAGATATTAAATCCCTTCGTTATGGTACAAGTCAGATTTTTTACATACGCTTAAATTTTAATAAAATAAACAATTGTTTAGCTTTCTTTCTTTTGTTGAAAGAAATTTTTTCTCTAGATTTTTAAGAGTAAGCTTATATAGTATATATATTTATTAAGAAGTAATAGGATTTTAAGAGTGTAAAAAACATTTTTCGAGGATTCATATTTTTCGCAATAAACTATTATAGATATACATATGGAAATGCCCATATGTATACTAGAATTAAAACAAACAAAAATATTGGCACTTAATTGCTAGTGCCTTGGTGATTTCTATTATATAAAACTTTATGACAATATTTTTTGCACTTGTATAGGTGTATACTAAAGTGGCCCAAGTACTAAACAGATTTTTCAACATGAGTTCTAAATATATAGATTAGGATTATTTCTTCCTTTCTAGCCAAACAATTTGGTGGTAATTGGACTATGTTACAGATCGGCTTGATATTGAAAACTGCTGAATAAAGGCGAAAAAATGAAATTGTAGAAAAATCTATATAAAAATCATATAAGTAAAACCTTCCCTAACAACACACAAATAATGCTAACAACACAACAGCAGTTCTTATTTTATTCGTAATTTACTATTGTTTGTAGTTTTTTGTTTTATTGTTTTTTGTAATGTTTATATATTTTTATTTTAGCTCACATGTAAAAATATGGACCAGATCTGTGTATGATGTTGAGATGTCAAGATGTCAAGTGTGATGCAAGAGCAGATCAAAATAATGAATTAAGTCAATCTTTGCCGACCACCAACGTAGAGTGCATTCCGCAATATTATCGGCAGATGAGATGCTGTCTATGTACTAACCAATTAAAGTCCAGACAATTTTTTTCGCTGTTTCTTACTAAATGCTATAATCTTTTACTATTACTACAATACTACCATTCGCACTTACAGGGAAGTGGCAAATATTTTAGTTACTTTGCATGTGCACCTCTATATTTTTTTAAATTTACATGAATAATGAAAATTTTAGTTTTGTAAGTATTTACCATATTGCCACCTAAGAATAAAATTTGGTTGGAAAAATATTTCGCCCTGCCTCAAGCCATTTATGAGCTAAATGCTCCAGAAAAAAACTCTTAAAAAATATGTTTTTTATACATTCCACAAGAGTATTATGTCTTTGTGCATTTGTTTGTAACACCCAAAAGGAGATAGACCCATTGTTAATCGACGTAGAATCACTTTTTGAATCGAATTAGCAACAACCGACTGTCTGTCTGTCCATCTATTCTTGTAATCATACGAATTTCACTCTCGATTTGACTCTTTTCACACTAGACATTTTAACAGATTTCCTTCAAAATTGGCAAAATATATTATATTTCAAATAGAATTACCTGCGGTGAAAATGTATTAGATCGGTTCAGATTTATATATAGCTCCCATACAAATTTCGCTCCCAATTTGAGTTTATCCGCTCTAGAAACCAAATATTTTATCAGATTGTCTTCAAATTTGACAAAACATCTTATATGGTGAAAAAAGGTCAGAATTTTCTATATAACGAATTTTTTTTTGGTCCCCTTGAGATTCGCTATATGGAAGTTCGACTGTAGCTCCCAAACAAATTTCACTCCCGATTTTAAATGACCTTCTTCAAATTAACAGACCTTCTTCAAATTTTACTAAAAACACCCATGGTTAAAATGGGTCAGATCGGTTCAGATTTATATATAGCTCCCAAATAAATTTCACTCCCGATATGTCTTTTCCACTCTATAAACCACATATTTTGTTCTAATCTTGCAAAATACCTTATATTTCAACTAGAAACACACATGATGAAAATGGGTCAGATCGGTTCAGATTTATATAGCTCTCCACCCCTGAAATCACGTATTTTCATAGAATTTCTTCAAATTGAGCATAACACGTTATACTTGAACTGGACGAACCTATTGTGAAAGTGTTTGGATATAGTCCCGATACAAATACTCTTCTCGATTTGACAAATTGGGTCAGGTCATATCAGCCTATTATTAGGAAACAAACAAAAATCCTTCCCGTTTTCACTTTTTTACCGAATTCAATTGTATTCGGATAGAAAGTGGAGGGTATCATATAGTCGGCCCCGCCGCCTTTCCTTACTTGTTTTATTTAGTATTTTTGTTCTTTCTGAATAACTTGACGCCTGAAGGCATTGTAATTATACAGTAGAATCCCGTTAAGTCGCAATTGAAAGGGACCAGCCAAGTTTTACGAATTACAGAGGTTTTCGATTTAACGACGTTCAAGTAAGATAAGTTCAAAGTTGTTCATAGTGCCCCGATCAAGGTGCTGCAGCATAGAGTTGGTCGGAAGGAACTCTATTTTTATATGGCTATATTAATAACTGAACAGGTTCCAACCAGAATGGTGGTCCTGTTGGTCCACTCTAGACGGAGCAAGTGTTACTACTTTGACATCCATAAAATTAACGCTAACGTCATCTGTATTTGGATGTTACTGCATTGACATACGCACATCAGGTGATATCGAACATATGATGATGTCGATCATATGGTCGATTTTCAACAATGACTCTTTACTATGACAAGTTTTGCTGGGTACTGGCTTCGGGCAATAGATTTTTTCCATGAAGATTCTACATCTAACATTAATTAATTAATTTTAAGAACAATTCATTATTTTTAAGAATAATTTGTCATAAATCTTCCGTACAGTTTACAACTATATATATTAGCAGTACTCGGTGCTTCGCACGAGTCTCTGTTTTAGGATAGTATTTATTTGATTTTCTTTTCTAAAATAGTAAATTGGAAACATAGCACTCATACACAGTCAAAGGAATGTGCTTATCGATGTGCACTGTTTTAGCTGAACTCACTTCGTATATATATATATATTTTTATCATTTTCTACCCAGTTTTTAACAACAAAAAATACAACCGCAGATCCTTTTATTCAAAAAATAATACATTTTGATGGCGCTTCTGCATGGTCAGAGGAATTTACATACTAAATTTCATGATTCTAGCTGCAATACTTTAGTTGGTACCATTTTTATCCCTTTTTGTCCCGCTCACCCCTTATAAGTACAAATTTCGAAAAATCAATTTATATTGCAAGTCTACGTTGTCAGAGAAATGTAATCACCGATTTTCACGATTCTAGCTGCAATTCTTAAATTAGTACAATTTTTATCCCTTTTTGTCTCTTTCCTCGTTTAAAAGTACAAATTTCGAAAAATCCCTATTTGTAGCTAGTTGAAATATAACGTCCTGTGTCAAGTTAGCAGAAATTAGTTAAAATATCTGGTTTCTAGAGCGAAAAAAGTCGAGAGCAAAATTTGCATGGGAGCTACATCTAAATCTGATCCGATCTGACTCACTTTCGCCATAAATGTTTCTAATTGAAATATAAGGTGTAAGACATAATACCTTAGCGGAGGGTATAAAAATAACACATTACTCCTTATATTGACGTTCTCAGATCATAATTCTTGGATTTGCAAAGCCTTGTCGTGACTGGCATAGCCACTAACAATTGTTTTATCATGAAATGCACAAACAGGCACACTCGCAGGCACATTAGGTTAGCCCTTAGATCAAAGAGCGGATTTTTAAATTCAATTAAACAGAAAAATTAGGCAAGTGAAGTGTAAATTTTGGTAAGCTGATTGAAATAAGTGTGAAATAAACTTTGCCAAAACCAGCAAAAAAGAGTCACCCTAATGCACATACACATATAGCATATGGATGGTTACACATGTATCACCAAACATAGCATACAATGTTGCCAACACAATGCAAATGTCTGACTACTCGACATACATGAACATACCATACACTCGTTCCTGTTCGGACCTGGTTATACTCATAATATATGGGAGTGCATTGTTTATTGTTTGCTCGCTCCACGCTTGAGGATCTTTGCCAGAGTACGGATGTGGCATGTGTTGTGTTGCTCTTGTCAAACCAACAAAGCCGGCGTAATTTCGCCATTTCTAGTTCGCCGAACATTTTGATGTGTCAATATTGTTGTTGCAGGCGTTTGGCTTTGCGGTTTCAGAGACAATTAAATGTGGAATTTTTATCGGCATAGAAAGTATCAAATGGATGAATTAAAACCAAGCAAAAAATGTAGTCGAATCACAGCGGGAACAGCATAACAGTGGAGTAACCGCAAATTGAAATTAAACCAATTTAATTGGTTGGTAACTCAGGTGTGGAGGTGCCATACAAATACTTTTGATTAGTTCAGGATAAACTAAATTAGTTTTATACAATTTTGTGTATATTGTATTGAATGATAAAATATGTTAGTGGACAGTGCCACAACCACATGTAAGTTTTGTGGCATTACAGATACGTTTTACCCCAAAATTTCCGTGGTGATATTTGCATTAAAATTTATTCGCTTAAGCTAAGCTAATTAAAGGCTTATGGCCAAAACTACGGTACACAGTGGTACAGCCACAAATCCGTAAGCCAAAATTCAATAACTTTTGATTTAGTAATCATTTAGTAATCGACAAAGTCGACATTTGCGAAAGATGAAATAATTTTTTTTTAATTTTAAAAAGTTATAACACAAAAAAATATTTTTTCTGCTCATTATGAATACGAAAATATGTTAAAAAAAACATTACCTATATACCTCAAAATAATGCTTGAGTCCTTGTCAAATTTCAGTTTTTTTATAGAACTGAAAAATATTTACTAAATCAAGAGTTATTGCATTTTAAAGTGAAATTTGATCATGGTCCATTGTGCGGTGGCAATGAGTTGTTGGCTACTTTTTATTATCATTTATCAATGATGAGGAATTACAAACTAATATATAGAGTAGTTTTAAGGATCCATTTTCTATAATGAATTGATCAGTAATATTATTATCAATTGATGTCAGATTGGTTTTGTCATTTCATTATGGATAAATTATCGACGGAAAAATGCTTGAAAACTTTCCTAATCTATTTCATAAATCATGGTTCTGTTTGGTAATCTCAATTTTTCTTTCTGTGATAGGGCTCACTTTTAGCTCAATAGAATAGAATAGCAAAATTGCTGTATTTGGAGTGAAGAGAATGCACGAGCCACCGGTACATCAACTAAAACAGACTGTTTGGTGTTCTTTATGTGCCTATTGATTCCGTAACTCCTGAAAAATTAGAATGGGGTTACAGAATACTGCAAAGAGGACGACATAATGGCCTCTTGGGTGTAACGAACTATACGGTTAAGAAATCCGTCTTTCACAAGACACCCACAGATAAGAGACGGATTTGAAATGGGTGTGGGCATCGGAACAGGTATTTACATAGAGATTACAAACATTAGACGCTCTTATAGACTCAAAAATAGACTCCAGGTAGCCGTACAAGCTATAAAAACTGACTGGTAAATTCAAAATTGAAGTAAAGTTATTTTGCACTGTGTACGTCAGACAATGGATTTTCAAAATTTGTTCTTTTAGAATTAAAATAGAATGGAAATGCAAACAACTGCAGCACCCACTATCACCTGTATTTATTATAAGGCAAGGCTACCAATACGTTTACATATCGAAATAATACTTCAAGTCAATTCAAAAAAAATAAATATTCTTATATTATAAGCGTGGCTTGAATTAATAAAAATATTATAATTATTTATAAAATTGTTTTTTTAATATTTGTATTTGGTTTGATTTGGCTATATTAATATTATTGCACTTCTACGAAAATCCATAGCCTGCATGGACTGCAATCCATGGTGGAGGGTATATAAAGTTCGGCCTGGCCGAACTTAACGCCGTTTTTACTTGTTTTTTAATATGTCCAAAAGAAGCTTTTCTGAGAGTATAGAAAACATATGTATTTAGAATGATTTTAGTGGGGTTTTTGGAAAAATATTGATGTAATCATTTTTAAAAATCGTCACCGACACTAAAATTAATTAAATGCGTTTAACGCGTAACCGGAATGGCCATACATTATAGTCTTAAAGTACTAATAAACAAGTAATGAAAGGCTAAAGTCGGGCGGGGCCGACTATATAATACCCTACACCACTCCCTGCGTATATACCTCGCTTTGATTACTAAACCCAGGCATTTCATGGGAGCAAGTTTATTTAGTTCATATAAATTATACTATTAATTATTCTTTTGTCAAATTTAATGAATATGGTGAATAATAAAGTAATTGATCCAATTTTCCAGCAGATATTCCGAGTAAAGTAAATATAACATGATGTGGAAAAATTAATCAAGATCCAAAGACAAATACAAATTATACAGCGGTAATAGGATGAATCGGACGGACATTTGAAGTGGACCTATAACAACACTTGAGGCCTGTGCCAAAACATGCGCCTATATATTTCTCATTCACTAAAGGTATTCCTAGTTGAAACATAAAATGATCTGCAAAATTTGATGAAGATCCGATGTAAGATGTAGTTTCTAGAGCTCTAATAGTGCAGAACAGTTCCCCATTTGGGTTATACCAAAGTATGGACATACGGACGGAGCCGACTGTATGATACACCCCACTTTCTATCTCATTACAATTCAATTCGGTAAAAAAGTGAAATCGGAAAGGATTTTTTAATTATGTAAATGTATGTGTTTGACAAAAAATTTTATATCGGAAAGGACATTTGTATGGGGGTATATTGAAACCTGTAATGATGTGACCCCCTTCCGCCATGTATGTTTATTGGTGAAATATAATATGTAAAGTTTGGGCAAAATCGGTTAAACATTCGGGAGCAACATTTGTATTGGGGCTATATCTAAATCTGAACCGATCTTACCCACTTTCACCATAGGTGTTTCTAGTTCGATTATAAAATGTTGTACCAATTTTAAAGAATATCGGGTACAATATGTGCTTTATAGGGCGGGAAAAGTGAAATCGGGAGCGACATTTGTATGGGGGCTATATCTAAATCTGAGCCGATCTTACCCACTTTCGCCACATGTATTTCTAGCCAAGTTTTATGACAATCGGACAGCAATTGCGACCTGTAGAGTGCGAACAAGCTTAGATGGGCAGCAGACGGACGGACAGACAGACATCGTTAAATCGACTCAGCCGGTGATTCTAAGCCGATCGGTATACTTTAAGGTGGGTCTAGCTGGATTATTTCTTGGTGTTACAAACATTTGGCGCGAAACTAACTTATAATACCCTAGCCCACGAAGTGGTGTAGGGTATAAAAATTAAAATCGCTTAGACCAATTGCGATTTACAAGGATTTGAAAATGAACTAGTCGGCAGGGTTTTTAATTTTTGTGGAAATTAAAATCAATACCTATAACTCTGCAAATGAAATGTTAAGCTTTTTTCCAAAGACAACATGTTTTAAAGAAGAATCTTTGCTGAGAATTTCAGATTTGATATAGAAGGACTCGTGGGTATGGCTCTGTACTTCATTAAAGTTCAAGTGAATTGAATTTCCACACCATGTTTCAGGTAGAATTTGTGGAAATTCCCATAGTCCAAAGTAACTACACAAAACCTCATGTCCCAAATTTATGCCAATGTAAGAGAATTCGGCGACCATTCAGTTTCGGTTTCATAGAAAATGCCTCCATTCCAGCTTGGCCACACATAAATTCATAAGCGCTGTAAATTTTCCATTTACTTTTATTGCCCGAAAAGTAGGAACTTTAAGCACGTGCAAAAGGCCTTATGGAAAATATTTATTCCAAACTGCCTAAAAGCCGAAAAAACACTTCACAGCAGGAAACACATTGCAAATAGCCAGGGAACAAACACGTAAAAGTAAAAAGCGAAAAAACGTTGCAACTGGCAAAAAATGCAACTTCGATCATATGCCACAGACAACAAAAACTGCATGAATTCGCACAGTTTGCGGCGGCCTAATAGTATTGGGATCATTTCCCGCTAATGCCCAAATCTAAGGCTGGCTGGCTATCTCATGATATTGCAATTCTGTCAAAATTCATTGAACTTGCTCCCCTGACCAGCGCTACGTCGTCGTTAATGGCCATAACGAGTCGGTCGGTCTGCCACAAAGAGGGGAATAAATGCCGTACAATTCGTGTAAATATTTTCATTTCGTTTCGATTGTGGCCGATTCGCAGTGGTTTGCCAACGACCAGAATAGAACAGAACAGAAAACCGAAATGAACGTAGGAGGTGAGGTGTTGCATTTCACAGTTGCCCACCAGAATCATTTCCAGCTCTTTGTTAAGTAATTGTGTCAGACAATTTGACGGTGTCCAAGTGTCTTGCAACTCTTGGCAAATGTCTGCGTTTTAAGCTCAAGTTTGTTGCATGCTGCATGTTGCTATCGCCACTGCCGGTTTCCATTTTTTCTGTGATTTGCCACCACAATGTCAATTTGTTGTTCATTTTATGCTAAATTATATTACAGTTATTTGTTGCTTTGAGTAAATTATATTACTTTGGATGTAGTGTTTGTTGGTGATTCTGTAACACAGTGAGAACAATTAAAAGAATTCGGTCGATTTCTCCCGGGAAGTTTGTCCAATAAAAGTGTACAACGGACAACGATGGGATTTGACGACACGTCTTGAATGAGGCACTGTAACCGAGAAACTATAAAACCAGAAGACAACGATATGTGGGAAGTGAACTCACAATGGGCGAATCTTATATTTTTTAAATAAATCGGACATTTATAAAATACTGGTCCGATCGGACCGATATGGTTGTTGAGATATTTATCTATTTTGAAATCGCCTTTAGAAACACCGCCTTGAGCTAAAATTTATGTGTCATCTAAATGTATATATAAACTTACGCGTATCTTAAGAAAACTGTGTACTTAGATTCCATAGTCTAGTCGAGTTTGCGTGTAGTTTATCATTTAAAGAGTGGTTAAATTTTAAGGGCCGATGTTGATTTTGAATAGAACACAAATTATTTCGGAAATTATTGTCATTTTTTTATTATGATAATATTGGTATGGTTCAATTATGCATGGAACAAAATATAGGTCAAATGGCCGCCGCGAACTCGGCGGCACACCTCCATGCGATGATCCAAATTTTCGATGACGCTGAGGCATAATTGAGGTTCTATGCGGTTAATGCGCCGAATTATCTCATCATTTAGCTCTTGAATTGTTGCTGGCTTATCGACGTACACATTTTCTTTCAAATAACCCCAAAGAAAAAAGTCCAACGGTGTCAAATCACATGATCTTGGCGGCCCATTGACATCGCCACCATGTTAGCTGTGTGGCAAGTGGCACCGTCCTGTTGAAACCACATATCTTCCAATTTGGGCCATAAAAAGTTCGTTATAATTTCACGATAGCGTAGACCATTCACAGTAACCGGCCTCATTTTGGAACAAATACGGTCCGATGATGCCGCCAACCCATAAACCCCACCAAACAGTCACTCATCGTGGCTGCATTGGTTTTTCGACAATCACTCTTGGATTATCATTCGCCCAAATGCGGCAATTCTGTTTATTGACGAATCCACTGAGGTGAAAATGTGCCTCATCACTGAAGATGATTTTCTTCGAAGTGCACGATATGCATTTTTGTTTGAACGCCCATTTTCATAATAAGCCTGAATAACTTTAACGCGTTGCTCGATTGTGTATGGTTCAATTTCCATGGTTCAAATTGAGTTAGTCTGATATTGAGAAATGTCAAATGAAATGCAGAAAAAACTTGACGTTTAGGCGTGGTTCACATTCAACATCGGCACTTACAATTTAACCACCCTTTAGTTCCGAGCGATTACAGTCATTTTAATTGTTGTTTTATAGATTATTATTTTTTATTGATAATATTTTTAATATTCCAACAATATCTTGTACCGGAAATAGTTGATCACGATTACTAAATGACCAGTATCACTACAACTATGTGTGTTGTAAAAAACACACATCAGAATACAAGTAAGGAAAGGGCAGACTCTATGATAATCTGTACCACTCGCAGCGCTTGTACCTATGGTATCGGTGATTTTATGTAATCCATATCCAACAATATTAAACTTAATATGCCAAATTTGATTAAAAGCTGTTGCTAGTTGAAATATAACATGATGTGGAAAATTTGATGATGATATGATGTAAAATGTAGAGCATTAATAGACGAAATCGGAGGGATATTTGTATAGAGGATATATATAAATAAGTCTGAACCTGTTTTCTCCAAATTAAATAACGATCGTCCCTGGCAAAAAAAAAGAAATTCTATCAAATTTCAGGACTACCAGACAACAATTGCAACATATACTTTAATAACAAGAGTTAAATGGACAGCAGACGGACGGACAGACATATTTCATATTTGGCGTTTGGGCGATTTATTATTATTATGAAAATGGCAATTCCTAAATGAAACCCGGGAAAACTCCGGCTCCAGAGAAGACATTTTTAGGCCCGGCCATGACATGTACAATGTGTGGTTTCTAGAGTGGTAAAAGTCAAATGGGGGCTATATCTAAATCTGAACGGATCTTACCCACTTTCTGCATAGGCGTTTCTAATTAAAGGATGTTGTGCCAAATTTAAAGAAAATCGGGGGCTATTGTATGTGGGCTATATCTAAATCTGAACCGATCTAGCTCGCTTTCGCCGCAGGTGTTTCTAAGCAAAATGTGCGTTATTGGTTTGGTGAAAATCCACATGTGCTTCGTGAATCACCACTTCATCCACAAAAAAAAACTGTTTGGTGCGGTTTGCATGTCGGCAGCGTCATTGGGCCATATATTTTCGTCGGCAATAACGATCGTCATGTTGTGAATGGCGATCGTTATCGCGCCATGATTACCGATTATTTTTGGACCGTGACCGCGGTGGCCATATGAACGAAGTCGAGTTCCATATATACATGTTTTTATTGTATTTCAAGTCTATCATAAAGTTTTGGAAATTTCTCAAATGGTTTGCGTTTTTTTAAATGGAAAACCCTTTATTTTGGCCGATTTTTTTATATAAAAAATTACTCAATTTTGGACGATTTTTCGTACAAAAAAGATCCATTTTTGAGCAATTTTTTATTTAGATAATTTTTTATTTATTTCCCAGTAACTTAATTTTGCGCCATTTTTAATTTTTTGGGACCAATTTTTGTTTTGGGAGATTTTTCATTGATTACGAAAAATTAAATATCCATAAAATATTACAGAAGAGCCATTTATGTAAGCCAGCAAGTATTATCATACTCTATGTTAACATATGTATTTCACCCAAAAGAAACTTTTGTTGTCTGGAGTCTTTAACCTGATCCTTTGGTAAACAAAACTAAAGTCAGCATTTCATATTAACACCAACGAAAATTCTTCGAAACGTTCGCTGACTACTGTATTCAACTTCAATTAATACTAGGTCGTTTCTTTCCTCACATATCAACACATACTTCGAAAGCATTCTTTCCTAACATTTCTGCGTTTTTTATTATTTTTAAGGGTTAATATTTGAGGCGACAGGTGGCTCATAAAATGATGTTTTGCAATTATACCTTTGAGACTGGTTTGGCTCCTTTGTTTATCGTGTTGTTGTTTTTATGTCTTTTTCGAAGAAGAACAAACAGGAAGGAGAACCGCAAAGTTGCAAGAGTAAAATAAGTATATAAGGCCGGCCAGGAGGGCTATGAACTACACTTCCATTGCAACGTTAACATCTGCATGACGATAAATATAACTATTTATAGATTCGATAAGAAAATTCTGAACACGTTCAGTTTTATTTTGATACACATATTGTAGAATATACAAATTGTTGCTGTTCCGTGGCTGTTAGTGGCCATAGGTTTTCTTCATATAGGGTGGACCATTTAAATTTTTAAATTTGAACTACCGATTACTTTGACTTTGAAAGGTAGAATAACATTCATTTTTATTTTTATTTCCAAGTTTATAAAGAGTGATTTTTTTGAGGTTAGGATTTTCATGCATTAGTATTTGACAGATCACGTGGGATTTCAGACATGGTGTCGAAGAGAATGATGCTCAGTATGCTTTGACATTTCATCATGAATAGACTTACTAACGAGCAACGCTTGCAAATCATTGAATTTTATTATCAAATTGCGTGCTCTGTTAAGAAAGTTCAGAAAGAAAGAAATTGTGTTCAGCGACGAAGCTCATTTTTGGCTCAATGGGTACGTAAATAGGCAGAATTGTCGATTTTGGAGTGAATATCAGCCAGAAGCATTGCAAGAGCTACCAATGCATCCAGAAAAAGTCACAGTTTGGTGCGGTTTATGGGCTGGTGGCATCATTGGACCGTACTTCTTCAAAGATGATGCGAATCGTAACGTAACTGTGAATGGTGAGCGCTACCGTGAGATGATATCCAACTTTTTTTTGCCCAAAATGGAAGAACTGAACTTGGTTGACATGTGGTTTCAACAAGATGGCGCTACATGCCACACAGCTCGCGATTCTATGGCCATTTTGAGGGAAAACTTCGGAGAACAATTCATCTCAAGAAATGGACCGGTAAGTTGGCCACCAAGATCATGCGATTTGACGCCTTTAGACTATTTTTTGTGGGGCTACGTCAAGTCTAAAGTCTACAGAAATAAGCCAGCAACTATTCCAGCTTTGGAAGACAACATTTCCGAAGAAATTCGGGCTATTCCGGCCGAAATGCTCGAAAAAGTTGCCCAAAATTGGACTTTCCGAATGGACCACCTAAGACGCAGCCGCGGTCAACATTTAAATGAAATTATCTTCAAAAAGTAAATGTCATGGACCAATCTAACGTTTCAAATAAAGAACCGATGAGATTTTGCAAATTTTATGCGTTTTTTTTAAAAAAAAAGTTATCAAGCTCTTAAAAAATCACCCTTTATTTGACATTTGCAAAATGGGACTCGAACAAAATTGGGAAATATTAAAAAGCGTGTACGTGGACAATTTATAGAAGAGATCGGCCTACAGTTCAGTTTTCATGAAGCTCATTTTCATCTCGGTGGATATATCAATAAACAAAATAGTCATATAAATGATATTAGGGCTCTTTTTCTTTAAGACGGGATAACAAAAACGTCAATAAAAATTTAATTTTTTGTTCAAAATAAAAAATTATTTTTTCACATTGTCACATATTTTCAAAAATATTTTTTGTTGACTTTATTGTACTTAGCCTCGATAACCGTAGTTTTGACTTACCAGGCTAAGTAAAAAATGTTTAACACAAAATATATTTTTTATTTCACACACACATTGTTATTGCTGTTGGCGATAATTTTAAAAAAGATTTTTTATTGTGAGTGAAATTTTAACATTTTATTTAGATATTTATTATCACAGCTTAGTTATCCAGTCTTAAACAAAAACATATTGTGTTCTATTATTAAATAAGAAAGTTCAACCTTTCCAATAAAATTAAAAATTTGACAATAATAATCAATACGTTTTTATAGCCGATTCTAAATTAAAGAATGGCCCACCCAATATGTGGAGGTGTCAGAATAAATGCTTCCGAATCACTGGCTCATAAGTGATACTTTGTGATAAAACGTTTTCTATCCTTATTTGGACTGACCCTTAAATTTAGGGTCACTAGTCCATGAATCTGAAGGCGACTGAAATTGGACATACAAAGATTAATCATGGTTGGGAGTTGTCACACATTTCTAAGCAATTCTAATACCTTATGGTCCATAAAAATGTGTAAATAATCTCACAAGTGTCTAACCGTAGGGTACACTGTTATTCTCGCTTTATTTTATCGACAATGGTCAACTGAAACCCGAAGGAGTGAACGGAAACCTCAGGATGCAAACATACATTCATACTCTTTCGGTTTCACAAGACCGACATAGTTTCACAATTGGAATGCATATCCATATATGTATGTATACCCAGGAATGTAGTTGAAACTTATCGGAATATGAACAATCATCTACACATATCCTTAGATACATACATATGTATGTATGTCTACACATGGACATATGTATGTGTGTATGAATGTGTTTAGTTTATGTCTGAAATTTTATTGTTTTACAACTATAAAATAGAGGTACGACAACGACGACGACAACACACGTTTTGTTGATATTTTCATTGTTGCCTTCATCTGTTGTCCGTTTCGTTTTGTTTATTCGCACTTTGGGATTTTTAATAAAAACATACCATGTTTGTACATGCGGCAATGATTGTCATAAACGATTTTTGAATTGACAATAAAAGAAACGTGTTTTAAGCCAAACTGGAGTATGGCAGCAGACAGTCAGACAGACAGACAGATGTAAACTCTATTAGAAGCTCGGTTCTGGTGCAATCGGATATCAACATCCACCCACTACTCACCTACTCAGCCAGACATCTATCACTTTTTTATTTGTCCTCCTTCTGGGATTTGCACTGTGGTTTGGAGGGAGAACTACTGCTACTGCTGCCACATCTGCTGGCGTTTGAAATGGTGGGAAATATTACATTTATAGTTATTTAAATTTTTGCTAAAATCTCATTAAAAGCAAATGATTTCCAGAGGATTTTACTAAACAGTTTAGTTCATTGACAGTAACAGGTAAACCAAGTAATAGGAAACCAATCACCTTCATGAATGCGAATCTTTCGTGTAACCTTAAAGGTGTAAAAGGTCAAACTGTGCGACGCCACTATGTTCACAAGTCACACCATACTTCAATTTTGTTTCATAAAATTTTATTTAAAATTTGATAGTCTCAATAAGTCAATTTAAGTTCATACATTATAAACATATATTCCTGTATTAATGAGATTTTGAAAAATTACGAGAATTTGGTTAGAGAAGAAGAAAACGCAATTCTCGTTTGTTTCGCGATACTCATTTCATACCCATATTATTCTAAACAATCACTACCCACAGGATGGGGGTATAATAAGTTTGTCATTCCATTATAAAGGGTGATTTTTTAAAAGCTATAGGAAAGTTAAAAAAACACTAAAATTCAGAAAAATGCATGAAATCTTTATTTGAATCGATAGTACGGTCCATATAATTTAATGTTTGAAGATTATTTCATGCAAATGTTGACCTTGAATGCGCCTCAAATGGTCCATCCGCTTCGTCCAATTTTGGCATTTCCACGTTTTTGTGTAACAGAGGCCCAATTGCTGCGAACGGCGACGAATCGATAATTGAAGGTCATCATTAACACTGGCCGATACAGCTGCGATATTTTCTTCAGTTCGCACTCTGCGTAAGCGTGTTGGTGGTTTAATGTCCAACAATGTAAATTTGGTGCGAAATTTAGTCACAATGGCCCGAATAGCCGCTTCAGTGGGTCGATTAAACTGACCATAAAAGGAAGCGCGCGATGAACTTTCTTAACAGAGCACGCATTTTGATAATAAAATTCAATAATGTTCAAGCGTTGTTCGTTTGTAAGACGATTCATGGTTAAATTATAGACCAAACTGAAGATGTTTGACAGAGACACAAAACACGAAACCTGCATCAGCTGTTTAAACCATTATTACCCTTTATGTATATTTATTCTTGATCGTCATAAAATTCTAAGACGATCTAGTCCAAATTTTCCACAAATGAATCTTATATCAGCTGGGATAGGCGAAATCGGTCCAAACAGAAAATTATGACCTCACAAAGACTGAAAATACTCCCAATAACCCCTAATATTTATAACAAAAACGTGCACCACAAAGTGATTATTATTCGTTCGGGGTGAAATGTGGCAAAAAGTTATAAAAATGTTACCTATCAAACGAAAACAGCTAGAGACATGAAATACAGTGTGGACATTGATTGAGTGGATACATAATATAAAAGTATTTTTTCTAAATTCGTACTTTTAAGGGGGGGAAATGGGAATAGAGGGATAAAGTGGTACCAACGAAACAGCTGCACCTAAAATAATGAAATTCGGCGAATACATTCCTCTGATTGAGTATATGCGCACGTAAGAGATAATGGATTTTCAAAAATTATACTTTTGAAATTAACATAGGATATAAATACAAACGGCTGTAGCTGAAGATGTACCCGCTATCCCCAAATATTGAACTTTTTTGAAGATTGCTGCCTTATAAATACTGACTTGAAAATTATTTCGATATATATAGGATAAACATATTGGCAGCCTTGCCTTATAAGCGTGATCTAAAATAATTAAAATTTTATATTTATTCAATACTTTTATTTGTTTTGGTTGAGCTATATGAGTTATTCCATGTCAAGCGGCATCTCGATAGCTGCGATTGTTTTAAGAGATTGTGTATGTATTTGTTGACGATCGACCATATGATCGCCATCAGCTGATGCTGGCATGGGAAGACTTACTATATGATCGACATCACCTGATGCACAAATGACATTCCACATGCAGATGGCGTTACTGTTTGCACGATTGCAAAAAGTTGTGTTTGTGTACATCGTACGAAGCAGCAGACGTGCTAAAATAAAATATTAAAAACCATAGTTTGTGTTGTTTTTTATAAATTGTCTCCTCTAGACTGCGTCTAGGGGAGACCAACAGTTCCACCAAACTGGTAGGATTCTGTCCAGTATTCTTCTCATAAGTATACGTATAATAGTGAAAAATACTACTTTTTTCAAAAGGCGTGTTCATTCAATCGCCTGTAACTACTGAAATACTTTACCGATTTTAATGTATAACACATGTTTTGAAGGCAATAGGTTATGGAAAAATATATTTTTTTTTTCAATTTCAATGGTGCAATATCACACTACATAAAAATTAAAAAAATAAAATATTCCATAACCTATTTTTTCTTGGATTTTTATACCTTGTGTTTATGAACTAATGGAAAAAATATAATTTTGATGATTTTTCACTGTAATTCTGGTTGATTTTGTAAAAATATCGAAAGAAATTCGTAAAAAATAGAAGCCATCATTTCACCACTTTCAAACTCACACAGTCGCTTAAAAATAGACCTAAGCACACTACTTTAAATTTCAACAAAATGGAGTAGTGTAATCATTTCGAAAATCAAAATAAAAGAATTAAAGTTGCAAAAGCTTTAAATAATCTAACCAAGCTATAACATACAACATAAATATTTTAAAACTAATTGAAATTACCTTCAAAACAAGGTATAGCACATTAAAATCGGTAAAGTGTTTCAGGAGTTACAGGCGATTGAATGAACACACCTTTTTGAAAAAGTACCGCTTGACATGGAATGACTCATATTTCAAAATGTAACATTTGGCTGTAATGTCACTGCACTTCTGTAAAATCGACAGCCTCTGCGGAGTGCAATCCTTGGTGGAGGATATATAAGGTTAACGTCCTTTTTACCTGGTTTCACTCCATTCGATCAACAAATGAAATCTTTATTCCACTGTAAAAAGAAACTCAGACCAGCTGAACTATAAGTTTATTCTATAAAAAATTATCTACTCAATATGCCTTTTCAGAATTATAGAGTCGCTATTCTGTTCCAATCAAAAAGTCTTAATTTGTTGGACAGCGTTATTGGAACATTTTCTTTAAGATCACTTTAGTCCGAAAGTAAAATACTTTGGAGCAAAACAATTTTATTTTTCAATTGAACTTTCTTTAGGAACACTTTATTTCATTATGATTTGAGCAAAATTTATCTGGAATCAAGTTTACAGCATTTCGAAATGTCATTGAAATTTGGAGCATGTTGTTAACCTCGAGGAATTCAAAGAGAGAGATTCCTGAATGTTTTTTTACCTATAGTTTTCTCAGTTCGTGGCAACCACTAAACCACGGTAACCCCACAAAAATTTCCACTTTGAAGAACTAAATCCAACTGTCTACACACAAAGGAAATGTTTCTACAAAGTAACCAAAAAATAAGAATTGTTCGTTGTGTCGAACACAAATATCACAGACATTTCAATTTTACTCAGCACTGACAACTTTATTGATGCTGACATCCATATTGAAATTGAATTTGTCATTCATCCCACCCATGAAGAACTTGTGTAACGTGCAGCTGTTGGGCTCGACTCGGCTCTCGGCATTGCAACAGTAGTTTTAATTACCGGAGGCCCTTCCCTGCATCTCTCTTCCAGCCAACGAATTGTTGATCGATTTTGTATCAATTTTAGATGTTTGATTCGATATGTTTTTCCTTTGGATACATGGTAAATTTTCACACACACACAAAAAACCGGTGCAAAATTGGTTTGGAAGAGTAACCGGAAATTTGGACAGATACGTCTGTTTCGTACGTAATGAAAGAGGAAAAGCAATATTGCCATAGTAGCAACTATGACAATATTGTTATTACACGGGTTTCGTTGGTGCTGCTTCTGCTGAAACAACAGTTGACCAATTAATGGTGGCCAAGTCAGTTATTGGCATGCAAATATTTTCAGTTCACTGCCACACAGAAGAATAACAACAAATGCCGGCAACAGGAACAGTAACAGAAACAACAACCAAATCCATTAACAAATGTAACACTATACTCCTGAAAAGGCAGCAACAGAAAGAAAAACAAGTAAGGAAAGGCTAAAGTCGGGCAGGGCCGACTATATGATACACTCCACTTTCTATCCGAATACAATTCAATTCGGTAAAAAATTGAAAACGGGAAGGATTTTTGTATGCTTCCTAATCATAGGCTAATATGACCTGACCCAATTTGTCAAATCCAGAAGAATATTTCTATCGGGGCTATATCCAAACATGGAATGAAGTGACCCACTTACACAATAGGTTCTTCCAGTTCAAGTATAACGTGCTAACGTTCTGAATTTGAAGAAATTCCCTGAAAATGCGTGGTTTCTGGGGGGAAAAGTCAAGCGGGAGCGAATTTTGAGTAGGAGCTATGTAAATCTCAACCGATGGTGCTCCACGTTTCAATATAAGATGTTTTGCCAATTTTGAAAAAAAAAAAACTGATAAAATATGTGGTTTCTAGAGCAGAAAATGTCAAATCGGGAGGGAAATTTAAATTGGAGCTATATATAAATCTGAACCGATCTGACCTATTTTCACCATAGGTGGTCCTAGTTTAAATATAAAATGTTGGTCAATTTTGAAGACAATCTAATAAAATATGTGGTTTCTAGAGCGGTAAAAGTCAAATTGGGAGCGAAATTCGTATGGGAGCTAGATGCAAATCTGAACCGATCTGACCCATTTTCACCATGGATGTTTCTAGTGAAAATATAAGATATTTGAAGGAAAATCTGTTGAAATATGTGGTATCTAGCGTGAAAATCTAAATATATAATAATCTAAATCTGAACCGATTTTCTTCATATTAAATAGCGTTCGTTCTTGTACCGAAAAACTTCGTTGTGCAAAGTTTCATTTAGTTCTGGCTACAATTGCGACCTGTATCGTGATTACAAGAATAGATGGACAGACAGACGGACATTGCTAAAACGATTCAAAATGTGATTCTAAGTCGATCGGTATATTTAACAATGGGTCTATCTCGCTTCCTTTTGGGTGTTACAAACAAATGCACAAAGACATAATACTCTCGTGGAGTGTATAAACAGACGTTGACATCAGTTGTTGCTGCCGTTGTCGCGTTAACAGATGGAAAAGTTTTTAGAAAATTGTGAAGGAATTCACTCGAACGTTTTTGTATGTTGTTCGCCAGATAGCCAGATAATAACTAGTCATATAAACGTACACATGTACATACGTATTTAAATATATGTATATGAATGTATATACTTTCATCCATATGAGTTTCAGCAACAATACCCGACAACAGCCGGTTGCCGGTATTACGTATAACCCAATATTAGTTGCCGTTGTTAACATCTTTGTAACGGCACAAAGGTAAATTGAATATTACGCTTTGTGTTCAAGATTTGTATAATTTCAGTTCAGCGAACATATATAATATCGTATGAAAGTGCGATATGGCATATAGGTGTTTCCATGCCATATCGTGTGTGGCAATTCTCAGTCGCAGGTTAACACTAAACGATATATTTTGCAACGACTTGATAACAAATTGAATGAAGATTCTTACTCTCATTTTTTAAATTTTTAAATAGTTTCAAACATTATAAGGAAGTCATTGGTTATACTTCAAAATTATGTATGCGATATACATGATAATGAGCCCTCATTACTAAGTAATATAAATAATATGATATCTCATTACCAAATTTTTACAGATACACTGAAAGAATTTTCCTATATTTCATAAAACAAAATTGTTAAATTAGTGAAACTTAGTCTCATAAGATCAAAGAAAGATTTCATTGTATTAAATAAACAATTCTTAAAGATTACGAAATATGTCATAACCAATAAAATATTTGTGTTGCGAAATGTCTTCTTAACTATAATGAAGGATTTCGCAGTTTTTATGAAATGTTTCATAACTTACAACTACATTTTTAGTGTGTCGACTTTATTCGGTTGAATGCTCATTTCTCCTCAGTTAACTCTGACATAAATTAGTACCCCGATTTTTGATTTTTTTGTTTATATTGGAAACTGCAGTATAAATTATTAATATTTACGAAAAAATGAAAATTTGCATAAATCATATTATGAAAAATATTGAACTTGTATGACAAAAGTTCATTGAATGAAGAACTGCATTTCACAGTTCCTAAGAAATGTTTCAGAAATTCTATGACACTTTTCATTGATTTGTGCTTTATGAAGCATGTTTCATACATTTTATGAAGTGTTTCTTTGGCAACTTTTTAATGAAAATTGTCACTGATAGTAAGACAAAATCGTAAATATTATGTAGATAAATCTTTCAAAATATTGCCGATCATTTCGTGAGCTATTTGAATGGAATGTTGAGTGAAAACATGCAGTACAGCACGTCAACCAATCGGCTTATTGAAGAAAAGATTTGGTGAAGCATTATTCCTTCCAACAGCCACCAAGACTGGGATTTGAACAAACGTTGCTTTAAAAAAGTGGTCGAAAATTGGACTTCAAGTAGGCGCTCTTCTTATAATTCCTATAATGAAATAATTATCTTCATACTATTATTATTTCTGATTTTGTTTTAATTTTTTATTAAAAAGACGCTAAAGGTGAACTTTCGTCAGACAAGTTCATTTTTTTTCATAATAATAATATTTTATTTATTTATTTATTTATTACAATTTAAAATTATAATAAACTAGAAAAAAGCACTAGCAAATAAAGCTATCGGCTTTAATAATAATAATAATTTTCATAAATGACGATTTGTCCCTACAAGGACAATGAAATACGCATATACTCAAATGTGTGTATAGTTTAGTGTGGTTCTCATCCTTTCCATTGTCAAAACAAAGATTTCCTTATTAAGAAGAAACTGAAGATTCCAATATAAACAAAAAAGCAAAAAATGAATGAATAATAAAGTTACTATATTATTGAAACTGAAGGCCAGTGTAAGCAGTTGAAAAATTATATATTTAGCATTTTGTGATTATTGTGGTCTCGTATTATATTCTTAAGATTTTGTGATTCGTAGTGTGGATAACCTATAAATGTCGTAGACCAAAAGTTATATGTAGAACTCAACTTGACTCAAAGTGCAAATGTGAAAGTGTTCGTTTGAGTGTGTAGTTATTTTAGAACAATTTTCGATTAGCCATAGTACACTTATTTGATCATATCTCTGAATCAGATTTGTATATGAGACCTACCAACATCTCATTTTAAAGGTATTACAAGTATCTTTAAAATGTCATTCACTTTTCTATCCACATGTAGACATTTTATATTATTTTCTGAAATAGTTGTTTAAATTGCAGTATTTAAATTGTATGCTATATTTTGCTTTTGTAATAATGGTCAAAAAAACATTGTCAAAGCTAAATAAGTTTCATTCTTTTCTTTCATTAAATTTTGTTTTTGGTCACCCTGCACTAATACAGGGTGATAATTATGTTAGTTATATATTGAGTTTATATGGGAGGTGATAGAGGGCGTGGTCTGATCGGCCCAATTTTATTTTTTATATTTTAAGTATATTATGTCTAGCAAATGTGCAAAATTACAAGATTGTATCTTTATCTTTCGACTTTATGCCATAAAAATGGATTTGGGACCAGTGTGCGTCCGTCCGTCAGTCTGTCTGGTTGGCTGGTGTACACGTTAACTTTCGAAATGAGTTAAGGAATCAACTCAAACTTCGAAGACGGGTGAAATTGTATCGCCTCTTCTGGTAGCTCCCACACAAATTACTTCCACGCGGATATTTGGAATCAGCTATATTTTGGTATTTGGTAAAGTTTTTATAATCACATTAAGTGTGCCAAAATATAACGCTTTTCGCCCTGCCTCTTCCCAAGATACGCCTGCGTTACTTTAAAAAAGTGGACGAAAATTGGACTTCAAGTAGGCGCTCTTCTTATAATTCTTATAAGGAACCTATAAGACCAAAAAAAAGTTATTCGGTGGAATGATCTATATGGAAGATTTGCTGACGGGGACAATGAAATGACAAAAAAAATTAACTTAATTTAATTTCCGAATACTGTCACTAGGGAAAGCCCCATATATTTGGTATATGCAAAAAATTAGTACATCTGCCGTATGCATATTTTGCGTGCAACACTGAAATAATGTGTTGTTATGGAAACAATTTGCTTTGAAAATTGAATTGAATCTTCACACCTCTCAGCGTAGAGCTGAACGAGCCGCCACCACCAGCAGCACCACCACTAAGGCGCAAATGACTCCAGCCAGACAAAAGAACGAAAGACAATGTCCGCGACCATAACAAAGCGTCCAATGCCCACACAAAACACTGTGGCCGAACCGAAGCGGAGGTAGAAATATTGTCATCATCACTGAAATGGCAGTGTCCACACAAATGGTCCCATAGATGTGGTCCGTACTAGACTCACATACACATTCGTATTTAGCGCTTCACTCCGTTATTGTAAAACAAGTGTTCTTTGTATTCTTTGATTGTATGGGAAGGTGTAAGTGCTCATGTATGTGTATGTCGTCTGTTTATTCGTGTGATCATCATCTTCATTATAATTTAACACTTTGAGAAATTCCTCTTTATCTTCATCAAACTGCTGCGGTTGTTGTCTGTTGCGGGGCTATTTGTTTGTTGCTTGTATACATTACAAAAGATGAGATTTGAGCTCGAATAGGAGAACCGTGTTAAACCTGAACAACGGTTTCGACGGTTTGGCTCAAGGTACTGACAATATGACCAACCATAGTTGCAGTCAGGGTTCGTAAACGATCAACGACAGCTATGTATCTCCCTTCATTAAAGGAACGGGGAATAATAAACACCAAATAGCCCTAAAACGGGTGGGGTCGATTATATACCACTTTCCGCCGCCATACCTGTTTTTGAATAGTGAAACTAGGTAGATCTACATTCAGACCATTTTACTAAAACTCCATCTTTAGTCAGACTTAAGGTAATATGGTATATCTGACAAAAACGTGATACAACAGGCGACTCCTGCATAGGCCAAAAATCAAATGGAGAGGGAGATTTGTACAGTGTTTGGCGGAACTTGCTCCAATATTTAAAACACTGAGTACCGAAGAGTTGGAGCAACAAATGCTGCTCGCACTCTATGCGTAGGAGTGAGTTAGCATGCAAACTCTGCTCATGGGGAATTCGAAAACAAAATTGTCGCTTTTTGAAAGAGCTCACCCTCATTACGAACTCCTTCTGTAGTTGAATTAGTTGTGATTTTATAGAGCAATAGTTGTGATTTTATAGAGCAATAATAATGTTTTTTGTAATGTCATCACTTCACGCCATTATTAGTGTAAGAGTCATCTCCTCTGTCCACATCTCTTTATAGAGTTGGCCTTCAAGATTTGACGTAGTTGCGGCTTCAGACAATGTCCATTATTTTGGAGTCGATCGGAGTCTCCCTGTTCCCTTAACTCTTGGTTTTATACGTTCTTCTCGACTCTTGCTTATTGTTGTAAACGAGTCTGTGGAAGCCTTTACCAATCCAGGATCATAACCTCGACTTGCAGGTGTTCCTAGTTGAAATACTTTGGAAAACTTTGACTAGGGTCGAATATAATAAGTACGAATATAATAAGCAAATAGAAAGGATACTTTTATCAGGCATATATATGAAACAGATTTTTTTACTAGCGTAATCAGACCTAGTATGAATTCAGTGGTCCGCTTGATCAACATCATCAAAGGTAATGGACACAAGTAGGGGACAGCGATCTCTACTAAACGCTTACAGTCTGTTGGCGAATGAATCCTACCGGATTTTGTTTCAAAACACCAAAAATGGGAAAACTGACGGGTTTCTCCGAATCGGAGTACACAAGCCCAAGTAGAACAGTTTACAAATCCAAAGATTATTGGGTAGATGGTTCCCTAGGTAGAGACAACAACAATGCTAAGGAACGGTCAAGGATAGGATGAAACCTCGCTAAGCCTTTTCAGGAGACGAAAATTATGCTCGGGCAGCTATACCCCATAAGCTAACTTGGTACTCGCCCTCAGTAGGCGGGACCTCAACAATCTTATGGGGCAGGTCTAATGAGAGTAAAACCACACCTCACGATTGGACTTTTCATGAGATACTTACCACTAAATGCGAATCTACATCTACGACATGGGGCAATCTTACTCGGATGAATGTAGTAGGAACAACGTTATCTAAATTATGGAAGTTCATGCGGGCAAACATTCATGTAAAGTAGGCAACATTTTTCACTACACTTTCCCCATTTGGCTATAGTTACTGTTTTTTATTAATGGTACATCAGTGGCTATTATTATTACCAAACAAACAACGTGCACTGAAAAAGCGAAAACCATGTTTTAATTAATAAAATAGTTAACTAAATTAAAAATGCATTAATACAATTGCAAATGCATTAGATTATTTTTTTAATTGAATTAAATAAAGAAAAGTTTTTTTTCCCAGGACGCACCGAGGTCGTATCTAATGCGATCCTATACGACCTTCGGCCGGCATCAATCAAGATCTGATCTTTTTGGAATACGTCAAAAATAAGACAAGATTGCATAACCAACAACGAAGCTTCCTGATAGTTTAGACTAGCTTACAAATATCACAAAAATGTGAGCGGATACTTCGTATACAGTTTCGAACCCTGCCTCAAATAGATAAAGTTGTCGGTCGATGGTAAATATGTTTCTCTACGCATGCGTGCGAGTACACACATAAATGCACACATTCACATAAATCGTTTTTAATCTACATTTAAAGTGTTCTTGCGAAGCTTTTTGTTTCTTCGATATTCTGTGCCATTTGAAGCCTCTACTGCCGCCGTCTGAAAAGTGCCGCCGCCAGCTTAAAGTGGCGGCAAGTGAGTGAGTGTGTGTGTGAGTATCGTCTTGGCTCTTTAAAGTGGTCCCAACAAATGTTTCCATGTACGCGCGGTAATATGTCAACATTACTCGTTGACAATTTGACATTTTACTTGAAATTCTTAAAGCGTTTCCTTTATAATTTATTTGAATACTATTGTCAGCGACTACAAAGAAATGCTTTATGGAAAAAGGAAGATTACATCATGCTTTATTTGGAGTAAGTGAAGTGGGCATTATCTCTGCAACGATTCATGGCTGGTGCGTCCTAAGTTTATGAGAGTTTTCTTGTGTGAAAATGTAAAAGCGGCCGTAATCTGTGGTGTAATAACCTTTTCGAAGTGACCGCTCTATGGTGTCTGGGCTTCCAAAGGAAGGTTGCCTGCTTGTGTTAAAGTGTTTCGAAGCTTGTCTTTAAAGCCCTGCCCTACTCGTCTATGCATAGATCACTTTAGATAGATCGATGATTTTTTCAATATTTCTGTGGACAAATTAACACCCTTTTCAACGCTTTTCATGTCCAGAAATCTATTTTTTATGGTCAAATTTTCAAATATTGGGTCTGCACGAAAAAATTCTTCGTAATATTTATGACGCGATTTCTGCAAACCTAGTAAATTTTTACACAAGGTGAGACAAATCTCACTGAATTCTTCCTAAAAAAGAATCCATGAATCAATTGAACTAAAACTGAAAAAATTCCAACACCTCAAATAAATTATTTTGCTTCAGAATATGCAAACAACAAAAAAACGAAATAATTCTCAAACGTTTCATGATACTTCTGCTCTAATGAGTTCAACTACTAATTAATGATTGCCTAAGAAATGACGAACATTTCTTCTTCGATTAATTAAAAAAAAATTTTCTAAACAGATACAAGTTCATTAATACTTGAATGCATGATGAACTTGAAATACTACTTTTCTGAGTGTACATTTTTAAATGTATCAACGAGAATCGAGCCAAAATTATTTTGAGGCTTCTTGGTGCACCAGAGTTGGAAACATTTACAAGGAGCTCCACTTTCTGGGGAAGTAAACTTCAATACGAGTCAAACGATGACAATTAAGGACTCGAGTGGAAACAACTAAGTTTATTTTATGAATATTTGCTTAATTTTGTAACGCCAACTAATTGCAAACATTTAAATATTATTACAGCAGTTTAGTGCTGAGTCACAAATAACAGCTGTCTCTCAACTTAACCAATCCAACATCGACTCCGGGCAGTCACTTAAATGTGATGTTATTTGTCTTCCTTATGCACTATGGGCATATTGTGGACCTGTATATGCAAAAACATACACACACAAACACATTGACAACTGGTAATTCTTATGCTAATGACGACTTATGACGGCAGACGACAAATTAAAGATTCCCCCATACCCACAAAACTAGCAGACAGACGGATAGAAGGACAGACGTGGACGTGGACATGGACAAAACATCAACAAGTGAACACATTGCGACTCACGGCCAAGCCGAGTTAGGCGCATTAACTGCAAAAAAAGACGAAGAACGAGGGACGTCGGACTGAAATGACTTTGAGAAAAAAACAGAGACTTGGTTGCAAGTACTCCCCTAAAAACGCTTGAAGTACGGACTGAAACAGCATGGAACATGTGAATTTGTTTTCCAAGAATTAATGCGTATTGGAGGATAGAAGGAACAAGTCGTCGTCGCTTTGTGTCCATGCAAAGTACCTCATACAAATTCCACCACCATTAATATGTCATAAGAATTCATGTATTGGTGGCCACGGACACTTGTTGTGGCCATGATGGTCATGGCCATGCATGTATAACAAGTATATGAGGTGCGATGTTCGTCCGAGTCGAATCGTGAATACCCTGTAGGATGGAGTGAGCTCCACCAAAAAATACTGAAGATACTGAAGCATACTAAAATTGAGACTGAGAAAGTTATATTTAGTTCCGGCATATTGGAAGCCAAGCGGATACCAATTTCCTTAATTTTAGTTAATTTTTAGTGGAATTTAGTAAACTTTTTTTGAGTGCAGACTGCCTAACAAATATTTCTTGAGTTGAATTTAATCCAATTATTTTATGAGATATTCTAATATAAATATATAATCTATGACCATTCTCATTTTGGTCTTTCAAAATAGGCCTAAATTCATTGGGAATGTTTATATTTTTTAAACATTCTTCGGATATGTGAAAATTATTGGAGGTAATTTATCTTATCTAAAGTAAAAGTATTCCCACTTTCGTCAATTTTTCCCATATTCCAAATACCGAATGGCCATTATCTTTTCTCACATGAGGACCAACTTCTTAATGTCGTTTGACATAAGATTAGCTTTCTTTATTATATCATAAGGAATCATACCTTTTATATTAAGTCTTGTAAATACTTCAAGGTGTTGTATGTTGAGTGATAAACTGAATATGCCACCTATTCCGAAGGTGGAGTGTTTAAGAAAAACACTTCTATGGGCCATAATGGTAACTGCATGGTTACGTGTGTATGGGTGATCATATGATCGTCAGTAACGAAGTCATTCCTATTCATGTCAAGGCACTGCCGAATGTACCTAGGACAGTACTATGGCAGTGATGTACGTTGTAACGGCCCAAAGAGGTAAAGTGAGGGATCCATGGATTTTGTGAGAAGAAATTAATATTTAGATCAAGTAGTCGACTCCAAGTATGGTTCATAAACTTCGCTATAGCGTTAATGTAGTCTGATTCCCCATATTTGTCCCATTTACATTATCCATGATGAGAATTCATGAATTTGTTAAACGCACTCAAAAAATATTGTTGGATATTGGGTCACACTAAAATTTAGTCCATAAGAACTTTTAAATAAATGAACTGATTGGATTTTGCTTTAAATTAATTAATCGAAAATAGAAGGAAAAATCGATGGAAACATTTAATGCAATGCCTGCAATGTAGAAGTTTTTAATCCAAGGGATAAAGGGTTTCCATCTGTATTGAAATTCCAGCTAATGTTTGTGTTGAATTGCAGCTTTTGCAACCCTACTAAAGAGGTAAAAACTGAAAAATCTTTATTTTTTCATTATTCCATATATTTCTGGAAACTACCATAAATTATATACAATTTGAGAGTTCCACATGAAACAAATAACGTCCACATAATAACTTCCCTCAGAATTGTACACCATTTAAATAAATACATTTGTAGTTTAAATGCAACACGAAATAGATCAAACGGTTTGATCATGACATGATAAATGGACGGACACTTTGACTCTTTAGTTCAGAAAGTTGTTCAAAAAACGGTCGATACTCAGATATTATGAGATTGTCGAAAACTTGAGGCATGCTTGAGCATTAGGACATTCGGCCTGGCCGAATCTTATATAGCCTCTATCACGCAGTGCATTCCAGTGGTGTGCACTGTTTTAAATAAAGTCTAATGCTTGTAATGTTAATAGTCATCTGCTATATATAAATATAATACTACTTTAGCAAAATGTGCCCCAAATATTAGGTGTATTGTCAGTCGTCATTAGGGAGAAATATTTTTCAACAGAGTCGATTTGCCTCCTTTGCAAATTTCTTGTTTCGATCTACACCAAATGTCTGCACAAAATTTCATGATTCTAACTACAGCCGTTTGATGATCCTAAAAATACGAAATTGGAAAATTCCTCCTATTTTGCTCGTCTACGCACTCACAGTAGTATACACATTGAGTTTCATGATTCTATCTACAGCCCTTGGATGGCACCATCCCATTTTGGTCTAAAAGGTACGAATAGCAAAATCGGTACAATTTTTAGACCTTTTTGTCCCATTTCAGTCCCTAAATCTTTTATTTATTTTTGGTGCATTCACGCTACAAGAGGAATGAATATACCTACAAATTTCAAGTGCATATAAAGCAGAAATTTGAGAGCATTTTGAAAAACAAAAGATTATGTAGAAAAAATTTCTACTCAATATTGTATCATATTTTCACATAAAAAAGCTTATTTCTATTTTGGATTTTTTTATAGAAATTTGATATAAACAAAGAATAATGAAGGGAATAATCCTGAGGTAAGTGTTTGTTTACATGAATTGCGATTTCTTTGTGATTAATAGGAAGTTTTTGTTGTCGAATAAACGATGAATCGAATAATTTAAAAGTTCGAATAATTGGATACCCTAAACAAAAGCGCTCAATATTTCTTAGGAAAGCCTCTAAAATGACTTGGAACACTTCCAAATAAAATGAAATAGTTTGGCGTGTTCAATTTAACAACAAATTCATTGATTTTGGTTTACTGTCATCGAAATAAGACGAATTCAAAAACCCAATCAAGTCGATCACTAATCAAACAACACAAAAACTGGTCGTCCGATTTTAGAAACCTTTTTGATGTCACCTAAGAATGTTCTTGAATAATTCCCAATGAGGAAAACCCCAATAATGGAAACTAGATCTATTTCACTGTCTGCACTTTGTTATCTTTTTGCTGGTGGAATACATTTCCATTGGAAGCCAACAGCATCTCATACAACACGTATATATGTTTATTGGTGGTATCTAAGTCTAATTCTGCCAGATTCGTTATGACCCAAATTCTTGAGACATATTTCTATAGGGGGTATATCATTTATTTATTATCAGAACTACTGTGTCATTATCGGAAACATAAGTTCCGCGTAGTGTACCTCGTGGTCGTTGTTCAAGCACCATTCCCTATAATTTCACATTTCTTTTCACCATCTTCGAAAAACCCCACGGGCGGTTATCATTCAAAAGAAGCACAGCACATACTCAGTCATATTTATAAGTGCATTAAAACTCGAAACTGTCAAAATAAAGCTGGCGCGCGGTGCGCAAACGCGTCTTGTTATCGTACGTATTTGCTTACAACTTCAATGGCAGCTCTTCCATTGAGGCATTTGAAGCTTGGCACACACGCACAAGTGGAATGGAGTCGCTTTTCAATTTGTGTTTGTTTGTTCTTCTGCTGTTCATATTTTCATTTTATTTTTATTTTTTGCAAAATCATGCCGAAGTCTTAGGAGTTGTGATGGTTTATGATTTTGTTAAATATTCATTGATCTTTTGATCCTCAAGGCCTTTGGCAATGCTCGTATGTACCTGTGCATGCGTTGGTCTTCTTCTTCTTCTACTTGTGGAGTTTGAGTTTAGCTCAGCTTGGTCTTGTCTTATTTTCTATTAAACTTGATAAATGTTTGTTGGTCTGAAGTTCATGGAAATATCCAGTAGTTGTTCGGATGAAGATTTGCAACTTGAATATACCGGCGTTTATACGGACTGGGTATGAAGATGGCACAAGAATATGTTCGAAGTTGCAGCTGTTTCTGGTGATGTTCGAAGCTGTAGCTTGGTATTGTTAATACCGACAAAGATTTTACTTTTTACATGCGAACCAACGTAAAGAACCGATTCTTCAAGTTCCCATCAATCATGATTAAGTGTTACTTCTTCCAGTAGAGATTTTATGACAAATCAAACTGTCAAACAATATTACGAAAATCAGCAAAATCATCAGGTATGGCTGAATGGCTTCCTCAATAAGTAGAAATTGATGCATTTGGGCGTAGCATTGTCGACATTTTCAAGATATTCCATTAAATGCAGACAAAATAATGGTTTAGCATGGTTTATGTCTGTTGAAAAGTTAGAATTCGACAATTAGAACGTTGGGGAGGTAAATGCTTCCAACAACAAATAAGGAAGTAACCAAAAGGCGTTATTCACAAGACATCTCGGGAAATCTTGACATTATTGCAAGAATATTTCGTTGAATAGAGAATAGATGCAATCTGTGGGACTATGAACTGACAGCATAGACTATGTGATGCGATGTGATGTATAACATAGATCACTACAAATTCTCCTGAGACTCTACGTAAAGTCTAGAATCGCCAAACACAACTCAAAATGCTAAAACGCATCATCGCAATTTTTTTCACTGAACCAACACTCAGGGGATGTCCCCTATAAATGCAGGGCATTGCGTTGGTGGAAGGAAGATCAGGTATTGGAAGGAGGAAAGAGGGAGTAGTGTCTGTTGACATCTGTTTTGAATCTCTGAATGTCGTAATTGGAGGGAAAGATTACGACGGTGTTCAAGGGAGACAATAGAATTGGATATCCTACCGTCACCTATCAACACCACCGCCTTCCTCTGGACACGGTCAAGTAGATGCAGTGATGAAACTGGAGCACCCGACCATATATGGGAGTTGAATTCCATCATTGGTCTGATGTAGGTAGTATATATATTGAGAAGTTCAGAGGGTGCGAAATATTTCTTACATCGTTTTAAAAAGCCTAAACATTTGAATGATTCTTTCGACACATCAAATACATGTTTTGTTCAACGAACATCACGTTGTGTTATCATGCAGAACATCGATTGCTCAATATCTACACCGTTCATTAAAATCGACGACATCGTTGGATCAGTGAATCGCTTGTGAGACAACAAGGAGCACTGAGTCTTACGTGCATTAAAATCTAATCTATTCACTGAACCTCGTTCAGAAATGCCCAGCAAATCCTGGCTAGTGACTCATCCATCGATCGCCTTTTGTTCTCAATTTCTTGGCGACTAGGTCTATGATCGAATGAGTATGAATGACAGAGGTTGCTGTCATCCGCAAATGAATATATTGGATTCGAAGTCCGATCCAAGAGGTCGTCAATGAAAATAAAAAAAGGAGGGGGAAAGGACAGTGCCCTGTGGTACTCCTGCGGTTAACCTATGCTCGTCGGATGAGAACCCATCTACAATAGCACGTATAGTGCGATCTCTGAGGAAGTTTGATATAAATCTAGAGAAGTCACTACCAACACCAAAAGCGATAAGCTCTGATTATTAAATTACGATCAACATGTGAAAAAATAAATTAGAACAGGTAAGAAAAGGTTAATATCAGGCGGAACCGACTACAGTGAAACCTCGCAATGCACATGCTCTCCGGCGAAAACCTCCACTTCCATTCAGATCAGATCTAATTGTTCTATGGAGAAGTTATGAAACTCTTTGTAGACGCAAAAGATTTTTGAATCGTAATCGCAAAATATTCATCATCTTCACTTTTTGAATACACATAACGGATCCGACTGAATTTTTGTTTGTGTATAAGAACCAATGTCGCTTGTAACATATTTGAAAAATCCAAAATCGCGGTTGCAATTGCTTATATTTTAACTTCTTCTCTCCAGGATTCTGAAACCTTTCCTGCACAAATATGCCCCATGAAGTCAGCAATCACATGTCAAAAAAATATTTGGGTATTCTCAATATGATAAAAAGTTACGCGGGTTTTTCTAAAGATACTTTTCGCAATTTTTGGCAAAGAAATTTTTTCCAAAATTTATATGACAGATGACATCCAAATCTGAGCATAGTTTGGCATCAAAAACTCATTTTCGAGAAAATGGTTCATATCCACTTTTGAACATAAGCCCTCGATATTTTATACTATTATCCGATTTTATTTAAAACTGTGCGTATATGTGTATCTTATAGTTTGATATAGTAAGCAAATATCGTAACGTGCATGAAAGACATCACAATTTTCCTAATATGGTACTGCACTTCTAAATAAAGTAGATAGCCTCTAATCTTCCCGTAATACTATGGTATGTATTCCGTGGATAAGATTCGGTCCGGCCGAAGTTGAAGCCTTTTTACTTGTTTTAATTGGAAATGGAATTTTGCACGGAAATATGGCATTATTCTTCTAGTTTCTTCGCCAACATATTTCCATCTGAAGATAATGTTGTTCAGTATCCTTTGAAGAAAATGCGTAGAATTTGGATTATGATGTAAACAAAGGAGAGAATATCCGACCACAAAGCAATTTAATATGCATATCAGTTACCACAAAACATAATTTACAATCAATCGACACCCGGCCATGTCCAACCTGAGTGCGGAAAGGGGCTCTCTCGCTACTTGCCCGAAGTTCAGGTTTCAATTCATAATCCAAAGGTGGATATTCTCCACAACTGAGTTCCAAGTATTGCTTCAAAGGCAATGATAATATAGTTATTGCACACACCACCTTGCCAGCGAGGTTTACCAGAGGGGCTCAGTGTCCTCTCCACAGCATGTGCCAATATTGAAATGAAGACAAATGTTAACATAAATGCGTAATGCCAGCACATCTTTGCACTCCATCCACTCTAGGCGTGCATTTATTCCTATTCGCTGGAAGTTGGAAGTTGGTACTATTTCATTCTTTCTCTGCCCGCTTTGTTTTATTTTATTTGCATCACATCGCTGCCGAGTTTTATATTACCAATGACTCCATGCAGTGCAAATGCACATAGCCGGCTCATGGTGGCGGTAAGCTGATGATCTGCATTTCCCTGGGTGGATGGTTGCTGAGGAGAGGGGGGGGATTGTCTGGATGTGACCGGCTCAGAAATCGCCGGCAAAAATGTTGGATAATAAATAAGAGTACGTGAAATGAAAATGGAAAGTTAAATTTATGACTTTGTCGAAGATGATGTTATTGTAAGCTGAAGCTACAAAGCACCAACAACAAGGACAAAATGCGAACGAACGGTGCGTGTGTGTGTGCGTATGATGAATACATGTACGTATGTATGTAAGATTGCACAGTGGGATGTTTTTCTGGGGGTGGGGGATGAAAATGGATTTGCAATTTCTAAAATTTCAGATCATTTTATTGAAAATTCACAAAATAAATATCTTGGGATATACCTGTAGACATACTGACGGTGCAATAAAGTAAACATTGCTGAAACTATGCATTACTCGTATGCAATAGAGTCATACATTGACTGAAAATTTAAATACAATTAAATCTACGCATGCCTTGATTGCAATAATAGAAGCAAAGCTCACATACATTTTCATTTTATCTTTAAAATAGGCATTATATTGTTCCAAATCGAGACATGCCCCACAAAGTGGCACTCCACTGACTCCTCAATAACCATCGGATCATCACTTGATGTTGGCTCGAGTTGATGTGAAAATCAGAGAAATTATTCGCCCCAACTGAAATTTCGTTGAAAAGATAGTCTAATCGGGAACTAACTGTGATGCTAGAGCGGTATTCTTTCTTTGGTGTTTGACGATGTCACTTACTAAATTATTTCCCCTTCTTTTTGGCCCAAACACCCCACTGTGTGCACATAGCTATATGCGTATATGTCGGTAGTCGTACAGGAATATGAAATTTCAACAGCATAAAATGAAAGATATAAAGGTACAGAAATTGTAATTTATGCCCGCGAAACTGATTAGACATAACGACACAAGCAAACTTTCATGAAAAAATGAAGTGCATACGAACCGAATCGAGTACACACTCCACAATGAGTCCGCTTGTCTATTACAGCCTCTGTCAGTGAAAGTGCTAAGACTAGTTTTCTGTTTGCAAAATCTCGAAGTACGCAGCAGAAGAAGAATGTATACTCTGAATGCTCTAGAAAGTCTAAATTTAACACAAACTTCTCTATATACCTGGAGAAATTTAATTGAATTGTGGAAGAAACTTGCACAACTACTTATTTGTTTCTAATATTTATTTGTGGACTTTTGAGATTACTATATAGCTAGTTACGTGTTTGTATCGATTAATCAATGGTCCAATCAACTACTCGTGGTAGTTTCACTATATACATTGTATGATGAGACAAAAGCATCCGATTATTTTAGAAATAGAAGTCAATTAAAGGTAATTGTGTAGACGCAAAATAATTTTGTAAAAATGTATGACTTTTTATAAATGAGCGAAACCCCGTTTAATAACTATTGGATAACATAGTTTTTATTTAATTTTATATTAGCTGTAAGGTCAACTTTTTGAAATATATATTATATATTTTTTTAAATATATATTATATTATATATAGTCGAAGACTACACTATGCAATACAAATTTTGTCGAAAGTCTTTCTATAACATTTTCTGATGTATTTTGACGTTGAAAATTAACAATTTTTATGGATAAATTTTGTTTAAAAAGTGCCCAGTTATTCGTTAAACAGAATTAGTCAAAAATGAGAAAAAAATAAATATATAAAAAAGTAGTTTTTTCTGGCACAATATTTTCAATTTTAATAGCTAGTACACTAAAGAATATTATAATGCTTATTTGAAAAATATATATGGATGGAAATGTAGCAGAAATCAAGTGTTTTTATATTCATACCCTACACCACAAGGTATAATGACTTTGAGCACTTGTTTGTAAACTCTAAATTTATTCATAGTTCTATTCATAGAAAAATGTTCAAATAATATGGATTAATTTCTTTTTTGGGATGGTATAAAAAATGGAACAAAATATGTTTTCCGATTTTTGTTTCTATTTTTATGGTTTTATTATTTTTTTGAGGTCTGAGGTCACTGCTTCTATGTGAAGGTGATATTCTGTTTAACGTATAACCGTACTTATAACAAAAAATATATTACAAATACCTTCGACCAAAAAATTAGAATTTTAGTAAAAAAAATATCGTTAAAATTATTAATAATTTTTTGTGTTTTAATTTTATGAACCAGAGCTTCAATAAACAAAAAATATTTGTTAAGTCTCGGACACACAATTTCTATTTTTTGCATGGTGCTATCACGATGTATAAATATTTGGTTTAATTTTTTCAATATTTCACTAATGACACATTAAAACTTATTTTAAATAGTAAACACAAGTGGATGTTTTAGTTTTTAATAGTAAACAAATATAGCAATTTGCATACAAAATATCATGATTTTCATGTTCACATAAATTCGGCAAGCTCTAATCGCCGGTAATACCGCCTAATTCTAATCTGACGGTAATACTCACTGCATGGTTGTGGGTATATAAGATTCGACCCGGCAAAACTGTACTTTTTTCCACTCATTTTATTCAGATAATATTAAAACGTTTAAGCCTTCTCTTTGAAAATGTAACAAAATAAATTACATAACGTTACAAAACCACTGACACCTTAACTATCCCTTTTACACGTAGTGAAGGGTACGCAAGACGTTTCCGATTACATTGTGTTATGCTCGGTTACCTCTACGTATTACATGGGTTCACGTGTGTATCGGCCCATAAACTGGACACACAACATGGCCAAAACAAAATGAACTATTTGCAAACAATGTTCCCGTCTTCTCAAAATACAATAATAAAACTTGATTAGCATGACTTTCGTGAATAATTTATAGGACTATCACAATATTACCACAGCCCGTACCAAGTGGGATGAATTGCATGCATGGCAATTGAACAGGAACTGAACTTACCTTAAAAGAGAGAATGAAAAACAAAAATAATTAATAAATCTCATTTTATGCATTTGACCACAACAATTGAGTTATAAATATTATACAATTAAGTTATTTGCCAACCGTGGCTGGTTTGAATGCTGTCGAGTGGCTATTTTTATTGAATTGAATTGAATAGAACATTGTTGGCATCGATAAGCAAAGGCCTCAATAGCTGTGAAGCTTATCTTACTTAGCGAATCACTTCCCGCATTAGAATTGCAAGAAAACCAGAATTAAGATGTTTAATAAATTTATTAACCTCTAAAATGGCAACGCTAACGAAATGGCACAGACGGACAACACTTCTGGCCGCCGCACTAGGCATAGGCATAGGCTCAGCTTTGTACGTTAGTAGTAGTAGGAGCAGCAACAGCAACAACGGCACAGAGCCATAACAAAATCCGCATCGGCAGACATTGCCAGCGAGCGAGCGAGCGGTTGTGGAAAACCGCACAAATTCCAATTTTGTTTATTTCTTTTTCGCGCGTCAGGATAGAAAATGTGGCCTAACAAACGAAGAAACAAACAAACAAACATATTCACATCACACATCGCCAACATTAAAAGGCGTTAAGTGTACAACATTTTCACATGTTTTGCTTAATGCATCGCTAAGTCGACATGGTCTTTAGCCAACCGAACGGCTGATTTAATGCATCGCATTAAGCCGACTTTACATTGATTCCCAGACAGACACACTCGCTCACTCACTCATGGCAATGGCTTCAATTGAGGTTTGTTCCATGCCACTGGAGTCATAGAAAGCTGTCTGTCATATCGAACTACGCCAGCCGTGTGTTCGGAACACATGGCGTAGAACCAGTTGGAATATCTCTGATGTTTCTTATGGTCATTAAACCGAATAAACGACATAATTGTAAATGATTTTAAAGGTAATTAATTAAAAATTATTTGTTCACCTGTATTCCATATTTTCATATTTATTCCAGAGTTAGTGGCACAACACACAACCACATAATTGCCAGTTTGAATGGTGCAGGCAAAGAAAACTCCAGGGACCAGTGGTGATAAATGAAACCAGTTGCATATCTTGCAGATATTTATTTGTTATGAATTATGAATTATTGTGGTAAAGCGGAAGAGTAAACACAACTCAATTCATCGAAAGATATGATAAATTAAAGAGAAATGTAGTAAAAATCAAATTTAATTATCTAGTTGTTCAGAAATATCTTGTGTTAATTGATAAGAAAGACGCTTTATCTGTCGTTGTTCGCGATGGCCAAATCAAAAGACTTAAGACACAAACGTAAAGTTGAATAGATTATACATTTCATTCATCTACAGAGACGTACATTCATATTTTATGGATCGCTCACGTTCAACAAATGAATTAAAAATAGTGCAAATGTATTTGATGATTCATGTGTGATACCTTTGATTATATCAACCTATGCTATGTCATTCGGAAGGACATATGACATATGTAGCATCGAGTATATTTAACAATATGTCGATGTTAAGTTTAAGCAAAAGGCATAGTAACATGCAATAACGCAATTATGTATATGGAATCCCAGCAAAAAAATTGGAAGTACTTCCGAAGGAAGTTTTTCCGCTTTTGAGGCAGTTCAACTTCCAAAAAAGTCGATAATATGTTACATTTTACGAATAGCATTTTCACAAGTGAATGGGAACGATTTTTTTGTATGGGGTCATAGAGGTGAGGTGTCTGCTTTGCACCCAGAAGGTCTCGCGTACATAAAACTAAGGCACAAGAAAAAGTCTACGTATAGCAATTAAAATATCTTATAAATAGTATAAAAAATGTGGTGGTTGGTTTTTTGTAACTTGTCGTGTAACCTCATCTTTTCAGCACCTCCAGTAGCCTTTTGGGCATGGAATCCACCAACTTAGTGGTCTCCTCAGCAGTTATATTATCCCATTCTTCCTTTAGTACGTCCTTCATCATTGCTTTTCATGTAATGCCTTTATGCTGGAGGAGACGCCTTTCCAAGGAGTGCCAGACGTGCTTTATGAGGTTCAAATCCGGTAATTGAGGGGGTGTATGTAGAATTTTGATGTTGTACATTAGCCAGGACATTTATTGTAGATTCATCAAATTCCATTTGACCACGCCACTAGCTGGCATACACCCCACCCCCACAATTATTCAGAAATTTCACTTAAAAACCATAAACCACTCTGTTTAAGACATCATCACACAAATAAAGCAAAAGTTGCAGCGAAACATCGGAATGAGACGAACAATCATCAGAGAGAGACGAACAATATTCCACGAAATCGGGAAAGCAGTCTGAGTGGAGTCCGAGTGGAATTTGTTTACACACTCCGGTCAACTTTTTATCAGAACTGATGAGAACAAATCTTAAAATTATTTGAGGTGTTCAATTCGAATCCAGGTTTGATTATATTTCTAGTTTTCGAATTCTCGCATATTGCCTGCACTGCACTCTCATAACGAAATCAACTATACTAGAGAAACGTCATTTCAATATTATTGGATTTGAACTGGGATATTCTCCTGGCTCAAGACCATTTTGCATCATCATTTTATAGAATGATTTTGTTTACAAATGGCATGGTGACATTTATTACTTGAACATTACCACTATCATGATTTCCACCCTGTGAAAGATGGCCTCTTTAAGTAAATGATTCTCACAAACGAATGAGAAGCAAAAGCCACATGCGGAATATGTGTTTAATAAAGCACACATGCCACCTTAGAAGCATCTCATTGAGTTGCATATGTAAGTATGTGTATAGGCAGCTATAGTTACCCAGCAGGTATAGTTACTCTGCCGTGCCAACGCTCATTTGTTTTATTATGGTCTGTAATCAATATTTGATTTGAACTGGGATATTCTCCTGGTTCAAGACAATTTTGCTTCTACATTTTATAGAATCCAAATTCATTTACTTTTTTATTTATTTATTTTCATTCCCATTTGTAGAATTTTCTCCATTCCCTCAATCTTTTTTGCCTGTTGGTTTTAGTTCCTGAAATAGACTCAATTTTTAGTTGCTATGATTCAAAAACGTATATACTTTTGTTATTATTATTCTGTTTAAATCCAAAACCCATTTCATATATATAATTGATTTTTTATTCGTTAAAATTTGTTCGGAAAAATATTTTTTCTTTAGCACATTTGGACTATCACAATATATTTGTTATAAAAAGTGTACCGTTCTTATTAAAGAATAAGTTTATAGTAAATTTAATCGAATCTTAACTAACTTCCGCAAGGTAGAGAAGAAGAGAGAAGAGAAATCAGACAAATTTTAAATTCATTTATCTCAGTTTCAAAGTAATGTTGATTAGGTCTCCTTTTGCTTAAGCGCGCATCTTTACAACCGATATTGACCATAATTGCCAACTGAAAATATAACACATCGTACCTATATAAATTTCCCTCAGATTTGCTTCATTACCACTCTACACTATTTCCAATTTAAATTTAGAAATTAAAACTTAATATTGAAAAATAAAAATATATGTTAGGAAAATCGAAATTTTAATTAGAAAATTAAATTTGAAATTGTGAAAACCAAACTTGAAAATGAGACATGTAATTTGAATTATCGGAAATATAAATTGAAATTGTAAAATGAATATTGATTGTGGGAAAAGACAAATTCATATTGAGAAAAGTAAATTAATATGGAGAATTAAAGTGGAAATGAGAAATGAAAACATGTTGCAGTTACGTCAGCTAGAAATGAAACAAGTAAGGAAAGGCTAAAGACGGACGGAGCCGACTATATAATACCTTCAACTTTCTACCCCATTACAATTCAATTCGGCAAAAAAAGTGAAATCGGGAAGGATTTTTGTATGGGTCCAAATCATGGACCATTGTTAATGTATGTTTCCAGGTAAAATATGACATGTTCTGCCAAATTATTTAAAAGTATTCTGCAAAATTATGTGTGTGTGTATTGCGTCCTTTATATTGATTACAAAACATCGATTCGGAAAGTGATTCTAAGTTGATCGGATTAATAAACGATGGGTACATTTCTTCCTTTCGAATGTTACAAACAAATACATAATACCTTAGTGGAAGGCATAAGTAGATTCTGATTTTGATTTGGAATTTTCCCAATATGAAATTGAAACTCTGAATTTCAAATTCGAAAGCATTTCTATATTGTACAAATGGATTGGAATGGAATGGATTATGGATGAATGCATGGCTTCAGTAAATAATGCCAACCACCTATAAACTTTAATTTATTTCACACGATTTTACACGTTTCATTATTAGTCGAATTAGTTTTCTCGAAACCGTCCCCTATATTATCACTATAGTTTGAGAACATTTATTTTGCTTTAAAATACTGTGCAATTTCAATACTATTAATTTCATATAAGACATATTCTTGTTCCGCCTCTCTAATGCGAATATGAACAACTAGACCACCGTCAATAACAACCAAAAACAAGATTATGAACAGAAGATGAAACGAAGACAAGCAAAAACCGTCGCACGCAATGAAAAGAAACACGCAGAACATAAGAAGTATCTACTCACGACCAAGGAGCAACAACAGCTAATGGTCGGTTAGAAACACGGAATGTTGGAATTAGAGTTGTCAAGACGCAAATCGGTTAACCGGGTTGTTAAGATTATCATTATGAGAGGTAATCTATCATACTAATAATAGGGCTGTTTTTCTTTAAGGCGGGACAAGCTGCGATAACAAAAACATCAATAAAAATTCACTTTTTTGTTCAAAATAAAAAATATATATTTTCACATTGCCGCCAACTACAATACAAATATTTGTATCAAAACAAATTTTCAGAAACATATTTTGTGTTCACTTTTTAGACTTAGCCTCGATAACAATAAATTTGACTTACACTGGATAATTAGTCCAACATTTTTAACATAAAATTATTTTTTCTAAATTTATTTTCACACACATATTGCTATTACTGTTGGCGACAATTCGAAAAAAATATTTTTTACTTTGGGCGAAATTTAAATTTTTTATTAAGGTTTTTGTTATCACAGCTTAATTATCCAGTTTTAAAGAAAAGCAGCCATAATAACATACTATAATAATTTTAAAAATAATTCAGAGGAGAAATCCGTAATTCGATTATTTTGTATTAATACTAAGCTCCTTATTCTATTCCTTATGCTATTCTTAACCCATATGTGATTAATGACATATGGGTTAAAATTCGTAAAGCGCGTCCATGTTTTTTTGAAGGTCGAGCTTTTCGACTAGTGTACTAGGACATATGTTGGGTGTAAAGTCAAAAAATGTGAAAAGTGTCATTAGAAAAACCAACGTAACTTTTTATTATATAGAGAATACCAATTTTTTTCCCGCCATTTGATTGCTGACTTAATGGGGAATATTTGTGGCAGAATAGTTTTAAAAGCGCGAATTTTAGATTTTTGGCAGAAATGCAGCGATTTTCGCGACCAATGCCGCTTGTAACATATATGTACAAGCGGCATTGGTTCTTAATACACATGCAAAAAATCAATCCGTTGAATAGTTCGCGACAAAATCACAAACCAAAAATCTATTTTTTTGTCAAACCTCAAAATCATTTTGGACATATCTCCCGCGAAAACGAAAAATTTGCAAGAATATCCAATTTGTCTTTTTTATTTACCGTGCTCTACCGAAATATCCACTTTTTGTCGAAATAGCTCGACCTTCCAAAAAACATGGACACGCTTTACGAATTTTAACCCAAATTTAAATGACTACGTCCAAAATAAGACGGTGACACAAAGATATTTACATAGTAGGCTAGTTTCAGCTACATCTATCTAAATAAAATAAGACGTATATTAAAATATTGAATAACAAGAAAGAATCTCAAAACCTCAATATAGTAAACACACTTTCAGCATATGTTTTCCCCTGGATAGATTTCTCACTTTTTGAATCCCAACATCAACACCCATTTCACTCATATCTAGCAGTTTGAAATCCTTATACATTTCTTAGATCATCCAGAATATATACATAAATAATTTATAGTCTACGATAAATATCTCTTTCGAAACTAAAACTTTAGACTGAAAGTTTTGTTCTTTTTTTTAATACCTTTCGACAGAAACATTTCATGGAAAATTACAAAATAAATAAATGGACAAACACTGAAGACTGGCACCAAATAAATTTCACCACTCTCCCGAACATGTGGCAATACTCCTACAAATAAAAACTAATAACAATTTGAGGCAGCCTTGTTATTTCTCATTCGTTTCGACTTTTTCAAGTCATCGGTTTTTCGACACTGTATCTAAACTGCAAAAAAAACATAATTATCGGGCTGCCGACTAATACCATTCCAATACCAACCAAGACTGCATGCATGTGTTGCCGTGTCTCCAAGAGAAGGTCGGAAAACGTCTGACGAAGCACTTTAGCATGTTAGCGGAAATCAATCATATTCTCCATACAATTGGCTGGCCACATTGTGTTCCTTAAGTATACGACTCTTTCACTCCATCCCATCTATGTATCTCTTGTATCACTCACGAGTAACTATAGATTTGTTTATATTCAATCTTATAATTATTTATTGGGAATCTTTTTCAGAGGAATGAAGACAATAACAATGTTGCCTGCCACCGAGCACAGCGACAACAACAAGCTGGGAATGTGCAATCCATCATATTTTTAAATAATACACCGGCCATGGCTATGCAGATACAACATGGAATTAATTTGCAGCGAAAGAAGATCACAAAGAGAGAGAGAGAAATGAGAGACAGCGGCAATAAGACAAAACATAATGAATAATAATAACATGGAATTCTCTAAGTATGCCAAAGGCAAATTCTTGTTCGCTGTCTCACAAAAGTACAAAAACACTTTAAATTATAACAAACAGTAGTTTGGTACACCCAGAGAAATACGTCTGTTCAACTAACGGTCTCACATGGAAGCCAGACAAAAAAAGTGAAGAAGATTGAGGTAAGTCTGTAGGCCATTTTCCAACGCTAATGATACTACCTACTTCGATAAGATGTCATTTAGACGAAAATAGCTTTTACTTCATGATCTGAAATAACATTTAAGAACATTTATCTATTACATGCATTACAATGATTATTTTTGATAAAAAAACTGTCTCAAAATTCATTGACATTCTTGAGGCAAATTGTGCGATAGTGTTTTTTTAAATAACGATTCATGCGTGTTCGTTATTGATAAATGTTTTAAATTTAACTCCATAATTCTTTTCTTTTGTTCGGCTATAGGTCATACAATTAAAAGACTAAGATTTTTCTTTTAATTTCTGTTTTTATTTAAAAAATCCAATATTTCGACCAACTTCTTTGGTCATCCTCAGGGATCTATACAAATGAACACGAATAATACGTTAATATATTACAAACAAATTAGACTATAGAATTGACATATTTATGTTTATAACAAAAATAATTATATTAATAGAAATAACACAAAAAACCACTGTTCACAATACAAGCTTTGTTACTCTACTGCTTGTCAATAGTGTGTCTGTAAATTTTAGAGCAACCGTCCGTGTCTCTTTTGTAATTGAGTCTTTTTTTCCGCTGCGACGTCAATAATATGTACCATCTCTAACGTATATCTTCACGCATAATTTCTCTCTTCCACTAATATCGCAACATCATCAATGTTAGGTTTATGCCCAGTCAAGGTACAGTGGGCTGCGAGTGCTGTTTTTTGTTCAATTGGTTTGTCTATTGCTTTTTGGTCTGATTTGTGAGAAGAAGGTCTAGTTTTCAGTTTTGTTTTTGTCGTACCAACATATATGTACCTTTTGGCATATGTTGGACTCGTCGCCATAACATTTAATCTTGTGTACCACATTGGGTTTTCTTCTTTTTTTAATTTTTAATTTCGTCTTACTAAATAGTTGTGCTACCGTATTGTTAGTCTTATGGGCCAATTCATACTTTTGTTTGTCATAAATATCGGAGTGTTGTAATCTTTCAAAGAGTCCTGGTACATACGTCATATAGATCTTTAATAGATCTTCGATGGTATTCTTGGTTAAGTCATTCAGCTTTAATATTGTCCTTATTTTCTGTTTGTTTGTTCTGTGAAACTCCTTGTCACTAATTTGTAGAACTCTGTTAATGAAATTCGTCGCAGTGTTGAATATTGGAATAGAAGTTTATTAGTCGTCCTGATGTTGTTGGTTTTTGATACCAGTCTATTTTAAGCGTGTTTCCTTGTCGTATGACTACCATGTCTAAGTAAGGTAATTTCTGGTATTTTTCCTCTTCCATCGTGAATTGTATTTGACTGTTAAATGCGTTAAGTATGCTGTTCAATGAGCTTTTCTTTATAATTCCAAACAAGTCATCTACATACACATTTCGTCAAGATTTTTGGTTTTTCTTGTATAGTGTCCAGCGCAGTGTCCAACAGTTATTTCATTACTCATCGGAATTCCTTTCTTTTGCTCATATAATTTGTCTTCGTGCTTAAAATAGCGTGTCTCCTTAATACAAAATGTCAATATTTCCATAAAAAGTTTTTTCGGTATTGGGGTGAATTTTCCACTAGACTCCACTTCTTTTCTATTGTCCTCAGCGCTAAGTTTATGGGTATGCTCGGAAACAGTGAGACCACGTCAAAAGATATTAATATTTCGTCATTTTCAATTGTCTTATTCTTAATTTTATGTCTGAATTCTGTTGCGTCTTTTACTTTATATATTGAATCTTTTGTCACGTTTTTGGGAATATCAACTATATATTTGCGTAAGCCATAGCCTGGTGCATTGATGGATGAGCATATTGGTCTTAAAGGTGTTCCGTCCGTGTGTAGTTTGGGGAGTCCGTAAATTCTCGGTGCTGTGGCAATTTTGTCTGTCATTTTGTTTTTTTTTTTTTGCACTACGTCAATAAGGTTTCTAATAAATAGTTTTTCAACACGTATGTTATTTTTGCACTGAAGAGTGGATGTGGGATCTCTTTTTAATCGTCGATATGTGTCAATGTCCCCTATAATATTGTTCATTTTTAACTTATAATCATTTTTGTCCATTGCTACAGTCTTCCACCCTTTTGTAAAATGTGGCATCTGGGTTTCTGGAAATCTACTAGTCATTACACTATGCAACAAACTTTTTGCCGAAGGGCTATGTAAAATAGTTTCTGATGTATTTCTGAACTCGAAAGCGGCATTAATTTTTCTAATGGTTCATTTTTTTTTTATTTTTACAAATGAGTCTTTCCATGTCGAACGAAGTTAATTTCTATTATTATGAAATAATGAAGTTCTATGATGGTATCCCCGCGTTAGACTTTTATTTTTTTTTAATTTTATCTCTTTTATTTTGATTTTCGAAATGATTACTTTGATTGTTTTTTTTAATTTTAAAGTAGTGTTCTTTGAAGTCTTTTTTAGCGACTGTGTGAGTTTGGAAGTGATGAAATGATGTGTTCTATTTTTACGATTTTTCTAAATTTTTGGCAAAATCGACCAAATGTTCACTCAAAAATTATGGAATGACTCTAATATTTTAATTTGTGCCGAAAGTACCTCTAATATTTGTACTCTCGATTTGGATATATTTCCAAATCCGATAAGAGCTTTAGATATTCAATAAAAGGTAATTATGATGTATACGTACGTTGCGAATATCACTTTCACATAGAAACAGTCTATAAAAATTGAAAAACATAAATAAATAAAACACAAACATTTTATAGTGAACTTAAAATTTGTACTATCGATTAAAAGAACAATTTATGGCATTTACAGTTTGAAAGTGATATCATGTATATGTTGGCCACGACTATGCCTGAGGTAGTCCATTCGGAAGGTCCAATTTTGGGCGACTCATACGAGCATAGCAACTGGAATCTCCCATTTACTGAAAATAACAGGCAAATTTAAGTCGCCTGGCTTCAATTCTTGCACAAGTTGAATTTTGTACACTTTAAAGACAAGATCCTTACGTAAAATACGCCAAGTTGTCGAATTCGACAAGCCAACCTGCTGAGAAAGACGACGAATTGATTCGCTACGTTCTTCTTTCTCACATAACGTTGTTTTTGTAATACAGCTGAACAACTTGGAAACGATACTAACCAAAATTGCAAAGCAGTTTGATATGAGTCATGAATGAATTTTGGATTATTTTTCTTCGGATGCTAAAGATCAACATCACAATGGTCAAAGAAGGTAGCAACACCGAAGAGCATTGACGGAAGGGCCAAACCTTAGAACTACACAAGAGGTATTGAAGCACTCATTAGAATGATTGAAGGGATTGACAGAGATTTCGCTCTCCAGTTCTGAGGAGTAGACTCAAGCATTGTCAGAAAAAAGATTAACGTCAACGAGAAATCAACCCTAAAAAATCTGCGAAATTTGGATTCAACTGAGAAAAGTGTAGACTGCGTTTGGAAGGCTACAAAGAATATGCGAAGCCCTATTGCACATGAATCAAAATTAAAGCTCAAATTACTACAGCCAGCTGGGTCACGGTATGATCTAGACCTAGAATATAAAGTTCTTATATACAAATGTATTATAAAACGCATATAGACATATGATATCCACCTTTGGGGTTCAGCCTGTGCATCTAATGTGAATAACCTTAGAGGTGCCAGTCAAAAATTTTACGAATGAATGTGAACGGCCCTTGGTACATCAAAAAGCATACGGACCTCAACATCCCCATGGTTAAAGAATAAGTTAAGAAATACTGCCAGAGCTATGTTTTCAAGCTATACACCCATCCAAATATAGTCGCTAGAAAGCTGCTAAGTTATGAAGGAGAATTAACATCCTTGATCTAATCAAGAAATTGTGACATAATGCTAATTTAATATTATTGCTATTACATCAGTTTTGCAAACTCTTGTTGGTTATTGATTGTGAATGACCGTTAGAATAAGTAAGTATGAGAGATTCAATAAATAATGAAATATCGATAAAATGATACAGGTCTCAATCTCAGTTGATAGTTTTCCCTACTATGACATGATTATCCAATTTATTGTATCTAAATTGCGGACAACTTGTATTTTCAAAAATACATTGTCACATGCTGTACAGCCTGAGCAACAATTCTATTATTGCATGAGCATTTTTTTATTGTAATTTATCGTTTTGATGAACGTTTCGGAACGAATTACTTCACTTAAGACAGTAAGTGTGTTTGAATCCAATCCATTTCAATTTCTTTGCCATCAATTTCTGTTTAAGTATTCAAACTTTGCCCAAGAAATAATATGTTCTCTAAATTTAGCTTATGTTCGGGGATGGATGAAATTAACACATCCCTTTTAGTACATCCCATACAAATGGCCCACATCTTATATTAAATTAAAACCGATTTTACTTACTCGCTGGAACTCGGAATGGATTATATTATGGAATAATTACTGAAAGGATTAAAAATATAGAGGGCTTTGTCACGTTCTCACACGTTACTATTATTATTATATCCTTTCGATCCTATACGGATCATGTCCATGTCCAAGGAAATATTTAATAATTTATACCTTATATATCTGTGCCTAAAAACCACTTGACTTTATAAATGAGCATGCTCCTCCCTAAGTCAAATTATTGTTCTTATAATTTTCATACCATTTGCGGAGTATTTATAATACTGACAGATATTCCAATCATGCAACGCCCATCCAGTTTTAGCATTAATTCAATGCGAAGAGGACAACAAAAATCCCGTTGCCTAATGCTTCCTGGTATAGTTTGTTCGTCTGCTCTACTTTTCACAGCTACGACTAGTCTGCGATGTAAATGAAGTTTTTTAGATTTCTCACGTGATAGAATAGAGTTCAAACACGGCAAGATTTGATTTTAAAGACAACAAAACAGGCAATCAAGATTTTTGTCCCAGACTTATCTTCTTAGGAAAGCCACACCACACGGCAGACATATGTATGTCACCAAGCCAAATGCAATTTCGTTCGGCTCTGTTAACAACAAATTAACATCCATCAGCAGTGCACACGGACTCAGTCGTTTAAAGTCTTTTAATTAATTTGCAAAACAGAAATGCTAACAACCCATTACGATTTCATGAGTGAAGTCGGCGACGTTAAACGTTGCAACCGTGATTTTCACATGAAAACGTGCAGAAAGGCCGAAAGACGAATAGGCGGAGAGACAGAGAGACAGACGGAAAAACCAGAACTACCACTGCAATAGAGTTATTAAAAAATTGTATTCATTTTACAAAGGAATCAACTGCCAGCATAAGAACAACTGTAATACACTTGGATTGCAAGATTTCTTTTAAAAATGGAAAAGGTAGAAACGCCAACATTTTCAGTTATGAAGAGGCATAATACTCAGCTGCTAACAATTGTACGTACGTAGCACTTGCAACCCATCCGTGGCTGTGTTGGCTGTTGCATAACTTTTGTTCTAATTGCTTCTGACTATATCCAGTTGTTAGTGTTACACTCTTCCTAGTGTTGCTGCTGCTACTTGTAATCCGTTTGTGCAGGTCCTACAAAACTGGCTAGTGAACGGCCGGCCTGCTGGCCGGTTCACATTGTTGGCGTGACTCCGTGTAGCAATTCCAAGATTATTTTTAATTTTTGTGACAAACAGTTATCCGAAGAATGTCAGCACTCTTCGGCTTTAATTAAAGTGAAACAGTTCAATTGCTGGTTCTTTTATTTTATTTTGGAAAATAAGATGGATTAATCAAAATTCCAAATCAAGTAAATTATGTATGTTATATGATTCGAAAGAGCTGTGTGTTAACAGAGCTAATATTTATATATTGAATATGTTTATTTGCAGTTTATTTAGCTAAGAAACAAAGTGGGAATCGTCGAGAAGTTTTGTTGTGGGTCCAACATCGGTCACACCTGAATCAACCCAGCAAACAAGAACAAGTACTTCTATGGAATTTGAGGGTCTTGTTACTTGATTGCAATAATGTAAAGTTCAAATAAAAATTTTATTATTTTCACTTATGAAAATTCGACTTTAAACTAAACAACATCTTGTAGAAAATACTCAAAAATATATCTTTTTCATGAATTTATTTCTCATTCCGAAATTTAATACCCTCCACACAATCGCTGAAAAAGACTATTAATGAAAGTCTAAATAAAAATAGAAATTTGAACTGGTATATTCTCCTGGCTCAAGACCATTTTGCTTCTATATTTTATAGAATGCAAATTTATTTACAAATGGCATGGTGACATTTATTACATGGCTTCACACTACCACTGTAATTATTTCCGGCCTGTGAAAGCCTCTTTCAGGTGGCTTCGCAGACGACATACCTGCATCTTTAAGTAAATGATTCTCACAAACGAATGAGAAACATAACTTTCTCATCACTTTCACTTTCCGAATATCCGTTTAAAAAATCACACCGAGTACGAAAATACGGAAAAATTATTTGTGCTTCTCATTTGTTTCATTAAAAATTACGGAAATTACGTAGTTTCAAGTGAGGATCGCAGTAAATTTGACGATCAGGCTTGTATTTCACGAGTGAAAGGAAAAACAATAGGTTTATTCTCGAACAAAAAATTATTAAATTTTCGAAATATATTTGTTAGCTTGAAATTAATGAATCAATACAAAATCTGAGAGGAAATAATAGTGTGTTGTGAATGAAATTCGAATTTTTAATTTACAGGCGCCTTCTTAACAAGCTATAATTATAATTCTTTTTTCATCAGAAAACGCAAACAAATTTTAAGTTTTCGTCATAAATTACTCTCAAGTTGTAAAATAAATATTCATGTGCAAACACCCCTTTTATTGTTTAATACTTCACTCACAAGAGAACTTATATTGACAATATTATTCTGTGATAAATGAAAACACGAGGTCTTGGATGTGATTCTTTGCAAATAGCAGAGAACGATTTCTCTCGCATGATATTTCATCTGGAATAACATTTTATTCTATTTTATTGTAATGGGGTAGAAGTAGAGGGTATCACATAGTTGTCCCTGCCCGACTTTAGCATTTCTTTACATGTTTTGTATAAAAACGAATTTTTCTCTAAATACTGTAGCAGAAAAAATACTTTGCTCATGCAGTTGTAACGAAATTCGGGTTTGGTCTGAATTTCTAATTCTGACTATCTCTGAATTAAAAAATCTTTAAAAAGAATATTTTGGATTTTCTATAAATGATCTTTCTATTTATATTCACACAAAAAAATAATTAACTCCGACAATCTCCCTTTGAATGTGATTGTCTTTGCAATGTTTCCATAGAATACTCGACAATAAATCGAACGAAACATTATTTATATAAACGACAATCGTCGGGTAAATGTTGTGGTGGTGACTTCAATCTTTATTAGCCATCCACTGTTTTGATTCGAAACCAAATCAAATCTTTTCAGTACATTGTGAAATTCTCCATAAGATTTCACAGTCAGATAAGACTTGGTGACATCACATTCTATCTCCAAAGACAAAGGCGTCCAATAGGAATGGATTTTGATGCTATTGGTGCTACGGAGCTGCCGATATAGATCTTCTGTTGCTCAGCAACGAACCTCAGCCCACAGAACAACAATAACAAGAAACAAGTTTGAAAGAAAATCTACAAAATACAAAGAGAACATATTTCACTTTTAGAAGGCTTTAAGTTGCAACAATGTTCCGACTCGGTTTATTCTTAATAACTTTCATGGAAAAGGAAAACTTAAATCTTATTACAAATTGACATCTTGCCAAAGCTGCGGGAAGACGACCGACGTTCATGCCATCACGATAGAAGCGGAAAAGTGCAACTGCAACAAACAAGTTACACGAAACCGAAAGGATACAGGCGCAACATGCTACGAAAAGACAAAAACATAATTGATCACAGGGTGTGGCAGACATAAAACGGGCAAGCGAGTGAGTACATTCAACTTCGGTAGAAGGGCTCCGCATGATGCACGACGGCAGCAAGAAATTAATTACACACAGTCTCAAGTACATAGATATGTGGATGGAAGCACAAGTCGTCTACACGGGCTATGGTGGAAATCTCACAGAGAACTATTTGTGAACAGTTGCTGCCATAACCGATCACATATCGAATTGACAGCTACCACAACATATTGAAATTTCATACAAATGCCCCGAGTTTTCATTACGGGCACAGACACCTACATGAATGTTCATGTCACCCATCATATTTGAGCCTTGGCGTTGTTGTTTCTGTTGTTATTGTCGTGTGCAATTGTAAGCTCAGACATGAATACAAGTCAGCAGTTACACGAGTACCTTCGGAAGATGTCTATTGTGGCTTTACAGGGAGGGGTATTGGTGCAGCGTGGATATCGGCATTAAACGCGCATTTGTTAGCGCGCTAGTAAATCGCCGGATTATTTGTCTAATATTCTTTGAAGCTGATAGTTGAGTGACAGTTGTGAGACAGGGCCACACGGAAATGTTGGAAGTGGTTAAGACACATATGTAGATATGTACATGCATATGTACATTTGTTTGTTTCTTTTTTGGATCACGTACAGTCGTGTGAAGTTTGTTGCCTAAGTCTTTTGTTTTGGACGACAAGCAGAGATTTGCGTTCGATATATGTACATATATATGGAGTTTGACGAATGTGCCTTTTTTGCTGTATACCCTAAGCTTATATAAAAATTAATACGAAATATTTACTGTATTTACATTAGGCTGGGTCACGAAAATAAATTGCAGCGGTCACCCCCCAGACTCAATATTTGTGAAATAATTTAATGCAGGCGATGGTTTTCAGAGCGAAAATGTTCAAACTCTTTTTGCAAAAATGAGCGCTACGGCGTCAATATCATTCCGATGTTCATCATTTAGACATCATTCTAAAAGGTATTGACTGCCGCCATTTATTTTTTATAAAAAACTAGAACCAAACACGAATATTGTTCAGTTGTAACTACGAAAAAAACACAAAAAAATACTAAAAAAAGGTCCAATAATTCGACCAATAAGTTACTCTAAGACAAGAATCAAAATTTGTATTTAAAGTGCTTCCGAGGGTCTAATAATTCAGAAAAAAAATTTGGACAAAAATACAATGTAAAAAAAAAATTCAGGGGAAAAACATGATTTTTGTAGGTGTTTTCAGGAGTGTTTAGCTCACAGATGGCTTGGCCCAGTGACGAAATATTTTGCAGATCATCGTTAAACAATCCAATTTTTTTTCGTGGGGTGACTGGAAATTGTTTTTCCATTTCTATGGCCCGCGACCCAGCCTAATATACATATATCTATATATGGTTTCATCAAATGTTAATCCGTGCTCAGCCATGTCTGCCAATCTGAGATGTGTCAAAAAAAAATTAGTAAAATTAGTTTAGTTTTTCCTATATTAGAACATATATGTCTTATTTATTCAACGCAATTGGAAGCATGCGAAAATTATCCCAGTCTTAAAATTGAACAATGAATTTCATCCAATTGCTATAAAGTGCTATTTATAGAAAGTTTTTGAAAATTGAAACTTTTGTAGAAAATGTCCGGCAGAAACTTGATGATAAGATGATCTACTTCTTGCTTCTGTTAGATCACAGTAAGACCTATGATACAATAGAACACAAACTTATAATACTGAAAGTTACTCAAGTAACTATATTACTTCTTAAACTTAGCCTGTACATTAATATCCTTGTATTTGTTGGATGGATATGAAACTGACGTACTTGGTAATCGCGTGCATTGCATGTGCCCAAGGATACTGATGTATATTTTGGTAAATGGGCTTATAATAAAAGACTATGTACTAATCCATTAAAAAAAAACAAAAGTAAACACAAAATTAATGTTACTGGTATTGAAATTCAAGCAAAGACATACATATTTCTATAGAGTAAGTACGGCTGGTCCACATCTCATATAACTATAATTCTGAAGGGACATGTTGAGTAGACCATTTTTGCAGAATAAACTTATACTCCAGCTGGTCTGAGTTTCTTTTTACAGTGTATCAAAGTTTTCATTTTTTGGTCGAAGGGAGCATTACACTAAGTGAGTGGGTCAACTCTACCCATTTTTGGAGAAAATCAGAAAAAGTCCTTTGAAAAGTGACATTAAAGGATTAAAATGTTCTACGAAAAAAAATTGTCAAAATATGTGTGGGGATCGCCGAAGACACCAATTTTGTAAATAAATCTCTTCGCGCTTAAATTGCACAACTTACAACACTTTTTATACACTCCACGAGAGTATTATGTCTTTGTACATTTGTTTGTAACGCCCAAAAGGAAGCGAGATAGACCCATTGTTAAGTATACCGATCGACTTTGAATCACTTTCTGAGTCGATTTAGCAATGTCCGTCTGTACATCTATTGTTGTAATCAAATTACAGGTCGCAATTGTAGTCCGATCTTAACAAAAATTGGCACAAATAAGTTTTGTGGATCAAGGACGAACGCTATTTAATTTGAGGCAAATCGGTTCATATTTAGATATAGCCCCCATACAAATGTCGCCCCCAATTTGACATTTTCCGCTCTAGAAACCCCATACTGTACTCGATTTTCTGTAAATTTGGCACAACATCTTATAATCCAACTAGAAACACATATGCAGAAATTAGGTAAGATCGGTTCAGATTTAGATATAGCCCCCATACAAATCTCGCTCCCGATTTGACATTTTCCGCTCTAGAAACCCCATATTGTAATCGATTTTCTTTAAATTTGGCACAACATCTTATAATCCAAATAGAAACACATATGCAGAAATTATGTTAGATCGTTTCAGATTTAGATATAGCCCCCATACAAATGTGGCTCCCGATTTGACTTTTGTCGCTTTAGAAACCACATATTGTACTCTTTACATGTGGCATAACATCTTATAATCGAAGTACAAAAACCTATAGTGAAAGTGGGTAAGATCGGTTCAGATTTAGATATAGCCGAAAAACAAATGTTGCTCCCAAAAGTTTAACCGATTTTGGCCAAACTATACATATTATATTTCACCTATTTCGTTCCAGATTTCAATATACCCCCCTACATATGTTCTTTCCGATTTAGCATTTTTTGTCAAACACATACATTTACAGGATACAAAAATTCTTCCCGTTTTCGCTTTTTCACCGAATTTAATTGTATACGGATAGAAAGTGGAGTGTACCATAGAGTCGTCCCCGCCCGACTTTAGCCTTTCTTTACTTGTTTCGCTTAGAATAATGCTCCTTTCGACGAAAAAACTGAAAACTTTGACCCGCTATAAAAATTTTTCCAAAAATGTTGTTGGGCAGTGTTATTAATAACCTTAAGTTTGTGATTTCTATAGCGGAAAATTCAAGTCGGGTTGAATCGATTCAGTATAAAATTTTATGATAAAATCAGGTGTCCTACTTCAGGATATAGACAAATAAAGGTTGAAACAATTGCTTGATAAAATCTAAAAAACTGGTTACCTATAAAATGGGAACCATGCCAAAAAATCAATATTTCTCTGTGTGTATATTTAGATATTAAGGATAAGATATCAATTAAGAGAAAATAATCTTTTTTAGTGAAAAATATATGCAAGAGAGATGTATTTCAATCTGTGCAGTATTTGAATGAAAATATACAACGGTGTATGTGTAAAGTCTTTTTTATTTTAGATCTTCTGTGAATATTTTAACACCAATTTAACATATTCGTCATCTAGAACTAGATGATCTTATGATATTGCAGGGTTTTGTTATATCCAAATATAAAATAGCCGACTTCGCCATAAAAAAATCATTTAAAATTCAAGATGACCTCTATGAAATATCGCTATATGAAATATCCGATTTATGAATGTCATCTGACCAAACGGAGAATGTAATGGCTTTAATTTTGGCGAATATTTGTTCAAGTTGCAAGGAAATGATTGATATTCCGTAAATTAAGAGGTTCGTAAGTAACATTTGCAGTAATCTGTCTGAAAATTTTTAATATTATGAATTGAAATATTGATTGGCTAGAAAAAATCCCTGGTATTTGTTATGTCTATGGATTAATCCACCCGTAATTTTTATGTTCAGCATAAAAAAACTAAACAAAAATGAATAAAATTCAAATATTTTTTATTTTTTTTAACAAGTTTCATAATGTTGACATTTGCAACGGAAAATTAAAAAAGACAAAGATTTTTTAAAATAAATTTCAATATTATTTTAAAAAAATATTAGAGAAAATAAATATTTTTTTTATTTTTGGTAGGTCCAGAAAATATCATCTGCAAAAAATTCGCAACATCTTTCACACATCAAAAGATATGACTGGTAGAATTAGCCCTCTTCCTCAAAATGTGCAAAGCTACAGGGTTGCCACAGTTTTAACATTTTTAAAATCACTCATCAATTATCGTTAGTTTATCATAGAAATCTTTATAACTACAACATTTTGTTATATGGTCGGTCACCTATTATTGGGTTAGGTGGTCACTAAAATTTTGAAAACCTGACACGATGTCAAGCAGATCTTAATTGAACGATATATTCAAAATCATATGGTCATTACAAATTCTTTCCATTGACATCTATCAGTAGCTAAATACTTAATTTGACTCCAGATCATCCTTTGTGCTTCTGCCTCCTTCTCTATTTGCCTTCTTCAGGTATGAGCGGGAGGATGCGGAGTAGACAGCGATTAGTGATTGTTTGGATTGCTGTGTTTCATGAATCGCATCTGTACAAAACTGTAGATTTCACCCACGTGCTCTAGTTTTGAGTAGTTTTTATTTTCCAATTATAAATACAATTATTAGAAAAACTTTTCAATTAGGTGTGGACTTTAACAAAGTTCTCCTGAATTTAAAAATCTTTTCTAGATTGTCTTTGTAATCTGGATTGATCTTTGCGATTGTGCTGGAAGACAAAAACTATAAACTGTGACTCTCTCGCATTGTTTTAAACTTAATCATTTGCGTGATTCGATCTAGAATCTTAAAAACAAAGTTTTTGAAACTTTGGTTAACAAAGTCATACCCCTTGTATTCATTATGATATTGCATTTTCCATTCCCTATGATATGCATTAAATCTGCTCCAATTTACATAAATTCCATTACGTTTTGTATGCAAATGAACTGAGGCAACTCTCATGTACAATGTTGTAACTATAAATCATAACAAAAAAGGAGAACGTAATTCCTTACATAAATCTACTTAGGGGCAATGTATGAACATGTAACTTATGTTTAAATCATAATTCCAGTGAATTTTAAACAATTACAGGCAATGGTAGGAAGCCTTCTATGCCTCTTGTTGGCATTAAAAGATAATGACCATTACTTTTTCACCGTTAATGTAAATGGGTTGGAAAAGCAAATTTTGGTAAATGTCAAAAATTTATCTTTGTCTTAATTTAAAGCCCATTCAATACGTGGGTCGATAAAGTAAATGGTTGGAGTATGTAGTTTTCCACGTGTGGGCTTTAAATCTAACAAGAATTCCTGTGAAATCATTATACTTCTGCGGAAAATTTTAATTTATTGTTCAGTCTTTACTAATTTCTGGGATAAAATGATAGAAGGTTTGAAATCTTTTTTCTATGCATATTTGATAGATTTGAAATTATCCCTTAAAACTATTTCAAACGGTCTTGAAGTGTACTTTCCCCAGACTTATCACACGACCTCCTACTCATTCCTTTACAAGGCAAGTTCAAAGCTTATTGAATAGTAGGCTCAAGTTTCCACTTCAAAGGTTAAACATTTTGTGGTCATTATTTATGAATACAAATACATATGAAAATATTCATGCTCAAACTTCTGCTGGTATGCCTCGTCGTTGACTTTGTAACACTATAAAAATAGCTGGCCACTAATTACGGCCTTATTCCCCACATTTTTTAATGGCCACCAATGAAGTTTTTAGAAAAAGCCAGGCAAGAGCAAAATATCATCTTTTGTAGTTGTAGAATTTTTAATGTCAAAAGCAATTTACGCTGAAGTTGAATTGTTTTCTCCGGTGCTTTGCCATTGTCTGGCTACGAAGAAGGCCTCTGTGCTTAACACAAGCTGGTCATGTAGACACCTCTGACAAACCACAATTACCGAGTGAATGACTTGATGAGTACCCAACAAACTTGTATTATTCATCACATATTTGGGTATATTTTTTCTAGAGAAAAAAACGGATTTTCAAAACAAAACAAAAAATACTTTATTTTTTCGTTTTAAGTATTTTTTGTATAACAAAAAAAGAAAGAATAGGCGACCACATCTTCTTGTTGGTTTCTTTGAAAAAACATTCTACGGTGTCTCCTAGTATGAGTAATGCTTTTGCGTTCATGTAAACCTGGTACTTAGTGAAACTGAATCTGTCAGTTAGTGGTGACGTTTTTGTGTGTGTAATTTATGCTTGCGCATGCGCAAAAACACCAGCTCTGAAAAAATATTTAGTGGGGCATACACGCATGTTCAGTGCAATTCAATGACTTTGGTGTCCACATCCTGTAAATAAGTCTTTGCGACAAGTTTCATGTTCTCCACTCTCCGTCGTGTTTGCGGGGTATTATTTCTCAGATCAAATTTCAATGAAGTGTTTTTTCACATGAATGGTTAACAGTAGGGGATTTTGGTGTCATCACGGGTTATTCACGACGCCGGTGCCTTTTCTCAGGAGTGACAGTGTGAACAGAAAGTCTTGTATTTTTAGTTGAACTTATTTCATTTGCATAATGCGAAGGACAAAATTATAGTCCATTAAAATCATTGGTGCTTGGAGCTGCCTTTGAGAAACTAGAGACGGATAATTTGCAATCATCTTGGCGTCTTTTTATGAAATAATCGTCTCCATCAATCATTCGCTGCAATGTTTTTTCTTAGGGATCTAAGAAGAGTGGCTAATATAAACAATTTAAATCACCGGCATTCTTCAAATATGTTTAGCTTTTGTCACTGGAAGTTAATGAGAACTAGCATTTCGATCATGAAGAGGTAGACATTGAGCCTGCGTGCTATACGCCCATGTGCTGGCTTTCGCTTTTGAGTGAATGTATGTAAGTGTCACCTCATTCGTCGAAAATTAGTTGCAATCACTTCGTCAGCAAATACTCAGCGAAAGTAATATCACTTTCCATTTTCTTAACGATTAAACTGTTAAAAATTCCATAGATATGGCAGTTTGACTTGCCATTTACAAGAACTGAAGCACCAAATCAGCTGGAAGTCAACCGACGGCAATGAGGCTCACTTTTAGCTCAACTGAAATGGGAATAAGCAAAATTGCCGCAATTGGAGTGAAGAGATTCATCGAAATATTTATATTATAAAATTACATCTATCGTCAATGGCTATAGGACAATCATTGCCGATTATTTCGTGCTTTAATTGATTTATAAAACGAAACATTTGATGACCGCGTTATTTCTCAAAATGGACCAAAAAAGTAAAAATTTGGGAAGTACATTATTGTAGGCAAGTATTATTTTGGGACCAGTTTTGCGACCAACTCCATAAAAGTACCTATGCCAGGGAGTAACTTCAGACAGACAATTCAATCTGGATAGCTCCAGATGCACAGACCTACTAATATGTATATTATGCGGTAAGATCTAAGAGACATAAGGACAGCTAGGCTCCCTACAACTCCGGAACCAACTCCACAAGCCATTTTGGAGCCTTCCTTGTCAATATATTAGGGTGTGTCACGAATTGGATTGTTTAATTATGATTTGCAAAATATTTCGCCGCTGCGCTTAGCTGTCTGTGGTCTGAACGCTCCTGAAAACACCTCTAAATATGATGTTTTCCCCTGTAATTATAAATAGAAGGAATCAATACCCTTCGAATGATGCCTACATTATGAATATCAGACGAAAAATGACGTAACTGATTCAATTTTTGTAAAATGTGTAATTTAATACAGGGAATGGTTTTTCACAGCCAACATTTTCAGACTATAAAAAATGACACGTGAAAAACAAGATTTTTAGGGGTGTTTTCAGGATCGTTTAGCTCACAGACGGCTTGATCTAAGTACGAAATATTTTGCAAACCATCGTTAAACAATCCGAACTTTATTTTCGTGGGGAGACTGGAAATTGTTTTTCCATTTGTTTGAACATCGACCCAGCCTAATATATGTATGAAGAAGTTTTTCAAGAATGCGGACATTTTCGTATGTAGGTTGAAAGGTTGTCTGTTTTTGTTAATTTTGTCCTTTTTGTCAGATCAGCTTTTTCTCATTAATTTTTGAAGCTAAAAGATGGGAAAAATTTCCTGATAGTCAAGCTAGGTTTTATGCCTGTCGGAGATCATATGCCATCATTAATCCATATAATAATATAAACGTCCAATGCGTTACGTCCAATAAGTTATTCTACGACAGGAGTATATTTTTATACCCTCCACCAGGGTATTATGTCTTTGTGCATTTGTTTGTAACTCACAAAAGGAAACGAGATAGATCCATCATTTATTATACAGATCTGCTTCAATTCAATCAATCAATTAATTCTTTAGTCGATTTAGTTAGATCGGTTCAGATTTATATATAGCTCCCATTCACATTTTTCTCTCGATTTCCAGATATCAGTTTTTCCCCGATTTCAATTTTAATAGGGAAGAAAGTGGAGTGTATCATATAGTCGACACTTCCGACTTTAGGCTTTCCTTACTTATTATATTTAAAGTGCTTTCAAGGGTATTTTAATTCTGAAAAAATGAACAAAAATGCAAAATAAAAAATATTACTCTGGAAAGCATTTCCAGGAGCGTTTAGCTCGCAGACCGTTTTTGCAGATCATTGTTAAACAATACAAAGTTTATTTCTTGTAGGGTGCCTGGGAATGGAGTGACTGGAAATTTTTTGTTTATTTGTATGGACCACGACCCAGACTAATGGAGAGATTGTAGCCAGCTTTGGGGTTAAGCTTAGACATCTAATGTGAATACGAGGCAGAGAAACCGGTTAACAATTGAACGATTAATTACGGACGCCCCTTGGACCTCAACATTTCATGACCTCAACAAAGAAGACGATAAGTAACACTGCAGGAGCTACGTTTCCAAGCTACGCGACCATACAAATAAAGGACATGGACGTCTGAGGAGAAGAAATTTTGAAATTTGAATTAAAGTTAAAATAATATTTTAATATATATTGGCTACATCGATTTTGCAAACTCTTTTTAGTTATTTATTGTAAAAAAAACCATAGATTAAGATTTTTAACTTTGTTATTATCATGCAAGCATGAAAGATTCAATAAACATATGACATATCGAAAAATCCTCCCATGTCTTCAAAGTCAATGGTCACTGGTTTCAATTGGCTCTTTATTTATTTCGCTAATTGTAACTAGAGTGGTTGTATAAAGTTGACGATCAGAGTGATAATTGGGATTTGCGAATTGCTAAACAATTTTTTTGAGACTGTCATAAACCTCTGTTTCTATGTGTACGTTTTTGTGTATTTTTGTTGCATGTGTCATTAGTTCGAAACTACTTTCTAGCATTGTCGTGCGGGTGATCGCCTTATCTTCCACTTGAACGTCATTCATCATATACCGAGTGTTGGACAGATGGTAGGAAAGCATGTTTGTTAAATACTCGGTTCGGCCATATTTTATTTTTATTTTCAACTTTTTTAGCCGATATATGAATTTCTTTACAGAGTGAATATTCATTGATTATTGACTTTATCACAACATTTTTTAGTTAAAAAAATCATTTGGACTCTGAAATTTTTAATTGAACTAAAATTTTGTTTGTTGTTCGAAGTTTTTAACCAGGCAGGATATATAATAAAATTGATTTTATATACTTGTACTTACTCTTTATCATTATCTGGTGCCACATTCGCCCCATCACTCGTGGCCTCCCTTTTCTCGCGCAAACTATCCTCGTCCTCTTCTTTGAAAGTAAAACTTATGTCATGAGGATCCTTGATAGGTTTCAGGCTACGTGGTAGACTACGATTCCTTAAGTTTAAATTTAAGAATTCCAAATCACTTTCACTCAGTCTCAAATCATTAGTCGTCGTCGTGGTCTTTGGCTTCTGAACATTGAGACGTTTTGGCGGTAAGGCAGGTTTCTCCTCATCCACCAGCATTTCAATTGCCATGGACTCGGCTTCCGTGGGATATAGATGATCATGCTCCGCTTCTGGGAACAGATTAAAGTACTTCGAGACATTTTCCGAGGCCGAAGGTAGGTTGTAGGCATGTTTTTTACCGCGTATCAAATCGCCCAAATGCTCCTCCTCAACGATGCCAAACAGGAAGGGGTCATCGAGTAGGGTGTGTTTGGCATTTTGTTTTGTGGGTTCGATCACAATATGGCCTCTATCGCTACTACTGTCCAATGTCGTTGTCGTTGCCGCTGTCGGCTGGTGGTGATGATTAAGGCTTAAATGTTTTAAGGTTTCCAAAGTGTCCCGCAAGTGTTTGGTGGAGGGCTGTCGTTGGTTCTTACTAGAGCTGACGCTGTCCATGTTCGTACATGTATCGTCATTTGTATCGCCACCGCCCTTTCGATGTCCTCGTAAAGATCGCAACAGACGTTTACTTCGCCTTAAGGTACTTCCCGTACTGCCTCCGCCACCGCCACTGCCTCCGTTGACGTTGGAATGGCCTTCAGCGGTCGTTTCACATTTTGAGGGAAATAAAGCCACTGGCGTTTGTTGTTCTTTGGTTGTTGCTGTCGATGCTGCTTTCATATGGTTCGCTATCGTCATTGTTGTAATGTTATCGATGGACACATCTTCAGCATCTTCGTCGTAGTCTAATTGCGTTTCGATAAAATCTATGGCCACCGTATCATACTCCGTCTCGGGATTGTTGTTGTTGTCATTTTCATTATGTTGCCCGCCGCTCGTTAAGCCCATCGTGGCCGATGTTGTTGCCTTGGCCGCCGATAAGGCCAATCTCTGTGCGGCTGCCTTGCTGTAAACCTGTCGATAATATTTCTGCTGATCGCCGTACAAGAAGCAAACACGCCACCATTGTTTGCAAGCCAGCAAATTGGCGGTACGTGGTACGACGGGTTCAATTGATGATGACATGCTCTCCATGTTCTTATTGTTGTTGCTGTTGTTCTTGTTGTTGTTATTGTATTATTATAATTTTCCCTTTTTGCCAGGATTTCTTCAAATTGCGGTTGCAGTTCCACGGGTATAAACAAAAAGTTTGCGATTGTACTCCTGTCTCCGCTCATGTACTTAAACATGGACTTTGTGTGGTAATTATATTGGTTTCCTCTTCTTTGTGCTGGACTGATCGGAGATTTTGCAGACGTTTTTTCTCGTTTGTTTGGAGAAATTTGCAATTTTGCTCATCTGCTAAATGTGTGCGAAAGCCGATCGTCCTGGCCAATAAGTTTCTAGACCATAATTAAATTTGGTGTTTAGCATGTCGGCAACATAGTCTTTTTTGTGGGACGTTACATTACAATTCCCTGGCGTCATATGTGGTCTGCTAACCTTTTCTTAGTAGCTAAAGGAATAAAAATTGATTTTGTTTTTTGTTAGGGGATATGTGGTGTCTTTGGAAAATTGTGTTCCATTGTCACTTTGTTCACCAGGGCAGTTAATTTATTTAGCGATTTAATGTTTTTGTTGCGCTTAGAAACACATTTTGTTAAAAACTCTTGGTGAATATTATATTCTTCTTTAAATTGAATAAAGAGCGATAAAAATTGGAGTTTCCCACGGAGTTAGCGACATAGTTTCATAGTTTTTCGAAGTCCAACTTCCTAGTGGGCATATAAAAAACTGACCTAAAATTCCCAACTAGGTTTGGACCTTATGGTAACGCTTAAAGTTTATACATCCATTTCAAGTTTTATCCTCCATTATTGAGGTTTGTACAATTCAAAAAAATAAGAAAAATCTAGAGTACTGACAGAGAAAAAACTTCGAAACGCATTAACTTTTAAAGCTGCAATAAATATTTTTAATCAGATTGCATTTTTCCTCTGGACATTCGTTTAATTGCTGAGAATGTGTTTCCTATGTATCAAACGACTCACAGTGACCCAATTCATTGTTCACAGTTCATTCCAGCCGTCTTACCACTAGTCTACAACTATGACAATTGCTTTAATTGTTGCCCGTTGTTGGCTAAATGCCGCCTAACACTTCTAGGCCAATGAAACGTGTCTCATATAAACTGCTGACCATTTTGGCTAGCGCAGTTATGCTCGTTTTTGAATAACGGAAACACATTTTTGTGCTCAAAATTTGAACTTTTAACAAAATATTCAGGCAGCGAAAACCATTTTCATTCCATGGAGGCCCACAACGTAGATGCTATCTCTGAGTCGCTTCTCGTGCCAGTAACACATATGAACCTGTGGCATGCACATTAGCACTGAACATTCACACTCGCCCATAGACAACAACAAGTTACGTACGTACGCAAGAATGTACATACATACCCAGATACCTGGTGGGCTTGCAACAAATTCGTACCTCCGAACTCTGGCTGGCGTATTCACACGCCACACAGTGGTAAACGTAAACGCATTGTTGTGTTCAAGTAATGATCGTGTTTTAAAACTATTAGTGTTGATTTATGAAAAGTTACCCACCTCCTCCTTCTCCTTATGCCACTGATGACATGCGAGTGTGTGTGTGTTTACACTAGGGTGGCACTATGTTGCAGGGGAAATGTTAGTTTTCGAAATGCCATCGGTCATCAAGGTAGGGAAACCCTTTTGGACGTGAAAATTGGAACATTTGAGAACTTTAGCACCCGCACAATAGTCATGCAAGTTTAAGTTCTGCAGATAACCTGGCACATTACGAGAACATTTAAATAAGTACTCCCAGAGAAAGAATATACCGAACAACATATTTTCATAGATCGCATTGTACATGGGGCACATAACCATTTATTAAATTTGGATATATCACAATGTACGACAATTTTACATTTTTTCCTTGGAGCTACAAACAAGTCCACATGCACATGCAACTGGAGATCGTATGTAGAGAAGCTTTATTATCAGTTTTTCACTTGGTGATATTTTTTCCTTTTTACAGGACTTTTGTTTTCCAAAGGATATAGATGTTTCAATATTTTTTTTCATACTTTTGGCGGTCATACAGAGACATTATGGACAACAAATGGATGAGAATAATATCTGTTAAAAATACTTCTTATTTCGTGTATTAAAAACTATATCAAATTTTCCCCAAGTTAAAGTTTATTTATTTTTTTTTTAATGTGGGAATTTGAAATGTTTGTTGATGCTAAACATATATAGCTTAAACAGATATTCTTCTATTTCATTTGATACCCATGTCGTATATGTGTGTGTGTGTATGTGTTGCAAAATACGAAAATATATTATTAAAACATTTATATCCTTTGGAAATTAAATGTCCTTTAAAAAGAGAGACAATATCACGAAATGGGAAACTAAGTACACAGTTCTCCTACATAAGACGTCTAGTTGGTCTTGATCAGCTCCAGAAAGTACTGTCGCACGGTGTTATATATATTAGATGCCTATGTCATTTAGTTTTTGATTGGCAGCCGTAACAAATGAACTACATCCCTTCTAAATATTTATCATGGCAAATCTGCATCATGTAGATCATAACACCCTTCAAAACGTCTTGTGGTGAAGTGTTCGGTTGTATATATGTAACGAAGCACTTTATACAAAAAATACTCTGATGATGTATAGTTTCGATTACGAAACACAAACTTTCATTCGTAGAAAGAAGAACTTGATTGCAATAGCTGACATTGAAATGTATTACATTCAAAAGCACCTAAAAGATAACAGCAGTGGTTGGTTGGTTTGATGAACATCGTTCGGATTCAAATGATTATCTTATGTATAAAACTTTTTCATAAGATAAACACAACATTTTCATAATGTCTATCAGAAATAAGTTTGACACTATCAACCTCTTTTATTTTCTTATTTATTTAATTCATATTTATTACAATAAAAACTAGTAAGGAAAAGATCGCCAATGAAAATGACGCAAAATTTCTCCATATAATTTTGGGTCAACTTGCATATGAAATTCGTATGTGCTAAATTCGATTTGCATTCAAATATATGTTAATATATTTTAATCTTCTCAAATGCAAAAAATGTGTACTACAGAAAAATGCAATGAGATTTGTATTACTGACATACATTTTTTTTCATATAATCTTCTCGATTACTTGAGTTAATAGAAATATATTTGTCAAGCAAGACATATATTAGGATGAAGGCAAACCCTGCTACTTTTAAAGGTATGAATTACGGAATACACTTTCATCTGGAGCATTTTTTCTGCATCAATCGGAAGGTGAAACACTGCTAAATAATTAACTAACAAACTTTCAGATAGCTGAAAATCAAATTTTCTGTTATGTACCTCAAACGTTCCCTTAATTATACACTCCACGAGAGTATTATGGCTTTGTGCATTTGTTTGTAACACCCAAAAGGAAGCGAGTTAGACCCATTGTTAAGTATACCGATCGACTTAGAATCACTTTCTGAGTCGATTTAGCAATGTCCGTCCATCTATTGTTGTAATCAAAGTACAGGTCGCAATTATAGTCCGATCTTAACAAAAATTGGCACAAGCAAGTTTTGTGGATCAAGGACGAACGCTATTTAATTTGGGGCAAATCGGTTCAGATTTAGATATAGCCCCCATACAAATGTCGCTCCAGATTTGACATTTTCCGCTCTATAAACCACATATTATACTCGATTTTCTTTAAATTTGGCACAACATCTTATAATCCATCTAGAAACACCAATGCAAAAATTGGGTAAGATCGGTTCAGATTTAGATATAGCCCCCAAACAAATGTGGCTCCCGATTTGACTTTTGCCGCTTTAGAAACCACATATTGTACTCGATTTTCTTTAAATTTGACACAACGTCTTATAATCCAACTAGAAATACCTATGCAGAAATCCGGTAAGATCGGCTCAGATTTTGATATAGCCCCCATACAAATGTCGCTCCCGATTTGACATTTTCCGCTCTAGAAACCACATATTGTACCCGATTTTCTTTAAATTTGGCACAACATCTTACAATCGAACTAGAAACGCCTATGCAGAAAGTGGGTAAGATCGGTTCAGATTTAGATATAGCCCCCATACAAATGTAGCTCCCGATTTGACATTTTCCGCTCTAGAAACCCCATATTATACTCGATTTTCTTTAAACTTGGCAAAACATCTTACATTTCAACTAGAAACACCTATGGTGAAAATTTGTCAGATCGGTTCAGATTTAGATATAGCCCCCATACAAATGTCGCTCCCGATTTGACATTTTCGGATGTAGAAACCACATATTGTACCCGATTTTCTTTAAATTTGGCACAACATCTTACAATCCAACTAGAAACACCTATGCAGAAAGTGGGTAAGATCGGTTCAGATTTAGATATAGCCTCATACAAATGTCGCTCCCGATTTGACATTTTCCGCTCTAGAAACCCCATATTATACTCGATTTTCTTTAAATTTGGCACAACATATTATAATCCAACTAGAAACACCTATGAAGAAAGTGGGTAAGATCGGTTCAGATTTAGATATAGCCCCCAAACAAATGTGGCTCCCGAATTGACTTTTGCCGCTTTAGAAACCACATATTGTACTCGATTTCCTTTAAAATTGGCACAACAGCTTATAATCCAAGTAAAAACCTGGTGTAAAAGTGGCTAAGATCGGTTCAGATTTAGATATAGCGCAAATACAAATGTTGCTCCCAAATGTTTAACCGATTTTGGCCAAACTATACATATTATATTTCACCTACTTCGTTCCAGATTTCAATATACCCCCATACAAATGTCCTTTCCGATTTAACATTTTTTGTCAAACACATACATTTACAGGATACAAAAATCCTTCCCGTTTTCACTTTTTCACCGAATTAAATAGTATTCGGATTGAAAGTGGAGTGTATCATAGAGTCGGCCCCGCCCGACTTTAGACTTTCCTTACTTGTTTTTACTACATTTATTTCATAAACATCAACATGTAAAAAATATTTTGTCGAATCATGGTTTTTTCAATACGGAATTTTATTCATTTTTATAGGGTGAAGATTCGTATTCTGATTTCGGGTCAAATTTATTTTGGTGATTTTTCACTTTTTGGGCAATTTTTCAATTAAATTCTCAATAGGTATTTCTGAGTGAAATATGTCGTGTTGGCGTGCAAATTTAGCTATTTGCTTCCAATTCAAAAGCGTCCGTCCGAAGTTACATATATAGGGGTAACGATTTCGAGTTGTATTTTGATTACAAGAATATATGGACAGACATGCGTATAAATATACGGACGAACGGACTGCTAGATGACTAAATCGACACAAAAAGTGAATATAAGTTGATCTGTATAGGAAAAAAGACATAGTACCCTGTTGGAGGGTATAATTATAATAGACTTATCAAAAACATGTAAAAGGGCATTAAGTTCATTAACATCTTCATTAACAAAACAAGTAAGAAAACGCCAGTCGGCTAAACCGACTTATATATACCCTCACTCTCAGAGAACATATCTAGGGAAATTATAATAACTTAAATTTTACGTAGTTTTACTAGAAGGTTCATGGCATTTGGTCCTAGCTTCCACAGTTATAAACTCTCTTAACTCGATTGAATTGATATTTCAATTCATTCGATAATGTTTAATTGAACTATTTATTTATTTCATAATGATGCCACATACCACAAAATGTAATAACCTTATAATTATGATATGTGACGAGCATTGCCACATAGTTTAAAAAGTACTGCATTACACATAGTTTATATTTGTTTTACCCGGCGGGCTCATTCTTCCCTATTCCCATACTTCATATGATTTTGAGTGCCAATTGATAGTTTTAAAAATTAGTTTGTGTACCATGAACCATCCCCTGTCCAGAAGTTAGCTGCAGTAAAATGTTCAAGCGAATCGGCCCACCGGTTTGGCGTCCTTTACGGAACATTTAATCCAAACGATTTTCAATCCCAACTGATCTACAACCATTAGACACGTATGTGCATGGAAATTGTTAACCCCCTAGCTAATTTTGTTCAGAAGCTGGTGTAGTTTCTACAAAATGATACGCAAACGGTCATTGCTATTTCATCTTAGAATTTTACCACGATCCACAATTATGTGCTCGCTGCTGAATATTTCAAGGTGTTCATTAATATTATGTGTATGTCTAACACGAATTCATCATTGAAGTAGAACAAAATTTGTATGTAGAATGTGTTTAAATCAGAACCTATTTATACCACTCCTGTGTTATTGGTGGTATTGATCTGCTCAATAACAATATGATTGATTCGAAACCGTTTTAACATATCCCTAAACTATTGAAAGTCTAAAACTCATTATCGCTTTGAAGAAATATCTTTGCCAGCCTTGTCGAAATCGGAACTCAGATTGCATAAACCATGCGCAGACATTTTCGCAGAAAAAGTTGGGCGTTTTTAAATAGACACTCCAATGAGAAATGAAAGAAATTACCAAAATGGATTGGCCAAAAAGGAAAGGCAAAGTGACCTTTTCCCTTCTGTGTGCTACTTATATTCTCAATTACTTTACTTTCATATTGTTAAATCTAAAGCAGTGCAAATTAGAATTGTTGGCCGTCGTCATCACATCGAAAATCTAATGCTGAACATTAAGTGCCTCCCTTATGTGCACATGTGTCTACCATCTCCTCGCAGACATTTTGAGGTTGTTAAGTTAATAAAAGTATTTTGTTAAGAATCACATACGAACAAGTCGAACAAACAGTATGGAAAACGCAAAAGAAAAACAATGCCACAAGCAAAGAAACGCATAAAATAAAAGCTGGTGGAAAAAGGAGAATACAAATAATAGAAATTATTTTGGTATTTTTATCTTTGAACGAAATTTTAATTGAAAAAGTTTTTTTAGTTTATTTTGCAATTGCAAATTGCACAAGTCCAACAAAACAGCTACAGACGAATCAGACAGACAGGAGAGGGTATATATTTCTGGCATTATGAAAATCCATTACTGGCCGTGACTTAATCAAAAATGACTTTGGCATTGTTTATATTTTTATTAAAGGTACGTGTAGCATTGCATTGTTCTTGCTCGTGGTGCAGTTGCATGGTCTGTCGAGGCACAGTGTTTCCGAGTGGTGCATGTCTTTACTATTAAGACTAACTAACTAATTTTTTAAAAATTTGGTAGATGGCTTCAGTTTAAAAAATTAATAAATAAATAAAATATATTTTACAACATATTAATTAATTTTAAAAAACGTATAAATTGAAAATAGTTAGAAAATTTTGGATTACTATATAAATGATTTCCAAACGTTCGCGAAATATTGCAGACATTGATAAAAAATCGACTGAAATAATTCAATTCATTCAATTTTGAGTATATGTTAGCATATATGCTAACTTAAAATTTTCTCAACTTTTTTTAATTTCACAATTTTTTTTAAATTTTACAAATTGTTACCCCCAATAGTAATACAAACTTAGCACACACTTCTTCGGGGTTTTCTGTTAAATTAAATGTCGATTCCGAAGCATAACTAATCGATTCCAGTATAAAGTTGGATGCATGTAATCGATTCCAAAAGAATCAGGTTTTGTATACCTAAAATCGATTCTCGATTAGAATAGGAATCGATTTACCAGTAGTGACTTTCCATTACCAAACACAAAATTTCCTTCGTAAGAAAAAGACTTGATCGAAATAGCTGGCATTCGATTGTAGTACATTCAAAAACACCCAAGAGTAAATATTTTCAATGTAACTGATTAATTCAAGTGTCATCCTTTTTGAAATTCTACAATCCGGGCAATTTATCCTTCCAATACAGCTAAATCCAAACCAAGACAGTTGTCTAATAAAACACACCTATTATCGCTTTTTTAACTACTGTGCGATTCAGTAGACCCAGACAGCATAGTGTTGTTCCTCTTGTTTTAGGTCTGACAACCAAATACTGCGAAATGAAACAACCCAAAAAGCTCACGATTCAATATCGATCGATTACTTCCGTATTTTATGCTCTTGGCCATTTTGGTTCCTTCGGCCGGTTTCGCGTTCCTCCCCTCCTTGAAATGATCTTTTGTTACCGCCGATTCTCTGAATAGGAAAATCAAAAAGCAGAACAACACAACAGCAGTGGCAGCTCCTTATTGTTTTTGTCTGGCAGATGATAATGTAATGCAACCATTGCAAATTTTGTATATGACTCCTATTGCATCCTATCACAGCTTCGTTATTTATGCGGTAGGCTATGAGTAACTTGCAACCGACCAACCAACCAACACATGCATACATGCATCAAAATTTCAACTTGAGTTTATCATTTCAAATGGGATGTTTCTGTGCAGTTTATAACTGCCTTTTTTGCACTGATTGACTGGATCGATTGTATTGTGACGTCCGTTGCTGACTGTGGCGCATGGCTGGTTAGTTTATTATATCCAAGTGAACAATTTGGGAAGCATTCACCAGCACAGTGGTCTCACTCTATAATTGACAGAGTGAATGATGCGATAAACTAATACAGTCTAAGCTTCGGCTTGGAATATATGAAGAGATTCAAAATTAATTTAATTTCGATTTAGCTAGACATGGAGATTCTGGCTGGGGAATCTGCCAGATACATTTCTTGAGTCAAAGTTGAAGAGTTATCTAGACAAAACATGATATTTGCTATAGAATACATATTCCCTAAATTTAAATATTCCAATTCAATTCCACTCCTTAGGATGGCGTGCATACGTGACATTATTTTCAAACAAGTGAGATCCTATTTGATCCCATATTTTATTATAATAATTTTGTCAGTTTGTTAGAAACTCCTTGAAATATAATAGACATAACTTAATTTAGTGCTGGGGTTTATGAATCTGTAATATATGTAGGTCACAAACCCTATAAATATATGTAATGGGTCTTTTGACCAATCACTTTTCGGACGGAATCCCCATGTAAAGCAAGTAAAATCACCCAAATTAAAATTGTCTAATGTAAGCTACACAGAGCATAGTTTTCCTGAACAAAAAATTATTGAAATTATAAACGTCTTTGAACTTGATTTTAGTTAAATTTTCTCCAAGTAGGACTTGTTTTCTTCACTAGAATCCCAACTATTACAATAAAATAAAATATTGTGTTATATAATTTGTAAAGGGTTTTTTTCGCTACAAAAAGTGTCGTAACTTCTACCTTTATCCGTACATATTTTGCATATAGAAATTGTTTTTTGCTCTAGAATTAAAAAATAACGACAACATTGGCAGCCATCATAATTACCTTTAACTTAACATATATGCGGGTGTGATAGCTTGGCATGGTAGCTCCTACTTGTTAAACATTGGATGACCACAAAAATGAGTGTCTCCATACAATATAGCGAAAGGATTAAAATATTATACACCATACACAAAATAAATATATTATTTTATATATAGGGCGTAGCGATCACAACAGTATGATGGTTTATATTCTTTAAATCTCTCTTCTTATAGATACCAGATAAAATATGTGATGTTCTTTTTTTAAAATCTAGGAAACTTTATATCATTTAAGAATGAATTTATAAAATTGTAAGAATTACTTACTTAATTCAAAACAAATGTCTAAGTAAATTTACTACCCTTTTCTTAGTAGGTACATATCAAACATATTTAATATGAATTTTCCAACATTACAGGAATTTCTGGGTAAACTGGTGTAAATTTGTTGAACTAAATTGGAGTATAGGTTTTATTTAGAGTATAGTGAGCTATTATCATTTCCATTAAGATATTGAGTCGATCTTGGATAAGTGGGGCCTGTATAAGTGGCACATTTTTGGTGGTCCCTACACGCATCACACAAAAACCGCTGTAAGCGGGAATTTGAACCTCTTTATGTGGGATTGCTATTTCATAGGATATTTTACTCGTTTGCCTCTAAGAGTGGGATTTTGTTTTCAGTGTGGACCTCTATAAGTGGGATTTTTTCAAATGCTTTACCACTGTTACTTATAAAGGGTGGTTAAATTGTAAGGACCGATGTTGAATGCAAACCACACCTAAATGTCAAGTTTTTTCTGCAATTCATTTGACATTTCTCTATTTCAGACAAACTCAATTTCAACCATGGACAGATACACAACCGAGCAACGCGTTAAACTTATTCAGACTTATTATGAAAATGGGTGTTTAAATCAAAATGCATATCGTGCACTTCGTGATTTTTTCGGTCAATTTAATCGTCCAAATATGCGTACAATCGGAAAAATCGTGCAAAAATTTGTGCAAACCGGGTCTGAAGGAGATGTGAAAACACCAGTGCGTGCTCGTACAGCTAGTGCTGTAGAAAATATAGCTGCTGTTCGGGATAGTGTGGCTGAAGAGCCGTCCACCTCAACTCGCCGTAGTGCCCAACAATTGCACCTCTCACGCTCGTTGTTGATGAAAATTATGCATAAAGACTTGCATTTACACGCTTACAAGGTGCAATTGACTCAAGAACTAAAGCATCTTGGCCGTTCCAAACGCCGTCAATGGTCAGGATGGTGGCAAGAAATTGCAACAGTGGATGATCAATTTTCGAAGAAAATCATCTTCAGTGATGAGGTACATTTTCACCTCAGTGGATTCGTCAATAAGCAGAATTGCCGCATTTGGGCGAATGATAATCCAAGAGTGATTGTCGAAAAACCAATGCACCCGCAAAGAGTGACTGTTTGGTGCGGTTTATGGGCTGGCGACATCATCGGGCCGTATTTTTTCCAAAATGAGGAATGGTCTTCGCTATCGTGAGATGATAACGAACTTTTTATGCCCGAATCGGAAGATATGGATGTGGACGATATGTGATTTCAACAGGACGGTGCCACTTACCATACAGCTAACGATAAGCCAGGTGTACGTCGATAAGCCAGCTGCAATTCAAGAGCTAAAGGATGAGATAATTCGGTACGTTAACGGCATAGAACCTCAATTATGTCTCAGCGCCAAAATGGACAATCGAATGGAGGTGTGTCATCAACATCGGCCCTTAAAATTTAACCCCCCTTTATTTCATACTCATTGTCATTGTGACTGTTTTTTGCATTTTTGACAATTGGAATTTTTACAGAACGCATGTAGCAAGCGTTCGTTAAATAAAATATGCCTTCGTTGAAATGAAAGCCTAAAATAATGAATATCAGCGATAAGTTGAAAATTATTCCAGAATTTTGAAACAGATCTTCAAAAAGCCTTCGGCGTTCCAAAATATACACTTCAAAAGAGTGGTTCGATATATGATGCTTCTTTTGAAGCAGAAGGTAAATTGAAAATATTAAAAAACGAAGTACCAGAAGTGGAAGATCGTTTGGTGACATGGATGAAAAACGTTATTTAGGGGGAAGGCTTTACAAATTGCTACATCTTTAGGCATCTCTCAAATTACCTTAATAAATGGGAAATTGGGTTAGTGCGAAACCTCTATGAGTGGAAATAAACGTCCAGTCCCTTGAGCTCCCACTTATCCAGGTTCGACTGTACTTTAATTTTCTTCTAGTCCAGATTTTGAAAGGTGTATATAAAATTATCAGGAAACCTGAGAGAAATCTGACAATATAGATACACCACTCCATTCATATAAGATTTGCTCCTGAACTTTTCAGAATTATTTCCCATCTTCCCAAAATCAATTTGTGTCACAGAATTTCGCGAAGAATCAAGGTCCAGATTGCATGTTAAGTTAATATATGATTTGAACTGGTACCAGACAATGGTCTCAACACTGACCTCAAATATACTGCTGGGTAATTGCATATCATCAGACATACATTTTAGATGTAAATTGCATCGATGGCAATGAAGAGAAGGTGCCAATACAACCATCAAGATAATGTTTATCTCTTCGCTCGTCCGTCCGACCATCCATCCGTCCAACCAAATGCACTGCATACTTGTCTTGTGTGTTGATAGTCAGTCAGTCAGTCAGTCAGCCGGCTATAAATTCATTGCCGTATCATACGATCATAATGTCGAGATCTTCTTTGTCTCCCATGTGTGTTGGATTGTTTTGAAGCAGTAGTTGGTGTTGTTATCGTCGTCGTTGTTGTTGTAGTTGTAATCATCATTCATGCGAAGTGATTTCTTTAGCATTGTTTACTGTTTTAAGAGTGTTAATAATACCACGAGTACTACATACAGCCAACAACGCCGGCCAACAACATCCAGCCACCATCGGTTGCAGGCGATGCCTCAACCATTTCTTGTTCTCTTTTGTTTGTTCTTTCCGTTTCTTTAAGTGTTAAGCTACATGAAATCCATATCATGATTAAGCCTTCCTATGCTCATACAGGCGTACAAATATATATGTTCAACCAGAGGTTCAATTGATGAGGCCTAGTGAAAAGGGGCCTTCCATTGGGGTTTCCAAAAAATGATGCAATTCGCATTATAGCTAGTCGTTTACTTCAAGGGCTGCTAGACATCATAGCATTCGAACAAAGAAAGCCTTATATTATACCTCTCTCTACGAGCGAATAGTGTGTGATATAATTGTATACTCATTGATAGGGATTTGCCGGCTCCTTACTGTTAATACAACATATTACGGAAGTTTTTCCAAACCTTTTAAATTTCCCCAGCTTTGCATAACCCAGATATATATCATCAACCATTCTTCATTTCTTAAAACAAGTAAGGAAAGGCTAAAGTCGGGCGGGGCCGACTATATAATACCCTACACCACTCCCTGCATATGTACCTCGCTTTGATTACTAAACCCAGGTATTTCATGGGAGCAATTTTATGTAGTTCATATACATTATACAGTTACTATAAATTCATCTTTAGTCATATTTAACGAATATGGTTAATAATATGGTAATTGATCCAATTATCCGACAGACAAATACAAATTATACAGTAGTAATAGGATGAATCGGACCGACATTTCAAAAGGGGGCCTATAACTACATTTTGGGCCTGGTCCAAAACATGGGCATATATATTTCTCATTCACGGTAGGTATTCCTGGTTGAAAAATACCATGATCTGAAAATTGATGAAGATCCGATGTAAGATGTAGTTTCTAGAGCTGTAATTGATCAGAATGGGACCCCATTTGGGTTATACGAAAGTATGGACATATGGGCATCTCCCAAACAAGTAAGGAATGGCTAAAGACGGACGGACTTTCTATCTCATTACAATTCAATTCGGTAAAAAGTGAAATCGGGAAGGATTTTTGCATCCTGTAAATGTATGTGTTTGACAAAAAATTTTAAATCGGAAAGGACATTTGTATGGGGGTATATTGAAACCTGGAACGATGTGACCCGCTTTCACCATGTATGTTTATTGGTGAAATATAATATGTAAAGTTTGGCCAAGATCTGTTAAACATTCGGGAGCATCATTTTTATGATGGCGATATCTAAATCTGAACCAATTTTACGCACTTTCACAATAGGTTGGATTATAAGATGTTGTGCCAATTTTAAAGAAAAACAGGTACAATATGTGGATTTTAGAGCGCAAAAAGTCAAATCGGGAGCGACATTTGTATGTGGGCTATATCTAAATCTGTACCGATCATACCCACTATCAGCATAGGTGTTTCTAGTTCGATTGCATACGTGTTTCTAATTGGATTATAAGATGTTCTGCAAAATTTAAAGAAAATCGGGTACAATATGTCGTTTCTAGAGCGGAAAATGTCAAATCGGGAGCGACATTTGTATGTGGGCTATATCTAAATCTGAACCGATCTTACCCAATTTTTGCATACGTGTTTCTAGTTCGATTATAAAATGTTGTGCCAAATTTAAAGAAAATCGGGTACAAGATGTGGTTTCTGAAGCGGAAAAAGTGAAATCGGGAGCGACATTTGTATTGCGGCTATATCTAAATCTGAACCGATCTTACCCAATTTTTGCATACGTGTTTCTAGTTCGATTATAAGATGTTCTGCAAAATTTAAAGAAAATCGGGTACAATATGTCGTTTCTAGAGCGGAAAATGTCAAATCGGGAGCGACATTTGTATGGGGGCTATATCTAAATCTGAACCGATCTTACCCAATTTTTGCGAACGTGTTTCTGGTTGGATTATAAGACGTTCTGCAAAATTTAAAGAAAATCGGGTACAATATGTCGTTTCTAGAGCGGAAAATGTCAAATCTGGAGCGACATTTGTGTGGGGGCTATATATAAATCTGAACCGATCTTACCCAATTTTTGCATACGTGTTTCTAGTTCGATTATAAGATGTTCTGCAGAATTTAAAGAAAATCGGGTACAAAATGTCGTTTCTAGAGCGGAAAATGTCAAATCGGGAGCGACATTTGTATGGGGGCTATATCTAAATCTGAACCGATTTCCTCCAAATTCAATACCGATGGTCCTTGGCCAGAAAAAATAACTTCTGCCAAGTTTCATGACAATCGGACAACAATTGCGACCTGTAGAGTGCGAACAAGCTTAGATGGACAGCAGACGGACGGACGGACGGACGGACGGACGGACGGACGGACGGACGGACAGACAGACATCGTTAAATCGACTCAGCTGGTGATTCTAAGCCGATCGGTATACTTAAAGGTGGGTCTAGCTCGATTATTTCTTGGTGTTACAAACATTTGGCGCGAAACTAACTTATAATACCCTAGACCACGAAGTGGTGTAGGGTATAAAAAACGACTACGACCTTTCTGTATTTTCTAAAAGCAGCTCATTTTGTTGGCATTCTGAGAGGTATCAAGCCATCCTGGTCTACAATTTTCCATAAAACCCCTAGACGAGGCTACAAGACATGGTATCATTGGAGTGAATTTGTGTAAAAAAGATATCTGTGAGCAATGACACTGCAAGACCTAATAATTCTTCTTTCCACACCTCAGTTGTATCACTCACGGACACTCCGTGCATATATGTATATATTGGTGTGGACATTAAAATATCTTCGATATCTCTGCGACTGCTGCAGCCGCTGCCGCTGTTGCAGCAGCCGATCACAGAAATCGATCTTGTATTGTTAGAATTGGTAATGAATTTCAAGTTCAGTTCTCCGGTTTCGATTTTTGCTCTCCTTTCTTTCCTTTCTTCGCCTACTCTGCTGCAGAGTCGTGTGCTTGTTTTGTTGCCGCTGGTTCGACAGAATCATAATGTCTTTAACCATTATTATCATATTCCTCCTAAGACCCAGCTCGGCATGTAGAGCAACGGCAATGGAAATGAAAATGACTTTTTGCCTTCTTTTGTTTCAATGGAAATCTAACGAATGTTGTGTGCCCGCTGTGCTGCTTAGCTTTTGTGGGCTTCGATAAAACAAAAACGATTCGTTTTTTATGGGGTTTTGTCATTTTCTTTTGATATTGATTTCAGTTCACCGTTAACCATTCAATCGGAATAATTCTTATCACTTTCTGTAGAGTGAAGTGATATGTTGATATTTCTGCTGGAAAACTCCTAACCTATGGATGGTTTCCATTATAAACATGCAATTATTGTATTCCATGAAGTTCATTATATCGTAACTAACAATTCATTATTTTCCATAAGACGATAACATAATTTACTCCTTCCTATAATATTTTAATTTTATAGTTACCGAGCAAATGACTGAAATGTACGTTACGAGTTGTTAGTTCTTGACCATTGATAGAAAGACTAATGTCTTTGATTGAAGGCGTTGGCACTACTCCGATAGAAAATCTATAGTTTCATCAGCGAGAGTTATTTAATTTTATGAAAATTTACGCCAGTATTCGATGTTGGTTCAATTTATAAACGAACTGATATGCTTTGAACTTGATTCTAGTTTAATCAAGTGAAATTTACTCAAAGCACGTAAAATTTACTCAAGCTGAGGAAAATTTTTCTTCAAACCATTTCAATATTTACTACATCTGAAGGAAATTTTAACCAAATAATGTTTGTAGTTTTTTTTTTTGAATGTACTACATTCGAAAACCTGCTATTTCGATCAATTTGTTCTTCTTACAAAGGAAATTTAGTTTTTGATAATAAAGGAGTAGAACCACTGTAAATACTTCGGCCATATTCTGTTTGCGGATAATCATCTGCATAGAATGCTGGTGACAGCACATGATTTCTGAAAAAGTTAAGTTAAAAAGAAACAAAAAAAAAATTACTTCTTAGACTACTAATCAAGTATTTTCTAAACACACTGAATTGTGTTATGATACTTATAAATTTGTCATAAAAGAGTTGTGTGAAGGTACTAATAAAATATGACAATGATATTTTAGACGTTATCAGATAAGGATTTCTAGAAAAACTATTGCCTAAAGGCCCCAAATTTTCGAACTCAGACGTTAAATTCATATGTATTCAAAAGTTTAACATTTTAAGTATATCAGCGAACTCTGTAGGCGAATTTCTCAAAATGGAAAAGGAATTTCTCAAAGGAAAGGAAAAAAAAACAAAAAGCGAGAAGTCAAAGTGCGTGGCAAAAATAAATATTTTTTTTTAATTGTCTTCAAATTATCTTTAATTCTAGTGGTTGACCGGAACAACTTTTTTATCAACCCACCCTAAGTCATACTGATTAAAGTTTTTAAAAGCCCGAGTTTTCTATGATATCGGCTTTTCGGGATTTTGGAAACCCGTGATATTGAAAAAAAGCCGGTCAGACCCGCTTTTTCATTTGGGGGATTCTTAAACAGTAAAAAATATGAAATGTTGGTTTTTATGGCGAAAATCATAAATAAAAAAGTTTCAATTTATTATTTAATGTCAGCAAAGCATGCAAAATATGTAAATTACAAATATTTAATTTTAAATAAATATATAGAACTTTCGAAAGGCCTAGTTGTCAAACGAACAGTCATACAGGGCTCAATAATCGATTCTCGAAATTTATAGATGCCTTCGTGATTTGTAAGGCACACGCGCAAAGATCTTGAACTACACCCGTATAAGATCTAGTTGGTGCAGAAATTAAAAAAAGAGACCATCATATGCGTTATTCTTTCGCTGATTGGGCTCTACAGCAGTGTGTCATAAAAATCACGAAGGCGTCTATAAGATTAGGGAATAGGGTAACCATCGATCGGAATTTGATCAAACGTCGCGACGTTTGAAAAGGAAAACTGTTTTTAACGTGGCATATTAGATGTAATTCAATCCATGCAAATCCCGATGTTTCCTCTACATACAACTCAAATATACTGACACTATTCAAACCAATTCTGTTGTGCTTGGTTGTAGTTGTATATTAGTATGATGGAATTTGCCTAGATATCGTATACATAATATATTGATTTATTGAAATCTGTAAACAGAAGTTGACCATTGTTCGAAAATTTTAATTAAAATCAATTAAGGAAAGGCTAAAGTCGGCCGGGGCCCACTATATGATACCCTACACCACTCCTGCGTATATATCTCGTTTTGATTAAAAAACCCAGCTGTTTTATGAGGGCGATAAATTATACAGTAGTTTAAGTTGAATCTGAAGTGTTATGTAAACAAATAAGATACTGATAATGAGCGTTGGCAATTTCTTTGCATAATGTTCTAGCTTTGCTGTAAGTTTTTCTAACTGAAATATAACGTGTTGTAGAAAATACGCCTGAAATCGGGATCCATGGTCGACTTCATCAGTTAGTGTTCTTATGTGAAACAATCCATGATCTGGAAAATTTAATCCAGATCCGATGTAATATGAAGGATTTAAAACGGTAATTTTGAAAATAGGTGGGACAGTTGTATTTGGAAACATTGACCCATATGGCCCAATTTTCGGGTAGGTATTCCGAGAGTAAATATAATATGATCTGGAAAATTTGATCAAGATCCGATGACAAATGCAGATTTTACAGCGGTAATAGGATAAATAGGGTGGACATTTGTAGGGGCCTATAACAACACTTGGGGTTGTACCATAATATGGGTCATTATAATTCCCTTTAGGCATTCCAAGGACCCATATATTTGACTTTCATAGTATGTATTCTTAATCTGCAAAATTTGATAAACTTCCGATGTAAAATGTGGTTCCTAGAGGAGTAATAATAAAAAGGGGGCCCATTTGTGAGGGCGCTTCATTAAAAAAGTGGACCCTTATAGATCACTTTCAAAGTAGGTATTCTTTACTGAAATATTTTATCAAAATCCACTGAAAGATGTGGGTTCTAGAGCGATAATAGGGTGAACTGGGGGCTCATTTGTATGGGGGCTATACCAAAACATTGACCTATATAGCTGGCTTTCAAAATGGGTGCTTCTAATCTAAATTTTACAAAGTGTGGCAAATTTGATCAAGATCCGATATAAAATGTGCATTTTAGAGCAGTAATATTGTAAATCGGAGGTACATTTGTATGGGGGCTATATCAAATTATGGACCCATGTGGCCCACTTTCCCGTTAACTGTTTCTAGTTCAAATATTACACGATCCAGAAAATTTTGTAGTGATCCCATGTAAAATGTGTATTCTAGAGCAGTACTAGTGTAAATTATAGGGATATTTGTATGGAGGCTATATCTGAATCTGAACCGATTTCCTCCAAATTCAATACCGATTGTCCTTGGCCGAAAAAAATAACTTTTGCTAAATTTCATGACAATCGGACAATAATTGCGACCTGTAGAGTGCGAACAAGCTTATATGGACAGCAGACGGACGGACAGACAGACATCGTTAAATCGTTTCAGCTGGTGATTCTAAGCCGATCCATATACTTAAAGGTGGGTCTATATCGATTATTTCTGGGTGTTACACACATTTGGCGGAAAACTAACTTATAATACCATAGTCCACGAAGTGGTGTAGGGTATAAAAACAAGGACAGAGGAAGGAGCAATCCGGTGTACGGGGTTTTAAACTTTTAGACAGACTAGACCAAATATATTTATTCTTGGATGAATACATTATTACATTTTTCTGAAGACATTTTTGAGTACACTTTCAACGGTTTCTGGTTCCAATTAGCGAATCACTCCAACCAGGTGTGCGTATGTGAATGACATCAAATCACAGCTTTGCAGATACACTGCAATAAGCATATTTCAATGCATTAATGCCGTAATACCCTTACCACTGTGCGAATTTTGTGTGCGAACATCTATACTTCATTCTTAATTGGCCAATTTTAAGTTCGCAACTTTTGGGTTGTTTATTTTTTGGTCGTCTCATGAATTTCCTTCTTCATTTCAAGCATAATTTAATGCCAGCTTAAATAACAATGATAAATTAATAAATAAAACTTTTATATTTATTACGTTGACTTGTAGAAAAGTTAGCTAGCTAGCTAGTTAAGAGTTCAAAAACTATGTGTTGTCAGTTCACATTGTTAAACTCTTAACAATCTTTCTTAGAAACAACACAATGACAACGAGACAACAACAAGTGATAATTTATTATGTAAATCTTGGATCATTTTTCATGCTCAACATTAGTTTCATTCAGCAGACAGTAAACACACACAGACACACACTCAGCCACATTCATCGTCATGTGTAAAACAATTAAAACTTCTCCAAGGAATAGTATAGAAAAAGTTTAATAAGCAGTTCAATTTTACCGCTTCACTCATGTTTTAATAATAATTAATTAGCCGCAAGTGCACAATGTCGCGACAAGGTGTTTATACACTCAGAGAAATTGGCCGAGGATAATGTAGTTACGAAAAATTTCAAAGTAATGTCCGCTACCACAGTCTAAACTACCACACTACCGCTACTACCACAACTACCAAACTACCGCTACCACAGTCTAAACTATTTTTAAAAGATACCGAGACTTTCTTTTCATGTAATTTTGGGTCACACTACTGAGGATACCATTTGTGGCTAATGGGCTGACAAACTTAATTTACACCGCACATTATTTATGATAGCATCAAATTTGTTTCTTCTGGCGTTACAATAGTAGTCACACACTCAATGTACCCCCGACATCTTTTAATGCTCAAATAGAATCTAACGCCAACTTGTAGTTACAAAAGCAAAAACTAATGAAAATTTTAAATTTATGACGCAATTAATTGAGACAACCAAGAACCGCAGAGAGAAAGATATGTCCGAGTGTGACTACATCTACGTTCATTTGTAGGAACAATCGTCACTTGTATTAACATATGAATTGAGTTGGAGAGAAGAGAAAAAACATGTCGTATATTCATATGTGCATCTCAATAGAATGGAACGCAAGACCAAGCCAACATCAGCTCGGCTTCTAACCAGTATAACTGGCAGGCCATAAACAATGGAATTAATAACCATTGATGTGATGTGATGGTGTGCTCTCGCTTGGTGTGACACTCTGATTACAGCACCACTTGGGGCTGCAAAGTAACCAGGAGCAGCGGCGTGGTTTGTGGTCGTATTAAGATGTCGGTGATTTTTATGAGCTGCAACACGCATCGAAAGCGACTTGCCCATAAACTAGGATATTTTATGTCAACGAATTTCATTTCGTTTGTTGAAAACTTTCTCGCAGTACCATCAGGTAGAATGCGAGAGACAAAGGCCAGCATTACATTCATTATCACAAGAAGAAAAGAAAGAAAAATAATTAATTATGTTTTTCATGTGAGAGACTCGGTAATGCGTGTAGCCGAGATGTTGTTGCCATTTCTTTGTCAGCATCTAAATTTATTTTTAATTGAACTTTAAGTCTGTAGCACACACACTAGAACTAAAAACTCACTCTTCATCGACAACATCAGTACATCAGTAATGGCATCATTGTTGTGAATGGTTTAGGGATGACGAACCTTTTGAAAGAAAAAACCCGGTTTCCGGGGTCGGTCATATAATCTACTCCACTAGTAGCCTCCAGTGGAGCGGTGGGAACAAATTTTATAAAAAAATAATTTTTGTATGGGAGCCACCCTAATGAGCGGAGATAGGGGGTATGTGTGTACGAAAGGAATGAATTTTGATGAATTTTTTTCCCGAACCTCGCCGCAACCATATTGGAAGAACATCATATTATGATTGGGATTATGCTTGGATTAATCATAGTATCGCTGTAGCTAATCTTAATATTATCATTATGACCACTTCATGTTTAGGTTTAGCCTTAATCATAATTTTCAACAATAATATGATGTCCTTCAATAGCTTCAGCAGTAATAATATTATGCTTGCAACAATCATATGACTTCTTTGCGTGCACCGTGTGCGAAGTAGCGGGATTTGCTAGTAATTTATACATATGAGTCATTCCATGTCAAGCGGTACGATTATTGACCTCTGCGATTGTTTTAAAAGATTGTGCTCGTATTCTTCTCATGAAAATATTGTATACGTATTTTTGGAAAGAAATAAAAAATTTTCTTCACGAATTATGACCAATTTAATGGCCTTTTATTCAATCTCCCTTAACTCCTGATATAATCGACCGATTTCAATGTACTATACCATGCTTTTAAGGCAATTTCAATTACTTTTAATATTGAGAGGAATGACATAGCCGACCTTTTTGTGACTGTGTGATTTTGGAAGTGGTAAAATGATGTCTTCTATTTTTATAATTTTGTTCGATTTTTTTTTTTCAAAATAAACCAGTGAAAAATCTTCATAATGATAATTTTTCCAGTAGTTTATTAATTCAAGTTTTAAAAACAATGAAAAATCAGACAAAAATTAGTTGGAATTTTTTTATTTTTGGTAGCGTTCGATTGCACCACCAGAAAAATATTTTTCCATTACCTGTTTTTTCATGGATTTTTCATTGTTTTAAAACTCTCCATTAATAAAATAACTGAACAAATTATTATTATGAAGAAAAAAAAACTTTACTTTAAAAATTTTTTTTTTCGCTGTTAAATTGGTCTAAATTCGGGAAAAAATTCATTTTTTTCCAAAAATACGTATACAATATTTTTATGAGAAGAATACATACACAAACTTTCAAAAAATCGCAGCTATCGAGGTTAAAAATCGAACCGCTTGACATGGAATGACTCATATACCACTTAGTCGCAATTTTCAATTTGAAAAAAGCAACCTTAAAATGGCTGGGTTTGGAACAGTTGGAAGCTAGTGGGCCTTACCAAATTCGACATCCCTACATTGGTTTTATTGCTACTGGGGCTGATGTTGGATTGTCTTTCATTTTAGACAAACAATAAAGCACATCAACTTTTTCCATTTCCGGCTCGAAAGAGAAGATACTGCCAAAGAAATGTTTCGCTTTTTTCTTCGAACAAAACAAAAGCGGTCTTATTCTCTGCAGCAGCACACAATGTAACTGACGTCCGTTGCCGCAGCAGCGATGTATCATTTCATGGTTGAGGATGTGGCTGTGCACGAGCATGCCAAGCCATTATTTCCCTACAAAAAAGTCAAATACAATAAAATTATGTATAATTCTTGAGCACGCGATCTCTTACAATTACACAGCCGCATCACAGCAGATACAACGCAAGACAACAATGTTCGTCCGTATTTGGAATGAGGAATGAGAAAATGGGGGAGGGCAGGAGACAAGAAAAGAACACAGTGATATGAGTCTTGATGCATTTTCAAATGATTTTAATTTATTTCTCATACTGCCATCTACATCAGAAACTAGTGGTAAATGTAATGTGTAGTAGAAAGCAAAGAACTGTTCCCACTTCAATTACAACAAAAGAGAGACAATTGTATTAAAAGTTGGTTACTATTTGTTGTTGTCCTCATTTGAATGTATTAATTATGTTCACCATATCGTCGACATATTAAACATATTAAAGCAAGTAGAAAGGGCGGGTCGAATCTTATATACTCTCCTCCATGGGATACATTCCACAGTAATACCTGCAGATTACATTTTGTTAAGGAAAATTGCGAAAACATTTTACTATAACAAATAACCATACCAACTTATTTATAAAAGGTGAAATATTGAAAAAAGTTAATAATTTAAAAGACCATGCCCACTTAGAGGGAGAGTCTTATAAGAAAGTTATCTTCAAAAAAATATTTAAATACCCTAAATATGTATTAGTGGCTGTTGGGGTATTTACAGTCATTGTTAGGGAAACACTTTATCCCGTTCTAATTATACCCACTTGCAATCTCAACTCTCCACACAGAGGAGCCTACACAGCGAATTCCACGATTACAGCTACAGTCGTTTTTATACCCTGCACTTGGATATTATGTCATTGTGCAGTTGTTTGTAATACCCAAAGGGAAACGATTTATATCGTTTATTATACAGATCGGCTTATAATCACTTTCTGAGGCGTTTTAGCAATGTCCGTCTGTCCACCTATTGTTGTAATCAAAGTCAAAATCAAATTTGAACAAGTAAGTTTTGTGGATCAAGGACGAACGCTATTTAGTTTAAAACAAATCGGTTCAGATTTAGATATAGCCCCATATAAATGTCGCTCTTATAATCCAACTAAGAACACATGTTGTGAAAGCCTTTCCTAGTTTTTTTATTATTTTTTTTACGCTGACCCTTAAAATACGAACTTGGAGAAACACTTTTTTGCGCGTCTACGCAGTCAAAGTAACGTATAAACTAAATTTCATGATTTCCACTTCAGGCGTTTGGTTAGTACCATTTTTATCCCGATTTCCCCTCTACAAATATAAATTTCAAAAAAAATATTTATGTTGTGCAAAAAATCCTTACACAGTCATTCATGATTTAAAATTAAGCCGTTTGATTGCTACAATTTGTATCCCTTTGTCTACGTTGACCCCAAAATTACGAACTTGGACAAACCCTTTTGTTTTTCGCATATACGTTGTCAGAGGAAAGTGAACATTTCACTTCATGATTGCAGACAGCGTTTGATTGGTACCATTTATATCCCCATTTTCCCCATAAAAGTATACATTTCGATTAATTCCTTTACGTTGCGCGTCTATACGATCAAATTATGGAATGATTTGAATTCCATGATTTCAACTTTTCTTCTGGATGGTACCATTTTTATCCCCTATCGACTCCAAAGGTGTGGCTTGTCAGATGAATTTTTTCTTGTCGCCAAAATTGCCATGAAAAATCCCCAACTATACCCAAATATAAATAAGTTATTTTATTTCAAAAAATTCAACCAAAACAAAAACAATTTATGAATGATTCGACAACTGGGGAATATTTTGATCATCCCAAAATAGTCATAAAAAATCCCCAAGTATAAAAAAGCCTTTATATTTTAAATAATTTAATCAAAATAAAAACAATTTATGAATGATTTGTTGATTTCGCAACAACCACGGAATATTTTGGACATCATATCATGAATTGCAGTACATTTCGTGCTAGGCAATTGACCCATACATCATTTTTTTTTTCAATTTAATACTAAAATTGAGTCTACAGTTTTTACTTAGTTTAAGTACATTTGTAGCTTAAATGTGTAAAAAAATATTGGAAATAGGAACAATACGTAGCAAAGAAAATAAAATAACATTAATATATATATGCACCTGAGGATGTTTTGTTGGATGAAAGCGCAGTTTGTAAGAATTTGGAGCGTCATTAATTTAATTTTAATTTGTATTGATAGTTTTAAATACTTTATAACAAATTTATTTCAATGCTTTTTTTGTCGATGACATTTTTTAACATCTTCCTTAAAATTTCGTCTTATTTCTGACCAGCATAGCCTTCGGAGGATGGTCGTCATCGACCAAAAATGTAGTGAGCAACCGAGAATATGTCACCGAGACATTTGAAATTATGTTAAAATCAAATACTAAATATTTTTCAAAATACTTTGAATATCACCACAAAATCCCCGAAAAACCCACAAAAATCCCCTGTCCCCATTTCATATTTTTTGCCCTTTTGGCCATCATACAATCGTCATGGTTGGGGACAAATTCGAACATCTGGCAAGCCTAATCTACGCAGTCAGAGGAACGTACCGATTTTTATGATACTAGATGTAGTTCTGTGCTATTTTTGTCCCTGGTTTCCCCCCTAAAATTATAAATTGCGAAAAATCCTTTAAGTTGCGCAAAAGTTTACACAGCCAACATCTGCCTTTTGGTTGGAACCATTTTATACAAAATTTCCCTATAAAGTACACATTAAAAAATATCTTTAACTTTAGGTGTCTTCGCAATTAGAGGGGTGCACACTCGAAATTTCATGTTTCTAAATGTTTCGTTCTATCTGTACCATCTGTTATGTCGTTTACGCTATTTCATGACTTTTATGAAATCGTATGATTTTTGAAAAATCGCTTTTACGTTCAATTCAAGTGAATATAAGCAGAAATCTTCAAACAATGTTCTTAAATACTCTAAATTTTAAAGGTAGTTTCAGTCCTTGGGAGGAAAACTTTCTTCGTCTGGTCAGATCGATCAGATCAGACACATATATGTAGAGTTTTAACCCAGTGTCTAAATATTCAAAGAGCTAGATTGCCTTGGAATTAAATACTGTATGGGATCTACGATGATTATTTGAAGGTGTTGCAAACTTAATAATAAAGTGAAGATATACTCCATGGTGGTGGTTATACAAACATCAACTTTTTGTATGTCAATTTAATCTCTATGGAAATCCCAGAATTTAAATACTTGTCGAAAATGGAATTTTATACACCGAAAGAAACATTCTCCTTTGTAGCAGTGAATCGGATTCTTTTTGGGTCTAACGAAATGTAATGTCCCTGCACATAAACCCGACGTTTCTATTGTTGAATTGAATTTCTATATTTTCGTTGCTGCGAAAAAAATTAAGTAGAAAAAAATTATAAAGAAAACCCCACAACATATTTAAAATTTTATGAATGTTAATAGTTCCTACTTAAAATCAAATATTGTTGCTACAACGGCTTCGTGGCTACTGCATATTCGTAACTAAAAGTAGAAATATCCATACGCTGGTGTCGCAGAAATAACCTTGTAGCTTTTTATACCCTACACCACTTCGTGGTCTAGGGTATTATAAGTTAGTTTCGCGCCAAATGTTTGTAACACCAAGAAATAATCGAGCTAGACCCACCTTTAAGTATACGGATCGGCTTAGAATCACCAGCTGAGTCGATTTAACGATGTCTGTCTGTCCGTCCGTCCGTCCGTCCGTCCGTCTGCTGTCCATCTAAGCTTGTTCGCACTCTACAGGTCGCAATTGTTGTCCGATTGTCATGAAACTTGGCAGAAGTTATTTTTTCTGGCCAAGGACCATCGGTATTGAATTTGGATGAAATCGGTTCAGATTTAGATATAGCCCCCATACAAATGTCGCTCCCGATTTGACATTTTCCGCTTTATAAACCACATATTGTATCCGATTTTCTTTAAAATTGGCACAACATCTTATAATCCAACTGGAAACACCTATGCAAAAATTGGGTAAGATCGGTTCAGATTTAGATATAGCCCCCATACAAATGTGGCTGCGGATTTGACATTTTCCGCTCTAGAAACGACATATTATACCCGATTTTCTTTAAATTTTGCAGAACATCTTATAATCTAACTAGAAACACGTATTCAAAAATTGGGTCAGATCGGTTCAGATTTAGATATAGCCCCCATACAAATGTCGCTCCCGATTTGACATTTTCCGCTCTAGAGACGACATATTGTACCCGATTTTCTTTAAATTTTGCAGCACATCTTATAATCAAACTAGAAACTCGTATGCAAAAATTGGGTAAGATCGGTTCAGATTTATATATAGCCCCCATACAAATGTCGCTCCCGATTTCACATTTTCCGCTCTAGAGACGACATATTGTACCAGATTTTCTTTAAATTTTGCAGCACATCTTATAATCGAACTAGAAACTCGTATGCAAAAATTGGGTAAGATCGGTTCAGATTTAGATATAGCCCCCATACAAATGTCGCTCCCGATTTGACATTTTCCGCTTTATAAACGACATATTGTACCCGATTTTCTTTAAATTTTGCAGAACATCTCATAATCCAACTGGAAACACGTATGCAAAAATTGGGTAAGATCGGTTCAGATTTAGATATAGCCCCCATACAAATGTCGCTCCCGATTTGACATTTTCCGCTCTAGAAACGACATATTGTACCCGATTTTCTTTAAAATTGGCACAACATCTTATAATCCAACTGGAAACACCTATGCAAAAATTGGGTAAGATCGGTTCAGATTTAGATATAGCCCCCATACAAATGTCGCTCCCGATTTCACATTTTCCGCTCTAGAGACGACATATTGTACCCGATTTTCTTTAAAATTGGCACAACATCTTATAATCCAACTCGAAACACCTATGCAAAAATTGGGTAAGATCGGTTCAGATTTAGATATAGCCCCCATACAAATGTCGCTCCCGATTTGACATTTTCCGCTTTATAAACGACATATTGTACCCGATTTTCATTAAATTTTGCAGAACATCTTATAATCCAACTAGAAACACGTATGCAAAAATTGGGTAAGATCGGTTCATATTTAGATATAGCCCACACACAAATGTCGCTCCCGATTTCACTTTTTCCGCTTTAGAAACCACATATTGTACCCGATTTTCTTTAAAATTGGCACAACATTTTATAATTGAACTAGAAACACCTATGCTGAAAGTGGGTAAGATCGGTTCAGATTTAGATATAGCCCCCATACAAATGTCGCTCCCGATTTGACTTTTTCCGCTCTAGAAACCGCATATTGTTCCCTATTTTCTTTAAAATTGGCAGAACATTTTATAATCGAACTATAAACACCTATGCTGAAAGTGGGTAAGATCGGTTCAGATTTAGATATAGCCCTCATACAAATGTTGCTCCCGAATGTTTAACCGATGTTGGCCAAATTTTACATATTATATTTCACCAATAAACAGACATGGTGAAAGCGCGTCACATCGTTCCTGGTTTCAATATACTCCCATACAAATGTCCTTTCCGATTTAACATTTTTTGTCACACACATACATTTACAGGATGCAAAAATCCTTCCCGATTTCAATTTTTAACCGAATTGAATTGCAATGAGAATTGTTTGGGTGATGCCCATATGTCCATACTTTGGTATGACTTTGGTATACTACTGTATAATTTGCATTTGTCTGTCGGACAATTGGATCAATTACCATATTATTTAAAGATGAATTTATAGCATACAAATTATATTCATATAATTTATATAATTTGTATGAACTACATAAAATTGCTCCCATGAAATACCTGGGTTTAGTAATCAAAGCGAGGTACATACGCAGGGAGTGGTGTAGGGTATTATATAGTCGGCCCCGCCCGACTTTAGCCTTTCCTTACTTGTTATCTATAAATCATGCTTCGTTCACATTCTATATTTAATACGAAGTTTGAAGTACTCTACTAGACCAGACACTCATTTAACCATATTGATTTTGTGGACTTCTACTTTGTTGCCTCATAATGTGCAAACGATTATTAACTAATACTCGTTAACGCTATGACGAATAACAGGCGATTTATTTATTATCATTTAAATGGTTTTTCACCTGGAAAATAATTGGAAACTGTAAAAATCAAATAAATGAAATGATAACAGATATTTCAAGCAACGACCCACTTTTCACTAAATCTTCTGGATGCAATGACTGCAAGAACAAGTGCTTACTGCAGATATGAACTAAGTAACACTGGAATACCCATACCCATCTCCCTCCCCTCTGCGGCGTTGTCTCACTGATGGAGAAACAGGAAATTCTGGCCAACTCTGGAGCGCTCAAATACAGTTGTACAAAAGTAGCAAACTTTTTTGACAAATATTGCCTAAACACAGATGCAGCAGAACAAAAAATGAACTGCAGCATAACGATGCAAAAAAACGCTTGCAATGATTGATTATTTGGCCTCCAGCTACAGGCGAACAAAGAGAAGAGCTTCGGCCAAATGTTTGGAAGGCGGGTGAGGCAAAGGAAACGCCACGACTGAATGGAAATGTACTCGCAGAAAACGATTTTCTCCCAGGAATGAAACTACTTCGACGGCTACTGCTGCAATCTAAAGGTAAGACCAAAGGAAAAGTTTAGCAAATGTGCAAGCCCAATTCAAATTGCACGAGTGTTTCCTATATCTTGGGGTGGTAAAAGTTTTACTCTTGTTTGTGATTATATTGTTGTGGAAGTGATATCCAGTAGTACCAGTCAGTACCTATCATACTGTTTTGTTTGCAAATTCCACAATTATATCCCCGCAGCTATCAGGGAAACTTTTCATTTTCTTCCATCATCGGCGCAAGAGATCATCGTGGCAGTTGATCGCTCTGCTTGAGAGGCGATTATCGCTGTGATTGTTTGCCATGATTCATCTGGACTTTCAATCATCTGTTAAACCGAAATTGTTTTGTAATGTGGCCATAATAAAGCAATTAAATCGTCATTTGTACGCTCTCAGCTGGAGTTGTGGCCCCACTGTCCGATGCTGTGCCATGGCACAGTGCAATTAGAGGCTGGAATGGCGAAGAGTCACGCATGTGCAAAGATGCGCCTCTAAGTGTTTCTAGTGCCAACGAGCAGTCTAGTATACTTCAGAGTGATATTGATGGTTTGAAACTGTCAATCATTCTGCAACAACAAATGGTGCACATGAACAATTTGAGTAACAACATTTTGAAGCGTGCCACAACTACAGACGCATGCAGTATTTGTAAGTGGATTTTATTTTTTTAACTCCGAGAAATTCAAATACCATAATGATATTAACATTAGGAAAACTTCACAGCAGGGTGGAATGAACAAAAAGAATATTCCTGTGTGAAGTTATTTCTTCTAATAGGACTCGAAAATATTATTACTTTCTAGCAAAAATCATGAGTTAGGTGGATGTTGGTTCATATACATTCTAAACAGGAAATTTATTATAATCGGAATTGACATTGTTTCATGATGAGTAGGCAGACTTGTTTGAAGCCCATTCCAGTTACATCCTACATTAATTGTGCCAGTTAGTATAATAGTGGTTTAAGTCTGAAATCCCAAAAATTTTTTCTATTTATGATATTTCTCGTTTTATGCACACCAAAATTGTTTTGGTAGTAGCTTGGAAGTGATCTGAGCCACACTATATGGAGATTTAAACATACATTTTCTTGTTTATAGTGTCAACTTTAAGTAATTCAGATAAAATGATATTATTTGAATAGTAAATAATACCAATACTTTGTAAATATCCGAAATTTCTAAATTTCTGTCTTGAAATTAAACATTTTCTTCTTTCTTTCATTTTTAGTAAGGAAATGTTGAGTAGGTTTTTAGCCATGTTAAAAAAGTATTATATATGCATTTTGTAATTTGCTTTAAATTGGCCCGATGGCTTTGAATTACAAGTTGAAATAAATAAATCAAAGCAAAATATTAATTTTCCGAATTTTAGTAAATATATTTTTTTGTTTTGTTGAAATAGTCGTTTTCAATTGTTTATTTTTCTTCAATTTTGAGTAGAAGGAAAGTGGTCTAAGTCAGTTCATCCTCTGAAAGTAGTGGTTCCCTACGAGGTAACAACGAAACTGTTGCCATCCAAAAGCAAATGAGAATGTCCTCATACAAATTAAACCGATCGACTCTGAATCACGTTCTGCAGATCGAATTTACAGAACGTAAATATAATTGAATTCGAATTCATGTCGTCTTTCGAACTATTTATTTCGAATGGAATAAAAACCATAATGATTGAAATGACAAATACAAAACGATAATTTTTTGAATACTCTGGAAGCCAATAGATCTCATCGAATTTGATGCTTACTGGGCTTCTTATCATGGATGGAGTAATGAAATTTCACGGTGAAAGTTTAACAAATGCATGGACTCATTTTTCGTGACATGACAATATCTGCGGGGAAGGTTCTACTTTAAACAACTCATTCCTGCGAAGCCTATAAAGTTAGAGCATTATGTTAGATGAGTTCCTGCTAGTCGGAGTACATTATCTCCGTTGAAAAGAAAATCTAAGCTTTAGCAACAAAGTAGCGAGTCAACGAAAATGAGGCGGTGTTTTTACTGTCCACAAGGTTCAACTAATTGTAGTAGTGACCAAAATTGTTTATGAGTGAACATAAAATAACTTTATGCAATTGTCAAAAAATAATTAACTTTTTATTTTTAATCCATTCTTCACATTAAAAACTCTTAAGTAAGTTATTTTTCCTGAATTGCTATTTTCTATAGGACGGGCGTGTCTGAATATTCTTAGAAAAGGGTATTTCTGCTATTTTTTTAACGAATAAAAGTCTGAATTTATCAAATATAAAAAGTGTTTTATATTAAGTAAAATTAGTAAATGATTTTTAGTAGTAGTATTTTTCGAAAGATAGCATAAGGATTAACATGGATTTGTGTGGATCTGCGTCCTTGATATGACTTGGACATGCATAACATCGGCCTCAAAAACATGATTTGGGTCAGTATGTTTTCAAAAATTCCTAGTTTCAGAACCAGATTCGACATTACTAATCTTAGAACCATGCTTAAATAATGTGTTGTCCCAAATAATCCAAAGCCAAATTCAAGTCGATTTATCGATGCCAGTCCGCTGTGCGAAGTGTGCAATTTTTGGTCCCAGAACGAATAGATGAAAGATCGGTTCGTATTCAAAGATAGCATCAAACAAATGTTTTCACCACTTTCAAAAGACCTTATTATACTGGTCATTTATTGTCTCAATATGGATTTAACAGAATTCGGACATTTTCCTAACGAACTCCAAAGAAAAATAAAACTGATTTAATGAAATATAATGGTACAAAATCGCAATATTTAGCTGAATGAATGTACGATACTGACTGCTCTGGTTCGACTAAAATAATCAACATTAGCACATAGTGGAGACAGTAAATGGCCCTCATAAATCCCTAACATTAGGATGAAAACCAAGGAACAATCTAACTCGTAATCATAATGGCCCACCAGATTTAGTGTCACAATTAAGGATGAACATGTTCGTATTAAAGTTGTGAAAAAGGGCGTGTGATGGCAGATTTTCTTCAAAGTCACTCATAATCTTATAAAGGATAGTGTATCCGACTTTAGGTTTTCTTTTTTATAAACTGACGTTCTCAATTTCAACCTTTTTCTACTGAGCGCCGTCCATTAGAAAGTATGGATAAGCTTAAAGATTAAGTTGTACTACCACGAAAGTAGGAGGTGGATATTATTGGCTCGACATGTGGAGAACATCCTCCATAATGATCACGGTCAAAAATTAAAATGAGGGTAAATGCGATTTCAGTCAGTGTTTGTTACATACGCATAATATTATTAATTAATTTTGATTTTATCTTTCTATTAGTGTCACTGTAAAGGATACCGTCATTTTAACTTTATCTCCTACATACCCATTAACATATCTTTTATCGTCTATATATATAACATTCCACTTTCACTTTACGGACCAAGCATGTCGTTTCGGGGTGTTTTTGAAATTTGTACTATTTAGAAATAAAATGGCGATAAATTTCTATAAAAAAAGTAGCATCACTCTGGTCAAACTGTTGCACTTAGAATCTAGTAATTTTTACTTTTTGGGCTGAAATAGAACAAGAAGTGATAAAAATGAAGATAATCAAACGGGCGAAGGTGGAATCATGAAATCCGGAGTGTACACCCCACAAATTGCATGCACTCACAAATTACATACAATGGGGTACAAATGTTACCAACCAGATAGAATAATGGCATTCAAATAATAGGATAAGTCGTACTTTTAAGATCAACGTGGGAAAATGGATACAGACACGCAGAGATGACATATGATTGCCGCAAGTATAAATATGACTACTGCTGGGGCATTTGAAGAGCGTCATATTATGACTGATATTATGTTAATAGATAATCATAACATATTCATTATGATTATTTACAGCCACCATACCTAAACCTTAAACCTAATCATAATATCAAACTCTTCAAATATGGTTACATCAGTCATATCTCTCCTCTGTGTGAATACAGACTGGATAATACTTGCGTATCGCGATTCAAAATGATACAAGATTACATAACTGCAAGTCATGCATAGATTTTTTGAAAATACATTCTAAATAGATTTTCCAATTGCAGTTTTAGGGCAGAGGGACTAGATAGAATAGTACAGTTACAGTGCAATTCTAACCCTGATATGATGTGTCTAAAGCAAGAGTGATCTATCAAACATTATGGCCGAACTAAGGTAAATAGTTTCGAATTTGCCCGCTTTTTTCCAATCCTATAGAATTTTATTAATGTTTGTTTTCTTTTATTGTGATTATTAATGCAACACTTCGTACATCAAATATTTCTTAATTTTCCATTCGTCGACTAAAAAATACTTCCGAGTTTTATGTTTCAAGCCTTCAGGCTTTTAGAGAAATAAAAAAGAATCGCCGTTTTGCAGAAGTAATTTCAGCTGAAGTTGAAGTTTAAAATTGTGTTTCAAATCCACTTAAAAGCTGATATCTTTTGAGCTACTTAACCAATAAGTTCACTTGTCATAAGCCATTATGTTCACACACACTCACTCTTCTTCTCATTAACAATGATCGACAGGAAAAATGTTCAACATTTCGATGGACGCCTGTTCCATTTACAGTTACATCGATATCTTTTCGAATCGATAAAAAGATATTTCAAATAGAAATTCATGTCGGTATTTGAAGCATTCTGAAGTAACCACACAGCCACTTAAAATCAATTATAAAATGTTTGCCTTCTGGGAAAACCACAGAGTCACTACGATCTGATTGATTTTTAAATGTTCCCACAGACACACACATGCGCACATACTTCGGCCGATTGTAAGTACGGATGTATGTACCATTCCTGAACAAGTTCAATACACAAAAGGTATCGATCAGTAAATTATGATTATCTTTATTAGTATTTTCATCTCCGCCGGATGTATTCATCACATTCGCTACCAGTGGGGATTGAATGCAGCATGTCTGAGGCAAAGTCAAACGTTTTTCCAGCTCCATCAATAGCGGCACACATTCGATAATCAAATTAAAAGTTATGATGATTAAACCTCGAATAAACTGCTGCAGCGTTAGTTTAGAACTGGTATTAGAAAATCTGCAAGTCATGTGGGGAGGCGCTGTGGTCGCCATATAAATGGTCAACTTAATGTATGTAGATCGTGTACTTGTCGGGGGAAACATAAGCCACATCGACGAAATTGTGGTCTCTCTGCTGCCAGCATGAGATGCCTCTCTTGTGTTAAAGGATTTAGGTATGCCTTTGGACAGCCAACAACGTCTTAATATTGTCTGCACTGTGTCACGGCAATTATGGCCAACAGTTGACTTTACAAGCGAAACGAAACATTCAAAATGTTTACAAATAAATTTCATGCAGACAGGCTGCAAAATTGTCCGCCTCCACTAAACGAATTAATTTATATAACACAATCGTAGATATATAAAATTTATTTTGTAAATTAGAAGCAAACCTGTTTTTGCAGACAACAATAAAAATAATTATTAAGAGCAGCAGACAATAATAAATTTACAAGAAAATGTGGGTACAAAGGCACCAATCTAGTCAAAAAAAAAAACAGTGTTTCGCGTCGCCAATATTCCAAACGGAGTTGCTGGTACGAGGGTGATTTGCCAAGTCTCAAGGCTAATGTCGGAACTAAAATATTATCTAAGTTGTATTCCCTACTCTTAAGCAGACACGGTGGAGTTGAAAGTATATTGGTTCTAGCACAGCCCATCTGAGTCTTTTAAACTGAATAGGGTGCTCATAGAACATTTAATGTGGATGCACTCTCTTATTCTTATTTGCCATCAGCCACCACTTCTTATAGCGTCACACAATTCTCGTGGTTGGATTTAAAATTTAAGTTTTCGCACTCATTGACGAAAATATCAAAGATGGGTGTTGCAATTTTGTGACCCTTGGTTGGTGTACGTTTTTGTAATATTGAGGCAAGGTTCCACTTAAAAGTATGTATTGCATGAAGCTGCCACTTTTAACAGACCCATCGGTGCTCGTCCCAATGTCCAGGGATCCATATAAGAGTGATTTCAGACAGACAGCCCAATCTGGACATATCTTATAGACATCTTAGAGACATAAGGACAGATTGGCTTCGACCCGTTGTGCCAAAAGAGGAAATTTACTGCATGCTTCCTTAATTTAGAACTTCCGCCAGAAAGACCAGCTTGGCCAGCTTTTTATGAGAAGACACCGGAACCAATTCCACAATCCTTCTGAAGTCGTCTGTGTATTCCTCAATCTCATATTCAACATTTGGTATCTCTTTTCCCACTGGCTTTGCGAATCACCTTAGTAGTGCTATAGTCGGATGATTGTCGAATGTGTGAGGAAGTCTTTCAAGAATTTTAATCTAAACAGGTTCCATCTTAAATCTGATTTAACGTAATGTAACTAAAATTATTTAAAATCTTCTGGCGTACTAAGAAGTCAATAAATAATGTTGGCTTCGGAAAACATCGCAATTGCTGCATTTGGGATTGATAGAAACGTTAATTAATTTTAATTTTCGTTATATATTAATTCATACTAAATAAATATTTTGTTATGTTTCCTATCGTCAGTTCTAACGAACTAAATGGTTTGCTTTAGTTATTGGTTAGATGGTTAGAGCGTCTTAGTAGCAACCAGAAGTTCCTCTGTTCTTCCCCGGTATCGGAACTGGAAACTAGTGAAAAAGTGGATCGTTTGCAACACTTTAAAATAACTTTTAAGTTTTTCAAAATAAAGGACATATGACATTGGTGATGATCCCAATTTTTACTACTTTCGAATCACAAGATGAACATCTTTTTCTCTTTTTTTGCTGGGTCATTATTGTCATTTGCATAAAATGGAGCTGCACTGTATTGGCGCGTTTAACTTTCTACTAATAAATAATCTACATTTTGTATTTAAATTCCCGATTGAAATGTAAATCAGGCTGAGGAGAGTATGAAACAATCTGTGTTTGTGGGTTACCCTCGTATAAACAATAAACAACAATAACAACGACACAATTACAGCAGATATATGTGCCATTTAATGCAACTTTTAATGTGGACATGAGAAAGAGTGTGCGTGCGTATGTGTGCATTTAAACGTGTTCAGCGAATAAGAGCTACAACAACAACGTCAGCATCAGCATTATCATTATCACACTTATCTAAATTTAAAAGAAAGAAACGCTTGAGTGCAATTGTAAATTAGTCAAGTCGAGATAAAAATTATGAAGAATTATCCATGTTCAACTTGGCTCAGAAGTCGGCCAGCAGAGATGTACACTAGAGCGTACCAGGTTACAAGTAAAAAAAAAAAGTTCGCCGTACACCTTCGAATATGAAGTATTATTGAAAGGTAGTTTCAAAAAAATTTTTTTTATTTTTTTATGCCGAACGTAGGGGTCGCGCTTTTACATTTTTCTATATAACTTCTGCATTTATAAACGGATTTTAAAGTGTGATACATCGATGTTTTTGTCCGATTTTTTTGTCTTTGAAGTCATTGAGCTCAAACATGATTCATGATTTTATGCGAGCTTTAATTTTCGATTATTAGAGTGGTACATTAGGGTAGTAGCAACTGAGAAATGATGGGTAAGTACCAGAAGGGGGTGCTTGAGCTCAATGACTTCAAAGACAAAAAAATCGGCCTCGTCGAGACAAAAACATCGATGTATCACACTTTAAAATCCGTTTATAAATACAAGTTATATAGAAAAATGTAAAAGCGCGACCCCTACGTTCGGCATAAAAAAATAAAAATTTTTTTTTTGAAACTACCTTTCAATAATACTTCATATTCGAAGGTGTACGGCGAACTTTTTTTTTGAGGTACGCCCTAATGTACACACGTCTTAGGAATAACTGCAAATGACAGATAGATAGACAACAACAACAGCAGCGATGGCTTAATAATCAGTTGCTAACTTATGGAGAGAGAGAAAATATGAATAATAATGGAACAGACATGATGCAATAAAATCAAAAAAACAAGAATGATATTCTATTCTACGGTGTGGTGCACGGCTCGTGTGATTCCCAATTAGACACCATCAATATGTCAAGACATTGCGAAGACAGACAGTCAGAGGAAAATCCACTGACACCATTCCAGTGTTTGATTCTAGTTTCATTTGCATTGCGAATGTTTCATTTGTTGCATGCCTCACTCTGCGGCGCTTTATGCGTTAAGTCTCATGAGCCATTTACAATTTTAATGCTCACCATGGTTCGTTGTGAAAACAAATATTTAATGATTGAGACATTACAGAGAATTGCGGTAATTTGAGGAAAATACATGACAAATCCAGTTTTCCAAGCAACAGGTGGGGTAGCTCGGTTCCGGTTTATAAAGATATCTTCTTTGTCGTCTGGTAACTACAAATTGGTGGCAATTTATCAAATGTTATTGGACCATTTACAACAAAATCTTAGATGAATATCTTCGCATGCAGTTGAATTACTCGCTAAGAGGAAATGGCAACTCACTACTTATGGCTATTGATGACATTTTAAAAAAATCATAAAATTATTTTAGGCGAAGTATAAAGTGGTGTGCCAAATTTTACCAAAATCGTTTTACATGTGAGGATTTTAGTGCAGAAAAGGGGAGTAAAAGGGGGAAACTTGGTAGTGTCATTTGTATGGAGATTGTACCTAAATCTGAACAGAATTATTTTTTTGGCAGAAGTATTTTTATAACCTCCATCATAGTTTGTCATTCCGTTTATAATACCTTGAAATATACCTATATTATCGACTGATGTAGGCACACTAGCATTTAAACGGAGGAGCTAGCATGTCCAAATATTGAAAGAATTCATCCAATAGTTGTAGATCAGTTGGGACTGGAAATGGCCAAATCGGTCCGCAGGGAAACCCCCAATAACCTTTAACATTTCGAGTATTTGAGCACATTTTGAAGAGTTACATTTTGTAGTTACTTTATATTTGGAAAGATCAATCATATTATAGCTTCAACGCGTTCCATACTTTTATGATCAAAATGATTCCAAACAGTACCAACGCTTAGAAACAGAAAATTCGCTGTATACATATCTACAATCGACAATACACGTATAATAGTAGTTTTCGAAATTTGCACTTTTAATAGGAAACTGTGTAAATTTCTCAGACTATATAGACTCACAAACTCAAGAACATTTTCGAAATTTGTTCTTTTAAAGGGGAAACGGGGCGAAAGGGGATACAGATGGTAATAGTCAAATGACTGCAGTTAGAATAGTGGAAATTAATGTATACATTTTACTGCATAGAATAAAAATATGAAGGAATCTTCCGATATTTGCACTTTTAGGGTAAAAATGGGCAAAGAGGGATAAAGGCAGTACCGATTAAATGGCTGCAGCTAGAATCGTTATGTTGTTTGTGTACATTGTTCTGACATAAAGGAATTTTTCGAAATTTGTACTTATAGAGACAAAATGGGTAAAAGGTGTAAAACTGATTACAGGCAATTATTCCCTGACATCGAATGCGCGATGGATGGCAGGCATTTCGTTAGCTTTTTCTCCATATCTTCCTTGATATTGATCTTAGGAATACTAATGTTATTAACTACATTGCCCACAGCCGCTCTAGAATCCACATATTGGTTAATAACAACATAGTAACGCAAACACTTTATACATGAGCATCGCTGATAAGATATGAAATACGTATATGGCCAAAGTGTGTATAGGTGAGTGTGGTTGTCTTCCTTTCAAAACACCTAAAACTTAATTTAATCTATTTGGCTTATTATATTAACTTGGTAAAACTTGTCCTATTTTTATACCCTCCATCCGGGTATTATGTTTGTAACACCCAAAAGGATACGAGATAAACCCATTGTTTATTATACAGATCGGCTGAGTCGATATAGCAATATCCCCCCGTCTGTCTGGCTGTCTGTTTGTCCGTTCGTTTGTGGTGAAAATGGGTCAGATCGGTTCAGATTTATATATAGTTCTCATACAAATTTAGGTCCTATGTGACATTTTCCGCTCTAGAAACCATATATTTTAACCGATGTTCTTCTAAATTGACAAAGATGTTATATTTGAACTGGAAACATCTACACTCAGAAAAATAGAATTCCTAAATTTGATTAAATCCATACTCCAATTTAGTTCAACAATTTTACTCCACTTTAGCAAAAATTTCCTTTAAAATAGGCAAGTATGAGTAATGTTTCCTTATTTCAAAGTCATATCAAATAGCTTACTAGAAATAGGGTGGTAAATTTACCAAAAAAATATTTCATTGGATCTAATAAAAGATTCTTACAATTCATACTTGTGTTGAAAATAATTTTCAATGTTTTAAGTTAGAAAAATATTAAGATGTTTTGTATGGAAAAAATTTTATTTAGGAAATTTTAACTAAAAAATTAATTTTTTCTTAAAATTAAGTTAATGTGTTTACTGAAATTTATGCCCAGTTCCTCATACATTTAAGTATTAATGAACTTATACAAAATCACTTCAATTTGTTTAGAAAATTCTTGAATATTAATCTAAGAAGCAATTCTCATCCGTTTGCCGAGACTTATTTCTTAAATAATTCAGTATTATTGTAAACAACCACTGCGAAGGCGCCTATATTGCCTTCGCAGCAATCGTGGAATAATAGCTCAACTATTTATGGCAGAGGTATAATGATTTTTTTGAGAAATATTTCATGTTGCCAATTTTTGTATCAGTTTTGCATACTCATTTCATTTGTTTGAATTATTTTAGATAAGTTGGACTTATTTTAAGTTCATTTTTTCCCCTGTATCAAGTACAATTTTTCCTCAGTTTAAGTAAATATTTACTTGATTTGAGAAAAAATTTACTTAATTTTAGGAAAATTTTGCTAAGATTTAGAAAAATTTACTTAGTTTTAGGAAACATTTACCTAGTTTTAGGAAAATTTTACTAGAATTTAGTAAAAATTTACTTGGTTTTAGGAAAAAATTACTTAGATTTATGAAAATTTCAGCAAAATTTTACTTAGATTTAGTAAAAATGTACTTGGTTTGAGGAAAAACTTACTGTAATTTTCCTTAGTTTGAGTAAATATTTACGATGTTAAATTTTCCTAAATGTTAGTTAATTTTAACTCGTTATAGGGTTCACTTTTTTCTGAGTGTATGGTGAAAGTGGGCAACATCGCCTAAGGTTTTTATATAATCGTCATACAAGTGTACCTTTACAGATTTTGATTTAATTTGACTTTTATATTTCACCGGATCTAGGACCGTTTTCAATGTTTTCACCGAATTGGATTGTAATGGGGTTGCAAGTGGAGGGCATCATATAGTCGGCCCCGTCCGACTTTAGTCTTTCCTTACGTGTTTTGTGTAAATGAAGTAAATGAAAGATCTATTTTTTTGCATTTAATATCATTTAAAATGATAAGAAATAAATAAACAAACATCTCGAATTTCTTATGAAAAAATAATATAACGAAAAATTCGAAAATCAGGTCTCAGTCTCATATTTTAAGTTGTATAAGTTCCTTCTTTATATTGTTAAATATAATAGACTAGAATAGAGTCGGAGTCGTGCATCTACAAGGCACTAGAATACATGACTAGAAAACAAGCTGTCATGAGCTGTAGCCCAGCAGATGCGAACATAAAAATATTTCAAATGTATTAACAACGGTATGAAATGTATTATTTTTTAACTCTACATCCATGTTTATTCATCGGAAATGATTGAAATGAGCCAAACCTTCCTACAAAAAGGGGTGAACTTAAAAAATGTTTCAATATTTATTAATTCTTAGTTCACGATTTTTCATAAAAAAAAATTAAATTTAATAAGTTCTACAAAATATTGTCCTAATTGTCATCTATCCACATTTGTTCTTTGTCAACAAGTATCAATTTTAGATTTTGAATTTCTTTGATTTTCATAAAACTTCGTAAATATATCCAATGATTTTGGTTATAGATGTAATAAAAGTTATATCAGCCATGTATGCTTCATTTTCACCAAAGTTATAGCCCAACCCTCGTACAAATTTTGTACGATTTTGTTAACCATATTTGGAGTCACATTACATATGTATGTACGTATAATTTTGCCCCAAGGCAAAACGAAGCAAAATCTTATGTAGAATTTCAGTTTTCTATTCGCTAACAGTTACCAACTGCGAAAAATGAAAAAAAAAACTCAAAACTCCGTTAAAAATACATTTTGTCAAAAATCGTCATCTTTAGCTTATGACATGCCATTTGTTAAAACCTTTGCGAGCGATTAATGTTCGGCAGTTGTTTTATGCAAAACAAAAGCTTTACTAATTTTTTAATTATTATTTTTTTTCAGACGGAACTGTGTGAACTAGGCAAAAGAAGAATCAGCGAAAAAAAAAACAAACAAACTCATTTTTTCAGCTTATTAACAGACACCGCCTGTAGACTGTCAACATTCTCCGTATGCTTGGCTTAAACATTGTGCCAACGTTACGTTCATGGCGCATAAACAACGAAACATCGAAATCTCAAATCAGATTTCGTCTACCGCTGCCATTTTTCATAGAATTGTGTTTTGTTCTAAAATTTGGCGAATATTTTTTGTCTCCGCATTCGCGATTCTGTGGTAACAATGCAGAAGGTGTTAAGCGCGAGGTTTAATTAAAAAAGTTACAAATTATAATATTATATAAGGTTATTTGCATACTCTCTCTATATGAATCAGCTCAAACTTGAACTTACAATGTGAAGTTTGTGTCTTAAGTCTTTTGTTTTGAATGCGAGGAACGAATGTATAGATCACGCTGCTATGTCACTACGCCACAAACCTCACACACGACAACCACATTTGTGTGGTGAAAAGATAATTATTGCTATTTTTGACCATGTCAAAAGTACTGTTTTCTTTCGCCTTAATTGTTAATGTCTCGATCTTCATGCTTCTTGACATCATAAACAATTTTTTCTCATAACTTTACGTTGTTGTCCTAATGTTAAATAACCCATTGAAAACCTAATTCTATCTGCGCTTTGACCGAATAACATGGTTATTGACCCAAAAAAAACATTTCACCCAACACAAAGGCAACTCACCGAAATCTCCGGTGTGGAAATCGGTGTTATGGTAAGAAACTTTTAGTTTCCCCGCTTCGTTTGGTGTCATTATGTGTGGAAGACAGATGTTGAATGATGATGACGAGGTGTTCATATTATTTAATTGGTAAATTGTTGTTGCTATAAACAGTTGCTAATGATTTCTTCATTTATGGTGATATATCGATGTGGCGATGTAGACGGGGCAGAGCCGATTTCATCAACTTGTGTGTGTGTGGGTTTGTGTTGGAGTAAGTAAACAAATTATAGACTTACACGAAAAATCTCGGATATAAACAAAGCAAAATATCTGGATGTATGTTTAATTTTCTGGTTTGTTTTCTATTAATGGATAGCACAAAAACTCGGTTAATAAAGCGTATTGATTGGTATATTATTAATAATATATGAAACTTTAGGCCGATTCATAAGAGTCAAACGAACAGTTTTGCACAAACATACCGGATAAAATAAGAGTTAGCTTCTCGAAATCAATGAGCTGTCAGAACTTCCTTGAACATGGAAAAGGACACAACATTTCATGATACTATTCTGCATCGATTGTTTGAGTTTTAACAATAATTCATTCACATATTTATTAGTTCAATATTACAATTTATATAACAATATATTTGGATATAAGTAAAGGATATTTGCACTATTTAGTTATTAGTTATGCACTAAATCTTGAAAAACTGGATAACTCACGAGTGGACAGTAATAAATATATCCCATTGGATACGAATGAATGAGGATCTAATTTTTTGTGAAAATTGTAATGCCTGCAAATAAAATTGTAAGATTTTTTTAGGGAGAAGTTTTCAAGACATCTTCAGCGAAGTCGGAGCGATATGAATGTTTTGCTGTCCGGTTTGCCATAGAAGAATTTCAAATCAAATAAACGAGAAATGTTCAAAGGTCTTCAGATTTTGAAAGATTTTGGTGAGCGTGTTTCGCATTTCAAGATATGAAGTTGGACGCAATTATTAAAAAAATAGAAACTATAGCAACCATATCACTTTGACATTGTGCATATTTTGAGGAAGAAAGTTTATTCAACGAGTCATAACCTTTTTTGAGTGATAGCTATTTTCTCAGGAGTATTTATGAGTTTTACTGATTAATAAATTAAACAAAAAGTAATATAAAATTTGACAACGTAAAAAAATATTAAAATATTATATATATATATATCTTAACCGATCTGACCCATTTATACCAGGGGTGTTCCAGTGGAAATTTAAGATATTTTGTCAAATTTTAAGACAATCTGGTAGAATAGAGCGGAAAAATCAAATTGGGAGCGAAATTTGTATGGGAGCTATATATAAATCTGAATCGATCGATCTAATACATTTTCACCACAGGTGTTTCTAGTTCAAATATAAGATGTTTTGCCAATTTTGAAGAGAATCTGTTAAAATATGTGGTATTTAGAGTGAAAAGAGTCGAATTCGTATGGGGACTATATCTAAATCTGAACCGATTTTCAAATTAAGCAGCTTTCGTCCTTATCCCGAAAAACTTGGTTGTGCGAAATTTCATTTGGTTCTGGCTACAATTGCGACTTGTATTTCGATTACAAGAATAGATGGACGTTGCTAAATCGATTCAAAAAGTGATTCTAAGTCGATCGGTATAATTAACAATGTGTCTATCTCGCTTCCTTTTGAGTGTTACAAACAAATGTACAAAGACATAATACTCTCGTGGAGTGTATAAATATAAGTTTATTATTTTAATCTCCGATGCAAATAGGTACACATGTGCTGTACATATCCTCCATCCACAGTAGTAATGTGAAGTAAAAGAAGAAGTACTAGAGTGTAAATATACATAATAATAAATACCCTTGAGTATTTCTAAATTTTGCTGGTATCATAGAAACTTCTATTTGTACCAAATATTAAAAAGTAAAATATATTTTTCGTCAAAAATTAAATTTCAATGTTTTTGAAAAAATAAAAAAAATATTTGATTTTTCTTTCGATAAGAACTAACCATTCCATCACAAAAAATAAATATCTTGCACACAATAAATGATATCACTACTTGAATACAATATTTTTCCTCAAAATAATAATAGAGTGCTAATAAATAAAGCAACATTTCATAGTTGTAAAACATTTTTAAAATAATTTCGATTAATGTAATGTATTGCAAAAACTTTCAGTATTTTCATCAAAATTCTAGGACCTTCGAAAATTTTTGTATCCTGTAAATGTATGTGTTTGACCAAAAAATGTTAAATCGGAAAGTACATTTGTATGAGGATATATTGAAACCTGGTACGAAATAGGTGAAATATAAAATGTATAGTTTGGCCAAAATCAGTTGAACTTTTGGGAGCAACATTTGTATTTGGGCTATATTTAAATCTGAACCGCTCTTACCCACTTTCACCATAGTTTTGTTCAGTTGGATAAGAAGTTGTGCCAATTTTAAAGAAAATCGGGTACAATATGTGGTTTCTATAGCGCAAAAGTCAAATCGGGAGCGACATTTGTGTGGGGGCTATATCTAAATCTGAACCGATCTTACCCAATTTCTGCATATGTGTTTCTAGTTGGATTATAAGACGTTGCGCCAAATTTAAAGAAAATCGGGTACAATATGTGGTTTCTAGAGCACAAAATTCAAATCGGGAGCGACATTTGTATGGAGCCTATATCTAAATCTGAGCCGATCTTACCCAATTTCTGCATAGGTGTTTCTAGTTGGATTATAGAATGTTTTGCCGAATTTAAAGAAAATCAAGTACAATATGTGGTTTCTAGAGCGGAAAAAGTCAAATCGGGAGCGACATTTGTATGGGGGCTATATCTAAATCTGAACCGATTTGACCAATTTTCACCATAGATGTTCCTAGTTTAAATATCTGAAGACAATCTGATACAACATGTGGTTTCTAGAGCGGAAAAAGTCAAATCGGGAGCGAAATTTGTATGGGAGCTATATATAAATCTGAACCGATCTAACACATTTTTACCACAGGTATTTCTAGTTGAAATATAAGATGTTTTGCCAATTTTAAAGAGTCAAAAAAGAAGATTCAAATCGGGAGTGAAATTCGTATGGGGGCTATATCTAAATCTGAACCGATTTTCTTCAAATTAAATAGCGTTCGTCCTTGTCCCGAAAAACTTCATTGTGCAAAGTTTCATTTAGTTATGTCTACAATTGCGACCTGTATCGTGATTACAAGAATAGATGGATAGGCGGACGGACGGACATTGCTAAATCGACTCAAAATGTCATTCTAAGTCGATCGGTATAATTAACAATGGGTCTATCTCGTTTCCTTTTGGGTGTTACAAACAAATGCACAAAGACATAATACTCTCGTGGAGTGTATAAAAATACAAGAAGAAATCTGGTTGGAAATTTCTTGTAAATATCACAAAAATTAATGCAGCAGTCCTGCAAAAAGGAAACCAATCCGACGGAAGCATATAGTATAATTCCCTAATATTTAAATATGTGATTTCAGAACTTTCTTGCCAGTTTTGGGAATTTTGAATGAAATTAATAAAAGTGGCCAGCGAAATTTCGCAGTTTTCATTTGTGTTCATATATTGAGTTTACATATATTCATACCGCATATGTTTTGTCTACACAATATGAATAATATTTCTATTCCAATGCAAACATTCGTTTGCACTACATTTCGTATGCTATGCTTTCGAATGTAAATAAATTACAAATTATGTTGTATTAAAATTAATTCTTTTAATCTACATATTATATTTTGTATGTGCTGTATTTGTTTCAACTTTTTTGGTCATTTTATAGAAGAATATACTATTATTGTAGGTATTCGCAATCTAAATTATTCAGACATATTGAATTCAAGAAGGCGTCCATAGTCGAGATAGCGCCGAATTTGACTGTAGTTGGATTGCAGAATGTCAAAATTTCATTTGGAATAACGACCAAACTCACCAAAGGTTCAATTTCGAAAAACGACTTAGCAGTGCATACATTTCAAAATTATTATAATTCCAAAACATCTTTAAGCTTTCCAAAAAACAGCGCAACATTAAAAACGGTCTCGCTAGAAGAAAATTTTTATAACATACAAAAATAACACACATAATTCAAATCTTCTTTTTTAGTTACTGCTAAACATTCTTTGAAATGGCCTCCTTCATTTGTCCGTAGTATGTGCTTGAGATCATCCAGTTTTGAATATTACTTACAAATGGAAATGTCATATGTATTTTTTTTAATTTTCGAGTTCTTATTGATAACCATGCACTCCTTTCTACGCAAACATGGTTCCAATCTAAAACTGCACCACTGGTGGTTACATGTGAACGCCCGTATCCACACATGTTCCGCATAACAAATAACGTAATCAATCAAAAATGTCCACACCTATTACAGTAGGCAATGTCCTACAAAGGCGAAATAAAAAACCAAACTAACCACAAACTATGGACGAAACTGGAGAATAGGCCATTTCTTCGTCCAACACATTCAAAATATTAATTATTATATTAATCATGCCGGGAATGGCATGGAAATACCTGCAACTCTCAGAGGAGAAAGTTTCATCAGTCGGCCAGTCAGCCGGTCTGCCAATTATGTCAACCCATTATAGTCAGTTTTCATACTATTTTTGGCACTGCAGCAACAACAACTTCGGCCTCAGCCGCATCTGACGTTGCAGACGCGTCGTAAAGAAATGTTGAAAGAAATGGAGTACACGAAGACTGCAGGCGTCAAAACTGCATAATTAACAGCAACAACGCAAAGACACAGTCACAGTGAACACCGCCAAGAGTAAACAACTCCTCATGACTTTGGACATATCCAACACGTACGAGATGCTAGAAAACACATTAAATCCGCAAATACCACCATCATCAACAACAACAACAAACACAGTGAAAGATGAAAAGCATTTCTTTCACTGGGCACGATCGATGTTGTCTCTGTCGCTGTCTCTGTTTCATATCTGAGCTGCTACTCCGGCGATAACAAACAAATGCCAATTGAATGTTGCTCTATTTGTGGCCAAAAAGGTAAAACTAAAGCAACATTTTGGTTCATTAAATCAACTCAGCGATCAAACTTCTTCGAGCTCGACTTGTGTGGTGATCCAGGCTACACTGCGAGAGCAGCAAAGAGTCCACCACATCTTATGCGTAACCAAGTGAACCATAAATTATGGCAGAAAATTGCATATTTATATGCCGCACTAATTGTGAGCAACATTCCAATGAACACAACAAATCGAAACATTTGTCTCAGCATGCACACATACATGTGTATGTCTAAATGACTAACTAAATGTCTGTGCTATGTAATTGCCACACACATAGATAATAGGACTCGCATTTGTGCAATGGGCCATATAGAGGAGCCACAGAGATGGCGCATCATTCAATGTTGTCGAATGCGGGAAATAATACAAATAAATTTCTATCGCCGAGCAAAGAATGAGTTTGCCAAAGCAATCAGTGCAGTTTAGCAAGTCTGTCATTACAACACTACCTGGCTTTTAAAGCTTCCCCTATAGGCTGGGGGTATTGTAAGTTTGTAACACCTTGTGGTATCGATCTGAGACCATATAAAGTATACATCGCTCTCTAGAAATCATCTTGTGTGCAATTTCCTTACTTTTCAGGAAAGCGCGTTTTCAGGCCAAGCAGAAGTTAAATGTGAGAAGGTCTTACGAATTTGTTGCACGCAATGAGAAGGTCTTACGAATTTGTTGAACGCAGTGCACTGCATTTATAGGGGACATCCGCTGAGTGTTGGTTCAGTGAAAAACATACAGTGGCGGTCATACAATTAAAAACGATGCTCTAAAATTATAAATTTTCTCATAACTATTAAAGCGTCTCACTTTTGGATATGTCCCATTATATATTCTTTGTAGGCCATTAAGTTGTTACGTGTGTAAATGGCAGCAAACACGCTTGGATATTTGTCAGAATTGCGAAATCTGTCGTTACACGTGTTTCTGAGGTTGGACACTTAAATAGTGGAAATTATATTTTTTTCAGCACAAACTGACAAATTTTAATAAAATTCTGTGCAAATATGGGATGAAAGAAAAACTTTCTGGAAAATGTAATGGAACCATTTTTGTTTCTAAATATGCCAGTTTCTTATATTTTCAACAGGATAACGAGTAACGATATATACGAGTAACGATGTTGTAGCCTGGCCAGTCAAAGTGCGGACTTAAATCCCATTGAAAACTGTTGGGCAGATGTAGAAAGAGGTTTAAGAACGAACACTCTAAGAAATAATGACGAACACTTTTTGAATATGAAGGAAGTTTGTTGTGGCCTCGTCAGTATTTTGAAGAGTTGTAATTTTGTGATACGAGTGAACATGACATACATATATATTTCGTAGACAAAAAATTATATGTAGCACTCAACTTGACTCAATGCGTAAATGTGAAAGTGTTCGTCTGAGTTTATTGTTGAATCTATATCTTGTCAGCATTTTTCAGCAAACTCCTACAAGTACCATTTTATTTTAGCACAATTTTCGATTAGCCATAGTACACATATGCACACTATTCAGTGTGCAAATTTGGCAGGAGTAATTTTTTCTGTACATTGACGATCGGTATTCAATAGGAAGAAAATCGGATCAACAGATTTACTTATAGGCCCAGTCATATATTGCTCCGATACACTCTGTTAGTGCTCTAGAATCACGTTTTACTTCGGATCTTGATCAAATTTTCGATATTTAGTAATGAGGATCCTGCTAAGATAATTCTTTTCTATGCTATGAACTTTTAGGCGGTAAAATGGGCTTACAAATGGTAACAATCAAACTCCAAAAGCTAGAACCATGAAATTGGGTGTGAGCATTCCTTTAATTGCATAGATACATACAATAGAGGGATAATTTTAAATTCGTAAATTTAAGGGGGGTAGGGAGGTATAGAATGGAAACTGACCAATTTTATCCATATCCCTATAGAATTGTTGACTGTTTTTCTTAATTTGTACTTTTAGTGGGAAAACAGGTCGAAAGACGATAAAATATACCAAGCAAACGATTGCAGCTAGAATATTTTATTTTTTATTTATTTATTTATTTATTTATTACAATTTAAAATTATAATAAACTAGAAAAAAGCACTTGCAATTAAAGCTATCGGCTTGGCTAGAATATATTGGGGATGTGTTGACGTAAAAATAGAGATTCTTCGATATACGTACTTTTGGTTGCAACAAGGGTTAAACTGGATTACATTCGTAGACGAGCAAAAAATGGTTTTGCAAAATTTGTATTTTAGGAATAAATAGGATAAATCAGCAGTAGCAAATTATGTGTGAACGCGAAATACAATGGATTTAGGACCAACATAGAGCAATGAAAAATATCCCAAAGCGAAAAATTGACCAACAAAATCAAAAATGGCCCAAAATTAAAAATTAAATTATGAATGTTCAAAAGTGACTGTAAAACCACCCAAATTGCAAAAATGTGCCCATTATCGCAACATAATGCACCCAAATCGTCCAAAAATTTTACTAATTTTTTATATGAAAAACAAGCCGAAAAATATATCACATCTCCGGTATGTCCAAAGCCGACTACGCTGAATAAAGGTTTTCTGTGCTGGGGCCATGCTTAACGATTTTCTCCTTTGGGGTATGTCCAAAGTCGACAACGCAAATTAAAAATTTTCAGAGTTGCGTAATGATTTTCTCCTCTGCGGTATTTTCAAAATCGGACACTCCGAGTAAAGAATATCCAGTGGTTTTTCGAACACTCGAATTCTTTAAATGAAACCCAAAGCTATTTTTTTGATTGTGGTTAAATTATTGGCGAAAGCTAAGCAAAAGCCACAAAAATTTCCAAAATCTCATATTTTATGAGACTGTAATAGTCGCTTGATTTTTATTAAATTTTTGTTTTGCTATCAAAAAGTTATTTATGAGCATAAGTAAGACTTGACATTTTCTTAAAGATATGCAACGGAAATATGGAAAACAGGTTGGTTCCATTGAACTTTTCTTAAATATATGTTTATGTACAACAGAAAATGCAATTTTTATCACATTCAATAAGTATGCTCTGACAAGACTTTTCTAAAGAAAACAATCAACATCAGCATGCTAACATCGTCCTCAACGCAAGCCTTAATTATGGCTAACAACCGACATATCGGTAGATATAGATAGGCTACCAGCTATAGTGACCAGAGAAAATTGCATGACATTGAAACGGGAATTGTTAATCAGTTTTCGTCAAAGTGAAAAAACGTACGCCGGGTCCGGGTCCGAATACCACTATTATGAATTCTTTTTGGTAGTTATGTTGATTTTCCTAAGAAAAAATGTCGCACTCTCGCTATCTGTAATACAACATCGCTTCCACATCGTTCAAATCGATGAGGTGATTGCGTCTGACCATTGAGATAACGTACGCAAGAGTGTATGTGTATGTATGTATGAAACAAAATGAAAATCATAAAACTGCTACGAAGAAAATACAAAATAAAATAGCTGCAAGTCATTCAGGTTTAAAGATATGATAGTGTTCACTTAATTGTATAGTATGTCAGTTAACCAACAGCCTCCACTATCCACTATCAATGCAAATGCATGTCCAGCCGGTCGTCCAGCCATGCCGTCAGCTACATGACTTTGGCGTTGCAAGCCAGTGTCCATGCAAGCGGCCAACCGACTCGCACCATCCTTTTGGAGTAAGTCATTGCCATACAGTGGCAATAAATGTTGGTTATTATATAGATTTTTTAAGTGATTTTCCAGACAACAACTGCCCCAACGTGGACGAATGTGTGCATGTGTGAGTGTTATGGACTATTCATAAAAATCAAGTTTGTTGCTAAAGTCTTTTGTATGCTTTAGTTTTTTTCTGCGTAGAAATTATAATGGCACATCAACACTAACAACAATTTTGTCCACCGGATGATTGCCTCTAATATTGTTTTAATAAATTTATGAATATTTTAAAAAAATACAACGTTTGTTGCCTTCTAAAAGTTGCAAAGAAATGCCATTAACAACATGTTCTTAAAATTGTGATTGTGGTTGTGAACAAGCGGCAATTAGGAATTGGGTGTGTGATCACTCCAAGGTGCGCCGTAATAGTTTACTTCATATATATTCGATTTTTGTATATATATGTATTAGAGATGATCAAGTGAGAAATTTTTGACTCATGTTCACGCACGATCACAAAGGAAGAACTTTGAAGCACGCACCATCAAACATTTTGTCGAAGGGTTTTACACGGTTTTATTGCTTTTAGTGGCAAAACCGCAGTTGTTTCTAATATTTTCTTTGTGGATGATTTGATATTGAAAATAGGATATAAATTAAGAGAAAATATTTTTAGCAAAAAATGGCAGCAAGAGGGTTGTAACGGTACATCAAACATTGCAGTATTTGTAGGAGGAAACATTAAAGTTTAGTTATATCAGCACATGTTAACTTCAAAGTTCTGTAAAATTTCAGTTAGAGAATGTTATGATATAATTTTTAGAAAATTTTAGTTTTTTCGTTTGAATTTTTTTTTGGTCTGTAATTAATATTTGATTTGAACTGGGATATTGTCCTGGCTCAAGACCATTTTGCATCATGATAGTGGTAGTCTGCAGCCAAGTAATAAATGTCACCATGCCATTTGTAAATAAATTTGCATTCTATTAAATATAGATGCAAAATGGTCTTGAGCCAGGACAATATCCCAGTTCAAATCAAATATTGATTACAGACCAAAAAAATTCAAACGAAAAAACTAAAACAAATGAGCGTTGGCACGGCAGAAGTATTGCTGGGTAACTATACCTGCATATACACATACTTACATATGCAACTCAATGAGATGCTTGTAAGATGGCATGTGTACTTTATTACTTGGTGCGATTTTTTAAACGCAAATTCGGCAAGTGAGTTGTGATTCTCGTTCGTTTGTGAAAATCATCTCCTTATAGAGGCCGGGTTTGATGTTGAAAAGTCGCTGCGAAGCCACCTGAATGAAACCTTTAGACAGGGTGGAAATCATGATAGTGGTAGTCTGCAGCCAAGTAATAAATGTCACCATGCCATTTGTAAATAAATTTGCATTCTATTAAATATAGATGCAAAATGGTCTTGAGCCAGGACAATATCCCAGTTCAAATCAAATTTTTAGAAAATATTTGTTCAGTATCTAGGGAAATGATCGAAATTCTAAAAATTATCAGGTTGAATAAAAATATAGACTTGTTGGTGATCACCAATTAATTTTATGATTTTCAGTTTAAGGATATGTAAAGAAGCCGCAGTTTTCAATTTTTTCGTTTGATTTATTTTGGTTCGTAATCAATATTTGAACCACCGAAGCCATCAGCAGTAAGTCATGGGCCGGAAATCATGATAATGGCCAAGTAGTAAATATCGCCATGTCTCCATTTGTAAATTCCTATTCTACAAAATATAGATGCAAAACAGTCTTGAAAAAATCAAATAATTAACATAAATAAATTAAATTTCAATACGTATAGTAAGCAGTACGTATAGTAAGCCATAAAATAAACTTTTTCCAAAAATTCTTCAGTATGCTTTGAATGAAAATGAAAGATTAAAATTTAAAAGGACCTTTTTTGCATTTCAGCGACGATCATCCTCAGGGATATTCATTTAAAATACAAACAAAACTAATTATACAAAAGACAAAACAAAAATTATCACAATAATTACATTTTATCAAAAACAATGAACTCTTTCGTTTCGAAGTACTTTCTCACCTAAAGTTATTGTTTTCTTCCGTATTTGTAAACTATGTTTCGATATATTTGTGCACAGTGGTTAGTGTCAGTCTTGTAGTTCATTCTCTGGTCAGTAGGGACATTTATAATGTGTAGCATTTCTACGTTAATTATTTTCTTGTTTCAAAATGTCGACGTCGTTGAAGGTTGGCCTACGCCCCGTCAAGGTAAAATGGGCTGCCAGTGCTGTCTTTTGCTCCAATGGTTTGATCAGACTTGTGTGCAGAAAGTCGAGTTTTTATTTCATCTTTAAGTTCCAACGTATATCTTTTGGCATACGTTGGACTTGTCACAATTACATTTTATCTTATAAAATACGTTCGATTTGTCTTCTTTATTTATTTTTGATTTTGTCCAGCTTAAAAAGTCATTAATTGTGTTATTGATCTTTAATGCTAATTGTATGTTGTCCTTATTTTAAACGTTGGAGTTTTGAATCTCTCCGAGGAACATATGTCATCGGTTTGTATATTTTTGAAATTGGTTCATTCGAATCTGCAGAATGTTTCTTTTTTACATGACTTATTGATTCCGTAATAAACATTACGTTTTATTAGGAAATTATTATCCTCTTTTCGTTATTTTTATGAATTTTCGAATTATTTTTAAGCATTCTTCGAAATAGGGCAAGGGATTCCCAATAAAGATCAAATTCTATTCAGTCACTTTTTGAAATAAATCAAATTTAGTAATTCCAAAAAAAAACATATTATTTAGTACTGGAATTTTTAAAGAACTACTACTAAATTGGTTCCAGGTAAACCAAAAGCTACAGAAGAAACTGCTTGGAAACACAGCAGACAAGAAAACCTTCTTAAAATTTTGCTATGTATTTGTTTTTTTTTTTTTTTTTTGTACAATTATATCGAATTCATATTCGGCAGTAGGTCGGATGTACTTTCCTTTACCGCTAATTTTCTTCATGAAATCCACAAACATTAATTTTAATGAACAACATTCTTAATGTTCCAAATGTAATTTTGTAAATCCCAAGGCACTTTCATAAAAACCTCCCATTTGCCTACTGAATAGTCCGTAAAGTGATCAAGAGCTAAACACACGTTCTCTATGGAATTTCAAAATTTAACAAAAAAAACCAACAAAGGCATACATAATTAACGAAAAATTCACATTTAACGATAAGAAACAGTTATGAATGAAACGAATAGAAAGGCATAATTATGGCAAAATCACAAAAGACTTAAGAACAAAAAATGTTGGCAAAAACACTTTTGTGCGAGCCCCTTCTGACGATAAAAGCAAACAAATATTTTCACACAAAAATTTGAAGAAAAAAAACAAACTACCTTAGTTGGGAAGTTAGTTTAAACATATTGATTTTAATGATTAATACAAATGATTGAAATGCGGCTATAACGAACCGAAAGTAATTGCCAGACGATGTTGGGGCAACTGACAACGGAAGGCAAATAAAATTAGGGGTGAGTAAATACCAGATAAATTAATGTTGTCCACTGAGAGGCACTTTCATTTCACTTGAGATACGATTTCTACATTGGAACTTAAATCTATTACAATTAATTCTTGGAACATATAAAACACAAGAGGGAAATTTCAGCCTGATGAGTATTTTAAGCACACTCATACATGGTGCCCATTTATTATCTCGTCACTTTTAAATCGTAAAATGTTTTGATTGGGAGTTAATGAGTAGCCCCATTGAAAGAGAAATTATGTCCACATAAAGAAGTGTAAAAATTTGAAATTATGCTCTCTCATTCCCTAGGATATGAAAACTGATAATTCATTAAATTTTAAAGTTAGCAAGTTTACCCAAATTATGCCTTCCTTCAATTTTGAGTAGGAGGTTTTGAAAATCAAAAACGAACTTATCGCTTCTGTCGGTTTCATTGAAATCATAATGCTATTGCATGATTTCTAAAGCTAAATGGATTCGTTGTAATTATCCATTCGTTTCTGAAATGACTGAAAATGTTCTTGCACATCAGGTTTGTTCATCGTTTTGTTATTGTTAAAGATTTCTTTACGATATCCCCAAAAGAGGTTCCATCCACTTCTTCTTCACTGCCTGCGTAACGAAATTGACAAACAATAAAGGTTAGATGGTATTGGAAACTTGTTTCTTTTTTAATTATTATGTAAATAACAAAAATACTAAAGAGGAAGTATAATTTGACAAACAAAACAAACGACTCTTTTATGAAATCTTTAATTTAAATGACTGGACACAGCATTACGTAAACATATGGGCATTGTATAGGTTGGCCCGCATTGAAATAAATGATCGTGAAGGGTTATTATATTGACAAAACAAGCGACTTAAATTGCAAAAAGAGATTTAAAATTGACTCTGAACAAGCAAAAACAAAAGACTTAAGACACAAAATCATGTAAAATAATCCAGAAATAAAACCAAAACATGCCAGCATCATATTTCACTAATCACACGTAAAGCAGCAAATGTCCCCTTTGGCCCGAGTGGCGATGCCAAACGAAAGACTTAAGACACAAGCGTCGTGTCGCGGTGAAATTACAATTGTGCCATTACATTTTGGTTTGCCATGAAGCTCAGTTTAGTTTGAGTGGAAAATCCCTTTTTTGAATTGACAAAGTAATCACATCCCTCACACACACACACTTGCAGTATTATCATCAAAATCATAACATTATGTATAAAAGAAACACACCCATTTTCGGTCGAACATATAATTTATACAATAAATCTATGTAAATTCCATATGTTTTGTCAATTCTCATGATTACCCACCGCCCCGGTTCCCCACCCCCGGTGTCGCTCACATTCTCTCTCTCTCCCACCAACTTGTCAACCACCGGCTTTTGTGTGAGTGTGTTTTCTTTGCGCAGCGCAGCGCATGCTATGAAATCGCTATACAAGAAGAATACTTAGAAAACAATGGGTTTCTTCCATGCCCATAGCCAAGGTGAATATAAAGCGTTAAATAACGATATTACTTGCATTTTGATGCCTATCAAAATCGCATAAGCTAAACCCACAGAATACCAAATTAAGGAATTTCTGCTGCAAAACAAGAAGTACGAGTACAATGAAAGCAAACAACAACAACAAGTATGTACACATGGCGGTAAGTTAGGCCAGGTCGAATTGCATATAGCCCTCCACCATGGCGTAGTGGAATGCAGTGTTGTTAGCGGTGTTGCAACACTCGAGGGGGTATTTTATTGCAATAATTTTGTTTAGTGATTACACAGAAAAGTCTCAATAAAAATTAATTAACTTTGAGTCTGTTAAGTTACGCAATTATAAATATTAACTAATTCAGTTCATAGTTTTATAGATTCAATTAATTTATTTCGTATTAATTAAATTATTATTTCCTGTGCACCGAACATTTTATACGAAATCAAAGAAAAATATACATTTTAGTGTCCTCCTCTAGCCACTGAAAACGCATGCTCCGTTTTCAGCTAGTTAGTAAGGGACGCTGATTTCTTTGGATAATGTGTCGATTTATAACAGATAGTCGTTATGTTTTTTTATTGACACTTGTTTTTATTGTAGCTTCACGAGTCATCATGTATAGATGCTGTAGAAACGCCCTTGCGAGGACAAAAATAGCCCTTTTGATGTTATACGGCCAGGAGCTACTCTGTACGGATAACGCTACCCAGAAAAAAATTGGAACTTCTTCCGCAGGAAGCACATTTTAATCACATCTCAAAATCCTTTACTTTTAAACAACTTCCAAAAAAGTCGATATTGTGTTAATATCCCGTAACATTTTACGAAAAGCATTTTCACAAGTGAATGGGAACGAATTTTAAGTATGGGGTCACAGAGGTAAGTTGTCCGCTTGGTACCCAGAAGGTCCCGGGATCGAATCGTGGCTCGGGAAAAAACTTATTTGTTTTTTTTGTATTGCTTTTATAAATAAACAGTTTTCAATCTTGTATAATTTTATCAATTCAACAATTTACTTCAAATATTTCATTTGTTATTAATTATTAATACTACATAATATCGGTAAATTTGAGTAGTGTTAATTTATTTAATGGAAATATAATTTAATATTAATTTGCGCTATATATTAATTTATACTAAATAAATATTTTGTTACTCCATGTTAAATTCATAGGTGAAGATCCCAATTTTCACTCTTTTTGCTGGGTAGTAACTGTATTGTTTTGATTAGGGAACATACAGTTGTACATTTCAAATATTAAATATTCGATGATCTAGAATTTTTAATAAATGCTTATATTTGAAATAAGAAAAATCACATTGAAATCTTGAAAAAATTTTATTTCAGAAAAATATTTTCCCTTTATCGAGTGTGTGGTAAGTAGTGAGTGTGGTTATCAAATAGACAATCAGGCTCAACTGCGAGCAAAACCGTCTGATATTACTCAGTGGCCATATTACCTACTTAATCCTGCGATATTTCAAAGAAAAAGACTAAAAATAAATTAGTCTTTCGAAGCTAAACACAACAAAAAATTCCCTAATACCTGAATATTCTGACAAAAATATCTTAATTTTTTAATGTATTTTAGCGTATTGTATTCTCTACAAGTTATCAAAATTTCAGAGTAGGATGACAACGCCGTACGAAAATTTGTGAAAAAGTCGTTACACTTGAACCGGATGGTATACATTGGCGTTTTTAGTTTTTCAATTTCAATTTATTTATTTTTAAATACTTATTCGCGCTTGAAATGGTTGTTAATGCTAACCTAATCTAGATAGAAGCTGAAATTTGAGTTCTTTAAATTGGCATTTATATTGGTAGTGTATCCTTTGAAAGTTTGTAGTCCTTTTAAGGACAACAGGAGAAGGAAATAAAAAACTAAACAAGAAAGAAAGTCTAAAGTCGGGCGAGGCCGACTATATGATAGCCTTCACTTTCTACACCATTACAACTGCGGGCGGGGGGAAGAAAGTGAAATCGAGAACGTTTTTTGATCGGGTACTAATTCGTTAACCGATGAGAACTTCTTTCACAAAGTATGCTTCCAACAGAAATATAACGTGTTCTCTCAAATTAGATCAAATTCTGTGTGTATGAGAGAAAAAAGTTAATTCTAGAAGGACATGTGTATGAGGTTATATTAAAACCTGAAACGATGTGGCTCCTTTTACCGTAGATGTTTCTAGATGAAATATGATGCGTTTTGCCAAATTTACAGAACATCGATTAAAATATATATCTAGAACTCTAGAGCGGAGAAAGTCAAATTGGGAGCGCCTTTTTATGAAACCTATATCTAAAGCTGAACCGATCTGACCTATATATAGTAAAAATATATGTTTCTAGATGAAATATAAGGTGATGTGGCAAATTTAAAGAACATCGGTTACAATGTGTGGTTTTTAGACCCGAAAATGTGAAACCGAGAGCGAAAATTGTATGGGAGCTATATATAAATCTGAACCTATCTGACCCAAGATTTCGTGACAAATTTGGAGACAATTGGTTAAAATATGTGATCTATAGAGCCCAATTGTACCGTGGATGTTTCTAGTTAAATTACAATGTCCTGTACCAAATTTGAAGCAAGTCGAGTAAAAGATGTGATTTGTAGAGCGGAAAAAGTCAAATTGGGAGCGACATTTGTATGGGGGCTATACCTAAATCTTAACCGATTTACTTCAAATTAAATAGCGTTCGTCCTTGACCTACAAAACTTACATATGCAAATTTTGGTTAAGATCGCACAATAATTGTGACCTGTGATTGATTGATTACATGAATAGATGGACAGACAGACAGATATTGATAAATCGACTCAGAAAGTGATTCTAAGCCGATCTGTATGCTAAACGATGGGTCTATCTCGTTTCCTTTTGAGTATTACAAACAAATGCACAAAGACATAATACCCTAGTGAAGGGTATAAAAAGCCAATTAACTTTCTGGTTCAAGTGTAATATGGATTGTCGGACAGTGCAATTTGTACAGAAATTATAATTGCTTTTCAAAATGCTTTTCTATTTCAGCAATGCAATTTTGGGGAAAATAGATAATGAAGAAAAATAATACTAAGGTTTGATATATATATAAACTCTAAAAAAATATAAAAAATCGCCACAATCCAAAGGGCATGTCAATCGTTAGAAAGAAAGTTTGAAGTCAATTTCGAAAGACTTCAGTGCGCTGAATCCGTACATGACATCAGAATTGTTCCAGAAATTTGCGTGTTTGAGATATAATAACCGAAATGTTAAAAAATCTAGCATTTGGTCATATTTGTGATTATATGGCGCGACGTGAAAACTCTGTTTCAGAAAATTACTCACATAATCTTAGAGAACAATTCTTCGCCTTTAGAAATATTAATAAATAAATATAAAAGTTCATTTCACTCGCGAGGTATCATCGTTTAAAATATAATTTTAGACTATTTCGCGATTTCAAAAGACGGTTAGTGGGAAGCATCGTCCCGAGAATATGAATTTTTACTTCAAAATATCTTCGATGTTATTCGATCTTCCCAATAAAAACAACATTTACAAATCCTAAAATACAGTAGAAAGGCCAAGAAATGCTGTGAGTCCAGCGAAATGGTTAAGACAATTCAACATACTTCGCAATTCAAATTACCGACAGGGACGAACTTTTACTACAAACAAACTTCGATTATACGTTTTTTCAATTCCAAAAAATCCAGTAAAAATGTTGTAAGTCCAGCTAAGAAAAATTATTCCGTTTCGCCGAATTTACAGCATTTCTTGTTTTTATTTTTTGCAGCTCTCTTACAGCACTTGTTGACTATGCCTATCGCATTTCGACGAGTTACAAATGTTCTGACAAAATAAATATGCCCACCATTCTATGGTTGAGGGTATAACCAAAAGAAACAAAAACATTAAATCGTAGGCTTTTCCTGCATGTCTCTTGCAACAGAGACGCGAATAGGTATGTATGTCTGTCTGGTGACAATGTGACAAGAAATTTATATATAATATAAGGTATGTATGTATGTATATACAGTGGCTCAAAATAACAATGGAGTGAAAAGCAAATATTTCCGTACTTTGTTCCTTTGTCAAAAGCATTTTCACATCAGATAATTACAGTCGGAAATAGCTGTTTTAAATCCGTATCAACCCATAAAATTCGGTTAAGTACTCAGCGTGCCAGAATAACCGATCCTCGACGATTAATCATTAAAAATGTTGATGAAAAAGACGACGCGTGCGAAAATGTCGGCATTTCATATTTGCTCTTGTGGTTGATTACACTAGTATACAAACAATTTATCGAAGGGTTATATATAACATACTCTGATGTTTTTTTGGCTTTTTAAACTCGATAATTTTTATGGATTTTTTATCTTTAACTTAACGAACTTATATTTCCAAATGAAATTGGAAAATTAAAAAAATATCCATAAAAAATCCATGTTGATGATTTTGGTCTCGATCACAAAATTTTTATTTTTTGTTAACGATTTTGCCTGAAAGAGTTTTTTATCCATATCACATTGACTCAAAAATCTTGCAAAAGGAATTTTTTGAAATTCGTTGTTCACATCCACGGGAGATTATGGTGATTACATCTTTTTAATTCTTCCAACATCAATCTTTCAAGGAAGTTGTAAGTTTGCACAAATACGCCATTTTTATCATCAACAATTTTCAAAATTAATCTCTAAAACCAGATTTTATTTTTATTTCAATCTTATTGTACCCACTTCATATTGTTTATTTTTATTTTTCTCGCTTCAAATTTGATTTTAGACTTTTACTTGCATTTTTGTGCATTTTTACTTTGAGCCACTGTATGTACATGTATGTATGTGTTCAATTGTTTCTTCGGCTTACAGTTGAAGAACGTTGGAAGCCAAAAAGAAAACGCACCTTTAAACTTTATCGCGTTTACACCGAACAGCCGGACGGACAGAATAACATTTTGTTGCCGCTGTGATGATGGCGGTGGTGCGATGCCCGAAAAAGTGATCGCATAAAAACACACTCCGCCGAACAGGAACACAATAATCCGTTTTTATAATTTTATGATAAAGAATAAAGATTGTCGATCCGCCGTCGCCGAATCGTCGATCATGTATCTCTGCTGACGATGATGCCTTTGATGGTTAATCCATTATTTCTTATATTCGTTTTTTATTTTTTTGTTTCCTTTGAGATAAAAGGGAACAAGGTAGTAAGTATCACTGGATCCACAGCTTGTCAGGGTTTCACGTTTAAGCACTTGATTGATGGAATCATACATAAATTGCCGAAAACTTAAGTGTGTACATATATATTTTTATTTATTTCTTTTTATAATGACTTCTATATATATTTTATGATTCCACACTTTCATAATTTTTCAAATTTTTGGCTCTTCTTCAGAGAAAATATGATTTTTTATTATCATCACTTCATAAATGTAAACATTCTTGCCGCATTATTATTGCCGCTATTATTATTATTTTTGTTTTGTATATATTCTCTAGCGCGCACACACACACTCATTTAACCGCTCAACAGGTGTTACAACCGCTCGCGTATGCGTTTACTCTCAAACTGATCGTATCAATCTACAACTGATCCAAAAGCCCAAAAGCACTCAGCTCGGCTCGACTGACTGTCTCTGTGTGTGTGTGTGTGTGCGAGAGTTTATGTTTGTTTTTACAATTTCCGTTTCGTTTTGGTTCTTTGGCGGTGGATGGATAGTGTCGGGCTTGCAACATGTTGCAAACGAACTTGCTGTTGGCGACTTAGGACTGCCAACCCAAGCTCCTTCTATTATGAGAAAATTCAAAGCGGCATGCTTTTCTTCTTCACTTCAGTTCAGTTCTGTTGATGTCTTGGGGGGATGGACGTGGGGTAAACATTTTGTTTACATTCTCGTAGTCTGTTGGGTAATTAAGATGGGGTGATCATTTGTTATGATCTCTTTTTACGAGAAACAGAAAAATGTAGTTGTGTCTCCGTAATTATTACCAACTTTTGGTTTCTCTACATTGACTCCGGAGCTGTAATTATATTGTATTGTTGGGCGGTCCAAATAACACATTACGGGGGAAATGTTGTTGCAGTCGTCGAGTGTCTAATTAATTAAAACTGAAATTTTTGGAATGCGGTGCGAATGCATAAAAATATTATTTTAAACAACGAATATTATTTTAAACAATGGCGGTGCTTCGTCAAAGTGTTCTTTCGAAATGCAATAAATAACTCGTAGCCAATGACCTAAACGAACACCATATTCAAAGAGGTATCCGAAAGCGATCCATTGATTACTTAAGATTACAAATTCCGGTCAATTTTTGGATCATAGCCCTTGAGAACAAATCTTAATGTTTTTCGAACACGTGTTTGGTGCTAGTTTTCTAGCTCTGGCATGTTGGCAGAACTGCACTGCCATAATGACAATCAGATTTTGGAATCGCTAGAAACATCATTTCAATTCTATTCAAAATTATATAAAAAATTATCGCAAGATTGGAGCTCGAACGTGCATCAAATAAACGTTCTTTATTCTCATGTCGAGGTGATACAAGCGGTGAGCCAGGAGAGCGACAACACCAAAATTTGGCGAAAATCACTTCTACGTGAAGTCCACAGCATCTAATCTGCCGATAATACTGTGGAATGCATTCCATTACGGAGGGTGTAGAAGATTATACACGGCCGAACTTAAAGCTTTCTTCACTTTTTTTGAATAAAATGGACATTTAATTTAAAAAAATATTTCTGCTGAAGACTTCAGCACAACCTTTGGACTTAAACCAAAATAAATGACAACACATACAACATAACAGTCCAACAATACATACAAACAACAAAAATATTTTATTCAATATCTCTGCATCTCAGTTATTTTGTCAGATTTAGGTCAGAAATCGGTGGAATAGAAAAACAAATATGTCTGATTACTTGTAGAAATATGTGAGAGTCTTCTTTTTTTATATTTTATTTTTTGAAATATCGACCTGGTACCCTATAAAGTATATATATTCTTAATGGCCATAAAATGTCCGTCTGTTGAAAGCACGCTAGGATCTAAACGAGATGAGCTAGGACGTCCAAATTTTACATAAATGTGTCTTATACTTGTAGGTTGGTTGGGATTGAAAGTGGAAAAAATCGGTAAAAATGGACTGTAAATACCCACAATAACTCTTAATATATAGCATGTTTTTTTTTTGAATATGTGAGCTTATATTTACTTAATATTTGGAAAGCGCAATCCTCCGATAACATAAACGTTAACCATAAAGTGATTCTTATTTGAAGGGGTAAAATAGGACAAAAAGGGATACAAATGAAACCTATCAAACGACAACAGCTGGAGACACGAAATTTCTCTAATTGAGTAGATACATAACATAAAAGGATTTTTTTCAAATTTGTACATTTAAGGGGAAAATTTGGGGGGACATAGAGGGATAAAAGTAGTACCAACCAAACGGCTGAACCTAGAATAATGAAATTCGGTGTACACATAATTTTTTGGAGATCGAACTTTTAAGGAGTTAAAATGGAAAAAGATATACAAATTGTACCAACCAAATGGCCGCAGCTAGAGTCATGAAATTCGGAGTATACATTCCTCTGACTGTGTAGACACGAAAAATAAAATGCTTTTCCAAATTCGTACTTTCAAGGGATGCAATGGGAACAGATGGATACAAATGATAACAACAAAACGGCTACAGCTATAATGATGAAATCGGGTGTGTTCATCCCTCTCTCGCGTAGGCATGTAAAATAAAGAGACTTTCGAAAGTCGTACTTTTAAGGGGGTAAAATGAGGAAAAAGGGGGATAACAATGGTACCAACCAAAAGGCCGCAGCTAGAGTAATTGAATTCTCTGACGGCATAGACACACAGAATAAAAAGTTTTTTCCAAATTAGTACTTAATTTTGTTGCTTTTACGAAAAAATGGGTAGAATCATAAAGTTGGGTTATCTTGCACTTTGCATGTGAGAGATAATGCATTTTCTAAATCCATACTTTTGACATTAAAATAGGATGGAAATAAAAACTTATGCCTTATGTTTACTTGTTGAATTGACTTGAAGCATTGTTTCGATATATATATATAATCAACGTATTGGTAGCCTTGCCTTTTAAGTGTGTTTTTTAAACAATTAAAATTTCATATATTCTAAGCTTATATGTTTCTAAGCTAATTTCATGTAGTTTTTAGAGAAAACGAGTGACATTGGAAGTGACATTTATATGAGGGCTACATGTAACACTGTCCCATTGACCCACTTTCACGGCTGTGAACTATAACGAGATATGTTAGATTTAAGTAAGATTTGTGGATTCTAGAATAGTAACTATTCAAATCGTAAGGCATGGGGGATATACATATACAAATATTTTCAGATTTATTAGCGATCGTCTATCTCAATTATTTCTAAGAATTTTTATTGAAAATGTATCTTGATTTAGTGAATATCGGGAGTTGAAATGCTTGAGCCAGAGTTGGAGTCGAGCAATTTTGCCACTGATTAACGAAACCGAATCGAATGAAAATTAACCGATTAACATGATGACAACCTTCAGCTTTAAACAACGGATATGATTTGGATTTTTGGAATCAACGATCGCCCAAACTGACCAATATTTCCAAGAGATGACAAATTACAAAATACTCACGCTTCTAAATTTAAGACATCGAAAGCTAGAAATATTACATGTGTGCAACTGAAACCTAAGACCCGGCAATTAAGGCCAATTTTATAGTAATCTCTCTGGCAAAAGCCACTTCCGCTGCTGATTGTGATATTAATTAAATATTAATAGGCGCCGACAACATGAACAGAGAGAACACTCCGAAATTATTCACGGAGATGTACACATTGGGGGACACTGTTTCCACTTAAAACAAGATGCCCTATGATCCTTATAGGGACGAAAGGAATTTATATTGGTTAGCACAAGTTTGCATTTTATATTTATACCATCATCCTATTGGACAGGAGGAGGTATATAATTTTTTACAGCCAAAATTTATAACACATCGATGTAGTAGCTTAAGACGCCTGGTATATTTGGACCACATCCGATTCATAACTTTTTAGAATAGATATTTAAAGTTTTTACATTGTAATATTTTCCCTAAACTTAGTTTAAGTTTGTCGATGGGCGAAATTGACATGCCCCACTCTAACCTCTGAAACAAATGTTCAAGATCCAGGATAAAATAAAATCACTGTAACTTCCATACTGCTAAAGCTTCTATAATCACTTTGGACTTAACCATTTCAATTGTAATTCAAAAGACATCATTTGAAAATCAAAAATTCCATTTGAAATTCAAAAGAGATCATTTGAAATTCAAAACTCGCCATTTGAAATTTAAAAATGTAAACAACACTTTTTAAGCAAAATGTACCATTTATTTATTTCTGAAAATTTAGATATTCTCAAGTTTAGAAAACAGATGTAATGGACTGTTAATAAAAATAGCAGATAATAATTATAAAGGTGTAAATATTCTGTAATTTCGCATAAGTTTATAACTTTTACCATCTCAGAAAACAGTCTATCACTCAGTACAATAACGTAAACAATCAATATAACGGCATAGAACTTATACAAAATTTAATTTTTGCCTAGAATAGGGACAATTGTGTGGGAAGAAGGGAATGGCAAAATCATAAATATCCTATTTAAGTTATAGCTGTTTTATTTTAACCAAAGCTTATGCCAAGTTATATGTGGGGGTACCATGGAATATTTTTTGAATTTCAATTGACGAGTTTTGAATTTCAAATGACGAGTTTTGAGTTTCAAATGGTGTCTTTTGAATTACAAATGACGAGTTTTGAATTTCAATTGACATTTTTTGAATTTCAAATGGATTTTTTGAATTTCAAGTGATGTCTGTTGAATTACAGCTGAAAATAGTGTAGAAATTCCAACACAAGTGATGTTTGGAATTTAAACACTTGAAGTGAGATAGAATATAAGCGACAGAAATTTTCTTATTTGTTTCAATTATTAATTTCTTGTGTCAGGTATGTATTAATTTCTTATATTATAACATAAAACTCATTTATTGTACTAAAAATTACAAATGTATTTTTGTATTAAATACTTTTTAGGTTCTCCCCTGAATATTTTAAGGTGTTACAAACTGATGAGCATAGTATTAGCTGTCGAATTTAAAGCAAGCCAAGAACAAACTGTGTCGGATTACCAATAAAACAGTGGGCATTTAACAAGCAGCAGTAGAAATTAATGAAAAGACGTTTATCTAGCGCCTTTCATATTTGTAGTAGATTCTACACATCATTTCTGATTTGGGGTATTTAAACGCTTAATTAATTACAATTTTAATTGGCCCAATGATTTACTAGACGTGGCCATCAATGATGTATCACTTCAAACATTTTTCATTTGATTGGCCATAACAATTTAATTTATCTGGTCTTTAGTAGTCGGAGCCCCTTTTCCAAATCCACAGTGTATGTTATATATGTACATGTGTACTCCCCAGGAATGATACGAATGCGATGGGATTGGTAATAATGATCATGTCGTTGTCGATGTCGACGTTGTTTCTTGTTGTAGGGTTCCACAATAAAAATGTGCCATTAATCATTTTTATGTCTATGTAAATTATCTTTTGTCTGTTTAAATGCACTTGGCTACCACTTTATCCACTCTCGGTTGGTATCGCTGAGTCGTTTCTTTTTCGTTTGTGTGAATGAATTGTCTGCATCATTAAAAAATGGTTTTTATGAAAAACGCGTTTAATTTATTTTTGTGTCGATGCAAGTTTTCCTTGCAACTGTTAGACAGCCAAGTTCAAGGTCGAGACAATGAACAAATCGCGGTCGATGTAGAGCAAAAAGTCATTAAATCCATTCATGGCAAGTGCATAATGATGTGGGGGGGTTATTACTGGCTATTTTACATTACAATGTAGCTGGAGTCACGATTTCCAGCTGCAATGCTTAGTTTCAATGGAAATTTGGATACTGAATCAGACTAAGAGATCTATTGCGGGAATGAATGGCAGAGGCAAATTAATGTATGTGATAATGATGTGATTGGAATTTGTTAATTATATTTTAAATGCATATTACATAAAAGGAGTCCCAAAGTTCACGGACGACAATTTCCTACTTCAATTTGTGAATGGTCGGGGGCTTATTTAAAAAATCGAACTAAACTGTGTTAGACAATTTGATCCGAGAGTGATTTAAATTGTATCAAACCATCAAAATTGTTGTTGTTGTAAATGTCTTAATATCGAGAATTACCATTGCTTTTTTTGATCAGTCTAAATTTTGCAGACTAATGGATCGATGATGACTCCAGCTCAAAATGTGTTCTAAACAGTGACACGTTGTGTGAGACAATGTTTTTCAGTAATCGTTCGTGGAGAGTGAGACAATTCTGACAAATATCAGTAAGCCTCATCGTTGAATATGATTTTTTAAAAATGGTGTTCAATATTATATTTATTCGTGGCGTTTTTTATACCCTCCGCAGCGTAAAAAGTCAAATCACGAGCGAAATTTGTATGGGAGCTATAAATAAATCTGAACCGATCTGGCCTATTTTCAACATATAAGACGTTGTTGAAATATAAGACGTTGTATTAAATTTGAAGAAAGTCGGAAAACTTCAGTGGTTTCTAGAGCGGAAAAAGTCTTTCTATCTAAATCTGAACCGATTCATATGAATAGATGGATAGTAACTGTAGATGAATAGTAACTCATAAAGATATCTGTATAATAAACGTCTCCTTTTGGGTGTTACAAACAAAGGCATAATGCCCTAGTGGAATGTGTAAAAATACACCAAAATTATATTGCAGTAATAGGCATAGTAAAGACAACTGAACTCCGATTGGCATACAATTTAGTTTGAGGATAAAGAAAAATTAAATATTTTTTAGATGAGTAATTCGCTTTGTTACTGAAAAATCTAACTTTTTGCACAAGCGTGCAAAAGCTACCATTCAAAAATGGAAAACCCTTCAACCTTTATATTATTATTAGACAGTGTTTTTTTGCAAAATCATATTTGGATCGGATCGTTATAATTGAATGCCGACTTCACACAAATGATTTTCATGATAGAAATTTTTAAAATGTCGATATAAACAATTTTATTTTTTAGCATATTTTACATAGCGATATGCATATTTTATGTAAATGTGGATTAAAAATGGAATTTGCATAAAAATCCGCTGTCTAATTATTATGTTTATTATATTTTAAAGCCTTTTTTCATTTTGTTTTCAAAAATGGTATATATTTAAGTATTTATTACAAACAAAATATATTTGACACAAAGTTTTGAGCCATAACAAAGCCAGGGCACCAATAAATAATAAATATTTTGAGTGCCAAAGCGAAACAGTTCGAAAAAGTCGACAAAAGAAATTACGTTTTCTGTAATACGAAGAAATTACAATCAATTATGAACCAAAACATAAAAATATGTTAAATACTATTTTTACGTTTCTTTTAAATCGAAAAATAAAAATAGTTGGCATCTTTGGGCTAATTTCTGAAATATAACCATTTGCTTGATTTTCATTGTTAATATTTCAAAATAACTTTTACAAAACTCAAAAATTACTAGATCAAAATTTATTGTACAAGACGATATAGCCCGTCTAGCTGCTAGCTTCCGATTGAAACGAGTCTACTGGTTACATATCGGATCAGATTATAAATAGGCGAAATCGGTCCAGACGGAAAAGAGACTGCTAGGACTTAAAAAAAATATTGTTTGTTTTTATTTAATATATGATTTGTTTTCTGTATAAATTCAATATTTTAAAATAATTTAGATAGATATAACCGAAGACTAGACCACTACATAGTTTTGTGTGGCCATCCTATTAGTGGACGTGATCATTAAAAGTAATTCATTGGCCTATATTTGTGCCTGATAATTTCAAACTTATTTTTTGTGTGCACTGACGAATAATGATTCATAAAATCAACGCGAACATTTTTTAAAAAATATTTTTTTACTAAAATTTAAATTGTAACGAAGAAAAGAATATATATTTGCAAAAGATCTATGGCTAAATGTAGAACATATGAACCTATTTGTAGCCGCGAGAGTATGTAAGCGTCTGTCGGCTAAACCGACTTATATATACACTCATTCTCCGATACCACATGCATGAAAATTTTAATGATTTAAATTTGACTTGGGATCGGATAATTTATGTGGAAGGTACTGGAAGTTTCGTGGCACGTGGTCCCAGATTCCACATTTATAAAAAGGATGTAAAAACATGATCAAGTCATGGTGGATTCAACTCTCCGTTATGGACATTATAAAGAATTTAAATTTAGCTAGGATAGGGACAATTGTGAGGGAGGAACTAGAAGATTTAGAGTGATTATAAAAACATTTTCAAATATCAAATTGCAACTGGTTTCCACAGGCTGAATGGAAGTTATATTAGTTTTAATTTGGACGGGAGCTTATGCCAATTTTTGTGGGAGGTACCAGAAGGGGTGTGGCAATATCGCCGATGTTTTATGTGAATGCAATTACTATAAAAACATTGCCGAACGTCATATTTCAGAATATTCCGATCATCCGTATATAAGTTACAACAGCATTAATTTTTCGTAGGTTAGGGTGATTTATGCGGGAGGTACTAGAAGGGGCATGCCAAACCCCTCCATATTATGTGCGCGTAAAGTGATTATAAAAGCTTTATCGTATACCAAAATATAGCTGATTCTGAATATCCGTTTGGAAGTTACACAGGTTTTAATTAACGGCCTTTTTGTGTGGGAAGTACGAGAAGGGGCGTGGCAATTTCGCCCACCCAACTTAAACTAATTTTGGAGAAAATATTACCATGTACAAAGTTTTAATTGATTCATAGCCTCTTTTCGAGAGTCATCGTGTACACGGACGAACGGACAGCTTGAAAAGTCATGAAACATATTAGGTTCAAACACACTTAGGTGCTTAAGTCACTCCTTCAAGGCATTACACTTCTTGCCTCTGCTAAATGATATATACCGTCCTTCTCTGTAGAGTGAGGATATAAAAACATTTATTATATTTACAACAATGAATTATTATATTTACAACAATGAACAATACAAAAGAAAACAGAATATTCCTTTTTTATTTTCAAATATTTGGCATCAAAAGAACTTCCAAAAAATATGGAAATACCTGAAAAAAATATTATAATAAATAAATGACAATTTTAGAATGAGTCAGCTCTTAGGAATATTTTTTTCATACAAATTGTAGACAATAGGTACTAGTAAGCTTGTAGCACAATGATTTTGTCGTTTTTGATTTGATTAATGCTACTATATTTTGTTGACAACACTGGTCAACAGTTTTTAATTTTTAATATCAGTTTTTGAATTATAGTTATAGATGTGTGAGAAACAAACCATTAAATAAAATGTTAATACTTAAAGAAGAATATTTTGTTCTTTGGCTTTTTCCTTGTAAAGTGGAAGACATTATTGGCTCTTTCATTCAACTCTAAAATAATGTCACTTGGCTCTTTTCCACTTCCGAACGACCACTGTTCTTAATGAGCAACTGGGAAAAGATCATCATTTAATGATTTCAGTTGAATTGTCTCAAATAAAAGACAATTAGTGCACTTTTTTATTTGTCGATTTAAACAAAACCTCAATCATGTTCCCAAGACCTCATTCCTTTGTTTCATATCCTCTCCATTTGCATCTCCTCCAGACATTCCCATGGACGATTTGTAAGTGCACTTGTTAGTCAGTGGAACATTTTTATAGGCCAGCTCAGACGCAATGCTTTACAACTTCCTTGAAGTTGGCTGAGATGCATGCACCATTTGACTATGTGTGTGTCCATGAGCCACTAACATTCCTTTTCACTAGTCCAACTTAGAGTTGGTTGATTGCTGGAAAGTGAACGAGTTGGACTCAGTTCGTAGTAAACTGTAACTATTTGTGGTTAATATTATGTTGTACAAAGAGTTGTAAATGTTTTAAATTTAGCATTGCATGCATTTAATGACTTGCTTATCTAGAAAAATCTCAAAGCGCCATTATGACTATTTCAAATATGCTAGGAAAGCATTTTTTAAATAAACAAATAAACTGGTTGATTACGAATTCACGACTTCGTCCCTTTTGTCCCTTGGACTAACAATTGTTTACTATAACACAATACATTTCTTATTGTTAATATACAAATATAATATTAACATAAATAATAAATATATATAATTAATATTAAATATATTAAGTGTTTTCCAATGGGTACTTGACAACTTTGAATTCAATTTGCGAACGCACTATTTCAATGATCATCTAACTTTTATTTTCCTTTTTTCAGTAAACTCAACATTTTCATCATGGTAATGTACACGAACAAACAACTTATGCAATTGTACAACCGAAGTTCGGAGTCGGAGACCGCAACTTTAAGAGCGTTAACTCCAATTATCGGTCGCCCTAGTAGGCAAGCAATAACAAGTTTAGTGCAAACATTTGAGTCTACATATTCATTGTGTGATGCTACCGTCCCGGTGAAACATCGGGTTGGTCGAAGTGACAAAAATATCGCTGCCGTTCAGGCGTCCGTAGCAATCGATCCAAATCAGTCGATTCCGCGGCGTTCTCAAGAACTGGACATCGCCAAGGCCACTTTATGGCGAATTTTGCGTAAGGATCTTGGTTTACACCCATACAAATCGACTCAAGAATTGAAGCCGATGGAGCATTTGACGCGACGTACGTTCTCCGATTGGGCACTGAAGAAGATGCGCCATGAAACCGCAAAATCATCAATGGGTTCGCCAAAAAGCAAATATGCGTTATTGGTTTGGTGAAAATCCACATGTGCTTCATGAATTCCACTTCATCCTCAAAAATAACTGTTTGGTGCGGATTGCATGCCGGCGGGATCATTGGGCCATATTTTTTCGTCGCCATGATTACCGAATTGGGAAACATGGACTTGGGCGACATGTGATTTCAACAGGACGGAGTGACAAGTCACACAGCACATGCTACAATCGATTTATTGGAGAGTAAGTTTAGTGAGCGTGTTATCTCAAGAAATGGACCAGTCAATTGGTCGCTTCGTTCGTGTGATTTAACTCCTCTAGACTTTATTCTTTGGGGCTACGTCTATGCCGACGACCTTCGAAGAACTCAGAGCCAACATTGAACGCGAAATAGCGGCCGTTACGGCCAAAATGTGTGACCGAGTCATGGAAAATTGGGGCCAACGAATCGACCGCTGCCGGTGTTGGCCATATCAACGAAGTCGTGTTCCATTCATAAATGTTTTGAATGTATATCAAGTCGATTATAAAGTTTTGGAAATATCTCAAATGGTTCGCGTTTTATTTAAAAAAAAGTTGTCACGTCCTTATTGGAAAACCCTTTATTATATACATTTTTTAAAATTTGGAGTAGATCGATGAAATATTTTTTACTATCTTACCAATGACAAATTGCTGTTCTTATTTCCAATATTTAATAAAAGCTTACCTGAAATAAAAATAAGAAAATAATGATATTAGTTTAAATAATATATTTATTTGGTATTTATTACCATTCAAAAATAACTGAGAACAATCAAATTAATAACAAAAAATGATAAATTTGTATAAATTTAATACATTGTTGCTTTGTTGTTTTTAATCAAGTTTGAAGTTTTCAACACTACCCCAGTATTTTCGCAATGAATATGTAAAGGGTGATATTTTAAGAGCTTGATAACTTTTTTTTAAAAAAAAACGCATAAAATTTGCAAAATCTCATCGGTTCTTTATTTGAAACGTTAGATTGGTCCATGACATTTACTTTTTGAAGATAATTTCATTTAAATGTTGACCGCGGCTGCGTCTTAGGTGGTCCATCCGCTTAGTCCAATTTTGGCATTTCCACGTTTTTGAGTAACAGAGACCCAATTGGTGCGAATCGAAAATTGGTGGTCATCATTAACACTGGCCGATACAGCTGCGATATTTTCTTCAGTTCGCACTCTACGTAAGCGTGTTGGTGGTTTAATGTCCAACAATGTAAATTTGGTGCGAAATTTAGTCACAATAGCCCGAATAGCCGCTTCAGTGGGTCGATTAAACTGACCATAAAATGGAAGCGCGCAATGAACTTTCTTAACAGAGCACGCATTTTGATAATAAAATTCAATAATTTGCAAGCGTTGTTCGTTTGTAAGACGATTCATGATGAAATGTCAAAGCATACTGAGCATCTTTCTCTTTGACACCATGTCTGAAATCCCACGTGATCTGTCAAATACTAATGCATGAAAATCCTAACCTCAAAAAAATCACTCTTTATGTCCTTAACTTAAATAATACTGATACCAGCGTTCACATTAGCGAAATGAGAATGACTGACTTTATCTTTCTATTATTTGTTTCATAATTGAAATCCATTTCGCCTTAATTTTGATTAATATTCAGGTGCACCAAATATGAGTGGGAAAGTCGCACTCTAAGGCCTGTTGAACATATTCATCGAACCTGCAGCTATTCATGAAATGGTCAATAATTCCGATCGTTGTGATATTTTTAATTAAAATTAATTTTATTCTATACTGACCTACTTGAGTCTCAGTAGTACGACTTTATTATCAATGATGTGTGTTTTTTTCTTGCTTTGATTACAAATCTGTGCAAACAAAAACTAAAGTTGCCATAAAAAAGGAATCCAAATGGCAAATTCATGATAAATAAACCATAACAAAACACACTCACACACACACAAGCACAAACAGAGAGAATGGGTAGAAATGAAATTTAAAAGTTTTTTTATTCTCCAACAAATGGCCGATTTTATTTCCTTAACTGTGCCAAAAATAATAAAAATAAAGTTTGGGGTTGTCCAGAGTTCTCCTCGACTCTCGCTCTTTTGCATGCTTCCATTTAATTTCTATTCCGCTTTCTGGCCATTTACCAAAAGGCAAGTCACAGGTGTGTCCTTTTTTACGTATGGCCATGCTACGTTCGAAATTGCAAAACGAAACGAAACGAATGTGTAGCAACTAAATTAGACTTGAGTTTTCTTTGCTGGCATTGAAATGGCCCCGTATGCCACGTATGCGGCCTAGTCGTATCGTATCGTATCAATATTTAAATGGGTCATTTAGGGCACATTAGTGTTGAACCCTTTCTATAGGTTTCATCAATATTATCGTAATTACGAGTATAAATACTCACACATATACGCATACAAACATACAAACATGCATGGCATTTTATAATTAAGTTATTCCGCCCTTGGTGGTATGGGTGGGAGGGTGTTAGAGTTAGATACCTTAAATAAATATTTATTAAATAAAAGTGTTAATTATGATTTCTATGAACGAAAGGCCTATCAAAGGAGAGTTCTTAATCACTTCCGCTGTATATTAAATTTTCTTTATTTAAGTATAGGAAGGTGTTCATTTTTGAAATGTAAAAGCAGATAGATTATTGAGGAAAAAATAGTCTTTAACATTTTTCATTGAGTTATCAATAGTTTTGATAATGAAATTGTTATTTTTTACTTGTTTTGTATTTACTTCTACAAAATTACTTGTTCCGAAAATGTGTCTTTAAACTAGGGCTTGAAAATTGAATTTCGTCTTTTAGAACAACAATTTTTATTTCGATTTTCAAAATCGATTAATCGAACCTAAAAATCGATTTTGTCGATTTTTGTGTCTTGTTTTTCAAGATAATATATATCTTGTCAAGCTTCGCTTAAATATCAAATGAATGCAAACTATTTCAAACAAGGATTTGCGGACGTATATATATTTTTGATATAATATTTCTTATATGTAATGAAACATATTCACTATATTGAAATGTCACTTGACTTTTTTCTATATGTCATGCTTTGCATATTGAAATATACAGTAGGTAATATACATTTTTTTCTTCTAACATTTTTCCACGAAGTGCCAACATAATAAACATTTTGCGGACTAATTTAGAAAAAAAATTCTGTCTGCAAATGTCAGAAGAAAATTGTAACCAAGATTTTTGGGAATCAATGCAGTAACTTTTGAAAGGAAGGTGCTATCTTGAGCAGAGGTGCTTCCCAGATAATTTTTTTGGTATTTTGTACAATTTTGGAGCAATTTTAAACAATAATAGTGCTCGTGAATAGCTGCAAAAATATGTTTACTTTTACGTGTTTATCAATTAATTTAAGAGCTTTCGTATTATTAACGTTGTTGTCTCATTACAGTATGTAATTAAAAATAAAAATGTTGTGCCCGAGGCCTAAAAATGAGGTAATCTTTTTTACAAATTCAAATTAAAATCAAAAAATATTTATGGCTAATCTTTTTAACTTATTGGAAATATAAGTGCGACCACACAACTTATATGTAATATTTTCACATAGAGACAGTCGTAGTCTCCAAAAAATTGAGATAACATTGATTTATTTTTTCTAAAAAATATTTCTATGCCACGAAAATGGTCACAGAAAAAAATTACACTGGAATAAAAGAATATTCTGTTATCTAATTTGTAAAGCGAATTTTCTTTTCTAGTTTTTTATGTTTTTCGTGCCATCAAAAAAACATTATTTAGAAAAATTCTCAATTTTTGTTTGAGAGTGTGAGCGCACTATTTCTTTGTGCTAGTTAAATTCGCAACATTTGTAGCCATAATAATTAATTATGTTTAAGTCCGGTTGTTATCGGAATTAACATGGGTATTTTAGTAAAAAAATTAAAACAAATATATCTAAATCGTTGTCGAGTTTTGAAAGCTAAAATACATCAGAAAATGTTGTACATAGCCTTTCGATAAAATCTTTGTTGCACTACCACGGATTATAAATTACCTATTTGCTTGTACAATTACAAGTAAAGTAGTGAAAAAATATTGGTGCAGATGTGTTACTTCATTCAGAAGTTATGCACTTCTTAAGACGAAATTTCCAAAAATATGTCCCATTTTTATAATTTGTTTCAAAAAGGCGACAACATCATTTCGCTTGTATTTTTCGCAGCTGCAAAATTCTTGTTTGGTCATGAACAAGATATAAATTATATGTTCATTGCCCTTTCTGAACCACATCCTTATGGTAAATAATGGAATGCCGACTATTTTAATAAAAATTCCAAATTTTTGCATATAGGAATTCGGTTAGTTTGTTGGAAAAAATGCTAAACCTTGTTAGCCATTACCAGTTCATTATGATTTTTTAAAATTATTTTTTTTATGAAATTCTTAGTTTTACATGTTATTTTCTATGTATGTGCATTTTTTGTGACAGTAACAAAATCTTGCATTGCGTTATGCATATTATCTTTAAGTCGGTCTTATTATCGGTAACTAGTTATCGAAAAATGCCGATTAATCTATGCAATTGCATCTTCTGTCTCACACTGTTTTTCTTTAAAATACATGTAAAGATTAATATTTTCCGTCCGATAAGTAAAGAAACCCAGATTATAACCGACAAAAATTAAGTTTATCAAGCTTTCGCTCATTTTAATTGAAATTGAATTGGCCTGTTTATCCAGTAAGCAAACCCTTGAATTATTAAATGGATAAATCACAAATACGCAATATTTCTTCGTGCTTTAGGTCTCCGAAATATTATAACAAAGTTGGGCATATACCCCGTTTCTCTTCCTTAATATTATTCTCACTCTTATACCAACCATAATATTCTACCAGTCTATCTTCTCTCTATTTTCTTTATATTAACTATATGGGTACCACAATGGGCCTCCGAGTGAAACTCGCTACTAGCGGGCAACCCTTTCAACCTAATCTAACCATAGTATTCCTACTTGACATAAATCTATGTATAAATGAGGAAGTTATAACCATTTTAAAAACCATACTTTTTAATTTTTGTTAAAAATAATTTTTTATGCAAATTAACTAAATAACTCGAAAAAAGGCAAATTGCCCAAAGTTACAGTCTACAATGGACAAATGACAAGCCGACTTTAGCACAAGTCGCTAAGAATTAACAAGTAAAATGTCATTTTCTAATTGAAATGTTAATAAAGCAAGCCGAAAAACTAGCCTTAATAGCCAGTTCAAATCAAGTAATTTATTTATTTTTTATTAAAATGTATATTGGCATCCTCATTGGCCAGTATAATGTTTTTTCCAAGTTATTTTAGGATCGAAAAATAATTTGATTTATGTATTTTGATTACAAGAATAGACTGTAAGACGGTTATAGCATAAAAGTTTCAGAATGTTATTCTTAATCGATCAATTTGGGTGTTACAAAAATGCACAAAGGCATAATACCAGATGCTACTTAAATACTGACTTTTTTAAATTATCTTACTTCTACTGGAAGGGTCATAACTTCAATAAATTAGAATAGGCATTGTTTTAAAAAGTAATATCCATAGAAAATTAATATCGTTTTCGTGTTTAGACACCGAAATATTTATTATATTTACAAAGCCATGTGACATTGTGCAGTATACTGATGTAAACGACAAATAACATTTATCAAAATCCAATTAAAAATCATTTTTGTTTGAATCTTCAGTTTGTTCAGTTTATACGTTCATGATTAATCAATCATAAATAGAGACGTACGAAAAACAAAGGCTGTGATGCGTAGACAGTATGCGAACACCTCTATATCCCAACAGCGACTGCATATGCCACTGCTACATTTAATGTTGTGCCTAGAAGTATGCTTCGTGTATTTTGTAACTAAAGTGGTGGTGAGTTTTGCTTCGAACATGTCTGCTGTGACATTACTGTTGCATACACGTTGGCGGCGCTCACATTTACAATCACTCTCTCCCTCTCTCTTTGTGAAGTATTATTGTAATAGATTGTGGATTTTAATTTCGTGGTTTGTGTCTGGGCTGGATGTGTGTGCTTTTGAATGATTGGATTTGATTTTCTAAATCTGCATTGAATTCAATTTTAACTTGTAGTCAAAGAGAGAGTGTCTGCAATTTATATAGTAAACTTGCAGGATGTATTACTGAGACGCTTCTTATACAAAATCTAAATTATTACAGTACAGGCTCGATTTGCGCAACCCCCGATTATTGCAACTTCCCGATTAGCGCAACCTCAATTTCATTTACATTAAGGTCTTTATAAGTGCACCTTTTTTAAAAAATGGTCGCAATACAGAGTTCTGATCTGGAAAACGAATATCTCTGAAAACTGCTGAGTTTCAGAATTAATAACAAAAATAGTTAATTGGTTTTTAAAACAGACTCTGTTTTTTGTGGATCTGTCATTTTTCGCCGAACAAGTTTTTAAGTTTTAATAATGCTTTAAATTAAATTCCGTTTAGATTTCAAATTTTCTCTATTCTGAAGTCTACCAAAAAGGCTTTGCTACTTATTGACAACGCCCAAAATAAAATGAATTATATAGCGATGATGGTCAATTGTACAGTCATTATCCAACCTCTTGCACGTTCTTACAATAATCAAAGAGCAATTGAGTATTAATTGCCTTTATCTACCATAAGGAATTAGTTGATTGAAGAATAGTTATCACAACACATTTCATCGATTTCAAATTTACTGAGTGAGTTTTTCACAGAAGAAATCGACGAATGGATCAACGAAAGCTTTCAAGATGTTATTAAGGAAACTGAAGCTTTAAATACCTCATATGACGGAAATAAAAGGGGATTATGCTATCAAAGGTCTTTATATAAGCATTGAGTGGGCCTCTATTAGAACGATATTACTTATTATTATTACTTATACCTAAACAATATGGGTCTTGGTAAGTGCAACAATCTCAGTTAATGCAACTGCCTTGATTTCCTATCGGTTGCACAAATCGAGTTTTTACTGTATTCGCTTCGCTAAGCCTTTATCCATTATTTTTGCAGAAATGGCTCATTTCACTCATAACAGATCATATTACGCATACGACCTATGAACACCGAACCTATGATTTTTTCATGATTTTTTCTTGATTGGGAAAATTGTTTTCGGGTTAATAACACTTAAAGATATTTCGATCTTTTTAATGAATAATTCTCGAGTTACGTGTGTTAATGTGGAACAACCATTTTCAAAAATGTAATTTTACTAAAAAATGAAAATCGTCAAAATGTTTACTATTTTTGAAGTTGGTGTTATAATCATAATGCTACAGAAATATATACATTAGGCTGGGTCGCGGTCCATATAAATGGAAAGACAGTCACCCCACAAAAATAAAGTTTGTATTGTTTAATGATGATTTGCAAAATATTTCGTTCCTAAATCAATCCGTCTGTGAGCTAACCGTTCCTGATACACTCATAAAAATCATGTTTTTCTCGAATAATTTTTATACCCTCCACTAGGTTATTATGTCGTTGTGCATTTGTTTGTAACACCCAAAGGGAAACGAGATATACCCAACGTTTATTATTGTCCGATCCTAAAAAATTGGTACAAGTAAGTTTTGAGGACCAGGGCTATTTAATTTGAAGCAAATCGGTCCTGATTTAGATATAGCCCCCAAACAAATGTCGCTCCCGATTTGAATTTTTCCACTCAAGAAGCCACATATTTTACTCCATTTGTTTCAAATTTGGCACAGTGCCTTATAATTAAACTAGAAACATCTGTGCTGAAAATTGGGCAGATCGGTTCAGATTTAGATATAGCTCCCATACAAATATCGCTCTCGATTTGACTTTTTCCTCTTTAGAGACCACCTATTTTAACCGATCTTCTTCAAATTTTACACAATACCTTATATCTCCACTAGAAAAGTCTATGGTGAAAGTGAGTCAAATCGGCTCACATTTAAATGTAGCACTTACACTGAAAGAATTTTCCTTCATAATATTTATGAAGCAATTTCATAGAAGGTTTTTCATAATTTTAGTGAATTTTTTCTTAATATGTATGAAAAAATCACAAATAAAATGAAATGTTTCAAACAATTTCTTCATAAACATTTCATATTTCATAAAATAAAATTGTTAAATTAGTGAAACTTAGTTTCATAAGATCAAAGAAAGATTTCGTTATAATAAAGAAACAATACTTCAAGATTATGAAATATGTCATAACCAATAAAATATTTGTGTTATGAAATGTCTTCATAAATATAATGAAGGATTTCATAGTTTTTATGAAATATTTCATAACTTACAACTACATTACTTGTGTGTCGACTTTATTCGGTTGAATGCTAGCAATTCTCATTTGTCCTCTGTTAACTCTGACATAATTATGTACCCTGATTTAGACATGTGCATTGAAAATGATTGGAATGATTGTTTAGTCAACAAGTGAGACTTTTTTGCGTTTGGTTTATATTGGAAACTTCAGTATAAATTAATAATATTTAATATAATACTTTTTCATAAAATTAATGTAGTAGTTTCTTTATGAAAAATAATGAACTTGTATTACAAAAGTTCATAGAATGAAGATCTGCATTTCATAGTTTCTCACAAATGTTTTATAAATTCTATGACACTTTTCATTGATTTGTGCTTTATGAAACATGTTTTAAACATTTTATGAAGTGTTCCTTTGGTGATTTTTTAATGAAAATGTTCACTGAGGTTAAGACAAAATCATTAATAGTATGAATATAATTCTTTCAGTGTATTTGACCACGATTTTACAAATATTTACAAATGTGGAAGCTCGGACCATGTCCCATGTACCTTCTAGGACCTTCCACACAAATTATCCTGCCCTAAGTAAAATTTATCTCCTTATAACTTCCGCATATATGTTTTCCGCGAGTGAGCTGACTTACAACAAAACACCACCTGTATTAAATTATTCCAAAAAATCGTAATTTTTTCGATATTTCTCATTTAGGCATCATTCAAAAGGTTTCCAAGAAATATGAGTTTTAGCTGTCACTTTGAAAACCCACAAAAAATTCAATTTAAACATTCAATAATACGACCAATGAGTTATTCTAAGACAAGCATAAAAATGTATATTTAAAGTGCTTCCAAGGGTGTGACATAAAAGAATTACACTGGAAAAACATGATTTTCGGAGGAGTGTTCAAGAGTGTTTAGTTCACAGACGACTTGAGCCAGCGACGAGTTTAGTTTCGTGTTACATATCCTTAGTGTTATCAATTATATGATTTTCCCAAGTAGCAACCTTGTGAAAATCATATAATAATATTTGAAATTAAATTGATCTCAGGATTTAGTACTTTTTTGTAAATTCTTTTAATATTGTTTTAATTGGTTATTATCTGCAGTAAATTAATTTACTTTAAACAATTCGAATGTTTTATTAGAGTGGACACAACATCAACCCCAATTACCACTGAATTTACTAATATTTTACTCTGGTACCCAAACAACAGCATTTAGGTAAATTGCTCACAAAATCGCAAAACGAATTCAAACGTGCCATTGATATTTTATTATTATTTCATGTAATAAAAATCTTGTAATTGTGTAGAAAGTGGGGGTTACCCCACCCTTTAGATTTCTTTTACTTTAGATTTCCTAATTTATTTTACTGACGTTGAGTTTCTCGAATCCTTTTTACGAAACCAAACAGGAAATCATCTTATCTTAATGATAAGCGTCGACATATACATATTTTTAAAGATCAAAGAAGTTATTCTCTAAGAAGTTCCCAATGTTGAAGAACACTAATATGTTGAAATTTGTGAAGATTTTTATACATTTGCTTTTTTATCCCAGAAGCAGAGTAAACGAGCCGGACAATAAAGCACTGTAAAATTGTTATAGTTAACAATTTTCCGATTTTTTATCATATAAAATGGTAATTATCATTTTAGTGCTATTCAATCTGTTAAGAAAACGCTCCTATTGCCGTTTTATTGTAATCGGTCATTCATTCATTTTTGATGGCAAGATCAATAGAACCATAAAATATGAAATAGAACGAATGAGCAATACTCTTGCTTTTAGTCTGCTACCCCGTGGAAGCTGTAACAAACACTGTCTTACATCCATTTCCAATAAAAGTTAATAACCAACAAGCTAATGATACTTTCGGCCAGTTGCGACTAGGATAACTTCAATGGAAATACCAACAAACCGTGACAAGCAAAGATCAGCGAATTGCTTGTCTACAAATCCTCCATATTTCTCTGCCATAACAAATTGATGATGAGGCAAAAATGGCTAATAGATGGACAAAGAGAAACCGGCTTCCACTAAACCAGTAACATGTGATTATGGCCACTGCTACCAAATGTTGCAGTTTAGCGCAGTTCGCCACTTAACACTTGAAGATACCCCGTGATGATTTTAGTGCCTGTTTGGATAGTTATTCAAATGGACGCCAATGGCATGTGATAAGATAGCCGAGTGAGCTGGTGAGTATAAAGCCACACTCAAATGCGTATAAACACATTTCACAGAAATTAATTAATAATTAATAAACTTTCCTTCCTTTCCTTTCCCACTTTCTTAGTTACATTTTGACATGAATTTCGCAGCGATGTTGTGCCATGCTTTGGGTGCCCAACCCAAAACGTCAACCGAAACTCCGAACATGACATGAGGAGCTCTACAAACTTGTCTCAAATCAGAATATTTTATTTATAATATTTTATCCTCCAAAAGCCAAACGAAACGCGGAATTCGAATGAATTGTGTGTCTTGATCACGTCAATTACACATATTAAAATGTTGCCATTTTCCATTCGACTTTCGCTGTTGCTGTTGTTGGCAGCCAAGAGATGGCGGAATTCAGTGAAATGAAAACTGTTTGTTTTTGAAACAAAATTCAAAATTACGACCACTTGTCACACATACCCCCCGCTGTGAATGAGTTGTAGTACCATTTCTGGTTATAAGTTCAACTACAACCATATTTCTTTGGCAGGTCGTCTTCCGATGTTTATGTAATTGCCTAAGGCCCGGTACGAACTATGGATAAAGGTCGAACAGTTGAACAGGCTACATTGACGCCTGGTCATGCCTGGGTAAATGTAGCTGAGATAAATTATAAAAACTATAAAATATAGAACTTAATTTTAATTTGTAATTTATTTTACTGTCCAACACCATTCTTGGAACAGAGTAGGGACCCCATAATTCTGTAAGGGCACGTTGATTAGACCATCTTTGTAAAAGTAACTAGTTGGACTGGTCTGAGTCTCATTTTACAGTGGGTCAAATTTTTTATTATTTTTTTTGTCGAAGAGAGCACTACACTAAGCGAAAAAAGTGTTGTAAGCTAATGTCTGAGAGAATTCTTATTGTCAGAACTATATCATGGAATTTTATGAGGACCATTTTTGTGGAAGATATTAACCCTCTAGCTCCTCTCTTTATGGACCCTTTCTTCGAGAAAATCACGCTTAAATATCACAATTACTTTCCAAATTATACAACAAAATTACTAGGGTTACCATGGGTCTATATATTTTTTGGAATATCGATATTTTTCGACAAAAAATGGGTATTTCGGTAAATAAGAAATATAAATTGGATATTTTTGTAATCATCAATCGGGAGATATGGCTATAGAGTTTTGGGGTTCTAATTCATACGGGACATGTGTAACAGGATTTTTCTTAAAATCATTATACTCGGCTAAATAAAAATCATATTTTGAATTGTTTCTTCATTTTAAAAATCTTTATTATATATCACTTCGAATAACAAATAGAGTTTTTCTTGTACTCGTAGAAATCCTATAAAAATAAGAACACATTCTAAACAATTTTAATTACAAGATTCTCAAATAATTTAATTTTGGGACTTCACTTTTGTTTTCGTCTTCCCACGCAGACCCAAGTTACCGAATTTGTTCGTTTTTGAAGAATCTTTGTTAGCTATTTACACAAAAATAAAATTTAGTAATTCAGCGAATATGTAATTTTAAAGATTTTATAGGACTAACTCGCAATGTTGCCTATAGGCCTATAGGATCTAGAGGGTTAAGATCTTCCACAAACATGATCCTCATAAAATTCCACAATATAGTTCTGACAATAAGAATTCTCTCAGGCAAAAACCAAAAGACCAAAAAATTAAAACTTTTACCCACTGAAACTCAGACCCCCAAAAATGGTCTCCTCAACATGCCCTTTCAGAATTGTAGGGTCGCTATTCTGTTCCATTCAAAAAGTCTTAATTTGTTAGACAGTGTTTTTATACCTTCAACCATATATCTTTTGGGTCAGTCAAAACGTGTAACACATCGAAGGAGTGGCCTAATCCGCTGCATGACTCTTTATATTTGTTTGAGTCATGCCAGCCCGTCCCTCTATCTGGTTGACTGGTGTAGTCGATAACATTCAAAAGGAGTGAAGGAATTCTTTCCAATTTGTTGGCTGTATAATGGACTTTTTGTTTGTTGCCCGTCAGACTAAAATGTTTTAAAAAGTATGCCCTTTCTGTCAAATTATGCGGTTTTAAGAAATTCAGTCAAAACCCCAGAGAAAACGGAAAATATTCGACAAAGCTGAACTTAACGCTCTTCTGAATTATTGGCCCCCTAAAATGTGTTATAAATATAATCACTTTTATGATTTCCAAAAAGCATTAGAAAATCATATATTGCATATTTCAATAATGACCCAGTGTAGGGTACCACACCAGTATAAAAGTGATGAATAAAATGAGAATTGTGTGGATTATTGTCAAATTAGCACACATAATATTCGTAACTTTTTGTGTTTATAATAATTTCTATTAGCGCTGTCGCCGCCCGCAGCTAACGCAGCGACAAAAACAAACAAATAGTCGTCATCGTCGTCGTCACTGGGTGCCGGGTGCTGATTATGCAAATACGCCGTCGCCGTCGCCACCGCTGTACGACGAACAGCGACAGTAGGTACGAAAATTAATTTACCACCTTGTGGCACGTTACATGGTAATTTCTGTTTTCATGATTTACACTCTGCTCAATGTTGCAAGCGCTTATGTCGAACAATATGTTCAAAATGTACCGAATTCTCCGTTTCTGTGTTCGTCGTGGTTGTTGACTATCAAATTCATAGTCATATTTAATGTTACAACTTCACAGTGTGATGACAAGACAAGACATGGTCGGAACAGAAAACAGTGGTCGGTCGTTCGTCGTACTCTAGGTATTTGGATAATTCGATGATGTCTCAGAGTCATTACAAACATGGCCGATATGGCAGTGGTACCCAGTTTTGTACAATTCGCATTTGCCTCTCAGCGTAGATATTTCCATTCCATTCGAATTCAATTGAATAATGTTTTATTTTATTATAGACCACTATTTCAAATGTTGTGGAGCAGCAGTTTGCAACAAACATTCACGCACGGAGGGAACTCTCAGTGCCCAGCTGCGTTACAAGGTGTCACAACACGATTTTTATTGAAGAGAACAATGCAAATCCCTAGGTCATTTCCATTCGATTCCTAAATTGAAGTTAATATTTCACATTACACTATTTCTAATTAAGGCGAGAGTGTGGTCCTAATGATGGGTAATATCTTGTGAGAGGTGGAGCATTTTATGGTTGATCGCAGAGTTTCTGGCGGTGGATGATTCTGTATTAGGGTAGTAACGTACAACACCGAAAGGGTTAATGCAATAGGGTCAATGTTTTATTTTATTTCATATACAAAGTTTATTCATGTACTAACAGAAAACTATATTTGCTATAGAACTGTACCTGCAATATCGTAGGTTATATTATTGCATTCCAATTTCTGAATTGTTCTGTAAAAATGTCATGTCCTATATAGTCTGAAATACTCAGCAGACACATGCATTTGTTCAGTACTTTAAGACGATCAAAATATATGCATTGTAGAGTTTCGCATCGATAGGAATATCATACTCAGTATACACTACATTCAACACAAGAAAAAGTTAATCTGAAAATGTTAGAGGCAAAACTCGTTACATTAAAATAAATTGTGTCGAACTAACGTTTATTTTAATTTGTAGATATTTTTGAATGCAATGCATTAGAATTTCGATCAAGTTTTTTCTTCTTAAGAAGGAAATTTTATGTTTGATAATGGAGAGGAGGAGAACTACATTAACGTATTTCATATCCTGTGTGGGGATAATCATCGGTGAACTTCTGTATAGAGTGTTTGTGTTACCATGTTGTTATCAGTCGTATATATATTTACAGAACAGTCCTGATGATATACCCTAAAAAAACTCATATTTGTACATATCGCCAAACTGATAAATTTGAGGGTAAAAACTTCAAAATCAATTCTAGCAACACTGCATAGTGTACATTTACAGGCTCCACAGTGTATAAATATATCCCGCCTTCAGTCAAGGCTTCAAGTTATGCACCCGTTAACATATTTGGTGGCTTTATCCGGTTTCTACGCGTTTGAAAAAAGTACACTGTCCACAAAATCAACAATCAGAATAATGCGATCCGATAATAAAAGTCAAATAGTCGGACGTAGACTCATACAACCATACCTCAATGTTAAGTACCACTAAATTTATGCTTCGCTCGGCAAAAAATATTGATTTTTGCAGGAAAACCTATAATAATATAATATACGGGAAAGGATAAAGTCGGACGGGGTCCACTACATGTTACCCTCCACTCTCTACCACATTACAAGATTTGTATAACCAATCCTAAATATTTGAAACTATCAGTAAACGTTTGATGCTGGGGACACTCTAATGGAGTCTAAATCGTAGTACTTTATGGACCAGAGTACTTCGCTTTCATCATTACTTAAATATTTACCACAAAATAGTGTGGAAGAGTTACATAGGGGCTACTTGATTCAATTCCATAACAGATATGTATAGGATAATCATAGGTGTGCAAACCATATGGTGGCAGTAGGTGGTTTATAGAGCGCTAAGAGGCGAAATGATATATCAAAGAGATCATCGACATATGTCCATAGGACATCACCATACGCCTTATTGGAAATTTTAACAAACTTGAGATAAAAAATTAAACTCTGGAAGAACAATTGCATGGGAGCTAATCAAAATGTGGATCTACATCAGAACCGATTTGCTAAATCGATTCAAAAAGTAATTCTAGTCGATGGATATAATAAACGATGGGTCTATCTCCCGAATTGACTTTTCTCTTCATTTCGGGTGTTCGAAACAAATGCACGATGACATAATACCCAAGTGGAGGCTATAAAATGTATCCATGTAATCGGAAGACATCATCCTATAAAACCATGCATTTATGAATTGTTCTATTTATCTGCAACGAGAGAAGAACTATACTTTTGTAATTAAATAAATTATTAACATTAAATCATGGAGTTGTCATAAATATTTAAGATCCTTACGATCGCACAAATAAATGCTTCATTTAAAAATCTGCTCTCATATTCAAGCAATAAATATTTATGGGAGATGCGCAGTTCTTGAATTGCCTTATGAATGCGATTTAAGTATAAAATTGAGTTCTTGCAGACGTCTCCATCGGTCACCGCGGACAACGACATCATGCAATTGTTATCAATTCTTTCATTAATTTTTTTCTTCATTTCTAAGATATGCATTCGACATAAAACATTGTAAATGCTGACAATTATACACTTCATTTGATGTGCGACATGTACTCCAGACAGACATACACGTATGGTGTTGTTCATGGAACTGGTGCCTGGCTGCAACATTGTTTTAGTGGGGCTCCATTAGTGGAAGTACCGAACAATTTGTAATGTTGTTGTTAATGAATTTGACGTCAATCCATTAGATTCTTTTTATTTTTATTATTTTTGCAGTTGCTGTTGTTGGTGCAACACTCCATAAAGTACGCCGTGCCGTCGTCTTCATCATTTACGTGGTTGATTTCAAGAAATTCTCATGTATTTGATGTTGTTGTAATGCATCCTACTTGCTTTTCTGCTGTTGCAATGCAATTTCTGATGTTCTTGTTGTTGTTGTTTAATATGCAATGCAACATAAGCAAAAGAGTTGAGCTGCAGTTGCATCAGCCATCGAGGACTGCACGAGGTTTATGATTTCAAGCTGAGTTTGCAGAGTTTCGTGTAGTTGTTGGTGATGAAATGTTAGACCGAAAAACGCTGTTAATGAAGATTTATTATCGGCCACAGACTTAATAAATTACCGAAGAACTAGCAACACATCAACCTCTGAGATGTTGATGAACTCGAGGCTTCTTTGAAGTGTGAGTGAAGTATAGACTTTGTCGGCTGATTTTGATGCTAACTTTGGTCTACGGAAAAAAACAACGAATCAACCTCATCGTGTTTACACACAATCAGGTTCCGAATGTGTTTAGCAATATCCTTCCAATCATGGCATTTCAGTAATAGTGTGTGTAGCTTATATGCGGGGTATCTATCTACATGTCATTTCAGCCTATTCAGTGATTCTAAGACGATCGCTTCAGAAAGTGTTCTAAGTCGATTGGTATAATAAACAATGTCATTGTGTATTTTTGAAATGCACAAGGACATAGTACCTTGGTGGAGGAGATTGTTAAGGATCGACCATATCAATCGATCTCAGCTGATGCGTTTATGTCAACGCTGTATCATCAGCATGTATGTATCATTTTTGTAATAAATTGTCTCCTCTAGACTCAGTCTAGGCCACCACTTAGGTGGATCTAGTTCATCTCAAGTGTAAACCTTTGCGGCCACTTCTCAATTTCCAATTTAAATATTTTGTATATTGTCCTTGTAAAGGAATTTTCAAATAATTATAAACTATATGTTTGTAAAACTTGCTCCTATCCAGCTCTAAGGTTTGATAAGACAGATATGTGTATTTACACAAAATGTTTAAATTATAAGTTAGTTTTCCGCCAAAGGTTTGTAACACCAAGAAATATTATGGTGTGTATAGTTGACCTGTTTGATTTTAATGGTTTGTATTATTGTCCGGCTTAAGGTCTCATGTAAATGAAAACAAGATGTTGTTTGTTTATTATTTTATTTTTCAATTTTGTTCCCGATATTTCGAACGACTTCATCGATCATCCTCAGCTGTTCAAGACTATAACATATATACCCGGATTCTCGGAAAGATTCAAAAACTCAGACTTAGACAAAGAAAAATATGAATTAGCCCAAAAATCTCACAACACGGTCAACAATCAAAATAAATAAGACAGAACGGACGTAGTATATAAAATTAAGTGTAATGGTGGCAAGTCCAACTTATGCAATAAAGTATATGTTGGTACTACAAAGACAAAATTAAAAACTCGTAAATCTAACCTAAAAGCACTTGACATTAGAGCAAAAAACTGCACTTGCAGCCCACTGTGCACTAAGTGGACACACACCCAACTTTAACGACGTAGACATATTAACAGAAGAGAGTAACTACCATAGGAGATATATTTGCATTAGAAATGCTCTACATTACGGACTGAAAAGAGACTAAATTACAAGCCAGGCACAGACAAATGCGCACACATATACGGAAATATCATACACAAGAATAGGAAAGACGGACAGTAGTTGACAAAAACTTGTGAAAGTGGAAGGATCGTTTTGTTTTTTTAAAATGTAATTATATTAATTGTTTGAAAATTGTTTGTATATTGATTGTTATTTTTATACACTCCACGAGAGTATTATGGCTTTGTGCATTTGTTTGTAACACCCAAAAGGAAGCGGGATAGACCCATTGTTAAGTATACCGATCGACTTAGAATCACTTTCTGAGTCGATTTAGCAATGTCCGTCTGTCTGTCTGTCTGTCCGTCTGTCTGTCTGTCCGTCTGTCTGTCCATCTATTGTTGTAATCAAACTACAGGTCGCAATTATAGTCCGATCTTAACAAAAATTGGCACAAGTAAGTTTTGTGGATCAAGGACGAACGCTATTTAATTTGGAGCAAATCGGTTCAGATTTAGATATAGCCCCCATACAAATGTCGCTCCCGATTTGACATTTTCCGCTCTAGAAACCACATATTATACTCGATTTTCTTTAAATTTGGCACAACATCTTATAATCCAACTAGAAACACATATGCAGAAATTAGGTAAGATCGGTTCAGATTTAGATATAGCCCCCATACAAATGTCGCTCCCGATGTGACATTTTCCGCTCTAGAAACGACATATTGTACTCGATTTTCTTTAAATTTGGCACAACATCTTATAATCCAACTAGAAACACCTATGCAGAAAGTGGGCAAGATCGGTTCAGATTTAGATATAGCCCCCATACAAATGTCGCTCCCGATTTGACACTTTCCGCTCTAGAAACCACATATTGTATCCGATTTTCTTTAAATTTGGCACAACATCTTATAATACAACTAAAAACACCTACGCAAAAATTGGGTAAGATCGGTTCAGATTTAGATATAGCCCCCATACAAATGTCGCTCCCGATTTGACATTTTCCGCTCTAGAAACCACATATTATACTCGATTTTCTTTAAATTTGGCACAACATCTTATAATCCAACTAGAAACACATATGCAGAAATTAGGTAAGATCGGTTCAGACTTAGATATAGCCCCCATACAAATGTCGCTCCCGATGTGACATTTTCCGCTGTAGAAACTACATATTGTACCCGATTTTCTTTAAATTTGGTACAACATCTTATAATCCAACTAGAAACACCTATGCAGAAAGGGGGCAAGATCGGTTCAGATTTAGATATAGCCCCCATACAAATGTCGCTCCCGATTTGTCATTTTCCGCTCTAGAAACCACATATTGTATCCGATTTTCTTTGAATTTGGTACAACATCTTATAATCCAACTAGAAAGACCTATGCAGAAAGTGGGTAAGATCGGTTCAGATTTAGATATAGCCCCCATACAAATGTCGCTCCCGATTTGACATTTTCCGCTCTAGAAACCACATATTGTACCCGGTTTTCTTTAAATTTGGCACAACATCTTATAATCCAACTAGAAACACCTATGCAGAAAGTGGGCAAGATCGGTTCAGATTTAGATATAGCCCACATACAAATGTCGCTCCCGATTTGACATTTTCCGCTCTAGAAACCACATATTGTATCCAATTTTCTTTAAATTTGGCACAACATCTTATAATCCAACTAGAAACACCTATGCAAAAATTCGGTAAGATCGGTTCAGATTTAGATATAGCCCCCAAACAAATGTAGCTCCCGATTTGACTTTTGCCGCTTTAGAAACCACATATTGTACTCGATTTTCTTTAAATTTGGCACAACAGCTTATAATCCAAGTAAAAAACCTATTGTGAAAGTGGCTAAGATCGGTTCAGATTTAGATATAGCGCAAATACAAAAGTTGCTCCCAAATGTTTAACCGATTTTGGCCAAACTATACATATTATATTTCACCTATATCGTTCCAGATTTCAATATACCCCCATACAAATGTCCTTTCCGATTTAACATTTTTTTTGTCAAACTTTTTCACCGAATTAAATTGTATTCGGATAAGAAGTGGAGTGTATCATAGAGTCGGCCCCGCCCGACTTTAGCCTTTCCTTACTTGTTTTTATTGTGAATTGCAATACAAAGTAAATTTATATTCTAATTTTGGGTCCAGGGATTGAGCCGGGGTGACTAAGACCATTGTAGCCAGTTGTTGCAGCGACAGACCAGAGCCTATGGTGGGAATCGAACCCACAACCCCCACGCTGATAGCCGAACACGCTACCAACTCGACTACCGGGGCGCTCTATATTGTTTTTCTTATATATATTTGTTTAGTGTAACGCCCCTGAGGATGATCGACGAAGTCGTTCGAAATATCGGGAACAAAATTGAAAAATAAAATAATAAAGAAACAACATCTTGTTTTCATTTACTTGAGACCTTAAGCCGGACAATAATACAAACCATTTGCCAGAAATTATTTTTTGGCCAAGGACGATCGGTATTGAATTTGGAGAAAATCGGTTCAGATACAATTTACATTATTACTGCTCTAGAGTACACATTTTACATGGGCTCATGACAACATTTTCAGGATTGTGTTATATTTGAACTAGAAACAAACAGCGGACCACATTTTTCCATGTTTTGATATAGCCCCCATACAAATGTACCTCCGATTTACACTATTACTTCTCTAAAATGCACACTTTCAAATTTCCAACACAATGTTACATTTAGACTAGAAACACCTATATTGAAAGGCAGCTATAGAAATGGACCCCAGTTTACACTATTTTCACTATAGAACCCACATCTTTCATTGGATCTTGGTAAAATTTTGCAGATCTTGTTATACCTACTTTTAAAGTGATCTTTAATGGATCCCCATTTTTATTATTAGCCGTCTAGGACCCAGATTTTACATCGGATGTTTTTACATCAAGTTTTGCAGATTATATTTCAATAATCATATATATGGGTCCATATTTTGGTATAACCCTCATACAAATTGGGCACCAATTTCTACTCTATTATAGCTCTAGAACCCACATTGTGCATTGGATCCCGATAAAATTTTGCAGAAACCGATCTATATGGCCCACTTTTTAATGTAGCGCACTTATTATTACCCCTCTAGGACCCACATTTTAGATCGGAAGTTTTCAAAATTTGCAGATTATATTACATTTCAACAAAGAATACATACTATGAAAGTCAAATATAAGTACTTTGGTATAACCCAAATGAGGCCCCCATTCTACTCTATTAAAGCTCTAGAAACTAGATCTTACATCGGATCTTGATCAAATTTTGCAAATCATGATACATTTCAACTAGGAACACCTACCGTAAATGAGAACTATATAGGCCATGTTTTGGGCACAGTCTCCAAGTGTTGTTATAGGCCCCTTCAAATGTCCATCCGATTGATCCTATTACCGCTACATAATCTATATTTGTTATTGGAACTTGATAAATTTTTCGAGATCATGTTAATTTACTTTAATCGGAATATCTGCCGGAAAATGGAATCAATTACCATATTCTTTAAATTTGATAAAAGATGAATTTATAGTCTACTGTATAATTTATATGAACTACATAAAATTGCTCCCATGAAAGCGATGTATATACGCAGGGAGTGGTGCAGGGTATTATATAGTCGACTCCGCCCAACTTTTCTTATTTGTTTTCTAATAGCTCTGGACATGACATCCCTCCTCATATGTTAATTAAATTTGAAACAAACAGCATAACTGCCCAGCAAAAAGAGAGCACCCGAAGAAGTGAAAAAGATGTTCATCTTGTGATTCGGATGTTGTGAAAATTGGGAACTTCACCAATGAATTTAACACGGAGTTGTCTTAGGAAGGATGTCCTTTATTTTGACAGACTAAACAGTTTTTTTAAGTGTTGCAAAGGAACCACATTTTCACTAGTTTCCAGTTCTGTTTTAAAAATTCGCCGCTACCATCTCAGCTATCCTCTGTTGTGAGTGCTGAGTGCTTCCTCAAAAGCGGGAAAATGCATATATGGATTTTGAGATGTGCTTCGTACGGAAGTACTTCCAATTTTTTTGCTGGGTGTCTGTAGGATCTTATTTGAGTTTCTTACATTTATTTTTGTTGTATAACACAGCGATTGCCTGCAAAGACCATTTTTGGATCAGGTGCATTATTTGGTTTCTTTTAAATTGAATTTTCAAAAATGCTCGTTTGTTTATCCGAAAGAACCAAAAGGCATGAAGTTGTCTTGTTGCAAAACAATAGAATATCGTGGCAAAAGCAATTTTGTTCCTGCATTCACTACGAGAATATGAGTTGGAATTATATTTAAAGTAGTTCCATTTAATAGTTATTCTTCGAAAGCGTCTACGAAACACATGTGCAAAGTGGCAAGCATATCTGATTTAGTTATAATTGGTGACGTCTCAACCCATATGCATGCTCTCATATGACGTGGGTTAAAGAGTTCAACTGCAACTTTATGATGTGAATTAACTCTGCGAACAGAATTTAATTTTGCAGTTAACATGTGATGTCAGTGCTTATTTGTATACCCGCCAGTAACGAATGTAGTGCCGAATAAGTTTGTAATATTTGTAACACATTGTAATCTTTATCAGAGATTGTATAAAAAAAGTATATATTCTGAATAGAATTAGAGGATTGGAAGGAACTAGAAGTAGAGTGATCAAACCGGAAACAGGGTCAAATGTTTTTTTTTTTTTCAATAAAAACCTAAATAAATTTCGATTTTCGGAAAGCGGTTTTTCGTTGTAGAAGAAAAACTGTATACTAAATTGTTCATGTTGTGACCCTTTATCCTTTTTACAGGACTTTTAGTTCCCAAAGGATATATATGTTTAAATAAATTATTTGCATACTATAACGAGTCATTATTACGACACATATATCACCAAATGAAAGACTGAGTACACAGTTTTTCTACATATTATCTCTAGTTTCATGTGTATATGGTCATGTTCAGTTCCAAAAAGTACGGTATAATAGGCTACTTTTAATATTATCACATCACAGAACACTTTTTATTATGGGCTCAAACTGATTAAACAACTTTACGAACACAGCATTTCTTATAACACTTTTAATTGTCTAGGCAAATGATGGACCAATTATGACCAGAGGCTATTTATATAAGAGGTCTGTGGTAACCAAAATGTAGTGGACGGCAATTCTCTATCTGGCCTAGAGCTGCAAAACTATCGGGAAAAATAATCGATAGTATCGGATAATTTGTAGAATTTATTGTCAGTCATTTTTACCAAGTAAAATTGAAATTAAAATTTTATTTTAAAAACTAAACAAAACAATTGCAATGTGCTAATGTGTGACTTAGTTGCAACGAGATCTCTGTATTGATTAAAAATACATATAAATATATTTTATTCTTGGATAACCAACTGATTTTTTTAATGAAAAAGAATGTCAAAAATTTCTAAAAATTATAGATCCAGATTTGCTGAACATTCTTCAAAATCCGCAACTGGAATACGTAAATAACGTAAGGTGATAATTACTTTTTGATACGACAATGGATCTCTTTTTATTGGAGTGTTGTGATTTCTCTAATATTATGGCATCCACTTCATTTGTACTCACATTTTGGGCTATACTATTGTAGGCAAATGTAAGTATTTGTGGGTGTGTTTTGAAATATTGATTCGCGTGTTAATTATGAGTGATCATGTCTGGGAGCATTACAATTTTTACAGTTTATTATACGTACCACGAGGATATTATGTCTTTGTGCATTTGTTTGGAACATCTAAAAGGAAGCGAGATAGACCCATTGTTAATTGTACGGATCGACTTATAATCACTTTTTGAATCGATTTAACAATGTCCGTCATTCTGACCGTCTGTCTGTCTATCCATCTGTTCTTGTAATCAATCATCTTATATTTAAACAAGGAACACTCATGATGAAAGTGGGTCAGATCGGTTCAGATTTATATATAGCTCCAATACAAATGTAGCTCCCGGGTTTTTACGCCATAAAACGCCACGTATTTTCACCGAATTTCTTCAAATTGATCATAACGCGTTATATTTGGAAGCACCTACTGTGAAAGTGGGGCACTTCATTCCATGTTTGGATATAGCCCCGATACAAATATTCTTCTCGATTTGACAAATTGGTTAAGGTTTGACAAATTGGTTCAGGTTATAGTGTTAAGATCTTCCACAAATTGATCCTCATACAATTCCTCAATATAGTTTTGACAATAGGAATTCTCTTACATTTCTTACTAGATTTTTTCACATAGTATAATGCTGCCTTCGATCAAAAAATGAAAACTTTGACCCACTGTAAAAAGAGCATAGATAGTCCAGCTGGACTATAAGATTATTCTACAAAAATGATCTATTCAACATGCCCTTTTATAACTATAGGGTCGCTATTATGTTCAAAAATGCTGTTGGACCTTGTAATTAATCATAATTGCAAAATTATTAAGAGCAGCAATAATCAAAATGTCGTGTTTTTCATATAGCATAACATGTACTTGCATAATTTGAAGCATATTGACATCTTTAACTTGACACTTATTTCAGCAACGTAGGGTCCGAATAAGTGTTTAAAAGTTTTTTTTAATTATATCCTCTGAAATTTTTCAAGCCCTTTTAAGGATCAACAGGATGAGGAAATAAAAAAACTAAAAACGCCAATTAATTCAATTTTGCATAAAGTTTCAGACGTAATAGCATAACTTCCAAACATCAATGTGCACCATAGAACTTTGTCAGAAGGAAATCGTTTCTGAAGTTTTTCGTCCTTCTCTATGGTTATAGCATATGTCTAGATTCATTTCATTCTTCTTTTTAATTTTGTATGTCAAAATACTTTTTGGTTTGAAATCAAGATAAGTTGTAGCACCACAAATCAGCTGTCAACTGTCACTGGCTATCGCTCCAAAGAGTGTTGCCAACTACTAAAAATAATACTCACACGTTATCCTCCCATGCTTAACTAGACAAAGCAATTCAAACATATTGACTGTGCATTCCAAATAGCATTTATTAAACATGAGAAGCTTACCTACATCTGACTGTACGAAATGAAAATACAATAAAATGCAGAGAAAATCTCCCGAGATGAAGCAAAAATAAATAACAACAATACATACTCGCATACCTACGTCAGTGTGCATATACGTATATTCAGCAAAGTCACTTGTTTACAACACCATCTATAAAAATGCACTTTTATATGCAGCAATATTGAAGAACGACAACAGATAGCAATCGCAGAATATTCACTAACTTCATTCTCCAATGCAAAACCAGAGAGAATCACATTATGAATTCCTTTGTACAAATATGGCCGATGATTGAATTCTTTAACAGCTCTGCAATGCGATGCAATCGCACAAAAAGAACATGAAATGTGTGCACGCATACACACACACTCTCACACTCAGAAATGCGTGCGTTCGTTCATATATACATACAAACGTATGTACATATGTGCGGCTAAAACGTGCAACAGACAACATGCATAACAAACAACATTTACACCAGTGACAGTTCTTCTTGTCATAAATGACAACCTACATGTCGACAAGTTATGCTGTGCGACGCACTGCACACCACGGCTGTTGGTTGTCTCAAAACAATCTCAAAATCAATGGCAGTGATTCGCAAAGCCTGTCGGTGCCTGTGCAAGGATCGTGAAACCAGTATTTGGCATGAGTTAGAAAGTAAAATAAATAATGCTATGGTAACGCTATTTTAATGGTCAAGAAGAAGCATATATTGTTTTAGACGGACCAATACTAAACCCCTCATTTTGTGGCACTCGATCTTTCGAGTTGGTTTATTTTCTATGTCAATTGTTTTTACGCAATAACAACAACGACAACAACCAATAAACATACATGTTTTTAAAACGCAATGCTACACGCTGTTGCCACTAAAACAGTTTGCACAGAAAATGAAGCGAGGGAGCGATGGGTTTTACACAATTAGTTTAGTACATTAAAGTTTGGCTCAAGCTGTGTTTGTTCCAGATTAACATCAGAAAAATAGGAATTAGCTCCATAGGAAGCATCCCAAAATTTAAACATATTTCCTACTTTTGAGGAAGTTCTTTTAAAAAACTTCGAAAAAAAGTTGATAATATGTTATAGTCCGGGAGACAGCAACGTCCTTGTTTATACTATAAATATCGAGGCTAAAAGTAGCAGTTCCTTACATTATAGAAAGAAAAAACTGTGAGTCTGGCAGTACTTCGGAAATGACTTTGACCCTTCGCAGACCCGCTAATGTGATTTTTTTCTTATAATATGCAATTGCACTGGTGGTGTGTGTAATTCTGTTTCTGGTGTAATTATTTGTGTCTTATTTGGAATCAAAACCATTTATTGAAAATTCTAAAATCCTGACAATTTATCGAACCAATACTGTTAAGAGGGAAACCCCTTGTTTGTAAATAAACACGTCTAATGTCTAATTTTATTTATTTAACCAATTTTGCTTAAGAAATTGATAAATTTATTGTTTCAGTAACATACTTTAAATAAATAGTTAATTTGATATTCATTAATACTACAGAATATCATAAACATTAAGTAACATTAATTAATTTAATACTAACTTAATTTAAGATTTATTGCATTATATATTTGACCGCTTGCTTCAGTTATTCACCAATTATAACAGAAGAGATGGTTGGAGTTCCGTAGTGGAGGATTTTTTTAAGTAAAAGAATATTGAAATGCAAACTTGCGGTCATAGGAGAGATGGACACTCTATGTTAAATGCGTTGGTTAAGATCCAATTTTTCTCAAGATGGGCATCTTTTTCATTTCTTCAAATGCTCTTTTTGTCTATTAGTGTCAAATTAACTCTTTAAAAATACTTAAAATATTATGCTTTTATTTGTATTAGTTGAAGTATTTTCAGCACATATTATCTTCTTTAATTTGGCACTTATATCGGTATCATAGGATGCTAATTGGCATTTAAAATAATTTTTGAGAAATTGTATCCTTTGGAACTTTGTAGTCCTTTTTAAGGGGAAACAGTGTGAGGAAATGAAAAAGCAGAAACGACAATTAACTCCATTTAGCCCATAGTTTCAGACATATATAATCTGGTTCAATTGTAATATGGACTGTTCCATAGTCCGATAGTGTAATAAACGAACAGCTGTTATCTATCAACCTATTCGTGATAACCTGTACATGTAAACTCAAATATAAGTGTTAATGACTGCACCGCAAATTTGAAAATATTCTCGAATCCTATGCCGATTATAAAGTATACTATCGTAGTCCACCACAAGACATTTTATATCCATTTTCTTTATGATTTCTAATAGTGATCAAGATGGAAAATAAATCTCCAAAAATAAAAAAATGACAAAAATAAATGTTGCTTCTCTGGAATGTCAGTGAAAACACAAATACACACAATAACCAAATTATTCCAAGGTATGATAAAATGCAATCAGTCAACCAACGTAGAGTTATTCCATGAAAATAGCGAGCTGAAATTTTCCGTGCAGATATGTATATATATAGTCCACATACAATGACAACTTTCCTTGAAAGCATATTCTTGACAAATGCTATGCTTCAGTCTGATATCATTTAGGAAGTACTGTTTTAAACAGGCAGGGATACAAGGACATGTTTGTATCATCTAGAATTCCACCCAAACTTTATAACGCTTCCTAGATTTTTTTGGGATTATTACCCTAGACGTGAAGGATTTTGACCTTCAGCTCTAGGCCATTTTTTTGCAGAATATTCCCTCAACTTTTTTCGAAATGTATTAGATGAAGATATTATCCCAAAAAGGAATACGCCAGTCTCAATTTTGTAATAAATTTAATTTTCCACAATGGCGAAATATCTTTGAGACATGGTTTTTTGAAAATCAATAATCTGATGGGTATATTGGAATTGCAGTTATATTAAGTAGCGTTTCCCAAAACCCGGTTAAACCTACAAAAATAATGAAAAATATATAATTATTGCAAAGCACGATTAAAAATCAACCAACAACAGTCAATTATCGTAAACAGCTCATATAATAATGATTTTTTGATTAAGAACATTTTAAAATTAATCATAAAAATCTATCATTTAATAACAAATTCTGGGTGTAAGTTTCTTCTATCCTTCTCGAATGTTACAATAACTATATTAGTTATAGAAATAATAATTATATTAACGTCGATAGGTCAGAATGTATTACTTTTTTGTTCTTGAATAGAATATTTAGGATTCTTGTTAGCGTTATGAATGTCATGGTGTAAGTCATCATCACCTATATTAACAGTTATTTATCAGTCTTGTGTGGAATTATGTTTTACATTATGCTAATGAGTTTCTGATATTAACTGTAGGCCCACTCATGGCCTAAACATGAACTTGTTCATTGATAGGTTTTACACATTAAGAAAACCCGGTTAAAATACACAGTTTTCTTAGTTAGCCGAATCCGGTTATGGAAGATAAAACCGGCTAGCCGATGAACCAGTTACGGTTGTAGATACCTTAATACTAATATCATAAATTTTACAATATGTAAGAGGGTACTCTTTTGTAGACTTCTATATTGATATTATTTAAGAAGAACTCGACGCTATTCCTGACTCACATCTAAGGCCTGACCTTAAGATTATTCTCAAAGTGAGTTAACAATATCCCATCAACAATATGAGTATTGTAAAGCATTCAAACATATTCGGTGTCTAGCAACTGTTCCCATACTCATACAAACTGGATTTCATTTCAACATGTTGCCTCTGTTCCATCAACATGTTGCCCCACGCACTTTATCAAATTACCTTTGACACACACAAAACATGTTTCGTTGCTGGTTGTTTTCCTATCAAGCCAACAAGAGTTTTCAACCCCCCAACCACCTATGGGACAGATAAGCAAATAATATGCACAGGGAGTACAATAATTCAGATTGAAATTGATAGATGTGAACGGAGACGGCCATACTAATGGCAGGCATACGTTGAGCTATAAATCAATTTTCTCGAGGAAAAAGGTTAATAAACCAATTTCCAGTTGGGATTTCAGATCGATTTGTTCTGGGGAAAACGGAAGCAAAGCAGGCCAAAAACATTAATCACAATCAAATTGAAATAAATTTTCCATCTCTGTCGTTTTTTCTGTTTCTTGCAATAATCTTTATTTACTTGGTATTCATTGCGAAAGAGGATTCATGGTTTCCGAGACTGAACTCTGGCTGTGGGGTAACCAAAGTCGAAACGGATATGCACAGCTCAATAATTTTAAATAAAAACAGTTAAAAGACAAAGCATCACTTCTATGGAGACAATTGCCTGTAGTGACTCAAGTAAATTAAAACTCTGGCAAAGAATAAAAAAAAATCTAAAAGAAAAATTATTGTATTACAACCAGTATCATGATTACAAAATAATTAAAATGCTGTTGATGATGGTGGTGTTCGTAGTATGACAGATAGACAGACAGACAGTCAGACATCAGGTTAAATGATATTGTTGGTAATATTGAAATGTGGTTGAGTGTTGAACGACAATGCCAGCAAAACGACAAAGCCAATGAAAACAAACAAACAAACATTGGAAACCGCATTAAAATGCCACCACAAGCCTCGTAGCCTCAGTTTTAATTCATTTGGATTATGTTTCCACAAAAGTCATGTAGCATGCAACTGATGACAACATGTTTTAGTTACTTTAACAAATTTATTATATGTTAATACCATTCTACGCATTTATTGTAAACAGCTTGTGCTGGCATCCCTCTTTGCCATTTTGTTGCATCCTACACCATTGCATGCAATTGAGGAAATAATTGAGCTTGACCAACTTTTCATATTAAAAAGTGCAGTTTTGAAATGGTACATAGGGAGGGAGTATTCCTTTAAAAAGTTTTTGTAATATTTTCGTTTTCTCTTAAAAGAAAAATTCCATTTGAATGGGGGCTATACCAAAATATAGACCCATGTAGTTTACATTCATGTTCCCAGATTAAATTTAACATGATTATGAAAATATGATCAATATCTGATTTAAAATGTGGATTCTAGAGCAGTAAGTCGGATGGATATTTCTAAATCTGATCTGATTATCTTACTTTATATTCAATCCGTCCATCGTAGAAGAAAAATTCTATTGTCACGGAGATTGGACAACAATGGGGCTTATGACCAGGTTTCATGTGACTTAGGCCAATAAGTCGACCTGTTCTGCGCTCTACACCTTCAACTAGGAATTCTGCATCCGCTATTCATTTTGGGTTAAACTATTTTTACTTTGCGTAGCCATATTTGGACATACCCAAGAATAGAAAATCTTTAAGCCCGGCCGAAGCCCTAAACGTAGTAGATGAGTTCTCATGGGTAAGTGTCAGCAGACGTTTCGTTTAGTGAATGGTAATCGAGGAGGAAAATCGATTCTCAATTCCCGATCAATTAATTTTGAATACGATTCATGAATCGGACCTGAGAATCGGAATCGGTGGAAATGTTGAGCCATAAAACTCGAGAGGCATAAAGTTGTTTCTAACAAGAGCAGAAAATGTCCCCGTTAACATTTTTTGAATACACTTGGCCTGCAGCGATATCACGCTGTCCAAACGCTTTGACAGCCTAGGTCTTTAAATTTATTTAAATTTGCATAAAAGATACCTCCCATCTGATGGTAATACTGTGGGATACACTCCATGGTAGAGGGTATATAAGATTCGCTACGGCCGAACTTTACGCCTTTTTCTTGTTTTACACTAAGGTGATCTTCCTTAATGTCCAAAGTGTGATATATAAAATTCTTATAGATTATTTTTTAGTTTTTTGTTTGTATTTTTTTTTTGTCTGTAATCAATATTTGATTTGAACTGGGATATTGTCCTGGCTCAAGACAATATCCCAGTTCATTCTTATAGATTTTTCCGATCTATCGAAAAATTATATAATTTAATGTTCACCTTTATTTATAGGATTTAAAAATAAACATATCATTTTGTAATCTTCGGACACTTTTTTTTAAGAAAGTTGTCTATAAGTATAAAAATTTTCTTCGTTTTTGAGATATTATATTGTTGGTAGTGAACATTGATAAAGAAAAATATCGACCGAATTTTCAGTATATGTTACATTTTTCCTTGGTGTTAGTAATAATTCGTATTTATCTAACATATAATACTTTATTTCACCGAATATAAATGATATTACAAAAGAAAATTTAAAAATAGAAAACTATTTTGGTTTACTTGGCCGCCCTCACCGTTTTGAATAAAACTTTCTACATGGACCAATTCTGGTCAAATAATATTTCAATGCCCACTTAGAGCAGTTTTATTTATGTATATTTTTCATAATATGTTAAATCATTATCGTCTACTACTTGATCCGATATTTTGTGATGTCTTTTTACGCAATATTTTATATTCTTTTTAAAATACTTGGAATGGAATACTTGTACGAAACCCCATATTGTGCTCCTAACCTTTATAGTATTGTCATTTTTATACCCTCCACCTCCAGGATGGGGGTATACTAACTTTGTCATTCCGTTTGTAACACCTTGAAATATTGACCTGAGACCCTATAAAGTATATATATTCTTGATCGTCATAAAATTCTAAGACGATCTAGCCATGTCCGTCCGTCCGTCCGTCCGTCCGTCCGTCTGTCCGTCTGTTGAAAGCACGCTAGCATCTAAACGAAAGGAGCTAGGACGTCCAAATTTTCCATAAATGCGTCTTATAGTCGTAGATCGGTTGGGATTGAAATGGGGCGAAATCGGCCCAAAGGGAAAAATTTTTCCTCACAAGGACTAAAAATACCCATAATAATCCCTACTATTTTAGCGTATTTAAGCATGTTTTTTGAATATGTCCGTTTATATTTGCTTGATATTTGGTATGCGTATTACCCTTATAGCAAAAAACTGCACCATAAAGTGATTCTTATTTGTAGGGGGTGAAATGGGACAAAAAAGGGATAAAAATGGTACACATTAAACGACAACAGCTAGAAACACGAAATTCGGCGTGTACATTCCTCTAATTTAGTAGATACATGATATAAAAGTATTTTTTTCAAATTCGTACTTTTAAGGGGTAAAATGGGAAAAGAGGGATAAAAATGGTACCAACATAACGGCTGTACCTAGAATAATGAAATTCGGTGTATACATTCCTCTGATTGCATAGACAAGTAAAATACACGGATTTTTTAAAATTCGTACTTTTTGGGGTTAATATGAAAAAAGGGGATAAAAATAGTACCAATCAAATAACCGCAGCTAGAGTGATGAAATTCGGAATATACATTCCTCTGACTGTGTACACACGGAAAATAAACCGATTTTTCGAAATTCGTATTTTTTGGGGACAAAATAAAAAAGGGGATAAAAATAGTACCAACCAAATGACCGCAGCTAGAGTCATGAAGTTCGAAGTATACATTCCTTTGACTACGTAGACATCACTGTGTATACACGGAAAATAAACGGATTTTTCGAAATTCGTACTTTTTGGGGACAAAATAGAAAAAGGGGATAAAAATAGTACCAACCAAATGACCGCAGCTAGAGTCATGAAATTAGGAGTATACATTCCTTTGACTACGTAGACATGAAAAATAAAAGGTTTTTTTTTCAAATTCGTACTTTCAAGGGATACAATGGGTACGGAGTGATAAAAATGGTACCAACCAAACGGCTACACCTGGAATAATGAAATTCGGTGTATGCATTCCTCTGATTGCGTAGACACTTAAAATAAACAGGTTTTTCGAAATTCGTACTTTTTGGGGTTAAAATGAAAAAAGGGGATAAAAATAGTACCAATTAAATGACCGCAGCTAGAGTCATGAAATTCTGAGTATACATTCCTCTGACTGCGCAGACACTGAAAATAGACGAATTTTTCGAAATTCGTACATTTTGGGGTTAAAATTGAAAAAGGGGATACAAATAGTACCAACCAAATGACCACAGCTAGAGTCATGCAATTCGGAGTATACATTCCTCTGATTGAGTAGGAATCTGAAAATAAACGAATTTTTCGAAATTCGTACTTTCAAGGGATAAAAATAGTACCAACTAAATGACTACAGCTAGAATGATGAAATTCTAATTGCGTAGAAACTTCGAGGGGGTAAAAATAGTACCAACCACATGGTCGCAGGTGGAATTATGGAATTCGGTGTATACATTCCTCTGCCTGCATAGACACGCCAAATAAAAAGTTTTTTTTTTCAAATTTGTACCTTTTCTATTATGGCAAAAATTGGTTGAATCATGAAGTTAGGTTATTTTGCAGTACGTACGATAATGGATTTTAAAAATTTGTACTTTTGGAATTAAAATAGAATGGAAATACAGCCAACTGTAGCACCCATTATCAACCAATATTTATGGTATTTAAGCTTTTTGACAATATAAATATAAGAATATTTATTTTTTGATTTGAAATAAATAATGGTTTGAAATAATTAAAATATTATATTTATTTATAAAATTATTTTTTCAATATTTGTATTTGTTTTGGTTTGCCTATATTAAAAAAATTATATTTTCTTGTAATATTACTGCACTTCTACGAAAACCGACAAACTCTGTGGAATGCAATCCATGGTGGAGGGTATATAAAGTTCGGCCCGGCCGAACTTAAAGCCGTTTTTACTTGTTTTATATCAATTCCACACTCAGTGCCATTTTCTTTTGTTATAATTAATACAATTTGCGACTTTTAAATTTCACAACTTGTTACTGCCAAAAGTACGTACAAACTTAGTACATACTTTTTGGGTATTTTCCATTCCTAAGCATCGATAATCGATTCCAGCATAAAGTTGGCCACATGGAATCGATTCCAAAAGAATCGGTTTTTTAAACCACAGAATCGATTCTCGTTTAAAATCGGAATCGTTTTACCAGTCACTGGTTTCGTACTCGTTAGGCCTACAAAATAAGACTTTGATCGTCGCAGATCGGCGTGAGGGTTCCTCCACTCCTTGATCGCAGCTTGGCTCTCAGTGGAAATTCTCTTCTTGCCATCTTTATCTTATTCATTTGACCATTTTTCACACTTCCCGTTATCGCTTTTACTTCTTCATGAAAGACAGTGTTATGGTGCGGGAGGTGGTATGATTGTTCAAGGATCTTTACTCTCGTAGCAGTTTGCGCAGTGGACATCTCTACCTATGAAACCATCCACCCAAGAATCTTTGGTCCAAATCTCTATATTACTGTTTGGGTAGAATTTTCTTTCTGGGAGAAACCTTTCAGTTTGCCCATTATTTTTTGGTTTGTGAAATAAAATCCGATTGGATCCTTTCACTTATGAGTTTAGTGTAGATCGCCGCCTCATTGAGACTTTGTCCCTTCTGCATATGACCCAGCAGCATCTGTGGGCTTTTATGCTCCACATTCGATGTGAAACCATATTCAATTTTAATCGTTTTCCCCAACAACGTTGGATCGTTAAATCGATCGTTATTCTTTCTCCTTGTGATCATAAGAACATATAGTGACGCGCCAAACATCCCACTATCATATGTCTTATTTTGATTATGCGGATTAGTCCAGATTTGATTTTGTTTATAAAAATATATGAAATAATGCAACGTACATCATCATATACAATTTCGGGTATTATGTTTGAAAGAAGACATTAATTATCCCCTTTTTCGAGGGGATGTGACTGTTATGACCATGGAAACTTTGCGGAGAACACCGTTTAAATGGATCAAAGGCGGACAAAGCAGAAAAAATACTTTGCGAAGCCGGCATTTACCTTATCTCACAAGAGAAAACTTTTAAATTAGAAGGAAGTTTAGATATGAATCATACCCACTTTCTTGACGATCACATAAATGTGCTCATATAGTAGGAATACGATCACAACGAAATTGGTTATTATACCTAGATCCGATAAGTGAATTATATTCGTTGGATTTATTACATATCGTTTAAATTTTATCTGAGGTACTCCCAGATGTGATATACCCAGAGCTGACTTTTCTTCGGCTAGGCTCAGATATGATTAAAACCGACTTCGCTTAGCTTAGTCACATTCTTCGTAGATCATGGTTATATATTCCATGAATATTATGACAGCTCTGATAACAGTTATAATCCCACTCTTCGAGTACGATTGTTGATGGGCTTAAATCAAGAGTGGCCTAAGTAACATCACTATCAATCTGAGAAAAATGAGTTGCAAATTTGGCAGTTTTTTCTTCGAACCTGTGGACTTTGATTAAGCATCGATATATTATTTTTCTTTTATCATTTATTTCGCAGGTTAAATGTACTGCTGGAAAATATTTTATTGTTTCAGAACAAATTTTTATTGTTAGAAATCGATTATAAACATAAGCAACTAAGTTAGCTTCAGTCGGTTAAACCGTCTTATATATACCCTCACTCTCAGAGAACATACACTCAGAAAAATAGCATTCATAAATTTGAGTAAAATCCATACTCCAATTTAGTTCAACAATTTTACTCCAGTCTAGTAAAAATTTCCTTGAAAATAGGAAAGTGAACTAAGCATGAGTAAAGTTTCCTTATTTCAAAGTCTTGGCTATGGTTAATTTACTAGAAATAGGGTAGTAAATTTACTTAACAACATTTCATTGGATCTAATAAAAATTCTTACAATTGAGTAAATGACAAGGTTTTAAGTAAGAAAAATATTAAGATGTATTTTTTTTGAATGGAAAAAATTTCATTAAATTTAATTAAATTTAAATTAATTTAATTAAATTTTCCTAAATTTTAGTTCATTTTAACTCGTTATAGGGTTCACTTTTTCTGAGTGTATGTATGTATGGAAAATTTAAGGACTTACATTTTACTTAGGACAGGAGGGAGGTACTGGAAGGTTCATGGGACATGTTCCCAGATTCCTCGTTTGTACAACAATTGTAAAAACATCAATCATAGTGGTAACAGTATAGAAGTTATAAAGGCTTTAATTTTACCTAGGATATTGTGTGTAAGGCACTAGAAGGGGCGTGGCAAAAGCACAAATATTTTAAAGTGATTTTAAAAACATTTCCTAATATCAAATTGCAACTGATTTCGACAATCCGATTGGATGTTATACTACTTTTATTTTGACCAAAGCTTATGCAAATTTATGTGGGAGATACCAGAAGGGGCGTGGCTATTTCGTCCATCTTCGAACATAAAAAGTCGTGAAAAGGTTTTGGTCCAGACATACTTAGGCTTTTAAGCCACATCTTCTTTTGGTCCAGGCATACTTAGGCTTTTAAGCCACATCTTCAATGCGTTACATTGTTTTCTATCCCAAATGGTAAATAAATACCCCACTACTCTGAAGAGTGAGGGTATAAAATTGGGTCTAATTTTATTATTTATTTAATAAATTGACATACTTTGGGTAAAGGAAAACTAATATAACAATACGACTATTCGAAATCAGTTGTAATTTGATATTTAAAAATATTTTTACAATCACGCTAAACGTAAAAAATCCTGAAGGACCCTTTTAGACCCTCTCACTCCACTCTCCCTATCCTATGTAATATTAATTTCGAATCCTTATAACTGCCAAAAATCCACTATGACTTGATATTTGTTTCTACAATTGTGGAAGCTGGTCCTAATAGCAGGCTTATATGGGTCTGAGTAGACTCAATGATATTAGAATGTGACTGTTCCGATTAATTTTTAATTAGATTGTTAACGTTCTGCCTGGAATGAGAGTTTTGTTTAGCGGCAAAAATTATTTCAGATTTGAGTTACAACTCGAATGTAATAAAATCAAATTTAATAAAAAAACTGTTTGAATTCTCCCAGTATATTAGGTTTTTCGATGGAAATTACGCTTTTTTTCGAAAAAAGGTTGTGATGTATCCAAATACTACATTCATAACAATATATTAACAGTTCAGCAATTTCAAAACTGCCAATATTTAATATATTTTAAATTTAAATGTTTTTGCTTGCATCCATTGCAATGTACCTTCCTTTTCATACCTCACTGCGGCCGACTTAATAACTGCCTTGGGTGGTGCATCCCAATAGTTGGGAGCCGGGGGCACCCATTGTCGTATCATTTGGTAATTGCCCTCCAGCAATTCCATGCTTTCAATGACCTCCTCATCGGATTCATCATTGTTGCCGGCTAAACTAAAGTTGTCATCTGAAGTCATGTTTGACATTTCTCTGCATCACAACGATGCGAAAGTCAGGGAAATGGGAAACCGGCGATTTTCTGACAGATACAAATGTTTAGAAATAGAAACTAAAAACACACAAGAGCAAAATCACCCAAAACAACGGATGCGCACGCATACAAACACAACGATTTCCCGACTAAGAAGAAGAAGTTGGTGGTGGTGATAATGGTGACGATGATGATGTTTGCGGCAGGACAACGACATGGAGCAGCAGTCGCATCATCATTATCATCGTCGGCGGTAAACAAACAAAGAAAGATGCGGCAACATTTCTTAAGAACATTCACTTTCACGTCCTTTATTTTGATTTTCTTTCTGTGGCCAAAGGAGCTGGCGGTGATTCACTTTAACAACACTTTTTGTATTTTCTTATTTTCACTCTCTTTTTAATTTTCCTTGCAGGAAATTTCACAATTTATTTTTGTAAATAATTTTCCGTATTTTCTTTGAGAAATTATGCCCAATTTGCCAGCACAAAATCACGAACGAATTAACGCCACAACACCGCGAGCACTACGTTGTTTTGTATTTTTTGTTGTGCACTTTCGTCGTTGGTATCGAAAACCGTACCGCTCACGTTGCAATCGAATTGAATCTAATCGCTGAAATTTTCCAACATTTGTTTTGGCTCAAACTTTCCGTCGTCCGTCGTCCGTCAGTCGTCACATGAAAAACTCCACGTTTAGTTTTGTTTGTTATGCTTCCAGACATACACACACACACTGTGTTTTTGTTTTGCTTTCCTCCTCTTCTTCTTTGTCACCGTCTTCGCTTTTGCTATGCTGCAACATAATACACACACTGGCAAACACACGTACAACATCCATGCATGAGAGGGTAAATTTCCAATACGATGTTTGGATGTATAGGTGCGTGTGTGTGTACGGCTTGTTTGCATCCCTTCGTTCGGTGTTCACCGTGTCGTTAATGCTGCTTCTGTGCTGTAGTTGTTGTTGTTGCTGCTGTTATTGTCCTTGTCCGTGACCGTGGTGAGTGAGTCCTTTTGGTGAGTGGTGTGTGTGTGAGCGTGTGTTTGGCGGTGTGCGTACGTACAATAGAGTGTCTATGGAATTTTACAGTTACTGTTTTTGGTTTGATTTTTCTTTGTTGTTTTTTTGGTGTTCGCATTGTAGCATATTCCCAGCACGCCGGCACACCGGTGGTTATGTGCTCTTTTGTGTGTATGCGTGTGTGTGCGTGTGAGTGCATAAGTAGATGTGTCGACGACTGGTTTGTTTTTTAATAAACAAAATAAGGGTTCTTTTTTGCAATTTAATGTTTTGTGTCTGATTTCTGTCGAATTCGGGGGGACGGACAGAACTGACTGTGCATATTGTTGAAATTATGTGCGTATATGTATCTATGGATGTGTGTGTCTGTTGTTGCCTTATGTGGCAAATAAAGTAGAAACGTTCTTCCCTTTGTCAAGTATTTGATACAATTATAGAGTTTAAAAAGCTTACAGTGGAACAAAATGCCAACGAAAAGTGAAAGTGAAAACAATGTGAATGTGTTTTGATGTCCAGCTCTGTGGGCTGAGATGCAAACCACACCGTGAAGTGCTTGTACCCTCCATCGGGGTAGAATTGATTGCACACAATATTCATCGGAGACCGCATAAAGTATATATATATTCTGAGTCGTGGTAAAATACTAAGACGATCTAGCCATGTTCGTCTGTCCGCCCGTCTGTCTGTCCGTTGAAATCACGCTAGTTTCGTAAGAAATTATTATGAGGTTGAAATTTTCTCCAAATGTGTCTAATGGTTGCAGATCGGTTGGAATTGAAAGTGGGCGAAATCGGTCAAGAGAGAAAATTTGTTTTCTAACAAGGTCTGAAAATACCCTAAATATTTACATTATTTGAGCAAATTTTTAGAAAATTTCTTCTTTATATTATTTTAGCGGCATGACCGACTATATAATACCCTACACTTAGTCATTATACCCAGTGGTGTAGGGTATAAAAAGGTCGTTAAATTTGCACCGGGTGATATACGATAGCTGTAAGAGGAGAATGTACTACATATTTAATACTTCTATCTGTATTTGTAAGAAAATTTGAACGCAAACTTTGAATGGGAGCTATATATAGATCTGAACCGATTTGACCCATTTTTAGCATAGGTTTTCTAGTTGAAATATCAGACGCTTTCCCAAATTTGATGGAAATATGTGGTTTCTTGAGCGGAAAGAATTAAATCTGGGGAGTCATTTATATGGGAGCTATATATAAATCTGAACGGATGTGACGAAACTCTGTTATATAATTTATAAATAAATATGCTATTTCTAGAGCGGAAATAATCAATTCGGTGGCGAAATTTGTATTGGAGCTATATATATATTTATCTGAACCGATCTGTCCCATTTTCACCAGAGCTGTTTTTAGTTGATGTTGTTTTGCCACATTTGAAGAAAATCTGTTATAATATGTTATCTCTAGAGCGGAAAAAGTAAAATCGGGAGCAAAATTTGTATGGGAGCTACATCTAAATCTGAACCGATTTTCGATTTTAAATCGACTCAAAAAGTGATTCTATGTCGATCGGTATAATAAACGATGGGTCTATCTCCTTCCCGTTTGGTGTTACAGACAAATGCACAAAGTCATTATACACTGCGGTGTAGGTATAGGTGGGTAGGTGTAGTATAAGATAAAGCGGGTGAAATGGGTTAAAAATGGTACCAATGTTACGACAAACGCTGGAAACATGAAATTCCGTAGGTAAATCCCTCAAATTGCGTAGACACGTAAGATTGAGGAATTTTTCGAAATTTCTACTTATAAAGGATACACTTGGAAATGAAATGGTACCAGCCAAACAGCGGAAGTTAAAATAATGAAATTCGGTGTATACATTCATTTGACTGTGTAGTAGCGAAACATAAAGAAATTTTTCGAAATATGTATTTTTTGGCGGAAAATGAGGCGAAAGAGAAGAATATAAATGGTATCAACCAACCCGCTGAAGATGAAATTATGAATCATGATTCGGTGTATACACTCATCTGACTGTATAGACGCATAATATAAAGGATTTTTTCGAAATTTTTAGGCTTAAAGTGGGACGAATGGAGATGAAAATGGTGCCAACCAAACGGCTACAGCTTAAATAGTGAAATTCGCTTTGTACATTGCTCTGACTGCATAAATGCGAAAAATAAAGAAGATCTTTCGATATTTGCTCCTTCGGGATCTAAATAGGATTAAACTTGGCACCAATCAAGCGGCTGTAGCTAGAATCATGAAATTCGTCTGACTGCGAAGACGAGGAAAAAAAGAGGACTTTTCCCAAATCCATATTTTTAGCGTCAAAATGAAAAAAGAACAAGTAAGCTTCATTCGGCTACCCTCACATTCACATGATTTGACATCTTCCACACAAGAACCAATATTTTTCATATTTATAGGGTCAAATTTGATAAAGTGTTGTGTTATATGTTCACTGAAATTTATAATCATCCTGGTTTGGTAATAAAAACCTTGTAAAACCAGAAGAATTAGCGGCACTTTACCCACTAAAGAGCACTACAAAGTCTCAAGATTTGTTAGATGCAGTTACATCTACGTTGAAACACATTGTCTTACAACTTAACAACTTATCTGACTATCAACAGATGAGAATCGCAAGGCCAAGACTGTCTAGTTGTCTGACAGTTGAGCACTTCTTATGCGACTGTCTAATAAGCCCACGGCACTGGGCCTTTGCCATGCAATTACTACACGACATTGACGAGATATCGGAAATTGATATTAGAGACCTAATCAAATATCTCAATATCTCTTTCCGAGTGGTGTGGTCCTTTCAAAACGGTACCTTAAGGCACAAAATTTACGCTCCCGTGACCGCGGCCACGAAACAAAGCAATCAACGGATGGTGTTACAGTCATAGTTGGGAACAGAAAGATTTAGTAACAAATTTAACAAGTAACAAGTAAGGAAAGTCTAAAGTCGGGCGGGGCCGACTCTATGATACACTCCACTTTCAATCCGAATACTATTTAATTCGGTGAAAAAGTGAAAACGGGAAGGATTTTTGTATCCTGTAAATGTATGTGTTTGACAAAAAATGTTAAATCAGAAAGGACATTTGTATGGGGGTATATTGAAATCTGGAACGAAGTAGGTGAAATATAATATGTATAGTTTGGCCAAAATCGGTTAAACATTTGGGAGCAACATTTGTATTTGCGCTATATCTAAATCTGAACCGATCTTAGCCACTTTTACACCAGGTTTTTACTTGGATTATAAGCTGTTGTGCCAATTTTAAAGAAAATCGAGTACAATATGTGGATTCTAAAGCGGCAAAAGTCAATTCGGGAGCGACATTTGTATGGGGGCTATATCTAAATCTGAACCGATCTGACAAATTTTCACCATAGGTGTTTCTAGTTGAAATGTTATGGGGTTTCTAGAGCGGAAAATGTCAAATCGGTAGCTACATTTGTATGGGGGCTATATCTAAATCTGAGCCGATCTTATCCACTTAGGCATAGGTATTTCTAGTTGGATTATAAGACGTTGTGTCAAATTTAAAGAAAATCGAGTACAATATGTGGTTTCTAAAGCGGCAAAAGTCAAATCGGGAGCCACATTTGTTTGGGGGCTATATCTAAATCTGAACCGATCTTACCCAATTTTTGCATAGGTGTTTCTAGATGGATTATAAGATGTTGTGCCAAATTTAAAGAAAATCGAGTATAATATGTGGTTTATAGAGCGGAAAATGTCAAATCTGGAGCGACATTTGTATGGGGGCTATATCTAAATCTGAACCGATTTGCCCCAAATTAAACAGCGTTCGTCCTTGATCCACAAAACTTGCTTGTGCCAATTTTTTGTTAAGATCGGACTATAATTGCGACCTGTACTTTGATTACAACAATAGATGGACAGACGGACAGACAGACGGACATTGCTAAATCGACTCAGAAAGTGATTCTAAGTCGATCGGTATACTTAACAACATATTCCATCCTATTTTAATTTTAAAAGTACAAATTTTGAAAATCCATTATCTCACGTACACAGTGCAGGATAACCTAACATCATGATTCAACCAATTTTTGCCGTAAAAGTAAAAAGTACGAATTTGAAAAATCTTTTTATTTTTGTGTCTATGCAGTCAGAGGAATGTATACACAGAATTCCATTATTGTAGCTGCGGCCATTTGGTTGTTACCATTTTTGTTCCATTTTTCCCACTTTACACCCTTAAGAGTAAGACTTTCTAAAATCTCTATATTTTACGTGTTTTCGCTATTAGAGGGACGTACCCACCGCATTTCATCTTTCTGGCTGTAGACTTTTAATTGGTACTATTTTTATCCCCTTTTTCCATATCACCCATTTAAAAGTACGACTTTGCAAAATCTCCTTATTTTACGTGTCTACGCAATTAGAGGGATGTACATACCGAATTTCATCATTCTAGCTGTAGTCGTTTTGTTGGTACTATTTTTATCCCTCTGTACATATTGTATCCCTTAAAAGTACGAATTTGGAAAAAAATATTTTTACATTATGTATCTTCTTGATTAGAGGAATGTACACACCGAATTTCGTGTTTCTAGCTGTTGTCGTGCAATAGGTACAATTGTTATCCTTTTTTGTCCCATAAAGGGTTGAACCTACGAATAAATATCACATTATGGTGCACGTTTTTGTTATAGGGGGAATGCGCATACCGAATATCAAGTAAGTACATACAAGCAGACATATTGAAAAAATATGATTAAATACTGTAAACTATTAGGGGTTAGTATGGGTATTTTTAGTCCTGTGAGGGAAATAGTTTCCCTTTGGGCCGATTTCGCCCAGTTTCAATGCCCGATCTACGACTATAAGACGTATTTATGGAAAATTTGGTCGTCCTAACTCCTTTCGTTTAGATGCTAGCGTGCTTTCAACAGACGGACGGACAGACAGACGGACGGATATGGCTAGATCGTCTTAGAATTTTATGACGATCAAGAATATATATACTTTATAGGGAGTCAGGTCGATATTTAAAGGTGTTACAAACGGAATGAAAAAGTTAGTATACCCCCATTCTGGAGGTGGAGAGTATAAAAAATTAATCAGGGTTATCTGGAGAATTTATGTACAAAATCTCTCAAAATGTGGTCGTTAAAATAGTGACTTTGATTATGTCGAGAGGTTTGAATCGACTTCAGATCCAAGAATTTCTAAAGCCTTTGAAATCGTAAGTGAGTTGAAAATAGTGTCTGAATAGAATCATTCTACGTAAACAAATCCAAAAATGTCAGAGTTGGAAGATACAGAGTGGTTTTGCAAGTTTACATTTCTGATCGATAAAACTAGCCACCTAAATTATGTACTCCGCTACAAGAGAAAGATGAAATAATTGGGAAGATGTATGATTATATTTCTGCATTTCAAATTAAACTTCATCTTTAGGAACGACTTTCTGAATTAAACCTCGAAATCAAATATACGTGATATTTACAACCGGTAGGATGATAAATGTCAAAAAGGGAAATGGGGATATAGCAGGAATTATGAAACGCAGTGTGGACTCCTCTGGCTGTGTGGACGTTTTGGCAATTGGGTAAATTTGTTCACGAGGAATATAGTTTAATATAAACACTTTTTAATAATTTTATTAATAAATTTTTAAAATAGAATTAATTATTATAATTAAAATAGAAAACATGGGTGGCGTAAAATCGACAGCCTTGTGGAGGTATATAAGATTCAGTCCGGCCTTATCGCCATAATTTCAGCTCGAGTGCCGTCTGTGCGTCCAGCACATTTCTTTTTATTCAGGCCCACTGTTCCCACTGGTGTCATTATGACCATAACTAAATGAATATTTAAGGATTTTGCGATCTCTCAATACAATACCCCCAAAAAGTTTGAATACATTATGAATGTATTAGTACAGCCTGTGAGTGAGTATTGTTGTTGTTGGTGCATGAGTGTACTTGTATTAGTGAGCGCGGATTTTAATTCACTTACAATACTCACATTAACGAGAACAAAGCGGCCGAAGAACGACAAAATTCACCCCTAAGTAAACTCACGATAATTTAGGCACGTGCTTCGTATCGCCTCACAACCTTCCACATCCGCATGAGAAATTTCGTAGATGCGTGTGTATGTGTGTGTGCGCCACTTCAGCACTACCACACACACAAAGAACGAACAACCCATGTTGGCTATTGAATTGCACTTTTCATTTCTACCTCTGCTTATGCTTTTTCTTCTCCTTCTCCTCTTTGGTCTAACGTTCGTTTAAATGTGTCCAACAGAGAAAGGTTACAGTAGCGTTCCGAATATCGGACGGGTGGGAGAGCCGTATGTAAATGGAAAAGGGTGTCTGATTGGATTGGTTATGTTGCTGTTCCATGGAGTTGGGTTGGAAAAACATAAAAAGGGTGGACGCCATGGCGGTGGTGAATGAGTCACGAGAAGGCGGCCTACAACATTCGTTTGTTTTTATACTCACCTTCCGTCCATTGTGTTTCCCTGTTGTTTGCCGTTGTCGTTGCTGTTGCAATGCTCGAATGAGTGATCATAAATTTTTATGGGAGTCCTGTGAATATTTATTAGTGTTTAACATGTTTAGGTGCAGAAAGGATGTGTTCTATTCGAAGGAGTGTTGCTACCGGTTGTTGGAGGATATAGTTTGTAAAATTGCAATTAAAGGATTTGTGGAAATATTTGATTTATTTGTGTGTCCTCCGTATATTTCCACCCACTAAATAAAGAAGTAGATGTTTCCAAAGCACAACAGGAAAAACATAAGAACTTTAAACAGTATTAGCTGACGAAAATGTAAGGAATGATTTTTGTGGGATGCCATCAGAATCCAGTTTAATTGAAAGGCCTGAGATGAAGTGGTAGAAAGTGTTGATCATAAATCGGATAACTGTTGAGCATTTTAGGCTAGGGGCCCAAAAAATTTTAGATTTGAACCAGGTTTTTGATGGACTAACAGTCAAAAAGCAAAAAAAGATATTCTAGTTTAGCTTTATATATGTTTTTGATAACTTTGGTAATATTGTGATTTAAAAACAAGTAAGTAAGCTTCAGTCGGCTAAACCGACTTATATACCCTCACTCGCAGAGAACATATATACGGAAGTTATAAGGAATGAAATTTTATCTAGGGCAGGATAATTTGGGTGGTAGGTGCTAAGAGGTTCGTGTCACATCATCACAGTTTCCACATTTATAAAACAATTGTAAAAACGTGACGATAGTGTATTCCATGAACCAGTATAAAAAGTTATGAAGGATTTAATATTACCTAGGATACGGGCAATTGTGTGGGAGTTACAAGAAGGGGTGTGGCTAAAGCGTAAATATTTTTTAGGTTTAAAGTAGTTATAAAAACATTTTTAAATATCGAATTGCAAATGATTTTGATTACCCGTATTGATGTTATGTCGGTTTTATTGTAACCAAATTTTATGCCACTTTGTGTAGGAGTACCAGAAGGGGTGTGGAAATTTCGACCATATTCCATATGAATGTAACAACTAAAAAAGCATTGCTAAATATCAAATGTCACAGTATTCCGATCATCAGTATAGAAGTTATAACAGCTTTTATTTTACGTAGTTTTGCGTGATTTGTGTGGGAGGTACAGGAAGAGGAGTGTCAAAACCCGTCATATTTAGTACACTTAAAGTGATTATAAAAACATTATCAAATACCAAAATATAGCTGATTCCGATTATGCTTTGTTGTGGAAGGCCCCAGAAGGGGCGTAGCAATTTCGCGCATCTTCGAACTTAAACTAAGCTTGGGAAAAATATTACGATGTGCAACGTTTATCGTGTACACCAGCCAGACAGACGAACATGGCTCAAACACCTTAAAAACTTTTGCTGATCGGTGGCCATGAAATTTGACCAACATTTTTTTTAGACCATTATCTCTCCTACAAATGTACCTCCTATTTGCCTTGGTTGGCCGTTGACCGTTCACTTTGAAAGGTTCCGTCAAGTAGTAGCTTAAAACACCATTTTGAAACGTTCACACCTCTCGGTAATGTCCATATAACCTGAAAGATTGAGATATTTGATTTGATCTCTAATATCAATATCCAATATCTCGCCAATGCCGTGTAGTAATTGCTTCTCAAGGGTCCTGTGTCGTAGGTTTATTAGAGCTGAGCAATCGCATTAGAAGTGGTCGACAATATCTTCTTCCTCTTCTTTATCGCTACTATGGCAGCGAAAGCTGAGTTGTAGCTTCATTCGTCGCGCATAATTTCCCATTGGTCAGCTCTTCCATGACTCTTGCAGAGGGTCGATTCTGATTCTGTGGAAAACTTTTCACATGGGAAAATATGTCACCACTTTACGGGGAGCTTTGATGACCGACAGATTACTTTTCACTGAAAAATTTTCACATAATCAGAATCGACCCTCACGTTTGTCTGAACATTTACCAATTGTCTACCTTTTCCACTTGAAATTAGCTCGGTCCAGGCAGTGTCTGAAGATGTAACTTTTAACAGACGGAGTCTCGAAAGTATTTAAGGTAGGTTTCGGTGTTTCGAAGGTATTTAAATTAGATTCTATCCTAACTCATCTGCTCGGTCGTTCTCATAAAAGTCTCTATGTCCAGGGATCCACATAAGAGTAAATTAAGTCAGTGCATTCTTATGCGATAAGGTCTTTGAGACAAAGGGGCGGTTTCGTATGCTACCCGCTATGCCTAAGTGGGAATGTTTACCTCATGCTTTCTTTCAAGCGAGGACCTCCTCCTGAAAGACACTCCAGCTATCAGGAAGTCGGAATGAACATACTAGATTTGCTTTTTCTGAAACGACATTGGAACCAACTTGGAGCCGTCCTTGTAGACGTCAGTCTCATATTCACAATTGGGTATCCCCTGCCCCACTCCTTCCTTGTAGGGAATTCGACCTCTTATTATTTGACTTTTATAGCCATCCGATCTTAGACAAGATAATATTATGTTTCAACTAGCAATACGTACCGTGAACGAAGATCATAAAAATAATACTATGTCCCTCCAATCTCTAAAATTACCACTCTAGGATCCTATTTAAGATTTCGAAATGACAAAATGACTCCTATAGTTAAATTGGATAACTTGGTCCATGATTCGGTATAGGCTCCACTCAAACTTCGTATCTTTTTATTTTAGAAATCGAAGCCTTACTTATTTCTTTCTATTTATATATACATATACATATATTTTTTATGGTTTGAAATTATTCTATATACCAAGAAGCAATTTGTTATGATTTTTTTAAATTACCTTTTGACAAAATTCTTCATTATCGATCTACCCTAGTGTCTACAATTTAATATTTTTGCAAATTTGGAAATACACTTGTATTTGTAATGTACAATATGCAAACTTTGGTTTAAATCGGAGAATAGAAATGTTGCTTTCAGTTCCGTTTCACATGTAATTATTCTATTACGATTTGTTTGACAGAAAATGAAATAATATCAAACTTGACATATCGCTCATGTTTTTGGGTTTATGTCTAAACGACCAGGGTGGTGTAGAGTATCATTTAACCGTTTTTAATAAAATTACATAAATAAATGGAAGAGGATGTACCTTTCTGAGTGGAACAAAAAAAACAAAATCGGAATCTGATAATAGGCCTGTTCGATTGGGCTTACTAGCTTAATTTTTGTATGAAATTTAGTCGCTTAACAAGAAAGTAGCTTACTACTCTCTTAGCATTGCTGCCAGATTTTTCTTGTTGATTCATTTAAGAAAAAACAATGGGTAACAATGATACCACCTTATCCAGTCTGTTAATCATAAGCTAGTAAGCCCAATCGAACAGGTCAAATGTTTATAAAAAATGTTTCATAGAGTGTTTAATTGCTTCTTTCTATCTAGTCCTAGTCCTTTCTATGAAGTCCTTCTTTTAAGAATGATATGTATATAATCAAGTATACATATTTGTAAGGCAACATGTTGCAAGTGACTTATCAACATGTTTATATGCAAACACTTTCATCTCATTGTTAAACAAACTACGCATTTCACATACATGTTGTTTTTGTTGGCAAACACACACAGGCATACAAACGCTACCATACAGTCAAAACAAACGACCTCCGTGTGGCCAAAACCAAATCCAAACAACAAACAACCCTTAGGCGCCAAAATGTATGCAATATTAAAGAAATCTTTTTTGTATGAAGTGTTGCATGGAAAGGCGAAATTTAAAATTTGTTTGTGTGTTAAATGGCGCCGCGCCGCGCCACATCCATATGATGCCCGTCGTTAACTGGAATTCATTAAGACGCATGTATGTACGTATGCCAGAATATCCATCCAACCACTTTGTCACCCATACCTTTGGTTGGCAGCAATCTCTCCCTGGCTTGCCATCGCCCCCCAAACACTTGAAGTTTTTATGTAAAACCACGTGGTTTTCCGTAGATTAAAAAGTTTCCATCGAACGAAAATTTGCGTTGTTATCACAAGGCAAAAAAGCAGTCTGGAAGTCACCCCTTGTTGCCTGCAACAACACAACACACAAAGGATAGAATAACATAAAACAAGCACCAGCGCTAGACGACGCAGACAAACATCCGAACAACCAAACATCATTTAACAGCCCAACCAACAGGAGGACTCACTCACTTTGTCAACCGTCGTCCATTCATGCGTCCAACCAACCAACCCATTCATTCATGTTCAACTGTAACCAATATTCTAAAAGGAGCCCATTAATGGTCTGCATCCGAGAATGATATCAATCCGGTCTTATTCGAACAGAGGAGACCAGAGAAGTGGATGCGAACCGGAAATCACGAGTGTGGTTTGAGCGAGTTTTAATCGTTTTCGTATGTAAAACATTAAATAAATTTTCATTTGCACAGGATGGCCATGGCCATGTCCTTTCGGGATGTTTGTTTATATGCCAATGAATGTTTTGTTTCAACTGTTATTCCAGAAACGATCTCATTCCTTGGAAATCTAACATTTCGGAATATGTCTGTACACCTAATAACGAGGATGGTGTGTCAATTATGGTAAAACCGAACAGTGATCGAACTTAAAGTCATACTGGGCCTGTTCTATTGGTCTTACTAGTTTAATATTTGCATGGAATTTACTTGGTTATCAAGAAAGTTGGTTGCTACTCGCTTAGTTAGCAAGTAGGTTGCTGCCACATTCTACTTTCTAATCCCTTTAAGAAAAACCAATTGGATTACAATGCTGTCACCTTATCAAGATTCTTGATTGTAAGTCCAATTGAACAGGACTGTTAGATCGATCTTTAACCAGAAGTTAAATATAGATTGCACAGAATTAAATACTGTAGTGGCATTTAATTGGATTCCAATTATATTTAGTGCGTCACGGAATTGGTAAAAGACGAATATTATGTTCAAAATATTTTACCTATTCGATTTTTATACCCTCTACCACCAGGTTGGGGATATACTATCTTTGTCATTCCGTTTGTTAGAAATATCGACCTGAGACCCTATAAAGCATATATATTGTTGATCGTCATTAAATTCTAAGACGATCTAGCCATGTCCGTCCGTCTGTCTGTCCGTCCGTCTGTTGAAAGCACGCTATCATCTAAACGAAAGGAGCTAGGAGGTCCAAATTTTACATAAATACGTCTTATAATCGTAGATTGGTTGGGATTGAAACTGGCCGAAATCGACCCAAAGGTCGATCCATAATAACAACTAATATTTTAAAGTAGTTAAGCATATTTTTTAATATGTCTGCTTGTACTTACTTGATATTGGGTATGCGCATTTCCCCTACAACAAAAACGTGCACCACAAAATGATTTTTATTCGTAGGGGGTGAAAGGGACAAATAGGGATAAAAATGGTACATATCAATAGACAACATCTAGAAACACGAAATTTGGTGTGTACCTTCCTCTAATTGAGACTCAAAATTCGTACTTTTAAGGGGAAAATGGGAATAGAGGGATAAAAATGGTACCAACCAAACGGCTGAACCTAAAATAATTAAGTTCGGTGTATACATTCCTCTGATTGCGTAGATACGTAAAATAAAGGGATTTTTCGAAATTCGTACTTTTTGGGGTGAAAATGGAAAAAGGGGATAAAAATGGCACCAACAAATGACCGCAGCAATAGTATACATTCCTCTGATTGCCTAGACATGGAAAAAGATTTTTCCAAATTCGTACTTTCTAGGGATACAGTGGGATAAAATTGGTACCAACTAAACGGCTGTGTACATCCCTCTAATTGAATAGACACGTAAAAGAAAGAGATTTTAGAAAGTCGTACTTTTAGGGGAGTAAAATGGGACTAGGAGATAAAAATGGTACCAACTAGAGTCAACTACAGGCATGGAATTCAGCGGTTACATTCCTCTGACTGCATAGTCTCGCAAAATAAAATTATTTTTCTAAATTCGTAATATTTTAGTTTTACGGCAAAAATTGGTTGAATAATGAAGTTAGGTTATCTTGCACTGTGTACGTGAGAGACAATGGATTTTCAAATTTGTAGTTTTGGAACTAAAATAGATTGGGAATACAACCAACTGTAGCACCAATATTTATGATATTTAAGCTTTTTTGAAGATTGCTGTCTTATATTTACTTTTCGAATTGACTTGATATAATATATAGTATAGTATGGTAGTAACGTATTGGTAGCGTCGTTTGAACTAATAAAAATTTTATCTTTATTTATAAAATTGTTTTTTAATTATTTCTTTTTGTTTTGGTTTGGCTATATTTAATAATATGACATGTTCCTTTAATGTTACTAGCCTCTGTGTAATGCAACCCATGGTGGAGGGTATATAAAGTACGGCCCGGCCGAACTTAACGCCTTTTTATTTGCTTTAATTTGAACTGGGACATTGTCCTGGCTCAAGACCATCTATAATTTATAGAATGCATATTTATTTACAAATGACATGGTGACATATATTACTTGGCTGCACAGTAACTCAATCATGATTTCTGACTCGTGACGACCTTCTCCAGAAGGCTTCGCTTGATTTTTCAACCAAATACCTCTTAAAGTCAATGATTCTCCCAAACGAATGAGAACCACAACTCACTTTCCTTATATTTTAGTCAAAAACAACCACACCGAGTAATAAAGCACACATTACAAGCATCTCATTGAGTTGAGATTTTGATTTGTTATCATTAAAATAGATTCTATAATATTTTTGTCGTTATTTGAGGAAATTAGCAAAATTTTCTGAAAATTTTCGTGTAGAAATTTTTCCGTACCAAGAGACATTCTTTCATTGGCTAATGACCCAGTTTAAAATTGAATATATAAGATGGCTTTTTCGAATAAAGCATTTTTAATAGAATATAGCGCTTACTAGGAATTTTTTCAACAGGTGAATGTAATATTAAATTTTTATACAGAGCATTTCGAGAAATTGAGCATTTTTTGTGTTGAAAAAAAAAGACCAGGTGCTATTATTTTTCTCACATGCAAAGTTTCCTGTAGCCAGATTCGTTTAGTGTATCACTGCTCCTAAGAAACACATAGTGGTCAAGATTTTTTCCTATTTGGTGGACAACTTTAAATTGAAATAAAATACTGAAATAAATTCGTAATGTTTTATTTGAAGGAAGTCTGGAGGTTTAATTTTAACAAACTTCGCATCAAATATAATGTTTGGACCATCATCATTTTGAAGATATATGGATTTAGGACATGTGATGATAATATGAATGTCAAATTTTCACAAACTCCCCGTTGACGGTGGCTTTTGAGACGTTATCATCGACAACTACTTGTAGATTGTTCCTCACTCCAAATGCTGCAATTCTGCTGATTGGCATATCCACACAACCAAAAGTGAGCTTCATTCATCACTGAGCAAGATTTTCAAATGAAACTTTGCATCTTGAATTGAACTAAGTGTTTTAAAGGTAAATTTTAATTTTTGATTTGAACTGGGATATTGTCCTGGCTCAAGACCATTTTGCTTCTATATTTAATAGAATGCAAATTTATTTACAAATGGCATGGTGACATTTATTACTTGGCTGCAGACTACCACGATCATGATTTCGACCATGTCAAAAGTCTTTTCAAGTGGCTTCGCAGCGACTTTTCAACATCAAACCCGGCCTCTATAAGGAGATGATTCTCACAAACGAACGAGAATCACAACTCACTTGCCGAATTTGCGTTTAAAAAATCGCACCAAGTAATAAAGCACACATGCCATCTTACAAGCATCTCATTGAGTTGCATATGTAAGTATGTGTATATGCAGGTATAGTTACCCAGCAATACTTCTGCCGTGCCAACGCTCATTTGTTTTAGTTTTTTCGTTTGCATTTTTTTGGTCTGTAATCAATATTTGATTTGAACTGGGATATTGTCCTGGCTCAAGACAATTTTGCTTCTAAAGAGTGATTTTTTTGAGGTTAGGATTTTCATGCATTAGTATTTGACAGATCACGTGGGATTTCAGACATGGTGTCAAAGAGAAAGATGCTCAGTATGCTTTGACATTTCATCATGAATCGTCTTACAAACGAACAACGCTTGCAAATTATTGAATTTTATTATCAAAATGCGTGCTCTGTTAAGAAAGTTCATTGCGCGCTTCCATTTTATGGTCAGTTTAATCGACCCACTGAAGCGGCTATTCGGGCTATTGTGACTAAATTTCGCACCAAATTTACATTGTTGGACATTAAACCACCAACACGCTTACGTAGAGTGCGAACTGAAGAAAATATCGCAGCTGTATCGGCCAGTGTTAATGATGACCACCAATTTTCGATTCGTCGCCGTTCGCACCAATTGGGTCTCTGTTACTCAAAAACGTGGAAATGCCAAAATTGGACTAAGCGGATGGACCACCTAAGACGCAGCCGCGGTCAACATTTAAATGAAATTATCTTCAAAAAGTAAATGTCATGGACCAATCTAACGTTTCAAATAAAGAACCGATGAGATTTTGCAAATTTTATGCGTTTTTAAAAAAAAAAAAAAGTTATCAAGCTCTTAAAAAATCACCCTTTATATTTAATAGAATGCAAATTTATTTACAAATGGCATGGTGACATTTATTACTTGGCTGCAGACTACCACGATCATGATTTCGACCATGTCAAAAGTCTTTTCAAGTGGCTTGGTGCGATTTTTTAAACGCAAATTCGGCAAGTGAGTTGTGATTCTCGTTCGTTTGTGAGAATCATCTCCTTATAGAGGCCGGGTTTGATGTTGAAAAGTCGCTGCGAAGCCACTTGAAAAGACTTTTGACATGGTCGAAATCATGATCGTGGTAGTCTGCAGCCAAGTAATAAATGTCACCATGCCATTTGTAAATAAATTTGCATTCTATTAAATATAGAAGCAAAATGGTCTTGAGCCAGGACAATATCCCAGTTCAAATCAAATATTGATTACAGACCAAAAAAATGCAAACGAAACAAGTAAGGAAAGGAAAAGTCGGGCGGGGCCGACTATATGATACACTCCACTTTCCAACCGAATACAATTCAACTCGGTAAAAAAGTGAAAACGGGAAGAATTTTTGTATGTTTCCTAATCATAGGCTAATCGATAAGAATATTTGTATCGGGGCTATATCCAAACATGGAAAAATGTGACTAACTTTCACAATAAGTTCTTCCAGTTCAAATATAAGGTGTTATGCTCACTTTGATGAAATTCGGTGAAAATTCGTCGTTTCTGGGGCGGAAAAAGTTAAATCGGTAGTGAAATTCGTATGGGAGCTATATAAATCTGAACCGATCTAACACATTTTTACCGCAGGTGTTTCTAGTTGAAATATAAGATGTTTTGCCGATTTTGAAGAAAATCTCTTCTAATATATGGTATCTAGAGTGAAATGAGTCAAATCGAGAGTGAAATTCGTATGGGAGCTATATGTAAATCTGAACCGATCTGACCCATGTTCACCATGGGTGTTTCTAGGACAAATATAATATATTTCGCCTAATTTGAAGAGGATCTGTTAAAATATGTGGTTTCTAGAGCGGAAAAAGTCAAATCGGGAGCGAAATTTGTATGGGAGCTATATATAAATCTGAATCGATCTGACCCATTTTTACCACAGGTGTTTCTAGTTGAAATATAAGATGTTTTGCCGATTTTGAAGAAAATCTCTTCTAATAAAGGGTGATTTTTTAAGAGCTTGATAACTTTTTTTAAAAAAAAACGCATAAAATTTGCAAAATCTCATCGGTTCTTTATTTGAAACGTTAGATTGGTCCATGACATTTACTTTTTGAAGATAATTTCATTTAAATGTTGACCGCGGCTGCGTCTTAGGTGGTCCATTCGGAAAGTCCAATTTTGGGCAACTTTTTCGAGCATTTCGGCCGGAATAGCCCGAATTTCTTCGGAAATGTTGTCTTCCAAAGCTGGAATAGTTGCTGGCTTATTTCTGTAGACTTTAGACTTGACGTAGCCCCACAAAAAATAGTCTAAAGGCGTCAAATCGCATGATCTTGGTGGCCAACTTACCGGTCCATTTCTTGAGATGAATTGTTCTCCGAAGTTTTCCCTCAAAATGGCCATAGAATCGCGAGCTGTGTGGCATGTAGCGCCATCTTGTTGAAACCACATGTCAACCAAGTTCAGTTCTTCCATTTTTGGCAACAAAAAGTTTGTTAGCATCGAACGATAGCGATCGCCATTCACCGTAACGTTGCGTCCAACAGCATCTTTGAAAAATACGGTCCAATGATTCCACCAGCGTACAAACCACACCAAACAGTGCATTTTTCGGGATGCATGGGCAGTTCTTGAACAGCTTCTGGTTGCTCTTCACTCCAAATGCGGCAATTTTGTTTATTTACGTAGCCATTCAACCAGAAATGAGCCTCATCGCTGAACAAAATTTGTCGATAAAAAAGCGGATTTTCTGCCAACTTTTCTAGGGCCCATTCACTGAAAATTCGACGTTGTGGCAGATCGTTTGGCTTCAGTTCTTGCACGAGCTGTATTTTATACGGTTTTACACCAAGATCTTTGCGTAAAATCTTCCATGTGGTCGAATAACACAAACCCAATTGCTGCGAACGGCGACGAATCGACATTTCACGGTCTTCAGCAACACTCTCAGAAACAGACGCAATATTCTCTTCTGTACGCATTCGTGTGGTTGGTTTAATGTCCAATAAAGTAAACTGAGTGCGAAACTTGGTCACAATCGCATTAATTGTTTGCTCACTTGGTCGATTATGTAGACCATAAATCGGAAGTAAAGCGCGAAACACATTTCGAACCGAACACTGATTTTGGTAATAAAATTCAATGATTTGCAAGCGTTGCTCGTTAGTAAGTCTATTCATGATGAAATGTCAAAGCATACTGAGCATCTTTCTCTTTGACACCATGTCTGAAATCCCACGTGATCTGTCAAATACTAATGCATGAAAATCCTAACCTCAAAAAAATCACTCTTTATATGGTATCTAGAGTGAAATGAGTCAAATCGGGAGTGAAATTCGTATGGGAGCTATATGTAAATCTGAACCGATCTGACCCATGTTCACCATGGGTGTTTCTAGGACAAATATAATATATTTCGCCTAATTTGAAGAGAATCTGTTAAAATATGTGGTTTCTAGAGCGGAAAAAGTCAAATCGAGAGCGAAATTTGTATGGGAGCTATATATAAATCTGAACCGATCTGACCCATTTTTACCACAGGTGTTTCCAGTTGAAATATAAGATGGTTTGCCAATTTTGAAGAAAATCTGTTGTTATATGTGGTATCTAGAGTGAAAAGAGTCAAATCGGGATTGAAATTCGTATGGGGGCTATATCTAAATCTGAACCGATTTTCTTCAAATTAAATAGCGTTCGTTCTTATCCCGAAAAAGTTCGTTGTGCAAAGTTTCATTTGGTTCTGTCTACAATTGCGACCTGTATCGTGATTACAAGAATAGATGGACGGACAGACAGACAGACAGACAGACGGACGGACATTGCTAAATCGATTCAAAAAGTGATTCTAAGTCGATCGGTATAATTAACAATGGGTCTATCTCTCTTCCTTTTGGGTGTTACAAACAAATGCACAAAGACACAATACTCTCGTGGAGTGTATAAAAACTAAAAGGTAAATTTTAATTTGTAAACACTAAACAATCGCAACTGCAAAATTGGTTGTCACTGAAACCATTAAAAATGAGCAACTTAAAGTCTAACGCCTGAAAAAATACACCCGAAGAAATGAAAATCGATTCTCATCTTCTGATTCGGAGGTAGTGTAATTTTTGAAATGAATATGATATCTATAGGGTTTTGGGGATTCTATGCATATAAGACATGATTAACAGGATGATTCTTAAAAGCAATGTTTCTACATATTTAAAATCTCAAGTATGTATAACTTCGAACCACAAAAACAGGTTTGTAGTACTCGAAGAAATCCAACATTTTTATTCAGACGAATCAAATTTGCAACCCGTAGAGGTTGAAAAATTCAAAATTTTTATGAACACCAACGATATTTTGAATAAACCCATTTTTCATCGATTTCCAATATGCTACCCTTAATAATATCAGATTTAGAAGATATAGCTGTTCAAATTTGATCGATTTTTGATTTTCAAAAACACACTACCTTTAGGTAATTTGGTCCGATTTCAGCAGTAATATCACGAAAACTATGTATCGAGTCTTGTTTTTTGTTGTTATTGATTGATGTATGTATTAAATGTATAATAATAGAAATGTAATGTTTGCAGTATGTTTCTCCAGCTAAATAAATCAATATTTAAAAACCATGAAAAAAACAATTATTGGAATATGCCTTGCATATACAAGACATATGCCCGTGGAAACCCATTGCTATTTTCTTAAATATGATTTATATTTTTATTCTATAATGTTTTGACTAACAATTGGTTAGATTAGTTAGTTTGAAGATCTTCGGTAATTTGAACGAGAAATACGAAGTGTACGCAAGGTGTATGGAGTTCTTGCTAAAATTGGCGTATACCGTACCACAGGAGGAGGAAAACTTCGATGAAAATACATCAATTAGGATAAGGAAGAGATCAGAAAGAAGATTGAATGTTTTAAACTGCAAAGAAAACTTCAATTCTACAAAATATGGAGAATATGCGTCGAAAACTGCATCACTTTTAGCGGAAATGTATCCCCAGAAGAAGTTGATCTCTCAACATGATGACAGCGTCTTCCGATCCACTTATTTCTTGCCTGCAGCATGTGTGAAGTCACGAATAGAGTCAGAAAATAATTCTCTTACGAATTGTGATGAATATTTCACAGATAATTTAAAAATAACCGAAAAATCTAAAGTTGGTGTAAATATTTTTTAGTTATCATAAATTTAATTTTTCCACAAATTTTAACATTGATAACCCATAACTAAGCATCATAACAATTAGCTATCATTTGTCATTTAAATTAATTATTACCGATTACCTTATTCGGTTCTAAAGATATGATTTTATTATTATTATTATAGTGCTTACAAGGATCTATTAATAGGTCCTTGTAAGACAAAAATGCAACATAAAAAATAAAATTGGAAAACATTATTTTAGTGTTGTTTTCAGGAGCATGTATCACAAAGACTTTGCATATTTTGCAAATCATCATGAAATAATCCACGCAGAGACTGCAATTTTTTTTGTATGAACAGCGACCCACCCTAATATGTATGAACTACCTTACAATTTACCAGTTCGAAGGGAAATTCATAAAATCTTCTGGAAGGAATAAGGTATACAAACAGAAGGAGGGATGTTGTTAAAGGTAGATTATGGAAGATACCCTCGGACACTGTTCTGTATAAGCAAGACATTGAGCAACATATTTCCACAGATAAACCGTGGCGTCGGCCAACATCAGTCAATTGAACCGCATTAACACCAAACAAAAAGCTGACAAATTAACTTAATACGTCGCAATATTTGCCAAGTGCGCACTTCACATTTTCAATAAAACGTGTCATATCACAAACCGAACAAATTAAAAAACGATCTCCACGTTTCAGTGATTACTCCTCACACGCAGCAAATCAGACGCACGTAGTGACTACTTCACGGACGACGAACCCTTCATGGATTGATATCCTCTACACCCATTTTGAGTCAATGTTGTTGGTTGTTGGTGCCACACTGAAATGGAATTAGGAAATCTTATTGAACAAATAAACCAAAATCTAGTTAGAATAGACTTTCTTTCCTGCACCGGGGTTTGGTTTCTCGAGCGGACGGACGGAACCCCTGTTCCGTATGACGGACTAACGTCACAGACGCACGTTAAGTGGGAATTTGGGGGCGGTTGTTGTTTGGGAAACTGTGCGGTTTCGAACATTTTCCGAGTATTTGACATTCACTCTCTAGACAAACAGAATTAGGACGAGCAACAAACAACGGCCCATAGCCCACAGTCCCACACAAGGGTTCTTTCCCGGCGGTATGAGTGACGAGCATCATTGAACAGGACTGAAAGTAACAATGCCTCGCATTGTGTGGCATGTGATGCATGGCGTTGATGGTGCAGACACACCGAGGCAGGAAGCGGAGTGAAACGTGTTTGTGTAATTATTTTTATACCATTTGTGACGATTTGTTTTGTGATTACAAATAAATGGGGATTCGAATTCGAGTTGAGCATTGTCTTCTGTCCGTATGCCTTCTGGGGATGTTTTCGCTCGTACACAATTGTTTGTTGTTGCCTATTTGAAAGTATTTTAAACATTTAAATTTCCCCTTCTCTTTGGCCATTTTACGATTTGGATGTTAAAGTTGTACGTATCCAGCTCGGTCTAACAAGCGAGTGAACTGATCTACTACAAAGATTTGGAACATGGAGAAAGTTGCGAATTGTATGGGTTAATGTTATTTAAATTTCGCCAATAAGGGCGAATTACAAAACGCAAGAGCGTTCTCCGGTCTAATCACAGCAGAATTATAAAAAACTTTATATGCAACAGCCATTTTGGCAGAAGTTTTTGGAAATATTGAGCGGATGCAAATGCGAAGATATCATTAAATATTTTATGTGCATAACTCTTTTCAAATTAATTGTGTTTTCACAAGATGGTATGAATATTTAGAACAGTGATTCTGAAATGGTGGTCCGAGGACCCTTGAACGTTATGGTGAAAGTACCGGTAATCCGGCAATATATTTCTAATAAAACTCTAACCGACAGTTTTAAACATCTACCCCAATTCTTGCTAAATATGACCAGATATTCACTAACCCGACGATTGCACGATCTTCAACCTAGTCGGCCATTAGTCCCCGTCATCGAAAATTTATTTAGTTCCATGTCTCAGATATTTTTCGAATACGCATTATGTAAATATGAATAAATTTAACAAATAAGTAAATAAAACTAATTTTGAGTACAAACAACAAATTGAGTATTTTTTAGACTCAATTTTAATTAATATAATTTTATTAAACCTTGACGCAACTTAATCCTCAGGCTCGGATGTTATTTCAACACTTGTCCTATGTGCTCTTTAACGATAGCCCGTCTACTTCGCAACTTTGCATACCGTGCGGGGTAAATAAAATGTTCCATCAACTGCTCTTTCTTAGATTTGTTCATACCGTCTTTTAATAAACTAATGAATAAATAACCATTCCGATGATTTTTCACTGAAATTTTGGTTTGTTTTTGCAAAAAAAAAATAGAATCCATCATTTACCACTTCCAAACTCAAAATTTCAAACTTTAAAATTTCCAAAAAATTGAATAATGTAATCATTTCGAAAATAAAGGAAATATATAAAAACTTAAAAAAACTATAACATTTCACTTCAATATTTTAAGAGTAATTGAAATTACCTTCCAAACATTAAAATCGATCAAGATACAAGGTCAGAAGTTACAGGCGATTGAATGAATAGAAATATTGTGGAATATAAAACTAAATACTTAATCCATAAAAGGTACATTCGTCACAATGTTCGAGGTAACCTCTACATAAATTGAACTGGCTTCAATAAAAAGAGAATATTTATTATCAGCATTATTAGAAAATTGCCGAAGGTCGATTAGTGGGCGATTACCTGTTTTTGACCGAAGGCCGAAGCTTTTTCACCGCTGGAACTCTAATATAGACCAAGTATTCAATAAATTGAAGATAAAAGGCGGTTTCGTAAATCTCTAAGAACGGTATAGGTATTGAGCAATGGAACGCTCTTGTTGTTCTGGACATGAAGATGAAATGTTCGTTGGAAAAACATGTATTTGATGTGTCGAAAGAAGCAGTCAAATGTCTATGGTTTCTAAAACGATGTAAGACATACTTCACTCCCTGTGATGATTTTAATATCTACACCACTTATATCAGACCTTAGATGGAATACAAAACGCACCTACTCGATCGTGTTCAATTGCCATCGTTACTGTTCTATCAATACATTCATGATGTTTGTAGATCAGATATTCGTGATCTTATCCCACACGTGAGGACGTTCGGTAGAAATACGCGAATTTTCAGGAACTCTCACTTCTTTATTGACAATTGGACCGAACAGCACTACAAATTACATAATATATTCGAACTTCGCCCGCAAAATCCGTATGTGAAATCGACTTTCGGTAGATATCATTCTCGTCAATTAAGACATTCTGAGATTCAAAGCAGATGTCAAACACTACTCCCTCAACTTCTTTCCGCCAAAGCAATGCACCAGCAGAGTATTTTCAGTGGACTAAGATGGGTTTTCAAAACGAAAAAGAGAGTGGTGGAATGTATCATATAATCGCACATGCCCGACATTAGATTGTTTTGGTTTAGTTTAAAATATTTTAATGTATATCATCTTCTTATCCAATTCTTTTAGTACGACTTAGTTCACCATTAAAAATCGTCACCAGACTTCATTCTTTCTTTAAAAATTGGAGAAAAGCTGCAGATTATAAGGGGGTGAAAGCAATTTCATCCAATTTCTTTTGGGGTTTCCATGAGTCATAATTTCGTGTTTTGGATCAGTTGTCATGAGTATGTAAAATGTAATATAAACTGGCGGTTGCATGTTTTCGATGTCAGCGTTTTTTTAAACAATATCACGGATTTTTCGATCATTTCAAATTGAATTATATATATCCGAATTGGCATTATCGTGGAAGAACTGGAAATTTTTTTATTAAAAAACTTAATTTACTAATTTTTGATGGTGCAATTTTGAAAACTTCCGGGACTTATGTGAACAATGTATAAAATTCAGAACTCACAGACACAATGTTATTTAACCCAATGCCATCAGAGTTGTGCAAAATACAACTAACATTTATTGCAGATTGACTCACAATTAAATATCGATGTATTGGCCTCCGGTGCAGCACAAGGGATATCCTTTGTAAATAAGTAGCACATGTATGTATGTACGTATGTTCTAGCCGTAATACGGTTGAGACGGCACGACAAGAGATTTATCTGTGTTGTAGCACCTCATACACCACACCATACTACGCCGCAGCACAACACACCCCATACAATCATAATGCAACAAATAAAAGTGGCAGATTAAAATGATTTAATCACAGAGCCATTTGCTGTTGGCGTAGAAATCCATGATTAATATTTCCAGTGCAATTATCAAATGCTTCGCACCGCAAACCCGCGAACCATTAAATCAATGGACGAACGAACGAATCATCGAGTCATGAATGGGGAGCAATCGCCAAGCCATGCCATGGCATGGCCTAACAGTGTTGAGACCCGTGCTAAACTTTTCCATAATGATACTTCTCCGGTCAGAGATACAACAAACATCTGCCATGTAATTCCGCTACAATTTTCCACCTTTCTTAGGGAAACGCCAGCAACACAGAGAGATCTGCAACCGAAAAGAGTCGAAGCACAAATGTTTGTTGTTGATTGCATTTCTCTAAAACGTATAAAATATGCACAAATGTGCGATTTACGAGCATCGGCATCACAGCTCCGTTCAGCATCTGGCATTGGTGGCAACCAACCGTTGGTTGCCACAAACGGGCAGAGGTTACAAATGCATTCGGATACAAAAGTTGGCCACACAATATTGGAAGGAAATTATTGGACGAGCGAGCAGGGAACGCTAAGACACAAATAAAAGGAAAGAAACGAAAAGAAAAACGATTTATTTATTTTTAGCTACCGCTGATATCCCGCGAGGTACTCATAACATTAAGAGAACGCCTCCCCACGGATTCTGCACAGAGGATGACGGGCGGCGACCACGACGATGATAATGAAGATGCCAAGGAAACATTTATATGTGTAAATGTGATACAAATAGCCGTACGTAGATCCCTTACCACAGCATCCATAGTTTTTCTGGAGTAGAAAGGGTCATGCTAAAGGAAAAACAGAAAAGCTCACAAGAAATAATAACTCAGAGTTAAAAAAGATTGGACCCCAAAATGTTTAAAGGAGACTCGCTTCAAAAGGCACAGAGTTTCCCCAAAATGGGGAAATAATGAATAATAATCACTTTTCTGGTCTGTTATATACATACACCATAGGAACAAGTCGTTAAGCCCGCTGAAAATTGGCGTAGGACGGGTGGTCATGGGGTCCTAAGCCCACACCAGAAAAATTTTAGCCCCCCAGAAATTTAAATTAGTATAATAAAATTTGTACTATTCGTCTGCGTCACACAAAATCTTATTTTTTAAGTACTTAATTTTGCCAGTGTTGGAAAAACTAAAAAACATTGTCAACAGAAAATGAAAAATTATGAGTTTTCAAATTGAGCGTGAAAAAGTTTTTTAAGTTGAACGTGAATCAGTTTTTATAATTTCGCAAATAAGGGCTACAGCCGCTGCCAAATTAGTTGTGCTTCTCGTTCGTTTCTGAGAATCATCTTCTTATAGAGGCCGGGTTTGATGTTGAAAAGTCGCTGCGAAGCTACTTGAAAAGACTATTGACATGGTCGAAATCATGATCGTGGTAGTCTGCAGCCAAGTAATAAATGTCACCATGCCATTTGTAAATAAATTTGCATTCTATTAAATATAGAAGCAAAATGGTCTTGAGCCAGGACAATATCCCAGTTCAAAACAAATATTGATTACAGACAAAAAAAATGTATATAGGTATAGAACTTCGAATTGAAATAAAACACAAGAAAATCGTTTTAATGTCCATCAATTTGGCTTTATTGGAAGGATAATTTTATGCCATTAATGTCTAAATATGATTTCGGGCATGTGGCCGCCGCGGCTGGCTCGAATATAGCCAGCATATGGGGCCGTATGTTGGCAATAACGCCACGAATGTTGGCTTCCAAGTCCCCTAACGTTTCTGGTTTGTTGGCGTAGACGAGCGACTTCACATATCCCCAAAGAAAATAATCCAATGGTGTCAAATCACACGATCTTGGTGGCCAATTGACAGGTCCATTCCGCGAAATTATGCGGTTAACCGAATTAATTGCTCTGATGGACGATTATGTCGACCATAAAATGGACGGAGCTTGCGGTGAACTTCGCGAACTGAACCATTACTTTCGAAATAAATTTGCACGATTTGCAAGCGTTGTTCTTTTGTCAACCTGTTCATGATGAAATGGCAAACCAAACTAAATATTAATCACTTGACAGCTGACAAAATGGCCGCCAATTAAAAAAGTGATGCCAACTTAAAGTTCTATACCCCAATAAAAAACACCCTTTATTGGGGCTGTTTTTCTTTAAGCCAGGATAACAAAAACGTTATAACAATTTAATTTTTCGCTCAAAATAAAAAAAATATTTTTTCACATTCTCGCCAACTCAATATAAATATTTGTATCAAAACAAATTTTCAAAAAAATATTTTGTATTGACTTTTTTGGACTTAGTCTCGATAACCATAAATTTGACTTATAGTGGATTCAGGCTACATTCGAAGTTTTCAACATAAAATTATTTTTTCATGCACACATTGATGGAAATTTATTTATTTTTTTGTTTAGATTTTTGTTATCGCACCTTAGTTATCTAGTCTTAAAGAAAAACAGCCCTATCATACGTATACATATACATATTTTTTTTTGACTCTTTAACCAAAAATAAATTGGAGGGAGGCTATGGCCAGAAGAATCCTAGCCTCCCGAAAATGCCGCTGAATAGATACACCAGGAGAAAATCTAGTTCGACCGAAAGCCGTGGTCGTGCTATTGAGTAATTATGGGAATACAACAATAAAGATTAGGCTAGGTTGAATGGAATGATCAGTCAGTTGCGAAAAAAACTGACGACTTCACTCGTGGTCGACTAAATTTGGTCCTTTGTGGTTCCCGTAAGTAGATGAGATAAAGGAAGTATTGATACAGAGTAAGGTTTGAATTCCGGGATTTGTACGGGATTCCCGCGGGAATTCAGACAATTTTTTCACCATGTTTCCACTATAAATTTGTAAAAGGTACCAAAATAATTTAACAAATACCACTTTTAATTAGATATGTGTCAGGAAGACGATACAAATCTTCTACCTTGAATATGGTAATTTACTATATATAATTGATTAGAAGCGAATATAACAGAATGAAAGGTTACAAATACATTATATTAATATTTAGAGATAATTCAATTTCAGAATTCTTACAAATATAAATAAAGATATAATTTATTTCAAAAAACTTTTTTTTTAAATATGCTTAATTAATTAGTTTGTCGTCCTTGGCAAATATTGATTTCATTTTTTTATTTCGTATAGGTTAGGTATGCCAGTCAGTAGTGGACACAACCGATGAGTTCACTCGAAGCCAACTAAATTCGGCCCATTGAGATTCCCATAAGCAGTATTAAAGAAAAGGATTTAGGAAGCAGGGTGATGGAATGAATGATGAGTGAAGGGGAAGGTGGGGTTATCTTATATTCTGTATTCCCATTGATTCTTTTGAGGTGGATTTCTATACAAATCGGATAAGAGTTATTTCTATAAATGAGAAATATAATAAGTTTTTATATAGCAAACAATATGTTGATGATTTCCCGTCCTGTCCTGGGATCGCGGGAAATCCAAAAAAATAATTCCCGTTACCCGGGAAATAAAAGTACGGGAAAATGCAAACCCTAATACAGAGTAGAGGAATGGGAGATTATAAACCAAAATAATGAATAGAGGGAAAGGAAGGCTATTTCATGTCGTTTTCAATTCTTCTTAATGGATTTACTGAATAAGGAAGATTTCTCTATAACGAGGGTTTAAGATAGGGTTTGGGGTTTCCCGGACTTTTTTCATTTCCCGGGAAAACGGGAATGAAAAATTTTATTCCCGGGAATCCCGGGAATTCCCAGGAAAAAGTAATTTATTTATAGATATGTCCAATATGGTTTAAAATATCAAAATTTAATATCTGGTGTGTTTTTTTCAATACTGTCATATTATAAATTAAAAACGAATGTCATTGTCAAAATATTTTACAAATATTTTACTCTACACCTTTTCAAGGTTATATTCGGAACATACAAATTTATATTGAGAAATGTAAGTTCATATTAGGAACATATAAATTCATAATGGGTAATGTAAATTTATAATAGGTTCATGTTAATTCATAATGAGAAATATAAATTCATAATGAGAATTGTTAATTTATATTGAGAACAATTAATTCATAATAGGAACATACCATTTCATAATGAAATGTACAAGTTTGTAATCTGAAAATCCAAATTCATAATCAGAAAATACGTTTTCATATTCAGAAAATATGAATTCATAATGAGAAAATATAAAATCATATTGAGAAAATGTAAATTTATAATGAGAACATTGATAAAATATGTCTTTCTACGAAAATATCCATAGAAAACGTACATACATAGCATCGATTATAAATTTTACAGTTCCTGATTACGAATTTATATTTTATGAATATATATGAATAAGAATTTATATTTTCTCATTATCAATTTGAATTTTCTCATTTTGTATTTATATATCTCATTATCAATTTGTATATTCTTATTATGATTTTATATTTCTCAATATTAATTTACATTTCACATTACGAATTTACAGTGCTGATTGTGAAATATCATGCTCCTATTATGAATTTACATTTCTCATCATGAACTTACATATTCTGATTATGAATTACATTTTCTGATTATAAACTTGAAAAGTTGTAGACTAATCGTCAGAATTGGACACTTATATCGCAGGTAGAAGTGACTGACACCTGCACTAGATTCAAAATTGAAAACGATTAAGGAAACAAATAACTAATTTACGGAGAATGTTATGACGCATTTAATTTAGAATATTCATTCGTCTGGAGACAAAAATATTTTATAGAAACAGGTGGGAATATTCTAAACTGTAAGAACAATAGAAACATAAAAAATTAATATTAATGTAATAAATTCTTAAAAAATAAAAATATTGAAATAGTCTTGTCATTAATTCTTACAAATGGCCATTGAAATACACCGTAGCATATATTTATTTTCCTATTAGATTTCTCTTGAAACTTTCCAGGCGAACAATTTTTATTGTATTCCTATTTTTATACCATTTCTTTCTGGTTACATATGTAAAGTAAATTGTTCTTGAAGAGTATGTTCACCTCGATTATTCTAGAAAAACAAGAAAATTATGTAAGCCATAGTATTGTCGGCATGATATTTTTATTTCACAATAAAGATCCTGCAAATAGCCTCACAAAAAGTTTTTATTCCCCTAGCTGGGTTTCGCATAAAATGGCTATTTAGCGAATTTAAAAAGATTTGTTTGTCGTAATAAAGAGTGATTTTTTTGAGGTTAGGATTTTCATGCATTAGTATTTGACAGATCACGTGGGATTTCAGACATGGTGTCAAAGAGAAAGATGCTCAGTATGCTTTGACATTTCATCATGAATAGACTTACTAACGAGCAACGCTTGCAAATCATTGAATTTTATTACCAAAATCAGTGTTCGGTTCGAAATGTGTTTCGCGCTTTACGTCCGATTTATGGTCTACATAATCGACCAAGTGAGCAAACAATTAGTGCGATTGTGACCAAGTTTCGCACTCAGTTTACTTTATTGGACATTAAACCAACCACACGAATGCGTACAGTGCGTACAGAAGAGAATATTGCGTCTGTTTCTGAGAGTGTTGCTGAAGACCGTGAAATGTCGATTCGTCGTCGTTCGCAGCAATTGGGTTTGTGTTATTCGACCACATGGAAGATTTTACGCAAAGATCTTGGTGTAAAACCGTATAAAATACAGCTCGTGCAAGAACTGAAGCCAAACGATCTGCCACAACGTCGAATTTTCAGTGAATGGGCCCTAGAAAAGTTGGCAGAAAATCCGCTTTTTTATCGACAAATTTTGTTCAGCGATGAGGCTCATTTCTGGTTGAATGGCTACGTAAATAAACAAAATTGCCGCATTTGGAGTGAAGAGCAACCAGAAGCCGTTCAAGAACTGCCCATGCATCCCGAAAAATGCACTGTTTGGTGTGGTTTGTACGCTGGTGGAATCATTGGACCGTATTTTTTCAAAGATGCTGTTGGACGCAACGTTACGGTGAATGGCGATCGCTATCGTTCGATGCTAACAAACTTTTTGTTGCCAAAAATGGAAGAACTGAACTTGGTTGACATGTGGTTTCAACAAGATGGCGCTACATGCCACACAGCTCGCGATTCTATGGCCATTTTGAGGGAAAACTTCGGAGAACAATTCATCTCAAGAAATGGACCGGTAAGTTGGCCACCAAGATCATGCGATTTGACGCCTTTAGACTATTTTTTGTGGGGCTACGTCAAGTCTAAAGTCTACAGAAATAAGCCAGCAACTATTCCAGCTTTGGAAGACAACATTTCCGAAGAAATTCGGGCTATTCCGGCCGAAATGCTCGAAAAAGTTGCCCAAAATTGGACTTTCCGAATGGACCACCTAAGACGCAGCCGCGGTCAACATTTAAATGAAATTATCTTCAAAAAGTAAATGTCATGGACCAATCTAACGTTTCAAATAAAGAACCGATGAGATTTTGCAAATTTTATGCGTTTTTTAAAAAAAAAAAGTTATCAAGCTCTTAAAAAATCACCCTTTATAATATAAACAAATACTCAACAATGTCAAATTGTCAGATATAAATACATACTAAATACATATATGAATTTGAAATAAATCTAAAAATTCCAATTTATATAGTAACACTAAATTATTGATCAACATAATAAATAAATTATTTTTTTAATATTTCCCGTATTCCCGGGAAAAACGATTCGGGAATTCCCGGACCCCAAACCCTAGTTTAAGACGATCATCTGCTAAGTCGTTAAGGACATAATTTATGTATAACACTTGCTGTAATCGCTTACCCAGCAAGGCATATACTTTACCTCATCTTAATTTTAATGAAGATATGTAAATCAAAATTTAATATTTATGGTTCCTAGTGAAAGAAACATGTATGGGAGGAAATGTAAGAGTTATTTATATTTGTGAACAAATTTCCTTGATCAATTTTTGCAAAAAATCTAATCTTTGCGATTGTGACACGCTCTGGCGCACATCACCGGCAACAAATAATTTCATTTCCTTTGAATTGTGCTATCCTAACTGGAACTGTGACACATTCTTCGAATGCATTTTGGACACCTAAAGATTAAAATCATATTACATATTGTTTTATAATACACCCACATAATACTAACTTTGCACAATTTATGTATTAATTTTCATCACAAGCTCGTGTTATTGTTCGTACGACTGCAAGCATAACGTAAATAATGAAAACAACGAAGAAACAGGGCAATACTTATGTTTTCCGGAAATTATTTGTCATATCAAATGTCTTAAAACAATTTCTTAAATCTCCATATCTGGTAGTGTTAATGTCCAAGTTCATGGTCTATTAATGTTATTTTCGTGTTAACTTCCGCCAATAACAAGTTATCTATTGTTATCCTCGTCACGTTATGGCAACAATTGACGAATGACTATCTCCGACTCGTTAATAAGTCCCATCATCCTAATTGGAACACCCTCTGCTTAGTTTCAGCTTTCCTTGCGATCATGTAAACAATACTTGTTTATATATCTTCAAATTACATTTCGTTTTCAAAGCAGTCTCATAGAAGAACTTTGTTGGTGAAAGAGAAGTGCATAAAAAACGGTGGAGTTCTATCTTTAACGAAAACAAGCATAAACAATATTCGTATAAACATCCATCTGAACATACGAGTACGTTCTGATAAATATTCAGACACATGTGTACAGAGATATGTTTGTGGAACAGAACTAACATCGCCGGGGTAAACAATGAAGACGAAAAAAACCCTACTAAATAGAAACAATAAAAGCCGCACATGTGCGGATATGCAGTTTTGTACTTTTTTATTAGCGCACAGTGTCTGGAAGTCGTCGTCTTATGTAGAAACTATCTAATGGTTGTAGATTGATGAGAATTGAAGATGTGAGAAATCGGTGGAGATGGAAAGAAAACTATACCCTAATAATTACCCTTATAATTAGAGTATTTAAACGCATTCTGCAGATTTCTGACTTGAACACGATTTCTTCAAAAATCATATTTTAATGGGGTGAAAAGGGATACAAAGTTTACCAATTAAACGACACCAACTAGCAACATGAAATTCGCAAGTAAGTCCCTCCGATTGTGTAGACACGTATAGTAAATTTATATTATGAAATCTGTAACTTTTGCCCCAAGCAAACGGGAAAAGGGATAAAAATGGTCCCTTTTGTGCCAGTAGATAAAAAAACACATTAAAAACAGTGGTTTAAGGGATCAAAAAGTTCTGCAAAAATATTGGACATGAAATTATACTATAAGTCTTTGAATATCAAAACTCAGAACTCAACTTAAATGCCAGAAATAAGTCCGACTTTCATTTGCCCCACAAAAGTGAATTTTAGGTGGGTGGTGTTATTTTTTGGTGATGGTTATTTTTTGTGTTCCACAGTGAATTTAGAGCACAATTTTTAATATTTGTGCCTTCTATTCACTTCGTATGTAGAAAAAACTATATGCTCAGTTTTCCATGTGGTGATCTTTAATCCTTTTTAATTTTAACTTTTGTTAACTTCAAAATTATAAGAATATAAATATTTCTACAAATTTATTTAAAGTTTATGTGTGAAAAAGGACAATCTGCAGAGATGGAACAAGTTTTTGTATTCAACTAATAATTGTGGTAAAAAATGTGAATACCGAAATAATTTCCGATCGAGAGTCGATACTCATCGATTCCACATCAAAATCAATTTTGTCGAAACAGATTTTTTAACATATAACTAAACTATTCTAAACTAATAAACCAATAAGTTTGTTTCGAGTGTTTCGAGAGTGTTCAGATGACTATTGCCACTAACTTGCTTCTTGAATCTGTTGATGGAGGTTTTCTTTCCAAAACTTCACCAAAACAGAATCACTTTCGGCTACGTGTGGTTTCAACAATATACTGATAATCAGGCTTGCCAGGTGTGGGGATTTGTCCCCAACCATGGGGATTTTATTATGGTCAAATAGACAAATAAAAATGAAAAGGGGACAGGATATTTTAGTGATTAATGAGGATATTCGAAGTGATTTGAAAAATATTTAGAATCAGATTTTTTTAATTGGGAATGCAAATTTATCTATACAAATTACAATTATCTACAAATGTATTACTTAATTGTTCAGAAAGGAAATTATAATAAAGATGTCATCGACAAAAAAGGAGCATTGAAATGAATTTGTTATAAAGTATTTACAACTATCAATAAAAATTTAAATTAAATAAATGACGCTCCAAACTCCCATTACAATCACAATATACATTTTGCTATTTTTATACGAAATATTTTGAGTTTTTTTCGTTTTCTTGGATTTTTTCCTATTTCCAATGACTCGAAAATATTGTATTACAGTATTCATAGCCAAACACAAACACGCACAATTTTTTAAAATGGAATTAAAAAAATAACGTACTTACTCAAATCATAAAAAAAATGTTTAGTCTAAAATAATTAGACCAAAAAAATGTTTTATAATGGGGATTTTTCATGATTATTTTGACATTTTGGGGATAAGTGGGGATTTTTCATAGCAATTTTTGGGACAAGGAATAATTTTTTCTGCAAGCCTTCTGATAATGATACTTCTAAAAAAGACCTTTGTTGCATATCTCTCTTGCATGTGACTGAATTTCCACGAAATCGCCACAATCTTTGCAAAAGATTGGTCTTAGAACACTGTGCGTCTTATTTACGAGCACCGAAAACAAAAACATATTTTTTAAAGTCAGACAAAGAAAAAAAGCTGAAACTAAGAAGAGAAGTTATCCATTTCTCACTGGAAACTTAACCTCACCACCGTATCAACAACGGCAGCAGTTCCGCACAAAACGCTGGCACAACTCAGCGGCATCAACTCCACCAGCAGCACACTGAAGGGGCACAGTGGTGAAGTATTGCACCGGCAGTGGTTCTGTGTGTTATGAACATGTGCAACTTGCATTCAATGTTTATAGTCTGCGACAGTAGACTGGAGCGAATTAGTGAATGTTTTTCAGTTCAAAATCCTTGGGCTCCGAACGACTATCGAATTTGTTTAGAGAGGTTATTCACTCATAAATGTCGAGATGTTACCACCACCGGATGGAATTTGATGGATTTTAAGCTGTTAGTACACGTAATCTTCCCCAATATAGCAAAATCGAGCACTTGGGTCGAACTAGAATTTATATTGACACTTCGCTAACATTTTTAAGGAGAAATTCTTGAAGATCGTTATAGTTAGTAAAACTCAGTAAAATAGTTAGAGTACAGGTCAAGTTTTAAGATGAAATTTCAAAAATATTATTATACCCTCCACATAAGAATGGGGGTATATCAACTTTGTCATTTCGTTTGTACACATTGAAATATTCATCGGAGACCCGATGAATATATATATATATATATATATATATATATATATATATATTCTGGGTCGTGGTAAAATTCTATTTCATGTCCGTCTATATGTCTGTTGAAAGCAGCTAAGAGGTTTAAATTTTCCGTAAATATGTCTTATGGTTGCAGGTCGCTTGGGATTGAAAGTGGCCGAAATCGGGACAGAGGGAAAGTTTTCCCTAACAAGGACTGAAAATATCCCCCAATATTTAGACTATTTAAGCATTTTTTTAAATTTATGCTTTATATGCACTTGAAATTTATTGCGCACATTATTCCTCTTGTAGCCTAAAACCACCAAAAATTATATAATACACGCCTAAGCATGCAAAATGGGATAAAAATGGTACCAATGATACGAGGGTGAATAAATTGGGGGATTGTGTGATGAGAGAATCGACGATTTCCAATAAACCGTGATGTATGTAAGAGAGTTGATGAGAAATAGAGAATTGGACGGTGGTTATGTAATAGTATGAGGTGAATCGAAGTGTATGCGCTTAAAGAAATGGTAAACCTTTTTATTGTCTCCAAAGTAATTTCTCGTGAGGGCGAGAAATTACCAATATGATGATGGTGACGTCAGAGCATGGAAGAAATGAAGGAGAAGGAGGTTACCCAAAAATCAATTCAAATTCAAGTGGTATTATTTAGTGGGATGTTCACTAGTTGAGATACAAAAAGAAAGTGAACGATTTCTTAGCATGTTTAGCTTCTCGTAACATAAGTTTCATTTCATTCATTGGATCTTCAATATTAGAACTTTTCCTATCAAAATGGTACAGACATTTGGACTGTAGCTGAAAAAGGGGAAAATCGGGCTTGAGGGAAATTGTTTCTACCTAATAATGACTGATAATACCAATATCAAATTCATATTTTTGAATATTACTGCCCCATGTTCACTTTTTATACTTGAAGTTTTATATAGTCGAGGACAATTACTATGTAAAGTCGACAGCCTCTAATCTGTCGGTAATACTGTGGAACGCACTCCGTGGTAGAGGTTGTATACGTTTCGGCCCGGCCGAACTTAACGCCTTCTTACGTGTTTTTGAACTCAGATACCTCTGAAACTGAAGTAGTTGACTCGATTTCAAGCTGTGGAAATATTGTAGCAGTCGAGGTAGTCCGATTTGCAGACCTAAATCTTACACTAGCTTCTAAGTTAATTTCAAATCAATAGTCGCATTGATACAATGATCGCAATGAGTGTTTGAAATTGCTCCAATTTCTGCGGTAATGTTGATTATTGGGAGAGGTATGACATGGCATAGTCGTATCGAATTTCTTAGATCAGCTTTCCAACCGTCCCTGCTCCAAGACCGGGATCAAAGCTGCTGCTAACAATCGCCTGATTAAATGCAGCAGCGGCGGCATCAACTCAACAATGCTGGAACATTTACGAGTAAAAAGCCTCTTATAGGTTTTTTCTTTTTGAAAGTGTAAACTTATGACTAGAGGTTCCCTAACTCCTTCAGGGAGACTCTTTCTTCCTGGAGATGGGAAGAATCTCTTTTATCTCAATCTTAAACATTGAACAGGAGAATCCTATCCACTCTAAAGATTTTGAACGGAAATGTGAAATGTAAATTCGACCCGGACTAGTGAACCAACCGCCATTCACACATACTAACTTGCAACAAAGACAAATGAAACATAACAAAAGAATATGAGGAAGAATGCACCGAGGTGGAAGAGGCGGGAGAGAAAAAAAGGCACTTCAAACAACGGAAATATTAGATGCATCATCAAAATCTCGTACTCGTTTATTACTTCGGGAATGTCTGGAGGGGAAGGAAAGATAGCTGGCTAACAGAGGAATGTTTAATGATTTCAACAAATTTCTGAATACGTCTGCTCCACAGAAAAAAGTTCAGTGCATTGTTTGTTTGTGTGACTGTTGCATGTGAATAGCGAAATAAGAAGCAGCGAAAGAACAGGAAGGAGGCAGAAGAAAATTAACATTTTTCAAATTCAAAAGTTAAGAAAAATTATTATTACATAAAACAGTTTGCTCAAGTGATCTTTGGGGTTATGACATTCTTGTTTTCTCACTCCCAGCAACATGCGCGGCAGCAACAATTATGACAATTGCTGATGTTTATCATTTCCTGTTGATTGTTTTTATTTTTTGCTTTCTTTACTTCGCTCGAACCAACTTCACACATCCATTCGTCGCCGTTGTGGTTGACAAATATTACTTTCGTTTTCTGCAGCGTGTTGCACATGTCTCCACATGATTTTTTGAAATTATGCCGTAAAATCATAATTACGAGCAGTCTGGGAAAGGGCAATTCTGATGCGGTCGTGATGATAGGACATAATGAGCTGACGCAATTCTATCGTTAAGACGAATGACGTTTTTTTCAAATTTCTGTGAGACTTGGGATTGCATAAACTTGGCGCTCTCAAGCATTAAGTAAGCTAAGTCTTAATAGAAAAATTACAAAATTATGGCCAAACCTAAGTGGGATCTTATGCCAGATAAACAAACAAAGTTCTACATAGCAGTTGAATCAACGATGGCAAAGATCAATGGTATTTAGAGGGAAATCGTCAACGGTTGATATGCTGATGTTATTTTTGACCTTATGTTGCAACAACCAAAATTGCGGACCATGACAAGTCAGCAAATAGATACATTATATGAGAAACAGAACAGAGAATTTCAACAAAAGCCTTGAAAATGCTCCTTGATTTAAAACACTGTGGAAGCACTTAGACTATTAAGTTAATTAAGGACAACCCCATTAATATTATTGTGGAAACAGTTTTCACATTTTGACATAGAATTCAAGCGTTACGATTTTCGACTTCGATAGCTTGGATTGCTTTCAAAATTGGTGTACGTATTCTTCTCATAAAAATATTTGCACATAGTTTCGGCAACTCAACACCATAAAACTTTGTTTCATGATAAAGGAATTTTTCTCGAACTTATTTTTCAAGAGTTAATGATAAAATTGATTTTTGCACTAAATGCAAAGGGTGCAATTTCGTACAGGACAAGGTTACGGGAGACTCTTCAACCTTTCCAATTATGTATTTAATTTTTAAAAGGGGTTTCCAGGAAAAAATATATTTTGAACCAAAATAATTTTTTAGCCCATTTTTTAAATATTATTTAAAGCTATGAAACCACAATTTATAATAAAATAAATTTCAATTTATAATAAAATAAAATCTCTTAAAATGTATGAGAAACAGTGTTTCAAAAAATAAATAAAAAAACAGTAAGGAAAGGCTAAAGTCGGGCGGGGCCGACTCTATGATACACTCCACTTTCAATCCGAATTCAATTCAATTCGGTGAAAAAGTGAAAACGGGAAGGTTTTTTGTATCCTGTAAATGTATGTGTTTGACAAAAAATTTTATATCGGAAGGGACATTTGTATGAGGATATATTGAAACCTGGAACGAAATAGGTGAAATAAAAAATGTATAGTTTGAAATTTAAAGACAATCGAGCACAATATGTGGCTTTTAAAGCGGCAAAAGTCAAATCGGGAGCGACATTTATATGGGGGTTATATCTAAATCTGAACCGATCTTACCCAATTTCTGCATAGGTGTTTCTAGTAAGATTATAAGATGTTGTGCCAAATTTAAAGAAAATCGAGTACAATATGTGGTATTTAAAGCGGAAAAAGTCAAATCGGGAGCGACATTTATATAGGGGCTATATCTAAATCTGAACTGATTTTCACCATAGATGTTCTTAGTTTAAATATAAGATGTTTTGCCAAATCTGAAGACATTCTGATACAATATGTGGTTTCTAGAGCGGAAAAAGTCAAATCGGGAGCGAAATTTGTATGGGAGCTATATATAAATCTGAACCGATCTGACCGATATTCACCATGTGAGTTTCTAGTGGGAATATAAGATGTTTTACCAAATTTGAAGACAATCTGATACAATATGTGGTTTCTAGAGCGGAAAAAGTCAAATCGGGAGCGAAATTTGTATGGGAGCTATATATAAATCTGAACCGATCTAACACATTTTTATCACAGGTGTTTCTAGTTACAATATAAGATGTTTTGCCAATTTTAAAGAAAATCTGTTGTAATATGTGGTATCTAGAGTGAAAAGAGTCAAATCGGGAGTGAAATTCGTATGGGGGCTATATCTAAATCTGAACCGATTTTCTTCAAATTAAATAGCGTTCGTCCTTATCCCGAAAAACATCGTTGTGCAAAGTTTCATTTGGTTCTGTCTACAATTGCGACCTGTATCGTGATTACAAGAATAGATGGACGGACAGACGGACGGACGGACGGACAGACAGACAGACAGACAGACAGACGGACATTGCTAAATCGACTCAGAAAGTGATTCTAAGACGATCGGTATAATTAACAATGGGTCTATCTCGTTTCCTTTTGGGTGTTACAAACAAATGCACAAAGACATAATACTCTCGTGGAGTGTATAAATACGAAAAGAAACGACACTGAACTTCTAAAATATATCCGACATGAATTTCAAAACAATATTTTGTTCGGTTGATGATTAGATATACCACCTAAGATTTTTACTAAATTACTCTGGTGAATAAACAAATATTGATGAGAGTTTGAATGGAATTTAAAATATTAGCCTTTCTGACGATTTTCGTATAAATGAAAGTTATTTTACGTCAATAAAAACTAGATTTACGATAAATTAATGCATTTGAGGGATATTTTGCAACTATTCCAAAAAACGTGTAGGGTATACATAACGTGACCATCTCTTATTGGGCAAAAAGCGGGATTTATGAATTCAAAAAGTGGGATTTCGCGGGATTTTGTAGAAAAAAAGTGGGATCGTGAAAATTTAACCATAAAACGTAAGCTATATAATGTCATATAAATAAAAATTACTGTGTTTAGAATATTTACGACAGACGTGCAAAACAAAAAGAGATTTTTTGAAAATTCGTAATTTTAGGATTACAATGGGAAAAAGAGGGAGATGGTACCAACTATACGGCTCTATCTTGAATCTTGAACTTCAGGCTCCCCTGATTGTGTGGATTGTAAATTGGTCAGAGGCATCAAATTTTTCCCTAACAAGAACTGAAAATAATTAAATAAGTAAACATTATTTTTTAAAGACTGCTGCAGGAGTGTTCTTTAAAATTATTTAAACAACAAACACAATTTGTTTATAATAGCTAATATATGTCGGCGTGTATGTTGACATCTACGCAAAGTCGAAAGATAAGGCGTGGCTGAACTTAACGCTTTTATACTAGTTTTATATTGAAAAATTTGTCATAGTGTGAAATGCGATCTTCAAAATGAAAAAAACAATCTACACACAATTTGTATATGTTGTTTATTAGGCTAGAATTTCATGGGTCTATATTTTATTAATAGTAAAAAGCTATCTAAAGGTGCTTATGAAACCGTCAAATATACGACTACATTATTGAAAGTGATTTTATACCAGATAGTACCATAATGGTATCCTTTCATAAACTGTATGTTTTAAATTAACCAATTGAACAACGCAGTATTGCATTTAATTTTATCAAATCTTAAATATTCCCTTAAAACTAGAGCCTTAGTATATAAAAAGGACAATTAATTAAATATTTTAGAAATTGTAGACTTTTGTCGGTTACCAAAAATTTATTAAGTGACAAATTTTAATTGATAATGTACCAAAAATAATTTAAAAGCAAAAAAGTGGGGGCACTTTTTGTAAAAAAGCGGGATTATGCGGGATATAAAATTAAAGCGGGACTGACCACCAAAAAGCAGGATAGTCCCGCGAAAAGCGGGATGGATGGTCACCTTAGGTATACACCAAAAGAAGTTTAATTGCACCAAACGCATCCATCGTTTAAAATGAGAGACACTTACTGCCTGACCCACGATGTGGAAAGAAAATCTATGCGAACGAATCCAGTCACACACTTTCGCATCAAAAAGCGACCCACTTATCTTCTGACTTTTCGTTCGCATAGCCTTACGTGTTGTGAGTGAAAAAAAAATCGCAAATATGCCGTTAAATATCCAAATTCTAACATATAATAAAAAAGTTGACACAACTTTTTATCAGCTGAAATAACTGAAAACAAAATTCGAAAAATAATGTAATCAATTAATATTTGGTTGTTTTTGTGTGTTGTAGAAAAATATAAATTTTTCTAACGCGCACATTTTTTGGAGGAATGCTAATTTCGAGATCCCCGTAGGCAGCTAGTCTAATGTTCTTGAGATGACCAGAATATACTTATTTCACATGTAAATGCATATGTAAGTTCTGTTACAGATTTATAGGAAATGTTCAGGTTACATTTTCCTCATGTTGATGGACGAGTTGCAGGACAGCGACGACGAAAAACGAAACGATGGGATTTTAGGAGGTAGGAGAAGTCATTCCTGAATATCCCCTTTAGTAATACCAGGAACGCAATTGAAAGACCCTACAACAAAAACACTCCGGTGCATGGAGCAACGGAAAGTGCGAGCTGCGTTCTGCACAATATGTGCAAAACAAGTGCCTCGACAACTCAGTTGGTGCCTATGAAGGTGCCTATGGCGAGATTATCTCGAACGCCGAGGAAGAAGTAAGAAGTAGAGCAATAAAAATATAAAATAAATTTGTTTTGTGTTTTATTTATTTATGCTTGCGACAGACAAAATACAAGTGAGTGAATTTTACATTTTTATTCGCTCAGATGACAGAAGAAAATGTTAGTGGGCCCCGATTTTACACTTCGTTCGCTTTGTCGTTCTGGTGCATGTTAGTGGGTCCAAATCAGCTGTTTGTCGCATGAGAGGCCAGCGAACGTTAACGTTCGACATCGTGGCCCAGACAGTTAATGTTTTTAATTCCTTAAATTTATCGCGCATATAACTACATATGCAAGCAAATATTTAGCTTGCTGTAGAGGCCCTTACATTTATTTTTGAATGGCAATTATTTACCGAATTCGGGAGGTTGTTGGTGTTATATAGAAAATAAGATTTTTTATATTAAATATTATTTACAATACAATTAATTACAAATTAAATTATGTACATATTTTGGAATGTCATAAGTTAATAATCGATTTTGGCCTAATTATATGTTTTTTGGAGTAAAAACATAAATATTCAAAGTCAGTCAGTCCATATTTATACACATATTTATGCATTATTAATACATTTTCATTTGTCTTTCACAGTCAAAGTATCCAGGAACACAAGGACGTGTATGTCGTACGTAAAGTCAGTCAGGAATACACAGAACTGAACATTTCATATTACTAAGAGAATGGAGAATTTGTAGCCGGGATATATTCTCCTTATGCAGTTTCCAGCCTAGCACATTGTTGTACAGCCACAAATACACTTACAAAAGTATGCTTCCCCAATATGAGTAAACTTCATACTTCAATTTCGATCAATTTTACTTCAGGGCAGTTATAATGTTTTTGAAATCAAGAATATTAATTAATATGACTGCAGTTGACTTATTTCGAAGTCAGGGTTAATTTAACAGTAATGGGATATTAAATGTGCCAGTTAGAATGATAGTGGTCTAAGTCATAGTTTATCCGTTCTGAGATATGCAATGGTTTATGTTTGAGTCAATTGAGAAATATTTTTCCACCGAAGCACATCTTTTATAAAAAAAATCGACAACGTTGGTACCTATAATGGAACACTACTTTCAGAGTGTGTACTGACTTAGACCACTTTCATTCTTCTCAAAATTTAAAAAAATTTAACTCACAAAATTTTTAATTTAAAAGTAATATTTACTTGCCTAAAATGAAAGAAAACAAAACTATTTTATTTCAAAAAAAATAAAAAATATATATAAACATTTACAGGTTGTTCGTCTAGAAACTTTATATTAACATTATTTTTTACATTTCAAATAATTTCATTTTATATGTTACTCAAATTATCTGAATCACCTAAAATGGACATTATAAATAAAAAGTGTTTGTTTACATCACCACACTTCAATGTCAGTGGATATAGTGTGACTTAGGCCACTTTCAAACCAACACTAAAGACAATTTTGGTGTGCACAAAATGAGAAATGTCATTGTAAGGGTACATTTTTTATAAATGTCAAAAATAAAAGTTCTTAAATTAGAGATCTAATCAAAATTAAGAGAAAAATTGGCATATCTCTTTTTTATTTCTGACTTAGACCACTATCATTCTAACTGGCACAAATATAGTTACATTTCTAGTAAAAAATGCTTACTATTGAGTAATTTCATACATGTGTGGAAGTCAATTTCCTAGTTAAAAACATTTTTCAAATGAAAATAAATTTGCATTCCATATAATAAAGGTAACAATATCCCAGTTCAAATCAAATTTATTGATTATGCCGTGCGAAAGTTCTTATTGGACATGATCAAGTACTTATTAGAATTGTCTATTTTTTTGTTTTTTTTTTTTCTTTTATTTCGGCCTGAAACTACAAGAACTGTGTACACAGTTTTTAAGTTTGCGATCTTTTATTTTTGGGATATACAAATTTATTTATATATAATATTTCTATTCATATAATATATTTCTATTCATCAGTTTATGTCAACTTGAGTATCAAATGAAAGATGGCAATCTATAGAAATGGGAACCGTTTTTTTGCTTTAATTTTTCAGAACGAAAAATTGGTTTATAAAATGAGGCATTCAACTTCCAGCTAATTTTGTTTTTGGTACAAATTCGGAAATAATGTCTGAAGGAGAGTCGATACCACATGAAAATCACAAGGAATTGTATGGGACTCCTTAAGATTTGACGTTGAATGTAGTAAAGCTGGCTTCACCGAAACACTCAAATGGTAAGGGATTTTTTCTCCATCTCGCTTCTTCAGCCTGAGTGTGAAAAAATATATTGGAAATTATCAAGGATAAAATTCAAAGGACATTATTTACAAATTCTGTTCTGATTTCTATTTGATGCCAATAAACTGATGAGTAGAATATTTAGAAATTCGTATATCCTTATATTGGTGTTACAGACCAGAACAAAATAAACGAAATAAAAAACAAGTAAGTAAGCTTCATATATACGGAAGTTATAAGTAATGCAATGTTATGTAGGGCAGGATAATTTGTGTGGAAGGTACTAGGAGGTTCGTATCACATGCTCCCAGCTTCCACATTTATAAAATAATTGTAAAAATATGATCAAATATCAAGTCATAGTGGATTCCATGCTTGAGTATAGATGTTATGAAGGATTTATTATTACCTAGGATAGAGATAATTGTGTGGGAGGTACAAGATAGGGCGTGGCTAAAGTGCAAATATTTTTTGGTTTAAAGTGATTATAAAAACATTTTTAAATATCAAATTGCAAATGATTTTGACTACCCGTATGGATGTTTATGCCACTTTGTGTGGGGGGTACCAGAAGGGGTGTGCCAATTTCGCACATATTCCATGCGAATGTAACCACTAAAAAGCATTGCTAGCATCAAATTTCGCAATATTCCGATCATCAGTATAGAAGTTATAACAGTCTGTGTGGAAGTTATATGTGTTTTAATTTAACATTGGAATATGGGCTATATGTGTGGGAGGTACCAGAAGGGGCGGGTCAATTTCGCCCATCTTCGAACTTAAACTATGTTTGGGAAAAATATTACCATGTGCAAGTTTTGAATCGATTGCTTAACTCCTTTCGAGAGTTATCGTGTACACCAGCCAGACGGGCGGACGGACATGGCTCAACCTAGAGATTCACGTGAATCACGCGTGATCGTGAGCAAAATTTATTTTACTCACGTGAGCGTGCGTGAACGTGAGTAAAATTTTCCTCAGCAAATATTCTTAAAGTTTGAACATGTTACGATGGAAAATGAAAAATGGATTTAGTGTTCGTAAATTTTTCCTAAATTTTAGTTCATTTTAACTCATTCTTGTGTTCACCTTTTTCTCAGTGTATCATCTTAAAGCACAGCCCTTTTACTTGTATTGGTCAAATTTTATTAAAATATGTTTTACAAAAATGTCCGTATATAATTTGAAAGCTACGAGAATTCATCTAGCAATATTTGAATACTTGTTACGAGTACACGCCCACACTCACCCCATATCTGGCCAAGAAGGCATTTCCATTTTCAAATCGAAAATAACTTTTGCCATTGCCTGGAGCCATGCATTCCTATGAAAACATATTTTGTTGAACAAATACGAAAGGAAAATCTATACAAATAATTGCACACACACATACACACTGCTCCATCTACAAACTCCTGCAAACAAGAAGGATATTTGTGTAAACACAATCTATGACTGTTTGTGTATGTGTGTACATATGTATTAATAAACATCAACATTTAAAATTCATTTGTGTCGGTATGTATTTGTATTTGACTGTATTACACAAAGACTTTTGCATAAGTTATCCAACAGGGGGAAGGGAAAGGGGTGCCACAGGACGGGCGCGTGTCCTTGTGTTTGTTCTCCTCGCATACATTCATAGTTGGGCATTATCACCCATTTGTTAATAACGAGTGTTGCCCTAGGTTTAGCTTGGTCTGTACCTTGGGGACTGCGGGCTGGAGCTTTATAGGCTCAATCATACTGAACTGAAGCTGATACAACGTTTGCAACAACCGAAATTATTCAAAAGTATTCAGTTCAGTTCGTCTCTCATAAATATTCAATTGCTTAATAGAAAAGTTGAGAGCAGCAGGCAACCCTTATCCCCGTGGCAAGTCAAACGGATGTTGCCCAACATAACACATCCTGTTCATGATGTTCTACATCTAATTTCGGCTCGAGAGTACAAACGCTCGCAGTTCGCTGTGTGCACTGGTGTTATTGAATTATATTTAAACCGATTTTCAAATTTGGGGTAACGACATAACACATATTGTGGGACTATGAATTGGGCGCAATCTTCTGGGCTGAGATTGTGTTGATGTGTAATGATTTTTATTTAATTTATTCGGTACTCAGTTGAGTAGATTTGAGTTGATTTGATTTCGGGTTATTCGATTTTGTTGTTTTGAGTGAAAAACTGTGTAGGCATTTAATTTTTAGTCCCTTTTATTATGGGATACAGATGTATGGATTTAAAAGTTTGCTGGAGAAATTTCGATTAAGTGGATTGCAGGGAAATTACATTTTGAAGTTGCATGCCCCGAGCTGGAAAACTTGCTGCTTCTTGGGGTTGACATGAGAATAATATGGATGGGTATCTCCGAACATGATATGAAATCGTAGTAATCATCCCTTTTTAATGCCGCCCATTGTTTTATCAGAAACTAAAAGTGTTTTTTATTCTAAAAAAAAAGATGCCCATCACAGTCCCATTAACAAATGGAGGATAAGAAGTATACAGTTTTCCAGAAATTGGTCTTTAATAAATGCAGAATTAACATATTTTGAATTCTACTAGAAACACATAAAAACAAAAGTTATTACAGAAGAAAACATCTCTAATAAATACCACTCATTGTTTGGAGCTGCAAGGAATTGAGAAATTATAAAATTAGTTCCTGTACTCTATGAAACACCTTCTAGTTCCACGCAAAAAACCCGAAAACCGACTTTCAGTAAAATATAACTATTAATTTCTTCTGTTGAGAAATGTGTATAGAGTGATATGGAGTGATCAAACCCGCAACCGAGGTTTTTTCACTGAGACCGACTGTCCGTTTTTTGAAAAAGTCAAACCGGAGCGACATTTGTATGGGGGCTATATCTAAATCTGAACCGATCAAATCCGCATTCGCCACAGCTATTTCTAGTCAAATTATAAGATATTGTGCCAAATTTAAAGAAAATCAGGTACAATCGCCCATGTGCTGCATTTCGATTTCGCACAGATGTGAAAGATTTTCCCATTTTTGGTGTTCGTCATTCCGAATACACAAAAAATATTGGGTATTCAATTCGACCGCATGTACTCTAGCGAATCGAATTAGAAATTATGTTTTTCTCTTTTTATTGGCAAATATACATTAAACAAATATTACACAGTTACAATTTAATATGTTTTTCATTTATATTTGTCAAACATTGTTCACGTTAGGTTTTATTTAATAAAATTAAATTAAAATAAAAATGTTCATTTTATTCATCTCCGCTGTGTTTGGTAATGTGGCCAGTAATTTTGTGTTTTCAAAGACGATAAGATGCCAGATTCTTTAAAAACAGGCTATGCTTTTAAAATGTAATTAAATTTTACAATGTTTGGACAACATTTCACAGACCGTTTTAATTTTAAAATGTTTCTTAGGATAAACATACACTTCGCTTTTAATGCATATATACATTAAAAAATTAAAAACATAATTTCACAAATTTATAAATCTGGCAACACAGACCGTGTGAGATCATATGATAAAGAAAAAACATAAAATGAGGATCTGAGCAAAATGTAAGAAATGTTGAATAAAAAATTGACTTTCTTTACAATTATTTTATATCAATATATTTTATCTGCAGGGGGAAACACAAGAACAGCAGCCAGGACAACATTTTCTTAAATTTTATGAGAAATCACACCGATATTGCAAGAGGATTTGTAAAAGGCGATAAGGTTGTGCAGGAGAAGCATTGGAAGGATTTATGTGATGAGCTTAACGCTTCTGGACCACCAATAAAAGACATTGCAAATTGGAAGAAGGTAAGTACATATTCAACGCTAATTAGTCATTCTATTTAAACAAACATCTTGTAGGCGTGGATCGACTGGAAAGGTAACATACGCAAAAAGTTATCTCATAATAAAGCAGAAGTCAGTGCAACGGGAGGAGGACGATTTAATCAATATGTGTTGTCACGTGTGGAAGATGAGCTAGCTCAGATATGTAATATACACAAAGTTGTGAATGGAATTAAACATACCGAAAGTTTCGGGACTGTGAACGTAATCAGCAGCGCGGATAAAGAAAACCTTGAAGAAAACAATACTTTGACTCCTGACATCGATTGTTTGACAGCATCTCCACAATCGTCGTCATCCCTATCACCACGACCTTCATCCAGCAAGCGTCCAAGAAATGTCACTGATATAAATGATTTCATAGAAGAAGGTAATAAACAGTCCTCAACCCAATCAACTCCACGACCTTCAACTTCCAAACGTGCAAGAAATCTCTCTGATATAAGTACTTTCATAGAAGAAGAGAATAAACATTTTAAAAATATTGGAAATATGCTTGCTGAAATTGTGAAGTCCAAAGAAGAGGATCGGAAGTATTTTAAAAGCATTGACGCAACTATCTCTGATATTCGTTCCATAAAAAGGGACGAAACTCAAGAATTGAAACGGCATCACCTGCAAATAGAGCGGAGTTTAGTGACCAAAAATGAAGTCAAACTTCAATTTTTAGAGTTGGAGAAACTAAAGCTGGATATCGCAAGAAACTCATAGAACCGTTTTGTGAAGTGCTTAATGTGATGTGAGTGCTATGTATTTCGAAAGTGATTACCAGTGATTTACCAGTGTACCTTCTTAAAGGATCTCTTGTTTTAAAATATAAGTTATTTTAAGTTTATTTTTTGTGAATTAATTGAAAGAATGATTTTTAGTTTTTTAATAAAAAAGTACAAATGAATTCATTACATTAAAATCGTATCGTATTCATTCTTATTGAATAGGCAATGTTCTCTCGTATAGTTCTACCTTCATCGCTGCCAATCACTTCCTCAACTTCGTAGTTCTCCTCCACGTCAGGTTCAGGGAAATGATCTTCTTCAAACGGGATGTTGTAATGTTTGCACACGTTATGTAAAGCGCAGCTAACATTTACAATTTGTACAACTTTTTTGGGAGCATACTGAAGGGCGCTGCTTTGCAAACATCGAAATCTACTTTTCAGATTTCCAATGGTTCTTTCTATAATGTTTCGCGCAGAGGTGTGAGATTTATTGAAACGATGTTGATATGTTCCATTTTGTACTTGTTTGAAGGGTGTCATAAGGAAAGGTTCTAAAGCATAGCCACTGTCACCTAAAAGCCAACTATTTAGCATTCCATTTTCCCGTTTGGTTATGTAATGTCTCCTAGCTTCACTCAGGCCCCAAATAAACGCGTCATGACATGAACCTGGTCTACAGGCGTCCACAGCTCGAATTCTCATCTTATAGTCACATATCTATCAGGAAAAATATTTTAGCGAGACTAAAATAATATTGTGTACTCACAATCATTGCGTTTACACTGAAGTATCCTTTCCTATTGTAGTACAAAGATGAATCTACATGAGGCTGAATTATACGAATGTGAGTTCCATCTACACACCCTATAACACCCGGAAATCCAAAATTTTCATAAAAATGTAATTTAGATGACCGCATTTCATCTTCGGTCAAGTTGATGTTTATCCAACGCGCACATAATTTGTCTTCCAGGGTATTCATGACTCGCCACAAAATTCTACACATTGTTGTGCGCCCAATACTTATGTTGAGATCGTTCGCTACTACACCCTGGAAACAACCAACAGCCAGAAATCTTAATGTGGCTGCTAACTGCAGCTTCTCTGGGATGGAGCCCTTATTTATGTAAGGGCCCACTTCTCTCAAAATATCCATGAATGCTGCTCTATTTACTCTGAAAAGTGCTACAAATCTGAAAAAACATTGTGGTTCTTCTTGGAGACGACGATGTAAAATACTTACGCACATTCTGGCATATCCGTTGGATTCGATGCATCCCTAAGTCGACGCCGTTTAACACGTTCCAGGCTCATTTGTCGTCTATTAGTGGCAATCAAAGCAAACAATAAACCAGCAGGCATTTTTATTAAAACTTTAATTAAAAACCAAGCAAGTTTTGTAACGTTCAAATTAAAACATATGTTTTTTGTTGATGTTTATTGAACACAGTTCGTAACATACTAAACAAAGTTAATTTCGCATCAAATTTGAATGATTATTTTCTCTCGGAATGAAGCACACCATTTGAAGAAAAATGGGAATTAAAAAAAACATGCGAATTCAAAAACTCTCGGAACATAGCACATGGGCGAATATGTGGTTTCTAAACCGGAAAAGTCAAATCGGGAGCGACAATTGTATGGGGGCTATATCTAAACCGATCTAACCCGCTTTCGGCACAGGTGTTTCTAGTCAGATTATAAGGTGTTAAGCCAAATTTGAACAAAACGGGTACTATATGTGCTTTATAGAGCGGAAAAAGTCAAATCGGGAGCGACATTTGTATGGGGTCTATATCTAAATATGAACCGATTTGCCTCAAATTAAATAGCGTTCGTCCTTGATTCGCAAAACTATAACTATAATTGCGACCTGTAATATGATTACAACAATAGAAGGAACTCAGAAAGTGATGCTAAGCCGATCGGTATAACAAACGATGGGACTAACTCGTTTCCTTTAGGGTGTTACAAACAAATGCACAAAGACATAATACTGTATAAAAATGCGGTGAAAAACATTCAATTATTTCTTGATACACTATTAAAATAGTTTGTAATTTATTATGACATATTTTGTACATTAGTATGCAAGGGATTTTACATCTATCGACTAAAATTCCCAGTCTGGTTACAAATAACGTAAAAAACGTTGCTGTCTCCCGGACTTTAACTGAACACGTTAATCGTAATATATTGGTTGTATTCTTAAAATACTACTTTGTTTTTTTCAGAAATGCTTCTGTTTTTCCTGAAGTTGTGATTTTGACGTATTAACTTTTTAAAATAAGTCGTGACATTAAGGCAGCTTGTGAAAAATAATAGAATTGATGTACACAGAGCCAAAAATGTCACCTAAAAATAAGGAGATTGACTTTTAAAAAAACTTGGTGACAAAGGAGAGCGACAGGGGACAAGATTGACGAAATATTTACTAGAAAATCTTCTTATTTTTATCTTGAATTTCATCTAAAATTCATTGAAAAGGAAATCGGCTAAATATAAGAAGATAACTTCTCATTTGCTCTTGTTCTTTTAAAAATATGTTTCTTACGTCTTAATATGAGCATAAAAAGTGCTAATCAGATGAAAAACTTCTTGTTTCTAACAGATTTTCACCTTCTTATTATTAAGATGCTAAACTTCTTATTTTTGTAAATGTCATCTTAATTTTATTGAAAAGGAGATCGACTAACAATAAGGAGAACACTTCTTATTCGCTCTTCTTCTACTAAAATGCGTATACATACATCAAAATAACTGTAGTTTATTTTTGCATCAGCCAACTTTAATTTTAAACTAGTAAGAAGAGAACATTCGATCATTCAACTTTGAGCTGTGAAATGAAGTGTTTCGATTTGTGTTAGTTCCTCGTGGTTTTTGTGAATTTTGTGTTGTAAAAGGTAAGTGAATTTTATCAAATTAATATACATAAAATAGAATTTTGGGCGTTAAAAAGTGAAATTGTAAAACATAATTACATAAGTGAACAGTTTAAAGAAAGTTAATACATATTTAAGCAAATGTGCATATACATATATACCAGCGGTGGCTTGTGACAAAGTTTCTGGGTAAGCGCAAGTGTTTTTTTGTCACGACCAGCGCCTTATATATACATATGTATGCACGTAGTTGCTTTTGTGTCAGTATACAGTTTTTTTGTGCGCATTTTTCAAGTCAACGTCACAGAGGCTAAGTAATTCTTGGAAGGAGTTGATGTTAAATAAATGTTAAAATTTCTTCACTATTAACAATTGTTGTGTACTAAACGAATGAATTTATATCATTTGGCATTTGTATATTTATATAGCACTCCAAATTTCTTCGGCTTTGTGTTCTACGCTTAAGTTATAAATAACTTTTATTATAGAAATGCGATGTTTTTACAATTATAGAGTGTTAATTATGCAAATATAAAGATTTTTTCATTTTGTCGAAGTGTTTATAATCAAATTTTTCCACTTCGTTTTATAACTTTTTCAGTAACATTGATGTGTTGAACATTTTATAATGTGTGATGAACTTTCAGCCGATATTTTTATTTCTTCTCAATCAAGGAAGGATGAAGTAGTGGAACTTTTTAAATCTTGGGGCTTGTTGAATGAAATAATATCAACTTTAATTGAGCGTGGAATTAATTCCTATTTCGTGCTCGAGAAAACCGAAATTGAAGATGTTGACTTGTTTTTTGATAAAGTGGATGAGAAATATTTCGGAGAGCGTATAAAGTTTAAGGCAGGTTTGAGGGAGTGGCGGAAACAAAAAAACATTCCATTCATTTGTGACCAAGACACTTTATCGGTGAACTCCAGAATTCTCAATTGGCTTGAAAAACTGTCACAAGATGTGTCAATCTCTAAATCGAGAGAATGCACTCCATGCCAATCTGCTTCTTCTGAAAATTCGACCTCTTACAATCTTGTTGAGTTGTTGAAAAAAACAGTCAAAGGACAACTTGTGTTGACTTACCAAGAAAAGAATGGCTGCTTGGATAGCAGAAATCAAACATCTTTAACTCATTGTATTGTGAATAATTATATTGCTTCTGGTCGTAAAATGCAATATTCCGAAATGAGGCGATGGGCGAATGAAATTTCCAAAGTATTTCCTAAAGAAACCCCAGTAAGTACTTAAATTTGATAATAATAACTAAAAAAATAATTCTAATCTATTATTTTAATTTAGGAATTTTACTTTATGGAGAGAAAAAAAGGGAAAAAGAATCCCAGCGGAAAATTGTTCTCGCGTTGGGCCAACACCATCAAATTAGAAAACAAAACTTTTCCTACTACACAAGAATCTGATGTAGATGATTTTGATGGTATGTGCTTCTTATCAGTCGTATTACTTTGTCCTTTTGACAATATTTAACTTGTACGATATCATTTATTTAGGTGATGTATTCGAAAAAAAATGTTGGCTGGCTAATAACTGCACTCCTTGGAAAAAGTTAAACAATTTTGGGTGGATACATGGTGTTTAAGAAGCAAATATAAGGGCTCTCTTTCGAATTTACTGGCAGATTGGCCACGCTACAATGATTTTCTGGGCTATGAATTGGTAAGAAATAATTTATTTTTTTTATTTGAATATTAAAAAATATTTATTTCTAATAGGTTGACATTGATTTTGATAGAATGCATCCAGGTATGGGAAACCGGCTATTTTTGAAGTTGGACAGCTTCAAAAAAAAATACTCCCTGTCTTAGCAACAGAAGTTAAAGACCAAGCCAGTCGAGAGCTTTTACTTTCGAAACTTGGTGAAAAAATTTATCAAATGGTATAAAAAAAATCAGAATTTCTAAAATTTATATAATAATAAATAATTTCTTTTTTATAATTTTTTCAGATTCTATATATGCTGTTGTTTTGTTGCTGCTCCATGCTGTTCTTCAACCACAACGTCTGACCAAAACCAATAAACCAACAATTGCTGACGCCCAATCAGAGTTTATAATACTTGTAACTACACCGAACGATGTTATGCCGACAATTGAAACTAACATTCAAGAGTACGCGAGCAGAAAACAGTCGTTGCAGCCTCACATTATTGCAGTAGGTGAAGATATTTCAAATATGTCAGCTTTTTATGTGTACTGCGACGGGCTCAAATGGAAGTGCTCCACTTTAATGAAATGTGTCGACGTTATAGTTAAGTTAAGTTATGTATTTCAAATTGGTTATTCCCATAATAGCAAGCAAGTGTGGGTATTTTTAGAGCAATATTTTTTTGAACTGAAGTCTGAAGATTTTCCTTCCGTATCAAATTTGGTTAGCAAATTAGACAAATAATTCGATTTTTGCTTTTTGTTTTATGAATGTTAAAAATGCCCAAATTTGCTTGCTATTTGTGTCATAAATGCCACTTAACATCGGTTTTACTTATAACCCATTTAAAAAAACACCATGGACTTCCACCCATATCAAAATTTGTTTGCAATGAACAAAACTGTAATCAAATATTTCATAACATATATAGATTTCAGAAACACTTAGGAAAACATAAAACAGAGTGTACTTCCCCTGAAAATAATGTTCTGCATCAAGCATCGGTTTCACAAGAAAATTCTACACCTTTACAACATCCTGAAGAGTCTCAACTTACATGTCTATCGAATTTCAAAAATTCAATTCTTGCATTTACCCTTGAGCTTCACAATTATCCACATTTCTCCAGGAAAGACATACTAAATATTCAAAAAGCTATAACAGAGCGTATTACAGTTCCAATAGCTGAAATGATAAATCCTTTAATTCAAAGGAATGAAAATCCAGACCTAACGAAAGAAATAATGCAAAATATATCTGAGCCATTTCTAAATGTGCGTTCTGAGTATAAATTTCTTAAAGAATTGGAAAATTTGAAACATTTTAAACATCCGCAAAAATATGTTATAAGCAATGATTTATCTGGAATAGTTTTAAACAATAATCCAACTTTGACAAGCGCTAAGGCAGAAATAGTACTGGCTGACATTCCTTTCCAAATTAAAAAATTTTTTGAAAGTGAAGGTGTCTGGGAAATAATGCTAGCTAATGTTGAGGCCATGTCAAAATTTAATACTTATTATAGCTTTATAAATGGAGATTTTTGGAAAACTGTAAATCGTGATGAACAAAAGATTATAGTACCACTTTTTTTGTACATGGACGATTTTGAGATCAATGATCCTTTAGGCTCGAAATCCTGCCAACAGAAGATATGTGGAATATATTACACTTTCCCAACAATTCCAAAACATCAAGCTGCCAGGCTCATGAATATATTTGTATGCGGATTTATAAAATGTACAGATTTATATGAATGTGGTTTAAATGTTGCCCTCACTCCATTAATAGACATTTTTAAAAAATTATATATTGATGGTTTGAATATAGAAACGGGTGATAAACATTACAAAATCTATGTCCAGCTTGTTCAGATTTTAGGTGATAATTTGGGCCTCAACACAGCGTTAGGATACAGTAATTCATTTTCATCATACTCTTTTTGTAGGGTATGTAAACGAAATAAGAACGAGACACGCATTGATTGTATCGAACATTCCAATTCTTTAAGAAATAAAATTAATTATGAACTTGATATTGCATTAAATGTCCCCACTACAACTGGTGTTAAAAACAATTCTATATTCAATTCTCTTCCATATTTTCATGTCACCGATAACATATCATGCGATATCATGCATGATTTATTCAGTGGTATATGTAAATATAATTTTTCAAAAATTTTACACTACTTTATATACGAAAAAAAATGTTCACTTTGGAAACTTTTAATTATCGCAAGCAAATGTTTCAATATGGCGAAACAGAAATTGGTAATGTTTGTCCCCCTGTAACAAAAAATCATATAAAAAGCTCTAATTTTAAAATGAGCGCTAAGCAAATGAAAACTTTTTCCCATTTTGTACTACTTATGATTGGCGATCTTGTCGAACCAAATGATTCTGTTTATAAATTTTTAATCCTTTTCATTAAAATAATTGATTGTCTATTATTACCAAATTTTGATGATGACGTATTAATTAAGCTTCAACTATTGATTGAAGAGCACAACAAACTATATCAAAGTTTGTTTAATGATACTTTGAAACCTAAACATCATAACCTTGTACATTACCCCACTATTATTAAGAAATTAGGACCACTGAGATACCTATGGTCATTTAGATTTGAAGCAGAACACCAAATACATAAAAAATATGCACGAAGTACAACGTCCAGAGTAAATGTTCCTCTATCCCTGGGAATAAAATCATCAATAAGATTTTCTAACTCAATTTTAAACAATACCTTTTTTCAACCCGATTTTTTTTTTGAAGACATACTTCCTATTGAAAAGGATAATTCTTACGTTACATCATTAAATTTATCCGATTTGAATTCATATACCAGAACAAACAGCGTTATTTTCAGGGGAAAACCATTTAAAATTGGACACATTGTTTCAGTGACTAACGATACTTTTTTTATTTATGAAATATGTGATTTTTTAATGAAAGAAAATAACGTCAGTATTGTAGTTAAAAATCATGTATGTATACATTTTTCGGAGAGATTTCAATCATATTTAGTTGGTTCTGAGACACAAAATTACACAGTTATCAACTTTGATTCCTTAGATGGACCGCCCATACATTTTTACCTCTTAAATAATGGGTTAAAAGTTATAAGAGCCAAAAAAATATGGAAAACATGACCTTTATTTTTTATTGTATTATGTAGTTATAATTAAGGTATAAATATCATAAGTACTTATTGTAACAATTGAATGAATTAATAAAAACAATAATTTAAAAAGAAAATAATAAGTAGAATTGCTTCTAATTTCTACTAGTAACCGTCTTAATTTTATTAAGTAGAATGCCTTCTAATTTCTACTAGTAACCGTCTTCATTTTATTAATAAGAATTGCTTCTAATTTCTACTAGTAACCGTCTTAATTTTATTAAGAAGAATTCCTTCATATTTCTACGAGGAATCATCTTAATTTTATTTAAAAGGTTTCCTTCTAATATCTACCAGTCACCTTCTTAATATTAATAAGGTTTCTTCTTATTTTTACGGGTTATCTACTAAATTTTATTGAAAAGGAATTCCCTCTAAAATTTAGACGGAGCTCTTCTTGGAGAAAAACTATAGAGAAATCTTTTTAACTTTGTTCTGATTTATAGGGTATTTTATGTGGTCTTTTGGCTCTGTGTAGAAATTACAAAATAAAATAAATATCAATAGCCTTTTTTGACAGATCACGCATGATTCATATCAACCTGCTTTGTCGTTTTGGTTCAGTATCTTAGACTTAAGATTTGTATGCGCTATATTTAATTAGGATACCAGAATGTTCCTACACTGAAAGAAAACCTTCATTCCCCCAATAAAATCTTACATTGCATAAATTAAATTTGTTATTGTTTTTAGAACAACGTAGAGCTTAATTGATGCAACATAATTCGTTGCATTAAATTAACAGCCAATGAATAATTTGCCATTAGAGTTAGCTTAATGTAAAGAGCCATTAATATAATGAAATCTTATCAAGCAGGTTACTACAAATACAAGCTACATTAACGAAATGTTCGTTAGTGATATTTTGTCGTTGCTGTGATGAAAGTTTCATTGAATTAATGACATTGATTCGTTGATATAACGCAAATATTTCACTGCTACATCAAAAAGGACCATTATTATTGCTGTATCTGTATATAGTTTGCAGCAATTCTTTGGCCAGAAACCAAAATACTTATGTTAAGTGAACTACGGGAATCAAAACTTACTTCTCGTATGACGACTAAAACTACGCACACCGGTAATGGAATGTCATACTCGGGAAAACAGAGTTTCATTATTGTGTTTGTGACGGATAATGTAAACAAAACTAAATATAATCGGCTAATCAAGTATTGCAATAGAAAAATTAAACCTCTACATTATAGTACAGTCAAAGATTCTCATGATGTCATCCTTCTTTGCCTCGATTATTACTAAAACAGATTTCATTCCATCAATGAAAACTATTTCGTTGTATTAATGACACAACAAATCATTAACAATATTGTGAATGAAATATATCATTAAGGTAAAGTAACATTTCATTGCATCAAAGAAACATTTCTTTGCATAAACACATTATGAAACTGTTTCATTGATGTAATGAAGCATTTTTCTTTCAGTTTATCGGCAAGAGTGAGATCAAACAAAATCCACGCTGGTCAAAATCTTTTGGAATTACCCTGTATTCTCATTTTCCTCATTCTTATAAACAGGGTTTTGTATAAAATTTGTATAAAAGTATATCCAAAATCAGATGAAGGCACCAGTTTCACACAACAATTAATTACTTCAGTTAAAAATTAAATCAATTTTCATTATTTGTTCGAATAGCTGCTGTCGGTCGGTTGGCGGTACTTTAACCCACTTTCATCCTAAAATAAACAGTTTCGAAAATTCATTACACACAGTTCATTATTCTAGTTGCAGCCGTTGGCTATGGTACCATTTGTCCATCTTTCCCCATTTGACCATTTAATTTACGATTTTGGAGTTGGTGGGTGGGTTGAGTGCAAGTGGGCTCTCATCGGGGTCAAAGGTCTGAAAAGTTGTAAAAATACACAAAAAGAGCCAAAACTGTTTCGGAGTCGCACCTAGAGAGGTTATATGGAAAACCAACCCCCATTAATTTTCCCTCCCCAACTTTTTTTCGAATACAAATATCCTCTACCTCCACTCCCATACAAAAATTAAATTTTTATAGAATAACCTCCCACAGCTCTTACTGGCCCAAGGAGGTCTTTAGTGGAGTCCACTTTTTGGATCATTATTTTTTTCGAAACTCACAAAGTTAGATGTTCTAGCATATCGAAATCGAAAAGTCGTACACAATCCCACCCCTAATAGACAAGTTAATTCCAATGTAAATTGTTTTTGTAACAACAACAGCAACAATAAATAGAAATAAATACAATGTCAAGCAAGCAGCCATCCCTGATAGTTTCACTCTATGATCTAGCCAATGAACACTACTTCACACGCGGATCACATCTCCCAATTTCTATATCACCTTATTTTATTTTTCTCCCGAAATAGTTCCAGTTTTATCAACTAATCTTCTTTCAAATCAGTTTATCGGTTTTACCCATCTCGTTTTTTGGAACTATTAATGGTGTATATACCGATTGTAACTTCAGCACTTTGGTTGGTACCACTTTCTTTCCTTTTTGTCCTGCCTCCCCAATAAAAGTATAAAGTTAGAAAATCCTATTTATGCCCTACGTCAGACGAATATCCGCACCGTATTTCGTTTCCTGCTGCAACACTTTGGTTGGTACCATTTTTATCATTTTGTGTCCCGCAATCGCCTTAAAAGAATAATCACAAATATTTAATCACGACCATTTGATGTTTCCAGCTACTACGCTCTGGTTTGCCGTCCTGTTCTTTTTCCAACGACACGTTGCAATTACGTAAATTTTCAAGTAGTATCACATTTTAATAGTTTTTAATTGCCACGCCCTCCTAAAAGGCGATGCAACAAAAACGTTTACAAAATAAAACACTCTTCAGTCTTATCAGAGTACAGCTAAAAGTATATTCATCAATAAAACACTCGTAATTAAGTTCGTACTTACTGGCCACTGGCCATTGGCATCCATTACAATTGTACAAACCACACAGAACATATGATGACATACCTGAAACGAGAAACACAATGAGTGGAGCGTTAGTTGGATGGCTCAATGAAATTAACTGAAATTGAAAGCAATTACAATTTAAAAGTGATCCCATTCTTAGAAATTACAAGTACACTTGAGCCAAATCAACATGTTGTGCTGTGGCCACCATAATTGGTATAAAATACCGGTTTGTTGTTTCTTTTGCAGTATCGCCGTGTTAAAGTTGTTGTGAACTTGAATTTCACAATTATGGCCTTAAAGAGTTTGTTTCTTCATGAAATACACAAAAAAATGTAAAACATGAAAAAGACTCTTGTTTTGAGTACAATTAACATTTTAATTGGTTACGCAAAAAAAAACAACAACTCAACGACATTGTTGTGCCACGTTTGTGTTGTTTTTGTAATACCTCCGAAACAGAGTGTCATTCTTTTGAAAACGCTTGCAGGCTGAAATGTGTAGGACGGCATAACATGCTGCCGCATAGCATTCAAAGTGTTTAAGACCTAGGCAAACAACTCGCTGGTGTTTCTTGCTTCGTCCCTGCTTTAAATCATCTTCGGTTCTGCAGTATTTAAATTAGTGTGGGTCGACAAAGATGTCATTAAAAATTTTTGCACTTATTGGCGGAAACATCTGAAAACATTGTTTTAATTTAAAATAGTTTGTCAAATTTAATACAAATCATTTGAAATTATCAAAATTTCATTATCAGACATTACCATGTCTGGTTAACGTAAAGTTAGTCAACAGTTATAGCTGTCAGTTTTGCGGATTCTGACTGTTTATCTCTAATCATACGTGGTGAAAATTGCGACCTGTACTTTGTTTAACATAATTCATGGACAGGATTTGACAAATCAAAATACAAAGACATAATACCCTATTAAGAATTATTGTGGAGGGTATACTAATTCCCCAACATATACAGACATTACTGAACTGAATACGTTCAATTTTTATACTATTATTATATTTTCTGGATTTACGTTTTACGGTTTTAATAATAGAATAGTTTTTTAAGATTAACGCTACAATGTTTAAATAAACAATGGTCATAATAATAAAATAAAATGCCTTATCAAAAATAGTCCAGCGAAAAATGTCCCTATCAAAATGTAATGTAAAATCATGACAGTAGTTTTGAAACGTATCATTTTTTTTGAAAGTCGTGTTTTTGGATTAAAATGGATACATTGGTAAATCACAAAATAAATAAAAATATCAAATAGATAGTTTGCACAATTTTATGACAAGATTTATAGAAATATTGATTTTTGGAAAGTTGGAAGTTCTCAAACAAAAAAAATCAAAAAATAATTGTGACCTTTATTTATCACAAAAAGTAACGCCTACGGAGGCTCATTTATATAAGCAGCCCTTTATCATCTGCAAAGTATATTAACATATATTTCAATCGTGTTTTTATATTCGGCTTATATTTTTAATTTATATATTAAAAATTCATTTCTTGAAACGATTCATTGTCAAAACGCTGCAAAAATCTTATAAAGGGTGATTTTTTAAGAGCTTGATAACTTTTTTTTTTAAAAAAACGCATAAAATTTGCAAAATCTCATCGGTTCTTTATTTGAAACGTTAGATTGGTCCATGACATTTACTTTTTGAAGATAATTTCATTTAAATGTTGACCGCGGCTGCGTCTTAGGTGGTCCATCCGCTTAGTCCAATTTTGGCATTTCCACGTTTTTGAGTAACAGAGACCCAATTGGTGCGAACGGCGACGAATCGAAAATTGGTGGTCATCATTAACACTGGCCGATACAGCTGCGATATTTTCTTCAGTTCGCACTCTACGTAAGCGTGTTGGTGGTTTAATGTCCAACAATGTAAATTTGGTGCGAAATTTAGTCACAATAGCCCGAATAGCCGCTTCAGTGGGTCGATTAAACTGACCATAAAATGGAAGCGCGCAATGAACTTTCTTAACAGAGCACGCATTTTGATAATAAAATTCAATAATTTGCAAGCGTTGTTCGTTTGTAAGACGATTCATGATGAAATGTCAAAGCATACTGAGCATCTTTCTCTTTGACACCATGTCTGAAATCCCACGTGATCTGTCAAATACTAATGCATGAAAATCCTAACCTCAAAAAAATCACTCTTTAGAATCATGGAATTCGGTGTATACATTCCTCTGACTACATAGACATACAAAAGAAAACGATTTTTCCAAATACGTATTTTCTTACTTGTACTGCTAATATTGGTTGAATCAAGATAACCTAGCTGATAATGAACTTTCAAAATTTGTACTTTTGGAAATAAAATAGGATGGAAATACAAACAACTGCAGCAGATTTCTCTCTTATATTTACTTTTTGAATTGACTTGAAATATTATTTCGATATATATATTATAAACGTATTGGTAGCCTTGCCTTATAAGTGTGGTTTGAAATAATAAAAATATTATATTTATATATGTTACTGCACCTCTACAAAAATCGACAGCCCCTGTGGAATGCAGTCCAGGGTGGAGGGTATATAAAGTTCGGCCCAATCGAAGTTAACGCCGTTTTTACTTGTTTTTGATTACTTCTGGATGGAAGATTCTGCATTTCAATTGAAGTGATCTGAATTTTAATTGAAATAATATATTCCGAATTTCAAATGGAATTTCTGAATATCAATTGATTAGTTCTGAATTTCTGAATATCAATAGATGAATTTTGATTTTGATTTTCAATTGGAAATTGTGTATTTTGGATACTTCAAAATCATATTCTTGTTTTACTCGATAATACTTACAAGGAATATAGTATTTTGAACTGTCGCACAGTTTAATTAATAAAAAAATTAATTTTTGAAATAAGATAATAAAACAACAATTTTATAAAAATTGTTCAAATTAATAAAACTGCAAAAATGTTTTTTCCGACACCTTGTAGGTGCAAAGCGGGCATCTTACCTCACTGATCCCCATACTAAAAATGCATTCGCATTCACTTCTGAAAATGCTATTCATAAGTTGTATCGTGATATTAACACATTATCAACTTTTTCAAGTGGCCCAAAAGAACTTCCTCAAAAGCGGGCTCATCGCTATTTTGGGATGCGACTCGGTATGTATACAAATTTCCGATTTGATTTTTTCCGCTCTAGAAATAGCATACCTTTGCCGATTTTTGGTCTTTACCTTGGTGCAATCCATTTGTAATTAAAGCCCCGAATACTCAACTTGGACCAGTAGAAGCAGTCGGTAGTCTTCAACCATACTTAAGTGTCTGCTGTTAGGCTGTACAAATTCATTAAGAAGGTGATCTTCTGTTCAGCGTCTTCGCAGTTGGTAGTGTGTGGCAGAAGTGCTGGTAGTCTCGTATCATGTTCGACGTTTGTGGAGAACTCGTTTGTTTGCTCTGCCAATTCTTTGGGTGCCTTTCTAAATGTTACTTTTTGTGGGTTCGTGGCTTTGTGCTGTGGAGCTGTAGTCGTCCATCCGTCTTCTTGTGAATAACTTCGTTAACGTAATTTAAGTGAAATTATAGCATTTTACCGTAAACGACAAAAAACTGAACTAAATTCTCAGCCAACCTTTTTTCTTTCATTTGGTTTTTATAGCTAAACATTTAACATTTTCTCACACGCAACAGCAAGAAGGCTACAAGAGTAGAAAAGTTGCTTGTTTTTTATACGCCAACGTCAGAAAGCAAAACAACAAAATCGCCAGACACACAAAAAGCGTTTGGCACAAAATAAACTCCAGATTGCATCGCAATTTAACCATCAATCGTTCCTGACAACTTTCCGAAAACAAGCCTTTAAGTAATTTGTTAAAAAACGTAATTTGTAACGTAATTCAACGTAACAAACAATAATTGACCTGCAGTTAGTTTGGATCTGCATTGAATGTTGGCCAATTTGGGCAGAACAGCAACAGCATAATTAGACTTTTGGTTGGACAACAAAAACTAGCTCGATGGATCAAGTAATGTTTACATATACATACATATACATTGAGATCGTCATACCAATCAATAATTGCAATCCTTCCACTACAAACAAGTCTACTACAAGTAACGTAATAAATACAAAAAATATCCCAGCAAACAACGTTTAAAGTACAGTTATGTTGCATCACGCAGAACTGTAATATTTTCTGTTTCGTTGAATTTTAGACATTTAATGTGGACCTCAAATTCGTAAAATAATGAGAGATGTGAACATGAATAATACAATACTTGTATTTGTACAAAACTTCAATAACTCAGTAAATTAATAACAGATTTTTAACAAATGAAAATGGTGATAAGTTCTGTACTCTCCACAATAGACCAATACACAACATTTATTTAGAACCAGTACCAGGTTTATCCCTTTCTTCCATCTCATCTGTAAAAGTAATAGTTTTGCAAAATCTATTTGTTTTGCACGTCAGAGGAATCAGGACTGTATACGTCGAATTTCATGACACGAGCTGCAACTGTTTGGCCGGTATCATTTTTATCCCCTTTCACTCATGTTCAGGGCTGTGGAGTCAGCGTCAAAGTCTAAGAGTAGGAATCTGATAAGAAATTAAAATTGTTTCCCTGACTGAAACATTGTTTTTAGTAAATAAGATAAATCTTAAAATATGCTGCCGAGCTCTGTGGCATAGACAAAATTAGAAATTGGTTTTGTTCAGATGTGTGAAATCTATTTAAAAGAAATCAATTAAATTTTATTTAACAACTATTTTGTCTATGCATTAGAAATATTTTCTGAACAAGTAGGGATTCTCCAATCTCTACCCCATTTTATTACCAATCCTCGAAGTTTTAAATTACCAGTGAAACTTTAATGCCGAAAATATTCGAGATTGGGGTGCGATTTTATGTATTCTATATCAAAATGTGGCTTATTATTTGACAGCGGATTTGTATGCAAAATCATATTTTGATCCGTTCGTTATAATTGAATGCCGACTTCACACAAATGATTTTCATGATAGAAATTTTGAAAATATCGATATAAATAATTTTATGTTAGCATACTTTATGTAAATGTGGATTAAAAATGAATTTTGTGTCTACTCATTATGCACCAAAGTTCAAAGATTGTATTCACCGATATTCACGATTTCATCTTCAGCCCTTTGGTTGAAGAAATTATTTTTATTTTAATATTTTATGTTTGTACTTTTCAGAGCCACAAAAGAGAAGAATATCTGTTACAAATACTTTAAATTGCATGTTTCCTCCTTAAAAATAAAACAACTTTAACTTTTGAGGGGGAAATGTTGAAATAACTGTTAATGCTAAACTATAACACATATTTCAATGAGATTTGAAGTATTTCTGACAGATACTCTTCTCTTTCATTTGATACCCATATCGCCTTTATATAGCTCGCAAAAGTACGAAAACGAATTATTAAAACTTCTATATCCTTTCGAAATTAAAAGTCCATTAAAAAGGGATGACATCGCCGAATGGAAATCTGAGTACATAACTTTTCTACATACGATCCTTAGTTTCATGTGTATATGGCCTTGTTCAGCGCCAATGAAAAAATGTAAAATTGTCACACGTTGATATAAAACAGAATTTTTACAAAAAAAAAACCAGTAAGGAAAGGCTAAAGTCGGGCGGGGCCGACTCTATGATACACTCCACTTTCAATCCGAATTCAATTCAATTCGGTGAAAAAGTGAAAACGGGAAGGTTTTTTGTATCCTGTAAATGTATGTGTTTGACAAAAAATTTTATATCGGAAAGGACATTTGTATGAGGATATATTGAAACCTGGAACGAAATAGGTGAAATATAAAATGTATAGTTTGGCCAAAATCGGTTAAACTTATGGGAGCAACATTTGAATTTGGGCTATATTTAAATCTGAACCGATCTTACCCACTTTCACCATAGTTTTGTTTAGTTAGATTATAAGATGTTGTGCGAAATTTAAAGACAATCGAGCACAATATGTGGCTTTTAAAGCGGCAAAAGTCAAATCGGGAGCGACATTTATATGGGGGTTATATCTAAATCTGAACCGATCTTACCCAATTTCTGCATAGGTGTTTCTAGTAAGATTATAAGATGTTGTGCCAAATTTAAAGAAAATCGAGTACAATATGTGGTATTTAAGCGGAAAAAGTCAAATCGGGAGCGACATTTATATAGGGGCTATATCTAAATCTGAACTGATTTTCACCATAGATGTTCTTAGTTTAAATATAAGATGTTTTGCCAAATCTGAAGACATTCTGATACAATATGTGGTTTCTAGAGCGGAAAAAGTCAAATCGGGATCGAAATTTGTATGGGAGCTATATATAAATCTGAACCGATCTGACCGATATTCACCATGTGAGTTTCTAGTGGGAATATAAGATGTTTTACCAAATCTGAAGACAATCTGATACATTATGTGGTCTCTAGAGCGGAAAAAGTCAAATCGGGAGAGAAATTTATATGGGAGCTATATATAAATCTGAACCGATCTAACACATTTTTATCACAGGTGTTTCTAGTTACAATATAAGATGTTTTGCCAATTTTAAAGAAAATCTGTTGTAATATGTGGTATCTAGAGTGAAAAGAGTCAAATCGGGAGTGAAATTCGTATGGGGGCTATATCTAAATCTGAACCGATTTTCTTCAAATTAAATAGCGTTCGTCCTTATCCCGAAAAACATCGTTGTGCAAAGTTTCATTTGGTTCTGTCTACAATTGCGACCTGTATCGTGATTACAAGAATAGATGGACGGACGGACGGACGGACGGACAGACAGACAGACATTGCTAAATCGACTCAGAAAGTGATTCTAAGACGATCGGTATAATTAACAATGGGTCTATCTCGTTTCCTTTTGGGTGTTACAAACAAATGCACAAAGACATAATACTCTCGTGGAGTGTATAAATATTAAATACTCTTAATACGAGAGTTAGAATAATGAAATTCGGTGTGTACATCCCTGTAATAGCATGTAAACATAAAATAAAGAGATTTTCAAAATTTGGCAAATGTTAAAAAAGGTAATATTGGTACCGACCAAATGGCTTCAGCTAGAATAACGAAATTCAGTATGTACATTCCTATGACTGTATAGACGTGCAACATCAAGAAATTTTTCAAAATGTCTACTTTTATGAGGAAACGGCGAGAAAAGGGATAAAATTGGTACCAATTAAACAGCTGCAGCTAGAATAATGAAAATTGGTGTATATTTCGCTCAGATTGCGCAGACTCGAAAGATAATGTGATATTTTGACACTCGTACTTTTTAGGGAAAAAAGAAATAAAATTGGTGCCGAACAGATAGCTACATATAGATAGTCATAAAGTTTGGCGTGTACTTTCCTCTGAATATATGGAAATTTGTGCTTTTAAGGGAAGCGGAGCAAAAGGAGATAGAAATGGTACCAATAAAACGGCTGTAGCTTGAATCATGAAATTCTATTTTTAAAAACAAAAGCCATTCCCCAAATTCGTACTTTTAGGGATAAAAGAGATAATATTGGTACCAAATGTCTGTAGCTAGAATCGTCAAGTTGTATGCAATCCATTGTGAACCCGAAAGATAATGGAATTTCGAAATTCGTACATTGTTTTTCTGAAAAAATACTTTGATATATATAGTTAAGGGCTATCGAGCAATAAAACACATTTTTATTGCTCGACGACGCCCCTTAGGTCGCTTGTTTTAAATTATTTAATAAATTTCATTTCAAAGTTATAATTATGAATCATCATAATTTATTTCACAAATATCGCTATCAGTAAAAAATCATAACTTTCCTAATATTTTATTACAGTTATACGTGAAGTCGACAGCCACCATTCTGCCGGTAATACTGAAAATGCAATCCAAGGTACCCTCCACCTAATATAATATTCGGCACGGTCGAATTTAAATGCGTTTTAAATTTTTGTTTTCTCAGAGCAACTAAACCTTGAATTTTCAGTAAGATTGACACCAAGATGCACTGTTTTCAGGCTGAAGACCACGCCATAAACGAAGCAGCAAAAATGTTTTATGAGAGGAGTCTCCCCGCCCCACCTTAAAACTCAAAATTGATGTGCATAGTATGGCGGCACTCAAAGCCCTAAATTCACGATGTGTTTGAAATTGTATAAACACACTCACCCAAATCCAAACTGATGACATCACGCTAACTTGGTTACCAGGTCATAACAATATACTGTGAAGTGAGCACACCAGAATCCGTATATAGGGTTTCTTCTGCAGAATAACAAGGACCTTATGACCAAACATTAGCCAGAAAAGAACCACGGAACTATTAACCTTTGACAAAAGATAAACGAGCACGTTTAAAGGAGTACTTACATGACACTGTGCGATTGGCAAGATGGCTGAACGCATCGGTATCTTACACGAAGACTACTGCAGGAGCTGCTCAGATGAGGACGAAGAAGAATCAGTGGAGCACTTGCATTGGACTGCTAGAACTCAGAAGGAAGTATGTTTGTTCTTCGTTGATCTGACGGACTCAGATAATGTACCTTTACGGAATCTGCTCAATTTCATCAACAAAACAATATGCTTTCAGAAAGAAGCGATCGATACCCTATGATTATACATCCTAATATCTTCTCCTATCCCATATCTCTCCCTTACTATTACACTAGTTCTTCTACCTACAATACTCCTTTACATGACTCCCACTTATCTTCTTCTAAACTATATGGGTACCTCCAACGGGCAACCCATTCAACCTAACCTAAACTATCCAACGTATTTATAGTTTGAAAATAAAAACCTTGATATAAACTATAGAGTGGAGGGTATCATGTAGTCCGACTTTAGCCTTTCCTTACTTGGTTGTATTTGGTTCGCTCCACCAGAATCCAATGACCGATACTTGTTGTTTCTTGTAGCACATTGTTATGTGAGGTTCCTATCATAATCTCCAATGTAAGCAAAATATTTCAAGATATCAGTGAAGTCTTAATGACGGACAAATTCAAAATCGGTTTGCGATTTTATCGATCCGAACCATATTGGACTTAGGCTCAGAGTAGAGCCCGACCGAATTTTCGGATTCCGAATAACAAAAATAGATTTTTTATAAATTTTTCTAGCAGGCCATCTGCTTTCTTAAAATTTTGGCTAATTTTGCTAAGTAATAATGCAGTTATATTTTGTATGAAAAAGTTGAAATTGGCCGAACATCCGCCTCAGTCAACAAATCTAACACTCAATTTTCAGATTTAGTCCTTAATAGAGAATTTAACTTTGGAAGGCTCCCCTTGATTTGTATCTTTTATTGGAGGTCTAATAGAGCTAAATGCTCTAACTGGACCATATAAGTAGTATCACATCCAAGTCATTTGATCAAAGTGTGTGCAGTGATTAAATTGAAAATTTCTTGTCCGCCTTAGTCACTCGCTGCATCTACAGTTCTCTTGAAAATTTTATTAATACAGGATTTTGTGGGTAATGATTTAGAATGAGCCATTTCCATTTAAAATAAACAAGTGGTAGGCATTCGATGTTTACGTAACATGTATTACGAATACTTTGCCTAGTTTTATGTAACTAATAAGACTTCAAGTTTTATTTTTTTTTGAGCTGTTTCTCCAGACATTAACGGTAGATTAACACGCTCCACAAGATGATTTAGTATATTTTTAATACTAAAACCAGAAATGTTTTATCTGTCGAAATCACTGTCATCTTTGTGGGATATTTTGAAGAGCTGTGCCAGTGGCCACTGGCCGCACAACCGCAAAAAACACTTGAGATCCACAGAAGAGCAGCAGCAAAGTGCAGTTTTGCATATACAAGTATTGCTTGAAGTTCTGGTTGAAGCTGATGCAGACTTTCGTGTCGGGCATTTGACTGATATTCAATTACACAAATTGATTCAGCATTTCCATCTAAACATACTCATGTGCAATTAGACACAGTTGAATGAATCGCCGACACGCACAACAATTCAATTTGCTCGTAGCTGCCCCAACAGAACCGGAAAGAAAAGTTCTACAACGACTTAACTAATTGATATTTAATTCAAATGATATAGAAATAGTTAACTAATGGCCGATTACTATCAATGTGGCAATGCATTCGATCGTCGATCATCTCTGACGATTGAAATTTCGGACGTATCCGAGTGAATTGTGAACAAATTCAAATCTAAAGAATGCCAAGAAAACTAGTTCTGATACATTCGAATTCCAGCTATTTTTTCTTACGAAGGAAATTTTTGTTTAAGAAAATAATTTACGAAAGTGACGCTCTACTAAAACAAGTTCCTAATTCAAAGGCTCGCTCCGTCAAGATTTATGGCCAGAATTAAAGCAAAAAGTCACATATTGTGGCAGGCAAAGTCATTGCACCAGGAGCAGCAATTGTTATCGTTGTGATGCAATAGAGATAGGTTTCTACAATGTGTGGCTGAAGTAAGAGGTTGTGTTAACTGGTTTCGACATCTCCATACATTAAAATTGCATAATTTCATCGTCACTTAAGTGATCTTCAGACGCCAATCATTTGGCCAAAGTGACGTAGTCAACGACAGGTGTGTAGATATATAGCACGAGCAGATAGATGGATGGATGGCTGCTAAGGAATATGTCTCCAGCACGCAACATCACCAGCAGTCAATGCCATCAACATGATTGGCTGGCTGGACACAGTCCCCACTCCTCACAGTACATAGCTATTCATAGAATTCCCCGTGGAATCCTGGCTGCCAATTAAAGTCTCAATAAATGTTAGAATTTTTTTCCTTCGGCAATTTTCTCCGCCAAGTGTTGGCAAACTATTTGTGTGCAAGAGGAAGTGCATTTCTAACCAACCAAGCGTTAGCCGTGAACTACGTTTCTTTGTCTCATCAGCCATTGCTGCCTGCCTGCCATCGTAACAACGAAATTACAGTTGCGCATGCGAAAAGCGTATTCAGCATTAGCACCATGTCATCCAGCCAAACAACAACGGTTATTAGGCGATTCAGCGATGGCTCGGCGCGGTACATCGGAATTACAGAAACATTTCTTTCCAAATTGATTTAAGTAACAAAATCATATAATTAGCAAAAAATGTGTGCGTCATGGCTCCGGGCGGTCTTATACGATGGTAAACTTTTATTACACACTCAAACACTTTTCACAATAACAAGGTTCTCCCAGTGGATTCTGGTAGTGTGAACCAAAATAATACGTGTGGCGGTGTCTTGAAAGTTTTCGCCTGAAACTAACTAAATGTACGCTAACCGTCCTAGATAAGTTTCGTGTAATATCATAATAGTGTTTTCGGCAGAGGTCACTTATTAGTCAAGTTAAAGAATTTATATATGTTTTTCCCATGTTAATAGGAGAAGCATAACAAATGCATTCGAAATTAGTTTATTTATAGGTAGGGTTTTATCTACTCTCCAAGTCATTCTAAGTCCACAAGACGTTTCCAGATGATTGACGGTCTGCATCTTCTTCGTGCTCCCTGTGGTTTCCAATCAAGGGTAGTGATTGTTATGTCGTTGTGTGGTTTGACCGATCCACATCCATTTTCAGCGTCGAATTTCCAAATCCCTTGGCTGTTGTTGCGTTGTACCCCATAATTGAGAATTAGAAATCGTATTCAGCAATTTTATGTTCGAACTCAGTTGCTAAAATCTATTAAAAATACAAATATAAGTTGTCGTAGCTACATCAGGAAGTTGTCACACTATTTTCAAAAATAAAAACCAGTACGGCAGCTTGTATTTTTTTAAATTTTGTAATATATAAAGTGTTGAGATGAGTGAGTAGGATTTTCAAATTTCTGATATAAATAATTGCTACAGCTTAATTATTCTTATATTCAACGGGAATTCTGTGGAAATTACAAAATATTTGCCAGTTTCCGAGAAGTTCTCTAAGCCCGGTGTTAAACCCAGTTTAACCATATTTTCATTTATGTACGAATTCGAAATGTCAGAAGTTATTGTCCCATATAAGTTTATTATACAAAGTCCAAATCACCCGGTAAAGAAACGCTAATCTATTGTCATATGATACGAATGTTTCCAATTCAGACTGCGGCAAATGACTATCTAACTTTATCCGTGAAATATTTGCTGATTATATTTTATATTTACAAACTCACATAATGATTTTACATAGTGTGTACCAGAGAAGCCAGTTTATATTTGATCTCGACCGCCAAACTACTCATAGAAAATTTACAAAAAAACTTGTTAATTGTCATTCTGTTTGTAACACCTTCAACTATCCACCCAGAGCATATATCCCACATATACGAGCGTTTATGAAATTATAAAAATTATCTGAAATTACATATTTATTTCTCGTCAATGATCATACCTGGTATATATATACCGCGACGAAGTTATGACTCTTAGGGAACACTCAGAAAAACAGCTTTCTTAAATCTGAGTAAAATTCATACTCCAATATAATTTATCAATTTTACTCCAGTTTAGTTCAAATTTCTGTACGAGAAAGAAAATTATGTTGATAGAGTAAAGAAAAACTTTTACATATCATCAAAATAAGTTAGTAAATTAACTTAAAAACAATTTTTTGGATCTAGTATAAACTTCTAACAATCAAGTATATTCATTCTTGTGCGGAAGAAAATTTACTAGCTTTAAGAAAGAAAAAAATGAAGAAATTTTTTGAATGGAAAAATTCCATTTAGGAAATTTTTACTTAAATATACGTTTTTTCCTTGAAATAAAGTTAATGTGTGTACTTAAATTTATGCCAAGTTCTTCATACATTTAAGTAGTAATCTATATATAAAAGAGTTGCGTTACTGACTGACTGACTTATCATTGACCAGACACCAGACCAAACGGCTGAAGCCAGGGACATGAAATTTGCAGGGTAGTTCCTAAATATGACGTAGACGTCGAAAATGGGACGAAAAGGAATAAACATCGAACCTTCGTTTTAAGGGAAGAAAGAAACAAAAAGTGATAAAAATTGTACCAATTTTAGTATTACAGTTATATTCGGAGAATTTGGTGTGTAAATTCCTCCGACAACGTGGATTTGCTCGTAAATGAATTTTTCGAAATTTTGTACTTTTAAGGGGCGAGGGATAAAAATGGTACAGACATAAGTATTACAGCTAGAACCGTGAAATTCGGTATGTATGTGGTATCGCAAGGAACATCTTCTAGCAGTTATGCCAGTTTACTTTTGACCTCGCCAAATATAATTTAATACACCAGAAATAGAATAATTCGATTTTCTGTGTATTAAATCGAGTTTTATCATCTTACTTAGAAATTTATGTAGAACTTAATTTTAACATTTATTTCCATGGCTGCATACAAATACCAATCGAATTGTATTATTATCTACGTGTGTACCACTTTACTGAGTTTGATATTGAAATTCAATAAAGTCTGGTTTACACTTTAGTTCTATACAAAAATATATGATATTGATGACATAGACAATTTTTCTTAACTCATTAGTGTATAAGTTAATACATATATTTAAAAATTTCAAAACATGGATTAATGAAATAATTTTGAAAATTAAAATAAAAGAATTAAAATGCATAGAATAATCTAATCATAAAATAAAACGTGTTCCAGATTTTTGCTTATAATAACAAAACAAATGGAAACAAATAACTGCGTCTAAAAAGAATATGAATAAATCAATCAAAAGAAATATTCAATTCCAAGGTTATGATTACGTTTTATAAAATTTTCATTTTCATGTAAGCCAGCCGATCATGAAGCGTTTAAAATTGTGTTTATTATGAAAATAATAAACATTTTTTTATTCATAACAATATTTACTGCCTCCACTACTTGTGCCGCGATCACCGACAACCACTTTATGCAGACCACAAGATGTCGTCCGTCCGTCCGTCCATCAGTCGGCAATTGCTACACACGTTCACTGGCTCGCACTCAAATGTCTAGAGTTTAACCTCCGTCTGTACTTGTAGCTTCAAGTAATAGAAAAAGAAGAAAAAAAAACACAGAAAGAAATCCATAAGTCATGCTCAACTGCTGAGTGGATTTCCTGTGAAATGAAATTTCAAATTTGAAAAGTTTGACTAGCTCACATTCATGTAACGAGCTTGTGTCGAATATTTCATCATTTTAGCATTTGGATTTGGAGTACTGACTTTGCTGCTGCTGCCGCTGCTGATGTTGTTCACATTCAAGCTCACGCTGATGAATGTTTACGAGTGGCAGATATCAGAAGCCCACGCTTCATGAGAGTACGTCCAGACGAGGGTGCTCATGGTTGATGTTGTTGTTGAAGCATTATCAAAAGTGGGCTTCTTAGGAATTTGTGTCGTTTCATTTTAAGCCAGACTCTTCTGTCATCAATGCATCAAAATCTGAAAAACTATTTTTGTTCAATTCCATATTGGCTCTTGAGAAAGTCATTTCATTCTTTTGTATTCACAAGTATTTAAATATTTACAAGTGCATGCATATATTGATCAACGCCGAACGGACAGATATTTGGTGCGGTCATTTGGACTTTGTAGTTTACTATTTGTGTTGATAATGCTCTCCACTTGTTTCGCTTTCGAGTATGGTTTTGCCACATGTAGCATACAACACTACAGAAGACCACCTCTTTTACAACACAACTGTCACTTTGTCAAATGATAAAGATTGTAGGCTAACAGCTCTGAAGTTGAAAAAATGCAGCATCACTCATCAATCATTTGCAACAAATTACAAATATTCATATACCTATACTTGGAAAACATCCTCTGAATTTATCCAGTATTGAAGGTATATAAAATATGGCCTGACCATATTTAATGTTTTTGGGTTTCAATTATATGGAACAACATTTTAGTAATTCAAATACATGATTTTACTTCAGAGTATGTAAAACTCATATAGAAAAGGACAACATAAACAAGTAAGAAGGCGTTAAGTTCGGCCGGGCCGAATCTTATATACCCTCCACCACGGAGTGCATTCCACAGTATTACCAGCAGATTAAAGGATATCGACTTTACATAGAAGCACAGTACCATATTACGAAAATTGTGATATTTTTATGCACATTACTATATTTGTTTACTATTTCAAACTATAAAGCGCACTATTTGAAATCGACTACTATATATAAATAAAATGCTGAAATTGTGAAAGTGAACATGCCTAAATATTAGGCGATTGTCAGTCGCTATTAGAAAGAAGCATTTTCAGATACAGACAAAGTGATAAGAAAAGTATAAATTTTAAAGATATCCCCATTCGCCCCATACGTATTTCGAAAAATCCCTCTATTTTACGTGTCTATGCAATTAAAGGGATGTACACACCGAATTTTATGATTCTAGCTGTTGTCGTATCATTGGTACCATATTTTATCCCTTTTGTCCCATTTATTTTCTTTGTGGTGCTTCCAAGCTACAAGAGGAAATAAACTGTATGAAAATAAGAAATTTAATTAATAAGCCAAGGCTACCAATTTTTGTATTATATATATATGTAATGGATATAATACTTCAATAAAGTAAATTTTCAGCTACAGTCGTTTGGTTGGTTGTATTTCCATCCTATTTTAATTTCAAAAGTATAATTTTTTAAACTTCATGATTCTACCATTTTTTGTCGTAAAAACAACAAAATAAAGTACGAATTTGGAAGAAAAAATATTTTACGTGGCTATGCTATGTATACACCGAACTCCGTGATTCTATCAGCGGCCATTTTGTTGGTACAATTTTTATCCCCTTTTTCCAATTTGCCCCCTCAAGAGTACGACTATCTAAAATCACTTTATTTTACGTATCTACACAATTAGAGGGATGTACACACTGAATTTCATCATTCCAGCTGTATTCGTTTAGTACTATTTTCGTTTGGTACTATTTTTATCCCCTGTAGCCATTGTATCCCTTGAAAGTACGAATTTTGGAAAAAAAACGTTTTATTTTTCGGTCTACTCAGTCAGAGGAATATATATTCCGAATTTCATGATTTCAGCTGCTGTTATTTGGTAGGTACTATTTTTATCCCCTTTTTCCATTTGAACCCCAAAAAGTACGAATTTTAGAAAGTTCTTTTATTTTACGTGTCTACGCAATCAGAGGAATGTATATATCGAATTTCATTATTCTGGGTGCAGCCGTTAAGTTGGTACTATTTTTATCCCTCTATCCCCATTTAATCCCTTAAAAGTACGAATTTAGAAAAAAATACTTTTATATTATGTATTTACTCTATGAGAGGAATGTACACGCCAAATTTCGTGTTTCTATCTGTTGTTGTTTGATAGGTACTATTTTTATCCCTTTTTCGTCCCATTTCGCACCCTACAAATAAAAATCACTCTATGGTGCCCTTTTATGCTATACAGGGAATGCGAATTGCAAATATCAAGTAAATACAAGCTATTATGTTCAAAAAACATGCTGAAATACTCTAAATATTAGGGGTATTTTCAGTCCTTGTGAGGGAAAAATTTTTCCCTCTGGCCCGATTTCGCCCACTTTCAATCCCAACCGATCTGCAAACATAAGACACATTTAGGAAAAATTTGAACCTCCTAGCTCATTTCGTTCGGCCGCTATCGTGCTTTCAACAGACAGACAGACAGACAGACAGACGGACAGACGGACAGACGGACAGACGGACATGGCTATATCGTCTTAGAATTTTACCACGACCCAGAATATATATACTTTATGGGGTCTCCGATGAATATTTTAAGGTGTTACAAACGGAATGACAAAGTGAATATACCCCCATCCTGGAGGTGGAGGGTATAAAAATTTTTGAAACATTTCATGATACTTCTGATACAAAGAGTTGAGCAATTATTCCAAGATTTCTACGAAGGTTAGGTATGCGCATGAAAGTGATTATTTAGAATAATGTTGGAAGTATTTGAGACGAAATCGTGGCAAACGAACGCTAATTGGTTCTTAGACTATTATTCAAGTGTTTTCTTGGCATAAATTGAAGTAGACACATCACCTTCATTTGAAGGTATAAACTGTGGGTTTTTCGTGCCAACAAAAACAATTAAAAAAGTATTATTTTTCGGCAACTATTCCTAAACCACTACTTCTAACTGAAGATGCTCATTACTTGTTGAATATAAGACTCTGTGTAAAATGTAGAAATTTGCAGATTCTAGTGCACTGAAAGTTATAATCGGAGGATTTTTGTATGGACTATATCAACATACATATAGAACTAGATTTGTTTTTAATAAAGATAGTCCTAGATTAAATTTAATGTCATCACTATCATTAGTGGGGATGGATATTTGTAAGTGCAAACATATATGTGACATTATAGAAATTCAATATTAAATTCAAAATAATCTCTTTCACAAAGTTGTGCACACAAAGAAATACAGCTTCAGAAATAAATGTTAAAATCAAAAAGTCATTTCAAAACGGACATTAAAGGATAAAATTGTTTCACGAAAAAAATTGCCGAAAATTTCAGTGGAGATCACCAAAGTTGTATATAAAGCTTTTCACGCTTTCGGTTGCAATTGCATTTATTATAACTTTCCCTATCTGGGTTCCTGAAACAATTCTGTCACAGATTTATTTTATTTATATGCCAGATAAATATTCGGGTATGTTCTATAAGATAGAACACGCGGGTTTTTCTAAAGGCGCTTTTTACACTTTTCGACTCTAGAGCCAATATTTATCCATTTCACTCTATTCTGCTCCTTCAATCAAATCTTAATTTGGTGAACAGTGCTTTAATTACATTATTTTAGACAAACTTGCACGATTCTTTGTGATTTTCGATAAGCAATATCAATAATAAACTGACTGACTACTATCTCAAAAATTAGTTAGCCAGAACCGCCCTTGATCTTCCGCTGAAATGACGAATTAATAAACCTGAATAACCTTGAGGTGACTTGGGCTTTCCCGTGAGCCGCTTAGTCAGCGACAACTTAATTGGCGGTACGAAATTTCTCCGTTGGAGGAGAATTGCATCAAAATGATTGCAATGTAATGCGCATAAATCCGCCGACTTGTCTTCGACTGGCATTTCCATCTGGTTTCTATCAACGCATTTTCGGTAGTCAGAGGTTTGTTCGTTTTAACATCTCTTGACTTGAACACGATTGCAGATTTGTCTACAAATTCTTCAACACGCAAATCCCGTCAAACCACCGACAATTGCAATTACCAAGTCCAACAATTGCAACTGCAAGTCCAACGGCAATAGCAGCAACATCAGCAGCAACAGCCTTTGATTGTTTGCAATAGTCATAAATATCGCAGAGAGAGAGAGACACAATTTGCCAAATATCTCAAAGCAATTAAGCAGCGCCCATTGATTGCGCGGTGCGGTGCGGACTCATTTATGTACGCGTTTGCATCAAATGAAAACTTAGTTGTAATTCAAAATGAAATCTCCCAAGAGTGCGCTGGCAATTAAGTCCAAATACTACGCCTTGAAAATAAAGCTGACAGTTGCACTTAAAGCCGACCAACACGACGGCACAGCCCAACCTGAATGACTGCCATTGCAACAGCGGCCGTGGTGGCGGCAGCGACATCGGCCACTTAAATTATAATTCGAGAATGAACCGCAAAACCAGAAGACACAAAATCGCTCTCATCGTGGTGTTGGTGTGGTGTGGTGGCATGGAAAGATCCACCCAAGCTAGTCTAGTCTAGTCTATGGCTTTGGGAGTATCCATTTGGATCACACAAAAGTAAACGTCAGACAATTACTTTTGACATTTAGCAGCGAACATGTTTGCAACACAACAAAAAACAAAAGCGCTGAAAACACAGAACACGGATTTAAAGCTACAGGGATTAAACTCAAATAACTGTATTAACTCTAAAGATTTTCCCGAGTTGCACATTTTGCGACAACCTCAGCGGCAGCGACAGCGCACTGGCACCGGCACCAACCCGATTATAATGGATCAATAATAAGAGCAACAGCAACAGACTAGAATCATTGGTATCGTCGCGCTGCACAGTGGGTGGTTATGAAAATACTGCAAATGATTTAGTCATTCCTTCTGCTCTTGGCATATAACACCGGGAAGCAATTTTAATTTTTTTATATCTACATTTGGATACATTTGAAACTAGAGTTTCAAACTGTGTACTCGGTTTGTTGCTTGGTATTTGTTTCCTTTTTATAGGACTTTTAATTATAGATGATTTAATAATTATTTATCAATTGACAAAGAAGGTTATCTGTTAAAAACACTTCTGTATTAGTTTAGAATTAATAACCATATCTAAAATATGAATGGGATTATCATGGGTCTTTGTTGGTTCCTTGAGGAACAAACTATTAAAAAAATGCGGTTCTTAAAATCCCTTTCAAACTCAAGTAGGACAAAAAACGTGGAAGTTAGAGCGGATTGAAAAATAAATCTATTGAAAATAGCACTAAAATCTTAAAAAAAAACTAACTATCTCACAAAAGGATAGTTTTGAAACCAAAATATTTTGGGACATCGTATAAAAAGACTAATTTTTGTCAGAAACATCCACAAAATTTTTAAATAAAATTTAAATAACTGTAATTTCGACTGCAGCAAGTTTTAAATATTGTAGAGTAAGTACCAGGAGCTGCATCATAAAACTTATGGAGCGTTTTACTGATACTATTAGCTGTTTATAAAAATGTATTTTAAGCAAGTAACGTCGGCGTTAAGTTCTGCAGGGCCGAACTTTATATACCCTCCTCCATGGGTTGCATTCCACAGAGGCTGTCGATTTTCTTAAAAGTGAGGTAGCATTACAAGAAAATGTTAAAAAAATTAATATAACCAAACTAAAACAAAAAAACTATTGAAAACAAGTAAGAAGTGCATTCCACAGTATTACCATCTGATTAAAGGATGTCGACTTTACATAGAAGCACAGTACCATATTACGAAAATTGTGATATTTCTATGGACATTATTATATTAGTTTACTATTTCAAACTATAATGTATACTTATGCGCACTGTTTAAAATCTAATACTATATATAAATAAAATGCTGAAACTATGAAAGTGAACATGTCTAAATATTAGGCGATTGTCAGTCGCCATTAGAAAGAAGCATTTCAGATACAGACAAAGTGATAAGAAAAGTATAAATTTTAAAGATAAAGAGATTCGCCCCATTCCCCGACCAAATGTACAAATTTTGAAAAAAAAAAACTTTTTTTTTTCGAGTCTTCATAGTCAGAATGTATACACCGAATTTCATGATATCAACTTTAGCGGTTCGAAAGCTCCCATTTTATCACTCTTTTTTAATTATATCCCTTAAAAGTACGAATTTCGAAAAATCTCTCTATTTTACGTGTCTACGAATTATTGGGACGTACACACCGAATTTCATGACTCGTACCATTGGTACTATATTTTATCCATTTTTGTCCCATTTCGCAAGCTAAAACTTTTATTTTCTTTGTGGTGCTTCCAAGCTACAAGAGCAATGTCCGCAACAAATTTTAACCGTATGAAAATCAGAAATTTAATTAATAAGCCATAAGCCATTTGTATACTATGTAAAAGAAATAATACTTCAATTCATAAAGTCAATATAAGGGAGCAATCAGAAATATCCTAAATATTGGGGGATAGAGAGCGTATTTTCAGCTACAGTCGTTTGGTTGGTTTTATTTCCATCCTATTTTAATTTCAAAAGTATAAATTTTGAAAATACCTTATCTCTCACGTACGCATTATAAGACAACTTCATGTTTTTACCATTTTTTGTCGTAAAAGCAACAAAATAAAGTACGAATTTGTAAAAAAATATTTTACGTGGCTATGCAGTCAGAGGAATGTATACGCCGAATTCCATGATTCTATCAGCGGCCATTTTGTTGGTACCATTTTTATACCCTATTTCCAATTTTGCACCCACAAGAGTACGACTATCTAAAATCTCTTTTATTTACGTATCTACACAATTAGAGGGATCTACACACTGTATTTCATCATTCTAGCTGTATTCGTTTAGATGGTACTATTTTTATCCCCTGTAGCCATTGTATCCCTTGAAAGTACGAATTTGGAAAAAAACGTTTTATTTTTCGTGTCTACGCAGTCAGAGGAATGTATACTCCGAATTTTATGATTTTAGCTGCGGTCATTTGAAAGGTACTATTTTCATCCCCTTTTTACATTTGAACCCCAAAAAAGTACGAATTTTGGAAACTTCTTTTAATTTACGTGTCTACGCAATAAGAGGAATATATACATAGAATTTCATTATTCTAGGTGCAGTCGTTAGGTTGGTACTATTTTTATCCCTCTATCCCCATTTAACCCCTTAAATGTACGAATTTAGAAAAAATACTTTTATATTATGTATCTACTCTATTAGAGGAATGTACACACCAAATTTCGTGTTTCTAGCTGTTGTCGTTTGATAGGTACAATTTTTATCCCTTTTTGTCCCATTTCGCCGCCTACAAATAAAAAACACTCTATGGTGCCCTTTTATGCTATAAAGGGAATGCGCATTGCAAATATGAAGTAAATACAAGCTAGTATGTTCAAAAAACAGGCTGAAATACTCTAAATATTAGGGGTATTTTCAGTCCTTGTGAGGGAAACATTTTTCCCTCTGGGCCGATTTCGTCAATTTTCAATCCCAACCGATCTACAACCATAAGACACATTTAGGAAAAATTTGAACCTCCGAGCTCATTTCGTTCGGCCGCTATAGTGCTTTCAACAGACAGACAGACGGACATGGCTACATCGTCTTAGAATTTTGCCACGACCCGGAATATATATACTTTATGGGGTCTCCGATGAATATTTTAAGGTGTTACAAACGGAATGACAAAGTGAATATACCCCCATCCTGGAGGTGGAGGGTATAAAAATAATGTTATAATTAATGTAAATTCGGCAAGTGAGTTGTGCTTCTCGTTCGTTTGTGAGAATCATTGATGTTGAAAAGTCGCTGCGAAGCCACCTGAACGAAACCTTTAGACAGGGTGGAAATCATGATCGTAGTATTCTGCAGACAAGTAATAAATGTCACCATGCCATTTGTAAATAAATTTGCATTATATTAAGTATATATGCAAAATGGTATTGAGCCAGGACAATATCCCAGTTCAAATTAAATATAAAATTGTAATTATTTTAAAGCGCAAAAGTAAATATAATACAGCAATCTTCAAGACAGCTTAAATAATCTAAATATTGGGGTATAGCGATCTAGCCATGTCCGTCTGTCTGTTGAAAGCACGCTAGCTTCCGAACGAAAAGAGCTAGTATGTTAAAATTTTCCTTAAATGTGTCTTATGGTTGCAGATCGGTTGATATTGAAATTGAGCGAAATCGGGCCAGCGAGAAAAATTTTTCCCTACCAAGGACTGCAAATGTCCCCTAATATTTAGACTATTTAAGAAATTTTTTAAAATTTCTGTTTTATATGCTCTTGAAATTTGTTATACGATTTAGCGGGCGAAATGCGACAAAAGGGGATAAAAATGGTACCAATAATACGACAATAGCTAGAAACATGAAATTCGGCGTGTACATTCATCTGACTGTGTAGATGCGAAGTAAAAGAATTTTCTTCGAAATATGTACTTTAGGCGGAAAATAGGGCGATTGGATGCAGCTATAATAATAAAGTTCGATGTGTACACTTGTCTACTTTGAACCATTTTCCATATTTTACCCCTTTAAACGTACGACTTTCGAAAATTTATTTTTATTTACACCAAATTTCATCATTCTAGCTTTAGCCATTGTATCCCTTGAAAGTACGAATTTGGAAAAGCTTTTTTATTGTAACGGAGTAGAAAGTGGAGGGTATAATATAGTCGGCCCCGCTTTCCTTAGTTGTCTTATTTTGTGAATTATTCTTCATATTAAAATTTCATAAGAAATTTCATTGAATTGTTCCCAACTAACAAATTTCCTGAAATTAAAGTAAAGTTCAAGTAGAATTAAAGCAATTTGTAGTGTCGATTTATATTTGAATTTGCCTTTTTTCAAAACGCACTCTCCGACAAAATTAATCTTTGTATTCAATTCGAACATTAAATTATAATTACTGTAGATCATTTACTTAAAGTATCATTCAAGGCGAAATAATATTCTACTTCTGATATATTTGATTGCAATCGTTATATGAATAAAAGTCAGATGGAAACTAATCACGTATCGTGTTAAAATTAAAGGCCTAGATCGATAATTTCTTGGCGTTACAAATGCAACTTATAGCACTAAATCTTGTTATGAAGTGTTGGACTCCTGATATGTATAATGAATTATATCTCTCAATCTGAACCGATAATAGTTGTGACGTGAGCTTTAAATGCAAGAACAGACGGGCGTAAATCTATTCAGAATTTAATTCCAAGTTGATGGCCATGTTTCGCTTCTTTCCAAGCTCTTCATCGAATATCGGCCACTGTGTGTGGCAAAGGTGACAGCTGGGACGGGGAATATGTTGCAACTTAGTACCGCACCTATTATCGGCTTGGTATGAGTGGTGCACGAACAATGTTCGTTGTTCATTTCATATCCCATACATATATATAGTACGCCGATCGGGCGATCATATTGTTTGTTTGTTTGCTGAACGTGTGTGTGGCTTGTTGCTGTTGCTAAACTTTAAGTGAATGTGCTTGGGTGTTGTGTTGTTGTTACTATTTGGAAGCATAAATTAAACAACGGCAACAACATGTTCCAACAACATATCCACACATACACCCGTGCAACCAACAACTATCGCCACTACAACAAAACTGGCCTCTAGGCCATCTAACGAGCATACTTTTTCATAATGTGATTGTTGTTGTTGTGACCAGCCATTATTATCGCTGGAACACAGTCATCGTCCTGTTGTTTTCTTTGTCGTTGGTGATGTTGTTGTTGTTTTTCTTTATTTTTCGAAAGCACAGCAACAGTTTTGACAATGCAACTGTTTGTTGTTGCTGTTGTCGCCTTCCTGGCTGGACGTTAGAAAAGTAAATCTCTATTACGGACATTCTCGTCTATTTGTATTAACCCATTATTGTTGCTCCGATTTGAAATCTATATTGGCAAAGTAACAATATTTTCGATTGTATGTAGGTTGGCCAATCGACGAGAATTGCGAACATTATGGGTTTTAGTTGTGGCCAGACAGGATCGGCAGTAGGTAGTGATGCGACAGTAGGACAGCGACAATTGCACTTTAGTGAGTGAACAAAGTGGGTTGATTGCATTACGCAACAACAATTTTGCCGAAGGGTCATGTCTAACTTTTTCTACTGTACTTTGGATTCATAAACTCGAAAATTATATTAAAACAAAATTAGTAAAAACGGAATTAAGTTTAGCCGGACCGAACTTTATATATTATGCATTCCACAGAGGCTTTAGATTTTCGTAGCAGTACAGTAACATTACAGGAATTTATTAATATAGACAAATCAAAACAAATAAAAATATTTTTATAAATAAATATAAAATTTTAATTATTTTAAACCACGTTTATACTATATATGTATCAACTCGATTAGGGGAATATCGTGTTTCTACCTGTTGTTGTTGTTGTTTGATAGGTACCATTTTTATCCCTTTTTGCCCCATTTAATCCCCTACAAATAAGAACAAATTTATGGTGAACTATTTTGTTATAAAGGTGATGCGAATATCAAATATCAAGCAGAAATAATCAAAAGACGTGTTGAAATACTCTAAGTATTAGGGGTTATTAGGGGTATTTTAGTCCTTGTTAAGAAAATTTTTTCCCTGTGATTTCGCTCATATACAAAATTTGTTTGTACCAGCTTTTTTCGTAATTTTTTGGGGACAGTTTCTAAACCACTGTTTCTATATGAAAGTTATTGGACACATATTTCCAAAATGAGAGTACAAATCCTAAAGACACCTTCGGCGAAAATTGTAATTTTAGTAAAATAATATTAAAAAATATATCTTTATACCCTCCACCTCCAGGATGGGGGTATACTAACTTTGTCATTCCGTTTGTAACACCTTGAAATATTGACCTGAGACCCTATAAAGTATATATATTCTTGATCGTCATAAAATTCTAAGACGATCTAGCCATGTCCGTCCGTCCGTCCGTCCGTCTGTCCGTCTGTTGAAAGCACGCTAGCATCTAAACGAAAGGAGCTAGGACGTCCAAATTTTCCATAAATGCGTCTTATAGTCGTAGATCGGTTGGGATTGAAATGGGGCGAAATCGGCCCAAAGGGAAAAATTTTTCCTCACAAGGACTAAAAATACCCATAATAATCCCTACTATTTTAGCGTATTTAAGCATGTTTTTTGAATATGTCCGTTTATATTTGCTTGATATTTGGTATGCGTATTACCCTTATAGCAAAAAACTGCACCATAAAGTGATTCTTATTTGTAGGGGGTGAAATGGGACAAAAAAGGGATAAAAATGGTACACATTAAACGACAACAGCTAGAAACACGAAATTCGGCGTGTACATTCCTCTAATTTAGTAGATACATGATATAAAAGTATTTTTTTCAAATTCGTACTTTTAAGGGGTAAAATGGGAAAAGAGGGATAAAAATGGTACCAACATAACGGCTGTACCTAGAATAATGAAATTCGGTGTATACATTCCTCTGATTGCATAGACAAGTAAAATACACGGATTTTTTAAAATTCGTACTTTTTGGGGTTAATATGAAAAAATGGGATAAAAATAGTACCAATCAAATAACCGCAGCTAGAGTGATGAAATTCGGAATATACATTCCTCTGACTGTGTACACACGGAAAATAAACCGATTTTTCGAAATTCGTATTTTTTGGGGACAAAATAAAAAAGGGGATAAAAATAGTACCAACCAAATGACCGCAGCTAGAGTCATGAAGTTCGAAGTATACATTCCTTTGACTACGTAGACATCACTGTGTATACACGGAAAATAAACGGATTTTTCGAAATTCGTACTTTTTGGGGACAAAATAGAAAAAGGGGATAAAAATAGTACCAACCAAATGACCGCAGCTAGAGTCATGAAATTAGGAGTATACATTCCTTTGACTACGTAGACATGAAAAATAAAAGGTTTTTTTTTCAAATTCGTACTTTCAAGGGATACAATGGGTACGGAGTGATAAAAATGGTACCAACCAAACGGCTACACCTGGAATAATGAAATTCGGTGTATGCATTCCTCTGATTGCGTAGACACTTAAAATAAACAGGTTTTTCGAAATTCGTACTTTTTGGGGTTAAAATGAAAAAAGGGGATAAAAATAGTACCAATTAAATGACCGCAGCTAGAGTCATGAAATTCTGAGTATACATTCCTCTGACTGCGCAGACACTGAAAATAGACGAATTTTTCGAAATTCGTACATTTTGGGGTTAAAATTGAAAAAGGGGATACAAATAGTACCAACCAAATGACCACAGCTAGAGTCATGCAATTCGGAGTATACATTCCTCTGATTGAGTAGGAATCTGAAAATAAACGAATTTTTCGAAATTCGTACTTTCAAGGGATAAAAATAGTACCAACTAAATGACTACAGCTAGAATGATGAAATTCTAATTGCGTAGAAACTTCGAGGGGGTAAAAATAGTACCAACCACATGGTCGCAGGTGGAATTATGGAATTCGGTGTATACATTCCTCTGCCTGCATAGACACGCCAAATAAAAAGTTTTTTTTTTCAAATTTGTACCTTTTCTATTATGGCAAAAATTGGTTGAATCATGAAGTTAGGTTATTTTGCAGTACGTACGATAATGGATTTTAAAAATTTGTACTTTTGGAATTAAAATAGAATGGAAATACAGCCAACTGTAGCACCCATTATCAACCAATATTTATGGTATTTAAGCTTTTTGACAATATAAATATAAGAATATTTATTTTTTGATTTGAAATAAATAATGGTTTGAAATAATTAAAATATTATATTTATTTATAAAATTATTTTTTCAATATTTGTATTTGTTTTGGTTTGCCTATATTAAAAAAATTATATTTTCTTGTAATATTACTGCACTTCTACGAAAACCGACAAACTCTGTGGAATGCAATCCATGGTGGAGGGTATATAAAGTTCGGCCCGGCCGAACTTAAAGCCGTTTTTACTTGTTAATTTTCTAATATTGTTTTCGAGTTTAGAAAGCACAAAATATATCACAAAATATTATAAATAGCCCTTCGGAATTTTTTATTGCTTAGGGCACTAAATATTCTATTGAAATCGCGTTTTTACACATTAAAAAACCGATACATTCTTGTTTTATTTTTCATTTATTTTGCAGAAAACAACTTATACAAGGAAACCATGTTGTGCAACAGTGAGCCCCGCTGGAGCTTGTTAACACACCTTCAGTTAAATTAAATTTAACACAGTTCCACTGTCAACAAGTAGAGACGTAGGCCTTTTTGCACTCACTGTTCAGCAACGATTGATTGTTCGTTACTACAATTTGAGATTTTGATTGCCTTCCAAAGTTGTTATTATTAATATCGTACGCCGGGTATGATTTTAATGAAAAAACGCCTATTCAACTTTCTTGTGACCATGTCATAACAAGCAACAAGCATCGGAAACACGCTCCTCAATCGGCAGCGAATCTCAGAGATACATAGACTGAATAGATGTTGTGCGGTCGAGGCTATTTAGCTTAACAAAATCTAACATATAAATAACAATAATCCAAAATGTTAAGCTACCAGCAAAACTATTTATTCATACTTACACAAGTACCCGTACGTATGTATGTATGTGCGATTGTATGAATGTACTCATTTCTTTACTTTGGCCATTATTCTTGCCTTGATTCGAAGTGAACCTTTTTTATGCGAGCGCAGAGAAGAAGGAAGCCAACAAAACAAAGTAAACAAGTAACAAGTTTATACGGAGTTTAGTTCGGCTGGTGCGAATTTTGTTGACCCTGCAATGCAGCAATGTTTGTCCGACTTCCCCATTCAAAGTACAAATTTTGAAAAAGTACAATTTATATACGTGGTCAGAGGATTGTACACTCCGAATTTAACCAGCTACATTGTACGGCACGATCCACCTTAAAACTAAAAAATCAAAAAAATATTTATTTTAGGGTCTACGTCGTTAGAGGAAATTTCACGATTTTGGCTGCAATACTTTGGTTGGTACCATTTCTATCTCTTTTTGATCCGCACCCCTCAAAAAGTATATATTTCATAATTTATATATATTTTTCGTGTATATATGGTTAGAAGAATGCACATTCCAAATTTCACGATTATAACTGCAATAATTTGGTTGATACCATTTTAATCCCTTGCTGCGCGTCTACGCGGCCAGAGTATTGTACATACCGAATTTCCGGATTCTAGCTGCAATACTTAGCTTGTTACCATTTCAATCTATTTCAATCCCGCTCCTCCCATTAAAGCACCAATTATAAAAATCCATTTATTTTGTGCCTCAATGCGGTTAGAGGAATGTACGCACCGCATTTCACGATTCTAGTTGTAGTACTTTTTCGTGGTACCAATTGTATCCCCTTTTGTCCCGCTTCTCACTTACTAGAACAAATTTCGAAAAATGTTTTTATGCTAAAACTCTACGTGGACAGAGGAATGTGCACCCTAAATTTCACGATTCTAGTTACAATGCTTTGCTTGGTACCATTTTTATCCCTTTTCGCGCCGCTCCTCCCTTAGAAGTATACATTTCGAAAAATCCATTTTGCTCTTCTATGTAATTAGAAGAAGGTATACACCAATTTCTGCAATTCTAGGGTGATGTGAATTGAATACATGCGTATGGTCACATATACCATGGCATAGGATAGGGTACCTGGCCTGCCGCTCATAATAAAAAGTCCGCATGACCATTGAAAAAGATTATGTGAGTAATCAAGCTCAATGCGTTGCATAAATAAAACTGGTTTAATGACTTAAAGCCGCCACTGCCACAAGTACCTGAACCAAATCTATTCAAGCACAATTCGTCCGTTCGTTCGTACGTCTGTTAACACACTCGGATGCCGGGCAACATCGCACGAGCCAGAGAGATGCCTAAACAGAAACCACTCGAATGCTGTTCCTAACATAGACTCGCACTCGAACTCAACCCATTTGAAAATATGCAATGTGACGACAAAAACATGCGCTTAACAATAGTTTGAAAGATAAAAAACATTTGCAAACTACCCCACTTTCAAATGGAACACCGCTCCACTGTATGTCCGAGTAGCGTCTACGTATCATACGTTACGTTCATTTGTTACAATGCTGAACGCTGAATAGGGACGACGGGTATATGGTGTATTTTCTCAGATCTATATTTTGCTCGACCGCTTGCTATAAATTGTCTAAATTACCCTCACGATGATGTATGTGGCAGAGAGACACATCGTGTGCACTCCGCCGCCACAAACAACCGGGTGGAATGGGGGCCTTTAAGGTGTTATTTCGTTTCGTTGCATGCTTAATGGACGACAATTTTCAACTAAATCAGTTTTTGAGTTTTTTTTTACAAAAATGCACTGTGGTCCGGATACTTAGGCTTCAATTTCTCGAAGACGCCATAAGTAAAAATGTATCATTTTCGAGTTGTGTACTAGAGAGATTTCAATACATATATTTACCTTCCACCCATTGTAGGAGTTTAACGGATTCTACTTAACTTTTATACACGCTAGCCACCGAACGACATGAGTCTTATGGTTCAGAGTTACAAGCCGACCCATAATTATCGGCGGCTTTCGGCTGATTTATCGGCTCGTTCTGTCATTCGATCACCCTCATTACGAAATTTACTTGCCAACTTTGGGAAAAGGGACGGAAAAATTTGTATTGGCTTTTAATACCTTTTCTTTTACTTTTTGCCAAGTACTTTAATATTCGTTAATATTGGCCGATATTAGCCAATGTTCCCATAATTTCATACGAAGTTAGAACTTCGTCAGATCTTAAAAAATATCGGTGGCGTGGTTGAAGTCGATGTGAGCCGATGAAATCGGCGGCGGCTAATCGGCTCAAAATCGGTCTGTTATTGTTGCAGATCGGTTGGTATTGAAAGTGAGCGAAATCGGCCCACTAACTAGGACTGAAAATACCCCCTAATATTTAGACTATTTAAGCGAAATGGGACATGAAAGGGATACAAATTGTACCAATGATACGACAACAGCTACAAACATGAAATTTTGAATGTACATCCCTCTAATTGCGTAGATACATAAAATAAAGGTTTTTCAAAATTGGTGATTTTAAGGGATACAATTAGAAAAGAAGGATAAAAATGATACCAACTGAATGGTACACGCTGAAGTTGAAATTATGCAATTCGGTGTATACATTCATCTGAATGTGAGACGCGAATTTTAAAGGAATTTTTTGAAATTTTTTATTTTTAGGCGGAAAATGGGTAGAATGGGGATAAGAATGGTATCTTCGTTAGACTACTAACTATGAAAGAATAAATAAAATATATTTTTATTTTCTCTATATTTTATTGACTTTTCCATTGCGGCAAAAAACGATTTTTCTCAAAACAAGCCAAAAAGATAATTCCCTCGTTGAGAGTATAGAACGCTATTTAGACAAAAATAAAAAATGATTTTCCCCTCGTTAGGATACTAGATATTAAAATATTTTTTAGTTTTTCTATAGTTTATAGAGTCTCTTGTTTCAGCAAAAAAGTATTTAAACAAACATTAAAAAACAAGATTGTTTATGTTATGTGACATTTGCAACAACCAGTTTTCAAAACAAAATCAACATACTAGTCGACAAATTATTTAACAAATTATAACATTAACAATTAAAATTATAAGATCAACCATCAACATCATCAAAATATGATTTTTTCAATTCTCTTCTACAAAATTCTCTTCTAATAACATTTATTTATCAATAGGACATGCTAACTAAAATAAAATATTCATTCTGATGATTTTTTTCATAAAAATATGATTTTTTCAATTCTCTTCTACAAAATTCTCTTCTAATAACATTTATTTATCAATAGGACATATCTTTCTGTAGTAAAGTGCTAACTAAAATAAAATATTCATTCTGATTTTTTTATATATGTTTTCGTTTTTTTGTAGACTGTTCGTAAACCACTGCTTGATTCTAAGTGATCGGACTCCTGAAATTATTGTACAAAATTAACGAATGTTGGATTCTAACAAAACTCTAAAATATCCATAAAAGTATTTTAGTTTCTACCTTTCGTAGGCCTCAAAGACGACAAAAATATACTTTTTATTAATTACATTTACAAAAAATAAGACATGTGTGTCTTGAATGCAAAATTTCCCCAGTGGAAATTAGACCATGAAAACGAACTCGTGACCCAGTGTGCGGCCGCTGATTGTGTTGTTTGCGCTGTTTGTTGTTGGCAGTGTTGCATTATTTATTTATTTCATTCCACTGAGCGGGTGTTATGGAATTGTGGCTCTTAAGGATATCTTTTGCTGCGAACTGTTTAAAGTTGAACTGATGTCTTTGGCATAAATTGTGTAATTTGTTAAGGGAATATTTTATATTAATATTTTGCATCAGATCAGAGATCATCGAATGCAAATTATTGAAATAGTGTTTTGTTAGGATAATGTAAAAATATATCGCGAATGCAATTCCGAATTGTAAGTGGCGCTCTCTTTCTGGGAATTTCTTAAAAAATAAATTATTTTCGCACTTATACTTTTCTTCTACATATTTCTGCTGTTATTAATAACTATGTTATTTTTTTAATTTTGAAGCTACAATTTCTGCATTCAAAATGGTCGTTCCAATATGATGGACAAAATGATAAAAATCCATGTATCGTATTAATTTTTTGATTACGAATACTTATGATGGCTACAAATGTAGAAAGTTTCACCTTCTCATAGAAACAGTCTCCAAAAAAGTTGATAAGTGGGTGTAGCGACCACTTCTGCCCTACTTGCAACCGAACGAATTAAATTTCACAATTAATAATTCTTTTAAACAACATTGTTTTCTGTCTAAGAAAACAAATCCAAAATGATGTCGATCCTGAGTAAATAAAAGAAATCAACAAAGTGAAATTTGCAACATTTGTAGTCATCATAAGTACCTTTAATTGAAGATCGGCCCTATACGAAAACTTTAGTAAATTTAAGATTTTAGTAAAAATTAAACAAAAATGTTGTGTTGATCAGGTATCGCATACTAAATTTTTATCTTTTGTTACATAGGGAGATTAGGAATATTTTCGGTCCTCGGAAACTTTTTCCGGAAATTCAACGGAGACTCCATAATTTATCCTGGCAAAATTATAAAACAATTTAGCCACGCCCGTCTGTCTGTTGAAAACAAGCTAGCTGCCGACCGAACGAAATGAGCTAGGATGTTGGAATTGAAAGTGGGTGAATTTGGCTCAAAGGGAAAAAATCCCTAAAAAAGCCTGAAAGTACCCCAAATATTTAGATTATTTAAACAATTTTTGAAGACTTCTGCTTTATATTCACTTGAAATTTGTTGCGTACATTCTTCTTATAGCTTGAAAGCACCAATAAATACATAAAACTTTTAGCGGACCAAGTGGGACGAAAAGGGATACAAATAGTACCAATGATACGATAACAGCTAGAAACATGAAAATTCGAATCTATCCAATTGCGTAAACAAGTAAAATAAATTTAAGGGATACAATTGGAAAAGAGGGATACAAATGGTAACAACTAATCCCCTGAAGTTGAAATCGTCAAATTTGGTGTATGCATTCATCTGACTCTGGATTTGTCCAAATTCGGACTTTTAAGGTCAAAATAAATGAAGGAATAAAACTGGTACCAAGCAAACGGCTGTAGCTAGAATCGAGAAACATAATGAATCTTCAGTATTAGAACTTACAGCCGTCGGCTATGAGGAAATTAATGAATAATGAAGCATCACAATTTGTTTAAAACAAGTATGCCTTATATTTTCAAACAGTAAACAAATATCGTAATGTTAAAAATATATCACAATTTTCCTAATTTTCACATTTATATGTAAAGTCGGTGGCCTTTAAACTGCCAATAATACTGTGGAATGCACTCCGTGTTGGAGGGTATATAATAGAGTTCGACCGAGGGTTTTTTTGGGCCGAAGACTAACTTCGACCAAAATCCTAAACTTCGGCGGAAGTCGAACGCTTATCAAAATATTTAGTATATGCTTAAATCGATAAGCTCGTGAAAATATATACCACGAGTCGATTTAATATTTGGAATTCAAGGACAGTTCAATAAATAGTCGGCCGAAAAGAGGTGGATCCAAGGTTGTGGCAAGCGAATGTAAAAAACTTTTACCAAATAGCACAAGTATAAGAAACTAACAATTTTTTTTTTCGAAATAAAACTGAAAAATATGGATTTCAGGCAGATATGAAAAAATATTACTTTTCATGAAATCTGCTTTAATGAAATCAAGGAAATATTTATAATTCTTATGACATATAAGCTCCAACAAAAACAATTGTTTAACGGTTGGAAAATTGTAACCTGGTCTCAAGTAATTCCATGTCAGTGGGTATACAATATCATTCCGAACAGCTCCTTGGTTAAAGGAATGCTTGTGGTATTTAGTTTGGAATGGTAGATAGTATAGTACTTTAAAATTTGTATATATATATATTTTAAATTAGACTAAAGGATATGAACACAGTCCACAGTAAAATTGGCTGTTACTGTCTGTTCGGAGGCTTCATGTTCAACATTGATTTGAATTTGTATACATAATATGCATTATATACTATTTTTTAAATATTTATTACTGTTCACAACAAATTCATGTGTGAAAAAAGGTACGTAAAGGATTAGAGCTAATATTGTGGTATATAAAACTACATACTCAAGCGAAAAAATGTATATTCGTAACAATGTTCGAGGTGACCTCTACATAAATTGAACAAACTTAAATAAAAAGAAAATATTTATTATCAACATAGTTAGAAAATTGCAAAAAATAACTATATTGAATCGGCTACAACTAATCGACCTCTTTTTGCCGAAGACCGTTTAGTGGCCGGTTCTTGGTACCGAAGGCCGAAGCCGATTAATCGGTTGAACTTAACGCCTTTTAACTTATTTTCGTTTGTTTTATTTATTTGATTTGAACTGGAATAATGTGTAGAATGAAAATGTACTTACAAATTTTGAAATCGAATGCGCACAGCACGACAAAACAAATGATTTTCTTTGGTAAGTAAATGACAATGTGTGGTTTGTAGTTCTCGTGAAATTGAATTGTAGTTCTTGACTTAAAGAGCCGGGGTATTTTGTTGAAAAATCGTTGCAAAGTCTTCATGGACCAGAAATCAGTGTGTAGCCACATAATAAATGTCACATCGTCACACAGCAAAAAATTGGAAGTACTTCCACATTTTTATCGCATCTCAAAATCCAAATGTGATTTTTTTCGTTTTGGGGAAGTTCTTTTAAACCCAAAAGTAGATAATATGTTAATATCCTGTAACATTTGACGAATAGCATTTTCACAAGTGGATGGGAACGACTTTTCAATATGGGGTCACAGAGGTAAGGTTCGAATCGCGGCTCGAGGAAAAACATTTTGTAGTTTTTTTATTACTTTTATAAATAAACAATGTTTAATTTTGTATAATTTTAACAATTTAAACGTTTTTGCTTAAGAAAATACTTATTTATTGTTTTGTGATTGTACTTCAAATATCTATTTGTTTATTAATTATTAATACTGCATAATATAGTAAAATAAAATTGTGTTAATTTATTTAATGCTAATTTAATTTAATATTAATTTGCGTTAAATATTAATTAATACTAAATAAATATTTTGATATTTTGTTGTAGCGACGGATTTTTTAAAACAGAAATAGACACTAGCGAAAAAGTGGTGCCTTTGTAACACTTTAAAATAACTTTCAAAATAAGGACATCCCTCCTATGACAACTCCATGCTAAATTCATTGGTGAATATCCCAATTTTCACTACTTCACAAGATGAACATATTTTTCACTTCTTTGGGTACTACCTTTTTGCTGGGCATTTGTAAATAAATTTGCATTCTATAAAATATAAATGCAAAGTGAACTTATTTGTTTAATCTTATCCAAAATACACTTTTATGTATGTTGTGACTGAAATGTATGACGAAAACTTGGCTTCAATATATATTCCAAGTAGCTCAGCATGTATTATATTTGTGATGATAGCGATACCAAATTTATTTGTGGAATACATTAATAGCGAACACAGTATCACATAGACTTCATTTTAAATGAACAAAACAAATCACATTCGAAGAAAATCCATGGATAAATATAGAAGTTATGGTCGATAAGTGAGAGTACCCCATAAAAGTGTCCATACATTCTATGAATATGTGTGAAAAATATTGTTGGCAAACTATGGAAAATAGTTTCGGAGGATGTGTGCTTAGTGCTCAATTTCTATATTTAACCTCGTATTTTCGTAGTTTTAATACTTTTTCTTATGCACATAACATAAAAAATATATGGTAATTTTGTCTAATTTTCTAAAAAAAACGATCGCATTGATTTAACATGGAATTCCTCATATACCACAAATCTTAAATAGCCAGGGGAATGTCAGTCTCAACCAACTTCATCACTTTCTCGGATATACAGATTATGTTATTGAGTGTTTAGCTAGGACTAACATAAACCCCCAGATCATTTTGTTAGAACTTCCTCTCGTCGCAATGTGTTTAATGTGATCATCAGCTCGTGTGAGATTGACGATCGGATACGGTGCAAACTTTGCTTAGTTCTGGCGATATTCCCAGATTTTTCAGATGCAGCGTGTTTACCTGGCGAAAAAGAAAAACAACATCATGTCGAGCTTAATGAGGCAGGCGTTATGTGCTGTACCTACCTCGAGCAAGTTCTATGTTTATAAGATCTTTCGTAGAATTTACCTTTTTCTGCAGCTTTCACATGACATTATCAATTATGTGAAAATAATGATCTTTTGCAACACAAAAATTAACAGTTTACTTAGGTTTTCGCACGTTTTTTGTGTTGCAACAACGACAACCACAACAGCAGCAGCATCTAAATCAAACAAGCAACACAATTACACGGCCAACACCGATGACTGGGACACGATGGCTGTAACAGTTTCGCCAACAAAAGTGACTGGTGTTGCTGTTGGCCTGTTGCTGTCGCTCCTACCGAGCCCCTCAAAACTCTTCCTCTGCCCGTGTCTATCTGGCTTGTTTAATTTATTTATTGTTAAAATAACAAACCTTTCATTAAACAGAAATTCACGTGCACCGCTGCTGCTGCCGCTGCCCCATCCAAATAATAATGATGGATTGGGGGGATTACAATAATTATTCGCTAAAGCCAAACAAAGCATGAGACTGGGCAGAAAACAAAAAGCACAGCAGCCGCAAATGCAGCAGCAACAACAACTACGACGACATCAACAAGATACAGATACGGATACGGATACTTTGCTTTCTTTTATCGCAAGCGATGATGAGGAAGACAGAACACTGGGCTAAAGCACATAGAACATGGAACATGTGCAACACTGCACTATTTGTTTAGCGTGGCGTCTGGGCGAAGGACGGGCTTGCTGTTGGGACTGGGTGTACATCTGAGTTTAGGGAAGAACTAGCACATCACCGAGAGCGAGAAGCGAGAGAGCAACGCGTGCTATTATACATGCACGGACCGTGCCGTGCCGCCTTACATTATAGGGCTGATGGATGCTTCGACGGATAGATGGATGAATGGATGGTTGAATAGAATTGTTGCTCATTTGTTTTTTGGGCCCCGTCTACAACCTTCCAGTTTTCAGCTGTAAATGCATTCGTTCGTAGGTTGTTTCAAAAGTCTCTGAACTTTCGTAGAAGCAATGCCTGATTTTATATCTTTGTTTAAATATGTTCCAGATCGGAAAGAAATATGAAATATCAATGAACAAATTGCCAATTAATAATATTAGAATATTGAAAGCAGAAATAATCCAAAAATGCTTTGACCTTTGAACCGTGAATTGTTGGATTTTTATATGAATGATTGTAAATTCTTGAATTGTTTTCAAAAACATTTTTGCTGTACCTCATATAAAAATCCTATAATTTAAAAAGGGGACAATTAAATTCCAAAAATATTTTTTTTTGAAAATATCCGTCATTTTTGATTTAAGCGAGAGTATCGTTTTGATATTCGAGAACTGCGACAAAATAATAGTTACGTCCTAAAATTTGGCGAGTTACCCCCTACTTGCCCCCATTTTGCTGGAAAGACATAAATTCATGTCGAACCAATGACCAAAAAAAATTAAATATCATATTTTAATTACAAATTATTTATTTAATGTAGAAAATACCCAGCGCAATCCCAAAATCCAAATTTACATTTGAGGAAGTTCTTTTGAACAACTTCCATAAAAGTTAAAATCTTATTAACATATTAGATAGTGGTAACGAATTTATTAATTATCATTTATGTTTAATTTTGTATAATTTTAAATCTAGTCTTTTACTAATGTACTTCAAATATTTCATAAATTAATAACATTAAATAGTATTAATTACTATTTTTTATTTATTTATCTGTTTACAAATATATATTTACATAAATTGATTTATACTTTAAAGAGACGGTTTAAAACCTTACATCTAAAATATTATCTATCTTAATACAATAATTAATACAAAGTATTAATTATAATAATATTATAGTAACATTAACGAAAATTGGAATTTTAGTAAAAAAATATAAAATAATAACCTCCACCTTAGGTACTTTACTATGACTGCGTAGACAGGAATCAAACTGGTATAAAATTGGTACCAACCACGTGGCTGTTAGAATCATGAAACGAGTGTTTACACTCGGCTGATCTTTTAGGGCCAAAATTTAAATTAATAAAACTGCTATCAAGGAAGTAGCTAGAATCATGAAATTAGGAGTGTATATCTTCAGTATTAGTACTTTTCGCATCAAAATGGTGCAGGCATTTGGTCTTTAGCTGGAATCAAGAAATTGCAGCTGCATGAAATCGACACCAAGGAATGAATGAATAACGAAATATCACGATTTATTTATAGTTTGAAATAGTAAGCAAATATCGTAATATACATAAAAATATCACATGTCTCCAAATATGTTTCCGCACTTCTATGTAAAGTCGACAGCCTCTAATCTGCCGCTAATACTGTGAAATGCACTCCGTGTTGGAGGGCCCGGGCGAACTTAACGCAATTTACTTGTTATTTTTTCCTCTGTTTTATTCAGGTCTGCAATCAATATTTAATTTCAATTGGGGATTTTTGTGTTGATTTTATGAATCAATATGTATCAGTGCTCATCGATAGGTTTCAGACACAACATTTCTATTTTGGTTTGTTTTATTATTATTAGGCGGTCTCGCTTAAGGTTTCTAGAGTAATTATTTAGCTCATATTTTTCATCATTTAAAATGCATTTAAATGAAACACGTCAAATATGTGGATTGTAGTGCTGAAATGACCAAATCGGCGGATATAAAAACCACACTTCTCATTATTCTGTCGATTTGAATATTGATTGCATTGTATTCCATAACTACCCTCGCAAACAGAATGCATTTCTGTACTCATTCGCTTCTTGTCGGGCTTTTAGTGGTGCATCGTCGTCGTTATCTCGTTGCGCTGATGCATGTGGAAGAAACAAAATTAAATAAAATAAGTTTCTGAGACCGATGTTGCTTCTTGCCACGTATGAATGTGTGTGTGTGTGACTGCAATGAAACGCATCGACAGCATGAAAACCGTATTCAATGAGAAATGAGTCGTCAGTTGCCACGATGATTTATTTAAATTGCATGTTAGCTGTTTTTCTTGTTCTCCACTCTGTGCCAGCTCAAGGCCCAAACGCAAAAACCGAACTTTTCACAGAACCTAATCATGCCAAGTGACGCTGCACCTCACCTGGTCTAACGCTGCTAACAACGTTTGCAGAACACTAAGGAGCCAGCTTTTCTGGGGCCATCCTCAAACCGGTGGTGATGGCGAGGACGGTAGTGGTGGTGCAGAGGTGCAGGCAGCGTACGTTGCATGTGCACGTCTGAAGTTGTAGCCATTGTTTGCCGCGTGTAACCGTGACTTTGAACCTGCCTCATGTTCGACTTTTAACAATTTCGTAACATTCGCATCAATATTATGACTCTGTGAACACATTTTGTGGTAGTTTTTAATGGGTTGAGATATTGCGCCGTTGAAAAAAGTTACATGAGATATTATTCAAGAAATGATAATATTCAACCACTGACTGTGGATAATTTTGTATAATTTAGTAGGGCATTTGAATAGCCGTTTTAAACGAGAACAAATACAAATACATTTTTTATTAACATCATACAATTGGAAGTCTTTATGGGTTTATCTGTCTCGTTTTTGTGAAGGAATTAAAGTAAATAATTCATAGATCCATTATGTAAGTGGTCAGTCAATATGCACTTGGACACACGGAATTTTAAACCTTGCAACAGTCAGCATTGCACTTGTATGTTAGCCCCGACAGTAAGCGGGATGATGTCATAGCTTATTATTACTATAATCTGCCTATCTGTCCATACATTATACAGCAGAGGTGTCCAACATGGCAGTTCCTTTATGCCACGAAATGACACTATTGATGACATACATATATCTCTTAACGCCGCAGGACCAACACATCGCATGAAATGTCAGTCAAATCCGTCAGATAACGACTGAGCTTTGCGGGCACAAAGTTGGAAAATTGAATATACGCCAGTTTGTATTCCCTCCATCACAGGGTATATTAATTTTATCATTTCGGTGTTTTGAAATAATCGTGTTTAAAATCTTTGTTAAATCGTGAATTTCTTTCTACTGTTCTTTAAGAACATAATTATGCAATTTATTTATAAAGAATTTCTATGATGTATCTGATATACTATTTTATCTTGTATGGTATACACTATTAGATTTGGAAACAAGTATGGAAAGGCTAAAGTCGGTCGGGGACGACTATATGGTACACTCCACTTTCTATCCGAATACAATTCAATTCAGTAAAAAAGTAAAAACGGGAAGAATGTTTGTATGTTTCCTAATCACAGGCTAATATGACCTGGACCAATTTGTCAAATCGAGAAGAATATTTGTATCGGGGCTATATCCAAAGATGGAATGAAGTGACTAACTTTTCCAATAAGGAGAAATCTGAACCGATCTAACACATTTTCACCACAGGTGTTTCTAGTTGTAATATAAGATGTTTTGCCAATTCGAAATTCGTATGGCTATATATAAATCGGAACCGATTTTCTAAGTCAATCGGTGTAATTAACAATGGGTCTATCTCCCTTCCTTTTGGGTGTTACAAACAAATGCACAAAGACGTAATACTCTCGTGGAGTGTATAATTATGCGTTATTTTTAATAAACAAAATATTTCTTCATGGTAAAATTGTGATATATTGAGTTTATTTCGACACACTAACATGAAGTATGACGAGATCACATAATTATAGAAGGAAAGTTTTGAAGCAGAAATTATACGCTACTTTTCAATGTCCTTTTGACCCAGGCATATTTTGACAAAAGAAAATTGAGTAATAGAAAATAGTACATACAAATATTGCGGGAACTCCTAATCCGGGAGCCTACACCGTCCGTTCTTCTACACCATGATTGATGAGAATTCTGAAGATATTACAGTCGATTACCGTATAAACTGTACACTAAGAAGTTCTGCTCAGTATGTATATTTAATATTTCTCTCATGTTACACTTTATTTAATATCTTCTAAAGTTAGTTTCATTCAATTTAAAAATGATTTAATTTTATTTGCAAAAAGTAAGTATTTAATGTTATGAATAAAAATATAAATTAAAGAATGAGGCTTCAAAATCATCACCGACGTATAGATATTTATCGAAATATTCTTATTCTTTTTATTTTCTGTTCTAGGTATTTTTACTATTTCCAATGATTCGAAAATTGGATATACATATTCCAGTGTTCATAAATTCATAATTTATTAAAATTAATAATTAAATAATGAAGTGAATAATAAAGAAGAACTAAATGCAGAAATGCGTTCAATGCGTCCAATAAATCGATCAATACGTTATTCTAAGACAAGAATATAACTTTATATTATATCAGAAAACCAAATTTGACAAAAGGGTAACTTAAACAAGTAAGTAAACTTCAGTCGACTAAAACGACTTATATATACCCTCATTCTCAGAGAACCTATATATGCGGACGTTATAAGGGCAGGATAATTTGAGTGGAAGGTACTAGGAGGTTCGTGCCACATGGTCCCAGTTCCCATGTTTATAAAACAATATTTACAATACAAATATCATGACATAGTGGATTCCATGCACCAGTATAGAAGTTATGAAGAATTTAATTCTACGTAGGATAGAGACAATTGTGTGGGAGGTAAAAGAAGGGTTTTTAGGTTTAAAGTAATTTTAAACATATTTTTAAATATCATATTGAAAATGATTTTGACTACCCGTATGGATGGTATATCGGTTTTATTGTAACCAAAGTTTATGCAACTTTGTGTGGGAGGTAGCAGAAGGGGTGTGTCAATATCGTCCATATTCCATGCGAATGTAACCACTATAAAAGCATTGCTAAATATCAAATTTAACAGTATTCTGATCATCCGTAAAGAAGATATAACAGTTTTATATTTATGTAGCTTAGGGTACTGGAAGGGGCGCGACAAACCCCGCCATATTTTGCACACTTAAGGTGATTATAAAAAACTTTATCTAATACCAAAATTTAGCTGATTCCGAATATCCGTGTGGAAGTTACATTGGTTTTAGTTTTAAATAGAAATATGGACCATGCCCCAGAAGGGGCGTGTAGTTTCGTCCATCTTTAAACTTAAACTAAGTTTGGTAAAATATTACCATGTGCAAAGTTTGAATCGATTCCTTAACTCCTTTCGAGAGTTATCGTGTACACCAGCCAGCCAGACAGACGGACGGCGGACATGGCTCAAACACCTTAGAAAAACGTGATACGGATTTTGGTACTTAGGGTTTTAAGTCACTCCTTCAATGCGTTACACTTTTTTTCTGTTCCAAATGATATATACCCTCCTACTCTATAGAGTGAGAGTATACAAATACAATAGAAAGCAATCCAAATTTTATTTCTGGGTAGCGAAGATATCATTAAAAATGCTTGATGTATGTACAGACAAGAAATCATGATATAATGATAAATTTTCGAAAAACATGGTCTTAAAAACCCATACTACATAGGTTAAAAAACCATGAAAACTCTTGATTCATTTCCTACAATTATAGACTGTATACTGCGAATAGATATTTTTAATGGCATTCTCCGGTAAATCTCCAAAATGTTGCCTATAAATCCCCGCCATGTCTGAACTTTAACCCCTGGGAAGGTAACATTATTCATGTTCGCAACATACGAACGAAATCTCGACTTATCTTGTAAATTCATCCACTGCCTAATGATGAAAATTGGCCACATTTAAGATCAAATATATATTACAAACTAAACGATTTGGCTGCCACAAAATACTATAATTACGAATGTGTTCAACTGAACGTTGGCTGTCTTGTCTGTCTGTTGTTTACCCAGCCCACAAGACGGACGGACGGGCGATAGATACACTCATGTTCTATTAAAATGTTACTTATTACAAAAAGATTTGTTTTTCGTGCAGCCATCATTTTGTTCAACGAAACCCGACCAACAAATCCCATTCTACAATTCTGATGATGATAATGATGATGCTGAATTAAAGGGAGAAAGCTTAGCTTAGCTAAGCCAGCTATTGAGGAGCAGACACATCTGCATACACACGAGTTCGAGTACAAGTTGCACGTTACACGTTGCATATGCCATGCCACAACGTATGCCGCCTGGCATTAAGACGGACACCATGGAGCACATGGCATCTAACTATTGTTTGATTCGGGCGATGTTTTATTTTAAGTACATGGCCGCAATTCAGGTGAGGTCAATTTTGAAGACTTCTTTAACTGTGCCTGTGCCCAGTTTGTATTTATTTTCTTTCGAGAGAATTGCCTGTTGCCGCATTGCTAAGAACCGCAATACAATGGTTGGCCACATTCTCTTCGGTCAGGTATCCCAAACCGCCATAGAATGCATGTTTTGGGTTTGCCACACAATGCCACATTGTTGCATATAGTGTATTTGGTGGAGAGAAAATTGCAAATATTTCCGCCTAAGGTGCTCCATTTGTATAGATCGAAACTATATGACTAACTTTTATTTTGCACTCGCAGTCCGCAGTCCTACGATCATTTCTTCTTCGTCTCTCTTCGTCTGTTCATTTTTCATCGGATTTGTTTTTCTTTTTTAGACACACGTCCACACTTTGATCTTTACATTTTCTCTTCACTGGTCTAATTTTTGGCTTGTGGTGAATAATGTATCCATAAGTTGCAACAATAGCCATACCCTACATTATGAAGTGTTGATCATAGCGAACGAATAGCAAACATTATTTGGATTTTTGTTTGTTTTTATACCCTGTTAATATTAACGAAGAAATTGTAATTTTAATGATTTTTCACTGAATTTTGGATGATTTAGCAAAAATATCGTAAAAAATAGAACCTATTATTTCACCACTTCCAGACTCACACAGTCGCTAAAAAGGACTTCTGGGAATACTACTTTGAAATTTAACAAAATTCAATTAATGCAGTAATTTTGAAAATCAAAATAAAAGAAAAAAAATTAAAGACTTCAAAAAATTTGTAGTAGATTACAATCGATTCGGCACTTCAGGAGTTACAGGTGATTGGGTGTATAACCTTTATGAAAAATCGGAATTTTGCCACAGTTTTTCATTTTGTGGTCGTTTAAACGGAATTACCATTTTTGAAGAAATATAATTTTCACCTTAGTCCTAGAAACAAATTATTGGTACCAAATGAAAGAGCAATCTAAATAATTTTTGTGATATTAGGAAGGGAAACAACAAGGATGAGAAAAGGTTTTTTCAAGTTGTAATCTATTTTTGAATCGTTGGCGAACTTGGATTTTTATCGCCATTGACCTCATATTTATATTTTTGGGTTTTCATCTAATTTGGTGATTTTCACTACGAAAACAACAACTTAAAAATAAGGCGTATTCCCACATCAATTCTAAATATATACTGTAAATCTTGGGGAGGAAATATAGTGTATTATATGTTTAACAAAATTAATTTTTTGAACGAATTTGTACAATAAAGTGGCCTGTACACAAAAGGAGATTTTTCAAAAGACATTCTTTATATTTATATTGGTCTTATTTTTTCGTTCCCATAAAAATAGTTCAAACGGAATTTTAGGAAAATTAAACCACGAAAACGCGAGGTAGAAATCAACCCATTATTAGACCCGTTTTCGTGGTCTAAATTCCACCATATGTCGTTCCCCATATTTTTGGATAGAAATCAGAAAGTGAGACCAACAGAAGCATAAAGAATGTCTTTTGGAAAAACGTCTTTAGTGCGACGGCCACTAAATGAATAAATTGGTTCAAAAGCTAGGGGTTTCAGTCGACTTCTGTTAGTAAATATTTGTATACCCTCCACTCAGGATAGGGGTACACCAAGTGTGTCATTCCGTTTGTAACACATTGAAATATCGACCAGAGACCCTATAAAGTATATATATTATTGATCATCATAAAATTCTAAGACGATCTAGCCTTGTCCGTTCGTCCGTCTGTTGAAAGCACGTTAGGTCAAAAATGCGTCTTATAGTCGTGGATCGGTTGGGATTGCAATTGGGCGCATTATTTAATATTTAAGTATTTAAGCATGTTTTTTCAATATGTCTACTTATATTTACTTGATATTCGGTATGTGCACTCCCCTTATAGCAGAAACGAGCACCATAAAGTGATTCTTATTCGTAGGGGTGAAATGGGGCAAAAAGGGATAAAAATGGTACCTATCAAACTACAACAGTGATATAAAATGGGAATGGAGGGATAAATAATGGTACCAACGGTGTATACATCCCACGTTTCATAACTTACAAATAGATTTTTAGTGAGTCGACTTATTCGGTTGAATACTAGCAATTCTCATTTATTCTATGTTATCTCTGACATAAGTATGTACCCTGATTTAAACCAAAAGCATACTCATTGCAAAGGTTCTCATAATGATACGGAGTATCGAGTGAACCAATTACGTCTATCTACAATACAAATTTATTTATCAAACTTTTTCATAAAATTAATGAAGTTTTCTTATAAAATATATGAAATTGTTCAAATTATATTATATTCAAAGTCCATTGAATGGAGAACTGCATTTAAAAGCTTCTAAGAAATGTTTCAGAAATTCTGCGACACCTTTCATTAATTTGTGCTTTATGAAATATGTTTCATACAATTTATGAAGTGCTTCTTTGGCGACTTTTTTTCAAAGCTTCTAAGAAATGTTTCAGAAATTCTGCGACACCTTTCATTAATTTGTGCTTTATGAAATATGTTTCATACAATTTATGAAGTGCATCTTTGGCGACTTTTTAATTATATTTTTCACTGAGATTATGACAAAATCATAAATGTGAAGATAATTCTTTCGATGTAGAATTGTGAAATTCGGTGTGAACATCCCTCTAATTACGTAGGGGGTAAAAGGAGATAAAAAAGGTACCAACCAAATGCGTCGTAGACATTCCTCTAACTGCATAGACACGCTAAATAAAAAGAATTTTCCAAATTCGTAATTTATTATTTTACCTTTACGGCTAAAATGGGAAAAGTAATAAAACTGGTTGCGAGCTAATGGCTATAATCATGAAGTTAGATTATCTTGCCTTGTGTAATAGATAGATTTACAAAATTTGTACTTTTGGAATTAAAATAGATTGAAATACAATCAACCAAACAGATGTAGCTGAAAATGCACACAATATCCCTAAATAAATAGGGTATTTAAGCTTTTTAGAAGATTGCAGTCAAATATATACTTTTTGAACTGACTTGAAGTATTATTTCGATGTATATATAGTATAAACTTATTGGTATCCGTGCCTTATAAGGGTGGTTTAAAATAATTAAAATTGTATATTTATTTATAAAATGATTTATTTTTCAAAATATACAAATGTTATGTTATATACAAATTTAACATTTTCCTTTAATGTTACTGTACATCCGTAAAATCGACAACCTCTGTGCTTTACGCCCTTTTTACTTGTTTTAAACATAACCCGTCATTTATCCACTATAAAATTCACATGGCTTCTTCAGAATCGGTTTTTTGATTTTTCTGAATTTTTACGTTCGTGTTTTCATATTGAGAATCACAAAAGAAAACGAAAAACATATAGAGTAGTAGTAAACATCCAAGTACGCTCGTGCAATTGCCGTTAAATGGGGCGCGGCACTTTTTTGGTTTAACAAAATGGTCATATCGTTTGAAAAATATCGTTTCTAGTCCTTTATAAATAAAATACCACGTTTCAAAGAAATCGGACATGGAATGATCGATATGCAAAATAGATTAAATGTAAAAATATATACATCTGATAACAACCCTTCTATACAGTAAACTGCTGATGATACTCCTACTTTCATTACAACCCAGCAAAAATATCTGGATTTTGGAAGAACTGCATCCGTTTTGGGGCTTCTGAGGATGCAAATAATAAATATAATCTGAATGACTGGCTGCAATAGAGTCATGCAGAGGCCGAAAACACGGCTGAGACATTTTAATTTTAAACTAGACATGTCATTATGCACCCAAGTTACTGCTCTAAATCGAGACATCGTATAATATAAATACAATGGTACAATGGTGATTATGATATCATGGATATCTTGTAATGTGAGAAGTAGCATTGATAAGAAATTAAAGCACATGCTTTTGTTAGTGTGGTTACGAGTCGGAGTATTTTCCATTTAACACGGAATGGAAAACTATATTTACTACTTTTGATCTTTGGAGTATGTTTCAGGTACGACCTGATTTCATTGTTTGATTAGCACTATTTACCGTGGAGTGATTATGACCATGTGTGTGTGTATCGAATGATCGTGTGTGTAACGCATGCGCCAGTTGAATCCATATCACTAATAGCTAATAGAGTGTAGCCTACTGCCTACTCTGCTCAGTTAGAATCATTAATATATGCGGAAGGCTTTTTCGCTTTCTTCGGTGTTAACATTCGTATAATAGCCAGCTTTTAATTAAGATAAATAGCATTTGGAAAACATGAATGTATACATTGTACGTACATTTACATGCATGCATGAATTGTTAGTAATGTTTTTATTCGATTAATCGAATATTTTATGTTCAAATGTTTGTACGAATAATGAAATAATCATGATTTTCGAATAAACTGACGCTAATATTGGAATAATTGATGTTATTTCGGGATAATGCACACTGTGTTGAAAGAGAGATGATTTCATGTTAATAAGTTTATTGATACTCCTTGACTCACCAATATCACAACTCATATCCATCTGAGATTGTGAGTAGCAATATTTTTGCCATCACGTTTTCTCTAAATTAATTAAAAGTTCTTAAATAAATAAAAATGGATCATCCTATATAATATAGCTTCAATATGCGCACATATTTCCATTTTCAAACAACAAATAACCGATTATCCATATGATATGAATACGCCACATACTCATGTTGCATGAATATTTTTTCTAGTTCTTGTTTTGGTAACTAATTTTGCCGTTAGTCAGTCCTAGACATTATTTTCAATATTCTCATGTGTTCTTGCAACATTAGTGATGAGTGGCGATTCTTCATCGGATATCGCATGGATGTCTATCTTCCGCTGATCATCGTTTGGTGCATCTGCGTTTGCATTTGCATCTGCACGTTCTCCGCAATGATATCAGATGACATGACAAAATTGTTGTCTTCTATTCAGACATGGAGATAGCAAAACTGTACTTGCAGATAATCTCCAGTAGAAGACAAATTGATGAAACTGTTTATCATCCATCTCAAGTGAAATCATCCAAAGTAATGAGTAAACGAAGAGTAATTACGAATCTGGGTGGTGATGACGAAGAAATGTCCGTTCTTTGAACACAACACCAATTTGTATAATGACAGTCCTGATTAGGGTTTGCATTCTCACCTATATTTCCTGTTCTGCTGAAATTAGTTAACAAAAAAGCTTTGCATAATTAATGCAAAATTTAAGATTATCGATCAGGTAAACTAAAAACAAGTAAAAATGCGTTAAGTTCGACCTGGCTGAATCTTATGTACCCTTCACCACGGATTGCATTTCACAGTATTAGTGACAGATTAGAGGCTGCACTTATGCGTGAAGGAATTTTATGATATTTTTGCTAATAGCGGTATTTGTTGTATAAATTGTTATGTTTTATTATTATAATTTTGAATAAAATTAATTAATTATATTTTAAATACCACACCCACTTATAGACCGTGTCTAAAAATATGTTTTTGCTATATAGTCCTTCACTATATACATTAGGCTGGAGCGCTGTCCATACAAAGAGAAGAACAATTTCCAGTTACCCCACGAAAATAAAGTTTGGATTGTTCAATGATGATTTGCAAAATATTTCGTCCCCTAAAAATCATGTTTTCCCGTGATTTTTTTATTGCATTTATTTTTAAATCCTGAAATTATAGACACTGTTCAGGGCATATATATCGAATTTCGTTCCATTTTTATCCTAAAAGTATGAATTTCGAAAATCCATTATCTTTCGTGTTCAAAATGGAATGTACACACCTAATTTTACGATTTTAGCTACAGTCATTTGCTTGGTACCAGTTTTATCTGCTTTAACACCTTTTGACCATAAAAGCACGAATTTGGAGAAAGCCTTTTATTTTCTGCGTGGACGAAGTTGAAGAAATGTATAAATAGATTTTCATGATTCTCTTGATTTGAACTATTTTTTGATCCTTCGTTCAGTTTTCCTTAAAGTACAAATTCCCAAAAATTCCCCTAATGTTGCGCGTACACACAATTAGAGGAATGTACACGCCGAACTTTATGATTATCTATCTGCAGCCATTTATTCACTTATGCACCAATCTTATTCACTTTTTGCGCAAAAAGTACGAGTATCGAAAGATCACAGTAAATTTCGAATCTACGCAACCTGAGTGAAATATACACCGATTTTCATTATTCTAGCTGCGGCTGTTTAATTTTATCCCTTTTCTCGCCGTTTCCCAATAAAAGTAAAATTTTGAAAATTGATTTTGTCGATAGTCGTGTAATATAGTAGAGTGGTTTCTTTTGTGAGGAAGGAAAAAAAGTTGTTGATGTTCCCGACTAAAATGAAAGATTGGTTTGTTTTATGTGTTCTCCCAAAATAATTTGCTTTTATCATTGTCCGTTCGTAAGTTGGATGCCTTCAAAATAACCTCTATAAATCAGGGGTTTCTTGGATAAAATTTACGATGAAAATGGTATTGAGCAAAAAAAACGCTAGAAATTAAAATCCGACCCGTGCCTTATCAAACCATATTAAAAACTATACTATTTTAGTGCAACTTTTCATACATTTTTTATAAAAACCGCAATAACTTCCACATTTTTAGTTTGATTTATGTTTGTAGGGGCTCGTTGGAGAGGTATTGATAACCAATTGCAATTTTTAGAATTTGCTAACACATTAAGGGCCGAAAATTTGTTTCTTACTGTTAATACTCAGTGGGTTAAATGTGAAGTAAAAACTGAAATATAGGGTTATTTGCATCGTCTTCTATAAAGCTAATTTTTGGAAAGAAATTCAACCATTTCAAATTTTCTCCCTTAAAAAATAAAACATGCATAATCTACATAAACTTTATAAAGGGGAAAAATTGAAATGGTTGTTAATGCTAAATTAACACAGATAGACGCATGAAATTAAAAGTATTTAGCAGATTTTCTTTTCTTTCATTTGATATCCATATCGCCATTGTATGATACGCAAAAGTACGAAAATAAATTATTGAAACATTTACATCCTTTGGAAATTAAAAGTCCTGTAAAAAAGACAAGCGGCCAGGAAATAAAAAACTGAGCATGAGTTTTCCTATCAGTGACCTATATAATTCACTTCTATATAATCTCGTTCTTGGGAGGAAACTCATGTCGCACGGTTTTATTGTAACATCTTATGTGAAGTTTTCCTCACAATTTATGCATTGAAAGGCCAAAATTTCAGATGTTAATTTTCAAAAATTAGCTTTTTGTAAGACTAGAATGTGTTTACGATGCAAATAACCCCATATTTCAGTTTTTACATCACATTTAATCCACTGATAACCAACAGTAAGAAAAAATTGTCGGCCCTTAATGGGTTAGGAAGTTCTAAAAATTGGAATTGGTGATCAATACCTCTTCAACGATCCAACAAAAACACAAATCGAACTAAAAATATGGAAGCTATTGCTCACGAACGGACTATGATAAAAGCGAAATATTTTGGGAGAACAAATAAAACAAACTAATCTTTCATTTTAGTCGGGAACATCCACTACTTTTATTTTGAAGCCACTCTACTATATAGTACGGGTTGATTTGTATGGATGAAAAAAATAAATAAAAATCGTATATCCAAAATGTAATCTACATTAAATTCTAAGAAAATTCTCCGAAGAAGCCATGGGTCTAAAATCAAACCATAATCCGCATCAATTTTATTCACATTTTCCCCTCTTAAATGTCGGAATTTCGAAAATTTTATTTACGTGAACATGAGATGGGAATTTTTGTTTTCGTTTCACTGGTACCATCTTTATACTTTTCCCAACATTTCACACCCTGAAAGAAGGAATCAGGTTATGGTGCGCGTTCACACAATAAAATGATTAGACATACCGAATATCAAGTATATATGTGTCCAGCTGTATCCGTTTCGTTAGAACCATTTTATCCCCATGTTCCCATTTGACCCCTTAAAAGTACGAATTTGGAAAAAAAAACTTTTTAGTTTGCTTGTCTACACAGTCAGAGGAATATATATACCGAATTTCATTATACTGGCTGCAGACGTTCGGTTGGTCCCATTTTTATCCCTCTATTCCCATTTTACTACCTTAAAAGTACGAATTTGGAAAAAACTTTTATTTTACGTGTCTACTTAATAAGATGAATGTACATAAAAAATTTTGTGTTTCAGCTGTTGTCGTTTGATAGGTACCATTTATATCCCTTTCTGGTCCATTTCAGCTCCTACAAATAAGAATTGCTTTATGGTGCACGTTTATGTTATAAGGGGAATGCGTATACCAAATATCAATTAAATATCAGCAGACACATTCAAAAAACATCCTTAAATACTCGAAATATTAGGGATATTTATTGTACTTATTAGAAAAATGTTCCCTTCTTGACCAATTTCGCCCATTTTCAACCCCAACCCCAAATTTGGACGTCCTGGATCCTTTCAGTTAGATAATAGCCGACATGGCTACATCGTCTTAGAATTATATGATGATCAAGAATATATATACTTTAAGGGACTCTGGTCGATTTTGAAGTTGTTGCAAACCGAATGACAAAAAATTGCTTCAGAGTATACAGAACTCATACAACAAAAGAAAAAATGAAATATTTCTAAAACGATACCTCTGCCGTAAAGAGTTGAGCTTTACTTCATGATTGCTGCGAAGGCTAGCTTGGCTCCCTCTATGTGATTGTTTAGAATATTTGATGTATTCATGAAATAAACACACGAAGATTGTCTCTTAGATTACTATTCAAGAACTTCTTCTTATTGATGCGCTCTTTATAAGTTCATTACTAGTTGAATGTACGAAAAACTCACCATAAATTTAGTTAAACACATTAACTTAATTTAAGCAATAAACACATTTTTAGTTAAAATTTCCTAATTATAATATAATAATTATAATAATAAATTTTTATACTAGAAAATCTTCATTATTTTCTTCCACACAAACATAGTTTATTAGATCCCAAGAAATGTTTCTAAGTAAATTTAATAGACTCTAGTAAATGAACAACATATTTATTACTTGGTAATTTTCATACTTTACCTAACTCAAATAAAATTGCGAACGTAATTGTAGTACGAGTTTTATAAAGATTTGAGAATGTTATTTTTCTGAGTGTAACAATTGACTACAAAGGATAAAAATAATTGATTTGCTTTCGACGTTTCTCGTTTTGTGGTCCCGTAACCTCACAGCGCGTACGAGGAGCGATGAAGGCTAATGTTTAATATACTTCCTCTTTTACGAACCACCAAAAAATTGCAAATTGACAAACAAAGCCGTGACATTGTTATTAAATGAAACGCGCTAGTTCTTGAAGTCAGAAGCTGCTGTTCTATATAAACACAGTGGATCCCGTTTTAATGCACAACTGTTTGTCATCCATGTTATATCGAGTACTAATAGTTATCATTATTTTTGTGGGATCAAAAAGAATAATTCAGTTCAGACCTCATATCAACAAACTAATGATGATTGGAAATTTATTTATTCAAAGAAATGTTTATATTATTTATACGATTTTCCATCAGTTGTGATTTCAACTGGGCGAAGTCGGTCCAAAGGGGAAATTTTTTCCCTCAGAAGGACTGAAAATACCCCAAATATTTAGTGTGTTTCAGCGGGTTTTTTCAATATGTCTGGTTATATTTGTTTGGTATTTGGTATGTGCATTTCCCTTATAGCAAAAAACGTGCACCATAATATGTTTCTTATTTGTTGGTGGTGGAATTGGACAAAAAGTGATAAAAATGGTACCTATCTAACAACAAAAGCTATATATTCGGTGTGTAAATTCCTCTAATAGAGTGAATACATAATATAAAATTATTTTTTCCAAATTCGTACTTTTAAGGGGGTGGGATTAGAGGGATAAAAATAGTACCAATCAAACCTCTGCACCTAGAATCATGAAATTCGGTGCATACATTACGTAGCCATGTAAAATAAACGGATCTTTCGAGATTCGAACTTTTTGGGAGTAAAATTGGAAAAAGGGGATTAAAATGGTACCAACCAAATAGGCGCTGCTAGAATCATGGAATTCGGTGTATACATTCCTCTGACTGGTTAGACTGTACTGATTTATACCTTTTTACTATTACGGCAAAAATGGATATAATCATGATGTTAGGTTATCTCGCGCTGTGTACGTGAGAGATAATGGATTTTCAAAATGTGTTCTTTTGGAATTAAAATAGGATGGAAATACAACCAACCAAACGGCTGTAGCTGAAAATGAATCCACTATCCTCCAATATTTAGAATATTTAAATATTGCTGTCTTATATTTACTTTTTGAATTGGTTGTTTTAATTTATTTATAAAATTATTTTTTTTATTTTATTTTTTTTTTTTGGTTTGGCTATAGTAAACAAATTAACATCTTCCTGTAATGTTACTGCACTTCTATCGTCTACCTCTGTGGAATGCAATCCAGTTTACAATTACTAAACATTTTTGGTGACTTCTCACGGTCGATTTTGGATGTGTTGCTCAGCGATAACTAGACATAAAAACAAAATAAAAAAATATTTGTTGACTAATATATATATATTGAATGAATGAAAGAAGTTTCCATTTCCTAGCGTGTTTTCAGATTGTAACATGATGACTCATGGTGCAAATATTGGCTGTACATTGATTTTCTTATTACCCTTAGTTTGATCGATTGCCCTCCCGCTGAGCCGTGGACCAAGAATTATGACCACTACACCGCCAACCACGGCATCGCTCATGTTTTCAACGGCAATTCATGTTGAGAACTTTTTGTTCGACAAAGTGCTGCAAAATATTAATGTGTCAAAAAATTTCCATAATAAAATATTGTGTCATAACGTAGAAACAAACAACAGTTACGCGGCGATTTGTATGGGCGAGTGAAGGGTCACTGAGCCGAGCCGGCAACAAGTCTCGCCCTCAACCAGCCACGCCACACCATGCCAAGGCATCCATCCATCCATCCCACCCAATATCGATTGGTAGAGACTAAACATGCATTTAATTAAAATAAATTGTTAAACATTAAGCAGCGAGTGTAAATATTATGATATGGAATAAAATTCAGTGCATTTTTGATTTATTGCTGCAATTATGGCTGGCATGAGCACGGACGACAAGGCAAGGCAGAATCGAGCGATAAGTAATGGAAAATGAGCAACAAGGTAGAGTTATATGTGTGAGCAAAATCAATGAGAACAACAGCAGCAGCAACTGAAACAGAAACAGAGACAGAATGAAAAGTAAATACAAGAAGACGAAATAGGAACGACGACAACGTGTAATTTAATGCATTTTCGCTGTCCACAAACGCCTTTCATGGAAGAATTACGGCCAAGAAGTCGGTTGGTTCGTGCACAAAACCATAGAATTTCAGACAACAGTGAAGTGTACTGGCTTGAACTGCGCCTGCGCCACTGCACCAGCCACAGCCACCAGTCGTCGCATACCACACCACGTCACCAGCACCAGCACCAATACAATTGCAATTGTGTCTGTGTGTGTGTGTACTCGTATGTAATTTAAATTAAAACACTTTAACTAAAGTGTTGTTACGTTAATTATGCGTAAATATTGGCTTCATTGTGATAAATGCAACAAACACCAGTGCAAATTGTATCTGTCCGCCAGTCACTTCTCTGTCCGTTCGTCCGACTGTCTGTGTCTGTTTGATTGCCAAGCCAACAATCAGTTTATTTCTACATCGTACAGACCGAGTAAATGTTGTTGGCAACATGTTGACAGGTTTGTCAAGACAGGTATCTCCAGATGGAATGCAAAAGTTCGTAACTATATATATAATATATTTTCTTGACAAATCGTAGATTACAGAGTTCACATGTTTTGATTTTTGGTAAGCATTATAGCGCGATGTCAACGTATTAACAGCAAAGATTATTTGGTGCTATCAAGAGACACCAAGAAATTGCTGTTACAGCAATTTTTCTGCCATAACAACAAATTATTTGCACTTAATTAATTTGTTGCTCTTAATTAAAACATAAAATTTTGATATTTTATGAGCGTCCAGACTGGCGGCGAAAAATAAGTTAACTAGAATTTCGTTTTCTATTAGTTCGAGACAATGTGTGTACCATTGAAATAAGTTATTGTTCTGGCTCAAAACCACAAATGCCACATTTCAATACAATATCCAATTTTTTAAGCCTATAATTCTTACAATCGAATGAGAACCAGAACTCATTTTGTGCGATTGTTTTTATTGGTATTCGAAAAGCGAGTTGTGGTTCTCATTCGGGAGAAGGCCGAAGAATCAAAATAGAGAAAAAATCTATCTAAATTTACTGTACTACGTTCAATGTCAAATCCAAAAGCTAGGTGATACACCGCCGCATTTTATAACCCAATTTTTCAGCCTAAAACTTAAAAGAAAAAACTGGTTCCATTTCTAGAGATTGTCTTCTTTCATATTGACATAAACTGATGGATAGAAATACATATTTAATTAAATTTCTATATCCTCTATATGTCTATATTTGAAATCCTTTAAAGAAGAATATATCACCAAATGGAAAACTTAGTACGCAGTTATTCTATATAGGATCTCAAGTTTTGTTTGTAAGTGACCTTGTTGAAGTCCAAAAAGTGTCGTCCAATATTTTTCGAATCCAGCCGATTAGTATTTTAAATATTATACTAATAATTAGATCATTTGTTAAGGCTTAACTAACAAAGTTATAGGAACAAATTTTAAGTATGTGGTAAAGTAAACATAAGGGTTCAACAGAAACAGAGAAAAATAGATTGGGAATTCTCAAGAATATGAAAGGATACAATTTTCAAAAGACAATATTTGAAATTTTTCATTCAGAAAAAACAAAACCATTTTTTCTAGTGAGTGTCCTCTTTCATTTGAACTGTCCTATTGCCATAAACTAACGGGTGGAAATTTTTAAATAAAATCTTAGAAATTAGTGTATCCATGAAAATTTAAAGCCTTTTTACAAGGCAAGGAGAAAACACCTACAACTAGAAAATTGAGTAAACAGTTGTTCTACATATGATCTTTAGTTTCATGTAGTATTTAGAGTCTTGATCAATTCCAATAAGCACTGTCGCGTAATTTTACAGGCAGAAATACAAACCAACGAAAACGAAGTGCAATTACCTTTAAAATAAGCCTACATTCAGTGAATTCTGTTAATGCTTTTTCACACTACACCAATTTCATTATTCCTACCTCGGTACTTTGTAAAAAATTGATATTCATTAAAAAATCAAGAGTTTCTCTAAAAATCAAATATTTTATTTAATTTATGAAATTATTGGTTTATTTACTGCGAGCTCTTGAGAATTTATAATAGAACATTCACTTTGGTGTAATCATGATTTCTTTGAGATGTTTGGCACTTAAGTCTAGTTGCTTTTCAGCATATGACGATGTATAGACTGTAGTAATGAGCTACATCGTAATATAACTTAAAATCGAATAGATTTGAAAACGTTAGGGTGTATCGATTTTGAAAAATTCTTGAATCCAACTACGACTCATTGTGTGAACTGGAACCAATAAGAAAAATAAATCAAATCGATCACTAAGCAAACAATACAAAAACTAAACAAGTAAAAAGGCGTTAAGTTCGGCCGAGCCGAATCTTATATACCATCCACCACGTAGTGTATTCCACAGTATTATCGGTCGATTAGAGGCTGTCTACTTGACATAGAAGTGCACTACCATATTAGGAAAATTGTGATTATTCATAATAATATTAATAGTCCTCCACTACATATAAATATTAATATAATTATTAGAGAAATCTTCAAAAATGTGCCCTAAATATTATTAGGTAGAAGCAATTTCCCTCAAGCACGATTTTCCCCATTTGCAATTTCTACAACCTAAATGTCATTTTGATAGAAAAAGTTGTAATATTGAAGATCCAATATGTTTCAAAGTATTCATGATTTATTTTCATGATTTTAGCTACGGCCGTTTTAGTACCACTTTCACAGCTTCTGTTTTCCATTTTGACCCTAAAAGTACGACTTTTTCTAAATTCTTTTTCCGCGTCTACGTAAACAGACGTGTGCAAACACTGAATATCATGATTCTAGCTACAACCGTTTGATTGTAGCCAAATTTAATTCCATTTAGATCCTGATGCTACGAATATCAGAAGATCTCTTTATTATTCGCGTCATCGCAGTCAGAGAATTGTACACACCGAATTTCGTTATTATAAAGAGTGATTTTTTTGAGGTTAGGATTTTCATGCATTAGTATTTGACAGATCGCGTGGGATTTCAGACATGGTGTCAAAGAGAAAGATGCTCAGTATGCTTTGACATTTCATCATGAATCGTCTTACAAACGAACAACGCTTGCAAATTATTGAATTTTATTATCAAAATGCGTGCTCTGTTAAGAAAGTTCATTGCGCGCTTCCATTTTATGGTCAGTTTAATCGACCCACTGAAGCGGCTATTCGGGCTATTGTGACTAAATTTCGCACCAAATTTACATTGTTGGACATTAAACCACCAACACGCTTACGTAGAGTGCGAACTGCAGAAAATATCGCAGCTGTATCGGCCAGTGTTAATGATGACCACCAATTTTCGATTCGTCGCCGTTCGCACCAATTGGGTCTCTGTTACTCAAAAACGTGGAAATGCCAAAATTGGACTAAGCGGATGGACCACCTAAGACGCAGCCGCGGTCAACATTTAAATGAAATTATCTTCAAAAAGTAAATGTCATGGACCAATCTAACGTTTCAAATAAAGAACCGATGAGATTTTGCAAATTTTATGCGTTTTTTTTTAAAAAAAAAGTTATCAAGCTCTTAAAAAATCACCCTTTAGCTGCAGCCGCTTGGTTGGTACCATTTTTATCCCTATTCGGCCCATTTTCCGGCTAAAAGTGCAAATGTCGACAAAATCCTTTTTACTTCCCATCTTCACAGTCAGATGAAAGTAGACACCGAAATTCATGATTTCAACTTCAGCGGTTTGGTAGGTACCATATTTATCCCTCTTTTCCAATTGTATCCCTTAAAAGTACGAATATAGGGATTTACGTATCAACGTAATTACTTTTTGGTACATTTACGCTATAAGACGAATGTACGCAACAAATTTCAAGTGCATATAACAATATGCACTAAAAATATAATGGAGTACTTTCAGTCCTTGTTAGGGAAAAATGTTTCCCTCTGTGGCGATTTCGCCCACTTTCAATCCCCACCGATCTGCAACCATAAGACACATTTAGGGAAAATTTGAACCTCCCAGCTCTTTTCGTTAGGATGCTAGCGTGCTTTCAAGAGACAGACAAACGGACATGGCTAGATCGTTTTAGAATTTTACCACGACCCAGAATATATATACTTTATGGAGTCGCCGATGGATATGTTAAGGTGTTACGAACGGAATGACAAAATGAATATACCCCCATCCATAGGTGGAGGGTATAAAAACAAATAGATTTGGAAAATTTATAAAATTGAAACTTCTCTTCAATGCCTATTGATTCTCCGTAATTTTGGTTTTTCTAAAAAAAATAGACTGTACGTTACAATCCTGTTGCCAATTTTAAGGGATTTTTTCGTCTATACATGAGAACATAACATGTTTGTTTTTCCAAATTTATTCCCCGGCGGATCCTAAAGAAAAATTCGAAAATGCCTAAAATTTTAGATTCCCACATAGAGCGTCCACCCTAATGTACGCAACAAAATAAACAGAACGGATTAATGAAAACGTTTAATAACAAATATAAATTTATATTTTTTTATATTTCTACTCGTAGTTGGATTTGTGGTTGTTGTAATCTGTTGTTCTGAATCGTATTTCGATAAATTATATTAATTTCAATGGAGTTATGAGATTTTAATTGAATTGCGAAAAGTTAAATATAAATCAAAATGATTTCGTGACGCTAACTGCGAATTCATTAATAAATATTTATATGTCTGATGGCATAGGCATATATTGGGGTTGTTATAGGCTGTGCAACTATACATGCTGTAAAATTATGACCGCTGGAAATCACATCTGCAGTTAAAAGATACTGCGAATATTATTTAGTTAGAAACAAGGTTTTGGAAACATCAAATATTTATACGCATTTATGTATATACAGGGACTATATACAAACATGTTCTGCTTCCAAATTTAATTTGAACCGATTTGATTTGAAAGTACAATCATATAATTCTTGATTGTACTTTGATTGCAAGAATAGATGGACAGACAGATCGACATGACTAAATCAAACCTGAAAGAGATTCTATGCAGATTTTCAAAGTTTTCTGAGAACCCTCACTGCGAATATTATTTAGTTAGAAACAAGGTTTTGGAAACATCAAATACTTATACGCATTTATGTATATACAGGGACTATATACAAACATGTTCTGCTTCCAAATTTAATTTGAACCGATTTGATTTGAAAGTACAATCATATAATTCTTGATTGTACTTTGATTGCAAGAATAGATGGACAGACAGATCGACATGACTAAATCAAACCTGAAAGAGATTCTATGCAGATTTTCAAAGTTTTCTGAGAACCCTCACAGCTCAGATCGGAATTCCCTCACTGTGTGCTAGACCTAGACCTCTGGGCTAAGACGGTGTACATTCAGTGTTAGTTGTTCCCCGTTTTGTCTATCGAATCAATAATACTGTGCTGACTAATCGTTCGGATAGACAAACTTATTCGAAGCCAGCTAATCTTCAAGGGGTGTCTCTGCTTGTAAAGAATACTTTTTTTAAGATTAATTCTTTGCGTCGTTCGTACTTTAATTGAAAACTTCCCGGCAGTTCCAGAATCTTTCATGCACCCGACATATAAATACACACATACATACATCATGGAAATATCTCAATCACATGCTAGCCTTGCATTGTTTACATCAATTGATGTCAATAACGTTCAATATTTATACAAACATATGTTTGTATGTACAGTTTTCGATTTAAAGATATCCAATAAATGTATATACATACATATGTGCATAAACAATTGTTTGAAATGCAAGAAACCCCGCCAAGATTTATGGTCTGCCATAAAATCCGTCTGTATTTGTCCGCCCGTCAGTCTGTCCGTCCGTCCACATGTGTGCGGCAGCAAGTACTATTTACGAGCAGCACAATTCTTATGGCAAAGAACGCTCGTTGATTACATTTTCGAGTAGCTACTTGCGGCTCATTATTATTGAGTTCGATGCGATTTTAAGAGTATCGGCTGGTGTTAAAAGATTTATATTTTACTATCAATTGAGAAGCGAATGGTGCCTGAAATGAGATCTAATATCAGATATATAATATATCCGCATCTCCTACTAACTGTAATGGAGAACTTCAAATAATTCATTCAAATATTTAATCTCTTATGAGAAGGCTACACCGAAGAACAGTCAGAAACTCATCAAGATTCAATGCTGTGCCTTTGTAAAAGGCATAAAATAAGATAGTTAGATTGCTGCTGTTCTGCAATACAATTGGAGTCAAATTCGACACATTTTCGCAAATGGAGGTGTTCCTGTTTCGGCTTGGAAACCGCATATTTTAACAGATTTTCCTCAAATTTATCACAACACCTTATATTTCAACTAGAAACATCTATGGTGGAAATGGGTCGGATAGGTTCAGATTTATCTATAACTCCTAAAAAATGTCGCTCGCGGGTTGACTTCTTCCAATCCGATCTTCTTCATATTTGGCAAAACACGTTATGTTTCAACTAAAAAGACCGATGATGAATGTATGTTACCCACTCGATGACTCACTCATTTTGAGATATCTCCAATACAAATGTCCTTCTCGCTGGCATATTTGAAATCACATAGACTTGAATTGTAATGGGGTAGAAAGTGGGAGATTGTCGCTCTCGCCCGACATTATTGAAAACAAAACCGTTGGTTTTCAAGGGCCATTGAGGAAATGATGTTCCTGGATGAAATTTAGATGTAATTGATCCATGTCAGTTGTCAAAATTCAAGAACAATTATGATTTTGCCACGCCCCACCCAGTACTTCCGTCACAAATGTCTCCATAATAGATAAATTGACAAAGGGTTATATGTTATAATACTTTCTGATGTAATGTCGAAAACTACATTAAAAATAAAAATAAATTAAAATGTCCTATTGTCGTCGAAGGTACCGTTAATATTTGCACTCACATTTTTGGAAATACAAGTCCGATCACATATAGAGCTGCTTACACTTGTACGATCGGACCAAGTCGGACAGACTACGCACGGGAGTGGACTAATGTACTGAAGAATACAACTCTGTTAGGACTACTTGGTATACGACAAGGACGGTAGAATGTCATTTGAAGTAGAGAAAGGGACAACGAATATCTAAGATCAATTATGATACCTACAAAAAATGAGGATTTTACTTTCACATAGAAGCAGTGGTTTAAAAAACAGTCTCCAAATAATTAAAATAATAAAATAATGTAAAAGCTCTTAAAAAGAGAAAAATACAAAAAAAATATTTCTAGGGGCGGCAGCAGAAATTTTTTGCGTGGCCCAGCCTAGTGTATATGTAACGGTTGTTTTTAAGCTGCATGAGAACTATCGATAAATATGGTTTGACAGGTGATACTGTCAAGCTGTGTTGGCATTCTGTTCAGTAATGTTTGACAAGTCATGAATCAGTTAACGCCTGAACAACACTTCCAAATTGTAAAAATTTTCCTTGAAACAAATTTATTCATAGAGCATTTTTATCAAAAAATTGTGTCTACGATGAAGTTCATTTCTGGTTAAATGGCTACGTCACTAAGCAAAATTGCCGTATTTGGAGCGAATTCTCAAGTCGTTAACGAATCACCATTACATCCATTAAAGTTTACCTTTTGCGGCGGTTTTATTGTTTTGAAATGAAGAAGTAGCTGCCGTTATGGTGAATGGCGATAGCTATCAAGCTATGCTGACTGAGTTTTTGTTGCCACAAATTAATCAGCTAAACATCAACGACATTTGATTCAAACAAGACGGCACGGCACAACTTGCCATACAGCGCCCTTTACAATCGATTTATTGCAAAATCAATTAGTGACAACTTTATTTCAAGAAGTGGTCATGTTCACTGGCCCCCCTCGTTCGTGCGATTCTCATTCCAAGTAAATAGTTACTCAAACTAAGTAAATTTGTAGTCAAACCAAGAAAAGTTATATTCAATCTGAGAAAAATTTTCCTTAAACCAAGTAAATTTGTACTCAACCAGACTAAAATTTTACTTGATAATTCAAACAAGTTATTTTGCTTCAGAGTATGCAACACTCATATTAAAAATAACAACATGGAATAGGTCTCAAACGTTTCAAATTACTTTTACCATAAAGAGTTGAGCTACTCCACCATGACTGCTTTCTTAAAATCTAGTAAATTTTCTACCGCACAAGTTTATTCAAACCCAGTCAGCAATTCCGGCGGTACCCAAAAAGCGTTCTCAAAGCGCAGATTTGAAACGTTTTGGTAACGCTTAAAAGTAGTTATTTTGCAAAATTTACAACTCTGTAAAATAATATTAAAACCGTTTTATAAAATGTCCGAAAATACTTTGCCTATGGCTGTTCATAAAATGAAATGCGAGACATTTTTATTGTGTGCAGTTAGATTAAAATTATTATTTAATTTATTATCATGAATGTAAAAGTGTTATAGCATTTGTCTATCCTCGCATTTTGTAAGAATACTTTACTTCTACCATTTATATACTAACTACGATACTATTTTCCTATAAAATACTTGAATCATAGAGTCCAAATCTGTTATATCCCTAAAAATATTGCCTTTCAACAAAATATCATCACATTTATGATTACAACTTTCATAATATTGTTGTAATATTTTGTTGTAAAACAGCAATACTTGTTTGAGAAATTAAGCAGTCTCAATGTTTTGCATATGCATTTCATCAAGAATTACAAATTTGACTAGATCAAAGTTAACAATATCTAGGAGTGGGCTGTATTCTTTTCTTAAGCGATGTTCTGGATTTTATTTTTCTTTGAATGACTGCAGAGTTCGCTATTCACAGGAAATTTCTTTAAAAATGCGAGTTTTCTTCACTGATTCTCCTTTTAAAACGCATGGTTCGCATGACCGGTGTGACCTTTGCAGCATTTAATGAAAGCTCGAGCAGGCAAAGCTAATATTTTAAACTTTATATGTACTTAATAATTAAAAATGCTCTTATTAAATATAAAGTTTCATTTAAAATACACACCTTTGTCATTTAAAGTGTTAGATTCTAAAACAAATTCTGATAGTAATTCTCTTGCAAAGCACTTCAAAGATTGTTTTGAAGACGCTTAAAAAACGTCCTAAAACACCATCCTACAACCGTGTTATCATTTTGAGGCTTTCAAAGCGCTTTATTCTTGGCATATCCTACCCTCTGGAGACGCTTCTCTACGCTTTGAGAGCGCTTTTCCGTATGTATTTTTCTGACTGGGTATACTTAACTGTAAGAAGTTTTTACTAATGTTTTTAAGCAAATTTACTACCCTATTTTTAGTATATGTACTATTTATTCTGACTTGGAAACAAGGAAACTGTTGTTTTATTTAAATTTTTGGACAACGCTAAAAAATATTTAAACAATAAATTCATTAATCATTCACTACCTAATACCACCTAATACTGCTCAGCAGTAAAGTCATCAAAGCTAGAACTAGCGGATTCCTGTTGTAACTATTATTTGTTTGCCTTTACTGATCCCAAGAACATAATTTGGGATTATGATAGTCACTGTAATGTGACGTAATCCTATTTCCACCCAAGTGATTTGAGTAAAAAACAACGATCAACAATATTCATGTATATCATTAGAGCACAAAAGCAACCATAGCTACGTGCCACTCAATGAGACTCCATTTAATTTGTTTCTCATTCGCATGTCGCTGGGTACTTGGACCACAGTTTTAGTGCAATCGGTTGCAAACGTTAGTTATTTTAAGACGAGAGGTGGCATTTCATTAAACGCCCATTTCGCAGACGAAAAGCTAGTTAGTGGAGGGGGAAACGTAATGAAAACGCATGATGTGTAATTATCATTTTCCTCTTTACCAAAGATTCCACGGATTTTTAATCAACTCGGGAGAAGTTCAACAACAACCCGAGATGTATGTACAATTTGCTGTCCACGGAGATTTTTTAATTAAGTTATTCATTGTGAATGTGAAGACATTGTAATTGACGTTGAAGCGTAATTACAGACATGCTTTCTGATTCTGCATTTACAATTGTGCTCTTTAATGCTGAGGAATGACCTTTACTGGGACACAGCATGCTGGCGACGTTTTGATTCTAGCACCAATCTCTTAGCCAATTGTATTTTTTCGGCATTTTTCTTAGAATTTTTGAAATTTTAATTTTTATTAAAATCTCGCATCCGAATGCAATACAAGGTTAATGATCGGTCACAATATATCTAAATTAGTTGCTGTTGTTTTTGACTGCGATTTTTGCAGCATTTTTAATGAGTGAAATTTTAATTTTTATTATGGGGAGAGTATGACATCCGAGATATGATATCTCCAAGATATGACAACATATTTGGATAGAACGATAACTCGATAAATAGCCGAGTTATCGATAACATATAGACAATTTTTTTCTTACTTTGAGGTTCTCTTTCCAAAAATATTTTCAGATCTTAGGGCCTCGGATATAATACTCTTGTCTTATTATGTATAAATTATATATTTTTTGGTAAATGTGTGCATATGAATTTTTTGAAAGGAATAGATGAGTCATATTTTGCCGAAACTAATTTTATTTGTATGAGTTTTGAATGTAATACATTCGAATTTCAGCTAATTCGATCCAGTAATTTCTTCTTAAGAAGGAAATTTTTTGTTTTTGGTAATGGAAAGGAGGAGAACCACACTCAACCATACACACATTTGACCATATACGTATTTCGTTGCGCTGTGTAGAGACAACTCATCAGTGATCCTTCTGTATAGAGTGCTTGCGTTAACATGAAGTCATAAGTTGTATATATATCTACGTCATATGAAAATTACACCTGCGTATTATATGCATACAACCGAAAACTTCACCGCAAATCGTTTTGAAGAGCATTATTCTACCTAAATCCTTTTCTCATTACCATTTTGGGGTCGCGTCCAAAATATTTGTTTTTGTGTCGTTGTATTTTGGAATCACCTAAATTAGATTATGTTGCGCGTGTATGTACACTCCGCATGTCGTGAATCTGGTTGCAACTATCTGGTAGTACCATTTATATCTGTTTGGTCCCACTTCCAGCTTAAAATTTCTAATTTCGAATAATCATATCGATTTGCCTGCAAAATCAGTTATTTATCGGGTTTTATGGGCATAGTTCGAACTTCAAATGAACTTCGATTGGCATAAAATTTAGCTTGTGTTGACCGCAACTTTAAGAGTGTTAACTCCAATTTTCAGTCATTATTCTAGCCCTAGTAGAAAAGCAGTAACAAGTTTAGTGCAAAAATTTGAGTCTACTTATTCATTGAGTGATGCTGCCGTGTCAGTGAGACAACGGGTTGGTTGAGGTGACGAAAATATCGCTGCCGTTCAGGCGTCCGTAGCATACGATCCAAATCAGTCGATTCCGCGGCGTTCTAAAGAACTGGGCATCGCCAAGAGCATTTTATGGCGAGTCTTGCATAAGGATATTGGCTTACACCCATAAAAGATCAAGCTGACACAAGAATTGAAGCATATGGACCATTTGACGCGACGTACGTTGCGTTGCAAAATAATAGCAGCGCACCACAGCTTAGCATACATTTTCATATATTTATTTGTGTGACAATTTGTTTATTGCTACTACTGCATTAAATGCTTTGTTATGAGGTTACAAAAACAAAATAATTGTATATTTGGTGATATGATTTTGATTGTTTAAGAAATTTCACATTTTTTGGATTATTCGACATTTTGGACCGGTCAAAATAATAGCAGCATTCAAAAATCTCAAGACAAGGGAATTTTATCTCATTTTTCAATTCGATTTGATGTTATAAATAAGAAATTATGAAATGTACACTATTTCTGAAATGTTATTGGTTTATTTTTCTTCATAAGTAGGGCGAGGAGAGAATTTTGGAGAACAAAATCGAAAAGGTTGAAATCTGAGGGAAAATCATATAGCGAAGTTCGAGTTTTTCCAGTGTATTAAAATGATCAGAAATTCGATATTATAAGAAGAAAAAAACAAAAGCTTTGACGTGTTCAATCAGTTTATATCACCTGCAATCATTCGCTGAATAGTAATGTCTAGTACAAAAAAAAAACACTTACGCCCGCCACCGAAATAAAAACAAAAAATGTTCGTAGAATACTAAGAAAACATAATCTGTAAGCCAGAAGTCCGAGAAAAGTCCCACTTAAAAATAAAGGACATGTCCAAAAAATTGCAATTCGCAAAAACACACCTGCAGTAGCCAACCAAAAAGTGGGTGCACGTTTTATGGTCAATTGAATCAAAAATTGTTTTATGTGGTGCGACAGTCCCTCGACAGTTTGTATGACGTCCAAAAAATACGGAATACACCTACAGGTATAGTACAAATACTGTCAAATAGGGAGGATCAAGCATAATGGCTGGGTCGTGTTTTTCATATTATGGAGTTAGGTCAATACTAGAGATGGGCGCGTGAGTGATTATTGGCTCACGTTCACGCACGCTCACGAAAGAAAAATATTGATTCACGCGCGAAGATTTTTTCGTTCCTCAAATAAAATAAATTTTGCTCACGATCACGCGTGAATCACGTAAATCACGCAAACAATTTCCACAAAGAAAATAATATTCCTATTCTAAATCGATATGAGAAACGCCGCGCAAATCCGAAATTATATTATTTAAATCGCTCCACGTTTGCGATGTTTGTTTCAAATTCATAATCTAGTCTAATTCAACGCAAAATAAGTTAAAATCGGACACTGACATAAAATCCATTAGAAAACAAAGCTACATCACTTATGTGTATTTTTTAATTGAAATAACACTAAGGGGGTTTCTCATATAAACGCAGTGCCTGGTGTTGGCGCATGGAATGCTTACTTAAATAATAGAAAAAATAGAAATTATACGAAGCACTTTGTTTTAGAAGTAAATATACATACATATATATATTAGAGTGGCTTCTTTTGTGAGGAAGGAAAAAATGTTGTTGATGTTCCCGACTAAAATGAAAGATTAGTTTGTTTTATGTGTTCTCCCGAAGTATTTCGCTTTTATCATTGTCCGTTCTTGAGATGGACGCTTGCAAAATAACCTCAATAAATCAGGTTTTTCTTGAATAAAATTCACCATAAGAATGGTATTGAGAAAAAAACGGCTAGAAATTAAAATCCGACCCGAGCCTTATCAAACCATATTAAAAACTATACTATTTTAGTGGAACTTTTCATACATTTTTTATAAAAACCGCAATAACTTCCACATTTTTAGTTCAATTGCAATTTTTAGAATTTGCTAACACATTAAGGGCCGAAAATTTGTTTCTTACTGTTAATACTCTGTGGGTTAAATGTGAAGTAAAAACTGAAATATAGGGTTATTTGCATCGTCTTATATAAAGCTAATTTTTGGAAAGAAATCCAACAATTTCAAATTTTCTCCCTTAAAAAATAAAACATGAATAATCTACATAAACTTTATAAAGGGAAAAATTGAAATGGTTGTTAATGCTAAATTAACACAGATAGACGCATGAAATTAAAAGTATATTTAGCAGATTTTCTTTTCTTTCATTTGATATACATATCGCCATTATATGATATGCAAAAGTACGAAAATAAATTATTGAAACATTTACATCCTTTGGAAATTAAAAGTCCTGTAAAAAAGACAAACGACCACGAAATGAAAAACTGAGCATGAGTTTTCTTATTAGTGACCTATATACTTCGCTTCTATATAATCTCGTTCTTGGGAGGAAAATCATGTCGTACGGTTTTATTGTAACATCTTATGTGAAGTCTTCCTCACAATTTATGCATTGAAAGGCCAAAATTTCATATGTTAATTTTCAAAAATTAGCTTTTTGTAAGACTAGAATGTGTTTACGATTACCCCATATTTCAGTTTTTACATCACATTTAACCCACTGAGAACCAACATTAAGAAAAAAATTGTCGGCCCTTAATGGGTTAGGAAGATCTAAAAAATTGGAATTGGTCATCAATACCTCTTCAGCGATACAACAAAAACAGAAATCGAACTAAAAATATGGAAGTTGTTGCGGTTTTAATAAAAAATGCAACAATAATTGCACAAAAATGTCAAAATTCTACCCTCTATTCTTGATTAAAATGCAAGATTTTGATATGGTTTGATAAGGCTCCGACCAGATTTTAATTTCTAGCAGGTTTTCTCTAAATACAATTCTCACCGTGAATTTTATTCAAGATAAACCTGATTTATAGAGGTTATTTTGAACGCGTCCAGCTCAAGAACGAACAATGATAAAAGCGAAATACTTCGGGAGAACACATAAAACAAACTAATCTTTCATTTTAGTCGGGAACATCCACTACTTTTATTTTGAAGCCACTCTAATATATATATATATATATATATATATATATATATATATATATATATATATATATATATATATATATATATTACTTTGAATGCAAATATTTACATTTTTGAATAAAATATAATAATTAATAAATATATGCGATCCACGAAAAAATCACGTGATTCACGCAGAAATTAGACTCACGCACATTCACGCACGAACATTTTTTCGGTCCTCTCGTTGACGCACGCTCACGTGAGTAAAATAAAATTTGCTCACGATCACGCGTGAATCACGTGATTCACGTGAATCGCGCCCATCTCTAGTCAATACATTGGCCCAGAACTACTATGGACTCTGTCCATTACATCAAAATACTGCATAATATTATGCTTACGTATGCAGAATATGGAATGTTCATTAAATGAGTCTTCTAGCAGGTCAATTATCCCGAAAACACAAGCCGACTCTCAAAAAGGTGGTTTGAAGTCAATAATAACGATGTTCGGGCAGACACTGCATCTCAATATAATCAAAAATTTGAAGTGTGATGACTAAAATGAGGTCTCACTAGCAATACTGAAAAACAATAACGATATGTGACACGAAATTATAGAGGCATGGTCAAAAATACCGCATGAAAGGTGCAAAATACTAGTTGACTCCAAGAAACGACGTTATGTAGCAATATTAAGCAATAACATCTGTACAACTAAGTGTTAAATTATTCAGTAAGTAATTATTCAAAAAAGTTTTCAATTAAAGTGAATTGAAACAAAATATTTTTAGTTTCTATTAGCGCTGCTATTTTTTTTTTTTTTTGACTGGTCTCATTTTTGACATAAATGGTTCTAAAGGCTTAATCTCAAAATTACAAAAACTTAATTTTTTTATTTTAAGTCATATTAAGAATGGCATAATACCACCTTTCAATCACCGTAAAAACTTTTTGGATTTTCGAAGTAAAATTGATATTTTTCTTTGTCGATATTTTTTATCTCGTCGCTGCTACTTTTTTGACCGCAGCTGTACATACGTTCTCCGTTTGGGCTCTGGAGAAGATACGCCAAGATGATGGATTTCATTGCAAAAGCATCTTCAGTGACAAAGTTCATTTTTGACTCAATGGGTTCGTCAATACGCAAAATATGCGTTATTATATATATATGAGATAAGTCAAAGTGGCGTAGTGAGTATTGTAGGGTATCAGATATTCAGCCCAACCCGACTTAAGTCTTGCCTTACCTGATAGTTTGAACGCTGAAGTTAGGAGTTATTCACATTTATTTCTAAATTTTTAACAAAATCCTCCACTGTGCAGTGACCTAGAAAGTGCAACGTATTTTCAAGCGATACATTCAAAATCACTGACGTAGACCAGGTGAATACATTTTCAGCGAAAAATTATTTGCATTGCCCTTCCAAGAACATGATTGATAGTGCATGAAACACAATAGTTCTGTCAATGGAAATTCTGGAAGTCTCATATTCCGTTTTTGGGAATCTTAAAATTCAAAAACATTTACAAAAACCCCTTTGTCTGTTCTTTTTCGAATAAATCGGAAAAATATTTAAGAGAACCGAAGAATGACTTGTTTCAATTCACAGTCAAAACAAAAAAACCCAGACGCTCTTCGCAACAAAAGAAGAGAACAGCAAACGAGTATCTCGAATACGACGGCTGTACTATAAAGTCATAATATTCAATGAAATCTTAATCAGTAGACGTTTTAGCTTCGACAACAATCAGGTTTAAGACGCCGGACGAAAAACAACAAAGCAGAATTCAATAAAAACGAACAAACAAAATCGACAAAGAACTTATTTTGTTTAGCGCTAAAATGTGGAAATATTGTAAGTAGAGCTCCGCGAGATACATCGATTGCATTTTATGCACAAGAATATTTAAACTAATTTTGGGCTTCTCTGGAAATTCTAGTTATACTCACAGCAATGTGCATTCAATTCGTTTGCGGCGAATGTGAGTGCCCGGGGAGAAGTGACGAGAGACCACCGGTCTCAGCAGCAGCTACAAACGCCGATAATAATTACAATATAGATGTGGCAATGCCGCTAACGAATCACATGCCATTCCCACCTCCGCTGCAGGAAGCCAGTCGAAAGACAGGACGGGCTAACGCGGCACGCGTATATTTCCCGGACCAACTCGCCGCCTTACAGATACCTTCGGAGACATTTACTGCCAAACTATTCCAACTGATGTCCAGGGCAACCAAAGATCGAAATCTCTGCTTCTCGCCTTTCTCACTGCAAACCTTGTTGACACTCATCTACACGCTGTCGGATGGCAAGCTTCACGACGAACTAACGCGTCTGTTGGATCTGCCAGAGAACCATGCATCAGTGGCTCAAAGCTATCAATCTCTGATCAGAGCCCCGAAAAACAGCGATGCGAACAACACCCTGATATTGGCCAACAAGTTCTATTACAACGAACGACAGGGCCAACTCGACAAGGATGTGCACAACTATGCAGAGCGATCCTTTGACAGCGAAATTGATGCTCTCGACTTCGGCACGCCTCTCAGAGCTGCCGATGCCATAAACTCATGGGTCGCCGATAAAACTCGTCATCTGATTAAATACATAATCAGCCCCGATTCTCTGCAATCCGATACCAGTGCTCTGCTAATCAACTCCTTGTACTTCAAAAGCGAATGGGAGACGAAATTCTCAACTTACGACACGAACAGGCAGCCGTTCTACATAAGCAGAGATCGCCAAGTTCCCGTGGATATGATGTACAATGAGGATATTTTCAGATATGGCGAAATTGAGGAGTTGGCAGCGACGGTGGTGGAAATGCCCTACAAGTTGGACGATTTCAGCATGATGATCATTTTGCCAGACGAAATGGACGGCTTGGCAGAAGTTGAAAGGCGCTTAGCGCAGTTTTCTATGCAAAAGTTATCGGATCGATTGGATAGGGCTGAAGTTATCATAAGATTGCCACAGTTTAAAATAGAATTTGACGCGGATATGGTGATGCCCTTGCAAGATGTAAGTAATCAAAACTGGGGGTTATGCAGACGATTATGTTTGACATTATTGCCTTCTCATATTTTATACGAAACGACAAGACATTGGTTCTAAATACACATGCAAAAAATCAGCGGTTTCCGTTGGATAGATCGCGAGAAAATTACAAAACAAAAATGTCATGTACACAAATCATTTTAGCCTTATCTCCCGCGAAAATGAAACTTTTGCAAAAATATTCAATTTGTATTTTTTGTTTACGTGCTCTACCGAAATGGCCATACCTTTTGTCGAAAATATTGATCTTCCAAAAAATATAGACGAATTTTAAATCTAGTATTTTTGGCGTGTAATTTTGCTATTTAAGAGAGTTTTGAGTTACAACTTTGGTGTCTTTGGTGAACCCCACTGAAATTTTCCAGCAAACTTTTCGTTGAACATGTTTATGTTTCCTTTATGAAAGGAATTTTTGATTGTTTTTTTCGACCAAAATGAAAACTTTGACTTTCTGTAAAAAGAAACTCAGACCAGCTGGACTAAGTTTACTCTGAAAAATGATCTATTCAACATGCCCTTTCAGAATTATAGGGTCGCTATTTTGTTCCCGCTAAAATATCTTATTTTTTTGGACAGTGTAATCGAGCTGGAAACAAAATTTAAATTTCGAATTGATATGCTAAACAGTATTGGTAGTTTCATCAACAGTTTGGTGTCTTTGATACTCCCATTTCATCGTCCCGGAATTCCAGAGCCGTTTTTTCCGGGAACAAATTTAAATCTCCCGGGAATAGGGGAAATATTAAAAATTATTTTTTTGATCACTAATTTAGTTTTACTATATAAATAGGAAATTATAGATAATATATCTATATCAAATTGATATATTTACATTACTGGCAATAATAATGAGGAATTTTGTACAGTATATATCTAAAAACAAAACTTTTTAAATTCGATAAGTCGCAATTTTTTGGAAAACCTAGTTATGCAAATACAAACCTTTTGTGAGGATATTTGCAGGATTTCTATTATGAAACAAAAGTACCATACTCTCAATGCTATGGCTGACATAGTGTCAATACTTAATCCTTGTGATATCTGGTTTAACTTTCGATTTTTTGTTTCCCAGAAGAATCGAATAAATAAAGGGTAAAAATCTTCTCAAAGAAGTATTTCCTTTACATATGAAACCAGTAAGAAATGGTCTAAAAATAGGGATAATTTTCAGATCCTCACTCTCAGAGAACAAGTGAATGGAAGAACTTAAATTTTACTTACCGCCGGACTATATGTGTGGGAGGTTCTAGAAGTTTGTGGCAATTGGACTCAATGTCCACATTTGTAAATAGTTGTAAAAACAGGATTTAAGGCACCGGTATAGGAGTTATAAAGCAATTAATTTTACCCATGATAGTGACAATTGTGTGGGTGGTACTAGAAGGAACGTGGCAAACATAAATATTTTTTGTATTTAATGAGATTATAAAAACATTTTTAAATAGCAAATTAGAACTGATTGTGACTGCCGGTATGGAAGCTATATCGTTATTATTTTAACCAAGGCTTATGCCACTTTGTGTGGGAGATACCAGAAGGAATGTGGCAATACCGCCCATATTTCCAGTGTATGGGACGTCCATAAAAGCATTGCCAAAGGTCAAATTTCAGAGTATTCAGATCATCCGTACATAAGTTAGAAGGTTAGGGTGATTTGTGTGGAAGGCACCAAAAGGGGCGTGGCAAAGCACGCCATATTTTGCAGGCTAAATATGCTTATAGACTTTATTATAAGTTCGCCCATCTGAGAAAAATATTACCATGTCCAATGTTTGAATAAGTTCCTCAAATCCTTTCGACAGTTATCGTGTACACCAGCCATCCAGACAGACGGACGGACATGGCTCAAACAGCTTAAAATGTTGTGAAACGGATTTGGTCCAAATATACTTAGGGTCTTAAGTCACTCCTTCAATGCGTTACACTTTTTTCTGTCCCTCCCACTCTGTACAGTGAGGTTATAATGATTGCACAGTCTCTTCGTACTAATATCTGAATATAGTCTTTGCTATGTTATCATCCGAACTCTAAAATGTTCACTACATCATAAGTAGTGTTTCACATACATAATTATGCTAAACGCACTCTTCATCTGAAATGTGATGAATCCATGGTAAAGGGGTACCTTGAACCCCCGTTTCACATAGTACCAGAAGTAAACTTTCAAAATGTTGGTACGCGTATATATTTTTTGGCCTACTCCGGCCAAATCCTTTGGCCGAACGTTGTTATTTTTTGTATTTAAAATATTTTGTTGAATATTAGGTAAATCGTTTCAGGTTTCGGCTGTTCATTTAAAACAGGGTTCCACTTCTGAGGGATATTCAAACCCAGCTATTCAGATTAAATATTTATGCACTCCACGAGAGTATTATGTCTTTGTGCATTTGTTTGTAAAACGCAAAAAGGAAGGGAGATAGACCCATTGTTAATTATACCGATCGACTTAGAATCACTTTCTGAATCGATTTAGCTATATCCGTCTGTCCGTCTGTCTGCCCATCTATTCTTTTAACCACGATACAGGTCGCAATTGTAGACAGAACCAAATGAAACTTTGCATAACGAAGTTTTTCGGTACAAGGACGAACGCTATTTAATTTGAAGAAAATCGGTTCATATTTAGATATAGCCCCCATACGAATTTCACTCCCGATTTGACTATTTTCACTCTAGATACCACATATTACAACAGATTTTCTTCAATTGGCACAACATCTTATATTTGGACTAGGAACACCTGTGGTAAAAATGTGTTAGATCGGTTCAGATTTATATATAGCTCCCATACAAATTTCGCTCCCGATTTGACTTTTCCCTCTCTAGAAACCACATATTTTATCAGATTGTCTTCAGATTTGGCAAAACATCTTATATTTAAAGTAGGAACACCTATGGTGAAAATATGTCAAATCGGTTCAGATTTATATATAGCTCCCATTAAAATGTCGCTTCCGATTTGACTTTTTCTGCTCTAGAAACCACATATTTTAACAGATCCTCTACAAATTAAGCGAACTATCATATATTTGTTCTATAAACATCCATGCTGCAAATGGGTCAGATCGGTTCAGATTTATATATAGCTCCCACACAAATTTCACTCTCTCCACTCTATAAACCACACTTTTTAACAGATCTTCTTCAAATCTTTCAAAATATATATATTTCGAAATGGGTCAGATTGGTTTAGATTTATATAGCTCACATACAAATTTCGCTACCGAATAGACTTTTTCCGTTCCAGTAACCACGAATTTTCACCGAATTTCTTCAAAGTGAGCATAACACGTTATATTTGAAAGTTAGTCACTTTATTGCATGTTTGGATATAGCCCCGATACAAATATTCTCTTCGATGTGACAAGTCGGACCATGTCATATTAGTCTATGATTAGGAAACATACAAAAATTCTTCCCGTTTTCACTTTTTTACCGAGTTGATAGAAAGTGGAGTGTATGATATAGTCGGCCCCGCCTGACTTTAGCCTTTCCTTGCTTGTTTTAGTTGCGTTCTTTTTTCTCCTCTAGAGTATGTCCTCCGGGCATGAAATTTATCTACTCTGTTGTATGTCCAAAGTCGGCTAAACAGAGTGAAGAATTAATGAATTGCGGGCCTTCGTTCGGGGTTAAATATGTTTTCCTTTGAAGTATGTTTAAAATGTGGGCTACACAGCTTAAATATTTTTTGACTTCGCAAGTTTGGAGGAACGACAAAATAGGAAGTGGCGTCAATCATTCATGCGGGTTATATGGCGTTTACCTTAGGTAAAAATAGATTTATATTTTTACTTTGATCCAAAGTTCCAACTCTTGGGCGTTTTTATGAAGAGGTAGCTTCGTAAATGATGTAATAATTTATGAACGTGTCTTCAGATTTTAACGATATTGGTATCATTTGAAAGGGATATACAAAGTCCTTTACTATCCTGAAACATATCTTTGATATTTTTTTTAATGAATTCATTCCATTCGTAAGATATCAATTACATCCAAATTGGCGCCACAATAAAGCTAAGAAACCACAATTTCTAATAAAATATTTTTTAGACCAAAATCTCATAAAATGTGCGAGAAATATTTCCATTGATAAATGTCGATAATTCCAATACGTATTTCCTGGAATTGAAGGAAACAAATTTCACGAGAAATTCAAAAGGAAAACTTTACTCATTCAATCGCTGAAACAGTAGAAGCGCGATAAGATTGTATTAGATTTTTGTTTATTTTAGTGATTCCAAGCGTTACGTCACAGCTAACGTAAACATTTCACCCCAAGTAAACATCGTCATATTGAGGGCAACTTTTATTGTTATCGTCGTAACATCATAAATTAAGCAAATGTTGAAATTAATTATTAAATTGAGCCAATAAATTGATTGTTAATTTAAGTAAAAACAAAATTTTAATTAATTCCTACATTGTGGGAAAATTAATCTTCGTATGTCATATGAGCTTCGATGTATGCAGACGTTTTCAAAGTCAAATCGGTAGGGACATGTCCATGGCACCTCCATCAAAGCATGGCCGATGTTCACTTTATCTACATATTTGTCTAGATGAAATATAAAGTAATACTGGGTGTCTGAGAATGCTATAGAAATTTGGACAGTCATTAATTGGTAGCCATTTTGATCCATTTCGACATTTTCACTCAAACAATACAAAATTCGATAAATTAATTCCACACTGAAAGAATTTTCTTTCATAATATTTATAATGCGATTTTATAAAAGGGGTTTCATAAATTTAGTAAATTTTTTCTTAATATGTATGAAAAGTTCATAAATAATATGAAATATTTCATACAATTTTTCATAAAACAAAATTGATAAATTAGTGAAACTTAGGTTCATAAGATCAAAGAAAGATTTCATAGCCCTGGGTGTGCCCTATCCGAATCTGGCCCCACATATTTCAGATGTCTCTAAAATTCATACAATCTTGAATTTAGTAGATGCATATTTTTGGGCCCATCGAGCTCAAAAAAATGAGCCCACCGAAACCAAACAGAAAATATTGGGTTAATAAAATTTATAGCACAGATAGCCCTGGGCGCGCCCTATCCGAATTTGGCCCCCACATATTTCAGATGTCTCTAAAATTCATACAATCTTTGATTTTGTATCACAGATTGAACGCTGTTAACAGAGCACTGTGCTATATTGCAAGTTGTATTCGAGTTTATTTTCACATACATTTCACTATAAATATTAAAGAAACAATTCTTAAAGATTATGAAAATTTGTGTTATGAAATGCCTTCATAAATATAATGAAGGAATCATAGTTTTTATGAAATGTTTCATAACTAGTTGAATGCTAGCAATTCTCATTTGTACTCTGTTAACTCTGACATAAGTATTTACCGGGATTTTGGTCAAAGAAATACTCATTAGAAAGACTCTCGCAATGTGTGTGTTGATTGGTTAGTCAACAAGTCAGACCTTTTTTGTTTACATTGGACACTTCAGTATAAATTATGAAACTTTTCATAAAATTAATGAAGTTTCTCCATAAAATCTATGAAAAATAATGAACTTTTATGACAAAAGTTCATCGAATGAAAACTGCATTTCATACTTTCTAAGAAATGTTTCATAAATTCTATGACGTTTTTCATTGATTTGTGCATAAATTTTATGAAGTGTTTCTTGTCGACTTTTTATTGGAAATTTACACTGAGGTTAAGACAAAATCAAAAATATTATGAAGATAATTCTTTCAGTGTATAAATAGATCTGAACCGATTTGGTTTAAATAGGATCGGGCAATATTTGCTACAGATAGACAGGCGGGCATGGCTAAATCGATTCAAAAAGTTATTCTATGTCGCTCTGTATAATACAGGATGGGATTACCTTTCTTCCTTCTAGATGTTACAACTAAATACACAGCGACGTATTACCCTAGTGGACTGTGTACTTCAAATAAATATTAATAAAATTGAGCCTAGAAATATGCCCAATCAATATATGTATAAATTCTATTTATATTTCAATTCATTCGATTATTTTTTATTTAATTAAAAAAGATTCAATATTTATTTTGTGTAGCTGTAGTCTTTAAGCGGTAGCCATTTTGATACATTTCGACATTTTCACTCAAACAGTACAAACATCGATAAATTAATTCTAGCTGCAGCTCATTTGTTATCCCTTTCTCCGTTATTTGGATATAAGAGTAAAAATTCCTTAATTTTATGATTCTAGCTGGAGTTACTTTGGCGTACGGCCATAACGCCCAAATTGAAAATGTCATAAAGCCCTAAAACGATATGTTGATTGTGTTGTTGTAAAATTTATCGATTTGTTAGGAAATATGTCGTTACGTTTGGGCATTGTGACATTATTTCTATGCAATAACGCCCAAATCTGCAACGCCCAATCTAAACGCCCATTCCACGGGTCGTTATAAAACCCAAATTTGCGACATATTACCCAAAACCCTCATGATATCCAATTAGTCTTCAGCCGGGATTAATTATTTTCTCTGCGATTTTCTCCTATGGGATACGTCCAAAACTGGCCACGCAAAGTAAAAGTTTTCTGCGTTGACGGCCTTCGGCCGGAATTAAATTAAAAAAATGTTCACCTATGGAGTATGTCCACAGACGGTTACGCATTGTAAAGATTCCTTGCGTTGCCATTAAACTTTTACAATGCGTAGCCGGCTTTGGAATACCACATAAGAGAAAACTTTAATACCGGCCGAGGGCCGGCAACGCAATGACACTTTTACGATGCGTAGCCGTCTTTGAACAACCCATTATAGGAGATAACTTCTAAGCCCGGCCGAAGGCCCGTAACGCAGAAAACTTTTACTTTGCGTAGCCGGTTTTGGTCATACCCCATATGAGAAAATCTTTAATTTTACGAAAATGCCATAAAGCCCAAAAGAAGGTCAGTCCAAACTTTGCGTCATAAGGCCCAAAGAAATTTGTTGGTCTTTCTGGCATTTTGATTGGGCGTTGTGACGTTTTTATTGCCCAAATTTGGGCGATATGCCGATTATTGGGCTTTATGACATTTATGAATTTGGGCGTTACTTTTCCTGTTACAATTTAATATCAATTTGACCATAGTAGTACGAATTTCGGAATTTGTGTAGATCATTTTGATCCGTAAACCCCTTTTTTAGGAGAGTTATTTTTCCCTTTACACAAAAAGGATCAGAAATACCCATATAAAGACCCACCAAAATTTCTCTCGATGTGACTTAAGTATTACTGAACACATTCTGTACCTAAAGTGTGCGGATCACGATGTTTCCAATGCCAAATTATCATAAAGTGTGGGAAATTTGGAAATATTGATCCTCTTTCAAATGACTATATTCATCTTTTACTCCCTCTTCGCAATCCGTCGTCAGAACCTTGTTATTTTTTACTTTATGGCGTCTGTGATGAATATTTCAAGGTGTTGCAAACTGAATGACAAAATGAATGTACCCCCATTCTAAGGATGAGGGTATAAAAAGATAATATATTAAATACAGATCTGACAAATTATCATTATCATACATTTGAATAGTTTTTTGGTTTTACTGATTTGGGGATTATCAATCAACTAATGTATTGTGGATTATTTAATTATATCCATATTTTCTTTTCTTTGGGTTTATTTTATATTTTGGCCGCTATTCCCTTGTGGATTATTTCGTCTTTAATTTGGGTGTTATTTTACATGAAAGATCTCACATCAACTTCATAAATGTTTCCTTCCATATTTCAGTTGGGATTGTATTCTTTATTTAATGCCGACTCCCAAATCAACATTTTCAAAGATCAACAGAAGCCATTGATAGTCGATCAGATAAAACAAAAAACGGTTATTGATGTAAATGAAGTCGGTACTGAAGCTGCTTCCGTAACTTGTGAGTATCAGTCGAAATACTTAGATGACTACAATTAAATGACTAAAAATTTTAATTTGATTTGCAGTTGCCAAAATTGTACCGCTGTCAATACAGATTCGCACGAAGCGCTTCACCGCCGATCATCCGTTCATATTCGTGATTCGCAATTCAAGGGCTGTCTACTTCATGGGACACGTATCGCAATTCTAATCAAACAGTCCCGATACGAGTAATCCTACTTACCCGCATATTAATATCCTCTTCTAAATGAAATGAAGTTTCGCACATCCAGAAATGAACACAAACTATGTATTTTGATAAATTATTTCGAATAAAACTAGCTTTTCTCTTCTATTAAATATTAGTTCAAATTCAGTTATTTTATTCTAGCTCCGCTCTACTGGCTGGATGGAACATGAGCACACAGAGCCATGTGCCATGAGCCATGAGTGGGTAATAAAGTGAAGATCATAAATTACTTCATGGTAGTTTTGAGGTAAGTACGCGTACGTCGAACGGTTCTTTTGTTAGTTTATCTAACAACAACACAAACCTGATTAATACCGAATTAAGTATCGTGTCCATGAACAGTTTTTGCAGTGTATACGAAACTGTTTAAATGAAACAACAAGAATGTTCGAAAATTCAGTGCAGGCGAAGAGCAGGCAAGTAATGGGCTACAAAAGCCAACCAATTTAAAAAGTTCTGGAGATATTACTACTTCTGGAGCACAGTGGTTCGTTCGAGTGAACATTTTTGAGTTATTTAAAAAACTGAAATTAGACAAGGATCTGAGGATTTTATTTATTATATGTTAAAATACCAAGGGAATTTATATTCTAATTTTGGGTCCAGGGTGACGAAGACCTTTAAGCTAGATATTGCAGCGACAGACCACAGCCTCTGGTGGGAATCGTATCCATAACCCCCACACTGATAGCCGAACACACTACCAACACCACTATCGGGCCGCTTTGGATCTAAAGATTATTTTGAGATATTAACATTGCAAATCGGGCAATAGTATATATTTTAGAAATTAGCCCAAAGTTGAGTACTTTTATTATATTTCCATTTTAAAGAAAAGTCAAATTTTATTTTTTTTTTCGTTTGTTTTATTTCGGTTTGTAATCAATATTTGATTTAAACTGGCATATTGTCCTGGCTCAAGACCATTTTGCATCCATATTTTATAGAATGCAAATTTATTTGCATATGGCATGGTGACATTTATTACTTGACTGTACATTATCGCTATCATGATTTCCGGCCTGTGAAAGCCTTCATCCGGTGGCTTCGCAGCGACTTTTCAACAAAATAGACAGACTCTTTAAGTAAATTATTCTCCCAAAAGAAAGAGAAGCATAGCGCACCAATTGGAACAGATGCAACCAAATTTAGATTTAGCGTCCATACAAAATAGATTGTTCCAGTTCCAGTTTTGTACTTTTACTGACACTTTTATCATCCAGGATGGATAGTGGAAGGCAATATTAAGTCGGGTCCTCCCGATTTTTTTACTTTCTTTCCTATAGGGCATATATCTTGTGAATATGATCCTTGAAGAAGAAATTTGATTTTAACCAAAATCAAAATTTTGAATTTTTAAGTTCTTCATTTCCACATCCTATTGCACTTTAAAGGGACAGCTATAAGTGTTAATAATAAAGAGGAGAGCATCTGTAAAAATACTTCAAATTTCCTGCTTCTATTTGTATTAGTTTAGCATTAACAACTTTTCAAGTTCCCACAATAACAAATAGAATATAAATAAATTAAATAAACTAAGTGAGAAAATTGAAATGGTTGTTAATGCTTAATGGGTTCAAACCCCTCCCAGAGAGGTTTCGAACATATACTTTTTTAAAACCTTCTACCTTAAAACCTTCTTTCTGGAGCAATATAATATAGAATTTTTAAGTTCTTTTTAAAATAACTTGTCTGAAATGATAATTTTGCAGTAAAAACACGAAAATTACATAAAAATCGTGAACACTTTCTTGAATTTCGGACAAAGGTTATGAAAAATACAAACAAACTAAACGAATTGTGTCAATTTCAAGATTGTGTAATGCTAATTTCGCCTCTTCTTGACATTTGACTAGAGCAATATCTTATAAACTTTTAATTGTGTACTACAATAAATGTTTGGAGATTTAATAAAAATTGTTTTAGCAATTTTAAAAAAGTGTAGATAAAAATCACTATGATATCACAAAGAAATATAAAAATATTCTTAATTAAAGCAAAAACTTTACTTGATGCTAACCCGTAGCTTAACTATGAGTGACAAACTTTGGACAAATTTTTAGTATATCTAATTTGAATGAAATCATTGAAAAGCAATTCACTCTAAATGAATAATTATGTAAAAATCTATTGGCGAGATGAAATTCTTCGTTTCTGCGAAAAAGTATTAGAGTACCTAAGAAGTTTTTATGTTGACTTTTTTACTTATACAAAAGAAAGTACAATACTTTAATTTTTAAATAAAATACAATGATATACCCCTCTCTGAGTATAGAAATCGAGTGGGACATTTGTATAAAGGCTATATCAAAACATTGACCCACATATTACACTTCCACAACAGATGTTCACAGGTCAAATATAATGTGTGGTTTGTAACATTTGCGATGCGACATTTTTATGGAGCTGCATCTAAATCTGAACCGATGTGACCTATTTTCATATCATATGAAAAAACAAAGGTTTCTGTTACTTCTAATTGTTTTGGGAGTTTGTAATGATAATACAAATCCATTTCGACAAACGAAGAAAACTGTTTGATATATCGAAGGCTTCATTAGAGTGGCTTCCAAAATAAAAGTTGTTCAAAATAACCTCTATAAATCGGTTTTTCTTCAATAAAATTCACGGTGAGAATGGTATTTAGATATAAAGATCGATTATTTGTTCCAAATAAAGTACATGCCATAGTGAATATGTTCTTCTTGGGAAGGATGTGCAAAAAGTTCTAAAATGACCGGCGGCATGAGATCGAGGATATAAAAGTCTCTGCGGTTGTAATTTTTTGTTCGAACCCGGATAGAAAATGATAAAAATGGTACATACGAAGTGAGTTCAGCTAAGATGAAGCATATGACAAGCATATTCCTTTGACCGTGTATGAGTGCTATCTAACAGGACGTTTCCAACTTACTATTTTAGATTTATCTATATCCACCAGAATTTTCACATGCATTATTTTTTGTAAAACTAGATGAAACCCCCCCAGGGGAAAATCCTGCGCACGGCCCTGGTAGTCCTTATAAAAGGTAATAGGATAAGGAAATTAAAAACTGAAAAAGTTAGTTTTATCTCTAGTTTCAAGCGTATAGCACCCTGTGTTAATTGTCGTGATGTGTTATCAACCGATTTTCTAGCGATATTTACGTTGATTATTAAAAGCTTGTGGAATATGCGTAGGAAAATCCCAGCAAATGCATTTTATTCCAATTGCCACTAAAACTAAATTTCCACTAAAACTCATTACAGCTCACATCTCTCAAGAAAAAAAAACAATAAACAAAAATTCATCAAAACCGATAAAATTATGAAAAAATTACAAAATCTGCAAATTCCGAATTCCTAATGTGGTGAAAATGGGTTTTTCAAAATTTAGATTTTTTAGTGAAATGGTCACCGCTTCTATCGGTTTTGGTTGTTACCTATAAAATAATGTGTACAACCATTGCTTAATTTCTCAAGTTTTCTTAAATAATGTATTTATTTATGATATAGCCATGTATCTTAAATTAAAAAACTACAAATATTTCGAATTATACTTCACAATGAAAGACTAGTGGTTTAGGATGTCTTCAAAATTTTGAAAAAAAAAAATATTTTTTTAAAAAATATCTATTTTTGTAGAAAAAATCTTAAAAAATAGAACAAAGTGAAAAAATGTAGAACTTTTTTTAAATTCATCTATTTTTTAATTCAGCTATTAAAAAATTAAAATTTTTCCTATTTTTGTCGTGCCAGCAAAATTAGATTTCCTCTCAAATTTTTGGAGGGTGTTCCTTAACTTGAAAGTGTAATTCACAACATTTGTAGACATAATAATTACATTTAATTGAACATATAAGCGGGTGCTGCCCGATATGTCAAAAATGAGAGTACAAATATTATAGGTAATTACGACGAAAATTTTAATTTTAGTAAAAATTTAAAATTTTTTTAAATAAAATTATCCATAAAAATTTCTTAAACCCAAGAAATAAATTTTTCGATTTAGTAACAAATTTTTGTTGTTGTATAGTGCAATCTAAGCTACAGCTTTATAAGTGTAACCGGGAGTACCTCGACAACATCTACAAAAAAATAGCATCACTTCCACGAAGTTTCGCACTGTCTACAGAGTAATTCAATTATGTGTTCGGAAAGACGGACACTTCAGGCGATACAATTGTAAGGGGCATGCAAATATTCGAAACCTGTGCGTTGTTGGCTAGTGTAATCAGCAATTTCTAAGTGTCACTCCTGATTCCTATACGCTGCATTTATTTCACTATAACGTTTTCCAGAAAATGTTTTGCACAACGCATATATTTTTGTGTTTATTTTTTCTAAATTGGTTGTTGATCATCTAAAGTTTATATAAATAAGTCTTATCTCAATCGAAAACAAGCGACATCGTCGTCATCGTCATCACCCGATTCATTTTGGCCTAGTGGAAAACAACGAAACAAAAATGAGAGTGAAAAGAGAAAGGTCAAGACTATGTCAGTGCAATTTTAATTTAAATTCGAATATAATTTTGAGTGTAAACCGCAGTCATCGCAGTTTCACTCATATTTTCCAAACTTTGCTGTAATAATGATTTCGATGCTCAAACTTGTTTAGTGCTCATGGGTTATTCGTCGCCGGAGATGTTTTTCTCCCCTTGCCACCTATTAAATTAGTATAGATTTACACTTGTTCACAATATTGTACCCTACACCATCCGAGTTTCATAATATAGGTGCCACATCATTCGTACCACTTGTAATGCTACTCGTAGGCCCAACATAGAATTCATATTTTCATTGTCGTTTGGTGTAATTTTCAAAATCTATAAAGTTAAGAACGAAATGTGTTTTTATTTACATATTAAAAAATGAATAAATTTCGACAAAAAATATTTAAAATCTAAAGAGGTTAGTTACAAAGTACGCCGTCTCAATATTTTATGTTGTTTTTGTGTTTCACAGAAAATAAAAAATGATTTCGATCGCAAATTCTCGATATCTGCCCCCTGGATAGATCTACCGCCAAAGCTTTTGTGTGACTTGATCTCATGGTGGATGGCACACCACAGTCGACCTGGCCGATATCAGCACTGCTGTTATTTGTTACTGTTTGTATACTACGTGTGGACAATGCTGTGTGTCATTGAAAACTGCTCCAATTTGTTTATGTACGAGCGTCTATAGTACTATGTGCGATAACGATTTGCATATGAATGTGATGAGTAAATCAAATATTTATTGTTGTGGTACAGTTAGAGAAATCAGTCGGTGGTTCACAATTTATTATTGCTTATTATCGAAATATTTTTTTGTTTCTATGCTAAATGTGAAAAGACTGGAAGATACTGGGAAGACCTTTTTAACATAAGAGCTATCACAGACAAAGCCTGTTGAACAAGTTTCATCCAATCACTTTTTTGTACTCTAACTATATGGTACAAAGATTGGATAGATCGGTTAAGATTGTTCTAATACATATGCGTTTTGCATGGTATGCGGCGTTTTCACTGGGGGAGGGAAATCTTATTATAAGTCTGAAGCAGAAAAATACACTTTTTATAAAAAAACTTATAACATTTTGAAAAGGCCATAGCAGGGGCTTCAATACTATGTAACAGACATAAATAAAATATAACTTTTTGAATTTTTCATATTTTTTTTAATTTCATAAAAATTTGATTTGAACTGGGATATTCTCCTGTCTCAAGACCATTTTACTTCTATATTTTATAGAATGCAAATTTATTTTCAGACTAACACTTTCATGATTTCCACCCTGTCAAACGAAAGAGAAGCACAACTCGCTTGCCGAATATCAGTATTAAAAAATCGCACCAAGTAATAAATAAAAATTATTTTTTTTTCATATTGAACATTGCGTAAAATCTACAAAACTTGAGATATCATAACGAAATTTTTGGAATTATATAGAGAAAATGTAGTTTCTTACTAGATTTTGCATTTTTGTCCAACAAGATACTCAAATTCCCAGAGTTGGGAAAATATGTTCAAAATTTGGGATTTTCTACAAAAATGGTCCCCATTTCTTTATTTACCGCAGGGATGTGGTCTAGAGTAAGAAGTCTAAAAAATATACCAAACATTTTTTATCGATGCTTTGCGATTTGAGAATTTATTTTTTTTGTATTGAAAAATCGACAATTTTGGAGTTTAATTTAAGTTTTCTTTGCGATAAATGATAGAAATTTATATCTATTTGTATATAGAAAAAAATTGCAAGAGAAATAATGTTATAGAAAAACGTTAAAAATAGCCCTTTTTGGATTTTTTGTCTTTAGAAATGTCTAACATCTGCATAAAGTAACGTATTTGCTTTATTTTATAAATAATCCAACAGTGAAAATATTCGAGCAAGTAGTGAGATCACAACGTTAGAAATACGAAACCAACCTCGGCAAAAATATATTTTTTTCTTGTAAGTCCGATATCTCCTAAAAATTTTGAGGTACGCACACATGTAAGTACATTTTTGTAGGTATTTACGAGCATTATCAACATTTTTTTCACGTTGATTGTAATCATTCATTGTAATCGGTACATAATTGTTATCTGGAAAACATATCTCTCTATACATGTGCAGTGTCAAGATATCTCTTTCCGTTCAAAAGTAACAGAATTAATTAAAAAATCGAGCTAGAACCACTGTGCGTTGTGAAGATTTTTCTACTTTCAATTGTTCAGCTACAAATGCCAATGCCAATGCCATATACACGTGAAACTAGACGTCGTATATAAGAGAACTGTGTACTCAGTTTTCCATTTGGTGATCTTTTCTCCTTTTTACGTTTCCAAAAGGGCTTAGATGTTTATATAATTTATTTTCATATTTTGCCAAGTCATATAATGACGATGTTAAAAAAATAAAAATAATTAAAATTTAACTTTTTAAGATGGAAAATTTTAAATAGTTATTAATGCTAATCTAATACAGATATGTGTCACAAAATAACGGAAATAAAAAAGGAAAATTGTCATCACGTCGTTACGGCATTAATGCCAAATGAAAGATCATAATCAATACTATTTTATATATATATATACATACATGATATATATATATATATTTTAACTTTCCACAATAAAATCAATCCCCTATTACACTTATACATAGCCGCAGCTATTAAATATCTTAGCAAAAATGGAAACAAATATTTTGTTCCAATTGTTTATAGCTAGAATCCTATGAAGAAAACAATGATTATTTGAAAACTATCTATGAATAAATGTAAAAGTTATGGCCGTCTTTATAAGAGATTTTCTTCAAAAAAGCTCTTAATAATGGAATAAAATAAATTCCTGTAACTTTTTCCTATTTTTATGTAAGGTTTTAAGAAAATGTTCGCACTTCGGAACAAAATCACTTTTGGTAGTTTCACATTAAAAAATCTGATCCAGCTGTCCGGAACTCGCCGCACATAATTGTTACAACAAGAATGTAATATTTTATATGTAAATAATTTATAAAAACAGTTGTCGATTAATATGTTTTTTTATCGCACTTCTAGGCCTTGCATTTAAATGTGCAAAACTGATTTTTTTCACAGTGTATCTCCCCACAAAACACTCATGTTCCCTTGGGAGATAGCCGGCCAAGAACTGAGCATCATTTTCAGAAAATATTAGAAAATTTCTTATGCTGAAAGATTCAGTATTGATTTGTACTTTGTCGAGTGAACTAAAACTGTGGAACGAAATAATTTCTCGCTCGGAATTGAAAATAAAGACATTATCAGCAAAATGAAGTGGCACTTGTGTAAGCGGTTTCGACCGAATCTAATCAATGGAATATTATTAGAAATTTGTATAATTATATAACCACTTGCATTTTCAAACCTACAGTTGTACTTGCTGTCATCGGCGTAGTGAGCCTTGCTAAGGCTGCCACCTTGACCAGTAACGTGGCCCAGACCATAGATCGAAATATCTTTGCTGCAGATTTCTACAATGCCGTGGCCTCCGATAAGTTAAGCGACAATGTCGTCGTCTCCCCCGCAGCTGTACAGATTTCGATGGCTTTGGCTTTTTATGGAGCCAAGGGTAAGACGGCCACCGAAATGCAAACGGGTTTGCGTTTGGGTTCCAGCGACCCCGAGGAGGTAGTGCGGCGCTTCGGAGAATTCCAACAGACCTTTGGACGCGACAACAACATACGTTTGGCCAATAACATTTACATCAACGAAAATCTGGAATTCAAACAGAAGTTCAAAGATGTTGCCCAGCGCAATTTCGAATCGAACATCGAGAAGGCCGACTTCCATCCTCCCTACAACAAGCGCACTGCCGAACGCATCAACAAAGCCATGGAAACGAAGACCGTGGGCAAAATCACGAACATCTTGAACCCGGATCAGTTGTACGATCTCACCGAGGGTGTTATCGTCAACGGCATTACCTTTAATGCTCCCTGGCAGAAAGCATTCCGTGCCGATAAGACCACGCGTCGTTCCTTCTCCGCTGGCGGTCGCCAGACCTTCCAAGTGGACACCATGTGGACCTTGAATAACTTCAAATATGGCGAGTTCAGGAATCTGGACGCCAAAGTCGTTGAAATGCCTTACCAGAATACCGACTTTTCGATGGCTGTCATTCTGCCCAACCGCAAGGACGGTTTGCGTGACCTGTTGCAAACACTGAAGGGTAAAAACTTGGTGGCCCTCTTGGACGAAGGCCTCAGCTCGCAGAAGGTGGAAATTTATTTGCCTAAATTCAGCGCAACGTTCATTTCAAACCTAGAGGAGCCGTTCAAAAAGGTAACCCACAAATCACTCTTCTCTGTCCATTCGTAAAGAGCATCCGCTGAGTAATAAATTGTATCCCTTTTCACAGCTGGGTGTCACTACCATGTTTACACGCCAGGGCGACTTTGGCAACATGTATCGTATGTTCGTTAGCCACTACATCAACAGCGCCAACCACAAGGCGTACGTTGAAGTCTCCGAAGCCGGTCTGGAGCAGCCTTTGGAGTCTGGCGGTGAGTAAAGTTATCCGCACGCATGTTCGCACAAAGTATTGCCCACTAATTTGTTTAAATATTTTTCTTATCGTTGCCTTTTGTCGGTGTTTAGGTTTGAAAAATCTGTTCTCACGTACGAAGAAATTCGAGGCTGACCATCCGTTTGTCTTCTGCATCAAACACAAAGACTCGGTCATATTTATGGGTCATGTCGCCAATTATGCCTATGTTTGAATTCTGTACGATTTATATAAGCAAATATATTTCCAATCCATTTTTATTGCAATAAAAAGTAAAATGTGATCAATTATGATTGCACAATAAGATGAAGATTATGTGGCCTGATGATGACATACAGTTCGCGACAGAGGAATGCTATAACGAAGTGCATTTTTTACAATTCTTAACATGAAAGGAAATATTGAGAAGTAGATGATAATATGACATTGGCAGTATTAACTGGAATTGATTTAAGATTTTTGCGTTTTTTATTATTTTTTCTGCTATTATACCCAACCGCTGAAAGTTTCAGCATTCATTTCAAATGTATCCAGCAAACGACTACATTTTATTCCGATGAGCTACGATTCAGCATTGAGCTGCGCTGATAGAACGATGTTTGTCGTTCTTTTATTCTATTACTCATATTCGTCTTGAAATAATAGAGTCACATCGCAAAAAATTTTGACACAGATTATACTATGCAATAAAAAAATTGTCGGAGGACTACGACTACCAAAATTCCAATTTTCTTCGAAGGTACTTTTAGTATTTGTTTGGTTTTTGGGCAGTATATGTCCGAACGTGCCCAATTCCTCGTTAAACAGAAGGTAGTGGTAAGCTACAAATCTTCAGAATATCGCTTTCACGCTCTACCTTGTTTAGGAACAGCCGACAAAAACTTGGAAAAAAAATACTTTTAGAAAACGTTTTTCGTTGGCACGACACAAAACATAAAAAATAAAATAGAAACACAAAAAAAATCTAACATCGTAAAGAATAAAACAAAACTTTTTTTGATTTGAACTGGGATATTGTCCTGGCTCAAGACCATTTTGCTTCTATATTTAATAGAATGCAAATTTATTTACAAATGGCATGGTGACATTTATTACTTATTATTATAGAAGCAAAATGGTCTTGAGCCAGGACAATATCCCAGTTCAAATCAAATATTGATTACAGACCAAAAAAATGCAAACGAAAAAACTAAAACAAATGAGCGTTGGCACGGCAGAAGTATTGCTGGGTAACTATACCTGCATATACACATACTTACATATGCAACTCAATGAGATGCTTGTAAGATGGCATGTGTGCTTTATTACTTGGTGCGATTTTTTAAACGCAAATTCGGCAAGTGAGTTGTGATTCTCGTTCGTTTGTGAGAATCATCTCCTTATAGAGGCCGGGTTTGATGTTGAAAAGTCGCTGCGAAGTCACTTGAAAAGACTTTTGACATGGTCGAAATCATGATCGTGGTAGTCTGCAGCCAAGTAATAAATGTCACCATGCCATTTGTAAATAAATTTGCATTCTATTAAATATAGAAACAAAATGGTCTTGAGCCAGGACAATATCCCAGTTCAAATCAAATATTGATTACAGACCAAAAAAATGCAAACGAAAAAACTAAAATAAAACAAAACTTATTTGAAAACCAGTAATGAAAGGTTAAAGTTGGGTTGAGACAACTAAATAATACCCACTCCATGCGTCTTTACCTTGTCCTGATTACTAAACCCAAGTGGTTTGTATCGATGCTATTAGAGTATCAGAAGCCTATTGTGGGATCTACATCATCGGGGGCAAAATGAAAACATGAACTCATAATGTCTACTTTAACAGTAGGTGGAATAATCCACGATCTAGAAAATTTGATGAAAATTCAATGACAACTACAGATTATACAGTGGTAAAAGTATAAATCGAATGGACATTTGTAGGGGTCCTATAACAGCACTTGGGTGCTGTACTAAAACATGGGCTCGTATAGTTGACTTTCATAGCAGGTATTTCTAGTTAAAATATAACATGGTCTGCAAACTTTGATCAACTTATAATGAAAAATATGAGTTCAAGAGCGTTAATAGTAAAAATTGGGACCCTTTTGTAACTGGACCCATATAGAACGCTTCCACAGCAGGTATTTTTAGTTGAAATATGACATGCTCTGTATCCATTGATTTGAGACAAGATGAGACTTAAATATACTACTAAAATACTATACTACAAAGCTAAGCCGACCAGATCTCCATCATGAAATGATCACCATAAAATTCAACAATAATGTTCTGAAAATAAGAATTCTCTCAGACAAAACTTTTTTCGCTTAGTATAATGCTCCCTTTCGACTAAAAATGAAAACTTTGACCCACTGTAAAAAGAAACTCAGACCAGCTGGACTATAAGTATATTATACAAAAATAATCGCAACATGCCCTTTCAGAATTATGTGGTCGCTACTCTGTTCCAAAAATGCTGTTGGATTATTATTATTTTCTTATTGAAACTTAATAAAAAATACTGTGACATTTTCTGAAATGAAAGAAAATTTGGGAATTTGGACCATTACTGAAATGTGATAATTGAGCAATTCGTCGAGCTTGTTTACCGGAAATAATAGCCAACTATGAAATATAAGTTGTGTTTTTCGGCTCGCAAACCGGGTCTGTAGAAGGTGTGAAAACACTAGTGCATGTCCGTACAGCTCGTACAATATTTTCTACAGTTCGGTATAGTGTGGCTGAAGAGCCGTCCACCTCAACTCGTCGTCGTACCCAACAATTGCACCTCTCACGCTCGTCGTTGATGAAAATTATGCATAAAGACTTGAATTTACACGCTTACAAGGTGCAATTGACTCAAGAACTAAAGCCCCTCGACAATTCCAAACGTCGTCAATGGTCAGAATGGTGGCAAGAAATGGCAACAGTGGAAGAAAATCATCTTCAGTGATGAGGCATATTTTCACCTCAGTGGATTCGTCAATAAGCAGAATTGCCGCATTTGGGCGAATGATAATCCAAGAGTGATTGTCGAAAAACCAAAGCACCCACAAAGAGTGACTGTTTGGTGTGGTTTATGGGCTAGCGGCATCATCGGTCCGTATTTTTTACAAAATGAAGCCGGTCAGGCAGTCACTGAGAATGGTCTTCACTATCGTGAGATGATAATGAACTTTTTATGGCCCGAATTGGAAGATATGGATGTGGACGATATGTGGTTTCAACAGGACGGTGCCACTTGCCACACAGCTAACGAAACAATGGCTCTTTTGCGCGACAAATCCAATGGCCGTGTTATCTCACGTGTTGGCGTTGTCAATTGGCCGCCAAGATCATGTGATTTGACACCGTTGGTTATTTGGGTTATTTGAAAGAAAAGGTGTTCGTCGATAACCCAGCAACAAGTGCTAAAGTATAAGATAATTCGCCACATTAAAGGCATAGAACCTCAATTATGCCTCAGCGTCATCGAAAATTTGGACCATCGGATGGAGGTGTGCTGCCGAGGTCGCGGCGGCCATTTGGCTGATATTTTGTTCCAAACATAATTGAACCATACCAATATTATCATAAAAAAGTGAATGACAATAATTTCCTAAATAATTTGTGTTTTATTCAAAATCAACATCGGACCCTATAGAAAGGCATAAACAGCTACCGAAATTATGGCTCGGGAAAGATCTTGTTTATTGTTTTTTATAAATAAACAATGTTTAATTATGTATAAATTTTATTAATTTAATTCATTTTTTGTTATGATTATTTATTCTATAAATTTATTGTTTTACTATTGTACATCCAATATTTATTTTGTTATTTACTATTAGTACCTCCTAACTATAAATAATATTAATTATATATTTGTTCATATTAAACAAATATTTTGTTAAGTTTCCAGTTCGCAGTTAGACTCAGTTGGTTACAATTGGATATATCCAGAACGAGGATGACGACTGGGCAGTGAGCAAAAACACAGAGTTTCAAGAAACTTTCGAATTGCCTCACATGGATTCCTATACCTTTTCAGGTAATCCAATTTTTAGCTGGTTAAATCTAATTTTTCTTCAATATTTTTACACAACAAACATATGAAAAAACCCTACTCTTCAAAAAAAGTAAAAGATCAAATTTACAGCCACAACATTTACAATTTTGAACCGGGATATTGTTTCGGCTCAACACTCATTTGCATCTATATTTAATTTTATATAATGCAAATTATATCACAAATGCAATGGTGACATTTATTACTTGGTTGAACATGATTTCCGGCCCGTGCCGGACTGCCTCTGCCTCGCTGCGCTTTTTCAACAGGATAAGTAAATGATTCTCCTAAACTAATGAAAACTTCAGCAAAATAATTTCGTCTAATAAAATATCTATAATGCAATTCTTCACAATATTTGTCGTTGGTTTTCCTAAAACTGATTTGGTATATATTTGTTTTGCAAATATTTTTTGAAAGTCTGACGACTCTTACTGCATTAGTTTTGGAACAGCAGCATTTTTACATGTTGTGGGAGTAGCTTAAAAAGTATCTCTTTTACTGTTCCTCATATGTTTGTAAGCTGTAAAAGCAGTGTCTAAAGTTCACCGAAGAGGCTCAAATCAGTGGCAATTTTAATCGAAATAAATCATTGTGATTAAATTTGAATTTGCATCTCCTCTATTATATTATTTGTATCTATTTCCATTATATTTTAAGTTCAATCATTTTTGGAAAACACCCATTATTATCATATCTCTGCATAAGAAGTTATGCCGATAAACAGGTAAGTCGTATCTTTGTCTTGTAAATACATTTTAGCATAAATAAATTAATTTGATTTAGAACCGCTTTTAAATAAACTATAATTATATGGTTACAGAAGAATATCAGCATTTCTACTTTGTTGGCCAATGCCGTTTGAAGTTGAGGCCAATAACCGGTTTGCAATTTCCAATAAAATGTAATAACCTTTGATTGCGATCAATTCTCAACTCGCCGCTTTAAATTATACAAAATGTTGCACATTTTATTGTTCATTTGTAACCATACAATTAATGGTGAGTGGGCTTGTGTGGGCCAAATTAAACAAAAAGAAATATTATTTGTCACTATTTTATTTAAATCAATGAGTAATTGTGAAAAAGACAATAATTTTCAAAAGACAACGTTAACATTAATCAGATTTGTCATCGAGGCTGGATAATATTTAAGACTTCCCTAAAAATAGCACCAGGGGTGTGTTGGTTTAAACAGAAGATATGTTTGAAGTCTGTATTTTGCTGTCAAATTTGAATTTATAGCAAAAGCACGATAATGTGTAAAGCAATTTCAACTTTAGTCAAAGGAATACCAACAACCCAGTAAGTATCAATTATACTAGTTTACAAACATTTTGTCGAAGGGCTGCTCATATCATTTTCTTGTGTATTTTGGCTTTCTAAACACGAAAATGATTTAAAATAAATAACTATATTTTTTACCAAAATTCCTATCTTCGCCGAAGGCACCTTTAATATGTTAACTCTCATTTTAGAAATACAGGTTAATAAAGGTTATGATGGCTACAAATGTTCCGAATGTTTTTTCTTATAATTGACCAGAATTTTCGAATCCATTGCAGGATGACTTAGATAGTTTTGGACGCTGGTGTGACATGCATTCTATGGAACTCAACCTAAGGAAATGCAGACACATGCGTTTCTTTAGATCGAATCCAAGATTTGTCAGATATAATATTAGAGGAACTGAGTTAGAGTTAGCTGATTCTTTTGTAGACCTTGGTATTCTAATGGATTCCAAACTGAATTTCAACAATCATATTATTACTATGGTTAACAAAGCATATGGTGTTCTTGGCTTCATTAAGTGATGGGCTAAGGAGTTCTCCGATCCTTACGTAACGAAGCAGCTATTTACATCACTTGTCAGACCTATTCTGGAATATGGTTCCGTAGTGTGGGATCCTCAGTATGGTATCTAAAGGGTGTTTTTTATTAGGGTATAGAACTTTAAGTGGGCATCACTTTTTTAACTGGCGGCCATTTTGTCAGCTGTCAAGTGATTAATATTTAGTTTGGTTTGCCATTTCATCATGGACAGGTTGACAAAAGAACAACGCTTGCAAATCGTGCAAATTTATTTCGAAAGTAATAGTTCAGTTCGCGAAGTTCACCATTTTATGGTCGACATAATCGTCCATCAGAGCAATTAATTCGGTTAACCATGGATCGTTTTCGCACTACGTTTACTCTATGTGATAATACGCATACGCAGAGACGTCGAACAGTGCGCACCGAAGAAACAATTGCCGCTGTAGAGCAAAGTGTTGAAGAGGACCCGAATGAATCGATTCGCCACCGTGCACAGCAATTGGAGCTGCACAGCAATTGGAGAAAGTGGTTGAAAATTGGACCTGTAGAATTGGCTATATTCGAGCCAGCCGCGGCGGCCACATGCCCGAAATCATATTTAAACATTAATGGCATAAAATTATCCTTCCAATAAAGCCAAATTGATGGACATTAAAACGATTTTCTTGTGTTTTATTTCAATTCGAAGTTCTATACCTCAATAAAAAACACCCAATACTATATTGACAGAATTGAGTCAGTTCAGAAACAATTTTTAATATTTTCATTAAGACACTTGCATTGGAATAGTGATTTTATTCTTTCCCCTTATACTAGCAGATTGAAGTTGATCGACTTGCCTTCCTTGAAAAGCAGACGTGTTATGTTGAACACCGTGATGGTTTATAAGGTTATAAATGGTGATTTCTCTTCTGACTATATTATTTCAAGGATTAAGTTTAACGTGCCATTTAGACCTTCTAGATACTATCAATTCCTCCATATTGACTTTCAGCGTACGAATTATTCTTCCGCAGAGCCCATTCGCAGAATGTGTATTGATTTCAATTCATTGTGTCACATCATAGATTTCGGATTAGGAGTCGATATAATAAAGTCGAGGATTTTCTCCTGCTTGGATGTTTAGTTTGTTGTGACATGTTTACTTTAATATATTTAGTTACTAACTTTAAGAATAACATTTATTTGCATGTGATACTAATATTTTTGTTATGCCGGCTGTTGATATTTGATCTGTAGCCGGTGTCCACCCTCTACAGCTTAGCCGCCATGGTTCGGACTGTGGTGTGTACGTTGTCCCTACGTTATGGGGACGTGGCCCTCTCGGTCGGTGGGGGCGGGAGTGAGAGGCGTTGGGACCGTTCGTAAGAAAAAAAATATCACTTTTACATAGTAACATCATAAACCTTTACATAGTAACATCGAACCCTTTACATCATAAACAAGTAAAAAGGCGTCAATTTCGGCCGAACCGCATATTATATTCCCTCCACACGGAGTGCATTCCACAGTATTACCGGCAGATTAGATGCTATCGACATTACATAGAAGTGCACTACCATATTTAGAAAATTGTGATGTGTCATTATTATAATATTAATAGTCCTCTACTATATATAAATATAAAACTAAATATAAAACTTCAACTGGAATGAAAAAAGTGCATTAGGCAGCAATCTTCAAAATGTGCCCTATTATTATGTAAAGAGTGATTTTTTTGAGGTTAGGATTTTCATGCATTAGTATTTGACAGATCACGTGGGATTTCAGACATGGTGTCAAAGAGAAAGATGCTCAGTATGCTTTGACATTTCATCATGAATCGTCTTACAAACGAACAACGCTTGCAAATTATTGAATTTTATTATCAAAATGCGTGCTCTGTTAAGAAAGTTCATTGCGCGCTTCCATTTTATGGTCAGTTTAATCGACCCACTGAAGCGGCTATTCGGGCTATTGTGACTAAATTTCGCACCAAATTTACATTGTTGGACATTAAACCACCAACACGCTTACGTAGAGTGCGAACTGAAGAAAATATCGCAGCTGTATCGGCCAGTGTTAATGATGACCACCAATTTTCGATTCGTCGCCGTTCGCACCAATTGGGTCTCTGTTACTCAAAAACGTGGAAATGCCAAAATTGGACTAAGCGGATGGACCACCTAAGACGCAGCCGCGGTCAACATTTAAATGAAATTATCTTCAAAAAGTAAATGTCATGGACCAATCTAACGTTTCAAATAAAGAACCGATGAGATTTTGCAAATTTTATGCGTTTTTTTTTTAAAAAAAGTTATCAAGCTCTTAAAAAATCACCCTTTAGAAACAATTTCCCTCAAGCCCGATTTTCCAAATTTGCAATTTCTTGATTCCAGCTACAGCCTAAATGTCTGTACCATCTTGATAGGAAACATTCTAATATTGAAGATCCAATTTACTACCGAGTGGAATATACCTAATTTCATGGTTTTAGCTACAGCCGTTTGATTGGTACCAGTTTCACTTCTTTTTCCATTTCGACCTTAAAATTATGATTTTTCAGCGTCTACGTAGTGAAAATACTGAATATCAGGATTATAGCTGCATCCGTTTGATTGTTGCCAAATTTAATCCGATTTAGATCTCTTAATTTTTCACGTCTACGCAGTCAAAGAAATATACACACCGAATTTCATTATTATAGCTGCAGCCGTTTGGTTGGTACCATTTTTATCCCCATTCGCCCCATTTTCCGCCTAAAAGTACAAACTTCGAAACTTGTTTCGCATCTTCACAGTCAGATAAATGTATACACCGAATTTCGTGATTTCAACTTCAGCAGTTTGGTTGGTATTTTTATCCAATTTATCCTTTAAAAGTACGAATTTTGAAAAATCCAACTATTTTACGTTTCTACGCAATTGAGGGATGTACATTTCAAGTTTCTGGCTGCTATCGTATCATTGGTACCATTTTTATCCCATTTCGCACGCTAAAACGTACGTACGTAAAACATATGTACGTAACAAATTGCAAGTGCATATGAAGCAGAAATTTAAAAAAAAAATCTTAAATAGTCTGAATATTAGGGGGTATTTTCAGTCCTTGTTATGGAAAATGTTTTTCCCTCTGGGCCAATTTCGCCCACTTTCAATCCCAACCGATCTACAACCATAAGACACATTAAGGGAAAATTTGAAGCTAGCGTGCTTTCAACAGACAGACGGACATGGTTAGATCGTTTTAGAATTTTACAACGACCCACTGGAGTTTATGGAGTCTCCGATGTATATTTTAAGGTGTTACAGACGGAATGACAAAGTAAATATACCCCCATCCTTAGGTGGAGGGTATAAAAATAGAAAAATATTGAAAAAAATAGTTTAGTTCTATTTTTTAAAACCATTGTCTATAAGCAAATGATTTATGGATAAATGCATGTTATAAAAACTGTATATTTTTATTTTTTTTATAAATATCGCGATAAAAAAATGTTTTTATTTTGTCTTAACGAAGAAAACAAGGAGAAAATTATGGTAATGGTAGAAGTTGTAGAAGTACATATCTTCACGTAGGACTTTATCAATTTAAGTAAAAAATAATATCCATAGATTTTATTTCAACTATTAGTTTTATAAATAAACAATGTTTAATTTTGTATATTTTTAACAATTTAAAAATGTTTGTTTAAAAAATACAAATGTATTGCTTATTATTTTTTAATAGCTATTATTATTATTACCCGGAAGGATTGTACTATCAAATAAAAAAAGAAATTTGAGAAAATATTCAGTAGTTTTTTTATAGCATTTTCAAAAAAAAAAATATTTTGCGGACCCTATATTTATTTGCGTTACATATTAGATTATATTAAATAAACATTTTGTTAAGTTTCCTTTTGTCAGTTCTAACGAACCACATAGTTTGCTTTAGATATTTACCATTCACAACAGAGGATAGCTGAGATGGTTAGAGTGTCGTAGTAGCAACCAGAAGGTCCGATATTATACCCCAGGTAGTTGCGGATTTTTAAAAAGAAATGGAAACTATTGAAAAAGTAGTTCCTTTGCAACACTTGTTAAATTCGAATCACATGTTAAATTCCATGTTAAATTCGAATCACAAGACGAACATCTTTTTCACTTCTTTGGGTGCTCTCTTTTTGCTGGGGATATCTTCAACGAATATTGGTATTTGTAAAAATATTGAAAAAAATTATCATTAAAAATTGTTTTCTGATTTTTGGAATCAAGCCTCATTGCAAACAAAACATAAATGTTTAGGTTTCGTACACAAAATTTTTATTTTAATTGTTCAATTAATATTTTTGAATTTTTAACTTTATTTTAATTTTAATATTATTTAATACTCCAGCTGAGTGACCCGTAGTTCACTATGAGCACTTATACAATTTGTTATAGAAATAAACAATCACTATTCACTAAAATAATGATTAAACCGAGATAACTAATTAACTAAATTGTACAACACCTACCTTTCCAATTCCATTGAATTCGGATTGTGAAAATTATCCATTTTGTACGGGAGCGAAGGAGGAGTATTTTTAAACATAAATTATTATTTCATTTATTTTTCAATTCAAAACTTTTTTATTCATTTCGCACAAACACACGCTCGCATATGCGAGTAGAGTATTTCTGAGAATTTGCAGAAATTCGAATAAATTTTAATCTTCTAATTTATGAATTCACTTTATTCACGCACAACACACAGACTTTGAAATGGCTACACTTGGCGAAAATATTTTTTATTTAAATTTGAATTCCATTTTGCGAACTTTGAATAAATACGATGATTTATAGTGAAATCTCATTAATTTGAAGTATTTTTATTTCTGTGGCTTATTTTTCATGACGTGTTTGATGACGAATTCCGGTTTTGTTTGAATGATTTTTATGATTTCCATTTCCATTTTATTGATCATTTATTTTTGTTGTTGTTTTATTTTCGAATTTCCAGACACATTTTGATAGATTTATTAATCATATTTTGTGATTTGCATTATGTTTTGTGGTGAGTGGTGTTGTTGCTGTTTTATATTTAATTGCTTTTCGTTGGATCTGTTTGACGTCCGATGTTGTTGTTGTTGCTGTTTTATATTTGATGTATTTTATTGTGTTTTGTTTTGTTCTTCGTTTAACTTAATGAGCGATCTTTAATTATGATTGGGGGTCGGTCGGTCGGTCACAAAACCATCAAAGCCAGATGTTATTTGGGCCCTTATTATGTCGTGATTGAGAACCGTTTTAATACCCTTTTTTAAGCATTTAATTTGATTTTTATTGCTATTTCACTGGGGATTTTTATTGATTTTTCTTGTTTTCCACGGCGAACCGTTTTGTTAATGAACGAGATATTTCTTTATTTGCTGCAGAGCAAAAACACCTCTCGACGCAACGAACGAAACTAACGACATCTTGGGACACATTCACTCTCAAAAGGATTGCAAAGAAGAAAAAAAAACGGCCAACGGCCAAAGAACGTTGATAATACTCGGGGCTTAAGTTGCATAAAAAGCCATGCCACTGCCACAACAAAAGCAACAGAAACAGAAACAACAAATAGATAACTTGACAACAACAACGAACAGAAACGGGCAAGAAAAAAACCTTCAAAGTATTCGGTTTGTGATGCCGCAATTGCCACTGTTGGCTGGTTGTTGGTTGAACGAATGGTTGGTTGGTGGGTCGGTCGATCGGACTGTTGCACTTTTTTCGCGTATTTGTGTAAGTGGATTTGCTGTAGTTGTCGTTGTCGCTGTTCGAGTAGTACTCGTACTTGTGTTGCAAGACACTTTAATGAAGCTCGCTTGCTGCTTATTAAGCAGTCTAGAAGGACTTTGGCTATCTTGGCTTAGCTCGGCTTGTCGTCTTGGCCAAAGCACACACGCACACTATAACACTGCACAGAAATAGGCACACACACTCACACAAACTCTCGAGCGTCGATCTATATTTACAGCGTCACGCAAACTGTAAGTAGTTTTTCCAAATTTATTTTATTATTTAGGTGCATGGCCGCGGATCCACTCACTGTACATACACTCGTACCTACAGATGTGTAGATATATTTTACAGATCCATGCCTCCACATAAACAAACGTAGGTATCGAAGTGTGCTTCTTTCGATTCTCGTTTCACTGTTTCAATGGCCAAGCAAATTGCTTGGTAACGGTTTAGATGCTTTTTCATTATATTTGGCAATTTTTCTTAAAACTGTTTTTTATTCTTCTTCTTCGACGACTTCCTTGCTGTCGGTTTTTGTTGTCTTACGATAACACTTTACACTGCACGGACGTAGGAAACACGCGTGCCTTTCGCGCTAGAGGAGCCCAAACAACAATTCGCCCGTAATGAATGGTGCAACAATGGAAATGCTCGCTCGCACACGAACTATCCGTTCAGTTGTTTGTGGGATTTTGTATCTTAAACAGTGAACTAAAGACTGACAACAGCAACTCGGAACTGTTAAGCCAGAGACACCAACAAAATGTATCTGTTGCTTCAGCCAACAACATAAACAAACCGCCAAACGGGTCTCAGCAACATCAGCAAAACAAACTCCAAATTTGGAATGCTCTTAACAAGCAGAGAAACTGGCAAGATCTCCGACGCGCTCTTAAAACAAAATACTCTCTTCAATACAGATGAGGCTGCTCTCTGTCTCTCTCTTCCTCTCTCGCTCTTTGGTATCAGCTAAACACACAAAACTTGAATATGAAATACTGGTTCTTTAATTATTTATACGTAAAAAAACTCCCAGTATTTATGTGCGGTTTGTTTGGGTTTTTTGTGCACAACGATCGATCCCCTTGTTATACATACACTCCCCACGCCCCACGAAAAGTACTTTAACCCAAGCAATGCATAGGCATGAGTTTGCAGCGTTGTGGCTCACTACAGTAGATGTCGAAAGTATTGGCATCGGGCAATTATTTTTTGGCGTTCGAACATCAGTAGATAAACACAGTAATTGGGGAAGACTATGGGGCAGATATTCATTTCATTTAATATATCCACTTCTCCATAAAATGGAGGACTTAATAGATCGAAAAGTTGAATAATCTAAATGTCGATTATTCAACTTTTCGAAGTGAAGTTGACTTAATCGCAGAGTGCCTTTACATTAACTTAACCTGCTTCGTTAATATACTGATGTTGTTAAATTGTATTAATGGCTCTTTATATTAATCTAACAGTAACAAAAGCTATTCATTGATTGTTAATTTAATGAAACATTTTACGTTGTATCAATGATTTCATTGATGCAATGTAAGATTACATTGGGGGAATGAAGCTATTTCTATCAGTGTAAGATCATATGGAAAATGTGGCTTTAAGGGCGATTAATTAATTATACTAAAAGATTTTTTATTCTCTCTTTTATATTTCAGCAGACTTTGCCAGGGATGGTCTGTCGTAAACCGTAACGTATATGACATATGGGCATCTGCCAAAAAAGGTCTACCAAAAAAATCAAATCTGACCACACTAATAGCTTTTAACTTTATTTTTTCCTTATTTCGACAACTTTTTTATTATGATACTTGAAGTTAACTTGTTCTCTTTTATTTTTATTACAAGTTGGAGTGTTATAACGAAAATTACTAATTTTTTTACTACGAGCGGAAATATTTGTAGCGTCCGTTTTGTCGCGTCCGCATTTCTGCTGTACCTATTAAAAAAATCTAAGAGATAATTCTCATATTTCATAATCTACGAACAAAATATATTCTCCATTACATGTATGTACGGAAAAACAAAGTTCTCAAAAAATCGCTGAACTTTCTATATTTCTATAAGACCTTCAAAAGTACTTCTGTTTTTTGTAGCTTCCGTTTCGATGTAAAATTATTTATAATTTTGTACTATATATATGACGATATATTTTTAAAATGTAGTACTCTTTAAGCGCTTTAGAACACTAAAAAGGCTCATCGACTTTTTCAATTTCTTTCTTTTTTTTGGCTTAGTTTAAGGCGTGGGAATGTCGCGTCCGAGTCACTGGAAGATGCCTATATGTGACATACGTATACACAGGATCAATAAAAAAGTTACTTTTTTCTGTGTTGATATAAAAAATAAATTTATTTTAAAAACTAACGAAAAATCCATACTATTAATTTTAATGTTACTTTTTTGTAAAAAATACTGAAATAATAAATAATTTCTGTGGAATTTCTGTGATACAAAATTTGGATTTTTTGGCAGACCACATCTATCTCCGCTGGTTATTAAAGTCTTCGTAAATAATAATTATTTCTGACGGTAATTTTCACCTTTATATAAAAATTGTAAATTATGTGCAGTTTGAGAGTATTTATTGAACATCGGTGATATTTATTATTTCGCTGCTCACTACCTTTATCATGATTTTGGTCGGTGACGACCATCTTCCCCTGGGCAGAAAAGAAATTATAATAAAGATATGAAAATAAATATTCGATTTCATCCGACACATCGCGATATACGAATCCACTGAGGTGAAAATGTGCATCATCACTGAAGATGATTTTCTTCGAAGTGCACTATATTCATTTAGATATGAACGTCCATTTTCATAATAAGCCTGAATAACTTTAACGCGTTGCTCGATTGTTCAAATTGAGTTAGTCTGAAATTGAGAAATGTCAAATGACTTGACGTTTAGGTGTGGTTCACATTCAACATCGGCCCTTACAATTTAACCACCCTTTATATATTGTTATTTTTACAAGAAATATTTTGTGTTTTTATTTGGTTTTCTAGGTATTGTTCCTATTTCCAATGATTCGAAAATATTGGATATAAAAATTACAGAATTCATAGTAAAACACACACATCCAAAAATGGTTCAAGAAAAAATTTACTTAAATTAGCGTACTTACTCAAATCAAATAAAATTTACCCAAAATACGTTTTATTTGCTTATAAGACATTCCATGTCAAGCGGTACGGTTTTTGGCCTCGATAGCAGCGATTGTTTAGAAAGTTTGTGTATGTACTCTTCTCGTATAAATATTGTATACGTATTTTGGAAAAAAATTTAAAATTGTTTTTCACGAGTTCTGACCAATTTGAATAAATACTACCTTTTCAAACAGGTGTGTTCATTCCATCGACAGTAACTGCTGAAATACTTGACCGATTTTAATGTGTTATATCTCGTTTTGAAGGTAATTTCAATTAGAAGAAGAGTTCTTAGGTCTCTTTTTAAGCGACTGTGTGAGTTTGAAAGTTGTGAAATGATGGCCTCTATTTTTCAGAATTAAATGAAAAATCATCTAAATGATAATTAGTTCCTAAACGTGAGGTATAAAAACAATGAAAAATCCAAGAAAAAATAAGTTAGATCCATTGTTTAGCATACAGATCGGCTTAGAATCACCTTTTGAATCGATTGATCAATGTCCGTCTGACTGTCCATCTATTGTTGTAATCAAATTCCAGGTTGCAATTATAGTCCGATCTTAACAAAAATTGGCACAAGTATGTTTTGTGGTTCAAGGACGAGCGCTATTTAATTTGAGGCAAATCGGTTCAGATTTAGAAATAGCCCCCATACTAATTTCGCTCCCGATTTGATATTTTCCGCTCTATAAACCACATATTGTTCCCGATTTTCTTTAAATTTGGCACATCTTAAAATCCAACTATAGAAACAAACCTATGGTGAAAGTGGGTAAGATCGGTTCAGATTTAGCCCAAATACAAATGTTACCCCCAAATGTTTAACCGATTTTGGCCAAACTATACATATTATATTTCACATATTTCTTTCCAGGTTTCAATATACCCCCATACAAATGTCATTTCCGATTTAAAATGTCATTCGCGTTTTCTCTTTTTTACCAAATTGAATTGTATTCGGATAGAAAGTGGAGTGTATGATAGAGTCGGCCCAGCCCGACTTTAGCCTTTCCTTACTTGTTTTTCATTGTTAAATTGGTCATAACTCGTGAAAAATAATTTTCATTTCTTTCCAAAATACGTATACAATATGCAATATGAGAAGAATACATACACAAACTTTCTAAACAATCGGAGCTATCGAGGTCAAAAACCGTACCGCTTGACATAGAATTACTCTCACTTAAACCACAATCGTGCTTAATTTAACGCGGACTTCGAAAGGGGTTTTCGAAAGGCGTAAAAGGGGATTAACATCGAATATTCGTCCTAACTAAATACCAGTAGCTAGAAATATAAAATTCGGTGTGTACTTTACGCTTATCATGCAGACACGCGACAAAAAGGGACTTTTCGAAATTTGTACTTTTAAGGGAGCAAAGAGATAAAAATGGTACCAATTTATGTAATGCAGCTATATTCCTGGAAATCGGTATTTACATTATAAAATAGCCGACTGCATCTAGAAACATGAAATCGAGGATATGAAAGACTCTGCGGTTGCAATTTTTTGGTTCGAAACCGGATAGAAAATGATCAAAATGATACATGCGAAGGGAGTTCAGCTAAAATAGTGCAATTCGGCAAGCACATTTCTTTGGCTGTATATGAGTGCTATCTAATAGGAGGTTTCGAAATTACTATTTTAGATGTATCTATATCCACCTAAAGAAAATTAAATAATACTATACAAAAACAGAGATGGATACAACTGATAACAAATAACTGGGTTTTCCGCGTGCGAAGTAGCGGTCACTGCTAGTTTTTATACACTCCACGAGAGTATTATGTCTTTGTGCATTTGTTTGTAACACCCAAAAGGAAACGAGATAGACCCATTGTTAATTATACCGATCGTCTTAGAATCACTTTCTGAGTCGATTTAGCAATGTCCGTCTGTCTGTCTGTCCGTCCGTCCGTCCGTCCGTCCATCTATTCTTGTAATCACGATACAGGTCGCAATTGTAGACAGAATCAAATGATACTTTGCACAACGATGTTTTTCGGGATAAGGACGAACGCTATTTAATTTGAAGAAAATCGGTTCAGATTTAGATATAGCCCCCATACGAATTTCACTCCCGATTTGACTCTTTTCACTCTAGATACCACACATTACAACAGATTTTCTTTAAAATTGGCAAAACATCTTATATTGTAACTAGAAACACCTGTGGTAAAAATGTGTTAGATCGGTTCAGATTTATATATAGCTCCCATACAAATTTCTCTCCCGATTTGACTTTTTCCGCTCTAGAAACCACATATTGTATTAGATTGTCTTCAGATTTGGTAAAACATCTTATATTCCCACTAGAAACTCCCATGGTGAATATCGGACAGATCGGTTCAGATTTGTATATAGCTCCCATACAAATTTCGCTCCCGATTTGACTTTTTCCGCTCTAGAAACCACATAATGTATCAGATTGTCTTCAGATTTGGTAAAACATCTTATATTTCCACTAGAAACACTCATGGTGAATATCGGTCAGATCGGTTCAGATTTATATATAGCTCCCATACAAATTTCGCTCCAGATTTTACTTTTTCCGCTCTAGAAACCACATATTGTATCAGATTGTCTTCAGATTTGGCAAAACATCTTATATTTCCACTAGAAACACTCATGGTGAATATCGGTCAGATCGGTTCAGATTTATATATAGCTCCCATACAAATTTCGCTCCAGATTTTACTTTTTCCGCTCTAGAAACCACATATTGTATCAGATTGTCTTCAGATTTGGCAAAACATCTTATATTTAAACTAAGAACATCTATGGTGAAAATCGGTTCAGATTTAGATATAGCCCACATACAAATGTCGTTCCCGGTTTGACATTTTCCTCTGTAGAAACCACATATTGTACTCGATTTTCTTTAAATTTGGCACAACATCTTATAATCTTACTAGAAACACCTATGCAGAAATTGGGTAAGATCGGTTCAGATTTAGATATATTGATATAGATATTGCCCCCATATAAATGTCGCTCCCGATTTGACTTTTGCCGCTTTAAAAGACACATATTGTGCTCAATTGTCTTTAAATTTCGCACAAAATCTTATAATCTAACTAAACAAGACAATGGTGAAAGTGGCTAAGATCGGTTCAGATTTAGATATAGCGCAAATACAAATGTTGCTCCCAAATGTTTAACCGATTTTGGCCAAACTATACATATTATATTTCACCTATTTCGTTCCAGATTTCAATATACCCCATACAAATGTCCTTTCCGATTTAACATTTTTTGTCAAACACACACATTTACAGGATGCAAAAATCCTGTCCGTTTTCACTTTTTCACCGAATTAAATTGTAGTCGGATAGAAAGTGGAGTGTATCATAGAGTCGGCCCTGCCCGACTTTAGCTTTTCCTTACTTGTTGAATAGAAGTTATTAAAGAGTGATTTTTTTGAGGTTAGGATTTTCATGCATTAGTATTTGACAGATCACGTGGGATTTCAGACATGGTGTCAAAGAGAAAGATGCTCAGTATGCTTTGACATTTCATCATGAATAGACTTACTAACGAGCAACGCTTGCAAATCATTGTATTTTATTACCAAAATCAGTGTTCGGTTCGAAATTTTTTATCGACAAATTTTGTTCAGCGATGAGGCTCATTTCTGGTTGAATGGCTACGTAAATAAACAAAATTGCCGCATTTGGAGTGAAGAGCAACCAGAAGCCGTTCAAGAACTGCCCATGCATCCCGAAAAATGCACTGTTTGGTGTGGTTTGTACGCTGGTGGAATCATGTGACCGTATTTTTTCAAAGATGCTGTTGGACGCAACGTTACGGTGAATGGCGATCGCTATCGTTCGATGCTAACAAACTTTTTGTTGCCAAAAATGGAAGAACTGAACTTGGTTGACATGTGGTTTCAACAAGATGGCGCTACATGCCACACAGCTCGCGATTCTATGGCCATTTTGAGGGAAAACTTCGGAGAACAATTCATCTCAAGAAATGGACCGGTAAGTTGGCCACCAAGATCATGCGATTTGACGCCTTTAGACTATTTTTTGTGGGGCTACGTCAAGTCTAACGTCTACAGAAATAAGCCAGCAACTATTCCAGCTTTGGAAGACAACATTTCCGAAGAAATTCTGGCTATTCCGGCCGAAATGCTCGAAAAAGTTGCCCAAAATTGGACTTTCCGAATGGACCACCTAAGACGCAGCCGCGGTCAACATTTAAATGAAATTATCTTCAAAAAGTAAATGTCATGGACCAATCTAACGTTTCAAATAAAGAACCGATGAGATTTTGCAAATTTTATGCGTTTTTTTTTTAAAAAAAAAGTTATCAAGCTCTTAAAAAATCACCCTTTATAAAGCAATTTATTACCACGAAAAGATATTGCGATTGTCTTTTTAATGATACGCATATGTCCCAAGCTAATATAAAAGGAACGCTTATCTATTTTTATATTTTAATTACCAGCAGTCAATTTTAGCAGACTGTAAACTCTTTAGCAGTGTGAATGGGGATGTAAGATTGCTGTTATGACAAAAAACTGCTGCAATAGCAGAAAAGTGTCTGCTGATAGGCGCTGCTCTTTATAGCATACACCACTTCGTGGTCTAGGGTATTATAAGTTAGTTTTCCGCCAAATGTTTGTAACACCAATAAATAATCGAGCTAGACCCACCTTTATGTATACGGATCGGCTTAGAATCACCAGCTGAATTGATTCACCGTTATCTGTCTGTCTGTCCGTCTGCTGTCCATCTTAGCTTGTTCGCACTCTACAGGTCGCAATTGCTTTCCGATTATCATGAAATTTGGCATATGTTACTTTTTTGGTCAAGGGCGGTCGGTATTGAATTTGGAGGAAATCGGTTCAGATTTAGATACAGCCCCCATACAAATGTCGCTCCCGATTTCACTTTTTCCACCCTATAAAGCACATATAGTACCCGATTTTCTTCAAATTTAGCATAACACCTTATAATCTAACTAGAAATACCTGTGACGAAAGCGGGATAGATCGGTTCAGCTTTATATATAGCCACCATACAAATGTCTGAAACCACATATTGTACAAATTGATCAAATTTTGCACATCATGATATATTTTTACTAGGAATACCTACCGTGAAGTAGAACTATATAGACCAACGTTTTGGCACAGGCCCAAATTTTGCATAGGCCCCCTTCAAATGTTCGTCCGATTCATCCTATTACCGTTGTAAAATCTGTATTTGGCATTGGATCTTGATTAATTTTCCAGATCATGTTATACTTACATTACTCGGAATATCTACCGAAATATTGGATCTATTACAATATTATTTACCATATTCGGACTGTATAATTTATATAAACTACATAAAATTGTTTCCATGAAACACCTGGGTTTAGTAATCAAAGCGAGGTATATACGCAGGGAATGGTTTAGGGTATTATATAGTCGGCCACGCCCGACTTTAGCCTTTCCTTACTTGTTTATTAACAGACTTGTTCTCTAAGTGTAGAACTTCTTTTTTTCAAATAGTTGGTCGAAATTACATACATACATATATATTTTGAAGACAACAAAATATTATACAACGATCGAATTCCTCGGCGCTTGACCCCTCTTCAAGTCCCGCATTTTTTCTATGATAAATGCAGAAACTGGATATGCTTGTTGACAAAGTATGGACCTAAATATGATGTCTAATGAGTTTTGGGGTTTTTAATTTATACAGTTTACTCAAAATCTTTATACGCATATTCCGATTAAATAAAAATATTTGGAAATTCTTCATTTTTATAATCTTTAATATGTATAAATAAAATAACAAATACAGCTTTTTTGTACTTTTGCAAGACGAAAAACATGAGAGAAAAATTCACTAAGTTATCACTCTACACGCAGAGAAAAAATGCATTACGTAGATACGAAATTTTAGACACGTGAACATCGTTTTTTACTTTTTTTGTGGGAAAAATTAGTTTGTTTGCGGTAAACATGTCATCAGTTGTTGTAAATGAACAAAAAGAAAAATATGTTTACATATCGAGGGCTTATATTCATATGTGGCTATGAATGGCTATTATCTCGAAAATGAGTTTTTGATGCCAAACTATTCTCAGATTTGGATGTCTTCTGTCATATACTTCTGTCATATTATACTTTTTATCAACTTGAGAACACCAAAATATTTTTATGACATATGATTGTTCACTTCATTCGGAATATTTGTGTCAGAAAGGTTTCAGAATCCTGGATAGAGAAAGTTAAAATAAAAGCAAATGTAACCGCGAATTTTGGATTTTTCAACAATTGCAGCGATTTTCCAGACTGGCTACATATATGTTACCAGCGATATTGGTTCTTAATACACAAACAAAAACTCAGTCGGATCCGTAGGCTAGATCGCGAGAAAAACATAAAACAAAAATGTCATGTGTGAAAATCATTTTAGCCATATTGCCGCGAAAATGAAAATTTTCCAAAAATATCCAAATTGTTTACCATGCCTTACCGCAATATACACTTTTTGTAAAAAAATTGGAAAAGGGATAAAAATGGTACCAATCTGAAGGATGAAGCTGGAATCTTTAAATTCGCAGTGTACATTCCAGAAAATGCGTTTTCTACACAACATTGTCAACATTTCATAAAAAAATGTTATCGAGTTTACAATAAGTCTTATTTATATATTTGATCATTAATGACTATGTGTGTTGTTTCATATGTGATGAAAATAGGTCACATCAGATCAGATTTAGATAGAGCTCCATAAAAATGTCGCATCGCAAATGTTACAAACCACGCATTGCAAACGGAATATACGAATAGCCACACCATATTATATTTGACTTGTAACATCTGTTGTGGAAGTGGAATTTGTGGGTCAATGTTTTGATATAGCCCTTATACAAATGTCCCACTCGATTTCTATACTCAGAGAGGGGTATATCATTCGTTTGAATTGAAAGAAATTTAAAAATGAAACTTGTACTTCAATTAAAAATTTAAAAATTATCTACACTTTTTTAAAATCACTAACAAATATTTTATTAAATCTCCAAACATTTATTGTAGTACACAATTAAAAGTTCATAAGATATTGCTCTAGTCAAATCTCAAGAAGTGGCGAAATTATTACACAATCTTGAAATTGACACAATTCGTTTAGTTTGTTTGTATTTTTCATAACCTTTTTCCGAAATTCAAGAAAGTGTCCACGATTTTTATGTAATTTTCGCGTTTTTACTGCAAAATTATCATTTCAGACGAGCTATTTTAAAAAGAACTATAAGAAATGCTATATTTTATTGTTTCAGAAAGTCTAAAACGTTTTAAAAAAGTATATGTATATGTGCCATAAAATCACGACGGCGTCAATAAATTTCGCGAATCGATGACTGATTTTGAAAGTATATTCGTATTATTTGGTAGCGTGGAGTTTATATAAATTATACAGTCCGAATATGGTAAATAATATTGTAATAGATCCAATATTTCGGTAGATATTCCGAGTAATGTAAGTATAACATGATCTGGAAAATTAATCAAGATCCAATGCCAAATACAGATTTTACAACGGTAATAGGATGAATCGGACGAACATTTGAAGGGGGCCTATGCAAAATTTGGGCCTGTGCCAAAACGTTGGTCTATATAGTTCTACTTCACGGTAGGTATTCCTAGTAAAAATATATCATGATGTGCAAAATTTGATCAATTTGTACAATATGTGGTTTCAGACATTTGTATGGTGGCTATATATAAAGCTGAACCGATCTATCCCGCTTTCGTCACAGGTATTTCTAGTTAGATTATAAGGTGTTATGCTAAATTTGAAGAAAATCGGGTACTATATGTGCTTTATAGGGTGGAAAAAGTGAAATCGGGAGCGACATTTGTATGGGGGCTGTATCTAAATCTGAACCGATTTCCTCCAAATTCAATACCGACCGCCCTTGACCAAAAAAGTAACATATGCCAAATTTCATGATAATCGGAAAGCAATTGCGACCTGTAGAGTGCGAACAAGCTAAGATGGACAGCAGACGGACAGACAGACAGATAACGGTGAATCAATTCAGCTGGTGATTCTAAGCCGATCCGTATACATAAAGGTGGGTCTAGCTCGATTATTTATTGGTGTTACAAACATTTGGCGGAAAACTAACTTATAATACCCTAGACCACGAAGTGGTGTATGCTATAAAGAGCAGCGCCTATCAGCAGACACTTTTCTGCTATTGCAGCAGTTTTTTGGCATAACAGCAATCTTACATCCCCATTCACACTGCTAAAGAGTTTGCAGTCTGCTAAAATTGACTGCTGGTAATTAAAATATAAAAATAGATAAGCGTTCCTTTTATATTAGCTTGCGTATCATTAAAAAGACAATCGCAATATCTTTTCGTGGTAATAAATTGCTTTATAATAACTTCTATTCAACAAGTAAGGAAAAGCTAAAGTCGGGCAGGGCCGACTCTATGATACACTCCACTTTCTATCCGACTACAATTTAATTCGGTGAAAAAGTGAAAACGGACAGGATTTTTGCATCCTGTAAATGTGTGTGTTTGACAAAAAATGTTAAATCGGAAAGGACATTTGTATGGGGTATATTGAAATCTGGAACGAAATAGGTGAAATATAATATGTATAGTTTGGCCAAAATCGGTTAAACATTTGGCAGCAACATTTGTATTTGCGCTATATCTAAATCTGAACCGATCTTAGCCACTTTCACCATAGGTTTTTTACTTGGATTATAAGCTGTTGTGCCAAATTTAAAGAAAATCGAGTACAATATGTGGTTTCTAAAGCGGCAAAAGTCAAATCAGGAGCTACATTTGTTTGGGGGCTATATCTAAATCTGAACCGATCTTACCCAATTTTTGCAGAGGTGTTTCTAGTTGGATTGTAAGATGTTGTGCCAAATTTAAAGAAAATTGTATACAATATGTGGTTTCTAGAGCGGAAAATGTCAAATCGGGAGCGACATTCGTATGGGGGCTATAACTAAATCTGAACCGATCTTACCCACTTTCTGCATAGGTGTTTCTAGTTAGGATTATAAGATGTTGTGCCAAATTTAAAGAAAATCGGGTTCAATATGTAGTTTCTACAGCGGAAAATGTAAAATCGAGAGCGACATTTGTATGGGGGCTATATCTAAATCTGAACCGATCTTACCCAATTTTTGCACAGTTGTTTATAGTTGGATTATAAGATGTTGTACCAAATTTAAAGACAATCGGGTTCAATATGTAGTTTCTAGAGCGGAAAATGTCAAATCGAGAGCGACATTTGTATGGGGGCTATATCTAAATCTGAACCGATCTTACCTAATTTCTGCATATGTGTTTCTAGTTGGATTATAAGATGTTGTGCCGATTTTAAAGAAAATCGAGTATAATATGTGAATTCTAGAGCGGAATATGTCAAATCGGGAGCGACATTTGTATAGGGGCTATATCTAACTCTGAACCGATCTTACCGAATTTCTGCGTAGGTGTTTCTAGTTGGATTATAAGATGTTGTGCCAAATTTAAAAAAAATTGGGTACAATATGTGGTTTCTAGAGCGACATTTGTATGGGGGCTATATCTAAATCTGAACCGATTTGCCTCAAATTAAATAGCGTTCGTCCTTGATCCACAAAACTTACTTGTGCCAATTTTTGTTGAGATCGAACTATAATTGCGACCTTTAGTTTGATTACAACAATAGATGGACAGACAGACAGACAGACGGACATTGCTAAATCGACTCAGAAAGTGATTCTAACTCGATCGGTATACTTAACAATGGGTCTATCCCGCTTCCTTTTGGGTGTTACAAACAAATGCACAAAGCCATAATACTCTCGTGGAGTGTATAAAAAAGTTTTGTTAGCATGTATATTTAAGTGGTCATACTGTTCTAAACACATCTTTAAAGTTTTTTCTATATTGCTAAAAATAGCAAACACCTGTTTACCATCTCAGCAGATCAGCAAATCTGCTGTCTCTTTTTCAGCAGAAAATCTGCTCTTTCAGTAGACTTTCTGCTTTCTTTTATTGACAAATTGCTTTGAGTATACTGATAGATGGATTACTGAAATGCAATTTTGCCGATGAATGTATCAAAATATTTCTCGAAGATCCTGATAATAAAATATGAATGGTGTCCAAACGCTCACGTAATCACACATAATCAAATTAACGTCATTTATCATTGCGCCATAGATAATTGACTAAAGTAGTTAACAGAATCTTCACTGTTTGATTTTTAGTAAAACTACACTCAGAAAAATAGCATTCCTTAATCTGAGTAAAATTCATACTACAATTTAGTTCCACAATTTTACTCCTGTTCAGTAAAAAGTTCCTAAAAAGTAGGAAAATTTACGAAAATAATAACAGAATTTTCACCTACTTTATTTTTTGTATTTTGCGATGAAAACCCCACAGGGGAAAATGCTGCGCACGACCCTGTGTATGAGTCATGACCGTCCGTCTGGCTTGCTGGTGTACACGATAACTCTCGAAAAGAGTTAAGGAATCAATTCAAACTTTGCACATGGTAATATTTATCCCAAACTTAGTTTAAGTTCGAAGATGGGAAAAATTGCCACGCCCCTTCTGGTACCTCTCACACAAATGATGTTAAATTAAAACTAATGTATCTTCCACACGGCTATTCGGAATCTGCTATATTTTGGTATTTGGTAATGTTTTTGTTAACGCTTTAAGTGTGCTAAGTATGGCAAGTTATGCCACGCCCCTTATATTACCTCCCACAAAAATGTCCCTAAAATACGTAAAATTAAAGCTGTTGTATGTAACTTCTATACTGGTGATAGGAATACCGTGAAATTTGATAGTTAGCAATGCTTTTATAGAAGTTATATTCGCATGGAATATGGGCGATATTGCCAAATCTCTTCTGGTACCTCCCACACAAAGTGGCATTATCTTTGGTGACAATAAAATCGAGTCACGACCCTTTTTGTACCTCCCACACTATTGTCTCTGTCCTAGTTAATATTAAATCCTTTATAACTTATATACTGGTGCATGGAATCCACTATTACTTGATATTTGATCATGTTTTTACAATTGTTTTATAAATGTGGAAGCTGGGACCATGTGATACGAACCTCCAAGTACTTCCACACAAATTATTCTGTCCCAAGTAAAAGTTACTTTCTTATAACTTCCGCATATATATTCTCTGAGAGTGAGTGAGAGTAACTGTTTTAAGAAAAACCCGAATGAAACCGGTTGGACCGGTTTTTTTAAAAAAGAAAACTTCTCAACCGGGAAAGTCTTACCTAGGGAAAAATATAACGATTATTTTCATCAAGATTGGCTTAGTAAGTTGATAATCGGACGTACATTTGTATGGGGCTATATCAAAACATTGACCCATGTATTCCAGTTTCACGTTAGCGGTTCTAGTTCAAATATAACTTTTATCAAGGTCCAATGTAAAGTGTGCACAGTAATAGGGTAAATGTGAAGGATATTTGTATGGAGGCTATATCTAAATCGGAACTGATTTCCTTCAAATTCAATAGCAACTTCTGCCAAATTTCAGGGCAATCGACCTGTAATTTGCGAACAAGCTTTAGGTGGACAGCATACCGACCGACGAGAAATACGGACAGATGGACGGACAGACAGAAATGGATTCAGCTAGTGATTTTAAACCGGTCGGTATACTTGCCGTTACACGAAGTGGTGTATGGTATAAAAATCCTGTTTGTAGAGCTACTTGTAGTAATTCTCTTCTTGACCAGCTACGGATATTGATACTGCCTTTTGAAAAGTGAAAAGAGAGCGAGTGATATATCTACACAGTTGTAAATGGTCTCCTAGTCCAACTAAGAACTTAAACGTTAACATTTTAGAAACTTCTGGAACCGAAAATTACAATAACTTATTTTTAGAAAATGTGCATCTTGAGCAAACTCATTCTGTGAAGTGTGCTGTGTATTCGGCTACGACGTCTGTAAAGGTCTTCCACGTTTGATGGTGGATTTGCCTTGTGCTTTTTAACGAGTCCCCCTTGTTTATTGCAGGTGCAAGTACTTAGAATTATTTCGATTTCTGTTGTGGTTGTTTATTCCCCTTCGGACTCTTTTATTCGTTTTGTACTTGCATTGTTCTTTCACTTTTGTGTTGTGTTCTGTTTTGTATGCCTTGCCTTTTTGGGTCAAGACGCATATAAAACTCAAAACAAAAAAGAAAAAAACGAAAATCCAAAATTTTAATAATGTGTTAATTCCCATACGTGAAATACTCGAATGTATGTCGGTAGTGTATGATGATGAGAGAGTGCAGTGCATCCACTTTTAAGCGGAGCCGTATGTACACCTCCCAGTGTGATGTGTATGACGGTGTGTACACGTAGCTTGTTTGGACATTTCAGATGTTTAGATACTTGAATAGTTGCATTTAGTTGTTATGGCCATAAAGGAACGATCATATTAATTTGATATAGTTATGGTATTCCGAACTGTGTGATGGCCAAATATGTAGCAAATTGTAGAGTGCAGTCGAATCACGTTCATGGGAGGCACTATCTAGACCGACGTCGATAATTGTGGAAATTTGTAACAATCGCTAATGTTGGATACCAAAACGATTGCTAATGACAAGTTAATATGGTTTAATTATGAGTCCATATGGGAAACTCTTGTACAAACGCTATAATCGATTCATATTATTCTTTGTTTCGATTAAACGAGGAGGAGGTCTTTGATCGCTTTAATAAGATATCGCATGGGTTGGTCGCTCATGTACGATTGAGCCAATGGGAATTTGTCAAAACGGTCTTTATGAAATATATGCATTTCTCACATTCGAATCCGGGTGTTGAGTTTTCGTAGGAGAAAGTGTCACTATGTAGCGACAATAGGTACTGTCATATCAGTTCAACTTCGGTTGATGTGATCTCATCGCATATCCATGACTGAATACTCAAGCTAAAAATGGCATAAGGCTATTAAAAATAATTTGTTTGACAAACAAAATAATGTGGAATGAAATCATTTCATTTAACATGGAATGAAGCTATGCCAGTGTTTTATTTTTATTTAAATATATTTATCTTAGAGCAAGTTTCGAACGACATTCCATTCCATTCTATTCTAGAATTCACAAGGCTTTGACGGTCGTTCTAGCTCATGCAAAAATATTTTTGAAAAATTGTATACCATCGAACAGTTAAACGTACTATTTATCACTATTATATTTTGAATCATGGCAAACCTAAGTGTGTTAGCTACCAGCTAATATTTTCTTAAGTAAATGTTCGATGTTTTGACTAAAACTTTATTCAGATCGTTTAGTAATTTGTCTGAAAATGGTATACGCATGAGCGCCTCGGTAATCGAGTTGGTAGCGTGCTCTTCTATTAGCGTAGGGTTGTGAGTTAAATTCCCATCACAGGTTCTGCGATAACTATCTATCAATGATCTTAGTCGCCCTGCTCAATCCCTTAGCCCGAAATTAATATATAAATTTACTTTGTATTGCAATTCAAATAATAAAATGATCAAATTGCTGTAAGATAGTTTAAATAATAAGAGGTACAAGAAGAAATTTGTAATAATAAACATGGTAAATTCAGCAAAAACAAGTAAGGAAAGGCTAAAGGCAGGCGGGGCCGACTATATGATACACGCCACTTTCCATCTGAATTCAGTTCAATTCGTTAAGTGAAAACGGGAAAGACTTTTGTATGTTTCCTAATCATAAGCTAATATGACCTGACCCAATTTGTTAAATCAAGAAGAATATTTGTATCGGGGCTATAACCAAGCATGGAATGAAGTGACCCACTTTCACAATAGGTTCTTCCAGTTCAAGTATGACGTGTTATGATCAATTGGAAGAAATTCGGTGAAAATACGTGGTTTCTGGAGCGGAAAAAGTCAAATCGGTAGTGAAATTTGTGTGGGAGCTATATATGAATCTGAACCGATTTAACACATTTTCACCACAGGTGTTTCTAGTTAAAATATAAGATCTTTTGCCAATTTTGAAGAAAATCTGTTAAAATATGTGGCCAATATATCTAAATCTGAACCGATTTTCTGCAAATTAAATTCGTTCGTTCGTTCGATCGTTCGTCCTTATCCCAAAAAACTTCGTTGTGCAAGGTTTCAGTTGGTTCTGACTACAATTGCGAGGTGTACTTTGATTACAAGATGATATGGACAGACAGGCAGACAGACATACGGACATTGCTAAATCGATTCAAAAAGTGATTCTAAGTTGATTGGTATAATTAACAATGGGTCTATCTAAATTTTTCGGCTAACAAGGACTGAAAATACCCCCTAATATTTTAAGTATTTTAATTTTTTTAAATTTCCGCCTTAATTCATATTTGGTACTCAAATTCCCCTTTGGTTTCCACTAAAATGTTATTTTTTTACTAATTCAAACGCAACAGCTAGAAACATTAAATTTGGTTTGTATATAACGCTGATTGTGTTGACTTAAAATGAATGGATATTTCGAAATTCATGATTTTAAGGGATAAAATGGCAAAAGAGGGATACACATGTTACCAACCAAACGGCTGAAGTTGAAATCGTGAAATTTGGTGTATACATTCCTCTAAATATGTAGACGAGCAACATAAAGGAATATGGCAAATTCAGCGGGAAATACAAATGTTACCAAACAAATGGCTGCAGCTAGAATCATGAAATTCAATATGCATACGTAGACGCGCAAAAACAAAATGACGCTTCCAAATTCGTACTTTTGGGGTCAAAATTGATAAAAGGGATAAAAGTGGTAGTAACCAAACGAATCGCAGCAATAAGGAGAACAAACAAAAATTTATGCAAATCCAAACATGAAATTTGGATATGTTTGGATGAACATTAAGGGCCATAAAATATAGTTTTTCGGAAATTTTCCGCCGTATGCCTTGAATGATTAAATATGAAAGAACATTTTTGGAAATTTTCCCACTTCCGAAAGCCAAAAAATATTTAGAATGTGCAAATTGTTATCTTCCATTTGATACCAATATAGGCGTTTCTACAACTAGCAGAAAAATACAAAAAATGGCGTTAAGTTCGGCCGGGCCGAACTTTATATACTGTCCATCATGAATTGCATTCCACAGAGGCCGTCGATTTTCGTAGAAGTCCAGTAATATTACAGGAAAATATATTTTTTTAATATAGCCAAACCAAAACAAATATTGAAAAATAATTTTATAAATAAATACAACATTTTTATTATTTCGAACCACGCTTATAAGGCAAGGCTACCAATACATTTACATATCGAAATAATACTTCAAGTCAACTCAAAAAAAAAAAACAAATATTCTTATATTTGTATATTCAAAAAGCTTAAATACCTCAAATATTGGTAGATAGTGTATGTTACAGTTGGTTGTACTTTCATTCTATTTTAATTCCAAAAGTACAAATTTTGAAAATCCATTATCTCAGGTACGTAGTGCAAAACAATCTAACTTCATAATTCAACCAATTTTTGCCGTAAAAGTAAAAAGTACGAATTTGGAAAAATCTTTTTATTTTACGTGTCTATGCAGTCAGACGAATGAATACACCGAATTGCATGATTCTAGCTGCGGCCATTTGGTTGGTACCATTTTTATCCCCTTTTCCCATTTTATCCCCTTAAGAGTACGACTTTCTAAAATCTCTGTATTTTACGTGTCTACGCAATTAGAGGAATGTACACACCGAATTTCATCATTCTAGCTGTAATCGTTTAGTTGGTACTATCTTTATCTGTGTCCATTGTATCCCGTGAAAGTACGAATTTGGAAAAAAACTCTTTTTTGTGTGACTGCGTAAGAGGAATGTATACTCGGAATTTCATGACTCTAGCTGCGGTCATTTGGTTGATACAATTTTTATCCCCTTTTTCTATTTTAACCCCAAAAAGTACGAATTTCAAAAAAACCGTTTTTTACTCGATCAGAGGAATATATACACCGTTTGGTTGGTACCATTTTTATTCATCTATTCCCATTTTACCCCTTAAAAAAATTGGAAAAAAACAATTTTATATTATGTATCCACTCAATTAGAGGAATGTAAACACTGAATTTCGTGTTTCTAGCTGTTGTCGTTTAATATGTACCATTTTTATCCCTTACTTTTACTGCTAAAATGGTTGGAATCATGAAGTTGGGATATCGTGCATTGTGTACGTGAGAGATAATGGATTATCAAAATATGTACTTTTGGAATTAAACTAGGATTGATAATTTGAAAAATCATCAGAATGATAATTTTTTCAAATAGTTCATAAACGCAACGTATAACAAGTAAGAAAACGTCAGTCGGGTAAACCGACTTATATATACCCTCACTCTCAGAGAACAAGTGTAAAAACACACTTATCGCCGGAGTTTGTTTGTGGCACTAGCACTAGAAATTTGTGCGAATTTGACCCAGCATTTGTTAATAATTGTAAAAGCATGATCAAATATGAAGTCATAATGGATTTCAGGCACCGGTAAAGGAGTTATAAAACATTTAATTTTACCTAGGATAGAGACAATTGTGTGGGAGGTAAAATAAAGGGTGCGACCACGCGTATGTATCGGTTTTGTTGTAACCAAAGGGTGCGGCAATTTCCCCATCTTCGAACTTAAACTAAGTTTGGGCAAAATAAACAACAAACAACTTATGATACGGATTTAAACCAAACATATCGAGGGTTTTAAGTCACTCCTTCAATGCGTTACACTCTTTTCTGTCTCAACTGATATATACCCTCCTACTCTGTAGTGTGAGGGTGAATCGTGTTTTTGGGGCACAAAAAAACCTGGTGGTGGTTATAAAAAAACGATATGACAAATGATTCGAATGCAATAATATATATATATAGATTATAAATTCAACCACCAATTACAGTGTTTATTATTAGGCTCATAGTATAACTAGATAACTCATTAACATTAAAATCCCTTGTCATTTCATTATAAACGATCCTGAGCGATTATGAGAAGCTACTGGACACAAGATCGGCAACATCCACTCTATCATATGATGGATGATGGACCATTAACCGCCATTAACTAACACAGCGGATCATTAATGCCACTTTATTTAATTACTCTTACTTCCTATCTATTTTGTCGCCCCTTCCTTCTTTCAAATGCAAAAACAGGTTCGAATAAAAATTCCTTTTAAATACTTTTTATTTAAACTTATTTCAAGGACATTATCCAATGTGTGCAAATACAAAATAGTCATGTAGGTATATAGAAGAATTCCTCCAGTGCTACTTTGTCGTCGTCGTATCTCAGAACTTTACAATGTGACCGGCGAAGTAGACAGCAGTCTTGTCACGTATTATAAAAACAAATGGATGATCGGCCACAAATGTCTTCGGATCCAATGGCAATGACATTTGAACACCAACTGCCACTGTTCGGCAAACGAAAGAGAAGAATAATAAAAATAAAGAGGGGGAAATGGAGTCAACAGGAGAAGAAGATTAATAACCATACGCCATTTATTTAGAAATAAGGCAACAGCCAGCACTTACCACTCGCAGCAGCCGCCTCACAGCCAATTTCGTTGACGTCTATGAAGGCCTTGTGCTGCACCTTTGAAATGCGCATATTGGTGGCACCATTACTGAACATGTTGCTGAAGTCGGCGGCATTCGAGAACATGGTGTTGATGCCCAGCTACCATCGAGGAGTAGGGAGCCAAGCCAAATTGATAATTAATGTTACAGAGTCATGATCACAAAGAAAATACAGACCTTTCTCAGAGCCGGCTTGAGATCAGTATCGAATTCGAATCCGAATTTGGGCAGATACACGCTGACACTCTTCCATTCCCAACGACTTTCGAGATTCTTGAAATTGACACCCTTCAGCTTTTGCTCCAACTCATAGAGGCCATCCCTCTTGTTGGGCAGTATGAACCACATGGTGAGATCGATGTTTTCGAAGAACAACTCTATGGCCTTGGCATCCAAGTCGGGGTAGTCGGCGTAGTAGTACCAGTTATCGGCAAACATGGTCGACACCTTGACGGACTTCTCATTGCTCAGCCAAAAGTCACGATCGGCTGTGGCATCGTCCATGAAGGGCCGAGCCCATTTTGCCTTGAAGTAGATGGCATTGACGAGGGCCACATTGACATCGGGCTCTATGGAGCTGATGACACGCTCAATCTTGCCATTGGACTTGTCGGCCATCCAGCGATTTATGGTATCCACGGCATATGTTTCATTGGCGAAGTCCAAGGGCTCGACGTCGGAATCGAAATAATCCTGGGCTATTTTGCGGAAATCGGGCGAGATCTCCAATTGGTTGCTGGTGTAAATCTTGTTGGCAATTTCGAGTACAGTCTTCGTTTTGATGAACGAATGCAACAACTTGTGATAGCCCTGCGCTAAGCCGTCTTTGCTCTCGTGAGCAGTGGCATGTAGACTCTTCTGTAATTCGCTGGCAGTAGTCCCAGTGGCGCCGTAATAGGCCAGTCCTAAGGCCGTCTGCACGGCCACCGGTGAGATGATGACATTTTCACTTTGACTTTGAGTGGCCACTGTTTGAAAGAGTTCCGTAGCAAAGAGATTGCGCTCCTGTATGGTGTTAGCCTGGATCGGAACCATCAGCATCGGCAGCAATATGGCCAGCACTTCTAAAGGCAATGTTGGTTATTAAAATGTAGTTACTCTTTCGTTTTTTACTCACTTATCAACCCATTCATTTCTTAAGCTATACTTCTTTAGCACTTTCTTTCATTAAAGAGTCCCGGTAACAACTGATGACAGCCACAATGGTAACCTTCATTTATACCTCTGCAGCTGGGCTCGCGCTGTGGATGATGACTGACGAACATGTCCAAGAACCATGTAATCAACGTACCGACACATTTACATACCTTTTCAACTGGTTGTGTGCAAAGAGTTATACCCCTCTTTCGGCCTCTGGCCTTGCATGACTCCACCATCCACTTCAAATGCACTCCAAGCCTTCTTTGGATGGTATGTGTGCCATGTCCAGCACCATGAAGTGAAGTTACACTTGCATTCACAGTCACAGCTGTGGATTCTTTTGTACCTTCTTTGTTCTTTGATGAGAACTTTCGTCCCTCTCTTTGGTAGTATCTCTTAAAATAAATATCTCTTTGCATTGCTGTGGGAAATTAGTAAGAGTGAGTCCATATCAACCGAGGCAATTGCTAATAACGGTCGGCCTTCATTGGTACATTTTCGAAGGTGTTCCATGTAGATGAAAAATGGTGACAGAGTTTGGTATTGAAAAATATTGGGAAAAGTGTAATATCTGAGGCTCCAAGATCTGACTATATTTTTGGATATGGGGGTTTCTCCAGAAAGGTCCACTATGCTCGAAAAATAAAACGTTGAAAAATATTGTTTCTGTTTGGTTTTAGTAAACGAAAATATAATAAAATTAAAGAGTACAAAGCGTAGCTTAGTTACAATGATGATCATACGAACTTTTTTTATTTATGACCTTTTTTCTTAAAATTTTGCTTCATGAAACATTGACCAACAACAATAACTAACTCCAATTATATGAAAGAATAGCTAATAAAGTGTTGATGTGCTTGCATAGACCGTTCTACTGTTTCATGTCCTGTAACATATATACATTTTATGTCACTTCACGTTACGTTCCACATTATAGGTTGATAAAAACGTAAAGAAAAGTTGTATTAACTCGCCAAGTTGTGAAACAAACGCAAAATATTCCAAATCGTTTAAAAAGGTTTTATCAAGAAAGTCTGACACGAGGTTCACTGTTGTGCGTTTTTGTGAAGAATGAAGAAACTAACTTCTATTTTTGTCACATTATGTTACCGTCTTTAGTATCTAATATTTTAAGACAATGCAGTTCAGTTTAGAAAATCGCGTAATTTTTTAAAATAATTTTTCGATAGTTAGGCTCTTTTGAGCTTTACACGGTGTATAATATCAGTTTATATTCCTGCTCGTTCAAATTCATCAGAATTGTTTATATTTCCATTTTTTGGGGTACCTTTTCGGGAAAATTGAAAAAGCTTTCGAAAAAAGTTATCGTTTTCTATAAAAGTAACCTTTTTTGATATTTTTAGTTTCGGTAACTCGAATGTTATCGAAAATTTCTATACCATTTTTTCATTCAAATCAGCTAAAAAATAAACCAGTACAAAATCGACCAATGTTCTCTTTATTCGTTTTTATATTAACCTCATTTTACAAATAAATCAATATTTTCGATTTTTTAAACTTTAAATTGAAATTAGATTGAAATGGGGAACTAACTACCTCAGTAATCAATAGCTTCGATTGTCGAAATTAAGTTTAAAATTAGTTTGTATTTTTATTTAAAGCAAATTTTTGGGTTGTATATTTCTTCACATTAGGTGGGGTTATCTTTTTCGCGAACATTGTACAATACATCAATAAGTACGCTAGTTATCGAAGAATATTACTATTTTTGCGTTTTCTGTAAAAGTCATCTTTTTCCGATATTTTTGGTTATTTACGTTGGTTAAGTATGTTACCTGCAATTTTCGATTTTTTCAAATAAGATAAAAGTAACATCAAAAATTAATTTTCTCTTTTTATTTACAATTTCGATAACTAAGATATTTTTTTTAATTTTGGCCACATTTTACACAAAGAAATATTTTGTTCGATTTTTGCAAACATTAACCTCTATAAGCGAGTTATCGATAACATTTTTTTTCTTATCCTCCTTAGAAAATATATTCAGATCTTGAGAACGTTAATGGAACTCGATATCGGATATAACATTAACAAATCAAAGATTTAAAATCAAACATTACTTCTGTATTACATTGATGTCCTTAGAACGATAAAAAAATTTTCGAAGGGCTCTGTAACATTCATACATTTGAGCAAAACACAAGATCCGAAAAGGATAGAACTTGCAGCTAGAATTTGTTATCAAAATTCCTTGCGGGTTTCCGCGACTAACATCAAAGTTTTGTTTGTTTTATGAATACCTTTAACTATTTTATCTTTGCGTAGCTGAAGTTATTATAACTAATCTCTAAAAGTCACGTTTAATTCAAAAACGGCACATTCTTATGATGAAACGTGATCCTTACATTTTAGATACATGAATATTACTTAAAACACTACGAGGAACATTTTTGTGTAACACTTCAACTCTCTACATCCTATGGGGCCTCTTTGACCCCTAAAACACAAAGAGAAAAAATATATTGCAATTATATAAAAACTAAAACCGCCAGCTTCGCCCGACAAAAAATTAATTTATCTCGGATCAGTAATATATTTACCAATTATAATCAAGGAAACATACTACTAAAGAAATGGAGATGTTGCATGGCGAAAGTTGAAGAACAGACCGGAAAGGCGATTAGGGGAACAAATGCCAAAAATTAAATTAAGTTTTCTTGACTTAAATTACTATAGTGAAAAAAAGTTCCAAAGAAAACGTGAAATTTTACAAAATTCAAATCAAACTTTCCCCATCGTTCAAATCCCGCCCATTTTTGTATATTGTCTACGCAGGTTGCAACTAAATGAACTCACACAACAATTTAGGAGTCTCGTAAGCGAATATACTCTGTAAGGGGTTTTAATACGTATGGGAGGGGTCACGCCAACTTTCCGCCAATCATTGCACAACTACGTGGAAATACACTGGATCTTTTCATACACAATTTCACAACTCTCGATGTCATAGAACTGAATATATTCGATAATAGGTTTTAACTTCGTAACAGTTTTTGATACAAATAAGCATGTTAGTACCCACTAAGCAGGATAGTACCCACTAAAAAACACCTTCAGGTATACTTTGTTTTTTTTTTTTTGATTACTCGTTAAAAAGATATAGTTTTTTTTAAATCGTTAAATAGTTGTTATTATTTTCAGTCTTTTGCTCATAACTTCGTCAATAATGGTACGAATTCGATATTCTTTTATTTAATATATTTTTTTATTTTTGAAGTAAGAGAAAATCGAGGAGTACAAACAATGAAAAAATGAAGTTTTAATTAGAAAAATAAAAATTTGTATATAAAAATATTGTGAATAATTTTTTCAATATTTTTTCTGAAACGTACTTCAAAAAAAAAATATTAAAAAAAGAATACCAAGTCGTACCATTATTGACGAAGTTATTAGCAAAAGACTGAAAAAAGAACTACTATTTACCGATTTTTAAAAAAGCTATATCTTTTTAACGAGTAATCAGAAAAAACTCAAAGTATAACAGAGGGTTTTTAGTGGGTACTAAAAAATGGAGGAAATCAAAATTTTTTTTGAACTGTCCTTTTTGTCGTGAAATGCCCCATATAGATAATTGTACCCAAATATAACAAGTAAGGAAAGACAAGTAAGTCGGAAGGGCCGACTATATAATACCCTCCACATTCGGGAAGAATTTATGTATGGGTCCTAATCATGGACCATTGTGACCCACTGTAATGTATGTATGTTTCTAGGTAAAATATAACGTGTACTGTTAAAGTTTTTAAAAGTATTCTGTAAATTTATGAGTTTGACAAAAAATTTTCAATCATAAAGGACATTTTTATAGGGGTATATTAAAACGATGTGACCGCATTCACCATGTATGTTTATTGGTGAAATATAAAATGTAAAGTTTGGTCAAAATCAGTTAATCATTTGGGAGCAACATTTGTATGGGGGCTATAGCTAAATCTGAACCGATCTTATCCACGTTCACTGTAGGTATTTCTAGTTGGATTATAAGATGTTGTGCCAAATTTAAAGAAAATTTGAAAATATGTGTTTTCTCGAGCGATGAACCGATTTTCTTCAAATTAAATAGCGTTCGTTCTTGATCCGCAAAACTAGCTTGGGAAAATTTTTGTTAAGATCGTGCAATAATTGCGACCTGTACTTTGATTACAACAATAGCTGGACAGAGGGACTCTAACGGACTTCTAAGCCGGTCTGTATAATAAACGATGAGAAAAGATAATTTTTATTGTCACGAATGAATGAAAGAAAATATCATTTTTAGATGTTATGTAAAATCGCTCTATAGACGAAAAAATATTTTATATTTTTAGGCTACAATAAAGCACAATAATAACCGAAGTTTATATCTTCACTGGAATCATAAACACTAATGACCGAGGGCATGCCCTTCCCATGATAGCTGCATGTTGAAATTTTGAAAGCGGATTTCAAACGGGCTTTGACTTTTTTCTAAATTTCAATGAGCTTAATCAACCACTTCATACTTTTTTAATCCTCTAACGAAGAGTAAAATGGGTATTTTTGAGCATATTTTGCAAAAATAAACGCTTCGTAACACTGTGCTTACTAAGCGAACAAAAATATTGAAAATCGCCAAAACAAAAACACTCCTTTCGCATGATGCGTGAAAGCTACACATACGCATACACATATTAGACGGCAAAATTTATTGAAACAAATTGAAATGAAAGCAGAACATCAAAAATCGATCGATGGTACGGCGCGTTATATATGTACATATGTATGTGTATGCCGAACCATCCATCCGGATGTACATACACACTCACATATGGTCTGGCGATGAACGTCTCGCCTGTTTCTTAGAATGTTTCAAAGCAAAAATAAATTGATTTATTAGCAATTTACATGCTACTTATTTCAATAAAGGTGTTGTTGAACTTCAAATTAATACAGACCAGATGCAGATCCAGATGCCAACACATAAACACACACATTCATAAGCCAACGAATTCTTTGGCAGAGAGCTTAATGTGACGAAGAGCAGACCAGACCAGACATACAAGGGGCGTATACATATGTACAGGACAATGCCACCGTGGAATATCACACTTGTCCATATATACACGTCGTGTGATGAGATATGATGAATTGTGCGTTTAACACTAAAAGGTAACAACTTTAATTAAATTTAAACTGCTCAGGATTTCCTTGGAAAGGCTAGCTCAGTTGCTATTAAAAAGTAAAACTTCGAAAGATGTCAAACATATCGAGAAAGGAGAAATGGACAATTGTTAATTACCAAGAACATATTTAAACCATAAAAGACAAGAAGACTTTTCTATATACAGCAGCTCTTGATGGTGTTGATAAATTGCAAATTATGGTGAACAAAAGTGACAGCTATTTCTCTACAAATTATACAATTCTTTGTTTATTAATAAAATAAAAATAATTATTAAGAGTTTTTTTGTGCAATTGAAAATTGTATGCGAAGTCTACACTGAAAAAACATTTCCAATAATGTTGTTGTTTACATTTGGTGCAAGTAAGTAAGCTTCAATCGGCTAAGCCGACTTTTATACACCCTCGCTCTCCGGGAACAAATGTATGGAAGTTATAAGAACTTAAGAAGTGGCATGGTAAAAACATAAATATTTTATAGGTTTGTGTGGGAGGTACCAGAAGGGGCGTGACATTAACGTTATCGTGAAAGATGGACGGACATGGCTCAAACATCTTAAGAAGTCGTAAAACGGATTTGTCTCAAACATACTTAGAGTCTTAACTTCAATGCGTTACACTTTTTTTCTGTCCCAAATGATATATAGCCTCCTACTCTTTAGAGTGAGTGGCTTGCTAATTAAATGTGTTTTTACATAAATATATAGATGTGTTTCCAGCAATCATTTTCAGGATGTCGGTGTGTCAGTTAAACGTAACTGCCCCAAACTCAGAAAAAAAGTGAAAATTGATCTTCGTATAGCGCTAAAGCAATATTTACTCATATCAAGTTCAAACTTTTCCTTGAAAGTAGTACATGCTTTGAACTTTATTCTAGTTAAATTTTCCTCAAACCACGTAAATATTTACTCAAACCGAGGAAAATTTCACATGATACAAGGATAAATAAGTTCAATTTAACTTAAAATAATTCAAACAAATGATTTTGCTTCAAAGTGTGTAAATCTGATACAAAAAATGACAGCTTGAAATGTTTCTCAAAAGTTTCACGATACCTCTACCTCACGATGGTCCCAAATCCATTTTTTTTTGGCAGAAATTCAAAAAAATTAAAATTGGAAAGTGGTAAATGTGTATATATTTTCTTTATGGCAACACTCCAAGCAATCAAGAAAATATACTGGAGAAAATTAGGTTCAAAAAAAGTGGGATTAATTTTGATATAAAGCAGTTTTACAAATTAATTAAAATCAAGACTTAAAAAGAAAATAATAAAGTGACTATATTATGAAAATTGACGGCAAGAGTTAGTAGTTGAAAAATTATATTTAACATTTTATGATTATTGTGGTCTTGTAAGTAATCATAGGTATTGTAATTTTGTGATTTGTAGAGAACATAATCTATAAATGTCGTGGACCAAAAGTTATATGTATGACTCAACTTGACTCAAAGTGTAAATGTGAAAGTGTTCGTCTGAGGTTGTAGTTTATGGTGGAATTAATATCTCGTCAGCATTTTTCGGCAAACTCCAAAAAATGTCATTCTATTTTAGCACAGTTTTTGATTAGCCATAGACATATATATCAATATTTTATTTAAAAGGTATTGAAAGTACCTTTAAAATGGTATACAACATCATTCACTTTTTTAACACATGTATACATTTTAATTTATTTCTTGAAATAATTATTTAAATTGCAGTTTAAAACTATTTGTAATAATGTTTAGAAAAACACATTTCGTCAAAATAAACAACTCTTCATTCTTTTAAGCTTTCATAAAATTTTGTTTTTGGTCACCCTGTACGAAAACAGGGTGATAATTATGTTGGTTATATATTGAGTTTATATGGGAGGTGGTAGTGGGCGTGGTCCAATCGGCCCAATTTTATTTTTATTTTTTGCGTATGATATGTCCAGCAAATGTGCAAAATTACAAGACTGTATGTTTATTTTCCGACTTTATGCCATAAAAAATGGATTTGGGACCAGTGTGCATTAGGGCGTACCTCAAAAAAAAAGTTCGCCGTACACCTTCGAATATGAAGTATTATTGAAAGGTAGTTTCAAAAAAAAAATTTTTATTTTTTTATGCCGAACGTAGGGGTCGCGCTTTTACATTTTTCTATATAACTTGTATTTATAAACGGATTTTAAAGTGTGATACATCGATGTTTCTCGACGAGGCCGATTTTTTTGTCTTTGAAGTCATTGAGCTCAAGCACCCCCTTCTGGTACTTACCCATCATTTCTCAGTTGCTACTACCCTAATGTACCACTCTAATAATCGAAAATTAAAGCTCGCATAAAATCATGAATCATGTTTGAGCTCAATGACTTCAAAGACAAAAAAATCGGACAAAAACATCGATGTATCACACTTTAAAAACCGTTTATAAATGCAGAAGTTATATAGAAAAATGTAAAAGCGCGACCCCTACGTTCGGCATAAAAAAATAAAAAAAAATTTTTTGAAACTACCTTTCAATAATACTTCATATTCGAAGGTGTACGGCGAACTTTTTTTTTTTTTACTTGTAACCTGGTACGCTCTAGTGTGCATTTTTGAAGATTGCTGTCTTATATTTATTTTTTGAATTACGTTTATACTATATATATATATATCGATATAATATAAACGTATCGATATAATATAAACGTAGCCACAGGGTGGAAATCATGATAGTCCTAGTGTGCAGTCAAGTAATAAATGTTACCATGCCATTTGTAAATATTCTTTTTTTATTATTATTAAGTCTATAGATACAAATATCCTTACAGACTAAAAACATATATATATACACTTAGATACTACAAATTAAGTATTTAAATACAGGATAATTTTTCTTTTAATAGAGTTTTTGTTTTCTGATAATTCAATAATGTGATAGAATTTATTAAATTGAACAAACAGGCGGCGCAAAGGATCATTATTGGCATAGTTTGAACGGAAATAATTATAGTGGATCAACTGAAAATATCTAGTTGATCTTTCGACCATCTAAATAACATTTTAACCACGATAATAATGTTTTACTAAAGCCCATCATATCTATTTTCATTAGCAGAAGGTTGTGATTTACTTTATCAAAAGCCTTGCAAAAGTCTGTATAAATGGAATCAGTATGCATTCGGTTTCTAAAACCATCATTTATAACTGTAGTGAGTTCCAAAACATTCGTTATAGTTGCATTCTATAAAATATATAAATATATTTGCATTCTATAAAATATAGAAGCAAAATATAGAAACTGTAAATCCGACAAATACGTGGAGTTCATTTTCTTCAAAGTTTAGTGGGGTAAATACTAATTTGAAATCTTCTTAATTTGTAAAAGGTAATCTTCAATACAGTGTCAAGCAAGTTAAATTTGAAGGCTGCAGTAGTCTTCCAGAAAATCTATTGGGCTATGAAACTCCATTCCAAGTATGGTGCTATTTATTTCCACGGTCTTTGGGGGAATAAATTTTTACGGAGACAACAAGATATACAAAACAGAGCAGTGCATATTTATCAGAATTTAACCTATACGTCATATTAGAAACACCCAAACTCAAGAGGCTATTGGTTTGCATACAACAACCGTAGCGTATATATAATAAAAAGTTGAATGGATATAAGATGCTTCGACAAAAAAATCGGTAGGTACTTCATTTCAATGGTAAGGATAAAATGCTCGATCGAAATGAACCTATTTGCGACTGACTTTATCTAATCCGTCCGATAATTGATACTCTCAATAAATCTTTTTCCATTTTACCAAAAACTAGACAGAATGAAACGATTGCTGAAGGAGAGCCGGATCTTCAATTATCTGAGAGCATGGTTGTAAGGTTGCTTCGATTTAAAAACAAACGAGTGTCGTTATTGGAATATCGGATAGCACAAAGGGCGCTATCAGGCGAAGTAAAAAAAAGAATTGCAAGCTTCCTGATGGAAAACTAATGATGAAATTTGAACGTGGAACAGACAAGAGCATTATCTAGGAAATAAAGAACCGATTTGTCAGTCTAGACTGTACTAACGTAGAGACAGAACCGGCAACTGATAAGCGATTCAATAAGAAAAAAAAAACATTATATATATTCCATGTATACGATTCATAAAAGATTGCAACGTTTCAAAACTCCTAAATAGTACTTTTATTTATTCTAATGTATGTTATTTCTTATAGAAACTAAAATACAGAAAAGTGGCCACTGTATATTCTAAGAAACAACCAACGTTTCCTAAATATTTATACACTCCACGAGAGTATTATGCCTTTGTGCATTTGTTTGTAACACCCAAAAGGAGGAGAGATAGACCCATTGTTAATTATACCGATCGACTTAGAATCACTTTTAGGGTCGATTTAGCAATGTCCGTCTGTCTGTCCATCTATTCTTGTAATCACGATGCAGGTCGCAATTGTAGCCAGAACCAAACGAATGCTATTTAATTTGAAGAAAATCGTTTTAGATTTAGATATAACCCCCATACGAATTTCACTCCCGATTTGACTCTTTTCACTTTAAATACCACATATTACAACAGATTTAATTCAAAAGTGGCAAAACATCTTATATTTAAACTATGAACACCTGTGGTGAAAATAGGTCAGATCGGTTCAGATTTTTATATAGCTCCCATACTAATTTCGCTCCCGATTTGATTTTTTCCGCTCCAGAAACCACATATTGCATCAGATTGTATTCAGATTTGGCAAAACATCTATTGTGAAAATAGGTCTGATCGGTTCAGATTTTCATATAGCTCCCATGCAAATTTCGCTCCCGATGTGACTTTTTCCGCTCCAGAAACCACATATTGTATCAGATTGTCTTCAAATTAGGCGAAGTATCTTATATTTGTACTAGAAGGATTTATATATGGCTCCCACACAAATTTCACTCCAAATTTCATTTTTTCCACTCTATAAACCACATATTTTAACAGATCTTTTTCAAATCTTGCAAAATTCAGATTTACATATAGCTCCCATAAAAATTTCGCTTCCGTATTGACTTTTTCCGCCCCAGAAATCACATATTTTCACCGAATTTCTTCAAATTGATTGTGAAAGTTAGTCACTTCATTCCATGTTTGGATATAGCCACTATACAAATATTCTACTCGATTTGACAAATTGGACCAGGTCATATTAGTCTATGATTAGGAAACATACAAAAATTCTTCCCGTTTTCACTTTTTTACCGAATTGTATTCGGATAGAAAGTGGAGTGTATCATATAGTCGACCCCGCCCGACTGTATCTTTTCCTTACTTTTTTTTCAAAAATGTTATTGTCGTTGGCTTTGTTACACGTGTATCCCTCTTTGCCTTATTTCACTACCAAAAAGTATGGATTTTCTCGCTGTAAAAGGAGACTACATTTCAAATTTCGAATTAATTTAAGGTTGAATTTTTTTAAATGTTAAAAATCCATCTTGTTCGATTTTGTCCATTATCAATTTCAACCAATCTGCAACCTTTAGGTATTTATGTATGTATGTGGAAAATTTTAGTACGACTCAGAATATGTCGCATCTGTCACATGTTTTCAGAATTTCTTCTTTCCACCCAAATTGAGTTACATTTTTAGTTGTTTAATTTATTTTTATACCCTCCACCTCCAGGATGGGGGTATATTCACTTTGTCATTCCGTTTGTAACACCTTGAAATATTCAACGGAGACCCCATAAAATTTAAATATTCTGTATTCTGGTAAGATTCTAAGGCGATTTAGCCATGTCCGTCTGTCTGTCTGTTGAAAGCACAATAGAGGCCGAACGAAATGGGCTAGGAGGTTCAAATTTTCCCTATATGTGTGTTATGCTTGCAGATCGGTTGGGATTGAAAGTGGGCGAAATCGGCCCAGAGGGAAATTTTTTTCCCTCGTGTTCACATTTTGATTACAATTGCAGTATTATATATATATATATATTAGTAGACTAATATTATAACAAGTAAGAAGGCGTTAAGTTCGGCCGGGCCGAATCTTATATACCCTCCACCACGGAGTGCATTCCACAGTATTACCAGCAGATTAAAGGATGTCGACTTTACATAGAAGCACAGTACCATATTACGAATATTTTGATATTTTTATGCACATTACTATATTTGTTTACTATTTCAAACTATAATGTATACTTATGCGCACTGTTTAAAATCGACTACTATATATAAATAAAATGCTGAAATTGTGAAACTGAACATGCCTAAATATTAGGCGATTGTCAGTCGCCATTAGAAAGAAGCATTTTCAGATACAGACAAAGTGATCAGCAAAGTATATATTTTAAAGATATCCTCATTCGCCCCATTCCCCGACCAAATGTACAAATTTCGAAAAAACCCTTTTTTCGAGTCTTCATAGTCAGAATGTATACAACGAATTTCATGATTTCAACTTCAGCGGTTTGGTAGGTCCCATTTTTATCCATCTTTTTAATTATATCCCTTAAAAGTACGAATTTCGAAAAATTCCTCTATTTTACGTGTCTATGCAATTAGATGGATGTACACACCGAATTTCATGATTCTAGCTGTTGTCGTATCATTGGTACCATATTTTATCCCTTTTTGTCCCACTTCGCCCGCTCCAACTTTTATTATACCCTACACCACTTCGTGGTCTAGTTTTCTTTGTGGTGCTTCCAAGCTACAAACGGAATGTCCGCAATAAATTTTAACTGTATGAAAATAAGAAATTTAATTAATAAGCCAAGGCTACCAATATTTGTATACTATATATATAATGGATATAATACTTCAATTCACAAAGTAAATATAAGGGAGCAATCATAAATACCCAAAATATTGGGGGATAGAGAGTGTATTTTCAGCTACAGTCGTTTGGTTGGTTGTATTTCCAACCTATTTTAATTTCAAAAGTATAAATTTTGAAAATACCTTATCTCTCACGTCCACAATATAAGACAACTTCATGATTCTACCATTTTTTAACGTAAAAGCAACAAAATAAAGTACGAATTTGGAAAAAAATATTTTACGTGGCTATGTAGTCAGAGGAATGTATACACCGAATTCATTGATTCTATCAGCGGCCATTTTGTTGGTACCATTTTTATCCCCTTTTTCCAATTTTGCCCCCTCAAGAGTACGACTATCTAAAATCTCTTTATTTTACGTATCTACACAATTAGAGGGATGTACACACTGAAATTCATCATTCTAGCTGCATTCGTTTAGATGGTACTATTTTTATCCCCTGTAGCCATTGTATCCCTTGAAAGTACAAATTTGGAAAAAACGTTTTATTTTTCGTGTCTACGGAGTCAGAGGAATGTATACTCCGAATTTCATGATTCTAGATGCTGTCATTTGATAGGTACTATTTTTATCCCCTTTTTCCATTTGAACCCCAAAAAGTACGAATTTTGGAAAGTTCTTTTATTTTACGTGTCTACGCAATCAGAGAAATGTATATATCGAATTTCATTATTCTAGGTGCAGACGTTAGGATGGTACTATTTTTATCCCTCTATCCCCATTTAACCCCTTAAAAGTACGAATTTAGAAAAAATACTTTTATATTATGTATCTACTCTATTAGAGGAATGTACACGCCAAATTTCGTGTTTCTATCTGTTGTCGTTTGATAGGTACTATTTTTATCCCTTTTTGTCCCATTTCGCCCCCAACAAATAAAAATCACTCTATGGTGCCCTTTTATGCTATAAAGGGAATGCGCATTGCAAATATCAAGTAAGTACAAGCTAATATGTTCAAAAAACATGCTGAAATACTCTAAATATTAGGGGTATTTTCAGTCCTTGTGAGGGAAAAATTTTTCCCTCTGGGCCGATTTCTTCCACTTTAAATCCCAACCGATCTACAACCATAAGACACATTTAGGAAAAATTTGAACCTCCTAGCTCATTTCGTTCGGCCGCTATCGTGCTTTCAACAGACAGACAGACAGACAGACAGACAGACAGACAGACGGACAGACGGACATGGCTATATCGTCTTAGAATTTTACCACGACCCAGAATATATATACTTTATGGGGTCTCCGATGAATATTTCAAGGTGTTACAAACGGAATGACAAAGTGAATATACCCCCATCCTGGAGGTGGAGGGTATAATAATGAAGCAATGAAATTTATTTTAAACAGTGCGCATAAGTATGCCTTATAAAGAGTGATTTTTTTGAGGTTAGGATTTTCATGCATTAGTATTTGACAGATCACGTGGGATTTCAGACATGGTGTCAAAGAGAAAGATGCTCAGTATGCTTTGACATTTCATCATGAATAGACTTACTAACGAGCAACGCTTGCAAATCATTGAATTTTATTATCAAAATGCGTGCTCTGTTAAGAAAGTTCATCGCACGCTTCCATTTTATGGTCAGTTTAATCGACCCACTGAAGCGGCTATTCGGGCTATTGTGACTAAATTTCGCACCAAATTTACATTGTTGGACATTAAACCACCAAGACGCTTACGTAGAGTGCGAACTGAAGAAAATATCGCAGCTGTATCGGCCAATGTTAATGATGACCATCAATTATCGATTCGTCGCCGTTCGCAGCAATTGGGCCTCTGTTACTCAAAAACGTGGAAATGCCAAAATTGGACTAAGCGGATGGACCACTTGAGGCGCAGCCGCGGTCAACATTTAAATGAAATTATCTTCAAAAAGTAAATGTCATGGACCAATCTAACGTTTCAAATAAAGAACCGATGAGATTTTGCAAATTTTATGCGTTTAAAAAAAAAAAAAGTTATCAAGCTCTTAAAAAATCACCCTTTAGTTTGAAATAGTATACAAATATAGTAATGCGCATATCACAATTTTCAAAATATGTTACTTCACTTCTTTATAAAGTCGACAGCCTTTATTCTATCGGTAAGGCTATGGAATGCACTCCGTGGTGGAGGGTATATAAGATTCGGCCCGGCCGAACTTAACGCCTTCTTACTTTCTTTTTAGATTTTGAGCTGTTGTCCCTTTTGTGACTTAAGAGCGATATATACTTTATGCGATTTCCGATTAATATTTCAAAATATTGCAAACGGAATGACAAATCCTATGGTGGAGAGTATGAAAAATCTACTAGAGGTATACCGAACTATGGCTATAACTAACTAACATCCTTTGCCCCTGCGAGTATATTGGAACATGAATGAATTCGGACATGAAGGTATTACACATTTCAGCTGCAGTAGGGAAATTCCTTTTGATACACTGTAGGGCATACGACGTAGAAAAGTTCTTGTTGTTCCATCCATAATATCGCAACTGCAGATATTTTGTTTGGATTTGTCTGCGTTTGTTTGTAGAAGTGTTACATCAGCTTTGTGTGTTGCATATTTTCTGCTTTATTTTTTTTTTTTTTGCAGAATAAGTGAGTTCTCTCCTCCTTCGTCTGATTGAATGATTTCACAGATCAAACTGAAAACGTTGACGGAAAACCAGACATAAAACGACACTGTGTGCCAAGTGTAACCATCACAATATCAACAGCAACAGCAAAGTCAACGGCAACGGCAACAACCAACAGCCATCCACCACATTAAAATAAACCACATCAAATAATTTTTGTGTGGCTGACAAAAGTCCTCCTCAGCTCGGTTCAGCTCAGGGAAAAATGCGATGTCTGTAATGTTGATGTTTAATGTAAGTACGAGTGAATAGCGTACGAACTCCAAGCAACGAAAAACAACTTTTTGTCGATGGAAAATAACTTAAAGGTATGGAGGACAACACCGGCTCTGCCACAAAACAAGTAAAAACGATCTTATGTTAGGTTGCGGCGAAGTTTGTACACCCTAATGCTCAAATAAGGAAGAGAAATGAGTTTAAGTTAGTTGCTATAGAGTCTTCCAAGGTTGTATTATCTTATTTGTTCATATATTTTCGATCGCATATTTCAGTGAAAGTAACTAACTGCCTATACCACCTTTTTTCTTCATATTCTGTTATATTGGACACTATACTCAGTAATTTTATAGAATCTGTTCAAAAAGAATTGCTTGAATTTTGCCTTCGTGGAGGAAACGGAAACCTTTATATAAACTCAGGTTTGATCTTATAAAGTTACCTACTTTAAAAAGGAGTCGCACACTGAATAACTCCTTTCTAATTAAAATTATTCTAGGAAATCTCATGTAATTTTCCTTTGATTTTTTTTTATAAAAATAAGAAGCCCCATTTAGTTTACACACATTAAATATACAAAAGGCCGTATTACTAAAGTGCAATATAGAATAAAAATAGTAATATAAGGGTTAACATTCGTAAAGCGAATCCATGTTTCTTGGATGATCGAGCTTTTTCGACAAAAAGTGAAATTTCGGTAGAGCACGGCAAATAAAAAAGACAAATTTTCATTTTATGAGATATATGGCCAAAATGATTTTGAGGTCTGGCAAAAAATTACATTTTTGGTTTGTGATTTTCTCGCGAACTATCCAACGGATCCGGCTGATTTTTTGCATGTGCATTAAGAACCAATGACACTTGTAAAATCGCTGTATTTCTGCATAAAAATCTAAAATTCGCGGATGAAATTGCATATATTGTTACTTTCTCTATCTGGGCTTTCAAAACTTCTCTGCCACAAATATTCCCCATTAAGTAAGCTATCAAATGGCGAAAAAAATTGGTATTCTCTATATGATAAAAAGTTACGAAGGTTTTTCTATTGGTACTTTTCACATTTTTTATTTTACACCCAACATATGCCCTAGTACACATCCAGTTTGCCTTGCCAACTTGAGATAAAAAAATCAATGAACGACGTAATGATGGAATTTGATAGCAAGATATATCGTAAATCTAGAAAAACAAAAGTTAAACAAAATCGTCTATTGATTTTTTCCCAATGGACCAAAATATTTATCTGGGCAAGTCAACTTGATGCAGTTATTGAAGAATTGCCCTATCAATTCGCGTTCCTAAAATTTCTTACAATTCACAATATGTATTCACAAATTAAAAAGAATATTACATTCCTGAGATATCACTATTTTAAAAAGCGACTTACAACTAATCGGAAGAAACGAATAATTGTATAGTTTCTAAAACAATCTTTATAAGTCACGAAATGCAACCCCAAAGCCACATCCAAAAATAGAGATTTTCCAATATTAGCAGTCATATCACAGGAACGCAAATTGATAGGGCAATTCTGAAGCCAGATGCAGACTCTGCATACCGAAATTGAGTATCATAATAACTGCATCAATCTATTTTGGTCCATTGGGAAAAAATCAATAGACAATTTTGTTTAACTTTTATTTTTCTAGATTTACGATATATCTTGCTATCAAATTCCATCATTACGTCGTTCATTGATTTTTTGTATCTCAAGTTGTCAAGGCAAACTAGATGTGTACTAGGACAAAGTACCAATAGAAAAACCATCGTAACTTTTTATCATATAGAGAATACCAATTTGTTGCCATTTGATTGCTTACTTAATGGGGAATATTTGTGGCAGAGAAGTTTTGAAAGCCCAGTAAAAATATATGCAATGCCATCTGCGAATTTTAGATTTTTAGCAAAAATGGAGCGATTTTCTCGACTAACTACATATATGCTACGAGCGGCATTGGTTCTTAATACACATGCAAAAAATCAGCCAGATCCATTGAATAGTTAGCGAGAAAATCACAAAACAAAAATGTAATTTTTTGCCAAACCTCAAAATCATTTTGGTCATATCTCCCGCGAAAATGAAAATTTTGTAAAAATATCCAATTTGTCTTTTTTATTTGCCGTGCTCTACCGAAATATGCACTTTTGGTAGAAAAAGCTCTATCATCCAAAAAACATGGACACGCTTTACGAATTTTAACCCATAAATAAATTTATTCAATAAAAATATCAAAATATATGTAAGGAAAGGATAAGTTAAATCTATGGACTAACGAAAAATTTGATTTCATTTTGTGAACGTTTCTCAGTTTTCACTATTTATTATGTTTCAACGAAATGGAAACAAACACTAAGAATAGTACATGATTCGGAGCCAGTAAATTGTGCTTTATACTGTATTCCGATATGCGCCAAAAATCCACTTTAACCGGATTTCATATGGCAAACTCCTTATGGGTAAAAACCAATAATGTGATCAAAGCCATGTAACCTGATTATATTTTACATGGAATATTTTAAATGAATTTATTTTACGCCTCAATTTTGATTTGTTTGGGCGCAATGAGTGATACTCTATATAACTTGTAATAACCCAACCAATTTTCGGTTAAGTTCATGAATCAACATCAAACAAATATCAGTAGGCCAAAATAGCATTCACTTTTCTTGGGATGCAAGATCATGTCATTGCTATTAAGTTGCAAGTAAAAATGGCTTTAAATTCGGACGGCCCGAACCTCATATACCCTCCACAGTAACATTGCAGGAAAACGTTAATTTTGTTAATATAGCCAAAACAAATAAAAATATTGAAAAACATATTTTTATAAATAAATATAAAATTTTAATAATTTTAAATCACGCTTATAAGGCAAGACTACTATCATATCATACTATACTACATATATATATACATATCAAAATAATACTTCAAGTCAAAAAGTAAATATAAGGTAGCAATCTTCAAAAAAAAGCTAAAATATACTATATATTGTGGGAGAACCGTTTGGTTGGTTGTATATATTTTCATCCTATTTTAATTCCAAAAGTACACAATCCATTATCTCTCACAGTGCAAGATACCCTAACTTCATGATTCTAGCCATTTGCTCGCTCCCAGTTTTACTAGCTTTATTCGTTTAGATGCTAGCGTACTTTCAACAGACGGACGGATGTGGTTTGATCCTCATAGAATTTTATGACGATCAAGAATATATATGCTTTATAGGGTGTAAGGTCGATATTTCAAGGTGTTTCAAACGGAGTGACAAACTTAGTATATCCCCATCCTGAACAATTTAAAACAAGTAATGAAAGACTAAAGTCGGACGGGGCCGACTATATGATACCCTCCTCATTCTAGCCCATTACAATCCAATTCGGTGAAAAATTGAAAACGGTCCTATATCCGGTGAAATATAAAAGTCAAATTAAATGAAAACTAAAGGTATGTGCCAGAAGGTCTTTTGCATGGCGGCTAAATTAAACCTTGAACGATGTGACTTACTTTCACCATATAAAGGGTGATTTTTTAAGAGCTTGATAACTTTTTTTTTTAAAAAAAACGCATAAAATTTGCAAAATCTCATCGGTTCTTTATTTGAAACGTTAGATTGGTCCATGACATTTACTTTTTGAAGATAATTTCATTTAAATGTTGACCGCGGCTGCGTCTTAGGTGGTCCATCCGCTTAGTCCAATTTTGGCATTTCCACGTTTTTGAGTAACAGAGACCCAATTGGTGCGAACGGCGACGAATCGAAAATTGGTGGTCATCATTAACACTGGCCGATACAGCTGCGATATTTTCTTCAGTTCGCACTCTACGTAAGCGTGTTGGTGGTTTAATGTCCAACAATGTAAATTTGGTGCGAAATTTAGTCACAATAGCCCGAATAGCCGCTTCAGTGGGTCGATTAAACTGACCATAAAATGGAAGCGCGCAATGAACTTTCTTAACAGAGCACGCATTTTGATAATAAAATTCAATAATTTGCAAGCGTTGTTCGTTTGTAAGACGATTCATGATGAAATGTCAAAGCATACTGAGCATCTTTCTCTTTGACACCATGTCTGAAATCCCACGTGATCTGTCAAATACTAATGCATGAAAATCCTAACCTCAAAAAAATCACTCTTTACAATTTTTATAGGTGAAAAATAAAATTTTGTATCAAGCTTGACCAAAAATACGTCGTGTTCTGCCAAATTAGATTAAAATCTGTAACGGCATGTGTCTGAGAAAAAAATTAAATCTGGAAGGACACTTGTGTGGCGATTATATCAAAACTTTAGATGATGATTGAAGCAAATCGAGTAAAATGTGCGATTTCTAGAGCGTAAAAAGTCAAATCGGTAGCGATATTTGAATGGGGGCTATTCCGATTTATTTCAAATTAAATAGCGTTCGCCCTTGGTTCGCAAACCTTACATGTGCCGCTTTTGTTAGAAACAGAAAAGAATTGCGACCTCTACTTTGATTACAAGAATAGATGGATGGATATTCTTCTCAATGTGTGTACGAAAAGAAATGTTGAAAAAATAATTTTATGTTAAAAATTTAGGACTTAACCTGGATAATTATCCAGTGTTCCAGCCCCGGTTCTACCGATCGACTTAGAACCACTTTTTGAATCGATTCCATCTATTGTTGTAATCAAATTACAGGTCGCAATTATACTCCGATCTTAACAAAAATTGGCACAAGTAAGTTTTGTGGATCAATGACGAACGCTATTTAATTTGAGGCATATCGGTTCAAATTTAGATATAGCCCCCATACAAAAGTCGCTCCCGATTTGAAATTTCCGCTCTAAAAAACACATATTGAACCCGCTATTCTTTAAATTTTGCACAACATCTTAAAATCCAACTAGAAACACCTATGCAGAAAGTGGGTAAGATCGGTTCAGATTTAGATATAGCCCCATACAAATGTCGCTCCCGATTTAACTTTTGCCGATCTAGAAACCACATATTGTATCCGATTTTCTTCAAATCTAACTAGAAACACGTGTGGCTAAAGTGGGCTAGATCGGTTCAGATTTAGATATACAAATGTTGCTCCCGAATTGCCTTTTGCCGCTCTACAAAACACATATTGTAACCGATTTTCTTTAAATTTGGCACAACATCTTATAATCCAACTAGAAACATCCATGCAGAAAGTGGGTAAGATCGGTTCAGTGGCTAAAGTGGGATAGATCGGTTCAGATTTAGATATAGCCCCCATACAAATGTTGCTCCCGATTTGCCTTTTGCCGTTCTACAAAACACATATTGTAACCGATTTTCTTTAAATTTTGCACATCTTATATTCCAACTAGAAACATCCATGCAGAAAGTGGGTAAGATCGGTTCAGATTTAGATATAGCCCCCATACAAATTTCGTTCTCCATTTAACTTTTTGCGCTCTACACATTTTTTACCAATATTCTTCAAATTTGCCACAGTACCTTATAATTCAACTGGAAACATCTGTTGTAAAAGTTAGTCAGATCGGTTCCCATAAAAATTTTGCTCCCAATTTGACTTTTTCAGCACTAGAAATCACATATTTTATCCGATTGACTTCAAAGTCCGATTTTCTTCAAATCTAACTAGAAACACGTGTGGCTAAAGTGGGCTAGATCGGTTCAGATTTAGATATACAAATGTTGCTCCCGAATTGCCTTTTGCCGCTCTACAAAACACATATTGTATCCGATTTTCTTTAAATTTGGCACAACATCTTATAATCCAACTAGAAACATCCATGCAGAAAGTGGGTAAGATCGGTTCAGATTTAGATATAGCCCCCATACAAATGTCGCTACCGATATGACTTGCCGCTCTAGAAACCACATATTGTACCCGATTTTCTTTAAAATCGGCAAAACATTTTATAATCCAACTAAAAACACCTATGGTGAAAGTGGGTAATATCACTTCAGATTATGTATAGCCCCAATCAGGGCCGTGCGCAGGGGGGGGGGGTTCAAACCCCCCCAGAGAGGTTTCGAACATATACTTTTTAAAACCTTCTAGACTTTCTGAAGCAATAAAATATAGAATTTTTAAGGTCTTTTTAAAATAACTCGTCTGAAATGGTAATTTTGCAGTAAAATCATGAAAACAGGAAAATTACATAAAAAATCGTGGACACTTTCTTGAATTTCGGACAAAGGTTATGAAAAATACAAACAAACTAAGCGAATTGAGCCAATTTAAAGATTGTGTAGTGCTAATTTCGCTAATGGACACCAAATTGTTCGGAAAATTTTCATTTTTATTAACCGATACCACTTCTTGACATTCGACTAGAGCTATATCTTATGAACTTTTAATTGTGTAATAATTTGCTTGACGCTTGTAGAGCGCTAATATGTAACATTTGCGATTGGACATTTTTATGGAACTGTATCTAAATCTGAACCGATGTGTCCCATTTTCATCACAGATGCAACAACAACGGTTTCTGTTACTTCCAATGTTTTGGGAGTTTGCAATTATAATACAAATCCATTTCGACAAACGAAGAAAACTGTTTGATATACATAAACTTATTTCTCTTTGTTCATTTACAACAACTGATGACATGTTTACCGCAAACAAACTAATTTTTCCCACAAAAGAAACTCAAAAACGATATTAACGTGTTTAAAATCTCGTTTCTACGAAATGCACTTTTTCTCTGCGTATAGGTCTCTATTTTTAAATATACTTTAAAGTTGCGAAACAATAAGAAATGAGTTTTAACATACTAAAATGTTTGTTATATTTATCACTTATGTCAAATATTTTTCAGAGTTAGTATTTTTTTGTATATATGTAACAAGTATTATTCAAAAGAGATGCAACAAATTCAGCAACTTGGATCTACGTAGGAAAACGAAACTCTAAAATACCAATTATTTGGTTTTTTGGAATTAAAATTTATAGTTGTTTCTTCTTGCATTTCATGGAATACAAAAAAACTGTATTTGTTATTTGAATTTATACATATTTAAAATTATAATAATGAAGAAACATTTCCAAATTTTTTTATTTTATCGGAATATGCGTATAAAGATTTTGAGTAAACATCCTGTTACTCATGTCCTATATAAATTAAAAACCCCAAAACTCTTTAGACATCCTATTTAGACCCATACTTTGTCAAAAAGCATATGGAAATTTCTGCATTTATCACAGAAAAAATGCGGGACAGAAGGGTTTACCGCCGAGGAATTTGACCGTTTCTTGTGTAATATTTCTTCAAAATATATATCGAGGGCTTATATTCAAAAGTTGATATGAACCATTTTCTTGAAAATGAGTTTTTGATGCCAAACTATTCTCAGATTTGGATGTCATCTGTCATATAAATTTGGAAAAGATTTTTTTCTAAACCCATTTTTTTAATTTTCTGATTTGGCTATCCCCTCGCACGTTAGTTTGTGACTGCATAAGTGGCTATGAACATAAAAATAACTGAAATAAAATAGTTCAACAATGGAGCAGCATAAAACCGAAACGATTTTGTTTAAAACTTTTTTCTAGATTTAGGGCATATCGTACTATCAAATTCCATCATTTCGCGTTAATAGCATTTTGATTCCCCAGTTATCAGTCTAAAATAGGAAAAATGGTGGATCATATTGAGAATACCAAAATATTTCATTGGCATGTGATTGCTGACTTCATGGGGAATATTTGTGTATGAAAAGTTTCAGAATTATGAATGAAGAAAGTTAAAATATAAGGAATTGCAACTGCGAATTTTGGATTTTTCATCAATTGCAGCGATTGGCTACATATATATTACAAGCGACCAATCTGACGGATGAAGCTGGAATTATTAATTCGCTGTGTACATCACACGTTTCTATCACGTTTTCTATACAACACTGCCAAGATTTCATGAAAAAAGTTATGGAGTTTACAATAAATCGTATTCTTATTGCAACATTCATAAAACGTTTTAATCGTAGCAATTAGTAATCCTTTTTAGATTAAACTGTAGAAGAATGATTAATAACACTAGTCAACAGTCAAAATGTACTCGGGATGCGATAATTTTTTCTGTGTAGATAACCTTGACATGAGCTCGAAAAACGCAATAAAATTTTTTTTTCGTTTGGTTTTTGTTTTATTTTTTTTTTTTAAATTTAAAAAATTTTTTTTTGGTTAATTTGTTTCGTCCGGCATAACTCGGGAACCACTAGCCCGATTTAATTGAATTAAATTTTAAAAAATTTAAAATTACAATTCCCTTAATCTGTTCATATATTGTTTTCCTATACAAGCAACAGTTTCCAAGTTAAAAATGAATATATAAAGGAAAAAACTTATTTTTTGCCTAAAGATTTAAATTTTTTTTTTTAAATCCATAAAAAATCCAAAATGAAAAAAAATGTCAAATCTTATTACTTTTACGTAAAGTCACATAACCTATGAGCAAAATGAGACAAAGATCATGAAAATCGATGCACGCGTTTCGCTTTTATTCGCAATTGAGTAAAGGTATGAATTTCAAAAATTTGCTCGACATATGCACAACTTTGTCTATGGTAAGGTTTTTTCTTTTTTTTTTTATTCTCAGAATTAACAAAACGGAATAAACAAAAGGTTATTTAATTTTTATGATTGCGTAAGCAAAGTAATAAACGCTAATAAATGTGCGTGAACAATTAAAAGGAAAAAAGGAAAGGGGACTTTTTTAATTATTTGGGTTTTCCGTTGGCTACCTGTATGATTTTTTTTTACAGAAATGCAACCCACATTTAAGGGTGGTCATTATTCGGAAAATTTAAGACTCACACATGGTGAAACAGGTATGTAGCCACCGTAAAAAAATATACACCCATTTATAAGTACCTGTCAGTAAAATACTAAACAATACACAGTATAAATAGGTCTTCATTGATCGATTTTACTCATTCAACAAGTGTCGACGAACGCGATAGTTAAAATGAGCAAACGTTCGCGAGGATTTGAATGCAATACCAATCCAAGTAATTTTTGTTACATGTGCGGAGAATACGTTTCTGAAAAAAACAAGCGTTGTTTTTCACCTAAATTGAGAGATTCATTTGAAGAGAGCTTCAATTTAAAGGTCTCAAACATAGATGAGCGGTGGACACCAAGTGCTCTATGTCCAAGGTGCTACGTACAGCTAGCTGACTCAAGGTAAGTGTAGATTACGAAATTCAAGAACATATATAACTTATTATTGAAATTCTTTCAGACGACAGCCGAGAATCATCATGCCAATGCTCTGGAGAGCTCCGCTTTGCCATGTAACAGATTGCTACTTCTGTCTTAGCAAAAAAACAGGCGTGGGAAAAAATATACGATGGACTTACGCTGCTGTTTCAACAGTGCCATTTTGCGAAGAACCAGTGGACCCGCAACCGTCCGTTTCAAGATGGGCATCTAATAATGAGGCGATACATCCAACATCAGATCCGGAGACAGTAGAAACCACATCAGAATGCGAGTCAACATATACATTGCATGGAGGTCAACGCTTATGTTCCCAAGCAGAACTGAACGATTGGGTTAGAGAATTGAAACTCTCCAAGGAAGATGCAGAGTTGCATGCATCGCGCATGCAACAGTTCGGTTTCTTGGCTCCTGGTATGGTGACAACAATCTACAGGAAGCGTCATGAACCATACGCAAGGTACTACACAAAAAAAAACAACATCTGTTTTTGTAAGGACATTCCCGGATTATTTGGTGAACTCGGGTACTCTTACGATCCAGGAGAGTGGCGTCTTTTCATCGACTGCAACAAGCAGAGCCTTAAAGCAATTTTACTGCACAACGGCAACGAGAAACCTTCGATTCCAATTGCTCATGCCGTTGACACCAAGGAAACATACGAAGTCATGGACAATCTACTAAAGTGCCTTAACTATGAGAGGCACGATTGGAAAGTTTGTGCCGACCTTAAGGTTATCGGTATCCTTTGTGGATTACAAGGTCGATTCACAAAGTACTGTTGTTTTCTCTGCCTTTGGGACAGCCGCGATCGTCAACATCATTACACCAGGAGGAGTTGGACAGAAAGAGTTAACTTCATCCCCGGCAGCGACAACGTGAAATATACACCACTCATAAAAAAGGAAAATGTTTTTCTCCCACCTCTTCACATAAAGCTCGGACTCATAAAAAACTTCGTGAAAGCTATCAACAAAGATGGCGAAGCGTTCGCCTATTTAAAAACCATTTTTCCTCACCTTTCATCGGCAAAGATTAAGGAAGGCGTTTTCGACGGTCCGCAAATTAAAAAGTTGTTGCAAGACCAATAGTTTGAGCACATTTTATCACCAAATGAAGCTGCAGCTTGGAACTCATTTCGGCAAATTGTTTCCGGATTTCTTGGAAACAACAAAAGCTCAAATTACAGAGAGATCGTCGAACAACTACTCCAAAATTATAAAAAAATTAGAGCAAATATGTCGCTTAAGATACATTTTCTACACTCGCACTTGGACTTCTTTCCGGACAACCTGGGCGATGTGAGTGACGAGCATGGTGAGCGTTTTCATCAGCAAATGAAAGAAATTGAGCACCGATACCAAGGATTTTGGAACGAAGCTATGATGGGGGACTATATCTGGTTCCTGATAAGAGAAACAGACCCACAACAATATAAAAGAAAGACAAAAGCACATAATTATTTTTAATTTGAAGGTTTTTATTTTTGTGTTTAGATATTTTTTTTTAAAACTTTTTTATAATTAATTAATGTTGATATCCTTAGGATAATTTCTTGTACATATATCGAATTGTTTTTTAATTTAAAGTCATATATTTTTGTCACCCAACAAATTTTAATTTTTTTTTGTAATAAAAAAGAAAAAACCTTACCATAGACAAAGTTGTGCATATGTCGAGGAAATTTTTGAAATTCATACCTTTACTCAATTGCGAAAAAAAGCGAAACGCGTGCATCGATTTTCATGATCTTTGTCTCATTTTGCTCATAGGTTATGTGACTTTACGTAAAAGTAATAAGATTTGACATTTTTTTTCATTTTGGATTTTTTATGGATTTAAAAAAAAAAAATTTAAATCTTTAGGCAAAAAATAAGTTTTTTCCTTTATATATTCATTTTTAACTTGGAAACTGTTGCTTGTATAGGAAAACAATATATGAACAGATTAAGGGAATTGTAATTTTAAATTTTTTAAAATTTAATTCAATTAAATCGGGCTAGTGGTTCCCGAGTTATGCCGGACGAAACAAATTAACCAAAAAAAAAAATTTTTAAAATTTAAAAAAAAATAAAACAAAAACCAAACGAAAAAAAAAAATTTTATTGCGTTTTTCGAGCTCATGTCAAGGTTATCTACACAGAAAAAATTATCGCATCCGGAGTACATGAAATTTTTTTCATTTTGTTGAGTAGTGTAATTTCTCTTCAAATTAAGGAGAAAATCAGTTTTTTTCGCTCTCCTGAAAAGTTATGTTTTTGTTCGTAGCCACTTATGAATATAAGCCCTCGATATGTATGTATGTAATTTCAAGCAACTATTTAAAAAAAGTTCTACACTTAGAGAACAAGTCTGTTAATAAAAGCAGCTGCCTATCAGCAGACACTTTTCTGCTATTACAGCTGTTTTTTTGCATAACAGCAATTTTCTGCAATCTTACATCACCATCCACACTGCTAAAGACTTTGCTAAAATTGGCTGTTGTTAATTAAAATATAAAAATAGATAAGCGTTCATAAGCGAGTTTAGCTCGAATTTATATTAGCTTGGGACAATATGCGTATCACATATATTGCTAAAAACAGCAAACACCTGTTTACCATCTCAGCAGATACAAATCTGCTGTCTCTTTTTTAACAGCAGAAAATGTGCTCTTTCAGTAGACTTTCTGCTTTCTTTTACTGGCGTATTCCTTTGAGTGTGCTGATAGATGGATTACTGAAATGCAATTTGAGTAAAGTTTTCTTCTTTCAAAGCCATAGTAAATAGTTCATTTACTAGAAAAAGGGTAGTAGATTTACTTAAGAACATTTCTTTGGATCTAATAAAAAATTCTTACAATTGAGTAAATTCAAACTTATGTGGCAGAATATTTTCAAGGTTTTAAGTGTGAAAAAAATCTGAAATTTTTTGTATGGAAAAAATTCCATTTAGGAAATTTTATCTTAAAAATGTGTTTTTTTTTCTAAAATGAAGTTAAAATGTTTACTGAAATTTATGCCGAGTTCTTCATACATTTAAGTATTTATGAACTTATAAAAAACATTTGAAATTGCTTAAAAATTCTTGAATATTAATCTAAGAAGCAATTCACGTTCGTTTGCAGAGACTTATTTCTTAAATACTTTATGAATTATTTTAAACAACCACTGCGATGGCGCCTATCTTGCCTTCGCAACAATCATGGACTAATAACTCAACTCTTTATGGCAGAGGTATCATGAAACTTTTGAGAAACATTTCATGTTGTCATTTTTTGTATCAGTTTTGCATACTCTGAAGCAAAACTATTTGTTTGATTTTTTAGTTAAATTGAAATTATTTTAATTTCACCTTTTTTCCTTGTATAAAATAATATTTTCTTCAGTTTAACTACAAAATTTACTCGTTTTGAGGAAAAATATCAGCAAAATTATCCTCAGTTTGAGTAAATATTTACTTGATTTGAGTAAACATTTACTTTGTTTTAAGAAATTTTCAGCAAAATTTTACTAAGATTTAGTAAAAATGTACTTAGTTTTAGGAAAATTTTGCTTAAATTTAGTAAAAAATTACTTGGTTTTAGGAAAAATTTACTTCGATTTAGGAAAATTTCAGCAAAATTCTACTTATATTTAGTAAAAATATACTTGGTTTCCTAAATTTTAGTTAATGTTAACACATTATAGAGTTAACTTTTTATGAGTGTAGATGAAAACCCCCCCAGGGGAAAATCCTGCGCACGGGCCTGGCCCCAATACAAATGTTACTCCCAAATGTTTAACCGATTTTGGCCAAACTGTTCATACTATATTTCACCTATTTCGCTCCAATATACCTCCATACAAATGTCCTTTCCGATTTAACATTTTTTGTCAAACACATACATTTAAACAAAAATCCTTCCCGTTTTCACTTTATTACCGAATTGAATTGTATTTGGATAGAAAGTGGAGTGTATCATATAGTCGGCCCGTCCGACTTTAGCCTTTCCTTATTTGTTTTTTTTTTTTGCTGAATAGTGCTTTTAATTTTAACTTACCATATACTTTTTTATTTTATTCATATATTTTTTCCACTTTTTGTTTTCTTAAACGCTATTTTATTATTTATTTTTCCTTTATAAATATTGTTTTATTTATATATATTTTAATATATCGTCATACTTTTTAATATTTTTTTGCATTTCAATTAATTTTTGTTTAATAGTTTTTAAGTACCGATTTACTAACCGGCTCATTCTATAGCTGAGACAAATAAAATAATAATAGTAAGTTAATTTTATGGTTTTTCGAGGCTAAGTCCAAAAAGTCAACAATTTGAAAACTCATATTGTTTATTATTGTATCCAAACATGGAATGATGTGACCCACTTACACTCAATTTGAAGAAATTCGGTGAAAATACGTGGTTTCTGAGGCGAAATTTGTATGGGAGCTGTATATAAATCTGAACCGAGTTAACCTATTTTCACCACAGGTGTTCCTAGTTTAAATATAAGATGTTTTCCCAAATTTGAAGTCAATCTGATAAAATATGTGATTTCTAGTGCTGAAAAAGTAAAATTGGGAGCAACATTTGTATGGGAGCTATATCTAAATCTGAACCGATCTGACTAACTTTTACTACAGATGTTTCCAGTTGAATTATAAGGTACTGTGCCAAATTTGAAGAATATTGGTAAACAAATGTGTAGAGCGCAAAAAGTTAAATGGAGAACGAAATTTGTATGGTAGCTATATCTAAATCTTAACCGATCTAAGCAAATTTTAAGCAAATTGAGTAAAATATGTGGATTCTACAGCGGAATTTTTTTGTTACGACCGGACTATAATTGCGACCTGTACTTTGGACAGACGGACAGACATTGCTAAATCGATTCAAAAAGTGATTCAAAGTCGATCGGTATACTTAACAATTGGTCTATCTCGCTTCCTTTTGGGTGTTACAAACAAATGCACAAAGACATATTACTCTCATGGAGTGTATAAAAAGTAACATTTTGTGTGACACAGACAAATAGTACAAATTGTATTATACTCAGTTAAAATTCTGAGGGTGCCATATCCCCCAGGACCGCCCGTCCTACGCCAATGGATAAATCGACTCAGAAAGTGATTGTAAGCCGATCTGTATAATAAACGATGGATCTATCTCGTTTCCTTTTGGTGGAGGGTATACAAAGTGATTACACATGAACCGGATGATATACTTCTAAAACTATTGGAAAACCCCCTTTTGGGCCTTTTACAACAGATGTGTTTGCTACACTTTACGTTTAAATGTAACGATAAAACAAGTTGCCACCTGGCTCCAATTTTCCATTTTTGGTAATTTAAAAATATTGACAACAAACTGTCATTATTATTTTTGAAAATACGTTACTTCAAAAATTTAATTTTCCTCAAAAAAAAATCAAAAATTTCCATCGTGGTCTCCGAAGAATATTTGTGTAGCATACTTTATGACACAGTGAATATCAGCTCAATCTTATGGTGAAGTGCACAAAGACGATGAGTAAACACGCACGTTCGGTTTGCATTAAATTTACCAAGTTGTTGATCCCTTCATGCCGATACACGCTCGTACAAGCCCAATATTAAACATTATAAAAGCCACAACATCCATAACTACCATAACAACAACGGCCGGCAACAGCAACAGCAACGGCAGCAGCAGTAACACAATCAACTGAGACGGCAAAAACATCATCATCATCACCGACCAACAACAAAATCCTTTGCCAACATCAACGATATCGAATCGTTCTTGGCGAGGGTCTGCCTGAGCAACATGCGACGAGATGGTACATGTTCATAGTCATCCGTCGTCCACTCGTCCATCTATGGAACGTCTGTCTATCAGCCCAACGCGTCGTCGCCCATCGTGAGACAATGCAATGCGCGCTTCTCGTACTTGGGTAACAACTACAGCTCACAGCTCTGCCGGCCACCGCTTGCCACTATCCGCCATCCTTGCAGCCGGTGAGTGTTTACGTGACGTGATGTGATATGAAATTATGTTACCTTAAATGTTTGACGACGATAAGCCATAAAAATGTTTTCGCTGATTTATTATTGATTTGATCGCTCTAAATCGGCCCAGATTATCATTATCATTATTTTATATTTATACATTATGCAAATTATATCAACAAAACATTCGATTGGCTATCATAAAATCTTTGTGTTCCCAAGTAAATGCATATTACGTGAATGTGGAGTTTGCAGCTCCAAGAACTTGCTCCAGCTTACGAATGAATTTGCATTCTGGACGGTTTTACTATGGAATGCATTGTGTTTTATATGCAATGAAGCCTCGCAATAGTGGCCACACAACTTAACAAGGAAACTTTGCACATGTTTTAAATAAAAAATTAAAAATCTGGTAAACAGGTCTATTATTATGCACGGATGAGTAGTCTATGCCAAAATATAGGGCGAACTCTATCGTCCTGTATTCAATAACAATCGATCTAAATGTCATCATTATCATCTGTTTAAATTAAAGGAATTCCATGTAAAACCAACGAAAAATTTCAAAGGTCTTCCGATTTTGATGAACATGTGTGGTAATGCAAGATATTATGTCAGATAATAGAGCTGTTTTTCTTTAAGCCGAGATAACAAGCTGCGATAACAAAAACGTTAATACAAATTTATTTTTTTGCTCAAAATAAAAAATCTTTTTTCACATTGTCGCCAACTACATTATAAATATATGTATCAAAAGAAGTTTTCAAAAAAAAATATTTTGTGTTTACTTTATTTGACTTAGCCTCGATAATCATCATTTTGACTTACACTGGATAATTATCCAGGCTAAGTCCAAAATTTTTAACACAAAATTATTTTTTTTTAATTTGTTTTCACACACACATTGATATTGCTTTTGGCGACAATTTTAAAAAAGAATATTTTATTTTTAGTGAAATTTTAAGATTTTATTTAGATTTTTGTTATCTTAAAGAAAAACAGCCATAATATTTTTTGAAAAATATTGAAAACTGCGGCAACCCTGTAACATTGCAATTTTGAATATTTTACAAATTTTACTTACTTTTGACATTGGAGTAGGAAGTACATTCTTCTGGGAGGAGAGGGTCTATAGCCAACCCAATTCCTTTTTTTAATTAAAAAAATTTATAGCCGCACGGATAATAGAGCTGTTTTTCTTTTAGACTGAATCTAAACAAAATGTTAAAATTTCACTCAAAGTAACAAAAAATATTTTTAAAAATTTCCGCCAACAACAATATCAACGTGTGTATGAAAATAAATTTTGAAAAATTATTTTATTTTAAAAATTTCGGACTTAGCATGCAACAAATAATTTTCAATTTTGAGCAAAAAATTAAATTTTTATTAACGTTTTTGTTATAGCAGCTTGTTATACCGGCTTAAAAAACATCCCTAATATAACCCCTGTTCTGTTCAACACACAGAAAACGGTTTTAAGTTGCTTCTGTAAGTACTGCAATTAAAAAAAATCACTACCATTAATGAAAGTTCCTACAACGATTTGAAACATTAGGGGTGTTTACACATGAATATGTTTTGTATTTATTTATTCACACACAGCTAGAAGTTTGACAATTTAATTTTTAATAAAATTTTGGTAAATAAAGAACAATATAATACCCTACACCACTCCCTGCGTATGTACCTCGCTTTGATTACTAAACCCAGGTATTTCGTGGGAGCAATTTTATGTAGTTCATATAAATCAAATTATACAGTTACTATAAATTTATCTTTAGTCATATTTAACAAATATGGTAAATAATTGATGCAATTTTCCGGCATTTTTGGGCCTTTTCCAAAACATGGGCCTATATATTTCTCATTCACGGTAGGTATTCCTAATTGAAAAATAACATGATCTGCAAAATTTGATGAAGAGTCGATGTAAGATGTAGTTTCTAGAGCTGTACTAGATCAGAATGGTGCACCATTTGGGTTATACCAAAGTATGGACATATGGGCATCTGCCAAACAAGTAAGGAAAGGCTAAAGACGGACGGACTTTCTATCTCATTACAATTCAATTCGGTAAAAAAGTGAAATCGGGAAGGATTTTTGTATCCTGTAAATGTATGTGTTTGACAAAAACTGTCAAATCGGAAGGGACATTTGTATGTGGGTATATTGAAACCTGGAACGATGTGACCCGCTTTCACCATGTATGTTTATTGGTGAAATATAATATGTAAAGTTTGGCCAAAATCGGTTAAACATTCGGGAGCAACATTTCTATGAGGGCTATATCTAAATCAGAACCGATCTTACCCACTTTCACCATATGTTTTTTTAGTTGGATTATAAGATGTTGTGCCAATTTTAAAGAAAAACGGGTACAATATGTGGATTTTAGAGCGGAAAAGTCAAATTGGGTGCGAAATTTGTATGGGGGCTATATCTAACTCTGAACCGATCTTACCCAATTTTTGCTTAGGTGTTTCTAGTTGGATTATAAGATGTTGTGCCAAATTTAAAGAAAATCGGGTACAAGATGTGGATGCTAGAGCGGAAAATGTCAAATCGGGATCGACATTTGTATGGGGGCTATATCTAAATCTGAAGCGATCATACCCACTTTCAGCATAGGTGTTTCTAGTTCGATTGTAAAATGTTGTGCCAATTTAAAGAAAATCGGGTACAATGTGTGGTTTTTAAAGCGGAAAGTGTGAAATAGGGAGAGACATTTGTATGAGGTCTATATATAACTCTGAACCGATCTTACCCAATTTCTGCATAGGTGTTTCTAGTTGGATTATAAGATGTTGTTGCTAGAGCGGAAAATGTCAAATCGGGAGCGACATTTGTATGGGGGCTATATCTAAATCTGAACCGATCATACCCACTTTCAGCATAGGTGTTTCTAGTTCGATTATAAAATGTTGTGCCAATTTTAAAGAAAATCGGGTACAATATGTGGAAAAAGTGAAATAGGGAGCGACATTTGTATGGAGGCTATATCTAAATCTGAACCGATCTTACCCAATTTTTGCGTAGGTGTTTCTAGTTGGATTATAAGATGTTGTGCCAAATTTAAAGAAAATCGGGTACAAGATGTGGTTGCTAGAGCGGAAAATGTCAAATCGGGAGCGACATTTGTATGGGGGATATATCTAATTCTGAACCGATCATACCCACTTTCAGCATAGGTGTTTCTAGTTCGATTATAAAATGTTGTGCCAATTTTAAAGATAATCGGGTACAATATGTGGTTTCAAAAGCGGAAAAGTGGGTCTAGCTCGATTATTTCTTGATGTTACAAACATTTGGCGCGAAACTAACTTATAATACCCTAGTCCACGAAGTGGTGTAGGGTATATAACTTGGCAGCGGCTATAGCCCTTATTTGCGAAATTATAAAAACTCTTTTTTTGTGTTGACAATGATTTTTACTTTTTCCAACACTGAACAAGTTAAGTACTTAAAAAATAAGATTTTTGTGCGACGCAGACAAATAGTGCAAATTGTATTGTACTAATTTAAGATTTTGGGGGCTAAATTTTTTCTAGCCCCCCAGGACCAACCGTCCTACGCCAATGACTTTTGAAAATATCCCCTTTTTCTTTCTTCGATCTTTTCTCAGCAAATACTCAGTGGGATTTTCGGCAGTTTCTGATATATCGTCAAAAATATAAAGTAGTCACAAAATCTCCCACAAATGCGGAAAATATGCAAATTGGGATGCGACTCAAATGTGATTACAGCGGGTATGCTTCCAATTTCATTGCTGGGTAGCTAGATTTTACACCAAAAAGCCAAATTTTTATAATTTAGCTCTTTTTAGCCATTCTTCGAAATATCTCTGCGCGTTTTGGTTCCTTGGAGTTGTCATCACTGTGTATAAGCACGCAACGAGAATAGAAAATTTACATGTTAGATTCGGGGCAACATCAGTTTCATAGCGATACGCTCTTTTTCATGTTTACAATAATAAGAAGAACTATTTTGACAATTGAAATTGCGATAATAAATAACATTTATCGTTTCAATGCAAACGAGCTATGCCCAATGTAAAGACGGAGAGATTTCTACTATGTAGAGGTTTGGCATTACATTAGGGTATGCTGTTTTTACACTTTTACAATATTCATACTGATTTTACATTTGGCGCTATGAATGTTAAAATGATATAACTTTTAAGGTCCCCACTCAGAAAAAACGTGATTTAAAATGAACTAAAATTTAGCAATTACTATTAAAGTAATATTTCCCCATATCAAGTTCAAACTATTCCTTGAAAGTAGTACATGCTTTTATTGTAGTTCAATTTTCCTCAAATCAAGTAAATATTTACACAAACTGTGGAAAATTCCAGTAAGTTTTTCCTCAGACCAAGTACATTGCTTCTTAGACAACTATTCGTGTGTTTTTCTAAACACACTGAAGTTCATTAATATTTGAATGTCTGAAGAACTTGACATATATTTAAGTACACACATTAACCTTATTTTAAGACAAATAAAAATTTTTTAATAAAAACTTCCTAAATGGAATTTTTCCATACACAAGACTATTCATTATGACTATAGTCATCACAATTTCTTAAAGAAATCTGTCCGTGTGTTAAAAATATTTCAATTGGAAATCCGTCCGAAATTTTTGGCTTTCGTATTTTCGCATATTTTTAGACTCAAGTGTTTTTTGGCGAGAATTTTTGTTCAAATCAGTCTCAAATTAGTTTATTATTATAATAACATAATTTTCTATCACGTAGTAGGTTGTTGTTTAATAATACATTTAATATGTCATTCCGAAAAATATGTTGGTCATTTGTTTACATTTTTCAAATCAGAGCAATGTAAATATACTAAAATCTGTTATTATAAAGTGCGAAAAATTAAATTAAAATAATAATCGAGTAAAGTGGAAGTGAAATATTTGTAGTCATATAGTAAATTAATTATCCTTCAAATAAGGTTCATATATGTTTTGTATGAAGGTAACATTATTGGCTATCACGTAGTAGGTGAGCTAAAAACAACCCCCAATAAAACTTACCCTAATGTACATACATCTGTATGTGCACACAGATTGACGCGAAATTCCACCCCGATGCCGTCAATTCTGGTACTTACAGTTATAATACCTCTTCCACTGTGAAAAAGAAAAGGTTGGTAGTCGTAATGGCTCGATTGAAGTAAACAAGAGGACGGTCGTGTGGGTGTTGGCGCCGTGGCTTAGTTGGTTAAAGCGCCTGTCTAGTAAACAGGAGATCGTGAGTTCGAATCTCGCCGGGGCCTTTCAGTATAGAATACCAATCAAGTATTTTGAAGCATTCAACGAGGAAATTTCGTGTCCGATTTGTAACTTCTCAAGCTGCTGTCGACGATATTTTGTGTATTTGATTTTTTACATCCGTAGAGAAAATATATTTAATATATATTTACAAAAGTTTATTAACTTATACTAATTACTTATTTATTAGTTAATTTCACACACAATACAAATATTATTGAATGTTTGTCTCACGTACAAAGTGCAAGATAACCTAACTTCATGACTCAAAAAAAAAATTAAAAAAATACAAATTTGGAAAAATATTTTCATTTTGCTTGTCTATGCAGTCACCGAATTCCACTATTCTAGCTGCGGCCACTTGGTTGTTACCGTTTTTATCCCCTTTTTCTCGTTTTATCCCATTAAAAGTACGACTTTCTAAAACCTCTTTATTTTATGTGACATGTACGTGTGCGTAATTAGAGGTATGTACACACTGAATTTCATCATTATAACTGTAGCCGTTTAGTTTGTACCATTTTTATCCCTCTGTTCCCATTGCATTCCTTGAAAGTACGAATTTGGAAAAACCTTTATATTTTTCGCGTCTACGCAGTCAGAGGAATGAATTCATGACTCTAGCACATTTCGTTGGTACAATTTTTATCTTCTTTTTCATTTTAACACCAAAAGGTACTTATTTCGAAAAATCTATCTATTGTACGTGTTTACACAATTAGAGTAATGTATATACCGAATTTAATTACTTTAGGTGTAGCCGTTTGGTTGGTACCATTTTTATCCCTCTTTTACCATTTTACCCCTTAAAAGTACGAATTTTTAAGAAATATTTTTATATTATGTATCTACGCAATTAAAGGAACGAACACACAAAATTTCGTGTTTCTAGCTGTTGTCATTTGAAAGGTACCACCCTTTTTGCCCCCAACGAATGAGAAACACTTTTTGGTACGCCTTTTCGTTGTAGGGGGAATGCGCATACCCAATATCAAGTAAGTACAAGCAGACATATTGAAAAAATAAGTCCTTGTGAAAGAAAATTTTTTCAATTTGGACCGATTTCGCCCAGTTGCAATCCCAACCGATCTACGACCATAAGACGCATTTATGGAAAATGTTGACGTCCTAGCTCCTTTCGTTTAGATGCTAGCGTGCTTTCAACAGATGGACAGACGGACGGACATGGTCAGATCGTCTTAGAATTTTATGACGATCAAGAATATATATACTTTATAGAGTCTCAGGTCGATATTTCAATGTGTTGCAAACGGAATGACAAAGTTAGTATACTCCTATCCTGGAGGTGGAGGGTATAATAAATAAAAAGTGGAAATTTAGACTTTTAAGCTGTTTGAGCCATGTACATCCGTCCGCCTGTCTGGCTGGTGTACTCAATAACTTTGGAACGGAACTTTGCGCAAGGTAATATTTTCCCAAACTTAGTTTAAGTTCGATGATGGGCGAAATTGCCAAGCACCCAATGGTAACTGCCACACAAATGGTCAATATTCCTATGTTAAATTAAAACCAATGGAACTTCCACACTGGTATTTGAAATCCGCTATATTTTGGTATTTGATAAAGTTTTTATAATCACATTAACCGTACAAAATATGGCGTGTTTTACTACGCCCAGTCTAGTACCTCCCACACAAATCACCCTAAATGCATACAGATGATCGGAATACTCCTAAGTTTAATATTTGGCCATTCACTCTTAGAAAACATGTACATGGAAGGACTTAAATATTACTTTGCACTGGATTATGTGCGTGGGAGGTACTAGAATTTTGTGGCAATTAGACCCAACTTACAGGGACGGACGGACATGGCTCAAACATCTTAAAAAGTCGTGAAACAGATTTGTTACAAACATACTTAGGTTCTTAAGTCAAGATAAAGATAAAGTTGGTCGTGGGCGACTATTCGGTGAAAATGTGAACGACATTTGTATGGGAGCTATATTTAAATCTGAACCGATTTGACACATTTTTTTTCTAGTTAAAATATGAGGAGTTGTGCCAAATTTGATCAAAATCGTTTAAATTATGTGATTTTTAGAGCAAAGAAGTCAAATCGGGAGCGACATTTGTATGGGAGCCAATTTGACCCCATTTTCACCAGAAATGTTTCTGGTTGAAATATAAGGTGTTAAGCCAAATTTGAACAAAGTCTGTTTAAATTTACGGTTTCTAGGCCGGATGTGATGTCACGAAAGATGCTTCTGACTTAGAGATAAGGTGTTGTGCAAAATTTTATCAAAATCGTTTCTATTATGTGGCTTCTAGAGCAGAAAAAGTCAAATCGGCAGCAACATTTGTATGGGGGCTATATCTAAATCTGAACCGATTTGCTTCATATTAAATATCGTCCGTCTTCGGCATGCAAACATTGTTTGTGTTAAGTTTCGTTAGAATCGGACAATAATTGCGACATGTATCGTGATTACAAGAATAGATGGACAGACAGACGGACATGGCTAAATCGATTCAAAATGTGATTCTATGTCGATCGGTATAATAAACGATGGGTCTATCTGGCCTCCTTTTGGGTGTTACAAACAAATGCACAAAAACATTATACCCTCAGGTGTAGGTTATAAAAAGCTTCATCATTTTTTTACATCAAATTATGTAATTACACCAAGAATACACAGAGGATATACAATAAAGCCTTTCGACAATATCCTAATTGGAGAAATTTTCTACAAAAGGTGGAAATATGCATATTGTAATTTTGTGCTGCAACTCAAATGTGCTTCCAGTTAAGTATGTAAAGGGTGTTTTTTGTTGGGGTATAGAACTTTAAGTTGGCATCACTTTTTTAACTGGCGGCCATTTTGTCAGCTGTCAAGTGATTAATATTTAGTTTGGTTTGCCATTTCATCATGTACAGGTTGACAAAAGAACAACGCTTGCAAATCGTGCAAATTTATTTCGAAAGTAATGTACAGTTCGCGAAGTTCACCGCTCCGTCCATTTTATGGTCGACATAATCGTCCATCAGAGCAATTAATTCGGTTAACCATGGATCGTTTTCGCACTACGTTTACTCTATGTGATAATACGCATCCGCAGAGACGTCGAACAGTGCGCACCGAAGAAACAATTGCCGCTGTAGAGCAAAGTGTTGAAGAGGACCCGAATGAATCGTTTCGCCACCGTGCACAGCAATTGGAGTGGTTGAAAATTGGACCTGTAGAATTGGCTATATTCGAGCCAGCCGCGGCGGCCACATGCCCGAAATCATATTTAAACATTAATGGCATAAAATTATCCTTCCAATAAAGCCAAATTGATGGACATTAAAACGATTTTCTTGTGTTTTATTTCAATTCGAAGTTCTATACCTCAATAAAAAACACCCTATAGTTTCTATCCCTTGCTGGGCTATACATTTGCATTTAAAATTCCTTTTGCTAAACGCGTTTTTTGTCCATATACTAGCATTCATATATTTCGACGAGAGAAGTTAACACATATTGTTCATATCTTATAATTTCTATTACATTTTCTGTAGAATTTATTTGACGCCAGTAAAAATGAATTTACAGATTTGTTGTTTCCTACCCAAAAGCATAAAATACTCAGTCTCATATACAAGCACTAAAAAGGTTTTAAAAAATCGCTAGTTGATTTTTCACAATGGACCACAATGCTCCGCAGGTTAGGTACGTACAATGTTGTGCCATTCTGACATACATTCGCACATACAGGGTGGTTTTTTAAGATGTGTATATCTTTATCGTGCATATCTTTAATTATATCTCGGCCTCAGTGGCCAGTCGTTTGTGTGACGCTGTGTAGTCCCGTCCGGTTTAGAAAAAAAAAACAAACTGATCACAATTGAAAATAGGTCTGACCACCCTGTGGCCGTTTAATTGATATTGGAAAATTAAACCTCTAAAAACACCCTATACATTCGTACATGTATGTTGTGGCATTGTGACATACTGTGTTTGTATCTTAAAACTGTGTGGTTTAACCATAGCAACGAACCACGATGAATTTAATTAAAAGTAACGAGTCAGTGATTCAATTGGCAATCAGATGTCGTTACGCGTTATGCACACATCACGAACGTTGTAATCATAATTGAATGTGACCAGTGTTTGGTATTAAACTATAGTTAAAGTAATGTCACAGAGTATGTGGTGTAATTTAATGTCAAAAATGGGCCTAATTCGGTGAATTCGATGGTAAACAAAATTAAAACCACCGACTTCAGATGAATAAGAAATAATATTAAAATTTAAAAAATATCCATTTAAATTAGTCAACAACTGGCCTGTATTTATCACCAGTTCCATGACAATTACACGCCGAGAGAGAGATTTTGTGTGAATTCATTCAGTATTAATTACCGTAGTTGTACAAAAATCGATGGCATTGAAAAAGTGGGCGTGGCACCACCTACACGAACTTAAAAGCTATTACGAAATATATTCAATTCCATAAAACATAGAGCGCTAAAATTTTGTCTGAGTACATCCAGTGAATGGGCGGAATTAGAACAAATAAGTAAGTTTCAGTCGGTTAAACCGATTTATATACACTCACACTCTCAGAGAAGTTATGTATGGAAGGACTTACATTTTTCTTAGCGCTGGATTATTTGTGTGGGAGGTACTAGAAGGTTCGTGGTACATGGTCCCAGCATTCACATTTATAAATCAATAGCAACAACATGATCAAATTTCAGGAAAAGAAACAATTGTGTGGGAGAAAATATTTATTTAGTTTTAAAGGGATTATAAAATCATTTTCAAATATCAAATTGCAACTAATTTTGACTACCCGAATGGAAGTTATAACGGTTTTATTTTAACCAAAGAATATGTCATCTTGTGTGGAAAGTGCCAGAAGGACTGGCAATATAAGCCAAATTCCAGATGAATGCAACGTGTACAATCCGTACATAAGTAAAAACAGCTTTAATTTTACATATGTCAGGGTGAATCTTGTGGGAGCTGCTAGATGGTGCGTGGCAAAACCCGCCATATCTTGCACGCTTGAAGTGCTTATAAAAACTTTATCATATATCAAAATAGAGCTATTTCTGAATATCCCTGTGGAAGTTTAACATAAGAATATGGATCATTTGTGTGGAGGCACCATACAATTTTGACCATCTTCTAACTTAAACGAGGTACAGGATAACAAGTAAGGAAAAGATAAAGACGGGCGGGGCCGACTATTTGATACACTCCACTTTTTGTCGAATACAATTCAATTCGGTAGAAAAGTGAAAACGGGAAGGAATTTTTGTATGTGTCCTAATCATAGAAGAATATGACCTGCCTCAATTTGTCAAATCAACAATTATCGGGGCTATATCCAAATATGGAATAAAGTGACCCACTTTCGCAATAGGTGCTTCCAGTTCAAGTATAACGTATTATGCTCAATTTGAAAAAAAATCGGTGAAAATACGTGGTTTCTAGGGCGGAAAAGTCAAGCCGTAAGCGAAATTTTTATTAGAACTATATATAAATCTGAACCGACCTGAAACATTTTCACCAATGTCAATTTTGAAGAAAATCTGTTAAAATGTTGGGTATCTAGAGGGAAAAGAGTCAAATATTGTTAACTACATATATCGATCGACTTAGAATCACTTTTTGAATCGACTTAGCCATGTCCGTCTGTCTGTCCATCTATTCTTGTAATCAAAGTACAGGTCGCAATTGTAGCCAGAACCAAATGAAACTTCGCACAACGAAGTTTTTCGGGATAAGGACGAACGCTATTTAATTTGAAGAAAGTCGGTTTAGATTTAGATATAGCCCCATACGAATTTCTCTCCCGATTTGACTCTTTTCACTCTAGATACCACATATTTTAGCAGATTTTCTTCAAAATTGGCAAGACATCTTATAATTCAATTAGAAACACCTGTGGTAAAAATGTGTTAGATCGGTTCAGATTTATTCAGATTTTTTTCCGCTCCAGAAACGACATATTGTATCACATTGTATTCAGATTTGGCAAAATACCTTTTATTTAAACTAGGAACACCTGTGGTGAAAATGGGTCAGATCGGTTCAGATTTATATATAGCTCCCATACAAATTTCGCTCCAATTTTGACTTTTCCGCTCTAGAATCCACCTATTTCAACAGATTTTCTTAAAATCTTGCAAAATATCTTATATTAGAAATAACAACTAAAATACCCATGGGAAAATAGGTCAGATCGGTTCAGATTTAAATATTTTTGATTTGAATTTTTCTGCTCTAGAAACCACATATTTTAACAGATCTTCTTAAAATCTCGCAAAATATCTTATACTTCAACTAGAAACACCCATGGTGAAAATGGGTCAGATCGGTTCAGATTTACATATAGCTCCCATACAAATTTCGGTCCCGGATTGACTTTTGTCGCCCCAGAAACCGCTTATTTTCACCGAATTTGTTCAAATTGAGCATAACACGTTATACTTGAACTGGAAAGTGAAAGTTGTGAAAGTTAGTCACTTCATTAAAAGTTTGGATATAGCCCCAATACAAATATTCTTCTCGATTTGACAAATTGGACCAGGTTATATACAAAAATTCTTCCAGTTTTCACTTTTTTGCCGAATTGAATTGTATTTGGATTGAAAGTGGACTGTATCATATAGTCGGCCCCGACCGACTTTAGCCTTTCCTTACTTGTTTTTTGGGTGTTACAAACAAATGCACAAAGACATAATACTCTTCCAAAAAGGATATTCAAGGATTAAAATGTTCTACGAAAAAAAATTGTCGGAAAATTTCACTGAGGGTCACCGAAGACACCAATGTTGTAACTAATGCTCTTCCCGCTTAAATAGGAAAATAAGAGTGGAATAGGATACATTTTGAAAAAAATTGAAAGGCGTCTTTAGAAAACCCCGCGTAACTTTCTATCATATAGAGAATACCAATATATTTGTTTGGCATATGATTACAGACTAACTTGAGAATATTTGTGACGGAATTGTTTCAGAAACCCAGACATAGAAAGCTGAAATAAATCCAATTGCAACTTCTCAACTTCTTGTGCAACTTTTTGGAAGCTAAAAAAAACAATCCAATGTTTGTCATAGGTTTTATCGTTTTTTCGATTTTGCAATAGCAGAATGTATATGGACTTATTATACCCTCCACCTCCAGGATGGGGGTATACTAATTTTGTCATTTCGTTTGTAACACCTTGAAATGTCGACCTGAGACTCTATAAAGTATATATATTCTCGATCGTCATAAAATTCTAAGACGATCTTGCAATGTCCGTCCGTTGAAAGCACTCTAGCATATAAACGAAAAAAGATAGGACGTCCAAATTTTCCTTAAATCCGTCTTATAGTCGTAGATCGGTTGGGATTGATTGAAACTGAGCGAAATCGGTCCAAAGGGAACAAATTTTCCATCACAAGGACTAAACATAATATATATATATAATAACCCCTAATATTTTAGAGTATTTAAGCATATTTTTTATATGTCTGCTTGTACTTACTTGATATTGGATATGCGCATCCCCCCCCCCCTATAACAAAAACGTGCACGTGTAAAAACGTAGGGTGTGAAATGGGGCAAAAAGGGATAAAAATGGTGCCTATTAAACGAGAACAGCTAGAAACACGAAATTCGATGTGTACATTCCTCTAATTGAGTAGATAAATTATATAAAGGTTTTTTCCTAATTCGTACTTTTAAGGGGTAAAATCGGAATACAGGAATAAAAATGGTACCCACCTAGAATAATGAAATACGGTATACACATTCCTCTGATTGCGTAGACACGTAAAATACACGGATTTTTCGAAATTCGTACTTTTTGGGTTAAAATGGAAAAGGGGATAAAAATAGTACCAACCAAATGAACAAAGCTAGAGTCATGAAATTCGTATACATTCCTCTGACTGCGTAGACACGAAAAATAAAAGTTTGTTTCCAAATTCGTACTTTCAGGGGATACAATGGGTACAGAGAGATAGAAATAGTACCAAGTAAGCAAATACAGCTAGAATGATGAAATTCGGTGTGTACATCCCTCTAATTGCGTAGACATGTAAAATAAAGAGATTTTAGAAAGTCGTACTCTTAAGGGGGTAAAATAGGAAAAAGGGGATAAAAATGGTACCAACCAAATGGCCGCAGCTAGAATCATGGAATTCGGTGTGTACATTCCTCTGACTCATAGACATGCACAATAAACAGATTTGTAGAAATTCGTACTTTTTATTTTTTACTTTTACTGAAAAATGGTTGAATCATGAAGTTAGGTTATTTTGTACTATGTACGTGAGATAATGGATTTTCAAAATTTGTACTTTAGAAATACAACCAACTGTAGCACCCACTATCTACCAATATTTATGGTGTTTAAGCTTTTTTGAAAATATAAATATTAGAATATTTATTTTTTGAATTGACTTGAAGTATTATTTCGACATATATAGTGTCAAAGTTTATTGGTTCCCTTTCCGCCTAAAATTTAACATTTTTGTATTTTTAAAATTCAAACAAAAAATTTTTTGCATTAAAGGCATTGTTCTTATGTATTTTTTCCAAGAATATTGTTTGAAACCTAAAAGCCTTTATTTATTTAAAAATGAGATCAACATTTTGAAGAAAATTGATGTTCCTTTATGGGTTAAAAAGTTCTAAAATTAGCGATTGCATGCCTGTTCTGTTGTTTGTACTGAGCCATATTGCAATTTTCTGATGTGGTTTGATAAGGCTTTGCACAGATTTTAATCTCTAGATGTGCTTTCCTCAACGCCATCAAATATAAAGGGTGATTTTTTAGCTATTATCTTTTTGGAAACACAGGTTTAAACAGTTGACGCACGTTTCGTGTTTTGTTTCACTGTCAAACATCTTGACTTTGGTCTATAATTTAACCAAGAATCGTCTTACAAACGAACAACGCTTGCAAATTATTGAATTTTATTATCAAAATGCGTGCTATGTTAAGAAAGTTCATCGCACGATTCCATTTTATGGTCAGTTTAATCGACCCACTGAAGCGGCTATTCGGGCTATTGTGACTAAATTTCCCACCATATTTACATTGTTGGACATTAAACCACCAACACGCTTACGTAGAGTGCGAACTGAAGAAAACATCGCAGCTGTATCGGCCAGTGTTAATGATGACCATCAATTACCGATTCGTCGCCGTTCGCAGCAATTGGGCCTCTGTTACTCAAAAACGTGGAAATGTCAAAATTGGACTAAGCGGATGGACCATTTAAGGCGCAGTCAAGGTCAACATTTGCATGAAATAATCTTCAAACATTAAATTATATAGACCGCACTATCGATTCAAATAAAGATTTCATGCATTTTTCTGAATTTTATGTGTTTATTTTTTGAAAAACTTTCCTATAGCTTATAAAAAATCACCCTTTATAATATAGGTCAGCCAACATTTTGTTGCCACATAAATAAAATATCATAAATATCGAGGTGGATTTAACGGGAGATACCAGAATACCTCGCACCTTGTTTTTACGCTTTTCATTTTGGAGCTGTCACTTTTAAGTTTTTACCTCATCATAGAAAAAGTGGTAACACACAAAGGTACAATAAATTTAATGCCGGATATATTCACGTTGTCATGTGTCCCTGTTGTTAAAAATAGTTAGCAGTCATTGACATGGAATCCGTTATTCCGCTGATGTCCTCGTAGTTTCGAATATGGCAGTAATTAAAATAAAAAAGTGCTGCTAGAGCGACATCTCTTGTTTTGAATGTAATGTTGTGTGTAGTTCGTGCTATAATCGGGAACTGCGGAAGTTATTGCAAACGAAGAACGACATTATTTCCAGTGAAAATATGTCCACATATTTTTCCTTAAGTCCAAAGGCGTTTAATCACAGCTCAGCACTGCAACAACAATTACCACTCTTAATACATCAACAGGACAGTGCGTCTTTTACACATTCATATTCACATTCACATTCGAAAACGAAAACAAAAGCAAAACAAGAAACTCATCATGTGGTAGTGTTTACGTGTTTGCCTTATTAACAATACTTATCTGAGTGCATCTACTCGCCTGCCTCAGTTGGACGTTGATGCATTTGGTTCGAGTGGTGCATCAAGTTGCATTTGTCGTCACCAAATCATTTCTCCAGTCACTGGAGTTGTGGCACGGCTCGGATGATGTTGGCATACAACACCACATCTAAAGACGTCAACGGCTGTTGCCGACATCAATGCAAGTTCTAAAAGCATTTAAGATGTTCGTGTTTGCCACATCTACTTGTGATTCACCCTATAGTCCACCGCTACATCCACTAACTAGAATATAGTCTAAGAATTCGTGTAGATATCTGCAGCTATGGACGACAATGTTTTTAATTTCCCCTCTGAAGTTTGATATTCTTAGGCTATAGCACGATGACATCGCTGAATTGGACGGTCGAAGATTCCAAAGTGAAAACATCGACTCACTGCTTCGTTGCAACGAAGGTGCTCACTCGACTGAGTGCTACCTAAAATATATGCCACTGCAAACAAATAGCTAGACGTCAAGAGGTGGTTTTTACAATAACACCGTACGACTAGTTTTAAAAAAGTATTTACACTTGAACCGGATGATATACGCATAAAACTATAGACAAAATTGAGTTAATTGGCGTTTTTGGTTTTTCATTTTCTCACCCTATTGCCCCTTAACAGGACTCCAAAGTTCCAAAGGATACAATTTTTCAAAAATTATTTTAAATACTTATATTTGAAATACTTATGCATCGTTTATTCCAAAATTGTTACTAATAAACTCAGTAGACAAATCTTTGGTTCAAGATAAGAATGATTGACTACCTCGAATAAAACCACATGTTAAACTCACCATTCAATCGAATTGTGGGTTGTTTGGCGTGCAGCTAGTCGGTAGTATTCGATAGTTATTAAAATAGAAGTGATCCTTCACTCTATGTTCAGTATTTCGTGGATCACTTATCGTGGTCATAACTAATTGGCGAGTGATTATGTTATCGGTTGTGGGTCAAAATGCAAACTTTTCGCCAGAAAAAAATACTAACTTCTAGGGGTTATCTTAAAAACTGCAGAAGTCTGCTCACACACACAATGTGTGGTTCAACGTAGGGTATAATAAATTCAGTCATAATTGTTACAATTCAAATACGCTGTTCTATAGACAACAGGAACAGTTCGTTCTTTGGTGTATCGTCCGTTCTTCTTGCTCGCCATATTTGGCTGAACATGCCAGCAGCGGTTAAAAAGGGTTCGTTTAACAAGAAACGAATATTAATTTCATTTTATCCTTATTTTTCTATACTAATTAACTTGAAATGATATCTGTCCGTATGTATGCTTGTGTAGACAATTAAGTACATACATCCCAACAAGCAAAGTAAAATAGTATTGCGACAACAATCATATTTGTATTGTGGAAGTAGCCTCAATTGGAGAAGTTTCTGCTGCCAAGGCAATAAGAAAATAATACTTCCGGATGATAAATCAGAGATACTACCAGATTATCATCCGGAAGATATCTAGATTATATTGCCATAATAACACCTAGAAGGAAAAATGGAAATTTCCTCACTCTACAGAGTATATACCCTATATATCATTTGGAACAGATAAAAAGTGTAACGCATTGGAGGAGTGACTCAAGACCCTAAGTATTTTTGCACCAAATCCGTTTCACGACTGTCAGATTATTTTGTACCTCCATCGCCAAATCAATTGTCAGAAATCGCCAAAAACCGCCAAAATTTAAACAACTTCAGTTCTTGTTGAAAAATCGACAAATTCCTTTTTATATTTAGTTCTTGTAAAAAATATATGGAATTATATTTGAATTTAATATTTTCATGATAAAGAATTAAAACATATTTTATTCGCATTTATCATTCTTAATAAAAGTTAAACATTTTCTTATATCGTGACCTAGTTTAGGCAATTCATAATGCAGAATACACGTTCAACGCAGGGATTACCGGTTAAAAAAAAACAATTAACATTAAAAAATATACTTTTTCTCCTTTATGAAGCAGTTTCTAATATTGACTTCATCTCTTTCTCCCGTTTTCATGGACCAATGTCTCCTAAATATTATTTTTATTTTAAATGGAATGAAAAAGAAACAAATCTCAATAAATGCATATAGATGCATTTTGAAAAATCTTGCATACAAATTGTATTACAAAGTAACGTCAATATAATAAAATCAAAGGACAGATTTAAAATTTTCTAAAATTAGCCAACTATTTTATAAATCACCAAAAAATCACCATGTCGCCAAATCGAAAATAAAGTCGCCAAACGTATTTAAAACTCGCCACGTTTGGGCAGAAACCGCTATATCTGACAACCCTGGTCCGTCCGTCTGGCTGGCTGGTGTACACGATAACTCTCGAAAGGAGTTAAGGAATCGATTCAAACTTTGCTCATGGTAATATTTTTCCAAACTTAGTTTAAGTTCGAAGATGGGCGAAATTGCCACGCCTCTTCTTCTCTCCCACACAAAAGACCCATATTCATATGTCAAATTAAAACTAATGTAACTTCCACACGGTTCTTTGAAATCAGCTGTCTTTTGGTATTTTATAATGTTTTTATAATCACTTTAAGCGCACAAAATATGGGGGGTTTTGCCACACCCCTTCTGATACCTCCCGCACAAAGTGGCATAAACTTTGGTTAAAATAAAGCTATCCTCTGTTGTAAGTGCTGAATAATTAAAGCAAACCAATTTGTTCGTTAGAAGTGACTATAGGCAACTTAACAAAATATGTATTTAGTATGAATTAATGCATAACTTAAATTAATGTTAAATTAATTTAGCATTAAATAAATTAACACTACTCAATTTTGCTATTATAATGTAGTACTAATAATTAATAAAAATGAAATATTTGAGTACATTAATAAAGCAATAAATTTGTATTTATAAGCAAAAATTTTTAAATTGTTAATATTATACAAAATTAAACATTGTATATTTATAAAAGTAATCAAAAAAAAAAACAAAATTTTTTTCCGAGCCACGATTCGAACCCGCGACCTTCTGGGTCTAAAGCGGACACCTCTGTGCGGACACTATAAAGCACATTTTAATCGCATCTAAAAATCCAAATAAGCATTTTTTCCCTGTTTTGAGGAAGTGAATGGGAACGAATTCTTAGTATGGGGACACATAGGTAAGGTTTCCGCTTTGCACCCTGAAGGTCCCGGGTTCGAATCGTGGCTCGGGAAAAAAACTTTTTTATTACTTTTTTATAAATAAACAATGTTTAATTTTGTATAATTTTAACAATTTAAAATATTTTGCTTAAAAATACAAATTTATTGCTTTATTAATGTAATTCAAATATTTCCTTTTTTATTAATTATTAGTACTACATAATATCTGTAAAATTGAGTAGTGTTAATTTATTTAATGTTAATTTAATATTAATTTGCGTTATATATTAATTCATACTAAATAAATATTTTGTTAAGTTTCCTACTGTCAGTTCTAAAGAACAAAATGGTTTGCTTTAGTTATTCACCACTCACAACAGAGGATAGCTGTGATGGTTAGAGTACCGTAGTAGCCCCTGGTAGCGGCGGATTTTTAAAACAAAAATGGAAACTAGTGAAAAAGTGGTTAAAATAACTTTTAAGCCTTTTAAAATAAAGAACATTCTTCCTATGACAATTCATTGGTGAAGATCCCAATTTTCACTACTTTCGAATCGCAATATGAACATCTTTTTCACTTAATTGGATGATCTCTTTTTGCTGGGTTTGTTATTGAATTCATTTTGAACTTTAACTTACAGCATCTTTTTTAATTGTAGAGTCTTGTGCTAGTTCATAAAAGAAATGCGGGTTTCCAATAAAAAAACACCTTTATTATTTCCCAAACATTCCAACATGAACATTTCTTGTCATATCACAATATTTATTCAAGGGTGATATGAAACAAATTTATTTTAGCGAATTTCTTCAAAATGTATCGGCGCAATATCTTCTTTGTAATATGTCATACATATGTTTGTGGGGATACGTACATATGTACATATATGTATGTAGGTACTTGTGTCTGTGTATATAATATCTACAAAACATTCGTCTATAATTGTTTTTGCCTACAATTCGATGGCTTCTTCTTGTTATGAGAGCAAAAACTTGAATTTCATGTGGGTTTTCGTATGTCATCGTCATTGTTTTTTGTCGTCTTCTATGTTTTGTCCATACGGCACACTGAAATGTTTCACAAACTTCTGCATTTTGGTAGTCCAACACGCATGTTATGAGATTACAATTTTTGAGCATCACTGAGGCTAGGATGTACAATACGTCAAATAGTTGTAGATCAGCTGTGATTGCTAATTTGGCAAAATCGGCCCAGAGGTAAAAATTACCCTAAAATACCACCAATAAATCCTAATATTTAAGACTTCTGTCTCGTATTTACCTGAAATTGGCTACGTGCATTGCTCACATAGCGTGAAAGCGCCCCATGGCACAGTGTATGCAAATCCCATTTTATATGACAAAAATATCTTTTTTTCAATTTTTCTCTTTTGGTTGGAAAATAAAAGAAGAGATGAGTAAAAGAAAAAAACTTCTAAAAGAGAATTAACGGCACTTGCATGGCAAGGAACAGTTAAAAGAATATTCCTAACAAAGATTTGCACTTGCTTCTAATACCGTAACAACCATTGATTTACGTAAACGTCCAAACACTAAAAACAGCATTATTTTCTGGAAATTTCACTATTTTTAAAAGATACAATTTATGACGAATTTAATTCCGAATAAAAATCTTTAAAATATTTAAAACTGAGTAAACCAAAAATCAATAGTTTATAATGGGCGAATTTCAAGCAAGTTTCTTCTAGTTTAATATAAAATTATCAAATCTTAAAAAATACTTTTTTAAAATTCCCTGTAGTTTTTTAAAGGGCGATTCTAAAAAATTTCAACACAGTCGCGAATCCCAGGTCCTCCGATTTGTATCAAATATGTACTTTTAATTTAGTACTAGTTTTAATGCATTTTTTCTAAATTTTAGTTTTTTTGTCCTAATCCCGATCCCATCGATGATGATCCCATCCTGACAGGTTTTATAGAAAATTGTGGGCTGACAAATTTTGCAAAAAAAATCCAATTGTCGTTATGTAAGGATATTCAAGGGTGAAAGATATTTTGACGTTTTGAACATCCACCAGGACATGGACAATGTACTACATCGTTTAAAGCAGTCGTCAAGAGCTACTACCGAGAATACCTAAGATTTTAAACAAACCAAAGATTAATTTTAGTCGGGAACATACACCATCTTTTTTAAGCCTGCTTAACCCTTTCGACACTGACGGGACACATGTGTCCCATTGAGTTTTCTAATCGAACTGAAACGCAATTACTCCCAACTATTTCTATAAATATTTGTCCCAACAGTAATATGATCGTTTTCGCATGCTTGTGTTCTCTGTGTTCCACAATCTCAAATCCTTCCACCGTTATATGCTGCGATCGGTTCTTTACTACTGTCAACTTAGCGCAGACTTTGGATTTTGGTTTAGTTGGTACCATTATGAAAAATAAGAAATTCTTACCAAATCTTGATGGACCAAAATTAGAAAGAGGTGACTATGTTTTCAAGTATAACAGCAGCGGTACTATGCTTTGTAAATGGCAAGATACAAAGGAGGTTTTGTTACTCACCAATTGCCACACTGATATCGTAACGACCGTTCAAAGAACCAACAAAAAAGGAGAAGCCCTTGATGTTGCATGCCCTGAGCCCATTACCTTTTATAATAGATACATGGGTGGTGTAGATCTTTCAGATCAATTTTCATCTCTTTATGATCCTGACAGGAAATCTGGAAAATGGTGGAAGAGAGTTTTTCAAAAACTGCTTATGGTTTCCGTCTCCAATGCTTGGATTCTTTTCCAAGAAACTCGGCATGTGAAGGTACCATTAATTTCCTTTCTCGCTGAATTGGCGGTGCAGCTTCTTCATTATGGAAAAGAGAGAGCAACAATTAAACGTCGTAGCACGAGTGGTCGCCCATCAGAGCGATCAAAAACACTTTCTGGTGTTGGAGAACATCTTCCTATCGAGGGGAAAACACGCCGTCGTTGCAGAAGCTGTTCAAATGATAACAAAGAGCATCGTACGAAAATGATGTGCGTTTCTTGCAATATTCGTTTGTGCAAGCTGTGTTTCGCCAAATATCATACTAATTAACATACATTTTCATTGTATATGACACACATTCAATTCTAACTTGTTTGTTTCATAAATTAATAAAACAGCATTGAAGTTTACATATATTATGTTATTTTAGTTTTGCCTTACTTCGTTACTATTGGGACATATGTGTCCCATCCGCACTTACTGATGGGACATATTTGTCCCAGGACATTTTCCTTGTTCTGGTTATCCTTTCGCGAAACGCACCCTATGGCCAATTATTGGAACTATAACTAACCAATACCCATCAAAAAAGAGTTCGTATTAAAAAATCCGTTTCGAAAGGGTTAAAGTAAGATATTTTAATTATTTCTATTAAATATTTTTAATTTCGACTGGAATTTACACATATAATTTTACGATTCTAGCTATAGCCGTAAGCGAATTTGGTGAAAACCTCTTATTTAGCTCGTCTACGAAGTCAGAGAAATGTATAAGTAGATATTAATGATTACAGCTGCAGTCAATTACTTGGTATCATTTTATCTCTTTCGTTTCGTTCACACATAGTACACATTTCCAAAAACAGAACTTTATGTGGCACTTCTCACAATCAGAGGAATGCACGCCCCGAATTTTATGATTCTAGCTGCATCCACTTGGTTGGCACCAATTTTAACCCTTGCCTTGTATCATTTGATTGGGACTATTTTTATCCCCTTTCTCTCCGTTTACCCATAAAAGTACACATTTTGAAAATTGCCATGATTTGGCACGTCTATAAAGTCATAGGAATGTACATACCGAATTTCGTTATTCTGGCTAGTGCCAATTTTATCCCTTTTTCTACATTTCCTCCATTAAAATACGAATTTCGAAAATCACTTTGTTGACATGTACACACGATTAGAGGGATTTAGTAGTTATTTTCGTTTCAAGTACCATTTTTATTTCTTTTTGCCCCATTTCACCGCATAAAAGTACGTACCACATTAAGGTACGCGTTCACTCTATATAAGGAATGATCTTAATAGATACCAAGTAAATACACAGCGGAAATCTTTACTCCAGCTGTAGCCGTTTGGTTGGTACAGTTGTTATCCCTCTGTCCCCATTTACCCCTTAAAAGTACGAATTTGGAAAACAAAACTTTCTATGTTGCATGTTTACGCAGTCACAGAAATGTATACACCGAATTTCATTATTCTATTCTCATTTTACCCCCTAAAAGTACGAATTTGAAACACCCTTTTATTTGACGTGTCTACTCAATTTTAAGATTGTTCAGACCGAATTTCGTATTGTCGTTCCATTTTTATCACACTTTGCCCCATTTCACCCCTTACTATTATCGCTTTATGGGAATGCCAAATATCAAGTAAATATAAGCAGACATATTCAAAAACACGCTTAAATACTCAAAATATTAGGGATATTTCCTGCTCCCATTTTCAATCCCAACCGATCTACAACTATTAGACGCATTATAGCGTTCTTTCAACAGGCGGACACGACTATATTGTCTTAGAATTTTTGACGATCATGAATATATATACGATCCAACCGTAGCGTCTACAATATTATGTTTTTAAAACGGGGGAAATTCAGTTCTATATCCCTTATTCAGTAGTACAAATTTGCAAACTTTCGTTGAATCATTGAATTAGTCTAATGGAAAAAATAAATATTTTGTATCCGGGACCTAAAGATTTTTTATAGTGTATTGAGGCACAAAATCAACACAAAACATTTTGATGTATAGTTTTTAAATTTTACTAAAATTCAAATTTTTGTTGAGTGTGCCCTTAATATTTGTCCGATCATGCGTTAGTCAGCAAATAGTGGCGTTACAAATCTTCTCGTAGAAAATGTTTAGGAAAAGTGCCAAAAATTGTTTTTTTTTTTTAAATAATAATGACTTACACTGCGAAATGATAATACAAATACTAAAGGTAGCTTCGACGAAAATTGAAATTTTAGTAAAATTTCCATACATTTTTTTATATCTTTTTCGGTCTTAGAACGCCAAAATAAAGAGTGATTTTTTTGAGGTTAGGATTTTCATGCATTAGTATTTGACAGATCACGTGGGATTTCAGACATGGTGTCAAAGAGAAAGATGCTCAGTATGCTTTGACATTTCATCATGAATCGCCTTACAAACGAACAACGCTTGCAAATTATTGAATTTTATTATCAAAATGCGTGCTCTTTTAAGAAAGTTCATTGCGCGCTTCCATTTTATGGTCAGTTTAATCGACCCACTGAAGCGGCTATTCGGGCTATTGTGACTAAATTTCGCACCAAATTTACATTGTTGGACATTAAACCACCAACACGCTTACGTAGAGTGCGAACTGAAGAAAATATCGCAGCTGTATCGGCCAGTGTTAATGATGACCACCAATTTTCGATTCGTCGCCGTTCGCACCAATTGGGTCTCTGTTACTCAAAAACGTGGAAATGCCAAAATTGGACTAAGCGGATGGACCACCTAAGACGCAGCCGCAACAACAACATTTAAATGAAATTATCTTCAAAAAGTAAATGTCATGGACCAATCTAACGTTTCAAATAAAGAACCGATGAGATTTTGCAAATTTTATGCGTTTTTTTAAAAAAAAAAGTTATCAAGCTCTTAAAAAATCACCCTTTACATCAGATAATGATATACACAGTTAGGGTATCCAACAGATTAAATTTTATTGGATTAATCAGAAAAGACCGATTTTCGAATAACGAATAATTCGATTAATCCGTACCAAATAATCGAATATTCGAAGTGTTATATGTACTACCATACATTTTCGGAGCGAATTATCAGTTTGGAAAGTATAAATAATAATTGCACAAAATGATTTTTCTTTATGTTTTTAATGTAAACGTAATCAAACTTAAATACTTGCTTTGCAAAAAACGACTTAAAATACGTCTCAATGAAAGAAGAATAAAGGTTTTGAATACGCTGAATTTGTACCTCAATTCAGGTAATGGATTTTGTACATATTCAACAAAAGCGGAAACTAAAGAGTTTACTAGCTCATTATACAAAAGGAGTTGAAAACGTTCTAACTGAACGAACAATAACAAGTAAAAGCGGCATTAAGTTCGGCCGGGCCGAACTTTATATACCCTCCACCATGGATTGCATTCCACAGAGGCTGTCGATTTTCGTAGAAGTGCAGTAATATTACAGGAAAATATATTTTTTAATATATCCAAACCAAAACAAATATAAATATTGAAAAAATAATTTTATAAATAAATATAATATTTTTATTATTTCAAACCACGCGTTTAAGGCAGGGCTACCAATACGTTTACATATAGAAATATAACTTCAAGTCAATTCAAAAAAATATTCTTATATTTATTTTCAAAAATCTTAAATACAAAAAATATTGGTAGATAGTGGGTGTTACAGGTGGTTGTATTTCCATTCTATTTTAATTCCAAACGTACAAATTTTGAAAATCCATTATCTCACGTACATAGTGCAAAATAACCTAACTTCATGATTCAACGTGTCTATGCAATTACAGGAATGTACACACCAAATTTCATTATTCTAGCTGTAGCCGTTTAGTTGGTACTATTTTTATCCCACTGTACCCATTGCATCCCTTGAAAGTACGAATTTGGAATCAACCTTTTTATTGTCTACGCAATCAGAGGAATGTATACACCGAATTTCATGACTCTAGGTGCGATCATTTGGTTGCTACTATTTTTATCCCCTTTTTCCATTTTAACGCCAAAAATACGAATTTCGAAAAATCCGTTTATTTTTCGAGTCTACGCCGTCAGAGGAATGTATACTCAGAATTTCATGACTCTAGCTGCGGTCATTTGGTTGGTACAGTTTTTATCCCCTTCATCCATTCTAACCCCAAAAAGTACGAATTTCGAAAAAAAAAACGTTTATTTGACGTGTCTACGCAATCAAAGGAATGTATACACCGAATTTCATTATTCTAAGTGCAGCCGTTTGGTTGGTACCATTTTTATCTCTATTCCCATTTTACCCCTTAAAAGTACGAATTTGGAAAAAATACTTTTATATTCTGTATTTACTCAATTAGAAGAATGTACACACCGAATTTCATAGATGTTGTCGTTTGACTGGTACCATTTTTATCCCTTTTTGTCCCGTTTTACCCCCTAAAAATAAATTTTAGAGATTTTTATGGATATTTTCAGTCCTTGTGAGGGAAAAAATTTTCCCTTTGGCCGATTTCACCCAGTTTCAATACCAAGCGATCTACGACTATAAGACGCATTTATGGAAAATTTGGACGTATGCATGTTTATCCCTTTTCGTCCCGCGCACCCCTTAAAAGTACAAATTTCGAAAAATCAAACTACTGCGCTTCTATATGGAGGAATTTACACACTAAATTTCACGATTCTAGCTGTAATACTAATGTTGGTACCATTTTTATCCCTTTTTGTCCCGCTCGCCCGTTAAAAGTACAAATTTCGAGAAATCCATTTATGTTGCAAGTCTACGTTGTCAGAGAAATTTAAACACAAAATTTCACGACTATAGCTGAAATATTTTAGTTGGTACTATTTTATCCCGCTCATTGTTTATAAGTACAAATTTCGAAAAATTCGTTTAGATTTGCTCTTCTCGTTATCAGAGGAACTTACACACCACATTTCACGACTATAGCTCCATTTATGTTGCGCGCCTACATGGTCGGAGAAATGTACACGCCGAATTTCACAATTCTAATTTAAATAATTTAGTTGGTACAATTTGTATCCCTTTTTGTCCGGCACACCCATAATAAGTTTAAATTTCGAAAAATTTATTTAGATTTGCACTTCTACGTTGTCAGAGGAATTTACATACCAAATTTCACGATTCTAGCTGCAATACTTAAAATGGTACAACTTTTATTCCTAAAGTACAAATTTCGAAAAATCCAATTTTATTGCGCTTCTATATGATCAGAGGAATTTACATACCAAATTTCACGATTCTAGCTGCAATACTTTAGTTGGTACAATTTTTTCCCTTTTTTGCCGCTCGCCCCTTAAAAGTACAAATTTCGAAAAATCCAATTTTACTTCGTTTCTATATGGTCAGAGGAATTTACATGCCAAATTTCACGATTCTAGCTGTAATATTTTAGTTGGTACCATTTTTATCCCTTTTTGTCCAGCTCGCCCCTTAAAAGTACAAATTTCGAAAAATCCAATTTTACTTCGTTTCTATATGGTCAGAGGAATGTACATACCAAATTTCATTGTTCTAGCAGTAATACTTTAGTTAGTACCATTTTTATCCCCTTTTGTCCCGCTCTTCCCTTAAAAGTACAAATTTCGAAAAATCCAATTTTACTTCGTTTCTATATGGTCAGAGGAATTTACATATCAAATTTCACGATTCTAGCTGTAATACATTAGTTGGTACTAATTTTATCCCTTATTGTCCCGCTCGCCCCTTAAAAGTACAAATTTCGAAAAATCCAATTTTACTTCGCTTCTATATGGTCAGAGGAATTTACATACCAAATTTCATTGTTCTAGCTGTAATACTTTAGTTAGTACAATTTTTATCCCTTTTTGTCCCGCTCTTCCCTGAAAAGTACAAATTTCGAAAAATCCAACTTTACTTCGTTTCTATATGGTCAGAGGAATTTACATATCAAATTTCACGATTCTAGCTGTAATACATTAGTTGGTACTAATTTTTATCCCTTTTTGTCCCGCACTTCCCTTAAAAGTACAAACTTCGAAAAATCCAATTTTACTTCGTTTCTATATGGTCAGAGGAATTTACATACCAAATTTCACTTTTCCTAGCTGTAATACTTTAGTTGGTACCATTTTTATCCTTTTTTGTCCCGCTCGCACCCTTAAAAGTACAAATTTCGAAAAATCCAATTTTACTTTGTAAAATTATATTTTCGAATAAACGATAAATCGAATAATCTAAAAGTACGAACAATTGGATACTCTATACACAACCCTTCGACAAAATTATGCAAATATCACAATTTGCATAAAAATAGCATAACTTCCATAATATTTCTATGTAAAGTTGACAGTCTTTAATATGTCGGTTCTAATGCCCTACTGTTGTACTCTATGGTGGAAGATATATCAAATTCGTCCCGGCTTAACGCACTTTTGCTTTAGTTCATCTATTCTTGCTAGATAACTGGAAAGGATTATCGAATTTTTAAAGTGACAGTGATGTTAAATTCAGTACTGAAATATAGTGCTTTCTAAGCAGACGGTTACATTTCAAGACGGTTATTTTATTTATTTTCCTATTTTTTATTTCTCTGACAAGTCACTATTATCTCACCATCATCATCTTCATTTGTGCGTCTTCAAATATGTTTTCTTTTGTTTCCTATTCACTAATTAGCGAATAGTCCCTACAATTTTGCCCGCAAACTAAATTCCCTTTCATTCTTCTCTCAATTTTCTTCCAGTGTATAAAAACGAAATTTTCGGGTTTTTCGAAACGAAACGGAATTTTCGGTTCTAAATTAAACCAATTTCGTTGTCATGGCCACATGAATTTGTTCCCTCACATGTGCCAATGAACTGTTCCCCTGTTAATTCATTTCTTTTCTTTTTTGAGAACGCACAAAATCAGCTTTTGTTGTTGCGTGTCACGAACTCACTACGCACCAAGCCGTATTTATACAGGTGATAGCACTAGAACAACAACAAAATACAAGTAATTTTTTGAATGGTGAGCCATAATGTCAAAGCAAAATATATGGGATTTGACAGTTTCGGTTACTTTTGAACGAAAAAAATTTCAGTCAGCTGGGCTCCTGCTATCACCTTTATAAATACGCCTTGCTACGCACCTTTGGTGGAACGGGTGCGGGTATCCGCGATGCAGGGAATTCAACAACAACAACAGCAGCAGACAGCAGATATACTTAGAATACGTTTATGCGACGCAACATTAGGTTCTTATCGTTGTCAAGGCCACATGAATTTGTTCCCTCACACATACCAATGAACTGTTCCCCCTGCCCCACCGATGTGTACCATGAAGTTCAACAAAGTCCGCCGTACATACATCAGTGGAAATTAATTCATTTCGTTTCTTTTTTGAGAACGCACAAAATCAGCTGTTGTCTTTGCGTGTCACGAACTCACTACGCATCTTGCGGTGGAACGGGTACGGGTATCTGCGATGCAGGGAATTCAACAACAACAGCAACAGACAGCATATACACTTAGAATACGTTTATGCGACGCAAAATGGGGTTCCTATGGCTTCGGCACAGAAACAAAAATTCAGTTCAGTTCAGCTGGAAATAAGCGAGGGTATCACAAGATTTCTATAGAGCGGCATACAGCATCTGAGAATAAATATAAATAAAACAGAGAAAAATGCCAAATTTTTCAAAACTGACACAATTGAGAGGTGAATAAGCAAAGGAACAAGTGAAATGTTTTACATAATTGGCGATTACATATCGTTCACATACTTCAGGGCAGTCATCGAAGTTGAAAAACGCGAATTTTCGTTATATAATGCTCTTCATCTTGTGTAAAAAACATATTAATATTTTACATACTGACTGCATGAGAAGCGAATGTGTCGCTATTTCATCTGCACGCACGGTGAGAGTCATTTGAAAACTTTAATCGCGTAAAATCGGTAAAATCGAAAAAAATATTTTGACTTGAATTTAGTGAACGTTATGTTTTTTCCTATTCACAGTGTATGGTTTTATGGATTTTACTGACAAAACATCTAAAATTGTTTTGCAATATTTATCTTGTGGACGATAAATAAATTAAAAATACATGTAGCAGTGTATGTGGAAAGACATTTTTTATATATTCTTTTTGTGAGTAATTTAACATCAATGTGACGTTTTTGTGCTCTATAAATACGTTGTTCGCGGTTTCTGTCACATTTGCAAGGATCAGGCATCCTTAACTTATCAGCATTATAGAACAACTTCTGAATTTAGCTGCTGTCATCATATAATATTTATAAAAATTTAAAATGACCTCGAAATATTCGATGTATGACAGGAATATTCTATATAAACAATATGCTATAGCATCAATCGGTTTCTAACTATGGTTAAAAATTAAATTCGGATCAAAAATAATGAATTAGGAGGAATTTCCATCAAAATCGCTAATAATTTTGCACTCACTTGTCTTGTCACTCATACTTTATTGTCATAATATTAATTTGGCCAAAAATGGATACAATCCGTCATCTTTAAGAAAAAATATGATTTTTAGAGGTAAATTCGTTGTACCTACGTGATGGTAGCCAAACTATTCTGTGATTAGTCTTAATACAAGCCAAGTTTTCGTGTTAGATGCACAAACCGCCTCTTTTTCAACCCGGTCTAATGAACATAACTATTTTTGTTGTATAGGCAAAAAAATATTCAAATAAAAGCAATATAAGTCTGGAAAAGAAACTAAAACAAAGAAGTATTTCTATTTTTGCTGATATCTCGGAAACTACTGGCGATCTCATTCTGAGTATGTACAGCACTAATGAAGCCGTTTGTACCGGAATAGATTTTTTCAAAATACAAATTTTACTCATTTGGGATTTTTCTCACTCAAATTTCGAAAATCATACACTGTGCCGCTGTTGATATGCATATAGCTATGCAAATGCGCAAATACATTTTAAATGGCCTACTGATAACGCCTTTGCCTGCAATAATCGCTTGTTTTTAGGTTTGGAGGGGTCATTGCGCCGCTACTCGTCGTCTTTCGCCAATACACAATTCCGCGACATACTGTCCGAGCAAATAAAGTCAATCAAAGATGCTGGCACATTCAAATCGGAACGCATTATCACATCATCCCAAAGCACTCAGATTACAGTGGAGGGCAGTCGTAAGCAGATCTTGAATTTCTGCGCCAACAATTACTTGGGTTTAGCTGTAAGTGAATCGAGTTATCACTCATTTCTGATTTTCGTACTTAAATAAAAATATTATTTTGAACAACTTTGGGTTTTTATTTGTTTCTTCTCTTTTGCAGAACAACCCCGAAGTGATCGAGTATTCTCGCGATATTTTGTCCAAGTATGGCGCCGGCTTGAGTTCGGTACGTTTCATCTGTGGCACTCAAGATATCCACAAGAATTTAGAGAAGAAAATCGCACAATTCCATGGACGTGAGGATACCATTCTCTATGCTTCGTGTTTTGATGCCAATGCTGGTCTCTTTGAAGCTATATTGACACCAGAAGATGCTGTCTTCTCCGATGAACTCAATCATGCCTCCATAATTGATGGCATTCGATTATGCAAGGCCAAGAAGAATCGTTACAAGCATCGCGATTTGAATGGTATGTAACACATGTTGTTGATTTTTTCTATAAACACTTCCACAATGCATCAATCACGCTTTTCTAAATAATAACGGCTGCTTTTCACTTTTTTATACAGAAGAGTGATTCCGCATCCGTTTACGATTCCGGTTATATGAAAAATTATTTGAGATTTTGGTGTTCATTTCGTAAAATTCTAATTAATTTCCACAATATTGTGCCGGTTTTAATTTTTACCGATTCTTCGGAATCAACTGATTACATATCAACCCTTTCATGACTTCTCCGCTTCGAAAATTTTGTTCTTCCATTGAATTATTCTAAAATCATGCAAACGATGAAAACAATAGACTTTTTGAGGCCAAATCTCAAATTTAAAAACACGAAATTACGTAGAAATTAGTTTTGAAACCACTGTAGCCTCACAGGGGCGTATGCCATATAAAATCAACACAAATGTTTTGTTACGGATTAATCTTTTTTAATTATCTACTTCCCAAATTTCAAATTTCGTTCTGACCCGATTTAATGAACGGTTCCATTATATGTGAATTTTACAATTTAAATTTTCACGATGACGACATTTTCACTCAAAATAGAAAAGTAAAAAACGTTTAATTCGGTCGGGCCGAATCTTCACCACGGAGTGCATTCCAAAATATTGCTGGCAGATTTATAGAAGTGCACACCTGTTTTAAATTCATTTGATGTTTCATTACACTGTCCCACAAATTAATATTTACATATTTTTTGCCGAAAAAGACCGATCTTCTAAACAGCATGGAGAAATTTTAGCCTTTGAATTTTTTTGTATAAGTTGACGTATAATTTTGTTATTTAATTGTAAAGAGTTTTATTTACAACTTTGGTGATCCCCACTGAAAATTTGCGGCAAATTATTTTGTAGAACATTTTAATCCTTAAATGTCCTTTTGAAAGGAAATATTTTGATTTTCTCGAAAAAAGAGTCAAATAGACCCATAATGACAATAAGAATTCTCTCAGACATTAACTTACAACATTTTTTTCACTTAGTATATTAAAGAGACCCTTCGACCAAAAAATGAAAACTTTGACCCACTGTAAAAAGGAAACTATACGTTTATTCTACAAAAAGGTTCTACTCAACATGCCCTTTCAGAATTAAAGGATAGATAGTTTGTTTCAAGGGACGCTAGTCCCCTTATCAATTCCCAGTGCAATGCAACAACTACTCCGGTTATTATTGGTCTGTATATCTGGCTCATATTCCCTGAAGTTCAAGATGATCATTTAAATTAAGTCGAATTTATTCAATTCAAACTTCATTTAATTGAAACTGTCTTCTGTAATTCGCAGTACGTTTTATTGAAAGCCTGGGATAACTGAAACAAAGGTAATAAATAAAATTGTTTTAATAGACAGACTGAAAAATCACCTCTACATATAAACGAATGGAAAATGATATCTCTTCTGCCATTATGTTTGGCCACTGATTCCATACAAGTGCCAGCACTGCGCGTAGTGACGTAATGTTCTTGAAATGCTTAATTACTTCAATTGTTATTGAGTTGTGATGGGGAATGTAGCTTCTTAATTGGTGAATGGAAACAAGTAAATACACACACCAGAGTGTCCACTGAACTTTCTATACTTTTTGTAGGCTGTTCCGCAATTGGATCTTCTGTAATGACACGCGTCACATGATCACAAGAAAAATAAAGGAATCTTTTTTTAAAGCTAATCAACAAACCATCATTTAAAATTTGCGAACGTTTTTAGATTTTTTTACAAATTGGAAATCAATAGTTACTTAGTTAAATAAAGTGGACAAAATTGGCAAACTATATTTGAACATTTATAGACAACTCTGTTGCCCTGTAATTCTGTCTTTACTAGGTTTTCGCGGCCATTTATGTCTCATGATATACATGAAATACTGAAGATATCTTCAACTAAGAAGAAAATATAGAACAAAATAAGTATTATTTTCTACCTTAGTTGGTCAAAAAACACTAAACTCTAATCCGAACCTCGAAACAAAAGCGTCCGTCCTTGGCCCGCAATGGTCTCTTGTATTAAGTTTCACAATTATCTTTATTTTAAAGAATAATAATCCTAGGACTAAACTTATAGTCAAAACACTAAAGGTACCTTCGACAAAAATTGAAATGTTAAAAAAATATTCAACAATTTTTGGTGTCGATTTTATGGTTCAATATGCACTCGGAAGAATAGCAGTCCTAAATCTGAAGAAAATTCATACTCCAATTTAGTTCGAAAAATTTACTCTAGTTTAGTAAAAAATCATAGTAATTAGTTACTAGAAATATAGTAGTCATTTCCTCAAAAACATTTCTTTGAATCTTTGTTACAATTGAGTAAATTCATACTTCATTCCAAGGTTTCTAACAAGAAAATTACGAACAAATCTGTTTAGGATATTTGAACTAAATTTTTGAGTAGTTATTCGTGCAATCATTTCACAATATCCAGATTAAGCTGGTATTTTGTTCATAATCTTTGATTATTTTATATAGACTGTGCAATTCACTTATAAGAGTAGTCTTATCTTGAGTAGAGACTTAATATTGATGTCATTTTGTTTATTGCTTATTGGGATGTGTAGGGTATTATTAGTTCTTTTTCTAAATTTTAATATTGTTTCTAAGTTAATTTTATTATTCATAATTTAAGATGGAAGTATTTTATAACCACATACGGCCTATCTGGCTCAGTTATTTTTTTGGAATAATAATAATAATAAAACAAGTAAAATAGCGTTAAGTTCGGCCAGGCCGAACCTTATATACCCTTCACCACCGTATAACCTCTGCTGATTTTACATAGAAGTGCAGTAACATTACAGGAAAATTTTACATTTGTTAATATAACCGAACCAAAACAAATAAAGATATTAAAAAACAAGTAAGGAAGACTAAAGTCGGGCGGGGCCGACCATATGATACACTCCACTTTCTATCCGAATACTATTCAACTCGGTAAAAAAGTGAAAACGGGAAGAATTTTCGTATGTTTCCTAATAATAGGCTAATATGACCTGGTCCAATTTGTCAAATCGAAAAGAATATTTGTATCGGTGCTATATCGAAACATGGAATAAAGTGATTAACTTTCACAATATGTTGAAATATAACGTGTTATGCTCACTTTGAAGAAATTCAGTGAAAATTAGTGGTTTCTGGGGCGGAAAAAGTCTATCCGGGAGCGAAATTTGTATGAGAGCTATATGTATATCTGAACCGATCTGACCCATTTTCACCATGGGTGTTTCTAGTTGAAATATAAGATATTTTGAAAGATTTGAAGAAGATCTGTAAAAATATGTGGTTTATTGAGTGGAAAAAGTGAAATCGGGAGTGAAATTTGTGTGGGAGCTATATATAAATCTGAGCCGTTCTAAAACATTTTTACCGCAAGTGTTTCTAGTCGAAATATAAGGTATTTTGCCAAATTTGAAGAAAATCTGTTGTAATATGTGGTATATAAAGTGAAAAAAGTCATATCGGGAGTGAAATTCGTATGGGGGCTATATCTAAATCTGAACCGTTATTCTTCAAATTAAATAGCGTTCGTCCTTGTACCGAAAACCTTCGTTGTGCAAAGTTTCATTTGGTTCTGTCTACAATTGTGATTACAAGAATAGATGGACAGACAAACAGACAGACGGACATTGCTAAGTCGATTCAAAAAGTGATTCTAAGTCGATCGGTATAATTAATAATGGGTCTATCGCCCTTCCTTTTGGGCGTTACAAACAAATGCACAAAGACATAATACTCTCGTGGAGTGTATAATAATTTTAATAAATATATAATTTTAATTATTTTTATCCACGCTTTATGACAAGGCTTCCAATACCCAATATAAATTGCTGCGATCACACCCCCCCAAGAAATGAAATTTGGATTGTTTAATGATGATCTGCAAAATATTTCGCCGCTGGGTGAAACCTTCTTTAAAAATCATGTTTTTTCATGTAATTTTTTTATATTGCATTTTTGTTATTTTTTTTCTGAATTTATAGACCCTTGGGATCACTTTAAATAAAAATAATTCGACCAATAAGTTACTCTAGAACAAGAAACAAAGTTTATATTTAAAGTGCTTTCTATTATTTCAGGGAAGTAATTTGTATAAGAATGCAACATAAAAAAATTACACGGGAAAAACATGATTTTTAGAGGTGTGTTCAGGAGCGTCTAGCTGTCAGACGACTTATAATGCAAACTTTATTTTCTTGGGTGACTGGAAATTGTTTTTCAATTTGTATGGTCCGCGACCCAGCCTAATGTTTATACACTCCACGAGAGTATTATGTCTTTGTGCATTTGTTTGAAACTCCCAAAAGGAAGCGAGATGGTCCCATTGTTAATTATACCGATCGACTTAGAATCACTTTTTGAATCGATTTAGCAATGTTCGTCTGTCCGTCCGTCTGTCCATCTATTGTTGTAATCAAATTATAGGTCGCAATTATAGTCCGATCTTAACAAAAATTGGCACAAGTAAGTTTTGTGGATCAAGGACGAATTTAATAATTTTAATTTGAGCCATATCGGTTCAGATTTAGATATAGCCCACATACAAAAGTCCCTCCCGATTTGATATTTTCTGCTCTAGAAACCACATATTGAACCCGTTATTCTCTAAATTTGGCAAAACATCTTATAATCCAACTATAAACTCCTTTGAACACATACATTTACAGGATACAAAATCCTTCCCGTTTTCACTTTATTACCGAATTGAATTGTCGGCCCCGCCCGACTTTAGCCTTTCCTTACTTGTTTTATTGTGTGATTGTTATTGACTATATATATCGAAAGTCAATTCAAAAAGTAAAAAAAAACTGAAAACGTCAATTAGGTCCATTATGCCTAGTTACAGATGTACATATATCATCCGGTTCAAGTGTAAGACTTTGTCGTACGGCGTTACGAAGTGTACGTTTCAGCGTTTCTTAAAACAGACAAATGGGAGGACGTAAGCGTCTGCTCAAAGTAAATATTTATTCTACACTTCTTTTGGAGCATATTTTTACTAAATTCTGGCATCAGTGACTTGCACTCTTTTTTGTTACACATCTTTATCGACAACGGTTTCGAAATAATGTATCGATCGATAGTATACGACATCGAGTGTGCCCTTGTAACCGCCTTATATAAGACATCAATGCTTTAATACCCACGCAGTGTCATACCCACTCCTATAAACAACAGTGAAAAGAGAGAGTATATAAATGAATATAATACTTGTATAGAGATTTTGGGGTAGGTTAAGGTTAAGTTTGGGACGGCCACCCTTATTGGTTAAAATGGAAAAGCAGGCGCATCATTTTCTCTTTGAAAACACTGTGTTTTGCAGTAACCATTTGTTTCAGCCGAATTTTCAACTCCATCGTTGGCATGATGGTTAGAACGTCCGCCTTCCAAACACAAAGACGACTGTTCGAAACCCATTGGGTCGTTAAGTTTTTTTGTTGTCTTTTGCTTCGAATATTTTTATTTGTTTTTCAATAAAAAGTGTTTAAAATAAAAATGGGAAATTACACTGATATACAGTCATTGACTACGTTTTCATCAGAGCTGTTAAATTTCGATTACGATTAGTAATCAATTACATTACTTTTTAAAAAGAATCGTAATGATTATATAATCCACTATTCAACAATTTCTGATTACTAATTGATTACGATTACAAATAATCAAAAAATAATCAGGATTACTTGCGATTACCGTTACCTTTCGGTTTTAGCTGGCAAAAGAAAGAGAACAGAAAAAATCAAAACTGACATATATTGAAAAGTCAAAAGTGTTGACAGTAATCACAAAAGTAATCACAAAAAATCAAAAGTAATCTAAATAGTCAACAGTAATCAAAAGTAATCTTTTAAAGTAGTCGAACTCATTTTTGATTACTTTTGATTATTTTGTTAACACCAACAGAGCTACATGAAAACGGACGTTAATCTTAATACTTTAACCATTTTTTACCTCTTTTGACATTATGTATGAATAAATGTCGAAGTTATGACCCTTATACAAGATGTGTGTTTTTTTAAGGAATTCTTGTTTAAATTGATTTATTCATACATGAAGTATATACCGGATCGGTTTGTGTGGGAGGGAAAAATTTCGGTTTTCCGCAACTAAAATAAAATCTTGATTGGTTTTAAGAGTAATCACAAAATATTTCGGCTACATATTTTAACTTCGCGTAGCTAGAGCGATTTTACATAACCTCTAAAAATTGTGTTTTTCTCAAAAAACGGCGTTTGTGTTTCACTTTTTGATCGAATCAAAAGTATGGTAATACTTTATACGAGTGATTTTGCGTCCAACGATGTCAATATGTTGTGTAATCAATGAAAATGAAAGTACGAATATTAAAGGTACCTTCAGGGAGAATTGAAATTATAGTAAAAAGATTACCCATAAAAAATAGTATCGTTTTCGAGTTTAGAAAGCCAAAATACATCACAACATATTATATATCGAGGGGTTATATTCAAAAGTTGCTATGAACTATTTTCACGAAAATGAGTTTTTGATGGCAAACTATTCTCAGATTGTGATGTCATATAAATTTGGGGAAGAAATTTTTTAAAGCCATTTTTCACATTTTTCTGATTTGGCTATTCACTCGCACAATAGTTTGTGACTGCAAAAGTGGCTATGAACATAAAAATTAAATAAATAAAATAGTTCAAAATGGGGCAGCATAAAGCCGAAGGTTGTAATTCGCTACAACGACTTTGCGAATATGAAAAATTTCCAAAAAATATCCAATTTGTACTTTTTGTTTACCGTGCCCTACAGAAATATTCAGTCTTTGTAAAAAATTTGGAAAAAGCGATAAAAATCTGACGGATGAAGCTGGAATCTTAACATTCGCTAAGTACACGTTATCGAGTTTATTTCAACATTCATAGTACACCAATACCTCGCTTTGCGTCGCTGCTGAAATAGTACTAATTTTCACTGTGCGTTCGAGTCTTTAACTTTTTATACCCTACACCACTTCGTGGACTAGGGTATTATAAGTTAGTTTTCCGTCAAATGTTTGTAACACCAAGAAATAAGCGAGCTAGACCCACCTTTAAGTATACCGATTGGCTTAGAATCACCAGCTGAATCAATTTAATCGATCTGTCTGTCCGTCCGTCTGTCCATCTGAGCTTGTTCGCACTCTACAGGTCGCAATTATTGTCCAATTGTCGTGAAATTTGGCAGAAATTATTTTTTTGGCCAAAGGACCATCGGAAATCGGTTCAGATTTAGATATAGCCTCCATACAAATATCCCCATAATTTACACTCTTACTGCTCTAGAATACACATTTTACATGGGATCATGACAAACTTTTCAGGATCGCGTTATATTTGAACTAGTGGCCCTATTTTTTATTATTACCCCTCTAGGACCCACATTTTACATCGGACGTTTTTAAAATTTTGCAGATTATATTATATTTCAAATAAGAATACATACTATGTAAGTCAAATATATGGGTCCATATTTTGGTATAACCCCCATACACATTGGGCCCCCATTATACTCTATTACAGCTCTAGAACCCACTTCGTGCCTTGGATCTCGATACAATTTTTCAGATCATGTTATATTTAAACTAAGAATACCAATTTTGAAAGTGATCTATATGGGCCCACTTTTTAATGTAGCGCCCTTACAAATGGCCCTACATTTTTAGTATTACCCCTCTAGGACCAACATTTTACATCGGAAGTTTTTAACATTCTGCAGATCAAATATATGTGTCAATATTTTGGCACAATAACCGTACAAATGAACTATACATTACATCGGATCTTTATAAAATTTTTCTGATCATGACTCATTTCCACTTGGAATGCCTAGAGGGAATTTTAATGACTCATGTTATGGTACAACCTCCAAGTGTTGTTATAGGCCACCTACAAATGTCCGTCCAATTTATCCTATTACCGCTGTAAAATCTGCATTTGTCATCGGATCGTGGTCAATTTTTCCAGATCATATTATATTTACTCTCGGAATATGGGTCAATGTTTCCAAATACAACTGTCCCACCAATTTTCAATATTATCGTTTCAAATCCTTCATATTACATCGGATGGATTACATTTTCCAGATCATGGATTATTTCACATAAAAACACTTACTGTTGAAGTGGACCATGGATCCCGATTTTAGACGTATATTTCAGTTAGGAACACTTACAGCAAAGGTGGAGCATTACGCAAAGAAATTGCCACCGCTCATTATCAGTTTCTGATTTGTCTACATAACACTTCACATTCAACTTATTACAGCCAATCAATTTTGCCATATTCGTTAAATTTGACTAAAGATGCATTTATATTGTATAATTTATCGCCCTCACAAAACAACTGGGTTTTTTAATCAAAACCAGGTATATACGCAGGGAATGGTGTAGGGTACCGGCCCCGCCCGACTTTAGCCTTTCCTTACATGTTTTTTTTTTTTGATTTTTTTTTACCAGGATTTAAAGGTAGCAAATGGTAATGCAAATGGTGATTTCAAATTTAAACCATTTCTCCTTTATCAATCAGAAAATCCAAGGGCTATGAAAGGTTGCTCAAAGAATCTGCTTCCTGTCCCCTGGCGAGCAAACAAATAAGCATGGATGACAGCACCATTTTTCAAAACTGGGTTTCAACTTGTGCTATTCCAGAAATTAAAGCTTATTGCAACAAGGAAAACTTAACCATCAAGGCTTTAGTCCTAGTAGACAATGCTCCTGGCCACCCAGTTTATGTTGATGAGTTGTGAGAAAACGTGAAATTTCTATTTTTGCCGCCTAATACGACATCAGTTATTAAGCCGATGGCTCAGGAAGTAATATCGACTTTTAAAAGTTATTACCTTCGACGAGCATTTAAACTTCGTTTAAGTGAGACTGATGGACAAGAGTTTTGGAAAAAGTTCAACATTATGAAAGTCATAGAAATTATTTCTGATTCGTGGGAGGAGGTTAAACCATCTTGCATGAATTGTCCGAAGAACAAAATGTAACCTCCAAACAAATTTCCAAAGCGATGTGTTTGATTGACGAAGCTATGGAGATTTTTCACATTTTAATCTAACGTAACTCGCTCGATTTTTTAAATGAGTCCGAAAGTTCTTCTTGTTCAAGTCTATTTTCTTTGGTTTTAAATGAATTTGTGTATGTATGTAATAAAATTTTATATTAGTTTTGTTTTTTCAATGTTTACTTTGTTATTTTTTTAAAGTAGTATTTTCGTAACCCTGGAACCTATCTTCGATCTTTACATGGTTTGCTATAGAAAATGCTATAGGAAATGGAAATTTGGAATGTAACCACGACGCAAAGTGAGGTATTGGTGTACTCAATTTTAAATATGCAAAAGTGGCTATGAACCATAAAACCGCGAATAATAGGAAATTTCGAAAACTTTTTAATCGTAGCAATTAGAAAGCCATTTTAGAATAAACCGTAGAAGAATGATTAATAATTACTTTGAAAATTAAGGAGGAAATCAGTATTTTCTCTCTCCTGAAAAGTTATGTTTTTGTTCATAGCCACTTTAGAATATAAGCCCTCGATATATAGTATAGTGTAATAAGATATAGGCGTATATATGAAGAAAACCAAAGATCGAAATGATTCGATTCCACTTGACAACGCTGACCTAAAACGTTTGTATTATGTTGCTTATATAGCTGTAAGAATTTAAAATATCTACATAACCCCTCTAAATCTGAACCGATTTTCTTATCGTCCGCCCCCAGCCTAAGACACATGCCACAATTCATGTCAAGACGATTAAATTATTTTGCTTTTCTATTTCCTCTACAGATTTGGAAGCCCAGTTGAAAGAATCAACTGCTCGCATTAAACTCATCGTTACCGATGGTGTTTTCTCCATGGACGGCAACTTTGCTCCACTCAAGGAAATTGTGGCGTTGGCCAAAAAATACAATGCCTTGACATTCATTGACGAATGCCACGCAACCGGATTCATCGGACAAACTGGACGTGGCACAGAGGAGTATTGCGATGTTATGGGCAGCATAGACATTATCAACTCGACATTGGGTAAGGCATTGGGCGGTGCTGCAGGTGGCTACACCACTGGCCCCAAAGAACTCGTCTCATTTCTGAGACAGAAATCTCGTCCTTATCTCTTCTCGAACACTTTGCCGCCGGCCGTTGTTGCCACCGGCACTAAAGTTCTGGACATGTTGTTGAAGTCGAGTGACTTGACGCATAAGGTTCAAATGAATACCACATATTTCCGAGGTGCCATGACAAATGTCGGCTTCACCATTGCCGGTGAGAATCATCCCATTTGTCCAGTTATGCTGGGTGATGCTCGTTTGGCTTCAATTTTTGCCGATGAAATGCTAAGTAAGTACTTGAGACGATCGCTCCAAAGTTGAGATGTTATTTATGTGTTGTCTATTTTCCAGAACGTGGCATTTATGTGATCGGATTTAGCTACCCTGTGGTCCCCATGGGCAAGGCACGCATTCGTGTTCAAATTTCCGCTGCCCACACCAAAGACGATATGGATCATGCCATTTCCGCCTTCACAGAGGTTGGAAAATCACTTAAAGTGATTCAGTAGAACGTGAATCAGGCAGATTCAGTCAACTCGTTTCAAATCAGGGAGCTTTATTTAATTTGTGTTGTCAATGTGTGCATTTATTTTTAGAAATAATAGAAAATACATTAAAATCAAATTGCTGTTTATTTAAAAAATATAGATCGGCCTTGGCCGATTGTATGCATATGCTTCGCTAGCGGATGTTTACAAATTCCGTGGCGAGTGGGGTGAATGGCATTAATAGGGGATTTAGAAAATGCGATAAAATTTTACACTCTATGAATTTGCGAGAGCCAAAGCAAAACTTATGCTGAGATACTTGTAAGATACTTGGCAATGTGTGTGCCTTGTTGCTTGGTGCGTTTGTTTTCCACTGATATTCGATAAGTGAGTTGTAATTCTCATACGTTTGGGAGAATTATGGACTTAAAGTGTTCGGAAAATCGCTGTGAAGCCTTCAGGTTGTCACGTACCATAAATCATAGGTTAGGTGATACCACGGGTTCTTACATCCCTCATCGGAACCAACCTGTGCGACTCACGAAACACTTTAACATACCCACGTCTATACTGGCCAAATCGCTTAAGCCCGCAAAGAAAGCAGGAACCAGTCTCATTAAACGTTTATTTGTCACAGGCGTCCCAACAGCTTCTTCGAACGTTATTTGCTTCGATGCCCAGCCTCTAGGCATGTCTACTAACATAATTTCATCTCGTGATTGAATACTAATTGGGTTCTCTTTTAAAATCCCATCACTCCTGTCATCAGACCCAGTGAGACTTGATTCAAAAGCACCCATATCTTGTCATTCTTGGTCATTCGACATTGACCTTATTTGGATGGCAGAGCATAGAAACATTCCAGAGAGCAGTAAAATAAACGAGTTTACCACGACCTTACAAGTTCCTCTGAAACCTGCTTTCACAGGTACACCCCAGCCGACAGCTAAGACAGGAAGAAAAGCTTGTAAACAGTAGGTGGGTAGATCTAGCCATAGTACATTCAAGGTCACGAAGATGGCCTCGCCAATCGATAAAAAACTTTATCTCAAGAGATACGTATTTGATCATATATCATGCCATCGCCTGATGAACATGGTCAAGCTTCAAAGAAGATTTTGGAGCACCCGACCACATTTATGGCAGTTGTATTCCAAAGTGATATATATATGTAAGTGATATATATACATATATATTGAGAAGATCAGAGGGAATGAAGAATTTCTTACATCGCTTCAGTGAATCTCTTGTGGGACAACATCGCATTTGGCCTTACATACGTTACAATCTACTCTATTTACTCGATCCCATTCGGAACTTGCTACCAAGTATCTCGTCCATAAACCGCCTTTTGTCTTAAATTTCTTGAAGACTTGCTGTATGATACAACGAATGACAGAGGTTATTGCCACCTAAAAGATTTTCAATGAAAATAATAAAGAACAGAGCCTTGTGGTAGTCCTGAGGTCAACCTATGCTTGTCGGATGAGAAATCGTCTACAACAACACAGGACATAATGCATTTGCGCTGGCAAACAGCTGGTGGGCGGAAGTAGGCATGTGCAGCATCGCGAAGATGGTCTGACCATATTATGATATGTAGAGGTCGAGCTACCTTCTATCACCTTAAAAATTGTCAATTGTATAAGATGATTTCGGCTTTGACGGGCCATTGCGTAATTGGTACACATGCCTAGAGTCAAACGACGTTTGAAGGAGTTGTGAAGCAGAGAAGCAAGCTGTAGCTTGATAATTTGTAATGAGTCGCGCCGTCGCCGAAATTCTCGGCTTATCGGCGACTCAAACTGCAGTCGATTGTATCGGCTAAGCCGATTTTTTATTACGGTTTTTCATTCATGAAGAATAATTTTGATGTTTTTTGAAAAAAAAAAAAAATACTGACAACTAGTTAAAATCGGCTCGAAGTCGAATATCGGCGCAAAGCCTATGAGCTGCGCAGCCGTCAATTCTTGCACAAGCAGCCGCCGTCGACAAATTGCCATCGGCTTGCTTCTCTGTTGTGAAGACAAGGAAAATATTGAGAGAGTTGAACATCTACTATGTTTCTGTCCAGCTATGACTAATACACGTTAGGTTACACTGGATAAACGCCGCACAGTAGCGCCCGTAGAGCAAACGAGGTTGCAAAAATCAAAATTTTCATGAGCGCCGACGAAGTTTTGAATAAACCCATGTTATAGGAAACTTTTCAACGATTTCAAATCTGCCACTCTTAATAATATCACATTTTTAGTTTAGAAGATATAGCCGTTCAAAGTTGACCGACTTTCGGTTTTCAAAAAAACACACAATTTTTAGTGAATTTGTTGCGATTTCAGGTGTAATATCACGAAAAATAGGTAACGAATCGCCTTATTTTTTGTTTGTATTGATTGATGTATTTATTAAATGTATAATGATAAAAAATTAACTGTTTGCTTTGTGTTTCTCCTGGTAAATCACTATTTAAAAACTATCCGTTTTTTCACTATTTTTGACGGAAAATAAAAAAAATCTATATTTTTCTATATTTGCCATATTTGCAAAACCTGTTCATTGATTATTTCTTTACATAATTCAAAAATTTTAGCTGCCCGTTTGGCTTCTAGAGGTAAAAAAGGTTAAAAAGACATGGTTGCAGAAATTGTATGGCGTCCATCCCTTATATGTTTTGACTGACAGTAGTTTGATCTAATAGTTTGAAAAAAAACTACTCATTGAAATTAGCAGGTACGTACCTCACTTAAACAATACTTTGGCGTACAAATGGTCAAGAACAATATTGACTTATGGTTCCTACAGGTAGGCACAAATCTTATTTGGATGCAGGGAACAGGTAAATTTTTCGGCGTGGTAGCATAAGCCTATATATTGCAAATGGTCAAGAACAATATTGGCAAAGATATAATTGAGTACCAGTCTTTGCCAATTGGAGAGCTTTCTGAAGAAGCACAGGAGTCTCTTAACAAAATTTATAAAAAATATAGATTGCAGAACACATTCAAAGCATCAAGGGTAAGGCAACATGTTGGCAGCATCTTCCGATCCACTTATTTCTTACCTGCGGCATGTGAAGTCAAGAATAGAGTTAGAAAATAATTATAGTTTAGAAATGGTTAGCCTTTTAGATATACCTTCTCTTACGAACTGTGATGAATATTTTACAGAAAATTGAAAAAATAAATTTAAAAAAAAAATATATTTTTTTTTTAATTTGTTGGGTAATAATTTAAAACATAAAACCCTAAAGAAAAAAAAAATAAAAACAATTTTAAAAATGTAAAAATATTTTTTTAGTTACCATAAAATTGATTTTTCTACTAATTTTAACTTTGATAACCCATAATTAGGCCGCTACAGAGCGTAGCACCCTTTCCAAACGCTCATTTCATAGGCTGAACAGTTATCTATCATATGCTGTTTAAACTGTTCAATTATCTTATTCGGTTCAAAAGATATGATTTTTGCAACGAAAAAAACTCAAATGGCGCCACTGTGCGCCGTTAAGGTGTTTCATGGAGTGGGTTCCAATGAGGGCTGTAATAGCCCGTGGTAACACAATAAACCTCTTCTGGTCTAAGTGGAGGAAAAGTGTACTTTCTGACTGCCACCACAACCAAACCTAAGCTCAATAGAATTCACTGTCGACGCTAAAAGCTATGATATGAGTGCACCACGCCGGACTCCATTACAGGCCTTTGAGATATCCAGTGCAACGAACTTACTTTCCCCAAACTGGTTGATGTGTCGACTGTGTACATCTATTCCATGGCTTCCTTTGTAATCTGTTGATTATTAACAAGGTCGGTCGTTGGTGTTCAAATACCTCACAAGATGGTGATTAACCATACTCTCCGTAACCTTAGAGAGCTCAGAGCAAACCGGGATGGAGTTCGCTGGATTTTTAGCCTCGCCTTTCTATGGGACGTTCGCATCCTTCCGACGTTCTGAGAAGACCCCTACATCGAATAGAACTTACATTATTTATGATAATGATTTCCTAAATGATTTCCTCTAATAACCACAAGGAATAGACTAAAATGGACAAGATGAAAAATACCACCACCTGAACAACAAGCCTCTCAACGTCCATAATATTGTGTACAATTATATTGATTACTCATCATAAAGTATATATGTATTGTGTGCTGGGCAGAATCCATAAAATTTAATTTGTGGAAGGGCAATTAAACACCATTAAAACACAATTACTTCTGATTCTCGGTATATGAAACGTTATTTAAGTGAAGTGGAAAAAAATTAAAATTCATTCAGTTACCAGATAGACACCATGGCCGGCTTGGAAAAGGTTTTGGCGGCTTTTACAGCTTGTATCATTTTACTAGGTGTTCCCGCTGTCAATGTAAGTGAAATTTGGTTTAAAAGTTAAATGAAATAACAAAAATCCATTGACTTCTGCTCCAGACAGCGGGATTTAAACTAACAAATATGCGCTGTACGGCCTTAGACCAAAGTGTAGGCGAATTCAAGGTGTGTTCCATGAAAGCCGTCAAGCGAGATGTTGTCGAGATTAATGTGCATCTGGCGCTTGCCACGAAACCAATCAACAATGCAACTGTGAGTTTTTTCCGAATTCCTAAAACTATACTAACTAAACTATATCTATATCTATATCCATATTTAGTTGACACTTCGCTTGAAGAAGCGCGGTAACAATGACAAGAAGGCTATATATCAATACCAGGTTGATATGTGTGCGTTTCTGAGCAGCGAACGTCGCAACCCACTGGCTAATCTGTTTTATAACATTTTCGAGTTTAAAAAATATTCGAATATAAATCACAGCTGTCCCTATGATGTGAGTAGTATCCACGGAAATATGTATTTGCACTGGGAATATGTCGGAAATATATCTTTTTCATTTTCAGCACGATCTAATTGTCAATCGCTGCCGCATAAATACAAAATTATTCAATATGCTAGCTATTGCTACGGGCGAATATACCATAGACACAATGTGGAGTTTGTATGGCAAACCTGCTGCAAATATCGAGGTTTTCTTCCGAATTGAATGAAGTGCCCAAATTTAATATTATCTGGATATTTATACATACATATTCATATATATCACTAGCTTGTGAAACTATTGTTTTTTGTGTGACGAAAGTAAGAATATATTTTATGTTGTAATATCAAAAGAACATCTTTTAATTCATAACATCAATCTGGGAAACGAGGTATACGCCAAATGTTTGAAACACCCACAGATAGTCGAGTTAGATCACGATCGCGTTTGAATAGATAGCTTAGTTGATTTAGCGATGTCTGTCTGTATATTCATCCGTCCGTCTGTCGCCAGTTCATCTAAGGCTTATGTACAAGGTAAAGTTCGCAGTTTTTGCCAGAATTATTTTGTCCCACCCGGTCTGATTTCCTACGACTTTAGGTTCCAATATTGCAGCCGCATTTGTTCTAATTATGCACATCACATTATATATATTTCGATCAGGATTGTAATTTTTTTGGTATTGCTCTCCCTCCCGGTTTGGCTTCTTATCGATCCACTGTGGTTCCAAATCCTTTTTTGATTCTTTTTTGCAATTTTTAGATCCAATGACATATTTTTAAGTAAATTTACTTCCCTATTTCTAGTAAATAAACTATTTACTATGGCTTTGAAATAAGGAAACTTTACTCATACTTAGTTCATGTTCCTAGTTTTAAGGAAATGTTTACTAAACTGGAGTAAACTTGTTGAACTGAGTGTTTTTCTGAGTGCAAAACCTACAAAAATTGATTAATAAGAATTTGCAAATAAAGTTTTTAATTTGAACTGGGATATTTTCCTGGCTCATGACCATTTTGCAACAATTTGTTTATAGAGTGCATATTTAATTACAAATGGCATAGCGACATTTATTACTTGACTGCACCCTATCATGATTTCTGGAACCTGACGACCTTATTCAGGTGGCCTGGCAGCGACTTTTCATCAAAATACCCGAACTCCTTAAGTCAATGGCTCACCCAATGAGAATGAGAACCAAAACTCACTTTCCGAATATCAGTCAAAATGCCAGCACCAAGTAACACAGAATATATAGTCAACTCACAAGCTATAAAAACATTGTCAAATTACAACTGGAGTTTTATTTTAACCATAGCTTATGCCAATTTGTATGGTGGCTTGGCAATATCGCCTATATACCGGGTGGGTATAACGACTATAAAAACATTGTAAAAATCAAATTTCTGAGTATTACGATCATTCGTATAGAATATGGTTTTTATTACACCCTACACCACGAAGTTGGTTTTCCGCCAAATGTTTGCAAAGCCAATAAACAATCTAGGCCCATCTTTAAGTATACGGATCGGCTTAGAATCGCCAGCTGAATCGATTTAACGATGTCTGTCTGTCCGTCCGTCTGTCTGCTGTCCTTCTAAGCTTTTTCGCAATTGTTGTCCAATGGCCATGAAATTTGGCACGAGTTATTTTTTTGGTCAAAGAGATCGGTATTGAATTTGGAGAAAATCGGTTCAGTTTCATATATAGCCTCCATACAAATATCCCTATAATTTACATTATTACTGCTCTAGAATACACATTTTACATTGGATAATGACAAAATTTTCAGGATCGTGTTATATTTGAACTAGAAACAGGTAACGGGAAAGTGGACCAAATGGGTCAATGTTTTGTTATAGCCTCCATACAAATTTACTTCCGATTTACAATATTACTGCTCTAAAATGCACATTTTAGAGCAGATCTTGATCAAATTTCCCATACAATGTAACATTTAGACTAGAAACACCTATTTTGAAAGCCAGCTATATAGGTCATGGTTTTGGTATAGCCCCCATATAAATGGGCCTCCAGATCGATCTAGAACACATATTTCTTTGGTTCTTGCAGATCATGTTATATTTCAATAAAAAATGCGCCCTTACAAATAGGAATACCTACCGCGAATGAGAACTATATAGGTCCATGTATTGACACAAGCGACAAATGTCCGTATTTTTCATTGGATCTTGATCAAATTTTCCAGCTAATGTTATATTTAATTTACTCGGAATATCTGCCGGAAACCATATTATTTACCATATTCGTTAAATTTGGCTAAAGATGAATTTATATTTATATGAACTCCATAGAATTGTTCCCATGAAACACCTGGGTTTAGTAATCAAAGCGAGTTATACACGCAGGGAGTCGTCCCGCCAGACTTATGCTTACTTGTTTTTACGTGTGTTAGGGTGATTTGTGTGGGAGTCACTCTAGCAGCCACCCTGTATTTTTGCTTTTTTATTATTTTCTTTTTATGTCGAAAAAATATTTAAATGTTCTTCTTAATGTTTAGTTAATTTTTTATTCGCAATATCTTTCACTCACCAAAAGATATGACTAAAGTTCAAGGTTATAGAGTTGCCACAGTTTTCAAAATCGGCACACCTTCGTAATTTTCCCATTGATTGAAGATGGAATTCTTCTTTGGCTGAAATTGAGAAAACGACACTATCTATTCATAAATAAATAAAATAATTCTCAAACTTAGCTTTAATTACAAGTTCATTTTAACCCGATGACAGTTTAGAAAGTCCATTCTTGGTGTTTCTTTACTCTTTTTACTATTTAACTCTTTTTCTTGTGGCCTGATGCACGTTCCCCATGTATTGAAACACTTTTTATTCGTAATTAAGATGTATTTTGTTTGCATCAGGCATTTGTGATCAGCTAAGAAAGTATGTGAAACAATGAGTCCAAAACAAAACAAAAACTCAAAAAACATTTGACATCTTGCCATGACTGTCGGTTGTAACGTGCAACGTGCGGATCTGTTGCGGTGATCGATCGATGTTTCCATTGACAGATGGATTTGCATACTCGTAGATCGTCCGCCGTCTTATTTGGTTGGGCTTGGTGGGTATGTCACATCCGACATCCGCCGCTTGCCACAATGCCAAGAAATGCGAAATGCTGCGGCTTGTGCCAGGTTGCATCTTCGGCGATTGAGAGAGCAAGTATAGCAAGCCCCATATAAACATATGGCTTGACTGTGGACACAAACCTACAAATCTTTGTTAAGATTTCCCATTTTTTTATATTTTACCTTTTGTCTGTTGAATGAAAGAATAAAATTTGCAATTCAAAGTATTTGAAATAAACTTTAGCTGCAACTGAGAAAAGAGAAATGCAAATTTGAAAAAAAATCCAAAAAGCAGCAGCAACAAATCAATGAAGTAGTTGTAAAATGTTGTAATCCAATCGAAGGTTAATACTTTTGTATGTATGTGTGTACAAGGTAATTTTATAAATATCTGTAGGGAATACTTTTGACAATGAAAAGGCAGAAACGGAAGAAAGCAAGTTATTTAAAAATGCGAACATTCGGATAGAAGGGCTCAAATTTGGGAAAATGTTTATAACTGGGACAGAGGGATTAGAAAATAGAGATACATTTTTAAAGCAGAGAAACTAGAAAGTGAAAGGAAAGGCAACAAAAAAGGCTAGAATGAAGAAATGTAAAGTAAAAAGTGATGTTACTGAACGGCTTATATATCGACGACCCCATACAAAAGTAAGATAAATCGACTTAGGGTATTATGTCTTTGTGCATTTGTTTGTAACGCCCAAAAGGAAACGAGATAGATAGATAGATCGTTTATTGTACAGATCGGCTTAGAATCACGGTTCAAATGTATTCAAAGAATAAAATTTTTCAAGTTTCATTGAATTTGGTAGCGTATTGATATTTCTACAGAGCTCCAAAGACTAAATTCCGAAACATTTACTCGGTTTTGCTCGATACTGTATATTCATAATCGTCATAGATCGTCTAAGACGATTTTTATTTGTAGGGGACGAAATGGAGCAAAAAGGGATAAAAATGGTACCTATAAAACGACAACAGCAAAATTCGGTGTGTGCATTCCTCTAATTGTGTGGTACATAATATAAAAGTACTTTTTCCAAACTTCGTAAGGGGTTAACATGGGAATAGAGGGATAAAAATGGTACCAAGCAAACGGCTGCATCTAGAATAATGAAATTCTGTGTATACATTCCTCTGATTGCGTAGACACGTAAAATAAAGTGATTTTTCGAAAGTCGTACTTTTAGAGGGTTAAAATGGAAAAAGGAGTTACAAATTATACCAACCAATTGACCGCGACAAGAGCCATGAAATTCGGAGTATACATTCTTCTGACTGCGTAGACACGAACAATAAAAAAGGTTGTTCCAAATTCGTACTTTCAAGCGATACAATGGGACTGAGGTATAGCAATTAAAAAGGCATTAAGTTCGGCCGGGCCGAATCTACTATAGCCTACAAAACGGAGTTCTTTCCATAGTATTACCGGTAGATTAGAGAATGTCGACTTTACATAGAAGTGTGATATTTTTTATGCGCATTACGATATTTCTTTACTATTTCAAACTTTAAGGTATACTTATGTATGTCGACTGTTTAAATAAATTTTTATTATTCGTCCATTACCTCAGAGTCGATTTCGCCCAGCTGCAATTTCTTGATTCCAGCTACAGACCAAATGTCGTAGTACTGAAGATCCATTATGTTTCGCGTCCACAGTGGAATGCACACACCTAATATCATGATTCTATCTATAGCCGTTCGCTTGGTACCAGTTTTATTCCTTTTTTAATTTTTACCCTAAAAGTACGAGTTTGGAGAAATACTCTTATTTTTGCCTACAGACCAGTGTGAATACCGAGCGAAATTTCATGCAAAAAAATCACATTTGATTTTTTTTTTAGTTTTCGGCAATAAAAGCATGCATGGAGTGTATTCCATAGTAATACCTGTAGATTAGACTCTCTCTCTCTCATTAGAGGCTGTCGACTCCACGTAGAAATGCTGTAACATATTATGGAAATTATAGTTTTTTCTAAATAATTGCAAAATTTGTCAAATAAATTCTGATATTTCATTATTATTATTTTTAATTGTATAAAATTAATGCATTTCATAGCGAGACTACAAAAGTGTTCCAAATAGCGTGATAGTTAGTCCTTGCCTATTTGATATATCTACATATATAGGCAATATTTAATATTTCAAGAGTATTCAAAAAGCAGCATTCTTCAAAAAAGTATGCTTAAATACGCTAAATATTGGAGATTATAGTCGGTGTTTTTGTTCGTTAGGGGAAGAATTGTTTTCCTTTGGGTCGATTTATCCCATTTTTGTTGAGTTGACAGATACTGTACACACATAATTGTACGTTCTATATAGCTATAGTCATTTGCTTAATACCAGTTTGAATCGAATTTTCTCTATATGTCAGAATGTAAACGCCGAATTTTATGATTATAACTGTAGCAATTTGTTCGGTACAAATTTTATAATTTTTCCCAAGAACGAATATTGAAGATCGCTTTATTTTTCGAGTCTACGCAGCCAAAGCGATTTTCATTTTTATACGCTCCACTTTAGGATGGGGGTATATTCACTTTGTCTATCCATTTGTAACACTTTGAATTTTGATTTTACGAAATTTGTACATTTTAGGGACACAATAGGAAAAGAGGGATTAAAATGGTACCGACCAAACCGCTGAAGTTATAAAATTCGATGTATGCGTTCAACTGACTGTGTAGACGCGAAACCTAAAGAAATTTTTCGAAATTTGTACTTTTAGGCAGAAAATGGCAAAAGGTGAAAAAGGTACCAACCAATCGGCTGCAGTCAGAATAGTGAAAATCGGTGTGTACAAATTCTACAAGTCTATACAGTACACACTGAATTTTATGATTCCAGCTACAGCCACTTGGCCGGCAATTTTACCCTTTTTCCCAAATGTTACCCCTTAAAGTGCGAATTTCGAAAAAAATTTTATTTTACGCATATTGCATATTTGAGGGATGTACACACCAAAACGTTACTACCATTTTTATACTGTTACCATTTTTATACAGAAATGCCTCAATTTTAATTAATTCTTGTTACATAAATTGCATGTTTCAAATGCGAACAAATTGACACGAGTACGACTGGAAAACACAAAAATCAGCTTTATATGTAAATGCTGTCTATGTCAGTTGTCAGCTCTATTCGGTCAAATCTGTTCTTGTTTGAAACTTGCAGTCGTACGCCTTCTTTAACTTGCAAATTCAATTAATAAGTCATTTGTCAGTGACAGTTTTTGTGTCAGTTGTTGATCGTATTAAATTACTTGAACAGAGAGAGAGAGAGTTTAAAAATCAATTAAACATTTTTTATTTAAAGCTGCATTCGTACTATTCAATCGCTTGAAACGATTTTCACGAGGCAAATCAGATCAGATAAGTCATCTGAAATGCTAAAGAATTCTACTGGAAAAGCAAAATATTAATCTGTTGTGTTGACAATAGTGACTAGATATAGTTCTATAGTTTTAAAACTCAAAAATGCTATTACATTTTAGTCAGTAGGTAGTGTTCCATCACTGGGACAAACAAAATGTTACTACAGTGTAAACAATAGTAGTTGTGCTTTTTATACAAAATAGTTTTTAGAATTTTTTGAATTTCGTTAATAAAGCCGCCATTTTTGGGAATTGAAGGCTAAAATTATTTGTTCTTACGAAAACAAATTTCATTTTTCCTCCTATACACTTAAAGGGAAGAAAATGAAAATTATTTTTTATGAGTGAGTGTTCATGCTGCATTCGAAATCAAGCGATTTCAGCTCGAGGTCGACGTATAGCCTTTTCAGATTGCATCCGAAATCGAGCAGAAATGATATATGGTCGAACTACTAATGACAGATTCGATACAAATTTGACATTTGTAAATCGACCTTAAGCTGAAATCGTTTGATTTCGCATGCAGCCTGTACACTCACTCATAAAAAATCTTTTTCTTTCCTTTAAGTGCATAGGTGGAAAAAATGCACTAAATCGATTTTATAAATTAAGAAAATTTAGAAAATGATCCGTAATTTCGGCGTTTATATAGCTTAAACACTTCTTTATTGCCCATAACATAACTCACATAAAAAACTTTTTTTTAATATTTAATATTATTTTGGAAAAATAACTATTTTGAAAGGTCCGGGAGCTCCAAATTCATTCTGAGCTTCTGCAACGTTTCTTGGAACGACAATCGCGAGCGCCTTTGTCGCAAGACATTTTTGCGACATTATAATATAAGAAGAACGTGATTTTTTGAGGTTATGTAAGAACGATCTAGCTACTTTTGGTGGTATTCATTTTAGGTACGGAAGTCCGCAACTTTTTTGTTCTCATACAAACCGGCTTGACTTTTTCCTCGTAATTTAACCGATTTTCTTCAAATTTGCCACAGCATCTAATATTTCAACTAAAAAACATCTATGGTAAAAGTGGGTCAGATCGGTTTTGATGTATAATAACCGATGTTCTTCAAATTTGGCTATACACGTTATATGGTGAAATAGGGTTACATCATTACATGTTTTGATATAGTCCCCATATATGTAAAGTGTGTCACATCGGTCCATGATATAGGATCCATACAGAAATCTTTCCCGATTTTACGGATCTTGATAAAAATTTCCAGATCATCTCACCTACTATAAAGGTATGCCATGTTTTCATATAAAGGGTGTTTTTTATTGGGGTATAGAACTTTAAGTTGGCATCACTTTTTTAACTGGCGGCCATTTTGTCAGCTGTCAAGTGATTAATATTTAGTTTGGTTTGCTATTTCATCATGAACAGGTTGACAAAAGAACAACGCTTGCAAATCGTGCAAATGTATTTCGAAAGTAATGGTTCAGTTCGCGAAGTTCACCATTTTATGGTCGACATAATCGTCCATCAGAGCAATTAATTCGGTTAACCATGGATCGTTTTCGCACTACGTTTACTCTATGTGATAATACGCATCCGCAGAGACGTCGAACAGTGCGCACCGAAGAAACAATTGCCGCTGTAGAGCAAAGTGTTGAAGAGGACCCGAATGAATCGATTCGCCACCGTGCACAGCAATTGGAGCTGCACAGCAATTGGAGAAAGTGGTTGAAAATTGGACCTGTAGAATTGGCTATATTCGAGCCAGCCGCGGCGGCCACATGCCCGAAATCATATTTAAACATTAATGGCATAAAATTATCCTTCCAATAAAGCCAAATTTATGGACATTAAAACGATTTTCTTGTGTTTTATTTCAATTCGAAGTTCTATACCTCAATAAAAACACCCTATACATAGTTCCAATATAAATGTCGCTAAATTTTCATTACTACCACATAAAACAAAATTTTTACATCATGATTTATTTAACATAGCAACACCCATTGCAAAAATGGAAAATATTGGGTTTATGCTTTCATATAACCCCAAACACATGGGTCCTTGTTTTGATAACATTAACCGCCGTTTTTAATTAACTCCATTGACGAAAAACCCTTGCAATTATTAATGAAATAAAAATTCATTCATGCCACTTCTGCATTTTTCAGTAAGTTTTTAATTTCTTATTAAAGTGGGTTCACGTTCACCTCCAACAATGTTGGACATATGGAATGCTGATTTAAGGGAAAAGTTGATAGACTTCCTGTAATGCTCCCATACAAAGTTAGTCATACATTTGACGCCACTAGGGGCCTCCTTGGGGCAGTTAGATTGGTGGGAGAAAATTTTATAAAAATGTAGTTTTTGTATGGGAGCCCCATTATGGAGTGGAGGTAGGGGGCAGGTATGTTTGCAAAATGTTGGGAGAGAACATTAATAGGGGCCAGTCTTACATGTCTTCCCTCTAGGGGTGACTAGGCGACGGTTTTGAACCTTTCCTTCATTAAAAAATATAAAAAATGAAAAAATGTGTGGGGACCACCTTAAGGGTTGAAGATAGAGGGTAGGGACGTTCTGAGAAAATATTGTGGCTAAAAAATATTAGAGTGGTAGGAGCAAAATTTGTAAAAATTAGGTTTTGTACGGGGGTAAGTTTGTCCGGAAAAAATATTGAACTTAAAATAAGTTCAAGTAAACTAAAAATAAATAATTCAAACAAATTCTTTTGCTCATAGTATGCTAAACTAATATAAAGAAGTAAAAGACGTTAAGTCCGGCCTGTCGAATTCCATCTACGGACCAAATTTTGATAGGAATAGTACCTATTTTGCAGATCCATTACGTTTCACATCCTCAGTGGAATGCACACATTTAATTTCATGATTCTAGCAATATCCGGTGCTTGGCACCAGTTTTATTATATTTTTTATTTCGACCTTAAAACTACGAATTTTGAGAAGTACACCTATTTCGCATTTCTACGCACTCAACCGAGTATAAACACCGAAGCTAAACCAATTTTATCCCGAATTTCGCGTCTACGCAGTCAGAGAAATACACACCCTGATTTTCGCTATTCTAATTGCGCCCGCTTGGTTTGGTACTATTTTTATCCCCTTTCGCGTCATTTTCCCCTTGTACACAGCCAGTTGAATGTATACACTCAATTTCATGATTTCAACTTCAGCAGCATTTTTATCCGTATTTTCCAATTGCATCCCTTAAAAGTACGAATTTTGAAAAAATCCATCAATTTTACGTGTCTTCGCAATTAGAGTGATGTGCATTCCAAATTTCATGTTTCTAGATGTTATCGTATCTTTTGTACCATTTTTATCCCCTTTTGTCCCATTCTACACGCTAAATATTTTATTTAATTTCTGGTGCTTTCACGCTACAAGAGGAGTCTACGCAACAAATTTCAAGTGTATAAAATGCAGAAAATTTCTTAAAAATTGCTTAAATAATCCAAATATTAGGAGGTATTTTCAGTCCTTGTTTGGATACATTTAGGGAAAATATGAACCTCCCAGCTCGTTTCGCTCGGCGGCTAGCGTGCTTTCAACAGACAGACGGACATGGATAGATCGTCTTAGAATTTAACCACGACCCGGAATATATATGAATATCTCAAGGGGTTACAAATGGAATGACAAAGTGAATATACCCCCATCCTTAAGTGGAGGGTATAAAAACGTCATTCCAAAAAATATCAGTTACGTCCTATTAGAATTAAGGTGACGATATGCAGGGCCGTGCGCAGGGGGGGGTTTTGGGGGTTCAAACCCCCCCAGAGAGGTTTCGAACATATACTTTTTAAAACCTTCTAGACTTTCTGAAGCAATAAAATATAGAATTTTTAAGATTTATTTAAAATAACTCGTCTGAAATGGTAATTTTGCAGTAAAATCATGAAAACACGAAAATTACATAGAAAAATCGTGGACACTTTCTTGAATTTCGGACAAAAGTTATGAAAAATACAAACAAACTAAACGAATTGTGCCAATTTCAAGATTGTGTAGTGCTAATTTCGCTAATGGACACCCAATTGTTCGGAAAATTGTCATTTTTATTAACCGATAACACTTCTTGACATTCGACTAGAGCTATATCTTATGAACTTTTAATTATGTACTGCAATAAAAGTTTGGAAATTTAATAACGAAATCGTTTAGTAATTTTAAAAAAGTGTAGATAAGAATCACAATGAAATCTAAAATATTCTTAATAAAAGCAAATAATTTTTTTGATGCTTGTAGAGCGCTAAGATGTAACATTTGCGATTGGACATTTTTATGGAGCTGTATCTAAATATGAACCGATGTGTCCTATTTTCATCACAGATGCAACAACAACGGTTTCTGTTACTTCCAATGTTTTGGGAGTTTGCAATTATAATACAAATCCATTTCGACAAATGAAGAAATAAGTTTTAACTTACTAACATTTTTGTTTTATTTATCACTTATGTAAAAATATTTTTCAGAGTTAGTATTTTTGTGTACATATGTAACAAGTATTATTCAAAAGAGAAACAACATATTCAGTAACTTGGATCTACGTATGAAAACGAAACTCTAAAATACCAATTATTTGGTTTTTTACATATTTAAGATTATAAAAATGAAGAAACATTTCCAAATATTTTTTATTTAATCGGAATATGCGTATAAAGATTTTGAGTAAACATCCTGTTACTCATGTCCTATATAAATTAAAAACTACAAAACATTTTAGGCATCCTATTTAGACCCATACTTCGTCAAGAAGCATATCCAATTTATCCAAAAAATGCGGGACTGAAGGGTTTATCGATATCGGAATTTGATATTTTTTGTGTATGTATTTATTCAAAATATATATCGAGGGCTTATATCTAAAAGTGGCTATAAACCATTTTCTCGAAAATGAGTTTTTGATGCCAAACTATTCTCAGATTTGGATGTCATCTGGAAAATTTGGAAAAGATTTTTTCTAAAGCCATTTTTTTAATTTTCTGATTTGGCTATCCTCTCGCACGTTAGTTTGTGACTGCATAAGTGGCAATGAACTTAAAAATAATAGAAACAAAATATTTCAACAAAGGAGAGCATAAAAACGAAGGTTATAATTTGCTACAACGATTTTGTTTAAAACATTTTTCTAGATTTACGGCATATCGTACTATCAAATTCCATCATTTCGCGTTAATAGCATTTTGATTCCCCAGTTATAGGCTAAAAATTGTGAAAAGTATATTTAGAAAAACCGGCGTAACTTTTTATTATATTGAGAATACCAAAATATTTCTTTGGCATGTGATTGCTGACTTCATGGGGAATATTTGTGTAAAGAATTCAGAATTTCAATGAATTATTAATGAAGAATGTTAAAATATAAGGAATTGCCATGGCGAATTTTGGATTTTTCGTCAATTGCAGCGATTTTTCGTGACTGGCTACATATATGATACAGGCGACCAATCTGACGGATGAAGCTGGAATCTTTAAAATCGCTGTGTACATCACAGAAAATGCGTTTTGTATACAACATTGTCAAGATTTCATGCAACAAGTTATGGAGTTTACAATAAATCTTATTCTTATTTCAACATTCATAGTGCTCAATTTTAAACATACAAAAGTGGCTATGAACCATGGAAACGCGAATAATAGGAAATTTGGAAAACTTTTTAATCTTAGCAATTAGTAATCCTTTTTAGATTAAACTGTAGAAGAGCGATTAATAATTTCTCTTCAAATTAAGAAGAAAATCAGTTTTTTCGCTTTCCTGAAAAGTTATGTTTTTTTCATAGCCACTTATGAATATAAGCTCGATATGTATGTATGTAATTTCAAGCAACTATTTAAAAAAAGTTCTACACTTAGAGAACAAGTCTGTTAATAATAGCAACGATTATCTGCTGTCTATCAGCAGGCACTTTCTGCTATTACAGCAGTTTTTTTTTTTTGCATAACAGCAGTTTTCTGCAATCTTACATCACCATTCACACTGCTAAAGAGTTTGCAGTCTGCTAAAATTGGCTGTTGTTAATTAAAATATAAAAAGATAATAAGTTCATAAGCGAGTTTAGCTCGAATTTTCTTTTATATTAGCTTGGGACAAAATGCGTATCATATATATTGCTAAAAACAGCAAACGGCTGTTTACCATCTCAGCAGATACAACTCTGCTGTGTCTTTTTTAACAGCAGAAAATCTGCTCTTTCAGTAGACTTTCTGCTTTCTTTTACTGACATATTCCTTTGAATGTACTGATAGATGGATTACTGAAATGCAATTTTGCCGACAATGAGAAAAGTAAAAAAAATCTGAAACTTTTTGTATGGAAAAAAATTAAAATTTACTTTAACTTAAAAATGTGTTTTTTCCTAAAATGAAGTTAAAATGTTTACTGAAATTTATGCCGAGTTCTTCATAAATTTAAGTATTAATGAACTTATAAAAAACGTTTGAAATTGTTAAGAAAATCTTCAATATTAATCTAAGAAGCAATTCTCGTTCGTTTGCAGAAACTTATTTCTTAAATACTTTATTAATTATTCTAAACAATCACTGTGAAGGCGCCTATTTTGCCTTCGTAGCAATCATGGAGTAATAGCTCAACTCTTTATGGCAGAGGTATCATGAAACTTTTGAGAAATATTTCATGTTGTCATTTTTTGTATCAGTTTTGCATACTCTGAAGCAAATCTATTTGTTTGATTTTTTAGTTAAAAAGAACTTATTTTAATTTCACCTTTTTTCTTGTATAAAATAAAATTTTCAGTTTGAGTAAAAATTTACTTGATTTGAGTAAACATTCACTTAAAATTTCAGCAAAATTCTACTTATTTAGTAAAAATGTACTTGGTTTCCTAAATTTTAGTTAATTTTAACTCATTATAGGGAAAATTTTTTGGAGTGTAGATGAAAACCGCCCCAGGGGAAAATCCTGCGCACGGGCCTGACGATATGTAAAAACCGATAAAATTAAACTAATTAGCAGAGAAAGACGGAATTTGGATGTGTATTGTAGAGCAGTAAGACCCAACAAATATTTTTTTTCGGATAACACCGCTCGAGAGTCCATATTAAATTTAAACCAGTTGATATACACCTGAATCTATAGGCAAAATGGAGTTAATTGACGTTTTCAGCTTTTCATTTAATCATCCAGTTGTCCCTTAAAGGGACTACAAAGTTTCAGAGAATAAGATTTATCAAATACATACGTATTCGCACCCTACGATACCGATATAAGTGTCAAATTAAAGAGGAGAATATAGAATCTATTAGTTTAGTATTAGCCACCATTTCAATTTTTCTCCTTAAAAAGTAAAATATCAATAAATTACCTAAACCTTATATCGGCAACGCAGAATGCGAAATAATATTTAAAACATTTTTCTATGAAACTGTGTAGTCCTTCTAAGGAGCAGCAGGATGAGGAAATGAAAAACTGAAAACTCCATTTTGCCTATAGTTTCAGACATACATCATCCGGTTAAAATTGTCGTACGGTGAAACGAAATTGAAATTACATTTTTTTGTTCAATTTCCTAAAACCACAAATATTATTTATATGTGTCCTCTTTCATATAAATAGAACTCGATCCAAAAATGCTATGTTAAGTATTAACTTTCAGAACTTTATAGCCATTAGTATCGCACCGTGTTTTAACAGAAAAATGTATTTATTGCAACGTATACAACGTGAACAGTGATGCCAACTCCAAGAAACCAAAACGCGTAAAAATCTTTTGGAAACGGGCTAAATTTTATTTTTGGTTATGAAATCAATAAAAATACCATTTTAACTACCAAAAATTTGAAATTTTAACAAGTTCGTTACCAATATAAAATATCTTTTTGAACGAAAATAAGACCAGAAACTTAAAAACTAAGTACACCAAAAATTTTAATTTAGGAATAGGAACATGACTTAATTTAGTATTTAATTTCAATTTTTCATTCAAGCGTGTGCAATGTATCGTTATACACTTGATTCATTTTTCAATGTTAACAACCCAATATTTCACTCGTGAGGTAAACACTTAGTGCGACAAGCAATACCTTCCTATTTGGAGATTTTTGGAGAACGCAGCATTGTTATTGGATCTGAAGTTTAATAAAAATATAGGTTTGTCCGTGATCGACAATTAAGTTTTTGCACTGTTACATAAAGAAGCCGCCAGTATATATAAAATAGCTCTAAAAATTGTATAGTATATGTATATTAGAGTGGCTTCTTTTGTGAGGAAGGAAAAAATGTTGTTGATGTTCCCGACTGAAATGAAAGATTGGTTTGTTTTATGTGTTCTCCCAAAATATTACGCGTTTATCATTGTCCATTCGTGAGCTGGACGCGTTCAAAATAACCTCAATAAATCAGTTTTTTTCTTGAATAAAATTCACCATGAGAATGGTATTGAGAAAAAACCGCTAGAAATTAAAATCCGACCCGAGCCTTATCAAACCATATTAAAAACTTGCAATATGGCCCAATATAAAGTACAGATTTATACTATTTTAGTGAAATTTTTGATGCATTTTTTTATAAAAACAGCAATAACTTCCACATTTTTAGTTCGATTTATGTTTTTAGGGGCTCGTTGGAGAGGTATTGATAACCAATTGCAATTTTTTGCTAACCCATTAAGGGTCGCAAATTTTGTTCTTGCTGTTAATACTCAGTGGGTTAAATGTGAAGTAAAAACTGAAATGTGGGGTTATTTGCATCGTAAACACGTTCTAGTCTTATATAAAGCTATTTTTTGGAAAGAAATTCAACCATTTCAAATTTTCTCCCTTAAAAAATAAAACATGAATAATCTACATAAACTTTATAAAGGGGAAAAATTGAAATGGTTGTTAATGCTAAATTAACACATATAGACGCATGAAATTAAAAGTATATTTAGCAGATTTTCTTTTCTTTCATTTGATATCCATATCGCCATTGTATGATACGCAAAAATACGAAAATAAATTATTGAAACATTTACATCCTTTGGAAATTAAAAGTCCTGTAAAAAAGACAAGCGGCCACGAAATAAAAAACTGAGTATGAGTTTTCCTATTAGTGACCTATAGTTGCACTTCTATATAATATTGTTCTTGGAAGGGAAATCATGTCGCACGGTTTTATTGTAACATCTTATGTGAAGTTTTCCTCCCAATTTATGCATTGAAAGACCAAAATTTCAGATGGTTATTTTCAAAAATTAGCTTTTTGTAAGACTAGAATGTGTTTAGGATGCAAATAACCCCATATTTCAGTTTTTACATCACATTTAACCCACTGAGAACCAACAGTAAGACAAAAATGTTAAAATTCTACCCTCTATTCTTGATTAAAATGCAAGTTTTGATATGGTTTGATAAGGCTCCGACCAGATTTTAATTTCTAGCAGGTTTTTTCTAAATACAATTCTCACCGTGAATTTCATTCAAGAAAAACCTGATTTATACAGGTTATTTTGAACGTGTCCAGCTCACGAACGGACACTGATAAAAGCGAAATATTTTGGGAGAAGACATAAAACAAACCAATCTTTCATTTTAGTCGGGAACATCCACAACTTTTATTTTGAAGCCACTCTAATGTATATGAAGTAGAACAGTAAGGTCCATATCCCACAACGACAAAAATTATTTGTACTACCATCTTTCATTAATTATATCCCTCAAAAATAACAAGACCTTTCAAATACAAACTCTATCAGAAATTGAAGAACTGAGTACACAAATTTGTTATATTTGACGTCTACTTTTAGAATTCTATATTCATTTCCATGTCACATCAATTTATTTTGATTTTTTATAAGATGCATTTGAATTGATTTTTGATCAAAAATTTCAGGTACATATATTCTAGTTTTAACATTAACGGTTTTATCTTTTTAGGCTTATTGAATGTATATTAGGAGTTGCATGCATTTCTAGACATTTTAATTTTTATACCTTTCAATATGGAGATATTAAAGTATTTAATACAAAGCTAAACGCTTCAAACGACGCTACAGTTCTACTAAGAAGTTAGCTTATGGACAAATGCTATCCAATTTTGTCTTTCTTTGAGAAAAAGAAAGAGAAAACTGAAAGGTCTTCAAAAGGAAGAAATTGCAACTTCAGTTGACAACGGCAATCCCCGAAAGAAGACTTAGGGTCTGTTTCCGGATGACGAATCACTCATTGTATTCGTCAAAACGACGAACAAAAGTTGATTTGGTTTCTGTATTACGAATGTTAATTTTTGAGTAAAACACAAAAGCTTTCGTTTGCTTTTCTGTATTTTTGAGTTTCCAGAACACGAAGCCAATCGTCGCAAATATCAAAAGATGGCATCCTTGCTAAAAAATATTTGTTTACAAAATACAAATTTCAAAATAGTTTGTGAAAATCCGAAATACGTTTTTCTAATCGTCCAGATTTGATATTTGCGACGATTGGCTTCGTGTTCTGGAAACTCAAAAATACAGAAAAGCAAACGAAAGCTTTTGTGTTTTACTCAAAAATTAACATTCGTAATACAGAAACCAAATCAACTTTTGTTTTTGTATGACTAAAATTATCAAAGAATGACAAAAAATCTTGATGGTTTGATTGACAAATGAACGAAAGTTTTTATAATTTCAAATCATAAGACGAAAACTTTTAAACGTGTTAGAGCCAAAACACAACCATGTCGTTGTCGTATAGCGAACAACTCTTTTGTATGTATTTCTTATGGAAGAGAGCATTTTTGTGGCGAACGGCCGTGACGGCTGGCGACAAGACGCCAAAATAAATTCTATTTTAATTTGTTGTCGTTCTGTCAATTATTGTTGCCACATGTAAGTGTTGTAAACTGTTTTCCATCAATATTTTAACACTTCATACCAAAATTCGTTGAAAATTTTGTTTCAATATTTTAAATTTAAATAAATTTAAAATAGAAACATTATGAATGTTGAAAAATTAATTGAAGAAGTGCGAAAGCACGAAATTTTATACAATTTAGAGCGTCCTGACTCTAAAGATGTTTTGAAGAAAGAAGATGTGTGGAAAAATGTGGCGAAATTTTTATGAAACTGAATTTTGTTGAACGGAAACAAAAAGAAAACTTTAGACGCCAGACGCTTGTGTATGTTCGACAAGAAAATTAAGTTTGTCAAACGCCATCCGACTTGGTTGTGTTCGGCCTCTTACAAAACCACAATTTATGAGTCGTTCGTCAGGGTATCATTCGTTCGTGTAAAATTTCAATCGTCATCCGGAAACACAACCTTACTCCTTCAGCTGATTATTTTCTACATCCCCAACGTATGCAACAGTTTTGAATTTTGATAAAATCAATGAATGGCCAATGTAACACCAAAACAAAAATCAAACATCATGAAGTGCCATTTACACATTCTCTACAAAAAATTTAATCTTTTAACTGTTTTCACAGAATTTAAAAGCATGCAGTGTATCAACCCATAGACATGTTCGGTGTCTGGTGGCATCAATCATTCCGTTGTTCAGTGGTTAAACTTAAGGGAAAACTCCAGCAGCAACAGGGACATAGTGAGGAAAATGACAAGACACAATTTTCCACCAGACAGCTCAAAACAAACAACTTGCCGTTGAAAATGCTTTCTTTGTTTGAACCACAAAACATACAGTTTGCATATCATCAGCAGCCACAGCATCAAAGAACGCATGATATGTATATATGTATGTGTGTATGTACATATATACATACATGCTCTTCAGTTCTCATTTACACTTTGGGGAATTTTGACACCACAGAAGCAATGACAACGAGTGATGTGCCTTAAAGTATTTTTAACATTAAATATGATGATGGTGATGAAGATGATGTTGCTCCACTTCCCCTATCACGCCAAACACACAACGCTCCTTCTGAAAACATAATAAGCTTCTTTAACAATAGAAATGAAAGCAACCTCTTGAAATTATAAAAAACTGCAACCGAACTTTCATCTTTATGTAGGGTACAACTTAACAACCAACCTCGGTGAAGTTGGTAACGCAACTGTTCGGCTCAGCCTAATTGTATGCTCGTTAATATAAGCGCAATGAATGTTGAATGTAAATGCGTTTGACATAAACTCTCAACTCTCCAATAACACAATCTTAACAACTCGATTATATGTTCGAAAAATATATTGTGGGCGGAATTTTTCGAAGAAATAAGATCTGATTCATTAAATTAGAGGCAACAAAAGATATGTTCTCGGCACTTCCTTTATGTTGTCATGAACGAGACCTAAGCGATATATAAGTCTTGTTATTGATATCGCTAATGATTAAGGCGACCATCCTTTCTGCTTTTCGTGGGATTATCCCGGTTTTTGATGCCCAATCCCGCTTAAATTTTTCATCCCGCATTATCCCGCTTCTTTAAGAAAGTCCCGCTTTATCATTTTGATTATTATACCCTCCAAATAAGGATGGGGGTATATTCAATTGTCGTTCCGTTTGTATTACCATAAAATATTCACCGGAAAGTAAGGCCGACAAAAGTCAACATACGACCCACATTTTTGCGATTTAGCGAGTTCCAAAACATATTTGAAAAAAGTAATGATGCGGTTTTGTTTGAAATCGTGTTTTATTCATATAACAACAACAACGAGGGAAAAATTTTCCCTAACAAGGACTGAAAGTACTACCTAATATTTAAGCAATTTTTATACCCTCCACCTCTAGGAGGGTATAAACTTTGTCATTCCGTTTGTAACATGTACTTTCAAGGGATACAATGGGTAATTTGTAATTTGTACTTTCAAGGGATACAATGGGTACAGAGGGATAAAAACAGTACCAACTGAACTACTACAGCTAGAATGATGAAATTCGGAGTGTACATCCCTCTAATTGTGTAGACACGTAAAATAAAGACATTTTAGAAAGTCGTACTCTTAGGGGGGTAAAATAGGAAAAAGGGAAAAAATGGTACCAAGCAAATGGCCGTAACTAGAATCGTGAAATTCGGTGTATACATTCCTCTGACTGCATAGACACGCGAAATAAAAAGATTTTTCCAAATTCGTACTTTTTACTTTTACGACAAAATGATTGAATCAACGAAGTTAGGTTATTTTGCACTATGTCCGTGAGATAATGCATTTTCAAAATTTGTACTTTTGGAATTAAAATAGAATGGAAATACAACCAAATGTAGCACCCACTATATAGCAATATTTATGGTATTTAAGCATTTTGAAAATATAAATATACGAATATTTATTTTTTAGTAGCCTCGCCTTATAAGCATGGTTTGAAAAATATTATAATTTTTTATAAAATTATTTTTCCAATATTTGTATTTGTTTTGGTTGGGCTATATTAAAAAATTATATTTTCCTGTAATATTACCGCACTTCTACGAAAATGATAGCCTCTGTGGAATGCAATCCATGTTGGAGGGTATATAAAGTTCGGCCCGGCCGAAGTTAACGCCGTTTTTATTTGTTATAACTGCCGTCTGGTTTGTACCATTTTTATCCCCATTTCTAGTCCTTGTTTAATATAGCCAAACCAAAACAAATAAAAATATTGAAAAAATTTATTAATAAGTATAAAATTTAATTAAAGCAATGCTACCAATGTGTTTATACTACATATTGCGAAATAATACTTCAATTCAATTCAAAAAAGGTAAGTAAAGGGTGATTTTTTAAGAGCTTGATAACTTTTTTTTAAAAAAAAACGCATAAAATTTGCAAAATCTCATCGGTTCTTTATTTGAAACGTTAGATTGGTCCATGACATTTACTTTTTGAAGATAATTTCATTTAAATGTTGACCGCGGCTGCGTCTTAGGTGGTCCATCCGCTTAGTCCAATTTTGGCATTTCCACGTTTTTGAGTAACAGAGACCCAATTGGTGCGAACGGCGACGAATCGAAAATTGGTGGTCATCATTAACACTGGCCGATACAGCTGCGATATTTTCTTCAGTTCGCACTCTACGTAAGCGTGTTGGTGGTTTAATGTCCAACAATGTAAATTTGGTGCGAAATTTAGTCACAATAGCCCGAATAGCCGCTTCAGTGGGTCGATTAAACTGACCATAAAATGGAAGCGCGCAATGAACTTTCTTAACAGAGCACGCATTTTGATAATAAAATTCAATAATTTGCAAGCGTTGTTCGTTTGTAAGACGATTCATGATGAAATGTCAAAGCATACTGAGCATCTTTCTCTTTGACACCATGTCTGAAATCCCACGTGATCTGTCAAATACTAATGCATGAAAATCCTAACCTCAAAAAAATCACTCTTTATAAGATAGCCATCTTCATAAAAAGTTTAAATATTTTAATAATTTAATTCCAAAATTATAAATCCATTATCTCTATCGTGCAGAGTGCAGAGTGCAAGATAACCTATCTTCATGATTCTATCAATTTTTGGGTAAAAGAAAAAAGTAAGTATTTGGAAAAATCTTTTTATTTTGGGAATCTATACAGTCAGATGAATGTCTACACCGAAGTCCATGTTTCTAGTTGCAGCAATTTTTATCCCCTTTTCCCCATTTTACCCTCTCAAAAGAATGACTTTCGACAATCTCTTTATTTTACGTGTCTACGTAATTAGAGGGATGTACACACCAATTTTCATCTTTCTTTCTGGAATTCGGTTTTCACATTCATCTGACTGCATAGACTCGCAAAATAAAATCATTATTCCAAATTCGAATTTTTGTCTTTTACGCAAAAATGGATAGAATCATGAAGATAGGCTATCATACTTTGGATATGGATGGAAGGATTTTCGTAAGATTTCTGTAGTTTGTACATTGTACAAAATGATCTGTACGCCTGTTGATCGATTTTACAATAATTACTCTGAGATGAGTCGGCAGACCTTTTGTTGAACATGATGCCACTAACTTGTCATATCTTTTAGAAAGTGCGACCGACCCCACAGAACATCTTTTGTTTCTTTATGCTCTCTATCAATACATGTGCAGACCAATGAGTTTGTATCTATGTGTGTATTTGTATACATGTATGTGTCTCATTAAGAAGAAACAAAGAACAAAAACATGTTTTCTTCCTTCGTTTCCGTTTCCTCTTCATTACTTTGAATAGCGAGACTTCCTATCGTTTTTTTGCGCAGACCTCTGTCGGTAGGGACGTTTGCTTTGTTTTCTGTTTATAATTCAAATGTCGTCTCTGGCGTATCCGGAGGAGAAAATATTAATTTTCTTTCTTCCATGCTAAACCAATCTTGCTTGTGTGCGTGGGATTCCATATTAAATGTACAATGCGAGATAAACTAATAGCAGTGGTCCCGGTTGCCATATCGTTACATGTCCTATGATTCATTTGTTTTATCCGTTACCATCCGTTACTTTTGTTTTATCCAACAAAATTTAACTAATCAATATTATTTTTGCCCTTATATATAATACTCCAGTTCAGTAAAAATTTTCATTTTTCATAGTAAATTTACGTAAAAACATATCTTCGGATCTAATACAAAATTCTTACAATTGACTAAATTCGTACTTGTTTGGAAGAATATTTCCAAGGTTTTAAGTAAGAACATGTAAAAACGGAGTTAAGTTCGGCCGGGCCGAATGCACCATGGATTTCATTCTACAGAGGCTGTCGATTTTCGTAAAAGTGCAGTAATATTACGGGAAAATATATTTTTTTAAATATAGTCAAACCAAAACAAATGTTGATAAAATAATTTTATAAATAAATATAATATATTTATTATTTAAAATCACGCTTATAATACGTTTACACTAAAGCTAAATACCATAAATATTGGTAAATAGCGGGTGTTACAGCTGGTTGTATTTCCATTCTATTTAATTCCAAAAGTACAAATTTTTAAAATCCATTATCTCACGTACATAGTGCAAAATAACCTAACTTCATGATTCAACCAATTTTTGCGTAAAAGTAAATTTTGGGAAAATCTTTTTATTTTGAGTGTCTATGCAGTCAGAGGAATTTATAAACCGAATTCCATGATTCTAGCTGCGGCCATTTAGTTGGTACCATTTATATCCCTCTATTCCCATTTTACCCCTTAAAAGTACGAATTGGGAAAAAATAGTTTTGTATTATGTATCTACTCAATTAGAGGAATGTACAGGTGTTTCTAGCTGCTATCGTTTAATAGGTGCCATTTTTACCCCTTTTTGCCCCATTTCACCCCTACGAATCAAAATCACTTTTAGGTGCACGTTTTTGTTATAGGGGGAATGCGCATATCCAATATCAAGTAAATGCAAGTAGATATTTGGGTATTTTTAGTCATTGTGAGGGAGAAATTTTCCCCTTTGGGCCGATTTGGCCCAGTTTCAATCCCAACCGAAATCCCAAAATTTCTGAAATACTTGAAGTATTATTGTAAACGATCACTGCCTTCGCAGCAAGCAGGAGTAATAGCTCAACTCTTTATGGCAGAAATATCTTGAAACTTTTGAGAAATATTGTATGCTGTCATTTGTTGTATTAGTTTTGCATACATTGAAGCAAAACCATTTGTTTGGACTTTTGGGTTAAATTTAACTTATTTTAAGTTCATTTTTTTCCTTGTATCAAGTAAAATTTTCGTCAGTTTAAGTAAATATATACTTGATTTGAGTAAAAATTTACTTCGTTTTAGGAAAATCTCAGCAAAATTTTACTTAGATTTAGTAAAAATGTACTTGGTTTTATGAAAAACTTACTGGATTTTTCCTCAGTTTGAGTAAATATTTAGTTGGTTTAGAAGAATTGAACTAGAATTAAGTTCAAATCATGTACTACTTTCAACGAAAAGTTTGAACTTGATATGAGTAAATATTGCTTTAGCGCTTTTCGAAGTTCAATCTTCCTAAATTTTAGTTAATTTTAACTCACTATAGGGTTCACTTTTTTCTGAGTGTATAGGTATATATCAAAACCAATATAATTAATTGTATAATAATGTGATATTTGATAACATTTTCGTAATTGGTGTAAACTTATAAAATATGAATGCTTTCGACTCGACATTTTTTTAATCCTAGGTAATAGAAAAATATCGAACAATTTGTAGAATATTGTAAAGTAACGCTTCTTCTGGCAACAGATTATTAGTCTCTGTGGTTTCTATGGTACTTATCAAATATCTAAGTATTCCGATTAGAGATGGGCGCGTGAGTGATTACTAGCTCACGATCACGCACGCTCACATGAGTAAAATAAATTTTGCTCACGATCATGCGTGAATCACGTGACGATGTGTGTCTTAAATTCATACTTTTAAAGTAGTGTACAAACGCAAAATAAGTTAAAAATAGAATACTGACATAAAATCCAAGTAGAAAATAAAGAATATAATCCGTATCACTCATGTGATTTTATAAATTGAACTAACACTAAGGGGGATTCCCATATAAATACAGGGCCTAGTGTTAATAAATAGAAATATTAGAAATTATACGTGTATTGTATCACTTTGTTTGAGAAATAAATATATGTGCATATGTATATACATATATGCCTTTTAAAGGGTGATTTTTTAAGAGCTTGATAACTTTTTTTAAAAAAAAACGCATAAAATTTGCAAAATCTCATCGGTTCTTTATTTGAAACGTTAGATTGGTCCATGACATTTACTTTTTGAAGATAATTTCATTTAAATGTTGACCGCGGCTGCGTCTTAGGTGGTCCATTCGGAAAGTCCAATTTTGGGCAACTTTTTCGAGCATTTCGGCCGGAATAGCCCGAATTTCTTCGGAAATGTTGTCTTCCAAAGCTGGAATAGTTGCTGGCTTATTTCTGTAGACTTTAGACTTGACGTAGCCCCACAAAAAATAGTCTAAAGGCGTCAAATCGCATGATCTTGGTGGCCAACTTACCGGTCCATTTCTTGAGATGAATTGTTCTCCGAAGTTTTCCCTCAAAATGGCCATAGAATCACGAGCTGTGTGGCATGTAGCGCCATCTTGTTGAAACCACATGTCAACCAAGTTCAGTTCTTCCATTTTGGGCAAAAAAAAGTTGGATATCATCTCACGGTAGCGCTCACCATTCACAGTTACGTTACGATTCGCATCATCTTTGAAGAAGTACGGTCCAATGATGCCACCAGCCCATAAACCGCACCAAACTGTGACTTTTTCTGGATGCATTGGTAGCTCTTGCAATGCTTCTGGCTGATATTCACTCCAAAATCGACAATTCTGCCTATTTACGTACCCATTGAGCCAAAAATGAGCTTCGTCGCTGAACACAATTTCTTTCTTTCTGAACTTTCTTACGCATTTTGATAATAAAATTCAATGATTTGCAAGCGTTGCTCGTTAGTAAGTCTATTCATGATGAAATGTCAAAGCATACTGAGCATCTTTCTCTTTGACACCATGTCTGAAATCCCACGTGATCTGTCAAATACTAATGCATGAAAATCCTAACCTCAAAAAAATCACTCTTTATTTTGAATTGAAAATTTCATATTTTTAAACGAAATTAAAGAATAATAAATATGTGCGACCCAAGAAAAAATCTTGCGATTCATATTTGGTGGTAGTAGTTTGTTTAAAATATATAGCTGCAGTTAATACTTTTCGAATGATGCCTAAATGATGAATAGCGGAAGGAAATTGACGCCGCTGCGCTCATTTTTGTAAAAAGGCTTTCAACATTTTGGCTCTGAAAAAGTATTAAATTATTTCACAAAAATGGAGTCAGTGACGTCATTTTTCATCCCATATTCATCATTTAGGCATCATTCGAAAGGTGTTAATGAAATATGAGATGTCACTATATGAGTTATTCTAAGGCAAGAATACAAATTTATATTTAAAGTGCTTCCAAACGTCTATTAATTCAGAATAAATGCAACATACAAAAATTATACAGGAAAAACATGATTATTAGAGGTTTTTTGAGGAGCGTTTAACTAATAGACCGCTTGACCCAACTACGAATTATTTTGCAGATCATCATTAAACAATCCAATCTTCGTTTCTGGGGCAGACCGCAGCAATGTATTTTCGTGACCCATTTTAATGTACATACATATGACAAATACTGAATAAAGGCATTGGAAGGTACATTTCACGTTTCGCCATTGCAAAATTTAAAAATGTACATTTATAAATCAACTTTAGCTCTGCTATTTTAACATCCGTGACTGTATCCTTCAATTCCAGTATGTATGTATATTCATTTGTACTTACATAAGTACAAATATGCGAGAACTGACAGAGTAGGAACGATTTCGGCATGTCCTCTGACTGACATTCATTTGCAATTCCCACGGCATAATGATGAGTTTTAGTTTGTCTTTTTGTCATATATTCGGTGCGTATCCTGCCGTGGCCATATGCAAAACAACTAGACGTGAGATAGGAAAATATGGTCCTGCTTGTTACGGAATGAAATATGTTTTTGCAAAAGAGAATGAAACACAGAGAGGTGAAAAGTCCCTCATGCCTTGTTAAATAAATAGGAGCGGAGATTGGAATAGGGTCATTTCCTTTAAAAGTGAAATGTTATTTCATTCCTTCCTGCCATCCGCGTGATAAAATATTTTTTTTATAAAACACTTTAAACAATTCAATTTATTTCACTGGGGTACCAACGAATTTTTGTGCTATAACTTTGGAGTAAATTTTCGCATGCAAACTTATTGCAACATTTTTTACTCCGTGTGTATAGATTATGAGATGATCTCTGTCAGAAATCCTGTATGCGTAAGTGTACCGCTGATTTACACTATTAACGCTCTAGAATCCACATCGTTCTACGTGCTACGGTTCTTGATCAAATTGTCAATATCATATTGTACTTCATGTAAGAACGACTGCTTTAAAACGACATAGTAAATTGGTCATGTCCTGGTGGAAAAAGAATGCTCAAAATATCTTTTAACCTTTAATATCCTTAAATTTGGATAAAATCCAAATGGCGTTATGTAAGGATATTCAAGGATAAAATATGTTCTAAGATTGTCATTTCGTTTGTAACATCTGGAAATATTGACCTGAAACCCAATACAGTATATATATCCTTGATTGTCGTAAAATTCTAAGACGATCTTTACGTACAATAGTTGTGGAATAGTTGGAATTGAAAATGGGCGAAGTCGGTCCAGAGGGGAAATTTTTTCCCTAACAAGGACAAGAAATACCCTCAATAACCCCTAATATTTGTATACTCTCCGCCACAGAACGGTGGTTAGTATAACTTGTCATTCCGTTTGTAACACCTTGAAATATCGGCCTGAGATCTTATACAGTATATATAATGTGTCCGCCTGTTTAAAGCACGCTAGCATATAAACGAAAGGAGCTAAGAGGTCCAAATTTTTCATAAAGGCGTCGAAATCCAATGGGAAAAAATTTCCCTCACAAGGAGTGAAAATACCCATAATAACACCTAATATTTTACAGTATTTATGCAAGTTTTTTTTTCAATATATCTGCATATATTTGCTTGATATTGGGTATGCACACTCCCCTATAACAAAAAAGCGCACCATAAAGTGATTCTTATTCACAGGGCTGCAATGGGGCAAAAAGGGATAAAAATGGTCTATCAAACGAAAACAGTAAATTCGGTGTGTACATTCCTCTAATTGGGTAGATACATAATATAAAAGTATTTTTTCCAATTCTTACTTTTAAAGGGGTAAAATGGGAATAGAGGGATAAAAAAGGTACCAACCAAACGGCCGCATCTAAAATAATGAAATTCGGTGTATACATTCCTTTGATTGCGTAGACACGTAAAAATGGGATTTTTCGAAATTCGTACTTTTTGGGGATAAAATGGAAAGACGGGATAAAAATTGTACCAATCAAATGAAAAACCTCTGAATGAACAGACACGCAAAATAAAAATATTTTTCCACTTTTATGGCAAAAATTGGTTGAATCATGATATTAGGTTATCTTGCACTGTGTACGTGAGATAATGAATTTTCAAAATTTGTACTTTTGGAATTAAAATAGGATGGAAATACAACCAACTGTAGCACCCACTATCTACCAATATTTAAGGTATGTAAGGTATATAGTATAAATGTATTGGTAGCCTTGCCTTTATATTTTTTTTCAATATTTTTTTTTGTTTTGGTTTGGCCATATTAAAAATAATTGACATTTTCCTGTAATGTTACTGCACTTCTACGAAAATCTACAGCCTCTGTGGAATACGCCGTTTTAACTTGTTATTATTAATTCTTCTTTATGCTGCAATGAAATATTTGCGTTATATCAACGCAATGTCATTGAATCAATGAAACTGCTTCATTACCACAACGACAAAATATCATTAAATAACATTTCGTTTATGAAACGTATCTTTAAATCAACTTAACCAGCTTCATTAAGAAAACACAATCTGTATATATAAAAATCAATGTGTGTCTGTATGTTTCGTATAGGACGCCAAGCCGGTGGACCGATTCGCCTAAAAATTTTACAGTAGCTAACCAGTGGACAGAGGATGCCTTCTGTCTATACTAGGCCATGATTGGACAAAAACATACGAATAGGGAAGAATGAACCCGTGCAACGCCGGGTAAAGCAGCTAGTTTCTAATAAAACAAATTCAGTTGCAAACTCTCTTAAAATGTAAGAGAAACAGTTCAACACACAGTTCAAATATATTTCAAAAATTTAGCAATCAACCAAATATATACATTTCATTTTCGTGTATATTTGTGTGTGTATCCATTGTTTTTTTTTCTTATTTTAATATTTTGCTGTAAAAAGCTAACACGGCTTTAACAGTAACATTCGATGTTATTGCCTGTTATTGGGTGCATTGGTTTTTCCACAATCACTTTTGGATTATCATTCGCCCAAATGCGGCAATTCTGCTTATTGACGAATGTGCCTCATCACTAGACAGCGGAATATATGCAATTGCATGTTTTGATTGGATGGTTGTATCGAAATGGTAATACTACACAAATGTTTCTTATCAAAAATTAATTCGAAATATATAAACATATATCTCAATGTTTTGCATATTTTATGCAAACTGCATATTTGCATAAATCGATCATATGTTAAATATATGCAAAAATTTTAAATTCATAAATCGCAATATATTTTATATAATAACCCGTACTGATGTATTATAGCTAATTACTAGATTAGATATCCGGGCTTAAGAACATACCAAAAAAGGATGTGACGTTCTTGTACGAAATGAGTGATATCTTCCTAGCGCGATCTAGAGGGTAATTTTAAGATATTTTTCCTTTTTGGCCACTAATAATTAATTAATTAAAAAATCAAAAAGAATTCAGAATTTAGTTTTTAAAATACATATATTACATTTTTATTTATTGAAAGATAATTTAAAAAATATTTTTTATCGAATCATTTTTAATGGGTAGGAGCTTTCGGCAGAATTTGAAAACACTTTGATAATAACTTCTGTTTTTGAAAATGGAAGAAATGCAATTGACTGATTAGATCTGCCCTCTAAAATATCAATTTCTTTAGCATATTCCTCCTTTGAGCTGAATGCGACATTGACTTTTGGTAGTAATTTTGCGTAATTAAACAAATCTGTAGCGTTTGTAATTTGATTTTCTAAAGTTCTAAAGGTGCTCTTGCAGCTGCTCTTTTCAATGCTCCTCCAACTCCATCGCAGGGACCTTTGCCGTGAGATGTAGCAAAAAATGTCATTCTGCTTGGCAGCCGAAATCTTCTTCATGGTGGACCAGGTTTACAAAATCAAAACCTTCATTTCACCGTCCATTGCAATTTGAATCCCAAGTTATTGGCTAAAATACATGTGGAATAGGATAGGTGTTGCATATAAAGTCCTGATTGATTGCCCTGATTTTCGCGACTGACAACACACATGTTATAAGCAATAATGGTTTTTAAAACAAATTCAAAAAATAGCCCGATCTGAGATCGCGAGAAAATTACAAAACATAAAAGTCATTCACAAAAATCATGTTAGCCATATCTCCCGCGAAAATGAAAATTTTGCAAAATTATACAAATTATGTTTTTTGTTACCGCGCTCTACTGAAATATCCACTATTAAAAACACACGGACACGTTTCACAATTTGGTATTTTTATACACTCCACGAGAGTATTATGTCTTTGTGCATTTGTTTGTAACACCCAAAAGGAAACGAGATAGACCCATTGTTAATTATACCGATCGTCTTAGAATCACTTTCTGAGTCGATTTAGCAATGTCCGTCTGTCTGTCTGTCTGTCTGTCCGTCCGTCCGTCCATCTATTCTTGTAATCACGATACAGGTCGCAATTGTAGACAGAACCAAATGAACTTTGCACAACGATGTTTTTCGGGATAAGGACGAACGCTATTTAATTTGAAGAAAATCGGTTCAGATTTAGATATAGCCCCCATACGAATTTCACTCCCGATTTGACTCTTTTCACTCTAGATACCACATATTACAACAGATTTTCTTTAAAATTGGCAAAACATCTTATATTGTAACTAGAAACACCTGTGATAAAAATGTGTTAGATCGGTTCAGATTTATATATAGCTCCCATATAAATTTCTCTCCCGATTTGACTTTTTCCGCTCTAGAGACCACATAATGTATCAGATTGTCTTCAGATTTGGTAAAACATCTTATATTTCCACTAGAAACACCCATGGTGAATATCGGTCAGATCGGTTCAGATTTATATATAGCTCCCATACAAATTTCGCTCCCGATTTGACTTTTTCCGCTCTAGAAACCACATATTGTATCAGATTGTCTTCAGATTAGGTAAAACATCTTATATTCCCACTAGAAACTCACATGGTGAATATCGGTCAGATCGGTTCAGATTTATATATAGCTCCCATACAAATTTCGCTCCCGATTTGACTTTTTCCGCTCTAGAAACCACATATTGTATCAGAATGTCTTCAGATTTGGCAAAACATCTTATATTTAAACTAAGAACATCTATGGTGAAAATCAGTTCAGATTTAGATATAGCCCCTATATAAATGTCGCTCCCGATTTGACTTTTTCCGCTTTAAATACCACATATTGTACTCGATTTTCTTTAAATTTGGCACAACATCTTATAATCTTACTAGAAACACCTATGCAGAAATTGGGTAAGATCGGTTCAGATTTAGATATAACCCCCATATAAATGTCGCTCCCGATTTGACTTTTGCCGCTTTAAAAGCCACATATTGTGCTCGATTGTCTTTAAATTTCGCACAACATCTTATAATCTAACTAAACAAAACTATGGTGAAAGTGGGTAAGATCGGTTCAGATTTAAATATAGCCCAAATTCAAATGTTGCTCCCATAAGTTTAACCGATTTTGGTCAAACTATACATTTTATATTTCACCTATTTCGTTCCAGGTTTCAATATATCCTCATACAAATGTCCTTTCCGATATAAAATTTTTTGTCAAACACATACATTTACAGGATACAAAAAACCTTCCCGTTTTCACTTTTTCACCGAATTGAATTGAATTCGGATTGAAAGTGGAGTGTATCATAGAGTCGGCCCCGCCCGACTTTAGCCTTTCCTTACTGGTTTCTTTTAATTTGATATTTTTGTGGTAGGGAGATGTGCACTATTTGATTTGTAACTCAGAAAGATGATTCGTAGCCATCCTGAAACTTATAGTGTATATAGAGAACAAAATAACCTATCATAAAAAAATGTTTAAAAAATCGGAGATATATTTTGCTTAAAAATTATAAAATTATTTTTGGTTTTTAAATTAAAATAAATAATAAACAAAAATTTTTTAGGAAGCCTTTTCAGTTTTAAATACCAAGACAAAGGAAATTTCCGATTATCTTAACTACAACCAAAGATATGAGATATTTTAAAAAATGCATTGAAATTTTTAAAAATGACATAACTTTCACGATTTAGAATTTAAAACATTTATTTTTAAAACTTGCTTATAACCTCAAACTGAACCTACGTACACATTGTCATCGAAATCGCAGACCTAAGATGAAATTATTGATCGGTTTCCCATGGAAGTACTCAAATATTTATTTTGTGAACATGCTATAATTTTTTTTACATATTCACTACATATGTCATTGCGTATATTTCGCATAAAAAATGCATATTTTAGATATGCAGTCGGAATTCGCCTAAATACCAAATTTGAGCTCAATCAGACTGGAATTGAGTTTTGCATAAAATTCCGCTGTCTACTCATCACTGAAGATGATTTTCTTCGAAAATTGATCATCCACTGTTGCCATTTCTTGCCACCATTGTGACCATTGACGACGTTTGGAATGGTCAAGAGGCTTTAGTTCTTGAGTCAATGTAAGCGAGTAAATGCAAGTCTTTATGCATAATCAAAATTATCAACGACGAGCGTGAAAGGTGCAATTGTTGGGCACGACGACGATTTTTCCAATTGTACGCACATTTGGTCGATTAAATTGACCGAAAAAAATCACGAAGTGCACGATATTCATTTTGATTTGAACGCCCATTTTCATAATAAGCCTGCATAATTTTAACGCGTTGCTCGATTGTGTATCTTTCCATTGTTCAAATTGAGTTGGTCTGAAATTAAGAAATGTCAAATGTAATGCAGAAAAAAACTTGACGTTTAGGTGTGGTTCACATTCATCATCGGCACAATATAACCACCCTTTAGAAGGTCTTTGGTTCAACAAAGTCGAAAAAAGAAATTACTTTTTTCAATTTTTTTTTCTTTAAAATCGAAAAATACGAAAAATTGTCAACTATCCGATTGACCGATATTTACTGTTAATATCTCCTAATAATCCTTGGGCCCTTGTATAATTTCAATTTTTTACAGAATTCAAAAAAACTAATTTCTAAAATATATCCGATTGACCGATTTTCAATGTGATTATATCAAAATCATCCTTGGGTCAATGTCTAATTTAAAAATAAAAGTGCGACGCGGAATATTCTACATTAAGAAGTGCATGACAAAGTGAAAAAACATTGTATGATGGAGGTTGAAGTGAAGCCAATTGTAAGTTTAGGCAGTGCTATTGCTGGATTGTAACAATAAACAATAAGAACTCCATGAAATATTAGCTCAAAGCTAAGGTGTTTAAACACCTCCATCATAGCGAACATACACACTCCCGCACTCACTCCGCACAGTTGAGCAATTGAGCTGATGTGACATATGCACGTTACACTCTGCATAATGTTTTACAACGTAAAACGCCCGAAAAGCGAGAACAATGAAAATATAATGGATGATGTTTGACGACATGCGGAAGGAGTAATGGCATCTCAAGAAGTTTCGTTTCACATTCACATTCTCGCTCGTGCTCGAACCCCCAAAAGTTCGCAACTGCCAACTGTCACTTTCATATGCAATGCGTCGTCGGCACACACAGACGTACGTTCACCACGTCGTCGAAGTGGAGGAAATCTAGACAGAAACAAACATTTATTTTAAATATCTTCGCTTGAAGGAATGGCGAATGGAGCACATCCAGACACACACACTCCCACACTGATGTGGATGACGTTCGAATGTGATGAAACAATTTGTCATTTGTTGCAAACTCACGAGGCCGGGCGAGGGGGTGGGCAGCCAAAAAATACGAAAAGGGGGTACTCTGCTAACTTTATTTATCGCCTTCTCCTCTTTCATCCCTGACAGCGCATTTCAGCATCTACGTCAGCGTCTTTCGTCTTTGTCTGGTTTATATATCATCGGAAGATGGTATCATGTGATGAAACCAGACGTTCTATTAAGGTGCACATGTGCTGGTTACGTTGCATGATTATTGCCATAATGCCATGTAGCAAATGGCACTTGCTTCCATGTGCGAGAGTAAATTATCTGTATCCTTTACGCTAGGTGTAGACACAAACACACATACAAGCCATCATCATTCATTGTTGTTTTCAGTTTTTATTTAAATTATTAAAGTTACTGCAAGCCCTTTCTTTTCACAGCAAAATCACAAACGAAATGGTCCGGAATCTGAAGTGGTTTGTGTTCATCGGCTTTCGACTGTGGGCTGCATGTTGACGCTGCCATTAAAATGGTTAAAATGGATTCCATGTATACCTCGGGCCGACATTGTATTGTGGCTTTAGGAAACCGGAAATAGGATTTTAAAGCTTTACGATGAAATGAAAAGCCACCAACCAACAAAATAGGAAACCCCGAAAAAAACGGCAAAATTTCCATATTTAACAACGACAACGAAATAAATGCCATGTTTTGTGTTTGCGAACAAAACAAAAACGGCCACGTTTTAATACCACACATCCACACATACTCACCCATAATCGTACACATACAGATGCATATTTATGTTCAACATCCGTTGACCTTATTCACAGCCATGAAACAGTGGCAGGCAAAACATGGAGCACTTATATGGTTGTATTGCTTATAGAGAGTACTATCAACAAGTAATAAGATGGTAAGTTCGGCTGGGCCGAATCTTGTATACCCTCCACCACAGAGTACATTCCACAGTATTACTGACCGATTAGAGGATGTCGACTTTACATAAAAGAGCGGTACATTATAATGAAAATTTTTGTTTACTATTTTGAACTATCAGGCATTCTTATGTGCACTGTTTCAAGTATATTGTGATTCCATCATGGTCGATTTCCTCCATTTCTCAATTCTAGCTACAGACCAAAAGTCTGTACCATTTTGATACGAAAATTAATAATACTGAAGATCCTTTATGTTTCGCGTCCACAGTGGAATGTACACATTTAACTTCATGAGTTTAGCTACATCCGTTTGCTTGGTACCAGTTTTATTCCATTTTGACCCTAAAAGTCCAAATCTGGAAAAATCCTTTTTTCGTGTCTTTATTATCCAAACGCATTCAAAGAAAAAAGTTATGTTGGTCCAAAGTCATAAATTTTTCAAAATGGGTATTTTTAAATACTTATTGCAAACAAACTTTATTTGACAGAAAGAAACTAACATTTTTAGTAAAACAAATTTAAGTGCAAAATCTCTTAAAATGAGTGAGTCAAAGTTCGACGTTTTAATCTTCAAAATCCGAAAAAGGTGATAATCTGTAATACGAAAAAATTATTTTTTTTAACAAATACGTAAAAATATGTTCAACAAGTAAGAAAAGGCTAAAGTGTACCCGATTTTCTTTAAAATTGGCACGACGTTTTATAATCGAACTAAAAACACCTATGCTGCAAGTGGGTAAGATCGGTTCAGATTTAGATATAGCCCCCATACAAATGTCGCTCCCGATTTGACTTTTTCCGCTTTAGAAATCACAAATTGTACCCGATTTTCTTTAAAATTGGCACAACATATTTTAATCCAACTAGAAACACCTATGCAGAAGTTGGTTAAGATCGGTTCAGATTTAGATATAGCCCCATACAAATATCGCTTCCGAATTGACTTTTTCCGCTCTAAAATCCACATATTGTACCCGATTTTCTTTAAATTTGGTACAACATATTTTAATCCAACTAGAAACACCTATGCAGAAGTTGGGTAAGATCGGTTCAGATTTAGATATAGCCCCCATACAAATGTCGCTCCCTATTTCACTTTTTCCGCTTTAGAAACCACATATTGTACCCGATTTTCTTTAAAATTGGCACAACATTTTATAATCCAACTAGAAACACGTATGCAAAAATTGGGTAAGATCGGTTCAGATTTAGATATAGCCCCCATACAAATGTTGCACCCGAATGTTTAACCGATTTTGGCCAAACTTTACGTATTATATTTCACCAATAAACATACATGTTGAAAGCGGGTCACATCGTTCCAGGTTTCAATATACCCCCATGCAAATGTCCTTTCCGATTTTACATTTTTTGTCCAACATATACATTTACAGGATGCAAAAATCCTTCCCGATTTCACTTTTTTGCCGAATTGAATTGTAATGAGAATTGTTTGGGTGAATCCCATATGTCCATACTTTGGTATAACCCAAATGGGGCCCCATTCTGATCATTCATTACATCGGATCTTCATCAAATTTTGCAGATCATGATATTTTTTTCAACTAGGAATGCCTACAGTGAATGAGAAATATATAGGCCCATGTTTGGACCAGGCCCAGAATGTTGTTATAGGCCCCTTTTGAAATGTCGGTCCTATTACTACTGTATAATTTGTATTTGTCTGTCGGATAATTGGATCAATTACCATATTATTAACCATATTCGTTAAATATGTCTAAAGATGAATTTATAGTAACTTTATAATTTATATGAACTAAATAAAATTGCTCTCATGAAATACCTGGGTTTAGTAATCAAAGCGAGGTACATACGCAGGGATTGGTGTAGGGTATTATATAGTCGGCCCCGCCCGACTTTAGCCTTTCCTTACTTGTTTAACATTTAGAAAGTTTTCGAAAGGTATTGTTTGTAGCTGTTCAATAATAGAATATTGTAAGATGTGGTTTTTATGCGTGTTTTTAAAAGCGTTTAGTCCACAGTCGGCTTGACCCAGGGACGAAATATTCTGCAAACCAAATTTAAATTTTTATGGCCTAACCATGTTATTTTTTGTGTTGTACGGTGTAAACAAATGTCATCATATAATTTGTAGATGCAAACGTTCTTGAGCCATGACAATATCCCAGTTCAAATCAGAGATTCACTATTTTTGCTTATTCTAGAGCGAATTCACTTTATTTCACCGGGTTACTGGCATAGCAGCTATTCCGTCCATTTATTCTGCTTGTAATTATGTCTCCCAGTGTAATTACATTCCTCCGGCTTTTATGGCGCAGTGCAAAAGTTAAATAGCTCCGGTTCTTAATAAATACGAGTACTCGCATATGATCCCTACAAGCTTATGAATAATTGTCCTCACACAAAGAAATGATTTCGTTCATTTTTCAATTTAATAACATTTAAGTGGTATAATTTTTTCTATCCAACTCGCTGTAAAATACGACCGAGAGGACAATTAATTTTATTGCATGGCGAGCAAACAAAAGCGTCTAGCAGCAGTAGCAGTGGCAGGAGCACGTGACATCCGCTTTTGCTAATGGCTCCTTTTATGCCACAGGACAATCAAACATTTCTCCCTCTTTTCTGGGTCGACGGTTATTAAAATTTCGTTTTTTCTCTCATGCCTGGTATTTTATATTTTTTTATCAAACTCTGTAAATCACTATTACGGAAGGACTTGCCGTTTCCACAGAAGAAAATAATAGAATCTTATAAATGTATGATGTTAAGCGGAGTGAATAGAAGGGAAATATATTTGCATGCTAAATCGAAAATTGTGTATATTTCACAAATATTAAACATTTCTGGAAAAAAATAATGATAGACGAGTCTGTGTGAATTTCAAATGGAGAAATTAAGACAATCATTTACCACAAATGGAAAACAGACAACATCGTTTACAACAAATATTTTTTGTTACTGGCTTCCTTAAATTTGAAGAAATGTGATCTTCTTGCAAAAATGTAATCTACTTCAACAAAGTATCGCTATGCTACTAAACAATTTTCCACAAATAGAAAAGATATTCTGTATACATTATTTTCAACGAACAAGTAAATAAGCTTCAGTCGGCTAAACAGACATATGTATATTAGAGTGGCTTCTTTTGTGGGGAAGGAAAAAAATGTTGTGGATGTTCCCGACTAAAATGAAAGATTGGTTTGTTTTATGTGTTTTCCCAAAATATTTCGGTTTTATCATTGTCCGTTGATGAGTTGGACGTGTTCAAAATAACCTCTATAAATCAGGTTTTTCTTGGATACAATTCACGGTGAGAATGGTATTTGGAAAAAACTTGCTACAAATTAAAATCCGACGCGAGCCTTATCAAACCATATTAATAACCCCATATATCAGTTTTTACATCACATTTAACCCACTGACTAACTAAACAATTGTCGGCCCTTAATGGGTTAGAAAATTCTTAAAATTCCAATTGGTTATCAATACCTCTCCAACGAGCCCCTAAAAACATAAATCGAACTAAAAATGTGGATGTTATTGCGGTTTTTATAAAAAATACATCAAAAATTGCACTAAAATAGTATAAATCTGCCCTTTTTACTGGGTCATATTGCATGTTTTTAATATGGTTTGATAAGGCTCGGGTCGGATTTTAATTTTAAGTTTTTTCCAAATACCATTCTCACCGCGGATTGTATCCAAGAATAACCTGATTTATAGAGGTTATTTTGTCCGCGCCCAGCTCACGAACGGACAATGATAAAAGCGAAATATTTTGGGAGAACAAATAAAACAAACCAAACTTTCATTTTAGTCGGGAACATCCACAAGTTTTATTTTGAAGCCACTCTAATGTATATACATACCCTCACTCTCAGAGAACACATATGGGCATCTCCCAAAAAGGTCTACCAAAAAATTAAATCAGACCACACTAATAGCTTTTAACTTTTTTATTATGAAACTTGAAGTTAACTAGTTCTCTTTTATTTTTATTAAAATTTGAAGTGTTAAAACAAAAATTACTAAACTTTTTATTTCAGCTGTACCTATTGCATCTGTACCTAATTAAAAAAAATTAAGAGATAATTCTCATATTTCATAAATCTACGAACATAAATCTATGACCTTCATTTACATGTATATAAGGAAAAACAAAGTTCTCAAAAAATCGCTGAACTTTGTATATTTCTATAAGAGCTTCAAAAGAACTTCTGTTTTTTGTCGCGTCGGTTTCGATGTAAAATTGTTTATAATTTTGTACTAATTTGTACTAAATCCTGACGATATGTACTCTTTAAGCGCTTTTGACACTAAAAATGCTGATCGACTTTTTCAGTTTATTTCTTGTTTTAGGCGTGCGAATGTCGCGTCCGGGCCACTGGGAGATGTCCATATACGGAACTTATAAGACATTAAATTTTACGTAGGGCAGGATATTTTGTGTACGTGCACATGGCCCCAGCTTTGACATTTGTCATAGTCATAGTGGACTCCATGCAGCAGTATAGAAGTTGTGAAGGATTTAATTTTACCTAGGATACAGACAATTGTGTGGGTGGTACAAGAAGGGGAGTGGCTAAAGCGAAAATATTTTTTAGGTTTAAAGCGATTACAAAAAAATTTTCAAATATGAAATTGCAAATGATTTTGACTACCCGTATAGAGGTTATGCCGGTTATATTTTAACCAAAGTTTATGCAACTTTGTGTTTGAGTTACCAAAATGGATGTGGCAATATCGCCCATATTCCATGCAAATGTAACCACTATAATGCAGTACACTTAAAGTCAATATAAAAACATTACCAAACACCAAAAAATAGACGATTCCGAATATCCGCGTGGAAGTTATATGGGTTTTAATTTAACATTGGAATATGGGCTATTTGTGTGGGAGGTACTAGAAGGGGCGTGGCAATTTCGCCCATCTTCGAACTTAAACTAAGTTTGGGAAAAATATTACCATGTTCAGAGTTTGAATCAATTCCTTAACTCTTCGAGAGTTATCGTGTACACCAGCCAGCCAGACGGACATGGCTCAAACATATTAAAAAGTTGTGAAACGGATTTGGTCCAAATATACTTAGGGTCTTAAGTCACTCCTTCAATGCGTTACACTTGTTTTCTGCCCCAAATGATATATACCCTCCTACTCTGCAGAGTGAGGGTATAAAAATAAACAAAAATAATTATGCAAATATCATAAAAATGTAGCTTAACAAATAAACCTGTTACTTTTCGTGCAATTTCTATTAGAATATCCAGAAATTTTTAGAACACCAACTTCATTCTTTTGTTCAACCCATAAAAAATACATTGACTTAAAAAATTTACAACATTTTGTCGCCAAAACAAAAATATTTGTCGCTAAAACAAAATAGCAATAAGAGTAAAAATCCGTCCATTCCTCTTTTGGATGCCCAGTCCTGCTTAAATTATCCTTCCCGCTTTTTACAAAAAGTCCCGCTTTTTAGTTTATTTCTGGTACGTTATCGATTAAAAATTGTTTGCTAACCGACAAAAATCCACAATTTCTTAAATCTTTAATTAATTGCCTTATTCTAAATTGTTTCTCTAGCTTCTAGAGAAAAGTAGAGATTATTAATAGCAATTTAGTATATTTATTGATAAAATGTAATTCAGTGCTGCGTTGTTCAATTGAATAATTTAAAACATACATATATTAATAAGACATAACATAACCGTTTATAAAAAATCATTTCAATAATATAGTCCTGTATTTGACAGGCACCTGTTGAGTGCTTTATCTACTATTAACAAAATATAGACCCATGCAATTCTAGCCTATTCTAGCCATACAAAGTACGTGTAGATTTCTTTACATCTTGATTACATTATGAAAAATTGACAATGTATGAAATATTAAAACTAGTAAAAGGGCGTTAAGTTCGTCTACGCCTAATCTTATATACCCTCCACCATAGAGTGATTTTCACAGCATTGCCGATTCTAGACTATTGACTTTGCGTAGAAGTCAACCTACACGACGACTAAAATTTACTGTTATAAATAAATTATGATGATTAAAAAAAATAAATACCCTAAATTTTCATTATTTATTTAGTTATTTTCAGTCCTTGTTAGGGAAAACCTTGATGCCTCTCGACCAATTTGAAGTATCTACAATCTTAAGAATCCACTCAATCAGGGGAGCCCGAAATTCATGATTACAGATAGAGCCCTTTGATTGATACCATCGGCCTATTTTTCTCTTTGTGACCCTAAAAGTATGAATTTGGAAAACATTTTTTCAATTCAATTCAATTTGTCATTCCGTTTGTAACACCTTGAAATATTCGTCGGAGACTCCATAAAGTATATATATTCTGGGTCGTGATAAAATTCTAAGACGATATAGCCATGGCCGTCTGTCTGTTGAAAGCACGTTCTAATTTTCCCTAAATGTGTCTTATGTTTGCAGATCGTTTGGGATTGAAAGTGTGCGAAGCGGGCCAGAGGGAAAAATTTTTCCCTAACAAGGATCGAAAACACCCCCTAATATTTAGACTATTTAAGCATTTTTTTAATTTCAGTTTTGTATTCACCTGAAATTCGTTTCATACATTCCTCTTATATCGTTAAAGCACAAAAAAAAATAAATAAAAGTTTTACCGAGCGAAGTGGGGTAAAAATGGTACCAATGATACCACAAAAGCTACAAAAACGGAACCTAACAAACGGCTTCAGCTAAAATAGTGAAATTCGGTGTACATTTCTCTGACTGCGTAGACGCGAAATTCGTGCCCTCGGGTTCTAGATGGGATTAAATTCGGCACCAATCAATCATGAAATTCGTCTGACTGCGTAGACGCAGAAAATAAGAAGACTTTTCCAAAACCGTCTTTTTAGGGTTAAAATGAAAAAGAGAATAAAACTGGAATCAAGCAAACGGGAGAATCTGAAATCGTGAAATTGGGTATTTACATTCTACTGTGAATATGAAACATTTTGGATATTAAATATTAGTACCTTGCTTATCAAAATGGTACGGACATTTGGGCTGTAGCTAAAATCAAGAAATTGAAAATGGGGAAAATCGGTGCAGAGGGAAATTTTTATACACTCCACTTTGTGCATTTGTTTGTAACACCCAAAATGAAACGTCCGTCCATCCGACCCTTCATCTATTCTTGTAATCAAAGTACATGTCGCAATTGCAGCCAGAACCAAACGAAACATTGCACAACGAAGTTTTTCGGGATAAGGACGAACGCTATTTAATTTGAAGCCAATCAGTTCAGATTGAGATGTAGCCCCATACGAATTTCACTCCCGATTTGACTCGTTTCACTCTAGATAACACATATTTTAACAGATTTCCTTCAAAATTGGCAAAAAATTTTATATTTCAACTAGAAACACCTGTGGTGAATATGTGTTAAATCGGTTCTGATTTATATAAAGTTCCCAAACAAATTTCGCTCCTAATTTGAGTATCTCGAAACTACAGAATGTCTTCAAATTTGGCAAAACATCTTATATTTAAACTTGAAACAATTATGGTAAAAAAGGGTCAGATCGGTTCAGATTTATATATAGATCCCATACGAATTTCGCTCCCGGCTTGACTTTTTTCGCCCAGAAACCACGTATTTTCACGGAAATTCATCAAATTGAGCATAACACGTTATACTTGAACTGGAAGAACCTATTGTGTAAGAGGGTCAATTCATTCCATGTTTGGATATAGCCCCGATACAAATATTCTCGATTTGACAGATTGGATCAGGTCATATTAGTGTATGTAAGTCCTTCCCGTTTTCACTTTTTACCGAATTGAATTGTATTTGGATAGAAAGTGGAGTGTATAATATATTCGGCCCCGCCCAACTTTAGCCTTTCCTTACCTGTTATGAATAAGGCCGTTAGCCTTTAACTGGACTGTGTCATTTTGCAACCTATTCATATGATTTAAGAATGATAGTAATGAAAAGGTAACTACCGTCACGAATTGTGGTGTATACGTATCCATCTGTATGTTATCGGTTTATAAATATTTTTAATGCAGTTTGTGACCAAACTTTGTAAAGAATGCAAAAGTAATACGTGTGTATTAGGATGGGTCACGAAAATATATTACAGCGGTCACCCCCCAGAAATGAAGATTGGATTGTTTAATGATGATCTGCAAAATATTTCGTCACTGGGTCAAGCCATCTGTGAGCTAAACGCTCCTGAAAACACCTCTAAAAATCATGTTTTTCCCGTGTAACTTTTATACACTCCACGAGAGTATTATGTCTTTGTGCATTTGTTTGTAACACTCAAAAAATGGAGATAGACCCGCTGTTAATTATACCGATCGACTTAGAATCACTTTTTGGATCGAATTAGCAATGTCCGTCTGTCTGTCTGTCCATCTACTCTTGTAATCACGATACGTGTCGCAATTGTAGACAGAACCTAATGACACCTACAAACTCTTATTTCTTGGTAACAGTTTGTAAATGGTGTTATGAAAAATAAATAGCAGAAATCAAAACCTGTCGAATGATGCCTAAATGAATAATGAATGTGTATCGGACGATAAATTACTTCACTGACTCCATATTTGTGAAATAATTTAATACGGGAGATGCCTTTTCAGAGCCGAAATGCTTAAACTCTTTCTACAAAAATGAGCGCTGCGACGTCAATTTCTTTCCGATGTTCATTATATAGGCATCATTCGAAAGGTATTGACTACAGCTATTTATTTTTTATAAAACACTGACACCAAATACGAATAAGTTTTTAGTTGTCACTATGAAAAAAAAAAACGAAAAAAAGCTATAAAGTCCAATAAATCGAGCAATAAGTTACTCTAAGACAAGAATCAAAGTTTATATTTAAGTGCTTTCGAGGGTCTATTAATTCAGAAAAAAATAACGTGAAATAAATTACGTGCAATTCAAAAAAGGAAAATCCATAGAATACCAGTACAATTAACTGTGGAGATTTTCTGTAAACAATCTTTCTGTAAGTTCAATTTTCTCTAAAATTTTGTCATTTACAAGGATTTTTAAGAAAAGTGAAAATGTTCTAGTTACTCAGATCTTAAATAACAAGTAAGTAAGTTTCAGTCGGTTAGACCGACTTATACATACACTCACTCTCAGAGAACATGTGAATGGAAAGACTTAATTTTTACTTAGAGCCAGATTTGTAAATAATTGTAAAAACATGATCAACTATAAAGTCGCAATGGATTTCAGGCAAATGTACGGGAGTTGTAAAGCATTTAATATTACCTAGGATAGAGACAATTGTGTGGGAGGTACTAGAAGGGCATGGCTAAAGCATAAATATTTTTTAGGTTTAATGTGATTATAAAAACATTTTCAAATATCAAATTGCAACTGTTTTTGACTAACCATATGGAAGTTATATCGGTTTTAATTTAACCAAGGCTTATGCCACTTTGTGTGGGAGGTATTAGAAGAGGAGAGGCAATATCGCCCACATTTCAAGTGTATCAAACGTCCATAAAACATTGTCAAAGGTCAAATTTCACTGTATTCCGTCCATCTATATATAAGTTATAACAGCTTTAATTTTAGGTAGGTTGGGGTGATTTGTATGAGAGGTACCAGTAGGAGCGTGGTAAACTCCACCATATCTTGTACGCTTAAAGTGCTTATAAAAACTTTATCATATACTAACATATAGCTAATTCTGATTATCCGTGTGGAAGTTTCATTGCTTCTTATTTAAGATAGGAATATGGACCATTTGTGTGGGAGGTACCAGAAGAGGCGTGGGGCGCCTAATTTAAACTAAGTTTGGGGAAAATATTACCATGTGCAAAGTTTGAATTGATTCATTAACTCCTTTCAAGAGCTGTCGTGAACAGCAGCCAGCGCACAAGTATGAATTTATAAATTTTCAGTTTATAATGTTCACTTTTCTCTTGTATCAAGTAAAAGTTTCCTAAGTTTAAGTAAAAATTTATTTGTGTTGAGAAAAACATCGGAAAAATGTTCCTCAGTTTGAATAAATATTTACTTGGTTTTAGGAAAAGTTATAATTTTTTGCTCATACTTAGTTAACTTTCCTTCCGAAAGAATTTTTTTATTTAAACGTAGTATGGAATTTACTGAAATTTAAGTCTATTTTTCAGATTGCTTTTAAATTTGATTTATATTGGAAATAATTGTTTTGAGTCACTGATAAACACCCCTACCGAATTAAATCGCCGTTGTAGATCATCTTCACTCTACGGTTCAGTTGCAAAAAAGCACAAGGGATATTATACAAAATTCAATATTAATTCGCTTCGTATGGTAAAGTAAATTCCAGTCATTTCACAGTGGAAAACGCGCACTCGAAGCAAAAGTACATGTCCACGCAAAGCGGATATTATGGATAAATTTAAAAATATATTATTAATTTTTATTATTTATATGGCTGTACAGATGGCATCCAGTGTAAAATTAAAGCTTTTATTCTAAATACCCCCCCAGAGTGGTTTCGAACATATACGTTTTTAAAACCTTCTAGACTTTCTGAAGTAATAAAATATAGAATTTTTGATTTGAACTGGGATATTGTCCTGGCTCAAGACCATTTTGCATCTATATTTAATAGAATGCAAATTTATTTACAAATGGCATGGTGACATTTATTACTTGGCTGCAGACTACCACTATCATGATTTCCACCCTGTCTAAAGGTTTCATTCAGGTGGCTTCGCAGCGACTTTTCAACATCAAACCCGGCCTCTATAAGGAGATGATTCTCACAAACGAACGAGAATCACAACTCACTTGCCGAATTTGCGTTTAAAAAATCGCACCAAGTAATAAAGTACACATGCCATCTTACAAGCATCTCATTGAGTTGCATATGTAAGTATGTGTATATGCAGGTATAGTTACCCAGCAATACTTCTGCCGTGTCAACGCTCATTTGTTTTAGTTTTTTCGTTTGTATTTTTTTTTTGGTCTGTAATCAATATTTGATTTGAACTGGGATATTGTCCTGGCTCAAGACCATTTTGCATCTATATTTAATAGAATGCAAATTTATTTACAAATGGCATGGTGACATTTATTACTTGGCTGCAGACTACCACTATCATGATTTCCTCCCTGTCTAAAGGTTTCATTCAGGTGGCTTCGCAGCGACTTTTCAACATCAAACCCGGCCTCTATAAGGAGATGATTCTCACAAACGAACGAGAATCACAACTCACTTGCCGAATTTGCGTTTAAAAAATCGCACCAAGTAATAAAGTACACATGCCATCTTACAAGCATCTCATTGAGTTGCATATGTAAGTATGTGTATATGCAGGTATAGTTACCCAGCAATACTTCTGCCGTGCCAACGCTCATTTGTTTTAGTTTTTTCGTTTGTATTTTTTTTTGGTCTGTAATCAATATTTGAATTGAACTGGGATATTGTCCTGGCTCAAGACCATTTTGCATCTATATTTAATAGAATGCAAATTTATTTACAAATGGCAAGTGAGTTGTGATTCTCGTTCGTTTGTGAGAATCATCTCCTTATAGAGGCCGGGTTTGATGTTGAAAAGTCGCTGCGAAGCCACCTGAATGAAACCTTTAGACAGGGTGGAAATCATGATAGTGGTAGTCTGCAGCCAAGTAATAAATGTCACCATGCCATTTGTAAATAAATTTGCATTCTATTAAATATAGATGCAAAATGGTCTTGAGCCAGGACAATATCCCAGTTCAATTCAAATATTGATTACAGACCAAAAAAAAAAATACAAACGAAAAAACTAAAAAAAATATAGAATTTTTAAGTTCTTTTTAAAATAACTCGTCAGAAATGGCAATTTTGCAGTAAAATCATGAAAACACGAAAATTACATAACAAATCGTGGACACTTTCTTGATGTTCAAGTTTATTAATCCAAGAAATAGTTTTAACTAATATTTAATAATTAACAATAATGAGATTTTATCACAAAGATATTTCAGTAAGTGAGTTCTCGGTAATAATACATAAATAAGGTTAATTTCGTTTACAAATATATAGAGAAAAGTATTGTTTAAAATATGGTTATTAGGGAATAATCTATATTAATACAATATTTTCTGTTTGAATAAATTCTTGTTTTGTTATTAAATTCTAATAATGCAAATCTATTTTTATTTAATGCGAATATTTTACAATAATGCGAATATGCAACTTTTCGGAAATGATTGGCATTTAGTTTCTTGATAAAGTCTAAAAAGAGCAGGTACCCAGTTTCATCATGCAGTTGTGAAGTGGGAAATCGCCAGGGTTTCTTATGCATCATTTTAAGACATTTATTTTGTATCACTTGCAGTTTTTTCAAATGAGTTTTAGCAGCGCTATGCCAAATAGGAGATGCGTAGGATAAAATGGGTCTAATTACACATTTATATATAAGATTTTTGTTTCTTAAGCTGAGGGTTGATCTCAGATTCAAGAACGGTCATAATGCCCTGATTGCCTTTATAGCCTTTTGACCAATTGATGCAATGTGTTTACGAAATATAAGCTTCTTGTCCAGAGTTACGCCTAGATAAGTTACATCATTTGCAACTGCTACATTATTTCCGTGGAATTTAAGTTGCCGGTTTGGATTTCTCTTAGGTGACTTATTAAAGGGAAAAATAATGGTCTGCATCTTGTTACTGTTTATTTTAATTTTCACTTTTTGTAATATTTGAAGCAGCTGTTGAGGCTGATCTCCATTTTTTTCAGAAGGGCTGATGTCAACTAGCTGGACGAGATAAGGGCAGTATCGTCTGCATAATAGGCGGTGTCAATCCCTCTGGGAGGTTTGAAATCCGATATATATCGAGTATAATGTTGGAGATTAGATGGATCCTTGAGGGAGTCCTGCGTGGAGAGTTTTGAAAGAAGACAAGATTTTATTTATGCTGACTGCATACTCTCTATTTTCAAGGTATTGCGAAATAATTTTGCATAAATATTTAGGCATATTAGCTGATATCATTTTATATAGAAGCCCATTGTGCCACACAGTATCGAATGCTTTTTCAATATCTAATAATATTAGGCCCGTGGATTTTCTCTGCATTTTGTTGCGAATTATTTTGTTTTTAATACGACCAATTTGATGAACTGTATTGTGCTCTTTTTTGAACCCAAACTGGTTTTCAGAAATTATATTGGTTTCGGAAGTGAAGTTTATAATTCTGGTGAGAATTAATTTTTCGTAAAGTTTTCCCAGGTTGCTAAGAAGGCTGATTGGCCTGCTGGATGGTTCAGTAGGAGGTTTGTTTTGCTTGGCAATGGCAACCACTTTTGCCTTTCTAAATGTCTTGGGGAAATAATTGAGCAGAATACAACTGTTAAATAGAAGAACCAGCAGTTGAATCGCCTTTTCCGGGAGTTTTTTTAGAATAATATTTGGAATATCATCAAGAAATGAGATTTCTTGGGTTGTAATTAGGAATACTCTATCGGTGAAGGGATCTCCGAGAGCTATCGAGTGCGTATAATTTGTTGTAAGCTCATGCGATCTATTTTTACTTATTTGTTATAATCTCAGTGACTGTTGGAGAGTGGTTATACGTTTTAAGATCATCCATGATTACGGTAGTATCTAACCTCGGAAGACCGTATAAGAAAGTCGTGCAGAACTTGTTTGCTTTGTCGTTATATGTGTGAAACTCGATCAATCCTTCTTTCAAGGTTTTTATGCAAAACTCATATTTTTCTTGGGACTGAGGAAACATTTTAGTGCCGATTGATGTTCTTTTATAAACACAATTATCGCCTATGAGATGTTGTATTTCCCTCAACGGGTGGAGGTTTCCGGGTGGGCTTAGATACATTAGACTTGATGTTTGTCTCTGTAGTATCGTCCATGTGTTCGAGATCAGATAGCGAAATAAATCTGATAAAATTGGAGCATGTAGCTCCAGTTAATTCGGTGTTAAGTGAATATAACTTTTGACGTGATTTTGTTTTATAACTTAAATGTTTGGGGTTCACAGCGCGGCGGGCCACGGGTTTCGCCAGCCGGGGGCTTCACCATCGTGCGGTAACTAGATCGCTGACGAGAAAATTTTATATTTTTTGTTTATTTATGATGTTTGTCGTTTTGGGATAGAGACACTTTCAGTTTTTGCGACACTGATATTTTGTTTTATGCGTGCTTACAACCTAACCGAAAGAAAGCTACCAAAGAACTGGGACACTTTCTTGAATTTCGGACAAAGGTTATGAAAAATACAAACGAATTGTGCCTATTTGAAGATTGTGTAATGCTAATTTCGCCACTTCTTAACATTTTACTAGAGCAATATCTTATGAACTAAAAATTGAACTGAAAATTGAACTTCGTATAGCGGTAAAGCAATATTTCCTCATATCATGTTGAAACTTTTCCTTAAAAGTAGTACATGTTTTGAACTTGATTCCAGTTCAATTTTTCTCAAACCAAGTAAAAATTTACTCAAACTGAGGGGAAATTCAGTAAGTTTTTCCTCAAACCAAGTACATTTTTACTAAATAAAGTATAAAATTGCTAAAATTTTCCTAAATCTAAGTAAATGTTTCCTAAATCCAAGTAAAAATTTTACTTAAATTTAGTAAAATTAAATTTAAGTAAAATTTTCCTAAAACTAAGTAAATTTTTACTCGAACCAAGTAAATTTTCCTAAAACTAAGTTAATTTTTACTCAAATCAAGTACATATTTACTTGAACTGATTTGCAATTTTGCTGATTTTTTCCTCAAAGCAAGTAAATTTTTACTTAAACTGAGGAAAATTCTACTTGATACAAGGAACAAAGTGAACTTAAAATAAGTTCAATTGAAACAAAAAATTGTGCTTCAGAGTATGCAAAACTAGCACAAAAATGGCAACATGACATATTTCTCAAAAGTTTCATGATACCTCTGTCATAAAGACTTGAGGTATTACACCATGATAGCTGCGAAGGCAAAATAGGCGCCTTCGCATAGGTTGTTTAGAAAAATACTTGAATTATTTAAGAAAAAAAAACAACTATAAATTTACTCAATTGTAAGAATTTTTTATTGGATTCAATGAAATGTTTTTAAGTAAATTTGCTACCCTATTTCTACTAAATGAACTATTTGCTATGACTTTGAAATAAGGAAAATTTACTCATACTTAGTTAATTTTCCTACTTTTATGGAAATTTTTACTGAACTGGAGTAAAATTGTTGAACTAAATTGGAGTATGGATTTTACTAAAATTTAGGAATGCTATTTTTCTGAGTGTACAATAAAAGTTTGAAAATTTAATCTTTAAAAATCTTTTAGTAATTTAAAAAAATGTAGACAAGAACCCTATGATATCATAATAAAATCTAAAAACTTTCTTAATAAAAGCAAATAATTTGCTTGATGCTAACCCGTAGCTTAACTATGAGTACCAAACACATTTGTAGTATATCTAATTGGAATGAAATCATTTCAAAGTAATTTACTTCTAAATTAATAATTACGTAAAAATCTACTGACGAAATTAAATTCTTCGTTTCTGCGAAAAATTATTGGAGTAAATAAATAAATTAAATAAAATACAATTTGCATTTTTAAATTTCCTTCAATTCAAACGAATGATATACCCCTCTCTGAGTATAGAAATCGGGTGGGATTTATATAAGGGCTATATCAAAACATTGGCCCACATATTCCACTTCCACAACAGATGTTCACAGGTCAAATATAATATGGTGTATATTCCGTATGAAATGCGCGGTTTGTAACATTTGCGATGGAGCTGCATCTAAATCTGAACCGATGTGACATATTTTCATCAAAGATGAAAAAACACCGTTTTCTGTTACTTCTAAATGTTTTGGGAGTTTGTAATGATAATACAAATCCATTTCGACAAACGGAGAAAACATATTCTCTATGAAAACATATTATCTATACTCTTCATTCATTTACAACAACTGATGACATGTTTGCCGCAAACAAACTAATTTTTCCCACAAAAGAAACTCAAAAACGATGTTCACATGTCTAAAATTTCGTTTCTACGTTTTTCTCTGCGTGTTGATCTCTATTTTAAAATCTACTTTAAAGTTGCGAAACAATAAGAAATGAATTTTTACTCAAAAAACATAAATGAAAAAGAGTCCGACCGTCTCATTTCAAAAATTGAGCGAGTTACGTTAGAATAAAATGTGAATAATAACATTTAAGAGAGTGCTGTCGTCGTTCAAAATAACATGAACATTTCAAAATTAAGAATGCCGAGAACAAAGAAGAATAGGATATTTTTCGTCTTATTTTTCAATGTTTTGCAATTAGATAAATAAAATAAAATAAAATAATTAAAATGATCACAAACGGGGTTTCAGTATTTTAATGTTTTTTGTCGTATCATTGTGCTGTTTTCTTTAGTTCATTTTCAATTAAACAAAAATCACGAAAAATGTTCATTTTGAAACACCCATTCTTCACCTAAGAGTCAGAAGAAGAGTGTCGCTCTTTCATTTACATTTTAATCGCACGTAACTGTCAGAAATCAAAGAGTCGGACGGACCTTCTTATAGGTTTATTTTCTTTGTTTTATTTTTCAGAGTTAATATTTTTTTATTTTTGTTTACATATGTACACAAAGTTTTATTCAAAAGAGAAACAACAAATTCAGTAACTTGGATCTTCGTAGAAAGCGAAACTCTAAAATACCAATTATTTGGTTTTTCGAATAAAAAAGTGTAGGTGTTTCTTCTTGCATTTCATCGAGTACAAAAAATGTGTATTTGTTTTTCGAATTTATACATATTTGACATTATAAAAATGAATAAACATTTCCAAATATTTTTTATTTAATCGGAATATGCGCATAAAGATTTTGAGTAAACATCCTGTTACTCATGTAACTACAGTTTAAAAACTCATTAGACATCATATTTAGGCCCATACTTTGTCAACAAGCATATCCAAAATGTAATTTTGCCGACGATGTCTGTCAAAATATTTCTCGAAGATCCTGGTAATAAAATATGAATGGTTGCCAAATGCTCACGTAATCACACATAATCAAATTACCGTCATTTATCATTGCGCCATAGACTGACTTTATTTTTTGTAAAACTAGATGAAAACACCCCCAGGGGAAAATCCTACGCACGGCCCTGCTACACAACGTGTGTTTTCCACGAAAAACCCACTGGGGAAATCGAGTTTACGATCAACTTCAATTGAGAAGACTACAAATTTCAGCAAAGTAATTATTGAAATGAATTTCATTGTTTTAAAATTCTTTTAGTTTGATGTGACCAAAATCTCTAAATATGCAGCATTGGACAATTCCAACGCGTCTTGTGTAACCTTGAAGCCTGGCTGGTTTTAAACTTAAATTTGCGTCATTTATTGTAGGAACTCTTGGCTGTTCAACAAGTTTCATAATAAATAACGCTCAAAAAGGAAATCAATGCCACAAACATTCATGATCATCATCGAATGTTTATAAAATCTATATTCAAGGTAAAAGCACACTTTAAATCTTTGATAATAACCACGCCAATACAACCTAACCTGACGAACTTGAACTAACCGAGTAAAAAGGCGTTAAGTTCGTCGGGGCCGAATCTTATATATCCTCCACCACGGATTGCAATCCGAGTGCATATATTGAAAATCATAATTCTAGCTCTGGCCGCTTGATTGGTGCCAAATTTAATCCCATTTAGATCATGAAGGTACGAATATCGAAAGATCTCTTAATTTTTCGCGTCTGCGCAGTCAAAAAAATGTACACACCGATTTTCATTATTTTAGCTGTAGCCGTTTGGTTGGTACCATTTTTATCCACATTCGCCCCATTTTCCGCCTAAAAGTAAAAATTTCGAAAAAATCCTTTTTGTTTCGCATCTTCACAGTCAGATGAATGTATGCACCGAATTGCACTATTTTAGCTGAACTCCCTTCGAACGTATCATTTTCTACCAAATTTCGAACAAAAAATTACAACCGTTTATATCCTTGATCTCATGTTTCTAGATGCAGATGGCCATTTTTCAACTTTTTGCGCCTCTTTCCCAAAAAGTACACACTTTGAAAGATCACTAAAGGTGACATGTGTTCTCCCCTAAAAGCATGTACTTTATTTTCGTCCCACATTCTCCTTATAAGTACAAATTTTAAAATATCCATTTCTGCCCTGCGGTTACGTATTTAAAGGGCTGTATACAATTTTTATAACTTTTTGTCCCGCTCAACCCTTATAAGAACAAATTTCGAAAAAAAAAAATCTATTTAGATTGCGCTTCCACGTTGTTCGAATAATTTGCCCACCAAATTTCACAACTATAGCTGCAATACTTAAATTAGTACCATTTTTATCACGTTTTGTACAAATTTCTAACCCGTAATAGTGCCTCAGGTCATGTTTAGACGCGTTAGAGGGGGTGGATGGGGTTGTCTCATTTACCTTTCCCTCTTAGAATAATAACACTGTGTATTTTCTGTAAACGTTATAATTATTATTCCGTGTAGTGTATTTTATTGGCACGTGTGTATGTATGCGTTAAATTGCCAGTGTTGTGTTTAATATGTATTGAACTTATGTTGTGTAATTTAATAATTCATTTGTTGGTTTACGTTACAAGTAATGGTTTTACTTTAGTTTAAGTAGGTTATGTTTCACTGTAGAATATAATGTGTGTTGTGAGGATCACTATGTAAGTTGGGTTTAAGTTGTTCTCATTCGTCTTCACTTGTATGTTGAGTATGGATTGTTCGAGTAACTTTTTATGGTTGCTGTTGACGTGTGTTGATGTTTTATGTTGTTCCCGTGATGGATATGTTGATCGCACTGCCTGCTCTTTTAGCGTTAGGTTGACAACTGAACTAAGCACACATAGAGAGAAGGGGGAGAGCCAAGTCGATCTTTCAATCGCTTGAAAATGGAGAGAGACGCTAGGAGAGAAAGGATGCCACCCAGCAAACATACTGTGTTCGCATGAACAGGTCACTCTTCACAAATCTTGAATTTACTCCATAATTGCTTATTCTTACACAAACAAACTTATAATGGTACTTCGAACAACAGACATAGTAACACTTTTGTGTAACATAGTGCCCCGCATTATGACGTTTGGTTAAATTTTATTTTCAGTTTTGTGCACAAAGACCAAAAAAATAAAAACACTTGAAATTTTGTGTGAGAATTCTTCTAATTTCAAACTGATTTCTGGGCCTGGATCTAATTGTGTTAAATTTTTTTTGATAAGTTGGGACTATCTAGTTTCAACATAAGTACTTTTGAATGTGAACAACAAAATTGTTTTGTGTGTAGAGGACGCAAGGCAATTCTCACCTTTTTCATCTGGCTCTCGAACTAAATTAGTCTGATTCTTTTTCTGAGTTTATTTAAGTACAATTATCACAGAAAAAAATATCTGAACATATATTTTTAATTTTTAAAAATTACCTTTTAGAGGGCTAAAAGTACAAATTTCAAAAAACCCATTTATGTTGGAAGACTACGTTGTCAGAGAAATGTAAATACCGATTTTCACGAATATAGCTACAATACTTAAATTGGTACCATTTCTATCCCCTTTTTGTCTCTTTCCTCTCTTAAAAGTACAAATTACGAAAAATCTTTAATTGTAGCTGTTCATGTTTCCAGCTACTGCCGTTTAGTCATGACGAAGAACGAATTTCGCAAACCCTTTCTCAGCCGGCGTCTACGTCATATTTGGGAACTATCCTGAAAATTGCATGACCCTGGCTTCAGCCGTTTGGTCTGGGCGCTGGTCAATGATAAGTCTGTCAGTCACTAACGCAACTCATTTATATATATATATATATATATATATATATATATATATATATATATATATATATAGGTTTATTAGTTATGTCGTGAACTTCAGTTTTTTAGAATAGTATAAGTCATTACAATTATGATGTAAAATAAATCATTTTTCAACAAAATAATTTTCTCCTGATGTTGTTGGTAAAAGTAGGATTAAATAACTGGTTTTATTTACATCTAATAAAAGTACTTGACCAAATTAGCCAAACAAAACAATATACTAAAACAAGTAAGGAAAGGCTAAAGTCGGGTCTTCCACTTTCTACCCCATTACAATTCAATTTAGTGGAAAATGAGAAATCGGTGAGCACATTTGTATATGTACTATATCACAAAATTGAACGATGTAACCCACTTTCTCCCATCCCACATTTAACCCATCTTGAAAAACAAGGTGGTGTACCAATTTGAAGAATATCGGTTAAATTATGGGGATTTTAGAGCAGAAAGAGTCAAATCGGGAGCGAAATTTAAATTTGAATTTCACCATACATGTTTCTAGTTCAAATATAAAGTGTTGTGCCAAACTTTAAGAAAATCTGTTTAAAAATATCTGGTTTCTTGAGAGGAAAAAGTCAAATCGGGAGTGAAATTTGTATGATAGGTATATATAAATCTGAACCGATCTGACACATTTTCACCATAGGTGTTTCTAGTTCAAATAAAAGGTGTTGTGCCAAATTTGAAGAAAATCTGCCGAAATATGTGGTTTACAGCAGCAGAAAGGCTATATTTATGTCTGTACCAAATTCCTTCATATTTCCTTCTGCAAAATTCCAATTGTTTCAGACAACAATTGCGACCTGTACTTTGATTACAAGAAATGATGAACAGACAGACAGATGGACGGGCGGACAATAAATCGACTCAGATAGTGATTCTAAGCCGATCTGTATAATAAACGATGGGTCTATCTCCTTTCATTTCGAGTGTGACAAACAAATGCCAAAGACATAATACCCTAGTGGAGGGTATACAAATAATTCTGTTAGTTCAAATTTCTGTAAGAAATTTTCCATTAGAAAAACTTTTTATGGGAAGTGAGTGATACTTTCTATAGAAAATTATTCTAGTTACTGAGATCTAAAGATATATATACATTAGGATGGGTCACGAAAATAAATTGCAGCGGTCACCCCCCAGTAATGGAGATTGGATTGCTTATTGATGATCTGCAAAATATTTTTTCGCTGGGTCAAGCCATCTGTGAGCTAAACGATCCTGAAAACACCTCTAAAAATCGTGTTTTTCCCATGTCATTTTTATACCCTACACCACTTCGTGGACTAGGGTATTATAAGTTAGTTTCGCGCCAAATGTTTGTAACAGCAAGAAATATTCGAGCAAGACCCACCTTTAAGTATGCGGATCGGCTTAGAATCACCCGCTGAATCGATTTACCGATGTCTGTATGTCCGTCTGCTGTCCATCTAAGCTTGTTCGCACTCTACAGGTCGCAATTGTTGTCGGATTGTCGTGAAGTTTGGCAAAAGTTATTTTTTTGGTCCAAGGACCATCGGTATTGAATTTGCAAATCGGTTCAGATTTAGATATAGCTTTCATACAAATATCCCTATAATTTACACTATTACTGCTCTAGAATACACATTTTACGTGGGATCGCCTTATATTTGAACTATAAACAGTTAACCGGAAAGTGGACCAAATGGGTCCATGGTTTGATATAGCCCCCATACAAATATACCTCCGATTTACAATATTACTGCTCTAAAATGCACATTTTACATCGGATCTTGATCAAATTTCCCACACAATGTTACATTTAGACTAGAAACACCTATTTTGAAATCCCGCTATATAGTTCAATGTTTTGGTATAGCCCCTATACAAATGGGCCCCAGTTCACACTATTATCGCCCTAGAACCCACATCATACATTGGATCTTTAAAAAATTTTGCAGATTATGTTATATTTCAATTTCAATGTAGCGCCCTTACAAATGGGCCCCATTTTTATTATTACCCCTCTAGAACCCACATTTTACATCGGAAGTTAATCAAATTTCTCATATTAAATTATATTTCAACTAAGAATACATACTATGAAAGTCAAATATATGGGTCCATATTTTGGTATAACCCCCATACAAATTGGGCCCCCCATTCTACTCTATTACAGCTCTAGAACTCACGTCGTGCGTTGGATCTCGATACAATTTTGCAGATCATGTTATATTTCAACTAAGAATACCTACTTGTTTTTTATAAAATACTAACACCAAATACGAAAACTTTTTCATTTGCTACTATGGAAAAACAAAAAATACTATAATGGTACAATAATTCGACCTATAAGTAACATTAAGACAAAAATCAAAATTTATATTTAAAGTGGTTTCAAGGGTATATTATTTCACAAAAAAATAACAAAAAATGCAGCACAAAAACATGAACGGGAGAGCATGATTACTAGGGTTATTTTCAGCAGCGTTTAGCTCACAGACGGCCTGATCTAGGAACGAAATATTTTGCAAATCATCACTTAACAATCCAAACTTTATTTCGCAAACGTTTTGTGACACTTCTCCCAAAAAAATTTGAGCTATTACTCCATGATTGCCAACCGAACGGTAGTTGCTTCTTAGTAGGGATGCCAAAACCAAAACCGGTTAACCGGTTTTTAAACTACAAAATATGCAAGAAAATCATGGCTCACACATGATTTGTTTACTAGCTGTAAACTGAACTGACCTCTTAATATCGCGGAGTTAAGATTTTCCCAAAATATTAATTAAATTTAAATGAATGTAGAAAAAGTATGAAATTAATACTATTAACAGCGAAACGTATAAAGTTTGAGAACACCTTTTGTATATTTCCATCAAAAAATTAATCTTCGAATATATGACTTTGCAAATCTCATTTATAAGCACATTTGTCTCATATTGAATTCTGATAGCATCGCTGATTTAGACATAACGCATATTAGCATTTCTAACGTATTTCATATGGTGTCCAAAAGAAAGCTGAAAACAAACTTCACGATAATTTGGTAATTTAAGTAAACAAGATCGGCGAATTAAGTAATTGTTTATTTCCCAGCAAAAAAAATTGGAAGTACTTCCGTAGGAAGCACATTTTAATCGCATCTCAAAATCCAAATTAGCATTTTTCTTGCTTTTGAGGAAGTACTTTTAAACAACGTCCAAAAAAGTCGATAATATGTTAATATTCCGTAACATTTTATGAATATCATTTTCACAACTGAATGGGAACGACTTTTTAGTATGGGGTCACAAAGGTAAGGTGTCCGCTTTGCACCCAGATGGTCTCGGGTTCGAAGCTTGGCTCGGGAAAAAACTTTTTTTATATTTTTTTATTATTTTGACAATTTAAAATTTTTTGATTAAAAAATACAAATTTATTGATTTTTTAATGTACTTAAAATATTTCATATTTTTATTAATTATTGGTACTGCATAATATCAGTAAAATTAAGTAGTGTCAATTTATTTAATGCTAAATTTAATTAGTATTTATTTGCTTTATATATTGGTTCATATTAAACAAATATTTTGTTAAGTTCCCAATTGTCAGTTTTACCGAACTAAATGATTTGTTATACACCACTCACAACAGAGAATAGTTAAGATGGTTAGAGTGCCGTAGTAGTAATCAGAAGGTCCGCGGTAGCGTCGAATTTTTTAAAACAGAAATGGAAACAAGTGAAAAAGTGGTTCCTTTACAACACTTAAAAATAACTTTTAAGTCTTTGAAAATCAAGGACATCCCTCCTATGACAACTCCATGTTAAATTCATTGATGGAAGATCCCTATTTTCACTACTTCCGTATCACAAGATGAACATCTTTTTCACTTCTTTGAGTGCTCTCTTTTTGCTGGGTTAAAGTATGATATTAGAAAATTTTAAATAAGTGTGTATTAAGTATGTAATTAAGAATTACATTAGAATCGGCTATACATATTACTGATTATTTTTTAATTTCTAGTTTTATTTGTCATTTAATAATGGCATACAATATCATTCATATGACTACCACGACTGGCTCGGCAGTACCTCATCCGATCAACCAAATTTTTCAGTATATGGCCTAATGATGCCGCCAGCTTAAAAACCACAACAAACAGTGACTCATAGTGGATGCATTGGCTTCTCAATAGTCACATATGCGGCAAATTTACTTAATGACATAGCCACCGAGATGAAAATGAGCATCATCTGAAAACACGAACATTTTCCACGCTAATTTCTTACAGTTTGCGTTAAAGCCTCACAACTTTGGAAGTAAGTCTTTAATATTTCTCTATTTAGTCCGAACGTATATATAATAAACATAAACCTGAAAATAAAAATAAAAATGAATGCTATTCTACCTTTCAAAGTCAAAATAATCAGTAGTTCAAATTTAAAATGTTAAATAACCCTATTTTATAGTATTTTAATTCTTATGGTTTAATGTTTTTGTGTTCAATACTCTCAAAAAAGTATATCTATATATATATAAAAGAGTTGCGTTACTGACTGACTGACTGACTTATCATTGACCAGCCCCCAGACCAAACGGCTAAAGCCAGGGTCATGAAATTTTCAGGGTGGTTCCCAAATATGACGTATATGTCGACTAAGAAAGGGTTTTACGAAATTCGTACTTTTAGGGGATAAAATGGCCCAAAAAGGGATAAACATCGAACCTTCGTCCTGACTAAACGGCAGTAGCTATAAACATGAAACTCGGTGAGTTCCTTGCAATGACCATGCAGACGAGCTACAAATAGGGATTTTTCGAAATTTGTACTTTTAACGGCCGAGCGGGACAAAAAGAGATCAAAATGGTACCAACTAAAGTATTACAGCTAGAAACGTGAAATTTGGTATGTAAATTCCTCTGATCATATAGAAACGAAGTAGAATTTGATTTTTTCGAAATTTGTACTTTTAAGGGAAGAGCGGGACAAAAAGGGATACAAATGGAACCAACTAAAGTATTACAGCTAGAATCGTGAAATTTGGTATGTAAATTCCTCTGACGATATAGAAACGAAGTAAAATGGGATTTTTCGAAATTTGTACTTTTAAGGGGCGAGCGGGACAAAAAGGAATAAAAATGGTACCAACTAAAGTATTACAGCTAGAATCGTGAAATTTGGTATGTAAATTCCTCTGACCATTTAGAAACGAAGTAAAATTTGATTTTTTCGAAATTTGTACTTTTAAGGGAAGAGAGGGATAAAAATGGTACCAACTAAAGTATTACAGCTAGAATCGTGAAATTTGGTATGTAAATTCCTTTGACCATATAGAAACGAAGTAAAATTGAATTTTTCGAAATTTGTACTTTTAAGGGGTGAGCGGGACAAAAAGGGATAAAAATGGTACCAACTAAAGTATTACAGCTAGAATCGTGAAATTTGGTATGTAAATTCCACTGACGATATAGAAACGAAGTAAAATTGGATTTTTCGAAATTTGTACTTTTAAGGGGTGAGCGGGACAAAAAGGGATAAAAATGGTACCAACTAAAGTATTACAGCTAGAATCGTGAAATTTGGTATGTAAATTCCTCTGACCCTGTAGAAACGAAGTAAAATTGGATTTTTCGAAATTTGTACTTTTAAGGGGCGAGCGGGACAAAAAGGAATAAAAATGGTACCAACTAAAGTATTACAGCTAGAATCGTGAAATTTGGTATGTAAATTCCTCTGACCATTTAGAAACGAAGTAAAATTTGATTTTTTCGAAATTTGTACTTTTAAGGGAAGAGAGGGATAAAAATGGTACCAACTAAAGTATTACAGCTAGAATCGTGAAATTTGGTATGTAAATTCCTTTGACCATATAGAAACGAAGTAAAATTGAATTTTTCGAAATTTGTACTTTTAAGGGGTGAGCGGGACAAAAAGGGATAAAAATGGTACCAACTAAAGTATTACAGCTAGAATCGTGAAATTTGGTATGTAAATTCCACTGACGATATAGAAACGAAGTAAAATTGGATTTTTCGAAATTTGTACTTTTAAGGGGTGAGCGGGACAAAAAGGGATAAAAATGGTACCAACTAAAGTATTACAGCTAGAATCGTGAAATTTGGTATGTAAATTCCTCTGACCCTGTAGAAACGAAGTAAAATTGGATTTTTCGAAATTTGTACTTTTAAGGGGCGAGCGGGACAAAAAGGGATAAAAGTGGTACCAACTAAAGTATTACAGCTATAATCGTGAAATTTGGTATGTAAATTCCTCTGACGATATAGAATCGAAGTAAAACTGGATTTTTCGAAATTTGTACTTTTAAGGGGAGAGCGTGACAAACAGGGATAAAAATGGTGCCAACTAAAGTATTACAGCTAGAAACGTGAAATTTGGTATGTAAGTTCCTCTGATCATATAGAAACAAAGTAAAATTAGATTTTTTCGAAATTTGTATTTTTAGGGGGCGAGCGGGACAAAAAGGGATACAAATGATACCATCTTTAGTATTACAGCTAGAATCGTGAAATTTAGTGTGTAAATTCCTCTGACCATATAGAAGCGCAGTAGTTTGATTTTTCAAAATTTGTACTTTTAAGGAGTGCGCGGGACGAAAAGGGATAAAAATGCTGTACAATCATTTAATTAAGTAAGCACGGAACATAAATGGATATTTCAAAATTTGTACTTAAAATTGGGGGATACGGGACAACAAGGAATAAATGTGTTACAAAAAAAAGTACATATTTTTAGGGGAAGCAAAAACACAAGTTACCTACAGTAATTTTTCAAAATGTGTACATTTTGGGAAAGAAGTGCAAAAATGTATAAACTGGCTGGCTGAATCTAGAAACATGAGATCGAGGATATAAATGGTTGCAATATTTTGTTCAAAACTTAGTAGAAAATTATACATACAAAGTAGTTCAGCTAAAATAGTGCATATCGACAAGCACATTCCTCTGACTGTGTGTGAGTGGTAGCTAATAGGAGGTTTCCAAATTACTATTTAAGATTTATCTATATCCAACAAAAGAAAATTAAATAAATACTATCCAAAAACAAAGACGGATAAAATTAACAATTAACTGGCTTTTTCGCGTGCGAAGCAGCGGGTATTGCTAGTATATATATAAACCGGTTTCACCTTTTTATCAAATGTCTTTGTGCATTTGTTTGTAACACCCAAAAGGAAGCGAGATAGACCCATTGTTAAGTATACCGGTCGACTTAAAATCACTTTTTGAATCGATTTAGCAATGCCAGTCTGTCTGTCCATCTATTCTTGTAATCACGATACAGGTCGCAGTTGTAGACAGAACCAAATGAAACTTTGCACAACAAAGTTTTTCGGTACAAGGACGAACGCTATTTAATTTGAAGAAAATCGGTTCAGATTTAGATATAACCCCATTCGAATTTCACTCTCGATTTGACTTTTTTCACTCTAGATACCACATACTTTAACAGATTTTTTTTCAAATTTGGTATATTATCTTATCTTTCCACTAGAAACATCCATGGTGAAATGGGTCAGATCGGTTCAGATTTTTATATAGCTCTCATTTTCACCGATTTAACTTTTACTGCTCTAGAAACTATATATTTTAACAGATCTTCTTCAAATTTGGCAAAATGTCTTATGTTTCCACTATAAATAAATATCCATGTTGAAAATGGGTCAGATTTATATATAGCTCCCATACAAATTTCGCTCCCGTCTTGACTTTTTCCGGCCCAGAAACCACGTAGTTTCAGAGAATTTCTTCAGTTGAGCATACCACTTTATACTTGAAATGGAAGAACCTATTGTCTAACTGGGACACATCACTCCATGTTTGGAATAGCCCCGATACAAATATTCTTCTCGATTTGACAAATTGGGTCAGGTCATATTAGCCTATGATTAGGAAGTAAAAATTTACTTTTATTAATGAAACAATCAGGAAAATGTTCCTTAGTTTGAGTAAATAGTTATGTACTTGGTTTTAGGAAAACTTTACTATTTTTTGCTCATTCTTAGTTAATTTCCCTTCCTAAAGAAATTTTACGTTTTTTATATGAATTTTAGTATGGAATTTACTCAAATGTAGGAAGTCTGTTTCTCAGATTGCTTTTAAATTTTATTTATATCGGAGATAATTGTTTTGAGTCACTACTCCCCTACCGAACACGAATCGCCGTGCTAGATCATTTCCCCTCTACGCTTCAATTGCGAAAAGGCACAAGCGATCTGATAGATAATACAACATTTAATATTAACTCTCTATGTAGGGAAATTAAACTCCAGTCATTTCACAGTGGAAAACGCGCACTCGAAGCAAACGCATAGTGGATATTATGGTTAAATTTAAAAATATATTACTAATTTGTATAATATGTACAGCCGTACAGACGGCATCCAGCGTAAGTTTCAATGCTTTTACTCTAAATACCACTGAACAGTTTGTGTAAATGTCGTTGGTTCTCCAGATTGGAAAAGTAAAGTTAACAAATATACAATGTATCGTATTGGATAAGACTTTTGGCGAATTCACGAAGTGTTCTCTGAAGGCGGTTAATCGCGACGTGGTTGAGTTAAACATATACGCCAGGCTGGACAAAGCAATATCCAATGGATCGGTAAGTCTGTCGAAGTTTAAGTCAGGTTTATTATTCCCAACTCATTATCAACTAACCTCGTTCAGTTACACCTTCGCTTTGTGAAACGTGGAGATCACAGACAGAACTTTCTCTATCAGTACAAGGTGGATGTGTGTGAGTTTTTCCGCACCGCTCGTCGCAATCCCTTGGCCAACATATTTTATTCGTTTTTCTCACTGCAAAAATATTCAAATCTGAATCACACCTGCCCCTATGATGTGCGTATACACCACTATGGTGTCGTGAGTGAGTATTCACAGGAAATATTATTAAAGTTTCTTCCTTGACAACTCTAGCATGACTTGATAGTTGATGGGTGCCGCGTAAACATGCAGCCGCTGATTATGCTTCCGATTGGTCAGGGCGACTATAAGGTCTACACAACGTGGATTTTCCACGGAAAACTCACTGGGAAAATCGAGTTTACGATCAACGTCAATTAAGAAGAGTACAAATTCCAGCAAAGTAATTATTATTATTCATCTAAATATACAACATATAAAATCTCTAAATATACAACATTGAATAATTCCAACGCGTCTTATGTATACTTCAAACCTGACTGGATTTAAACGCCATTTATTGCGAAGTCAGTAGGAACTATTGGCTGTTCAACAAGTTTCATAATAAATAAATTCCAAACAGGAAATCAATGTTACAAACAAACGGCCAAATGTTTATAAAACACATATTTGATAATATTCACGCCAGTACAACCTGACGAACTCAACAATTTTTTTTATACTGGATCATAAAGAGTGATTTTTTTGAGGTTAGGATTTTCATGCATTAGTATTTGACAGATCACGTGGGATTTCAGACATGGTGTCAAAGAGAAAGATGCTCAGTATGCTTTGACATTTCATCATGAATAGACTTACTAACGAGCAACGCTTGCAAATCATTGAATTTTATAACCAAAATCAGTGGCAGAAAATCCGCTTTTTTATCGACAAATTTTGTTCAGCGATGAGGCTCATTTCTGGTTGAATGGCTACGTAAATAAACAAAATTGCCGCATTTGGAGTGAAGAGCAACCAGAAGCCGTTCAAGAACTGCCCATGCATCCCGAAAAATGCACTGTTTGGTGTGGTTTGTACGCTGGTGGAATCATTGGACCGTATTTTTTCAAAGATGCTGTTCGATGCTAACAAACTTTTTGTTGCCAAAAATGGAAGAACTGAACTTGGTTGACATGTGGTTTCAACAAGATGGCGCTACATGCCACACAGCTCGCGATTCTATGGCCATTTTGAGGGAAAACTTCGGAGAACAATTCATCTCAAGAAATGGACCGGTAAGTTGGCCACCAAGATCATGCGATTTGACGCCTTTAGACTATTTTTTGTGGGGCTACGTCAAGTCTAAAGTCTACAGAAATAAGCCAGCAACTATTCCAGCTTTGGAAGACAACATTTCCGAAGAAATTCGGGCTATTCCGGCCGAAATGCTCGAAAAAGTTGCCCAAAATTGGACTTTCCGAATGGACCACCTAAGACGCAGCCGCGGTCAACATTTAAATGAAATTATCTTCAAAAAGTAAATGTCATGGACCAATCTAACGTTTCAAATAAAGAACCGATGAGATTTTGCAAATTTTATGCGTTTTTTTAAAAAAAAAAAGTTATCAAGCTCTTAAAAAATCACCCTTTACTAAAATTGAGTCTAACCAATTTACTCAATTGTAGTTTAAATGAGTAAAGTTCAAACCAAATATTGATTACAGACCAAAATAAAACGGACGAAAAATCTATAACAAATGAGCGTTGGCACGGCAGAAGTATTGCTGGGTAACTACCCAATAAGCACATCGGATCCGAATCGGATCCGACTTCTCTGCTTTGGTTTCGAGAACGGGTCCGATTTCGGTCCGAGATCGGTCACGAGAACGGGAGCAATTCCCTCTTCGATATCGGACCGAGAATTGAGTCCGATTTCGAAATGATATCGGACCCGAACTCAAAACGATGTAGGAACCAACATCGAAGTGAGTTCGGATCCGATTTAGATATGAGTTCGTATCCGATCTCCAAATGATTTCGTATCCGAAAACGAAATGAATTCTGATCCGTTGCCGAAACGATTTTTGATCCTGCATAATCTATATATATAAAAGAGTTGCGTGATTGAGTGACTGACTGACTGACTGATCACTCCCCAGACCAAACGGCTAGAGCTAGAATCATGAAATTTGGTGTGTACATTTCTCTTACAGTGTAGAGGTGTGATAAGACGGGATTTTTCGAAATTTAAGGGGTAAAATGGGGTAAAAAGGGATAAAAATGGTACCACCGCAATGACCAAACGGCTGGGCCTAGAATTTTGAAATTTGGTATGGATATTCCTCTTGCGGCATGAAGACAACCTAAAAAGTGACATTTTAAAAATTCGTACTTTTGGGGGGTTAAATGGTACAAAAGGGACAAAAATGGTACCTATAACATGGTTGAAGCTAGAATCATGAAATTTAGTATGTACATTTCCCATACAGTGAACAAATCAGATTTGAAGGGAGTTTTTTGTAATTCGTACTTTTAAGGGATATAATGGGGTAAAGAGGGATAAAAATTGTACCACCGCAATGACCAAACGGCTGGGCCTAGAATCTTGAAATTTGGTATGGATATTCCTCTTGCGGCATGAAGACAACCTAAAAGTGACATTTTAAAAATTCGTACTTTTGGGGGGTTAAATGCTACAAAAAGGGACAAAAATGGTACCTATAACATGGTTGAAGCTAGAATCATGAAATTTAGTATGTACATTTCCCATACAGTGAACAAATCAGATTTGAAGGGAGTTTTTTGTAATTCGTACTTTTAAGGGGTAAAATGGGGTAAAGAGGGATAAAAATTGTACCACCGCAATGACCAAACGGCTGGGCCTAGGATCTTGAAATTTGGTATGGATATTCCTCTTGCGGCATGAAGACAACCTAAAAGTGACATTTTAAAAATTCGTACTTTTGGGGGGTTAAATGGTACAAAAAGGGACAAAAATGGTACCTATAACATGGTTGAAGCTAGAATCATGAAATTTAGTATGTACATTTCCCATATAGTGAACAAATCAGATTTGAAGGGAGTTTTTTGTAATTCGTACTTTTAAGGGGTAAAATGGGGTAAAGAGGGATAACAATTGTACCACCGCAATGGCCAGACGGCTGGGACTAGAATCTTGAAATTTGGTACAAAAATTTCTCTTATAGCTTCAACGCGCCCAAGAACATATTTTTCAAAATTCGTACTTTTAAGTGGTAAAAAGGGATAAAAATGGTACCATCACAATGACCAAACGGCTGCGCCTAGAATCTTGAAATTTGGTATGGATATTCCTCTTGCGGCATGAAGACAACCCAAAAAGTGACATTTTAAAAATTCGTAGTTTTGGGGGTTTAAATGATACAAAAATGGTACCTATAACATGGTTGATGCTAGAATCATGAAATTCGGTATGTACATTTCCCTTACAGTGAACAAATCAGATTTGAAGGGCGTTTTTTGTAATTCGTACTTTTAAGGGGTAAAATGAGGTAAAGAGGGATAAAAATTGTACCACCGCAATGGCCAAACGGCTGGGACTAGAATGTTGAAATTTGGTACAACAATTTTCTCATAGCTTCAACGCGCCCAAGAAAATATTTTTCAAAATTCGTACTTTTAAGGGGTAAAACGGGGTAAAATAGGATAAAAATGGTACCACCGCAATGACCAAACGGCTGGGCGTAGAATCTTGAAATTTGGTATGGATATTCCTCTTGCGGCATAAAGACAATCCAAAGAGTGACATTTTAAAAATTCGTACCTTTGGGGGGTTAAATGGTACAAAAAGGGACAAAAATGGTACCTATAACATGGTTGAAGCTAGAATCATGAAATTTGGTATGTACATTTCCCTTACAGTGAACAAATCAGATTTGAAGGGAGTTTTTCGTAATTCGTACTTTTAAGGGGTAAAATGGGTAAAGAGGGATAAAAATTGTACCACCGCAATGACCAAACGGCTGGGCCTAGAATCTTGAAATTTGGTATGGACATTCCTCTTATAGCATGAAGACATACCAAAAGATTTCATTTGGAAATTCGTACCTTTGGGGGTCAAATGGGACAAAAATTGTACCAACAACATGGCTGAAGCTAGAACCATGAAATTTGGTATGTACATTTCTCTTACAGCGAAGAGATCAGATTTGAAGGGAGTTTTTCGTAATACGTACTTTTAAGGGGTAAAATGGGTTAAAGAAGGATAAAAATTGTGCCACCGCAATGACCAAACAGCTGGGACTAGAATCTTGAAACTTGGTACAAAAATTGCTCTTATAGATTCAACGCGCCCAAGAAAATATTTTTAAATTAGTACTTTTTGTGGGTGATATCGGGTAAAAAGGGATAAAAATTGTACCAATCAAACGGATGGAGCTGGGATAATAAAATTCGGTGTGTACATACCTCAAAACCCTTAGAAACGCAAAATGACCGAATCTTTTTGAATTCGTACTTTTAGTAGGTAAACGGGGAAAAGGGGATAAAAAAGGTACAAACAACACGGATGACGCTACAATAATGAAATTCGATATGTGTATTCGTTGTACAGCCCAAATCACTGATAAGAAGACATTTTTCGAAATTTGTAATTTTAAGGGATTAAATGGGATAAAAATTTTACCTCAGCCCAGACCAAACAACTGGGCCTAGAATCATGAAATTCGGAACGGACATTAAAATTCGTACTTTTTGTGAGTGAAATTGGGTAGAAAGGGATACAAAATGGTACCAATCATACATCCTCAAAATGCCTACAACCGCAAATTGAAGAAATTTTTCGAAATTCGTTCTTTTAAAGGGTAAACGAGAAAAGCGGATAAAAAAGGTGCCAAGAACATGGATGACGCTACAATAATTAAATTCGGTACGCATATTCGTCTTACAGTGTAAATGATTAATAACAAGGAATTTTCCGATATTTGTACTTTTAAGGGATTAAAGTGGTGCAAATGATATCAACCAAAATTGGGGATTTGGGATAAAGATAGTACCAACCAAAGTTTTCAGCTAGAATATGAAAAGAAATTCGGTGTGTACATTTCTCCGAGTACATAAATTAATGTTTCGAAATTTGTATGTTTAAGGACACAAACGGCACAGAAAGAGTTATGTGTGAACATTATCTTTTTTTTATTTTGACCAAAGCTTATGTCAATTTGCGTGTAAAGTATAGAAGTTATATTAGGTTTAATTTTACGTACGGGTCGTTTGTTTTGGAATATGGACTATACGTGTGTGTGTACCATAAGATGTATATCAATTTCCCCCATTTTCGAAATTAAACTAAGTTTGGGAAAATAGTACTATGTGCTGAGTTTGAATAAATTCTTTAAGTCCCTTCCAGAGTCATCGTGTATACAAGCGAGCCAGACGGACGTGAAAGGGACTTGGGACATACTTATGGTTTTAACTCTCTCCTTCAATGCGATACACTTTTATTCTATCCCTAATGATATTTTCACAGCTTAAGAAAGAAATGTGCAAATAATTTTCTACTTTATATGATTTTTTGTAGAAAAATTGTTTCCATTTTGTGCCTATAAATTAAACTATAAACTACGTATAAACGCTGAAAGTGATATCATTAAAAACTGTTTGAATACTGATACAAACTACTGTCTTACCATACCATTTTTCCGCGTACGAAGTAGCGGGTATTTGCTAGTTTAGCATAAAATAATAAGGCGGAACAAATTAAATTTTTACGCATTTATTTATAGCATAGATAAGTATAAACGATTACAAACTATCTTATAGTAATAAACTGTTAGATTGCGATTAAGATTGGTAATCAATTAGATTACGTTTTAAAAATAATTGTAATAACTATATAATTCTCTATTAAACAATTCCTTGTCAATTAGTAATCAGAATTTGTCCTTGTCAATTAGTAATCAGAATTTGTTTGATAGAGAATTATATAGTTATTACAATTATTTTTAAAACGTAATCGAAGATCCAGAGAAAGCGGAGTCCGACATCTCGGACTCAAATCGGAACAGAGAAAGCGGAGTCCGACATCTCGGACTAAAATCGGAACAGAGAAAGCGGGGTCCGACATCTCGGACTCAAATCGGAACGAGAAAGCGGAGTCCGACATCTCGGACTCAAATCGGATTCGAATCGGAACAGAGAAAGCGGAGTCCGACATCTCGGACTCAAATCGGATCCGAATCGGAACAGAGAAAGCGGAGTCCGACATCTCGGACTCAAATCGGATCCGAGGAAGCGGAGTCCGACATCTCGGACTCAAATCGGATCGGATCAAATCATCGTTCTAGCTGTAGTCGTTTAGTGGGTACAATTTGTATACCTCTGAAAAAAACCTTTTATTTTTCGTTTCTACGCAGTCAGAGGAATGTATACTACGATTTTTATCTCCTTTTTCAACTTTAATCCCAGAAAGTACGTATTTCGAAAAATACATTTATTTTACTTGTCTACGCAATCAGAGGAATGTATACAACGAATTTCATTATTCTAGGTGCAGCCGTTTGGTTTGTACCATTTTTATTCCTCTATTCCCATTTTATCCCTTAAAATTAAGCATTTTAAAAATATACTTTTATATTATGTACCTACTCAATTAGAGGTATGTACATACCGAATTTCGTGTTTCTAGTACTTATCGTTTAAAATGTACCATTTTTATCCCTTTTGTCCCATTTCACCCCATACGAATAAGAATCACTTTATGGTGCAAGTTTTTGTTATAGGGGGAATGCGCATACCCAATATCAAGTAAGTACAAGCAGACATATTGACAAAATATGCTTAAATACTCTAAAATATTGGGGATTATTATGGGTATTTTTAGTACTTCGGCCGATTTCGTCCAGTTTCAATCCCAAGCGATTTACGACTATAAGACGCATTTATGGATAATTTGCACAGCCTAGCTCATTTCGTTTAGATGATTTCAACAGACGGACGAACGGACATGGCTCGTCTTAGAATTTTATGACGATCAAGAAAATATATATTTTATAGGGTCTCAGGTCGATAAAGACATATTTTTACTGGAACTTAGTACACTTTTTTTGGGTGCGGTTGCAATGGAAAATTTTCCGAGAAATATCGCAAAATCTGAGTGGCCTTTTCATTGGCCCATTTCGAAAAACTACGTATTTATCATGTCATGACATACCCGTTTAACCAAAATAAATTTCACCGTAGCGTAGGAGCTGGATCGTGATTTTCAAAATCAATTTACAAGAGTAGTTCAGTCGCTAGTCTATTCATGATGAAATTGCAAAGAACCGGTTGATGAACAACTTGTACTGCCACGGAACTTGTTCTACTTCTAGTTCCAGCATTGATTATTTTTGTTCGAGTTTGTCCCAAAACCAACAGGTTCTTTTGCGCAAAACTAGAACAGTTACCTGTTCTTTGGAACCAGTTGTGGAATCTGCTGTTTCACGGTTGAATTTTATAAGGGATTTTTTAAACTATATATGTATATAACTTACATTAGGCGCGGACATCAACCACGCCGCCGATAATTGTTTAGATCTGAAGAAGGTCTAACTCCGTCAAATCTTACTACTAAAATATACAACCCACTTAAAATTACAAAAGAAAATATAACTGTCGACTTAGATAACCTACTACTGTGCAATATATGGATCTTTCTTTGAATTTGGTATATGATGACGTCTATAGTAAGTTGAATGATTGTATTTTGATTTGAAAGTCGCATTTCTTTGGCCACTCTTGTGTAGGACAGAAAGCCACGAATCTCGCGACGATGATCTTCGTCGGCACACACATGTATATATAGGACATGGAGTTGCACTGTCCTCCGACTACAATATCATTTGCACTATTCGGACACTTTTGGAACATGAACCTTAATATTGTGCTTCTTTGGTGTGTTAAAGTAGGTAGAGCTTTACAATTCTTTGAAAGGATTGAGATAATCAGAATGTCTGGCCAAATATGCTTCACATGAAAAGCTGTAATTCCAAAAAAAATTATTAAATTCATCCTTATTATAAAAATTTTGGGATGAATTTCCACTCTCTAAAAATAATTGTATAATATGAAAATATGGGAACATTGGCTAATAATTGCCAAAAAATAAAAGAAAAATATTAAAAACCAATACAAATTGTTCCTTCCCTTTTCCCAAAATTGGCAAATAAAAATCGTAATGGGGGTGATCGAATGACAGAACGAGCCGGTAAATCAGCCGAAAGCCGCCGCCGCCGACCGATTTTGGGTAGCGCCGCCGCCGCCGATAATTATGGTTCGGCTTGTAACTCTGCACTTTATCGGTTCTTTGGAACCATTAGTAGAACGGATAGTTGTTACCATATAACCTGTTCTAGAACACATAATGTTTGGATCAGGTTCCAAAATATTTTTCTGGGAAGTAAACGTTACCAGATCTGGTCAATTAGTGACCATTTAATAGCGGTTAGTTAGTATATTCTTCTTGGGAGATATAAATCAAATGCTTATATGTATATTGAAAACAACGAATATCTTCAGATTTTCACAAAAATTTGGTGAATGCGTTTGGTATTGCAAGATATCTTTTTATACACTCCACGAGAGTATTATGTCTTTGTTTGTAACACCCAAAAGGAAGCTTACCGAGCGACTTAGAATCACTTTTCAATCGATTTAGCAATGTCCGTCTGTCTGTCTGCCCGTCCGTCCGTCTGTCTGTCCATCTATTCTTGCAATCAAAGTACAGGTAGCAATTGTAGCCAGAACGTTGCACAATGAAGTTTTTCGGGAGGAGGACGAACGCTATTTAATTTGACTTTTTCTGCCCTAGAAACCGCATCTTTTAACAGATCTTCTTCAAATTTGCAAAATATCTTATGTTTCCAGTAGAAACACCCATGGATAAAATGGGTCAGATCGGTTCAGATTTATATATAGCTCCCATACATATTTCTCTCCCGGCTTGACTTTTTCCGCCGCAGAAACTACTTATTTTCAGAGAATATCTTCAAATTGAGCATAACACGTTATACTTGAACTGGAAGAACCTATTGTGTAAGTGGGTCACATCATTCCATGTCTGCATATAGTCCCGATACTTATTCTCGATTTGACAAATTGGGTCAGGTCATATTAACCTATGATTAGGAAGCATACAAAAATCCTTCCCGTTTTCAATTTTTACCGAATTGAATTGTATTCGGATAGAAAGTGGAGTGTATCATAAAGTTGGCCCCGCCCGACTTTAACCTTTCCTTACTTGTTTAAATATTGAAACTGTGGCAACCCTATAACGTGAAAATTTTTAAGTTTTTGCAAAATTGTATTTACACAACCAGACAAAACTTTTTTCTGTAAAAGATATTGAGTTATTTTTATATTGAAATTAAAAAAGGCTTCTTATTTTTTTCATGTTACATATAGTGATTTTTCAAAATGTGTAATTTTAAGGAAAGAGGTGCAAACTGGGTAGAACATGATAAAAATGAAACGTACGAAAGAGTTCAGCATTTCAACCAGCACATTCCTCTGACTGTGTATGAGGCTATCTAATAAAAGTTTTCCATATTACTATATTAAATTTATTTATATCAATCAAATGAAAATGCAATAAATACTATTCAAAAAATGAGATGGACAAAACTAATAACAAATAACTGGTACTGCTGGTACTGATTATCATATTAATAATATTAATTTTGACAAAAATTTTGTAAACTAATGCGACCCAATAACTTTGAAATTATACGTATTTTGAAGGATCTATTCTTGTAATCACGATACAGGTCGCAAATATTGCCCGATTCTAACGAAACTTGACACAGACGATTTTTGCACTATTTAATTTGGAGCAAAGCGGTTCAGATTTAAATATAACCCCCTTAAATGTTGTTCCCGATTTGACTTTTCCTGATCTAGAAGCCATATAATTGAAGCGATTTTGATAAAATTTTGCACAACACCTTATATCTAAGTTAGAAACACCTGCAAATGTGTCAAATCGGTTTAGTTTTAGATATAGCCACTTTCGCTCCCTATTTTACATTTTCTGGTCTGAAAACTGTAAATTTCAACACATTTTCTTTTTCAAATTGTCAAAATATCTTATATTTCCACTAGAAACACCCATGGTGAAAATGGGTCAGATCAGTTGAAATATTTTATATAGCTCCCACACAAATTTCACTCCCGATTTGGCTTTTTCGACTCGACCACATATTTCACCATATCTTTTTCAAATCTTGCAAAGTATCTTATATTTCAACTAAAGACACCAATAGTGAAAATGGGTTAGATCAGTTCAGATTTATATTTAGTTCCCTTACAAATTTCGCTCCCATCTTTCCGCCATATTTTCACCGAATTTCTTCAAATTGAGCATGACACGTTATACTTGAACCGGAAGCACCTTTTGTGAAAGTCATATCAGTTTATGATTAGGACACATACAAAAATCCTTCCCGTTTTCACTTTTTACCGATTTAAATTATATTCGGACTTTCCTTACTTATTTTGCTTTAGAAATCACATAATTTAAGCGATTTTGATCAAATTTAGCACAACACCTCCTATTACAAGTAGAAACATCTGTGGTAAAAATGTGTCAAATCGGTTCAGATTTAGATATAGCTCCCATACAAATTTAGCCCCCAATTTGAGGTTAACCGCTGTAGAAACCACATACTTTAACCGATTTTCTTCAACTTCGGCAGGACAACTTATATTTACACTAGAAACGTATACTTACTGTATACGTGTAAGAGTATGATATCGGATCAGATTTATATATAGCTCCCATACAAATGGCGTTCACGATTTTGACCGAATTGAATTGTAGTGGAGTAGAATGTGTAGGGTATCATATAGTCAGCCCTGACCGACTTTAGCCTTTCCTTACTTTTTATTTTCAGGTTTATGGATTCTTACTTCCAGTAAGCGACGGAACGAGACGTAGAGTTAATACGCTTAGTGTTCTTATTTGATTTGTCACCTGATGATGTTCTTCAGAGAAGGACGAAATATTGGTTAACAAATAAAGAACATACCAAAAAACCAAAAATGGCCTCGAGCTTGATTTTTCAATATTTAAATAATAAATTAAATATATAGGCCGAATATCAAAAACTCACATTTGAAATTAAAAACTTTCTTTCAAAGAAGTGAGTCTTTAACGCAAACAGTGAGTAGCTCATTTTCATCTTGATGGCTATTCAATAAGCAAAATTGCCCATATAGGGTTCAGAGAACCCACAAGTGACTATTGAGAAGCCAATGCCAAATTTTGGGTTGTACAGAAAAATTTAGTTGATCGGATGAGATACCGTCGAGCCTGTCATTGTAGTCATATGAATGATATTGTGTTCCATTATTAAATGACAATGTTCAACCTTTCCAATAAAACCAGACAAACGAAAAAACTAAAACCAGAAATTCGAAAAAATAATCGGTACTTTTTTAGAGCCTTAAATGGCCTGCCCTATATTTACGAAAGTTATCGTAAATACCAGTCAGCTAGACGCAGATATAAAACTGATTTGGAGTACCTTTATTTTACCACTTTGGTGGGTTACGCGTGCTATCAATGTCAAATGATAACCCCATTTAGATCAATAACTTCGAATCCGCAAGTGCAAACTTCAGCTAAACTACACGCATAACTAAATTAATTTTCATTTTCGGACTGGACATTTACCATCTACAGATCTGTTTTCATATTTGTGGATCGTATTCCCCGGTAAAGGGTTTGTGAGATTCGGTCGAACCGAAAACAACACCCTTTATGTTTGCTTTGAATTTTCAATGATATCGGTTGAATAAAATCTCCTTCCAAATTAAATAGCAGTGCCAGCACATATTTCCTCCACGGTTCAGTTGCAAGCAAAAGCCAGAGCTCTGCTCGATTATGAGCAATTTAATGACTTTTGGGCTTTTAAAATTAATTCGCTACATTTCCTGTCATTTCACAGTGAACGACGCACACTCGAAGCACTGATACTTGTCCACGCAAAGCGGATACTATGGATAAATTTAAAAATATATTATTATTAATTTTTGCAGTATGTACAGCCGTACAGATGGCATCCGGCGTAAGTTTCATTGGTCTTACTGTAACAAAAGCGGCATATTTTGCATAAATTTTGTTCCTTCTCAAGATTGGGAAAGTAAAATTAACAAATATACAGTGCACCAGTTTGGATAAGAGCTTTGGCGAATTCACGAAATGTTCTCTGAAGGCGGTTAAGCGCGACGTGGTCGAGTTAAACATTTATGTCAGGATTCAAACCAAACCACTAACCAATGGAACGGTGAGTTTTCGAAGATTCAAAGTCTGCCTGTCCTCAACCAATCTCGTTTAGATAACGCTTCGTTTTGCGAAACGCGGAGATCACAAGCAGAATTCTATGTTTCAGTACAAGGTGGACATCTGCGAATTTTTGCGCAACGCTCGTCGCAATCCTATGGCCGAAATATTTTATTCGTTTTTCGCACTGCAAAAGTATTCAAATATGAATCATACGTGTCCCTACGACGTGAGTATTCACAGTGATGCACAGTGAAATAGTAGCTATCGAAGATCTTTCTTTGTCAACTCCAGCATGACATTATTATTGACGGATGCCGCGTGAATATGCAGCCGCTGAGTATGCTTCCGATTGGCCAGGGCGACTACAAGATCTACACAACTTGGGTTGTTCACGGAAAACCCTCTGCGAATGTCGAGTTTACAATCAGCGTCAGCTAAGAACATAGAAAATCGCAGCAATGTAATTATTGAAATGTATTTCATTGTTTTAAAATGCTTTTAGTTAGATGTCAGCAACAAAATCTTGGAAAACTCCAACGTGTTTTGGGTAACCTTCAGACCGCAGTGCTTTAAATTCTAATTTGGTATATTTATTATGTAGTCAGTAGGAACTTTTTCAGAATAAATTAAATCCAATAAGAAAATATAAATTGTTTGTAATAAATATTAAAACAAATTCCCTTTTGTCCCTAACTCCGCCAAATCTTACTACAAAAATAGACAACCCACTTAAAATTACAAAAGATAATATAACTGTCGACTTAGACAACCTACTACTGTGAAATATATGGATCGTTCTTTGAATTTGGTATCCCACTATATGATGACATGTATAGTAAGTTCAATGATTGTATTTTGATTTGAAAGTCGAACTTATATAATGCGTGGCCATGTGTTTCTATAAAAAATAAACCACAACTACTCTAAGCAAAGTGGGTGTTTGGGAGGCTTCATCTGAAGATTTTTCTTTTTGGCCACTATTGTGTAGGACACAAAGCCACCAATCGCAATGATGATCTTCGTCACCACACACATGTATATTGTACATGGGCATGAAGTTGCGCTCTCCTCCGACTACAATACCATTTGCACCGTTCGGACACTTTTGGAGCATGAACCTTATTATTGTGCGTCTTTAGTGTGTCAAAGTGGGTACAGCTTTACCATTCTTTGGAAGGATTATGATATTCTGGATGTCTGGTCAAATATGCCTCACATGAAAAGCGGTAATAATTACAAAAATATTAAATTCATCCATATTTTAATTTTGGGAATAGATTCCCACTCCCAAAAATAATTGTATGGGATAATAATATGAAATTATGGGAACATTGGCTAATATTAACGAACATTGAAAAACTTGCCAAAAAAGAAAAAGTATTAAAACCCAATACAACATTTTCCTTCCCTATTCCCAAAATTGGCAAATAAATTTTGTGATACGGGTGGTCGAATGACAGAACGAGCCGGCAAATCAAATCAGTAGCGCCGTCGCCGATAATTATAGATCGGCTTGTATCTCTGCCCATAAGGTCTCGGGTTCGAATCATGGATCGGGGAAAATGTTGTTTGTTTGTTATACTACTCTCCACCTCCAGGGTGGTGATATACTAACTTTGTAACATCTTGAAATATCGACCTGAGACCCTGTAAAGTATATGAGTCATTTAATGTCAAGTGGTACGATTTTTGACATTGATATCTGCGATTGTTTTTAAAGTTTGTGTATGTATTCTTCTCATAAAAATATTGTATACGTATTTTTGAAAAAAAATGAAATTTTTTTCACGAGTTATGACCAATTTAGCAGTGAAAAAATACTACATTTTTCAAAAGGTGTATTCATTCAATCGCCTGTAACTCCTGAAATACTTTACCGATTTTAATGTGTTATACGTTGTTTTGATGGTTATTTCAATTACTTTTAAAATATTGATGGGGTGTTTTGTAGCAGGGTTAGATTTTTTAAGGTTTTTGCAATTTTATTTCTTTTATTTTGATTTTCGAAATGATTACACTAATCCATTTTGTTGCAATTTTAAAGTAGTGTGCTTAAGTCTATTTTTAAGCGACTGTGTGAGTTTGAAAGTGGTGAAATGATGACTTCTATTAGTTATTATTAGTTCATAAACACATGGTATAAAAATAATGAAAAATCCAAGAAAAAATTGTAATTGCCAAAGAGAAATTTTTTCCCTCACAGGACTGATAACATCCATAATAACCCATCATATTTTAGAGTATTTAAGCATGTTTTTTCAATATGTCTGCTTATACTTACTTGATGTTGGATATGCACATTCGCTCTACAACAAAAACGTGCACCATAAAGAAATTTTTATTTGTAGGGGTAATATGGGGCAGAAGGGGGTAAAAATGGTACATATCAAACGACAACAGCTATAAACATGAAATGCGGTGTGTAAATCCCTCTAATTGAGTAGATACATAATATAAAAGTATTTTTTCTAAATTTGTACTTTTAAGGTGTAAATAAATTTAAAGAGGGATAAAAATGGCACCAACCAAACGGCTGCACCTAGAATAATGAAATTCGGTTTATACATTCCTCTGATTGTGCAGACACATAAATAAAAAGAATTTTTAAAATTCGTTTTTTTTTGGGATTAAAATGGAAAAAGGGGACAGTTGAGTTGGTAGCGTGCTCGGCTATCAGCGTGGGGCTTGTGGGTTCCATTCCCACCAGAGGCTCTGGTCTGTCGCTGCAACAACTAGCTACAATGGTCTTAGTCATCCCGGCTCAATCCCTGGACCCAGAATTAGTATATAAATTTACTTTGTATTGTAATTCAAAATAAATAAATAGAACAATGGAATTCGGCGTATACATTTCTCTGACTGCATATACACCCAAAATAAAAACAATTTTCCAAATTCTTAATTTTTACTTTTACGACAAAAATTGGTTGAATCATGAAGATAGGTTATCTTGACTGTGTACGTGAGAGATTTGAAATGGCTTTTCAAATTTGTACTTTTGGAATGAAAATAGGATGGGAATACAGCTGATCAAGATTGCTGCCTTATATATACTTTTTGAACTGCCTTGAAGCGTTATTTCGATATATAGTATATACGTATTGATAGCCTTGCCTAATAAGCGTGATTTGAAATAATTTAAATTTTATATTTATTTATAAAATTATTGTTTTAATATTTATATTTGTTTTGGTTTGACTATATTAGAAATTTATTTTTCTGTAATGTTACTGCACTTCTATGAAAATCGGCAGCCTCTGTAGATTGCAATTCATGGTGTTCGGACGAACTTAACTCCATTTTTAATTGTTTTTTAATGAAATTGAGGCGTCGTTGTTTTTGTCGAAATACCTCCGCCAATTTTCAAAATGTCAAACAACTTTTAACGACACAAATCGAAATTCGAAAATGACTTCCTCCACATGCAATTGAATAAATATGAATACAAACTTTCGTTCACACATACGATTGACCATTGCTTCCACACTAAGAGGTCAACGATTCGAAATATGTGCGACAGGTATGTTTATGTATTTATTTAAATATATTTTAAGTATATATTAGAGCTGTTTTTCTTTAAGCTGGGATAACAAGCTGTGATAACTAAAACGTTAATAAAAAGTTATTTTTATTAAAATCAAAAATGTGTACTTCACATTGTCGCCAACTACAACATAAATATTTGTATCAAAACAAATTTTCAAAAAAAAAATTGTGTTGACTTTTTTGGACTTGGCCTCGATAACCAGGCTAAGTCCAACATTTTTAATACAAGATTGATATTGGTTTTGGCTATAATTTTAAAAAATATTTTTTTATTTTGAGTTAAATTTTAACTTTTTGTTCAGGTTTTTGTTTTCGAAGCTTAATTATCCAGTCTTAAAGAAAAACAGCCCTATTATTTGTTGGCTTTTCCGAATTTTCTGATGACTCGTTTTTTTTGGATTGTCGAACGATCAACACTGATAAGTCTGGATAAAATAAATTGTTCATTTATGTAGGAGGTGCCAGAAGTAGATGGTTTTAACATGTTTATACCCTCCACCTTCAGGATGGGGGTATACTAACCAATTGTAGCACGCACTATCTACCAATATTTATGGTATTTAAGCTTTTTTGAAAATATGCATATAAGAATATTTATTTTTGGAATTGACTTGAAGTATTATTTCGATATATATAGTGTAAACGTATTGGTAGCCTTGCATTATATGCGTGGGTTGAAATAATAAAAATATCTTTATATCTTTGTTTATAAAATTATTTTTTCAATATTTGTATTTGTTTTGGTTTGGCTGTTTAAAAAATATGCATTTCCTGTAATATTACTGCACAATACCTTTCCAAATTAAATAGCAGTGCCAGCTCATTTTCCTCCACGGTTCAGTTGCAGAAAAAGAAGAGAATAGCTCTCGATTATCAGAAATTCGATGACTGTATTGCTTTTAATATTAACTACTTCCACACGGTAAATTGATTCTTCGGTCATTTCACTGGTACTTGGCACTGGTACTTGTCGACACAAAGCGGATATTATGGATACATTTAAAAATATATTATTAATTTTTATTATTTGTACGGTCGTACAGATGACACTCAGTGTAAGTTTCGATACTTTTACTTTGAATAATACTGCATTTTTAGTGCTAATGTCGTTACTTCTCAAGATTGGGAAAGTAAAATTAACAAATATACAGTGCACCAGTTTGAATAAGAGTTTTGGCGAATTCACGAAATGCTCTCTGAAGGCGGTTAAGCGCGACGTGGTCGAGTTAAACATTTACGCCAGGCTGGATACAAAACCAGTCACCAATGGATCGGTGAGTTCTCAAAGTTGCAATCTATGTTTCCCCAACTGATTCTCAACTAACCTCGTTAAGATGAACCTTCGCTTTGCTAAACGTGGAGATCACAAGCAGAATTCCATGTATCAGTACAAGGTGGATATCTGCGAATTTTTGCGCAACACTCGTCGCAATCCCTTGGCCGAGATATTTTATTCGTTTTTCGCACTGCAAAAGTATTCAAATATGAATCATACCTGCCCCTATGATGTGAGTATTCACGGTGATTCACAGCGAAATATGTAGTAGCTATCGAAGATCTTTCTTTGTCAAATCTAGCATGACTTGATAGTGGATGGCTGCCGCCTGAATATGCAACCGCTGAGCATGCTTCCCATTGGTCAGGGCGACTACAAGATTTACACAACATGGTTTATTCACGAAGCACCCGCTGCGAATATCGAGTTAACGATCAACGTCAATTAAGAAGATGGAAAACTGTCAGCAAATTAATTATTTGAATGTATTTAATTGTTACAACAGGTTTTTAGCATGAAGTTATCACCAAAATCTCTAAATATGCACCACTTAGTGTAACCTTCAAGAATGACAGTTTTAAATTTTAATCGGCACATTTCCCGGCAGTTTTCAGGAAATTTGAATACTTCGTGGAATAGGGTATTATAAGTTAGTTCCACGCCAAATGAATGTAAAACCATGAAATAATGGAGCTAGGCCCACTTTTAAATATACCGATCAGCTTAGAATCACGATCTGAGTCGATTTAACGATGTCTGTCTTGTCCGTCCGTCATTGGCGTAGGAAGGGTGGCCCTGTGGGGCTAAGCCACACCCAGAAGAAATTTAGCCCCCCCGGAATTTTGAATTAGCATAATACAATTTGTACTATTTGTCTGCGTCACAATCTTAATTTTTTCTGTGTTGGAAAAAGTGAAAATCATTGCCAACACAAAAAGAAAAAATATGAGTTCTCTAATTGAACGTGAAAAAGGGTTGGATTTAATTAAAGTTGTTTCATCTGTTTTTATAATTTCGCCAAGTTTTTTTGCATTGTTGTTTATTTGCCAAAATTTTATTAGAATTTAAATTGTCAAACATCTAGCTGTGTGTGAATAAATAAATACAAATTACATTCATGAGTGAACACCCCTAATGTTTCAAATCGATGTAGGAACATTCGTTAATGGTTGTGATTTCTTTAGCTGTAATATTTACACAAACACCCTTAAACCCGTTTTCAGTGTACTGAACAAAACAGGGGTACAATGTTATATTAGGGCTGTTTTTCTTTAAGCTAGGATAACAAGCTGCGATAACAAAATCTACAACTACAATATAAATATTTGTAGCAAAGCAAATTTTCAAAAAAAAAATAGTTTGTGTTGACCTTTTTGGACTTAGCCTCGATAACCATAAATTTGACTTATACTGGATAATTATCCAGGCTAAGTCCGATATTTCTAACATATTTTTTAATTTGTTTTCATAACCATATTGATATTGCTGTTGGCGGAAAATTTAAACTATATATTTTTTATTTTGGGTGAAATTTTTACCTTTTGTTTAGATTGTTGTTATCGCAGCTTAATTATTCAGTCCTATTATCCGTGCGGCTATAAATATTTTTTTGACTTTTAACAAACAAAATTGGGGGGGTTGAAGAAATAAAGTCTTGATTGCCGCGAAATTTGGCCGGAGTATTTGTTTTCTGCCCAGGATGGTCGGTACTGTATGTAAAGAAAATCGGATCAGATTTACAATATTTCTCCGATTTACTGTATTACTACTCTAAAATCATCATTCGGCTCTTAGTCAAATTTTATTTCAACTAGGAACACCTGCTGAGAATGTTAAAGGAATTAGTCCCACAACTTACTATATTACCGCTTTAGAACCCACCAACATCATACATCCGATCTTGGTCAAATTTTACAGATAATATAGTTTTTCAGATATTTTCGCAATATGTACCCTTGAAAGTGGATCAAATAGACGTACGTCTTCATATAACCCCTATACGCTTCTCCATTTTACCGCTATAGAATATTCATATTACAAATTTGACAGCTAGAAAATCCATACAAATGGAAAAACAAGTTCCAGTCACCTCACAAAAATAAATTTTGGATTGTTTAATGATGATTTGCAAACTATTTCATATCTAGATCAAGCCATCTGTGAGCTAAACGCTACTGAAAATAACCCTAAAAATCATGTTTCTCCGGTGTAATTTTTTTGTGTTTCATTTTTTCCCAAACTTTTTTTCTGACATAATAGACCATTGAAAGCACTTTACATATAAATTATGATTATTGTCTTAGAGTAAATTATTGGTCGAATTATTAGACGTTTATAGTATTTTTTGTGGATTTTCACAGTGTCTACTGAAAACTTTTTCGTATTTGGTGGTGGTATTTTATAAAAAATAAATAGCTGCAGTCAATACCATTCGAATGATGTCTAAATGATAAACATCGGAATGATTGACGCCGCAGCGCTCATTTTTGTAAAAAGTGTTTGGCTGTAAAAACCATCGCCTGCATTAAATTATTTCACAAATATGGAATCAGTGACGTCATTTTTCGTCCGTTATTCATCATTTATTTATCATTCGAAAGGTATTGATTCCTCCTATTTATGTTTCATTACATCTCTTTAAAAATGTTTCCGATAAATATGAGTTTTTAGCTGTCATCTTGAAAACCCCCAAAAAATCAATATAAACGTCCAACAATTTTTATTTAAAATGCATCCAATGGTCTATTAATTCAGAAAAAATGCAACAGAAAAAAATATACGAGAAAAAACAAAGGCGATTCAAATCTTCTACCGTGTATATGGTAATAACAGCATATAGTACAAATAGAGAGCGATTTTTGATATTTATAAAGTCCGATAAACTGCTCTCCTGATATGTTTATGTGCAGAAATCTTACAACAATTTTACTAATAATTTAAAAAAAGATCTGAAGTAACAACTATGTGTTGAAAATATGGCAATATTGCTTCCTCAAAATATAAATTTAGGTTTTCGAATCTGCAGGGAAGGGAACAGATAATTTAAAGTGTATTAACAATTAATAATACCGTACGACAATTTATAAAAGTAGTTACACTTGAACCGGATGATATACGTATTAAACTATAGGTAAAGTGGAGTTAATTGGCGTTTTTATTTCTTCATTTCACCGCAAACTATGATACCGGTATATGTTTCAAATAAAAGAGAGTGTATCTGTTAAACATACTTTAAATTTCTGTATTAGTTTAGCATTAAAAACTGTTTCAATTTCCTCTTAGTTTATATACTTTATTCATATTTTAAAGAGGAAAAGGTTGTCAATGATAAACTAATACAAATAGAAGCATGCGATTTGAAGTATTTTTAGCAGGAATTTTTTCTTTAATTTAGCATTTATGAACAATTGTATCCTATCCTGCGGAACATTGTAGTTCTTTAGCATGTTCAAATTTTTTATTCGGAAAAAAGAAAAAAAAAATAGGATTCATATAGCAAACAATGTGTAGAGGATTTTCGTCTTGTCCCGGGATCCCGGGAAATCGAAAGAATAATTCCCGTTTCCCGGGAAATAAAAGGTACGGGAAAACGCAAACCCTATAATGTATGTATACTTTTTGTACAGATAACAGGTTTTATTGCTGTACTCGTTTGATCCCATTTCGTTAGGCGTGGATAGAAAAAAACATGGATCTTAACACATGATTCCCGCATGCATAAACTCATAAAAACTAAACCGTCGGCGTTTCACTTCAAGTGCCGAACGAAGCAATTTACCGTCCTACTTATCCATATAATATTGTAGTTTAGGTTGTTTTGCTGCTGATTTGTTAAATGTTTCAATATTTTAGTCAGATATCTGATTTCATATCGCAAATCAATATGTTGCCTCAATCTAATCACTCCACTCAAGTTCCTACACTCAATCCAGTCCCCGTAGTTTATTTTCAAAGCTAGTAAATCAATATTCGCTATTTCCATAATTTATTGTGCAAGGATCCTAATGGTTGGTTGTAAGTACGATATATTCAACATTTATTCAACAGTTAACCGACATGAAAACACCGGTTTCCCGGCACATTTCGTGCCGGCTACGAACGTCTCTCCGTCTGTGTAGTTACCAGCTTTAAATTTATTTGGTAGCTACGTTAGTTTGTGTATCAATTAAGATATGATGGCTCGGAAAGTTTTCAATCGACCAAATAAAAAAATCAATGAAAACTTTTTCCCAAAATGTATTCAAATATCTACATCATATGTACATCCATACATACATTCGAGAAACAACTTTTGTGATTAAAAATAAATATGTTTAAGATAAACTGTCATGTCAGTCCACACAGGCACAGATATTGTTTCAGATACAATCGCAATTTTACCAAGAACACAGATAGTAAATGTATTGGGTGTGGGGGAGGGGGATTTCACCCTTAAGCAATTGTACGCGTGTTAGACATCATTATCGAAAAGCATTGATTTGCTTTATGTGGATTGTTGGTGTAACGTTGTTGCCATTTGGTTCGGGGGGAAGATGTTGCCATCCCCCCTCCTCTCCCTGTAAAAAGTCATTGAAAATCTTGACAAAATCTTAACAAAATAAAAAAGTTTTAACAACGAATTCGAAACAGCCTTTCCAATCACTCCCTTGCAGAAAACAAAAAACAAGGCGGAAGAAGAAGAAGAGAAAATAAAGGAACAGAAGTTTACAAATGCCTCCTGGTATGGGGCAGAAAGAGCTTATTATGTTCTTAGTTTTGTTTTTATTTCCTTTAAATTTTTTGTTTTATCAAAGCAAACATGACACAAGGAAAAAAAGAAAACATTTTTGCCAAATCACTAACTCACACACATACATACACATATTGTTCTTATTCCCCACCCTTCCCCCCCCACACACACACACTATCATGATACAACCCTCCTCCAATGCTGAGAGGCATAGGGTGTTGAAGACATTTTGGAAATGTAACATATTGAAAAGTGGATGTTGTTATAAAAATCCACAAAGCTCTAATCCGGATGTCAAGTTGAGAATTTTATCAGTCTGCAATGCAAACTGACATCAGCTGAAAATCCCGTTGATCATCGGAATTTACAAAAATGTTGATGAAATAATTTTCTCCTGTTCAGCAAGGATTGACAGTTTAAAAACACACAGAACCGGATGTAGTCTGGTTACTATCCCAACAAGCAAAGTAATACGAAAACGATTCGAAATCGTATCGTCTAGAAGAAAACTAATATTGCGGCAACAATCATATTCGTATTGCGGAAGTTACCTCACATAGAGAAGTTTGTGCGGCCAAGGCGATACGCCAAGGCAATACGATGATAAATCGGCGATATTGCCAGATTATAACCCGGAAGAAATCTGGATGATATCGCCATAATATCACCAGGAAGATAAAAACGGGATATCGCCAGATAACCACCTAGAAGACAAAAATGCAATTTTCCATATGTTTCATATTTCATGTTTCAAAATTAATAATTACAAGAAGTGGTGAATAAAGATAAACAACAAAGAGTTACAAATTAAATAGGTGGACAATAGAGAAATATAATACAAATAGTACGCTTATAATATACCACTGCTGTTTTCACCTTATGTTCTTTATTATTTCGGTCTTTCGCATGTAAACAATGTTTCTGGTTAATCAAATGGACTTGATGAAATGGTTTAGGAAACAACGAAGACATATTATATTACTACCTCTATGAAATGCAAAAAATGTGAATGTCTTATAAAATATACCAAAAAGATATGTATCAATAATCAACTTACGAGATGGCTTTTCATTTAGAACTTCAACAGCTGCAGCTTTCCGTTTACTTATACCGTGCTAGTTCATTTTGCAATGCACCAATAAAATGTGAAAAGATACACGAATTTACAAAAAATAGATTTTCTTTTATTATTTCCGAAACATTCATACGAAATATGACAACAAAAATCAATATCACCAATATTTCCTCAAAATGATACAAGGGTGATATGAAAAAAATATTTTGATGAATTTCTTCAAACTGATAAATGGAAGATATTGCCGCAATATCTTCTTGCTGATATATCATCCAAATGTTTGTAGGGATCCCTACACCTACCAATATTATGGTATTTAAGCTTTTTGAAAAAATATATGAATATTTATTTTTTGAATTGACATGAATTATTATTTGAATACATATATATATATACTAGCAGTACCCGCTGCTTCGCACGCGAAAAAGCAAGTTATTCGTTAATTTTATCCGTCTCTGTTTTTGGATTGTATTTATTTAATTTTCTTTTGTTGGATATAGATAAATCTTAAATAGTAATTTGGAAAGCTCCTTATAAGTAGCACTCACACACAGTCAAAGGAATGTGCTTGACTATTTTAGCTGAACTACCTTGTATGTATAATTTTAATAATTTTCTACCAAGTTTTGAACAAAATATTACAACCATTTATATCCTCGATCTCATGTTCCTAGATTCAGTCAGCCAGTTTATAACTTTAAGTACAAAAAGTACACATTTTGAAAAATCACTATAGGTAAAATATGTTTTTGCTTCCCCTAAAAATATATACTTTATTTGGTAACACAGGATTGTACAGCATTTTTATCCCTTTTCGTCCCGCGCACCCCTTAGAAGTACAAATTTCGAAAAATCAAACTACTGCGCTGCTATATGATCAGTGGAATTTACACACTAAATTTCACGATTCTAGCTGTAATAGTAAAATTGGTACCATTTTTATCCCTTTTTGTCCCGCTCGTCCTTTAAAAGTACAAATTTCGAAAAATCCAATTTTACTTCGTTTCTATATGGTCAGAGGAATTTACATACCGAATTTCACGATTCTAGCTGTAATACTTTAGTCGGTACCCTTTTTGTCCCGCTCGCCCCTGAAAAGTACAAATTTCGAAAAATCCAATTTTACTTCGTTTCTATATGGTCAGAGGAATTTATATACCAAATTTCACGTTTCTAGCTGTAATACTTTAGTTGGTACCATTGTTATCCATTTTTGTCCCGCTCGTCCCTTTAAAGTACAAATTTCGAAAAATCCAATTTTACTTCGTTTCTATATGGTCAGAGGAATTTACATACCAAATTTCACGTTTCTAGCTGTAATACTTTAGTTGGTACCATTTTTATCCTTTTTTGTCCCGCTCGTCCCTTAAAGTACAAATTTCGAATAATCCAATTTTACTTCGTTTCTATATGGTCAGAGGAATTTACATACCAAATTTCACGTTTCTAGTTGTAATACTTTAGTTGGTACCATTTTTATCCCTTTTTGTCCCGCTCGTCCCTATAAAGTAAAAATTTCGAAAAATCCAATTTTACTTCGTTTCTATATGGTCAGAGGAATTTACATACCAAATTTCACGTTTCTAGCTGTAATACTTTAGTTGGTACCATTTTTATCCCTTTTTGTCCCGCTCGTCCCTTAAAAGTACAAATTTCGAAAAATCCCTATTTGTAGCTCGTCTGCATGGTCATTGCAAGGAACTCACCGAATTTCATGTTTATAGCTACTGCCGTTTAGTCAGGGCGAAGGTTCGATGTTTATCCCTTTTTGGGCCATTTTATCCCCTAAAAGTAAGAATTTCGTAAAACACTTTCTTAGTCGACGTCTACGTCATATTTGGGAACTACCGTGAAAATTTCATGACCCTGGCTTCAGCCGTTTGGTCTGGGGGCTGGTCAGTGATAAGTCAGTCAGTAACGCAACTCTTTTATATATACATATATATATATATATATATATAGATATATATATATATATATAGATATATATATATATATATATATATATATATATATATATATATATATATATATATATATATATATATATATAGTGTAAACGTATTGCTAGCCTTGTCTTATAAGCATGGCTTGAAATATTGAAAATAATATTGAAAGTAATATTGCTGCACTTCTATGAAAATCGACAGCCTCTGTGAAATGCAATCCATGGTGGAGGGTATATAAAGTTCGGCCCGGCGGAACTTAACGCCTTTTTTACTTGTTTTGTTATACCCTCCACCTCCAGGATGGGGGTATACTAACTTTGTCATTCCGTTTGTAACACCTTGAAATATTGACCTGAGACCCTATAAAGTATATATATTCTTGATCATCATAAAATTCTAAGACGATCTAGCCATGTCCGTCTGTTGAAAGCACGCTAGCATCTAAACGAAAGGAGCTAGGACGTCCAAATTTACCATAAATGCGTCTTATAGTCGTAGATCGGTTGGGATTGAAATGGGGCGAAATCGGCCCAAAGGGAAAAATTTTTCCCTCACAAGGACTAAAAATACCCATAATAATCCCTAATATTTTAGCGTATTTAAGCATGTTTTTTGAATATGTCTGTTTATATTTGCTTGATATTTGGTATACGTATTACCCTTATAGCAAAAAACTGCAGCATAAAGTGATTCTTATTTGTAGGGGGTGAAATGGGGCAAAAAAGGGATAAAAATGGTACACATTTAACGACAACAACTAGAAACACGAAATTCGGTGTGTACATTCCTCTAATTGAGTAGATACATGATATAAAAGTATTTTTTTCAAATTCGTACTTTTAAGGGGTAAAATGGGAAAAGAGGGATAAAAATGGTACCAACCTAACGGCTGTACCTAGAATAATGAAATTCGATGTATACATTCCTCTGATTGCATAGACAAGTAAAATACACGGATTTTTCAAAATTCGTACTTTTTGGGGTTAATATGAAAAAGGGGATAAAAATAGTACCAATCAAATGACCGCAGCTAGACTCATGAAATTCGGAGTATACATTCCTTTGACTACGTAGACATGACTGCGTATACACGGAAAATAAACGGATTTTTCGAAATTCGTACTTTTTGGGGACAAAATAGAAAAAGGGGATAAAAATAGTACCAACCAAATGACCGCTGCTAGAGTCATGAAATTCGAAGTATACATTTCTTTGACTACGTCGACATGAAAAATAAAAGGTTTTTTCCAAATTCGTACTTTCAAGGGATACAATGGGTACGGAGGGATAAAAATGGTACCAACCAAACGGCTACACCTGGAATAATGAAATTCGGTGTATGCATTCCTCTGATTGCGTAGACACTTCAAATAAACAGGTTTTTCGAAATTCGTACTTTTTCGGGTTAAAATGAAAAAGGGATAAAACTAGTACCAATTAAATGACCGCAGCTAGAGTCATGAAATTCTGAGTATACATTCCTCTGACTGCGTAGACACGGAAAATAGACGAATTTTTCGAAATTCGTACATTTTGGGGTTAAAATTGAAAAAGGGGATACAAATAGTACCAACCAAATGACCGCAGCTAGAGTCATGCAATTCGGAGTATACATTCCTCTGATTGAGTAGGAATCGGAAAATAAACGAATTTTTCGAAATTCGTACTTTCAAGGGATACAATGGTACAGAGGGATAAAAATAGTACCAACTAAATGACTACAGCTAGAATGATGAAATTCTAATTGCGTAGAAACGTCAAGGGGGTAAAAATGGTACCAACCACATGGTCGCAGCTGGAATTATGGAATTCGGTGTATATATTCCTCTGCCTGCATAGACACGCAAAATAAAAAGTTTTTTTTTCCAAATTTTGTACCTTTTCTATTATGGCAAAAATTGGATGAATCATGAAGTTAGGTTATTTTGCACTATGTACGTCTGATAATGGATTTTTTTGTACTTTTGGAATTAAAATAGAATGAAAATACAACCAACTGTAGCTCCCACTATCTACCAATATTTATGGTATTTAAGCTTTTTGAAAATATAAATATAAGAATATTTATTTTTTGATTTGAAATAAATAATGGTTTGAAATAATTAAAATATTATATTTATTTATAAAATTATTTTTTCAATATTTGTTTTGGTTTGCCTATATTAAAAAAATTATATTTTCCTGTAATATTACTGCACTTCTACGAAAACCGACAACCTCTGTGGAATGCAATCCATGGTGGAGGGTATATAAAGTTCGGCCCGGCCGAACTTAACGCCGTTTTTACTTGTTTTTAATTAATCAGTGCAGATGAAAAAGAACAAGAAACCAGTAAGGAAAGGCTAAAGTCGGGCGGGGCCGACTCTATGATACACTCCACTTTCAATCCGAATACAATTCAATTCGGTGAAAAAGTGAAAACGGGAAGGTTTTTTGTATCCTGTAAATGTATGTGTTTGACAAAAAATTGTATATCGGAAAGGACATTTGTATGAGGATATATTGAAACCTGGAACGAAATAGGTGAAATATAAAATGTCTGACGACAATCTGATACAATATGTGGATTCTAGAGCGGAAAAAGTCAAATCGGGAGCGAAATTTGTATGGGATCTATATATAAATCTGAACCGATCTGACCGATATTCACCATGGGTGTTTCTAGTGGAAATATAAGATGTTTTACCAAATCTGAAGACAATCTGATACATTATGTGGTCTCTAGAGCGGAAAAAATCGGGAGAGAAATTTGTATGGGGGCTATATATAAATCTGAACCGATCTAACACATTTTTACCACAGGTGTTTCTAGTTACAATATAAGATGTTTTTCTAATTTTAAAGAAAATCTGTTGTAATATGTGGTATCTAGAGTGAAAAGAGTCAAATCGGTAGTGAAATTCGTGTGGGGGCTATATCTAAATCTGAACCGATTTTCTTCAAATTAAATGGCGTTCGTCCTTATCCCGAAAAACATCGTTGTGCAAAGTTTCATTTGGTATATTTTTGTTATATTTTGTTCGTAGGTTTATGAAATATGAGAATTAACTCTTAATTTTTTTTAATTAGGTACAGCAGAAATACGGACGGGACAAAAATTTCCACTCGTAGTAAAAAAATTTAGTAATTTTCGTTCTAACACTTCAACTTTTAATAAAAATAAAAGAGAACAAGTTAATTTCAAGTTTCATAATAAAAAAAATTGTCGAAATAAGGAAAAAAAATAAAGTTAAAAGCTATTAGTGTGGTCTGATTTCATTTTTTTGGTAGACCTTTTTTGGGAGATGCCGATATGTAAAGAAAAACGATACTTCTCACGTCGAAATTTTGGAGGCGGTCATGTCATGAGTGGCTGCATTTTCTTCGACAGTTCAGATCATCAAGAATATCTTTGGTGCCCTTTTTACGTAACTGGAAACTGAATGTTCATGCAAAAAAATATACGAATTCATATCAGCAACGAAACTAAAACGAAACATTCCAATTCAAATCTGAACCTCATAGGAAATCTCTGGGGTATATTTGTTCGTAAGGTTTACACTGACCAAAAGTATTAAACCTCAAACAATTAATTTAACTGAACAATGTAAGTACTAAACAATTTAGAAAGTTTCAGTTGGTTAAACCGACTCAGAGAACATGTGTATGGAAGGACTTAAATTCAACTTAGTGCCGGATTATGTGTGTGAGGTACTGGATGTTTGAGGCAATTGGACCCAGCTTCCACATTCATAAATAATTGTAAAAACATGATCAAATATGAAGTCATAATGGATTTCAGGTACCGGAATAGGAGTTATAAAGGATTTAATTTTACCTAGGGTAGAGACTAAAGTATAATTATATTCAAGTTTAATGTGATTATAACAACATTTTCAAATATCAAATTGCACTGATTTTGACTACCCGTATGGAAGTTATATTGGTTTTATTGTAACCAAAGCTTATGCCACTTTGTGTGGGAGGTACTAGAATGGGTGTGTCAATATCGCCTATATTTCAAGTGTATCAAACGACCATAAAATAATTGTCAAAGATCAAATTTCAAAGTATTCCTACCATTCGTATAGTAGTTATAAGAGCTTTAATTTTAGGTAAGAGTGGGAGGTACCAGCAGGGGCGTAGCTAAGCCTACCATATACCAAAATATAGCTTATTCCGACTATCCGTGTGAAAGTTTTATTGATTATACCCTACACCACTTCGTGGGATAGAGTAGTATAAGTTAGTTTCGCGCCAAATGTTTTTAACACCAAGAAATAATCGAGATAGACCCACCTCAAAGTATACCGATCGGCTTAGAATCACCAGCTGAGTCGATTTAACTGTCTGTCCGTCCGTCCGTCTGCTGTCCATCTAAGCTTGTTCGCACTCTACAGGTCGCAATTGTTGTCCGAAATTGTTGGAGGAAATCGGTTCAGATTTAGATATAGCCCCCATACAAATGTCGCTCTCGATTTGACATTTTCCGATCTAGAAACCACATCTTGTACCCGATTTTCTTTAAATTTGGCACAACATCTTATAATCCAACTAGAAACACCTATGCAGAAATTTGGTAAGATCGGTTCATGTTTAGATATAGCTCCCATACAAATGTCGCTACCGATTTCACTTTTTCCGCTCTAAAATCCACATATTGTACCCGATTTTCTTTAAAATTGGCACAACACTTTTTATGTCACTGTCCTGCATTCTCGAGGCTTAGAACCCATCACCTCTCAGGTTCGATAGTACCTAACCTGGAGCACCTTAGGAGCATAGGATGGACGAAATTAAGGAAGTTCATGATTGCCAAGGAATTCCTAAAACAAGGAAAATGAGTGACCCTTCTACATACTTCCCTTTCCTATTTTTCGTTTTTTTTTTTTGTAATTGAGATCGCACAGCAGGCCGTTCTTCTGGCCTAGGTGTATACCTTAGAGTATGAGTCAACCTCGACCACATGGTTGCCGTGACTTATCTTTTTCAACCTAACCTAATCTAATGCATTAAATCATAATTTCTTGTTTATTTTCCAAATATACAGGGTGGTGCAGAATGAGCTATATGGTTTGAATTCTTTATAACTTTTTTTATAATTATTCTTTCTTTCTTTTTGTCAGCATTTTGTGAAGGAGACTTGGGGAATTAATTAGGAATCATTACACGATCGAACAACGTACAAAAATAATTGATTTTTTTTTCAAACCAAAAGTCACAATTCACAATATTCAAAATTTGGTAAAGAGCGATGAAACCCATTTTCTTATTAAATGGGTATGTCAACAAGCAGGATTTGAGATACAGAAAATCCAAGAACAGTTCACACCCACTTAAGAGTACGGTTTGGTGCGGTGTATCCTCCGAAAGGATAATTGGCCCATATTTTTTTGAAAATTAAAGTGGTGTCTCAATCTCTGTTATGGAAAATAAGCTAAAACGAACACGTATGTGCGAAGCAGAAAATGGACATCACTTGCAGGATATCATTTTTCAAAGCTAATTGCAAAAATCCCAATAATATCGAGCCCTTAGCGCGGAATTATCGTAAGCGACATTTTCTGAAAATATTTTTTATTGTTGAATTTAAAATTTTATGGGCTGATACATAAATAAAAATTGTCAAAATGTCAAAATTGTTAACGTTTATATAAAAAAATGGGGCTAAGATTTTATCGTAAGTTGATGCTCACATTTTCAAAGAAAGCAATTTTATCGTAAGCGACAGTTCATGAATTTAGGTAAAAACTGTCAGATAATGTAAGAGGTATTTATAAATGTTTTAGATAGGTCTATCAATATATTGATACAATAATAAGTGTATTGTTATACCCTCGGCCATAGAATGAAGTGTTCGTCTGTTGGTTGAAAGTACGATAGGTTACGAACGAACTAAGCTAAGAGGTTCGAAGTTTATACATTTTTTTATCGATCCAGAAGAAAAAAGTAGCTCTAAATTATTGTCTTTTTGGAGAACACAAAGCCTTTTTGTATGTTAACATTTATTTAATTCAAATAGTTGTAAATTTGACAAAGAAACATAATATTTAGCTTAAAATAGTGATGCAAATTGGCATATTGCCCACAATTCTATAGAGTTAAAGAGTAAACAAGTAAAAACGGTGTTAAGTTCGGCCGGGCCGAACTTTATATACGCTACACCATGGAATGCATTCCACAGAGGCTTTCGATTTTCATAGAAGTGTAGTAATATTACAGGAAAATATATTTTTTTAATATAGCCAATAAATAAAAATATAGAAAAAATAATTTTATAAATAAATATAATATTTTTATTATTTCAATCCACGCTTATAAGACAAGGCTACCAATACGTTTACACTATATATAACGAAGTAATACCTCAAGTCAATTTAAAAAAATAAATGTTCTTATATTTAAATTTTCAAAAAAGCTTACATACCATTAATATTGTTAGTGGGTGCTACTGTTGGTTGTATTTCCATTATATTTTAATGTACAACTTATGAAAATCCATTATCTCACGTGCATAGTGGAAAATAATGATTCAACCAACTTTTTATTTTGCAGAGCAATGTATACACCGAATTCCATGATTCTAGCATAGGTCATTTGGTTGGTACCATTTTTATCCCCCTTTATGTATTTTACCCCCTTAAGAGTACGACTTTATAAAATCTCTTTATTTTACGTGTCTACGCAATTAGGGGGATGTACAAACCGAATTTCATCATTCTAGCTGTAGCCGTTAAGTTTGGAACTATTTTTATCCCTATGTACCCATTTTCGTGTCTGCACAGTCAGAGGAATGTATACTCCGAGTTTCATGACTCCAGTTGCGGTTATTTTGTTGGTACTATTTTTATCCCCTTTTACAATTTTAACCCCAAAAAGTACGATTTTCGAAAAATCCCTTTATTTTTGCTAGCAAGCTTTCAACAGACGGACGGATGGACTGACATGGCCAGATCATCTTAGAATTTTATGACGACCAAGAATATATGTACTTTATAGGATCTCAGGTCGATATTTCAAGGTGCTACAAACGGAATGACAAAGTTAGTATACCCCCATCCTGGAGGTGGAGGGTATAAAAACTTCAGATTTCGTTAAGAATGTTAACATAACGTTTTTACTTTCCGGTCATACAATGATGCCAGTTGATTATAAACACTATACAATTGAATCATTTTGTAAAGGAAGAATAATTTGGGCCCCTTCAGAGTGGCCGACCATAATTACAAATTCCCGCACGATACCGAAGTGTTATGAAAGTATTTTACTAAATCATTTAGATTTTAAGGACCTGAATTCATTTTCTACAGCATTTCTACCACCAAATATTAAAATAAAATTTAATTGTTTGAAAAACTGTGATTTTGCGCAAAATTTAAATATGGATATTTTGCAGATAGTACGGTGAATGAAATGAATATTAATTTAATTATTCGTTCAAAGAAAAATTCAATATCGATATTATCTAAAAACTTTTATATGAAATTTAACTATTAATCGTAGGAATTCAAATGTGTCTAAAATTGGTTTTTATTAAAGGGTTGAATTACTTTACTGTTCATTTTCCCTTTATAAAAGTATTGTTATCTAATTTATTATTTTGAAATAATACATTTTTTATAATAAAAAGTGTGTTTTTACTAAAATTTCGAGGTTTAATCGAAAAAAAACTTATATCGTAAGCGCCACAGTTTTTTCAGTATTTGTAGCCGCAAGTACAATATTTGTATCGCAAGCGCCAAAAGTACCGTATGATTTAAACAAATGATCAATTTTTAATAATAATTCGTTGGGTACGGCGGAATTAAAACATTTTGCATTTAAACATATTTTATTTTATGCAAATATTTCAAAATAATCAATAAAAACCTTCTCCTGTAAAATGTGTGTTTTGGCGCTTGCGATCATTCCGCGCTAAGGGCTCGATATACTGTATTTAAAAAATATAATAATCGCATAATTAAATAAAAAGTTAATAATTAAATAAAAGTGTATATTGTCACGAATATTGGTAGATGTCAATTATTCTTGTTGGTGCTGCATCAGCACTTGAATTAAAATTTAATTTATGTTGTGGACTATATTTGCCATGTTCGGTTATTCCTCCGAGCGTGGTGTAATCTGTCAGCCTTATATCCTTTATGAAGAGTTTCTGCGGTATCTTATCCCAAAGAAATCGTACAGGATGTGATGATTTTTCCATAATCTGCTTAGAATGAATAAGCACTTTATGGACGGTGACTGACATAGGCATCCAACGGTATTCCGTCAATAATAAATCCGATATGTAAAAAATACGCTAGAGCGTAATATGGTAGTAATTTCACTGATTTGGATCCCTAAGGTATTGTGGGGTTTTGTATGTCGTCTTTAAGTTCTGTTGTTGTCCTCTCGTGCACGCTAATGTTGCTGATGCACATACAAATGTCACTGCAATTTTGTTACTTCTCTTTCCGCAGATTTGCAACAAAATTGAACCCAAGGCCTTCTGAAAATCGCAGTAAATTCCTCCAACCAATCTTTGTCTTGTGTAGGGACAAATCATCAATTATCACATGCATGTGAGGCAATCTAACAGCACTGAAGAGCAAAAATCACCCATTTTTACAGAGCAGTCAAATTTGGACTTAAACTTATTACAAAACTTTATCAGTTATTTACATATATAAACGATTATTTGAGCTAATATAAAATTAATTGACTATTACAAATCTTCGCCTGTGTAATAAAAATGGAACTCAGAGAATAATATGTTTTTAATGCTTTTTTTGGGTCATAGTTCCGATAGTTTCGAGATTTTGTATATAAGATGTGTAGCCAATAAAACAAACAATTATGACCAGTTGCCAAAATATATAAACGGGCTGTATTAAAACATTCATCGGATACCTTTTAAAGGAGGGCGGTTCGACTGATTGGTATTGGAAATTGGCGAAAAAGCTAAGAGATTTCCTTCTCTGAAGTATATCCAAAAATACAGAGTACAGGCTTGTGCGATATGACATTGGGCGTTGTGTTGTTTTCCACGCTCATCTGTTAAATGGGTACATGGGTAACTAAATAGGCTTGGGCGTGTGGATATTTCTACATACGCAAATGTGTTCTTCGACGAACTAAATTTGATCTGCAAACGCCACAACAAGAACTTAGATAATCGGATAAAAATTATATAATTTTGTTCATTGAACTCACTACTTTTCCTTCCTTGACAAAGATGCATTGAACAAAAATTTTTTTTCATATTTATTTATTACTAGCGTTTTGCACGGGTTTCTTTGTCGTTTTGGGAACTACTATTTCTCGAAACAATCCTCTGTCCAGAAATTAGCCACAGTAAAATTTTCAGACAAATCCACTAATTGATACGTGTTTTGAGATAGTTTCAAAATATAGTTTGTGTGGGCGTTGCCACGCTCCTTTGGCGCTGCATGAACTTGTATAGTCAGAAACAATCCTCTGCCTCAATGTTAGCTACAGTAACATCTTTTAAACGTATCGGTGGACCGGTTGGGCGTCCTAGAGGGAACATCAGGCAAACATACATACAGACACACATTGATTTGTATATATAGAATCATAGATCCATAGCTTTTATAATTAAATAAATTGTTTGGCTATGATGGAGTGAAAATTCTTTCATGATGGTGTGACACCACAGCTGGGTTTTGCAAAATTAACGAATCAGCTCATATTGTTGACAAATCTTCATTATTATAAAATTATAAACACAAATGCAAAACCATTCATTTGAAATATTCTCGCTTATAAAATAATAAAAAAGATATTTTTATTATATATAAAATATATAATGAATTATCGAAAAATCAAAACATAAAACAAATCTTATTTAAAAAAGGGTTCGATTATTCAATTATTTCAATGAAAGAAAAATATATTTTAGGTATACGAGGCCTAGATTTAGGCATTTCCCAACTTTTTTCATTTCCCGGGAATAAATTTAATTCCTTTTACGAATACAATATGGTTTAAAGTACATATATTTAGTAGCTGGTGTGTTTCATTTTAAATACTGACAAATTATATATTAAAAAATTAGTTTGTATGATATTTTGTCTCTAGATGAACGAATTAAAAGTGTAATAAAATATGACTTTAAAGTCGCAGGCAGTAATGACTAACACTTACACTAAATATAAAAAATATTTAATATAATAAAAAATAAATATTTTATATAATAAAAATATATTTAAGGATACAAGGATCTGGTATATCTGAAACAAACTCAACTCAAATAATATGGACTATTATGATGACATTAATTGAAAAGATTCGTTTGCCTAGAGACCAATGCAATGCAGAAACAGAAATTTATGATTGCACATTTATCCTTGTGGATATAAATAGCAACAACCAAATTGTTAATATCCTTTGGAAACAAATAATAATACAAAAAGAGGAAATAAAATCGTACAAAAATAAAAACATTTCAAAAGTTAAAGTCGTTAGTTCTTCACAAAATTTTTTCACTTACATAAACATTAGGCTATATTTCTATTCCAATTTGATTTCTTTTTTTGCAGTTTCTAACTGAGCACATTTAATGTTAGCTCCATTTCTATATCTTAATGTAAATTCTTCTTTGTGAATATTTTCAGTTTTGACTTCGTTGATTCTTCTAGGGAAATTAAAAGAATTATTGTTTAACAAAATAGTTTTTTTTTTCAAATGTACTACATGGACAATTTTTAACTAATATTCGTAGAAGCTATTTTACATATATATTTTAGTATGTAATTAATGTTGGGAAAACATTGTAGTGAAGGGGAGTAACGAGCATCATCATGACGCATTTATTATTAAAGATGTAGAGAAACTCGAAATTTAAAGTTAAACCAGCACGAAGGGTGAACCATAGTATTGTCAGTATGATATTATTATGTTATACGATATTATGTTTCACCATAGAGATCTTACAGAAAAGTTAAAAAAGTGGATGTAGACGAGGATGCGTCGTTGATTCGTTTTTTTCACAAATGCAGAAATAGCAATTTTACTCCAATGACATGACCTATTGGGATGTGTTTTTGGGCTTTGAAAATGAGCTGAAAAATAAAAGAAAAACGATTTTTTAATTTACTATTTCGATATGTAGTTATCGATTTTTTTTCGATTTTTCCAAACTTTAAACACCAATAACTAAATAGATAAGCGAGTTGTTGATAAGATGTAAACCATTTTTTCTTGAGAGATCCTCTTTCCAAAAATATAATCAGTCTGGTGGGCATACAGCTTAAGCTAAATACCAGTTATAGCTGTCAGCATGCGTGGAACTTGGTTATTTCTAATCTGAGTTTGTGGAAATGTGGGTTAAAGAAATGCACATTTTTATTGATTGTTTTGCAGGGAATGTCAAGTAAGGCTTCCAGAGCTCTGTGAGTCTTTCATATGGACGCTATCTAAAAGTATGTATGAATATGTTACTGGATAAGTCATAAAGTGATATATAGAGTGGTTAAATTTTAAGGGCCGATGTTGAGTTGAATAAAGCACTAATTATTTAGGAAATTATTGTCATTTCTTTTTATTATGATAATATTTGTATGGTTCAAATATGTATGGAACAAAATATCGGCCAAATGGCCGCCGCGACCTCGGCAGTACACCTCCATCCGATGGTCCAAATTTTCGATGACGCTGAGGCATAATTGAGGCTCTATGCCGTTAATGTGCCGAATTATCTTATCCTTTAGCACTTGAATTGTTGCTGGGTTATCGACGAACACCTTTTCTTTCAAATTACCTCAAAGAAAGAAGTCCAAATCACATGATGTCAAATAACATGATCTTGGCTGTCAATTTACATCGCCACCACGTTAGATAACACGGCCATTGAATTTGTCGCGCAAAAGAGCCATTGTTTCGTTAGCTGTGTGGCAAGTGGCACCGTCCTGTTGAAACCACATATCGTCCACATCCATATCTTCCAATTCGGGCCATAAAAACTTCGTGATTATCTCACGATTACGAAGACTATTCACAGTAACTGCCTGACCTGATTTTGGAAAAATACGGCCCGATGATGCCGCCAGCCCATTAACCGCACTAAATAGTCACTCTTTGTGGGTGCATTGGGTTTTCGGCAACACTCTTGGATTATCATTCGCCCAAATGCGGCTATTCTGCTTATTGGCGAATCCACTGAGGTGTGCCTCATCACTGAAGATGATTTTCTTCGAAAATTGATCATCCACTGTTGCAATTTCTTGCCACCATTCTGATCATTCTGACGACGTTTGGAATTGTCAAGGGGCTTTAGTTCTTGTGTCAATTGCACCTTGTAAGCATGTAAGTGCAAGACTTTATGCATAATGTTCATCAACGACGAGAAGTGCAATTGCAGCAATATTTTCTGCAGGACGCCCATTTTCATAATAAGCCTGAATAACTTTAACGCTTTGCTCGATTGTGTATCTTTCCATGGTTCAAAATGAGTTAGTCTGAAATTGAGAAATGACAAATGATTAAAAGGATAGAATCTGTCTTGTTAAACTAATATGAAATTATAACGATTTAGCCTCATAGAGATATCCAACAGAAGACCAACCGTGGACCAACTAAGTGTTTCAAGATTGAAGAAATATAAATGTCTGTTAAGCAAAATAATTTGAATAACGCCGTTCGTAGAAATATAGCCTAAATTCCGTGAACAACTTAATATACACTCCACTTATGAAGGAGGGTGTAAAAGATGTACACATTTGTTTATTCAAAGAGCAGTGGTTCATCACAATTTAATTCAAAAACCATCCTGAAACTATCATCAGTTAAAGAACCTCTTTTGGATGCCTAAAGTAGCACTAAGATAATGGAATCGGTTTAGTGCGCCTAGACGAATGTACTATTTGGAAGGAGTATTTCTTGAGGGGGTTGGGCATATTTGCCTACTTTCATCTCAATTAAATACCCATGGTGCTGAAATTGCTAGGAAACTTTTACGGTATGCGAAGAAGAACTTTTGATCTAAAACAACATACTCACATGATTGTGTGAGATAAGCATTCCTTTTAAGGACTTGTCGGCTGGAATACTGAGTTTGGAGTTTTTAATCTTCTTATCTGTGGAACATTTTAATTTTCACTTCTTTGTAGTTTTTTATTTGTTTGTTTTTCTTCCCTGATTGGAGTGGGTGGACGACGAAGACAACAACATAAAATTAGTTTCTAAAAGCTACTTTAAGAAGGAAACCCCAGTCGTGGTTTGTTGTGGATTTTTGCCCGAAATTGATTTAAATTACAGATTACACGCATTTTCACAGTAAATCAACATTTCCATTAGCCAGTGGTAGTGTTTTCCTCCTCTTTGTCGGCCTCCATTTGAGCGGGCGTGCGAGTGTGTGTTCGCTCCAAATTTCAGCACACCCAACAAGAATGTCTCCGGCCATTAGAGGCTACATACGACATACCACCGGCCATTTGGAAGGTCTTAGAACGTAATACCGTCCCCTCCATTCCACTCCAATCCGCTTCATTGGTTCATGTTGATGTTCATGTTTAGTGCTCATTATGTTTTAATTAACTGACCACAACTAACAAAGACTGCGTTGTTGGTTGGTTGGGAGTCCGAGTAAAGTCCGAAAGTCCGGCTAATGGTATTCCAGCGGAAGAAACGAGTACAATTCCTCCATTTGTTGGTTTTAGTGGGTAATTCGGAAAACTTTTGTTTGAGTAACTGACTGACTTACGTGTGTGGGAATGTGTGTGTGTGTGAGTGAGCGTGTTGTCATTAAAGTTAAATTCGGCTAAAAAGAGGCATTTGTTAGTTTTAGTTTTAAGCCCACTGCTGAGTGCGTGAGTGTGTGAGTGTTGGCAGCATGTGGTTAAATGGTCTTTTGGGCTTCATCAATTATACTCAGTGGCGCATAATTATGCCATTATTGTTATCTTAATGTGAGTTTTATTTATTCATTTCATTCGTTTACCAAAAAAGTGCAAATTAAAGTGTTCGAAAGCAAATTCCCCTTGCAAATCCATCGAAGCACACAGCTCGACACCTCTTCACACATTCGTAGGATACTTGTATCGTCGTGAAGGCCTACATAATTTGCCTAGCTATGTATGTACAATATATTCAATATATTTCAGAGCGAATATTGCCTCGCTGTATGGTCGGATGGGTACTCATATTTTACGTTATTAAAAATGGAGGAATGCTAATTTTTCGAACAAAAACATCTTCTGCGATGAGACTGGTATCGATCATTTTGTGCCAAAATGTATGTGAATGTTGAAGAGTTGTTCGCGAAGTCCATTTGTACCCTACATGGACAAATTACGTTAATGAAAAACCCACGGGACATATAGCACTTTACCATCAATAACTCAAAATACCCACAAATTAACTTAAGTCGTAACTTGTGAAAACCACAGACTTATCATTGATGTATTTGGACTCAATCCGTTTCAAGACGCTGGATTAAAATAAAACCAATGTAACTTTTACACGGATATTCGAAAACAATTATATACAGGATGGTTAAATTGTAAGGGGCGATGTTGAATGTGAACCACACCTAAACGTCAAGTTTTTTTCTGCTTTTCATTTGACATTTCTCAATTTCAGACTAACTCAATTTGAACCAGGCTTATTTTGAAAATGGGCGTTCAAATCGATATGCATATCGTGCACTTCGTGATTTTTTCGGTCAATTTAATCGTCCAAATGTGGGTACAATCGGAAAAATCGTGCATACCGGGTCTGTAGGAGATGTGAAAACACCAGTGCATGCTCGTACAGCTCGTACTGCAGAAAATATTGCTGCTGTTCGGGATAGTGTGGCTGAAGAGCCGTCCACCTCCACTCGTCGTCGTGCCCAACAATTGCACCTATCACGCTCGTCTTTGATGAACATTATGTATAAAGACTTGCATTTACACGCTTACAAGGTGCAATTGACTTAAGAACTAAAGCCTCTTGACCATTCCAAACGTCGTTAATGGTCAGAATGGTGACAAGAAATGGCAGCAGTGGATGATCAATTTTCGAAGAAAATCATCTTCAGTGATGAGGCACATTTTCACCTCAGTGGATTCGTCAATGAGCAGAATTGCCGCATTTGGGCTAATGATAATCCAAGAGTGATTGTCGAATAACCAATGCACCCACAAAGAGGGATAGTTTGGTGTGGTTTATGGGCTGGCGGCATCATTGGGCCGTATTTTTTACACCCTCACTCTACAGAGTAGGAGGGTATATATGATGTGGGACAGAAAAAAAGTGTAACGCATTGAAGGAGTGACTTAAGACTCTAAGTATGTTTGGACCAAATCCGTTTCATGACTTTTTAAGAAGTTTGAGTCATGCCCGTCCGTCCGGACGGACAATGTTTTGCCCAAACTTAGTTTAAGTTCGAAGATGGGCGAAATTGCCACGCCAATTCTGACCCATATTCCTATGTTAAATTAAAACAAATGTAACTTCCACACGGATATTCAGAATCAGCTATATTTTGGTATGTGATAATGATTTTGTAATCACTTTAAGGGTATTAATTATGGCGATTTTTGCCACGCCCCTTGTAGTACCTCCCACAAAAACCACCCTAAACTACGTAAAATCAAAGCAGTTATAGCTTCTATACGGACGGTCGCAATACTGTAAAATTTTATATTTGGTAATGCTTTTTTAGAGCTTACATTGGTATGGAATATGGGCGATATAGCCAGACCCCTTCTGCTACCTCCCACACAAAATGACATAAACTTTGGTTACAATAAAACCGACATAACTTTCATACGGGTAGACAAAATCATTTGCTATCTGATATTTGAAAATGTTTTTATAATCCCTTTAAACATACAAAATATTTACGCTTTAGCCACGCCCCGAAGTTAAAACCTTTTATTGAATATTGTCAGTTCTATGACACCTAGAATGCTCAAATTTTGTGTACTACTGAAATTTTGCGTGAGTACATCTAGCATGAATGTGCGTAGTTGTGCCAAAAATGGGCGGTATAGGGAAAGTGGGCGTGGTGCCTCCCAAACGAAGTTAAAACCTATTTTCGAATATATTCAGTTCTATAACACCTAGAGTGCTGAAATTTTGTGTGCCTAGATCCAGTGTGCAACGATGGGCGGAAAGTGGCGTGACCCTTCCCATATGATATTAAAAGCGTTTTTAGAGTATATTCGACACCGAGATTCCTATATTGTTGTGTGAGTTATTTTATTTGTAACCTGCTTAGACAATATACAAATGAGCGGGATTTGAAAGATGGGGAACTTCTTATTAGAATTTTATAAAACTACACGTTTTCATTGGATTTTCTTAGCACAATAGTAAAGAAAGGTTACGAGAAAGAAATATTCATTCGTCAAAAACCAACTTAAGTCAAGAAAACGGAAATTATATTAAATTTTCAGTTTTTGTGCTGTTTGATTAGTGAACGAATTGTTTGATTTTCTATGTGTTTTGAACGCAGTACATTCGAGTACCAGCCATTCGATTAAGTAAGTTCTTCTTACGTACGAAGTTTTTTGTTTTGGTAATGGAAAGAAGGAGAATCACACTCAACCTAAAATCAAATTGACATTTCTTCCTTTATTCGCCGTAAACTAAAGTTCTGTTCTTCGATATTCTTCATGGAGCATATCCATTTCTTTAGTAACTCAGGGAAGTACCTACTATAAGTCTTACATCTATTACCGATCACAAGAAAAACAATATGAAACCCGATTTTAATTTTATCGTCTGTTTTTCTGCCTGGCGAAGCGGGCGGGGGTTCAGCTAGTAGATATATATATATTCTCCGTTTCTATATATTAATACGCCATTTGTTGCAATAATTATATAATAAAAAATAAATGAATGTATAAACTAATTATAGAGCGAATCTACATAAATGTTTATATACTGTGATAGTCTCCGATAATATGTATCGAAATAATAATTCCAGTCTATGCGTTGTCATTTATTTTGTAAAAATTAGTAAAAAGGCAAAGTAAGACCTTTATTGTTGCAGCAAAAAGTTGACTGCGCGTTTCGATGGGCGCTACACCATCTCGTCAGAACTTTCGCAACGAATGTATGTCTTTGACTTAAATCAGGGTTCATATTAGTACCAGCGGTCACATGTGACAAATGAGAAGCGCTGATAAACAAAATATTCCTCCGAACTAAGTCGACACACTAAAAATCTCAATTTGCCAATTCAAAATTTAACATCAAGTTTAATTATTCCATCTACAGGCTCTATGGTACCATTTCTGCCCCATTTAGATCCTAAAAGTATAAATTAAAAAAAAACACATTCTCTTTCGCGATTCTAGTTGCAGCCGTTTCTAGATCAAGTCGTTTGATTGGTATCATTTTGAAACCAAACCGAACTTCATTATTTTAGCTGGTACCATTTTCATCCCCATTCGGTCCGTTTTTCTTGTTGTACGTATAATGCATACATCGAATTTCTTGATTGGTTGCTACCGCTTTTCCCATTTTCCACTTAAAAGCCCAATAATCCTTTTTATTTTATATATCTACGCATTTTTTGTCAATTTCACCACCCCCCCCCCAAAAAAAAACATGTTTGGATAAAATTTAACCTCTGCAGCGATTTCGTCAATTTACAAAAACAACCTGTATATCGGTATTAGTAGAAGTATCCTTGGAAAATTTGGACCACTCAGCTACTTTAGTTTAGACGCTAGTCGGCATACAGCAGGCGGGACAGAGCTAGGCAGGCATAGAATTAGGTCGATATTTCGAGGTACTACGTACGGAATAGCAAACTTAGTATACCCCTATCTCATAATGGAAGATATAAGAATAACATATTTGATATTTTTGGTTTTTGATGCTATTATAAAAATTTGAAAATACAATTATGAAAATGGCTGGCAAAAATTCAATAAAATAATATAATTTTTGTATGTATATTGTCTGTGTTGTCATTTGTTTTGGTTTAAGACCAAAGGTTATTCTGAAGTCTTCAGACCAAAGGTTGTGGTGGAGTCTTGTATCCTTTCTATAAAATTTAACACTTGCAACCACATTCGCCATTTGGGAGAAAATCTAGCTAACTGGCAATTGGTGAAATATTTTTGGGGATATTCATAAATTAAAATAGGGTTCGTTTTAGGTTCATTCCATGCCAAACTAAGCATCGCAATTGTTTACCGACTCCTCTGTTGATACTAAAAATCTCTTATATGTATTTTTAGATTTTTGCCTATTCTGCTGGTGGCTGTTGCTCTGAGGGCATCTTATGTATGTACACCTGTGTGTGTTTGCATTAAATAGAATATTTTTCTAAAACTTTTTTCCATTTTCTTTGCGTCTACTTCTGCCACAGAAAAGCCATCGCCTTTGTTCGAGGTGTTCAGTGGTTGTTAGCGAAGGAAAATCCACAGGAAGAAATCAATTCTTTTGATATACACCATTATTTCTTTTGTGTCGCCTTTTGTTTCCGCACTTTCCCGTTCTTGCCACATTCTGTGGCTTCACATGTGACGGTGAAAACGATTTTAACCTTTCCCCCTCCATCGTTTGCCATCGCTTTTGTTGAACGAGAAAAAATGGATCTAAAAGCTTTTAACGAATCCATTAAAAAGTATTCCATTTTGCCACATTTAAATCCTTGTGAAGCCTACTTAAACGTCGTTGTATCCTTTTGTTTATGATTTGTTTCATTCAGACATCACATGCAAACTCAAAATGTTAAAGGTTCTGAAAGGGGGTGCAAACATTTTGAGGACTTTTATCCAAACGTTGGCATTGTTTGAATCCATAGAACTTTTACGTAATTGTTATTTATAAATAGAAACGTTGTATCCAGTCTGTTGGTGTTTTGCAATCAATAATTTCCAAATAAAAGGTTTGGTCAAGGGTGTGTCCGTATGTAGTTTGTCGATACGATAGTGAAATAATGCAATGTTGGCTGTAAAGGACATAGGTTCGCGAGGAACAATATCTTTGCAATCACTTTGATTTCAAAATGAGAGAGATAATTCTGCCTTCTGTCTCATTTCCCTAATTTCTCTCTGTCATGTCGTAGCATGATTGCATACGAATTATCGGCATTTAGTTTGTGATGACATAATAGGGTTGTTTTTCTTTAAGCCAGGATAACAAGCTGCGATAACATAAACGTTAATAAAAGTTTTATGTTTTGCTCAAAATAATTTTTTTTTCACATTGTCGCCAACTACAATATAAATAAATATAAATGTATCAAAACAAATTTTCAAAAAATATTTTGTGTTGACTTTTTGTGACTTAGCCTCGATAACCATAATTTTAACTTACACTGGATAATTATCCAGGCTAAGTCCAAAATTTTTAACACAAAATTATTTTTTCAAAATTTGTTTTCTTATACACATTGATATTGCTTTTAGCGACATTTTAAAAAAGATTTTTTATTTTGAGTGCAATTTTAACATTTTATTTAGATTTTTGTTAAAGCAGCTTAGTTATCCAGTCTTAAAGTATAACAGCCATAATATATGATTAGTTGTAGTATCATAACATAATATAGAAAATAACCTAGACTCAGAATTGGATGGTTGGATTGTTCTTCGGTTGGTTGAAATATTTATCAAAATCCAAAACACATACATTAAAGACAACCTTTAATATCAGTGCAATTCTGTGAAAATCTACAGCCTCTGTGGAATGCAATCCATGGTGGAGGGTATATAAAGTTCAGCCCTGCCGAACTTAACACCGTTTTTACTTGTTACGATTATGTTGGACATTTGGAGTGATAAATCAATATTTTCTCAAATTCAATTTTATATAGATTATATAGATTAATTAACATCTTCTCAAATTAGCATCTATTTAATTTTTTTGGATTTTAGTTTATTTTATTCTCTACAAAAATCAAGTGTCACCCACTTGTAGCCGAATTATATAGCTCTTTTACAAAAAGATTACCAAATTTCGGTAAGACGAAATTGTAGTTTTTAGGGAATTGCCATTTGGTTTAAATGAGATCATAGGAAATAAATGAAGCAAGAAATTTATTGATTCGCAGAGCTGAGAGATAATAATAGAAATGTTAAATCTAGTTTTTACACCCTCCACCTAAGTAACACCTTAAGATATTCATCGGAGACTCCATAAAGTATATATATTCTGGGACAATCTAGCCATGACCGTCTGTCTGTCTGTTGAAGCACGATAGCGGCCGAACGAAATGAGCTAGGAGGTTCAAATTTTCTCTAAATGTGTCTCATGGTTGCAGATCGGTTGGGATTGATTGAGTGGGCGAAATCAGCGCAGAAGGAAAATTTTTTCCCAAGGACTGAAAGTACTACTCAATACTTAGAATTATTTTTTTTTAATTTCTGCTTTATATGTAAATGAAATTTGTTGCGAACATTCCTCTGTAGCGTAAAAGCACCAAAAAGTAAATACACGTTTTAGCGGGCGAAATGGAACAACAAGGGATAAAATGGTAGCAAGGATATGAAGATTTTACATTTCTCTGACTGCGGTGACGTAATAAAGAGATCTTCGTAGCATCTAAATGGAATCACATTTGGCTACAATCAACCGGTTGTAACTTGAATCATGATATTCAGTATTTGCACTTGTCTGTCTACGTAGATGCGGAAAATAAGATGTACGAATTTTTCTAAATTCGTACTTTTTGGGTCAAAATGGAAAAGGAGTAAAACGGCTGTAGCTAAATTAGGTGTGTTCATTCCACTCTGAAACTTATTGGATCTTCAACATTACAACTTTTCCTATCAAAATGGCTGTAGATGGAATCAAGAAATTGCAAATTTGGCTTGAGGGAAATTTTTTCTACCTAATAATATTTAGGGCACATTTTTGAAGATTTCTGACTAGTAATTAATATTATAGTGGAGGATGAAGAATCACAAATTTCCTAATATGGTAGGGCACTTCTATGTAATGTCGACAGCCTCTAATCGACCGATAATACTGTAGGATACACAGTCCGGCTGAACTTAACTTCTTTTTATTTGTTTAGTCATTGTTTTTACGTCATTAACTAAGATATCTCTTCACAAAAACGCCCAAGGGTGTAGAATTTGAACCACTCTACAGATCAAAACGAATTACTTTGAGCTACAGTGCACTTTATTTTACCCGCAAGAACTAGTAGCATGTATGTCCAAATATCATCAAAAGAGAATCAATATCCATTCTGTCTCGAAATTTTACTAAATTACCTATTTATGGCAATTTCCCGTAAGGTTGTTACCAGTAATAACCACGAAGTGATTCGGGCACAAATGACTGCATTAACGTATTTCAAAAAAGTGTCATAGAACAAAACTTTGGGGTGACAACAAAGTATTTTCAATGTATAAAATCTCAATAAGGACTACCTTGCTCCTCGATAAGTATGTTACGCCTTAATTTCCCTGAAATAAAACACACTCTCACTCACACTTCCACTTTCACCCTCGACTACAATTTGTTGTTTTATTTATTTCCGGGCAGCTCAGTTCATTTCGAAGATTTATGAAATTTACAATTCGTTGGGCTTAAACAATTTCTGAGATTTATGCTCAAATAAAAATGTGTTTAATGAATTTTTCATAATTTATTGTAATTGTTCAAGGACATAAAATATTGACTGTCATCACTGCGAATTGATTGCACTCGCTTGAAACAGCGAACTCTCTTGCATGGGAATTTGACTTGTGTTTAAAAATTCCATTCAAGAACCAACGACCATGGGGACGGCAACCATCGCCGTCGGCGTCGTCTAACTTCACATCTCACATGAAATTGAAGCAATAACAGCGCCTAAATTGAACTGTCAAAGTTTGTCAATTTATTGGTTTTGCCTAACACAACCAACAATCAAATAAAAGCGAAACGGCGAAACTTTTCACTGCCGCCTCACCCCTCGCGGTTGAGAGCTACCCAGTCCACAACGGTTTCCACGCATGGAAAACGCGTATTCAAAGTTGGGCCCAACTTAAACGCCATAAGTACTTTTAGATGCGCTCCAACCGCCATTCAGACGTACATACCACGACGCCACGCCGTTTGCCTCTGGCGAGGATTAAGTGGTAACAATGAAGTTTAGACAATAAAAAAACCGCCAAAACTGGAAAAAGTCCTCGCTTGTGCAAACATACAGAATGAGCTGGAGTCGGAAAATTATACATGTTGTCTAGAACCGACAGTGGCAGTGGCGGCGGCGGGTATGGCATAGAATTCCGGAAAAGCCGATTTGAAATGTTCTATTATTGTTCTCCGTGCGAGAGTGCATGGCTGGCTTTTGGTTTCGCCAGTTGGCACGGAAGTACATGGGAGTACATCCAGAATGGTTTCATGCCAGGATGTCTATGTAGGGGTGTGTGTGTGTATGTTGTGTCGGCGGCAACGGAAATAGTTTTGATTTTAATGGCGGCAATTTGCGCTGAAAACAAGTGCTAATGTGTGAGATTCACTGTTTCCAACATTTCCATTTGAATAACAGACTTAACGAATTCACTTTTGTTGTCGTTGTTGCTGTTACTGTTGTTACATTTCAAAGGGAAACAATTAAACCAATTTCAATTGTTCTCCGCATCCACTAGGGGTCCGATGGGCGTGAAGAAGAAGTAACTCTGTGTGCTCGTACTGAGCTATTAATCCGTAACTATTAAGGTATGTGTTCATCCGAGATTGCATTTGAAATTAAAATCAATTACCAGAAATAAATGAATTGATATGCATGGAATTTGAAAGTAATAAAAGGACATGGCGATACTCCCTTTGAAATTTCTTGACTAATGTTTATCTAATACCCAATGGACGAGGAGATTCGTTAGTTACTCTGAAATTTAGATACACAGAAAAAATATTATCCTTAATATAAGAATACTGTTTAAATAAGAAAATAATGTATACATACAGTGAATCTCATTAATATCGGAGAAAGATCAAACGTTCACTAATCCATGTACGTTATTTAAACATAAAACTTTATTTTATAATCTTAATTCACCATTAGATAAGCTTCAAAATCCGCGAAAAAAATAATCCTTATCTGATTACAAATAATAAAAAACAACCCACTACTTCATTTACATCAAAAATCATAGCGTCATTAATATTCGGTTTTTTCTTAAAAAAGTGAACATTTAGTAAAATATATATCTTAATATCTTCTAAAAATATTATTTATTTAGAATTCCGTCAAAAAAAATACAAAATGTCCGACTCTATTCCCCTACATTTGCCCCTACCATGCTTAACGGTCGGTTTCAAATTTTGAGGTCGCATTTCTTTGTTTCCTTTGGGATTTGCTAAGGAATACATATCCAAACCCAATACTTGGTGGGAATACGCGTTATTACTGTTTGCGTTATTACCGTTAACGTTTTGGGACCGCATATTATGGTGAAAACCAAACGAAGAATTAAGTTTGATAATGGCCACGTCTTGACTTAAGGGGGACAAATAGACTCTGAAAATTTGTATTTTTGACGGAATTCTAAATGTTGTTTGAAGATATTAAGAGAAATTTTGAAGTCAAGCGCGAAAAACTAGGTGTTCAGGATAGCTTCAAATTTTATCAGGGCATTGATCCGAATCACAAAACACGTTTAATCCAGGAGTATCTTCTTTATAACTGTTCAAAAGAGCTCCATTCTCCTCCCCAGTCCCAGACATGAACCTCACCGAAAATTTGTGGGATGAATTAAACAGCCGTATTCGCCGCCACTCAATAACCTCCACATCCGAACTGGAAAAACGTCTACATATAGAATAGGATAAAATACGAATTTCTTGTACCAAAAAAAATCGTGGAAATTATGACAAAACGTGTAAAAGGCCTAATAAATACTAATTGTTCACAAAAACACGTTTTTGTCTTATTATTTATACTTTTTTAGGAAAACCCGAGTATTAATGACGCTTTTATTTTTGATGTAAATGAAGTAATGCGTTGTTTTTATACTAATATATGTCATTCCGTTTGAAAAATCTTGAAATATTCATCGGAGACTCCATAAAGTATATATATTCTGGGTCGTGGTAAAATTCTAATACGATCTATCTGTTGAAAGCACCTAGCTTCCGAACGAAATCAGCTAGGAGGTTCAAATTTTTCCTAAATGTATCTTATGGTTGCAAATCAGTTAGGATTGAAAGTGGGCGAAATCGGCCAGGAGGGAAACATTTTCCCTCACAAGGACTGAAAATAACTCTAATATGATTTAATGGGACAAAAAGGGATAAAAATGGTACCTACCAAACTTGGCGTGTACATTCCACTCTAATAGAGTAGATACATAATATAAAAGTATTTTTTCTAAATTTAAATTTTTAAGGGGTTAAATGGGGATAAAGGTATAAAAATAGTACCAACAAAACGGCTGCACCTAGAATAATGAAATTCGGTGTGTACATCCCTCTAATTGCATAGACACGTAAAATAGATGGATTTTTCGAAATTCGCACGTTCAAGGGATATAATTGAAAAAGTTGGATGAAAATGGGACCTACCAAACCGCTGAAGTTTAAATCATTAAATTCGGTGTATACATTCTGACTATGAAGACTCGAAACAAAAGGTTTTTTTCGAAATTTGTACATTTGGGCGGAGAGTAGGGCGAATGGAGATATCTTTAAAATTTGTACTTTTCTTATCATAATAATACAGTCACTTTGTCTGTATCTGAAAATGCTTCTCCCTAATGACGACTGACAATTACCTAATATTTAGGCATGTTCACTTTCACAATTACAGCATTGTATTTATTTATAGTAGTAGATTTTAAACAGTGCGCATAAGCATACATTATAGTTTGAAATAGTAAACAAATATAGTAATGTGCATAAAAATATCACAATTTTCGTAATATGGTACTGTGCTTCTATGTAAAGTCGACATCCTTTAATCTGCTGGTAATACTGTGGAATATACTTACTTAACGCCTTCTAACTTGTTACTTTTCACTATTTTATTTTCCTTAATTTAAAATATATGCATAAATTTACATATATGTTTAATTATTTTTCGATCCTGGGAAAAGTTTTGAAGTTGAATTGATCTCATGTCTTATTATACCCCCACATCCAAGATGGGGGTATACTAACTATGTCATTCCGCTTGTAACACCTTGAAATATCGACCTGAGACCCAATAAAGTATATATATTCTTTATCGTTATAAAAATCTATCTATCCGTCTGTCAGTCCGTCTGTTGAAAGCACGCTGTCATCTAAACGAGAGGAGCTAGGACGTTCAAATTGTCCATAATGCGTCTTATAGTCGTAGATCGGTTGCAACTGATCGAAATCGGTCCAAAGGGAACAATTTTTTCCTCTTAAGGACTGAAAATACCCATAATATTTTGGAGTATTATATATTTACTTGGTACGCGCATTCTACTTATAGCAAAAACGTGTACCAAAAAGGGATAAAAATTGTACCTATCAAATGACAACAGCTAGAAACACGAAATTAGGTACGAACATTCCTCTAATTGAGTAGGTACATAATATAAAACTATTTTTTCCAAATTCGTACTTTAAAGGGGTAAAATGGGAATAGAGGGATAAAAATGATACCAACAAACGGTTGCACCTAAAATAATGAAATTTGGTGTATGGATTCCTCTACGTACGTAAGATGAAGAGATTTTCGTAATTCGCTCTTTTAACGGGGTAAAATGAGAAAAAGGGATAAAAAAGGTACAAACCAAGTGACCACAGCTAGAATCATGGAATTCGGTGTATACATCTGTATAGACTCGCAAAATTAAAATATTGTACCAAATTCGTACTTTTTACTTTTACGGCAAAAATGGGTATGATAATGAAGTTAGGCTATCTTGCTCTGCGTACTTGAGGGATAATGGATTTTTCAAAATTTGTACTTTTGGAATTAAAATAGGATGAAACCAACAAATGGCTTTAGCTGAAAATTCACCGATTATCCCCCAATATTTAGGGTATTTCACCTTTTCTGAAGAAGTATGACTTGAAGTGTTATTTCGATGTATAGATGTATATTTCGATGTATTGGTAGCCTTGTCTTATAAGCATGGTTAGAAATATTTAAAATTTTATATTTATTTATAAAATTATTTTTACAATAATTTTTGTTTTGGTTTGGCCATAATGAAAAAATTTAACATTTTTCTGTAATATTACTGTACTTCTACGAAAATCGACAGCATCTGTGGAATACAATCCTTGGATAAAGTTCGGCCCGGAACTTAGCACCTTTTTACTTTTTTTAATAAATTCTTTAAAATTCTTGCGAAAAAATAATTTAATTTATTAAATTCAAATGACGATTTCCCCTTCAGTCCTGGGATCCCAGAAAAGAATAATTCCTGTTTACCGGAAAAAAAAAGTACTGGAGAATTCAAACCGTAGTGGAGAATATACTAATTTTTTATAGTTTCATATATAGTTTACGTTATATATCTTCTGACTTTAAATAGTTTTTTCGTTTTCAACACTCCAAAGGAACAAAGGTCGATCAATCGTTTTTTATATCGACTTAAACTCTTGTATATCTATAAATAGCCCCCATACACATGTCTCACCTGATTTGGCATTAGGTTCTGTAAATTAATCTAGGTGAATGTAAATTAATCTAATCATAAAGACACACGTTTTGATATAAGGTCTAAAAATAAGTCATAAATAATTGCTAATAAAATCCTTGTAATGGGGTAGTTACATAGTTTGATTATAGTTTTGGGAAGAGATAATTAAGAGTTCAATTGATCGCAATTTCTACAAAAATAATCCAACTGTGTAAAAACTGGCACCCATGCCATGCACTGGGCATAAATCAATTTGGTATTTGTTAAAATTGATAAGAATTCTATTGTAAAAGTGTTCTTGTTTCTTTACATTCTCTACAAAGAGCAGTACTTAATATTCCTACAAAATATTTCTGTAATTTTGTATAAATTGAAAACATATGTTCCGCCTTTCAAATTGAATCTCTGCAAAACGGAACTACGAATAAACATTCCATTTTCAGACATTTTAAATGATATCACGTACGTCCAATATACGAGTCCAGACAAACATTCAGATAAACGTACACTTGTACGTACACCGCAGACGGTATCTTTAGGAAATAAGAAAAAGGAAGGAAAAAAGGAAAGAAAATTCGAGCACAAATAGTTTTTTCACACAGCGAACACGGAAGACTTTGCGGCCCGCATCATCCTGACAAACGCTCACAGCAGGCGAAAGTCCCCAGAGATAGTTCATCATACTCATTGTTATGGTTCATCATCATCATCACCATGCCCGTCTTTGACATGCTCGTCCTCGACGTAATGAACATCAGGAGCATCGTCATAGTCATCCTCACCAAACGTTTTGTTGAATGGTTACATGGTAAATACAATTTCCGCATGTTTCCACCTTTCACATGCTTCAACTGTGTGTGTGCGCGCGTTTGTGTGCGTTTACGGTTGATGTATCCTTAAGGATACTAAATTTCTCCTCACCGATTCTCACAATCACAATCACAATCACAACCACAAACATTTCGTTTATTTTACTGCATTCTGCCTAATAAAATATTTAGTTGCTTCCATTGACATGTTCGCCGTTTGCTCGTTCGTTCCTTCGTCCGTCCGTGCTCCGTCCCTACTTATTTATGTTCCGCCTGCTGCATAGGAAAGTGGCGTTGATTGTCTTCCTTCTGGCCGTGTTCCGTGTATCCTTTTCAGCATTAGCATCAACGTGTACTGAATTTATCGTTGAATAGAAATACTTCACAAGTTGTTCCTACGTTCCTACGTTGGCTGGTAACTTAACTTCGACAGACAGACAGACAGCCGAATGAATGATGTTCGGGTATTTTGTGTGAATGGGCGGCCATAAAACATGTCAATATGCAGCGTTTAGGTCGGTGCCACCGCATCAACACTTCTATTCCTGGTTGGCATATGTATGTGTGACGATGTCTTGTGTGTGTGTGTCTGTCTGTGAGTGACAGTGTTAACATTAATAATTTAAAGTGACGCCGGAAGATTTTCCTTTCATTTGGAAAATATGAGTTGCAAAAATGTTTGATGAGTGGCTGTGGTGTCCTCTCCGGCAACACATGATTAATAATGAATGACTTGTCACTGAAATGTACATTAAGCAGCCTCATCTCCTCAGACTATATAATTATTAAAAACTTCATTTACCTTCACTTGAGGTAATGAGGCGAAGTTAAGACCCCCCTCTCACAACTAATTTTAACATGGACATGACCACTCAAAAATGTTAAATATTTTAAAGAAAAATAATTTCCCAAGGGTAATAAAGGTGAGCTGGCGTATATATACCCTCAAATATTTGAGGGTACTTCTCAGTGCGCTAATTTTAATAAATAAAACATTAATGTGATGAGAGCTCCAAAATTACAACTACTTTGAAACTATTTTTATTTATTTTCTCAAAACGTTTGAGTGCTATTAAAAAAAATAAAGTTTTAAAAACATTTTTAGTATAGCTGTGACATTTCAGAAAGTTATTATTAGAATATCCATTACATTTTCCAAGCTCAAGGACTGTCTTGCATCCTAAAATAAACAATAATAACATTTTCGGTGGTAGCACCGATTTCGTGAGGTTCCCTAATACACCTACCTAAATTGCAAGCTTGCAGTTTTTTGTTGGGACTTCCGTTTCCTGGTCTTTGTGCTTTAAACATTATTTACTGCAAGGTATTTACCAGAACAACAAATTTAAACATTTGAAATTAATTTATCGAATAATTTATTCAATGCAACTGTATCCGATGCACACATATTTCTGTCGCAATGTATTGATTTTGTTTCAATACATTTCCAACAACCATATTTGTACAACCTCTATTCATAGTAAAAAATAGAAGCCATTATTTCACCACTTCCAAACTCACACAGCTACTAAAAAAGACATCTAAGAACACTAGTTAGATGTAATCATTTCGAAAATCAAAATAAAATAAAAAATTAAAAGATTAAAAAATATAACGCAACTACTTCCATTTCAATATTTTCAATATAATTGAAATTGCCTTCAAAACATGGTATAGTACATTAAAATCGGTAAAGTATTTCTTTTGAAAAAATTGTATTTTTTACAACTAAATTGGTCATAACTCGTGAAAAAACGTTTTATATTTTTTCCCAAAAATACGTATACAATATTTTTATGAGAAGAATACATACACAAACTTTCAAAACAATCGCAGCTACCGAGGTCTAACATCGTACCGCTTGACATGAATTGCCGCATTTGGTCGAATGATAATCCAAGAGTAATTGTCAAAAAAACCAATGCACCCACAAAGAGTGACTGTTTGGTGTGGTTTAAGGGCTGACGGCATCATCGATCCGTATTTTTTCCGAAATGAGGAAGATATGGATGTGGATTCGACAGGGTGATGCCACTTGCCACACAGCTAACGAAACAATGGCTCTTTTGCGCGACAAATTCAGTGGCTGTGTTATCTCACGTGGTGGCGATGTCAATTGGCCGCCAAGATCATGTGATTTGACACCGTTGGACTTATTTCTTTGGGATTATTTAAAAGAAAAGTTGTACATACCAATATAATCATAATAAAAATAAATGTCAATAACTTCCTAAATAATTTGTGTTTTATTCAAAATCAACATCGGCCCTTAAAATTTAACCGCCCTTTATATGCATATATATGTAAGAGTACAACACACACTTGTCGCTATTAGAGTATGGTCTCGCCAGGTTGATCAGGTTGCACTATCAAAGAGAACTCAAACCCAAAATTACTAGAAAAAATGTCGTTTCAAATGGTCTGTGTACTTAAAATACATTTCTGACATTTGGTACATTTGCGATATGTATGTGACGTATACACCTTTGTAACTGTCGTTAACCCAAAAAAAACTCTGGTGGAGGCCATTGCCTCGGCTTGATATACGGACTAGCTTCCAGTTCCTTCCGTGTAGCAGACAATTAAATAATTAGTGTATTACAGAATAAACTGTGAGATAGACGGACATGGAAATCTCATTGGCAATTTACAAGGACTTTGAACATTTCAGGAGACTTTAAGCTTTTTTGCCGTCAGAGAAACAAAATTAAAATATACACCTCCAACATATCGTCTGAGTTTTATATGTACCAGTAATTTTGAAAGTCTACGTTACCACATTGTTCGAAATTGAATTAAGGCAACGCCCATTCCATGTTACCCCATAAGTTCATCGATTATAGAGGTATACTATTCACCCCTCATACCAACAACATATTTTGTTCTTTTGTCGATAGGGGGTTTGTTTGTAATCATTCTTGTACACAATCAATTCTCATCAATCAAAATTTTAATTGACAGAAGCTCTCGAACTAAATTAACATATCCATCACAAACGTTTTGGAATAAATAAAATTGCGTAAAAATTTAAACATTTCATAAAGTAAAAATTGAAAACATACGGCAGCGGTGGAATGGAGTGGAGGAGAAGAGAGGAGTAAATACGACAAAAGAAAATTTACATAAACATGAATGTGTCAGAAACAGCACAAGAAAAAGAAGAAGATGCTGGCAAAGATAAAGATGATACGATGATGATAATGAGGTTGAGTACAACAAAGCATTTCTAAGGCACAATACTTATGTATACAGTGGCTCCAAGTAATGTTATTAGCATGTTGACACTTTTGCTTTAATCGATTTTCACTGTTTATTATTCCACGAAAACTTAATTTAAAAGTGTAATCAGGAATTACATGTAATAAAGCAGTGTTTTCGGCCTTTTATTTCGATCCGCCGTTTGAGAAAAAATCCGAAAAAATAAATTGTTCTTGGAAGTCTAGTTTTTCTTCATATCGTAAAGCTCAGCGAATAATAACTTATTTATAAGGAGTAACTTTTATGATATGATTTTTGGATACAGGAAATGTACTAAAAAAATCGCTATCTGAGTTAATTTGCTATAATTAACTAAGTTAGTTATATAAATTAGAAAATTTTTGAACATAACTTTTAAGAGGATTGATCTCGAAATCTCAAGATACATCACAGAACTGGTCCCAAAGTGTGAAAAAGTGTCAATTCACTTCTTATTTCGTATATATATTTTATTAGAAGTTTTGTACATTTTGTGTGATATATGAAGACATATTAATACAGAAGATGCGAATTCCGAAAAATATTGGACAATTTCATTAAATATGTAACATATTCGCTAATATTTTAATATCTGAGAGATCGTCGTCTAGACGTAATTAAACACAGAACTCTATGCCAACTTCTATAACAATTTCGTCTTTTGAGGTAGGGTTCAGTTAATGCCCTTTGTCTGCTGAGGTGTGGTTCAAGTCATGTCCTGTGAGATCAGTTTAAACTGGTAGCCAAGAACAGACAGCGGGCATGTCTAAGATATACCACAGAGGGTTAATTCACCCCTCAAAGGACAAACACATGTAAAAGAACCAGCCGGTCCCTACCCAACAGGGACCAGTTCTAGGACTAGTCCTGGGACAGTTCATTTTCCCGTAAGATAGAAGATCTAACACTATCTTGGATATTCTGTTAAGTTACATCCAGAGTCAAGTAGACATATATTTTGCAGGGGTACTATAATAAAAATAATCACCGTGTATATATCTTCAATACCAAGTGGTTTATCTTTCTATAACATAACAGAAGATTACAAATCATTCATTAGCAGTCCTACATTATTACTGTGAGCCACAGTAATTGCATTCAGCATTATTAGCGAAATCAAAAGCGTTTCTTTCTACTCGTATTTGAATTTCTAAACAAAGAGCATTATGACAAAAGCTACGCATTTGTGTCTGTTCTTTGTGGAAATCAGAGTCAACTAAGATACTACTTAACACGCAAAACACAAACGACGTATAATTATACACCGACCAATTCGGGCAGAGTGGCAGCCCAACAAAGCCCAAAGGGTGGGTATGTCGCAAAATATTAGCTCGTATTTGGGAGACAACACCATTAAAACACACACACTCACACTTTCCGATAATACCTCAACGATACCAATGCGGATTCGAAAATGGCGCTGGTGCTACTCTCTTCCCAATTCCAAGTCAACTGTCAATAAAATGCATTTGCTGATTGTGGTGGCGGCGATAGTTGTGTGAATGAGCAGCGGATGAACGATGATGAACCACCATCTAAAACCTACAAAAGGAGTTTATTCAACCGTCATAAAGTTGAAAGCTTCGAAAAAAAGAGAAACGGAAACGGTTCTACGCTTTATCAGACTTTAGCCAGTTGAGTTGGCACACACGCACACTATCACAGTCGCCCATATGTAATGCCACACACATGCAGCGTTGTGTGTGTGAGTGTATCCTTTAAACATTTTTTACGATGTTGCTTACAGTACCAGCTGACAATGTTAGGATGCATTATTTGAATTTTTTTATTCTTACTGGGTATGGAGGCAACGGGACGACCCTGCAAATTTGTAAAGATAAAGTGATAGTAAGCGCTTACTTGCGAGTGTACTTCAACTAGTATAAGATATATTTGAGTTAGCTCAAAAGTAACACAATTACATATTCTTGAATTATTTTCAAAAACATTTTTGATATACTTCATATACATAAGTTGGTACCAGAGTTGGTGTTCGGAAGATTCCCCAAAAAATGGTAGGGAATCATTGAAAAAAATAAATATTAACAAGTAAGGAAAGACTATAGTCGGGCAGGTCCGACTATATGATACACTACCCCACTCCCTGCGTCTATACCTGATAGATTACTAAACCCTGGTGTTGCATAATCCATAAGACGATTTTATGTAATTATACAGTCAGTCTTCAGTCAAATTTAACGAAAATGTCACATTTGATGAACATTTTTGCATTATGTTACTCCTACATGTGAGGGCGCTATGCACAAACAAAATCGTTGTGATGCTATTTCATAATAGCTGTTCCTAGGAAAAAAATATAAAATTATGTTCTTCAAGATTGGCAAATTAAGTAGAATCTTATGCTAAAAAAACAACTTCTGATGTAAAATGTGGGTTCTAGAAAGGTAATACTAAAAATTAGGACCGATTATAAGGGGACTACTCCAACAAGTGGACCCATATTGATCATTTCACGGTATATAACATGATCTGCAAAATTTTATAAAAGCCGATATAAGATGTGTGTTTTAGAGCGATAATAGTATAAACTAGGAATCCGTTTGTATGTTGAAAAATAACATGATGTGGGAAATTTGATCAAGACCCGATGTAAAATGACCATTTTAAAGAAGTAATAGCGTAAATCGGAGGTACATTTGTATGGGGCTATATTGGCCCAGTAGCCTACTTTTTCATCAGCTGTTTCTAGTTCAAATATGACATGATCCTGAAATTTGTTTACGATCCGATGTAAGATGTGGTTTTTAGAGCGACAATATCCGAAACATGGTCCCATATAGTTATAGTAGATGTTTTTAGCGGAAATATAACACAATGTGGGAAATTTGATCAAGATCCTATGTTTAATGTGCATAGAACATCAATTGTATATATCGGAGGTATATTTGTATGGGGACTATATCAAAGCATGGACCCATGCACTTTCACGTTAGCTGTTTCTAGATAAAATATAACATGATGTGGGAAAATTGATCAAGATTCAAATGTGCATTCTAGAGCAGTAATAGTGTAAATTGGAGGAATATTAGTATGGAGGCTATATCTAAATCTGAACCGATTTCCTCCAAATTCAATAGCGATCGTCCTTGGTCCAAAAAAATATTTCTGTCATATCTTGACAATCGGACAACAATTGCGACCTGTATCGTGCGAACAAGCTTTAGGACGGACAGACAGACTTCGTTAAATCGACTCGGCTGGTGATACTAAGCCGTTCGATATACTTAAAGATGGGTCTAGCTCGATTATTTCTTGGTGTTACAAACATTTGGCGTGAAACTATCTCATAATATCTTATTCCAAGCAGTGGTGTAGGGTATAAAAAGTATTTTGATTATTTTGAACACTATTTTATTTTTACTTTGTAAATGGAAAAGTGTAGATCTATTTCAAATTCATATGAGTCATTCCAAGTCGATGTTCTTTAAGTTTGTGTATGTATTCTTCTCATAAAAATATTGTATACGTATTTTTGGAAAAAAAATATTTTTTTCACGAGTTATGACCAATATAACAGTGAAAAACAAGTAAGGAAAGACTAAAGTCGGGCGGGGCCGACTCCACGTTCGATCCGAATACAATCCAACTCGGTAAAAAAGTGAAAATGGGAAGAATTTTTGTATGTTTCGTAATAATAGGCTAATGTGACAAATCGATAAGAATATTTGTATCGGGGCTATGTCCAATCATGGAATAAAGTGACTAACTTTCACAATAAGTTCTTCCAGTTCAAATATAACGTGTTATGCTATTACGTAAATCTGAACCGATCTGAGCTACTTTCACCATAGGTGTTGCTAGTTTAAATATAAGATGTTTTGCCAAATCTGAAGACAATCTGATAAAATATGTGGTTTATAGAGTGGAAAAAGTGAAATCGGGAGTGAAATTTGTGTGGGGCTATATATAAATCTGAATCGATCTGACCCATTTGCACCACGGCTGTTCATAGGAAAAATATAAGATATATCGCCTAATTTGAGGAGGATCTTTTGAAATATGTGGTTTCTAGAGCAGAAAAAGTCAAATCGGGAGTGAAATTTTAATGGGAGCTATATAAATCTGATCCGTTTTCACCATTGGTGTTCCTAGTTCAAATATAAGATGTATTGCAAATCTGAACAATTTGTGGTTTCTAGAGCGAAAAAAAAAAACAAATCGAGAGCGAAATTTGTATTGGAGCTATATACAAATCTGAACCGATGTAACACATTTTTGCCACAGGTGTTTCTAATTGAAACATAAGATGTTTTGCCAAATCTGAAGACAATCTGATACAATTTGTGGTTTCTAGAGCGGAAAAACTCAAATCGGGATCGAAATTTGTATGGGAGCTATATACAAATGTGAACCGATGTAACACATTTTTGCCACAGGTGTTTCTAGTCGAAATAAAAGATGTTCTGCCAAATCTGAAGACAATCTGATACAATTTGTAGTTTCTAGAGCGGAAAAACTCAAATCGGGATCGAAATTTGTATGGGAGCTATATATAAATCTGAACTGATCTAACAAATTTTTAGCACAGGTGTGTCTAGTTGAAATATAAGATGTTTTGCAAATTTTGAAGAAAATCTGTTATAATATGTGGTATCTACAATGAAAAGAGTCAAATCGGGAGTGAAATTTTGGGGGCTATATCTAAATCTGAACCGATTTTCTTCAAATTAAATAGCGTTCGTCCTTATCTCGTAAAACTTCGTTGTGCAAAGTTTCATTTGATTCTGTGTACAATTGCGACCTGCATCGTGTTACAATAATAGATGGACGGACAGACGGACATTCCTAAATCGATTCAGAAAGTGATTCTAAGTCGATCGGTATACTTAACAATGGGTCTATCTCCATTGCTTTTGGGTGTTACAAACAAATGCACAAACACATAATACTCTCGTGGATTGTATAAATACTACTTTTTCAACAGGTGAGTTAATTCAATCGCCTGTAACTTCTGAAATACTTTACAGATTTTAATTTGTTTTACCTTGTTTTGAAGGTAATTTCAAGCACTTTTAAATTATTGAAGCGGTCAGTTATAGCAAGATTTGATTTTTTAAAGTTTTTGCAATTTTAATTTTTTTATTTTGATTTTCGAAATGATTACACTAATCCATTTTGTTGAAATTTTAAAGTAGTGTGCATCGTTCTATTTGTAAGCAACTGTGTGAGTTTGAAAGTGGTGAAATGATGGCATCTATTTTTTACGAATTTGCTTTTTTGTTTATATTGGAAACTTCAGTATAAATAATTAATATTTATGAAACTTTTCATAAAATTAATGAAGTTTCTTCATAAAATCTATGAAAATTTTCATAAATCATATTATGAAAAATAACGAACTTGTATGACAAAAGTTCATAGAATGAAGAACTGCATTTCATAGTTTCTAAGAAATGTTTCATAAATTCTATAACACTTTTCATTGATTTGTGCTTTATGAAACATGTTTCATACATTTTACGAAGTGTTTCTTTGGCGACTTTTTAATGACAATTTTCACTGAGGTTAAGACAAAATGATAAATAGTATTAAGATAATTCTTTCAGTGGAATAAAGTTTTAAACAAAAATATTTTTGCGTTTTCATTTCTCCCAAGAAAATTTATTTAATTTAAATAATTTAAAAAGTTATTATAATTATTATTTTATTTTTTTTTTAATCTTTCAATCATTCAATTTGAACCGCGCGACCTAACCATGACGAGAGTGTTCTTCAATCAATTCTTATCGCCAGTTCGGCCTCTGCTATGGGTTTGCCGTGCACAATCCAATTTGTTTGTATGGTATATTCACCAGGAGCTATTGCAAGCACATTTAAAAACTTGATATTCAAACGACAGCGACTGAAAATTACGTCATGCTTAAATGGACACACGGGATGGCAAATTTACTCACAAAGCAGATGTATTTGATTGGAAGTAAATACTCACATTAATGGGACAAGAGTGATTCAGATTCGAACATCTCTTCATGTCGAATATGGAGTAGAATTAGAGATGGGCGTGACTCACGTGAATTGCGTGAATCACGTGATTCACGCGTGAATCACGCGTGATCGTGAGCAAAATTTATTTTACTCACGTGATCGTGCGTGAACGTGAGGAACGAAAAAATGTTCGTGCGTGAATGTGCGTGAGTCTTATTTTTGCGTGAGTCACGTGATTTTTGCGTGATTCGCACATATTTATTCGTATTTTTCTCTCATTTTATTATTTATTTCGCCCGTCTTTACCCTCATATATTTTCATTGTTAGTTGAGTATTTTCAATTAGATTTAAGTGTATACATAGGTTTTAACTATAATACATGCGCGCGAACAAAGTCAAATTAAATACTTTTTCGTGGAATGGTAACTTTAGGAATATTTATATATTTTTTAAATATATATACACCCAGCAAAAGAATTGGAAGTACTTCCGCAGGAAGCACATTTTAATCGAATCTCAAAACCTAAATGCGCATTTTACCGCTTTTGAGGAGTTCTTTTGAACAACTTTCAAAAAAGTCGATAATATGTTAATATACCGTAACATTTTACGAATAACATTTTCACAAGTGAATGGGAATGAATTTTTAGTATGGGGACACAGAGGTGAGGTATCCGCTTTGCACACAGAAGGTATCGGGTATTTTTATTTCTTAAAAAAGTATTTTTTATTTCTTAAAAAAGAATGGAAAAATATTCTTTATGGAAATTATTTGCGTGATTTACGTGAATCACGTGATTCACGCGTGAATCACGCGTGATCGTGAGCAAAATTATTTTTACTCACGTGAGCGTGCGTGAACGTGAGTAGAGAAAAATTCTTCGTGCGTGAGCGTGCGTGATTCAATTTTTTTCCTTCGTGAGCGTGCGTGAACGTGAGTCAAAAATCACTCACGCGCCCATCTCTAAGTAGAATAGGTCGGCCACTGGTTTGCGACGATCTCGACGTAAGAATTCGCACAAGTCTATGTTGAATTGAACGAGTCCTTTTTGGTTTCGATAACCGCGCTTTTTGAGGATAAGCTGCAACTGTGCAATTAAAGATTACTTGTGATATTTAGATTGGTTGGGGTACAGTCACTACTCACAGTCGCATTGTTTACTGGCTTCGTGAGTAACTCGAAATGTACGTTAAGTTCCGCCACATCTCTATTGACGGCTTTCAGAGAACACATCTTGAAATCACCTAGGCTTTTGTTCAATGCCGTGCATCGGGTGTTGGTTAGCTTCAACATCATAGCCTTGGAAGGCAAAAAACAAATGTACTTGACATTAAATTGTTACATTTAAATAATAAATAAATTACATTAACTGGGATTTCCCCCATTAGCAGGAAAAGGATGCAGGATGTGCGTATTATAAAGAACTTTTCCAAGGCGATCATTGTGGTAGCTATCCCGCTCGCTTTGTTTGTTTGAATGATCATATTTTTCGTACCAGCTCTTTGGAATACATATTCAAATTAAATTAACATATAATTGAGTTTTAATTGTTTTTATTCACCCGCAACCAAGGAAAACATGTTCAATGTTTTTCATCTGTCTACCTTTAGGTCAATAAAAGCTTAAAAGGTATGGGATGAATGTATATGAAAATGACTTACGTGTTGCCGGACGAAGATGATTTGGAAATATTCCGCTCCTTTTTCCCCGTTTTCATGTAGCTCCTAAAGTTGAGGCTAATCGAGAGATATGCCAGTTTGTGCGGTCTTTTTAGATGTACCCAGCAAATAGACCACATTCGAAGGGAGGTATATGTATGTCGGCTCTCTCTATATAGATATTTTTCAGCAGATGCTAAAATGGAGCTAATTTGTTCATAGTTCAAATACTACGTGTTATTTCCAAGTTCAGTGGTGCATAGTTCCTAAAAACAGTCGATCAAGCATATTGAAATTAAATCAATTTTAAAGCTGATACTGGACATTGCTTTTAATAAAGCTAACATTTCAAACACACATGCACCAATTAAAACCAACTGAAATTGCAAATTTGAAATTTTAAAAACTGATTTGTCAATAAAAATATGAAAAAAAAATTAAAATTATTTGCTTAGTAACACTAAATGCAAGATTTGATGTTGTTGTTATTTTTTTCGCTACTCACTTTTCCGCTAGTTGTGACCGTGGCTAATTATATTTTATTGTCATCATCCAAAAAAACTTTGCACTATGGATTTTTTATACACTCCACGAGAGTATTATGTTTTTGTGCATTTGTTTGTAACGGCTTAGAATCACTTTCTGAGTCGATTTAGCAATGTCCATCTGTCTGTCTGTCCATCTATTGTTGTAATCAAATTGATTTGATTTGATTTATTTATTTCAACTTGTAATTCAAAGCCATCGGGCCAATTTAAAACAAATTACAGGTCGCAATCCCAATCACCCAATCTTAAAAAAAATTGGCACAAATAAGTTTTCTAGAAACATATTTAACTCGATTTGCTTCAAATTTGGCACAGTATCCTATAATTAAAGTGAAAACAGCGATGGTGAGAATCGGTCAGATCGATTCAGATTTAGATATAGCCCCCATTCAAATGTCGCTCCCGATTTGACTTTTTCCGCTCTAGGAACAACATATTAAACTCGATTTGCCTCAAATTTGGCACAGTACCCTATAATTAAAGTGGAAACAGCGATGGTGAGAATCGGTCAGATCGATTCAGATTTAGGTATAGCCCCCATTCAAATGTCGCTCCCGATTTGACTTTTTCCGCTCTAGGAACAACATATTAAACTCGATTTGCCTCAAATTTGGCACAGTACCCTATAATTAAAGTGGAAACAGCGATGGTTAAAATCGGTCAGATCGATTCAGATTTAGATATAGCCCCATACAAATGTTGCTCCCGATTTGACTTTTCCGCTCTATAAAGCACATATAGTACCCGCTTTTCTTCAAATTTGGCTTAACACCTTAAAATCCTACTAGAAATACATGTGGCGAAAGCGGGTTAGATCGGTTCAGATTTAGATATAGCCCCCATAAAAATGTCTCTCCCGCTTTGACTTTTCCGCTCTAGAAACCACATATTTCACTCGATTTTCTTGAAATTTGGGACAACATCTTATAATTCAACTAAAAACACCCATCGTGGGTAAGATCGGATTAGATTTAGATATAAATTGTTTATATATATACAAATCTTGCTCCCAAATGTTTAACCGATTTTGGCCAAACTTTACATATTATATTTCGTCCATAAACATACATAGTGGATGCGGGTCACAACGTTCCATGTTTCAATATATCCCCATGCAGATGTCCTTTCCGATTTGAAATTTTTTGTCAAACACATACACTTACAGGATACAAAAATCCTTCCCGATTTCACTTTTTTACAAAATTGATTTATAATAGGATAGCAATTGGAGTATATCATACAGTCGGCTCCGTCCGATTTTAGACTTTCATTACTTTTTTTGAAGTAATAACGAATGCTATCATAGTCAATTTTGCACAAATTTTACACATCACGACATATTTTACCCAGAAACATATAGAGTGCAAATAGTTCACATTGGTCCATACATACATATATACATTAGGGATGGGATAGTGGTGAAATAATGTATGGGGGTCCCCTTAAGTAGTGTAGATAGAGGACAGGTATGTTTGGGGAAAATGTTGAGGAGAAAAAATTAATGGGTGCCAGTCTTATATGTCTCTTTCTTAAAAATAGAAAAAATTATGGGGTCACCTTAAGGATTGAAGATATAGAGTAGGCAAGTTCTGAGAAAATGTTGGGTCTGAAAAAGTATTGGGGGTTGGTCATCATACATTTGCTTCCATAGGGGCCTCAAGGGGACAGCTAGAGCGGTGGGAGTAAATTAAAATAAATTGTATGGGAGCCCCTCAAGGTAGTTTTGTGTATTTCTACACCTTTTCCCTCACTCACCTCCGACATTTTTTGGTGGTTGGTTGGTATTGGGGGTTGGTCATCATACATTTGCTTCCATAGGGGCCTCATGGGGACAGCTAGAGCGGTGGGAGTAAATTAAAATAAATTGTATGGGATCCCTCAAGGTAGTTTTGTGTATTTCTACACCTTTTCCCTCACTTTTGACCCCGCTGAGCGCCCAATTACGCTCAACCCACCTCCGACATTTTTTGGCTTATGAACTTTTCCAATTCTGATGAAATTTGACAGAACACAGTTAGGCAGATCACATCGGTTCATGACATGATATTGCCGCAATACATGTGAATTAAAAATAAAATATTTTTGCAAAATTTTCATTTTCGCGGGAGATATGGCTAAAATGATTTTGTATGCATAACATTTTGTTATGTCATTTTCTCGCCATCTATCCAATGGATCCGGATGTTTTTTGCATATGTATTAAGAACCAATGTCGCTTTTATCATATATATAGTCAGTCGCGACAAAGATTGCCAAAATTCGCGGTATTTCAACTTTCTCTATCTGGGTTTCTGAAACAATTCTGTTACAAATATTTCCTATTCAAAAACATATGCCAAAAATATACATTCATCTGACTGCGTAGACACGAAAAATAAAAAAAGTTTTTCCAAATTTGTACAATGGGAACCGATGGATAAAATTCCTACCATCTAAACGGCTACAGCTAGAATCATGAAATTTGATACCAACCAAATTTCCGGAGCAAAAATCATGGAATTCGGTGTATCCCAGCAAAAACTCTCATTACCAAGTAATGTGGAGATTAAGGAGATTAAAACCACGAAAGTTAATAAATAAGTACGAAAAGTTAATAAATAAGTACTTCTAAACGAGTTGTAAAAGAAGTGGCCTCAGGAAGATACAAAATAAGTTATTATTGATAACTAGCCAAATAATGTATTATCAATAATGGGCTTAATAAGTGATGAAAACACCCTTTACTTAGAAGTGCCTTTGTAACCAAATACAAATAGTACGCCAATAATTTGAAATCAATTTTTGTGTTTTAAACAGTTTTATTATCAGAAACAAGTTACTATTAAAATTATAATAACAATTAAAAATAAATAAAAAAAATCTTTGAATGTGATATTTTGTAATTAAAACAGTATAAAATATAATGTACTTCAATATTAAAGGCTAATAACAACCAAATTAAAATAATTCACAATATGGAAAATATGTATTCCATTTCCGTTTTCAAAATCGTTTCAAATCGAACTTTTGAATAAATAAAAAAAATTATTAGAGAAGTTCCAAATAGAAATTATGGAAATATATTTAAAACCTTTTTCACAAATGAGTTTAAAACTGGTTTTGCGCGGTATTCAAACTGATTTGTGAATTAATTACCATTCCATTCGTAATGGAAAAATATGTAATACCTTCACAATGCTGTCCAATTAAAAAAAAGTAATAGTTAGTTCTTGTAGACAAAACAATTCTTTGAAAATTGTACAGTGATGTCAATTTATAAGACATTAACAGTTTTCCGATTAGCAAGAGGATTGATAACTGAAACCTGTCTAATATAAATGTAAATATAAAAAGGAAACCAAATTTATTAGTAATTTTAAGTGGCAAAATTCTAGTTCTATTAATTAGATCGACCATAGTTTCAGAAAATTTGATTTTATATTCATAAATAAGTAAGGTAAATTGCAAATCAATTACACCATATAAAATGAAATTCAATAAACACCATAATATTTTTGGAAAATTGCGCAATCTTTTTTTGTTGTGAATCGCTTCAAGGTTGTACTGGATTAATAACACTAGTCAACAGTCAAAATGTACTCGGGATGCGATAATTTTTTCTGTGTAGACAACCTTGACATGAGCTCGAAAAACGCAATAAAAATTTTTTTTCGTTTGGTTTTTTTTTATTTTTTTTTTTTTTAAATTTTAAAATTTTTTTTTTTGGTTAATTTGTTTCGTCCGGCATAACTCGGGAACCACTAGCCCGATTTAATTGAATTAAATTTTAAAAAATTTAAAATTACAATTCCCTTAATCTGTTCATATATTGTTTTCCTATACAAGCAACAGTTTCCAAGTTAAAAATGAATATATAAAGGAAAAAACTTATTTTTTGCCTAAAGATTTAAAATTTTTTTTTTTTTTTAATCCATAAAAAATCCAAAATGAAAAAAATGTCAAATCTTATTACTTTTACGTAAAGTCACATAACCTATGAGCAAAATGAGACAAAGATCATGAAAATCGATGCACGCGTTTCGCTTTTATTCGCAATTGAGTAAAGGTATGAATTTCAAAAATTTGCTCGACATATGCACAACTTTGTCTATGGTAAGGTTTTTTCTTTTTTTTTTTTGATTCTCAGAATTAACAAAATAAACAAAGGGTTATTTAATTTTTATGATTGCGTAAGCAAAGTAATAAACGCTAATAAATGTGCGTGAACAATTAAAAGGAAAAAAGGAAAGGGGACTTTTTTAATTATTTGGGTTTTCCGTTGGCTACCTGTATGATTTTTTTACAGAAATGCAACCCACATTTAAGGGTGGTCATTATTCGGAAAATTTAAGACTCACACATGGTGAAACAGGTATGTAGCCACCGTAAAAAAATATACACCCATTTATAAGTACCTGTCAGTAAAATACTAAACAATACACAGTATAAATAGGTCTTCATTGATCGATTTTACTCATTCAACAAGTGTCGACGAACGCGATAGTTAAAATGAGCAAACGTTCGCGAGGATTTGAATGCAATACCAATCCAAGTAATTTTTGTTACATGTGCGGAGAATACGTTTCTGAAAAAAACAAGCGTTGTTTTTCACCTAAATTGAGAGATTCATTTGAAGAGAGCTTCAATTTAAAGGTCTCAAACATAGATGAGCGGTGGACACCAAGTGCTCTATGTCCAAGGTGCTACGTACAGCTAGCTGACTCAAGGTAAGTGTAGATTACGAAATTCAAGAACATATATAACTTATTATTGAAATTCTTTCAGACGACAGCCGAGAATCATCATGCCAATGCTTTGGAGAGCTCCGCTTTGCCATGTAACAGATTGCTACTTCTGTCTTAGCAAAAAAACAGGCGTGGGAAAAAATATACGATGGACTTACGCTGCTGTTTCAACAGTGAATTTTCCAGTGCCATTTTCCGAAGAACCAGTGGACCCGCAACCGTCCGTTTCAAGATGGGCATCTAATAATGAGGCGATACATCCAACATCAGATCCGGAGACAGTAGAAACCACATCAGAATGCGAGTCAACATATACATTGCATGGAGGTCAACGCTTATGTTCCCAAGCAGAACTGAACGATTGGGTTAGAGAATTGAAACTCTCCAAGGAAGATGCAGAGTTGCATGCATCGCGCATGCAACAGTTCGGTTTCTTGGCTCCTGGTGTGGTGACAACAATCTACAGGAAGCGTCATGAACCATACGTAAGGTACTACACAAAAAAAGACAACATCTGTTTTTGTAAGGACATTCCCGGATTATTTGGTGAACTCGGGTACTCTTACAATCCAGGAGAGTGGCGTCTTTTCATCGACAGCAACAAGCAGAGCCTTAAAGCAATTTTACTGCACAACGGCAACGAGAAACCTTCGATTCCAATTGCTCATGCCGTTGACACCAAGGAAACATACGAAGTCATGGACAATCTACTAAAGTGCCTTAACTATGAGAGGCACGATTGGAAAGTTTGTGCCGACCTTAAGGTTATCGGTATCCTTTGTGGATTACAAGGTGGATTCACAAAGTACTGTTGTTTTCTCTGCCTTTGGGACAGCCGCGATCGTCAACATCATTACACCAGGAGGAGTTGGACAGAAAGAGTTAACATCATCCCCGGCAGCGACAACGTGAAATATACACCACTCATAAAAAAGGAAAATGTTTTTCTCCCACCTCTTCACATAAAGCTCGGACTCATAAAAAACTTCGTGAAAGCTATCAACAAAGATGGCGAAGCGTTCGCCTATTTAAAAACCATTTTTCCTCACCTTTCATCGGCAAAGATTAAGGAAGGCGTTTTCGACGGTCCGCAAATTAAAAAGTTGTTGCAAGACCAACAGTTTGAGCACATTTTATCACCAAATGAAGCTGCAGCTTGGAACTCATTTCGGCAAATTGTTTCCGGATTTCTTGGAAACAACAAAAGCTCAAATTACAGAGAGATCGTCGAACAACTACTCCAAAATTATAAAAAAATTAGAGCAAATATGTCGCTTAAGATACATTTTCTACACTCGCACTTGGACTTCTTTCCGGACAACCTGGGCGATGTGAGTGACGAGCATGGCGCACATGTAACAAAAATTACTTGGATTGGTATTGCATTCAAATCCTCGCGAACGTTTGCTCATTTTAACTATCGCGTTCGTCGACACTTGTTGAATGAGTAAAATCGATCAATGAAGACCTATTTATACTGTGTATTGTTTAGTATTTTACTGACAGGTACTTATAAATGGGTGTATATTTTTTTACGGTGGCTACATACCTGTTTCACCATGTGTGAGTCTTAAATTTTCCGAATAATGACCACCCTTAAATGTGGGTTGCATTTCTGTAAAAAAATCATACAGGTAGCCAACGAAAAACCCAAATAATTAAAAAAGTCCCCTTTCCTTTTTTCCTTTTAATTGTTCACGCACATTTATTAGCGTTTATTACTTTGCTTACGCAATCATAAAAATTAAATAACCCTTTGTTTATTCCGTTTTGTTAATTCTGAGAATAAAAAAAAGAAAAAACCTTACCATAGACAAAGTTGTGCATATGTCGAGCAAATTTTTGAAATTCATACCTTTACTCAATTGCGAATAAAAGCGAAACGCGTGCATCGATTTTCATGATCTTTGTCTCATTTTGCTCATAGGTTATGTGACTTTACGTAAAAGTAATAAGATTTGACATTTTTTTTTCATTTTGGATTTTTTATGGATTTTAAAAAAAAAAATTTAAATCTTTAGGCAAAAAATAAGTTTTTTCCTTTATATATTCATTTTTAACTTGGAAACTGTTGCTTGTATAGGAAAACAATATATGAACAGATTAAGGGAATTTTTTAAAATTTAATTCAATTAAATCGGGCTAGTGGTTCCCGAGTTATGCCGGACGAAACAAATTAACCAAAAAAAATTTTTAAAATTAAAAAACAAAAAAATAAAAAAAAAACCAAACGAAAAAAAATTTTTTATTGCGTTTTTCGAGCTCATGTCAATGTTATCTACACAGAAAAAATTATCGCATCCGGAGTACATGAAATTTTTTTCATTTTGTTGAGTAGTGTAATTCTTGTTTTATTATTGAGGTTAAACCTTTTACTATGCCCTTTTCTTCAAAGTTCGAAGCTATTAGTTTATGAAATATTCGTTATATTAATTATATATCTGGTTACCATTTCCGGTTTAGTTTCTTCATTAATAGCATTTTCACATTCATTCAAAGCTTCATTAGATGTTATTGGAAAAAGCGAAATATATTTTGGAGTTTGCCAAAACGATGAAATAATTGATTTAAAAGCAACAGTCTGATCCGCCAAAATGTTAGTTACAGCGACATTTTGATTTGTGATTGCCTCTGAAAATATATATGAGTAAAATTAAAAGTATAAGCAAAGCATTAATAGATAAAAATGATATATACTATATGAATGACATAAAGCAATATATTGATTTGAAGGTGTAGATTATCTTATTACTTATCCAAGAAACGCAGTATGATTTTCTGCTCCAGTTTTTTGGTTTATAATGACAAGATCTGAAATACAAATATTAGATGGCTTGTAAATATGATTATTAATTCTAAAATGTCGATTTTTGCATACATTCCAATTTATTATATATGGTGGTTAACTGATCACCATAGGCAGGATGTGAAAGCTTTTGTTTTTTTGATTGTGACATTTTAATAATATATACTATGTATATTAGCAGGAACAATGTATTTCTGGAATCAAAATAAATGGGTTTATTTTTTTATGGTTTAGTTATAAGGAAGTTTTACTATTTTAGCAAATATATTATTAATAGTATAAACTTGTTCTATACAATATTGCTCTTCTACAAAAACAGTATTAAAATCCAGTGAATTAAAAGGAACATTATAAAAAATTTTCAGGTTTAAGAATGCCTTCGCTTGAAATATTTCTTCGTTTATAATTTTAGTGATCTTCAAAAACGTTTTGTTATTAATTAAACTAATATCGTCTGGGGATTTCGCACTGAAATATCCTTTGGCAGTAAATATGGATTTTACTTGACCATTTTTGTATTTGAGACCATGAACATTATTTTGAAGGACATTTGAAAATGTTTTGCTAATTTGCTGAGTCAAATGCTTTGGCATTTTTATGCTTCTTTTTACGGTTTGCATAAAATTTTCAAAACTATATGCCGAAAAATCATCAAGATTTCCAAATTCCTCAACACATTCTACTAAGTGTAAAAGACTGCGCACATTGTATGAAACACTTGATCTTCCGTATAAAATTGGAAAAATCTCGACAAACGATTGAAAAATTTCCCGAGCTGTTTCTATTTCTGCATTGCCCGGAGAAGATAGAAGAATTCTATATGAACAATGTAGCAAAAGAAAATGTTCATAAATTTCGATAGGAACAAGGTCCTTTAATACTACAATTCCGTATATAAAATAAATTGCCTAAACTCTGTCGCTTTCTACCGTGATATTTCAGTTAATGTTCTTGGTTTTCGTGCAAATTCCCGAGGAATATGTGAACATAGTGAAAATAGTGACTCCGAAATTGAACTGAACTGAAGAAGAAGATACTGGTATAACAGTTTTTCTATTAATTATGTATGTGAGCATCTTTTTTGTGATGCCAAGGGCGTGCATGTAGTCAACGGGAAATTGTTACACCATTCCAATACCTACACTTTCTAGTTTCAGTTCCATGTCAACGTGCATAGGATGATGAAAATCTTTATATTTTCTTTAAAAAAATCTGCATCAGTTCTCTTTTCGCAGGTTGTGGTCGAAAAAGTGGTAACATTGCAGATTCGTTCACCATTTGTTGACACTTCTGACATCCACTAAGAGCCATATGACCTTTAATGCCATAAACAAAGGATTTAGCCGATGCGTCGCAAATGAATGCACGAATTTTCATTTATCCATTATCCTTAAAATCTGATAGCTCATTTACAAGGTCATGCATAAAACAGTTTATGTCCAATGTTTTTTTTTATTCCTACGTACCAACCTATCATAAATACTCCCACATTTTGCATATTCAGTAAACGTCCTAGAATTGGCCACAAACCTATACCCGAACTTTTAAATATTGGTAAACCATCAATCCCAATATCAATCAAAAAGTTTTCAAATCCCGAAGATACAAGAAGATTAGAATTTTTTTAATTGATTTTTCAGGCCGATATGGACATATTTGCCGGGGGCAACAGTGCGTTCTTCGCAACGCATACCTTTCCCCACAAGACCCCGAACTGACTAGGGAACAGCTAAATTTTCAGATTTTAAAATCTGTAAAAGGCTGTTGGTACACTCAACAGTTGGTTTATTTTTTTATTTTTTTTTAGTCAAGTGACGACTCCGGTAATATTACCGGATTTTCCATTATCTTCTCATTTTTATACACTCCACTAGAGTATTATGTCTTTGTGCATTTGTTTGTAACACCCAAAAGGAAACGAGATAGACCCATTGTTAATTGAACCGATCGTCTTAGAATCACTTTCTGAGTCGATTTAGCAATGTCCGTCTGTCTGTCTGTCTGTCCGTCCGTCCATCTATTCTTGTAATCACGATACAGGTCGCAATTGTAGACAGAACCAAATGAAACTTTGCACAACGATGTTTTTCGGGATAAGGACGAACGCTATTTAATTTGAAGAAAATCGGTTCAGATTTAGATATAGCCCCCATACGAATTTCACTCCCGATTTGACTCTTTTCCGCTCTAGAGACCACATAATGTATCAGATTGTCTTCAGATTTGGTAAAACATCTTATATTTCCACTAGAAACACCCATGATGAATATCGGTCAGATCGGTTCAGATTTATATATAGCTCCCATACAAATTTCGCTCCCGATTTGACTTTTTCCGCTCTAGAAACCACATATTGTATCAGATTGTCTTCAGATTTGGTAAAACATCTTATATTCCCACTAGAAACTCCCATGGTGAATATCGGACAGATCGGTTCAGATTTATATATAGCTCCCATACAAATTTCGCTCCCGATTTGACTTTTTCCGCTCTAGAAACCACATATTGTATCAGATTGTCTTCAGATTTGGCAAAACATCTTATATTTAAACTAAGAACATCTATGGTGAAAATAGGTAAAATCGGTTAAGATTTAGATATAGCCCCCATACAAATGTCGTTCCCGATTTGACATTTTCCTCTGTAGAAACCACATATTGTACTCGATTTTCTTTAAATTTGGCACAACATCTTATAATCTTACTAGAAACACCTATGCAGAAATTGGGTAAGATCGGTTCAGATTTAGATATAGCCCCCATATAAATGTCGCTCCCGATTTGACTTTTTCCGCTTTAAATGCCACATATTCTAATCGATTTTCTTTAAATTTGGCACAACATCTTATAATCTAACTAGAAACACCTGTGGCTAAAGCGGACTAGATCGGTTCAGATTTAGATATAGGCCCCATACAAATGTCGCTCCCGATTTGAATTTATCTAACAATATTTAGGGCACATTTTTGAAGATAGCTGCTTAATGTTCCCTTTTTGATTACACTCGAAGTTTTATATTTATATGTAGTAGATGACTATTAATATTTTAATAATGAAGCATCACAATTTTTTTCGAACTCAACGCCTTTTTACTTTTTTACTTAGGGCCGGATTACGTCTGCGGGAGGTACCACAATGTTTGTGGTACATCTTTCAAATTTATAAATAATTGTAAAAGCATGATGAAGGATCAGGTAATAATGGATTTCAGGCACCGGCACAGAAGTTATAAAGGATTTGTTTACCTAGGAAAGGTGTGTAGCTTTATTTTAACCAACTTTTATGCCAATTTGTTCGTAGTTACCTGTTACCAATATCTAATGTCTATAATAACATTACCAACGGTCAAATATCAGAGCGTTTCATCTATCGTATGTAATTTATAACGGCTCTAATTTTACGTAAATTAGAGGGATTTTTCAAAAACTTTATCAAAAGCAAAATATAGCTAAATCCAATTATGCGGATGGAAGTTATATTGGTTTTATTTTAGATAGAAATATGGAGCATTTGTGTGGGAGGAACCAGTGTACACCAGCCAGCCAGACGTGCGGTCGGACAGACATGGCTCAAACAGCTTTATAAACCGTGAAACTGATTTGGTCGAAACATACATAGGGTCTTAAGAAACACCTTCAATTCGTTGTACTTTTCTGTCCCACCTACTCTGTACAGTGAGGGTATAAATATAGAAACATACCAAAAACAATTGTTGGTGCTACCTTGAAAAGGGAACCGACCATCACTGAATCACGATCACGATCTAGTCATGTCCGCATGACTGAGTAGAATCTAAACGATGTATAGGGTGGGCCACGTAACATTTTCAAATAGAATCGGCTATAAAAGCGAAAGTACTCATTATTTCTGGTTTTATTGGAAAGGTTGAGCTTTGTCATTTAATAATGGAAAACAATATCATTCATATGACTACCACGACTGGCTCGACAGTGCCTAATCCGATTAACCCATTTTTTAAGTGTATTTTCGATTGTTCCGGCTTGAATTTGTTTAATGGCAACTTCGATTTCATATTTCAAGGCTTTAATTGTCTCTGGATGGTTTGCGTAATATTTATTCTTAATGGCTCCCCACAGAAAGTAATCCAAACGGCTCAAATCACAGCTCCGAGACGGCCAATTGACATCATAATTTCGCATGCTCATTTTCGAAGAAAAATGGCCCAATGATGCCGCCTACCCAAAATCCACACCAAACAGTGACTCGTTCTGAATGTTTTGACTTCTCAATAGCCACGTGTGGGTTCTATGTACCCCATATGCGGCAATTTTGCTTATTGGCATAGCAACCGAGATGAAAATAGACTTCATCTGAAAACACGATTTTTCGGTAAAATTCTTCATCTCCTGCCAAACAATCTTCAGCACATTGGGCGAACCGAAAACGCAGCGGACTGAAAATAAAAATTAATGCCTTTCTACATGTCAAAGTAATCGGTAGTTAAATTGTACCTAGTCCTATAAGTGGTCTTTAAGATTAATTAATACTGTGCCGGTAATACTGTGTAAGGCATATATATGATTCGACCCGACCGAAAGCCTTTTTAGTTGATTTTTTAACTTAGCCCATAAGCTTGCATGTCGCCACAAACTATTGCAAAGCTGAAGCGTTACAATATCGTGGGACGCTACTGTGGACTCCTGCTGTGTATTTTTATTTTTTGCAGATTTTCATTCATGGAGAAAGAAAAGGAATAAGCTCACACTTTGCTATTAAATCTTTTCAGATTCTTTGCCATTTTTATGTAACTGAACATAAAGTAAATTTTATTTTATATCATCGTCGTGCTGCTGTCGTTGCTGCAGACGAATCTGTTGTAGTTGACGGCGCTCTTGCGATTTTTTGGGTGAATTTTTATGACATTTTAAGTAGTCGTAAAATGGAACACTTGATGGGACATTAATCGACGTTTATACACTGTTCAAATACATTCCAAAGTGAGGAACTGGCATGAGGCATGCGGCATCTGGCATGCGGCATGAGGCATAAATCCATATGTGTGAAAGTGTTGAAGGATTCCGTCTACTGCTGTGCTGTGCTGCGCGGTGTTTTCTTCTCAAGTCTGCAGCATATGGCACGAAGCTGATTTTCAATCAGTTCAATATTTGGCAACTTGGCAACGTCCATAAAAAGTTTTATGTTTGTATGTACTTAGGGAAATCGTTTTGCTTCGCCTGCTTCTCGGAAAAGGGATAGTTCGTTTAAAAGTTTCCAGGGCAATATGTTTCCTTCTTCCTATCCGATTCACTTTGGGACAGAAGGATTAAATACATAATTGGAAGACGTAATGAGTATTTCGAATACGGGACACCAAATGTGACACCACAATCAATGTATGTTTGTGATTAGACCCTGCCAGGGTGATGTTGGTGTAATAACTTCTGCGCTTCGTTGAAATATTCATACGAAAGGGAGTGTCGTTAAAGGATGTGTCCGATTTGCTTACTGTCCTACAGTTAACAGATTAACACTTTACGCTGAACACCATAAGCTGCAAATTGATTTGGGAAGATACAGACAGACCAGTCTGACCATATGTTGGCTGTCATCACTGGAGGGTATTTACTTTAAACGTTTAAATGTATTGGTAACTGTTGTTATTGAAAATTTTATTAACGTTATTACAAAAAGGATTTAGTTCTTAGGCTCGACCGTAATAAAAAATCATATCTTTGGCGGATTTGAAGAAAAAAAATCAATATTCTGCATAAAGTTGCGTTTTCATGTATCATCACAATAAGAACGATAAATCTACTTCTAAGTACTTCGGAATATTAAACATCGTTCAAATATTTTCTTTTGGATCACTTGTGGTTTTTTAATATGATCGTCCCATGCCATACAATAAATTTCATGGAATATAAATGTAACGTCCGTTTTAATGTAACTCCCTTATATTATCAACGAAAACGATTTTCACAATCATTTGGTTAGCTAATGATGCAATTTTATTAAAATTTGGTAATAAGTCTGACAAGACATTGTTTTTTGGTTTTATTACACGTCCAACAGTGCTTATTTCACTTGAACCGGATGATATACTTACATCTGAAACTATAGGTATAACGCAGTTAATTGGCGTTTCCGTACTTTACATTTCATGGTTCTATCTGTATTTACTTAGCATTAACAACAATTTCATATTTAAAAAACAGAACAAGTAAAAAAGGCGATAAGTTCGGACAGGCCGAACTTTAGATACCCTCCTCCATGGATTGCATTACACAGAGCCTGTCGATTTTAGTAGAAGTGCATTATAAGAAAATGTCATTTTTTTCATACAGCCAAACCAAAACAAATAAAAAATAAAATAAAAATGCTGAGGGAGAAAACGTGAAATGATTGTAAATGCAAAATTATATCTGAATTATCTTAAACAGATATTCTTTTCTTTCATTTGACACTTACATATATCGGTATCGTAGGTTGCGAATAAGTATTAAAAACATTTTTGAAAAATGTTATCCTTTGCAACTTTGTATTAGGGTAATTCCAACAGAAAACGATCCAAAAACCATCGGTCTGCATTTTCGTCCTCTCCGATTTTGATAAAATTTGGCACATACATTCTACTAGTGGTTGCGGGTAATATACCGTTTACCGTATCTCAAAGTAGTGCGTGGATTAAGTTCTACAGTGGCCCAAAGTTGGTTATCTCGAGGGTTATTCTGAAGAGACGACTTCCTTATCGATATCATAACTTTGGATCGCGTCATTAGATTTTAACGATATTGATATCATCTGAAAGACTTACACCTCCTCTTTCCGAATTTGTGTGAAAATATGAATGTCCTTATGGTTCAAGGATTCCAAAATTAAAAATAATTTTAATCCTTAAATATCCTGAAAAACATATCTTTATTTTGTATTTTAGCTTATGTTATTCTCTATAAAATATCCAAAATTCAGAATGGGGTGGCCATGGGTTAAGAAATTACGGTTGTTTTTCTACGGTATTTCGTTATTTCAGCAGGCCCAAATTTGTTCATAAAACAGGGTTTTCTTGAAAAGAATTCACGATTGAGAAAAAACCCATTAGAAAATAAAATCTTGCCCGTGCCTTATCAAACCATATCAAAAACTAGTCCATTGTCCAGGTATAAAGAACAAATTTTTACGATTTGTTGTCCATTTTTTATAAAATCCGCTAAATTTCCACGTTTTTAGTTGCATTTGGGAGGAAAACGTCACATACACTGTTATAATAACTCCGTGCGACACGATTTCCGTCCTAAATCCGAGTAAATAGTAAAATTGCACGCTCAGTTTTTTTATTTCGTGGTCGTTTGTCCTTTTTAGAGGACTTTTATTTTCCAAAGGATATAGATGTTTTAATAATTTAGTTTCGTACTTTTGCGTGTCGCAGAATGGCGATATGGGCATCAAATGAAAGAGAAGAATATCTGTTAAAAACACTTCAAATTCCATGTTTCAATCTGTATTAGTTTAGGATTAACAATCATCAAAGTTTATTTAGGTTATTAGTGTTTATTTTTTATGGAGAGAAATTTTAAATGGTTGTTAATGCTAAACTTTGTTATAGATAGAAGTACGAAATTTGAAGCAATTTTAACAGATAATCTTACATTGAAAGAACAAAATTTCAGATTTTTTAATTAGCTTTGCATAAGAGTAGAATGTGTTTACGATGCAAATGACTCCATATGTCAGTTGTTATTTCGCCTTCAATCAAAATGAGCGACCCTCAATGGCTTAAGAATAGGGTTTGGGGTTTCCCGGACTTTTTTCATTTCCCGGGAAAACGGGAATGAAAAATTTCATTCCCGGGAATCCCGGGAATTCCCGGGAAAAAGTAATTTATTTATAGGTATGTTCAATATGGTTTAAAATATCAACATTTAATAACTGGTGTGTTTTTTCAATACTGTCATATTACAAATTAAAAACGAATGTTAATGTCAAAATATTTTACAAATTATTTTTCATTTTACAAATATTTTACTCTACACCTTTTCAAGATTATATTCTGAACATACAAATTTATATTGAGAAATGTAAATTCATATTAGGGACATATAAATTCATAATGGGTAATGTAAATTTATAATAGGAACATGTTAATTCATGATGAGATATATAAATCATAATTCATTGAGAACAAATAATTCATAATAGGAACATACCAATTCATAATGAAATATACAAGTTTATAATCAGAAAATCCAAATTCATAATCAGAAATACGTTTTCATATTCAGAAAATATGAATTCATAATGAGAAAATATAAAATCATATTGAGAAAATGTAAATTTATATTGAGAACATTGATAAAATATGTGTTTCTACGAAAATATCCATAGAAAAGCGTACATACATAGCTTCGATTACAAATTTTAGAGTTCCTGATTATGAATTTATATTTTATGAATATATATTCCTGAATAAGAATTTATATTTTCTCATTATCAATTTGTATGTTCTTATTATGAATTTATATTTCTCAATATGAATTTACATTTCACATTACGAATTTACAGTGCTGTTTATGAATTATCATGCTCCTATAATGAATTTACATTTCCGGTTATGAATTTACATCCCATCGTGAACTTACATATTCCGATTATAAATTACATTTTCTCATTATAAACTTGAAAAGTTGTAGACTAATCGTCAGAATTGGACATTTATATCGCAGGTAGAAGTGACTGACACCTACACTATATACAAAATTGAAAACGATTAAGGAAACAAATAACTCATATGACGGAGAATGTTATGACGCTTTTAATTTACAATATTCATTCGTCTGGAGACAAAAATATTTTATAGAAACAGGGGGAATATTCTAAAATGTAAAAACAATAGAAACATAAAAAAATTAATATTAATTTAATAAATTCATAAAAAATAAAAATATTGAAATAGCCCAGTCATTAATTCTTACAAATGGCCATTGAAATACACCGTGGCATATATTTATATTCCTATTAGATTTCTCTTGAAATTTTCCAGGCGAACAATTTTTATTGTATTCCTATTTTTAGACCATTTCTTTCTGGCTACATATGTAAAGTAAATTGTTCTTGAAGAAGATATTCACCTCGATTCTTCTAGGAAAACAAGAAAATTTACATTATGTAAGCCATAGTATTGTCGGCATGATATTTTTATTTAACAATAAAGATCCTGCAAATAGCCTCACAGAAAGTTTTTATTCCCCTAGCTGGGTTTCGCATAAGATGGCTATTTAGCGAATTTAAAAAGTTTTGTTTGTCGTAATATAATATAAACAAATACTCAACAAATACGTATCATTGTCAGTAATGTAAATACATATATGAATTTGAAATACATCTAAAAATTCCAATTTATATAGTAACATTAAATTATTGATCAACATAATAAATAAATTATTTTTTTAATATTTCCCGTATTCCCGGGAAATTGAAAATTTTTTCCCGGGAATTCCCGTCCAAAATTTTCCGGGAATTCCCGGTCCCCAAACTCTACTTAAGAAGTTCTTAAAATTGCAATTGACGATCAATACCTCTCCAGCGAGCCCCTGAAAACACAAGTGGAACTACAAGGTGGAAATTTAGCGGATTTAAAAAAATGCATTAAAAATTGCAAGTTTTTGATAAGGTTTAATAAGACTCGGACTAGATTTTAATTTCTAATGGCTATTTTTCCCAATAGTGAATATTTTTTCAAGAAAAACCTTTTTTATAGAGGTTTTTCGAACGCGTCCTGCTCACTACTGACAATGATAAAAACGAACTATTTTGGGAGAACCTGTAAAACAAATGAACTTTCATTTTAGTCGGAAACATCGACACATTTTATTTTGAAGCGACTCTAATGAACAATTTTGGGCCTGCTGAAATAACGAAATACTTTAGAAAAACAGCCGTAATTTCTTAACCTATGGCCACCCCAATCTGAATTTTGGATATTTTGTAGAGAATAACATAAAATAAAATACAAAACAAAATACAGAAAATTAAAGATATGTTTTTCAGGATATATAAGGATTAAAATTATTTTTAATTTTGGAATCCTTGCACCACAAGGACAATCATATTTTCATACAAATTCGGAAAGAGGAGGTGTAAGTCTTTCAGATGATATCAATATAGTTAAAATCTGATGACGCGATCAAAAGTAATGATATCGATATGGAAGCCATCTCTTCAGAATAACCCTCGAGACTACCAAATTTGGACCACTGTAGAACTTAAACCACGCACTACTTTGAGCTACGGTAAACGATATATTACCCGCAAAATCGATGAGAGTCGAAATCCATGTTGGGTCGATTTCTGTTGGAATTACCCAGTACTTGATGAGGAAATGAAAAACTGAAAACGTCAATAAGATGTTAATTTCAGTAGTAACGACTTTTAAAAATTGTTGCACGATGTTAATAAAAAACAAGTAAGGAAAGGCTAAAGGGGCGGGGCCGACTATATGATATACTCCACTTTCTATCCGAATACAATTCAATTCAGTAAAAAAGTGAAAACGGGAAAATTTTTTGTATGTTTCCTAATCACAGGCTAATATGACCTGGTCCAATTTATCAAATAATATTTATATCGGGGATATATCCAAACATGGAATGAAGTGACTAACTTTTACAATAAGTTCTTCTAGTTGAAGTATAACGTGTTATGCTCAATTTTAAGAAATTCTCTGAAAATACGCGGTTTCTGGGGAAACGAAATTTGTATGAGAGCTATATGCAAATCTTAACCGATGTGACCCATTTTCACCATAGGTGTTCCTAGAAAATCTGTTAAAATATGTGGATTCTAGAGCGAAAAAATTCAAATTGGGAGCGAAATTTGTATGGGAGCTGTATATAAATCTGAACCGATCTAACACATTTTTACCACAGGTGTTTCCAGTTGAAATATAAGGTGATTTGCGAATTTTAAAGAAAATCTGTGGATTCTAGAACGGAAAAATTCAAATTGGGTGCAAAATTTGTATGGGAGCTACATATAAATTTGAACCGATCTAACACATTTTTACCACAAGGTAAAAATATACAACTACCTCGGAGTCATCCCCAGAGGATTTAAATGTAAGACATATCCCCAGCAATTTCCCCTCCCCAACATTTTTTCGAACACACATACCCCCTATCACCACTCGTTAGGGGGCTCCCATACAAAAAATATTTTTTTATAAAATTTGTTCCCACCGCTCTTACTGGCCCAAGGAGGCCGCTAGTGGAATTAAATGTATGACCGACCGATCCCCAATATTTTTTCAACCCCAACATTTTTTCTGAACATACTTACCTGCTATTGTCAACCCTCAAACGATTTTTTTATGATTTTTGTTATGACAGTAAGGTCTAAAACTGCCCTGTAGTCGCCCCTAGCTGTGTTAAATATAAGACCGACCTCCACTAATTTTCCCTCCCCAAAATTTTTTCCTAGCAAACTTACGCCTTATCCCCACTCCTTAATGTGTCTAACCCCCATTATTGTGTCAGCCCCAATATTTTCTCAGAACACAACCACCCTCCAACTGCAACCCTTAAGGTGGCCCACATACATTTGCCTATTTTTTATGAAAGAAAGGCCCAAAACTGTCCCGCTGTAGACCCTAGAGGGGATACCCACTCCTTAAGGAAAAGTTGATATACTTCATATAATGCTTAAGGGGCTCCCATACAAAAGCAAAATTTTTATAACATTTGCTCCTACCACTCTAGGGGAGTCAAATGTACCATATGTTACGGCACAGCACATTGTTATAGTCGTCTATTAATGCAACGGCTCTTTCGGTAGCGTCGTTTAAATAATTTGACCAAAACAAAAACTGTTATGAATGACTGATTATGAATGAATGATTGATTCGTCAACAATCTGGGAATATTTTGATCATCCTATGTCGTGAACAAGCTCCTTACATAAAATTTCAGTAATTTTGTTCTAAGTTCTAATAAAACAGTGTATGTTTTTTAATTTGATACTAAAATATAGTCTAAAATTTTTGAATGTGTATTTAAATTAGTTTTAACCTTATTTAAATCTTATATGATTTGAGAAAGTACGTTGCATTTTGTAAATTTTCTTGGAAAACATTTTGGTTGTGTGTGTTTGGCTGTGAATACTGTAATTTTTTTGTAATCTTTGGAAATATTGAATATTGATAACAAATTCATTTCAATGCCATTTTTGTCGATGACATTTTCCTTTTTCATATCATTATTATAACTTCTTTTCTGACCAACGAAAGATCAAAATCATGATAAGGGTAGCGAGCAGCCAAATAGACATTTGAAAGTAAATTTACATTCCCATTACATTATTACTGGAATTGAGTGAAGAACGATTATATGTTCTCAATTGTTTGGATATGACTCAATTAGTGTGTTGAAAACTACCTTCTTTGGGTTCCCTTTTAATTATGAAGGAAAATATAGATATGAGAGGAGCAATATCTCCACACGATAGATTAACTGCCACCATGAGATTTCTATTAACAGGATGGTCCTATGAGCGCCTAAATTCTTTTACAATAATATCTCCCCATGCATTTCGAAAAATTATACCAATTTAACTAAACTATTGAACGAAAATTTTAGTTAAACTGCACAGTTGAGTTGAAGTGAGAAAAAATTGCCATATACATATAAAATATTTTTAAAGAGAGATTTTCAGAAAATATTACGGAATAAGTTTAATATAAGTGACCAGTCATTTCACACAGACAACGATATCAAAATTAAGAAAATTCTAAGATCTAATGACTTCCCAAAACAAACAATCAACGACCTTATAAAATACACTAAAAGGAAACCAATTGAATATAACAATGAAATAGAGGGGAAGATATATAAATCACTGACATATGTACAAGGATTCTCAGAAAGGTTCAAAAATACTGACGTTTATAACAAGGACAAATTTCGATTAACACTTAAAACAAATAGTTCAGTAAATAAGTTATTCAGTAGAACTAAGTCTAAGATAAACAAGTAAGGAATGGCTAAAGTCGGGCGGGGCCGACTATATAATACCCTACACCACTCCCTGCGTATGTACCTCGCTTTGATTACTAAACCCATTTATTTCATGGGAGCAATTTTATGTAGTTCATATAAATTATACAGTATAAATTATACTATAAATTCATCTTTAGTCATATTTAACGTATATGGTTAATAATATGGTAATTGATCCAATTATCCGACAGACAAATACAAATTATACAGTAGTAATAGGATGAATCGGACCGACATTTTAAAAGGGGGCCTATAACAACATTTTGGGCCTGGTCCAAAACATGGGCCTATATATTTCTCATTCACGGTAGGTATTCCTAGTTGAAAAATATCATGATCTGCAAAATTTGATGAAGATCCGATGTAAGATGTAGTTTCTAGAGCTGTAATAGATCAGAATGGGACCCCATTTGGGTTATACCAAAGTATGGACATATGGGCATCTCCCAAACAAGTAAGGAAAGGCTAAAGACGGACGGACTTTCTATCTCAATACAATTCAATTCGGTAAAAAAGTGAAATCGGGAAGGATTTTGCATCCTGTTAATGTATGTGTTTGACAAAAAAATGTTAAATCGGAAAGGACATTTGTATGGGGGTATATTGAAACCTGGAACGATGTAAAGTTTGGCCAAAATCGGTTAAACATTCGGGAGCAACATTTGTATGAGGACGATATCTAAATCTGAACCGATCTTACCCACTTTCACCATAGGTTGCATTATAAGATGTTGTGCCAATATTAAAGAAAAGTGGGTACAATATGTGGATTTTAGAGCGGAAAAAGTCAAATCCGGAGCGACATTTGTATGGGGGCTATATCTAAATCTGAACCGATCTTACTTACTTTCACCATAGGTGTTTCTAGTTAGATTATAAGATGTTGTACCAAATTTAAAGAAAATCGGGTACAATATGTGGTTTCTAGATCGAAAAATGTCAAATCGGGAGCGACATTTGTATGTGGGCTATATCTAAATCTGTACCGATCATACCCACTTTCAGCGCAGGTGTTTCTAGTTAGATTATAAGATGTTGTGCCAAATTTAAAGAAAATCGGGTGCAAGATGTGGTTTCTAGAGCGGAGGGAGTGACATTTGTATGGGGGCTATATCTAAATCTGAACCGATCTTACCCTGTTTCAGCATAGGTGTTTCAAGTTCGATTATAAAATGTTATGCCAAATTTAAAGAAAATCGGGTACAATATGTAGTTTCTAGAGCGGAAAATGTCAAATCGGGACCGACATTTGTATGGGGGCTATATCTAAATCTGAACCGATTTCCTCCAAATTCAATACCGATGGTCCTTGGCCAGAACAAATAACTTCTGCCAAGTTTCATGACAATCGGACGACAATTGCGATCTGTAGAGTGCGAACAAGCTTAGATGGACAGCAGACGGACGGACGGACGGACAGACAGACATCGTTAAATCGACTCAGCTGGTGATTCTAAGCCGATCGGTATACTTAAGGGTGGGTCTAGCTCGATTATTTCTTGGTGTTACAAACATTTGGCGCAAAACTAACTTATAATACCCTAGACCACGAAGTGGTGTAGGGTATAAAAATGAGGACAAGTCTAATGTTGTTTATAAGATATCATGTAATGGAGACAAGTCCAACATATGCCAAAAGGTATATGTTGGCACTACCAAGACCAAACTTAAAACTAGACTTTCATCACATAAATCGGACCAAAAAGCTACTGACAGGCCAATAGAGCAAAAAACTGTTCTTGCGGCCCACTGTACTCTGACAGGGCACACGCCGAATTTTAAAGACGTAAAAATACTTGCAGAAGAGAGAAACTGTAAACGAAGATTTACTCTCGAAGTATTACACATTATTGACGTTCCCACGGATAAGAGAATAAATTACAAAACGGACACAGAAAACTGTGCGAAAGCTTATCGTCATATTGTACAAAAATACAGACGAAAACAAAACATGACTTTTAGTTGACAATAACTTGTGCGGACGACGCTAATTATTTGTAAAATTGTTTCGTGATTTTTATAGTTAACATTTGTTATAATTTAAATATGTTTTTGTTTAGTGTTTTTACCCCTGATGATGGTTGACGCAGGCAACCGAAATATTGGGAAAAATAAAATAAAACTAACAACACCAGTTTTTCATATGGCTTCAAGCTGAACAAATACAAAAGAGAGTTACGGAATATTAATAAATTATCGACTATTTTGAAGTTGTTTAAAAGAACTTTCTCAAAAGCGGGAAAATGCACATTTGGATTTTGAAATGCGAATAAGATGTGCTTCCTACGGAAGTACTTCCATTTTTTTGCTGGAGTTATAACGAAAATTACTACCTTTTTACTACACGTGAAAATATTTGTAACGTCCGTTTTGTCGCGTCCGTATTCCTGCTGTATCTAACTAAAAAATCTATGCGATAATTCTCATATTTCATAATTCTACGAACAGGATATATTACCCTGTGACCTTAATTTACATATATATATGTACAAACAAAGTTCTCAAAAAATCATTGAACTTTGTATATTTCTATAAGAACTTCAAAAGTAGTACTGTTTAAGAGCTTCAGAAATCTAAAAACGCTGCTCCACTGTTTCTGCCTCTTTCTTGTCTTTGGCGTGTTAAAGCGTGTGAATGTGTCGTCCCGGCAACTGTAAGGTTTTCGGGCAATATATGATATTGAAATAAATAAATATGATAAAAATTTATCCGGATGGAAAAATACATTTGTATGTGTTGCTCTTATGTGAGATGAATAATTTGCTTTCTTCTTTCAAGTTTCATAAGTTTGAAATGTTGAAATCCAAGCTCGATTATTTATTTTAAAGTCGTTAGCTGACTCGATTCATAACTTACCGGTGATTGTATAGCATTTCCATCGTTTAACGAATAAAACTCCAACGATCACAATATATAACATATTTTATTTGATTGATTGATTTATTTTTGATTTGTGTATTTCTATTTATAATCCTTAAAATATACATATAAAACTGTATACGAATTAAGGAAATTAGACATGTGTAAATGTAAGACTTAACAACTAAAAAATACAAAATAATACAACATTTCCTTGGGTATAAGACCAACTAACAAAGTTTGTCGCTACACACGTAGATACATACATATGGAACTAAATGCAAGTTGTTTTTATTGGATACACTCACGCACTCTAACGCACTCACATTAAATAAGAGTAACTACTTGTGTGTAAGTGTATGTTTGTATATATACAGATATGTCTAATATGAATATGTAATTCATAATCATCATGAATATGTGACGGTGTACGTGGCGATAATGCATGTAAAGATCATTAATTAAAACCGAAAAAACAACATTTCACTTTCATTTGATTAGAAAGTGAACAGTGTTGCTGCTGCTTCGCACAGAGAACTTTAAATCAAATCGAAACCATTCGAAAACGAAATGGAGGGAACAATTGAAAAACTAAAATTACATAAATCGCTAGCCGCGGAGAGTGAGTGTTATGTTATGTCGGAAACAATAGAATTTTTGGCACAGCATCGCCTGCCTCCTCGAATACGCTTACGCCAGCCATAATCGCGCTTGGCGATTGTTCGTCTTGGAAGAAACATTCACTGACTCATTCCACATTTCGTACGTTCGTTCATTCAGTTCAGTTAATCATTTGTTAATTCGTTTATTGTGTTGCCGTCTGCGGCATCGTATTATTGTTATTAGCTAGTATCTGCTGCTCCAGGGGGATGGTTGGAAGATATTTGTCTGACTGATTGTTAAATATTTTTGTGGAGAGAGGGAGAGAGAGACGGCGTAAACTATTTTGCATAATAGAACTTTCGTTTTTATGTTCAAAAAGTATCATTTTCGTTGTTAGATTTCTATGGATTTCTTTATTTCGATTGGAAGTTTTGTGTTGTTTTGTTTCATTTCATTTTATTTTAACTCTTATTTTTATTTATTGCAACAACAATTAAAAAGTTCTTTTGTTTGATTTTCATTATATTGTTTCGTTGTTTTTGTGGGGGCTTCATTTGATCTATTGTATCATATGTTACTATGTTTGAATACTTCTATTTATATAGCTTCGATATTGTATAATTTATGTTAAGTGTTTTACATCTAAATAAAATCGAAAATCTTTATTGTTTCAACTATATGTATATATATATGTGAGTGTATATATATATATGGATACATGTATGTATATATATATTTTGTTGTCTAGATGTTTAAGATTTGTACAGATTTCATAATTATATAATTTGTAAGATACAAAATACGATATGGAAGTTTCTTTTCATATGTGATTCACAATATTTACAGCACAGATACTTTTACATTTTTATTTATTGTATATGATTTCTCGTTATTTATTTTTGTTGTTATTATTGTATTCTATAATACATTGGCAGGATTTTTATTTATTTTTTTGTTTGTTTATTATCTTTTTTGCAAATGTTCTATTAACGCTTGTAATGCCAGTTGTTCAATGTTATCAGTTTGAAAGTGGTATCAGTTTACACAATGCCTCGCATATCTATCCTATCTAACGTGACGAACATATTTCCCCTTTAATGTAAGATATATAACATTTTCATTGACCGTGCTTTCGTACAGAACATCACTAAACAATGTTATTGAAACTCTTTAGTTTTTTCACTTGAAGAATTGGGCCCTGATTATGCGATTTAAATCAGAGATTCTTTAATTTAGCCGAACCTATATATATTTTTAAAATAGTTTCATATTTCGCTGAACACGACTGCAGAAAATAAAAATATTTAACAAAAATAAGTCCAATTAGTCGATTGTTCGAAAAATTACAAATGCTAGGACTTCTGCAACCCAGGCTACAGAAGTAACGTTTATAGTACTGTCGAAATATCAGTAGCCATAACGCAGAGTAAATTAAAGTTTTCCGTAGGTCTTGGCGGTTTTCTTAGTTGAGGTATGTCCAAAGTCGGTTAAGTGATTATTCACTTAGTAAAATCTAAGTAAGTTCAAATGTATTGAATAAATTAAAGTAGGAATTGCAATACAGCCAACCTTAGGGTTTCTCTGCAAAGTATTTCTAAGATTCCCGGCCATTATTCATTTCCTAGTTGCCAGATATGAGGATTTCTTTTACCATTAATTTTACTCTCCCATGAAAGATGAATTAATTGTTTCTTACCGTGTTTTAGGGAAATATCAAAGATTATTCGAATTACCGGGAAATTAGTAATATCTATATTTGAAGGGACAATTTTTCGGATATGGACTCAAAATTCAAAGGTCTCTCTTTATTTTTTGCAACTTGTCTTTGTTGTTTGTGAGAAGAGTTTTTAATGGGTTTGGCCAAAAATCGCTTTTTCATGGATGTGACTCATTAAAGTCCCAGACGAGTTTATCTCAAAACTGCGCTCAGTAAAATAGCATTCCTAAATCTGACTAAAATCCATACTCCAATCTATACATTTAAGGTCCGGTTTCTGTAACTTATTTTCGTTCATCTGAGGCGAACGAATGAACTGAAATCACTCAATTATTACTTGAATTCTATAAAACGTAAATAAGAATTATTTTAGGTACGAGCTCCTTGCGTGTTTTCCTATAGGTACCGGAAATTATGTGGCTTATAGATTTCTCATATTAACTGAGTGATTTTGAATCGTTCGCCTCAGTTACAGAAACAGGCCCTAAGTATTAATGAACTTATAAGAAATCATTTCAATGTGTGACATTTCTTGAACAATAATCTAAGAAACAATTCTCGTTCATTTGCCAAAACTCATTTCTTAAATACTTCAAGTATTATTCTAAACAACCACTACGAAGGCTCCATCGTAGCAATCATAGCTCAACTCTTTATCATGGAACTTTTGAGAATAATTTCCCCAGTTTAAGTAAAAATTTACAGGTTTTGAGGAACAATTTAGAAACATTTTCCTCTGTTTGAGTAAATATTTACATGATTTGATAAAAAATTACTTAGTTTGATGAAATATCAGCACATTTTTGCTTAGATTCAGCAAAATGCCCTTGGTTTGAGGAAACAGTCAGCAAAATTTTTCTTAGTTTGAGTAAATATTTACTTGGTTTGAGGAAAATTGAACTAGAATATTTCCAAGGAAGCTTGATAAGATGAAATATTGCTTTAGTGCTAAACGAAGATAAATTTTCATACATTTTAGCCCATTTTAACTCACTATAGGGTTCACTTTTCTTAGCGTAGTTTAGTATAATGTCTAACATGTAAATTAAATCAACAGCAAATTTTTGAATACAGTTTATGAGAAATAGACCCTATACCCCAGAAAAACGTTGATGATCAATCTGATGGACTTATTTATATATCGCGATTATACATTGGGAAAAATGTAAAGTTTTCAATTAAAATTTCGTTCACAGTTTTGTCTTATATTGTTGCTAGGATAAATTAACATGGCGTTGGTGATAATCATGTCCAAATTTAAAAGCCAAAGAACATCTAAAGAGACTGTTTCACGATTATTCATTTTTAAAAAATTGCATTGGTTGATATGAAAAGTTCAAACTATAATGTCGAACAATGTCGAAATTTAGAAGAAAAAAATGGCAATGGATTGGCCACACACTCCGTGAGGAAAAATAGGAACGATGTCTATTTGGTCTACACATTATTATTTTTTTTTTAATTTTTGGTTTTCACGTCAGCCAAATTTTGACCGATTATATTGTACATAGTGTAAACTGCACCTACTTTTATATGAAACAACACATTTATAGAATTTTTCATCGCTATATTCTACTAGTGATAGTTTGATACCAACTGAAACTATTCTGTTGCTGTCAAGATGTTCAGATGTTACGATATGCGATATGCCTGACAGATATGTCGGATATGTGAAACGATGTAAATTTTGACGGATAATTCTGACAGATAAGTCGTAGAATATATGCACTCTCAGTCTTTGAAACATTTGCAATTTGCATAATATTACGCAGTTGCATGTTCTACAATCAAGCTGGCAGGTTAAACATTTTGCAATTGCTTCGATTGCTGTTTAGTTTTGTTCGAACTCAGTATATTCCAAAAGCGTCTAAAACAACCCGGCTTCTTTTCGATGGCCACAAATCTCTCCTCCTCCAGAATTGTATCCAAAATGTAATAACTGCTCAGATTGAACGGCGGTGGTGGCAAAATCGGAGGTTGTCATGATATTGTGCAATTCTTGCCGTCACCACCACCAACAGCCGAGTTGGTACTGCTGACCATGGGTCCAACGCTACTTCCGCCGCCACCACCACCACCCGTCGTCGTGCCACAATACGAGTTCAGCGTATTGCTGGCTTGTTCCATGGCCTGTTTCTTCTTCTTCTCATAGGCAATGGCATCGTTCGGCACATAGGAGACACGCACTCCGCCATAGTGTTTGCGTGCCGGCAAGCGATACACGTAATCATCCATATCGCTGGAGGAACTCGACGAGCAAGTGGAGCAAATGCTGGCAGCATCACAGTTATCCGAATTTCTCACAGCACTGGAACCGGCTTGTGTCTGGGCGTTGTGTAATCGCAAATTACTTTGATTGATTTGCATTTCGGAGTTGCTACGCGATTGGTTGCGCTTGCGTCTGCGTCGCCGCGCATTCGAGTTGTCGGTGTAACTCTTCGAACGTGACATGGTGTCGTGGACGCTATGGAAGCGCACCTCTTTAGTGGGATGCCGATTGTTCTCCTCGTCTTCCTCGTCATCGTCGTCGATGTCGTCTTGTATGCGTTCATAGTTGTCGTGCGACGTGTTGGTGTTGAAGCCATTGTCATTCTCATTGTCCAGATCCAGTTCATTGGTGAGTTCCTGGGTGGACTGTGTCATGTCGGAGGCAGTGGGTGAGTTCAGCATGATTTTATCTATGCTCTGGTAACTGTGCGAATCTTCGCCCTTCGACATCAACATATCGGGTAAGGAGGAGGTTAAGTTGGGATCACCAAATATTGTCTTGTCGCCGTCGCAAATGTTATCCAAACTGATGCCCAATTCGGTGAGGTCTATGGGTGGTGGATGTGCTGGCCTTGGTATACCGGGTACAGCTACAGTTTCCATATTTCTTGCCAACATTAGGCGACCTAAATCTTCCCTTCTCTGGCGCTCCTGCCGCTCCAGTAGATCGCCGGCGCTGCCAGAACTTTTACCGCCGTGCCTGTCTTTACTATGCGAGCCCTTACACGGTCTCGGTGATCTTGCAATTTGGCTTGTTGTGCTGGCACGATGTGTGGGTCTTAGTTGGGGGCCTGAACTTGTGTCGGACGGCGTTGGTGGTTCCCCCTTACTACAGGCGATGGAACAGTATATTGTTCCGCGACGTGGCAAGAAAGGTCGACCCAGCAGTGAACATCGACATGTACAGCACGAAAAGCACTGATCGGTGGCGTGCCAATGTTGGCCATCGTGCGACATTTGTCCCTGATCAACACCGATGACTTCGCCGCAATAATCACAGTATTCGGCGAACATGGTGTCGAAACAGCTGAGACAAAAGGGTTTGCCATCTCGCATTATATATCGCTGACCACCCAATTGGTGGTCGCATTCGAAACAAGCGAAATGCTTCATGTGCCATGTGCGGCCCTCGGCCTCGGTGCATTCGTCCGAGAATATGATCTGAAAGAGAAGATAGAAGAAATGACGTTTATAGGAAATTGGGCTTTATGCGATACTTATTGTTAAACTAATTTGTAGCAAAAATGATAATTACTGGACTAGGATGTAGGTGCACAGATTGGGCGCCACAATTGGGTAATAAAAACATTTCTGCGCGAAAAACAGAACTACAGAGGAATACTCAAAAACTAAATTACTGATTTATATTCCCATTTGCAAAACTACATTGTAGAAACCATTGAGTCGATCTGCCTCAGACTTTTTCTGCCAAAGGCATCCGCAGCACATTCATCAAGTAGGGAGATGTCAATTAAACACTCAGAAAAAAAGTGTACTAAATTCCAGTAAAAATGTACTAAAATTAAGGAAATTGGTATCTGGTTGGCACCCAGTATGCATTTATTAAGTCAAGTAAAAAATCAAGTAAAATGTTATTCAAAATGAGTTTTATTTACTCATTTTAACTACAAATGTACTTAGATTGAGTACATTTCTCAGACTCAATTTTAGTATGATTCAGTATCAACATTTTTTCAGTGAAAACAGAGCATTTGTGTTAATCTTGTAAGAAGATGGCAACGTTTTCAATCGGCGGTCATGGTGTGGGAGTGTAATCATGGACCATTGCCAGAAAATCTAAGAGCTTTCCGCGGGAAGGAATTGATATGTCCTGTCGACTTATAACCATAGATTCTAAGGAATTTAATCGATTAATGTATCAATGTGTTCTTGTCTGTTGTATTCATAAATTTATTCTTTATTAATAACACTGTGTGTAATTTCTTCTCGGTGTCATTTTTTGCAAAAAAGTTATCGTTTTCTCAGGCTCATATCTTGCAATCCGTTTGGAATTTTGATTTACGCTCTGAGGCAAAGTTGTAGCTCTTGTCATAAAGAACATAAAGAAAATCTTCAAGGTCAAAATCGCAAATGTCGTCGAACAAATCTTATAGGCTGTAGTGTGTGTAGGTAGCGTATACGTGCTGTTGATTAAGGTTAATATCAGTCATACGCACTGTAGACTGACCATTAATAGAAACGGTCCTGCAAGATATATTTTTCCTACCTAAACGGTGTTAAGAATCATTCTTAATAAGTTCATATGTTCTTGGAAGTTGTTTGTTGAGATCTTAGGTACATTTTTGTAGTCGATCGTTTCCTTCAAATTTGAACGGTTTGCTACCTATGGACCTGAACAGGGGAAAAAGGTTAAAAATAAAGTTTTTTGCGATTTTGAACTTGAAAACGAAGTTTGTTGATTTTGTTCTTTATGAAAAGAGCTACAACTTTGCCTCAGAGAGTAAATCAAAAATCAAAACGGTTTGCAAGATATGAGCCTGAGAAAATGATCACTGTTGACAAAAATGTAACGGAGGCTACAAATCTTTGGTTCCCATTAAAAGTGCAGACACGGGTCTTTTTTATCTTCTATCACATAGTGTTGTCCGTATATGGTTATATTTTTTTGAAAGAAGAAGGATATTGAAAATTCTCAGTAAGAGCTTCTTTTATAGCTCACTTTTTCTTTTCCTTTACATGTCATTACCACCTTACCATCTAACATATCCAGTCTGGTTAGTACTCATATCATCTCCATATATTTAATTTTCACTTTACATGACACTAGGAAAACAAGGGTCTCTCAACTTATACAAACTGAAGTAGATATTGCCCAATAAACTAAAATATTACCCACTGCTCCCGCAGATATTTCTTAATAAAATCGAAATCATCGATTTATAATTTTTGAACAATTAAGTGTGAAAACAAGTTTATCTTATCCGATACTAATATACGAGGTAGACCTGTGTCGAGTATAGTCCCAAAAAACTCTGCCGGTCCCATGAGAAGCATTTAAATGTTAGTCATTCCCAAGGTTGAGTGAAGTCTTCGCTGTTCCTCCATTACACTCTCCCCTAAGAATTATTTATAAATAGGCTTTTATGAATTAAAACGCTGTCTGTCCCAACCTGGACTTTGACAGTGTATTTATATATATAAACTTTAAATTCGCTTTAAAGTAATCAAATTAAAGTAAAATCCCATATAACGATATTAAATTTAATATGTCATAAAAAAACTACTTAGCAGCCAACCACTGTTCTGGGCGGAGAGACGGAATCTCCCCACAGATTTCCATGACATTCAAAAGATGCTGTACGCTGAACGGACGGACAATATGGCGATGGTGATGGCGCAGATGTGAGCTTTCGCCATGAAGCCAGAGACGTGTATTGGGTTGGTTTTTGTTTTTTGTTTTGCTTACCTCATCACATGCCGAGCAACGTGGCTTTTGGGTTTCAGCATGATGTCGTCCACAATAGAGGTTACCATCACGATGGAAATATATTAAATCCACCAGTAATTCCTTGCAGACACAGCACACAAAGCAGGCGGGATGCCAGCAGACCTGAGCTCCAAGACGCTGAGCAAAGACCACAATGTCACCGGAGGAAAGTTGTTCGTTGCACTGAAGAAGAAAAGAAAAGGAATAGAGAAAATAAAACAGGTAAATATTTTTTGAGTAAACAGCAGAAAATAACCAACAAAAAACGTTTTACATGTTTACAAATGGGTTTGTATGTTAAAGATATAAACAAATTAAGGAGATGTAGCCGAAGGTGAAAACATTAAGGAATACCAATAAGATTCACTTTTGATAGTGGCGCACAGTGTATCTTGTTGTTGGGAAAATAATCCAGAAGTATATTTTGGGTACTTTAAACAATAATAACGTACAATAAAATGGTAAGATACTTAATCACCCTATTATAGAATTTCCTATTTCCCTGGAGGCGTAGTTGGTGGTATGATCTAAAACAATTAGAAGGCTTTTCCATTATATAAAACTATCGAGTCAAGACAACATCCTAATTAAAATTGATTGCAGACCGAAATTGGACAAACGAAAACTATTAAAACAAATGTTATGTAAGGCGATTTTTCATTTTAAAAATTACTCAATTTTTGGCGATTTTTTTATGACAAAATGAGCAATTTTTTGGGCGATTTTTGATTTTGGGTTTATTTCTGGACATAATTTAATTTTTCGTTTTCAATTTTTGCCTTGGGCGATTTTTCATTAATTTTTTGATTATTCATGTCGTCAATATATTTGTACCGTCCCCCCACTGTAAAAGTAAATTTCCCTTTTTATCCCACTTCACCTTTAAAAGTAAAAATTCGAAAAATCCGTTTAGGTTGTGAGTCTAAACAGTCCGTTCTGTGAACTAGGCTGGGTCGCGGTTCATACAAATGGAAAAACAATTATTTGCAAAATATTTCGTTCCTAGATCAAGCCGTCTGTGAGCTAAATGCTATGTTGCATTTTTGTCCAAATAACATAATTTAAATATAAATTTTGATTCTTGTCTTAAGGTAACTTATTGGTCGAATTGTTGGACGTTTATAGTAATTTTTATGTGTTTTTTCATAGTGACAACTTTAAACATTTTGTATAAAATGTTGTAAAAAATAAATAGCCGCCGTCAATACCTTTCGAATGAAGCCCAAATGATGTAAGTCGGAAGGAAATTAACACCGCAGCGCTCATTTTTGTAAAAAGAGTTTGTGAATTTTGGCTCTGAAAACCCATCTCCAGTATTAAATTATTTCACAACAAGTAAGAAAGCTTCATTCGGCTAAACCAACTTATATATACCCTCACTCTCGGAGAGCATATATACGGAAGTTATAAGGAATTAAATTAAACGTAGGGCAGGAGGAGGTACAACATGGACCCAGCTTCCACGTTTATAAAACAGTTGTAAAAACATGATCAAATATCAAGTCGTAGTTGGTTCCATGCACCAGTATAGAAGTTATGAATGATTTAATTTTACCTGGGTACAAGAAGGGGCGTGGCTAAAGCGTAAATATTTTTTAGGTTTAAAGTGATTATAAAAATATTTTTAAATATTAAATTGAAAATGATTTTGACTACCAGTATGGATGTTTTGCCGGTGTTATTGTAACCAAAGTTTATGCCCCTTTGTGTGGGAGGTACCAGAAGGGGTGTGACAACATCGCCCATATTCCATGCGAATGTAGTCACTATCAAAGCAATGCTAAACATATAATTTCACAGTATTCCGATCATCCTTATAGAAGATATAGCAGCTTTATTTTTACGTAGTTTAAGGTGATTTGTGTGGGAGGTACTGGAATGGGGGTGCAAAACCAGCCATATTTTGCACACTTAATTAAGGTGATTATAAAAACTTTTTCTAGTACCAAAATATAGCTGAATCCGAATATCCGTTTGGAAATTACATTGGTTTTAGTTTAAAATAGAAATATGGACCATTTGTGTGGGAGGTGTGGCAATTTCGCCCATCTTCGAACTTAAACTAAGTTTGGGAAAAATATTACCATGTGCAAAGTTTGAATCGAATCCTTAACTCCTATTGAGAGTTATCGTGTACACCAGCCAGCCAGACGGACGGACGGACATGGCTCAAACACCTTAGAAAGTCGTGAAACGGATTTGGTCGACACATACTTAGGGTCTTAAGTCACTCCAACAATGCGTTACACTTTTTTCTGTCCCAAATGATATATACCCTCCAACTCTGTAGAGTGAGGGTATAAAAATGGAGTCAGAGACGTCATTCTTTGTCCGATATTCATCATTTAGCCGATCGATTTTCACCTTTTCTGTAAAATTCTCACATCTAAGTAAGAGGAATGTACTAGCGATTTATAAATCGACTTTCGACTAATCTATTTTTTGTTGAATTCAAAAAGTCGACATTTGATTTCGACTTTTTACATGGTGTTAATGTTGTAACTTAACTCATTTTGTAGTCTTATAAAATAAATAAATTGAATAAGAAAGTTATATCTCCATTCGACTTTTCATATCTATTTTATATTTTTCTGTAACCGAAAAATCGACTTTTTGTCCCTAAAATTTCCCATTGCTCTGTCTGTTACTCAGTTACACAACAGCTTTATATATGAGTCATTCCATGCCAAGCTGTACAATTATTGACCTCACAAGCTTGAATTGTTCCGAAAGATTTGTATGGATTCTTCTCATAAAAATATTTTATACGTAGTTCTAGAAAAAAGAATAAAAAAATTCACGAGTACCGATTTTTTCATAAAGGTGTATTCATTCAATCACCTGTAACTCCTAAAATACACAACCGATTTAAATGTGTTGTACATTGTTTTGAAGGTTACATTTTAAAAAAATTACAATTTTATTTCTTTAATTTTGACTTTTGAAATCATCTCCGTCTTCATTATTTTAATTAGAGAATGTATAAAAAAGAATACAAATCTAAGAAAAAGTAGTTGATGGAAAATTTTTCTTTTTTTGTAGTGTGTTTTTCGTATTATACCATCAGACAAATAAAAAAATATATAGATGATGTTTTGGCAGAAAAAAAATAAATTTCCAGCATAATTAATTGAAAGACTATAATATTTTCAATGGAGATAGCTTTATATTAATATGAAACACTGTGCGCTGGTCACTACACTCTAAGATTGAGTGGTGCATGTTTCGGGGGATATTTTAAACGCCAACGGCTGAATATATTGTACCACTACCACCTAAGTTTGGTGCATGTTTCGGGAGTTATTTTAAACGCCAACGGCTGAATATATTGTACCACTACCACTTAAGGTTGAAGCGTAGTTCTCGTGTCGGTATCAAACACAAAAAAGTAGTTGGTAATAGTGTAAATATGTTTTAGAAGCAATCTTTAAGGATGGTAACGTTTTCTGTAGGAGTTCTCAATATTGGAGAAGAATCTTGGAACACAACCAGAAAATGTAAGAGTTGCAACAACGGAAACGAATGAATGAATCTGTCCAATATATCAATTCCGTTCATAGACTTCTACGGAATCGCAATTTAATATGTATGTTCCATTAGCTATATCCCAATCGAATCACTTTATTAGACACTGTTTATATCTAAATTTAAAAAACATATTCAACATTCCTATGTAGTTTCTTTTCCCTCCATAGAGGAGTCATTCTCATAAAAAGTGAATAATTATAAAACCAGCAAAATACTTTGGCAGCATTATACTCGTCGTCATAAAATTGAGAATTACGCCTTAAGGACACATTATGAAATTAAAGTTTCGAAATTTGTCTTTCGCCTTCTCCTTGGTTGCGAAAGGGTTTTCAAGGCATTCAACTTAAGCCATAAATGCCATCCATTCATCTCAAATGCGGCAGAGGTTTCCATTTCTATTTAGTGAAAGTGGTCCCCAGAGGATACCGGTTTCACAAATTTCGTTTTTTCTTTTCCGTTTTCAGTGGGAGGGGAGTTTCCAACGACAAGCCAGTGTTATTGTTGTACTGTTGACCCCATGTACGCGAGGGAGGAGTGGAGTACTCGCAATTATGTATGGATGGATGCATGGGATGTAAGTATCGAATGTTGTGGGTTTTGCGTTTACACCACTAATTTGCCGGGAGCAAAGTATGCTAAGCGTAGCCAGCCTTTCTTGGGCATTGTGTTTTATTGGTGTTGTTTTACTCATACTTATCGTTTAGGTTTGGCTTTTAATGTTTTAACTCGTTTAATTAAAATGTTTTATATAATTAAATTTATTTTGTTGTAGGTGCAAAGTCTTGGCATAGTTGTCTAGAGCGACCAGATATGATAGAGATCATGCATGGTTTAAATTAACAGTGAGGTTAGTTAAGATTTAGGTGTGGAATATAGAAATCAAAGGGGCTAATACTAATGGGGTTACTCTAAATAGATGGATTTGTGTCAATTATTGGTCTAATGTTTTGACAATTAAAATAAAAAACAAGCAGATTTAAAAATTTGTTTGTGCATTTTGTCACTTTAATATTTGTCTTAATCCTCTGGCCACCTTAAGCATACATTCTTTCATGTTATTTCTTTTATACAATCATGGAACCCTTTGACACTGCTTACAATACAAACTTCCACTTCACACATATCCTTGAACACACATTGGAGTACGCCCTAGACGTTTGTATATTTGTATGAGCATCTGCCTGTATGGTTTTAAGGATGTGTTCCGCTTTGTCGGCATTTCTCTTGGAAAGCAGCACCACTAGAAAATGACTTAATTGTCTCCACAATTCAAAGAACTGCACAGTGGTTCCTTTGAGACAGTTGTAATAAGAATATCAATCTTTTGGAAACCCTGAGAGTTTGAAAATCTCCGGGACTGTAACAATTGTGAGCAGATTTTTGTAAAATGTGCATAACGTCTTACTTCAAGCAAAACTGGGATTTTTAATGGAGATATCATGTTCAATATTTCAAGACAGTCAATTTGACAAATATCTGTTTTAATTAATGGTCCGATGCCAATTTAAGAGGGATATTTATGTGTTGTCTGAATAAAAACATGAACAGACTTTTATTTCAGATGCCTCTAGATGAAATATAAAAGGATGCGATAAAAAATGAAAACCTCTGAAAGTAAAGTACCACCCCTACCACTGCCCCGAAACACTTGAAACTCAATAGAACAGTTTCTGAGATCTACAGAAACCACTGTGTGGTTCTTTGCTAACACAATAAACCAGCTCAAGCATTATCAAACTTATAGAAATTATGTCACTACAAAAAGCAAAAGGAGAAAATTAACGTAGCAGAAGAATGGCAACAACAAATAAAAAAAGAGGAGAAAAAAACAATAAAGCCAAACCAAGAACATTAACAGAAACCAATGTTGGTTGTATGCTACCAATTAATGTATTTTATGGTTTTTAGCGATGTTTCTTTCCCAGCTATTAACTGCCGCGTTTCATTTCGTCGCAGCCAACACTTAACAATGTTTCATTAAGGATTTCTTTTCTTTCCTTCGTTGGTAATTGAAAAACCAACTAAAAGTTTCCCCGCTGCCTCCCCCTTCCCAACCGCACTCTGTGTATGAGTGCAAATGACATTAATTAGTTGGCTCCCTGCTGTGTCTTGTGGTTCTTTTGCAACATTTTGTACATGTAATGTACTCATTTCGCTCCTAATAAATAGTCCTGGCAATAATTAAACCGGAAAAAGTTCAGATTTTTGTTTAAATGTTCCGGAAACCGGAAGTAAAACATGGAAATTTGACAGAGCCAAAATATGAGAATGTTGGTTGGTACTTCAATGCTTCCTACCATCGGCATCGGAAAAAAAGAGTTCAACGAAGTTTTGAACAAACATTGGCAATTGGGAACGGAGTGAAGCCTCGCTGTGTGTGGTGAACAAATAATAATACAAACAGTTTGGAGGGAGATTGGAACCTAATGTTATTTCCAAGACGACAATAAAAACAGCTTAAAACATTTGGTCGACAATTAAATGTTTGAATGCTCGAGCATTCAGAACAGTTGCTTTAGCACATTTACAATCAACCTAAAGTCGAATAGAAAGGCAAATCGGTGTCTGCAGACCGTTTAACAAAAATGTAATGTCTTGCAGATCCATTGGCGAAGCGGTTTAACTTATACAGGAAATGATTAGTTTTCCGGTAGATAATAGTGACTGGTAAATCGATTCCGATTCTAATCGAGAATCGATTCTGAGGGTTCACCGATTCTTTTGGAATCGATTACATGCATCCATATACATTCTACTGGAATCGATTAACGATGCTTAGGAATCGAAATTTAATTTAATGAAAAACACCCAAGTATGTATGTAAAAGTAGGTACTAACTTTGTACGTACTTTTGACGGCGATAAGTTGTAAAATTTAAAAATTGTAATTTTATTAATTAAAACAAACGAAAATGACACCAATTGTGGAATTGGTGTAAACAAATTTGCCAATGAAAATATCGGATAAAGTAGTAAGCGATAGTAATTTAACATATACAAAATATACATAAATAAAGCAGCCGGTAGTTCAGTCGATGTTTCCTTTATCAATGATCACTACCAACTATACAATTTCCAAAACATTTACATTTTAATAGCTATTAAATGTATCTAAAAACGAAAAACAATATTTTGAAATTTGATACACTTATAGACAACTTTCGTTTAAAAATATTAAAAAAAAATTAAAAGTGTCCGAAGATTACAAAATGTTAAATTAATTTTTAAATCCTATAAGTAAAGGCAAATATAAATTATATATATTTCGATGGCTTCATTTGATAGATCGGGAAAAAATGTTTTTTAAAAACTATATATCATAGCTTAGTCAGAATAGTCCATTAAGGAAGAGCACCATAGTGTAAAACAAGTAAAAAGGCGTAAAATTCGGCCGTAGCGAATTTTATATACCCTCCACCATGGAGTGTATCCCACACTATTTAAAGAACACCACTGTCTCATGAGTTTTATGGTTCAAAATTTCCTATTAAGAATCGATTCTTAGGTCTGATTCTTCAATTCTTAGAATCGGATTCAAAAATAGTTTATCGGGAATCGAAAATAGTTCAAAAATAGTTGATCTTGTCCTCGATTGCCATTCACTAGCACATACAGAGATTTTTCTTCCATGAAAATTAGATTAACTTGGTCAGAATAGGAAGCGATCCCTACTCCTAATTTCCATTTCTTTAATCCCATTTCCACACCCAATAATAAAAAAGTTCTGTTCAGATTAAACAAAAACAGCATTATTTAATAAACGACACGACCCAGGCGTAAAGTCATCTGATTTTATTAAACGGAAGTAATTCGTGGTAATAAAGCCATATAAGGATTCTTCAAAACAATCAACCATACGACTCTAAATCGGCGTTGTTTATGGGCATATTTGTTTGAAAAGCGAGTTGTTTAATTTAAAATAAATAGATTTTTCGAAATTTGAAAAGAGGATAATATTTGTGCAAACAAATTGCCGCTGCTAGAGTCATGAAATTCGTAGTATACAAACGAAAAATAAAAAGGTTTTTCCAAATACGTATTTTCAAAGGATACAAACGGAACAGAGGGATAAAAATAGTACCAAGTCGTACTGTAAAGGGGAACCAACCTAATGGCCGCTGCTTGAATCATGGAATTTGGTGTATACATTATCTGAATTTGCAATTTGCGATTTTTTAAACGCATATTCGGCAAGTGAGTTGTGCTTCTCATTCGTTTGTGAGAATCATTTACTTGAAGAGACAGGGTATGATTTTGAAAAGTCGCTGCGAAGCCACCTGAGGAAACCTTTGACAGGACGGAAATCATGATAGTGGTAGTCTGCAGCCAAGTAATAAATGTGACCATGTCATTTGTAAATAAATTTGCATTCTATTAAATATAGTGGTCTTGAGCATGGACAATATCCTAGTTCAAATCAAATATTGATTACAGACCAAAAAAAGTACACACCAAAAAACTAAAACAATTTTATTTTTATTTATAATTTTTTTTTTTCAATTTATTTGTTTTGTTTGGCTATATTAAAAAATAACATTTCCTGTAATGTTACTTCTATGAAAATCGGCAGCCTCAGTGGAATGCAATCCATGGTGGAGGGTATGTATGGCATCTCTGTCACATACTAATTGTTAAAAGTAAGTCCCTTCGAATAAATTACATCATTATGATAAACGGGATGCAATTTAAAAATGTTCATTTCTCATGAGCTAATACCTAATATTTTATTGTGTTTTTTTAGCTTGAATTAAAATATATTTACTAGATTAAATTCGAACTATATAGTTTGTTTATTTTGGCTTGCATGATTTATAATTGACTTCAATTCTAATTATATATGAATGTTCAAATGGAATTCAAAGGCTAAGTTTGTTCGGGAGTGTTTTTTTTTTAAAGTAATTCATGCATTCAACACTGGAAATTGGAAGACTTGGTTGGAACTGAAGCTTAATTCAGCATTAATTCCAGGAAAATAGTGTTTTTGGGAATGAATAGAAGGCATATGGGAAAATCTACAAAATAGTCCGATTTCAATTTTGAAAAATTAAAAATTTCAAATTAGAGGCACACGTTTTATTTTAGCGTCAACTTGTTAAAAATACATTAAATATAAATAATGTGCTCGCGTGCATTATTTTTTTCAAGTGCTGAAGAAGTTATAATCGGATTGTCCCTTTTGGTTCTATTGCAAGTTAAGCCTGAAAACCCTATGAAAATCAACAAAATTTAACCTAAAATGGCTCTCGGTACCAAAATAATAATTCGATCTATTTAGCACTTACACACATTATTAGTAGTACCCATATTCAACGATCACACAGGGTTGCCACCAGTTATTTTTCAAACTGCGGATGTGCTCTTCAAAAAAAATGAAATTTCATGATCTGCACGCATCGACCTGATGATGTTCGTACTGTCATAATGTCCTTGTCGCTGAAGGCACACCAAATCGTCCGGTCGCCTTTTGTTAGTATCTCTGTCGTTTATAATCCAATATTAAAAAATTTGCAATTACGTTCACGCTGAAAGCGCAAAAAAGAAAATTGTATCAATTTTCGTTTTATGCAAAAACAGAGTGACAGATTTTGAAGAGCTACCATTTATTCCTCAGTGATGGCACACGCCCTTTTCAACATATAGAAGATTCCGCAACATCATTATTATCATCCACAAAAAGTTCAGAATGATTTTCTCTTATGCTGAAAAAGTTATAGCCAAAAGAGTTGAACAACTCCCGAAAGTTACAAGCAAAAATAGGGTAAATTAGGGTAGACCTTAGCGCAGTAGACTACATTAACAGCATAATTTTAAAACTTTAGGATGTTGGCGAGGTTAAACTCGTCGTTTTGAAAATTATGACACTCTCAGAAATATTATATATTGCTCTTAAAGCGGTTAGAAGCCTGAGTGACATGGAATCGTACTATACCGTAGATTTGCCCATATATTTGAACGAGCATCCGCATATTCTTTTCATGTATTTTGTGTAAAAAATCTTTAAATTCACAAAAGAATAGATACACTTTGCATATAAATGGTGTGTCTTTGGACGAAATAAAGACAGATTTATAGGCCAACTAATGTTGCATTTTGTCATGGTGCATATGACACCTTGAAATATCGGTCTGATACACTAAACAATAATGAATTTTTGCACGTTCTACTCAACAAATTAAAAAATATCCGTAGTTTACTATATTTTATTTTTTACGCGATGGCTACGCTGTGTATGTATATGCCTTTCAAATTTTATATCCATCCCGGCAAAGGTGGTGGAGGATACTTAAACAAATTTTATGTATTATTGTCTCCTCACACCCCAAAAAACACACTTCTATTAACCAAATATAATTAGGACGTTTTTGCCAGTAGTACCTATCTTTAATTTTCTTCAAAATTTTACCTTTTTTATACCCGCACTCGATATTTCGGTTTTAATGTCTTGTAAATAATTACAATCATTTCTCATTAATCTTATCAAATCCAATTAATCCGATTCCCGTTTTCCGTTTCCCATTTAACGCTTTTGCTTCTCTTTGTCCCGAATGTCAACAAGTAAGTCTCTGCGTTTAATTTCACGGCATCGTGTACTATGCACAGGAGGAAGGAACTGGTCGACCCTCCGCAGCACGAGACACAATGAATGACAAACGTACAACAATAATTGTATTGACAAATTGTCACTCACGCGACAGTTCGTCCTTTCGTACGGTTGGCAGTCGGGCTGGGCTGTCTGTAGCTAATGTCAAAAAAGGTCATTGCCTGAAACGTTGTTTTCCTTTTGTGCGCAAATGGTCGTTAGTATTTATTTTGCTCGTTTTTTCTCTTTTTCCCTGTCACGTGGAAATCTTTAGGTTTATCCTTAATATTTGCAGAAGTATTTAACGAACTCATCCTTTTGGATAATTTTCACATGCACGGACGATGACAAAGTTTGCCCGGACCCGGAATTATTAATGGTTGTTGTTATCATTTCTCTTTCAGTCCATAAACATTGCTTTTTCGCCTCATTCTTGGCTCGTTTTCGCCCCTCCCCCTCCCCGCAGATTTTCTTGTGTTTTTCTTCGACCATTTGTCGTCTCATTATAGATTGGTTGGTCGAGATTGTCAAATGTTTTTGCTCCTGGATTTTCTGGAATTCTTGTAACTTCTTTTTTATCAGACGGCTTTGATTACTTTTTCCCGTTCTTGCGTGAAGCAAACTCAAAGTCTTCTTTTTCTCCGATGTTTGCATACACTTGGATGAGTTCTTTCATTATTTACCCGGGTGTAGGGGTTTCTTCTTTGTATCCTTTTCTCGAAGCTTGTCAAATATGCCAACGCTATTGTTTGCTGTTCATAACGGAATGACATTTTTCCATTTCCTTTTTCGTCGTGAGTTAATTTCGCATTTTGGCGACACGCGTTGACGTGTTCGTTAGCATGGATGGCTGGATTTCAATATCTCTGCATCCGCTTTTTCTGGGCCATTGAATATTTTCGTGATTTCTTTATTTAGCACTTTCTGACACATTCAGATTTCCTCGTCGGCATCGTGGCAGGAATATTTTGATAAGAGTATCCTTTGCATTATAAAGAAACTTTTGCATCGCATTGATTCTGTTGGAATCAATTGAAATTGAATCATTTTGAGACTTCCGAAATTTTTAATCCTTCAAGGCAACCTGGACCATGCCAGGAAAACTCCCTTGCAACTCCCAAACAAACCTCTGAGTAAAAGTTTTTCTTGGTTGTGTTCTTGTGAAATTTCACTAAGACTTTCCCAACAATACCCGTGCTTTTAATAGCAAAAATAAAGTCTTCCTCTAATAAAATGGCCATAAATACCTTTTTTCACTCAGTGAAAACGGAACAACTTCAAAGTTTGTAAGACTTCAAACAATAAAACACAAAAAAAAAACATTCTTGATAATACGAGTACGATGTTTAATTAAAAACGAAAAAAGAGACGTTAACAAGATTTCTTGTTTGAAATTCCTTTTCACGAATCGCCATTCAAGACAATACACAACAGTTTCCCTTTTCAAAGGAAAGTTCTACGTTCTACGTGAGAAACAAAACAAAAAATGGAAAAAGGGAGCAAAAGCAAATCCATTCACAGGGCGAAGAAAGATGAAATGAACTCAAACTCAACTCAACACTTGTGCAAATCCTTTTCAATGAAAGGCGCCCAGATGAAAGGGGAGGAGGCTGGCTCAACAACGTGCCATCATTATTGACTGGATTCGAGTCGAACAGTAGTTCCTGTTCGGCTACGAGTAGTCGTACTTCTGCCTGAAGTTCTTTTTTAATAAGTTTTATTTTATGCAAATCAAATAAAAAATGCAAACATAAAGAGAATGAAATGAAAAGTGCATTGTTGTAGCCAAGACTAGCTGCGTCCTTCACTGGAGTGTTAACAAAAATAACTTTTTTCCTTTGCCAGACAAGATTGCGACTACACTCGAGAAAAATAATTAATTAAAGGAGTCAGTTATCCACAAACAGCGTTTGTGTTATTTAACACCATAATGTGATCCACACTTACACATCAGCAAATAATACCGTGCTTTCGTCAATAAATGTTCGAAATATCTATAGCGATATCAATCTAAGGTCATAATTATGTTTTGAATTTGAATATAATATTTGAAATTTGTTGTTAAAGTTTGCTGAATTTTTTATTTTTTCTACTATGGCATCCTTTATCACTTTTATCACTTTATTTTCTACTATGGCATCCTTTATGGCATCAATTTAAATAAGTTTTTCTCTTTTTGCTAGGCAATGCAAAAAATTATAGAAAGGAAATTGTAATCCTTAATTATTCTTTCAGACATACATCAGAAATTAAAAAAATGTTTTTGATTAACCTTACTGTTCTACTATATATATGAGTCACTCCATGTCAAGCGGTACGGTTTTTGCGATTTTCTTGAAAGTTTGTGTATGTATTCATCTCATAAAAATATTGTATACGTATTTTTGGGAAAAAATTGAATTCTTTTTCACGAGTTATGACCAATTCGACAGTGAAAACAAGTAAGTACGTTTTAGTCGGCTAAACCGACTTATATATACCCTCACTCTCAGAGAACATACATACGGAAGTTATAAGGAATAAAATTGTATGTAGGGCAGGATAATTTGTGTGGAAGGTGCCTGGAGGATCGTGTCGTATGGTCCCAGCTTCCACATTTATAAAACAATTCTAGAAACATGATCAAATATCAAGTCATTGTGGATTCCATGCACCAGTATAGAAGTTATGAAGGATTTAATATTACCTAGGATAGAGACAATTGTGTGGGAGGTACAAGAAGGCATAACCAATATTTTCGTGGATTTTTCATTTTTTATACTTTAATAACTCATGCAATTATTAACGGATATTTAAACCTAAAGCGGCGTTTTGCCCCTTACAAAATGTAAGTAATTATACAAAATAATGATTATAAAATTACAAGTGGTATTTTTACCAAACAAAATAATGCGCTAAACATTTCCAAAGTTTAAAAATGTGTTTGTTGGACAATCGAAAGCCAGGTTTCTTCTTTTCTAATCCGAATGTGAAAATCGGTTGATAAACAACTAAATTACAGGCTTATAACCGGTTTTTATCCGTAACTCATGATTTTGGGTGTGTCTAGGATTTTTCAATACAGTCGCAGTGTTATTATCAGACATTAGGGTGTGTTGATTTTGGACAATTTTTTATTCTCAGATATAATTTTATTTTTGTGATAAAATTTAGTTTAGCTCGGTAAATCATTAAAAAATAAAACTATTGTTTTTTTTTAAAAAAAACACGTTTTTTATTATCACAAAAACAAAACTAAACGTTTAAAACTAAACGTTTTTGAAATTAAAAAGTTGTGCTTCTCGTTCGTTTGTGAGAATCATCTCCTTATAGAGGCCGGGTTTGATGTTGAAAAGTCGCTGCGAAGCCACTTGAAAAGACTTTTGACATGGTCGAAATCATGATCGTGGTAGTCTGCAGTCAAGTAATAAATGTCACCATGCCATTTGTAAATAAATTTGCATTCTATTAAATATAGAAGCAAAATTGTCTTGAGCCAGGACAATATCCCAGTTCAAATTAAATTAAAAAAAAAATTATTATTTATTTTTTATTGAAATTACATATATCGTATTGAAGTATGAGACCGATCGAATAATTATGAGGGCAACAAATGTTACAAAGGTATCTTTCACGTAGAAGATTTTGTTTAGTAGCAGTCGTTAGTCAAGCCTAAGCGATCAATCACCAGTATTTCCTTCCAATTTTTCTCCTGAATTCAGACTGAAATTTGTCCGACAAAGTTGGATTGTACTCAACAATTTATAGCCATTGAAATAATCTTAGATACGCAGTCGTTAAATAAAATTTTTCAAGATCCTTGGCATTCAATTTATGAACTTTGTCCATCAATAAAGCTGACATCTCTTGTATTTCGCTTCCTGGACTGGTCATTTCTGGCTTAATTATTCTTTTCGAGGATCGATTGTCATCACTTTCAACTACCCAAATAACAATATAAACAATTAATTGGAAATTATTATCATTCATTACTACCTAAATGAAGCATGCCAGGTGGGTCGATAAATAAAAATCCTTTTAATTAGTTCCCTACTTTTGATTAAAAAAAAAAATAAAGTCACCTCATATTTTAAACCAATTTTCAAAGAAAATTTTTAATTCAGTAATTAATTTTTAATTTTAATTTTAAAATTCATTTCCTATACCCATGTGTTTGATTTAGGTGACAACTGACTGTGATTTCCGGATTGGAATGGCTCAAAAAAATTGTTTATTTATATTAAAACTAGATGAACCTAACTGATCCGCCAGGAAAAAAAACAAATGGTAAAATTAAAATCAGGCTTCTTATTGATTTTTATCGTGGTCAGTAATATTTTCAGTCTTCTAGCTCTCAAAAACACTATTGCCACGCCCCCTCTGCCCACAAAATAAAATTCCAAATTTAGGCATCATTTTTATCATTACCGTGGTCAGTAATATATATGTACCAATTTGTAGTCTTCTAGCTCTCAAAAACACGGAGTCACGCCCCCTCCGTCCACAGAGCAAATTTTTGAAAATTTTATTGCCTATAGTTCCTTCCAGACCTGCATCTCTCTGTACTGAAAATTTCAACAGCATTGGTTCAGTTGTTTACGCGTGATTGCGGAACAAACAAACAGACAGACATGCAGACTTACACTAAGGTTTTATAATATTAATAGGGATAGGGATTATTTTAATTGAAAAAGTAAAAATTTCATAAAATAACAATTGATATTAGGAATTTCGTGTTTATGCCCGAAATCAATTTTGTGTGTGTTTATTAAGGCACGCCTAGCTTTTCGGTTTGCCATCGTTTCTCTAAAATTATTTTTCTCTGAGCGTACAACTCAAAACGATGCTGACTGTCAGCCAATAATAATGCAAATTTCCACAAACACAGAAATCCTGTTACTTCGTGGCAAAAATTCTATAGAATATCTTATGGGTATGTATTTGAAAATCAGAAACTTAAGAAGCTTTCAAAAGTGCACATCTCATTGTCAGTTGCACACAGAACAAATTAACTGTGTGTGAATATTGGTATCAGAATACCCTCCGCCAAGCTATAGGAGTTACATTAATTTTATCATTTCATTTGTAACGTCATGTTCAGGTTGATCCTGCTCCCGAGTGCGCTTCCTCTTCATTCTAATAGAGCTAAAGCAAGCGCTGATTTGTGACTTGAAGTGCGGACAAGTGAGTCATTTATAGCAACATCCGGATCACACGATACGGTTTTATTTCAACTCCTGGTTGTATTCTCCAGCGATCCATATCAAAAATTTTGGTATTTCCAACAAGAAACAATCATTGATTCTGGGTGTAACTGACCCATAACCTCTATTTTGCATTTAATATATGATCGTCGTAAAGTAGTGGGTGTGCCGCCCCGCCATTGAATCAGAGTCCGCGGTGGAGGGTACGCAATATTCGGTCTGGCTAAACATAATCCCGGCTATACTTGTTTCCATTCACTTTTCATTGAGATATTTGTAAGTTGAATGAATGTAAGTTGCTGTTGTTAAACATTTTATATAACATTTTACACATCAGCAAAATATACATTAACCAGTGCGCGGCACTGGCGTTTTGTTTCCTTTGCAGCAGCAGCAACTATTCAAGACACTTTTTGTCACTTTTTTGTTTTTGTGTTTTTTGGTCTTTTGTTTCTTTGCAGCAACTCCGTCGTCTTTTACAATTGTTTTCGGACTGTTTGTGCCGTTTTTTCCACTCTGTTTACGGGCACTTAATGAAATCTTTTTGTCGTCTGTTACAAACTTTGGAGGAAAAGTAAATGGGCCTCTTTAGTGTGTAAACGACCAACTTTTGTCCTCACCAACTCCAGCTCCAGCTCTAACACCAAATCTATGTAACTAACTCTGGACGCCGCTGGTGTAATGACAGTAGCAACAATGGCCATTTATAATCGCTGAAAATGGCAGATGGAAAAATAGCTGAAACAAAACAGCAACAACAACTCAAACTGATACGGAAAATGAAACGTTTTCCAGCAGCCAAAACAAAATATGAACAAACACAAAAACGAGTGGCAAAAATGTTGCACTTTATGATTTCCTTTCAGCTGCTGGCGTTGGCAAAGTATTTTCTTTCTTTCTTTCAATGAATGAAGGAATGGCTGAAGCGAAAGGAATACTTGTGAAAAGTTTGTATCTCGACGCGTCGCCTGTAGTTTTGAGTGAGTTTGGCGTAAACTTTAAATGGCATCTTTTACTGACATTAGATACGCACTTACAGATGCAGATACTACCCATTTTCTGAAAGTATTTGTGTGATTTATAACTAATTCTTTTAATGTGTGTGTGTGAGTATTTAATTAAATGCACCACATTCGACTACGAGTTTTAATTAATGTTCATCGTGGCGAACATGGATGGGTGGATGGAGAGTGAGAAACTTACATTTTGGCAAGGACGCTCATCAGACAGCAGTCGCACGGCACCACGGCCCAGAGCCTCACGTTTACGCTGCGCCGAAAATATACGCAATTCTTTGCGTTCCTCGTCGCTCAAAGAGTGGCAATAGCGAACCTGTAATCGAAGACAAAACAAAAATAGTTGTTAGATTAATTCCAAATAATTTGCATAAAATGTTTCACAATTTAAAAGTGGTGTAATTGGATGTCTTCTATTTACAAACATTGGAGGAAGAAATGTGTTTCTCATACCCCATTTGATGAGACCAAAATCTAATGCGGCTGCTAATATCTGTGTCATTGGCAAAAGTGTTGATAAATCAATCAGCTGTCTCATTGGTGAGAGAACGATACATAAATTTTACAATTTTGTCACATTTCCTGACACCAAACACGCACAGCTCTTGGACGGATTTGATGATGTGTCTAATGTGCAACTGACCTACTATTCCAGATTTCCTGTACTACCTGTCCTCTGTGTTAAATAAGTACTTGCCAATTGCAAACATGCAATTTCCAAAACACATATGTATGTATACTTATTTGTACAATCCCCATCAACGCTAGATAGTCAAATGACGCTGTCCGCATTCGTTTACAGGCCAAAGTATAGTGGAAAGAAGGCAGGAAAGGCTAAAGACTGGCAGGTCGACTATATGATACGCTCCACTCTCTATATCAAAGCAAGGACCTACGTGATATTCTTTCACTTTAAATGTACATATATTTTGTTCTCGCAAATTGCATAAATGTCGATTAAAAAGCGTGGTTTCTGAAGAGGAAAAATTCTACTGGAGAAGTATATATCAAAATGTGCACCGATTTTCACTTCTAATTTTGTCAGAAATTACATGACAGAATGTGCCAAATTTTGAGCGAAATGATATGTGGATTGCAGACCTGAGAAGGCCAATTTATCCGGGAGTTATTCATCTACAATGTTTCAACTTATATCATTTGAATGTGAACATTTGATTTGTAATAAAAACTTAAATCAACTAATACAATGTAAATAATCACACTAACATCTCCGATGAAACAAGGTGTTGCTCCATTCAACCGGCGAACTGTGGGACATATAATCTAATCCTCAGCATTAGTTCAGATCAATATTATTAAAGTTTTGTCATGGAATAACTACTTAAAAAATAATAAAATTAAACCCTACTACAATTCTATTATGGAATATCAACTAAAGGAATATGACAGGAGAGAACCATTTGTCTAAAATGGATTGTGGATTTGCTCCCGATCTCTTCTCAGCAAAAGCTGGTCCAGCATGTTCATTCCGACTTCTTGAGGGCTGTAGCGGCACAACGGGCCGCATAGGAATTTTTTCTGGAGACAAGCAACTGCACTTTTGCATCTAAGATCAAACCGCATTACATATTTTCTGGTAGGTCAGTCCAGACCGAGTTGTCTGAATGCAATCTAATGGCTCTCTGGACATAGGTACTTTTATGGTAGATTCAATTCTAGTGAATTTGCATAGTCTTTTTAAAAATGTCATTTTGCCAATATACCTATCATACACAAACTAGTCGAGTTCCTCCCTACACCCATGAACACCAATACAGTCTGCTAAATCTTGTATCTTTATGCGCTAGCCAGACAAAGCTAATTTCAAGTGGAGAAACTTGCGAAATATATATGTATGTAGAAAAATCTGACCTTTGTCGCAATTGAAGAAGCGCATCAAGAGTGATCCATATGCGACGAATGAAGCTGGAATGTAACGAAGCTTTAATGAAGCCCAACCACCATCTGAAGTTCTTTTTTTCCATATGTAAATATATTATTCTAGCCATCTGCGTCGTGGTAAAATTTCAAGATGATGTATCCATCATCGTCGTAGAACAGTCAGGACTTTTAAAAATATTTTTTCTGAAAAAATACCGTATCTAATGTCGAATTACGATTTTTTTCAACTTCCTAAAACCAAAATGTCTTCCTAGATTTCGTAACAATTGCGTGGAAAAGTTTATTTAGTAATTACAGTGAGTCTTATTAATTGCAGTCGCAATGGTATGGAGAAAATCAAACGAAGAATTGGGACTACAAAACCTGAAACCGAACATTAAGTTTGACAATGTCCACGTCTTGGATAAGGGAGACAAATAGACTCGAAAAATTGGTATTTTTAGACGGAAGAGAAAAATTGAAGTCAGACGCGGAAAAACTAAGTGTTCATGACAGCTTCAAATTTTGTCAGGGCAATGATCCGAAACACAATTCACGTTTATTCCAGAAGTAGCTCCTTTATAACTGTCCAAAAGTTTTCCATCCTCCTCCTCAATCCCCACGCCGTATTCGCCGCCACTCAATAACATCCACGTCCGAACTAAAAAACGATTACATGAAGAATGGGATAAAATACGAATTTCCTGTACCAGAAAAATCGTGAAAATTATGCCAAAGCGTGAAAAAGGCAATTCCCTACGCCCAATAAATACTAAATGTTCACAAAAACACACTTTTGTCTAATTAATTATCCTTGTTTAAGAAAAACCGAATATTAATGACGCTATGTTTTTTGATGTAAATTAAGTAATGCGTTTTTTTATTAATTGTAATCAGATCAAACCCAATCAAACACGCTGGCGGCGGCGGTGCATCCAAATCAATTAATGAGAGAGCGGCCAGAATTGTCGTTTTTTGTTGTTTGTCTGTTAACGTTTTGTGATCGATATTTAAACACATTTAAATATTTTACTTCACGACCCAGTGGGAGTCAAGAAAACTGTCTTTCATAAAACACCTCTGAAAGAGAATCCTGAAAGGGATGATTATAAAGAGTCCGATAACTGTATGAGGGAGACAACAATAACATTGTGTTTTTCAAGGTGAAATTCTAGCAACTTTTAAAGCCACGGAATTCACAAGGATCAACATATATAGGTATAGGCAGCAATGTTACGATATATGTTGATAGTCAAGTGGCCTTAAAGGCTATAGGAAGTCGGCAAGTAAATTCCAAACTTGTTTAGGAATGCAGACTTGCGGTAGCCGCCATTAAGCTTCCTATATATGAGAATAAATGTGTGGCTCTCATGTAGAGTCGTGAAATGCCAGAGAATATTGTAGGGTGTCCAGGGCACTTTAGCCAAGCTTGAAGAAAACATTTCTTCGAGGATTTGATTGAAGACGTTTGAGGATCACAGTAGAATATGTAAATGGGATAACGGCCTTCCGGACTATTGCAGCACATTCTACAGCCATGAAGAGCTATGTCAGTATCCGTGTCTTATAAATTTATTATTGTCCGTGCCTTCCACGCCCTTCTGGGAGCTGGAAGATGTGTCGACATGCAGCATCGACGCTTTGAAATGCTTCAAAATGGGTATAAAGTGGCTTCAGGGTAAACGGACATCAGGGTAGGCCACAATTCAACAAAACTGATCAATTTAATTCTCATTCTAATCTCTCTTGCCTGTCCTTAGTTCATCCTCTCTCACCTATCTTTCAACAGGATACACCAAAAAGAAGGAAATCCTTGTCGCTACTGATGTAATGATATTATTGAATTTATGCATTTATACTAGCCATTTGTTTGATTAGCTGAGTTGATTTATCCTTTGGGTGGGACTATTAAAAATGCTATTCCCTGTGGTGAATAGATGCAATGAAATACTTATTGGCTGGAAATTAACGACACACTTCGTTGTGTGAATGAATGATGTCGTAAATACCACGAAGATCGTTTCAGTATAATTTCATAAACTCTTTTCTCTCTGATATATCAGACACAGAAAATTTAATCCCACTTTAGGATCACTGTGTCCGACTTATCATAAATCCATAAATCTTCAACAGTAACCAGCAACTGTGTTTTTGCTTTTGCAATTTTTTTTACTTACCTCGTTGTCCTGTGGCGGCAGCTGGTGCAGCAATTGTTTGATGCGATACTTTTCACCCGGGCTATTTACGTACGGCACCTTGTCATCGGCTAGCTGAGAGAAATACAAGCGTACCTGGAAGTGAACAAACAAAGCGACGTTAATTAAATAAAAATGCTATGAAAGCAATGTTCGTATTAAAATAAATCGTTCCATAATGTTGCCATTTTAGGTGGCCTTTATTTCACCCCAACGATATGTTGCCAATTTATCAATTTATTGCAGACAATGTTCGTATGTTGGCCATTTTGGTCAAGTTGCTGAGGTCTCTTTTTGGACATATAATAAAGCTGGCTGTGCTCTTTTGGTCTATGTGTCTGTTCGGCTGTCGTCCATCAGTCTGTCTGTCCAGTCTGTGATATTTATCGGGAGGCGCACAGACACAGCGAAAAATAAAAATACTTTCACTCTCCTCCGAGTCATGACAATTTGGTCAATTTCGATTAAAAACTAATGACGAGCCATGCATCATCCGGTATCACTTGTGGCAGTGCACCCAAATGGCTTTTGTCGAGCGTTATCGCAACACCCAAACACAGCGACAATTGGCGTTAGATGGTTACACTCTTAAAGTGCCCTCAGCCAATTGGTGTCTGCTGGATGTGCGGCTGCCTGTGTATCCTTCCTTGCACCAACTATTTCCCCACCCCATCAAGCAACCACCAGACCATCCATCCAGCCATGGCTTCCACTAGTTTATTGTCGTGGCACTCATGCTGTGTGCATCAATTCGAGTGGTGTTCAATTAGTTACCATCGCCATCACATGTACATATCGTCGTCTTTCTGCTCCTACGATGTATGGTGACTCTATGGCCAATATAGGTTGGATTTACTCTGCACATTTCCGCCAAATCGCCGCATCCCCCTGCTGGCGCAAAACGAACAGATTGTGTTGTATTTCTGGAAAATTTATTGCAATTCTCTGGTCTGGGTTATGTTACCACTGACGATGGTAGTGGTGATGGTGGTGGACGTATACTCCAAATGCACGTGTGTGTGGGCCTGTTGGTAGAGGGAGTCACATTATTAATTGCACTTGCCGTTGCGAGTTACGGTTAGAAAAATGTGCCAACTGTTTTGGTTTCGGAGATAAAACAGATTCCAACATACGAGCAACTGCTGCGTCCACGTATGAGATTTTGCCAAATTCTACCTGGCACTCGCAAAGCATTTGGAAATGCGAGTTGTTCACTTATCCCCCCCTCCGCGCAGTACGAATACGGATTGTTGCTGGGTGGGTCTGGTGATTAATATGAAACTATAAAGTTTAAAAGCGTTCAGGATACTTATGTTACAGATTGCTCCGCCCGCTATCTATGGCATGATTAATATTCTGCACGAGGAAAAACTAACAACTTAAAGACTCCGAAGATGAAGGAAATGCCAATAGTGAAAGAATTACATTGCCAAGATTTCACAACTAATTTTATGGCGGATTTGGTCTACAGCATAAAACTAATAAATTAAATTTTTAATTGTACCTTTCGTATGTACGAGACCATGAATTAATTCTATGAAGAAATAGTTTACACATATTTATTAATTGTATTCATTTTTTGTTAGAAGATAAAAAGCTCATTTACTGCAATAAAAACATATATTAATATATATTATATACAAATATCGATTGTTAACTTCTGATATTTCTATGTCGACTTTTATTTAAACATAAGATTTAAAAAGTGAAAAGTGACACTTTCATTTGAGATCTTTTTTCACAGTTTAAATCCACTCTCTTGGCTTATTTTCCACAGAAAAAAATGAAAAGCTTATAATTCAGAATGTTTTATAAGGACTATTTTCGCTATCGAAGAATTTAAATATTTCAACACAATTATCATTAGGATTTCTTTCGAATTTTTTTCCATAATTTTCATTTCTTCATCCCCAACTTCTGTTAATTTAAATAAAAATTTTTCAACCGACTGCCAGGATACAACTGTATCTAAAAGTAGCCAAGCAAATTCCTCAATTTTAAAAAATAAAAAAGCAAATAGAAATTCAGAGGAATTTTTGAATTTTAGTGTGAAAACATAGATCTAAACGATTTTTTAGTATTTTCTTTATTTATTTGGGAAATGTTAGAAAAATAGTGTTCGGATGGTATTCAATTCAATTTAAATGCAACAAAACTTTAAAGTTTGAAGACAAGTCTTAATAGACACACGCAATAGATTCGAACAGAAAACCAGACTTGCATCCATAACTATCATACAAATTTTCCATTCTAGCATGTATGGGAAGAATCCCAGAAGGAGAAGTTTTACAAAACTTTCAGAATTATGGAATGGAAACTTTTAAAAAAGGACAAGATATCTTAACGAAATTTCATAAGATATTTTACAGATAATTTAAAATATCTCTAGTAGCTACTGAGTGACCCTCCAAAAATGGTCACCTTGCCCACGTAAAATAATGAAATGATGCACAATTATGCACCGATTGCAAAGATATTTTGGCCGGTGTTGGGACTCCTACCTACACAAAAATGAGCTTACAACTGTGTATTTAGGAGATATATTTCTACATGTAGGGTTTGGTGTTTCTCGGACTTTTTGAGAATTGCCGAGAATGAAACTTTTCATTTCATTTCACATGTCCAATATGGTTTAAAATATAAACATTTAGTAGCTGGTGTGCTGCCAATTAACGTCCACCGTACATGTCGGTGTACACTATTTCAAGGTTTTCGTACTTTTCAATAGAAATGCAATTCCTGATTAAATTATATGACACAAGTGATCGAGAAGAACAACACAAAATAATAATAATCTAAAATTAAATATTTTTTTACTATTTAAGTACTTGTTACGAAAATAATTGAAATGAAATTTAATAAATGAAGTTAACATTGGGCGTTAATGGGTTAAAGTAGTGACATATTACAAATTAAAAACGATTGGTTTTGTACAAATATTTTACAAATTAGTTTTCATTTTGCAAATAGTTTACTCTAGACGAATAGGCAGATTTGAAGGAGTCACAATATTGGACATTTAAATAACAAACACAAGTAACTGACATCTACACTAGATTCAAAATTAAAAAATAAGGAAACAATGAACTCGTATGGCTGAGAATATTATGACGTCTTTAATTTAGAAGATTTATTCGGCTAGAGAGGAAATATTTTGCGGATACAGGGGGTCCCCCCCCCTGTATCCGTTAATATTAATTTAATGAATTCATACAAAATAAAAACATTGAAATAGTGTGGTGATTAGTTCTTACTACCGTAATATACCGTAGGGCATATTTCTATTCATATTAGATTTCTCTTGAAAGTTGTCGATTCTTCTGGGAGAACAATGGTCATTATTATTGTCAGTAATGTAATTATATGAATTTGAAATACATCTATAATTTCCCATTTATATAGTAAAACTAAAATAACCAATAAAATATTTTTTAATATTTCCTGTAATTTAAAATCTCTTCTCGGGAATTCTGGACCAATTTTTTAGGAAATTCTTGGACAAAACGGCTCGGGAATTCCCGGACCCCAAACCCTAGTTACAAGACCAAAGATACTTTTTTGACGAGGTTGATTTCGTAGTTTTAACGTTGCGATCCCATAATAAGATCGATTTTAATACTATTTAAACCGTTTGATTGTTTATGACATTTTGAATAAACTGTTGGAAAGACTGGTGTTTCTTCAATCAGGAAAAAACAAGAATTTCTATCGTTTTTATACACAAAGGCGACAACAATATTTCGCTTGCAATGTTTTTTAATCATTATTTAGATGCGTTTAAAGCAATTACTAAGTCATTTTGGTGAAAAAAAAACACCCAAAAATATTTACAATAACTCTCAAATTGCAAAATACAGATTGGAAATTGTTTAGTACATATTGATTGTTCGCTAAGTCGAGAAATTCGTTATGTCGACTATCATTATTTATGAAGGATAACCAACTAATTATGATAGGGAATTTAACCATTTAAAGAATTATACGATTTTCTAAAGCATTTTGACAAAGAAGTTTTTAAAATGAATTTCGAATATATACTCTGCAGATGCTACAAGGCCGCTTCTTTAAAAGATTTGTTTAAAGCATTTGTTTCTGTTTTATAATTTTTTGTGAATTTAGATTGTTCGTGAAATTTTTCAAAGCGATGTTGATTTATTATTCAGAATTTAATGAAGTAAAATCCCAAATATTAGAACATATTTTCTCCACATTAGGCATTTGGGTATTTTGATGCAAAAAACTTGTTAGCCATTACTTTCGGAGACATTTTTCTACATAATTCGTTATGATATCTCAATTATTGTACAATTATGGTAGTGTGCGAATTTGTTTTCTAAAAATACTTTTTTTAGTTTCACATGTATTGAGGAAAAAAATGATTCGCTTTTGATTGACTCTTAAATATGGCCATCTCCCGAAAATTTCTACAAAAAAATGAAATCAGACCACACTAATAGCTTTTAACTTTTTTATTATGAAACTTGAAGTTAACTTGTTCTTTTTGATTTTTATTAAAAGTTGGAGATTTATAACGAAAACTACTACTTTTTTATTACGCGTGGAAATATTTGTAGCGTCCGTATTTCTGCTGTACATAATTAAAAAATCTAACAGAAAATTCTCATATTTCATAAATCTACGTACAAAATATATCCTCTGGTCTTCATTTACATGTATATATGGAAAAACAAAGTTCTCAAGAAATCGCTGAACTTTGTATATTTCTATAAGAGCTACAAAAGTACTTCTGTTTTTTGTAGCGTCCGTTTCGATGTAAAATTGTTTATAATTTTGTAATAAATCCTGACGATATATTTTTAAAATGTAGTACTCTTTAAGCGCTTTAGAACACTAAAAAGGCTGATCGACTTTGGTGTAGTTTAAGGCGTGCGAATGTCGCATCCGGTAAACTAGTAGATGTCCATATGTACATGCAATGGTCTGGGTCAACTGAAAACTATTTTTCCACCGAAACACACAATTTATTTTCTTTCTACTGCTATTTCAAACTTTTGTAAAAAATCGACGTTCATTGTACTCAAAATTGAAAAAAATAAACAATTGAAAAAGGTTATCTCTATAAAACCGAAAAATGTTGTATTTTAATTCGAAAATGTAATATTTTCTTACCAAAGATGAAAGAAAGAATATTGAATTTCAAAACAGAATTTAAACAAGTAAGAAGGCATTAAGTTCGGCCGGGCCGAATCTTATATACCCTCCACCACGGAGTGCATTCCACAGTATTACCAGCAGATTAAAGGATGTCGACTTTACATAGCAGCACAGTACCATATTACGAAAATTGTGATATTTTCATGCACATTTACTATAATTGTTTACTATTTCAAACTATAATGTATACTTATGCGCACTGTTTAAAATCGACTACTATTATAAATAAAATGCTGTAATTGAGAAAGTGAACATGCCTAAATATTAGGCGATTGTCAGTCGCCATTAGAAAGAAGCATTTTCAGATACAGACAAAGTGATAAGAAAAGTATAAATTTTAAAGATATCCCCATTCCCCAGATCCACAGATTCGCCCCATTCCCCGGCCAAATGTACAAATGCGTAGTCAGAATTCACCGAATTTTATGATTTCAACTTCAGCAGTTTGGTAGGCCCCATTTGTATCCCTCTTTTTAATTATATCCCTTAAAAGTACGAATTTCGAAAAATTGCTCTATTTTACGTGTCTACGAATTATTGGGACGTACACACCGAATTTCATGATTCTAGCTGTTGTCGTATCATTGGTACTGTATTTTATCCCTTTTTGTCCCATTTCGCAAGCTAAAACTTTTATTTTCTTTGTGGTGCTTCCAAGACACAAGAGGAATGTCCGCAACAAATTTTAACTGTATGAAAATCAGAAATTTAATTAATAAGCCAAGGCTACCAATATTTGTATACTATGTATATATATAAAGGAAATAATATTTCAATTCATAAAGTAAATATAAGGGAGCAATCATAAATACCCTAAATATTGGGGGATAGAGAGCGTATTTTCAGCTACTATAAATTTTGAAAATACCTTATCTCTCACGTATGCAGTATAAGACAACTTCATGATTCTATCATTTTTTGTCGTAAAAGCAACAAACTAAAGTACGAATTTGTAAAAAAATATTTTAGGTGGCTATGTACCGAATTCCATGATTCTATCAGCGGCCATTTTGTTGGTACCATTTTTATCCCCTTTTTCCAATTTTCCCCCCTCAAGAGTACGACTATCTAAACTCTCTTTATTTTACGTATCTACATAATTAGGGGGACGTACACACCGAATTTCATCATTCTAGATGTATTCGTTTAGTTTGTACTATTTTTATACCCTGTAGGCATTGTATCCCTTGAAAGTACGAATTTGGAAAAAACGTTTTATTTTTCGTGTCTACGCAGTCAGAGGAATATATACTCCGAATTTTATTATTTTAGCTGCGGTCATTTGGTAGGTACTATTTTTATCCCCTTTTTCCATTTGAACTTCAAAAAGTACGAATTTTGGAAAGTTCTTTTATTTTACGTATCTACGCAATCAGAGTAATGTATGCACCGAATTTCATTATTCTAGGTGCAGTCGTTAGGTTGGTACTATTTTTATCCCTCTATCCCCATTTAACCCCTTAAAAGTACGAATTTGGAAAAATACTTTTATATTATGTATCTACTCTATTAGAGGAATGTACACGCCAAATTTCGTGTTTCTATCTGTTGTCGTTTGATAGGTACCATTTTTATCCCTTTTTGTCCCATTTCGCCCTCTACAAATAAAAAACACTCTATGGTGCCCTTTTATGCTATAAAGGGAATGCGCATTGCAAATATCAAGTAAATACAAGCTAATATGTTCAAAAAAACAGGCTGAAATACTCTAAATATTAGGGGTATTATCAGTCCTTGTGAGGGAAAAATTTTTCCCTCTGGGCCGATTTTGCTCACTTTCAATCCCAAACGATCTACAACCATAAGACACATTTAGGAACAATTTGAACCTCCTAGCTCATTTCGTTCGGCCGCTATCGTGCTTTCAACAGACAGACAGACGGACATGGCTATATCGTCTTAGAATTTTACCACGACCCAGAATATATATACTTTATGGGGTCTTGGTTGAATATTTCAAGGTGGAGGGTATAACAAATTAAAATAATAATTTCAACACGAGCCATCTACAAGATTAATAATTCATAGATATCCTTTAATGATTTAATTCCCTCTTAGATGAACTCTAAAATAAGAAATATATACATTGATACAAATATATTGTTTATCCACTTATAGTTACTTTTACCCATGCTATGTTAGGCATTGCAACATAATTACATCTGCATTTTGCTCAAGCGCTTACGACTTGTGGAAACAATTCGATAATTGTGCCTTTCTCTCGCTCTACAGCCATTAGCAAGCAAACGTTGATTGAAATGGCCATAAACAGTCAGATATGCAATTAAACACGCTTTCGCCTAAAACAAAAATCAATCTTTATGAGGAAATTTATAAAATCTTAAAAATCTGTGTTCGAATGCATTCAGGTGCTGTTTCGACAGGCAACAGTTAAGACATGAGATGTCTGAAAAATAGTTACAATTTTAAATTGTCTCTAATGAACAGGCATTTTTACACGTCCGCAGCAAACAAATCGAAACCATAAAATTTTCCCGAAAAGAAAATCCCATTATGGCGAGGAAGCGGTGGCGAGGTCATCAATGATTTATTCAACGCTTGAGTGAGATAGTGAAAAGCGTGTAAAGCTGGTAATAAACTACACCGAAAGTTATTGGACAGCAAATTTGACCAAATATCGATGTCTAAATGCAAAAGTACTTAACTACCAATTGTATACACAAATTATCTCAAGCGAAACTCTATGTTTATGGCGTAATCGGTCCAAGTCATTCCGAAGAGTGATTGTTATGTGAGTGATGGCGCTGCAGATCATGATGATGACAACGAGTATTATGTTGCGTTTAGCTAATGGCACCAGCCGCTGATATGATGTTCACTTTATATGTAGGCAATATCTTTTGAAATGCGCGCACAATCATTGATTGATGCAGCCATGTCCAACATTCTGTGGGGCGATAATGTGAATATTGATTTTGAGATTTGGGCGTGACAGTTTTGAAAGACATGTATGTCATCTGATAACTTGCATATACTGGCATTAGTTTAAGCGCCTCGCCCATTATCAAAAACAACTTTATTTCCCTAAGAATCATTAAAGCAGATTGATCTCTGTGTTCAATTTCATGCAGTACTTCCCTGTAAATATATAGAACTTAAATATATATTATAGAACTTGGAATCTAAGTGTGATGAAATTATTCACTAACAAATTGAGCTATAACTAAGTGGCTAACGTTCATATGGGTATCATAAATATATCTAATTTGCTTCAAAAAGCATTTTTCGCTTCAGAAGCATAAACTGCAAAAAAGATTTAATTCCGAAACAATATCATATTAATTTCGAAAAGTTTATACGAGAAATTAAGACTAAGGTCTTACATAAATTAATTTAATTTTAAATATATTTCGCAACACAAAAATCAACTAAGTGGTACCAAAAAATTTTTATGAAAACAGTTTCTAAATTTTCCTTTAGGTAAGTACCTTCTTTCGAAGGTAATCGAAACGGTTGCGAAATTTGTCGAAGCAAAGGAAATATTATTTAATAATTTTTCTATCACATCATACACTACCCAGTAAAAAGAGAGCACCCAAAGAAGTGAAAAAGATGTTCATCTTGTGATTCGGAAGTAGTGAAAATTGGGATCTTCACCTATGAATTTAACATGGAGTTGTCATAGGAGGGATGCCCTTTATTTTGAAAGACTTAAAAGTTATTTTAAAGTGTTGCAAAGGATCCACTTTTTCACTCACTTTTTGTTCGTTAGAACTGACAATAGGAAACTTAACAAAATATTTATTTAGTATGACATTATATATAACACAAATTAATATTAAATTAGATTAGTAATAGTAATATTATGTAGTATTAGAATTGATAAAAATGAAATAAATCAATATATTGGTATTTTTTAAGCAACCATTTTAAAATTTTTAAATTTATGTTAGTGGTATGTATGGTTGACCTTTTTGATGTGTTGCGTTTTGTATTTTGTTCGGCTTGAGGTCAGTTTTTTCCAAATAATAAAACAAAAATGACTATTTTATTATTTTCTTGTTTTTTATTTCCCAATATTTCGACCAACTCCGTTGGTCATCTTCAGGGGTCTATTACAAAAAACACAAATTATTCAATTACAAGTTACAAGCATTAACAATCAAAAAATATCACAATATTTATATTTACATTTTTAAAAAGTTTTTCACAATAGGAAAATTTTTTCTCCTGCCACTCTCTGCAAGCTTGTGTCAACTACTGTCTAATTTGTCGTCTATGTTTTTCCACCGTGTTCCTATATATTTGAGCACAACCGTCTGTGTCTCTCTTATAATTAAGCCTTTTTCCAGGGGAGACGTCAATTATATTTAGCATTTCCAAAGTGTATCTCCTTGTATAATTATTCTCTTCCGCTAATATTTCGACGTCATTAAAATTTGGTTTATGTCCCATCCAGGTACAGTGGGCTGCAAGGGCAGTTTTTTGCTCAATGGGTTTGTCAAGAGATTTGTGTTCGGTTTTGTGTGATGAAAGTCTGGTTTTCAATTTGTTTTTCGTAGTGCCGACATATACCTTCTGGCATATGTCGGACTTGTCACCATTGCATTTTATTTTGTACACGACGTTTGGTTTCTCCTCTTTCTTGATTTTTGATTTTGTCCTACTAAATAGTTGGTTGACGGTCCTGTGTGTTTTATATGCCAACTCAAATTTTTCTTTGTCGTAAATATTAGAATGTTTTAGTCTTTCGGATAGTCCTGGAATGTATGTTGTGGATTTATAAATTTTGCTTGGTCTTTCGTGATTTTTGTTAAGTTTTTCTTCCGTCGTTCGCTTGATTAGAGTACTTATTAATTTTTCGGGAAAGTCGTTCATACGCAGTATATTTCTAATTTTGGATTTGTTAGTTTCGTGAAATTCCTTATCACTGGTTTGTAGGACCCTGTTTATAAAATTCGTCGCGGTGTTTATGATTGTTCGTCTTGGGTGCTTAGAATAAAAATTAATTAGACGTCCGGAAGCCGTTTGCTTTTGGTACCAGTCAACTTTCAGCAGATTCCCTTGTCTAATTATCACCGAATCCAAATATGGTAGTCTATTGTCCAATTCTTTTTCCATCGTAAATTGTATTTGTCGGTTGAAAGAGTTTAATGCGTTAAGTATGGCTTCTACTTCACTGCGCTTTACAATTGCGAATAAGTCGTCTACATATTTGGTCAGTATTCTTGGTTTTTCTTTTATCTTTTCCATCGTGGCGTCCAGCAGTTCTTCCATAATGATGTCAGCAATTACAGGTGAGGCTGGTGACCCCATTGGCATCCCCTTTTTCTGTTCATACACCTTGTCTTCGTACTTGAAATAGCGTGTCTCTTTAATGCAGAAGGTCAATAATTCTATGAAGAGGTCCCGCGGTATTCTTGTATGTTGTTCAATTTGATTCCATTTCTTATCTATTGTCATTATGGCTAAGTTTATGGGAATACTTGGGAACAAAGAAACCACGTCAAATGAAATCAATATTTCGTCATTATTTATCGTCATGTTGCTTATCCTGGCTTTGAAGTCTCTAGCGTCTTTGACATTGTACTTGGATCTGGTCGTCAAGTTTTTCAAAATGTCAAGTAGATATTTGCAGAGTCCATACGCAGGTGCATTTATTGATGAACAGATGGGCCGTAATGGCGTTCCCTCCTTGTGGATTTTGGGTAATCCGTAGATTCTAGGGGCTGTGGCAATTTTATTTGTCAATTTATTCTTTTCTATTAAGTCAATAAGATTTTTGTTATATAATTTTTCCACTAAACGGTTGTTTTTAATTTGTAGACTTGACGTTGGGTCTCTTTTTATTCGTTTATATGTAATCATGTCCCGTAGAATTATGCCCATTTTCTGTTTATAATCTTCCTTGTTCATAGCTACAGACAAAGGCGAAAAAACTGTAGCTATGAACAAGGAAGATTATAAACAGAAAATGGGCATAATTCTACGGGACATGATTACATATAAACGAATAAAAAGAGACCCAACGTCAAGTCTACAAATTAAAAACAACCGTTTAGTGGAAAAATTATATAACAAAAATCTTATTGACTTAATAGAAAAGAATAAATTGACAAATAAAATTGCCACAGCCCCTAGAATCTACGGATTACCCAAAATCCACAAGGAGGGAACGCCATTACGGCCCATCTGTTCATCAATAAATGCACCTGCGTATGGACTCTGCAAATATCTACTTGACATTTTGAAAAACTTGACGACCAGATCCAAGTACAATGTCAAAGACGCTAGAGACTTCAAAGCCAGGATAAGCAACATGACGATAAATAATGACGAAATATTGATTTCATTTGACGTGGTTTCTTTGTTCCCAAGTATTCCCATAAACTTAGCCATAATGACAATAGATAAGAAATGGAATCAAATTGAACAACATACAAGAATACCGCGGGACCTCTTCATAGAATTATTGACCTTCTGCATTAAAGAGACACGCTATTTCAAGTACGAAGACAAGGTGTATGAACAGAAAAAGGGGATGCCAATGGGGTCACCAGCCTCACCTGTAATTGCTGACATCATTATGGAAGAACTGCTGGACGCCACGATGGAAAAGATAAAAGAAAAACCAAGAATACTGACCAAATATGTAGACGACTTATTCGCAATTGTAAAGCGCAGTGAAGTAGAAGCCATACTTAACGCATTAAACTCTTTCAACCGACAAATACAATTTACGATGGAAAAAGAATTGGACAATAGACTACCATATTTGGATTCGGTGATAATTAGACAAGGGAATCTGCTGAAAGTTGACTGGTACCAAAAGCAAACGGCTTCCGGACGTCTAATTAATTTTTATTCTAAGCACCCAAGACGAACAATCATAAACACCGCGACGAATTTTATAAACAGGGTCCTACAAACCAGTGATAAGGAATTTCACGAAACTAACAAATCCAAAATTAGAAATATACTGCGTATGAACGACTTTCCCGAAAAATTAATAAGTACTCTAATCAAGCGAACGACGGAAGAAAAACTTAACAAAAATCACGAAAGACCAAGCAAAATTTATAAATCCACAACATACATTCCAGGACTATCCGAAAGACTAAAACATTCTAATATTTACGACAAAGAAAAATTTGAGTTGGCATATAAAACACACAGGACCGTCAACCAACTATTTAGTAGGACAAAATCAAAAATCAAGAAAGAGGAGAAACCAAACGTCGTGTACAAAATAAAATGCAATGGTGACAAGTCCGACATATGCCAGAAGGTATATGTCGGCACTACGAAAAACAAATTGAAAACCAGACTTTCATCACACAAAACCGAACACAAATCTCTTGACAAACCCATTGAGCAAAAAACTGCCCTTGCAGCCCACTGTACCTGGATGGGACATAAACCAAATTTTAATGACGTCGAAATATTAGCGGAAGAGAATAATTATACAAGGAGATACACTTTGGAAATGCTAAATATAATTGACGTCTCCCCTGGAAAAAGGCTTAATTATAAGAGAGACACAGACGGTTGTGCTCAAATATATAGGAACACGGTGGAAAAACATAGACGACAAATTAGACAGTAGTTGACACAAGCTTGCAGAGAGTGGCAGGAGAAAAAATTTTCCTATTGTGAAAAACTTTTTAAAAATGTAAATATAAATATTGTGATATTTTTTGATTGTTAATGCTTGTAACTTGTAATTGAATAATTTGTGTTTTTTGTAATAGACCCCTGAAGATGACCAACGGAGTTGGTCGAAATATTGGGAAATAAAAAACAAGAAAATAATAAAATAGTCATTTTTGTTTTATTATTTGGAAAAAACTGACCTCAAGCCGAACAAAATACAAAACGCAATTTTTAAATTTATAAAAAATTAAACATTGTCTATTTATTAAAGTAATAAAAAACACAAAAAAGTTTTTTCCCGAGCCACGATTCGAACCCGAGACCTTCTGGGTGCAAAGCGGGCACCTTACCTCTGTCACCCCATACTAAAAATTCATTCCCATTCACAATGCTATTCGCAAAATGTTACGTTATGAAGTTGTTTAAAAGAACTTCCTCAAAAGCGGGGAAAATGCGAATTTGGATTTTGAGATGCGATTAAAATGTGCTTCCTGCGGAAGTACTTCCAATTTTTTTTGCTGGGTAGTGCAACGGAAAAACTTAGATTGCATTACATGTTTCAATTTCGGTCAAATAATAATTTTGTTATCAAACTTAATTCCATTACATTTTATTCACTCGATGAATTGGAAACCAAAAGTTAATTTTATTTTGTTGCCTTTAATTTGACATGACTGTTGACTCAGGTTTTTACAACTCGGCCTGTTGACAAATACACATAGTCGGAATTGCTACAAATAAAATCGGAAGTGATCACTATTTTGTAATGTTTTTGTACAACAGATTTGTGTCTAGAATTCATGTTCTTACAGTCTACAAAATTGCCAATTTTTCAATATACAAATTTTAATTTGCCAAAATTCTCAACTTCTTACTCAGAAAGTTTTACCACATTTCTGCGGTAAATAAATAAAAGGCAACCACCATAATAGTGAAAAATCTCAAATTTTGCACCATGTTTTTCGCATTTTGGAAATTTGGATATTTTGTTGGCAAAAATGTACACCTTGTTTGCTATTTAATTCCATAACTTCGTTATGATATCTTAACTTCTGATGATTCTACGCAGTGTTCAACAAGAATTTGTTTTTCTATAAAAGTCACCTTTTTATGAAAATTTTATTTTTACTTGTAAAGAATAACAGAAAATAGTTTCTGGGCTTATTAGTTTGCTCTTATTTGCAAAAAATTCTGACAATGTATCGAGCAAATGCAGTTAAGTGGGAAATCCTTTAGTTTGTAAATAAAACATGCCAAATAACTCGCTCAGCTGGATCACTAGAATATTCCCAAAATTAATATTTTATTTAGACAATTAATTCTAGAAACCAAACCACAGATATATAAATATAAATATATCTTGAGATCCACGATCGAAGTTAAGAAATGGTGGTTATTATTCTAAATAGTCTCATTTTTGAGATTTATTTCCCTCGTTTTATATCCTAAATTTTTTTTCTTTTGTTCGATCAAAATTAAGGAATGGCGTTATTATTCCAACAAATCACATTTCCAGTTTTAGGAGTTGCGCGATGTTTATTTATTTTATTTATTATTTAACTTAAATATCTCTTAAACTAATGGAACACACATGCAGGCAATTTTCTGTGGGTACTCGCGAGCACAATCACTGTACTAAACATCTAATAAATATCGGCGCATAATTGTACTTGTAGAAATCAATTCATGGCCGGGAATTGAAAATTTTGCAAATCATCTGGAGGTATGTTTTTGCCCTTTTCATGTGAAATTTCGTCAAGATATTTTTTCTTCATTCAATAGTTACAGAATTATTTCTATAAAAAATCGATTTGGATTGCAACAACCAGTGGGATTAAACCTTTTTATGCCAATATGTGCTGTCAAGTTCACAGAAGAAAGAGAGCATTTCCGGAAGTCTCTGGTCATAACTTTTAACACGATCACATTTCAAACATATCTTATCCGTAAGTTGTCTTTTTGGAGCCATTACATCAGTAAAAATGTCAAAGTATTGAAGGCGACAGTATTGTTTCCTACAATTATATAGTGTGGACCATTTAAAATTTAAAATTTGAACTACCGATTACTTTGATTTTGAAAGGCAGATAACATTCATTTTTATTTTCAGGTTTATGTTTGACATTTGCAAAATAGGACTCTATACGCTCGAACTTCAGTTCAGCTTTCATGAAGCTCATTTTCATCTCGGTGGCTATGTCAATAAGCAACATTGATGCATATGGGGTTCAGAGAACTCACACGTGACTATTGAGCCAATGTATCCACAACGAGCCACTGTTTGGTGTGGATTTTGGGCTGTACTGAAAAATTGGGTTGATCGGATGAGGTATGATGAATGATATTCGGTTCCATTATTAAATTACAAAGTTCAACCTTTGCAATAAAACCAGAAGTTTGAAAAAATAATCAGTACTTTAGCCGATTCAAATTTAAAATATTGCATGGCCCACCCAATATAAGGAACATAAGGCGTCGCCTAATCCTTTACTCAGTATGCATTGTATTATTCTACAGTAAGGAAAACTGGTCCTTTTTCCAAGTACGATTGTCATATCAAATAACGATTTTATTGTTCAATTAAACCAGAGTGCAGATTGCATTACATTAAGCTATGATTGTACCACAGTTTAAGCATGGCCATAACTTCTTAACAATTTATGTCCAAGTTTAATTTGCAAAGTAAACATAGCTATAGGCCCGAATGGCCACTCTGTTCGAACTGCTCTGCTTGTGGGGTATTATTTGCTGACAAATTCCACTAAGCACATCAACTAATAACGCGCGATCGAATCGAGCGAATCGAATATTTATGTATGTATATACATATATACAAACATCTAAGCTGTCGCAACAATCGAATGCGCAGAAGCACAGATGTGTGAGAAAATTATAAGCCGCCGTCGTGGTTACGTTTCTTTGGAATTCCTAAATATAAAATATGTCCGTCATTTATCCTGCATCGAGGCAATTATGTGACATTGAATAGGGTGGAGAGGCAGGGCAAACTTACCTGGTCGGGTCTTAGACCTGGCGGCACCCAGGTGTATTCTTCCAAGGCACAGCCACTGTCGTCGTCCGACTGCGAGTTACGCTGGAATTCTAATTGCTGATGATGACTGTGTAAATAGGCTGTGGTCTTGTAGTTGGCACGCAGGGGCGATGTGATCGAGCTGAGCGGCAAATTGGTGGGCGGCTGGCAGTGGCGTCGCTGTGGGGCGCCCACAAAATGTATTGATGTGGCTGTGTGACTGCCGCCACCATTGCTGCTACTTGACGCTGGATCAATGTGACTTGTGCTGCTTGGTGTGGGTGTGGCATTCGATGACGATGTGGGCGTTGAACGATCATTATTGTTCAGATTCAGATGGGGGTGGGGGTGGTTAGGATGTTGGTGTTGATGCTGATGCTGCTGATGATGATGGTGATGCTGATGCGGCTGCTGCTTCTGATGGTGTTGTGTCAACTGTGTTAGGGTGGAATCGGCCTGCAGCTGATAAGCTGGCAAATGTACTCCAGCTGCCTCCAATTGTAACAGTTCACTTTCGGTTTGTGTGTAATAATCACTTGGCTGTTGCATAATGACCTCGGCCAACAACTCGTGATGAGCCTTCTTCTGCGCAGACGACGACGACGATGATGATGATGACGCTGCAGATGAACTTGTTGTGGTACACGTATCCCTCGCTAAAGTGTTTGACGATGCTCTGCAAAGAAAAACAAGAACAACAAAAACAAAACATCATTTATGGAATGGAATAATCCAGAGATTAAGAAGATTTCAAAAATGAAAACCACAAAAGCAAAAACCTTCCCACATAAATTTCAATAAGCTTTCAAAGCCTAACCTATATTTAGCTAAATCTTCCTCAGCCTTGTCCTGCACCTTGGCTCGTCCATATGAGCCTGCCTTGCTGGCTAGCTGGCTGGCTGGATGGATGGCGGAATAAATTACATCAATTTAATTCAGTTTTTAATGCACTCTGCACAAAGTTTCATTCTGTGTAAATTGTATTTTAACGATCCTTGCAATGCATTTGTTTGCGAGCGGTTGGATTGCTGGTGCGGTGCAATGGTCCAAAGGAACCATTCACACAGCAGTTTCCGAGAATGGCCTCCACTCCAGTTAGTTCAGACCACAACGCTGACTTTGTGAATGGATCGTCGTGGTCTCTTAAGTGTAACACACTAATTACTTAAATATGATTTTGGTTGTTGGTCTTCATGTTGTGGCTGCACTTGATGTTGCTGTAGCTGTAGCTGTTTCCGTTGGAGTGGCATGGGCATCGTGCTACGTATAATCATGCAAATGAAAATTTCTGGTTTTATGCTTTTTTGATTACAATACATTCATACATACACATGTACATGTCTACATTTATATGCAGGCATACTATACTACATATATAGATAATTTCATTCGAACGAATCCAACATTCCATTCCATTCAAATCGGCAACATTGTTGTTGTTGATGCCGAAATGGGGGAGCTGGAAGACCATTGCACTGTGGTTGGGAAACAACTTAGTTATATAAACTCAATTTCGATTGCTACTTACTACCTTCTAATATATATATATATATATATATATATATATATATATATATATATATATATAAAGGGTGATTTTTTAAGAGCTTGATAACTTTTAAAAAAAAAAAACGCATAAAATTTGCAAAATCTCATCGGTTCTTTATTTGAAACGTTAGATTGGTCCATGACATTTACTTTTTGAAGATAATTTCATTTAAATGTTGACCGCGGCTGCGTCTTAGGTGGTCCATTCGGAAAGTCCAATTTTGGGCAACTTTTTCGAGCATTTCGGCCGGAATAGCCCGAATTTCTTCGGAAATGTTGTCTTCCAAAGCTGGAATAGTTGCTGGCTTATTTCTGTAGACTTTAGACTTGACGTAGCCCCACAAAAAATAGTCTAAAGGCGTCAAATCGCATGATCTTGGTGGCCAACTTACCGGTCCATTTCTTGAGATGAATTGTTCTCCGAAGTTTTCCCTCAAAATGGCCATAGAATCGCGAGCTGTGTGGCATGTAGCGCCATCTTGTTGAAACCACATGTCAACCAAGTTCAGTTCTTCCATTTTGGGCAAAAAAAAGTTGGATATCATCTCACGGTAGCGCTCACCATTCACAGTTACGTTACGATTCGCATCATCTTTGAAGAAGTACGGTCCAATGATGCCACCAGCCCATAAACCGCACCAAACTGTGACTTTTTCTGGATGCATTGGTAGCTCTTGCAATGCTTTTGGCTGATATTCACTCCAAAATCGACAATTCTGCCTATTTACGTACCCATTGAGCCAAAAATGAGCTTCGTCGCTGAACACAATTTCTTTCTTTCTGAACTTTCTTAACAGAGCACGCATTTTGATAATAAAATTCAATGATTTGCAAGCGTTGCTCGTTAGTAAGTCTATTCATGATGAAATGTCAAAGCATACTGAGCATCTTTCTCTTTGACACCATGTCTGAAATCCCACGTGATCTGTCAAATACTAATGCATGAAAATCCTAACCTCAAAAAAATCACTCTTTATATATAATATACTCTAAAATTAACTGGGTTACAACTTTTGAGTGGATTAATATGTTTACTCCAAATTTCAACCCTATTATATCCAAAATTCTGCTAGAAATCTATCCCATCAGATCATAAAATGCTGTTGTTGCTTTTGTTATCGGAGCTCTGCGTGGTAAAAATATACTTTTAATAAAATTCTATTGGATGCGTAAATTATTATGAAGGATATGAGAAATTTTCGAAGTTCTTTGCATTTTGATGAAAATTGCTGAACGTGATTATTGCGAACATTTTTAAAAACTTTGACAACCCGGCGTCTTTAAATATTTTTCAGGGAGATGATTTATTAGTCATATCTTTTGTTGTGTCAAATACATTGACATTTTGAAGAAGAATTGTTAGTTTTTACGAAATAACAATGATGACGAAATTTATTTCAAAAAATTTTGAGATTTTGTTATTTAAAACGATGTAATATATATATATTAAATTCTGTTCATTATATTGTCTGAAAATTTCAGAGCGGAATCGCCAGAAGATTCTGAAATATCAGCAAAAATGAAGTGCGCTCTGAAACTACTGGCGATCTTGTACACAAACATGTACAGAAGAAATAAAATATAAATATTAGAAATGTTTTTTGAAAACAAAACTTCAATATTAAAAAAATACAATATATTACTTATATCAGAAAAACTAACAATTTTGCTAAATATTCCAGTCTATTTGTTCTGAAAAATTAAAAAAATATTTATCAAAAAACTTCATTTTTATTTTGGCAAAATCTAAAAACTACTTAAGAAACGCAATGTGTGTGTCCACCACTGTTCTAATATCAATTGGATGAAAACCCTAGCCCAACTTCGGGACCCTGTAGTACAATTTACGGAAAAACAACTTTAAACTGCCTAAGTCTGTGTGAAATTTCACGCAGCTAGTATTTATAGAAAAATTTCCAACCACTGTACCTCGCCCTTAGACATTTATGTACTCAGTTAGCGTTAAGAGTTACCTCCGGTTTGGTGAATGTGCTCCACTGTAGGGAACTACATGTTAACCTAACTAGTGGACTATCGATACATGAAGAGTTTATGAAGCCGAAGTAGAGGCTGTTGGTGAACTTGTGGAGTATTTGCGCAGCAAATTCAAGAAAAGCCAAAGACTGACACGCATTTCTTCGTTATTCACCTTATTTGGGTGCCGAGGCAAAGAAACGTCTGTAGCCGGATTGAAATTGTACGTTGCAACAACGAATTTGGTCATTGAAAGTCAACAAACGTCGGCGTTTCGCTGATGCAACGAATCTTAAATGCAAATTATTGTTCCGCAACGAATATTTTCGATGCTGCAACAACTGATTCGTCGCCGCAACAAACCTGCTTCATTGCTGGAACAATGCTTTTTCGTTGCTGCAACAACTCTGTTTCGTTGTTGCCCAATGTGCACAGGCAGCATTGTCTGTACGATAACTAAGAAGAGTAATGATAGGCAGATGTTTGCCGTTCATTGCTTTCAATCAAATTAATGTACATTTTGTATGTATTTACATTGGTTTTGTAACTACTTCCCTGCTTAAGCAGGGAAGTAGTTCGCTTGGCTAAAGCTACACACTGTGGGGGTTTCCTTTTCACGCTGAAGACAATTCCGATTCCGCAAACTTGCGGCCAGTCGTTGTTGTTAAGGTGTTCATATGCGCACAAATTTCTTTTCAGTTTTAATTTAGCCTGCTGTTAATTAAACTTAAATGTTTAACCAACCAAAACGGACAAAAAATCCAAAAGACTTTCTCTCATCATCGGTGTTACAACAGGCACATGGAAATTACACATGTAAGTACTTACATATGTTTGTATGTATGTACATAACGACGTAGCACATGTCTAATGCCATTAACAAACGATCATTTTCATTTTCTTTAAAAATTTCCATATGGACAAGCGGGCACCAGTAGATGGTATTAAAATTGTTATTTTATAGAAATCGTTTTGCAATCATGAAAAAAATGCAAGTGATCTTAGTGAAAAGCGAAAGCTAAAATGGCCTATGATTAGATTGTGAAACTTTGCGAGAGCTGCTTGTGTGTTGTTCATCTCATTTGCATACAAAGTTTTATTATGAAAATCACCCAGAAACCGTACTAATCTAGCCCTTTCATTCGATGCTCATTCATCAATCGTATTGATCTCATTGTACACGCACCACAGTGTGGATGGGACACTATAGTAATGTTGTCACACCCGAAATAGTCATCACATGAGGATTAGAAGAATATCTGTGAAAGTGGCTTTTGTTGCTTCTTACAGAGCACGCCCAAGTGGAATATAGCCGCAATTCCCATCTACAAACTTGATTCTAAAGAAGTAGTATCTTGACACCGAAGCAACTAAACGAACACACGGACACAAGATCATAGTCAAAAGGGTATAATTCGGCATCTCAAGTTTGATTTCCATCTAGAAAAATACATAGAATATTCATATTTTCTGTTTCCCGTATCCCGGGAAATTTGTACGGGATTACCGCGAATCAGCATAAAGTTTTACCTATTTATCGCACATTTTTTATAGAACATTTCTTATCCTAAACTATGTTGCGAAACCGACTCAAATTCTAAAACTATCTATCCATCTTCGTCTGTCTGCCTCAAATTCGACTTTCGCGGGTTAGGAATTCATATTAGACCCATGGTTTCTTCGAGAAATATTCTTAAAATTTTCCGTCCATTATGTTTCTGCTTGGCGTTTTGTGTGAAAAAAAGAATCGATCTTTCAAAGAAATAAGTTTTTATTAGAATTATTATATAGTAAAAACTAACAATTCTCTGGTAAAGAAAATCTCAACGCATCAAAAGATAAGACTGATATGAACTGAGAGGGTTGCCACAAAATAATGTGCTTGTGCAAATATAGATGCTAAAAAGTCCGTATAAAGAAAAAATTAAAATCAAATTCAAGTACCGAAAATTTAATTACAATTATAACAACTTGACTTGAAGATATTATACACATATGGAATTAGAAATCGTATATAGATGTACTGTGTTCTCCATTTCCAGGTTTTAAGGATATAAACATTTTTAAAAATTTATTTAAATATTTCTAGTAATAAGTTTATGTCAACGTGGATATCAAATGAAAGAGGCCAACCTATAGAAATGGATATTTTTAATTTTACAGGACAAAATTGTTTAAACAATGTCCTTTGGAAATGGTATTATTTTATCCTGTAGAATTTGCAATACATATTGTCAACAAATATATGTTAATGCATTATGTATGCATTAATCACAGGCTTAAATTTTATTCTTATTGGTTTATTAGTTAAGTCTTTGCAAAAAAATAAAATGTCTAGTCAAATATTAAGAAATAATAACCGGTTAGATTAGAAAAATATACGTGAAACTAGAAATCGTATGCAGAAGAACGGTGTTTTCCGTTTTCCATTCGATGATCATATCTAATTTTTAAAAGACTTTAAAGTTTTAGTCACATAAAAATATATTTAAACATTTCTACCCATCAGGGTTATATTTCGATATCAAACATCCACAATAACATGCAAACATTAGTTCAATAATACCAAAAAATCAAGCAGGGCCTTATTGTTATACATAGACGTCACCCACAAAACACTCTACTGAAATCAGTCATTACAATAATTTATATAATTTTACGTATCTAGATGCAACACTTTGATCCACTTTTGTTCCGCTTCCCTCTAAAAGTACAAATTTGGAAAAATCAATTTATGTTGCGTGTCTACGTAACCGAGGAATGTTTATATAGTTTCCAGCTGCAACACTTTGGTTGGCACGGTTTTTGTCCCGCTTCGCCCTCAAAGGAAAAAAATACATAATACGTGGTCAGTGGAGTACATCTCCGAATTTGTATCCCTCTTTGTCCTGCAGCCCTTTTTAAGTTAAAATTTCGAATAATCCTTTTATGTTGCGAGTCTACGTGATCAGATGAATGTTCACACCGAATTTCACGATTCTAGCTGCAATACTTTGATTGGTACCATTTGTATCCTTTTTTACCGTACAAGTACAATTTTTGAAAAAATCCATTTATGTTCCGCGTCGAAGTGGTCAGAGGAATGTTCACACCGAATTTCTCGATTCTAGCTACACCATTTTAATCCCTTTTTTGGCCCATTTTACCCACTAAAAGTACGATTTTCAAAGAAGCATTTCTTGGATTTAGCAACTTCCCATGTTACTGTTTTATGGTTAATTTTAACTTCGGCATCTGAACGTCGTCTCTGGCGCATTTGTATAGTGCTATTTTCTGCGGACTAAATTTCATTTTTTCGTCGGCAATCAAACAGTTGCAACATGCAAATTTAATGATCGATTCAAAATGAAAACATCGTCCTTAAACATCGCCTCAACTGCAGACTTAGAAGATCACACAGCCAACTCTGACTGATTTCATCTTCCTCATTTTGGTTACCCTCTCGGGACTATTCTAAATATGTAGAAAGCTACTTTGAGCACGCAAGATAATCGCAAATGTTTTCACGCCATAACTCAAAAGTCAGGCATTCTTCGCAGCTGAACGATAAACCAAAGATTAATATCTTTATTAGGATTTGTTTTGGTAGCTTTTCATAATTCAGCATTGTCGTTTTGACGTTTACACAATTCGAACACACCTTTCACTTTCCAAACAGAGAAGCGAATTATTATTGATGAATGAACACCACACGGGACCACATATGCGTCTGTCCATTAGCCGCGATTAAAATTGTTATGGACATTAACACAGATACGTTTGTGTGATAAATATACTAAATAATAATAAAAAAACATAATGTCTTTCCACTCACCCAGCGAATTCTTAAGATTTCGCATTCGACTTCAAAAACCAGACAAATCTTTTAATTGTTTATTTCGCACAATGCGGTTCGATTTGAATCGAATGCCCAGTGGATATTGAAGTATTTTTGTGTTCGGCGAAAACAAGTCTGTCATGTCGGTGTTGCCAAACTGATCTGCATAGCTTTATGGGAAATAGTGGGCACCTGAAATCCTTCGGGTATCTCATGACAATCTCAGTTCAAGCCAAAAATGTCGGAAACCGATTACAAGCATTTTGCACCAACTGTGTATTTTCCTCAAATGTTGCCTTAGTTATCTACTCTGGTTTCCATTAATTGCGAGCGTTGTCGTATGTTCGTTTGTATGTTCAAAGCCATAAATTATTGTATTTTGTATTTATTTGACGTCGATTTGTATTAGGTTCGTATTTAGCACGCCAGCAGACACATGTATGTTTGTATAGATATCATATTGCAATTAACAAATAAATTAATAAAGATTTGGTGCGGAGATTAATAAAAAAACTTTAATTAATTGAAACAAGTTAACGATAACTCATGCTGCCGGTTTCACTTTGCAACAACTACTACTCTTTTAATAGTAGACAAATAACTGAAGTTATTCGCGGTAAAGTATCGATTTTTATATTCAAGAGTTTCGATTCGCACCGATCGATAACTTGTGAGAGACATTTATTAACGTGCCCCTAAACTACACAGATTATTCAATTAGTCAAACTCGGCGGTCGTTAAACTATCTTACAACATAGTTTATTGCCACACAGCATTAACACCGCATGCAGAAACATTCATTAACTCCGTATGTTGATTTGTAATAACTTATATAAGTACATTGTGATAATATTATAAGAGTGCATTAAATGCGGCAAGTTTGCGGTTTAAACAAATTGCTTTCCTTCAATTTCTTCAGAGCACAATAATCGAACGAACGGCAAATTTTTCGGACACCGAGTTTTTAAATAATACCATGTATAATGGTAAAAGGCTGGATGAATCCCAGCCTTGTATAACCTCCAACCAATAATACCAACGATGCGAGCAGAGGAATAGTGTCAATAGGTCCTAGGAATAGAATATATGACGGCTTATACAGCTTAAAAACAACAGCGAACACAATATTTGTTGGCTTCCCGGATGATGAAGATGTAGTTCAAGCGAAACACGCAGAGAACTATAAAAAATATGTTATGACAATGTCCAGCCTTTGCTTTGTGGAGAAGAAAATCTTGCAGATTTTACATGGCAGCCCCAAAATGTAACTCGACGAATTGAATTGTACTATCTATTCACCACTTTTCAGTTAACGATTGTGCGGTGCCTCATCTAACAATATGGCCCCAATACATTCGAAATTCTTTCTAAATTGATTACATCGAATTAATGATCGTGACCCTTAATTGAAAAACAAACGTGAATGAAGAAACAAGCTACCAGCATGTGGCGGTGTCAATTTACATATCGCCTCAGTAACATTATTTACCTTCTCTGTCGGTTTATGCAAATTAATTTGAAAATGTGTCACTGCGATAGGGTCATTTGAGTTTAAACGTTTGGCATCGCAAATGATGTGACAAATGGTCAAATCGAGAAAAGACCACTTATAAAACTGAATCTTAGATATACACTCATCTGATAGTTAGAAGCTATGGTCAAATACGCTAAATTGGAAGTGATCTTTAAGAAAAAGCCAGTTAACTTAAGGTAGATTAGGAGAGAATATTCGATTATAAGGTAATTAGGGTGATCACACATTCGGAATAGAGCAATTAAAAAATTCATGAAAATCCAACCCATGGTGATTACTCGATACGAACCATGTGTAACGATTGAAGAATATGGAATACCAATACTTTGTTTTGTATCCATGAATTTGTTTTCGTGATCTCGATGCAAATTACATTAGACAGGATCAATTATATAGGAATAGAGTCTTCTTTGAATCGCTAAAGGGGTGTTTTTCATTTAAGACGGGATAACAAGCTGCGATAACAAAAACGAAAATAAAAATTTCATTTTTTGCTCAAAAAAATATTTTTTTCACATTGTCGCCAACTACAATATAAACATATACATATTTCAAAACAAATTTAAAAAATATTTTGTGTTGACTTTTTTGGACTTAGCCTCGATAACCATAATTTTGACTTACACAGGATAATTATCCAGGCTACGTCCAAAATTTTTAACACAAAATTATTTTTTCAAAATTTGTTTTCACACACACGTTGATATTGCTTTTGGCGACAATTGCAAACAATTTTTTTGTGTTTTTTTTTCTGTTTTTTTTTTTTCTAAAAACTATTTGATGTGAACATAGTGTGTGCCAGTGTGACTTTGAATTTTTCTTTGACATTTTCAAAATGGGACGCTATACGCTCGAAATTGGGAAATATTAAAAACTTACTTCCAAAGTAGTTAGTCTGTAAGAAATTCACGTGGAAATTTTTCGAGAAGAGATGGACCTTCAATTCAGCCTTAATGAAGTTCATTTTCTCGGTGATTCAGTGAACCCACACGTGACTATTCAGAAGCCAATGCATCCACAACGTGTCACTATTTGGTGTGAATTTTGGGCTGTACTGACAAATTGGGTTGAGGTACTGCCGAGCCAGTCGTTGTAGTCATATGAATGATATTGTGCTCCATTCCAATAAATCCAGAAATTAAAAAAATAGCAATTACTTTTTTATATAGCCACTCTATATATATTGTTATAACTTTTTATGTTTGCGTGGAAAACAAAAGACTTTTCTCATTGCACTTTTCATAATAGCATTACTTGAATAAAACACTGCACAAAAATTGTTTATCATGAAAAAGAAAATATTTTTAATATTGATCAGAAACTTTTCAATGTTAAATTTGATCTTAATATGATTCCACAGATCTGTTTTATTAACTAATACATATTTAAATAGATTAGAAATATATCTATTAAAAAATATATTTTGATGCCAATCAATTTTTTTCATGAGTTATTTATTTTTAATTTGCAATGCTTTGTGGTATATAAATTAAGTAGGAATTGTTTTAAATAAGTTGATGCTTTCAATCAAATCTTTGTTGTATTAATCTGATCATTCTGATTAGCACAGATTTTCTCTGGAATAGGACTCACCAAAGAACAGTCATCTCCACACCCTAAACACTAGGAATAGGGGATAAGATAAACTTTGGTCAATCAGTATCCACAGTATTTAAAATCCCAGAAATCAAAAGCGCGCAGGCCCTCTTTTTCTTGGCTGCAGAAGATGCCACTAAATTAACTGGTCATTTAAAATCGGAAAATATTTTCTTAAGACTTTTAAATCTACTTAAAATTGCAGACATTACTACATTATATATTTATTATTCATTGTCATGTTACTCCATTAAAAATCACTAAATTGGCCAAGTATTATCATTATTGTAATACACAAAATAAACTTTGTTTCTAAGAAGATTATCCTCCTTGTTTATTTAAATGTAATAATTCCTTGAACAATTTAAAGCTAAAATTGTTCAAAAAATATTAAAGTTTTTTCTACTTGTAAAAGCAATTGCATATCAGCAAAATATTTCTGCTTTATCCATCACAAATCTTGAATCAATAACTTCCACTTTATATTGAGTCAATAGTTTTCCAAATAGAAACTATTCCTAGCGCAGACATTTTCGCACATAATTGAAATTGTTTTCGATTAAGAAATAACAATTTTTATAGATGTCATAAATCTAGCAGACATATACTTAAGTCGTAAAATAGAATTTTCTTAAAAATATTTTCAACAGGGAATAATGCATGACTATGTTGTATGTATATCATCACGATCATACATTACTAAATACATACATACGTCTGTATGTATGTTTTAATGTAAAAATAAGCAGAGGCAAGGCAAGAGCAAATGAAATTGCTCCACTATTTTTTTAACATCAAACAAAATTTCATTATTTCAATGGAGTAAGTCCAGAAACGTGGCTTAATGAAAACTGTTAACAATGGAGCACAACGAAAGATAAAGAAGACAACATGTACTATGATTAAACTCATGACGATAATGATGATGGCCACGGCCACGGCCACGGCCACGGCCATGGATGAAAGCTGGACCATGATGAACACGTCGAATGCAAGAATGTTTTGTGTTGAGCAGAACGTCAGACAGACCTCCAGCAAATGTTGTCCAAGGTGTATTCGTTTAACGTTTGCTTGTTGCTACTATGTCTGTGTTTGTTGCCAACAAATATTTAACATAGACATAAAATCGACACGGCTTAAACAGATTGGGCGTACATGCAACCAACATACAGTGGTGCGAAACAAGAAACTGAAATGAAGTGAATGTCGGGCACGGCGGATGTTATGTTCATTCGTTGTATTAACGAAAGGGTTTCGTTGATACGGCAAATGATTCTTTCTGAAAATTACATGATATTTTTAATTGCGAAATTCTGTACAAATGGGACTATTTAAATAAATAATCAACATCGTTTTCTTCATACAGCACAGTGCTTGGACTATTCTGCGGTACACATACTATTTTTTAGGATATTTAAATCCATTTTGGTTTTTCACTCACTTTTTTAGCACCACTGTGCATCCAACTCCCCAATAGACGGACAAATGGCAACAGCTTTGGCTTGAAACGAACAAAGATTTAAGTGTAAGTAGCAATGAATATGAATAAACTGCATCAGCAATTACAACAACATCACGTTTGTGGCAGGCCATGTTGCAAGATCAAAAACACACATACTAAATGCCTAAGTGACTATGAGTTAGCCATATCTGCTACTGCTCTCGCTCTCTCTGTATGTCTCTCTCATCTCTGGATGGCTGTTCTGTCTTCGTCTAAACTATTAATTATGCATTTTGGTTTATGATATTCTTCCATGATCTTTTAATGGAAAAACGAACGATGCAACAAGAATGATTGCTGTGGCAACAAAAGCAAGAGTTAAGTTGGTAGTTGATCTACATGCTGCAACGTGCAGTGGTAGCCAGGCAAGAAGTCTTAGAGCAGCGAGACAGAAGGACGGACGGACCAGTTGCTTATCAGTTAACTAACGGTGTATGAGTACTAAATCACTTGCTGTCTTCCTTGGCAATTGGTTGGTTGGTTGGCCCCACATCAACACAGCCAGAGCAGAGAGTGCCTAGGTTTGGCAGGAATTATTATTTTTATGATTTTTCTGCAAAAACACATAGAAAAAGAATGTAGCATAGCTCGGCTTGATGGACGGTATGATGAGTGTGGTAAACGTGCAGGTTGCTTGATTTGATTTACTTTAAAGAAAGGCCGTAAAAACGATTCGTTGTTCTACAAAAATCATGTACAATATTAAGTTCAGTTAATTTGCCTCATAAAATTTGAAAGAAATATTTTGTAAAAAAAAAAATCTAATGTTCAAAGCTTATAGCTTTATGCGTCTCTTAGGAACTATAGGAAAATATAAAATATGTCATAACGAAAAGCAAAGATGGCTTCATAATATCGAAAACTTCTAGTATCAAGCATTCCGATTTTAGCAACGAAAAACGTTGGAATATACATGTTTCTCAGAAGACCTGACTCTCTTATGTTTTAACTTTAGCCGCTGTAATAGCTTCCTGGAGCCCAACATTGCTCCGGAACACTTATATATATATATATATATTCCATGTATGGTTTTCAGAGATATTTTCATTCCCAGTCGACCTATAGTTATTAGATATGTATGAATAATGTTGACCTCCTCGCTTCTTTCTTCTTTTGTGGGAGTATATAAGTTTCGAGCCTAACACCTTCTTACTTGTCAACAGCAAAGTGGCCATGAATAATCTCATATACAAAACGGCTTTTCAAAGTATTCAACCAAACAATCACAATGATATGTTAATTCGTCAACAATCGGGGAATATTTTGATTATTCTAGATATTTTCATTCCCAGTCGACCTATAGTTATTAGATATGTATGAATAATGTTGACCTCCTCGCTTCTTTCTTCTTTTGTGGGAGTATATAAGTTTCGAGCCTAACACCTTCTTACTTGTCAACAGCAAAGTGGCCATGAATAATCTCATATACAAAACGGCTTTTCAAAGTATTCAACCAAACAATCACAATGATATGTTAATTCGTCAACAATCGGGGAATATTTTGATTATTCTATTTTCAGGTTTATGTTTGACATTTGCAAAATGGGACGCGTCCGATGCGTTTTCCTTTCGCCCAATTGGCTGAAGATTGTTTGGCAGGAGATGAAGAACTTTACCGAAAAATCGTGTTTTCAGCAGAGTCTCATTTTCATCTCGGTGGCTATGTTAATAAGCAAAATTAAAAATATGGGGTTCAATGAACCTACACGTGACTATTGAGAAGCCAACGAGTTACTGTTTGGTGTAGATTTTGGGCTGGCGGCATCATTGGACTATTTTTCTTCGAAACTGAGCAAGGAGCAAGGGTTACCGTCAACGGCGAGCGTTACCGAACCATATTCAACGAATTTTTGTTTCCAAAAATTCAAGATCATGACATGGACGACATTTGGTTTCAACAAGACACATTTTACACAGCCAACGCAACCATCGATATGTTGCGCACTTTTTTTTTTTAAATCGAATAATCAGCCGAAATTGTGATGTCAATTGGCCGCCTCGAAGCTGTGATTTGATCCCTTTGGATTATGTTCTGTGGGGAGCCATTAAGGAGAAATATTACGCAGGCAATCGTTGAAACATGAAATCGAAGTTGTCATTGAAGAGATTCGAATCGGAACAATCGAAAAGTGTACTGAAAATTTGGTTGATCGGATGAGGTAGTGCCGAGCCAGTGGTGGTAGTCATATGAATGATAAAGTGTTCCATTATTAAATGACAAAGTTCGGCCTTTCCAATAAATCCAGAAATTTGAAAAGAATAGTCAGTACTTTTTCTTTTATAGCCGATTCTAATTTAAAATGTAACATGACACACCCTATACAAGCTGCGTAATTCTCCCATTACGATATTTGTGGAGTATGAGTTCTATCTATTGAGGTTAATATCACTCATACGCTTAATTATGGGCTTGATATAGAAAGACAATCATCCTAAAATCAGTTTAGTCGATTGAATTTGTTTCTAAAACTTTTATACGTATTTGAAGTAATATCGTCGAAAATATATTAAAATCTTTATTGAATTATAAATGAGCTCGAGGTCTTTGTTTTTGTATTTAAAATTTTACTAATCGATATTTCGTCCTACGTCGAAAGACATCTTCAGGATTTGAAATAATACAAAACATAGAAAAACTGAGTACAGATGTGACGTTATTGTTGTACAACATGTCTTTCGACGAAAGACGAAATATCGATTAATAAAATTTTAAATACAAAAATAAAGACCTCGAGCTCGTTATTTAATTCAATAAAGATTTTAATAGTTTAAATAAAGGTCGAATAAATAAACAAAATCTACTACTACTGGAAAACTAAAACCGAGAATATGTATCAGATAGACCAGTTACGCAGTTAACTGAAAATAATTTTCTAGTTCTTCCATGAATTGATAATATTCCGATCATATGCTCGCCTTATCTTCAACTTAAACTTCGTTATGCGACTACCGAGCGTTTAGTAAATGGTAAGAAGGGTTTAAAAGGTACGATACTCGCTTCGGCTAAACTATATATTTTTTGTTTTCGATAAACCACCACCACTAAACCACAGAGAATATTATTTTTGTTTGAATGCTTATATTTTTTAATTGACTATAATATTTGAATGATCGAATTTTTAATATTTTTTCTGTGCGTATTGAGTATTTGCATGAAAGTTTTAAATATTTGGGCTTCGCTTTGCTATAGTATTTCTAAGGAGTCAGCAATGTATTAGATTCATTCGAAACGGCGCCTTTTCGTACTACTTAGCGCTCGCGTGAAAGTGAATGTCTGCGTAAACCACTTGTGTGTCGGATACTACTGGTCTTGACAGACCATAATTTGTCAACATGCCATTACATGGCTTTTGAAAACATAAAAAATCATATATGTCTAACCAACTTCGCATACCCCCTTCGTACAGTGGCAGTAGATCAAACTGTGACCGGGACAATGATAATGATTTCACACAACATTGGTTAGCTTTCATCACGTTTCCAGCTCCAAAGAGCTGCTCACCGAATTGTGCTTCCGTCCGAACAAAAAACGAACAAGAATTAATTCCATATAATGTTGACTTGACTGCAAATGGAAAGGCCCAGCTGAAAAATATGTATTACGTCGTTGCGAGTGGCGTACACTTTGTGGACACTCGAAATATGATTTTTGACTTGATTTGTCTGCAGTTGCCGCCAAGAGCTGGAATGCTTTAAACTGCAATTAAATCAGCTACAAACAAATAACTGATAGCCAAGAAGAAACAGTTAAATCCAAAGCACTTCCTTATCGCAGCTCTTCTTTACCGGTTTGATGAAATGCTGAAATGAACACTTTTTATTAAAATCCTCGTAATTATTGTTCACTGACCTTTCGCGAAACGAGAATATTCGTAGCACCATTGAGATAGTAAGCAAACTAGTTTCTAGTTTCGATTCTACATATAACGCCTTGCCACATTTCAGACGAATGTCGGTTAGCCGGCTGTCTGTCCAGCAGTCCAGTCAGTTGGCTAAACAACACTTTGGTGGGTAGTTCTGGACTGGACTGGCCTGATCCTATTTTCTAATGACTGTCGAAATGTTTAATAGGTGGCTTTTGGACATGCAATCGATCTTCTTTTGCCGAATAAAATTGAATCTATCGCTCTGCTTGACAGTGTTCATTATGTGTAAAAATGTGCAACAGACCATTCTCCATTTTCAATTCCATTTCCAAGCTGCCTAAACGTGTGGAATATGCAAATCACCGTTAATGGAGCTGTAGCATTTCTTGCAGCGTTTGCAAAGTGTCAGGGATCTTTTTTGTGTCTGATGGCCATGTCTGTTTGGTGTGGCAACAACTGTAAATACGATTTAACTGGTTTTGGGACTGTCTCGCTACGAACAATATTTTCAACGCAAATTAATCATTCACGGAGAGGCGACTACAACCTACTTTGTAGGCTGTTGCACTTTTCTAATCATTTTATATCGAAGTTGGTTCTAATCCAACCGGCGTGAGAATGACAGTGTCAAATGACGATTAGATCAACTTTCAGTTATTCTAACACAGAAAGGAAATTACAGTAATTATTGATTTCACAACTGCCAAACAAATTAAATGCATTGAGGAGAGTCTTTGCTTCTCACTGTCTCAACAGACAGAGGGACATAACTAAAACGGTTCAGTCAAGAGGTGTAATAAATACAACAATATCGAAATGTTTTAAGGTTCAGGTCAAACACGCTTGGCGGGGTTTTGAAATCGTATAAGAAGAATGTTCATAAGGATGGCAACTTAAACCCTAGCCTTTACATAGTTTCAGTTTCCATTTGCAGCACCTTGTTATTATATTATAGAATAGATTCACGCCAAATGTTTGTAACACCAAGAATTAATCAAGAAAGTATACGATCGACTTAGAATCACCAACTGAGCGACCCGCCAGTTGAATTTAAATCGAAAATATTAAAATCGTTTGTGTTTTTATGAAGAAACATAATCTTCGCAAAAAGACTATTTCAAATTTATAATTTTTCTAAAAAAGGTTGAAAAATTAAATTTTTATATTTATTTAAATTTTTTTTAATTTTATTTTTGTTATCAAAAATATTTTTATACACTCCACGAGAGTATTCTGTCTTTGTGCATTTGTTTGTAACACCCAAAAAGAAGCGATTTGACTCTTTTCACTCTATTTCAACAGCTTTTCTTCAAAATTGGCAAAACATCTTATATTTCAACTAGAAACACCTGTGGTAAAAATTTTAGATCGATTCAGATTTATAATACATATATTACTGCCCTATAAACCACAGATCCTCTTCAAATTAGGCGAAATATCTTATATTTATTCTATAAATGGGCCAGATCGGTTCAGATTTGTTATAGCTCCCACACAAATTGCGTTCCCGGATATATTTTTCCGCCCCAGAAATCACGAATTTTCATCGAATTTCTTCAATGTGAGCATAACACGTTATATTTGAACTGGAAGGACTTATTGTGAAAGTTAGTCACTTTATTCCATGTTTGGATATACCCCCAATACAAATATTCTTTTCGATTTGACAAATTGAACCAGGTCATATTAGCCTATGATTAGGAAACGTACAAATAGTCTTCCCGTTTTCACTTTTTTACCGAGTTGAATTGTATTCTGATAGAAAATGAAGTGTATCATATAGTCGGCACCGACCGACTTTAGCCTTTCCTTATTTGTTATAATTGTTTTTCATTAAAAACCAATCATCTATCACAGAACAAAAGTTGCCATAGATTTCAAACTCGTTCAACAAATTTCATCAAAATCGGAAGACCTTCGATTTTTTGCTCCAAATGCTTTAGTGTGGTTCTAGGTGCTTAACACTGTATTTGCAATTCCATTCATTCCATCATTCCATCATTCCATCGCCATTCAAAAAAACTTATAGGATCTATTTTTGGACAAAAATTCCAAAATTTGAAGATATCGCTCTGCCTTTTGTGTCACAATCAAAATCACAATAATTAACACTATATTCCAACTTTACTACAAGGAAGAAGCAGGAATAAAAGAAAATTCAGTTGCATTGTTCGATCAATATATAGCTTCCGCCAGTGAATAGGTACAGGCTACAGCAGGATTGTCAGATGATTTTTTTCCTAGTCCCCAAAATTGCCAGGAAAACTAAAACAAATTGCGGATGATTTGCTGTTTCGTCAACAAACATAGAACATTTTGATCATCTTTGTCCCCAAAACAGTCATGAAAATCCCAAATTATAAAAAAAATTATTTTAAAGAATTCGACCAATAAAAAAAGAGCAGGTTCCAACCAGTATGGTGGTCCTGTTGTTTATTAAAACAACACAACATTTGGATTTTTAATATTTTATTTGAGCAAGTGTTGCTGCTTCGTACGGAGTACGCAAAACTACTGATTTGACAGCCATAAAATAAACGCTAACGCCATCTGTATTTGGATGTTACTATATTGCAATACGCACATCAGGTGATGTCGGTCATTCCAACCTGCCAGCATCAGCTGATATCGATCATAGGGTCGATTTTCAACACAAAAATTATTTATGAGTGATTTGTTGATTAAGCAACTACAAAACTGGGAACTAGAAAACAAAATATTTCGATCAACGATAAAAATATGTAACTCGCGATGATATCTTGTTGGATGAAAGCGAATATTTATAGGAATTTGGAGCATCATTGACATTTTTTATTGGTAGTATTAAATTTTATGTATATTTTGAACGAATATCTTATTTTTTGAGTGCATATCTTGACCACATACTAAAAGCAAAGGTATCCAAATGGGTTCTAAATTTTTGGTCCCTAGTTGGTATGGGGCATCTCAAAAGTTGGTAACATCGGCCATATCAAATTTTGGAATGTTTGGCAGACGTACAATTCTGAACCGATAGCAAGGTTATTTGGATAGTGAATATCTACAAAGTATTAGCTTATTTGTGTTGGGTATCTCAATTTATTTAAGAGATATTTCAGTTATAAGAAAAAATATATTTTTTGTTGTGGTCAACTAGAAAAATTTAATAAATAAAATGTAATGATTGCCAAAAGTACGAATACAAACTGATAACAATGATATTTTCATGGCGATTGTTCTGTTTAATATCTACAAAAAATTGCATGTTTATTGCATTGTATGTGTTATCTCAATTTATTTAAGATATATATGAGTTACAAAAAATAAAATATACAATATTTAAGCCATGTCAACATATGCAGCTAGTAAAATTTAATAAATTAATTACAAATCGATGATTTGCATTGTGTTGTCACAAATCCAATTGAGATCCCATCCACTTTCAGTTAGGACTCCAACTTGCTTCGAGGTGGCGTCTGCTTCCTTAAACATTGCACCACATTCAAGTTTAAAAACATCAAATCATAAAATAAGAACATAGGGACTCCAGATTGAACACATTTATGTTACTACCACTTTAACTGGATGCCAATAAAAACTTTGAGCCAATCAGACAACTAAGCAACATTGAGTACTAGTCGATATGTTAATATCACATTTGTTTGTATTCGATTTGCTAAATGCGAATTCTTTCGGTTCTCCAATTGATTTCAGCTCTTATGCTAGTTCCGTAAGCATATTTATACGAACAAACTATTTGCATCACTTTAATCAATTGCTCGTAAATATCATCAGAAGTGGTGCTCCGTTTGTAGTCTGTGCCACGATGATGATGACGATGATATTTGATGCCGTCTCTTGCGGGCCTTTTGGCAACGCAAAGGACACACAATCTCCGCCATGGAAAGGGAGAAATACGAGTAGAAGCCCTTCACATATCTGCCGAGATGATATGCAAGAAATGCCACCATTAAGAAGAAATTGAAAGAAAACTAATTAAAAGTGGCATCGAAGCCTGAAACACATAGACTTGGGTGGTCGCACATCTTTTGTGTCTCCACTCTTCAACTTAATCGTGGTCGCTGCAAATGGAATGGACAGACAGATGGACGGACCTAATTCACCTAAAAGTTTACGCATCACAAGTCGTCCAGCCACGACCGCCGCCACCAGCAGCCGCAATATCTGTGAGGAATTAAGTTGCCTGTTCGCTGGTTGGTTGGCTGAATGGTTGGTTGGCGGTGTGCTGCTTGTTTTTCTGCGATTATAATTTAAGCTGAAAACGCACTCAAATGTGCCTGATTTTAATTAAAAGCGAAGTGACTTTAAGACCGACTGGGTACGGAGAGAACTGCAAGGCGAAAACAAGCCATCAAGAAAATCAGCTGAAACTTTTGAGACGAATACTTTTCATTTCTGTGGCATGAAACTCACTCGTATGGAAAAAACAAACACAAAGTCCGGCCAGAAATGCTCAAGCATTTCACTGGAGCATAATTGTTTAGAAAATCGTTGTGTTCGCATATTTGAGATGTCCATTTGAACTTCCTATTAAAGGGAAACTGAAACTGCTGAATGTGGGCAAACGCAGAAAGCACAAAATGCCGACAACAAATAACCACAAAAATATAATTGAAAATATTTTCTGTTAATAATTTTCAATTATTTTCTTTCCATTTCGTTCGTTTCGTTTGCAACTCATGTCGTTTGTGGTCACTTGGTTAACACGCTGCTGCTGCTGGTCGGTTGTGGCCACGTCTTGCAGGAGGCAATTCCTTCCTCCACATGCTTGTGCTGATATAGGAAGCAACATTACGCTCTGCTAACAGGTCACTGTGCAACCAAAGGGCTGAGCAAAATCATACAGTCGAAGGAATCGCAGAGAGTGAGAATAAAGTTAATTGGTTACGCCTTTTGACTTTTCAAAATAAATATTATTGCAGGGAATTTGCTCCGGTCCACATGTAGCACGTTGTACCCACACATACTCGTACAGTGTTGTCCAAAAATATTATTTATCCATACATATCGTGACTATGGGCGGGGACTGAGATAACTTTATGAAGATACCAAAAGGGCCAGCTATTTATGAACTCTGCGTAGTCATTCGATATATCCTAGAGAGAAGAAGATCTTTAAGACGGCAACACAGACGGCTTTGGATAAAAATCTGCACAAAATATAACATCCTTCCTTTTGGGAATTATGTCCGCGGGAGCAACCCCCAATGAAATTTTCGCCTACCACCTCGGACATAATCTCCAAAATAGATTTGGGGTTAAGTCCATTGGAGGTTTTAAACTGTAAACGGTCGAATAATCGATTTTAGGTTGTCAACTTTTACACAAATTAAGCATGTTTCATTACATGCAGAAGCATTTAGCTCTACTCCACTACTAAATGCCCTCACATTCCGCGGCATATTCGTTATTTAGTCATTTCATGTATTCAGGGGCCATTGGCTGGACGGCAAAGACTAACATGTAATTTGCAACAATTTTATATCATAAACAATTTGTTCGTGTTGCTTAAACCTTGAACTCGGATAGCCATTTCTTATGAAGACACCAACGCAATAATACTTTATTTCATACACGCACGTACGCACAATGGTGGGAAAAGTGAGTAACCACATCATTGAAAAATAATTGAACAGAACAATGTAAAGAGTGATTTTTTTGAGGTTAGGATTTTCATGCATTAGTATTTGACAGATCACGTGGGATTTCAGACATGGTGTCAAAGAGAAAGATGCTCAGTATGCTTTGACATATCATCATGAATCGTCTTACAAACGAACAACGCTTGCAAATTATTGAATTTTATTATCAAAATGCGTGCTCTGTTAAGAAAGTTCATTGCGCGCTTCCATTTTATGGTCAGTTTAATCGACCCACTGAAGCGGCTATTCGGGCTATTGTGACTAAATTTCGCACCAAATTTACATTGTTGGACATTAAACCACCAACACGCTTACGTAGAGTGCGAACTGAAGAAAATATCGCAGCTGTATCGGCCAGTGTTAATGATGACCACCAATTTTCGATTCGTCGCCGTTCGCACCAATTGGGTCTCTGTTACTCAAAAACGTGGAAATGCCAAAATTGGACTAAGCGGATGGACCACCTAAGACGCAGCCGCGGTCAACATTTAAATGAAATTATCTTCAAAAAGTAAATGTCATGGACCAATCTAACGTTTCAAATAAAGAACCGATGAGATTTTGCAAATTTTATGCGTTTTTTTAAAAAAAAAAGTTATCAAGCTCTTAAAAAATCACCCTTTACAAGGGCGGCAAATGTAAAGTAAAGTGTCGATATTTTGTCTCCATTGTCATAGTCTTAGCGAAAAATGATTTTTTGACACATTTCTCCATATCCGAAGAAGCAAAACAGCTAAACTTTACAAATATATTTTCTATAAAAATAGTACCGCAACAACGCTTCGAAACCGGGACCATCTTTGTGTAAAGCGCACACTTTTTCTTAGCAATTTTATACGAAAAATTTTTTCATATGCACGACTAAAAACAGGAATAGCGGTCATTTTTTTCTAAGAAATCTAAATTTGGGATTTATTCTCGAAATCCAAATCACCAATTTCAAAAGTAAAAATTTAATTTTACCCACGGACATAGCTGCTAAAAATTTTTTATTTTGATCCTCGATCGAAATTAAGGAATGGCGGTCACTTTTCTTAAAAATCTCATTTTTGGCATTTAAGTTAAGTTTTAGGATTCCTGGAATTTTTATATGAGGTATAACAAAATTGTTTTTCAAAAGAGACACGCTATTCTTCTTGAATTGTTTACAATCAAATTTTTGTGATATCTCATATAAAAACCTCACTGTTACTAAAAATACATTTTTATTATTGAAATCGGTGCTTTGGATTTCGACAAACGGTTGTCTAAATAAATTATTTTTTATGAGAATTGATCATATTTTAGTGATCCGGCTGAGCGAATTATTGTGGATTCTGTTGCGTTTATTTACATGAAATCCTCTTTCCAAAATGTATAAAATTGTTATATATATTTTAATGAATTAGTTGTGTAGGTAAGAACTACAAAAAACAAATTCAGTAGAAATGTACAAATTTAAAACGGTGTCTTAAGGCACCACTTGACGCTCACGTGAGACCTTATATTTCTCCCCCCTAAATTCCATATATTTGAACCGATCTTAATAATTCAGCGCATGAAAACACCTCTAAAAATAAAAAATGTGTAATTTTTTATGTTTCATTTTTGACCATTTTTTTTCTGAATTAATATACCCTTGGACGCACTTTAAATAAAAATCCTTATTCTTGTCTTTGAATAACTAGAAGTATTGGGCGTTTTTATTGATTTTTTGCAGGGTTTCAAGGTGACAGCTAAAAACTCATATTTCTTGGAAATATTTTGTACGAGGTGCATGAAAAATAAATAGGAGGAATCAATACCTTTCGAATGATACCTAAATGATGAATAACGATGAAAAATGACGTCACTGACTCCATTTTTGTGAAATAATTTAATGCAGGCGATGCAAACATGAGCGCTGCGACGCCATTTTCATTCCGATGTTCATCATTTAGGTATTATTCGAAAGGTTATTTTTTATAAAATACTAACCCCAAATAAAATAGTATTGACTGCAGCTACTTATTTTTATAAAATGCTACCCCAAATAAAAAAGTTTGCGGTAGTCATCCACAAAAAAATACTAAAACGTCCAATAATTCGACCAATAAGTTACTCTAAGTCAAGAATCAAAATTTATATTTGAAGTGCTTTAAAGGGCCTATTATTTCGGAGAAACAATGTAAGACAAAAAACAAGTAAGAGCAGGCAAAGTCGGTCGGAGACGACTATATGATACACTCCACTTTCTATCCTATTACAATTCAATTCGGTAAAAAAGTGAAATCGGAAAGGATTTTTGTATCCTGTAAATGTATGTGTTTGACAAAAAATGTTTGATCGGAAAGGACATTTGTATGGGGGTATATTGAAACATGGAACGATGTGACCCGCATTCACCATGTATGTTTATAGGTGAAATATAATATGTAAAGTTTGGCTAAAATCGGTTAAACATTTGGGAGCAAAATTGGTATTGGGGCTATATGTAAGTCTGAACCGATCTTACCCACTTTCACCAAATTTGGAAAAAAATCGGGTACTATATTTGCTTTATAGAGCGGAAAAAGTCAAATCGGGAGCGACATTTGTATGGGGCCATACCTAAATCTGAATCGATCACACACATTCAGCACAGGTACTTCAGTTGTATTATAGGATGTTGAAGATAATGGGGTACTATATGTGCTTTATAGAGCGGACAAAATCAAATCGGGAGCAACAATTGTATGGGGGCTATATCTAAATCTGAACAGATTTTACCCGCTTTCATTATAAGTGTTTCTAGTTAGATTATAAGATGTTGTGCAGAATTTAAAGTAAATCGGATACAATATGTGGTTTCTAGAGCGGAAAATCAGCAGCGGCATTCGTATGGGGGCTATATCTAAATCTGAACCGATTTGCCTCAAATTAAATAGCGTTCGTCCTTATCCACGAAACATAGATGTGCCAATTTTTGTTAAGATCCGACTATAATTGCGACCTGTAATTTGATTACAACAATAGATGGACAAACGGACAGACGGACAGACATTGCTAAATCGACTCAAAAAGTGATTCTAAGCCGATCTGTATAATAACTGATGGGTCTAACTCGTTTCCTTTTGGGTGTTACAAACAAATGCACAAAGACATAATACTCTCATGGAGTGTATAAAAATGCACCGGGAAAACATGATTGTTATTTACAGGAGCGTTTAGCTCCTGGATCTAGGAACGAAATATATTGCAAATCATCATTAAACAGTCCAAACTTTATTTTCGTGGTGTGACTGGAACTTGTTTTTCCATTTCTATGGACGGCGACCCAGCCTAATATACATATCCAAATATCTATATATATAAAAGAGTTGCGTTACTGACTGACTGACTTATCATTGACCAGCCCCCAGACCAAACGGCTGAAGCTAGGGCCATGAAATTTTCAGGGTAGTTCCCAAATTTGACGTAGACGTCGACTAAGAAAGGGTTTTACGAAATTCGTACTTTTAGGGGGTAAAATGGCCCAAAAAGGGATAAACATGGAACCTTCGTCCTGACTAAACGGCAGTAGTTAGAAACATGAAATTCGGTGAGTTCCTTGCACTGACCATACATAAGAGCTACAAATAGGGATTTTTCGAAATTTGTACTTTTAAGGGGCGAGCGGGACAAAAAGGGATAAAAATGGTACCAATTTAAGAATTGCAGCTAGAATCATGAAAATCGGTAGTAACATTTCTCTGACAACGTAGACTTGCAATATAAATTGATTTTTCGAAATTTGTACTTATAAGGCATGAGCGGGACATAAAGGGATAAAAATGGTACCAATTAAAGTATTACACCTAGAATCGTGAAATTTCGTATGTAAATTCCTCTGGCCATATAAAAGCGAAGTAAAAATGAATTTTTCGAAATTTGTACTTTTTAGGGGGCGAGCGGGACAAAAAGGGAAAAATTGGTACCAACTAAAGTATTACACCTAGAATCGTGAAATTTGGTATGTAAATTCCTCTGACCATATAAAAGTGAAGTAAAATTGGATTTTTCAAAATTTTTACTTTTAGGGGGCGAGCGGGACAAAAAGGGATAAAAATGGTACCAACTAAAGTATTACACCTAGAATAGTGAAATTTGGTATGTAAATTCCTCTGACCATATAAAAGCGAAGCAAAATTGGATGTTTCGAAAATTGTACTTTTAAGGGGCGTGCGGGGCAGAAAGGGGTAAAAATGGTACCAACTAAAGCATTACACCTAGAATCTTGAAATTTGGAATCTAAATTCCTCTGACCATATAAAAGCGAAGTAAAATTGGATTTTTCGAAGATTGTACTTTTAAGGGGCGTGTGGGACAGAAAGGGATAAAAATGGTACCAACTAATGTATTACACCTAGAATCGTGAAATTTGGTATGTAAATTCCTCTGACCATATAAAAGCGAAGTAAAATTGAATTTTTCGAAATTTGTACTTTTAAGGGGCGAGCGGGCAAAAAGGGATAAAAATAGTACCAACTAAAGTATTACACCTAGAATAGTGAAATTTGGTATGTAAATTCCTCTAACCATATAAAAGCGAAGTAAAATTGGATTTTTCGAAATTTGTACTTTTAAGGACCAGCGGGACAAAGAGGGATAAAAATGGTACCAACTAAAGTATTCCACTTAGAATCATGAAATTTGGTATGTAAATTCCTCTGACCATATACAACCGAAGTAAAATTGGATTTTTCGAAAATTGTACTTTTAAGGGGCGAGCGGGACAAAAAGGGATAAAAAGGGATAAAAATGGTACCAACTAAAGTATTACACCTAGGAATAGTGAAATTTGGTATGTAAATTCCTCTTACCATATAAAAGCGAAGTAAAATTTGATTTTTCGAAATTTTTACTTTCAAGGGGTGCGCGGGGCAAAAAGGGATACAAGTTGTACCAATTTAAGTATTGCAGCTATAGTCGTGAAATTTGGTATGTAAATTCCACTGACAACGCAGTAACGCAAATCTAAATGAATTTTTCGAAATTTGTACTTATTAGGGGTGAGTGGGACAAAAAGTGATAACAATTGTACCAACCAATGTATTGTAGCTACAATCCTGAAATTTGGAGTGTAAATTCCTCTGGCAACGGATAAAAGTAGTACCAAGTATTGACAATTTAAAAGAGTTTTTCGAAATTTGTACTTATAAACGGTGAGCGGGATAAAAATAGTACCAAATAAAATAGTGCGGTTAGAGTTGCGAAATTTGGAGTGTAAATTCCCTGACAACGTAAAGAGTGATTTCTTTGAGGTTAGGATTTTCATGCATTAGTATTTAACAGATCACGTGGGATTTCAGACATGGTGTCAAAGAGAAAGATGCTCAGTATGCTTTGACATTTCATCATGAATCGTCTTACAAACGAACAACGCTTGCAAATTATTGAATTTTATTATCAAAATGCGTGCTCTGTTAAGAAAGTTCATTGCGCGCTTCCATTTTATGGGCAGTTTAATCGACCCACTGAAGCGGCTATTCGGGCTATTGTGACTAAATTTCGCACCAAATTTACATTGTTGGACATTAAACCACCAACACGCTTACGTAGAGTGCGAACTGAAGAAAATATCGCAGCTGTATCGGCCAGTGTTAATGATGACCACCAATTTTCGATTCGTCGCCGTTCGCACCAATTGGGTCTCTGTTACTCAAAAACGTGGAAATGCCAAAATTGGACTAAGCGGATGGACCACCAAAGACGCAGCCGCGGTCAACATTTAAATGAAATTATCTTCAAAAAGTAAATGTCATGGACCAATCTAACGTTTCAAATAAAGAACCGATGAGATTTTGCAAATTTTATGCGTTTTTTTTTTAAAAAAAGTTATCAAGCTCTTAAAAAATCACCCTTTAGAAGCGCAATCTAAATGGATTTCTTTTGAAATTTGTACTTATAGGAGGTGAGCGGTAAAATGGTACCAACTAAAGTATTGCAGCTATAGTCGAGAAATTTGGAGTGTAAATTCCTCTGACAACGTAGACTTGCAACATAAATGGATTTCTTGATTTAGTATGTAAATTCTTCTGACCACGTAGAAGCGCAGTAAAATTGGACTTTCGAAATTTGTACTTTTAAGGGATGCGCGGGACGAAAAGTGATAAAAATTGTGTACAGTCATTTAATTACCTAAACGCAGAACATAAATGGATATTTTTAAAAATTTGTACTTAATACAACGATACGTCCGGACAAGAAATAAATGTTTTACCAAGTAAAGTACATATTTTTAGGGGAAGCAAAAACACATGTTACCTATAGTGGTTTTTCAAAATGTGTACTTTTTGGGAAAGAGGTGCAAAAGTTATAAAGTTGCTGGCTGCATCTAGAAACATGAGATCGAGGATATAAATGGTGGTAATTTTTTGTTCAAAACTTTGTAGAAAATGATAAAAATTATACATACGAAGGAGTTCAGCTAAAATAGTGCATATCGACAAACACATTACTTTGACTGTGTGTGAGTGCTATATAAAAGGATGTTTCCAAATTACTATTTTAGATTTATCTATATCCATCAAAAGAAAATTAAATAAATAAATAACAGAGACGGATAAAATTAACAAATAACTGGCTTTTTCGCGTGCGAAGCAGCGGGTACTGCTAGTCATATCATATATCTATGCAAATTAGATTAATTTTTAATTAGTTTCTTCCATTCTCCAGAGTACTTCCAGATTTCACATATGATATTAGAGAACTAAAGTGCCACTGTCCTTTAGGTTTCCACCGACTTCAACTATATCGTCTCCACCAGGCGCAAGTGATCGCGAAAGAACTGTCTTACAAGTGCACCTGTAGAAACACACCTGACTGTACGTATCATCGCGAGTACTTTAAATACGCATGATCATTGAACAGGGCTAAAACCAAAACCACATCATGTTCATAATTACACCAAAAACATTTTTATAACAAAACACGAAATTGGGGATTTCCTTTTGGGCAAATTGGTTTCGGTTGTTGTTCAAAACATTTGGACAGAAAATAAATGATTTGTCATTAAATTAAATGACTGCTGATCAGATACCAATATAATCATTTTAATTTTTTGTTTTGATAATTCATCCATCAACCCAGACAAAATGTTTCAGAGACTACGGCAAGTAAGGCAAACAACGAAACAATTAATAGACAAAATATGATCATTATTACAACAACAAAAACAACATGGACTTCATACTTGGGCATAATGCTTTCGGAATGATCGGTCGATGTTTAGTTTGTTTTCTGTTCGTGTTTTTATTCGTTTTGACCAAAGTATGTTAATTTATGTCTATAAAACCAGATCTGTTTAGGCTGTATTTCGAATGTGCAGATTAACTTTCATTTCATAAAGAAGTTTTAAGAAGATTAGAAATGTTTGTATGGCTGTGTCAGATGCCTTTGCGATGCGAATTGCCACCGATTTGATAGCAGATTAAAAAAAGAGCCCAGCCTGGGTAAGTCTCGGCCACTATTCTACATTTCAACACATGTGCGGTGCGATATCTGCATATTAATATCCGTCATTGATGGGAATTCTGGTAACAGGTAAGAGAGCAACAACAAGTGTGTCACACACCACACCGACCGAACGACCGTGTGTAGGAAACATCTTAAACCATCATCACCGTCATCAGCAACACCATCGCCATCATCATCATCCACGCCAACCAGCATCAAGGTAAACAAACACAATATTGGTATGTTTATGCAAAAAAAAAAACACAAAAATAATATGGAAATTGTGAAAGTGTAAAAGCCACAACATTGGCCACACTTTATGAACTCATAAAAAATAACTTGGCCAAAGCAGTCAGTCAGCCAGTCAGATATTCATTCCCATACATCATGTAGTTTTGGTCTGGACCCACTTAAACCAACATCAATACATATTTATTGAGTTAATATATCAGAACATATGTACCTACTCTCATACCCATCCATTTTGTTTGTTTTTGCTTTTTGTAGGTAGTACTCGTATGGTCATGTAGTTGGCCATTGGAAGATGTTTGCAGTCGCTACTTGCCGATCGAGATTTGTCACGATTTCCTTTGACTACTTTCTTGCCGTATTTGTAGGAATGAGCTCTTCTCTTCTTCTTGGCGCAAAAATTAAGGTCAATTTGATGTTTTTAACTGTGGCATGGATGAGTGAGCAAGCCAACCATGATTGAAACGATAATGCACGCAAATGAGCATCTTGAGTCTTTAAATGGAAAATGTTAAATAGTTTAATAATGAATTGATATGACTACAAAAGGAAGTAGACTGAACTAAACTAAACTGAAAGCTCACTTTCGAACACTGTCCCATTTTTCATGACAGAATTGATTAAACGATAGCATTGGGAGTCACTTTAATGGTGCTCCAAATTCAATTAGATTTTTGAGATGTAAAATGCGGAATATCCAATACCAATAACTTCACTCATTGTGTGCATCACACAATGAAAATCTTGAAATACAATAGCAATAAGAAGTTCCTAGCATAGCTGTCATTACTTAACGCAAAAAGATGTACTTTCCAAATTTCTTGCAGAACGTGACAAATTTATTGATGAGTGGAATATTACTTTATATACCAATGTTGTTTGGACCCAACTCCATGCATTAAGTGCTAATTTTTCTTAGGATCGGAAAATAATTGCGACCTGTACTTCGACTATAAGAATAGATAGTCGGTTGATACAAAATGCGACCGGTACAAACAAATACACACAGACATAATACCCTAGTGCAGGGTATAATTGGGACAAAATTCTCTTAATTTGAAACTTAGTTCTGGAATTATAGTAGTTGGAATTTGCTTCAGCAATTAAAGAGCATTCCTGCCTTGCGGTCTTGCGAAAAGATTTAGGAAACTAAACTTCCTTGGAAATGTTCATATGATGCGAAAATCTTTTTGATCTGAGGTAGCTTTCTAAAGTTTTACCATTTTTAGATCTCTCCACAAAGACGCATCGACTTGAACCAATGTATCACCCGCAAAAATGAGTATATACCAAGTTTCATCGAAATTAGAGCGCATGAATGATTAAAACAACGTCTTGGTCATTCTTTGTTGGTATTGTTCTCTCCCATAAACATATTGCTGCAATTCAAATTCTTCAAGTATATCAAATGACTATTATTGACTATTATTATTGAAATTGAATTCGAAAATCAGGACCTATTTTTTTCTAATAAATTGGTATTGAGAAATAACATAAACAAGTAAAAAGGGCGCTAAAACGCAAAGCTACCACTATGTTTACACAGCGTGATAGCCTATATATAAGCTATCGGTTTGAAAAATATTTTTTTTTTGATTATGCAATTAGAGGAATGAGTTCACCGCATTTCATGATTCTATCTGCGGCCATTTGGTTGGTACCATTTTTATCCCTTTTTCCCATTTCATCCACTTAAAAGTACGAATTTATATTATTATTATTATTATTTATTAAATTTTATCATTCTAGCTGATACCATTTTCATCCCTATGTTCCCATTTTATTCCATGAAAGCATACAATTTGGAAAAATCTTTTAATTTTGCGTATCTACGCAGTCAGAGGAATGTATATACCAAATTTCATTATTCTAGGTGTATTATTTTTATCTCTCAATATATATATATATATATGTAGGTGTGGAGGTTGGTACTATTTGTATCCCTCTATATCCAATTTCCCCTTAAAATTACGAATTTGGAATCTTTTTATATTATGTATCTACTCAATTAGAGGAATGTACACACCGAATTTCGTATCTCTAGCTGTTGTCGTTTGATAGGTACTTTTTTCCCCCTTTGTGCCCTATTTCACCTCTTTCTGCTACAAGGGGTATGTACATTGTATAACCAATATCAAGGAAATATAAGCAGACATATTCAAAAAATAGGCTTAAATACTCTAAATATTATGGGTTTTGGGGGTATTTTCAGTCATTGTGAAGGAGAATTTTTCCCTGTGGACCGATTTTTCAATCCCAACCGATCTATAACTATAACCCGCATTTATGTCAAATTTGGACGTCCTAGCTCTTTTTGTTTAGATGCTACAGTGCTTTCCACAGACGGACGGCTAGATCGTATTGGAATTTTATGACGAAGAATAGTATATATACTTTATAGGGTCCCAGGTCAATATTTCAAGGTGGAGGGTATAAGAATGTGAGTAAAAGTAGAATTGAAATACAGAAATGATGATGGTCCAGACGACAGTAAATGCCCAAACATCTATCTCATATGTGACATTTCATAAGATACGTGGACTATTTAAAGAGGAAATCGGAAATCACTTAATATTATTTAATTTAAAGGTTCCCGTACAAGAACAAGATACAACTGCAGAAAGGTATACGCATTTAATCCATTAGGGCAGATTCAACATTAGACTAGATTTGGATATGCTTGGGGAAGTGTTACAAAACACTCCCCAATGCATATGATTTGATCAGAACTGCTGTATATTTATTTGTTGATCTACCTGCTAAACTCGTTATGGCCAACAAAATCACCACAGTTTTAATGAATACAAACAACAACACAACTTTAATTACAAACAAAGTTTACCAACATGCATATGTGGTGCGTAAAGCCCACAAGAGATCTCTTGTAATTAAAAGAAAATAACACAAGTCCATTAACATAATTCTTCCAACTTGAAACAATCAACAAATGCGAGTGCGTGTGTAGGTGTAACTTGAAATTAATTTAATTTAATTTACTTTTCTAATGTTTCCAAGCAGTGTCATCAACATCAACACAAGAGTGAAAAACTGCTGAGCTGATGTGATCTCCACAGCGCGCTTCACAGAAGCAATAACAACCGACCATTACGGGCAGACAATGTATTCGGGCTATCATTAGAGAATCATAATTTGACGTCCCCTTCTTTTGCCACAGCCAGGCATTTTATCTCGACTCTGCCCTATAAAAAGACATAAAAACAAAACATATAATTTTTATCGACATGATTCCTGGGGTACCTACGTACTCGTTCACACACACATAATCGTACACCTGTTAGAACGTGGGAATTTGGTCTACCTATTTTGTAGTACACCAACTGGTGGTTGTTGCTGTTGTTGTTGGCGGTGAAGTTGCTGGTCCTCAGAAGATGACATTATCACACGGAAGTTATACAATTGCCGAATTTCCCACAACACATCGTCTTCAGACAGACAGTCAGTCAGCCATTCAGTCGACAAAGACATGTAGCAGGCCTGAAGACATTTGTCCATCATCCGTGAACAACGAAGACGAAGACGACGACAACGAGTGTTTCAGACCTTTCAACCCCTAATTGTGGCTCCTACACACTTTCGTTGACAGTGGGTGTGTTGTTTTTTAGTTTTAAAATTATTGGTCATTTAGGGTCAACATCATCAACATCGCTTGTCGACGTTCAAATGGTCAACCTGCAATGGCATGACATGCTAAATTTATGCGGCATTCACGCTTCATGGACTGTCAACTCAGTTTTGGGGTGTGTGTTCCGAAATTAATACACTCGATCGAAGTTTAAATATTAAATATTTCCCATGAGATCTTTTTTGTGGTCATTGAAAAAGGTACGGCCATTTGTGGTAATTAATTATTTGAAATATGGTAATAAATTCATTTAGAAATTTCATAGTGTAAGATCGATTTTGAATTTTTTACAATTGACGACAGTTTGAGTCATTCCAGTATCTAACCAAGTGCATTAGAAAATTATGATTTGTCTCATAAATACTTGTAATAATGGATTACAGCTTTCTTTTGGAAAACCATGTAGAAGAATGGTTCAAAATTTTCGTATAATGCTTCAGAAATGTTTTTTATTGGCCAAATTCTTCAATATTTCAAACCGGTTTGGTTGAAAATGCAGACAGATTAAAATTCAGCAATATTAAAGAATACTATATTGAGATATAAACAAATTAATAATTGGAAACTTTTTGAACTGTCCGCGGATGTCGAGATATCGCCTTCTGAGAGCGAATTATTCGTATGAAAACGCCAGTAAGAAGGATGTTCAAAATCGTCGCATAAAGGTTAAGAAACGTTTTTCATTGGCCAAATGTCTCTCTCAATTATTGAAAAATATTTAGGAAAAATCCCATAATTGTTAACATAATGAATTGTGGTTGATTCATAGTCACATTTCCAATTATGCCATCGGATTTTTCAGAATTTCAAACAGAATTTAATTACACGAGGCTAGAGCAAATTAGTCGTTTGTACATGTACATATGTAATATGTATAATAATTATAGAATTGTATTGTTTTTTATAGAAACTCCTTTCTATACTCAAACTTAGTGAATTAAAACGCGTTTTTAGAAAGTGTTAAACTCTGAATATTACTCTTTTATTCTTCATTCTGTTAGCTCTCTAAGTAAACTATCCAAAATCAATCAAATACAAGTTATATGTAGTGTCAAAATTAAGATCATTACAATGTCAATTGAATGTCAGTGAAAAGAGAAAAGGGAATAGCGATAATTAGTACAAGAAAAGGAGTAAATATAAACTAATGGATAATGTAGGGGCTTCATGACAGCTTATCGCAAATACAGAGATGTTCACATAATAAAGTTATAGGGAAGGGAACTGATAATTTAATAATTATTAACATTCGCTCGAGTATGCAATATCATTCACTATCGCGCTGTCTTTCTCCAATAAAATTAGAAATAGGCTATCTGATGAGTCTCTAATGAGTTGTCTGCTTTAAAAAGTTTTTATATTTAAAAAAATCTTATTTTTTAAAAAATATGCCTACAGATATATGCTGAATTATATTTTCATTCTTGGAAAAGGAGGATTTCTTTTTTTATTCTTTTATAGATTTGGTTAGGTTTGCAGAAAATGCACGTCATTTGTGGGTACAACCGACGAGTTCACTCGTCACAAACTATTATTTTTATTTTTTATAAATCCTTTAATCCGTATACAGCGAATTTCATTGTTCAGCAATAGGCGTCTGGTTGCTTCTTTTTTATCCCATTTCGGTACGTTCCCCCTAAAAAGTGCTAATATACAATTAGAGGTATTTATAAACCAAGTTTCACGTTTCTACCTCTTGTCGTTCGATTGGTACCATTTCTATCCTTATCGTCCCCTAAAGGAATGAATTTTGCAAAACTAACTTTTTGGCTCGCGTTCCCGATAGAAGGGGAATGAATGTGTGTACCAAATTTGAATATAAGGCGGACATTTTCTTGGTTTCCGATGAATATTTCAAGGTACATATACTCTCTTTCCAAAGGTGGAGAGTATACAAATTATTCCTAAAAATATTTCTTGCGGCGAAATAGTGAGATCAGTATGCCTCAATGCACAAATTTTTAAATATTCATTTCATTGTTTGGAACTTTTTGGGTCGTTTCGGTCCGTCGGCTGAATCATTTGGGTCGAACATTTTAACGAATATTATTTGATTTTATCGCAAAATTTAAACAATCAAACAAAGCGAATTACTAATTTGATATGCCAAAAAATAAAAATTATTGTTTTAAAGTGCGAACAACTGAAGCGAATCCGTTTGCCCAGACAGGGTTGTCAGTACGCTTGCGCTCAACTTTTTGCTCCGAATGACGGTCATTATTGAAATTAACTAGGAAATGTTTTTGATACCACCCTCGAATATGCTGAAATAAAAGTGACCTCCTTTTAAAGGCACCATTCGTCACAATGGCCACAACTGCCTTTGCTCGAGTGTAGAGGAAACCCTCCGTTCCTTGTAAGCCCAAAAAATCACCAGACCATAACAGAACAGAACAAAACAAAATACCAAAACGTAGCCGAACAGGTTCTTCCTTTTCTTTTGTTGATTTAGGGCTAAATATAAATAACATTGTTTGTTGTGTTTCATGTTTTATGGTTTACTTCAATGTTGTTGTTGTTCTTTTTTGCGCATTTTTATGTTGGCATTTATATGGAATTCATTATTCCGGCGATGTAGTCCGATGGCGATCTCTTTACACTTGATGCATTTGTTGATGCGTCCAGCTAGATAAGAAAGAGAACTTGGCTTGCCGTTGATGTGGCAAGGAAAGGGAATGGAGCCGCTCATTGCCACTTTCAAATGGCCGCGGCGCGGCAAATGCATTCGTTAAAATTCAATGGAAGACATCTATGGAAAACTCATGTCAAATAAGAACATGTTTTATATTTTCCTAAAACTGGCGGTAACTGTAGTTTTTGTGGCCAATATGTAAAATCAAGTTTCATACATCGTAAAATAGGCATACTTATTGTCCTGCAGAGCCAACCACAATATCACAAATTGCTATTTGAAAACTGATCTGATCTCCGCATCTAGATCTGAAACGTATGTACGAACACATGCTATGATTAGTTCTCAATGATTTTCTTTAAATTACAATTCGAAGTGCCACCATCACCATAACAGTATTATATGTCCCAGTAAACATTTATATAATATTCTTCCCGATTTTTCAAAAGGAAAAACCAAAAAAACCAATTAGAAGCGGATATTTTCAGACAAAAGACAATATCTGGAAAATATCAATGGGGTAAGCCGACCAGCATATACTCACTATTTTACGAGTCATTCCATATTAAGTTTTTTCTGATCAATTTAGCAGTGAAAAAAAATATAATTTTTTCTAAAAGGTACCTTCATTCAATCGCCTGTAACTCCTGACATACTTGACCGATTTTAATGTAATATACCCTGTTTTGAAGGCAATTTCATTTACTTTAAAATATATATTACATTTCGTTTACTTATAAATATATAATGGTATAGCCGCGTTATATTTTTTATATTTTATCTTAAAGTAGAGTTCTTAACTGATGAATGAAAAAATGGCTTCTATTTTTTATGACTTTTTTCGATTTTGTTTTTGCAAAATCAACCAGAATTTAAGTGATAAAAGCTTCAGAATAATGTTTTTCAGTAGTTAACACAAGGCTTAAAAACAATGAAAAAACCAATGTTCGAACCGAATATCGCGCCTTTTTGCCTCATTACACCCCCTACAAATAAAAATCACTTTATTGTGCACGATATAAAGGGAAAGCGCATACCAAATATCAAATTTTCCTGTGGACCGATTTCTCCCTTTTACAATCCCAACCGATCTACAACTATACGACGTGTTCATGAAAAATTTGGACGGCCTTGCTCCTTCCGTTTAGATAAGTTGGCGTATAGTTTTGCTATTTAAGCATGGGGAGCTTTATTTGTCTTTGGTGACCAACACTCCGGCAATTTTTTCGTAGAACTTTATAATCTTTAAATCTCCTTTTTGCAAGGACTTTTTTGATTTTCGCGAAAAAAGAGTCCAATTGAGAAGAGAGGAGCTGGAGGGTAAAGAATTTCCAGAAAAATTATCCTCTTAAATATCCCACAACATAGTTCTGACAATAAGAATACACTCAGACATTAACTTACAACATTTTGTTCACTTAGTATAACGCTCCCTTCGACCAAAAAATTTAAACTTTGACTCACTGTAAAAAGAAACTCAAACTAGCTGGACTATAAGTATACTCTGTAAACAGGGTATACTCAACATGCCCTTTCTGAATTATAGGTTCACTATTGTTTCAATCAAAAAGTCTTAATTTGATTAATTTAAGAATTAGAAAAATGCTCTAAAAGGACATTTCTATTTTTATTATCTCTATGACAATATGTGCCGATGATGTTCTCATCGGATACACGATCCGAAAAATTCCCTAAAGTGCTAAGTACTCTAAAAATAGTTTCTCCAAATACATATCATTGAACACGGAACATTTGCTGGGTTATTGTGGCAAACATCAAAGATTACTTGGATGCCAGATCTATTGATTTATTTATTTTGTGAAAATTAACTCTTTCTTTTTATTTGCTTAACTATTGACATTTCTCTCCGAGGCGAACGAGCATCGCTGACAATTAAAGCACTGTCGGCCTGTCGTGGCCAATTTGCATCAAATGCCAGAAAACAGACAAGAAGCCTCTATCAAATGATCGGTGAACCTGAACCGAGAACATCACCGATCGTTATGACTTAAGTGGGGTGTTGGTTTTGGCGGCACTGATGTCAAGCAGAATGCAAACCTACTATTCACCCCCCCCCCTTCGACAAGAAGACTTGGGTAACTAAATAAACACGCTAAAATGACTGAAAAGAAGAAACAGGAATTATATTCGTTTGTTCGTGTAAACACAGCATCAGATATACAAGATGCAGCATGTGTTGCATGTGAGTGAATGCCAATGCAACATTTTTCAACACATAGGCGGAGAAGGGGGAGGAGTGCGATGCGTCGTACGGCTGCATCTGCAACAAGGCCCAAAGCCAGTATGATTTGCAATGGTCGGTTGATTCTTGTTCGGTTCGGCGGCGGCGACTGGAGGCTGTTTATTTGGTGCCGTTTTTGGTGGCGGCTGTGGCTGCGGCTGTCTGTTGACTGATGCACTTGAATCAGTTAAGAGCGAAAATTTTCTTTCAGTTATTGCGCTTAACGTGGCCTAACACGTTTCATGTCACAGCGACGAAAAAATGCAAAAACTTTTACTTTGAGAAATTGTGAAAAACTTGTTCTGACAAGGATTTCCACAGTGTGCATCAGCTAAACTAAATAAAAAATCGAAGAAAACTGCACTGTCCGCACGAAAATAACCGTTAAACAACAGGTTAGTTTGTTAGTTGCGTTAGCCGCACTCTGAGCATTGGCTTTGTTCGGCATCAAAGACAAATTATAATTATCATGACTGTTTAATTACCCCGAAATTAAACAACCAGCCAGGCTAGAGTCCCAACCAACACCAGTAGACCGGATGGAATTTACATAGGAATAAACGTGTACCACTGGACATATGGACGGACGGGACGAAATAGAGAAAAACAAAAACAAAGTATATCTAACAACATTTTAAACAATTTGGAATGTCCGTCTTTCCGAGTGTGAGTGTGTTTGGCTGTATTCAAGACTCTGTTTGAAGGTTTTCGCTTAAACAATTTTGCACTTTTCCACTTTACATAACATTTAAATTAATAGACACAAATTGCTATTATTTCCTCAAAGGTCTTGGTTGGTAAAGACTCCGCTTGCAAATACAAAACTATTGTGTACAAAAAATGCCCATTAATGTTTGTTATATCACCTATCGGCATACGGGTGTGTGCGTACACTAGGGTGGCACAAAATTATATGAATAACAAAACCCAAAGTTCACGAACCTCTTAAAAATATTACAGATTATAATGGATGTATTCCTTCACAGTCTACATGCACAATTTTAGCACGATACTATCATGGGAAGTCGATGCAACTCGTCAGTACTTTTTAAGAATCCATGAAATGCAGTTCTTTATTCGTTGATCTTTCATTATTTTTCATAATATGATTATGAAAATTTTAATAGATTTGATGAAGAAACTTCATTAATTTTATGAAAAACTTTCATAAATATTAATAATTTATACTGAAGTTTCCAATATAAACAAAAAAGGTCTGACTTTTTGTTATGAATTATTATGTTATGAAACATTACATAAAAACTATGAAATACTTCATTATATTTATGAAAACATTTCGTGACAAAAATATTTTATTGGTTATGACATATTTCATAATAATTAAGAATTGTTTCTTTAATACTATGAAATCTTTCTTTGATCTTATGAAAATAAGTTTAACTAAATAAACAACTTTGTTTTATGAAATATAAAAATTGCATACATATTAAGAAAAAGTTCAGGAAAAATATAATATAGCGGATAAAGAATGCTACCATCGTTCTCTACCTGTCGAATGGCTATCGGAGCCCGCTGGGAACTATCACCAGAAATCGTTCACTGGATATACACAGCTGTGGTTCGTCCGATTATGTACCATGTATTGGTTTGGTGGACGATATGCTACTTGGATCCGCTGAAAAGGGTGCAGAGAATGACCTGCAATGCTGCAGATTCATTACAGGTTCTGCTTCATGTTTTGCCGTGGCAAGCATGTGACAGCTAGAGCGGCAATCGCCTTTCCCTTTGGACTGTCACATAGGGTGGACTGCACCATACAAAAAAGTGCACTTGTTAGTTTCAACGAAAAAAGTTATTACAGTAAAACAAAAATATTCGAACACACATATATTTGAATTGATGAAAAGTTTAGTCGAAATCATAAACTCGAAAAATAGCTCTCAATTAAAAGGTTTGGCTAAAACTTTAGTCAAAACACAACAATTTGTAATTATACATTTAATTGAGTAATAGCATGTGCGTCATCGACTTATATTTAATAAATTCTCCGTATGGCGAGCGTGGTGCGATGGTGAGAATGCGCGACTACAAATCTAACATCCTCGGTTCGATACTCGCTTCGGCCCATTTTTTGTCTTCAATAAACGACTTATGAAATTCTTTATTGCGTGAATATGCAAATATTTCCAATTAACGACTTACAAATATTTTAGTCAATATGTGAATTTCTTTATCGAGTGAATATGAAAAATATTTTCAATAAATGGCTTACAAATTTCTTCATTAATTTTGTGAATTTCTTTATCATACAATTTTTGATTAATAATTTAATTTGAATTCGTGAATTTTTTAATTGAATCCAATTTTATTTTCTGTGTACCGGTGGCTCTGTTTGACAAGAAGTATAGCATACACGTTCCAGCTAAAGATAACTAGGACGGTGGAATTCCAGGAATAAGTCGTTGTATCAAGTTTGTATCTTATTGGGAGAAAAGCAGGATTTATGAATTCGAAAAGCGGGATTTTTGTAAAAAAGCGGGATAGTTAACCATAAAACGGAAACAAAACACAAAATATTTTTTAAAATGCGAACTTTTAGGGTCACAATGGGAAAAGGAGACAGTTGATAAACGGCTCCATCTGGAATCATAAACTTCAGGCTCCGCTGATTGTGTGGACTGCTAGGATTGTAAATAGTTAAAACAGATCGAGAGGCATCAAGTTATTCCCCAACAAGGACTGAAAATAACAAAATAAACAAACAATATCCAGGGTATTTAAGAATTGAATTAAAGATTGCTGCAGGAGTATTATTATTTTATTATTAATATTTCACCAATGAAACATCACAATTCATTTAAAACAGTAAACTTAAGTATGCGTATAAGGTAATATTGTGGAGGGTATATAAGAATAACTCCCTTTTACTAGTTTTAATGTTTATTCATCAATTTTTCATAGTGTTGGATGCGATCTTCAAAATGTAAGAAAATCTGCACATAATTTGTATTTAATAATGTTGTTCAAAGAGCTTTAATCGTAGAAAAAGCTCTCTAAAGGTGCTTGTGAACCTGTCAAAGAAACGACTATATATTCGACTTTTGTACGAACTGTGGAGACGAGTAGGAGATTGACAGCGTCTGTCTTTGCTCAGCTATGGTTAATAGACGATTAGTGACTCTGGGTTCTGATGTCTTTGAGAGCTTAAGCGACATGGTCAATGTAGACGTTGGTAAGACAGCACATTCAGAGCATCTTCGGCATGACGGCAAGGGAATGATATGGATTTTGTCCCTAATAATCCGCAGAAAAACGACAGTGACAGGAAAACTACTGTGTCAAAATAATGCACAATGCAAATCCATTATCAAGTATCTTCGATTTGGGTAATATTACTTTTGAAAATAAAGTGTTTCTTTTAATTGTTCATCCACAAAAATGCCACTTTTTAAATAATTATAACACATTGTTACTATTTAAAGTGTCAAAATAATGCAAAAGGTCGGAGCAACCATTATAAATTGAAACAAAGTGTTTCTTACGCAATGTTCGGGTCAAAGCCAAGTTAAATAATATGCCGTGTCTGCTTTCGACTATGCCCCACAAGCGATATGAGGAGCGCTTTGGCCGATCATTATCGAACGGCCACTTATTTAGTTTCTTAGCTTGTGTATAGCATATTTTTGATTAATGATTGTTGTCTTTAGTCGCACCGCAAACATACCCATGGTATAATTAAATATATAAACTGAAAAATGCTTTCGAAACATAGTGAGAGCAAATGCTTTTTGAACCTGGAATGTATGCCTTTCTTCTTTGTATTATTTGTGTAACAATATTTTGTTTTTTCCATAAAAAAATTAATTATTCAAAAAAAAAACTCATAACATTCCAAGAACTGCAGAATAACTCATTTAAAAGTGCTCGCTCACGAGATGTCACCTAGAAAAAGAGACGCACACCGCCAACGGCGGCAGCCTTGTTTTTGGGGCGTAAATAACCACAACTACAACAATGCGCAACTATCATTTATTCAAATCAACGGATTGGATTTCAATGCAACCCACGTCCGAAATTTATGTATATTTCGTGTGCACAGATAGATTCAAATGTATGCACATGTCTGCAGCTCAACATTTGCTGACGTTAACATTCGTTTAAGTGTTTTCCCGGAGATGTGATGTTGGCCGCCGACCTCAATGAAGAGAGCCGAATGGTAGAGGAGTTCGCATGAAATGCTCTTGAAGCCAAGTAAAAAGTTCCTAAAGCCCAAAATTTCCTCGCAGTTTAAAACGAAATAACACTTCAAATTATACTTCGAATGCTTTTTTAAATAAGTGTTCTGTTGAAATTGAAGTTGAAGCAAAAAATCTGATTTTTTTTGCACTAAATATATCCTATCTTCTATGGGCGGGCAAAAGTTACTCACAAAAACGGGAAACCCTGCAACCTTACCAAATATATATTTTATTTAAAGGTGTTTTAAAGGTGTTTCATATATCTTTTCAAAAAGGTTATTATTTAAATATTTATTACAAACTATATTTGGCACAAACACAGTTTTAACGCCATAATAAAGCTAGGCATGAGCGCTTAAAATGTATGAGAAATTAGTTTTTTCAATTTACAAAATCTGAAAAAGGCGAGGATCTATAATGCGATACCCATACTAATCTAAAATGCCCATTATGAACAAATACCTAAATACACGTCAAAAAACACGAAAAGAAAGAAATATTTTTCTTTTTAATCGATAAAGCAGAAAATGTTCACATTTGGTCTAATTTAATTTTAAGCCACAATATAGTTCGGGCAATAGGGATTCTCTCAAACATTAACTTTCACTTTCACTGCTCCCTTCGACAAAAAGTGAAAACTTTGACCGACTGTAGGAAGAAACCCAGACCAGCTGAACTATAAGTTTATCCTGCAAAAATTGTCTACTCAATATGTCCTTTCAGAATTATAGAGTCGCTATTCTGTCCCATTCAAAAAGTCCTTATTTGTTGAACAATGTAATATTTCAAAATAATATTTGGATCCTTGTTTAATTTAAGTTTTTTAAAAATGTTTAATAGATCAAAATTGAAATTGGCGAATAAATGTTTTGCTTTAAAATATCTCCTAACATAATGGAGATATGAATTATCCAAGTTTTTTAGAGCTGATGTCACGACTACTGGTCTTCACAGCTCCGCTTGGATGAGGACAGCACTTCGTGTACCTCTCAGATAATATATTGAAATCTCTCACACCGAGATTGACGAAAGATATTTGCAATCCATTTCCAAACTTATCTGATTTCAATTATTAGGGCTAATGCTAGCTTAACTTTACCTAGTATGAGCTGAAGCTAAGCTATTGACTACACATCGCTTTACCTTTCAAAATACTTATGATTTCGTAGTAAATTCGCGAATGGCTTCCATTGATTTACTGAAGGTATCAAAACAAAAGCTATTGGTGGTGAAGGGCACAAAAACATGCTGCTTAAACATGATATTCGCTTGTGATAACAATGCTCAAGACAGACATTGATTTGACAACGAAATCAAGAGAAATATTTGAAAAATACACACATTCGTTAAACAATAAATCACATAAGGGCTGGCGATCGATCGATCGATAATGAACGTAGCTCACATGTGGACGATACGGTTAATTGACACGGAATGACGATTGCAACAGACACGTCATTGGACAACATCATTCATCATTTTCATGTAAATTTTATTATGTGCGGGGCGAGTATGATTTGGCAACATTAACGATGAGACGAACAGGCGGACAAACGGATGCCGTTTAATTAAAAGTTGGCATTTAAATTAAATGTACCATCTTTGCATTTGAATGCCTCGTCATCACACACACAAGATGTGTTTGAAAACATTAGAAATAGTCGTCAAACAAAACGTGTGAAGAAATTCACACCATCTACGCTCACACACTCGACTTGACTGCTGACAAATCTTTATGTATGAATGTGTGTTTCAAAAAATAAAACAAAACCGGCAATATTCATTCAAAATGCTACCTGGTCACAAGATATGATGAAGACAAATTGTGGACATCAGCAGTGAACATAAGTGTAAATTACAATGATTAGGACGGACGGACAGACGAACGAACGATGCGGTGCGGCCATTCCAAGTTTATGGCGGTCCCGACAACAAAAGACGAAACATTTAATTTATTGGCTATCAAAGGTAACACAAAAGTTGCCACATTATTTTTTAATAATACCAATAACTACTCTCCGCCATAGTTATGATGTGTGTGCTCTGCACTGCTGATGGCTCCTCAGATCTTTAAGTCGGAAGGTTGTATTGTTGTGCTGCGTTCCTACCCAAACATGATGATGATGGTGTGCATCACTGAGCCAGTGAACAGTGTGGGTCAAAAGTCTGTTGTGTTATGGTAGTGATTGGTAGTTTTTATATTCGATACATTGGCCACACGCTGTTAATGTTAAAATTGAAGGCTATTACCACAAGTTAATTATACATGTACTCGCCCTACAGGCTATCAGGGTGTGTATGCGCATACCATGTGATATTTAGAGAAACGTAAATCATTCATATGCATAAATAGCCCTTTAAGAAAAGTTTTCAGTCATCTGAGATAGTATCCTGTAAATTGAACTTCAACTACATTTACAGAAATAAAAGTAGTAGTGAATTTATTTCAAGGTCATCCATTATAGTTACAGCTATTGTTACACTCGCATATTTTTTTCGATGCTTCATCATGTTTTCGCCACATGAACATTATGAAGAATAGAATCTAGTTATTTGAATACTGAAGCTACATTACCGGAATGAGTTGGGTTCATTAATCTATTTACTGCATAATAAGAGCATGTTGTAATTCTATTACCATTGGAACATAACTCCCACTTATGACAATAAATGATCTAAGCCAAACAAGGCAGGTGAAAGTGATCCCAATATGTTCTCTGAAACAATTCACCGACATTTGGTCGAAATTTGGGAAAGTGGACGTTAGTCTAAAGAAATGTGAAAGGGCACTACATAAAAAATCTGAAAAAGGGTACAACTGTTCTGCCATCTGTGATGAGATTGTCATGAAGATTATACTAGAAATGGATTACATTAATAATATATTAAGACTCAAACAAGCAGGCTTCAGACCAGCTTTGTCTCGCTCTGACCAAATTAGTACTCTAATATGGTGTATTTTGATTATGGGAAGACAGTTGACTCGATTAACAGAGACTCGTGCTATGCAAAATTATAGCAGAGCCTTGTTAGATGTCCAAGTCTTGATAAAAAGTCAAATGAATTCATTGAAAATATCAAACAAAAAATTCTAAACTGGCAGTATTCGTCAATAGATGCCTTAATGTTCAAGACTATTGGAAATGACGAACATGCTCCATATCAATAACAAAATTCAGACGAGAAAATTTGGTTAGATATGAAAGAATTTTCCTTCATAATATTTACGAAGCGATTTCATAAAAAGTTTTTTTATAAATTTAGTGAATTGTTTCTTACTATGTATGAAAAATTCATAAAAAAAATAAATGTTTCATACACTTTTTCATAAACATTTCATATTTCATAAAACAAAATTGTTAAATTAGTGAAACTTAGTTTCAAAGATCAAAGAAAGATTTCATAGTATTAAAGAAACAATTCTTAAATATTATGAAATATGTCATAACCAATAAATATTTGTGTTATGAAATGTCTTCATAAATATAATGAAGGATTGCTTAGTTTTTACGAAATGTTTCATAACATACAACTACATTTTTAGTGTGTCGACTATATTCGGACAATTCTCATTTGTGCTCAGTTAACTCTGACATAACTAATTACTCTGATTTTAGTGAAAGGCATACTCATAGCAAAGACTCTCGTAATGATGGTGTGTGTTGACTAACCAATCAACACACACTTCAGTATAAATTATTAATATTTATGAAACTTTTTCATAAAATGTGCCATATTTGTAAAATAATGAACTTGTATAACAACATGTTATCGAATGAAGAACTGCATTTCATAGTTTCTAAGAAATGTATCATAAATTCTATAACACTTTTCATAGATTTGTACTTTATGAAACATGTTTCATACATTTTATGAAGTGTTTCTTTGGCGACTTTTTATTGAAAAAGGTCTTAACCTCAAAGTCATAAATAGTATGAAGACAATTCTTTCAGTGTATAAAATTATTAGAGTAATAAGATCTAGCTATGGTAATTTGAATTCTATCGGCGAATTCTTCGAGTCGTTTCTCACCACTTCTCTTTTGGGTATTGTGCGTATCATATGGGACCCCCTAAATCCACTCATTCATCTGGAATCTCTAGAATATGACAACGGCAAACGTGAACTTCCCCACAGTCATGATGATCTTCATGCAAAACTAAATGATCTTGCCCATGGGCAAACCAAAGGAAATATAATCCAATGAAGCAGTATCCAACAAATATACAAAAACCAACAAATTGAAGTAGTGCTGAACTTTCAATATTAGGAAATATATCAATGAAAGTCAAATGAATTCAAAAAAATGATTAGCATGTTAGAACTGATATAAACGACTAAAGGAAGATGCAGATGACGATATCTTATTGAGAGCCTATGCCCACCTTGAAGTTGCTCGAAAATTACTTCAAGCATGGTTTAGTATAATACAACTGTTGAATATCGAACTTATCGACCTCAACTAACGCTCCTATTGTAATATTGTAACATCCACAAATAGATGGCGGTATCATTGATTTTCTGGTTGTCAAATCAATAGGTTTTTATACTCCGCATCAAGCAACTAAAATAGATACTGTAGAAACTAATTTGTGCAGTTTTTTAATAAAATATCTTCTGTAGACAACGTCTATGGGAGATCGAAAATATGGTGATCCATAGGTAGAAACCTGTCCTGCCACTTTCCATTAGTCGAATTCTAATGAAACATTCTTCACTGACTACTAATTTATTAACAGTGATATGTTTTATTTTTTCAGTGTACCGATACTTAGTTTCTACATTCTATCCTAACTTTTTCTTAAATAGAACACTGCTATGCAAGCGATGTAAATGAAACTGCAAGCGTAAAATCTTCGTAATGTAAAATTTCTGCTTATGATGCACAAGGAAACTTTTATACGGAAAAATGGCATCGGGAATGCATCCCCCATAAAGTGGGGGATATCTTCTGCAGCACTTCAAAATTATTATGGTACAATTCCTAAATCAAATTTATTATAATATAATCGACATTTTTGCGTTCACAATTACAAATGAAAAACTTTTCCTTCATCATTTTCAATTAACCATAGATTCGAAATTATGCAATATCTGTTAAGGTTTAGTTGGATATGATAAAGCAACATATCTTTCTGTAACATTTGAGAATAATATTATTAGGACACTCTAGCTCCCTTTTGGGTGGTTTTCTTTTTCGCATCACTGTAGATGATGGTCTTGTTCTTGTTCATACATTGTTTACTAATGTGTCCCCCATTTTAAATGCAACACATTAAAATGCCATACAACGAACGAGCAGCGTCCGTCCACCACTCTACCCATATAACATCACCACCTAAACGTCAGACATGTTCTGGACGTGTTGCTGGTCGGGAGTCTCTGTTGTTGAGTCTGCGTCGTGCGTTGCTGTCGACATAAAATATGAAAATCCGCTTTCACATTATGTTTGATATCTTTGTTGATAAATCATCATTCTTGCTCGGCACAAAGCAGCTCCATCCAACTCCTGTAAATAATCAGTCGTTCTTCATTCTTCTGTTTAACATTCTCCGGTTAAGCCTACTGTTTGCCCTGGTATTCTCCACATGCCTCCGGGACACAAGCCAACAACGAGCACAACAACTCCGCTGACTGCTGCCCGCTGCATAAGCAAAATGCAAAGATGCGGTGTGCCTGGCTTGCTTACAACAAGATACCCATAAATTGCATTGGCCATCGATGCTTTGCTGTGGCATCTCTATCTGAAGGAGGCTGCGAAGGTGGTGGAGGAGGTTCGTTGGCTGATTTGTGGATGAATGAAGTAACTCATTTTTATCGCTTTATTTGCATGATTTTTCAAGTGTAAACACTTGCTGCCAAGGTCTTAACAACAACAAAGGGAACAAACAAAATACCAACAACTCTCAACATTCAAAATCAACAATGTATTGTTGTTGTTGCCTCCATGTACTTTTGAGGGTGTTCCACCAGTAGTAGTGAGTGAACGAGTGGCACAAAAAGGTAAATCTTCGGTTTGCATGTTGCATAGCAATTTCCACATACGGCAGTAGCAGGCAGCCAAAGACCCTCTCGCCAGCTCAACAGCCTTTAACCCAGTTCGTGTGAATGACTCGGTAGATCTAGTGCTAAGGTTGCGTAGTTAGCATTTTCTTGTACCGCCCCTTAGCGGATTAATCTGGCGATGCAGGCCAAGTTTGTGGGCCATGTCGATTGATATGCATAATTTCGTTGATGGGAATAATTATTGCATTTAAATAATTTCTCATGCATACTAATAACACAATATGCAGACAAACGATGAGTCCGTGGGTTCTTTGCAGAATGATGAACGTCTTCCTGGGGAATTTCGCTAAAGTATATTTGCCTAAAAGGCAATTTAGAAATGGATTGCGAATGTAAGTCTACCGCATCACTACTTGCACTGCAGTTCAAATCTCTTCACTTCTTTGCGAATCTTAGCTAATAGAGGCTTGGAAGATTTTCTATACAACGTAAACACGATTAGATTTTGGAGTCAGTTCATAAGAACGTAGTCAGAATGCCAGGACCTCATCGTTCCGCTGTACGTCTGAAGTTTGTTCTCTGATTGATTTATCGAGACGAATAGTAACCCAAAACACAAATCCCAAACCGAAGATCAAAAAATCTAAATATCTTACTTGTATCTATTTTCAAAGACAGCGTTGATTCCAGAGAAAATTTGGCGTGATGGTGGGATGTATTCACAAGAACTTGAAAAATTATAATGGTTATGTCAGAAAATTATACCAACAAAGGTATAGTAAGAAATGTTTGGGCTTACCGCTCAGACAAACCGTATATGTTTATTAGGCTGGGTCGCGGTCCATACAAATGGAAAAACAATTTCCATTCACCCCACAGAAATAATGTTTGGATTGTTTAATGATGATTTGCAAAAAATCGTTCGTAGATCAAGCCGTCTGTGAGCTAAACGCCCCGTTTGTATTTTTTTGTGCTGTATTTTTGTCAAATATTTTTTTCTGAAATAATACACCTTTGAAAGCACTTTAAATATAAATTTTGATTCTTGTCTTAGAGTAACTTATTGGTCGAATTATTGGACCTTTATAATTGTGTATTTTTTTCGTAGTAACTACTGATTTTTATACCCTCACTCTACAGAGTAGGAGGGTATACATCATTTGGGACAGAAAAACAGTGTAACGCATTGAAGGAGTGACTTAAGACCCCAAGTATGTTTGGACCAAATCCGTTTCATACCTTGTTAAGATGTTTGAGCCATGTCCGTCCGTCCGGCCATCCGTCTGGCTAGATGGTGTACACGATAACTCTCGAAAGAAGCTAAGGAATCAATTCAAACTTTGCACATGGTAATATTTTCCCCAAACTTAGTTTAAGTTCGAAGATGGCAAAAGTGCCACACCCCTTCTGGTTCCTCCCACATAAATGACCCATATTCCTATATTAAATTAACACTAATGTAACTTCCACACGGATATTCGGAATCAACTAAACTGTGGTATTTAGCAATGTTTTTATAATCGCTTTAAGTGTACTAAGTATGGTAAGTTTTTCCACGCCCCTTCTAGCACCTACCACACAAATCACACACAACTACGTAAAATTGAAGCTGTTATAACTTCGATACACATGATTAGAATATTGCTAAATTTGATATTTAGCAATGCTTTTGTATAAGATACATTCGCCTGAAATATAGGCGATATTGCCACACCCCTTCTGGTACCTCCCACACAAAGTGGCATAAACTTTGGTTACAATAAAACCGACATAACCTCCGTACGGATAGTATAAATTATTTGTAATGTGTTATTTAAAAATATTTTTATAATCACTTTAAACCTAAAAAATATTTACGCTTTAGCCACATCCCTTGTTGTACCTCCCATACAATTGTCTCTATCCTGGGTAATATTAAATCCTTCATAACTTCTATAATACTGCATGGAATCCACTGTGACTTGATATTCGATCATGTTTTTACATATGCTCTATAAATTTGGAAGCTGGGACCATGTGACACGAACCTCCTAGTATCTCCTTATAACTTCCTTATGTTCTCTGAGAGTGAGGGTCGGTTTAGCCGACTGAAGCTTACGTACTTGTCTTACTTGCCAAATAAATAGCGACATTCAATACCTTCCGAATGATGTCTAAATGATGAACATCGGGTAGAAATTGACGCCGCAGCGCTCACTTTGTAAAAATAGTTCGAACATTTTGGCTCTGAAAATCCATCTCCTGTATTAAATTATTTTACAGACATGGAGTCAGTGACCTCATTTTTCGTCCTATATCCATCATTTAGGAATTATTCAAAAGGCATTGATTCCTTCTATTTATTTTTCAAAACACCTTTTACAAAATGTTTCCAAGAAATACGAGTTTTTAGCTGTCAACTTTAAAACTAAAAAAAATATTTAAAGTGCTTCCAAGGGTCTATTAATTCAGAAAAAAATTGGACAAAAATGCAACATAGAAAAATTGCACGAGAAAAACGTGGCTTTTAGAGGTGTTTTCAGGAGCGTTTAGCTCACAGATGGCCGGACCCAGTGACGAAATATTTTGCAGACCATCATTAAACAATCCAATCTTCATTTCTAGGGGGTGACCGCTGCATTTTATTTTCGTGGCCCATCCTAATGTTTATATGTCTATTATTCCAAGGTCATCTCGATATTTCCTAGTAAAAACTCTAATATAAACAGTATGTCACTTTCAGTGAGCACAAAAATTAATTAAAAAATTGTCCTTAATCAGGGTTTCAATTCTCAATTTCATATAATCGGCAAATTTGATTTGGCTTCCAATATCGATTAACCGGGATTTCGGACAGCAGAAATATTGAGTCATAGAATATAATTCACTGTTTTTCCTATTTGTTAGAAACAAATTGTTTTAATTTGATTATGGTCTTGAATGATTCCATTTGAAACTACGAAATCATCACGTTTGAACGCTATGGTATTTTCAACAGGCATCATTGTTAGATTGACTACAGAAGTCTGCCGCACTTTAATCGGTAACTTGAGGAGATGTTCCCTTGATTATTATTTCATAAATTATTGGTATTTGTTTCTCAGATGATAAGTAAAAAATGAAAAATCTTAAATAACCGGTTTTTGTAGAACAAAAAACCTAATTTGAATTTTTCGAATTGAAACCTAATTAACAACATTTGTATCTGTGACATAAGTTATCATTCAGCTGTGTGATGACAAATAAAAACGATTAAAAATTTAAATAATACTTACAATAAAAATAATGTTTACTGTGAGGATAAGACAAATCATATTATCTTATGCCGACTTAAGTGGCATTATTATTATTTGTCTTGTTCAGATACATACATATGAGTGATTTATGTCAAACTAGAAAAATGTCATATGGCTTAGATTTTTCTAGAAATCTCAGTTAGTGTTCTTTTTAAAAATGTATTTAGAGAGATTTATTTTCTATTTATTAGTTAACGAAGTCAATCATCAACGGAATGTTTTAAATCCACTGCTTTAAATACACTTTAAAATATTTAAATAAGGCTAACAAAAATGTGAGTACTATTAAGGCTGTTTTCTTTAAGCCGGGATAACTAAGCTGCGATAACAAAACGTAAATAAAAAGATAAATAATTTCTTTTAATTGAAAAAACATGATTATTGTCGTACATTGTCGTCAACAACAGTATAAAGATGTCCGTATCAAAAAAAAATAAAAATAATTTAACTAAATATAATAAATAACTATCCAGTATAAATGGAATGTATGGCTATAGAGGCTAAGTTCAAAAATAAAAATATATATTGTTCTCAAATTTATTTTAATACAATACATCCATGTACATATATTGTAGTTGGCGACAATGAGAAAAAATATTTTTTTTATTTTGTGTAAAAAATTAGACGTTTTTGCTATCACAGCTTGATATATGTTGTGGTATCATGCGCTGGCTTGCCTCATAATGTCAACAGCAATGCGAAATTGCATACGGACGCTGATAATAGTCGACGAATCACGAACGAAGATGAACTGATCTATCTTCTCTTTCACAGAATGTCAGTTGATTTTTGCTTCAAAAATATTTCACTTATTTTTGGACAACTTCCATGAAAGTGTACTACAATAACAAGAAAGAATGTGTGCGAGCACTTGTACTAACCCTATAGGGAATAATACCAATTGACTGATGTTCGATTTGGGATTATGTCAAAATTGTTTTGTTCAAAGATCCATTTGTAATTTCACTTTGTGTGAGGTTTGCGATTCATTTCCGCATTTACAGGCCACTGATTGATTTGATGTCAAAAATAAAATTAATGAATGACAAGGCCGGAAATACCATTCAGCTGTAGATAGTATTGTTTGTCAATTGTATTTCTATCTCATGCAGTACTGATTACACCGCACAAATTCTTTCGGTATAATAAATTTGAGTATAGCTATATTATTTTACAAAAGTTGATTGAAACAAGCATCAATGTTACTACATATTAATATAGATTGCATCTACAATTAGAAAGTTAACGTATTCCTTGTGGTGTTTTACATAAACAATTACTGTGAATCAACAATCTTGGAATAATATTTCAACTCTTTATGGCAGAGGTATCACGTTTGAGAAACGTTTGAGAATTATTTCATGCTGTTATTTTTATGAGTTTTGCATACTCTGAAGCAAAATCATTTATTTGAATTATTGGGTAACATTTTTCTCAGATTTAGTTAAATTTAACATATTCTAAGGAAACGTTGCTTTATAACAAGTATTATCTTATTCTCAGATTCCACTTGGTTTGAAGAAAACTTACTCCCAGTTTCAGTAAATTCAGCGTTATACCATGTAAAATTTTCCTCATTTTTAGTACATTTTAACTTAATCCGTTGAATAATTTCTTCGCTAGATGGCAGCAGACGTATGCCGCATTAAGCATTCAATAACAAATTGATTTGTATTTTTAATCGATGATACAAGAAATCAAATCTTTCGATGTTAATTAATTTCAAAGGACAGAAGCAAATGCCGCTGAATTTAAAAATCATTTATCTTAGTTGGACTGTATTGCACCTACGAGGAATTTCTTCAAACGTACCTTTCCTGAGATAGGTCGATTTGGATATATCACAAATAAAATTCACTTCTAAATTCTTATGTGAATTTAAATGTTTTTACAAACAATAAGACTTGCGATTAATTAAATTAGAGAGTATTATATGTACATTAGGCTGGATCGTGGTCCATACTAATGGAAAAACATTTTCCAGTCACCCCACGAAAATAAAGTTTGGATTGTTTAATGATGATTTGCAATATATTTCATCTGGTAGATAAACGCTCCTGAAAATACCATTAATAATCATGCTTTTCCGTGTAATTTTTTGTGCTGCATTTTTGTCAAACTGTCTTTCTGAAATAATAGACCCTTGAAAACACTTTAAATATAAATTTTAATTATTTTCTTAAAGTAACTTATTGGTCGAATTATTGGACCTTTATAGTATTTTTTGTGTTTTTTTTTTTCACAATGACGACTTTTATAAAAAATAGATAGCGGCAGTCAATACCTTTCGAATGATGCCTAAATTTACAAAATGTTCCCAAGAAATATGAGTTTTTAGCTGTCACCTTGAAAAACACAAAAAATCTATATAAACGTCCAATAATACGACCAATGAGTTATTCTAAGACAAGAATGGCATTTTTTTTTTGAAGTACTTTCAAAGGTCTATTAATTCAGAAAAAATGTTGGACAAAAATGCAACATAAAACAAATTATACGAGAAAAACATGATTTTTAGAGGTGTTTTCAGGAGCGTTTAGCTCACAGTTGGCTTGACCCAGTGACGATATATTTTGCAGATCATCATTAAACAATACAATCTTCATTTCTGGGTGGTGACCGCTGCAAATTATTTCCGTGACCCATCATAATGTACATGTACGTACGTATAGAGTATGTATGTATCGTATAGAGCAGACATCGTACACGTCTTTTGAGGTTTCATTCAAGTCAAATCATAGACTGGTTTACAGAACTGACTCGTACACGGACCAAGCCAACAAACAGGGGGTCATTTCACACCTCCAATGACAAACCCATGTAATGGGGACGGGTCACTTCATTTTTTGCTTAGAACTAGAACCGGTCTCTATCCACCAGGGACTAGTCATAAGATTTGTCCTGGGACAGTTCCTTTTCCGTAGGAATTGGTTAGTTCCCTCTTTAAGCGCTTTAATTACCTCCTATTATATTCACTGAATGGAACCTACTGTTTAAAGTTGACTTAGGAAATGATAACCAATAAGTAATGAATGTGGGACATAAATATTCCGAATTATTCCTCTGAACGGATTTCCCACAATTTGTTCTCGTGTTTTACATATTCCTATGTCGTCCAGCGTTTCGTTAGAATTAAGATAACAATATATTCCTGCCAAATAAATATCAAGTTAATTTAATTTTTCATATCATTTGCTTCGATGTGGAATACATCTATTCTTTGCGGTATCAACGAAGATTGTATTCACGGAAAATATATTTTAACCTAAACACCAAACTCCGATAAAATACAATTGCATTTAAATCGATTAGAAACACCGAACAGAGAGGCCCACAGGGGGTTTATTAAGCCAGTAAACCCTTTGAATATAAAATACAATTTGAAACCGTCAGCTCATAAAACCTACACACAAGTCTGTGGATATACCACTGTAATGAGGCGGAAATAATTGGAGTTGTAAAACGATTAAATGCTGAATATTTCCCAACATCAAAGACATAAGCTTTCTTATATCTTGAACGTTTTTAAACGATGATTTACGATTGTATATAGATCAGACAAATTAAAATCCAATAAAGCTTTGCGGTGGGCTCTTTAATGGACCATAAAATTAAACAAAAAACGCTCACGTTTGTATGCAAACCTAAGTTCATATCCCATTCCACACAGAGATAATTAAACCAAACATAACATTTAACGAACTTACATCGATGGCCTGCCCTTCTTATGAGAGTTCTCAACGAGAGCAACACCGTTGCTGTTGTGCGATGTCCTTGTCAATTGGATTTGCTGCAACTGTTCCTCGATGTCGCTCAATTGGTGGTCATCGCTGGTGGTGGCATGCATCCACACTGCATTTCGATTGCGGCATTTATTCAAATTCTGCAAACCCATAACGGCCAAGGCTGGGTCACTATTCGAACTGGGTTTCGCAGCCACACCATTGCCATGTGTCAGTGGGGCCTTGTTTTCACCACCATAACCAGAGCCAGTTATCATGGCCAATTCCAGAGATATTAGGGCATCATCTTCGTCAGTGTTATCGACGACATGATTATGTCGCCGCCGGCTGTATTGAAATGCTTTGGCTACCGTTTTGTGTGTGACAGACGTCTGATGAAATGTTGGTGAATTGGTGGCACTCGCCTCGGAGTGTGTTTCACTGGGACACGAAATGCCAGATGATAGAAATGTGTCATCTGACGTGTTCTGGCCAAGTTTATGCCCGCCAGTGCCATGCGTCTGCAGGCTCTGCTGACTGGTTGCACAACTTAAATCATAACTTATCAGGCTGGATTGCTGCGAGTGCAGCATGGAATCGTCGCGATGATGTTGCGGTTGTGGTGGCTGCTGCAGCAGCGAGACCGATGAGGCGGCTGACGACAACAGCGATGCGGTTTGTGTCAGCGTTAATGATGGTGTCGCATGATGGAGTTTTGCCCCAGAACTGGGTTTCTTGTTGGACTTTTGACTAGATTTGGAACATTTCTTTTGGGCAACTGCTGTCGCCGGGGTGGGAGCCGGAGCATTTGAACGTTTTTTAGAACAATTCGCTTTGGGCTTTCTCAATGTGGATTTGGTGTTCCTGGCACCCGTCTTTGGCACATTGTGCGTTTGGGAAACCCTGGCAAAGGCACTTTTGTGCGATGTATTGAAAATTGCCGTTGTGGTCGTGGTCGTCGCCGCAGAGGCAGACGGCTGCTCTCGACTGTGTTGCGTGCCGCCGTTCTGTTGCAAGCGTCGGCGACTACGTCTGATGCTGGGCATATTACGTGGAAACAATTTTGCAGCCTCATTAAGTGTGCACAAGGATTTTTGCGAGTTGGAATCGAGCGTAGTCGAGGAATTCGTGGAAGAGTATTTCGTGGAGAGGGACACAGTGGAGGCCTTGTCATTAACGAAGGTGTCTGGTGGCACTGGCACTGTCATGTCACGACATGTCTTGGAGCCGTCCACAAATTGAGCTGGTGCGGTGATGGTGGGAGCATCACCTGCACCACCGGCACTACCATCACCTTGCTGGGGATTTACTGTTAATAATTTCCATAATTTCTTAGCGGCACGTTTGCCCAGGGTTGATTTTGGCGTTAGTGTTGTTGCACTTTTCGCATTCGGATTATCGGTATTTGTCATTTTGTCGATGCCTCAAGGCTCACTCGCACACACACACACACGGAAACACTTAAACGAGCAGAGATACTTCACAAATTTCACTTATTCAATGCGGGCCGTTACTATCTAATTAGAGACACTAAATAATCGGTTACCGATGGCCACTGATCACGCATTAGGGGATTTATGTGTCAAACGAAAACAATCAATCCATCAATCAAACGACCAATTGCATGATTATCATTTCATTCATATTAGGGAATTCTTTTATTGACTCCGGTTTGCGTTTGTTTTATTTTCTTTTCTGTGATAATTGCACTGATCAATCGTATACGCCGGCCAAATCTATTCACTGCACTCCGTTTGTTCTACATACGTGATCGGAATTCACTGCAATGGCTGGCTATTGTGCGATCGACAGCACCATCGCCATCAGCATTGCCACCGTGACCATCAGCGTCTTCATCTAATCATTTAATTATTTTTTAGTTACACAAATGGAAAACACAAACAAATTGTTTCGCGGAATTTGCGGTGCACCAGTTAGGCGTATTCGTATAGACGTGCCCAAAACCGCTTCAAACACAACAAAACATGAGAAAACAAAACAAAACACGTTTTAAAACAACAACAGCAGCAGGAACACGATCCGATCGATTGTTGCGAACGCGTACGGTTGGTTGCGGTGCGGTGCGATCTCGTCTTCGGGTAGTATCACTGTGGCATAGGAAAACGACGTTAATCCGCTGGCGATGCGTCTGCGACGGTGTTCGCTTAAAAACTAAAATAAACATGGAAATTTGTTGTTTGATAATTTTACTCGATCATCGCTACATCAAGATCGAGCCTGGTCGCTGTGTTTACGAATTGTAAATCGAAAGAAAGTTAACAATATTCCGAATAGCAGCAGCGGCAACAACAACAACAGCAGAACACAGCCGGAGCAACCACCCAAGACACCACTGAGGGGCATGGAATGCACGAGAGGTGGCGGTTTCCCATCACACAAGCAAGACACCGGTTTGCAGACATTTGTGGCCTAAAGAAGGTTGGTGCTGAGGTGCTCTGCAATTGTTAGTGCAGGTAATGTTTACCATGTTGGCCCTCTCTCGATGTCGTTCTTACTGCCTGCGATCCTCTCAATCGCACAGACTTGTTTTCGTATTCGCTCTTCCACTCAAGAGTCTACGGCCCACTTGTTCGATTTCATTCATCTTTGACGTAGACTATCTTTTATGTTTTGAGTTGTGGCTTTTAACTCCACTCAAATGTGAGGTTGCCAGATTGCAAATAAAAAGGTGATTTACGGTTTAAGCGATGGCGGTGATTTTTTCGTAAATGATACAGTGGAATATTGTACATTTGACGATCATAGGCAAGCATACTTGGCCAAGGATTTTTAGCATTTATAATTCTCCGTGATTTCAAAAAACTTAGATGCCCGGGGTTCTTTTCGGATTTTTCTTGAAACAGGAAAAATGGAAGAAATTATTCATTACAGGGTAATTTAACAAAATGTTGACCCATTGTACATACTCGTTCTTGGGGATAGCACAATTCTGATGTCATGGTCAGATTCAGTTTGCTGGAATCTTTGGAAATTGGCTCCAAATATTCCTGTCTGAATTTGCTTGAGGAACATCTTGGTCCATTGCCAAAAATTATAATTTCTTGACTAATAACCCCATTCTGTAATTCTGCTGTCTTGAAGAGAATAAAATTAGCTAAAATTCATAAAATTAAGAAAATAAATCATATGTTTGAAATGAAATTCGTATGCGTATTTTTAGACTACTTGGAATACAAGTTATATTCGCAAAGGGGATACCAACGATATCAGCGCTCCAATGTTACTGGACCATTATCTTCTCACAAAAATGTCCAAAAGTACCAACATTGGGCCAGTGTAAAGCTTGAACCTCGTACAACTTTGACTTCATATTGCCTACAAGGCCAAGTATAAAGCTGGATTCTGAAAAAATGCGGTCAGTCCCAGAAATGAGTACTGGATTGGTTAACGATGATCTGCAAAATATTTCTTCATTGGGTCAAAACGCTACTGAAAACACGGTGTTATCCGCAGCCCATAAGAAATTCAAGTGAAACCTAAGACTAACTTTGCCATATTAGACTCACATTTTTGCTGTGTTCGTAAAGTTTTTAGTTAATTTGCGGTCCCTAATTAAAAGCGTTCTGTGAGGTTTGCGATAATATTAAAAGTGACACATTATAAACAAACTCGCACTGAAAAAGTGGATTTTTTGCACTATGAAAAACCCGGGTTTCCCGGTTTTCCAAAAACCGCAAATCCCGACGGTCGGTCTCAGGTGAAAAATTCGGTTGAGTCGGATTTGATCACTCTAGTAGTGCGCCATGTAACACAACCAACACTTCAACCGATCTTTAGCGCACCAAGTTCGGTAATCATTTTAATAGCCGTCTCAATTTACCGATGATATGCCAACAATCCATTATCGATTGAGGCAAATATCGAGATAGAGCTGGAAAACGTCACTAATGTCTTGGAAAATTGGTTTGATTGGTTAGGGCATCCTATTGCGAAGTCTGCCGAGACGGCCTTATGCATGAAATCTATTCCATAAATAATGAGAATGTTTACTCCTTCGAATAAACCAATAATATTCCAAAAGAAGATACTTACTTGCTCCAACCTTTATATTAAGCCTGTTCGATTGGGCTTAATTTTTGTATGGAATTTACTCGCTTAATAAGAAAGTAGCTTACTACTCTCTTAGTTACCGAGTAAGGTGGTGCCAGATTTTTATCTTTGATTTATTTAAATAAAACCAATCGATAAAAATGTTGCCACCTTATCAAGTCTCTTAATTCTACGCTAGTAGGCCCAATCGAACATACCTATTGTAACAAGAAATGTTTAGGTATTTTTTCTTTTATACCAAATTTGTTCGCCCACCTCGATTCGAACACGAGACCGCGTAGTTTTCATGGACTCTATTCGAAAAATGCGTTCGTAATAACTTCTACAAATGCTATTAAATAGAGCCTGAAGGCGAAACTTGATGCTCCCGCGAGAGCGGCTACGTAAACAATGTTAGGGGACAATTGTATGTCTTTTTTGGAAGATGTAAAAAATAATTTAGTAAAATGTGTTTGTTTGGAAGTACTTCCCATTTTGTATTTTGATTTCTTTTTTTTTGCTACTTTATCCAAAGCGCAATCCAACAATAGTAGCTCAACATGTTTGACAGTTGTTAATATGGCAACTCTGCTCAGCAGCGCTACTCCAATCTGAGCACTTTTTATTCATTTTCCTTTTGTTTCTGATGTGGGACAATAAAATACGTTACTGCAATTTTTCACTTTGAAAATATTGCTGCTGCATTATTCGTTTTCTCTTCTCGCCGCTCCCATTACACGGAGCCAGCCAGATAGGAGTTGGGTAGGAGAGCAAGAACAAAATCGAAGACCTTACAGGCATTCTGACACAATAAAACCATTCTTTTCTTATAATTGACCGATTTATTGCGAAAATTATATGTGTCAATGTCTGTCAATTATCGACGATGTATTTATGATTTTCACCGGCAGGTGATAATCTCACAACACAGCACGCTCGTAATGTACATATGCACATATCGATGGAAAAGAGGACCATGCAATGTCTGCACAACAATTGCAATTTTCCATTTATTTCATCACATACATACATACATATGAATGCTTGAACGTTTGTAAATTGTAGTTAAATTGCCGTAGAATATGGAGCGAATACAATGTAATCGACGTAACATGTTCGAATACACGAAAGTTATTTGTGGCCGTTCTAGTTGTAGTTGTAGTTGTAGACGATCATTTTGAGGTATGGAAATTATTTGTGCTGTGACGTAGTGACAATTTGAAAAAGGTTTACTAATTGGATATAGTCAGAATCAATTGATGGATCAAATGGATTTCCCATGAATCAAATCAATGGGTAGCAGTGAAAGAGGTCGTGCATCTTAAAATGTCGAATTTCCATCAATGCTTTGATATGAGCAATGTATTAATTCTGATGAAGCCAAATTGTCTCGAATCTTGCTAACGATTTTAATTGTTTCATCGAAATTCAAATTCCATCGACTAAAATGCAAGGACTTTCGATCTTGTAACGTTTTTGAGTTCTGTCTTAACTATTTACTCAAGTTCGAGATCAATTGTTTTTGTTTTCTTATAAAAAATATCTTGGTTTCTTTAATATCAGTAAGACGCTCCATTAGTTTCATGATGCAGGTCCTGGTACTTACTCTATAACCAAGGATTAATTTTAAAGTTTTAATTATTTCTATTGAATATTTTTAATTTCGACTGCGATCATGATTATATTTGCGATCATGATTATATTTGATTATAATTGTTGTAGAGTAAGTACCGGGGACTCCATCATAAAACTTATGTAGCGTGTTGCTGACACTATAAGCTCTTAATAAAATTAATTTTAAAATACATGGAATTAAAAGAATATTATAATCAAGCATTTTTCTTGAAATTCGACAAAAAATATATTAGTATATATCGTTACCCAAATATAAAAAAGACTCAACTAACATTTTTTGCAAATCGAAATTTTTGGTTATTTTAACAAAACACAACAACTTCGGACATAATAAACAAAAATATCGATTTGCAAAAAAAAATAGTTCAGTCTTTTTTATATGTGGGTATGGGTAAATTTTATTCGATTAATCGAATAATTATTTTCAAATATTTGTACGAATAGTGAAAATATCATGATTTTCGAATAACGAATAATGCGAATAAAAAATAATTTTAAATAATCGGTCAATCGAAATTATAGGTTTTATATAAATTATAGAAAAGTAAAAATCTGGTTTGCATTATAAATTGATTTTGAATAATCCGTGGTTTTCGTTTGGTGGTGTTCTATAGTTAATGAAGGAAATTTGTACACCATTGTGTTGGATAGGTCCATCAATGTTATAAGCACTTACTAGGGTGATATTAAAAATTTGAATAAAATCCAACATTCTTTCGACTTTGAAATTACAGCCTTCAAGTTCTATCGCCTAAGCCAAAAAAAATAAAAAAATCACTATAAAAATGGGCAAAATCGGACCAGGGGGAACATTTTATCCATAACAATTACAGGAAATACCACCAATAACCCCTAATATTTTGAGTAATTAAGAACATTTTTTGAAGTTGTATCTAAGCCTTACATTTACTTGATATTTGGTTTCTAGCATGAACACCCAACATAAAGTAATCCATACTTCCAGGGGGAGAATTGGGGCTAAAACTACAACGGCTAGTAACGTGAAATTTCGCATATATGCGTAAAATAAAGCTTTACTTTTAGGGTCGAAACGGGCAAAAAGGGATAAAATTGGTACCGACCGAAGGGCTGCAGCTAGATTTATAATGAACTTTTTTAATTTGTATTTTTGAGAAAACGGCTGCAGTTAGAATCATGAAAATTTGCTTGGCACCAGTGAACGAGAAAGATAAAAGATAGCTGGAACGAAATTTGATATGCATGTTTCTCTGGCTGTGTGGACGGTTAGAATTGAAAATTGGAGCAGGAAAAATTTCTCCCTTAACATCGAATGAAAATTCAATTCGTAATTTCCCTAATATATTACATCATATCAATTTATGAAGTCGATAACCTCTAATCTGACGGCAAAAGGCGAAATCGGCCCAGAAGGAAAAAATAGTCCCTAACAAGGACTGAAAATACCACTTTTGAAAATTTCTGCTTCATATGCACATGCAATTTGTTGCGTATATTCCTCTTGCCCCAACAACTTTTAGCGGGCGAAATGGGATAAAATGGTACCAATGATACGACAACACCTAGAATCCTGAAATTCGGTGTGTACATTAGAGCGTACCAGGTTACAAGTAAAAAAAAAAAAGTTCGCCGTACACCTTCGAATATGAAGTATTATTGAAAGGTAGTTTCAAAAAAATTTTTTTTATTTTTTTATGCCGAACGTAGGGGTCGCGCTTTTACATTTTTCTATATAACTTCTGCATTTATAAACGGATTTTAAAGTGTGATACATCGATGTTTTTGTCCGATTTTTTTGTCTTTGAAGTCATTGAGCTCAAACATGATTCATGATTTTATGCGAGCTTTAATTTTCGATTATTAGAGTGGTACATTAGGGTAGTAGCAACTGAGAAATGATGGGTAAGTACCAGAAGGGGGTGCTTGAGCTCAATGACTTCAAAGACAAAAAAATCGGCCTCGTCGAGACAAAAACATCGATGTATCACACTTTAAAATCCGTTTATAAATACAAGTTATATAGAAAAATGTAAAAGCGCGACCCCTACGTTCGGCATAAAAAAATAAAAATTTTTTTTTTTGAAACTACCTTTCAATAATACTTCATATTCGAAGGTGTACGGCGAACTTTTTTTTTGAGGTACGCCCTAGTGTACATCCCTCTAATAGAAGGAAGTTTTTGGTATGCGTGCCTTTAGGATCAATAGAGTAAAATTGCAGTACCAATTTTACTCCATTGGTAACTAGAATCATGAAATTCAGTGTTTACTCTCATCTGACTGCGTAGACGCGCAAAATAAGACGATTGTTCCAAATTCGTACTTTAGGGTCAAGATGAAAAAAGGAATAAAACCGGTACCAAGCAAACGGCAGATGCTAGAATCATGAAATTAGGTGTGTGTATTCCACCGTGGACGCGACATTTGGTCTGTAGCTGGCATCATGAAATTGCAAATGGAGGAAATCGACCTTGAGAGAATGTATGAAAAACGAATCATTACAATTTATTTAAAACAGTGTGCATAACTATGCCTTAAACAGAAATATTTGTTTTCGACCCTCCCTAGCGTTTGCAATGTTATATTTTTGATAATCAGGATAATCAGTTTTGTAAACCTTCATTAAAATCGGAGAACCCAAGGAAAATTTATATTCAGCTTCTCATGGAATTAATCTTTGACGAACTGGTTATGAGAACATTTTAAGCATTTTAGCACATTGTTTATTAGTAATTGAGGTTTCATAGCTTGCTAATTTTTATTTTTTTACAAAACTCAAACGTGTTTACTAGGTCAGTGGAAATTGATTCTGTACCACTGTGTGGCGTTTGTTTGGCAAACTTACCTATGACTTGTATATAAAATCACGACACTTTGCAACGTGAACGTGTGTGTCACGCCTGACTCCCTTGGCATCTTTCAGAATTACTTCAAAATTAAACCATCTAATTCCAACCAGTAGTTACAACCCTTCTTCCTGACGGTATTTAGCTGGTATTGAAATAACGTTGTCATAAGTTGTTCCGACAATAATTAGAACCAAACAATGAAATCCCCCAATGGGAAAAGTTTTCGGTTTGCAAACAACAGTATTCAAATTCAAAATATGTAGCTGAATAGCAAATTAAATTTAAATCCATTAACTAAGGTGTGTACTTACATTTTGAATTATTTAAAGTTTCGTCAGATTAAATCGAACGTTTGTTTACGTTTGAGTCGACATTGAGACACTGAAACGAGAGTAAGAAGAAAGATGGGGTAGATAAGAACTCAAATGAATCCAGTCTTGAACTTAGATATTTGCAAATGTACCCTGAATCCGATGGAGGTGTTGATAATTAATTAGACTAATTACGAAGGCTCCGAGCACAGGCACAGAAATCACGTTTCAACTTTTTACTTACAACTAATTAAATAAATAAACATTAAAAGTATTTCAATTAGAAAGCACCAACGAAAAACTTTGAAACTCAATACGAAACAATTTCCAAGGAAAGGAAGGACCCCTAACAGCAACATCAAACGAACGTACGAACAATTGAACGAATGGCTGGAGAGGGGATTGCAGAAAGTTAAAAAGTTGTTTTTTTTTTGTTTAATAAAAAGAAATTTCACACACAGCACAAGAAGAGTGAATGGAAATTCAAATAAAATGTCAACATTTGACAATTGCCGTAAAGTAAGATTACACGTTGTATGATGCTTCTTTTTCTTATTGTACCGACTCACACCCATACATACATACAGACAAACATTTAGCGAAGAAACACGTCGCAGAAACATATTTTACGGTCGCTGTCTGTCGAGTATGTCTGCTGGGGATTCGCGCCGACACTGTCAACATTTCACAGTGAAGCACTTGCCACACTCCGTCTGAGGCAGGATTAACCGTCCCGACAGGTGAAGTGCGTTTAACTGGATTTCCGTTAGTTTAAATTTCAAATATAACTCAATACACAAAAACAAAGTGGGGGAAAAGCAAAACAAAAAGACTGAAATGTTTGAAACAAAAAACCCAACGAGCAACACAACCAACACCACCGCCATCATCATCGTCATCATCTTTATCACCAACAATACCATCACATCATTACTAACAACATCTGTAGACAGGCAGGGAAGCGGACGGACACACGACAGTAGCAATTTTCTTTTTCTATGTGTACCCTCCACCATAGCATGGAGTGTATATTAAATTTGTCATTCCGTTTGTAAGTAACGTCTTATAAGAGAACGATCTGGGGTCTCAGATAAAATTCTTAGATGATGTGGCATGTCCGTTTGTCAGTCTGATCAAAGGGGTAACATATAGAAGGAGATGCACAGGCCAATTATGATCAAATGTGCAGATAATCTAGAGTCATTTTAATTACCAAGTCAATCAGTACTATCGAAGGATCGAAATAATTGTACAGATGCTTTCAAAAAGCCCCAATTTGGCGACTACTTGATAAAGCGTTTCATATGGCAACGATTTGCCGTAATAATGGTACCTACATTCCTCTAAATGAGTAGATACATAAAATAACAAGTAAGGAAAGGCTAAAGTCGGGCGGGGCCGACTATATGATACACTCCACTTTCTATCCAAATAAAATTCAACTCGGTAAAAAAGTGAAAACGGGAAGGATTTTTGTATGTTTCCTAATCATAGGCTAATATGACCCGACCCAATTTGTCAAATCTAGAAGAATATTTGTATTGGGGCTATATCCAAACATGGAATAAAGTGATTAACTTTCACAATAAGTTCTTCCAGTTCAAATATAACGTGTTATGTTCAGTTCAAAGAATTTCGGTGAAAATTCGTGGTTTCAGATAGACTTTTATCTGGGAGCGATATTTGTATTGGAGCTATATGTAAATCTGAACCGCTGTACCCATTTTCACTATGGATATATTAAGTTAAAAAATAAGATATTTTGAAAGATTTGTTAAAATCTGTTTATAGAGTGGAAAAAGTGAAATCGGGAGTGAAAATTTTGTGGGAGCTATATATAAATCTGAACCGATCTGACCCATTTGGACTATGGATATATTAAGTTAAAAAATAAGATATTTTGAAAGATTTGAAGAAGATTTGTTAAAATCTGTTTATAGAGTGGAAAAAGTGAAATCGGGATTGAAAATTTTGTGGGAGCTATATATAAATCTGAACCGATCTGACCCATTTGGACTATGACTGTTTATAGAACAAATATAAAATATTTCGCCTAATTTGAGAGGGAACTGTTAACATATGTGGTTTCTAGAGCGGAAAAATTCAAATTAGGAGCAAAATTTGTATGGGAGCTATATAAAAATCTGAACCGATCTAACACATTTTAACCACAGATGTTTCTAGTTCAAATATAAGATGTTTTGCAAATTTTGAAGAAACTCTGTTAAAATATGTGGTATCTAGAGTGAAAAGAGTCAAATCGGGAGCGAAATTCGTATGGGGGCTATATCTAAATCTGAACCGATTTTCTTCAAATTAAATAGCGTTCGTCCTTATCCCGAAAAACTTTGTTGTGCAAAGTTTCATTTGGTTCTTTCTACAATTGCGACCTGTATCGTGATTACAAGAATTGATGGACGGACAGACGGACGGACATTGCTAAATCGATTCAAAAAGTGATTCTAAGTCGATCGGTATAATTAACAATGGGTCTATCTCCCTTCCTTTTGGGTGTTACAAACAAATGCACAAAGACATAATACTCTCGTGGAGTGTATAAAAATGGGATAAAAATGGTACCAATCAAACGGCTTCACCTAACATAATGAAATTCGGTGTATACACTGATTGCGTAGACAGGTAAAATAAATGTATATTTAGATATTAGTTTTTGGTTAAAACGGAAAAAGGGGTACAAATTATACCTACCAAATGACCGCAGCTAGAGTCATAAAATTCGAAGTATACATTCGAAACGAAAAATAAAAAGTTTTTTTTTTCAAATTCGTACTTTCAAGGGATACAATGGAAACAGATGGATAAAAATTGTACTAACTAAACGGCTACAGCTAGAATGATGTACATCCCTCTAATTGCGTAGACACGTAAAATAAATAGATTTTAGAAAGTCGTACTTTTAACAGGGTAAAATGGGAAAAAAGGGGATAAAAATGGTACCAACCAAAAGTTGCACTAGAGTCATGGAATTCGGTGTGTACATTCCTCCGACTGCATAGACACACAACATTTTTTTTTTTTTTTCTCAAATTCGTACTTTTTTACTTTTACGACAAAAATTGGTTGAATCGTGAAGTTAGGTTACACTTTGTACGTGAGAGATAACGGATTTTCAAAATTTTACTCTTGAAATTAAATTAGGATGGAAATACAACCAACTGTAGCACCCACTATCTACCAATATTTATAATATTTAAGCTTTATTTGAAGATTGGTGTCTTAAATTTATTTTTTGAACTGTCTATAATTTATATTTACTTATAAAATTATTTTTGGATTTTTTTTGTTTTTGTTTGGCTTTATTAAAAAATTTACATTTACTGCAATTCTTCGAAAATCGATAGCCTCTATGGAATACAATCCATTGTGGAGGGTATATAAAGTTCGACCAACTTAACGCTGTTTTATATTAACGGCAAATTATTCAATTACCATAAACAAACAACAATCAAAAAATATCACAATATTTACATTTTAAACAAGTAAGGAAAGGCTAAAGTCGGGCTGGGCTGACTATATGATACCCTACACCACTTCATGCATATATACCTCGTTTTGATTACTAAACCCGAGTTGGGACGATTTTATGTAGTTCATCTATATTATACAGAAAATTAAATTAATCTTTTTTCAAATTTAATGAACATTGTAAAATTAACCAATTAACAAAATACGACTTATATAGTTCTCATTCACGGTAGGTATTCCTAGTTGAAATATATCATGACCTGCAAAATTTGATCAAGATCCGATGTAAGATGTATGTTCAGAGCGGTAATAGAGTCAAATAAGGCCCCATTTGTACTTTCACAGTATGTATTCTTTCATTGTATGTATTCTTAGTTGAAATATAATTTAATCTGCAAAATTTGATAAACTTCCGATATAATATGTAGGTCCTAGAGGGGTAATAATAAACCTGAGGGCTATTTGTAAGGGCGCTACATTAAAAAGTGGGCCTTTGTAGAACACTTTCAAATTAGGCATTCTTAGTTAAAATATAACATGCTCAGCAAAATTGTATCGAGATCCAATGCACGATGTGGGTTCTAGAGCTGTAACAGAGTAGAATGGGTACCCAATTTGTATGGGGGTTATACCAAAATATGAACCCATGTATTTGACTTCCATACGATGCATTCTATGTTGAAATATAATATAATCTGCAAAAGTTGATAAATTTCCGACGTAAAATGTGGGTCCTAGAGTGGTAATAATAAAAATGGGGGCCCATTTGTAAGGGTGCTACATTAAAAAGTGGGCTCTTATAGATCACTTTCAAAGTAGGTATTATTTATTGAAATATAATAAAATCTGCAAAATTATATCAAGATCCAATGCACAATACACCAAAACATTGATCTATATAGCTCGATTTAAAAATAGGTGTTTCTAGTCTAAATGTAAAATTGTGTGCGAAATTTGATCAAATTTAACATTTAGAGCAGTAATATTGTGAATCGGAGGTACATTTGTATGAGGGCTATATCAAAATATGGACCCATGTAGTCCACTTTTACGTTAGCTGTTTCTGGTTCAAATAGAACACGTTCCTGAAAATTTTGTCATGATCCCATGTAAAATGTGAATTCTAGAGCAGTAATAGTGTAAGTTAGGGATATTTGTATGGAGGCTATAACTAAATCTGAACCGATTTCCTCCAAATACAATGCCAATCATCCTTGGACCAAAAAAATAACTTCTGCCAAATTTCACGACAATCGGACTACAATTGCGACCTGTTGAGTGCGAACAAGCTTAAATGGACAGCAGACGGACGGACGGACAGACAGACATCGTTAAATCGATTCGGTGATTCTAAGCCGATCCGTATACTTAAAGGTGGGTCTAGCTCGATTATTTCTTGGTGTTACAAACATTTGGCGCGAAACTAACTTATAATACCCTAGTCCACGAAGTGGTGTAGGGTATAAAAAGGGGTTTTTCATCAATAAGAATTGTTGCTACAACTCTCTGCTAGCTTTTGTCAACTACTGCCTAATTTGTCGTCTATGTTTTTCTGCCGTATTCCTAAATATTTGAGTAAAGCCGTCGAGAAAGCCAAGGAATTGAGATCTCTCAATTATATTTAAGATTTTCAATGTGTATATCCTTGAATAGTGGCTTTTAGAGATGGTGACTCACGTTCGCGCACGCTCACGAAGGAAAAATTTAATCACGCACATTCACTCACGAAGATTATATTATTAAATATATAAATTATATAATTAAAATCACTCTATGTTTACGATTTTAGTCTTCATAATTTTGAAGTAGTATATAAATATACAGTGTGTTATATCGTATAGTTTAACGCCAGACAATTTTAGTCTCTTTTTTGAAGGAAGTAAAAATTTGATTTGAACTGGGATATTAACGCCAGACAATTTTAGTCTCTTTTTTGAAGGAAGTGAAAATTTGATTTGAACTGGGATATTGTCCTGGCTCAAGACCATTTTGCATCTATATTTAATAGAATGCAAATTTATTTACAAATGGCATGGTGACATTTATTACTTGGCTGCAGACAAAAGTCAAAAGTCTTTTCAAGTGGCTTCGCAGCGACTTTTCAACATCAAACCCGGCCTCTATAAGGAGATGATTCTCACAAACGAACGAGAAGCACAACTCACTTGCCGAATTTGCATTTAAAAATCGCACCAAGTAATAAAGTACACATGCCATCTTACAAGCATCTCATTGAGTTGCATATGTATTTGACGATTTTTCATCTGTTTTGGGATTTATTTCATTTATCTTTTTTTGGTGTAATTTTATCTGAGTTTGGGGCTTATTTCTTCGTTATTTATTCATTGTTAGTATTTGTTGCTACTTTTACGATGAAGTGACGAAATCTCTGTTCAATAAACTGTCGAACAGCGACAGTTACATTTGAGGTATAGAGTAAGTTTCGCACATTTATGTAAACACTTCCAGCAACATTTTTATAGAACATGTTATACCTCTAAAAATGTTCATCGTAGTATTTTACATAAATGTGCAGAACACACCCTATACATAAAACTTAAGGATAACTTGGTTACCTATAACATCCGAATGACCAATAGGGAAGCAGCTTGAATCCCTTTAGACAGTTTCACACATATGTTTTTTTGGTACATTCTACCAGAATCCGTTGGCCGAACATTATAGTATTTGTGGGTATTGAAATAGGCACTACTGTCAAATTGAAGACCCCTGTTACAAACTTTACGACTAGTCATCCTAAGTTTGAGGGTATAAAAAGCACAAACAATGCCTCTAATTGAAGTGGTTTGATTGCATCCTATATTTTAATCATAGAATCAGCCAGCAATAACATTTCTTTTCGGGACACAAATTCCGGATTTTTCTAAATTTGTATCTATTTTGATTTCCATGGAGAAGGAAGGGTGTCATAGAATCGTCTTATCTCTAACAATTGTCAGTATCAGCAGCACCATCACCCTCACTTGCTGTCTTTCAGTTTCTTGAACGATTTGAGCGAATACGAGTTTATACGACACACAAGGAAAATGTTGGAAGGTTTGTTAGACAAGTACTTCATACATATGTTAAGATTTTCCCCTTGTTTCTGTTTCTGCTGTTGTTTTTATGTTCCACATTTTCATTTGGGTTTTTACTCGCACATTTCGGGAAACATTTGCCGTTAAACAACGTTTATAAAAGTCATGCATATTGTGTACTAGGGCCCGAACAGCCAGCCCAGCCCGTCTTGTATGGTCGGATGTACGTACACGTGTTTTACACGTTACTTTCATTGTCACATAACAACCACCCCGGGGAGGACGATGGTAGCCAGCAAAGTCGTCTGGGACGGGACGGGATGCAAGAGGCAACAATGGTACTAACAGCAATATGGCGTACAAGATGACGCCATTAAATCTTTGCAGGAGAACAGCGAAAAAAGTATTAAAACAATTTACACTTTGTAAAAATTTCCGTTGAATGTAGTCGACGAGCATCCATAAAAATAAACTCAAATGCGAGGAGTAATACCATCAGCGTTTGTTCATATCTTCCTCCACCTTGATGCTGCTGCCGGTATTATCGCGCTAAACCGCTCGAGTATGTTCTCATCCATTCAGCCAAACATACTCGTACATAGATTAACAATAATAGTCCAACATAATTAAACTGGAGCAAGATTGCATATCTCCCGTTTGCCATGTTAATACTCCTCTTCCAGTTGAAGATCTAGTTTTAAGAATACCTCTTTTTACTAACACATATGCTGGAAAGTACAATATGAAGATGGATTCCCAGGTGAAATTTGTCTTGGGAATCTTATCGGAATATGGAAGATTTTCCAAATGCAAAAACTATGAATATGCAAGACATCAATAATATCAAAACTGATTTGCCCTTCTTAGAAAGAGATGAGTAAATTTTAAAATTCATATATTTTCAGATTCGGAATATCTATAATACATTTTATAAATAAATATTTATATATTGAATAATGCAATCATACTTCCAAGTCCAAGTTTCAGAATGTATTGAACGGAATCAATAAATTTGTAATTCTTTTGGTAATCCTAAAAACTCGGTATTGAAGAAGACTTTTGGTAATCCTAATATGTTTTAGGAAGTGGGCCAAAAATCGAAAAGTGCTTTCAAATTTTAGTCCTTCATTAGACCAAAAAGAAAGTATATTTTTGGGCCATACTATTCTAGTACAAATCCATATTTCATCCTTAAACTTACACACCATAAAATTAATTGTTGATCACGACATTCTTAAATAAATTTAGTCCTGTCAAATGTAAAGCAGACCAGAGCAAGAAAAAAGGCGTTAAGATCGGCCGGGCCGAATCTTATATACCCTCCAACGCGGAATGCATTCCACAGTATTGTCGACAGATAAAGGGCTGCCGATATCGAATAGAAGTGAGGTGACATATTGGGAAAATTTTGATATTTTTTATACACTTTACGACATTTCAAACTATAAGGCATACTTATGTGCACACCATATTTCATGGTACTAGCTTATTTTCATTTTGACCCTAAAAGTACGAATTTGGAAAATTCCTCTTTCTTGCGAGTCTACGCAGTCAGACGAGTGTAAACACTTAATTTCATGATTCTCGCCGATTGTTTGGTGCCAATTTTAACCCATTTTTATCCTAATACGAATACGAATATCAAAAGATATCTTTATTTTTCGTGCCTATGCAGTCAGACCCACTTTTATCCCCATTCGCCCCATTTTACACCTTGAAGTACAAATTTCGAAAAATTCCTTTTTGTTTCGCGTCGATACAGTTACGTGAATGTATCCACCGAATTTTAATATTATCCCTTAAAAGTACGTTTCCCTCGAATTACGTGTCTACGCAATTAAAGGGATGTACACAAACTCTATTTTACGTGTGTAAGCTATTAGAGAGATGTATACACCGAATTTCATGATTCTAGCTGTTGTCGTATCAATGATACCATTTTTATCCCTTTTTGTCCCGTTTTACTTTTTGGTGCTTTCAAGCTACAAGAGAAATGTACGCTAAAAAATGCAAGTGCTTATAAAGCAGACAGTAAAGAAAAATGCTTAAATTGTCTAAATATTAGGTGGTATTTTCAATCCTTATTAGGGAACAAGTTTTATCTTTGGTCCGATTCACCCAATTTCTGTCGGTTTCTGGCTGTCGATTTTCGTAGAAGTGCAGTGATATTACAGGAAAATATATTTTTTTTAATAGCCAAACCAAAACAAATGCAAATATTGAAAAAATAATTTTATAAATAACAAGCAAGGAAAGGCTAAAGTCGGGCGGGGCCGACTATATAATACCCTACACCACTCCCTGCGTATATGTATATATTTTCCCGTGGTTCCTAAGAGGAACATAGGGCCCTGCGTATATACCTCGCTTTTATTACTAAACCCAGGTGTTTCATGTGAGCAATTTTATGTAGTTCATATAAATTATAATATATACTATATAAATTATAATATACTACTATATATCATATACTATAAATTCATCTGTAGTCATATTTAACGAATATGGTAAATAATTGATCCAATTTTCCGGCAGACAAATACAAATTATACAGTAGCATAACAACACTTTGGGCCTGATCCAAAACGTGGGCCTATATACTTCTCATTCACGATAGGTATTCCTAGTTGAAATATACCATGATCCGATGTAAGACGTAGTTTCTAGAGCTGTAATAAAGTAGAATGGGGCCCATTTGGGTTATTCCAAAGTATGGACACATATGTATATTTGACTTTCATAGTAGTATTCTTAATTGAAATATAACACAAAATGCAAAATTTGATAAACTTCCGATGTAAGTTCTGGGTCCTAGAGGTAACAATAAAAATGGGGCGCTACATTAAAAAGTGGGCCCATGTAGATCACTTTCAAAATAGGTATTCTTAGTTGAAATATGACATGATATGCAAAATTATATCGAGATCCAATGCACTATGTGGGTTCTAGAGATGTAATAGAATGGAATGGGGGCCCAATTTGTATAGGGGTTATACCAAAATATGGGATCATATTTTTGACTTTAATAGTATGTATTCTTAGTTGAAATACAATATAATCTGCAAAATTTGAAAAACTTCCGATGTAAAAGGTGGGTTCTAGAGAAGTAATAATTGAAATGGGGGCCATATTTAAGGGCGCGACATTAAAAAGTGGGCCTTTAAAGATCACTTTCAAAGTAGGTATTCTTTATTGACATATAACATGATCTGCAAAATTTTATCAAGATCCAATGTAAGATGCAGGTTCTAGAGCGATAATAGTATAAACTGGGGGCCCATTTGTATGGGGGCTATAACAAAACATTCACATATGTAGCTTGCTTTCAAAATACATGTTTCTAGTATAAATGTAACATTTTGTGGAAAATTTGATCAAGTTCCGACGTAAAATGTGCATTTTAGAGAAGTAATATTGTAAATCGGAGGTACATTTGTATCAAAACATAGACCCATGTGGTCCACTTTCCGGTAAGCTATTTCTAGTTCAAATATAACACGATCCTGAAAATTTGATCATGATCCCATGTAAAATGTGTATTCTAGAGCAGTAATAGTGTAATTTCTAGGGATATTTGTATGGAGGCTATATCTAAATCTGAACCGCTTTTCTCCAAATTCAATACCAATCGTCGGTGGCACAAAAAACTATCTTCTGCCAAATTTCATGGCAATCGGACAACAATTGCGACCTGTAGAGTGCGAACAAGCTTAGATGGACAGCAGACGGACAGACATACATCATTAAATCGATTCAGCTGGTGATTCTAAGCCGATCTGTATACTTAAAGGTAGGTCTAGCTCGATTATTTCTTGGTGTTGCAAACATTTGGCGGAAAACTAACTTATAATACCCTAGTCCACGAAGTGGTGTATACACCGAATTTCATTATTCTATGTGCAGCCGTTTAGTTGGTACCATTTTTATACCCTACACCACTTCGTGGTCTAGGGTATTATTATACCCTCCATCCGAAAATGAAATATTCAACGGAGACCCCATAAAGTAAAATTCTAAGACGATTTAGCCATGTCCGTCTGTTGAAAGCACGTTAGCTGCCGAATGAAATGAGCTAGGAGGTTCAAATTTCTCCTAAATGTGTCTTATGGTTGCAGATCGGTGGGGATTGAAAGGGGGCGAAATCGACCCAAAGGGAATATTTTTTTCCTCACAAGGACTGAAAATTCCCACAATAACCCCTAATATTTTCGAGTATTTAAGCATATTTTTTTCAATATATCTGCTTGTACTTACTTGATATTGGGTATCCCTATAACAAAACGTGCACCATAAAGTGATTTTTATTCGTAGTGGGTGAAATGGGACAAAGAGGGATAAAAATAGTACATATTAAACGATAACAGCTAGAAACACGAAATTTGGTGTGTACATTGAGTATATATATATATAATATAAAAGTATTTTTACCAAATTCGTACTTTTAAGGGGTAAAATGGGAATAGAGGGATAAAAATGGTACCAACCAAATTGTTGCATTTAGAATAATGAAATTCGGTGTATACATTTTCACATGTTTTTGTTTGTCTATTAAACAAATATATTTTTTCCTGTAATATTACTGCACTTCTACGAAAATTGACAGCCTCTGTGAAATGCAATCCATGGTAGAGGGTATATAAAGTTCGGCACGGCCGAACTTGTTTTTCCTCTGCTCCCATTTTACCCCTAAAAAGTACGAATTTGGAAAAAATACTTTTATATTATGTATATACTCAATTAGAGAAATGTGCACACCGAATTTCGTGTTTCTAGCTGTTGTCGTTTAATATGTACTATTTTTATCCCATTACACCCCTACGAATAAAAATTACTTTTTGGTGAAGTTTTTGTTATAGGGAGAATGCGCATACCCAATATCAAGTAAGTACAAGCAGACATATTGAAAAATTATGCTTAAATACTCGAAAATATTAGGGGTTATTATGGGTACTTTTAGTCCTTTTGAGAGACTAAAAGACAGTTGTGCTGAGTCGACCGGGATAGCTCGATTATTTTTACGAAATTTTGCAAAACTGCAACCCAACTTCCTAGGAAATGTTTTCACGTCAGGAAAACACAGGTCAGTTGTTATACCGTCCACCAGGGTGTTATGTCTTTGTGCATCCGACCCTTACTAAAATTGACACAAGTAAGTTTTGCCGGTCATGGAAGGTCGCCATTGAATTTGTTTAGATTTAGATATAGCCTCCATACAAATTTCGCTCCCGATTTGGTCTTTTCTACTCTAGAAACGACAGAAGCCCCAGCGGTGAAAGTGGATCACGTCGGTCCATGATATAGAACCCATTCAAAAATCCTTCTTGATTTCACTTTTTCCACCGACGTGAATTGTAATGGGGTAGAAAGTGGAGGGAATAATACCGGGTCGCGGACAGTCGGTCCTTTAGCCTTTTCTTGCATGTGTTATTTGGGACAAAATATGTGAATTCGGAGCATCCGTTTAGAAACTGCGAAATCGAGAAGTTATCGGCGGAGAATTTTCTGGATTCGATCGAACCGAAAACAACACATTTTTCTGTTTTTCATTTTAATTGACAACGGAGTGTTTATTGCTGAGTCACCGGAACAAATCGTCAGTACCAGCCAAATTTTCCTTTGCGGCTCACTTGACTAAAAGCTTGATATCTGCTCGATAATCCCAGGCCTAATGCTATTTGTGAATTTCATTCCATTCGAAAGGTGTTGTTGTTTAATGCGAAGCAAAACAACATTTCACAGTGAAAACACACTCTCGACGCACTAGTACTTGTCCACCCAAAAGCAGATGTTATGGATAATTTTAAAAAGGTCTTACTAATTTGCATTATGAGTACGGCCGTACAGATGACATTCAGTGTAAGTTTCCATGGTTATAACAGCAAATTCCGCTGCATATTATGCACAATCCTTCTCTAGATCGGGAAAGTAAAATTAACCAATGCACAATGCACAGTTTTGGATAAGAGTCTTGGCGAATTCACGAACTGTTCTCTGAAGGCGGTTACGCGTGATGTGGTTGAGCTCAACATTTATGTCAAACTTGCCACGAAACCACTAACCAATGGATCGGTGAGTTTCCAACGTTCCAAAGTGAGGTTCTTCCTCATTCTAACCTCAACTCACCTCGTTTAGATAAGCCTTCGCCTAATGAAACGCGAAGATCCCAACCAGAATTCTCTCTTTCAGTACAACATAGATATCTGTACGTTTTTCGGCAACACCCGTCGCAATCCTTTGGCCAAAATATTCTATTCGTTTTTTGCACTGCAAAGATATTCCAATCTGAATCACACCTGTCCCTATGATGTGAGTATTGACCACTGTCAATGGCGTGAAATACAATTAAAGATCATCCTTTGACAACTCTAGCATGACTTGATAGTTAACGGGTGCCGCCTGAATATGCAGCCGCTGAGTGTGCTTCAGGGCGATTACAAGATCTACACAATTTGGGTTGTTCACGGAAAACCCTCTGCGAATGTCGACTTTACGATCAACGTCAATTGAGAAAATGGAAAATACCCGCAAGCTATTTTTTGAAATATATTTTGTTGTTTTAAATTGATGTTAGAGATGTTAGCACGAAAAAAATGCACTATTGTCTATTAAACAAATTTCGAAATAAAGAAAATCCAGTAAGGAAATAAATGTTACAAGCTTTAGTTTTCCGTACCTGATGCAAACGAAAGGCACAAGTGGGCTGAAGGCAACCTGCACCAATCAAATCCATTCGACAACACATGCGAAATATATTCATTGTAGAGTTTATGGAGGTATCTCGGCAAAGCGATTCAACAAAATCTCGTATTTTTTCATGTGGACTTCAAAACATATTAGGATTGTTTTGGTTAAAACCAATGGAAAAAATGGAAAATGTGCTTACGCATGAAGCACATTTTGGTCACATCCCAATGTTTATTATACCCTCACTCTATAGAGTAGGAGGGTATATAGCATTTGGGACAGAAAAAAGTGTAACGCATTGAAGGAGTGACTTTACCAAATCCCTTTTACGACTTTTTAAGGTGTTTGAGCTATGTTCATCCGTCCGTCCGTCTGGCTGGCTGGTATACACGATAACTTCGAAATGATTTAAGGAATCGGTTCAAACTTTGCATATCGTAATATCTTTCCCAAAGTTAGTTTAAGTTCGAAGATGGGCGAAATTTCCACGCCCCTTCTGGTAACTCCCACACAAATAGCCCATATTCCAATGTTAAATTAAAACCCATATAACTTCCACACAGATATTTGATAATGTTTTTATAATCACTTTAAATGTACAAAAGTTTCCGAGTTTTGCCACGCCCCTTCCAATACTTCCCACACAAACCACCCTAAATTACGTAAAATTAAAGCTGTTATAACTTCTATGCAAATGAACCGAATACTGCGAATTTGATATTTGGCAATGATATTGAATAAGTTAAATTCGCATGGAATATGGGCAATATTGCCCCACCCCCTCTTGTACCTCTCATACAAAGTGGCATAAACGTTGGTTACAATAAAACAGACATAACATCCATACGGGTAGTCAAAATCATTTGATAATGTTTTTATGATCACTTAAAACCTACAACATTTGTACGCTTTAGCTACGTCCCTTCTTGTACCTCCCACACAATTGTATCCATCCATTAAATCCTTCATGATCATGAAATGACTTGAAATTTGATCATGTTTTTACAATTGTTTTATAAATATGAAAGCTGGGATCATGCCAGTCCGTCCGTCCGTCCGCTAACATCTGCAAAAAGGAGCTAGGACGTCATAATTTTCCATATGTACGTCCTATAGTCGTATATCGGTTAGGATTGCAACTGGGCGAAATCGGCTCAAAGGAATAGCCAGAGTCATGAAATTCGGAGTATACATTCCTCTGAATGACAACGAATGCAAACCAAGTACATTTTTCTTAAATCTAAATAAAATTTTGCTAAAATTTTCCTAAAACTAAGTAAATTTTTACTCAAACCAAGTGATTTTTTACTAAATCTAAGTAAATTTTTGCCGAAATTTTCCTAAAACTAGTTACATTTTTCCCAAATCAAGTAAATATTTACTTGAACTGAGGACAATTTTGCTGATTTTTTCCTCAAAAAAAGTACATTTTTACTTAAACTGAGGAGAATTCTACTTTAACTAAAAAAATTCAAAAACGGGTTTGCTTCATAGTAAACAAAACTAGTACAAAAAATTGCAACATGAAATATTTCTCAAAAGTTGCATGATACCTCTTGCTTCTAAGATTAATATTCAAGATTTTTTAAACAATTTCAAGCGATTTTTTATAAGTTCATTAATACTTAAATGTATGAAGAACTCGGCATAAATTTTAGTACACACATTAACTTAATTTTATGAAAAAGCTAATTTTTTATTTAAAATTTCCTAAATGGAATTTTTTCCATTAAAAAAATCTTAATATTTTTCTTACTTAAAACCTTGGAAATTCCACGCAAGTAGAATTTACTCAATGGTAAGAATTTTTTATTAGATCCAATGAAATGTTTTTATGTAAATTTACTACCCTATTTCTAGTAAATGAACTATTTGATATGACTAAGGAAACTTTACTCATAGTTTATTTTCCTACTTTTAAGGAAATTTTTACTAAATTGGAGTAAAATTGTTGAACTAAATCGGAGTATGGATTTTACTCAAATTTAGGATGCTATTTTTCTGAGTGTATGATTGACAGCAATGTAATTCATGTTAGAAAAGTACTGACTCACATTGAATTAAATTGTTCTTGTCATTTAGTTTTAATTAATTAAAAAATGGAAAAAGCTTCGCCACGCAGTATTCGCCAACTAGACTTCATCAGCCAGTGTACGACTGATATACGTCATACGCCCGGTTTAGAAAATGCACCAGCTGATGCTCTTTCCAGAATCAAGTCTCTCAATCAAGCAATTGATTTCACCAGTATTGCATCCGCTCAAAAGAATGATGAGGAATTACATCAGCTAATTCAAAGCTCAGGTACGCAAACACATTCGCTAATACTTAAACATTTATTTGTCCTAGGTTGTAACGAACAACTAGTCTGCGATATATCGACTTCCCGAATTCGTCCTTACATCCCTAAGGAATTTCGAAAACAGATTCTATCGACAATTCATAATTTGTCGCATCCTGGCAGCCGTGCCACAACAAAATTGATGACGTCAAGATTTTGCTGGCCCGGAATTAAAAAGGACACTGCCAATTTCGTCAAAAATTGTTTGCAATGTCAACGTTCAAAAACGCATCGTCACACCAAATCGCCAAATGCCAGATATGAACCACCTCAAGAACGATTTTCGCACATAAATATAGACATTGTTGGTCCATTTCCGGTATGTGATGGCCAACGATACTGCTTCACCATAATTGACCGTTTCACGCGATGGCCTGAGGCAGTTCCCATACCCGACATGTCCGCCGAAACCGTAGCAAGAGCCCTTATTACACACTGGGTATCCAGATTTGGCGTACCAGCACGTATAACTTCGGATCGAGGCCGGCAGTTCGAATCAGCTGTTTTCGCAGAGCTGATGCAGACGATTGGTGCAACACATTTACGCACAACGCCGTACCATCCACAGTCAAACGGACTCGTAGAAAGGTGGCACAGAGTTTTAAAGACATCCATATTATGTCACGACACTTCTAAATGGCTACATCAATTGCCAACAATTTTACTAGGATTGCGCGTAGTTTTCAAGCCCGACATAAACGCTTCACCTGCAGAGCTTGTATATGGCACGACTTTAAGAATTCCAGGAGAATTCTTCTTCAGAAATAATTCGAAAGAATCTTCAAGTGATTTTGTGACCGAATTTTGAGGAGCTATGGAGAAATTAAGGCCTACGGATACCGCTCATCATTCAAACGAAAAGACTTTCATTTCAAAAGATCTTTTTTCATCCACGCATGTCTTTGTCAGAAACGACTCCGTCAGACCTTCTCTGACTCATCCATACGATGGTCCTTATTTAGTTTTGAGTCGAAACTCAAAATTTTTTACAATTCAAATTCGTGGTCGAAATTGCACCGTCAACATAGATCGACTCAAGCCATATTTTTTTACATCAGACGTTTCTGATACCTCAACAACACAACAACAATCGCCAACATGTAAAGTTCGTCCAGACGAGGATGAAGTATCCAATACTGGACATCCTAGGGCTTCCTGTCAGATTTAGATGACCTGTTCCAGCGGGGGGAGTGATGTGGCACCCTGTCATTTGGAAAAATAAACACTTTATCGTAACGAAATGATCTCAATGCAACTATGTTAACGTACGTAAGCAAACAATCGAAAATTATCTGCCCCTTTCGCTTTTGTACGCTCAACATATTACATCGTTTGCTCTTCAACTTAAATCAAATTAAACTTTTTGTAAAGTTGCAATACTTTTATATTTTTTAATAAAGTTGTTTTTTTATATTGTAAGTAAAATACCACAAGACTTTTTATTGTGGAAAATAACCAAATGCTATTTTCCCAAATATATAAACTAACAAGTTTTACTGGTTGTTAATGTTGAACTAATACAGATAGAAGCACGATATTCGAAGTATTTTTCAGAAATATTCTCCACTTTAATATGACTCTAATACCGTTATCATAAGATGCGAATAACTACATAAATATGATGAGGGAATAAAAAAATATAGCCTATCAGTCAATTAGACGTATACAAATAAAAATTATCGTACGGTGTGAAAAAAAGGTGAATGATTCAGAAAAAAATAAGTTCAATCATGATAAAAAAGAGTTGACAATTTCCCGTGCTATCCCGCGATCCCGGGAAATTGAAAAAATAATTCCCCTTTTCCTGGAAATAAAGAGTACGGGAAATGCAGGGATGTATGGTTCCATGAAATGCGAGGTCAAATCTAAGAAAAATGAATGAATTTCATAAAAGAAGGATAAGAGCGTGACGCCCCTAAAGGAGTAAGGATTCTCAAAAAGAGACTCTGATGTGGATTGTAAATCAAGGCAGCTACTAAAATGTGCAAGTACAAAAATCAAGGTCGTGTGGGATGCCACACGATAAACACAGTGAACCTAAAATGAAATAGAGATGGACATTTCCGTGACGATAAGAAAGAAAATCTATGAACAAATTCTAGAAAATATGACCCTTTAAAAGTAAAAAATATTCTAATTTTAGATTTTGAAAAGCAATAAAAATATTTAATTAAATAAGACATGATTTTTTAATCCTCTTACAATGAGAAACAAAGCTTTTATATTTAGCTTCATTTTACTTATTTAGGATGCTAGCTATTGCAATGGAAAACATATTTTTTCGAAGTGTTCTATGTTTTTTTTCCAATTGGTGAAGACGACATTTTAACGATAAATATTGAAGGCATCTTCATTGAAAATTGAATTTTTAGGGGAAAAACAAAATAGAGATTATTTCTAGTAAATGAACTATTTGATATGACTAAGGAAACTTTACTCATAGTTTATTTTCCTACTTTTAAGGAAATTTTTACTAAATTGGAGTAAAATTGTTGAACTAAATCGGAGTATGGATTTTACTCAAATTTAGGATGCTATTTTTCTGAGTGTATGATTGACAGCATTGTAATTCATGTTAGAAAAGTACTGACTCACATTGAATTAAATTGTTCTTGTCATTTAGTTTTAATTAATCATGATTTATTAATCGAATAATTATTGGTGGCATTATTCGATTAATCGAAAATTCTCTGTTTTCGACTAAACGAATTGTCGAATAATGTAAAAGTTCGAATAATTGGATACCCTAGTAGACACGCAATGAACGTCGTACTTTTTAGTGTGTAAAATTGGAAAACACGGGATAGAAATGGAACCGCCTGAATTACCCTGTGGAACATTTTGGTCCATTGCCAAAAATTCCTTTTGACACTTTTTTACCCTACACCAAACTATTGTTAATACCAACTTCACAATGTCTGTCTCTACGTCTATCGGACGGATGGACGGTCGGTCCGTCTTATGCTTGTTGGTAAAGTACAAGGGCCTAATTCACCCATACGAAGTTGTGCCAAACAAATGTGTCTTCTTTTCTTTATTGAATCAAATGAAAGGAAAATAAGAGTGACCTTATTATCTCCTGATCAGTGTTGAAAAATTTGGTGCAGCTGAACCCCACGATCGATTCATGCTCAAACGGTGATTTCTTCCGAACCCAAAAATGAAAAATATTGGACGTTACCATGTCCCCAGGCAATTTTTAAACAAGTTTGCTTTATTCATATAGCAGTGTAGAGACCAGATGGAGAATGTTCGATTTCAAATCAGTTATATAAATGTTATTAAAAACTTTTAAATTTGCAATGTCAGCAGAACTAATGAATACAATTAAATGCGTTATTAGAGTTGACATTGCGATATAGAAATTATTTAATGGTCGTATAAAGCAAAAATTTTTACGAAAACATATCGAGCCAAGGGTGTAAAACCATCATCGGAAGCGAGACATCGTTGCCTATCTCCAAAATGTGTAGATAGTCATATAAACAATTTATTGATATATACGTATTGGCATACGTTATCATTAGCGATCAATATCACATTCTCGTAAATATCAGTTCGATCTGTAAGATTGTTGTCAAGTTGTCATGGCTCGATATTTAGATTGTATGTAGCGATTTTCATATTTGGGTTCTAAAATCGAAAAAACCTGCACAGAAAAATTGCAACAATTTTGTCCGTGTACGCCGGAGAAAAATTCTTCTCACTTTAAGAAATGAAATAATGGGGAACATTTATTAAAATGGTCAAAGTTTCAAAAGATTATACTTCTTGTAAAGACAAAATCAAATAGTCCAATCACGTGAAAAATAAAAAAATATGTTTAAAATAAGTGCCTAGTCTAGAATCCGGTCAATTTAGTGCATATTGGCTATTTTCGAAGAATCCTAGAATTGCGATATAACGATCGGTTTTCAACATTATTTTTTGGAAAAATGTCGCTTACGATAGTTTTGCGCTCATGGCTCGATAAGCCAGTACATTTGTGGTCAGTAAATTAATGAAGTTTTACTGCATACTTGTAGGCTAATTCATAAACCACACATAGAATTTTTCACGCGTGAGGCAAGACATGCCTCATCACAAAGACTAAAGTGGAGATCGTTTCCAATTCTACTGTGCTTAGAGCCACGGTAGGCTAGCTGGGGCATGTCGGAAAATGCGTCGAAATGCGAAATAATTCGGCGAATTATTATTATTTTCAACTTCGAAATAATTTGGGAAATTTATTTATAATTGCAAACACGTTCATTTAAATACTTGTATGTGTGTGCAATTAAATTTTTTTCCAAAATTGAAAACAAAATAATTTTGCGTTCGATGCGGTCACTTTTTGTTAGTTTCCCAGAATGGACGGTCGAGTAATGTCTCTTCGATTTTCCACGGTGGCAATCTTGCTGTTCGTGGGACTGCTAAGTGGGCCTACTGAAGGTGTAAGTTATACACCAAGTACATGACCCAGACATTGTTGCATCATTCTCCATATTCTTTCATTTCGAAATGCTTAGCGAAGACTGGTGAAAATAACAAATTTCCAATGTAAAAGCTTGGATGAGAATTTCGGCTATTTCAATAGCTGCTATGTCAAAGCGGTCAAGAGAGATTGGAGCGAACTCAATTTTCATTTTGTACTGAATACCATCGTCAAAGGAAATATTACGGTATGTCCACAAATTCGGAAATTTTGATCATTCTTGTTAATACTTCGATGACGGATACAATTTCAGCTCAATTTTTACGTGAAGAAGCGTGGAAATGTCCGCAGTCCTACGGTTTACAACTTGACTTTCGACGTATGTAAATTTATGGAAAACCGAAACAAGTTTCCACTGTTCAATATAATTTACAAGCTTATTGGTTTGGAAGAGTATAGTAATGTTAATCATACTTGTCCCTATGAGGTAAGTACTCAATCAACTCTATGAATGTTTAAACGCATTGCAATTTTGTTCAGCCTGGGAGCATTCATCATAGATCTACTCTCAAAATAATCAAGTCAAATGGATTGACATTAACGAAATTGATATTTGGCGGGCCTCAAATGTGCCTTCATTCAATTTAACCTTAAATGGTGAAAAAGGTGGTGAAAATTTTGGACTTAGTCTTGAAAGTGGGGTACAATTTGCCACTTTTAATTCAATTAAAAAATTTAGATGGAAACATTATTGGTATTTTTTGCTGAGAAGTTATTATATTTTATAGTTTTAACAAAATAATTGGTAATTATATGAGAAGATAATAAGACAATTTCCAGAGGGACACAGAAAAGAGTAATTGAAGAATCGTCAAGAGTGGGTAGCATTTAACACCACCGACACATTTAAAGGTTAAGTTCATTTGAATTTGAATTTTGTACTCAAATCAAGTCAAATTTACTCAAGATGGGTTTAATTTTCAAATTTAAAATACAAATCGAAATAAATTGAGCATTGCTAGATTCAATTTTAGTATGATCAACCTTTGAATTATTTTTATACACTCCACGAGAGTATTATGTCTTTGTGCATTTGTTTGTAACACCCAAAAGAAAGCAAGATAGACCCATTGTTAATTATACCGATCGACTTAGAATCACTTTTTGAATCGATTTAGCAAAGTCCGTCTGTCTGCCCGTCCATTTATTCGTGTAATCAAAGTGCAGGTCGCTATTGCAGACAGAACTAAATGAAACTTTGCACAACGAAATTTTTTATAGCCCTCACACGAACTTCACTCCCGATTTGACTCTTTTCACTCTAGATACCACATATTTTAACAGATTTTCTTCAAAATTGGCTTCTTATACTTGAACTAGGAACACCTGTGGTGAAAATGTGCTAGATCGATTCAGATTTATATTTTTTCCGATTTAGAAACCACATAATGTATCAGATTGTCTTCAAATTTGGCAAAGCATCTTATATTTCCACTAGAAATACCAATGGTGAAAATGGGTCAGATCGGTTGAGATTTATATATAGCTCACACAAATTTCACTCCCGATTTGACTTTTTTTATTGCCGCGCCCTTACAAATGAGCCACATTTTTATAATTACCCCTCAAGGACACACATTTTACATCGGAAGTTTATCAAATTTTATATATTATATTACATTTCAACTAAGAATACATGCTATGAAAGTCAAATATATGTGTATATACTTAGGTATAACCCAAATGGGCCCCATTCTACTCTATTACATCTCTAGAAACTACATCTTACATCGGATCTTGATCATGATATATTTCAACTAGGAATAACTACCGTGAATGATAACTATATATGCCCATGTTTTGGTACAGGCCCCAAGTGTTGTTATAGGCCCCCTTCAAATGTCCGTCCGATCCATCCTATTACCTCCGTATAATCTGTATTTGTCATAGGATCTTGATCAATTTTCCAGATGATTTTACTTTACTTTACTCGAAATATCTGCCGGAAATTTGATCAATTACCATATTCGTTAAATTTGACTAAAGATGAATTTATATATGTATAATTTATATGAATTGCATAAAATTGCTCCAGTGAAACACCTGGGTTTAGTAATCAAAGCGTGGTATATATGCAGGGAGTGGTGTAGGCTATTATATAGTCGGCTCCGCCTTAGCCTTTTCTTACTTGTTTATATCTTGTCTATAGTAATTTTATTTGTATATTTATTACTTTTATTTAATGTCATCCGATTTTAGTGGTGTCCATCTTGTTCGAATGACATTCATTGTACAAATAATAAGAATTTAGAGATTTTTTTACAAATTACGTTGCCTCACCTATACCGTGCACCTATTTTCCCCATTTCAAATTTCGGTTTAGCTATTTTACGACGGAAAGAAGAAATAAACATAATCGAAACATTATAAATGCATTTTGAAAAATCTCGATGATTTTTATTTTGGCACAATTATTGTTATACAAAATGCTTGTGCCAAATACATATAAACGTTTTGCATGCCAACAACAATTGCTACTTTAATGCACACATATTCTAAAAAAGGTCGACTCCAATTAATAAATATATACTTATCCACTGTAAGATGCAGAGTTTTGTTAGATATCATAGATTTTTTAGGTTTCTCTTCCAAACTCTCTTCGTCTACTAAATGCAACTATTTTTATACCCTACACCACTTCGTGGTCTAGGGTATTATAAGTTAGTTTCGCGCCAAATGTTTGTAACACCAAGAAATAATCGAGCTAGACCCACCTTTAAGTATACCGATCGGCTTAGAATCACTAGCTGAGTCGATTTAACGATGTCTGTCTGTCCGTCCGTCCGTCCGTCCGTCCGTCTGCTGTCCATCTAAGCTTGTTCGCACTCTACAGGTCGCAATTGTTGTCCGATTGTCATGAAATTTGGCAGAAGTAATTTTTTCTAGCTAAGGACCATCGGTATTGAATTTGGAGGAAATCGGTTCAGATTTAGATATAGCCCCCATACAAATGTCGCTCCCGATTTGACATTTTCCGCTCTAGAAACGACATATTGCACCCGATTTTCTTTAAATTTGGCAGAACATCTTATAATCCAACTAGAAACATGTATGCACAAATTGGGTAAGATCGGTTCAGATTTAGATATAGCCCCCATACAAATGTCGCTCCCGATTTGACATTTTCCGCTCTAGAAACGACATATTGTACCCGATTTTCTTTAAATTTGGCAGAACATCTTATAATCAAACTAGAAACATGTATGCAAAAATTGGGTAAGATCGGTTCAGATTTATTTATAGCCCCCATACAAATGTCGCTCCCGATTTGACATTTTCCGCTCTAGAAACGACATATTGTACCCGATTTTCTTTAAATTTGGCAGAACATCTTATAATGCAACTAGAAACACGTATGCAAAAATTGGCTAAGATCGGTTCAGATTTAGATATAGCCCCCATACAAATGTCGCTCCCGATTTCACTTTTTCCGCTTTAGAAACCACATATTGTACCCGATTTTCTTTAAAATTGACACAACATTTTATAATCGAACTAGAAACACCTATGCTGAAAGTGGGTATGATCGGTTCAGATTTAGATATAGCCCCCATATAAATGTCGCTCCCGATTTGACTTTTTCTGCTCTAAAATCCACATATTGTACATATTTTCTTTAAAATTGCCACAACATCTTATAATCCAACTAAAAAACCTATGGTGAAAGTGGATAAGATCGGTTCAGATTTAGATATAGCCCCCATACAAATGTCGCTCCCGATTTGACATTTTCCGCTCTAGAAAAGACATATTGTACCCGATTTTCTTTACATTTTGCAGAACATCTTATAATGCTACTAGAAACACGTATGCAAAAATTGGGTAAGATCGGTTCAGATTTAGATATAGCCCCCATACAAATGTCGCTCCCGAATTCACTTTTTCCGCTTTAGAAACCACATATTGTACCCGTTTTTTCTTTAAAATTGGCACAACATCTTATAATCCAACTAAAAATCCGATGGTGAAAGTGGGTAAGATCGGTTCAGATTTAGATATAACCCTCATACAAATGTTGCTCCCGAATGTTTAACCGATTTTGGCCAAATTTTACATATTATATTTCACCAATAAACAGACATGGTGAAAGCGCGTCACATCGTTCCTGGTTTCAATATACCCCCATACAAATGTCCTTTCCGATTTAACATTTTTTGTCAAACACATACATTTACAGGATGCAAAAATCCTTCCCGATTTCAATTTTTAACCGAATTGAATTGCAATGAGAATTGTTTGGGTGATGCCCATATGTCCATACTTTGGTATGACTTTGGTATACTACTGTATAATTTGTATTTGTCTGTCGGACAATTGGATCAATTACCATATTATTTATCATATTCGTTAAATTTGACTAAAGATGAATTTATAGCATATAAATTATATTCATATAATTTATATAATTTGTGTGAACTACATAAAATTGCTCCCATGAAATACCTGGGTTTAGTAATCAAAGCGAGGTACATACGTAGGGAGTGGTGTAGGGTATTATATAGTGGGCCCCGCCCGACTTTATTTTTAATTTGTGTTGTGCTATCGAGGTGTTCAGTTTCACCAGGAATGCTCGTATTAACAATATTGAATCCATATCTTATTTTCTTAAAAATGTCTCTATTTGCAGAAGGAAGTTATACTGAAAGACTATCGCTACAGCGACAAATACATCAACATGATTCCCGTACCATTGGGTCAATACTGGATGAGCATGAATTGGAGTTATTTTCGGAAACTTGTTTTGCGATATGAAATCGCATTTGAATTCTTCGAAAAATTCGATTATATAAATCGAAGAATCGGTGCGAAGAATCCGTAAATCTGTTTAAATTTAAATTTATAAATATATATGCATGTTTTCTTCTTGTATGTATTTAAATGTCTAAAAGATATCCAATAAAGTTTAAAGTCGGTGTTATTTGTCGTACAAAATTTCGTGTTTCTTTTCCAATGTTGGGCGCCAACTACACATAACACTATGCTACAAAATGGTGTACATTGAGGCATGCATACATAAAATCGACAACAACCAATTTGTTATGGAATTTTATTCAAATTCCAATTATCGTCGAAGTTACCTTTAATACTTTACTATGATTATTATATTATTAAATTATGTTTTATTAAACTAAAGGTAATTGTGATGGTTATAAGTTTCACGTAGAAAAAAATTGAGAAAGCATTGATTTGTTATGATCCGAGCGTGATCATAACTTTTTTGACTCCTACGCCATAGTTGTGATTAGTTTACCAAAAATAGATTAGAATACCAAACATTATGTTTCGAAATGCCGAAAACCCCGAGTTTTTCGCTGTTGAAATTTTTTGTTGCTACAATGCACAGTGGTTCAGAATCAAGATACATCGGCCAAAATTCAATAAATTCTAAATTCAATTTGTTCTAATAGACATTTTTGAGTTCTGTAAAAAACAAAATTAGACAAGGACACAAGGATTATTTTGAGATATTAACAGTCGGATATAGAAATCGGCCCAAAGTTGCTTACTTTTCTTTTTTTTTTTTGTTCATAATGCGAAGAAAAATTTTATTTTTTTTGTTTTAAAGATTTCACGTTTTTCAGATTTTGAAAAATGAAAAAATGTATTTTTTTTTACTTTGTCGAACTGTTTCTCACACATATCGTTTCAGCATATAGGAAATTTGCCCATCTTTTTATCTGCGTACCTACTTTTCAGAAGATAATGAGAAGAAAATGAGTAAATTGCGTTTTGGAACTAAAAAATCTGACTTTTTGCACTAGATGTATCCTATCTTCCGAAGAAACAGGACAAAAGTTACCCTGAAAAATTAGGAACCTTTCAAAATATGTATACATTTCGTTAAAGGCTTATGAAGCCAAAGGTTGTGTTTGTTCAAAGTCAGACATTTGTTCAAAACGGATATTTTTTAAAATATTTATTACAAACATACTATATTTGGCACAACCATAATTTTGACGTCATAATAAAGCTAAAAATCACAGTTTCTAATAAAAAATTGAGTGCAAAATCTCGTAAAATGTGTGAGAAACAGTTCGACAAATCAAAAAAAGAAAATACGTTTTATAAATTTTCCAAACCCGAAAACGTGAAAATTTGTAATACAAAAAATATTAAAATTTTCCCTTCGCATTATGAACAAATACGTAAAAATATGCTAAAAAACATAAAAACTAAATAATAAAAATTTTAATTTTATTTAAAATCGAAAAACACGAAAAGAGGTCAACTTTTGCCGATTTCTAAATTATATCCGATTGCCCGATTTTTAATGTTAATAGCTCAAAATAATGTTAGTACAAAATAACTCAAATATGTCTACTAGAACATGAGGGCTGATGGATTTTGATTCTGAACCACTGTGCAACGAAGTTGAGGCAACGTGTACGTTACGACAAATGCAGTATAAAACTTATTTATTTTCATAAAAATTTAAAAAAGTGTTGATTTGTTTAAAAGTAATGATATTATTGTAAAGTGATAGTTGTTTTGCAAACGTTTCCTATTAAAATACAATATTCTGTTTTTATTAAATCAACGTAGGAAGGAAGTTTTCGCAGATACGAAAAGTACGAATGATACATTTCGTACCATAAATGTCCAACTCGTTGCAGCAACGTCGCGTTTTGTTGTGGGCACGTAATCCGTGTCAACATTTTTTCTTTCGGTGTACAACGAATGATTTGTTCTTTCAGTGTACAGATGAATACGCACTTCAAAATGAAATTAATTATTAATTTTAGCACAAGAAAACATGGCCACTTGTAGTGTACGGTGAACTCATTAACATTTATTATGAAATATTCCAATGGCACTGCCACAATGTTAATGTTGTCAAATTGCCGCTTTCGCTGTTGGCTTTGACATCATAAACATTTATAATCTTTAATCATTGTCTTCGTAATCATCTTTAGCATCTACTCATGTCGTTGGCACTACCACCCATCCAAGCAATTATCCACTCAGTCCTGTCCTGTCACCCACACACACACATTCACTTGCACATCATCGTCATATAAATAAAAGGTGTCTCATACACACACTCACACACACATGCACATGCCACATTTAACAGTGATGATTTTTTATTTAGACTTCCATCATAACTTTACGTCTACTGCGCTCTTTCGCTCTCTGTCTCTTTCACTCACTCCCGCCACAATAGCTTTGTTATAAATAATTAAAATCCTAATTATCTCGAACATATACACGCTACCAACATTCACACACCGCACTATTGCAAAACCTCAAAATGAGTTCGTGTAAGTGTGTGTGTGTGTGTAGGCTTCTGAAGCTCTTACATAAATTCATGCGTCTAACACACTCGGCTGTGCCTATGTACGTATGGCTCTATATGTATATAAATATTTTTCGGTGTGTTACTTTTTAGCTGAGATTTTAGTTATTAGCCCTATTATCCTTTATGAACTTTTTGCTCGTTTTATAACACTTTCAACCACGGAAATATCCAAACACATATTTACATACGTACAGACATACATTGTCGCTTTCCAAGTTAGAAGTCAAGTCATTTTGTTGGGTCGTTGTCGTTGTCATTTAATTAAATTTAATAATTTATTACTTCAATTTGGTTATGGTTGGTGGAGAACGGAGTAAAAAGTCTACATTACGTTTTTCCGGTGGCACTCGCAAAGGAGATTAATATGCATGGTGCCACCAATTGTGGCTTATTCTGTAGCATTTTAGTATTTAAAAACTTTATCGGGGGTAAAGTTCAATGTCACTTTAATAAAAGATTAATTTTTCGGCCTCTCTAGGAAAGTCATATAATTACGAAATTACGATTATGTTAGAATAGAAGGTATACTAAAGGGTTTTACCATAGGGGCGGGCAGATTTTGATACGCGACAGTCATCGAAATTTGGAGCTTTAGGATGAGAGCACCCACTGAAGCCCTGGTGATCTGCTGCATACTGTATTATCGGCGGGAAATAATCCCAAAGTTGGTACGCTCCATTCTTTGCTTTTTTGTAGTTTACCTTATTCATTGTTTTTATGTTCTGCAATATAAAACTATAATCGCGAGGCCGGCCGATACATTGGCATTTACAAACAGTTTCAGTTCATCATTGTAAAAATAAAATTCTAATTATTGCTGCAAACATCGATTAATTATAAAGGCTGACAAAAAACAACTCAAAATTAATCAGGTTTGCTATATAATGCAGACGGGGTCGGACAGTGTATTATCAGCGGCAAAATCTCGACTTTACTGATTCAATTTTACAAAGAACCTTCATATTAACCCTCTCATGCCCGAAATTTTCCACTTAATAAATATAACACTTACTATGCTTTTTGATGACGTATGGGTCTAAATATGATTTCTATAGAGTCTTGGGGTTCTAATTAATACAGGACGTGGGTAACTGGTTGTTTCTTAAAATCACTGTACTGCAAATATCGGTTAAACAAAAAAATATTTTGAAATGGTTTCATCATTTTAAAAATCTTTGATATATATCTCTTCGAATAACGAAGACAGTTTTTAACCGAATTTGTTGGTTCCCTTTTAAATATTCTTTGTTGCATATGTAAACAAAAATAAATATTATTAATTCTGCAAAACTTGTGATTTTAAAGATTTTATAGAACTAACTCGCAATGTTGCGAGTTTTGGCATGAGAGGGTTAAGCATATTCTAAAAGATTTTGCATTTAATGTTCATAAATGCTAAAATAGTTGAAAATTTCATCATAATAGAGGTTATTTTATTGGAAATTTCGTTTAGTTCGTAGAAAATAAGAGCTCCCCCAAGGAGTTCTTTTGCATTCAAAAAAGCGTAATTACGTTTTACTTTCCTTTTCAGACAGGAGGTTTACCTGAAGGTTGTATTTATTTAGTATTTTTAATTTTCTACAGTATACAACTATTTTCGTGAGGCCGACCGATGACTCGGCATTTACAAATATTGTTAAACTATTGTCTTTTTTGTCTGTATTTATTCATTTTAAAAATAATATTCTGCTTATAGCTGCAAACATCGATTTAATTACTGAAATGGTAAAACCTTCTAAGCCAAAAATGAAGCAATACTCAGAGATACAAGCCGACCGATTTTAACCCGACAAGCCGCCGCCACCGCATGTTTCTGCACGAGCCGCGCCGCCGCCAATTTCAGCGACTTATATCGTAGAGTATTATCATTCTTTGGAAGGATTACGATATTCAAGATGTCTGGTCAAATATGCCTCACATGAAAAGCTGTAATTGCAAAAATATTTATTAAATTCACCCATATTATAAATTTTGGGAATGGATTCCCACTCCCGAAAAATATTTGTGTGGGGATAATAATATTATGGGAACATTGGCTAATATTAACGGCAAATCAGCTGATAGCCGCCGCCGCCGACCCATTTTGAACAGCGCCGCCGCCGATAATTATGTGTCGGCTTGTAACTCTGACAATACTTTCTTCTTTGTTCTCTGTTAATGTGTTTTCGGAAAGTTATATTTACTTTAGGGATGTAAGGATGTAATTGGACCGATATTAATCTTATGTTATTTATAAAGTTATAATAGCCGTTTGTCATCGATTAAAAAATAAAACAATTTAAAACAAGTAAAAAGGCGTTAAGTTCGGCAGGGCCGAATCTTATATACCCTCCACCACGGAGTGCATTCCATAGAATTACCGGTGGATTACCGCCTGTCGACTTTACAAAGAAGTCAAGTAAGTTTAAATGTTGAACTTAAAGTACGATTTGGGAGAAATACTCATATTGTGTGTGTCTACGAAGACAGACGAGTATAATCACTGAATTTCATTATTCTAGCTACCAATTTTATCCCGTTTTTATCCTAATAGTACGAATATCGAAAGATATCTTTATTTTTCGTGTCTACACCAATATACACACCGAACTTCATTATTCTAACTGCAGCCGTTTAATTGATACCATTTTTATCCCTTTCGCCCCATTTTCCGCCTAAAAGTAAAACTTTAGAACAAATCCTTTATGTTTCACGTCTACACAGTCAGATAAATGCATACACCGAATTTCATGATTTTATCTTCAGTGGTTTGGTTGGTACCATTTTTATCCCCTATTACCAATTGTATCCCTTAAAAGTACAAATTTCAAAAAATCTTTATATTTTACTTGTCTACGTAATTATAGGAACGTACACACCGAATTTCATGTTTCTAGCTGTTGTCGTATCAAAGGTACTATTTTTATCCCTTTTGTCCCATTTAATCCACTAAATCTTTTTTGTACTTTTTGTGATTACACGTTACTGGTGGAAGGTACGAAATAAATTTCAAGTGTATAAAATTGGAAATTTTCAAAAAAATGCTTAAATAGTCTAAATATTAGGGGTATTTTCAGTCCTTGTTAGGGAAAAATTTTTTTCCCTCTGGGCCGATTTTGCCCGGTTTCAATCCCAACCGATCTGCAACCTAAGACATATTTAGGACAAAATCGAAAATCGTAAAAAAACTTTTTATTTGGGCGGGGCGCTGACAATTCATTTAAATTTGGACTCAAATGAAATCACTGGTAATGTTTTGTGTTAACATATAAAGGGTGATTTTTTAAGAGCTTGATAACTTTTTAAAAAAAAAAAACGCATAAAATTTGCAAAATCTCATCGTTCTTTATTTGAAACGTTAGATTGGTCCATGACATTTACTTTTTGAAGATAATTTCATTTAAATGTTGACCGCGGCTGCGTCTTAGGTGGTCCATTCGGAAAGTCCAATTTTGGGCAACTTTTTCGAGCATTTCGGCCGGAATAGCCCGAATTTCTTCGGAAATGTTGTCTTCCAAAGCTGGAATAGTTGCTGGCTTATTTCTGTAGACTTTAGACTTGACGTAGCCCCAAATAGTCTAATGGCGTCAAATCGCATGATCTTGGTGGCCAACTTACCGGTCCATTTCTTGAGATGAATTGTTCTCCGAAGTTTTCCCTCAAAATGGCCATAGAATCGCGAGCTGTGTGGCATGTAGCGCCATCTTGTTGAAACCACATGTCAACCAAGTTCAGTTCTTCCATTTTGGGCAAAAAAAAGTTGGATATCATCTCACGGTAGCGCTCACCATTCACAGTTACGTTACGATTCGCATCATCTTTGAAGAAGTACGGTCCAATGATGCCACCAGCCCATAAACCGCACCAAACTGTGACTTTTTCTGGATGCATTGGTAGCTCTTGCAATGCTTCTGGCTGATATTCACTCCAAAATCGACAATTCTGCCTATTTACGTACCCATTGAGCCAAAAATGAGCTTCGTCGCTGAACACAATTTCTTTCTTTCTGAACTTTCTTAACAGAGCACGCATTTTGATAATAAAATTCAATGATTTGCAAGCGTTGCTCGTTAGTAAGTCTATTCATGATGAAATGTCAAAGCATACTGAGCATCTTTCTCTTTGACACCATGTCTGAAATCCCACGTGATCTGTCAAATACTAATGCATGAAAATCCTAACCTCAAAAAAATCACTCTTTATATTAAAATAAGAAATTGTAACATTTTTTTTATTTTAACATACATGGGAGGTAGGCGTGGTTGTGGACGGATTTAAAGAAAAATAGTTTTTGATGTAATTGGACGATATGAGGGATGTATGCAAAGGTCCTAGCTCTATTCCTTCTAATATTTGCCGCAGCTTATATGCAAATATTCCACTGTGGGTCGTGCGAACGCTGGCTGAATGAACTACTCGTTCGTATGAACACTAAATTTTTGTATTAGTTACTTCAAATGCGAACCTGTATGAAAACAAAAATAGTTTTTATCCCTAAAAGTAAAGCAAGGTATTATTATTGAAATAACTAATGTTTTAAGTCAATAAAATTTCATACAAGAATATATGATCAATAAACTTGAAAAATTAAAAAAATCAGAGTATCCGCTCTGTGGTTTTTGTATCAAAGTCGTAAAAACTTGACTTACTGACAAAAATGACAACGAAGAGGAAATTTCAACGGCAACGTCAAATCAAATGAAGAAGTTAAGAGTTTGCTTCAAACACTTATTTCCGGAATAAGAACATTTACAGAACTAATCACTTACTTTCCAAAAGCTAAAATTTCTACTTTTGTGGATGATCCACACTCACAAAGACATCAGTGGAACAATATTGAAGAGGTATGCTTTGAAGTGGATGCTGAGAACATTGAAATTGAACTGCCATTGAAAAATGAAAAAATCAAAAATGCATTCTAAATGTTTGGACTTATTTCGTTTCTTCTATTTAAGAACGGAAAAAATAAGTCACTTCCAAACATTTAAAATGGATTTTGAAAAACTACTTGAACTATTTTAATGTACATATGGGCATCTCCCAGTGGCCCGGGCGCTACATTCGCAAGTTAACATCATGTTTCATAATAAAAAAGTTGTCGAAACAAGGAAATAATAAAGTTAAAAGCTATTAGCGTGGTTTAATTTCATTTTTTTTGTAGACCTTTTTTGGGTAATGCCCATCTGTAGCTGGTGAGAAACTTATATGGGACTCCTAGAAATAAAAATTTAAGATTTCTTTGTAGGAAGTATTAAATATTATCATTAGTCATAAAATACAAAAAAATATATATTTTGTATACTGGATAAGGTGAACTTTCTGCATATAACGAACCCGACTTGCACTAATTAGTTCACTCGATCTAGACTGCACTGTGTGAAAAAATTGTAGAGCATACATTAACCTCCCGTAAACCTGTAAGACCAACATAAACTAGTAAATCAAAAAAAAAAATTTTTTTTCAAATCCATGCTTTATGCAAGCAGAATTCTATTGGGCCTAGAAATTCTTTTTTAGTTATCTTTTGTAGAAGGAAAAATTACTGCGTTATCAGGAGCAGAAATAATAGATTTTTAATTTGTGGTTTGCATGGGAGGTACCACGCTCACTTTTGCATTACCGCCCATTTTAGGCGCAACTACGCACATTGATGCTAGATGCACTTACACAAAATTTGAGCACTATACGTGTCATAGAACTGACACTATTCGATAATATGTTTTAACTTCGTATGGGAGGTGGTACGCCCACTATTCCAATACCGCCCATTTTTGGCAGAACTACGCACATTGATGGTAGATGCACTTACACAAAATTTCAGCACTCTAGGTGTCATAGAACTGACAATATTCAATAATAGGTTTTAACTTCGTATGGGAGGTGCCACGCCCACTTTTCCAATACCGCCCATTTTTGGCACAACTATGCACATTGATGCTAGATGCACTTACACAAAATTACAGCACTCTAGGTGTCATAGAACTGACTATATTCAATAATAGGTTTTAACTTCGTATGGGAGGTGCCACGCCCACTTTTCCAATACCGCCCATTTCTGGCACAACTATGCGAATTGATGCTAAATGCACTTACACAAAACTTCAGCACTCTAGGTGTCATAGAACTGACAATATTCAATAATAGGTTTTAACTTCGTATGGGAGGTGCCACGCCCACTTTTCCAATACCGCCCCTTTTTGGCACAACTATGCGAATTGATGCTAGATGCACTTACACAAAATTTCAGCACTCTAGGTGTCATAGAACTGACAATATTCAATAATAGGTTTTAACTTCGTATGGGAGATGCCACGCCCACTTTTCCAATACCGCCCATTTTTGGCACAACTATGCGAATTGATGCTAGATGCACTTACACAAAATTACAGCACTCTAGGTGTCATAGAACTGACTATATTCAATAATAGGTTTTAACTTCGTATGGGAGGTGCCACGCCCACTTTTCCAATACCGCCCATTTCTGGCACAACTATGCGAATTGATGCTAGATGCACTTACACAAAATTTCAGCACTCTAGGTGTCATAGAACTGACAATATTCAATAATAGGTTTTAACTTCGTATGGGAGGTGCCACGCCCACTTTTCCAATACCGCCCCTTTTTGGCACAACTATGCGAATTGATGCTAGATGCACTTACACAAAATTTCAGCACTCTAGGTGTCATAGAACTGACAATATTCAATAATAGTTTTTAACTTCGTATGGGAGATGCCACGCCCACTTTTCCAATACCGCCCATTTTTGGCACAACTATGCGAATTGATGCTAGATGCACTTACACAAAATTTCAGCACTCTAGGTGTCATAGAACTGACAATATTCAATAATAGGTTTTAACTTCGTATGGGAGGTTCCACGCCCACTTTTCCAATACCGCCCATTTTTGGCACAACTATGCACATTGATGCTAGATGCACTTACCAAAATTACAGCACTCTAGGTGTCATAGAACTGACAATATTCGATAATAGGTTTTAACTTCGTATGGGAGGTGCCACGCCCACTTTTCCAATGCCGCGCCTTTTTGGCACAACTATGCACATTGATGGTATATGCACTTACACAAAATTTCAGCACTCTAGGTGTCATAGAACTGACAATATTCAATAATAGGTTTTAACTTCGTATGTGAGATGCCACGCCCACTTTTCCAATACCGCCCATTTTTGGCACAACTATGCGAATTGATGCTAGATGCACTTACACAAAATTTCAGCATTCTAGGTGTCATAGAACTGACAATATTCAATAATAGGTTTTAACATCGTATGGGAGGTGCCACGCCCACTTTTCCAATACCGCCCATTTTTGGCACAGCTATGCACATTGATGCTAGATGCACTTACACAAAATTACAGCACTCTAGGTGTCATAGAACTGACAATATTCGATAATAGGTTTTAACTTCGTATGGGAGGTTCCACGCCCACTTTTCCAATACCGCCCCTTTTTGGCACAACTATGCACATTGATGGTATATGCACTTACACAAAATTTCAGCACTCTAGGTGTCATAGAACTGACAATATTCAATAATAGGTTTTAACTTCGTATGTGAGATGCCACGCCCACTTTTCCAATACCGCCCATTTTTGGCACAACTATGCGAATTGATGCTAGATGCACTTACACAAAATTTCAGCATTCTAGGAGTCATAGAACTGACAATATCAATAATAGGTTTTAACTTCGTATGGGAGGTTCCACGCCCACTTTTCCAATACCGCCCATTTTTGGCACAACTATGCGAATTGATGCTAGATGCACTTACACAAAATTTCAGCACTCTAGGTGTCATAGAACTGACAATATTCAATAATAGGTTTTAACTTCGTATGGGAGGTTCCACGCCCACTTTTCCAATACCGCCCATTTTTGGCACAGCTATGCACATTGATGCTAGATGCACTTACACAAAATTTCAGCACTCTAGGTGTCATAGAACTGACAATATTCAATAATAGGTTTTAACTTTGTATGGGAGGTGCCACGCCCCTTTGTCCAATTGGTCAAATTTTTCTATTTCCTTGTATTGTCATCGAAAATGATTAAGTGTGCAAAATTTGAGCAAAATTGGTTGAGAAAAAAGCTTTCAAAAATTGATTTCAAATTTTGTGGCACACAAACATATATAGAAAGTAACCTTATATAAAGCATGGAAAAAACAATAGTAAATATATTGTAACCCTAAAAGCATGCACAGAAAAATACACAATCTCTAATCAGTCAATCATTCAGTCAATTTTAATTTAATTTTTGTTTATTGAGGCTTTAATAACAAACAATTAAATAGATACATAAGAAACTTAACGAAAGAAGACATAAGACAATAGCGTATTATCTTAAATTACAGAATATTTATGAAAAACAAAATCAAGCTTCATTAAATTTAAATTTATAGTAAGTACTAATTTGTTGAAGAAAATCGCCCTTGCTCCTGAGGCTTTCATGAGCTAACTTATAATTTATAATAAGAAGGCAAAAAGTTAAAATAAAAAACAAAAGCAGAAAGAAGATAAAAATGGGCCAATAAATAACTACCCACGGTGTGTAGCGGTACATGCCTTTTTCAGATGATTAACCCAATGGTGTGAGGAAATTCGAATCCGACCAACCATAGCCCGCTTGATCACTCACAACGACAACAATATGCGCGTTCCCATACAATGCCTTGTGTTGAACCTCTCTAAAGCATCACAAGAGTAAATTGCAAGAAGCGTGACCTTAGATTAATCAAAAATATACTGTTTGGAATATCGTCTATCATTACATCTAAAATTCTTAATTGGAAAATCTCAAAATTTTCCGCCCAAGAACCCCCATCTCCCTCAACACCGCTGGAGATATATTGAACCAAATAGGGAAACCATACAGGAGAACTGGCCTAAAACAAGTCTTATATAATACAAACGTAGTCCCAGTCAGCTACAGTCAATCATTTAATTGGACTGATTTGCAGGATATTTGGGATGATGTATAAATAACCAAAAATATCTGTTATTTCGAAAATCATAAACAAAATCATATGGAAGAATATGAGGATTATTTGGAAAATTTCAATGTCCTTGCTCTATTCCTTCTAATTTTTAACGCAACTTGTATGAGAGTACTCCAGTGTGTGGAGGGATATCTTATTTATCTATAGCGCATCTTATTCATCTTTAAAAACAACTCGTGTCTATTGAAAAGTAAGTTATTTTGTTCATTACATTCGTCACTCCTTGTGTTCCCTGTACAAAATGTATGTATATAAAAGAGTTGCGTGATTGAGTTACTGAGTGACTGACTGATCAATCCCCAGAATCATTAATTTTGATGTGCACATTTCACTTACAGTGTAGAGATGTGATAAGAAGGGATTTTTCGGAATTCGTACTTTTAGGGGGAAAACGGGGTAAAAAGGTATAAAAATGGTACCACCGCATTGACCAAACGGCTGACATTTTAAAAATTTGTACTTTTGGGGGGTTAAATCAGACAAAAATGGTACCTACAACATGGTTGAAGCTAGAATCATGAAATATGGTATGTACATTTCTCTTACAGCGAAGAGATCAGATTTGAAGGGAGTATTTCGTAATTCGTACTTTTAAGGGGTAAAATGGGTTAAAGAGTGATAATTTGAAATTTGGTAAACAATTCCTCTTATAGCTTCACCGCGCCCAAGAAAATATTTTTCAAAATTCTTACTTTTTGGGGGTGAAATCGAGTAAAAACGGATGAAAATAGTACCAATAAAATGGATGGAGCTGAAACCATAAAATTCGGTGTGTACATCCCTCAAAATGTTTAAAAAGGCAAAATTAAGGTATTTTTCGAAATTTGTACTTTAAAGGGAAAAGGGGATAAAAAAAGTTACCAAAAACACGGATGACTCTACAATAATGAAATTCGGTGTATATATTCGTTTTACAGCGCAGATCTCTAATAAGAAAGCATTTTTGAAATTTGTACTTTTAAGGGATTAGATGGGATAAAAATTGTACCACCGCCCTGACCAAACAACTGGACCTTGAATCATGAAATTCGGATCGAGCATTACTTTTACAGCGCGAATGCGACTAAGAAAATATTTTACAAAATTCGTATTTTTTGTGAGTGAAATTGGGTAGAAAGGGGTACAAAATGGTACCAATCAAACAGACGGAGCTGTAATCATGAAATTCGGTGTGTACATCCATGAAAATTCAAATTGAAGGAATTTTTGGAAATTCGTACTTTTAAAGGGTAAATGAGAAAAGCGGGATAAAAAAGGGGCCAACAACATGGATGACGCTACAATAATAAAATTCGGTAAAATTCTTACAGTGTAGATGAGTAATAACAAGGAATTTTCCGATATTTGTACTTTTAAGGGATTAAATGGGTTAAAAATTGTACCACTAAAATTATACGAAAAGACTGGGCCTAGAATCTTTAAGTTTGGAACGCATATTACTCTTATAACTCGAGTACGATCACGAAAGTATTCTTCATAAATTTAAACTTTTAAGTGTAAAATTGGGTAAAAACGGATAACAGTGGTACCAATGATGAAATTCGGTTTGTACATGTATAGCAACACAAAATTAATATATTTTCCGAAATTCGTACCTTTTTATATCCTTATAGTACCAACAACACGGCTGAAACTAGAATCGTGAAATGCGGTGTATATATTCCTCTGAAGTGGTGCAAATGGTACCAACCTAATTTGGGGATTTGGGATAAAGATAGTATCAACCAAAGTTTTCAGTTAGAATATGAAAAGAACATTTCTCCGAGTACATTCATTAATTTTTGGAAATTTGTATGTTTAAGGGCACAAGCGGCACAGAAAGAGTTATGTGTGAACATTATGGTCATTATCCCCGGAAAATAAAAGATAGATACAAAATGTTTGTTCCATTTATAAGTTCAGATTTCAAGTCACGCTCCGGTATAGAAGTTATGGTTTTAATTTTCACTTGGATAGGGACTACAAAGGACGCGGAAAAGTATACGTATTTTGTAGGTTTAAACTGATTAAAAAAAACATTTTAAAATTTTGAAAGTTATATCAGTTTTATTTTGACCAAAGCTTATGTCAATTTGCGTTGCAAGTATAGAAGTTACACCTTTTTCTATGCCTAATTCTCCTTCGCTCCTACTCTGTAGTGAGGGTATAATTTTCACAGCTTCAAAATGAAACGTGCAATAATTTTCTACTGTATACGATTTTTTGTGCCTATAAATTAAACGTAAATCGTAGCGAAAACTTAGTGTAAATATACCTCTAAATACGTAGCGATTCTTCAAAAATTGTGAGCGTTTGCAAACGATTTACGCTACACAAAAATAAAATATAAAAAAACAGTTTGAATACCGATACAAAATACTGTCAATACCATACTATTTTTCTGCGTATTGGCTAGTATTGCATATATGCATGTATATGTAAAGGGTGATTTTTTAGCTATTATCTTTTTGGCAACACTGGTTTAAACAGCTGACGCACGTTTCCTGTTTTGTTTCACTGTCAAACATCTTCAGTTTGGTCTATAATTTAACCATGAATCGTCTTACAAACGAACAACGCTTGCAAATTATTGAATTTTATTATTTTATTTATGCGTGCTCTGTTAAGAAAGTTCATCGCGCGCCTCCATTTTATGGTGAGTTTAATCGACCCACTGAAGGGGCTATTCGGGCTATTGTGACTAAATTTCGCAGCAAATTTACATTGTTGGACATTAAACCACCAACACGCTTTCGTAGAGTGCGATCTGAAGAAAACATCGCAGCTGTATCGGCCAATGTTAATGACGACCATCAATTATCGATTCGTCGCCGTTCGCAGCAATTGGGCCTCTGTTACTCAAAAACGTGGAAATGCCAAAATTGGACTAAACGGATGGGCCATTTGAGGCGCAGTCAAGGTCAACATTTGCATGAAAGAATCTTAAAACATTAAATTATATGGACCGTACTATCGATTCAAATAAAGATTTCATGCATTTTTCTGAATTTTATGTGTTTTCTTTTGAAAAACTTTCCTTTACATCGATTTTCGATTTCTTCATTTTTTTAATTTGCCAAAAACTCCACAATTTTTGTGCCATCAGGGTTATATTTCACGAGACAAACACATCAATTTAAATAACTATTAAAACCACGAGTTAAATGTTTTTAATATAATTTATTCAATTTTGAATTGTTATTGTGTGACATGTTTTGAATGTGGGAGAGGAATCATGCGATTTCCCTCACCAAAACTCGATTTACACAAACGCGTAATGTAAAGGTTGCATAAAATGTTTTAACATTAAACGTATCAATATTTTTCCAATGCAGTGGAATGGTTTCAGATTACATTTTATGAATAACTCCAAAATAACTCATATTTTTTGTGCCAATTTTGAAAGAAGTATGTACTTTTTGACTTGTCCTTTAACATAAACACTTCTCGTAATCTCCGTTCAGATATAGATATAGCTCCAAACAAATGTCACTCGCTCTAGAAAACACATTTTTAGATTTCACTTAGTAACATCAATGACGAAAGTTGCTTACATCGTTCCAAATGTTTATAAAGCCCCCTTCCCTTCCTGATTTGGGAGGAACACCGCTCTAGAAGTAACATCAAAATTTGGTCAGATTTTCAAATTAGAAACCTTATATTTTCTGTACTCTTGGTGTATGTATTCTCTCATAAAATATTTTATACATATTACATTATTTTTTTTCACGATTTATGACCAATTTAAGAATAAGAAGAATAATTTTGAGATATTAACATAGCCAAGTGGACTACTTTTCCTTTTTTTGATTTAACAAAAAATTAAAATTTTTATTTTGGACAAAGTTACCCTGCAAAAATGGGGAACCCTTCAACCATTTTTAAATATATTTTTCCATTCTTTAAAGCCTTTAAAAATGTTATCGCTACCTGGTAACCAAAAACACGAATAATATCACAACCTATGTTATGATAGTGCCATGAAGAGCCCTAAAGAAGCTTCGTAGGCAGTGTTTGTCATATTTTCATAATCACTGGCTTTGGTTGCTTCTTCGATATTTTCCACTTAACTCGAAAATGTTTTCCGATTTTTTTTAATTAATTTTAAATTTAATTAGTTTTAACTTTAATTTAGGCACATGTTATATTTTAGATTTTATTCTTCTGAAAAACGCTTCATTTTTTGGGTAACTAATCTGAAAATATCCAATATAAAACAATAAAAGTCAGAATTCTGAAAAATTATATTTGCATATGACAAGGAAGTCATCAATCAAAGTTTGTTTAAAAGTAAATAATGTTTAAGTTCAGCAATATGTTGAAAATATTATTAATAACGGAGTTCACGATACAATTTTGTTTAATAAGTCGTGATACGCAATATAAAATACAAAAGGCTTTCCGCATTGTATTTTTAACAGATCGGATCATAAATTCTGACAATAAGTTAATCCAAGGTCTGTATTAGTTAGATGAAGTTTGAGACGTCATTTTAAAGGTCGTTGCACGTATTTATTACTTATGACAAAGCCGTAGTATTAATTCCGCTTTGATCGATGTTGAAATCATGAAATTCGGTGTATGCATTCATGTGACTGCGTAGTCGAGAATCATAAAGGATTTTTTGGAAAATTCCACTTTTAGGCGAAAATGGGGTGAAAGGGGATGCAAATGGTACCGACAAAACCGCTGCATTTAGAATAGTGAAATTCAATATGGTAATAGATCACTAAAGCAAGCGGCCGAGTAGCCTAAAATTTTCAAAAGGTTCACAGATCGTTGAACCGTAATGAGTGCTACAATTAAAAAAATTCGAATGCCATTAAGTACAATCATGACCTTAGATTAGTGGTGTTCTTGGTTTTCGATTTTTTTAATTATTTTGCGCTAAATTGGAGTTTCCGCCCACATATAGAAATTTGGAATACCAAAATGTCCAGGAATATCCGCGGATTGTAAATTTGAAATACACGGATTCGGTCATAATTATTTCCATTAGCTTTCGTTCCATTAACTATAACCGTTAATTAACGTTAACTTTTGTGTGATTTAACGTTTGCCCGTTACCAAAAAACACAAATATTAAATGCTGATAACATTGCAAACATTTAACAATCTTTTTATGTATATAAAAGGGAGAAATATACATACATATTTTAAAAAATTATGTTAGGTGATTTTTTGGGGGATAATAAATCACTGTTTAGAGATTTAGGGGATTCCAAAATATATTTTGGGGATTCAACCGAGAAAAAATGGCAACGCTGCTGCTCCCCCCTATACAATTGGCCCATTCCGAGGTTATATCAAAACCTTCTTCTGTGGAAAATATATAAAATTTGTATGTTACAGCCAAGATCCTTAGGCAACCTTCAAGATCAATTGTGTCAATTAGTATGGAAGTGGTCTGTGTCAATTTGCAAAAATGGCTTAGATTGTTGAGTTAATTTCAAAATATTTTATAAAATGTAACAACTCCTTTAATCACTCGTTAAGGCACAATAGAATGATTTCGATCCAATTAATTGTAACAGAGGTCGAAATCTATCCACTCACTGATATGACTTAGAACACTTTCACTGTAACTGGCACAAATAATTTGCAAACTAGTCGCACACATCAAATTTAGGCACAAACGGTAGTGACATTGATTGATGATGAGGGTAACGAGATACTCTCGTTGGTTGTCCATATAAAACGACGAATTTTTTAAAAAATGAAACGTTTTTCCATGAAAGTGAATTTTTATTTTTTCTGTCAGATTGTTGTTACAAAACCAAAACAAACTATATTGAGATTATTTTTAGTTCACATAGTTGTCATGACATTTTGGTTTGATTGGTTTTGACGCTTTCCCAACATATGTACATATTTTCAAAATATTGAAATTATCTCCACCGAAAGAATATGTATTATTTGTACACTAGGATGGGTTACGAAAATAAATAAATTGCAGCGGTCACCCCCAGAAACGAAGATTGGATTGTTAAATGATGATCTGCAAAATATTTCGTCACTGGGCCAAGCCATAAGTTTCTCCAAGACAAGAATCAAAATTTATATTTTAAGTGCTTCCAAGAGTCTATTATGCGAAAGATTATGCGTTTAGCTCACAAAAGGCTTGATCTAGAACGAAATATTTTGCAAATCATCGTTAAACAATCGAAACTTTATTTGCATGGGGTGACTGGAAACTGTTTTTTCCATTTGTATGGACGCGACCCAGCCTAATGTACACAATAAAATACACATTTTTGCTTTCGGCACACAAATTTTTTTGTAAATTATTATTATTTATGATTAGAACATATTTGAAAAATTAATGTCTATTTTCTTTCTAATAAGGGACTTAGACATACTAAAAACTTGTACAAAAACATATTGCAAATTGGGAAGCCATTCACGTTGCATATTCAGCGGTGTTTTGCGCAAATATTTGGCACGTCTAAAATAACCTTAATCACTGTTCCTTCACTAGTAACTACATAGTAATATAACTATTATCACTTCAGCTCGAGTTCCGCAAAATAGTCCAATTTCAATGCTGTCCTGCTGCTCTTCAAAAACTCACCGTTCAAAATGTTATCCAAATTTAAAGATTTCGATGTAATCCAAGAACAGTTGATGGAGGCATTTCCATTTTTCCCTTTTTTCGAATCAAAGTTAATACAACACTTTTCAATTATTATTTCTTTCGATTTCAATGTTCTATTCCTTTTTTGAACAATTCTCGAATCGATCGAAACTAACGAACAACAATCTCTATTAATTCTCAATTAGTAGCATAATTTAATTTGTTTAATTAACGGCAAAGAATGTGAAACAAAAATCAATCACAAAAGCACGTGCACCGAGGAAATTACGTTAAGCGGAACCAACGAAACGACGAAGCAAGGCAACAACAGCAAGCACCACGGCACAATGCACTGGCGGTCGTGGCAGACGACACAGAACGTAGGCCAGTAAACCTCAGTGGAAGTGGCGGCGGCGGAGGTGGCAGCAATACATGAACGAACAATAAGCAAATAATCAATTTAAGGGAAGAAGAAAAAATGCGATACGGACACACAAAAAACCGAAACAACTTCCGTACAATACGTAACGCAATGTCTTACGTTCAAACCGCAACTGATTTGAGAAATCTGCAAAAGGGCAAAACTCATCGACTGATGGTCGGGTCGTAACAGGGATGCGACAAGTGTCGTTGTTTGCTTGGCACGGTTCGACTGGAGTCACCAGCCCCCCACACAGGAGACACACAGTCTGTGCGAACGAAAACAATTCCGCCCACTGCACATTTAGCTGTGCCAGCCAGGCACAACATGAGGTTGTTGCTGGTCGTTGGTCGATGGGTTGGTTGGTGGATTCCTGTGTTTCCTGTGTTTCCTAACAAGTGGTGGAATTTCCATTTCATTCATGTGAAGAATGTAAACAAAGCAATGTTCGAAGGTTCGAAACGAAACAGAGTTCCTTCTCGAAAGATGTACTGTGACCGGCGCACTGGTGGCAATGCCTCTTACGTTCCACGAAGCTTGAACACAAATGTAATGGAATAAAGAGCCCATAAAGGCCGTTTAAGTAACGGCTTTAGCACTTTTGAATATTCCATGCAGCAACTAAACGTAACCGTAAGTGATCCACAGTAAAAAGGATTTAAGCAGAATTAGAATTAAAAAAGCTTTAAAAGTTTAGACACAACAAAACAGAAGCAAGTAAGTTTCAGTCGGTTAAACCGATTTACTCACTCTCAGAATCAAAACTTCAAACATTTTTTTGGGATTTTTAAAAAGTCTTGTATTACTTAGGACCGAACTACTTATACCAGAAATGGATTTAAGAATCCGTTATAGAAGTTATAAAGGATAGAAGGGGCTTGGAAAAAGCATGAATATTTTATACGTTTATATGATAATCAAAACATTTTCAAATATAAAATTGCAACTGATTTCGACTATCCGTATGGATGATAATCAGTTTTATTTAACCATAGCTTGGGGTGTGACAATATCGCCCATATTCTGGGTGGGTATAACAACTAAAAACATTGTCAAATATCAAAATTCAGGGTATTACGAAAATTCGTATAGAAGTTATAATTTCTTTAATATTACGTTGGTTAGGGTGATTTGTGTGGTAGGTACCAGAACGGACGTGGTAATTTCTCCCATCTTCGAACTTAAACTAAGTTTGGTACAAATATTACCATGTGCAAAGTTTGAATTGATTCCTCGACTTCTTTCGAGTGTTATCGTGTGCACCGGGTAGCCAGACTTGTAACTGATGATTAGCTCTAACTTTTGTTAAGAGCATACATTTGAAAAAAAAATTATTAAATTCAACTATTGTATTAACTATTATTATTTAATATTGGGAAATAAATTATCTATTATTATATAGTATTATTTAAAACATACTTATTGCACGTTTTCTACGTTTCCCTTAAAACATTTTCTCTTTAAAGAAATTTATGACGCTTTTCGAGAAAATGAAAGTTCATTTACGGCAATACAAACCGAAATTTATGATAAAATGCATTTGAGGAAAATATTGGAACAAAATATTCTATTAAACGATTAGAATATTTGCTCCAAACGACTTTTTTCTGTGCGTATGTATGTCGTTCTAGAATAAAAATTTTACGACGGATCTTAATTAAATTTTGCTGATAATAAAGTATTTCAAACGAATGCCTAATTTCAAACTAGACCTAAGTTTACGTCTCCACACAGCCCCCATATAAATTCCTCCCCAAATTAATTGACATCAGTACTTACTCAAATTTGACAAAATTATTATATTATGTTGGACTTAAGAATAAGTACAATGAAAATAGACTCTACGAGTCCATGTTTCATTAGGCCCCATAAAACAACCCCGATTTTCTTGTTTGCCGTTTCAGAACCCAACTATTATATCGTATCTGTTTCAAAACTGTCAGATGTCGAAAACCTAAAGTAAAAGTTGTCGCATGTTTTGATGTAGCACAGAAATGTACAGAATTCATTGGTTTATGAGTTCGATGTTACCTCAAATTTGCCGCATTACAATAAATTTGGATAAAAGTGAAATGAATATAAGTTTTGGTGTGTGCAAAATAATGAGACAACTGAAAGAATCTGAAAATGTATCTAATTATCAAAATAATTTAATGACATTAGTGTTTGAATTTAATTGGAGGCAATTTGCACTATTTTACGTGAAGCTAGCTTTACCAAACTAAGTACCCACTACCAAAATATATGATTTGTGCCCACTACCACTTTTTTCATTAGTGTCCATTAGTTATGAAATTATGCTTATCGAAACGCTTGCCCATGTAATCTGCTACCGAAATTTCTATTAACTTTATAAATATGCAAAAAAAAACTTGGTAGTCGCCAGTTAAAAATCCCACAATGCCTGAAACGGCGAAAATAAACCTCTATTTTACATACATTTCCATTGTGGATCAGAAGAAAAACATTTTGTTAATGGGTAATTCCACAAGATTTCGACCCAACATGTATTTCGACCCTCATCGATTTTGATGAAATTTGGCACATACATGCCGTTTACCGTAACTCAAAGTAGTGCGTGGTTTAAGTTTTACAGTGGTCCAAAAGTGGTTATCTCTGTATTTTTTTTTTTGAAAAGAAGGATTCCTTATCGATATTATAACATTGGATTGCGTCATCAGATTTTAACGATATTGATTTCATCTGAAAGATTTACAACTCCTCTTTCGAATCAGTATGAATATATGAATGTCATTGCGGTTCAAGGACTCCAATAATTAAAAAAACATATCTTTAATTTGCTTTATTTTTTTTTTTGTATTTTAGCTTTTTTCCATGCTTTATATAAGGTTACTTTCTATATATGTTTGTGTGCCACAAAATTTGAAATCAATTTTTGAAAGCTTTTTTCTCAACCAATTTTGCTCAAATTTTGCACACTTAATCATTTTCGATGACAATACAAGGAAATGGAAAAATTTGACCAATTGGACAAAGGGGCGTGGCACCTCCCATACAAAGTTAAAACCTATTATTGAATATTGTCAGTTCTATGACACCTAGAGTGCTGAAATTTTGTGTAAGTGCATCTAGCATCAACGTGCATAGCTGTGCCAAAAATGGGCGGTATTGGAAAAGTGGGCGTGGAACCTCCCATACGAAGTTAAAACCTATTATTGAATATTGTCAGTTCTATGACACCTAGAGTGCTGAAATTTTGTGTAAGTGCATATACCATCAATGTGCATAGTTGTGCCAAAAATGGGCGGTATTGGAAAAGTGAGCGTGGAACCTCCCATACGAAGTTAAAACCTATTATTGAATATTGTCAGTTCTATGACACCTAGAATGCTGAAATTTTGTGTAAGTGCATCTAGCATCAATTCGCATAGTTGTGCCAAAAATGGGCGGTATTGGAAAAGTGGGCGTGGCATCTCCCATACGAAGTTAAAACCTATTATTGAATATTGTCAGTTCTATGACACCTAGAGTGCTGAAATTTTGTGTAAGTGCATATACCATCAATGTGCATAGTTGTGCCAAAAAGGGGCGGTATTGGAAAAGTGGGCGTGGCACCTCCCATACGAAGTTAAAACCTATTATCGAATATTGTCAGTTCTATGACACCTAGAGTGCTGTAATTTTGTGTAAGTGCATCTAGCATCAATGTGCATAGTTGTGCCAAAAATGGGCGGTATTGGAAAAGTGGGCGTGGAACCTCCCATACGAAGTTAAAACCTATTATTGAATATAGTCAGTTCTATGACACCTAGAGTGCTGTAATTTTGTGTAAGTGCATCTAGCATCAATGTGCATAGTTGTGCCAAAAATGGGCTTTATTGGAAAAGTGGGCGTGGCACCTCCCATACGAAGTTAAAACCTATTATTGAATATTGTCAGTTCTATGACACCTAGAGTGCTGAAATTTTGTGTAAGTGCATCTACCATCAATGTGCGTAGTTCTGCCAAAAATGGGCGGTATTGGAATAGTGGGCGTACCACCTCCCATACGAAGTTAAAACATATTATCGAATAGTGTCAGTTCTATGACACGTATAGTGCTCAAATTTTGTGTGATTGTACAAAGGGGCGTGGTACCTCCCATACAAACCACAAATTAAAAATCTATTATTTCTGCTCCTGATAACGGTATTTGAACAAAATTTGGTACTTCGGTTTGGTGTGGATTTTTTAAGTGCTGCTGCAAATATGGGCGGGATTGTACAAAGGGGCGTGGTACCTCCCATACAAACCACAAATTAAAAATCTATTATTTCTGCTCCTGATAACGGTATTTGAACAAAATTTGGTACGTCGGTTTGGTGTGGATTTTTTAAGTGCTGCTGCAAATATGAGCGGGAATGGACAAAGGGGCGTGGTACCTCCCATACAAACCACAAATTAAAAATCTATTATTTCTGCTCCTGATAACGCAGTCATTTTTCCTTCTACAAAAGATAACTAAAAAAGAATTTCTAGGCCCAATAGAATTCTGATTGCATAAAGCATGGATTTGAAAAAAAATTTTTTTTTGATTTACTAGTTTCTTTACAAAATATCAAAAATTCAGAGTGGGTTGGCCATAGGTTAAGAAATTACGGCTGTTTTTCCCAAGTATTGCGTTATTTCCGCAAGGCCAACATTTTTCATTAATATCTATATACATTAGAGTTGTTTCAAAATAAAAGTTGTTATTTTACGGGTTCTCCCAAAATATTTCGCTTTTATCATTGTCCGTTCGTGAGCTGGACGCGTTCAAAAAAACCCCTATGAAACAGGGTTTTCTTGAAAATATTTCACGATGAGAATGGTATTGAGAAAAAAATCTATTGGAAATTAAAATCTGTCCCGAGCCTTATCAAATCATATCAATGTGACCCAGTTCTTACGATTTTATGGCATTTTTATGTATTTTGTTTACAAATCCGCTACTCTTACACGTTTTTATTTCGATTTGTGTTTTTAGGTGCTCGTTTGAGAAGTATTAATAGTCAATGGCAATTTTAAGAACTTCTTAACCCATAGAAGAGCGCACATTCTTTTAAATTTAAATGTGGAATTATAAGTGACATATGGAGTAATTTACATCGTAAACATATTCTACTCTTATGATAAGCCTTCATACATATGAGTCTTGCCTGGTATGCGGTCTTTTCACTGGGGGAGGCAAATCTTATTATAATTATTAAACAAACACACTTTTTATAACAAAGTGTTACACTTTTGAAAGGGACAAAACCTTTGACAGGGTGGAAATCATGATAGTGGTAGTCTGCAGCCAAGTAATAAATATCACCATGCCAGCTGTAAATAAATTTGTATTCTAAGTTCAAATCAAATATTGATTAGAGACCAAAAAAATACAAACGAAAAAACTAAATAAAAATATCGAAATTTCCCACGATATCTATATGTATAAAACTCCTTTGACTCCTTTTTTATTTTATAAAATAAAAATAAATAATAAAATAACATTTTATAGTTATTTATAATCTGTTCTATGTTCTATATAAAAAATTTAACTTTTTCCTGTAATCTTACTGTATTTCTGCGAAAATCGACAGCCTCTATGGAATGCAATCCATGGTGGAGCGTATATAAAGTTCGGCCCGGACGAACTTAATGCCGTTTTTACTGGTTTAAAAATAAGAACTTTAATCCAAATCTGAAATTTTGCTTATGGACATTTCCATTGAGTGAAACATGAATCTCATCATAAATAATTGACTTCCAGTTGATTTGGCCAAACGTACGGCACAAATGATTCCTGCAAATTGCAAACCCAACAGTGCACAACTGATAATAGCGTTGTCAGATCTGACCATTTTGTCACTGTTAAGTTGTTTACCAGAATAGTGAACCTCTTAGAACACCCGCAATATGCCATAATCTTTGTTGTCTAAACAAGAGATAATACGAATGTATTCACAAATTAATTTTGAGTCAATTGCAACAACAAGCCGAGCGCTTATTGTTTCACCGCTACAGACAACTGCGTATATTTCAGGAAATACTGTAAATCAGTGGATGGACCCGCATAGATATACGATACAAAATTTATGTACAAGTGCTGCATTAAGTTCCCCTAAACAATCTGGAGATAAGTATTAATTAACTTTAATTTCATTGAATAGTTCGAAGCAGAAGATACAATAACTAATTTTATGGCCAAAATATAAAATCACAAACGAAATGAACATTCTCGCCATATTCATCTCCATCTCTCTCCCCACTCCCACTCACCACTGACAATTGTCCAAATGTCGACTTTTATTATTTTAAATAACTTTAAGTGGCAGAGGAAGGATCCCATTTCCACACAAGTGCCCAACGAAACGAGAATGAGGGTGCACAAGTGGTGAAACGGTGGTGATGGAGTCCTTGAGGGTGGTGCTTTCAATGGGGATGAGATGGGGTGCAATCGTGTGATGGTCTAATGGTGTAATGGTGACAATGACAATTCACCTAACTACCCCTAAATGTACTAGCATTTGTTGATCCTTATGAATAGGCATTAACTGTCAATACCGCCGAATGTTGTTCTCGACGAAGGTGACTGCCAAGAAACTTTTGCTCGTCGATTAACATTTTATTGGCCAATATTGGAAGCAGCTTGTACAACAACAGAAGCAAGAAACAAAGGCGCCTGACTTGAGGTAATTTCATACTCTTCCTAAAGGCAATGACCCGTTAACTCGTATCCTTGCAAGTGTAGCTGCGAAAAGGGACGATTGTTATACCCATTCAGGGTAAAGATGTATCGTAGCCACCACATACACGCACACAGTCTGCATAACCCTGGCAATTGGGCAATGTTGGTTGCTTGTCAAATCAATTTTAAGGGACAATTGGTAACATTTACGGTGTGGGAGAGAGACCATATCACTGCACACAAAAACTTATACATATTTCCCGCACTTAGGTTCGAACTTCGTGGGGTGGGAGGGGAGGACAATAAGTTTTTTGCAAACACACAATTTTTACATTGTGTTGTGGCGGAACAACTTAATAAATTTATAGTACTAAAGATTTTAATCCTCTTTTAGGGTTTTAAAGTAGAAGATTATAGGTACATGTGCGCACACATTCATACGTACCGCATACATACACACATATGTATGTATATTAGATAGGTATGCATTTAGGTATTAAATATCTCTCTATATAGGTATATTAGACCGCCTCTGTCGCCATAGACAAAGTAAATATTAGTTCAATTTGAATCGATATATCGTTCATCTAATACTATACCCAGTGCATACTAATTTTGTCATTCCGGGTTTTACAAAAATATGAAGATGAAGACTGTATTTTAAATGACCCGACCAGGTGATAAACTTTTTAGTACTTCAGCCCAAATTGTTCGACCTTCATTGATTCAAAAACAGTTTTAGCACACAAATGGATTACCAAGTAAACAGATTTGCTATGGGCCAACGTCTCGTAATTACATTTCCTTGCATCCGAAAAAGGGAAGAGACTCGGAAGTTCTGAAAATTGAACTCTTCACCAACAAATTTAAAATGGGGTTGCCATAGTAGGGATGTCCCTTAATTTGAAAGACTGCTACTTCGCTCTAAGAGTGGTGAATAACTAAAACAGAACACTTGTAGGTAGAATTGGATCTTAGCAAAATATTTGAATAACATAAACTAATATTTAATGCAAATAAATATTAATTAATTTTAAGTCTGTTTATTTTTAAGCCGGGATAACAAGCTGCGTAAATAAAAACGTAAATAAGAAGTTAATTTTTTACTCAAAATTAAAAATATTTGTTCACATTGTCGCCAACTGCAATATAAATATTTGTATCAAAACATATTTTCAAAAATAATATTTCCTGTTGACTTTTTTGACTTATCCTCGATAACCATAAATTTGACTTACGCTGGATAATTAAGTCCAAAATTTTTAACATAAAGTTATTTTTTCAAAATTTGTTTTATACACATATTGATATTGCTGTTGGCGACGATTTTAGAAAAGAATTTTCAATTATGAATGAAATTTTAACTTTTTATTTAGGTTTGTTATCGCAGCTTAGTTACACAGTCTTAAAGAAAACAAGTAAGGAAAGGCTAAAGTCGGGCGGGGCCGACTATATGATACACTCCACTTTCCAACCGAATACAATTCAACTCGGTAACAAAGTGAAAACGGGAAGAATTTTTGTATGTCTCCTAATCATAGGCTAATATGACCTGGTTCGATTTGTCAAATCGATAAGAATATTTGTATCGGGGCTATATCCAAACATGGAAAAATGTGACTAACTTTCACAATAAGTTCTTCCAGTTCAAATATAAGGTGTTATGCTCACTTTGAAGAAATTCGGTGAAAATTCGTCGTTTCTGGGGCGGAAAAAGTTAAATCGGTAGTGAAATTCGTATGGGAGCTATATATAAATCTGAACCGATCTGACCCATTTTTACCACAGCTATTTCTAGTTGAAATATAAGATGTTTTGCCAAATCTGAAGACAATCTGATACAATATGTGATTTCTAGGGCGGAAAAAGTCAAATCGGGAGCGAAATTTGTATGGGAGCTATATATAAATCTGAACCGATCTGACCCATTTTTACCACTGGTGTTTCCAGTTGAAATATAAGATGGTTTGCCAATTTTGAAAAAATCTGTTGTTATATTTGGTATCTAGAGTGAAAAGATTCAAATCGGGATTGAAATTCGTATGGGGGCTATATCTAAATCTGAACCGATTTTCTTCAAATTAAATAGCGTTCGTTCTTATCCCGAAAAAGTTCGTTGTGCAAAGTTTAATTTGGTTCTGTCTACAATTGCGACCTGTATCGTGATTACAAGAATAGATGGACAGACAGACAGACAGACGGACGAACATTGCTAAATCGATTCAAAAAGTGATTCTAAGTCGATCGGTATAATGGGTCTATCTCTCTTCCTTTTGGGTGTTACAAACAAATGCACAAAGACATAATACTCTCGTGGAGTGTATAAACAGCCTTGTTTTTAATATTATTTAGTACAAATAATCGGTCGTGGTCCATACAAATGGAAAACCCATTTCCAGTCACCCCACGAAAATAAAGTTTGGATTGTTCAATGATAATTTGCAAAATATTTCGTTCAAGCGGATCAAGCAGTCGCTCCTGAAAACACCCCTAAAATAATATTTATCCCGTCTAATTATACACTCCACGAGAGTATTATGTCTTTGTGCATTTGTTTGTAACACCCAAAAGGAAACGAGATAGACCCATTGTTAATTATACCGATCGTCTTAGAATCACTTTCTGAGTCGATTTAGCAATGTCCGTCTGTCTGTCCGTCCGTCCGTCCGTCCGTCCGTCCGTCCATCTATTCTTGTAATCACGATACAGGTCGCAATTGTAGACAGAACCAAATGAAACTTTGCACAACGATGTTTTTCGGGATAAGGACGAACGCTATTTAATTTGAAGAAAATCGGTTCAGATTTAGATATAGCCCCCATACGAATTTCACTCCCGATTTGACTCTTTTCACTCTAGATACCACATATTACAACAGATTTTCTTTAAAATTGGCAAAACATCTTATATTGTATCTAGAAACACCTGTGGTAAAAATGTGTTAGATCGGTTCAGATTTATATATAGCTCCCATACAAATTTCTCTCCCGATTTGACTTTTTCTGATCTAGAGACCGCATAATGTATCAGATTGTCTTCAGATTTGGTAAAACATCTTATATTTCCATTAGAAACACCCATTGTGAATATCGGACAGATCGGTTCAGATTTATATATAGCTCACATACAAATTTCGCTCCCGATTTGACTTTTTCCGCTCTAGAAACCACATAATGAATCAGATTGTCTTCAGATTTGGTAAAACATCTTATATTTCCACTAGAAACACCCATGGTGAATATCGGTCAGATCGGTTCAGATTTATATATAGCTCCCATACAAATTTCGCTCCCGATTTGACTTTTTCCGCTCTAGAAACCACATATTGTATCAGATTGTCTTCAGATTTGGCAAAACATCTTATATTTAAACTCAGAACATCTATGGTGAAAATAGGTCAAATCGGTTCAGATTTAGATATAGCCCCCATACAAATGTCGTTCCCGATATGACATTTTCCTCTGTAGAAACCACATATTGTACTCGATTTTCTTTAAATTTGGCACAACATCTGATAATCTTACTAGAAACACCTATGCAGAAATTGGGTAAGATCGGTTCAGATTTAGATATAGCCCCCATATAAATGTCGCTCCCGATTTGACTTTTTCCGCTTTAAATGCCACATATTCTAATCGATTTTCTTTAAATTTGGCACAACATCTTATAATCTAACTAGAAACACCTGTGGCTAAGGCGGGCTAGATCGGTTCAGATTTAGATATAGGCCCCATACAAATGTCGCTCCCGATTTGAATTTTGCGCTCTAAAAACCATATATTGTACCCGATTTTCTTTAAATTTGGGACAACATCTTATAATCCAACTAGAAACACCATGCACAAATTGGGTAAGATCGGTTCAGATTTAGATATAGCCCCCATACAAATGTCGCTCCCGATGTGACTTTTGCCGCTTTAAAAGCCACATATTGTGCTCGATTTTCTTTAAATTTCGCACAACATCTTATAATCTAACTAAACAAAACTATGGTGAAAGTGGGTAAGATTGGTTCAGATTTAAATATAGCCCAAATTCAAATGTTGCTCCCATAAGTTTAACCGATTTTGGCCAAACTATACATTTTATATTTCACCCATTTCGTTCCAGGTTTCAATATATCCTCATACAAATGTCCTTTCTGATATAAAATTTTTTGTCAAACACATACATTTACAGGATACAAAAATCCTTCCCGTTTTCACTTTTTTACCGAATTGAATTGTATTCGGATAGAAAGTGGAGTGTATAATAGAGTCGGCCCCGCCCGACTTTAGCCTTTCCTTACTGGTTTTTTTTTGTGTTATTTTTTGTCAATTTTTTTCTGATAAAAAGACCCTTGAAAGCACTTTAAATATATATATTTATTCTTGTCTCAGAGTAACTTATTGGTCGAATTATTGGACGTTTATAATAATTTTGAACACATTGAGTGCCACCTCGTACGTTTCCGTACGACAGTGATTGCTTTTACTTTTAGCCCAAAAAATGTTTGGCCTCCTGGGAAGGTTTGCGTCAAAACCGCTTGGCACTCAATGTGTTAAGGGACGAGTGGGATAAAAATGGTACCAACTAAAGTATTACAGCTAGAATCCTGAAATTTGGTGTGTAAATTCTTCTGACCATCTAGAAGCGCAGTAAAATTAGATTTTTCGAAATTTGTAGTTTTGAGTGTTGCGCGGGAAAAAGGGATAAAAATTGTACCCATTTAAGTATTGCAGCTATAGTCGTGAAATTTGGTATGTACATTCCTCTGTCAAAGTAGAAGCACAAATATAAATGGATTTTTCGAAATTTTGTACTTATAAAGGGTGAGCTGGACAAAAAGGAATAAAAATGGTGTACAGCACTTTAATTACGTTAACGCGGAACATAAATGGATATTTCAAAATTTGTAATTATAAGGAGGATGCGGTACGAAAACCAAATAAAGTACATGCTTTTAGAGAGAATGTTACTTATAGTGATTTTTTAAAATGTGTAGTTTATGGGAAGAGGCGTAAAAAGTTATAAAGTGTCCGGCTGCATCTAGAAACATGAAATCAAGGATATAAAAGGCTCCGCGGTTGTAATTATACATACGAAGGGAGTTCAGCTAAAATAGTGCACACCGCCAAGCACATCCCTTTGACTGTGTATGAGTGCTATCTAATAGGAGGTTTCCTAATTACCAAAAGAAAATTGAAATAATCCTTTTTCGAAGATTATATTTCTTCATACAAAAAATAGAAACACAACGATTTTAGTTTTTTTCCGATTTTAAAACTTACACTTTATTAATCATCCGCTGATTTCACAAGAAGGCCTCGACCAGAACTTTTCATGTAATGGACAAAGAACCTTTCTTGATGAAGTCTGAAAGCTAATTGAACAATCTGTGAAATATTTGAAGTACATTAGTAAGACAACAAATTTATAAATTAAATCATTAAAATTACACAAAATTAAAAATTGTCTATTTATTTTATAAATAAGAATAAAAAACAAAGAAGACTTTTCCCAAGCCACGATTCGAACTCGTGATCTGGATCGGATTTCAGTGATCCGATACACTAATTTTTTGGAACTCCTAACGGAACCTCTGTGATGCTGCTACGGACCACATTTGAGAACAACTGGTATATCAGAATACAACGGTCCCTAAAATATATATTTATCCGAAATTTTCTACCGTATTCCAGAAGAAATATTAAGGATTAAAAGTTGGAAGATTTTTTCGCATATTTTACTCCAAAATTTATTTAGATTGCCTAATGTCCCCTTTCATTTGGTATCAACATCACGTATCCAAGAAGAAAAATTACAAACAATCGTTGAATGGTTATATCTTTCAACAATAATAAATTTCATAACGAAATAGGGTAACATTTTGGACTGGTTCTAGACTTGGAATGATATGGAATGTCATCCAGATTTGGTACAGAAAAATTGCATGTGATAGTGGAGGGTATTGTATAGTCGTCTCCGCCTGACTTTAATTAAATCTGGATTTAATTGTTTAGACTTTTTTCTGAGCCGGTCTAATGAGAACATATTATTTTATAAATGTCTAAAGTTAAGTTCAAAATACACTAATGTCAAACCAAGGGCACCCACTCCTTTATTGTACCATTTGTGTGGATAGTGCCAGAAGGGGCGGCCAAATACTTTGACTGAGTAAAAATTTATAATTTACGAGAGATTCATAAAAACTCACTGTTTGTTATACTTTATGGACGGGTAGAATCGTTGGTCCTTCTTTAAAAATGAGGCCGATAGAGTCATGTCACACAGTCATCTTGAGAAACTTTTAAACAAAAACATTTGTTGACAGAAATTTTTCGTTCGGATTTTAAATTGCTTCAGCGCTTCACCTAATTATGACAATCGAATATGAAGATCATACATTGATATCTGCGTATTCGATTTTTAAAATTAATTAATTAATTGAAGACACTCCTGTCAGAGAACACGGTGTTCGAATTGTTAAACCTTAACAATATATGATTGTAAAAGAGACTATAGTGATATCAGGAGTATCTTATATATTAGGAGTTGCCAGTAACTATTGGCCAACCTGGCCAATCGTTGCACGTAACTAAATATTTAACTCGTTCTTCGAAGGAGAGCAAATTGCCCCCTCTTTAGTCTGAAAGAAATATCCTCTTCAATGTCAACTTGACTGCGAAGAATCCTGAAACGATAGGAATTGTGTGTGAGGGAGCAATAATTTTGTGGGTTTTCGTTAAGCTTATATTTTCATACTCTCAGCTCGGTGTCGTGTTGTTTATTGTTTTTGGCATCATTGTTAGCCGAAAAAGAAAAACTTTTTAATCCTCCTGTTCTTTTCATTTTGGCTTTAATGCTGCTGCTTAGTTGTTGTTGTTTTTGTAGTGTTCGTTGTTCTATTCTCCATTCTCCATTCTCCATTCCTCTTTCATCTTTTGTTGCACACAATAGAATGCCGAAAGGAAGCAATTCCATAAATTGCATTTAATACGAGAGCATTGTTGCTTCAAGGAATGTGATATTATTATTTTTGGGAAATATGTACAAATTTAGGATCCATGATAGCTTACAGATGAAAATATATTGGAAACTACTTATATGTATAGGTGGGATGCTCTGCAAATCGTATTGTATTTCTTCTTTTATATGTGTACATGAGAGGTAATTTCTTAAGGATATATAATTATTTAAGGAAAAACATCTCATCAGATCTTTTATCTTGCATACACACACTTACAATACGGAATAAAACGACATAAAGCATAGCCAAACATTTTTTTTTTAATTCTGAAGAAAAATTCAGAATCCTAAGTTTGGTCAATTATTCGAATTCGTATTGGATCCAAGGATTTTCGAATTTTCATATTGCCAATAAAATGGAAGAAAACTACATATATTTTCAAAAAAGAAGGAATGCCCAAAGTCGGAAGAAGGCGACTATTTCGGGACATTTGTATGGGATATATCAAATCATTGAACGATGTAGTCCAACTTTTCGACAGGCCCTATGTGAAATATAATGGTATGTACAAAAGCTGATCCAAATATGTTGTTAAATGTGTATCCCAGAGTTATTAGAAGTAAAATCGGGAGGGAATGGGTTTATTGCAAAACATTGACCGATGCGGTCCACTTTACAGGAGCACTAACACTAATATGCGGATTCTAGAGCGGGCATGATTTTTGTAAGGAGACTCTAATTAAATCTGAACCGATTTTCTTCAAATTCATTGCCGTATGTCTTCGGCTGGCAGATTGTTGGAATTCGGTTGGAAGCCATATGTATTGCAAACATATGTAGTTACGTCTCAACAAACAAATGCGTATCACCTTGTCGTGAGTATGGGCTTGGAAGATATACCCTTATTATACACTCCACGAGAGTATTATGTCTTTGTGCATTTGTTTGTAACACCCAAAAGGAAGAGAGATAGACCCATTGTTAATTATACCGATCGACCTAGAATCACTTTTTGAATCGATTTAGCGATGTCCGTCCGTTTGTCTGTCTGTCTTTCCATCTATTCTTGTAATCACGATACGGGTCGCAATTATACACAGAACCAAATGAAACTTTGCACAACAAAGTTTTTCGGGATAAGAACGAACGCTATTTAATTTGAGGAAAATCGGTTCAGATTTAGATATAGCCCCCATAAGAATTTCACTCCCGATTTGACTCTTTTCACTCTAGATACCACATATTTTAACAGATTTTCTTCAAAATTGGCAAAACATCTTATAGTTCAACTAGAAACATCTGTGGTAAAAATGGGTCAGATCGGTTCAGATTTATATATAGCTCCCATACAAATTTCGCTCCCGATTTGATTTTTTCCGCTCTAAAAACCACATATTGTATCAGATTGTCTTCAAATTTGGCAAACTATCTTATATTTCAACTAGAAACGCCCATGATGAAAATGGGTCAAATCGGTTCAGATTTATATATAGCTCCCATACAAATTTCGCTCCCAATTTGACTTTTTCCGCTCTAGATACCACATATTACAATAGATTTTCTTTAAAATTGGCAAAATATCTTATATTTCAACTAGAAACACCTGTGGTAAAAATGTGTTAGATCGGTTAAGATTTATATATAGCTCCCATACAAATTTCGCTCCCGATTTGACTTTTTCCGCTCTAGAAGTCACATATTGTATCAGATTGTCTTCAGATTTGGCAAAACATCTTATATTTAAACTAGGAACATCTATGGTGAAAATTGATCAAATCGGTTCAGATTTAGATATAGCCCCCATACAAATGTCGCTCCCAATTTGACTTTTTCCGCTCTAGAAACCATATATTGTACTTGATTTTCTTTAAATTTGGCACAACATCCTATAATCCAACTAGAAACACCTATGCAGAAATTGGGTAAGATCGGTTCAGATTTAGATGTAGCCCCCATACAAATGTCGCTCCCGATTTGACATTTTCCGCTCCAGAAACCACATATTGCACTCGATTTTCTTTAAATTAGGCACAACATCTTATAATCTTACTAGAAACTCCTATGCTGAAATTGGGTAAAATCGGTTCAGATTTAGATATAGCCCCCATATAAATGTCGCTCCCGATTTGACTTTTTTCGCTTTAAATGTCACATATTGTACTCGATTTTCTTTAAATTTGGCACAACATCTTATACTCTAACTAGAAACACCTATGCAGAAATTGGGTAAGATCGGTTCAGATTTAGATATAGCCCCCATACAAATGTCGCTCCCGATTTGACATTTTCCGCTCCAGAAACCACATATTGCACTCGATTTTCTTTAAATTAGGCACAACATCTTATCCAACTAAACAAAACTATGGTGAAAGTGGGTAAGAGCGGTTCAGATTTAAATATAGCCCAAATACAAAAGTTGCTCCCAAAAGTTTAACTGATTTTGGCCAAACTATACATTTTATATTTCACCTATTTCGTTCCAGGTTTCAATATATCCTCATACAAATGTCCTTTCCGATTTAACTTTTTTTGTCAAACACATACATTTACGGGATACAAAAACCTTCACGTTTTCACTTTTTCACCGAATTGAATTGTATTCGGATAGAAAGTGGAGTGTATCATAGAGTCGGCCCCGCCCGACATTAGCCTTACTTGTTTTTATGTTTATTTAATACTTAATATTTAATATCGATTTTGAAATCTCAATATCAATTTGTCTTTTCTCAATTTCAGTTTTTTCCACTTTCAATTTCCATTTCCCAAATTCAATTTTTAATGTCAATTTACATTAGAGAATTTCAATTAGTCATTTCTCAACACCAATTTAAATTTCACAACTACAATTTGTTTTTTTTTTTTTTTTAATTTGAAATACATGAGTCATTCCATGTCAAGCGGTACGGTTTTTGGCCTCGGTAGCTGCGATTGTTTCGAAAGTTTGTGTATGTATTCTTCTCATAAAAATATTGTATACGAATTTTTGGAAAAAAATTATTTTTTTCATGAGTTATGACCAGTTTAACAATGACGAAATACAACGTTTTTCAAAAGGTGTGTTCATTTAATCGCCTGTAACTCCTGAACTACTTAACCGACCTTGTTTTGAAGGAAATTTCAATTAAGTGATGAAATGATGGCTTCTACTTTTTATGAACTTTTTTCGATTTTTTTACAAAATCAACAAGAATTACAATGAAAAATCGTCAACATTATAATTATTTCATTAGTTCATAAACACAAGGTATAAAAACAATGAAAAATCAAAGAAAAATAGGTTATGGAATAATTTAATTTTTTTCCATTTTTTTAGTGTGAGATTGTACCATCAGAAAATTGTGCGTTATATATAGTGTTAGGTATTTTTAATTTTGTATATATAAAAACTTATTTATGAATTGATGAATTGTATTTTCATAAACGATTTTTGTTTGTTGTATTGAATTTTTGTCCTTGAGATTTTATTTAACCTTGTTTTTTTTTTAAATAAGGTCTTAAGGACATTCCATTCCATACATCTAGTTTAAGTTTAATTATTCCTAAATTGTAAATTATTTCTATCAATGTATAATCAGCAATGGGCTTTAATGATTAATAAATTGAATTGAAAATAAGTAAAAACGGATTTAAGTTCGGCCGGGCCGAACTTTATATACCCTCCACCATGGATTGCATTCTACAGAGGCTGTCGATTTTCGTAGAAGTGCAGTAATATTACAGGAAATATATATTTTTTAATATAGCCACACCAAAACAAATAAAAACATTGAAACAAATAACTTTATAAATAAATATAATATTTTTATTATTTCAAACCAGGCTTCTAAGGCAAGGCTATCAATACGTTTACATATCGAAATAATTCTTCAAGTCAATTCAAGAACTAAATAGTCTTATATTTATATTTTTGAAAAGTTTAGATTGCCTAAATATTGGTTGATAGTGGGTGCTACAGTTGGTTGTATTTCAATTCTATTTTACTTCCAAAAGTACAAATTTTGAAAATCTATTATATCATGTACATAGTGCAAAATAACCTAACTCCATGATTCAACCAATTTTTGTCGTAAAAGTAAAAAGTCCGCCTGGAGGTGGAGGTTATAAAAAAATAGAAGCCATCATTTCACCACTTTCAAACTCACATAGTCGCTTAACAGACCTAAGTACACTACTTTAAAATTCCAACAAGATGGATTAGTGTAATCATTTCCAAAATGAAAATTCAAATTGCAAAAGCTTTTAAAAATCTAACCCTGCTATAACACACCAAAGTAATTGAAATTACCTTCAAAACAAAATATAACACTAGGGTGTCAAACCGATTAAATTTTATTCGATTAATCGTTTTTTTGTCAAATATTTGTTCGTCCCAAATAATCGATATTACAAGTTTTGCCCTAAAAAAACTAATGAAATCGTCGTCTGCTTTGTATGATAAATTAATTTTGCTTCATTTGGGTAAAAAAGCTATGAATCACCAAATATAAAATCCAATAACCACTATGTTTTCGATTTTTTAAATGTATGGTTCACAAATATTTAAATAACTCGGATCGATTTATCCGACTTTATGTAAGAAATAGGAAAAACTGGCCAATAGCTTCGGAATTATTTAAAATTTAAAGAATAGTAAATTCATAGAAAAGGGATAATAGCAAACAAAATTGAAGTTAACGTCGTTATAATAAAGTCAGATTTTTGTCAACTTTTTTGAATTTGGAATTTGAAACTACGATTTTTAAATAAATAAACCTTCAATATATTGTTAAACTACCTGTAAACTGGCGTGTCTTGTATATATAGCTCTTATTAATTATCTTTTATTTAAGTGGACAATTGCTCGATTAATCGGTTAACCGAATAACTCTCGACGCCATTATTCGATTAATTGTAAATTCTTTGTTTTCAAATAAACGATTAATCGAATAATATAAAAGTCCGAATAATTGGATACCCTATATAACACATTAAAGCCGGTTAAGTAGTAGGAGTTAGAAGCGATTGAATGAACACACCTTTTGAAAAAGTAGTATTTTTTCACCGTTAAATTGATCATAATTCGTGAAAAAAATATGCGTATACAATATTTTTATGAGAACAATACATACAGAAACTTTCAAAACAGTCGCAGCTTTCGAGGTCCAAAACCGTACCGCTTGACATGGAATGACTCATATGTATCTCAATTGTAACTTTCATTCTATCAATTTCTCTCAAACTAAATTTGTATTTTAGAAATTTTAAATTGTCAATATGATATTGTGACTTTGCGATATCAATTGAAAATGGTGTAGAATGGAAAAGGTCAAATCTAGAACGGAAAAAGCAAATCGGGAAGAAGACAGCTGTATGAGTGGCCGTTCTTGACCCAAAAACTCGTTTGTGCTAAGTTTTGTTGCGAGTGATAAAATAACGGACCTTCTGGTTGCTACCAAAGCACTCTAACCATCTCAGCTATACAAAAAATTCGATTTCAGATGTCAGACGATTGTATTTGTTCGACATGGAAATGCCATGCGACATGGTTGCGTTTAGGGCATTCACGTTAATTGTTACGCTTTTGCAATTGCAATCGTTGTCGTGGCAAACAATTAGAAGATGCAGCATAGTCAATCTACTATCATTAAACGGGTAAGGTGCAACGACCAGATTGAACCTAGTGTTGCTTTTTATTTGTGCAAAATGCATTTCAGCCTTCAAGAAACCAAGTGTAAGTTTTGATAAAGAAAGTCATAAATATGCCAATGATTTATTTTCAATATTTCATAGATCATACTTATGATAGAGTCAACTGTTTATCAGCATCGTTCCTCGTGCCCACATTCGCATGATTTTGAAAGGCTCTCTCTCTCTCAAATATTATCCCTGCCAATATTTATTTGAACTTGTTTTTGAGACTACTACACAGTTATCGCACTTTTCTATCAATCTCGTTCTCGTGAAAAAGCTCTTCTCGGTGTGCTCGCATACGAAAGATGAATGTACTTAGCGACGATTTCATTGTCATATCAATCATAAAATAATTGAAATAATATACTCAGCCAGCAAGCACTGGTGATTGATGAAAAGTACAAACTTTGTTTTTAAGCCGAAGGGTGGACACTTTTTGCTCATTTGTATTTAAGCCTGTATTCGGTCGTTAGTCCCATGTACGACGACGCAGTACATGTTCTGCTCGAGAGCTACTTTTTTGCGCCGGCCTTCTCGCTAAACACGGTTGGTAGCATTGGTGCGAGTACAACTGAAATGTCCACTTTTTACTCCGTTTCATTCCATTAAGAATCATTTAGTGCCTGCGTATGTCGTCGGTGTGTGATTGCGGCATGAAAGTCTGCCTGTTGGTCCGTCCGTCCATCTATCCTTTTGCATTGGCATCACACACATGTTGTGTTGTTGTTGCTCCAGGCTTCATTCTCTTCTGCATCTCTCCGTTTTGGCCAAATCAACATTAAAAACCTGTTGAAATGACTTTGACATTCTTCAACATACAATATTTTTTCCTTAAACTTAACGTTTGTGTTGTTCTTCCAGTGCGATAGTCATAGGACAGAGATTCTCAAACTGCCCACATCTAGAGAAATCCGAAGAGGAATATGACACTAGTTTTGGCGGATCAAAATGGATAAAACTGTCGAATTTCCGTGACGTGTATGGAAATGTTGTTAACAAATATGCAGAGATAGCCAACTAAAACAACTTGCATTAGTGGTCTAAAATTGTATGATGAAAAAGTATTAATTGCAATCGTTTTTATACCCTACACCATATACATTTTGCCATTCCGTTTGCAACACCTTGAAGCATTCTTTGGAGACCACATAAATTATATATATTCTGGGTAGTGATACAATTCTAAAACAAGCTTGTCTTGTCAATCTAAAAGTTGAAAGCGCGTTATCTTCCATACGAAATGAGGTAGGGGTTTAAATTGTTCATATATGTATTTGTCAAATGTTTGGAAATCAGTTGGGACTGCAAATGGGCGAAATCGGCTCAAAGGCAAAAAATCCCTGGGATTCAATGAATTTATAAATTAGTGTGAATTCATAGTTTTAGGGATGAAATGGAAAAAAGGAATACAATTGGTACCACTGCACAGTGGATCCGTTTGTATGGGAGAGAGCGACAAAAATATGTAGTTAAAGAAGAGATATCGACCTACAATGCTCTCGTCTCCTAAGATCCTATCCTATTTCGCAGCAATGGGCATGGTCGCCTACTTTGCGTACATTTCTCCATGACGTAATCATCCAGAATATTTGAGAAGTGATACAACTTGAAATAAACGTATATAAATTTGACTTTTAGTTAGAATGGCCCTATCTACAGAAATTTGTTTTCAGACTCATCAAACATATCTTCTAAACATTTAACTTTGCAGATCTAAAATAGATAAATGTAGATAAACTGTGTACTCGGTTTTCCTTTTGGTGATATTTTCTCTTTTTACAAAACTTATAATTTCCAAAGGATATATGTAGATCATTTAATAAATAATTTTCGTACTTTTCGATTCTTACAAAATATAAGAACATCAAATCAAAGAGACGAATGTCTGTTTAAAATACTTCAAATCTCATGTATCTATCTGTATTAGTTCAGCATTAACAACTGTTTCAAATTTGATAGCTACATATGCTGATGACACGGCGATATTAGCCTCAAGTCCATGTAGAGAAACTGCTTCCGTATATGTACAAAATGAACTCGACCAACTAGAAGAAGTAAAAAGTAAAGGGCTGAACTTTATATACCCTCCATCGTGGATAGCATTCTACAGATGCTGTCGATTTACGTAGAATTGCAGTAACATTGCAGGAAAATATAATTTTTTTAATATAGCCAAACAAAAACAAATACATATATATATTGAAATAATACTTCAATTCAAAAATTAAATATTCTTATATTTATATCTTCAAAGAGCTTAAATAAAGGGTGATTTTTTAAGAGCTTGATAACTTTTTTTTTTTAAAAAAACGCATAAAATTTGCAAAATCTCATCGGTTCTTTATTTGAAACGTTAGATTGGTCCATGACATTTACTTTTTGAAGATAATTTCATTTAAATGTTGACCGCGGCTGCGTCTTAGGTGGTCCATTCGGAAAGTCCAATTTTGGGCAACTTTTTCGAGCATTTCGGCCGGAATAGCCCGAATTTCTTCGGAAATGTTGTCTTCCAAAGCTGGAATAGTTGCTGGCTTATTTCTGTAGACTTTAGACTTGACGTAGCCCCACAAAAAATAGTCTAAAGGCGTCAAATCGCATGATCTTGGTGGCCAACTTACCGGTCCATTTCTTGAGATGAATTGTTCTCCGAAGTTTTCCCTCAAAATGGCCATAGAATCGCGAGCTGTGTGGCATGTAGCGCCATCTTGTTGAAACCACATGTCAACCAAGTTCAGTTCTTCCATTTTGGGCAAAAAAAAGTTGGATATCATCTCACGGTAGCGCTCACCATTCACAGTTACGTTACGATTCGCATCATCTTTGAAGAAGTACGGTCCAATGAGGCCACCAGCCCATAAACCGCACCAAACTGTGACTTTTTCTGGATGCATTGGTAGCTCTTGCAATGCTTCTGGCTGATATTCACTCCAAAATCGACAATTCTGCCTATTTACGTACCCATTGAGCCAAAAATGAGCTTCGTCGCTGAACACAATTTCTTTCTTTCTGAACTTCCTTAACAGAGCACGCATTTTGATAATAAAATTCAATGATTTGCAAGCGTTGCTCGTTAGTAAGTCTATTCATGATGAAATGTCAAAGCATACTGAGCATCTTTCTCTTTGACACCATGTCTGAAATCCCACGTGATCTGTCAAATACTAATGCATGAAAATCCTAACCTCAAAAAAATCACTCTTTACCATAAATATTGGTAGATAGTGCGTGCTACAGTTGGTTGTATTTCCATCCCATTTTAATTCCCAAAGTACAAGATAACCTAACTTCATGATTCAACCAATTTTTGCCGTAAAATAAAAAGTACAGTAAAAGTAAAGTATAGTAAAACAATTCACACTGATCTTGTAGAAAGGCTAAGTAAGCACAGTAAACCCCTATATCACTTTTAGATGACACATATGAACTTCGAAAGCTAAAAAGATATCATGTATTAGATCTTCCTTTTCGGAAATAATGTTTATTGTTCTAATTATAACTATTTCTTAAAGACTTAGTTATGTAAATGAATTCTATTTCTATTATTATTTCTATCTTTAGTAGAATCTAAATTAGTTCATTTTTAACGGTCGATCTCCCTGGAGATCGACTAAACTGCTATAAACTGCTATGTAAAGTATTTGCTTATTATGCTTGAATGTATAGATTGTAAATAAAGAATCATAAACAAATTCTCAAAATAATCCTTGCCTAATTTCAGTTTTTTACAGAACTCAAAAATGTTTACTTGAACAAAAGTTATTGAATTTTAGCCGATGGATTTTGATTCTGAACCACTGTGCAGAGGCAAAAACAAGTTTGATTCGGCCAAATCTCGGCTCCAATTATGCATATTCTAAATATTGATGTGGACCGACCGGTTTCATTCGGGGTTTTCTTAAAACAGTAAAAAATAGGAATTTTGATTTTTATGTCGTAACATATTCTAGTAACAATTTCTTCAATTTATTTTGTAACTTCAACAAAGCATACGAAATATGTACATTAGGGCGTACCTCAAAAAAAAAGTTCGCCGTACACCTTCAAATATGAAGTATTATTGAGAGGTAGTTTCAAAAAAATTTTTTTTATTTTTTTATGCCGAACGTAGGGGTCGCGCTTTTACATTTTTCTATATAACTTCTGCATTTATAAACAGATTTTAAAGTGTGATACATCGATGTTTTTATCTCGACGAGGCCGATTTTTTTGTCTTTGAAGTCATTGAGCTCAAGCACCCCCTTCTGGTACTTACCCATCATATCTCAGTTGCTACTACCCTAATGTACCACTCTAATATCAGAAAATTAAAGCTCGCATAAAATCATGAAACTCTTCCTAAGGAAGTATGTCGATTTTCCCAGCAGAAAAAGTGTTAAACTAGTTTTTTTCTTATTTTACCGAGAGCATTGCATGTATTTATAAGTTGTTCTTTGAATCTTCGATGTTTACAGTCGGTTGTCAAAGTGTAATACATATATTGGTGTTTTTGGCCCATGCGTTGCTCATCGGTGACCGCCATAGCTGATTCATGCACAACATGAGCAAAACTACTTTGTCACATTGTTTCCCTATTGCAAATCGTTTTACCTGTGAAGTAACGGTCTATATTTTATTGTAACAATAGAAGAAATTAGTTCAGTAATAAGGCGTTGGTGGCTCAACAAAGCATTATTAAATATTTAAATTTCCATTATACAACGATAAAAAAACTAAAAAAATGTCTTTTACGATCAGTGCATTAAACAACACTATGTTACCGACTAAGTACGATGTTATTAATTATTTCTTGTATCTGCGGCATAACACTAATCCCAATAGAAAATTGAGTGCTTTTAAACAAGAAGCTTTCAGAAGCATTACCCTTTTATGGGAGCGGGCAGGCATTCCAATTATATCGGTATCAGGTGTTCGTAAACGGTTGGATAAACTTCTAGACGATTACTATAAATTGGTTAAAAGTCCATTGAAATGCAATGTAAATGAGTGGAATAAATTGTTCTCAATTTCGCGTTGTAAGTGTGGCATAGAAAGAAATGTTCCATGCAGTTGCACCGCCTCTGATAAAATCCCAGACGATGCGAAAGACTTTTTCATCGATCAATGGGGTCCACGGCTGATGACTTTGGATAATGTTTATCATATGATGTCGATGAAAAATTGCGGTGTTCAAACGTGCTCAATTGTTGCACCATCAAAAGCGGTATATACCGAGTTCAACAGTATTGGGTATCAACCAGGCAGCGATGAAGAGCTAGAATTTGAAGAAAATGTTGGCGATTCCTCAGAGAAGATTAAAACAACATTTACGGTGGCGGACATTTCTTTGCGTAATTTTAGTTCGGCTTTGGATCGCAGCGATACTTCAGTTCGCTACGGTGCCTTGCTTGCGACCATGTTAATAAAAGATTTAAAATTGTCTATTGCCGCAAAAGCCAAAGAAGAGTTATCTGCAGAAACAGCCGAAAATATATGTCAGTTCTTTGAAGGGCTTATCATCAATAAAAATAAAATATTTCGAGAACGTGTGAAGTTCCGTAAGGAAGCAAAAGCGGCGGCCAAATGCCATCAATTATTAAAGTGTATCTCTTTCGATGGCAAGAAAGAGCCAACTTTGAAAAAAGTAACCGAGGCAAATGTGACGCGAAATATTGTTTTAAATGAAGAACACATCACCATTGTAAAAGAGCCTGATTCCAAATTCATTGGTTATGCTACGCCCACTGATAGCTCTGCTTTGGGGATCCAGAGGAGCATCGTGGATTACTTGAGTCGTGAAAACTTCAATTTGGATGACTTAGTTGCCATAAGTTGCGATGGAACTGCTACCAACACTGGGTACAAAAGTGGAGTCATTGTGAGAATGGAACGCCATTTACAGAGACCGCTGCAGTGGTTCGTGTGCCTTTTCCACTTCAACGAGTTACCATTTAATGCGCTGTTAAGATCATTGCTTGGAAAACAGAAAGGACCTGGAATCTGGCCCGGAAGTATCGGAGAAGGCATTCAAAATTGCATACACTACCCTGTAATAGGTCCGTATACTTTACTTGTGAGCATTTTATTAATTAATAATTCGCATATTTTGTTGCTTATTCCGTTTGGTCAGGTCAAACAAAATTTCGAACGCATTACAATGGGAGAAATGCCAGCGAACATAGATGGGTGGAATATTCGAGGCGACCAGCTTTACTTGTATCGTATGGTTCGAGCCGTTCATACCGGAGAATGCGATGAAAAATTAGCCAGCGAGAAGCCCGGCGCTATTTGCAAAGCGCGCTGGCTAACAACAGCCTCTCGAATTCTGCGCTTTTATATGACGTGTACGCAACCCTCGATGGTATTGAGAAAACTGGCTCAGTTCGTTGTGAAAGTGTATGCACCATTCTGGTTTCTTGTAAAAAGCCAACCACTGGCAATTCACGGAAGTCGGAATGTTTTCCTTTATATATGTTGGATTCGTCAGTTGCCAAAAGATATTCAAGAGGTCATCCGTCCGTTCATTGAAAATAACGGATATTTTTTTCATCCTGAAAATATTTTGTTATCGATGATAACAGACCCAGATCAACTAGTGCGTTCAGATGCCTATGATAAGATTTTATCAGCCCGCAATGAAGCCACGGGAAGCATTCGACAAATGTTCGGTCCACCAGTTCATAATTTTATCAATTTTGATAGTGACTCATATTTCAATATGATCGATTGGAAACAATTTGAATTGACTGAGCCGCCATGCTTGCAGTTTTTTTCGCAAGAACAGTTAGAAGCATTCCAATTTTCAGAAGAAATTATCGATTTACCAGGTTAGCACAAGCAAAACTTAATTTGATTGCTTTCTTTGCTGAACTCATTTATTTTCACAGATTATCCATGCCATTCTCAAAACACCGAGCGTTTTGTTCATGTTGTGCATGAATCAGCTATGGCGGTCACCGATGAGCAACGCATGGGCCACATCTTTTCTAAACTTGAGAGCCGCCAAAAATACACCCAACTTGAATCGCGTCGAAATATGGTTGATTAAAATTTTAATTGTACCTTAATTTTTATATTTATTGTTCTAAGAATTGAAATATGATGCGTAAATAGTAGAAGGGGGTTGTTGAGGTCAACGACTTTAAAAACTGAAAACCTGTTATGTGCGGGACAAAAACACCAATATATGTATTACACTTTGACAACCGACTGTAAACATCGAAGATACAAAGAACAACTTATAAATACATGCAATGCTCTCGGTAAAATAAAAAAAAAATAGTTTAACACTTTTTCTGCTGGGAAAATCGACATACTTCGTTAGGAAGAGTTTCATGATTTTATGCGAGCTTTAATTTTCTGATATTAGAGTGGTACATTAGGGTAGTAGCAACTGAGATATGATGGGTAAGTACCAGAACGGGGTGCTTGAGCTCATTGACTTCAAAGACAAAAAAATCGGCCTCGTCGAGACAAAAACATCGATGTATCACACTTTAAAATCCGTTTATAAATGCAGAAGTTATATAGAAAAATGTAAAAGCGCGACCCCTACGTTCGGCATAAAAAAATAAAAAAAATTTTTTTGAAACTACCTTTCAATAATACTTCATATTCGAAGGTGTACGGCGAACTTTTTTTTTTTACTTGTAACCTGGTACGCTCTAATGTACATATGTCAATGTGTCTCTTAACTTATATAGAACTTTCGAACTGTCCTACAGGGATCAGGTTTGACATTTATGATCAGTGTACTGTCGCAAATCATTATGAATAGATTTACGCGTAAACAACGCTACCAAATAATACAAATTTACTTTGAAAATCTGTCATCGATTCGCGAAATTTATAGACGCCTTCGTGATTTTTATGGCACACGTAATCCAGTCCATTACGTGGAAAATTTTGCGCAAAGATCTTGCACTACACCCGTATAAGATCCAGTTGGTGCAGCACGAGACCGTCATATGCGTTATTCTTTCGTCGATTGGGCTCCACAGCAGTGTGTCATAAAAATCACGAAGGCGTCTATAAGATTCGCGAATAGGGCGGTCATCGGTCAACGCCATCAATGTTTATACACGTAAGGCATTTCGATTTCATACAACCGAAATAAATTTAGACATACATACGTTACACGAAATGGATTTTGATTACGTAGCACCCTCCAACGTGGCTGTTAACTTCGTGGTTGTTAACACTGGAGTACGTTTTTTTTTTAAAGTGGCACCCAATCAAAAGCGTACCGTGAAGTGTGTGATAATACTAAAAGTTGATTATTAAGTAACACAAAAACAGGAATATTTTCAGAGACCGACTTAAAAACCCCGATTTTCCGAAATCCGTGATTTTTAAAAACCCGACGGTAGGTCTCATTTGAAACAAGTAAGGAAAGGCTTAAGTCGGTCGAGGCCGACTATATGATACCCTACGCTTTCTACTCCACTACATTTCAATTCGGTGAAAATGGGAACGACATTTGTATTGGAGCTATATATAAATCTGAACCGATCTCATCCACTTGTACCATAGATGTTTCTAGTGTTAATATACGATGTCCTGAAGAAAATCGGTTAAGGTATGTTGTTTCTACAGTGGTTAACCTCAAATCGGGAGCGAAATTTGTATGGGAGCTACATATGTCTAAATCTGAACTGATTTCACACATTTTTACCACAGATATATCTATTATTAGTATGAGGTTTTGCACCAAATTTGATTAAAATCGCTTAAATTATGTGGTTTCAAAAGCAAAAAAGTCAAATCGGGAGCGACATTTGTATGGGAGCTATATATAAATCTGAGCCGATTTGACCCATTTTCACAAGAAATTTTTCTAGTTGAAATATAAGATGTTAAGCCAAGCTTGAACAAAATCTGTTTAAATTTTCGGTTCCTAGACCGGAAAATATCAAATAGGAAGCGAAGTTTCTGACCTAGATATAAGGCGTTGTGCAAAATGTTATAAAAATCGCTTCAATCATGTGGCTTCTAGAGCAGAAAAAATCAAATCGAGAGCAACATTTGTATGGAAGCTATACCTACATCTGAACCAATCTGCTTCAAATTAAATTGCGTCTGCCTTCGGCATGCAAAAATCGTTTGTGGCAAGTTTCGTTAGAATCGGACACTAATTGCGACCATACGTGATTACAAAAATAGATGGACAGACAGACAGACGGACATGGTTAAATCGATTCAAAAAGTAATTCTATGTCGATCGGTATAATAAACGATGGGTCTATCTCGCCTCCTCCAAATGTACAAAGACATTATTCCCTGCGGAGTAGGGTATAAAAACCGGTTGGCCCGGTTTTCGGTTTCGTTTTTAATCACTCTAGTCCAATTTGTTTACAACTGTGCGGACGTGGCTGTTAGACTTATTCTTAGTGACCGTTGTAAAATATTAGATCTTTCGCAATATTGCACTGTACTTCTATCTTCTACACTGTATGACAGTTCTATAGTCGGCAACTTCTACTGCGGTGCATTCCATGTTGGAGGGAGATTAAAAGTTCATATAAAAGAGTCTTTGTCACTTAATGTTTGGGACACTCAGCGGACACATTTAACCAAGAAATGCCACTAATGTTGTACGCCTGCATTTATTTTTATGGCGAATTGAAGATGCTGAAGACTTTTTGTCACAACAGAAGCAGTAAAACGTTTGATTTGAATTCAATCAAAATGATTATAAAATAACAAACGAAAGTCTGCATCGCATAGCATACATGCCCCGATTGTACATGAGGACATATACGCTCATTAGGCTGTATCGAAAAAGTAAAAAAGACGTGTTCATATCGTTGCCATAAAAGTGCTACAGGCCCTAAAACACCACTATGGAATATATTTCTTTCTATTATAATAGCATATTGAAGTAGAGAATTGTCATATTTTTATACTATTCGCAACTACCACGTCCACTTAAATCAGCGTCGAACGTAATTTTTATACTCTCCATACCTCTGCTGAAAAAATGGGGAAAAACACAACGCACAGTGGTTCAGAATCGAATCGGCCAAAATTCAATAACTTTTGTTCTAGTAAACATTTTTTAGTTCTGTAAAAACTGAAATTAGACAAGGAATCGGGCAATTGGATATATTTTAGAAATTAGCCAGAAGTTGACTTTCGTATTTTTCGATTCCAAAGAAAAGTAAAATTTTTATTTTTTTGTTTTTAAAACACGTATTTGTTCATAGTACGCAGAAAAAATATTTTTTTGCGTAGTACAGATTTTCACCTTTTTCAGATTTTGAAAAGGCTATTGCCAACATTTGGCTTTACTTATCTTCTGTATCACAACGTGGTGTAGGGTATACAGATTACATGGATGCATAAAAATTACATCACATGAACGCTAAGTTCAATCTACATTTTTTTCTTAAATGAAGTAGATTACCTTTTAAATTAGATTAGTTATATTAAATATTTTAAATTATTGAAAAGAAATCATTATTCTTGGGAATCGGGAACACTATTTTTTGTAGTTTTGCGATACGTCCTGATGCATGTGGACGAGCAAAGAGCATACATGTACAGATGATTGTACGCGTACATAAACATTCATCTGTGCATGTTTGTATGTTTGTTCATTGTATTCTCATGAAATTAAGGCTCAAATACAAATCAAGTCAAGAGAACATCATATCAAGCGTCCACATACACAGATGCTCGCGAGCTTACATTCGCACATACATCTGTAAGTACATTCATATGTACGTAGAGCAACGCGACTATTCGAGCATTCAATCACTGGCAGTTAATAGGGTCTCTCATTATTTGAGGACGTTGCTTGTTGCTGGTTTCGAGAATATTTATGTTTCCTTTGTCTGTACTCATCGCAAATTAAGGGCCATTCAATTTGATATCTACCGAAACGACCTTTACAAATGTTGAGTAGTGACATGGTAAAATTGGCGAATTAGCCATCATTGGCCACATAGTGAAAAATGTCAAGATTTCTCTTTAGATCTCCTTAAGTTTATAGTTTTAATAATGCATTACAGCGGGGCATGAAGGGAGTAAAAGAAGAAATGATGTTAAGTTAAGAAATGAAAATAAATCTATTGAAGGTTATAGGCATTATAGGAGGGCGTTCGTTGATCAATCAATACCTAAAGTCTGTCCCACTGACGACAAATATGAAGGATGATTATATAAAATTTAGACACACAAAAACAAGTTATCACGTCGCGATAGCGAGCAACATTAAGGACCATTATCTCATAGCCCGATTACAGTGACAATTAACTTACCAGAACATTAGTTTATCGAAGCCGAATTGAACTGCCGGTTAAACATTTTAGGTTTCTCATTTAACGGTTTTCTCAGACTAATGTGTGAATATGGCAACTCTGTTAGTAGTTATCATCTGAAATGATAATCAATTGGCACTGATGCTAACTCACCTTTCGCCTCATTTTTGTTATGTCTACTCGTGTAAGTAAAGGTTGGTTAAATTTGAAGGGCCGATGTTGATTTTGAATAAAACACAAATTATTTAGGAAATTATTGTCATTTCTTTTTATTATGATAATATTGGTATGGTACAATTATGTATGGAACAAAATATCGGCCAAATTCTACCTCCATCCGACGGTCCAAATATTCGATGATGCTGAGGCATAATTGGGGTTCTATGCCGTTAATGTGCCGAATTATCTTATCCCTTTGCTCTTGAGTTGTTGCTGGCATGTCGACGTACACTTTTTATTTCAAATAACCCCAAAGAAAGAAGTCCAACGGTGTCAAATCACATGATCTTGGCTGCCAATTGACATCGCCACCACGTGAGATAACGCGTCCATTGAACTTGTCGCGCAAAAGAGCCATTGTTTCGTTAGCTGTGTGGCAAGTGGCACCGTCCTGTTGAAACCACATATCGTCCACAACCATATCTTCCAATTAGGGCCATAAAAAGTTCGTTATCATCGCACGATAGCGAAGACCATTCACAGTAACTGCTAACTAAAAGATAAAATTTCACTCAAAATAAAAATATCTTTTTTAAAATTGTCGCCAACAACAATATGTGTGTGTATGAAAGCAATTTTTGAAAAATTATTTTATGTTAAAAATAAAGGACTTAGCCTGGATTATTATCCAGTGAAAGTCAAATTTATGGTTACTGAGGTTAAGTCCAAAAAAATCGGCACATAATATTTATTTTGATACTAATATTTATATTGTAGTTGGCGACAATGTGGAAAAAATATTTTTTTATTTTGAGTAAAAAATTAACTGTCCATACCCTCACTCTACAGAGTAGGAGTGTATGTATCATTTCGGACAGAAAAAAGTGTACCGCATTGAAGGAGTGACCAAATCCGTGTCACGACTTGTTAAGGTGTTGGAGCCATGTCCGTCCGTCGATAACTCTCGAAAGGAGTTAAGGAATCGATTCAAACTTTGCACATCGTAATATTTTTCCCAAACTTAGTATAAGTTCGAAGATTGCCTCGCCTCTACCAGTACCTCCCACACAAATCACCCTAGACTAGGTAACATTAAATCTGTTATAACTTCTAGACTGATGATCGGAATACTGTGAACTTTGATATTTAGCAATGCTTTTTTAGTGGTTACATTTGCATAGAATATGGGCGAAATTGCCACACCACTTCTGGTATCTCCCACACAAAGTGGCATAAAGTTTGGTTGCAATAAAACCGATATAACATACATACGGGTAGTAAAGGCCTGCTGTAATTTGATATGTATTTAAAAGCAGCAGCAATATTTATCTTGAAATATATCACTTTCAGAAATGTTTAAAAAGTTGAAAATGTGAAAACGATGCTGAGGACATTTACGTTAAAAATTTAAAATAGAAAAATATAAATTCGAACGACTTTGTAAGCTTTAGTTAATTTCTAGGACATATCAGTATCTCGCATCTTTAACGATAATTGGGGGTTTCCGAAATCTAGAATGTTCAAAACATCGGTCTGTCGGAATTTAACACATGTTTACTTCGTAATCTTTACGTCTACACATACATATCATGTGCGAACGGATTTTCAATAGATTACTTTCGCTGGCAATTTTTCTTTCAAGACTCAGCTTTTATCTTTCAATGCAACAAGTATTGCACAAATGACTACTTCAGATGGGTTTCCATTTCTATGCTCATCTAGCCAAAGAATCATAACTAAATATTAATTATGTACTCGTATGTATGTATGTACGTATGTAAGATAATCACGATAATCATTCGTTCCGACCATCCATCATTGGTGTGCTATTGCCAGGTTTGTTTTGTCCATTCGCTTAGTCTCTCCTTTGCGAATAATGACAATTATGTACGGCTAATGAATCAACATTTAAGACGCTTTACATCTGGGCTACCACATTTTTGATGGCCCTTATCGGCCAACATTAACCACAGCACAGAGCAACAACAACTGCCGCAGCACAATCGTTCCATTTCGACAAAAGAAACCAAATTCATTCCAATAAATTAACAAAAGCGCACAGACAGGCATCAAGGATGGAAGCGATGGATGAATGGGACTATGTATGGACGTGGAGAGCATCGACTCCGAGCTCTTTAAAGAATCGACAAGCTGCGATACAACATCAACAACAGTGCCAGCAAAATCAGCAACAGCAAAAAGAGTTAACAACTTAATTGGATTTGCATGTAATTTAACTGTTCGCATTGGCGGAAAAAATCGACAGTTGTTGTTTGGTGTTGGCATTCGATCAGAGATAAGTGAATTAAGAGAACAAAGAGGAATACGAATGAGTATCGTACAATATTTGTTATTCCTTCACGTTTTTTGGGGGTAATGGCAATCAAATGATGCAGAAACAGTGGAGAACGTTTAACCCATTTGGAAGCAAACATGTACATGTGTTGGGAAAAGGGGTTAGTTCGTACACACTGTGCGCTCTGCTTAGTGAAGCTATCCGCAAAATATAGCTCCGCTAAGCAGAGTCATGATTTTGGTCCTGCACAGAGATCATCGATTAAGAGTTTGCCTTTTAACACGTTAACAACTTAAGAGCTAGGTAAAATCATCTTTGAATTGCAGCGGATTATTCCGACATTCAATTAAAGCTATAACAGTCAATTATAAAATTCCGTTTAGAGAACAAGTACGAATACAAAGATTCTGTTAGCAAACTTAAAACGCCAGTATGGACCGAACTTATGGACCTCATATTAACATGTGGTTCTTTACGCAACAGAGTGCTCTACGTTCAGCATTATTAAAATCTAAGATTCATAACAAATTACAAATTTTTGGCATCTAGATCGCCAATAAGTAAAATCGAGAGGGGCAATTGTGTGAGAGGCAATAGACTAATTTCATGTGAAAAGAAGTAGATGTTTCTATGTGTTCTCCGATTTAAATGAAAGGTGTAAAATTTGAACTTTTCTATAAGGGGAATAAAACTGTATTTCCCGAAATATGAAAAATGAATTAAATAGCCTTGAGAAATCTGATTTGCGTTTTTCTGTGCAACTCGTCTCACTTTTTTACCGAATTGAATTTCAATGAGGGTATGATATAGTCCGACTTTAACCTTTCCTTACTTGTTAATTAATAAACTTTCTACCCTATTACAATAGAATTGGGAGAAAAAAATGCGGAAAAAGTCAAATCGAGAGTAACATTTGTATGTGAGGCGTATATAAATCTGAACCAATCTGACTCATTTTCAGCATAGATGTTTCTAGCTGAAATATAAGGTGTTGTGCCAAAATTGATAAAAACAAGTATGTCAGTTTCAGTCGGTTAAACCGACTTAAATATACCCTCTCTATCAGAGAAAATTTTACTTAGCTCCGGATTATGTATGTGGGAGCCCTGTACAGAAGTATGTAGCAATTGGACCACATTTGTAAATAATTGTAAAAACATGATCAAATATGAGGTCATAATGGATTCCACGCACCGATATAGGAGTTAAAAAGCATTACCTAGGATAGAGGGAATTGTATGCGAGGTACCAGAAGGAGCGTGGCTAAAGCATAAATATTTTTTAGGTTTAATGTAAACATTTGCAAATATTAAATTGCAACTGATATGGAAGTTATATCGATTTTATTTTAACCAAGGCTTATGCCACTTTGTGTGGGTGGTACCAGAAGGGGTGTGGCACTATCACCCATATTCAAAATGTATAAAACGCACATAAAAGCACTGCCAAGGCCGAAAAACTTCGGTGTGCAAAGTTTCATTTGGATCTGGCTACAATTGCGACTGTGACCCCATACTAAACGTTCGTTCCCATTCACTTGTGAAAATGTTATACGTAAAATGTTACATATTATCGACTTTTTTGGAAGCTATTTAAACGAACTTCAGCAAAAGCGGGAAAAATGCGATTGAGATGCGATTAAAATGTGCTTCATACAGTACTTCCAATTATGTTGCTCGGTAGTTACTATATTCTTTAATTTGTTTTTATTGTAGACAATTTCGAAAGACAAAATTTAAAATAAACATTAGGCCTGTATTGTATGGAATTTACTCGCTTAACAAGAAAGTAGCTTACTACTCTCTTAGTTACCGAGTAAGGTAGTGATTTATTAAATAAAACCCATGGATAAAAATTTTGCCACCTTTTCAAGTTTCTTAATTATAAGCTAGTAAGCCCAATCGATCGTGATAAGAGTAATTCCCGAAGAAAATTCCTGTGAACTCTATTAAGCTGTTCCATGGTTGTTCAATCCGCCCAGAGAGGTTTCGAATATATACTTTTTAAAACCTTCTAGACTTTCTGAAGCAATAATATATAGATTTTTTAAGTTCTTTTTAAAATAACTCGTCTGTCTCTTTTGCAGTAAAATCATGAAAACACGAAAATTACATAAAAAATCGTGGACACTTTCTTGAATTTCGGGCAAAGGTTATGAAAAATACGAACATACTAACCGATTGTGTATTGCTAATTTCACTAATGGACACCAAATTGTTCGGAAAAGTTTCATTTTAATTAACCGGTACCTCTTCTTGACATTTGACTAGAGCAATATCTTATGAACTTTTAATTATGTATTACAATAAAAGTTTGGAAATTTAATAACAAAAAAGTGTAGATAAGAATAGCTATGATATCACAATGAAATCTGAAAACATTCTTAATAAAAGCAAATAATTTGCTAGATGCTAACCCGTAGCTTAACTATCTAGTTGGAATGAAATTATTGAAAAGTAATTTACCTCTAAATTAATAATTATGTAAAAATCTGTTGGTGCGACGAAATTCTTCGTTTCTGCGAAAAAGTATTTTTTATATAGACATTTTTTTACTTATAGAAAAGTAAGTACAATACTTTAATTTTTAAATAAAATACAATTTGCATTTTTAAATTTCCTTTCAATTCAAACTCTCTTAGTATAGAAATCGGGTGGGACATTTGTATAAGGGCTATATCAAAGCATTGAGCCACATATTCCACAACAGATGTTCACAGGTCAAATATAATATGGTGTGGCTGGCTATTCGCGTATTCCGTTTGCAATACGTGTTTTGTAGACCGCTAAGCTGTAACATTTGCGATGCGACATTTTTATGGAACTGTATCTAAATCCGAACCGATGTGACATATTTTCACCACAGATGCAACAAAAACGGTTTCTGTTACTTCTAAATGTTTTCGGAGTTTGTAATGATAGTACAAATCCATTTCGACAAACGAAGAAAACTGTTTGATATAAACATATTTCTCTTTGTTCATCTACAACAAGTGATGACATGTTTACCGCAAACAAACTAATTTTCCCATAAAAGAAACTCAAACACGATTTTCACGTGTCTAACATTTCGTTTCTGCGTAATGTATTTTTCTCTGCGTGCAGGTCTCAATTTTAAAATCTACTTTAAAGCTGCGAAACAATAAGAAATGAGTTTTAACTTGTTAAACATTTTTGTCATATTTCTCACTTGTGTCAAATATTTTTCAGAGTTAATATTTTTGTTGTATATACATACATATGTAACAATTAGTATTTAAAAGAGAAACAACAAATTCAGTAACTTGGATCTCGTAGGAAGACGAAACTCTAAAATACCATTTAATTGGTTTTTTGGAATTAAAACTTGTAGGTGTTTCTTCTTGCATTTCATCGAGTACAAAAAACTATATTTGTTATTCGAATTTATACATACATATTTAAGATTATAAAAATGAAGAAACATTTCCAAATATTTTTATTTAATCGAAATATGAGTATAAAGATTTTGAGTAAACATCCAAAACTCATTAGACATCATATTTAGACCCATACATTGACAACAAGCATATCCAATTTTCTGGAATTATCATACCGAGGAATTCTATCGTTTTTGTGTAATATTTCTTCAAAATATATATGTATGTATCTACTTTCAAGCAACTATTTGAAAAAAAAAATAAGTTCTGCACTTAGAGAACAAGTGATTGACTGCTGCCTATCCGCAGACACTTTTCTGCTATTACAGCAGTTTTTCTGCAATCTTACATCACCATACACACTGCTAAAGAGTTTGTAGTCTGCTAAAATTGGTTGCTGTTAATTAAAATATAAAAATAGACAAGCGTTCATAAAAGAATTTCCTTTTATATTAGCTTGAGACAATATGCGCATCATTTAAAAGACAATCGCAATATCTTTACGTTGTAATAAATTGATTTATAATAAATTCTTATGGCCTTATGTTCCACAATGGAACGACGAGAATAAATATAAATATATATATATATGTCGTCTATAAGCAGAAAAAAGTCAAATTGATAGTGAAGTTATCTAAATGTTGTATCTAAATTTGAACTGATCTCGCCCACATTCACCACAGACTATTTCAGTTCAATTATAAGGTAGAGTGCCAAATTTGAAGATAATCTGTTAAAATATTTGGTCTCTGGAGTGGAAAAAGTTAAATCGAGGGCAAAATTTGTATCGGAGCTATATCTAAATTTGATGTTTCTAGTTGAATTATAAGGTACTGTGCCAAATATGATGAAAATTGGTTAAAATATGTGGTCTCTGGAGCGGAAAAAGTCAAATCAGGAGCAACATTTGTATGGAGGGTATAACTAAATCCGAACCGATTTACTTCAAATTAAACAGGGTTTGTCCTTGGTCTGCAAAACTCACTTGTGCCAATTTTTGTTAGAATCGGACAATAATCGCGACCTGTACTTTGATTACAAGAATAGATGGACGGACATGGCTAAATCGTTTCAAAAAGTGATTCTAAGTCGATCGGTATACTTAACAAAGGCCCATCTCGCTTTCTTTTGGATGTTACAAACAAATGCACAAAGACATAATACCCTAGTGGAGGGTTTAAAAAGTGTTGTTAACATGTATAACATGGTTCTGTACATATGCTTAAAGTTTTTTCTATATTGCTGTTTACCATGTCAACAGATACAAATCTGCTGTCTCTTTTTCAGCAGAAAATCTGCTCTTTCAGAATAATTTCTGCTATCTTTTACTGACAAATTCCTTTGATTGAAATTTTGCAATTTTGTCTGTCTGTCGGACGAATGTATCAAAATATTTCTCGAAGAAACTGGTAATAAAATATGAATGGTTTCCAAACGCTCACGTAATTACACGTCATTTATCATTGCGCCATAGACTGACTAGACTTCACGAGAAAAATTGAACAATGATTGATAATTGACTAAAATAATTAATAGAATTTTAAACTGAATTATTTTTTGTAAAACTAGATGAAACACCCCCCAAGGGGAAAAACATGCGCACGGCCCTGAGCTTAACTTGACATTGCTCTGACTGGCATTATATTCTATTTTGTCGTTTTTAACCCGTTTCTCTGTCAACATCATTTTCAAACCCATCTAATGTAATTAAAAGGGAACCAAATTTGTGGATATCCTGAACATTTTGCATCTTCGAGATGAGCCAAACTGGAGTAAAGGAGCAAAATATTTATGGAGACTAAAAAATCTGCATACATATAAGGACCACCTTAATACATATGTATACTAAAGGGTGATTTTTTAAGAGCTTGATAACTTTTTTTAAAAAAAAAACGCATAAAATTTGCAAAATCTCATCGGTTCTTTATTTGAAACGTTAGATTGGTCCATGACATTTACTTTTTGAAGATAATTTCATTTAAATGTTGACCGCGGCTGCGTCTTAGGTGATCCATTCGGAAAGTCCAATTTTGGGCAACTTTTTCGAGCATTTCGGCCGGAATAGCCCGAATTTCTTCGGAAATGTTGTCTTCCAAAGCTGGAATAGTTGCTGGCTTATTTCTGTAGACTTTAGACTTGACGTAGCCCCACAAAAAATAGTCTAAAGGCGTCAAATCGCATGATCTTGGTGGCCAACTTACCGGTCCATTTCTTGAGATGAATTGTTCTCCGAAGTTTTCCCTCAAAATGGCCATAGAATCGCGAGCTGTGTGGCATGTAGCGCCATCTTGTTGAAACCACATGTCAACCAAGTTCAGTTCTTCCATTTTGGGCAAAAAAAAGTTGGATATCATCTCACGGTAGCGCTCACCATTCACAGTTACGTTACGATTCGCATCATCTTTGAAGAAGTACGGTCCAATGATGCCACCAGCCCATAAACCGCACCAAACTGTGACTTTTTCTGGATGCATTGGTAGCTCTTGCAATGCTTCTGGCTGATATTCACTCCAAAATCGACAGTTCTGCCTATTTACGTACCCATTGAGCCAAAAATGAGCTTAGTCGCTGAACACAATTTCTTTCTTTCTGAACTTTCTTAACAGAGCACGCATTTTGATAATAAAATTCAATGATTTGCAAGCGTTGCTCGTTAGTAAGTCTATTCATGATGAAATGTCAAAGCATACTGAGCATCTTTCTCTTTGACACCATGTCTGAAATCCCACGTGATCTGTCAAATACTAATGCATGAAAATCCTAACCTCAAAAAAATCACTCTTTATATTGTATTACACTTGAAACATTTGACCCTATTCGATGTACTTACTACTTGTGTTCATCTCTCGACATTTACGTGAGAATTTTTAGCAATCTGAAACCTTACAATGGAGAATCCACTTAAAGTGATAATGACCACCAAGTATGTTCGCCGGAAAAGTACAACAAAGGGAGCGCACAAAAGCCTACGCTTAAATGCCATTTACAACTCAACAAGTACTCATAAGCAGAAAGAAGCAACAGCGAGGACAAAAGCCTGTCCGTAACAGAGAATCATTGTAAATACCACAAATTTATGACAATTTAAACTGTGATTTTCACGCTTTAATTACCACACGACCACAATTGTACTCACACTGCCATCCGCACTGCCAACCAACCGACCAGCTCATACTCCGTACCTGCTCCATGACTAGTAGAGGTACCTCCTCGAAGACACATGATGCTGGCGACTATTCACTTGGAACACAAAACAATGCTGAGCTCGCCAACAGTTGCAATGAAATCCTAGATGGCTTAAGACGCTGGCGAAACTTGCAGGCAGCCTGTAACAAGTAGCAAAGACGTCGAATAGAACTCTTCTTCTTTCTCTTTGCAGGGTTACCGATTTGAAGCTAGTATTAGGTTACTCTTTTCGCCGTCTGTTGGTGTTCACGCGGTTTAATGACTTAAATCGCATTTCATAACAACGTTATAAAAGATTCTGGTATCGAATATTCTTCTTAAATGTGTCTTTGTTTAAATCTCAAGCGATGTTGAAAGAGTGGACAGAAAATTAATTTGGGTTAAATACTATGTGCTTTTTTAATATCAACACAAGAGATTGGGTATCGGTTTATTTTGGAAAAAAAAATTGGAAATTTGTCGCTTTTCTTCCATTTGACCTCGGTATGTTCATAAAGGTAAATGCAAGATGTATTAGTTTTTTGTAGTTCTGGTTTAAATCTTCAGATTTAGTTGGAAAACGGTGAATGTCGGTCTTAAAAGAGTTTTCATCAGATTTGGGTGATATTAGACTATGTAGAAACTGCTGCTCAATACCTAGAAGAAACGCCCAAGAGTTATGCGCAGTTATTGTTAGATTTCAATCGATAGAAAATCACGCTAAAATCTCCCGCGAAAATGAAATTTTAAATCACATTAAAAAATGGACACGATTCACAAACTTTTACTCTTCTCAACATATTTTCGATATTTTTGGCAGGGAGCTGAGTCTGTACTTAGGTCTCTTTTTATGCGGATTTTATTATTATATAATTATATAATAATAAAACCAGACATGCAATACTAGGGTGTGTTGATGTTTGACATTTTTTAATTTTGAATTAAGAAGCATTGCCTTTATCAGAAATATTTTATTTTTGTGATAAAATTTAGTATTTACCGAGCTAAGTAAATCGTCAAAAGAAAAATCGATTTAAGTTTTTTAATTTTTGAAACTATAGGGTGATTTTTTAAGAGCTTGATAACTTTTTTTTTAAAAAACGCATAAAATTTGCAAAATCTCATCGGTTCTTTATTTGAAACGTTAGATTGGTCCATGACATTTACTTTTTGAAGATAATTTCATTTAAATGTTGACCGCGGCTGCGTCTTAGGTGGTCCATCCGCTTAGTCCAATTTTGGCATTTCCACGTTTTTGAGTAACAGAGACCCAATTGGTGCGAACGGCGACGAATCGAAAATTGGTGGTCATCATTAACACTGGCCGATACAGCTGCGATATTTTCTTCAGTTCGCACTCTACGTAAGCGTGTTGGTGGTTTAATGTCCAACAATGTAAATTTGGTGCGAAATTTAGTCACAATAGCCCGAATAGCCGCTTCAGTGGGTCGATTAAACTGACCATAAAATGGAAGCGCGCAATGAACTTTCTTAACAGAGCACGCATTTTGATAATAAAATTCAATAATTTGCAAGCGTTGTTCGTTTGTAAGACGATTCATGATGAAATGTCAAAGCATACTGAGCATCTTTCTCTTTGACACCATGTCTGAAATCCCACGTGATCTGTCAAATACTAATGCATGAAAATCCTAACCTCAAAAAAATCACTCTTTACTAAACCACTGATTCTATGTGAAAGATAAACTTGCAACATTTGTATCCCCCATAATTACCTTTAATTTAAGGTATTAGTCGCCTCAATCGTGCTTCAGGAAATGGCGTTTAAATAAAAACGCCATCTGCTCTCCAAAGTCTAGAATTTAATATCCCAGCAAAAAATTGGAAGTACTTCCGTAGGAAGCACATTTTAATAGCATCTCAATCCAAATGTGAATTTTCCCGCTTTTAAACAACTTCCAAAAAAGTCGATAATATGTAACATTTTACGAATAGCATTTTCACAAGTGAATCGGAACGAATTTTTAGGATGGAGCTGAGCTTTGCTTTGCACTCAGAAGGTATCGGGTTCGAATCGTTGCTCGGAATATTATTTCTTATTATAAATAAACAATGTTTAATTTTGTATAATTTTTACAATATACACATTTTTGCTAAAAAAAACAAATACAAATTTATTGCTTTATTAATGTAATTCAAGTATTTCATTTTTTATTAATTATTAATAACAGCAATAGTAATCAGTAATAATTAATATCAGTAAAATTAGTAGTGTTTATATATTTAATGCTAATTAATTTTTAATATTAATTTGCGTTATATATTAATTCATACTAAATAAATATTTTGTTAAGTTTCCTATTGTCAGTTCTAACGAACAAAATGGTTTGCTTTAGTTATTCACACTCACAACAGACGATAGCTGAGATGGATAGAGTGCCGTAGTAGCAACTAGAAGGTCCGCAGTTCTCCCCCCGGTAGCAGCGGATTTATTAAAACAGAAATGGAAAATAGTGAAAAAGTGGTTCCCCTTTAAATAACTTTTAAGTCTTTCAAAATAAAGGACATCCTTCCTATGGCACATCTTCACTTCTTCTCTGAGTATGCTCTCTTTATGCTGGGTATGGACAACATAAGTCTGTCTGTTAACGCCATCATCATATTTGGGAAAAGGTGTTTGCTACGCAAGCACACAAGAATCATAACTGCCAGGGTTCTTAGGAGCCCAAAAGTTTCGGTACGAACAATGTCGACGAGCTAAAGTTCATTCTTATCTCAGGAAGTAAGAGCTTTTGGTCATTTCTAACTAGTAACTTTGTCATTCCGTTTGTAACACCTTAAAATGTCGACCTGAGGCCCTATAAAGTATATATATTCTTGATCGTCATAAAATTATAAATCGATCTAGCCAAGTCCGTCCGTCCGTCTCCTGAAAGCACGCTATCATCTAAAGGAAATGCACTAGGACGTTCAAATTCTCCATAAATACATCTTATAGTCGTAGATCGGTTGGGATTGAAACTATGCGAAATCGGTAGACATAAAACTTCATTTTATAATTTTAATTCACCATTTTATAAGCTTCAAAATCCACGAAAAAAATAATCATGAACTGATTACAAACAATAACAAGTAAGGAAAGGCTAAAGTCGGGCGGGGCCGACTCTATGATACACTCCACTTTCTATCCGAATACAATTTAATTCGGTGAAAAAGTTAAAACGATTGACAAAAAATGTTAAATCGGAAAGGACATTTGTATGGGGTTATATTGAAATCTGGAACGAAATAGGTGAAATATAATATGTATAGTTTGGCCAAAATCGGTTAAACATTTGGGAGCAACATTTGTATTTGGGATATATCTAAATCTGAACCGATCTTACCTAATTTCTGCATACGTGTTTCTAGTTGGATTAAAAGATGTTGTGCCAAATTTAAAGATAATCGAGTACGATATGGGGTTTCTGAGCGGAAAATGTCAAATCGTGAGCGAGATTTGTATGGGGTTTATCTAAATCTGAACCGATCTTACCCAATTTCTGCTCAGGTGTTTTAGTTCTATTATAAGATGTTGTGCCACATGTAAAGAAAATCGAGTACAACATGTGGTTTCTAAAGCGGCAAAAGTCAAATAGGGAGCGACATTTGTATGGGGGCTATATCTAAATCTGAACCGATCTTACCGAATTTCTGCATAGGTGTTTCTAGTTGGATTATAAGATGTTGTGTCAAATTTAAAGAAAACCGTTTACAATATGTCGTTTCTAGAGCGGAAAATGTCAAATCGGGAGCGACATTTGTATGGGGGCTATATCTAAATCTGAACCGATCTTACCGAATTTCTGCATAGGTGTTTCTAGTTGGATTATAAGATGTTGTGTCAAATTTAAAGAAAATCGTTTACAATATGTCGTTTCTAGAGCGGAAAATGTCAAATCGGCAGTGAGATTTGTATGGGGGCTATATCTACATCTGAACCGATCTTACCCAATCTTTGCATAGGTGCTTCCAGTTTGATTATAAGATGTTGTGCCAAAGTTAAAGAAAATCGAGTATAATATGGGGTTTGTAGAGCGGAAAATGTCAAATCGGTAGCGACATTTGTATGGGGGCTATATCTAAATGATAACAATAGGTCTGATCATTTCCTCTTCCAGATATAGGATAGTGTTGTAACAGGATTTCCGTCAAAATGTCACACCCGTTACAATTTAAATACCCTATATTTCCTATATTCATAAAGAGATGTCGGTAACGTAAAGTATAGGAAGTGTATGAACTACTCGTTTGATTAGCAAAAATGAATGAAGATATGTAATGGAAAAACATTGCCGAATTCTAAAAAATAAGTAAAACCTCAAGAAAAAACTCTTCAAAGCAAAGGTCACACCCGTGACGCTCTTGTTTGTTGTATATCTCCAATATTTAAAACGCTAAGACATATTTATATTTGCAATAATATTCTGCTTGTTCCAATGGAATCACCCATATGCAACTCGAAAACTTTGTTTTAAAAAACGACATTTTTGAAATTTCTTTTGATCTGTCGTTGTTCGTATTAGTAAATAATAATCCCATGTAAGGAAACTTTTAAGAATATTCAATTTTATTTTCTTTTTTTATTGGAGTTAAAATAGAATTTCTATGACATGGCATGCCAAAAATTCGGATCTTTGCTCATACAACGAATTGTGATTGCTTATTTTTGTGGAATATAACACAGAGACATTGTTCAGAAATTCAATATTCATAAAAGTTCAATATTTCGAATTAATTCTAATTTAAAAAAAATTTTTGTTGTACACCGATGATCGCGTGAGATGATTGGTCGGACGGACAATTTTATGAACAGACTTGTGAAAAACAACTCATTTTTTCATTTCTTCCTATAAGCGAACTGAACAATTGCAAGTCCTATAGTCTGTTTGCTGTGTGCTGTGGGACAGTGTTATTAATTACCATACCGCAATAAAAACTAGACGAAATCGCTTTAAGTTTCAGGAATTGATGACGGGTTTTCAAGGATTGTAAAAAACGACGTTTCCCAATTAATTTTACTTTTTTAATTATGTTACCAAAAATAAACGCAAAAGAAAAAAATGATTTTTTGACACAAACTCCACGACGTCTGAAAATAGTTTGATGGCGAAATGATGTAAGCGACAAAAACTCCCATTATCTTGTAGATATGTAAAAGAAACCACTTGCATCACACATCTTGGACAAAACAATGCTTATTTAACTAAATTCATAAACCAACTCCAAAACTATATTTCTATTGGACATGAACCTATTGCAATGTGAACCTTTACGGAAAGCTGACCTCGAATCTTATTTTTTTAAAAATTGGTATCCCTGTTCGATAATTGTTACGGCATACATGCATGTATGTGTGTTACACAAATGTATGCACACAACTGCCCTTCAGCTAGACTCGGATACGTAAGCGCCGCCAAACTTCATATGCACGAAGCAAGAGCGTAAATCTACGCTCCTCAATGAAGTGGCGAAGGCGGTGTGCGAGTTGCCAGCATTTTATACGTCCGGTGTTCTTTTTACACGCTTTTGTACTTGCACTCTGTCCCGCCCCCTCTGAATATGAATAAAACCATCATATACACTCACTCATACTCACTTATGGCTGGCATCAACGGGCAGCATGCGGAGCAACTGGGCAGTCGGGTTTGATGCAGCCTACTACTGTATGAGCCCACGAATGAGTTCAGTTCGGTTGGATACGACTCAAAAGTCGACTTCAAAAGAATGAAACTGCAACTGTGTGACTGCTGGCAATCGCAAAGATTTCATTTGGAGTTGTTGCAATTATTGTTGTTGTTGTAATTTATGAGCCCTCTTGGGCAACGGCAGCCACCGACAGGCTTCCCAGATCTGGACATTTACTCCCTTGCTTTTGGGATTCTCTTGTGCACGTTTACCCTGCGCAGTATTTGGAGAAAATATATTTTATCATATTTGCTCAAAATGTGGTCAAAGAAAGACAATATTCATTTTTTCAGTAGCTGTCATGTCTGTGAAAAAATTGGAATCAGAATAGTTCAGTAACAGTAGTATCAGCAAATTGAAACAATTAAGGAACGGCTAAACTCCACTTTCTATCCGAATACATTTCAATTCGGTAGAAAGTGAAAACGAGAAGAAATTTTGTATGTTGCCTAATCATAGGCTACTATGACCTGGTCAATTTGTCAAATCGAAAAGAATATTTGTATCGGGGCTATATCCAAACATGGAATAAATATATCCAAACATAATAAAGACTAACTTTCACAATAAGTTCTGAACCGATCTGACCCATTTTCACCATGGGTGTTTCTAGTTGAAATATAAGATATTTTGAAAGATTTAAAGAAGATCTGTTAAAATATGTGGTTTATAGAGTGGAAAGAAAAAGTGAAATCGAGAGTGAAATTTGTATGGGAGCTATTTATAAATCTGAACCGATTTGACCTATTTTCACCATAGGTGTTCCTAGTTTAAATATAAGATTTTTTGTCAAATCTGAAGATAATCTGATACAATATGTTGTTTCTAGTCAAATCGGGAGCGAAATTTGTATGGGAGCTATATATAAATCTGAACCGATCTAACACATATTTACCACAGGTATTTCTAGTTGAAATATAAGAAAATGTTCGACTGGATTATAAAGTAGTGTAAATATAATGTTTACTATTACTTATTTAGAAGATTTTATAAAGTTTTGTTTACTAAACAAAATAATGAGATTCTTTCTTAACCAGAATGTAACATTTCATTGACGGAATTATGTGGTTCCACTATAATGGTATGATTTTTTAGTGTGTTTTTTTTTTTTTTTTGGGTTGGTTCTTTTTTTATTCGTTCTATCGCCAAAGAATTGCTTCAAACTATATACACAGAGTCTACAGGCAAATACGCCATAAAGTTACTTTTTCTATTAATCCTTATTGACGCAGAAATGGAGCATTTGCGTTATATCAACGAATCAATGTCATTACAGCAATGAAAAAATCACTTATCAATGAAACTTATCATTACCATAACGAAAAACTATCATTATCGAACATTCCATTAATGAAACGTTTCATTAAATTAACGTAAACGGTTTGAAAAATATAAAGGGTGGTTAAATTTTAAGGGCCGATGTTGGTTTTGAATAAAACACAAATTTTTTAGGAAATTATTGTCATTTCTTTTTACTATGATAATATTGGTATGGTTCAATTATGTATGGAACAAAATATCGACCAAATGGCCGCCACGACCTTGGCTGAACACCTCCATCCGATGGTCCAAATTTTCGATGACACTGAGGCATAATTGAGGTTCTATGCCGTTAATGTGCCGATTTATCTCATCCTTTAGCTCTTGAATTGTTGCTGGCTAATCGACGTACACCTTTTCTTTCAAATAACCGCAAAGAAAGAAGTCCAACGGTCCATTGTTTCGTTAGCTGTGTGGCAAGTGGCACAATCCTTTAGAAACCACATATCGTCCACATCCATATCTTTCAATTCGGGCCATAAAAAGTACGTTAGCATCTCACGATATCGAAGACCATTCACAGTAACTGCCTGACCGGCCTCATTTTGGAAAAAATGCGGCCAGCACATAAGCCGCACCAAACAGTTACTCTTTGTGGGTGCATTAGTTTTTGGACAATCACTCTTGAATTATCATTCGGCCAAATGCGGCAGTTCTGCTTATTGACGAATCCACTGTATACATTTTGATTTGAACGCCCATTTTCATAATAAACCTGAATAAATTTAACACGTTGCTCGATTGTGTATCTTTCCATGGTTGAAATTAAGTTAGTCTGAAATTGAGAAATTTCAAATGAAATGCAGAAAAAAACTTGACGTTTAGGTGTCAACATCGGGCCTTACAATTTAACCACCCTTTAATAACCAACATTAAACAATGAAACATTTTTCATTAATTTTTAATTTAATTTTAGTTGGCCCAAAAACAATGATAAGTTTCATTGATGCAATGGAATATTTCATTGGGGGAATGAAGCCTTTTATTTCAGTTTAGGCGTAATATAATATGATGTGTTACTGTGTGTAATTTTTTAAGTCATGGAAATATAACCATGTACGGACACCACTACCTGATAAAAGACCAAAAAAGACCCATGTCTCCCAATTTTTCCAAAAGTCATGCACTTTTTTATGCACCCCCAAAGATTTGGGGCCTCGGTGTCATTTTTGCAAAAAGTGATCATTTTCTCAGGCTCATATCTTGCAAACCGTTTGGAATTTCGATTTAATCTCTGGGGTAAAGTTGTAGCTTTTTTGTGCACATATAAAATAATACAAGATCATCTTCAAGGTCAAAATGGCAAATGTCGTCGAACAAATCGTATAGACTGTAGTGTATGTAGGTGGCGTATACGTTCTGTTGATTAAGGATAATATAACTCATACGCACTGTAGTCGGACTGACCATTAACAGAAACAGTCCTGCAAGACATATTTTTCCTACCTAATCGGTGTTAAGAATCATTCCTAGGAAGTTCTATGTTCTATGTTTATTGAGATCTTAGGTACATTTTTGTAGTTGCTTGTTTCCTTGAATTTTGAACGATTTGCTACCTATGGACCTGAACAGGGAAAAAAGGTTAAAAAATCGAATTTTTTGAAGTTTTTTTTGCGATTTTGACCTTGAAGATGGAGTTTTTGATTTTATATGTTCACAATTTATGTTGACAATTTATGCTGACAAGAGCTCAGAGTAAATCAAATTTCCAAACGGTTTGCAAGATATGACCCTGAAATGATCACTTTTGCAAAAATACAACGAGGCCCCAAATCGTTGTGGCCCATAAAAAGTGCATGACTTTGGGCAAAACTAGGAGTTATGTTTTTTTTTTGTCTTTTATCACGTAGTGGTGTCCGTATATGGTTATATTCTGCTGCTTCTAGAAATCAGATGGTGTATTTATATAGATATTTAGATACTTCATTCCAGACGTTCAGTGAGGACAAAAAAAAAACAAATTATAGCAAAACGGACCGCTGTGACACATTTTCACTCTAGCTGTTCCAGGTGAAACATAATGCACTTTCCAAATGTGAGCAATATTGTGCGCGGGCCTTTAAGCTAAAGAATATGTTTATCTAAAAAAAGACCACGATATTAAATTGACTGCATCAAAAATTACAAATTCTTACTGCCTTATCTCGGAATAACCCACTGTGCACAAGTTTACTATTCTACAACTACCGATGGCTTGGGGATTTTTGTTTGTTTTGGTTAAAACTAGGCTGGCAAGCCTGGCCACAAACACGGCAACAAACACTGTAAACATTTCAAAATAACCCACAACTCATTCACTCACTCACTCACCCAGTGTGATCGAGCCACAGCTGAGATGCTCCTTGGCCCGTTCGCTGATATCCAGCCAGGCAGTGGGCTTTATTTCAATGTGAATTATTTTTATCTTAATTTTTAATTTTCTTAACTTTGTTTTGGTTTTAATTCGTTTAATAAACGATAAGACATTGACATTAAGAGATGCTCGATTGGCTGCTTTTCGTCGTGGTTACTCGTACGACGACTGCGTTCTGCGACTTCAGCCAAAAATTCACGGTACCTTCTCGGCAGGCAACACACTCGCGCACACACACATACAACATAATCCGGCCATAAATCGAATGTTACGTCTAAACGATGATTCTTATTTCCAAGATTAATTTAACCAAACGGGCATGCAATGCATGCGACCGACCCGACCATCGCCGCCGAACGGAGGGGCAAACTTACATCAGCACTCACACTCTCTCGCACACGCGTTCTCCTTACGATCGACTGAATTTCGGGCTTAAATGCGTCTGCGTTTGCGCGTTTCAGGAGCTTCGCGCACACTCTGGTCTCGTTGAGTTATAATTTTGCACTGTTTTCCAAGTGCTCACAATCACTTTTCTTGGCCTTAAGTCTGGACTTTTATGGAGCACTCTTTTTCATTTTCTTCGCCGTGGTGTTGTTGTTGCTGCCGCCGCTGTGCCGTTCTTGTTGTTGTGTTGCCCGCGCTCACCCAACAAAGTTAAATGAATGTATCGCAAGTACATGATATCTGTGTATCATGCCGCATGACAGGCCAACTTCAACGACTCTGGGCTCTGCTGCCTGTTGCCTGTTGCAGCATGTGGCAAAACATGATTGTGTGTCCATTTGCACCGGCTCAGGTTCTACGGCAACTGGCAACTAGTGTGTGTGTGTACTCGCTCCTATGTATCTTTCTTTTAAATACTCACAAACTCGCAAGTAATAGCACAGCCTTAAGACTTGCGATCTTCCATGCAGCCATTCTGGGGAGCACAGTGAAACCTGCCGATACCGGATCTACTCAGGTGAGCACACATCATACGATACCATTGAGCAATAGTGAAGGTGTGTGTAGTGTTTTAATGTGTTTTGAACACATAAAGGTGTTGCAAGACTGACGCATTCCTTGGTCGTTGATTTATCACTTGAATGAAAAGATCAAAAGGTTTAATCTGCTGTATAACACTTCGAACTACCAATGTTCCGGTTAGTAATTGGTACTTTAATACAAATCAGAAAGTGTGGACTTTAAGAACGTTTTTTCTTATCAATTTATGTTCTGATATTTTAAAAGATCCAGGTTTGGCAATAAACCCCTTGATAAAGAGGGCGGAGGTGAGGTCTTTCGACTTTTTAAACCAATATGTTTCCCACGTCTTTTGGATAAAATTATACAAACATTACATATGATATTTCAAAGACGCACTGTGGTCCAAACCCATTTTTTATATCCTCCACCTAAAGATGGGGGTATATTCCGTTTATCATTCCCTTTGTAACACCTTTTAATATTCGTCGGAGGCCCCATAAAGTATATATATTATGTGTCGTGGTAAAATTCTAAGACGATCTAGCCATGCCCATCTGTTGAAAGCACGCTAGCTGCCGAACGAAATGAGATAAGATGTTCAAAATTTCCGTAAATGTGTGCAGATAGCTTGGGAAAGTGGGCGAAATCGGTTCAGAGGGAAATTTTTTCCCATAATACGGGCTGAAAATACCCCTTAATATTTATGTTTTTTAATCAATTTTTATGAAAATTTCTGCGTGAAAACACCAAAAAGTACAAAAAAGATTTAGCGGGTGAAATAGGGCAAATAGGATAAATGATATGACAATAGCTACAAACATGAAATTCTGTGTTTACATCTCTATAATTGCGTAGACACGTAAAATAGATGGATTTTTCCAATAGGGATACAAGAAGAGAGGGATGAAATGGTACCAACCAAACCGCTGAAGTTGAAATCATGAAATTCGATATATGCATTCATCTGACTTTATAGAATAAAGGAATTTTTCCACATTTGTATTTTTAGACAGAAAAGGTGATAAAAAAGGTACCAACCAAAAGGCTGCAGATAAAATAGTGAAATCAGTGTATAGATTGCTCTGCCTGCGTAGGTGCGAAAAATTAAAATATATTCGTACCTTTAGGATCAAAACGGGAGAAAATTGGTACCAAGCAAAGCTAGATTCATGAAATACAGTGTTTACACTCGTCTGTCATCGCAGATACGCAAAATATGAGTATTTCTCCAAATTCCTAATTTTAGGGTCAAAATGGGAAAAAGAATAAAACTGGTACCAAGCAAGCAGTTGTACATAGAATCATAAAATTAGATGTGTACATTCCAATGTGGACCCGAAACATAACGATTCTTTCAAATGTATACACAAATTGAGTGTCTTTGTCCGTAACTGAGTCAAGAAAATACAAATGGGGAAAATATTTCTCCCTAATGACCCCTGACAATACACCTAATATTAAAGGCACATTTTTGAAGATTGCTACCTCATGTTCACTTTATGATTACAATTGCAGTATTATATTTATATATAGTCCATATTACACTTGAACCAGATGATGTGCGTCGGAAACTATAGGTGAAATGAAGTTATTTGGTGTTTTAGTTTTTCATTTCCTCATCCTGTTGCCCATAAAAAGACTACAAAGTTCCAAAGGACACAAATTTTCAAAAAAATTTAAATTCTTATTAGCGCCCTACTGGTGTAAATAAAATAAATTAAGGGGTAAATGGTTGTTAATGCTGAACTAAAACAGGTAGAAGAATGATATTTGAGGTATTTAGCCAATAGTTTCATACGGCTCAAGTGTAACGACTTTTTAAAATTGTCGTACGGTGTTATTATAATGAAGCAATGAAATTTATTTAAAACAGTGCGCATAAGTATGCCTTATATTTAGTTTGAAATAGTAAAGAAATATAGTAATGTGCATAAAAAATATCATAATTTCCCTAATATGGTTCCTCACTTCTATATAAAGTCGAAAGCCACTTATCTGCTGGTAATACTGTGCAATGCACTCCACCGTGGAGGGTATATAAAGTTCGGCCTGGCCGAACTTAACGCTTTTTTACTTGTTTGGAATTAATTCTGTATCTTTTCACGAAATTTCTTATGCCTTGAGCTGAGGCATTTTCAAGATGTTTTGTAAAATTCTGTGTTAAAAGAATGACCACCTGGAGAAAATGTGCTTACATTTGTGTGTAGCTCCATTAATTTAAGAGATATTTGGGTTACAAAAAAATATTTCATATTTGTAGCCGAGGTAGGTTTCGAATTTTTTACTTTGCAATCTCGTTATTTATATATGTATACACATTTCCCTGGGCACATACATACAAAGGGATGAAAAAACAAGGAAAAACTTAAAATTATGATTACTTCTGTATATATTTGTAGACAACGTAAAAAGCTCTATAATTACCACTAAAGACGGTGACGTGACAAAAATAGAACTAAGTATTTTCATTTTTCACCAAAATGGAATGGAATATTTTAGTTTGTTTTACATTTTTTTACAATCTCTAATGGGAACGTGACGTGATGTGACACAAATTTCTATATGTTACAGGACATGAGACACTAGAATGTCAATGAAATCAAATCAAAGTTTCAATAAACTGGTCGTTATTAATATTATTGGCTTTGGTTATTGTTGTAACACATATTTAGCCATAAGAGATCACTTGCATCGTTGCTTGCAATGGAGCAAAATTTGAAGGAAAAATAATCTTACAAAAAAAAGTGAATAAAACATGAATGTACTTTTGGAGTCCGCATGATCATCATTATATCTAAGCTACGCTTTCGGCTCTTTCATTTAATTATATTTTCGTTCACTAATACAAGTCAGAAACAACAGTATTAGAACTTTTTATTTTTCGATCATGGTGAATCTTAATATTATTTACGAACCATACGGCTGCAGTTAGAATAGTGAAACTCGGTATTTACATTGCTCTGAGTGTGTAGACACAAAAAATAAAGATATGTTTCCTTTTTGATCACATCGAGATAAAATTGGTAACAAGGAAACGGCTGTAGCAAATTCGTACTGTTAGGGTCAAAATGAAAAAAAGGAATAAAACTGAAAAAAGGAAACAAACGGCTGTATGTAGAATCGTGTAATTAGGTGTGTGTACATTCCCATGTGGACGCGAAACATAATGGATCTTCAGTATTAGTACTTTTTGTACCAAAATGGTACGGTATTTGGTTTGTAGCTAGAATCAAGAAATTGCAGCTGGAGGAAATCGATACCGAGGGCATGAATGAATAATGAAACATCACAATTTATTTAAAACGGTGCACATCAGTATGTCATATAGTTAATGAGCCGAATCATCTCATCTTTTAGCTCTTGAATTGTTGTTGACTTATCGACGTACACCTTTTCTTTCAAATAACCGCAAAGAAAGATGTCCAACTGTGTCAAATCACATGATATTGGCAGCCAATTGACATCGCCACCACGTGAGATAACACGGCCATTAATTTGTCGCGCAAAAAAACATTTTTCGATAGCTGTGTGACAAATGGCACCGTCCTGTTGAAACCACATATCTTCCAATTCGGGCCATAAAATGTTCGTTATCATCTCACGATAGCGAATACCATTCACAGTAACTGCCTGACCGGCCTCATTTTGGAAAAAATACGGCTCGATGATGTCGCCAGCAGAGTTACAAGCCGAACCATAATTATCGGCGGCGGCGGCGCTGTTCAAAATGGGTCGGCGGCGGCGGCTTTCGGCTGATTTGCCGGCTCGTTCTGTCATTCGAATACCCCTATTTATTTGACAATTTTGGGAATATGGAAGGAACAATTTTCTTTTATTTTTTGGCAAGTAGTTCAATATTCGTTAATATTAGCCAATGTTCCAATAATTTAATATTGTTATTGGGGTATCCAATTATTCGGACTTTTATGTTATTCAATTTTTCGTTTATTTGAAAAGAAAGAAAAAATCCAATTAATCGAATAATGAAGTCGAGAGTTATTTGATTAACCGATTAGTCGAACAATTGTCCACTTAAATAAAATATAATTAATAAGTGTTATATAGACAAGACACGGCAATTAACGGGTAGTTCAACTATATATTGAACGTTTATTATGTATCTGATTATATTTAAAAATTGTAACATCAAATTCGAAATTCATCAGAAGTTGACAAAAATCGTAATATCTTATCAAAATAAAGAACCTTCCCTTAAATGAGCATAATATCAGAAGTTATCCATTGACTTTTTCCGAATATGGATCATATGATTTATAACAGAACTGACTTTATTATCACGGTGTTAACCACAATTTTTCTATGAATTTACTATTCTATGAAACTACTATTCTTTAAATTTTAATAATTCCGAACCTATTGGTCAGTTTTTGTTATTTTTAAATGAAGTCGGATAAATCGTTATTTTAATATCTGTGGAGCATACAAATCGAAAAAATTTTGGTTTTATATTTGGTGTACCCAAATGGAGCAAACTGGCTATTCAAAATCAATTTATCATACAAAGCATACGACGATTTCATTAGTTTTTTAAGGCAAAACTTATAATATCGATTAATCGATTATTTGGGACAATTTATTCGAATTATTCGTTATTCGAAAATCATGATTTTTTTATTATTCGAACAAAAATTTGACAAAAATTATTCGATTAATCGAATAAAATTTAATCGGTTGGATACCCTAATTGTTAACCCATACAATTATTTTTTTGGAGAAGAATACATTCCCAAAATGTATAATATGGATAAATTTAATAAATATTTTTGCAATTGTGTTGTCATTTATTTTGGTTTAAGACCAAAGGTTGTGCTAAAAGTTGACTGCGCAGTTTCGATGGGCGCTACCCCATCTCGTCAGAACTTTCGCAACGAATGTATGTCTTTGACTTAAATCAGGGTTCATATTAGTACCAGCGGTCACATACGACAAATGAGAAGCGCTGATAAACAAAATATTCCACCAAACCAAGTCGAAACACTAAAAAGCTCACTTTACCAATTCAATGTTATGCATGTGCTCGCATCGCTCGCAACAATGCAAAGGTTGTTGTTGTACGGTATGTCCCGATTTCACTGTACCTCGTGTGTATTGTTGTTGTTTGTATGTATTGTTGGTCTGTTATGTTGTATGTGTTGTCATTTATTTTGGTTTAAGACCAAAGGTTGTGCTGAAGTCTTCAGCAGAACATTTTTGCAATTACAGCTTTTCATGTGAGGCATTGACCAGACGTTCTTGAATATCATAATCCTTCCAAAAAATGATAATACTCTACCTACTTTGACACTAAAGTAGCACAATAGATATTGTTATTTATAGGAACACATGGCCACAGTGAAAGATAGATCAATATAAAGGGTGTTTTTTATTGAGGTACAGAACTTCGAATTGAAATAAAACACAAGAAAATCGTTTTAATGCCCATCAATTTGGCTTTATTGGAAGGATAATTTTATGCCATTAATGTTTAAATAATCCAATGGTGTCAAATCACACGATCTTGGTGGCCAATTGACAGGTCCATTCCGCGAAATTATGGACGGAGCTTGCGGTGAACTTCGCGAACTGAACCAATAAATTTGCACGATTTGCAAGTGTTGTTCTTTGGTCAACGTGTTCATGATGAAATGGCACACCAAACTAAATATTAATCACTTGACAGCTGACAAAATGGCCGCCAGTTAAAAAAGTGATGCCAACTTAAAGTTCTATACCCCAATAAAAAACACCCTTTATTTCACAGCAGTAGGTTGTCTAAGTTGACTTATATTTTCTTTTGTAATTTTAAGTGGGTTGTCTATTTTGGTAGTAAGATTTGACTGAGTTAGAACTTCGTCAAATCACGGCGGCGTGGTTGAAGTCGATATGAGTCGATGAAATCGGCGGCGTGGTTGAGTCGATTTGAGCCGATGAAATCGGCGGCGGCGCGGTTCGTGCAGAAACATGCGGCGGCGGCGGCTTGTCGGCTTAAAATCGGTCGGCTTGTATCTCTGGCCGCCAGCATATAAACCGCACCAAACAGTCACTCTTTGTGGGTGCATTGGTTTTTCGACAATCACTCATGAAATGCAGGAAAAAACTTGACGTTTAGGTGTGGTTCACATTCAACAACGGCCCTTACAATTTAACCACCCTTTAAAAACGAATATAAAATCGACGCTCATCTGTTCTGCAAACCACTTTGTCTTTTGTAGTCCTTCATTAAGATACAGACAATAATAAGTTTATACATTTTGGAAGGAGGACTTCATGTAAATAAACGCAAAATAATCCAGAAATGGATAACTACAACAATTCACTCAACCGGGTCACTGGAATATGACCAATTCTCATATTTATTGTTACGATTAATACTTAGAGCAGCAATTTAAAAATTGAATTTTAACCACGGACATAACTGCTAAAAAAACAATTTTCTGATCCTCGATAGAAGTAGGGGAATCACTTTTTTCTCAAAAATAATGTTTGTGGGATTTATTTTTCCGATCTCTAAGAAATGGTTCCACGAATACCACCAATTAGTAGGACATATTAAAATTGCGCAGTGATATACCATTTAGTTTTTGTTTGACTGATTACTTCAGAAAAATAACGAATAAATACGAGCTTCTCGCAGTGGTTAATGTATTTGTGAAAACCAATGAAGACGCTGATAAATATTATGGCGTGTTTTGGCTTTCTAAATTCGAAAACGATATTAAATATTTGTACTCTCATTTTGGAAACATAAGTTTGGAACAGTCTTCAAAAATTTGGGAAACAAATATTTATTTCGAAAAAAATATATATTTTTGCTGGCACAAAAATCGTAAAAAAATATTTTGATTTATTTTTTAACATAGAGTGGGCCATTTAAAATTTAAAATTAGAATCGGCTATAAACAAAAAGTTATGATTTTTTTTTCAAATTTCTGGTTTTATTGGAAAGGTTGAAATTGTCATTAAATAATGGAACAGAATGCCATTCATATGAATACCACGACTGGCTCGACAATATTCATCCGATCAATCCAATTTTTAGTACAGCCCAAAATCCACGTTAAACAGTGACTCGTTGTGGATGCATTGGCGACATTCGCACGTCTTAAACTACACCAAAAACAAGAAAGAAACTGAAAAACTCGATCGGCCTTTTTAGTGTTATATATGACTATACATTTTACAAAATATATAGTCAGGATTTAGTACAAATTAGTACAAAACTATAAACAATTTTACATTGAAACCGACGCTACAAAAAAAGAAGTACTTTTGAAGCTCTTATAGAAATATACAAAGTTCAACGATTTTTTGTGAACTTTGTTTTTCCATATATTCATGTAAATGAAGGTCAGATGATATATTTTGTTCGTAGATTTATAAAATATGAGAATTATCTCTTACATTTTTTAATTAGGTACAGCAGAAATACGGACGCTGCAAATATTTCCACGCGTAGTAAAAATAGTATTTTTCGTTATAATATTTCAACTTTTAATAAAAATAAAAGAGAACAAGTTAACTTCAAGTTTCATAATAAAAAGTTGTCGAAATAAGGAATAAATAAAGTGTGTTCTGATTTCATTTTTTTGGTAGACCGTTTTTGGAAGATGCCCATATGCGGTCATTTTGTTTATTGACATAGCCACCGAAATTAAAAATGAGCTTCATGAAGGCTGAACTGAAGTTCGATCTCCTCTAGAAATTTTGTTAAAGACTTACTACTTTGGAAGTAAGTTTTTAATGTTTCCCAATTTTGTTCTTGGCTCAAGACCATTTTGCTTTTATTTTTTATAGAATGCAAATTTATGCAGAACTCATTTACTTAAAGAGGCAGGGTATGATGTTGAAAAGTCGGTTACTGTTTACAATGGATTCTCAGAATTAATATTTTTTATTAGTTTTTGGGGGTTTCCTCCACCCTTGCTGTCTGCAATTGAGTGGTTTCACTGTACCTACATTTGTATGGGATGCAATAAAAAATTACGTTTTCTCTTACATCGACACATACTACATACCGACATCCCCACATGAATTTTCTCCAACATCGGGAATGGATGGACGGACTTGTACACTTTTTGGAATTGGAAAAACGAAAAACTGGAAATAAGATAAACAACTACAGCCTGCTCCGCTCCATGTGTCCACAGAAAGAGAGTGCAAGTGGCACTTCGTCCGGCCGTCTGTCCGCCAGTGCGACTGTCGAGACCAGGTATTCTTCTTTTAATTGAAAAAGCTGCATCTCTATAAAAGAACAAAATGCACTAGACGCGTATGATGTTGTTCTTTCCACGCTTTCCTTGGCTACGGCCAAGAAACTTTGTAAATTTACAAGCATAGATTAATTTTTTGATACGTTGCAAATAATATCTAAAACGCCCTACGCTAGTGTACCACCATTTAGATGTAGGGTGATGGTCACGTTTAATGAAAATATAGTTCGTTTAGATTGTTAAAGATATTTTCTGCTGTTTTAATAACTACAAAATGTCGGACATTCAGAGGCTCAATACTACTGATCCGGTGCATAAGTGATGTAGATCAGTTGGTATTTTCCATTCCCTTATAGGGCGTAACAATCCTTTCTACAGGAATGTGAAATAATTCAATAGATACATATTTCGATCCATAAAACTATTTTTTAATTGAATGAAAAACGGTGACATTCTCATTATTTTTCTATGTAGCAACAGTCGTTTGGTTTGTACCATTTTATCCCCTTTTTCTTTTTGCCTCAAATATTACAAAAATCTAACATTTTGATTTTTTCCATGTTGACTCCGCATTTGGCAAAATCGTCTATGCAGTTGGCCGAATGTACACACCGAATTTCATGACCCTAGCTGCAGCCGTTTGGTTGGTACTTTATTGTTCACTGCGCAAGCGAAGTGAATATTCTCGAGATTCGTGTTACTTTTGCCATACTCAGCCGTATATCATAAGGCTGAAGAATCGAGATAGAGAAAAAATCCCTTACCATGATGTTTCGGCGAATCACTCAAGTGGTTTAACGTTCTACATCAAATCATAAGGCTCCTTCCGAAGAGTCCCACACAATCCCATATGATTTTGATGAGAATCGACTCTCGAAACTATCTCTCTCGACTATAAAATAATACTTCAAGTCAATTCAAAAAGAAAATATAAGACAACAGTCTTAAAAAAAAAACTTAAATTCCATGAATATTGGTAGATAATAACAAAAGTAAAAACTTTGAAAATCCATTATCCCAAGTACAAGATAACCTACTTTCAACCAACTTTTGCCGTAAAAGTAAATGAGCACGAATTTAAGATTTAAGCTTTTTTTTAAGATTGCTTATTATATATTTACTTTTTGAATTGACTTGAAGTAATATTTCCATATATATATATATAGTATAAACATTTGGGCTGGTTGATTTTTTAAATCGTATATCAAAAACGTAAACTACATAAAATTCTAAAAAAATTCTCCTAATCCGCGCCTCTCGACTTGAGACTCGGAGAATTTTCTTAGAATTTAATGTAGATGACGTTTTTGCTATACCATTTTTATTTTTTTATCCATACAAATCAACCCGCCCTAATAAATATATTGGTATCCTTTCCTTATAAACATTGTTTAAGATAATTAAAAATTTATATTTATTTATGAAGTTTTTTTTCAATATATTTGGTTTTTTAAACATTTTCCTGCAATGTTACTGCACTTCTACGTAAATCTACTGCCTCTGTGGATTGCAAGCCATGGTGGAGGGTATATAAAGTTCGACCTGGCTGAACTTAACACCGTTTTTACTTGATTTATTTAATTTTTTGTGCTTTCATGCTACAAGAGGAATGTACAAATTTCCAGTGCATACACTCAGAAAAAGTGAACCCTACAACGACTTAATATTAACTTAATATTAATTTGGGAAAATTGAACTTCGTATAGCACTAATGCAATATTTCCTCATATTAAGTTCAAACTTTAGCTTGAAAGTAGTACATGCTTTGAACTTGATTCTGGTTCATTTTCCTCAAACCAAGTAAATATTTACTCAAACTAAGGGAAATTCCAGTAAGTTTTCCCTCAAACTAAGTACATTTTTCCTAAATCTAAGTAAAATTTTGTTGAAATTTTCCTAAATCTAAGTAATTTTTTCCTAAAACCAAGTAAATTTTTACTAAATTCAAGTAAAATTTTCCTAAAATTAATGAAATTTTTCCTAAAACCAAGTAAATTTTTACTAAATCTAAATAAAATTTTCTGAAATTTTCCTAATACTAAGTAAATGTTTACTCAAATCAAGTAAATATTTGCTTAAACTGTAGACAATTTTGCTGATTTTTTCCCCAAAACGAGTAAATTTTTATTTAAACTGAGCAAAATTTTACTTGATAAAAGGAAAAAAATAACTTAAAATAAGTTCAACTTATCTAAAAATAATTCAAACAAATGATTTTGCTTCAGAGTATTCAAAACTGATAAAAAAACAACATGAAATATTTCTCAAAAAATTCATTATACCTCTGCCATAAGTTGTTGAGCTATTATTCCATGATTGCTGCGAAGACAAAATAGGCGTCTTCGCAGTGGTTGTTTAGAATAATACTTAAAGTATTTAAGAAATAAGTCTCGGCAAACGAATGAGTATTGCTTCTTAGATTAATATTCATGAATTTTCTAAACAAATTGAAGTGATATTTTATAAGTTTATTAATACTTAAATGTATGAAGAACTCGGCATAAATTTCAGTAGACACATTAACTTAATTTTAAGAAACAACTAATTTTTTAGTTAAAATTTCCTAAATGAATTTTTCTAGTTAAAATTTCCTAAATGAAATTTTTTTCATGCAAAAAAATCTTAATATTTTTCTTACTTAAATCCGTGGAAATTTTCTTCCACACTAGTATGAATTTACTTAATTGTAAGAATTTTTTGGTAGATCCAATGAAATGTTTTTAAGTAAATGTACTACCCTATTTCTAGTAAATGAACTCATACTTAGTTAATTTTACCATTTCAAAGAATTTTTTACAAAACTGAAGTAAAATTGTAGAATCAAATTTTTCTGAGGTTATAAAGCAATAGGTTTGCTTAATAATCTAAATATTAGGGGGTATTTTCAGTCCATGTTAGGGAATTTTTTTCTTTCTTTGCCGATTTCGCCTACTTTCATTCACAACCGACCTGCAACCATAAGACACATGACTAGATCGTCTTAGAATTTTATCACGACTCAGAATATATATACTTTATGGAGTCTCCGATAAATATTTCAAGGTGTTACAAAGGGAATGACAAAGTGAATATACCCCCATCCTTAGGTGGAGGGTATTAAAGTGGTACTAATCAAACCGCTGAAGTTGAAATCATGAAATTCGGCGTATACATTTATCTGACTGTGTAGACGCAAAATATAATTTTTCGAAATATTTGTTTTTAGGCGGAAATGGGATGTTGCTAAATCATGAAATTAGGTGTGTAAATCCCACTATGAACGCAAAACATATTGGATCTTCAATATTAGTAGTTTTCCAATAAAAATGGTACAGAAATTTGGGCTGTAACTGGAATCAAGAAATTACAAATGAGGAAAATCGGCCCTGAGGGAAAATGTTTTTACCTAGTACCGACAAACAATACACCCAAAATTTAGGGCACAATTTCGAAAATTGCTACTTCATAATCACCTTTTCATCACACTTCACTTTAATTTTACACTACACTTTTTATAATACTATATTTATTAGAGTGGCTTCAAAATAAAAGTAGTGGATGTTCCCGACTAAAATGAAAGACTAGTTTGTTTTATGTGTTCTCCCAAAACATTTCGCTTTTATCATTGCCCGTTCGTGAGCTGGACGCGTTCAAAATAACCTCTCTAAATCAGTTATTTCTTGAATAAAATTCACGGTGAAAATTGTATTTAAAAAAAACCAGCTAGAAATTAAAATCTGGTCTTATCAAACCATATCAAACTTGCATTTTAATCAAGAATAGAGGGTAGAATTTTAACATTTTTGTGCAATTTTTGTTGCATATTTTATAAAAACCGCAATAACTTCCATATTTTTAGTTCGATTTCTGTTTTTGTGGGATCGTTGAAGAGGTATTGATGAACAATTCCAATTTTTAGAACTTCCTAACCCATTAAGGCCGAAAATTTTTTTCTTACTGTTGGTTCTCAGTGGGTTAAATGTGATGTAAAAACTGAAATATGGGGTTATTTGCATCGTAAACACATTCTAGTATTACAAAAAGCTAAGAAAATTGAGGTTATTTTGAACGCGTCCAGCTCAAGAATGGACAATGATAATCGCGAAATATTTTGGGAGAACACATAAAACAAACCATTTTTTCCTTCCTCACAAAAGAAGCCACTCTAATATTTATATAGTAGACGACTATGAATATTATATCATCACAATTATCATCATCGAAATTTATTTACAACAGTGCACCTTAGTGTTTGAAATAGTAAACAAATATCGTAATAAGCAAACAGAATATCACAATTTTCCATAACGCCAGCTCATCCGCTTTAAAATTTGTCTGCAGGTAACCTCTGATAAGGGTATAATTTTTGACTAAAAGACGTGGTACGAAAAATGGGTGCGTCTCCCGCCACCGGAACCATATGTCCAACTTATTACACCGTGCGACAATTTATATAAAAAGTGGTTTCACTTGAACTGGATGATATACGTCTGGAACTATAGGCGAAATTGAGTTATTTAGCGTTTTCAGTGTTTTATTTATTGTCTGCTACCTATTAAAAGAGGTACAAAGTTTCAAATGATAACATGTTTCAAAACAATATTTTAAATAAATAGCTGGGAAAATACAAACAGATTCTACTAATTTTGAATAAACAGTTTTTTATCATTTCAAATTTCGCATCAGCTATTTCTAGATGAAGTGCATTATCAATTTTTTTGAAATATAATGATCGTATGGATTTGCGAATTCAAACTAGTCACAGGTTAACGTTTCTTAGATATTTTCTATTTGAATTTTTATCAAATATTTATTTTTCTTGTCTAAATGCTTTTATGAAGGAGGAATAAATTTTAGCAACAAAATATTTAAAAAGTGCTAAAAAATATGAGTTCATATGGTTTGAAGGTTCGAATCTCCAAAAAACCCGCAGCACATGGCCTTGGGCGAGTTAGTTACTATAAACAGGGGAATTATTTCAAAAAGTTTCCACATACCCCATTGTGCGCTGTCAAAATGTTGCTACTTAGAATAGTGTTGATTAAATACTTAGTTAATATCCGTTGTGATGTAGCGGGATTTCATGAATTCAATTATGTTTCGACATAATGACTTTTTTATAAAATGCTGTTTCTATTAACCATTCCGGAGGTATCTTCAGACATTTGTCACTTTAAAATGTCGATTTTGGCGTATTCGTTACGAGTCTATTTCCAGAACTGGACAGCTAAGAAAACGAGAAGACGAATGCTTATGTTCGCTATTAATATTATGTATAATGGATGAACATGCGACGCATTCTTAAAAAAATACAAAATGCCAGTGTACATACACGGTCACATCCTAACATGGACGTGGACGTTGACATGGACATGGTAACATGTCTCACTGTACGCTGTGGCCTAATGTGTGCACATACATATGCAGATAAATGGGGCTATCGTTAAAATATAATATAATATAAATGGCTTTCGCCGTTATTACCATCATTATGAAATGTTGGCCCAACATGTGTGCCGCACAACCTTTTTGTTGCTCTTGCAACAGATACCCAAGCCTGCTACACACTGCCGAAGCTACAAGAGGACCTTACCCGCTCACAAGTGCATTAGATTTATCTGTCTGAAGGTGTTAAACAGTTTTTGTTATTATTTTGTTCTATTTGGAACAGGAATTTGCCATTGAAGATGAGTGTCGATGGAAAAGAACGATGTGCGCGAAGTTGCAAGAAAGTTATGACAACTTTTCCACGGTGTTTGGTTTCTACTAATAATAGGTGGTGGGAAAAGATACGAAATGTTCCGGGATAGTGGTGGTATTCCCACAAAAATGCAATTTCCCAATTTTGTATTTGCTCTTGAAGGCCGAGATTCCTGTTTATAGAGTTCTCAGTCACAAACAAAGGCAATTGTTGGCGGACAGGTACTACAACAATTGATTTTTTCCGGCTAGGTTTGAATCTGTTCCAGCACAGCAAATATGACTTTAAATCCCATAACATTTTACCAGCAGCATTTTCGCAAGGGAATACTAACAGTTCTTGAGATAAAGAGCAACCTGATATACTTTTTATACCCTCTACCTCCAGGATGGGGGTATAATAAGTTCGTCATTCCGTTTGTAACAACTTGAAATATCGACCTGAGACCGTCATAAAGTTCTAAGACGATCTGGCCATGTCCGTCCGTCTGTTGAAAACACGACGGACATTGCATTACTACGTCTTATAGTTGTAGATCGCTTGGGATTGCAAATGGCGAAATCGGTTACCAGGGAAAATTTTTTCCCTCACAAGGACTGAAAATGCCCCTAATATTTATAGTATTTCAGCATGTGTTTTTGAATATGTCTGCTTATATTTACTTGATATTTGGAACTTATCAAACGACAACGGATAGAAACACGAAATTCGGTGTGTACATTCCTCTAGTTAATATAATACATCTAATTGCGTAGACACGTAAAATAAAGAGATTTTCGAAAATCGTAGAAATGGTACCAACCAAATGGTCACAGCTAGAATCATGGAATTTGGCGTATACATTCCTTTGACAGCATAGACAGGCAAATAAAAATATTTGTCCAAATTCGTACTTTATTTTGTTGCTTTTACAAAAATGGGTAGAATTAAATGTATACTTTTGGAATTAAAATAGGATGGAATACAATCAACCAAACGGCTGTAGCTGACTGACCCACTATCCTCCAATATTTAGGGGTTATAAGCTGTTTTGAAAATTGCTGCCTTAAATTTACCTTTGAATTGACTTGAAATATTATTTCGATGTATATAGTACAAACATAAAATAATTAAAATTTTAAATTTATTTATACTCAGAAAGTATGCCAATAATTAAGTAAATATGTACTCAAACAGAGGAAAATTTAACTTCGAATAGCGCTAATGCAATATTTTCCATTTCAAGTAAAATCATTTCCTTGAAAACAAGGCATGATTGATTCTAGTCCAACTTTTCCTCAAAGCAAGTAAAATTTACTCAAACCAAATATTCTTCAAGCCAATTAAATATTTACTTAACCTGAGGAAAATCTTCAAGAAATTTTACTCAAACCAAGTAAATTTATACTCAATTTATGGAAAATTTTCATTTTCAATTCATGTAAATTTTTACCCAATCTGAGGAAATTTTTCCTTAAACCAAATTAGTTTTTATTCAAACCAAGTACATTTATACTCAGCCTGACTAAAATTGTATTTGTTAAAAAGATAAAGTTTACTTAGAATAAGTCCAATTTAACTAAACCTGAGGAAAATGTTACTCAATAATTCAAATAAAATATTTTGCCTCAGAGTATGCAAAACGCAAGATTGAATAGTTCTCAACTCTTTCAAGTTACTTCTATCATAAAGAGTTGAGCGATTTCATCATGACTGCAGCGAAGGCTAGGTAGTCGCCTTCGCAGTGATTGTTTTGAATAACATTTGAAGTACTTAAGAAGGAAGTCTTGACAAACGAACGAGAATTGCTTCGTAGACTACAATTCATGCATTTTTCTAAATACACTGAAGTATTCTTTTAAGTTCATTTATACTTGAATGTATAAGGAACTTGGAACATAAATTTAAGTACATATTTGAAGTAATTTTATTTGAAGTAATAATATTATTTTTAAGTAAAAACTTCCTGACTTGAATTTTTTCCATACAAAAAATTTCTTCATTGTTTTCTTTCTTAAAAGCAAGAAAATTTTCTTCCGAACAAGTTTTTGGATAAAAAAAAACTTTTAAGTAAGTTTAGTAAATGTAATATTTCTTCTGGATTTGAAATGAGGAAACTGCACTCATATCTATTTAATCTTACTTCTCGTAGGGAACTTTTAACTAAACTGGAGTAAAATTTTTAAACTAAATTGGAATATGAATTTTACTCACATTTAAGAATGTAATTTTTCTGAGTGTATACATTTATTTCTACAATATTTTTATTTGTTTTGGTTTGGCTATATTAACAAATTTAACATTTTCCGGTAATGTTACACTGAAAGAAAAACATAAACAGTTTCATTAATGTGTTTACATTGATGCAAAAAAATTTTAATGATTTTTTGTGTCATTAATACAATGAAAACCACTTTTTCATTGAGGCAATGATATCTATTTTTGTATAAATCGAGCAAATATGGATAATATTATGAGAATCTTTGGCTAGATTATAATGTAGAGGATTAAATAATGATAAAAAACCCGAATGTAACATTTCATTACCAGAATGAACTGGTTTCATTAATGTGTTATAATTTTTTAGTGTGCGTATTTTTGGGTGACATACATAAAGTAAGATATAATTCTCATTCATTTTCCAGTCCACTTAGCTTAAGTATTTTGGTTTCTGCGTCAAATAATTGATGCATACTATTTGTAGATGGTCCACAGCTAAATAAGCAATAACAAGGGTATTTTTCGTATTAATTTTTTTTGATGCAGCAATGGAATTTTCATTAAATCAATGAAACTATTTCATTACAACAGCGACTAAAAATCTTTAATGAACATTTCGTTAATGACACGTGTTTTTACATTGACTTAACCTGCTTCATTAATATAATGGCAATGTTTCATTTCATTAATGACACTCTATATTAATCTAACACTAATGAAACATTGTTCATTGAATGTTAAATTTAATGAAACATTTTACGTTGTATCAATGAAGCTCTACGTTGGTCCAAAATCAATGACAGATTTTATTGATACAATGTAAGATTTCATTGGGAGAATGAAGCTTTTTCTTTCAGTGTACTGTATTTCTACGAAACCGACAGCCTCTGCAATTAATGGTGGAGCAACATTACATTAGGGCGATAACAAAAAATAATTGTTTGCTCAAAATAAAATATATATATTTTCATATTGTCGCCAATTACAATATAAATATTGATATTAACACATATTTCCTTCGAAAGAAGAAATAACTTGATCGAATAGCTGAAATTCGAATGTTTTACATTTAAAATTCATAGAAATTTTTCCAAAAATTATTTTGTGTTGATTTTTTTAGACTTAGCTTCGTCAACCATATATTTGACATTATCCAGGCTAAGTCCAAAATTTTTAACACAACATTATTTTTTCAAAATTTGTTTTCAGAAACACAATTTTGTTTCCGTTGGCGACAATTTAAAAAAAAGATTTTGAGTGAAATATTAATTAAGGTTTTTGTTATCGCAGCGTATCCAGTCTTAATGAATCGTGCGAAAAAAACTTTTTTTATTACTTTTATAAATAAACAATGTTTAATTTTTTATAATTTTAACAATTTAAAAAATGTTTGCATAATTTTTTTATTAATTATTAATACTACAAGATATCAGTAAAATTGAGTATTGTGAATTTATTTAATATTAATTTATACTAAATAACTATTTTGTTTATTTTTCTTTGTTTTATTATTTCTACCGAACAAAATGATTTGCATTAGTTATTCAGCACCTACAACAGACGATAGCTGAGATGGTTAGAGTGCCGTAGTAGCAATCACAAGATCCACTGTTCTAACCCCGGTAGCGGCGGATTTTTTAAAACAGAAACGGAAACTGGTGAAAAAGTGGTTCCTTTGCAAAACTTTAAAATAACTTTTAAGTCCTTCAAAATAAAGGACATCCTTCCTATGGCAACTCCATGTTAAATTCATTGGTGAAGATCCCAATTTTCACTACTTCCGAATCACAAGATGAAAACATTTTTCACTTCTTTGGGTGCTCTCTTTTTGCTGGGGCATTGGAAACAAACACTCAATTAATTCATTAAATAATTCTAAAGAGAATAAGTTTATTAAATAATACAGAATCAATTAATTTAACCTCATTGGCGACAATTACGAAACATAAAACCTAAAAATCTACTGAATTCGACATAATTTCAAACATATTAATATTAACAGTTACCAGATAATGCTATCCATACACAGAATATTTACTTATTCAACAGAAAATTCCTAATATGTAATGAACAATTTGGATTTAGAAATGAACATAGCGCATCAAATTCACTGTATTAAAATTAATTTTTTAATAACAAACGCAATAAACACTCAACAGGTCTTTGAATGCCGAAAAAGCATTCGACACAACATGACATATACCTTACTGACGCAAACAGTGCTCAGGGAAATGGAAAATGAACTTTTGCCGAGCAATAAATATTTTACATAAAGGATGATTAAAATCAATCCTAGTAAAAATCAGGCCAACTCATTTCCATTTATTAAATCAAACAAAAAATACCCAGCCGTCAACTTTAATTCGGAAACGACACGAATGCTATCTCACTAGACCAAAAAACATCATTTTAGAAACAAGACTGACTGAGACAAATAAAATTAATGATTTGTTGCCTCTAAGTCATTGCTCAGCTTTAAGAAACCCTTTTATTTAAATCAAAAACTTCAGTCTTTCCTAACTTGTTATTTAGATAATTTATTTCCGTTTTCATTTACACTCTCCATTCGGTTGTGATGTATCGACTCTATATTGGAACTACATGTTTCGAAACACTGTGTCAAATGATCATTGCGCTGATCATCATTTCATATCAGATCGTAATGAAGCAATAACAATAACGATAACTGAGTAAAACGCCTTTTTCGTTCATAATTTTAATGAACACCCAACTAGCCATCGACTTTGTGACGATGCATCCGTTCAGGCGGTTGTTTTAGTTCTGCTTTCATCACGGACGACATCGGACACTCACGGCTTTTCTTATTCAAGATTTATATTTCTAGTTTATATTTTATGTTTTCTATTTTTTGCATATTTACACGTAAATCAATAAAACCGAACTAACGAACGCGTTACTCATTACTTTGTAAAGATTGATGCACATCTGTCAAATCAAATGTCGGATGGCCGGTTGCATTGCATCCATCCGTCCATCCATCCATGTGTAGTGTTGACTGCCTTAAATGGGGAAATTATATACGGCGCCTTTAGAAAGTTTTCTTTTTTGCTTTTAGAACTTCTTTAGCCGGTTGGGAGAAGTTTGATAAAAGCAAAACTTACGCTGAAGCTAAGTACAGAATATTCGGCTTCGGCTTTCGATTCGGTATTCGGCGTAGAAAGACCGAATAGCCGTTGCCGAATATTTTATATAAAATTTATTATTTTCAATTTTGTCCTATTTTCTTAAAATAACATAATAAATATCGTTTGTATATAAAATCAATTTCTTTTCATTATTTACATAATTGTGGCACTGACAATCAGGTAGTTGTATTTATTGTCGTTATACTTTTTGAATTATTTTCTTATTTAATTTTAAATAAAATTAATATAGAACTTCTCTTTGATTTTTACTCACAAATGCCGCAGATTGGGAAAATATGGTGAACAAGTAAAAAGAGTGCTAAGTTCGGCCGGGTCGAACCTTAAAAAATCTTAAATACGCTCAATATTAGGGGATAGTGGATAGTTAAGCTACAGCCGATAGTGGTTGGTGGTATTTTCATCCTATTTTAATCCCAAAAGCACGGATTTTGAAAATCCGTAATCTTCCACGTTCACAGTGCAAGATAATTTAATTTCACTATTCTAGCCATTTGCTTGCTACCAGTTTTATCAATTTACCGTAAAAGTACGATTTTAAAAAATCGTCTTATTTTGCACATCTATGCAATCTGACGAAATGTATACACCGAATTTCATGATTCTATCAGCAGCCATTTGTTTGGTTGCGAATTTCGAAAAGTCCCTTTATTTTGCGTGTCGACGTAATTAGATAGATGTACACACCTAATTTCATCGTTCGAGCTATAGGCGATTAGTTGGTACCATTTTTATCCCTATGTTCCAGATTTATTCCATGAAAGCACGACATTTGGAAAAAATCTTTATACACTCCACGAGAGTATTATGTCTTTGTGCATTTGTTTGTAACACCCAAAAGGAAACGAGATAGACCCATTGTTAATTATACCGATCGTCTTAGAATCACTTTCTGAGTCGATTTAGCAATGTCCGTCTGTCTGTCTGTCCGTCCGTCCGTCCGTCCATCTATTCTTGTAATCACGATACAGGTCGCAATTGTGGACAGAACCAAATGAAACTTTGCACAACGATGTTTTTCGGGATAAGGACGAACGCTATTTAATTTGAAGAAAATCGGTTCAGATTTAGATATTGCCCCCATACGAATTTCACTCCCGATTTGACTCTTTTCACTCTAGATACAAACATATTACAACAGATTTTCTTTAAAATTGGCAAAACATCGTAACTAGAAACACCTGTGGTAAAAATGTGTTAGATCGGTTCAGATTTATATATAGCTCCCATACAAATTTCTCTCCCGATTTGACTTTTTCCGCTCTAGAGACCACATAATGTATCCGATTGTCTTCAGATTTGGAAAAACATCTTATATTTCCACTAGAAACACCCATGGTGAATATCGGTCAGATCGGTTCAGATTTATATATAGCTCCCGATTTGACTTTTTCCGCTCTAGAAACCACATATTGTATCAGATTGTCTTCAGATTTGGTAAAACATCTTATATTTCCACTAGAAACTCCCATGGTGAATATTGGACAGATCGGTTCAGATTTATATATAGCTCCCATACAAATTTCGCTCCCGATTTGACTTTTTCCGCTCTAGAAACCACATGTTGTATCAGATTGTCTTCAGATTTGGCAAAACATCTTATATTTAAACTGAGAACATCAATGTTGAAAATAGGTCAAATCGGTTCAGATTTAGATATAGCCCCCATGCAAATGTCGTTCCCGATTTGACATTTTCCTCTGTAGAAACCACATATTGTACTCGATTTTCTTTAAATTTGGCACAACATCTTATAATCTTACTAGAAACACCTATACAGAAATTGGGTAAGATCGGTTCAGATTTAGATATAGCCCCCATATAAATGTCGCTCCCGATTTGACTTTTTCCGCTTTAAATGCCACATATATTTTCTTTAAATTTGGCACAACATCTTATAATCTAACTAGAAACACCTGTGGCTAAAGCGGGCTAGATCGGTTCAGATTTAGATATAGGCCCCATACAAATGTCGCTCCCGATTTGACTTTTGCCGCTTTAGAAGCCACATATTGTGCTCGATTTTCTGTAAATTTCGCACAACATCTTATAATCTAACTAAACAATACTATGGTGAAAGTGGGTAAGATCGGTTCAGATTTAAATATAGCCCAAATTTAAATGTTGCTCCCATAAGTTTAACCGATTTTGGCCAAACTATACATTTTATATTTCGCCTATTTCGTTCCAGGTTTCAATATATCCTCATACAAATGTCTTTCCGATATAAAATTTTTTGTCAAACACATACATTTATAGGATACAAAAACCTTCCCGTTTTCACCGAATTGAATTGTATTCGGATTGAAAGTGGAGTGTATCATAGAGTCGGCCCCGCCCGACTTTAGCCTTTCCTTACTGGTTTTATTTTGCGTATCTATGCAGTCTGAGGAATGTAAACACCGAATTTCATTGTTCAAGGTGCATCCGTTTGTACTATTCTTATCCCTCAATGTCCATTTTACCCCTTCAAAGTACGAATTTAAATCCTTTTATATTATGTATCTGCTCAATTAGAGGAATGGAGTGCTTCTAGCTAGGGGAATGCGCATACCCAAAATTAAAAAAAAAAACATGCTTAAATATTAAGAGTTATTGAGGATATTTTCAGTCCTTGTAAGGGAAAAATTTTGCCCACTTTCAATCCCAACCGACCTAAAACTACCTCATTTCGTTTAGATGATAGCGTGCTTTACCAGGTCGATATTTCAAGGGGTTACAAACGGAATGACAAATTTAGTATACCCCTATTCTAGGATTAAAACTTACGTGTACATTTGATGAAAATATCTCAATCCGATTCCGAGTTATGACCACACATTATGATATAATGTGTGTACTAAAATTGATGTAGAATTGGCATCATATTATAAGGTTATGCGCACCTTATTATACCATTTTTATCCCCTTTTTGTCCCATTTCACCCGCTCAATCTTTTATTTAATTTCTTGTGCTTTCATACACCAACAATTTCAAGTGCATATAACGCAGAAATTTTGTAAAATTTGCTTAAATATTGTAAATATTAGGGCATGGCTAATTTTAGAATTTTACCAGGATACAGAATATAGGTATATACTTTAAGGGATCTCCGATGAATATTTCAAGGTGTTAAAAACGGAATGACAAAGTGAATATACCCACATCCTAAGGTGGAGGGTGTAAACATGTGATAGTGGTCTAAGTCACACTTTATCCGTTCTGAGATATCCATTGGTTCATGTTTGAGTCAATTGAAAAAAAATGTTTTCTTACAATATCCAACTACTATATCGAACTTTTATAAAAAATCGACAACGTTGGTGCCTCTAAGGGAACCACTACTTTAAGAAGATGAATTGGCATAGACCACTTTCATTCTTCTCAAAATTTGAAAAAAAATATTTTATTCGCAAATTCCTTACCAATACTGAAAGCAACACAAAATATTATATTTAAAAAAAAATATATATGTATATATATAAATATTTACAGCTGGTTCGCCCGGAATCTTTATGTTTCTTACTTTTCAAATAATTTAATTTTATATGTTATTCAAATTATCTGAATCACTTAAATTGGCTATAGTGTGACTTAGACCACTTTCAAACTAACACTGAAGACAATTTTGGTGTGCATAAAATGAGAAATGTCAAAAATAAAACTTGTTAAATTATAGATCTGATCAAAGTAAAGAGAAAAATTGGCATATCTCATTTTTTTGAATTTTTGACTTAGACTACTATCATTCTAACTGGCACATATAATGATATAGCCATGTGGTATTCGGAAATTTCGAATAAGATCAATGTTGCTTCTAGAAGAGTAATGGGGAAATCGTACGTGCTCCTATATAAAGTAAAAAATTTGAAAATTTGGAAAATTTGATCAAGATCTGATGAGGGTTTTAGTGTGGTGTAGTACCATAGCAATGCTGCTAACATTGTGAAACCATGCATTTCCAGAATTAATACATATTTAGGTAACAACAAAATGCTGGCTACAACTCATGGTCACTCCAAAATTCCCGCAAGCTCACCTAATGTTTGCTGACGACATGTTTCTGCTTTGGTGAGTGAATGTCTGATATTCGTGTCTAAACCGGTTGTTGGCTATGTTGTCTAATTAATATTTGGCTGTGTCCCAGCAAGTTTCGCAAAACGTTTTCTCCATCCAAGCCATAAGTCGAATGACTTTGTGGGAGAAATATGGCTGCATGGCATCATTCTAACACCGGAGGAGAATCATCTTGGTCGGTGCATTATGAAATCTGACAGTAATGCAATTGAAAGATTTTGACGTAAAATACGGCATAAGACAATAACTCATAAATTATGGACCAAAAACATTGGTGAACTTCTTAAGGAGAACACGCTCATCCCATAAAGTCCTTGGTAGTTGCCTTCTTGGTTGGCTGGTTGGTTGATTCATGAAAAGTGTTGTTTGTAATGGAAATAAATGTGCGATCATCACGTTTCACTTGATCATGATATATGTTCGCTACATTACATTTCTGTGCTCATGTAAGATAATCAAAACATTCATTTTCAACACAATATTGCCTTTACACCTTTTATTCCTGCCATCCATCCCGGCAAGTGGAAATGATTGTGAGACCAACTGCAGCTTGGACCATTTGAGTCAGTGTGTGGAGCGTGGAGTGTTGGCTGGCAGCCTGGCCGAGTTGAGTTACGGTGATGGTGATGGTGACGACGACTACACTGTTGTGTGTTTGCTTAATCTGTTGACGCTGAGACTGAGGCCGACGCTGTCGGACGGAATGGAGATCATGCAACATTTAAGGTACATGTAATTTTCTAAATGTTGGCTGAATTTAGTGCCCTTGTAGCTGAATCTGATCGTTGATTGTTGATCACTGTTAAGTGGCTCGTATATGAATACCTGTGTGCATAACTGCCCGGTCATCCAATGCGTAGTGAGCACTCGGATATGGACGGACATGGTGGCATGGATATGCAAGCTGTTGCCGTGCGGTATCTAGTAATTATTCTTTGTCCAAACTTTCAGCAGGTTGTCCTTGTATATTTAAGCCCAACAGTGCCCAAGTGTTTTCTTTTTGTTTTGGCGTAATAAGAGCCAACATGCATAAAAATTGTTCACATATTGGTGTTATCATGTTATGATAGGGTCTATCTATTTAATCGGCTTATTATTGAATAATTCCTTCGAATGCATATAGCGTAGTACCATTGTATTTCTTGCGAGAAGGTCATTTGCAGGACTACTGTGGACACTCATCTAATTTGTATTTCGTTTTCTGTTTTATAGTCTGTACATTCTATGGGATATAATTATTATAAGTTAGTCTGATGCCAAATCCTTGTAAAGTCATGAAATAATCGAGCTAGACTATACGGATTGCCTTAGAAACATTAGTTGATTAGCGAAAAAATGTTAAGGGATATTAACATATTAACAACTTCCTCAAATACATGAAATATGCAAATTGCGATGCGAATAAAGTGCTTCCTGCGGAAGTACTTCCGTTTGTTTGCTCCAGATTATTGGGAATAATTCCAGCACTTATGAGGGAAAATGTTTTCCCTCTGGATCGTTTCCAAATATTTGCAATCTCAACTCAATATTTGGCCCATTGTTATTTCATTATACCCTTCTTGTACATTTGTTTGTAACGCCCAAAAGGAAGCGAGATAAACCCATTGTTTCCCAGCAAAAAGAGACCACCCAAAGAAGTGAAAAAGATGTTCATCTTGTGATTCGGAAGTAGTGAAAATTGGGATCTTCACCAATGAAAGCAACATGGAGTTGTCATAGAAAGACTTAAAAGTTATTTTAAAGTGTTGCAAAGGAACCACATATTCACTTGTTTCCTTTTCTATTTTAAAAAATCCGCCGCTACCCCGGGTGGAACAGCGGACCTTCTGTCTTCTAAACCGATCTGACCCAAATTCACCATGAGTATTTTCAGTTTAATTATAAGGTACTGTGCCAAATTTGAAGCAAATGGGGTAAAATATGTGGTTTCTAGAGCGGAAAAAGTTAAATCGGGAGCGACATCCTATAGCTAAATTGAACCGATTTCCTTTAAATTAAATAGGGTTCATCCTTGGACCGCAAAACTAACTCATGACAATTTTTGTTACGATCGGACTATAATTGTGACCTTACAACAATAGATGGGCGGACACACAGACCGACAATGCTAAATCGATTCAAAAAGTGATTCTAAGTCGATCGGTATAATTAACAGTGGGTCTATCTCGCTTCCTTTTGGGTGTCTATTCTTGTAATCAAAGTACAGGTCGCAATTGTAGTCAGAACCAAATGAAGCTTTGCACAACGAAGTTTTTCGGGATAAGGACAAACGCTATTTAATTTGAAAAAAAAATCGGTTCCGATTTAGATATACGAATTTCACTCCCGATTTGACTCTTTTCACTATATATACCACATATTTTCATCAAATTTTGAAAAATATCTTTTTTTTTGGACGGTCTCAACGCCTCTCACTCCCGCCCTTCCGACCGAGAGGGCCACGTCCCCATAACGTAGGGACAACGTACACACCACAGTCCGAACCATGGCGCCCAAGCAGTAGAGGGTGGACACCGGCTACAGATCAAATATCAACAGCCGGTATAACAAAAATATTATTAAACAAAATATTAGTATCACATGCAAATAATGGTTATTCTTAAAGTTAGTAACTAAAAATATTAAAGTAAACAATCATAACAAAACTAAACATCCAAGCAGGAGAAAATCCTGGCCTTTATTATATTGATTCATAATCCGAAATCTATGATGTGACACAATGAATTGAAATCAATACACATTCTACGAATGGGCTCTGCGGAAGCATAATTCGTACGCTGAAAATCAATATGAAGGAACTGATAGTATCTAGAAGGTCTAAATGGCACGATAAACTTCATCCTAGAAATAATATAGTCAGAAGAGAAATCACCATTTATAAATTTATAAACCATTACGGTGTTTAACATAACACGTCTGCTTTTTAAGGATGGCAAGTCGATTAACTTTAATCTACTAGTATAAGGGGGAAGAACAAAATCACTCTTCCAATGTAAGTGTCTTAATGAAAAAATCAAAAATTGTTTCTGAACTGACTCAATTCTATCATACTGAGGATCCCACACTACGGAACCATATTCCAGAATAGGCCTGACAAGCGATGTAAATAGTTGTTTCGTCACGTAAGGATCAGAGAACTCCTTAGCCCATCGCTTAATGAAACCAAGAACACCATATGCTTTGTTAACCATAGTAATAATATGATTGTTGAAATTCAGTTTGGAATCCATTAGAATACCAGGGTCTACGAAAGAATCAACTAACTTTAACTCAGCTCCTCCAATATTATACCTGACAAATCTCGGGTTCGATCTAAAGTAACATTTGCATTTCCTTAGATTGAGTTCCATGCAATTTATGTCACACCAGCGTCCAAAACTATCCAAGTCAGTCTGCAATGGATGAGATAATTCCGGCCAATCATAAGAAAAAAATATTTTTACATCATCTGCATACATTAGAAGTTTAGAGTTAATAATAGAATCTGGAATGTCATTTATGAATAATAAGAATAAAACAGGCCCTAGATGACTACCCTGAGAGACTCCCGATGGAATCAGAATTCGTTTAGAATAAGAATTTCCAAATTTAACAATCTGTGAACGATTCGAAAGATACGAAGATAACCACTTCAAGAAGTCAGAGCTAAAACGATTTAATCTAATCAATGCGATCTAATTTGTATACCAAAAGTTCATGGTTCACTTTATCAAATGCTTTACTAAAATCCGTATAGATGACATCAGTCTGATTACCCAGAACAAATTCATCAATAACGTGAGAAGTAAACTGAATTAAATCCATGTTGGTATGGACTCAATATAGAAGAAACCCTATGAGATACCACCTCAGTAACCAACTTCTCAAATAGCTTCGGAATGGCACTCAACTTAGCTATCCCTCTATAGTTTGACACGTCAATTAGACTGTCAGACTTATGGAGGGGGTCAATGAATGAACTCCTCCAAGCCAAAGGGAAATATCCAAATCTCAATGAAGTATTAAATAACAATGTTAGCGGAATAGCCAAACCACTAGCACAGAATTTCAAAATTATACTTGGCACCCCATCTGGGCCAATACGATTCGTGGATCTGAGATTATTCAAATTGGACAAAACCAAGGGTAAATCAAATACAGGGATTTCCAGTTGACTCAATGCAGAGACATTAAAAAGATAAGTGTCATTCGATCGTTCAGAATAAGTCGTCGCAAAAAACTTCGCAACACAATCAGCAATCGCATAGGTGCATAGGTGTTTCTAGTTGGATTATAAGATGTTGTACCAAATTTAAAGAAAATTGGGTACAATATGTGGTTTCTAGAGCGGAAAATGTCAAATCGGGAGCGACATTTGTATGGGGGCTATATCTAAATCTGAACCGATTTGCCTCAAATTAAATAGCGTTCGTTCTTGATCCACAAAATTTACTTGTGCCAATTTTTGTTAAGATCGGAGTATAATTGCGACCTGTAGTTTGATTACAACAATAGATGGACAGACAGACGGACAGACAGACAGACGGACAGACAGACAGACGGACAGACAGACAGACAGACGGACAGACGGACATTGTTAAATCGACTCAGAAAGTGATTCTAAGTCGATCGGTATACTTAACAATGGGTCTATCTCGTTTCCTTTTGGGTGTTACAAACAAATGCACAAAGACATTATACTCTCGTGGAGTGTATAAAAAGTAAAATCGCGTAAAAAAATTGTTTAATTGTGAATGAACTAAAGAAAACAGCACAAAGCAACGACAAACAACATTGAAATACTAAGAAACTGTGTCGTATTTTACACGAATTTTGTGACCATTTTACTTATTATTTTTTATTTAACTAATTGCAACAAAATTTATTGAAAAATAAGGCAAAAATTATCCTATTCTTCTTTGTTCCCGGCGTTCTTAATTTCGAAATTTTCATGTTATTTTGATTGATTTCTGTCAAAACCGACGACAGCACTCTCTTAAATTTTATTATTCACATTTTAATCTAACGTAACTCAGTCAATTTTTGAAATGAGACGGACGGACCTTCTTATTCATTTATTTTCTTTGGAACGCACAACAAGAATAACGTATAATAACAAAACAACACAATAACAAAAAGGTGCACAGAAATCACAAAACAATTGTTGTTTAGCCAAAGACACGATTTTTTATCAAAAAATAAACACACAAATACAATATAACGTGTAAAACTAAATCACAAAAATACTTATCTGTGTATTAGTAATGAATTTGATGCACTAAAATAGCTATGGATGCAATATAACAAATATTTATTCAAATTAGAACGGAGCACAAAACTTTCACACGTTGTAACAGTTGTATTTATATCAACTAGGAACATCTATAGTGCTTTTTAGAGATTTACTTCAGATTTTGCATAACATGTTATAGTTTAACTAGAAGCACCTATGTTTGGATATAGCCGCGATACAAAAATTCTTCTCGGTTTGTCAGAGTGGGTCAGGTCACATTGGTGTATGATTAGGACACATTCAAAAGACCTTCCCGATTTCACTTTTTTACTGAATTGAATTGTATTCGGGTAGAAAGTGGTGGGTATCATATAGTAGGACCCGCCTGACTTTAGTGTTTCCTTACATGATACGAGTTTTGCATACTCTGAAGCAAAATATTTTATTCGAATTATTCAGTAACATTTTCCTCAGGTTTAGTTAAATTGGACTTATTCTAAGAAAATCTTTTCTTTTAACAAGTAAAATTTTAGTCAGGCTGAGTACAAGTGAGTATAAATTTACTTTGTTTGACTACAAATTTACTTATTTTGAGTAAAAAATAAAAATTGAATAAAAATTTCGGAAAATTTTCCACAAATTGAGTATAAATTTACTTGGTTTGGTTCACTCGTCAGTTTGAGAAAATTTTACTTTCTTTTAGGAAAAGTTAGACTAGAATCAAGCTCAAATCATGCCATTTAATTAAGATTTATTTCAAATACCACCATTCTGACCATTGACGTCGTTTGGAATGGTCAAGAGTTCTTGAGTCAATTGCGCATTGTAAGCGTGTAAATGCAAGTCTTTATGCATATTGTTCATCAACGACGAGCGTGAGTGGTGCAACTGTTTGGCACGGCGACGAGTTGAGGTGGACGGCTCTTCAGCCACACTATCCCGAGCATGCACTGGTGTCTTCACATCTCCTAGAGACCCAATTTGCTCAAATTTTTGCACGATTTTTCCGATTGTGCTCACATTGGACAATTAAATTGACGAAAAAGTCACGAAGTTCACGAAATGCATTTCGATTTGAACGCTCATTTTCAATAAGCTTGAATAACTTTAACGCGTTGATCAATTGTGTAAATTTCTATGGTTCAAATTAAGTTAATCTGAAATTGAGAAATGTCAAATGAAATGCAGAAAAAAACTTGACGTTTAGGTGTGGTTCACATTCAACATCGGCCAGGGCCGTGCGCAGGGTGGGGGGTTTTGGGGGTTCAAACCCCCCAGAAAGGTTTCGAACATATACATTTTAAGACCTTCTAGACATTCTGAAGCAATAAAATATAGAATTTTTAAGGTCTTTTTAAATAACTCGTCTGAAATGGTAATTTTGCAGTAAAATCATGAAAACAAATAAAAAATCGTGGACACTTTCTTGAATTTCGGACAAAGGTTATGAAAAATACAAACAAACTAAACGAATTGTGCCAATTTCAAGATTTTGTATTGCTAATTTCGCTAATTGATACCAACTTGTTCGGAAAATTTTCATTTTTATTAACCGATACCGCTTCTTGACATTCGACTGCAATAAAAGTTTGGAAATTTAATAACAAAATCGTTTAGTAATTTTAAAAAAGTGTAGATAAGAATCACTATGATATCATAATGAAATCTAAAATATTCTTAATAAAAGCAAATAATTAGCTTGATGCTTGTAGAGCGCTAAGATGTAACATTAGCGATGCGACATTTTTATGGAGCTGTATCTAAATCTGAACCGATGTGTCCTATTTTCATCACAACAACGGTTTCTGTTACTTCCAATGTTTTGGGAGTTTGCAATTATAATACAAATCCATTTCGACAAACGAAGAAAACTGTTTGATATAAACATATTTCTCTTTGTTCATTTACAACAAGTGATGCCATGTTTACCAGAAACAAACTAATTTTTCCCACAAAAGAAACTCAAAAACGATGTACACGTGTCTAAAATTTCGTTTCTACGAAATGCATTTTTTTCTGCGTGTAGGTCTCTATTTTAAAGTTCCGAAACAATAAGAAATGAGTTTTAACTTACTCAACTTTTGTTATATTTCTCACTTGTGTCAAATATTTTTCAGTATTTTTTGTACATATGTAACAAGTATTATTCAAAAGAGAAACAACAAATTCAGTAACTTGGATCTACGTAGGAAAGCGAAACTCTAAAATACCAATTATTTGGTTTTTTGGAATTAAAATATCTAGTTGTTTCTTCTTGCATTTCATCGAATACAAAAAAATACTGTATTTGTTATTCGAATTTATACATATTTAAGATTATAAAAATGAACATTTCCAAATATTTTTTATTTAATCGGAATATGTGTATAATGATTTTGAGTAAACATCCTGTTACTCATGTAACTCCTGTATGAATTAAAAACCCCAAAACTCTTTAGACATCCTATTTAGACGCATACTTTGTCAAAAAGCATATCCAATTTTCTGCATTTTTCATAGAAAAAATGCGGGACTGAAGGGTTTATCGCCGAGGAATTTGATCGTTTTTTGGTGTAAAATGAACCATTTTCTCGAAAATGAGGTTTTGATGCTGTGGCTATGACATAATGCATATGCTATGAACATAAAAATAATAGAAATAAAATAGTTCAACAATGGAGCAGCATAAAACCGAAGGTTAAAATTCGGTACAACGAGTTTGTTTTAAACACGATTCTAGATTTAGGGCATATCGTACTATCAAATTCCATCATTTCGCGTTAATAGCATTTTGATTCCCCAGTTATCAGGCTAAAAAAGCGACAAATCTGACGGATGAAGCTGGAATCTTTAAATTCGCTGTTTACATCACAGAAAGTGCGTTTTCTATACAACATTGCCAAGATTTCATGAAAAAAGTTATGGAAAAGTTATGGAAAAGTTATGGAGACAATAAATCTTATTTATATATTTGGGCATAAATGGCTATGTGCTTATTTCAACATTCATAGTGCCCAATTTTAAACATACAAACGTGGCTATGAACCATGAAACCGCGAATAATAGGAAATTTCGAAAACTTTTTAGTCGTAGCAATTAGTAAACCTTTTTAGATTAAACTGTAGAATAATGATTAATACTTTCTCTTCAAATTAAGGAGAAAATCAGTTTTATCGCTCTCCTGAAAAGTTAAGTTTTTGTTCATAGCCACTTATGAATATAAACCCTATGTATGTAATTTCAAGCACATATTTAAACAAAAGTTCTACACTTAGAGAACAAGTCTGTTAATAAACGCAGCGACTGTCCGCTGCCTATCAGCAGATACTTTTCTGCTATTACAGCTGTTTTTGGCATAACAGCAGTTTTCTGCAATCTTACATCACCATTCACACTGCTAAAGAGTTTGCAGTCTGCTAAAATTGGCTGTGGTTAATTAAAATATAAAAATAGATAAGCGTTCATAAGCGAGTTTAGCCCGAATTTCCTTTTATATTAGCTTGAGACAATATGCGTATCATATATATTGCTAAAAACAGCAAACAGCTGTTTACCATCTCAGCAGATACAAATCTGCTGTCTCTTTCTTAACGGCATAAAATCTGCTCTTTCAGTTGACTTTCTGCTTTCTTTTACTGACATATTCCTTTGAAAGTACTGATAGATGGATTACTGAAATGCAATTTTGCCGACAATGTCTGTCGGACAAATGTATCAAAATATTTCTCGAAGATCCTGGCAATAAAATATGAGTGGTTTCCAAACGCTCCAGTAAAATTTCCTAAAAAGTTGGAAAATTAACTAAGTATGAGAAAAGTTTCCTTCTTTCAAAGCCATAGTAAATAGTTAATTTACTAGAAAAAGTGTAGTAGATTTACATAAAAACATTTCTGTGGATCTAATAAAAAATTCTTATAATTGAATAAATTCAAACGTATGTGGAAGAATATTTTCAAGGTTTTAAGTGAGAAAAAAATCTAAAGTTTTTGTATGGAAAAAATTCCATTTAGGAAATTTTAACTTAAAAATGTGTTTTTTCCTAAAATGAAGTTAAAATGTTTACTGAAATTTATGCCGAGTTCTTAATACATTTAAATATTGATGAACTTATAAAAAACATTTGAAATTGTTTAAATTAATTAATCTAAGAAGCAATTCTCGTTCGTTTGCAGAGACTTATTTCTTAAATACTTTATGAATTATTCGAAGTCGCCTATCATGCCTTCGCAACAATCATGGAGTAATAGCTCAACTCATTATGGCAGAGGTATCAAGAAACTTTTGAGAAATATTTTATGTTGTCATTTTTTGTATCAGTTTTGCATACTCTCAAGCAAAACAATTTGTTTATTTTTTTTAGTTAAATTGAACTTTTACTTACTTTACTTTTTAATTTCACCTTTTTCTCCTTGTATAAAATAAATTTTCCTCAGTTTAAGTAACAATTTAATCGTTTTGAGGAAAAAATCAGCAAAATTGTCCTCAGTTTGAGTAAATATTTACTTGATTTGAGTAAACATTTATTTAGTTTTAGGAAATTTTCAGCAAAATTTTACTAAGATTTAGTAAAAATTTACTTAGTTTTAGGAAATTTTTGCTTAAATTTAATAAAAAATTACTTGGTTTTAGGAAAAATTTACTTAGATTTAGGAAATTTTCAGCAAAATTCTACTTATATTTAGTAAAAATGCACTTGGTTTCCTAAATTTTAGTTAATTTTAACTCATTATAGGTTTATCTTTGTTATGAGTGTAGGTGAAAACCCCTCCAGGGGAAAATCCTGCGCACGGGCCTGACATCGGCTCTTACAATTTAACCACCCTTTATAAACATGTTAAACAGACTTCCACCTAAGTGGGGGCCCTCTTGGCATATTAAAATTACTTTTTTTTAATTTTATTTTAGCATTTAATTTTACTTTACCATTGCCAAGAAGTCGACTTTACATTGTCAGAATGTCGCCTGAGACCCTATAAAGTATTCCAACACCGCTTCGGGTACCCCGCGCGAACAAAAGACCAGACTTTGATTAACATTAAACCTATATAATTCTCCTACGAATGCTTGATATTAGATATTTGAATTAAGTCCAATATACTCGATATTTGATCATGTTTTACAATTGTTTTATGAAGATGGAAGTTGGGGCCATTGTCACGAAACTTATTGTACACATCCTTATAAGCAATTAGGCCTTAAGAGTGTATATATAAGAGGTTTAACCGACTAAAATTGCTTATTATTTTATTTTAAAACAAAAAGGTATCCAGTTATCCAGCAACAAAATGTGATCCCACGTTAGTATTTTATGAGGGTGTATCTAATGCATTCTTCGCCGCATAATATAAATTGGCCATATAATCTCATAGTCCTTCTTTATGGGTTATTGCCCATTTGTTTAGTCAAATGCTGGTCAGTATCGCATACAGTGTGTTAGTTATGAAGCTTGTGGTAATGTTTTATTGAGGATATTTCATGTTCATTATTCACTTCTCAGCGGCATCTTGAGTAAATGCCTATTTGGTGCAAGACAACACAACCTCATTACATTTTAATTAAAAACTGTGTCAAAGGAAACACATCCATCCTTCTGATTTATGAATCCTATTTACACACTTTTATGTTCATTGGGTCATCAATGCACAGTGGGGGAATTTGGAAAATGACTGGATGTCTGATTTCAATGAAATGTCATAAAGGCTTAAGTAAAGCGTTTTCGAGCTTAAGGTTGAGGGGGGAGGATACAAATTTGGAAACATGGGATCTCAGAAAAGTTTGAACATCCTGAATATGTATTGATAGCCCAACATATTTATTAATAGTGTGTTGGTAGATATCTATCAATATACATATTGGGGTTATCTTGCATAGATAACGAGATATACACAAAAAATAGATTATAATTATTTGAAGTACAATTTTGTCCAAACTAGTTGAAAATAGCATTTGTTATCTTTGGAAAGAAAATTACCTTTAGTTTATGAAAATTTGGAAGATCCTCTATTGGCAGAAGCCACAAATACTCTGTTGCTAGGCCGAAGTATAGCATCGAGTCTCAGAGATGTTATAGGCTCTACTTCGAAAAGGTAAAGAACGAATTTAGAAAGAACCCTAGATCTTTTAAATCTGAAGTGTAGGTCCACATCTAAATTAAACAATCTAAAAATGAATGGTTTAGAATTTTGTGATGATCAGGCGAATGCTGATTTCTTGTGACCATATATTCTGAACGTTCTTATCAATATATATTGCATTGAATATCAGATCGTTGGGTTGGGATCGATGGGGTGCCAAGTTTAATAATGAAATGTGCGCGAGTCGCACATTCACGCACATATATTTTTTCATTTAATTTATTTTTTCATTTTATTTCGTCTTTACCCTCACATATTTTCATCTAGTTTCTTGGATATTTACAATTATATTGTTTTCTATTTACGATGTACACTAGGTAGTAACTTTAATACCTGTGAGCGAACAAAGTCAAATTAAATAATTTTTCGTGGATTGGAAACTTTGAGAATATTTATATATTTTTATTGAATATGTATATTAGGATAGGTCACGATGCAATGAAGATTGGATTGTTTAATGATGATCTGCAAAATATTTCTTCGCTGGGCCAAACCGTCTATGAGCTTAACTCTCCTGATAATCACGTTATTCCCGTGCAATTTTTTTCAGAGCCAACATTTTCAAACTTAAAAAAATGAGCGCTGTGGCGCCAATTTACTTCCGATTTTCATCATTTAGGCATCAAAGTATTGACTGGCGCTATTTATTTTTATAAAATGGTACCACCAAATGCAAAAAAATCAATTGTCACTATGAAACACCACCAAAAATTACTACAAGGGTAGAATAATTCGACTAATAAGTTACTCAAAAACAAAAATCAAGATTTATATTTGCCTTCAAGGGTTTATTAATTCAGAAAAAATGCAACATAAAAAAATTGTACGGGAAAAAACGTGATTCTTAGGGATGTTTTCAGGAGTGTTTAACTCACAGACGGCTTGTTCTAGGAACGAAATATTTTGTAAATCTTCATTAAACAATCCAATCTTTATTTTCGTAGGGTAACTGTAAATTGATTTTCCATTTGTATGGACCGCGAGCCAGCCTAATGTACATTCTTTTTAACCACAGCTAATTTACTTATTTTTGATTTAAAAAAAAGAGACTAAACTGGTCTGATTTTTCTAAGCGAATTTAATATAACATCCTTTTACCTCAAAAGTTAGCGACTCCATTTTGTCTGATTAAAAACCGAGCTGCTAATAAATTAATTCACCATCTAAAAACTTAAAGCATGTAAGTTTTTAGATGGTCCTTCTGGTATCTCCCACACAAATGGTCCATATACCTATGATATATTAAAACAATGAAACTTCCACACGGATATTCGGAATTATCTGTATTATGGCATATGGTAAATTTTTCATAATTGCTTTAAGTGTACCATATATGGCGGGTTTTGTCATGCCCCTTCTAGTACATCACACACGAATCAACTTAACCTAATTAAAGCTGCTATAACTTATATACTCTGAAAGTTGACCTTTGGCAATGCTTTTATAGACGTTGCATTCACTTGGAATGTTGGTGATATTGCCACACCCTCTCTGGTACCTCCCATACGAAGTGGCATAAGCTTCGATTAAAATAAAATTGATTGATCATACGGATAAGCAAAATTAGTTGTAATTTTATATTTGTAAATGTTTTTATAATCACTTTAAACATAAGAAATGTTTATGATTTAGTCGCGCCCCTTTTAGTACCTCCCACAAAATTGTCTCAATACTAAGTGCATGAAATCCATTACGACTTCATATTTGATCACGTTTTTATAATTATCCGGCACTAAGTAAAATTTAAACCCTTCCACAGACATGTTCTCTGATAGTTGGGGTATATATAAATCGGTTTAACCGACTGAAACTTACTTACTTGTTTTTAAATATTCTATTCTTTTAAACTTTGTAGTTTTGAGGGGCAACAGGATGAGGAAATGAATTATTGAAAACGCTAATTGGCGTCCATTTCATTCGGTTCAAGTCTTACATGGATTGTCAGATCATGTAATCAATAATCCAGTATGTAAAATCGAGAATTTTCAGAATTTCCCCACTGTGAGATGTCAAAGTTTAATAGCTTAACCATTAAGATTACAACAAAATCTGTGATTTCAACATATGTAAGCATTTTTCCAGAAATCCATCCAGCATCCCCAAAATCCACCTTCGGTTGTTAAAAATTTGAATAATGCTCTCATAACTTTTAATATAAATCATAAAATGTCGTTCTCTGCAAAAGAAAATCCAAATCTACGGCTTCAACTAAACACTCAGACTCCTTCCTACGCTCTCACATACCAGCACACACTTACATACTCCGCTTTTACGGAGAATTGTTTATACGTGTTGACCATTAAAATAACCAATATGACCATAATAAAATCCCACACACACATGCACACGCCGGCACATAATCTCAGTTGGTGGGCATTACAAATCATAGGAATTATTTAGAGGAAATCACAGCATACATTTAGGCATCGAGTGTAAAACATTAACATGCATATAAATGTGTGACCGTGTTTAGAAGTGTGTGTGTGTGGCTGGATGTGTGAATGGTTGCCCTCTCTCTCTATTCTTTATTTAAAATGCAATAACAATAACAATAATAATCATTTTGTGCTGCTGCGTGTGTATGGCTGCATGTATGTATGGATGTGTGAGGCTGGGTCCCATAATAGTTAATGCGCATTTTATGCGTATTATTAGCATAATAAAAAAATACATAATACATACATACTTACATCCATACATACCCATGCATACATCCATCCATCCGTTTGTAGGGATGTAGTGAGTATACATCAACATTGTACTTGGCTGTGATGGCCTTTTCTCCTTGTCTGCTGTTTGGTGTTTGGGGAATCTTTTGGTTGTGTTGGTTGGGGTGTAACTGGACTATATCATTTTATGGACAAGTGGTAAAAAGTGCTGATGATGTTGATGATAGCTCTTTAATGTGAGCTTAAATGCTATAAACATTTAAGACTTAAAGGCCAGCATTCAACAAATAAACATGGGCACACACACATACATAAATACTGCAGGATACCTCTTTACGGAAATGAGAAAATCGGATAGAGTAAATACAGACACAAATCTCACATTCTGGACACGACCCCTTTTGATATGGATGCATCTTAGACGATTTATAACGCCGATAATGGGGCTATTCGTATTTCAATACGCATCTCATGTTTAATAGCAATGCCAAGTTGATTTCATTCACCAGATATTAACTAACTTACGTAAAAAATATTTTGCTTGTGACTTTTAGTTTTAACCTTATCTGGCAATATATTCCGTATTTTTGTGTGGTTTAGCAAATGTATAGTGAAGTGGTAAAGAAAATTCTTTTATTTTATTACTAGCTGACCCGACAGAAACTTTCCTGTCCATATTTTAATTAATTTATTTGTGATTGTTGTGTGGATTTGGAAGAGCTGCTTTAAATGTTTCAACTAAATTTAAATAAGAAAATACTATACTGCTGGAAATGTGTGAAATGAATGAAAAGGGAGATTGCGAGTATTGGATTCCGTTTCCAAACCGCCGATGTTTTTCGCATCCAATATAGCTCGTTCGCTCAACCAAACTTTATTTTGAATAATATTTGGCAACGCCTAACCGAGTTTGATCCCAAGGCATGCGCCATAGTACACATTACACTTTTCCGATTCGATCAAAAGGTTGTCCATCTCAGATGGATTTGCACATTTGCAGTCTTCCAACTATACATGCCAGTTTATGAATATTTCCGCTGCCGATTCAACAGCGGAATGAACATTTGTCGCAATCAAAACATCTTCGAAGGTATAATCCCAATGAGTATCGATCTAATGCGTCATGAAATACCAAGATCTAGATTTCACTGTTAATTGATACAAATTGTAATTGTCTGGCATTGTTTGGACGTAGTCATCATTATTTCATTGCAATCAAAACTCTCTATAACAAACATCTACATAACGAAAGTTTCCGTACCAAGTTTTTAAAAGAAAAGCAACATACCAATAATGTGCTTGATTTTCTTGATATATTGAAGATACGTGGAAAATAAATAAAAAGTGTTAAATGGCGCATTTTTTGTATACAACGAATTTTCAATATAGCGAAGTAATTATCATGTCCCTTGGAATTCGTTATAGAGACTATCCACTCATTATCATTAAAAATTGGCCAATTGTTGTAGACGATAGTCGATCTGCTCGTTGTAGTGCGTTATCCGCTGTGAAGTATACTCTTTTAATATTTCTTATATGCAAAGGGATGAGACGATAGTAAAACGAATCATCAAAATTGGTCGTTACTATCACCGATTATCATAAACGTGCATAAAATATTACGATTTTTTGCAATTTGTTCGAATTTTCCTTTATAACAACTTAAATTTGTGTGTAATAAAAACTTTCGCAGAATCATAAAAGAAAAGAATTTCGCATATCCATATCTTAAAAATTTTGCAATTTTGCTGTCAACTTTCCCAAAGTTTTTCATTTTAAAACCTAGTTCGGACTTCTACGAACAGTTTGTAAAAACAATCAGCCAAATCGGTTCAGCCGTTCTCAAGTGATGCGATTACCAACGAAGATCATTTCATTTTTATTACAAGGATTTATCTTATGTTTCTTCTCTCCATTTAATAATAGCAGAATTTGGTGGAAATTAGACCACGAAGCAGGGATACACGGTTCAACTTATCCCTCACTTTATAATTTAATGTTAGCGAACCGGAACGCGAAAGCTGAAAAATGGTATTACATTCTATTGGCGATATTTGTCCTGCATTATTTTACTTTTTAGAAAAAAATAATTTACGATATATCGAATAGACTAATTTAAAAACGTTTACCAAATTCACACTCTATCTATAACAAGTAAAATGCAGCTAGGTTCGGCGGGCCGAATCTTATATACCCTCCACAACGGAGTGCATTCCTCTACATAGAAGATCGCTACCATATTAGGAAAATTGTGATATTTTTATGCACATTACGACATTCGTTTACTATTTCAAACTACATACATATAAGGCATACTTATGTGCACCGTTTTAAATAAATTGTGATGCTTCAATGGTCATTCATTCCCTCAGGTACACACATAATTGAGCGTAAATACTGATTTCCGTGATTCTAGCTACAGCCGTTTGCTTGGTACCGATTTTAACCCATTTTGATAGAATTTTGAAATATATCTTTATTTTTTTACTATTCTAACTGCAGCAGTCTGGCTGTTGCCCTTTTTTATCCCCTTTCGCCCCAATTTCGCCTAAAGGTACAAATTTCGAAATATTCCTTTATGTTACGCGATTATGATGATTTCAACGGTTTGAGTGGTACTTTTGTATCCATCTTTTCCAATAGTATCCCTTAAAAGTACGAATTTTGGAAAATCCCTCTATCTTAAGTGTCAACACAATTAGGAGGATATATATTCCAAATTTCATGTTTCTGGCTGTTGTCGTATCATTGGTACAATTTTTATCACTTTTTGTCCCATTTCACCCTCTAAATATTTTATTTAATTTTTGGTGCTTTCATGCGACAAGAGAAATGTACCCAACAAATTTTAAGTTCATATGAAGCAGCAATTTTCAAAAAATTGCTTAATTAATCTAAATATTGGAGGGTATTTTCAGTCCTTGTTAAGGAAAATGTTTTCGCTCTGGACCGAATTCGACCATTTGCAATCCCAACAGATCTGCAACCATATCATTTCGTTCGGCAGCTAGCTAGCTAGGCATCTTAAAATTTTACCACGACCTTGAATATATATACTTTATGGAGTCTGTGATGAATATTTCAAAGGTTACAAACGGAATGACAAAGTAAATATTCCCCCCTCCTTGGGTGGAGGGTATAAAAACGGAAACAAGCGAAAGAAAACTTGTAAGTAAATGATGGTATTTTAAATTCTGGCATTTAATTTTGGAAACTGCTCTATAAAGGTGAAAAACGTTATTTTTAACTGTTAATAAAATTATCGTTACTTGTTTTAATTAGATAAAGCTTTAATAATTATTAAAATCAAACCTTATTGTTAATCCAAGGATCAATAATTAAGTCTGTGATAACTAAAAAAAATTCATTTGATCGTCATGTGTAGCAATTTCTTTGCATATTTTCCCAAAAAAAAAACGATTTTTATACTTTTTGCAATGTTTCTCATACGAAATAAAAATTTGAACGTTGAATTTTACACATTCATAGAAAAAAGTCCCTAAACCCGTGTTGGCCTGAGGCCAAATATGACCCACATCACCAATATTTTTGTTCGGTGATGCTAACATTTAAAATGTGATCGGCTTATATTCCAAACCCCGCGAAGTATGTATTGCTAAAATATAAATATAAAACTTTTTGCATTTTTTATTAATTTTTCTTCACATGAGTTAATGTCAATTCATATAATATACCACATCATTGTAAACGTAATTATACCCTCACTCTACAGAGTAGGTACATATATCATTGGGGACAGAAAAAGTGTGACGCATTGAAGGAGTGACTTAAGACCCTAAGTATGTTTGGATCAAATCCGTTTCACGACTTTATAAGTTGCTTGAGCCATGTCCGTCCGTCCCTCCGTATGGCTGGTGTACACGATAACTCTCGAAAAGGGTTAAGGAATCAATTCAAATTTTGCACATGGTAATGGTCCATATTTCTATGTTAAACTAAAACCAATCTAACTTCCACACGGATCTTCGTTATCAGCTCTATTTTGGTATTTTTATAATGTTTTTATAATCACTTTAAGTGTACTAAATATGACGGGTTTTGTCACGCCCCTTCCAGTACCTCCCACACATATCACGCTAAACGACGTACGGAAATCTGTGATATTTGATATTTGGCAAAGCTTTTGCATTCACATGGAATACGGGAGTTATTGTCACACCTCCCACACAAAGTAGTATAAACTTTGGTTGCATTAAAACCGATATAACATCCATACGGGTAGTCAAAATGATTTGCAATTTGATATTTGAAAAAGTTTTTATAATCACTTTAAATTTAAAAAAATTTAACGCTTTAGCCACGCCCTTTCTTGTACCTCCCTCACAATTGCCTTTGTCCTAGGTAAAATTAAATGCTTTATAACTTCTTTACGAGTGCCTGAAATCCATTATGACCTTATAATTAATCATGTTATTACAATTATTAACAAATGTAGAAATTGGGTCCAATATGCACAATCTTCTAGTACCTCCCACAAACATACTCCGGCGCTAAGCAAAATTTAAGTCCTTCCATACACATGTTCTCTGAGAGTGAGGTTATATAAAAGTCATATTTATAACAAAGTTTCGAAATATTAACGCCAAGACCACTTCAAGATCTTAATTTTATTCAAGCTACAATAAAATATTCGAAAACAGACACAGACGTTTAGTCCGTACTTCTGTAAAAAAAATTGAATAACATTCATTCTGGACATTCCGTAAGTATTTATGTATTGTAAACATATCTATTCATATTTTTCTCTTATGAATTGATTACATATCTGTGTTCCTTATTTAATTTTAAACCTTAATAAGTTTTTAATTAACGTTAAGTTTAATTAACTCCCATTGGATTAATTTAATATTATCAAACCCGTAGAAATAACATAACTCAACATGATACAAATGTTTTATCTTAGTATTTTTTCCTAAATTTTTTTCCAACGACCCATTGCTTTATGGCAGTTGAACTAACACTTCTAACAAATATACCATCTGAGGATGGATGTGGCAAAATGTATTTTCACAGTTATGAATTATCTATCCGGATTTATCATAAGTATCGTTGGTAACGCTTCGAGTATTTTGTGAAGTTAAGATAGATATTCTGCAATCATTCATTTGCTTTTATCGAAATTCATAAATTTAATAAACCATAAAATTTGTTTAAGAAATCATTAAAATAAACGAACCGACAACAGATAACAGAAATTCTAATAAAGTTGTCAAACGAACGAATTTACATTTGCGTCGCTCCTAAAGAGGTCTTTTGTAAATTTTAATTTTCTCCGCCACCCCGACCAACGCTAGCGTTATCCGCGAAACAACAAAATTCCATCATGTACCAAATATCGATAAATATCCGCAGGAAAGAGGAGAGCAATGTGAGAAACGAGCAACGAGTGGTGGTGAAGGGAATTCTTTAAATTAACAAGAAATTGGAAGAAATGCAAATCAGCTTATGAACAACGAAACGCACACACACACTAATAAATTAGATGAATAACTTTACACAATGTACAGGATAACAAAAGGATATTGACATGCCGCCGCTCAAAGTCAACAAAGCAAACGAACGAACTCGCATAAAAAGATGTACGATATCGGAAATACGTAAATTACGTTAAATACCAGCCAACCAACCAAACAACCAACAACAACATCTACAGCAGCAGCATCAATGATAAAAATACTCTCTCTGACGCACAAGGATGGATGCCAATGATGGTTTCTCTATAAGCTCTTTTCCGTAGTTCGATGCACAGTGGGGGATTTGCAATACAACTTTCGTCTATATCTGCTTATTGGTCCGATAAGGAAGAATTTTCAGGTTTCGAAGTTGGATGTGGTGACATGATATAATCCCGATGCCGAAAAAGTCCGACACCAGTACGGCTAGACGTAATGATAACTTTGTTTGGTTTATTTGTATACACAGCTATATGCAGCTGGGATATAAAACATGAGATATAATAAAATCAGCAATAATAAAACAATTAAGCGCCAAGCCGAGGAAAATAAAATAGTATTTTAGAAGTAATAACTACAGAAATAATATTTAAAAAGCATATATGAACAAATCGAGACAAATTTATATGATTTTTTTCCAAGAGACGTTTAAAATAGTTTTTTTTGAATTTTTTATTTGGTTTGGCATGATTCTTATATAAAATATTTATATGCTCGAACATTGACATTCACGTCGCTTAACCCTTTTTGGACCAAAATTAGTTAATTTAGTTTTTTAACAATTCATAATTAAAAATAATGAAAAAGGCTAAATTCGTCCAGGCTTGCCAGATGTGGGGATTTGCCCTCAACCATGGGGATTCTATGCTAGTCAAAAGGACAAAAAATATGAAATTGGGACAGGGGATTTTTGGTGGGATTTTATAAAATATTTCGATGTGGGGATTTGCCCTCAACCATGGGGATTCTATGCTAGTCAAAAGGACAAAAAATATGAAATTGGGACAGGGGATTTTTGGTGGGATTTTATAAAATATTTCGGGGATTTTGTGGGAATATTCTAAGTACTTTGAAGATATTTAGTATTTGATTTTAACTGGAAATGCAAATTTATCTACAAATTTATTACTTGTGCGCTCACTGTCTTCATCATGATTTTGGTCGGTGATGACAATCTTCCGCTGGCCAGAAAAGAAATTATAATAAAGATATAAAAAAGGAAAATGTCATCGAAAAAAGGAGCATTGAAATGAATTTGTTGTAAAGTATTTAAAACTATCCATAACAATTTAAATTAAACTATTGGCGCTTCAAACTTCTATAAACATTAGCTTTCATTAAACACCATATCAACGGCAAATCACGTTATTCACCCCAATTGCGAAAAAAAATTTCATGGGAATGAATTGTTCCCTTAAATTTCAAATCGTGATTTATGGTAAGTTTTTCAATTTTCTTTTATTTTTACTTTAATTTGATCGTTTTTATACCTTACACCACTTCGTGGACTAGGTTAAGTTAGTTTTCCGCCAAATGTTTGTAACACCAAGAAATAATTGAGCTAGACTAGCCTTTAAGTATGCGGATCGACTTAAAATCACCAGCAGAGTCGATTTAACGATGCCTGTCTGTCCGTCCGTCCATCTGCTGTTCATCTAAGCAAGTTCGCACTCTACAGGTCGCAATTGTTGTCCGATTGTAATGAAATTTGGCATAAGATACTTTTTTTAGCCAAGGACGATTGGTATTGAATTTGGAGGAAATCGGTTTAGATTTATATACAGCATTCATACTCTCTAGAATACACATTTTACATGGGATCATGACAAAATTTACAGGATGGTGTTATATTTGAACTAGAAACAGCTAACGGGAAAGTGACCACATGGGTCAATGTTTTGATATAGCCACAATACAAATGGGCCCCCATTTTACACTATTATCGCTCTAGAACCCACATCTTACATAGGATCTTGATAAAATTTTGCAGTTAATATTTCAATAAAGAACACCAACTTTGAAAGTGATCTATAATGATCCACTTTTTAATATAGCGCCCTTACAAATGGGCCCCCATTTTTATTATTACCCCTCTAGGACCCAAATTTTACATCGGAAATTTTGCAGATTTTATTATATTTCAACTAAGAATATATACTATGAAAGTCAAATATATGTGTCTATACTTTGGTATAAACCAAATGGAGCCCCATTCTGCTCAATTAAAGCTCTAGAAACTACGTCTTTCATCGGATCTTGATCAAATTTTGCAGATCATTATATATTTCAACTAGGAATACCTACCGTGAATGAGAACTATATTTTCCCATGTTTTGGCAGAGGTCCCAAGCGTTGTTATAGGCCCCCTTAAAAGTCCGTCCGATTCATCCTATTACCGTTGTATAATCTGTATTTGTCATTGGATCTTTTTCAATTTTTCCAGATCATGTTATATTTACATTAATCGGAATATCTGCCGGAATATTGGATAAATTACCATACCATTTATATGAACTACATATAATTGATCCCGTGAAACACATATACGCAGGGAGTGGTTTAGGGTATTATAAAGTCGGCCCAGCCCAACTTTAGCCTTTCCTTACTTGTTTCTATTACAAAGAAGTGAAACCTACTCACGGGTAATATTCATATTACCATCTTACGCCAGCAGGGGAATATATAATTCCACGTGAATATTTTTATAATAAATAATTCTTACACAAAACATTTCGTGTTCATATTTTGTTGTCTAGATATTGTTTACATATATTTCAAATGATTCGAAAATATTGGCTATAAAAATTACAGTATTCATAGCCAAACACACACACCCCCAAAATTGTTTCAAGGGAAAATTCGCAAACATTAGCATTCTTACTCAAATCAAATAAAATTAACTCAAAAATAGTTTTATTTACACATTTAAACTACAAACTGATTAAAATTTGTATACTAAACTTTAGTATCAATTTAAAAAAAATTAAAAAGAATACCTATTTATAAATTGCAACAGTAGACCACTGTTTCTTTGTTTAGAACGAAATTACTGCAATTATATATGGTGCTTGTTCACGAATTAAGATGACACATTAATATTGCCAACGTTGACATCATGTAACGCAACGGGAATATTATTTTTGTAAAAACCTAATTATTTTTCTGTGTTTTTTTATTAGATTACTAGTATTTTGTACCTGACGTTGCACGGATTCATTCTTCCCTATTCTCCTGCTTCGTATGCTTTGAAAGAAAAAATGAATAATTTTATATAGTTTTAAAACAGTGTTTGTGTTGCGAATGGCGTTTTCAAGCGAATCGGTCCACCCTTTTGGTATCCTATACGGAACATATAGGCAAACAGACATTGATTTTTATAAAGGGGCATTTCGGAAAAAAGAAAGGAAGAACACGTAAGGAAAGTCTAAAGTCGGACGGAGCAGACTTTATGATATACTCCACTTTTTATCCTATTATAATTCAATTCTGTACAAAACTGAAATCGGGAAGGATTTTTGTATCCAGTATATGTATGTGTTTGACAAAAAATGTTAAATCGGATAGGACATATGTATGGAGGTATACTGAAACATGGAACGATGTGACCCGCTTTCACCATGTATGTTTATAGGTGAAATGTAATATGTAAAGTTTGGCCAAAATTGGTTAAACATTTGTAATCAACATTTGTATATATTTAAATTAATTTATATCTATATATATTTATATCTAAATCTGAACCGATCTTACCCACTTACATCATAGATGTTTCTAGTTGGTTTATATGATGCTGTGCCAAATTTAAAGAAAATCGGGTATAATATGTGGTTGCTAAAGCGGAAAAAGCCAAATCGGGAGCGACATTTGTTTGGGGGCTATATCTAAATCTGAACCGATCTTACCCACTTTCACCACAGGTGTTTCTAGTTAGATTATAAGGTGTTAAGCCAAATTTGAAGAAAATCGGGTACTATATGTCGTTTATAGAGCGGAAAAAATCAAATCGGGAACGACATTTGTATGGCGGCAAAATATAAATCTAAACCGATCTGATCGACATTCACCATAGCTATTTCCAGTTCAATTATAAGGTACTGTGCCATATTTGAAATATGTTGTTACTAGAGCGGAAAAAGTCAAGTCGGGAGCAACATTTGTATGGGGGGTATATCTAAATCAGAATCGATTTACTTCAAATTAAATAGCGTTCGTCCTTGATCCACAAAACTTACTTGTGCCAATTTTTGTTAAAATCGGACTATAATTGCGATCTCTAATTTCTTTACAACAATAGATGTACAGCCGGACAGACAGACGGACATTGCTAAATCGACTCAGAAAGTGATTCTAAGCCGATCTGTATAATAAACAATGGGTCTAACTCGTTTCCTTTTGGGTGTTACACTCTCGTGGAGTGTATAATGAAATCAGAACAACTAATAGGTTTTAACTTTATTTTTTTCCTTATTTCGACAAATTTTTATTGTGAAACTTGAAGTAACTTGTTCTCTTTTATTTTTATTAAATGTTGAAGTGTTATAACGAAAATTACTACTTTTTTACTACGAGTGGAAATATTTGTAGTGTCCGTTTTGTCGCGTCCATATTTCTGCTGTACCTAATTAATATAATCTAAGACATAGTTCTCATATTTCATAAATCTACGAACAAAATATATCCTCTGACGTTCATTTACATGTATATTTGGAAAGCAAAGTTTTCAAAAAATCGCTGAACTTTGTATATTTCTATAAGAGCTTCAAAAGTACTTCTGTTTTTTGTAGCGTCCGTTTCAATGTAAAATTGTTTATAATTTTTTTTTAGTTTTTTCGTTTGTATTTTTTTTTTGGTCTGTAATCAATATTTGATTTGAACTGGGATATTGTCCTGGCTCAAGACCATTTTGCATCTATATTTAATAGAATGCAAATTTATTTACAAATGGCATGGTGACATTTATTACTTGGCTGCAGACTACCACTATCATGATTTCCACCCTGTCTAAAGGTTTCATTCAGGTGGCTTCGCAGCGACTTTTCAACATCAAACCCGGCCTCTATAAGGAGATGATTCTCACAAACGAACGAGAATCTCAACTCACTTGCCGAATTTGCGTTTGTGAGAATCATCTCCTTATAGAGGCCGGGTTTGATGTTGAAAAGTCGCTGCGAAGCCACCTGAATGAAACCTTTAGACAGGGTGGAAATCATGATAGTGGTAGTCTGCAGCCAAGTAATAAATGTCACCATGCCATTTGTAAATAAATTTGCATTCTATTAAATATAGATGCAAAATGGTCTTGAGCCAGGACAATATCCCAGTTCAAATCAAATATTGATTACAGACCAAAAAAATACAAACGAAAAAACTAAAACAAATGAGCGTTGGCACGGCAGAAGTATTGCTGGGTAACTATACCTGCATATACACATACTTACATATGCAACTCAATGAGATGCTTGTAAGATGGCATGTGTGCTTTATTACTTGGTGCGATTTTTTAAACGCAAATTCGGCAAGTTAGTTGAGATTCTCTTTCGTTTGTGAGAATCATCTCCTTATAGAGGCCGGGTTTGATGTTGAAAAGTCGCTGCGAAGCCACCTGAATGAAACCTTTAGACAGGGTGGAAATCATGATAGTGGTAGTCTGCAGCCAAGTAATAAATGTCACCATGCCATTTGTAAATAAATTTGCATTCTATTAAATATAGATGCAAAATGGTCTTGAGCCAGGACAATATCCCAGTTCAAATCAAATATTGATTACAGACCAAAAAAATACAAACGAAAAAACTAAAACAAATGAGCGTTGGCACGGCAGAAGTATTGCTGGGTAACTATACCTGCATATACACATACTTACATATGCAACTCAATGAGATGCTTGTAAGATGGCATGTGTGCTTTATTACTTGGTGCGATTTTTTAAACGCAAATTCGGCAAGTGAGTTGAGATTCTCGTTCGTTTGTGAGAATCATCTCCTTATAGAGGCCGGGTTTGATGTTGAAAAGTCGCTGCGAAGCCACCTGAATGAAACCTTTAGACAGGGTGGAAATCATGATAGTGGTAGTCTGCAGCCAAGTAATAAATGTCACCATGCCATTTGTAAATAAATTTGCATTCTATTAAATATAGATGCAAAATGGTCTTGAGCCAGGACAATATCCCAGTTCAAATCAAATATTGTTTATAATTTTGAACTACTTTGTACTAATTCCTGACGATATATTCTTAAAATATAGTACTCTTTAAGCGCTTTATAACACTAAAAAGGCCGATCGACTTTTTCAGTTTCTTTCTTGTTTTTGGCGTAGTTTAAGGCATGCGAATGTAGCGTCCGGGCCACTGGGAGATTCTCATATATAGATATCAACATACAAGCGTTTGTACCACGTGAGAATTTTGACTTTTGGCCAGTGAAATGGATCATTTCACCAATAGTACGGCGTGCAAAAGCCGCCTTTGTGGTCTAATACACTCAGAAAGATAGCATTACTAAGCCTGAGTAAAATCCGCACTCCAATTTAGTTCAACAATTTTACCCCAGTTTAGTAAAAATTTCCTTAAAAGTAGGAAAATTAATAAATTAAGTATTATTATTTCAAAATCATAGCAAATAGTTAATTTACTAGAAATAAGGTAGTAAGTAAATTTACTTAACATCATTTCTTTGGATCTAATAAAAAATTTTACAATTGAATGTATTCATAGAAATCAATGAAATGTTGATTGTATGGGAAAAATTCCATTTAGGAAATTTTTACTGAAAAAATTTTTTATTCCCTTAAATTTAATTAATGTGTGTAGTCAAATTTATATGATATGTTCTTCAGACATTCAAGTATTACTGAACTTATAAAAAATATACTTGAATGGGGTCGTTTGCCGAGATTTTCTTTTTAAGTACTTCAAATATTATTCTAAACAATCACTGCGAATTGCTTGATTTGAAGAAAACTTGAACTAGAAACAAGTTGAAAGCATGTACTACTTTCAAGGAAATATGAGGAAATATTGCTTTAGCTCAATACGAATTTCAATTTTCCTAATTTTAGTTCATTTCATTTCTGAGTGTATTGGATTCCCACAACCATAGTAACGTATTTATTTTAGGACTATGAAATTCGAATGAAATTTCAATAGTTTGCTTTTTTAATTGTCACGAAAATTCGAGACATTCGTTCATTTTAAAACCAACCACATCATCCGGAGCAGTGAGTCTTATAGCCTTTTCAGATTTACAAATGTCAGATCCCATACAAATTTGACATTTGTAAATCGACCTTGAACTGAAATCGCTTGATTTCGCATGCAGTCGGAAAAGGCTATAACCTATTTAAATGGAGAATATGAAGAGAATGGAAATAGCAATTAATTTAGTAAAGTATGATTTAGAATTAAAACTAAATTTCAACAAATTTATAAATTATTACAGTGCTTTAATTCAAAATGAAGTACAAGAGTTGAAGTAATTTTTGGCAATACTATATACAATTCTGCTAAAAATGGAACGATACACACTTCAACAACGCATTGAAGTTATTAAAATTCATGAATGAAAATGATCCGGAATTCCATCGAAACATCGTCTTGACTGATGAGGCCCATTTCCACCTCGGTGGCTGCGTCAACAAGCAAAATTGTCGCATCTGGTGCTCGGAAAATCCAAGAGTTATTGTTGAGTCATCGTGAGACTGTTTGGTGCGGTTTATGGTCCGACGGGGTCATTGGACCTAGCTTTTTCGATTATGTGGTTGGATCAACAGTTGCCGTGAATGGATTGCGCTATCGAGAGATGATTAACGATTTTTTATGGTCGGAGTTGGATGGTATTGATCTGGACAACGTTTACTTTCAACAAGACGGCGCTACGTGCCACACAAGCAACGAAACCACTGATCTTTTACGGGAAAGTTTCCGGACCGTGTTATCTCACGAAGAGGTGATCACAATTGGCCACCAAGATCTTGTGATTTAACACCTTGCGACTTCTTCCTTTGGGGCCACGTGAAAGATAAGATCTACGCCAACAGCCCAGCGTCGATTCAAGACCTCAAAGATAGAATTCGTGAGGCTATCGAGGACATAGGGCAGCCACTTTGTGATTTGGTTATGGAAAATTTCACGAAAAGGATATGGTCCTCTAAGCGTGGTCGTGGTGGCCATTTGGCTGATGTTGTTTTTCATTATTAACGGCATATCTTACTCTTTATTATGAAATAAACATCCGATGATTTATCTCAAAAAATGAAATTTTTCTTTGAATACCAAAATAACACCTCCTGTTGGAAAACCCTGTATATCTAGATCTGAGCCGGCTTTCTTTATTTGAAATTGCGTCCGTTCGATTCAGAAAGTGATTATAAGGCGATCGGTACAATAACCCAGCAAAAAAATGGAAGTACTTCCGTAGGAAGCACATTTTAAGCGCATCTCAAAATCCAAATGTGCATTTTTCCCGCATTTGTGGAAGTTCTTTTACACAACTTCCAAAAAAGTCGATTATCATATTATCCCGTAACATTTTACGAATAGCATTTTCACAAGTAAATGAGAACGCATTTTGAGTATGGGGCCACAGACGTAAGGTGTCCACTTTGCACTCAGCAGGTCTCGGGTTCGAACCGTGGCTCGGGAAAATATTTTTTTTGTTTTTATTGCTTTTATAAATAAACAATGATTAATTTTGTATAATTTTAACGATTTAAAAATGTTTGCTTAAAAATACAAATTTATTGCTTTATTAATGTACATCAAATATTTAATTTTTTATTAATTGTTAACAATGCATAATATCAGTAAAATTAAGTAGCGTTGATTTATTTAATTCTAATTTAATATTAATTTGTTTCATTTATTAATTTATACTAAATAGATATTTTGTTAAGTTTTCTATTGGCAGTTCTAACGAACAAAATGGTTTTCTTTAGTTTTGAACATTCCCAACAGAGAATAGCTGATACGGTTAGAGTGCCGTAGTAGCAACCAGAAGGTCCGCTGTTCTACCCCCGTTAGCGGCGCACTTTTTAAAACAGAAATGGAAACTAGTGAAAAAGTGGTTCCTTTGCAACACTTTAAAATAACTTTTAAGTCATTCAAAATAAAGGACATCCCTCCTATGACAACTCCATGTTAAATTCATTGGTGAAGATTTTTATAAAATCCGCAATAACTTCCACATTTTTAGTTCGCTTTGTGTTTTTAGGTGCTCATTAGAGAGCTATTCACTACCATTGACAATTCATACTGTTGGTTCTAAGTGGATTAAATTTGAAGTAACAAGTAAGAAAACGTCAGTCGGCTCTCACCCTCACTCTCAGAGAACATGTGTATGGATGAACTTTTATTTAGCTTAGCGTGGGAGGTAATAGCAATTTGTGCCAATTGGACCCAGCTATCACATTTGTTAGCAAATGTAAAAACATGATCAAGTATGAAGGTATAATGGATTTCAGGCACCGGTAAAGTAGTTATAAAGCATTTCATAGACACAATTATGTGGCAGGTACAAGAAGGGGTGTGGTTAGAGCATAAATATTTTTTATGTGATTATAAAAACATTTTCAGGTATCAAATTGCAAATGATTCTGACTACCCGAATGTATGTCATATCGGTGTTATTGTAACCAAAGTTTTTGCCACTTTGTGTGGGGGGTACCAGAAGGGATGTGACAATATCGCCCATATAGCATGCGAATGTAACTTCTATAAAATCATTGCCAAATATCAAATTTCGCAGTATTCCGATCATCCATATAGAAGTTATAACAGCTTTAATTTTACGTAGTTTAGGGTGATTTGCGTTTGAGGTACTTCAAAGGGCGTGTCAAAACCCGTCATATTTTGTACACTTAAATTTATTATGAAAACTGTATCACATACCAAAATACAGCTAATTCCGAATATCAATGTGGAAGTTATAAGGGCTTTAATTTAACATTAGAATATGTGCTATTTGTGTGGGAGGTACAGGAAGGGGTGTGGCAATATCGCCCATCTTCGAACTTAAACTAAGTTTGGGAAAAATATTATCATGTGTAAAGTTTTAATTGATTCCTTAACTCCTTTTGAGAGATATCGTGTACACCAGCCAGCCAAACAGACGGACGGACATGGCTCAAAAAGTTTAAAATGTCGTGAAACGGATTTGGCGCAAACATACTTGGGGTATTAAGTCACTCCTTCAATGCGTTACACTCTACACTCCTACTCTCTAGAGTGAGGGTATAAAAGCTGAAATATGGGCTATTTGTATTGTAAACACATTCTAGCCTTATACAAAGCTGACTTTTGAAAAAATTAACGATTTAAAATTTCCCCTTTAAAATTAAAACATGAATAATCTAAATAAACTGTTTAATAGGGAAAAATTTAAATGGCTGTTAATGATAAACTAATGCAGATATTCTTCTCTTTCATTTGATATCCATATGGATATATACCAAGTATGGCTCGCAAAAGTACGAAACTAAATTATTAAAACATCTACATCCTTTGGAAAGTAAAAGTCCTGCAGAAAGGGCAAATGACCACGAAACAAAAAACAGAGTATGCAGTTTTCTCTATTAGTAACCTATAGTTTCACTTCTATATAGTCTTGTTCTTAGGAGGGAAATCGTATCGCACGGTGTTATGTTTAGTTTTCCTCCCAATGTATATTTGAAAGATTATAACGAAAGATTTTTTAAGTTAGCTTTACATATATTAATTGAAATAGGTTTAACATGCAAATAATCCCACACTTCACTTTTTACCTCACATTTAATCAATTCAGGAACAACAGTTTGAAAAAAATGTGCGGCTCGCAATGAGACAAATTGCAATTGTCGATCAATACATCTGCAACGAGCAGGGTTGTCAGATTATTGTGTACCTCTATCAATTGTCAGAAATCGCCAAATTTAAACAACTTCAGTTTTTGATAAAAAATTCCATATTTAGTTCTTGTAAAAAATGTGTGGAATTCATACATTATATTTGAAATAAATATTTTCAACATTTCATGATAAGACATATAACATATTTCATTCGTATTTATTATTTTTAATAAAAATTAAAAATTTTTTATACCGTGACATAGTTTAGGCAATTCATAATGCAGAATACACTGTCAACGCAGGGATTACTGGTTAAAAAACAATTAACATTAAAAATATACTTTTTCTCCTTTATGAAGCAGTTTCTAATATATAATTGATCATGTCATGGACTAACGTCTCTTAAATATTATTCCAGGTATTTTCAATGGAACGAAAAAGAAACAAATCTCAATAAAAGCATATAGATGCATTTTGAAAAATCATTTTTAATAGAAAAGGCATACATTCGACCAAAAATAGCGTTTTCGGAAGTCTACATTTATTACAGTTATTTAATTATTATTATTTCTCTATTCTAAAATGTACATGGTTTGTTTATAATCGACGGGAATGCGCCTATATTTTTTTGGCTTTTTAAGAAAACCATAAAAGATAACAAAGTACAATTATCTTTAAAATAAGCCTTCATTCTTTGAATTGTACCTACGCGTTTTCATACAATACCATTTTCAATGTTCCTACCTCGAACCTTTTATCTTGATTTTACTAATTCTCAGTTACATATTTTCTAGAGTCCTACTAAGTTGCAAAGAAATCGAAATTGACAATTTAAAAAGTGTTCAGTTCGACATGAACGCATGTCTATGACTTGCATACAAATTGTAATATATTGCTCTACAACGTAACGCCAATTAATAAAATCGGAGGACAGATTTAAAATTTTCTAAAATTAGCCGAGAAAATCGCCAACTATATCGCCAAACATATTTAAAATTCGCCACGTTTGGCGAGAAATCGCCGTATCTGACAACCCTGGCAACGAGCACCTAAAAACAAAAATCGATCTAAAATGTGGAAGTTGTTGTGGATTTTATAAAAAATGCAATAAAATCGTAAAAATCTGGGTCATATTGCAACTTTTTCATGTGGTTTGATAAGGCTAAAACTGGTTAATGGTCCCACCGCACAGTGGTTCAGAACAAATTCCATCGGTCAAAATTTTATAACTTTTGATCTAGTAAACAATTTGAATTCTGTACAATTCGCACAGACTATTCAATATCCTCCACTGTGTAACGGTCATCTGAAACGGATGTGGGTGTTGATGTTTGCTTTGTGGCAGCAACGGAAGCGGTAGCTTCGCTTCACTTTTGTTCATGCTATTCTTGGCGTACTTTATTGTTTTGCTGGTTCGTTAAATACACGAGACTATTTTTGGGGATATTAAGGCATTAAGTCAAGCTGCCGGCACCGTCCTGCCCGCCACCCACCAATCCAACCGAGCATCCAACCATCCATCGCATCAACGCAAGAAGCCAGCAAAAGTACAACAAAAGAACCGAAATACGAATAAAAAGAAGCAAAAGATATTTAATATATGTATGTACGTCTGTATGTGGCTCGCTGGCTGGTTGGCTTGTACTCGTGTCCTCCGTCAGTAGTATGTGGTTGTTGGTTTATACATTTTCGGAATACATTGTTGGAATATTAACGAGTCGTTTGCTGGGAACAAGTGGGGATATTGTTATGTGCCAAAAAGTTATGATGCCATTAAGAACTTTGGCTATGTAAAAGACATTTATATTAATACCTCAAGAAAAGCAACGCTCATATGTGCGTGCCTGTGTCAGTGTCTGTAAGTATGTGGGTTCAAGGGAAAACTTAAATCTTTTGTTATATTTCAAATGACAATCTTTTAATCTTAAAGTGTGCGTTTGTTGGCCGCTAAGTTTTACCAGCGTATAACCAGTCCCACTGCTGTGAACTTTGTAAATTGGGTGCGTGACGATTCATTTTGATAAAGTGCTATTTATCAAAGTAATCGACCGGCTTTGTTTAACCAAATAATTCATTGTTCAATCCAAGTACCTAGAAAATAAAAACCAAAATTATTTCACATTTATATAAATGTAGTTAACTTAAATATGTACTGGTCAATAAATTAAATTGCAAAAAAAATGAATTGTCGCATTTCAAGTGCTATAGTATGCTAACTCTAAAGATGAGAGTTTTGTAAGAGATGCGTTCAAAGTTTATTTGATATATAGGCATTTCCACAGAAATTTACAGATTTCCATAGTACTTGCAGAGAGATAATCAAATTTTGTGTGCAAACAGATATTTTATACATTTAAAATAAAACAATTAAAAACGGCCTGGCCGAACTTTTTATACCCTCCACCATGGTTTACATTCCATAGAGGTCATCGATTTTCGTAGAAATGCAGTGTAACATTATAGGCAAATGTCCATTTTTTTAATAAAAAATATTGCAAAAATAATTTTATAAATAAATATAATCTTTTTATTATTTCAAACCACGCTTGTACATCGAAATAATACTTCAAGTCAATTCAGAATGTAAATATAAGGCAACAATCTTCAAAAAAAAACATAATTACCATAAATATTTGTAGATAGTGGGCGCTACAGTTGGTTGTATTTCCATCCTATTTTAATTCCTATATACAAATTTCGAAGATCCTTAAAAGTACGAAATTGGAATACTTTTGTATTATGTATCTACTCAATTAGAGGAATGTACATTAGGGCGTACCTCAAAAAAAAAGTTCGCCGTACACCTTCGAATATGAAGTATTATTGAAAGGTAGTTTCAAAAAAAAAATTTTTATTTTTTTATGCCGAACGTAGGGGTCGCGCTTTTACATTTTTCAATATAACTTGTATTTATAAACGGATTTTAAAGTGTGATACATCGATGTTTTTGTCTCGACGAGGCCGATTTTTTTGTCTTTGAAGTCATTGAGCTCAAGCACCCCCTTCTGGTACTTACCCATCATTTCTCAGTTGCTACTACCCTAATGTACCACTCTAATAATCGAAAATTAAAGCTCGCATAAAATCATGAATCATGTTTGAGCTCAATGACTTCAAAGACACAAAAATCTGACAAAAACATCGATGTATCACACTTTAAAATCCGTTTATAAATGCAGAAGTTATATAGAAAAATGTAAAAGCGCGACCCCTACGTTCGGCATAAAAAAATAAAAAAAATTTTTTTGAAACTACCTTTCAATAATACTTCATATTCGAAGGTGTACGGCGAACTTTTTTTTTTTTACTTGTAACCTGGTACGCTCTAATGTACATGTTTCTAGCTGTTGTCGTTTGATAGGTACTATTTTAATCCCTTTTTGTCCCATTTCACCCCTACTAATAAGAATCTCTTACCCAATATCAAGTAAGTACTAGCAGACATATTGAAAAAAAAAACATGCTAAAATACTGTAAAATATAAAGGGTTAGTATGGGTATTATCTGTCCTTGAGGGGGAAACATTTTTCTCTTTGGACCGATTTCGCCCAGTTTCAATCACAACCGATCTACAACTATAAGACGCATTTACGGAAAATTTAGACGTCCTAGCTCCTTTCGTTTAGATGATAGCGTGCTTTCAAAAGACGGACGGACATGTCTAGATTGTCTTAGAATTTTATGACGATCAAGAATATATATACTTTATAGGGTCTCAGGTCGATATTTCAAGGTGTTACAAACAAATGACAAAGTTAGTATACCCCTATCCTGGAGGTGGAGGGTATAAAAATTCATACTGGAAAATAAGAAAAGTTGGTCACGTGCGACATCTTAAATGTGAAAATTATAAATTTGGAAAAAAATGTCTTACACAAATAATCTAGATGAGCAAAAACGGAGGCGAACAAAATAAAGAGTGTTGAAAACGGCAGTGAGAAAGTTGAAAGAAGATCAGCTAAAATTACAAAAAAAAACAACAAAATTTTGTTGTTTGCTGTTATTATGTTAATAATTTATTGGATACTTCTGTTGATTTCTTAAAACAATAAGTTTAATAATTTAATGATGATATCCAGGATTTGGGGATTATCATAATTGTTTTGAAGTGTCTAGCACTTACTGCAAGCATAGCTATGATAATATTATAAAGCTCGGGTTTATCAATCTTATACTCCTCCCACCTATACATTAAAGTAATTCTCTTTTTCTTTCAAAATTCACTGAGAATGTTGGCATCGTCAATTGTGCGGCAGTAAACTTCATCTTTTCAAAATGAATTGTTTCGGTAAAGTTATTTGAAAACTAATTGGATATTGGATATTGAATCGATTACGGTATTATAACGAGAACGGTAGTCAATTTAATTTCTAAATTCGAAACAAGTAAAGAAAGGCTAAAGTCGGACGGGGCCGACTATATGATACCCTACACCACTCCCTGCGTATATACCAGGTTTTGATTACTAAACCCAGGTTGTTTATGGGACGATTTTATGTAGTGTATTTAAATTATAATCTTTGGTCACATTGGTGAAAAACTTTTTTACTATGTCATTCATACATATGATGGCCCATACACAAACAAAATCGGCGTGATCCCATCTAATTGTAGCTACGTCTGGTGAAAATATAACAATTATTTTCATCAAGATTGGCTGTAATAAGTTGAATCCTGAGTGTTATAAACAAATCGGAAGGTGCATATGAGCGGTGACAATATATGTGCGTAATGGTCCTCTTTATGGTCCATGGTAATATGAAGGTTTTAATGAAAATTGGTGGCACAGTTGTACTTGACCCATATGGTGTAATTTTCCGGCAGGTATTCCGAGAGTAAATATATCATGATCTTGAAAAATTGATCAAAATCCGATGACAAATGCAGATTTTACATCGGTAATATGATAAAACGGGCGGAAATTTGTAGGATGCCTATCACAACACTTGGGGCCTATGCCAAAAACATGGGTTATGTAGTTCTCATTCAAGGTAGGTATTCCTAGTTGATGATCCGTTGTAATATGTAGGTTGTAGAGCGGCAATAGTGTAAAAGTAGGGCCCATTTTGTATGGGGGTTATACCAAAATATGGACCCATACATTTAACTTTCGTAGTGGGTATTCTTATTTGTATAACATGATCTACAAAATTTGATAAACTTCTGATGTAAACAATGGATTCTAGAGTGGTAAAAGTAAAAAATGGGGGCCTTTTGAAAGGGCGCTACATTAAAAAGTGGGCACTTATAGATCACTTTCAAAGTATGTATTCTTAATTTGAAATATAACATGATCTGCAAAATTTTATCAAGATCCCATGTAAGATGTGCGTTTTAAAGCGATAATCTGAGGGCCCAGTTGTACGGGGGCTATACCAAAACATGGACCCATATAGTTGACTTTCATAGCAGGTGTTTCTAGTTGAAATATAACATGATGTATGAAATTTTATCCAGATCCGATGTAAAATGTGCATTTTAGAGCAGTAATATTGTAAATCGGAGGTACATTTGTATGGGGCTATATCAAAACATTGACCATGAGGTCCACTTTCCCATTAGCTGTTTTTGGTTCAAATATAACACGTTCCTGAAAATTTTGTCATGACTCCACGTAAAATGTGTATTCTATAGCAGTAATAGAGGCTATATCTAAATCTGAACCGACTTCCTCCAAATTCAGTACCGATCGTCCTTGGGCTAAAAAAATACACATGCCGAATTTCATCGCAATTGGACGACAATTGCGACCTGTAGTGTGCGAACAGGCTTAGATGGACAGCAGACGGACGGACAGACAGCTGGTGATTCTTAGCCGATCGGTATACTTAAAGGTGGGTCTAGCTCTAATATTTTGCGGAAAACTAACTTATAATACCCTATTACAAATTATAGAAATGACAACGTTTTACTGATAGATTTTTCGAAAATGAAATCGAACGATTTTTATGAGTTGCAGAGATTGTCACCTTTAACCCTGAGGAATTCGAGTCCGAATAGTGGCTCAGGAAAAACATACCAAACATTGATTAATTTATTTCAAATTCCATTCAGAAATTGTATTAATTACATAAATGGTACAGTTTTTGAAACTAGCCCTGAATATAATTTTTTCTAATTCCATGTGAAACGCAATACATTGCGAATTAAATGAAAGTTTGCCAATTTGTACTTTCCTATATGGCGAATACAACTGAATTTCCCCATTGTATGGAAAATAAAGAATTTTGTCATAAGGTATTTTTAAAAAATCGTAACTTTTTAGAGGTATGACATATATATATATCTTTTGTCAAATTTACAACAAATTGCTTCAATAGCAACTTATCAAATCTTAGAAATAATTATGAGGTTTTATTTTGTTGGCGAGAAAGGAGGACGGATAGACTGACGTTCATGACTAAATCAATTCAGAAATTGATTTTAAGTCGATGGGTCTATATTCTTTCCTTTTGTGCACAAAGACATAATGCACTAGTGGAGGGTATAAAAAAATTTTGACAGAAGCCCGGCAAATGATTCCAACAAAAACAACAAAAAAAACAACGGCTTTAATGTTAAGGCCCCGGCGAGATTCGAACTCACGATCTCCTGTTTACTAGACAGGCGCTTTAACCAACTAAGCCACGGCGCCACCTCGCTGTGAGGGTGAAATGAAACAACAAAGAAGAGAACAAATGTGCACGGACGGAAACTATTGGTGATAGACTATTGGTCATAGCAACGAAGTCTATTATTGTAAGGGAAGCTGTGTTTCCTGAAATGATGGGGTGTATGTTGACTTTTTTACATGACTGTATACAGAGCGAGCGTACGCAGCTAATTATTTCCGCCACAAATTTCTCTCTAGAAGCTCTAAATTTTCAGAACTATTTACTGAAGATACAGAAAGAATAAAAATTTTTAATAAGAAACTTTTCGAGGCGTGTATTGGCCATTTAACATTGTTAACATTGCAAAAGTTAGTAAAAATGTACAGTTTTCTCTTAAAACATTATAAATATTTTTATTTATAATTTAAACTTACAGCAGGTCAATTTCATAACAAGAATTCTGCATTTTTTATTATTTTTTACTATTACGAAAATTTTCCCTTTTACAACGTTTGACTGAGTGTGAGGAAATCAAAATTTGTTGTAATATGTTTCAGATAACAACGAAATAACAAATATCAGATGTTTGAGAACATTTTTGAGCAAAGATACAAATTTTTTGCCGAATGACTAGTTTTATTTTTTAATAGCTAATATTCTAACGAGGAAAATAATATCTAGATCTATGGATAAATTATAAGTGGACACAGGAGAATTTAAAAAAGGCAGATTTTTAAATTTTTGTTTAAATAGCGCTAAAACCCTTTACAAAGCATACGCAGAAGAATTAATAAGGCAGATTTTTATATCAACTAAGCAAATTTTTCCTTTATTTTATATCTGGGATCTTAGCGCAGAAAAAAAATCTATTTAAAGAAATTATGGATAGTTATGGCCCTTCTTGTAGAAGTATCACGTGTAATTTTGCCAATTAATCGTACAGAGCTTTATTTACAACAATGGTGTCTTTGGTGACCCCCACTGAAATTTTCCGGCAAACATTTTCGTAGAATATTTTAATCCTTAAATGTCCTTTTTTAAAGGATATTTTTTGATTTTCTCGAAGAAAGAGTCAAATTGACCCATAAAGAGACCAGTTAGAGGGTTAATATCTTCCACAAAAATAATCCTCATACAATTCCACAATACAACTCTGACCATAAGAATTCTCTCAGACATTAACCTACAGCATTTTTTTCATATAGTATTATGCTCCCTTCGACCAAAAAATGAAAACTTTGACCCACTGTAAAAAAAATCAGACGTGCTGGACCATAAGTTTGTTCTACAAAAATGATCTACTCAACATACCCTTTCAGAATTATAGGGTCGCTATTCTGTTCCAAAAATGCTGTTGGACAGTGTTATTATTAATTTCATTAAAGGCGCCTTGGCGGAAATTAAAATTTTAGTATACAAAATTTTAAAAAATAACAAGTAAGAAGACGCCAGTCGTCTAAAGCTCTCATGAACATGTATACAGAAGTTGTAAGGAATTAAATATTACGTAGGGCTGGATATTTCTGTGGAAGGTCTAGAAGGTTCTCAGCACATGGTCCCAGCTTCCACATTTATAAGTCATAGTGGATTCCATGTACCAGTATAAAATTTATTAAATATTTAATTTGAACAGGGATATTGTCCTGGCTCAAGACCATTTTGCATCTATATTTAATAGAATGCAAATTTATTTACAAATGGCATGGTGACATTTATTACTTGGCTGCAGACTACCACAATCATGATTTCCACCCAGGACAATATCCCAGTTCAAATCAAATATTGATTACAGACCAAAAAAATACAAACAAAAAAACTAATAGGAAATATTTAATTTTACCTTACATAGATGTATAGAGACAATTGTGTGGGAGGTACACGAAGGGGCGTGGCTAAAGCGTAAATAGTTGTAGGCTTAAGTGATTATAAAAATATTTTCAAATATCAAATTGCACATGATTTTGCTCGTTATATCATTATATTTTAAACAAAGCTTATGCCACTTTGTTTAGAAGGTACCAGATGGGGTGTGGCAATAACGCCCGTATTCCATGTGAATGCAACTTCTATAAAAACTTTGCCAAATATCAAATTTAACAGTTTTCCGTATAGAATATATAACAGCTTTAAGTTTACGTCGTTTAGCGTGATGTGGGTGAGAGGTACTGGAAGGGGCGTGGCAAAACCAGCCATATTTTATACACTTAAAAGGATTATAAAATCTTTATCAAATGAAAAACTATAGGTTATTTCGAATATGCGTGTGGGAGTTACTTTAATTTTACATAGGAATAGATGCCATTTGTGTGGGAGGTACACCAAGGGGCTGGGCAATTTCGGCCATCTTCGAACTTAAACTAAGTTTGCAAAAATATTACCATGTGCAAAGTTTGAATTGATTCCTTAGCTCCTTTCGAATGTTATCGTGTACACCATCAGCCAGACAGACAGACGGACGGGCATGGCTCAAGCAACATAAAAAGTCGTGAAACGGATTTGGTCCAAACATACTTGGGGTTTTAAGTCACTCCTTTAATGTGTTACACATTTTTCTGTCCCAAATGATATATACCCTCCTACTCTGTAGAGTGAGGGTATAACACGTAAGTAACTTTCAGTGGGTTAAACCGACTTATACATATATACCAGCATCTGTCAGCATCTGTAAGCATCTGTTTGAGATTTTTTAAAACTCTTTTATTATTTAGGGCCGAACTATTTATGCTTTTATGGAATTTAGTTTACATAGGGTAAGGATAATTGTGTGGGAGGTACTAGAAGGCGGGTGGTAAAACCCGCCATATTTTTTAACTTAAACTTTAAAAAATACCAAAATGTAGCTGATTCCGATAGTTACGTGGATTTTAATTTAATATTGGAATATGGGCTACCAGCCAGCCAGACGGATGGACGGACATGGCTCAAACAACTTAAAGAGTCATAAAACGGATTTGGTCTAAACATACTTAAGGTCTTAAGTCACTCCTTCGATTTTTTCTGTCCCAAATGATAGATACCCTACTACTCCGTAGAGTGAGGGTATAATTATCCATAAAAAAATGTGTGCTCTGACAAAAAATATTATTTTTTGTTGCATAGCGTAATTGATGCACATTAGTGAAACAATAAATCTATAAAATTGTTAAGCTTAATTGTTTAAATAACTTTGTACCCATCTGAATAAATTCTAGGAACTCGTATAAATAGTATTCTCCTAATGTTCAATTAATGGCCATATGATTATCAGTCGTACATTTTGCGGCTGACTTCTTGCTTCAAATCCATTTAAATTCAACTGAGCCAACACTGGTCCTGTAAACAAAATTGAAATGTCAGTGAGCGTTTCCATTGCAATGCCGAGACTAACAGGAATTTACAATTTACCTCGTCGGCCACATGTGACACCCACACCCAACACGAGGCTGAACTTGGATAACTTTCCACAAATAACCCTAAGCAATGGCTGCAGACTGCTGCAGACACATGTGCCGGCAGTATATTTCCCAGAAAATTCCACCACTTTCCATTTCCACAACGAGGTGCAAGTTTCGCTGTGAAAAATAGATTTCTAAAACGTTTAAGCCAAATACGCTGTGTCCTGAATTTTAAAATCTTTTCCCAAAATGAAATTTACGTATGCAATAAGAAGGTGAACAATATTGAAGGTGAAACGTATCACCAACATCGGCTACATCCACAGCCACACTCCCAGCAACAGTCATCCACAGCAAAAGCAACAACGGACAATCCGAAATGGAATCCATAACACCACCCACCCACCCATCTGGCTGGCTGCACTGTCTCCCATACCCGTCCGTATTAGTTGCCAAATAGCGCGTACGTGACCAATTTTTTTGTGACTTTTATTCTTTTTTTCCGGGGAAAAATGAAAGTAACACACAAAAGGTGATCATTTATCTTAAATGCTCGCTTAAGGGTCGTTGGCGTGGGTGGCTGCTATAGCACGGATGGGTTGGGGATTTATGGTAACTTGGGAGATGCGTACCTAAATGAGGCTGGGTGGTAGTTCGAGGCTGTGGATTGTGTTGTGCTGTGCTGTGGGTGGTGGTTGCTTTCGTTTCTTTCTTAGCGTTTGGGAACTCCGTACATATGCTAAACATCACACAGAGTAGAGTTGGGAACATGTTGAGGGTCATGCTCCAAGGTGAATATATAATTTTTAAGCTGCTTATCTCAGGACATCTTTCTTTGCCCCTTTAAGCAAATTCTTTTGCTTTTCTTACGTTTTTCGTTTCTACTACGGAATGTTGATGCTTTCCATTGTATGCCTGAGAAAGAAATGCGACTTAACTTTTTTCTCAAACGAAGTTGGAATTAGGATCTATAATCTTTATATGAAATCTTAACATATTCTCTCGTACGCTTTTATATATCTTTCCTAACAACTTTCGTATGCGTATACTTCCGAAAAATGTTTAAAAACAAAGCCTTTTATTGTAGGCCTTGTTATTAAAACAGTTTTCAGGTTTCATTCCGCACTGCGACAATTTTTTTTCAGTTTCGACGAATTTCCACAAACTGCCTAATTTCAAACCACATCATCGTTGGGTTGGGCCAATACTCTATTTATAAAGATCTTTGTCGGATACCAAGAATATGCGGATAGTATTTACTGCGACTAAAACAGATTCTTGTGATATTAAAACCCATAACCAAAGGACTTACAAAAACATGAAAATTATATTTTATGCTTTCAGGATATGTTTACGTTAGAACATAATAGCCTTTTCAGATTGCGGGCGACCGTAACTTTAGCCGGCAGTCTGAAAAGGCTAATAGCTTAATGTTACGTAAAACTACGGCAGTTAAACTACAATCGTTGGCTGTCAATATTCACTGTATTATCACAATATGGGTGCCAAATGAAAGAGTAACACAGCGGCGAAATTTACAAGGCCTTCCCAATTTTAGGCTGTGTCTCCCATTTATAAGGCCTGCGAAAGCCATGATACATATATTATCCGTTGTGGGCCTTCTATAGTCAGGCATGTCAGCAGACCTTATCAGCCCTTGCAAAAGTATATGTACATTCGTTGTTGTTATCAGATAAAAACATATTTTTTTGTAATTTCAACAAAATTGTTTTAAAGAAAATTGTCATATCATATTATAAATAAAGAAATAGAGTTTCGATTTTTGAAAAATATATACATTTGATTAGTGAGTGTCAGCACCAGTGTTGCCAATTTAGTTATTTTCCGGCTAGATCTGACCTTATATATATATTCACTCTGTCATTCCGTCTATAATACCTTGAATTATTCATCGGAGACTCTATAAAGTATATATATATATATTCTGGGTCTAGCCATGACTGCCTGTTGAAAACACTATAGCGGCCGAACGAAATAAACACGGAGGTACAAATTTTCCCTAATGTGTCTTATGGTTGCAGATCGGTTGCGTACATTCCCCTTGTAGCGTAAAAGCACCAAAATGTAAATACACGTTTAGCGGGCGAAATGGGACAAAAATGATAAGATAACAGCGTACGTAGATACTTAAAATAGAAGGATTTTTCAAAATTCGTAATTTTAAGGGATACAATTGGAAAAGAGGGATAAAAATGGTACCAGCCATACCGCTGAAGTTGAAATCGTGAAATTCGGTGTGCACTTTTCATCCGACTTTTAAGTGGAAAATGGGGCGAATGGGGATAAAAGTGCTACCAACCAATCGGCTGCAGCTATAATAATGAAATTCGGTATGTACACTTCTCTGACTGTGGTGACGCGAATAATAAAGAGATCTTTCGATATGCGGAGCATCAGGAATTAAATTTGGCTACAATCAAACTGTTGTAGCTAGAATCATGATATTCAGTATTTGCACACTGTCTACGTAGACGCGGAAAATAAGAGGTACGATTTTTTCTAAATTCGTACTTTTTGGATTAAAATGGAACCAATAGCTATGGAACCAATGGAATAGGCTGTAGCTAAAATCATGAAGTTCGGTGTGTACATTCCACTCTGAAACATATTGGATCTTCAATATTACAAATTTTCCTATCAAAATGGTACAGACATTAAGGCTGTAGTTGGAATCAAGAAATTGCAAATGGGGAAAATCTGACTTGAGGGAATTGTTTCTACCTAGTAATATTTAGGGCACATTTTTGAAGATTTCTGATTAATAATTATATTAGTATTTAATATTATATATAGTAGAGGACTATTTATATTATAATAATGAAGAATCACTTCTGTGTGCTGTCGATAGCCTCTAATCTACCGATAATACTGTGGAATACACTCCGTGGTGGAGGGTATAAAAGATTCGGTCCGGCCGAACTTAACGCCGTTTTACTTGTTTAATTTGGTTTTGCCTGTTTTCCCGTTAAGTGTCCAGCATTGTTTTGTTAATATTACTACCAAAATCAAAGGAACAGTCACCAGAATTGTCGAGCAGTATATTGAGTCAAAACTCCATTTTACGTTGGTGACTGAAAGCGAAAAATGCCACAAAGATCAAATCCTAAGTCATGAGATAATTTATCTATATTTACTTTTTTAAGCCAATTCTGAAAGATATGCGCAGAGTATTAACAAAAGTAAATATGCAAAATCTACCAATTAACTGCAAGACTTTGTGCCTCTCTACAAACAAAAATTATTCCTGTTGATATTAATGTTGACATTCTGCAAAATAGTCGAAATCAACTTTAATCATTTATAGAACATGATTTGTATTTGGGCTACGAGTTTGAAAAAGAGACAAAAAGATTAAACCTGGGCACTGCAAATGAAAAACAAGTGAGAACAAATTGTATCAACTTTATTATAAGATATGATAAGTTAAGCAACTAAAGTAATATAATTATGTACATAATATAAAAATATGCACATGCATACATTTTTATATATATTACAATTTCAAAATATTGAAAAAAGTACAATTATTTTCTGTCGACAAAGTTTTACGTGCTAATAAAGAATAGTATTGTTGAACTTTAAATTAGTTATATTGACGAAGTGAAGCATCAATATGATAAGAAATGACAAAATTTCACTGATAATGTAAAGTTTTGAGCAGACGTTTTCAGATATCAAGACGCTGACGGAAATAATTCATTTAAGTCAATATCAAAATTTGGAATAAGGATGTTCTCTTTGCCTTGATCAAATGCTGAAGTAGAGCGAGTGTTAAGTCAAGTAAAAATTGTTAAATCAAAATTAAGAAATGGAATGAAAACTGATACACTAATTGAAATAAAGACAAATAATTAAAAAAGTTCCATATTATACATAATTACCTTATAAACAATGAAAAGCTTCATATTTTGTTTCTGTTCACTGATATGGGCTACCACGAAGTGTTGCTACAATTACAGTGTTTCGGAAAGGTACCTCACAATGATAGGAACTACTGCTTATGTAAATAATACTAACGAAAATGATTTCATAGAAATTGATAACATCCTATCTCTTGTCTCATGAACTAAATGTTGTCCAGTTTAGCCAATTTTTGCCTTTTTATTTGATCAATCTAGCCATTTGTGCTCGCCAAAAAACGTGATTACAGTCGAAATTATACAGGGTTTTCCAACAAGAGGTGTTATTTTGGTATTCAAAGCAAAATGCCATTTTTTAGATAAATGATCGATTTTATTTCATATCGATGATCGACGATTTATTTCATAATAAAGAGGATGGTATGCCGTTAATAATGAAAAACAACATCAGCCAAATGGCCGCCACGACCACGCTTACAGGACCATATCCTTTTCATGAAATTTTCCATAACCAAATCGCAAAGGTGTTGCCCTATGTCCTCGATAGTCTAACTAATGCTATCTTTGAGGTCTTGAATCGACGCTGGGCTGTTAGCGTAGACCTTATCTTTCGCTTGGCCCCAAAGGAAGAAGTCGCTAGGTTTTAAATCACAAGATCTCGGTGGCCAATTGTGATCACCTCTTCAAGAGATAACACGGTCCGGAAACTTTTCCCGTAAAAGAGCAATGGTTTCGTTGCTTGTCCAGATCAATACCATCCAACTCCGACCATAAAAAATCATTAATCATTTCTCGATAGCGCAATCCATTCACCGTAACTGTTGATCCAACCACATTATCGAGAAAGTTAGGTCCAATGACCCTGCCGGACCATAAATCGCACCAAACAGTCACACGTAAGTATGGACTGCTTCTCAACAATAACTCTTGGGTTTTCCGAGCCCCAGATGCGACAATTTTGCTTGTTGACGTAGCCACCGAGGTGGAAATGGGCCAAGATGATTTTTCGATGGAATTCCGGATCATTTTCATTCATGAATTTTAATAATTTCAATGCGTTGTTGAGGTGCGTATCGTTTCATTTTTTATAATGACGTAGTTTCTACTTGTCAAATGTTCCACGCTGGGAAAATATCTGTTAAAAATATTTCAAATTTCATTTCATTGTTACATTACCATTAACAACCATTTCAAGTTGGAGACCCTGTACGTTTGTTATACAAATTAATGTTTCTGCTTATTTTTACGTTTGTTTATACTACTAACGGCGGTGTTTTTATAGTTGTGGCTCTGGGCGTTTTTCGTTTTCAACTGCAATCAATAACAAGTGAGGAAGATTAAAGTCGGGCGTGGCCGACTATATGATATCCTACGCCTAGTCATTATACCCTGTGGTATAGGGTATAAAAGGGTTGTTACATTTGAACCGGGTAATATACGATACAGCTATATAAGAAGAATATACTATAAATTTCATACATACATATCTGTATTTCTAACCGATCTGGCCCATTTTCACCAGAGCTATTTCTAGTTGAAATATAAGTTGTTTGCAAATTTGAAGAACATGTGTTAAAAGATGTGGTTTCTAGAGCGGGATGAGTCATATAGAAGGAGACATTTGTATGGGAGCTATATATAAATCTGAACCTATCTGGCCTATTTTTACCAGAGCACGGACATTGCTAAATCGACTCAAAAGGTGAATCTAAGTTGATCGTTTCTTTTTTTGTGGTACAAACAAATGCACAAAGTCATTATACCCTGTGGTGTAGGGTATAAAAATGCAATATATTTCAAGGGTTGTGCAGAATGAATGTACAGAAGACAGCATTTTTTTCAAGAAAGGAAAACACCATAAGTTTAGCGAAGCATTCGCCGCTAACGGGGGTTGAAAAAATTGCAAGTAAAGGGTGTTTTTTGTTGGGGTATAGAACTTTAAGTTGGCATCACTTTTTTAACTGGCGGCCATTTTGTCAGCTGTCAAGTGATTAATATTTAGTTTGGTTTGCCATTTCATCATGAACAGGTTGGCAAAAGAACAACGCTTGCAAATCGTGCAAATTTATTTCGAAAGTATTGGTTCAGTTCGCGAAGTTCACCATTTTATGGTCGACATAATCGTCCATCAGAGCAATTAATTCGGTTAACCATGGATCGTTTTCGCACTACGTTTACTCTATGTGATAATACGCATCCGCAGAGACGTCGAACAGTGCGCACCGAAGAAACAATTGCCGCTGTAGAGCAAAGTGTTGAAGAGGACCCGAATGAATCGATTCGCCACCGTGCACAGCAATTGGAGTGGTTGAAAATTGGACCTGTAGAATTGGCTATATTCGAGCCAGCCGCGGCGGCCACATGCCCGAAATCATATTTAAACATTAATGGCATAAAATTATCCTTCCAATAAAGCCAAATTGATGGACATTAAAACGATTTTCTTGTGTTTTATTTCAATTCGAAGTTCTATACCTCAATAAAAAAACACCCTATACTTCCATAGGAAGCACATTTTAATCGCATTTCAAATCCAAGTGTGGTTTTTGAGAGAATTCTTTTAAACAACTTCCAAAAAGTCGATTATGTTAATATCCCGTAACATTTCGCGAACAGCTTTTTCATAAGTGAATGGGAACGAATTTTTAGTATGGAGTCACAGAGGTAAGGTGTCCGCTTTGCACAAAGAAGGTCTCGGGATCGAATCGTGGCTCAGAAAAAACTTTTTTGTTTTTTTATTTCTTTTATAAATAAACAGTGATTAATTTTGTATAATTTTATCAACTTAAATATTATTACTTAATAAATATAAATTTGTTGATTGTACTTCCATAATATCAGTAAAATTAAGTAGTGTTAATTTATTTAATGCTAATTTAATTTAATATTAAGTTGCGTTATATATTAATTCATACTAAATAATTATTTTATTAAGTTTCCTATCGTCAGTTCTAACGAACAAAATGGTTTGTTATTTAGTTATTCAGCACTCACAGCCGTAGTAGCAACCAGAAGGCCTGCTGTTCTACCCCCGGTAGCGGCGTATTTTTTGAAAGAGAAATGGAAAGTAGTGCAGAAGTGCTTCCTTTGCAACAGTTTAAAATAATTTTTAAGTCTTTCAAAATAAAGGACATCCCTCCTATGACAACCCTATGTTAAATTCATTAGTGAATATCCCAATTTCCACTGCTTCTCTACTCACTTAATTCATAGTACTTAAATCAAAAAAGACATATTCATACAAACTGATTTCCGTCACCCCGTCACTAATGTAACATCAATACAACGACAGCTAAATACCCTCAATCACCCTACAACAAGAACGATAAATGCACAAGGCAATAAAGATAGACAACGAGCGAAAACAACCCCACTACACTGACTGAGCAATGACTTCAATCTCACTGTGTACGTCCAACTGTTGGCACACAATCGTTATTATGACAATAGCTCAGTGAAAGTGTGCTTGATTTACAATTCGAAGGTTCTCGGTTCGAAACCCAGCCATCGCATTGTCTATATACAACAACGAAAAATGAATGAATGTTCTCGATTGCAACGACCAAAACGAGTTTTTAATGCTGAACACACAACACCTGCCATAGTGCAGAGAATGCGTGCTCGTCTTCTAAACAAATGGTTTCTTGGTTCGACTCCCAGTAGCGGCTAAGTGGAAAAAGTTCTTAAAATTTGTTAAAATTACTTTCCTTTTGTGCATAAGGGAATATCTCCTATATCTCCCTATATCCCTATTAATAATTATAAAACATTGTATAGTGTTTGCTCCACCATAGAATTGAAAAAATCGTGAGGATTTTCTTGAATTCTGTAATGTTCTTCCATGATATGAAATTATTCATGTTAATCAAAAGAGTATATAAAGGGTGGTTAAATTGTAAGGGTCGATGTTGAATGTGAACCACACCTAAAAATCAAGTTATTTTTCTGCATTTCATTTGAAATTTCTCAATTTCAGACTAACTCAATTTGAACCATGGAAAGATACACAATCGAGCAACGCGTTAAAGTCATTCAGGCTTATTATGAAAATGGGCGTTCAAATCAAAATGCATATCTGCTAAATCAGGTATTATTTTGTTTTTTTTTTTTTTGGGCAAATGAACTCCGATTGTTATAAAATTTAGCATGAGGATAAAGGAATTTTATCTGCGTACCTACTTAATGAGACGAAAATGACTAAATTTCGTTTTGGAACTAAAAAATCTGACTTTTTGCACTAAATGTACCATATTTTCCAAGGGTGCAATTTCGGGCAGGCAAAAGTTACCCTGAAAAAGAAAACGGAGAACCCTTCAACCTTTCCAAATATGTATATAATTTTTACAATGTTCATTACAACCAAATTATATTTTGCACAAACATAGTTTTGGCGTCGTAATAAAGCTAAAAAATCAAAATTTCTAATAAAAAATTTGAGTGCAAAATCTCTTAAAATGTGTGAGAAACAGCTCGACAAAGTCAAAAAAGGAAATTACGTTTTTTCAATTTTCAAAATCCGAAAAACGTGGAAATCTGTAATGCAAAAAATCACATTTTTTCTTCTCATTATGAACAAATACGTAAAAATATAAAAAACATAAAAAAATAAAAATTTTAATTTTCTTCAAAATCGTAGTAGTCCACTATGGGCCAATATCTAAATTATATCTGATTTCCCGAAATGTCTACTAGAACAAAAGTTACTGTATTTTGGCCGATGGATTTTGATTCTGAACTACTGTGCGGCGGCCACTTGGCCGATATTTTGTCCCATACATAATTGAAACGACAACAATTTCCTAAATAATTTGTGTTGTATACAAAATCAACATCGGCCCTTAAAATTTAACCACTCTTTATTATCGGCATTACTTTACGAATATAGGATATTTAAATTTTATCGAACGTGACATTTTGACGGACATTTCGTTCGAAACCGTACAATAAAAACGTTATCATATGCCAAACAATTGCTAATATCCGTATGAAAGTTACATTGGTTTTAATTTAACATAGGAATATGGATCGTCTGTGTGGGAGCTGCCCGAAGGGACATGTTAATTTAAAATTTAATTTAATCTAAGTTTGGGGAAAAATATTACCATGTGCAAAGTTTGAATTGATTCCTTGACGGCTTTCAAGAAATCATTTCCGACCAAACAAATGGTCGGACATTAGGCGTGTGATTTCGATTTGGATATGTTGGAATCCCCTATTTTGTGAGGTTCGGAATAAAATGAATGAGACAAAAATAGGGGTGGTGGGATGAGTGTAAGGGGGGCTCCCATACAAAAAATATTTTTTATAAAATTTGTTCCCACCGGTCTTACTGGCCCAAGGAGGCCGCTAGTGGAGTTAAATTTATGACCGACCCCCAATATTTGTTCAACTGTGCGTGGCAGTTTTGGGTATTTCTTTCATAAAAAATATAAAAAATAGGCAAATGTTTGGTGGCCACCTTAAGGGTTGCAGTTGGAGGGTAGGTGTGTTCTGAGAAAATATTGGGGATACATTTGACTCCACTAGGGGCCTCCTTGGAGCAGTTAGAGTGATGGGAGCAAATTTGATAATAAATAGTTTTTGTACGGGCACCCCATTGGGGGAAAATGTTGGGGAGGAAAAATTAGTGTAGGTCGGCCTTACATTTAACCCAGCTTGGGGCGACTCCAGGGCAGTTTTGGGCCTTACTGTCATAACCAAAATTATAAAAAATGGGGATATAATGGTATGGGGACCATCCTAAGGGTTGACGATAGGAGGTAAGTATGTTCAGAGAAAGTGTGGGGGTTGAATTTCCATTCATTTTTTCAGAACTTCACAAAATAGGGGGTTCCAGCATATACGAATCGAAGTCCTAAAATTCTCATACAACACTATCCAACCCCTTACAGACATGGCTCAAACAACTTAAAAAGTCGCGAAGACCAGACAACGCATTAGAAATTTACCAATAAAATAAACCCCAAATAAGATGAAATAATCCCCAAGACCACCAAACAATGAAACTATGTGGACAAATTGTTGGAGCTTATTTCCTTTGTGGATTATTTAATTATAAAATAACTGCAGTACCCGCTGCTTCGCACTTGAAAAAGTCTGTTATTTGTTATTAGTTTTATCCATCTCTGTTTTTGGATAGTATTTATTTGATTTTCTTTTGGTGGATATAGATAAATCCAAAATAGTAATATGTCCATGTGCACTATTTTAATACAATTCCACTTAATATCTTATTATAAACAAACCAATTTCAAACCATTCTGCTAATCATACTTTGGTGGTCAATGGATATTGAGATGCGGCAATGTTTACATTATTGTATTTTGTAGATTCAGCGAATTAAGCAAAGGGAATAATTTTTGACGTTGCTCGCTTCATATTTTTATCTATATTGTAAGTTTAGTTTAGAGTTGACAATCAAACTGAATAAAAGGATTTGGCCGCAAAAAAAAAAGAAATAAAACGCTCCGGCCAACAAAAAATAAAATTAATATTTTTATTTTTCTTTTTTCTCAATTTGTCTTATGAACAAATTAATTCGCATCCTCCTTCATTCGCGATCCGTGTTAACGTAATTAAATCCAATTTTACTGCGCTTCTACATGGTCAGAGGAATTTACATACCAAATTTCACGATTATAACTGTAATACTTTAGTTGGTACCATTTTTATCCCTTTTTTGTCCCGCTCGCCACAAAAAAAGTACAAATTTCGAAAAATCCCTGTTCAGTGCGAGGCACACATGCATGTTTCTATCTACTGCCGTTTAGTCAGGACGAAGGTTCGATCTTTATCCTTTTTTGGTCCATTTTACTTCTTAGAAGTACGAATTTCGTAAAACCCTTTCTTAGTCGTCTCTACGTCATATTTGGGAACTACCCTGAAAATTTCATGAACCTGGCCAAATTTAAAATGAAATAACTCCCGAAAAAATCAGCATATCTCAATATAGGTATCGTTTTGGGACCATATTTCGTAGCACCAAATTCTACTACAACTACAACTCCAATTCCAAAATTTATCTATTAGTTCCATACACTAAATACCTATTCATAAAAATATACCTACCCATACCTATTCATAAAATTCGTAAAAATAAAATTTATTTTGTTTTTCGATTCAAATAAAGGCGAATACGACAGAATCGTTCAGATATATATGTGATATAGATGAATTACGCACAAACTCTTTTGAGACGATTTGCAGATATATTAGGTTTGTTCGATTTGGTTCGGATTACTAGCTTACAATTAGGAGACTTGGTGAGGTGGTTTAGTAATTGGCAGCACCAGTAAACGAGTAGCATGCAACATTCTTGTTATGCGTGTAACTACATACAAATATTATGCTATTATTTCCTAATATTATATTATAAATATGGAAAAGTGGTAAACCTTTGGGTTTTCGATTTGTGGGCGTAGATTACAAGAAAGATCAATTGAAGTCGATTTCAGTTTGCGGGCGGGTGATGTGTCCAAATAGTGTTTAAAGCTAATACCGATCACCGAATGTATAGATGATCAGCGATTTCTGAGTTTGCTATTTATGGGTGTATGGATTTCACCAACAGTTGTTCTGGATATTTATAGTTCTTTCCGGCCATTGAAGTTTTTATTTTCGAGGCTGACAAAAAATATTATATAACAATTGTTTTCTCAATTTTTAGCTTAAAAACACAAAACAAATTTTGTGTTATTTATTTATAAAGTTGGTAATTTTTACATAATTTAAGTAATATTTTATATTGGATGCGCGAAACATATCGGATATACGGATGTTGCGGAATAATGAACAATAATACTATAAATAATGAAAATGCAAAATAAAAAGTATCTTGCCTTTTCTACTAAAATATGCCATATTTATGGTCCATGATCAAATTGCGAACGAAAATTCCTCTTATCTAGAAGGAAGTCTATTCACAACTGATTCCATCAAATCGACAAAATAACAACGGCTTTAATGTTAAGGCCCCGGCGAGATTCGAACTCACGATCTCCTGTTTACTAGACAGGCGCTTTAACCAACTAAGCCACGGCGCCACCATATCGCATGGGTGATATTAAACAATACATAAGAGAACGAAATGTACCGGCAAACAAAATATAGTATACAAATATTATACTTTACACTGCAATTTAAATAATTATTTTTAATATCTCAGGAAATAATATATAATCTATATATGTGTGCAGAGAACCATTTTAAAGGCATTTGCAATACCTGCAAAATAAATATGAGTCTCGTAAACAAAACCGCTGCAGAGATATTAGGATTGCACTATTACACACATGTATAAGTGCAATCAAATAGGAAAATATAACACTACTCAACAAAATGAAAAAAATTTCATGTACTCCGGATGCGATAATTTTTTCTGTGTAGATAACCTTGACATGAGCTCGAAGAACGCAATAAAATTTTTTTTTTCGTTTGGTTTTTTTTTATTTTTTTTTTTTTTAAATTTTAAAAATTTTTTTTGGTAAATTTGTTTCGTCCGGCATAACTCGGGAACCACTAGCCCGATTTAATTGAATTAAATTTTAAAAAATTTAAAATTACAATTCCCTTAATCTGTTCATATATTGTTTTCCTATACAAGCAACAGTTTCCAAGTTAAAAATGAATATATAAAGGAAAAAACTTATTTTTTGCCTAAAGATTTAAATTTTTTTTTTTTAAATCCATAAAAAATCCAAAATGAAAAAAAATGTCAAATCTTATTACTTTTACGTAAAGTCACATAACCTATGAGCAAAATGAGACAAAGATCATGAAAATCGATGCACGCGTTTCGCTTTTATTCGCAATTGAGTAAAGGTATGAATTTCAAAAATTTGCTCGACATATGCACAACTTTGTCTATGGTAAGGTTTTTTCTTTTTTATTACAAAAAAAATTAAAATTTGTTGGGTGACAAAAATATATGACTTTAAATTAAAAAACAATTCGATATATGTACAAGAAATTATCCTAAGGATATCAACATTAATTAATTATAAAAAAAGTTTTAAAAAAAATATCTAAACACAAAAATAAAAACCTTCAAATTAAAAATAATTATGTGCTTTTGTCTTTCTTTTATATTGTTGTGGGTCTGTTTCTCCCCCAGATATAGTCCCCCATCATAGCTTCGTTCCAAAATCCTTGGTATCGGTGCTTAATTTCTTTCATTTGCTGATGAAAACGCTCACCATGCTCGTCACTCACATCGCCCAGGTTGTCCGGAAAGAAGTCCAAGTGCGAGTGTAGAAAATGTATCTTAAGCGACATATTTGCTCTAATTTTTTTATAATTTTGGAGTAGTCGTTCGACGATCTCTCTGTAATTTGAGCTTTTGTTGTTTCCAAGAAATCCGGAAACAATTTGCCAAAATGAGTTCCAAGCTGCAGCTTCATTTGGTGATAAAATGTGCTCAAACTGTTGGTCTTGCAACAACTTTTTAATTTGCGGACCGTCGAAAACGCATTCCTTAATCTTTGCCGATGAAAGGTGAGGGAAAAATGGTTTTTAAATAGGCGAACGCTTCGCCATCTTTGTTGTTGTTGTCTTGACTCTTTCTGTCCAACTCCTCCTGGTGTAATGATGTTGACGATCGCGGCTGTCCCAAAGGCAGAGAAAACAACAGTACTTTGTGAATCCACCTTGTAATCCACAAAGGATACCGATAACCTTAAGGTCGGCACAAACTTTCCAATCGTGCCTCTCATAGTTAAGGCACTTTAGTAGCTTGTCCATGACTTCGTATGTTTCCTTGGTGTCAACGGCATGAGCAATTGGAATCGAAGGTTTCTCGTTGCCGTTGTGCAGTAAAATTGCTTTAAGGCTCTGCTTGTTGCTGTCGATGAAAAGACGCCACTCTCCTGGATCGTAAGAGTACCCGAGTTCACCAAATAATCCGGGAATGTCCTTACCTTGCGTAGTACATTCCCATGTAGTACCTTGCGTATGGTTCATGACGCTTCCTGTAGATTGTTGTCACCACACCAGGAGCCAAGAAACCGAACTGTTGCATGCGCGATGCATGCAACTCTGCATCTTCCTTGGAGAGTTTCAATTCTCTAACCCAATCGTTCAGTTCTGCTTGGGAACATAAGCGTTGACCTCCATGCAATGTATATGTTGACTCGCATTCTGATGTGGTTTCTACTGTCTCCGGATCTGATGTTGGATGTATCGCCTCATTATTAGATGCCCATCTTGAAACGGACGGTTGCGGGTCCACTGGTTCTTCGCAAAATGGCACTGGAAAATTCACTGTTGAAACAGCAGCGTAAGTCCATCGTATATTTTTTCCCACGCCTGTTTTTTTGCTAAGACAGAAGTAGCAATCTGTTACATGGCAAAGCGGAGCTCTCCAAAGCATTGGCATGATGATTCTCGGCTGTCGTCTGAAAGAATTTCAATAATAAGTTATATATGTTCTTGAATTTCGTAATCTACACTTACCTTGAGTCAGCTAGCTGTACGTAGCACCTTGGACATAGAGCACTTGGTGTCCACCGCTCATCTATGTTTGAGACCTTTAAATTGAAGCTCTCTTCAAATGAATCTCTCAATTTAGGTGAAATACAACGCTTGTTTTTTTCAGAAACGTATTCTCCGCACATGTAACAAAAATTACTTGGATTGGTATTGCATTCAAATCCTCGCGAACGTTTGCTCATTTTAACTATCGCGTTCGTCGACACTTGTTGAATGAGTAAAATCGATCAATGAAGACCTATTTATACTGTGTATTGTTTAGTATTTTACTGACAGGTACTTATAAATGGGTGTATATTTTTTTACGGTGGCTACATACCTGTTTCACCATGTGTGAGTCTTAAATTTTCCGAATAATGACCACCCTTAAATGTGGGTTGCATTTCTGTAAAAAAATCATACAGGTAGCCAACGGAAAACCCAAATAATTAAAAAAGTCCCCTTTCCTTTTTTCCTTTTAATTGTTCACGCACATTTATTAGCGTTTATTACTTTGCTTACGCAATCATAAAAATTAAATAACCCTTTGTTTATTCCGTTTTGTTAATTCTGAGAATCAAAAAAAGAAAAAACCTTACCATAGACAAAGTTGTGCATATGTCGAGCAAAATTTTGAAATTCATACCTTTACTCAATTGCGAATAAAAGCGAAACGCGTGCATCGATTTTCATGATCTTTGTCTCATTTTGCTCATAGGTTATGTGACTTTACGTAAAAGTAATAAGATTTGACATTTTTTTTCATTTTGGATTTTTTATGGATTTAAAAAAAAAAATTAAGTCTTTAGGCAAAAAATAAGTTTTTTCCTTTATATATTCATTTTTAACTTGGAAACAGTTGCTTGTATAGGAAAACAATATATGAACAGATTAAGGGAATTGTAATTTTAAATTTTTTAAAATTTAATTCAATTAAATCGGGCTAGTGGTTCCCGAGTTATGCCGGACGAAACAAATTAACCAAAAAAAAAAAATTTTAAATTTAAAAAAAAAAAAAAATAAAACAAAAACCAAACGAAAAAAAAAAATTTTATTGCGTTTTTCAAGCTCATGTCAAGGTTATCTACACAGAAAAAATTATCGCATCCCGAGTACATTTTGACTGTTGACTAGTGTAATTAATATAATAATAATTTTTGCGGATAGCGATATTTGTTAAATAAAATCTGATGTTTCATCATTATAATTTTGAAATATAATTAATTATTTAATTTAAAGACTATGCGCACTTAGTGGGGCGTGTCTACAAACATATTTTTATTGCTTGATAGCCCTTGACAATATATATCAAATTAATTCTTCAGTAAGGAAAAGTACGAATTTCCAAAATTCTATTATCTTTCGGGTTCACAATGGAATGTATGCACCTAATTTTACGATTCTAGTTACAGCCATTCGCTTGGTATCAGTTGTATTTCTATTATTCCTAATAGTACGAATTTGGAGATATACTTTTGTTTTGCACACCTACGAAGTCTGAGAAATGTATAAATAGAATTTCATGATTCTCGCTGCTGTCGTTTGGTTGGTACCATATTTATACCTTTCGTACTGCTTTCCCTACAATTAGAAATATCCAGAAATTATTAGTTAGCATTATAATTTTAATATTAGCATTATATTTCGAATCTACGTAACCTGAGGGAAGTATACACCGATTTTAAGTATTCTATCTGCAGCTGTTTAATTCGTACCAATTGTATCCCTTTTCTCATTGTTCCCCCATAAAAGTATTTTTTTTTCTGCAGCCATTTAGTCGGTACCAATTTTATCCCTTATTCCACATTTCCCCCGTAAAAGTACGATTTTTTAAAATCACTTTATTTTACGTGTATATGCTTTTAATGAAATGTAAACACCCAATTTCATTATTCTATCTGCACTCGTTTTATCGGTACTATTTTCATCCCTCTATTCCCATTTTACCCGCAATAAATTACAAATTTCCCTTTTAGTCCCATTTCACCACCTAAAAATAAGAATCGCTTAATGCTGCACGTTTACACTATAAGGGAAAATATCAAGTAAATATAAGCAGGCATATTCGAAAAACATGTTTAAATACTCGAAATATTAAAAGTATTTTCTATAAATTTCCCTCTGGACCGATTTCCCCTCTTTCAAACCCAACCGATCTACAACAATTAGACGTATTCTTGGAAAATTCGGACATCCTAGTTCCTTTTGTTCAGTTGCTAGCGTGCTTTCAACAGACGGGCGGACATGACTAGATAGTCTTAGAATTTTAGGGCGATCAAGAATATACATATATACTTTATAGGGTCCCAGGTCGATATTTCAAGGTGTTACAAACGAAATGACAAACTTTGTATACCACCATCCTGGAGGTGGAGGATATCAAAATTCTTTTCTAAAATTGTCGACTGCAGCGATATCAATATATAAAAATGTATAAAAACAAATTTTTAAAAACATAATTTTATGTTAAAAATTTTAAAATGGTTATCGAGGTTATCTAAGTCCAAAAAAAATCAACACAAAATGCTTTGATACAAATATGTATGTATTGTACTAGCTGACCGGACAAAAATTTTCCAGTCCATATTTCAATTTGTTTGTTTGTGATCGTCGTGTGAATTTTCGAAAAAAATATTTCAAATGTCAAAACAAACCTGGAATGAGAAAAATTATTCTCATTGATGATTAATTTAATGATACGGTCGTGGATATCGAATTTAGATTACGCCAATGCACTATAGGTCAAATGACCAATTTCATTGGCCAAAAGTCAAAATTCTAACATAGTACAATCGCTTTTATGCTGATATAATTTAATAAAAAACACATCAAAGTAAATTAAAATGTATTTGGTTTTTCCAACAAAAATATTACCGTTGTGTTCTATGATGTCAAAGTTTGCAATATTAAAGTGTCAGTATAAAACTGTTTACGCGGCATTTTTGGTTATCAATTTTGGAATGTGCGTTGTTATATTTTGCCAAAAAAAAATAATATGAAGTATAAATAAGAAAATGCAATGCAAAGTATATTTTCAATAAAAACATTTGAAATTTGTCTTGGTGTGTAAAAAAATAAAAAAAACTTTAGTGCAGCCTTAGAGTGATTATAGCAAATTGCAAATATAGGAATTATGTAAGCTTTTAAAAAGTTGGCAAGGTTCGGCACGAAAATGTAAAACGGAAAATAAAATGTCGATTTGTTGTGAATATATTTAACCACATGTGGATTTGCACTTTTGTGGTACTTTGGTTAGGGATGGATTTGAAGTGGGACTTCTCAGTCTATACTATGCCAATATCCTAAAAGACTTGCACTTAGAAAACCATTTAGACTTAAGTTAAATACATTATATGTAAGCAAAGCAACGAAATAAGGCTAAAGTAGGGTAGAACAGATTGTATGATATACCAGATTAGATTAATAGTAGGTCATCTTGATGAAAATAAGAGTAATGTGTCAAAATTGACCAGAATGGGGGAAATTTCTATATCTGAACCGATTTTGTTCATTAACAGTTCAATAATGTTACAAACATTTAACATGAAACTATAAACTCCCAACCTGCTCTTATACCGCATAAGAGCCATATATCACAATATACATTCGTATTTTTTTCATATCACAATTCAAAAAGGAGAAATTATGCCAATAGTGGAATACTGTGGTAAATTTCCTGATATTATCAACATACAAATATCTCTTCCAATTTGAATTCTTTTTAACTCAAGAAAAATATAGACAAAATTTGGTAAAAAATTCATAATAGATACATTAAATATCACTATTGCTAAAATGAATAGACAGGGCCGTGCCTGCCGTGGGTTTTGGGGGTTCAAACCCCCCCCCCAGAGAGGTTTCGAACATATACTTTTTAAAACCTTCTAGACTTTCTGAAGCAATAAAATATAGAATTTTTAATGTATTTTTAAAATAACTTGTCTGAAATGGTAATTTTGTAGTAAAATCATGAAAACACGAAAATTACATAAAAAATCGTGGACACTTTCTTGAATTTCGGACAAAGGTTATGAAAAATACAAACAAACTAAACGAATTGTGCCAATTTCAAGATTGTGTAGTGCTAATTTCGCTAATGGACACCAAATTGTTCGGAAAATTTTCATTTTTATTAACCGATACCACTTCTTGACATTCGACAATGAATTGTGTAGATATAAAAGTTTCGAAATTTAATAACAAAATCGTTTAGTAATTTTAAAAAAGTATAGATAAGAATCACTATGATATCATAATGAAATCTAAAATATTCTTAATAAAAACAGATAATTTGCTTGATGCTTGTAGAGCGCTAAGATGTAACATTTGCGATTGGAAATATTTATGGGGCTGTATCTAAATCTGAACCGATCTGTCTTATTTTCATCACAAATGCAACAACAACAGTTTCTGTTACTTCCAATGTTTTGGGTGTTTGCAAATTTCGTTTGCACGAAATGCATTTTTTCTCTGCGTGTAGGTCTCTATTTTAAAATCTACTTTAACGTTGCGAAACAATAAGAAATGAGTGTTAACTTACTAAAATTTGTGTTATATTTATCACTTATGTCAAATATTTTTCAGAGTTAGTATTTTTTTGTTCACATGTAATAAGTATTATTCAAAAGAGAAACAACAAATTCAGTAACTCGGATCTACGTAGGAAAACGAAACTCTAAAATACCAATTATTTGGTTTTTTACATATTTAAGATTATAAAAATGAAGAAACATTTCCAAATATTTTTTATTTAATCGGAATATGCGTATAAAGACTTTGAGTAAACATCCTGTTACTCATGTCCTATATAAATTAAGCATATCCAATTTATCCAAAAAATGCGGGACTGAAGGGTTTATCGGCGAGGAATTTGATTGTTTTTTGTGTAATATGTCTTCAAAATATATATCGAGGGCTTATATCTAAAAGTGGCTATGAACCATTTTCTCGAAAATGAGTTTTTGATGCCAAACTATTATCAGATTTGGATGTCATCTGTCATATAAATTTGGAAAAGATTTTTTTCTAAAGCCATTTTTTAATTTTCTGATTTGGATATCCCCTCGCACGTTAGTTTGTGACTGCATAAGTGGCTATGAACACAAAAATAATAGAAATAAAATAGTTCAACAATGGAGCAGCATAAAACCGCTACAACGATTTTGTTTAAAACATTTTTCTAGATTTAGGGCATATCGTACTATCAAATTCCATCACTTCGCGTTAATAGCATTTTGATTTCCTAGTTATGAAGCTAAAATAGGAAAAATGGTGGCTGTAAAGTCAAAAATTGTGAAAAGTATATTTAGAAACACCGGCGTAACTTTTTATTACATTGAGAATACCAAAATAATTCTATGGCATGTGATTGCTGACTTCATGGGGAATATTTGTTTATGAAAAGTTTCAGAATTATGAATGAAGAAAGTTAAAATATAAGGAATTGCAACGGCTAATTTAGGATTTTTCATCAATTGCAGCAATTTTCGCGACTGGCTACATATATGTTACAAGCGACCAATCTGACGGATGAAGCTGGAATCTTTAAATTCGCTGTGTACATCACAGAAAATGCGTTTTCCATACAACATTAAGGAGAAAATCAGTTTTTTTTCGCTCTCCTGAAAAGTTATGTTTTTGTTCATAGCCACTTATGAATATAAGCCCTCGATATGTATGTATGTAATTGCCGACTCCAAACGCACCAGTAAAAATTTCCTAAAAAGTTGGAAAATTAACTATTTATGAGTAAAGTTTCCATCTTTCAAAGCCATAGTAAATAGTTCATTTACTAGAAAAAGGGTAGTAGATTTACTTAAAATCATTTCTTTGGATCTAATAAAAAATTCTTACAATTGAGTAAATTCGAACTTATTTGGAAGAATATTTCCAAGGTTTTAAGTGAGAAAAAAATATGAAATTTTTTGTATGGAAAAAATTCCATTTAGGAAATTTTAACTTAAAAATGTGTTAATTTTCTAAAAGTAAGTTAATATGTTTACAGAAATTTATGCCGAGTTCTTCATACATTTAGGTATTAATGAACTTATAAAAAACATTTGAAATTGTTTAAAAAATTCTTGAATATTAATCTAAGAAGCAATTCTCGTTCGTTTGCAGAGACTTATTTCTCAATACCTATCTTGCCTTCGCAACAATCATGGAGTAATAGCTCAACTCCTTATGGCAGATGTAACATGAAACTCTTGAGAAATATCTCATGTTGTCATTTTTTGTATCAGTTTTGCATACTCTGAAGCAAAACTATTTGTTTGATTTTTTTAATTAAATTGAACTTATTTTAATTTAACCTTTTTGAGTATAAAATAAAATTTTCCTCAGTTTAAGTAAAAATTTCCTCGTTTTGAGGAAAAATTGAGCAAAATTGTCCTCAGTTTGAGTAAATATTAACTTGATTTGAGTAAACATTTACTTGGTTTTAGGATATTTTCAGCAAAATTTTTCTAATATTTAGTAAAAATTTACTTAGTTTTAGGAAAATTTCAGCAACATTTTACTTATATTTAGTAAAAATGTACTTGGTTTCCTAAATTTTAGTTAATTTTAATTCATTATAGGGTTAATTTTTTTTATGAGTATAGATGAAAACCCCCCCAGGGGAAAATCCTGCGCACGGGCCTGTGAATAGAATCTTGTCTTTATATTTATATGGTCCATAAATTCGCGGATTTCAATCATGCTGGGGCTTAGAATGTTGTGTAGGGTATTATCTAGTGACATACGTCCCAATTCATTCTTTTTTGGTTATTTTTAATGATGTAATATTAAAAAACTAAATTATGTAATATTAAAAACTAAAACTAAAATTAAAAATTACATTTTCCAAGCTATCTCTATACATTTGTGTTAACATAATATCTGACTTTAAGTTTTATGACTTTTGCTCAGTGGGTCATTTGACCTATAGTGCAATGGAAGTGTCTGCACGTTCGCTTAAATGGATTTTGAACAATGTTTAGGAATACCTTTCGCATGGGTTTGATTTTCGTACGGTGAACTGGAAAAATTGACTGGGAATATAATGCAGAAGGTCGACACTTCAACGGCGATTTTGCAATTGACACTTTCAAGCAAGTGTTTTGAATGTAATTATGCAGATTCGACATTATGCAACTCGAACGCTTAATAATACTGAATTTAAATATCATGATGTTTCCCACAAAAAGGACGAATTCGAGCATTCATTGCGTTTGTTGGGTGGAGTAGGCGGTGGAATCACGGGTGATATGTGGTAACAATCATCAAAGGAATTATTGCACCACCTGACCATTTTGGACATGTTAATAGACAGCGGATTCTTATACAAATTCTATTTATCATCTTTGCATTTTTAATCTGAGCAACATATGCTAATTGTATCGATTTTTTAATATTAATCATGAGAATCATTTGTCATTATTCGGTCTAATTTCTCCTTCGACTTCGTATATTCATTCCGAGTGATCAATTTTGTTACTACACAATCACTATCACCGGCACAATTCTTAGTGCATCGGATAGTGTGGCGCTGTCATTCCTAGTTGGGCTAATATTAATCGCATGTCTTCATTCATTGCCTCATTGTGAATTTTCAGAAATATCCTTTTTGTATTTGGTTGAAGAATCGGTGAAAATACATGAAATATCTGTAACTGGATTTCCCTGTTTATTTGATGGCTGATTACGAACTGGAATTATGGACCAAACACAAAGTAATCAACAAAATATATCATTCCTATCGCCTGTTCTGACAAAAAGTGCATAAAATATAAAGATTCATTGCACTTTGTCCGAATTTTCTGACTCTTTGCTTATCCATTGCTTGAATTGAAACTTATAGCCGTGAGTTCATTAAAAATTCTATAGAAAAAGGTACTTTCAGTTTTTTTAACAATTTCCTATTTTGCGGTCAACTATCCAAAAGTTTTTTTCATCTTAAAACCTAGTTCGGACTACCACGAATAGTTTGTAACAAAAATCAGCCAACTCCGTTCAGCCGTTCTCAAGTGATGCGATTACCAATGAACATCATTTCATTTTTATTTATAGAGATTGCGAAAATATATTTTTTTTTTTATTTTGAGTATAATTTTAATTTTTAAAATTAAGGTTTTTGTTATATAGAATACTGACAAGAGCACAATAATCACGAAATGATTAATATAATTTTCCAACTAATTACATTGACCTTTAATTTTCATAATATATTATTATTATATTACACTGTACGACACGATTTTTCACCCATGATCAAACTGACCAGATTCTGAAAATATAGCTCAAAAAAAATATACGTATCTCCCAGTTTTTCTAGATCAATTCATTTAAGTTTTTTACGAGCAATTCAATTTTTGGAGTAATCAGCCAGTATATACCTATATATGTTTAATGTCTTGGTAACCCTACATATTAAAAACATTGATGTTATCATTTTTGTGACAACTAACTATCTTTCCAAAACTGAGCGAAGCTAAGATCACGGCGGGTAAGTGCTCTCTCTCTTTTCATTATTTAGTTTTTAATTGTTCCTCTCTTTAAGGTGTTTTCAATGGTCCACAAACCAAACAATTGTTAAGCAGAATAGACTTTCAAAATATGCTTAGTCCCATAGAAAAAAGAGCATGGACCGCGTTCATAAACGTTATAAATAATTTTTTGGGAAACAAGAGGGCGGAAAATTATAAGGAAATTGTAGAAGAACTGGTTGCTTCGTACCATGTGATGGGAGTCAATATGTCCCTCAAAATTTTCTTCACAACCATTTGAACTTCTTCCCGCCAAACTTAGGCGACTTCAGCGACGAGCATGGTGAAAGATTTCACCAAGATATCGCGGAAATTGAAAAGAGGTACAAAGGCAAAGACATGAGGTATATGCTGGCTCCCAAGACATTAAACATATATAGGTATATACTGGCTGATTACTCCAAAAATTGAATTGCTCGTAAAAAACTTAAATGAATTGATCTAGAAAAACTGGGAGATACGTATATTTTTTTTTTGAGCTATATTTTCAGAATCTGGTCAGTTTGATCGTGGGTGAGGCCAAAAGTTTAAATTTGTCTTACAGTGTTATAATATATCATTATTTCTTTTATGCCTTGATTTTAATTAATTTGTAAATTTGCTTTAGACCCGAACTCATTTCACTCAGTGTTTAAACATCCCAGGTTTGCGGTGTTGCCACCTAATTTTCTCCAGGACATTTTCTTTATTGCTTAGAGTTTTGCCATAAAGAAAATATGTTCACATATAATATGCCTGTTCGATTGGGCTTACTAGCTTACAATTAACAGACTTGAGAAGGTGGCAATGGTGGTTTTTCTTAAATTGATAATCTGGCAACACAACTAAGAGAGTAGTAACCTACTTTCTTGTTAAGCGATACAAAAATTAAGCTAGTAAGCCCAATCGAACAGGCCTAATAATTTCCATTTTATTTATTTTTTCAGCCAAAAAATATTTGGGGCCAGTGTGACTTGGACGAATGACACTTTCACAAGTGAATGTGAGCAAATTTTTTCGTATGGAGTCTCTGAGGTATGATGTCGGCAATGCAAATTATTTATCGTAAATGTAATTTGTACTGCTGTAAAATATCTTTCATTTATTAGAAAATGGTTAAAAATTTCTTTTAAGGAAAAAGTAGAAAATGTTTGAAGAGATTTTCGATTGAGCAACGTTAATACTGTGAGCATGCTCAGCATATAAAAACACCCCTTTTAAAGTTATGTGTGGTCGCTTGACTTTAAACTCGCCGCGTCATGTGTCCCTTCATCAACATGTCTAGTCCTTAATGAGCGTAATTTATATTTGATGTCTTCTAAAACAAGCACACACACAAACATACACCAATTCAACAAATCGCAGAACAGCTGTGTTTGTTATTCAATTAAATCCCTTCTCAAATTTACTCTGTCAATTGCATTCAGTGCAACATGACTTACAAATTTTCAGCGACGCCGACGTCAACGCCACGGACATGGCCATGGCCACAGCCGTCGTTCGACATCAACGTCTACACTAATTAAATAACCAGCCAAGAGGGGAGGCATCTAACCTCCACCCACACTGTGGAGTAAACATGTTTACTAAATGGTAATCCCAGATACTGCCGACATTTATTAAATCAATATTTAAACATTGAAGCCAAAAATAACGACAGAGATTTATGATGTGGGTGCGTCTGTGGATCCGGATGAGTGGATGAGGATGGGTTGGTGTTGGCTGCTGCTTCCGTTGGCCCTCTCGTTGGTGTAATGGAATTTTAACCCCAATTTATTAATGAGTTGTTAAAATGTTGTTAACCCACTGCCCCCTAACGAAGGCACACAATGCACACGCAGGACGCAGGAGTCGGCTGGAAAAGTTCATATTTCAAAAATCATTAAAAACGTACACAACAGCAGGGTGTGGTATTACGAGCACAAGATGTCTGGGGAAGATAGAAAAGTTTGTTGGCGCGAAGGTTGAACCGGAGTGAAAACTTTGGAGAGTATATGATTAATTAGTAACTTAAAGACTAGATTATTTAAATTTGTTATTTTCTTTAAAGGAAATTTCATGTTTGGGAATTTTTTTAATTATAAAACGTAAGTGTCAGTACTGTTTTTATTGTTAGAGGCCGAACACAACCATGTCGAATGGCGTTTGACGAACTTAATTTTCTTGTCGAACAAACACAATCGTCTGGCGTCTAAAGTTGTCATTTTTGTTTACGTTCAACAAAATTCAGTTTCATAAAAAATTAAATTGTGAAAAGGTTCAATATGTCCGACGATGATTTCAGATGTGTTATTACGCTAGCACATGGCGCAAATACTGTGCGAACGGGACGCTCTAAATTGTATAAAATTTCGTGCTTTCCCACTTCTTCAATTGATTTTTCAACATTCATTATGTTCCTATTTTAAATTTAAATATTTAAACAAAATTTTCAACGAATTTTGATATGAAATGTCAATTTTGATGGAAAACTGTTTACAACACTGTGCACTTTTCACAAATATTAGAGAAAAACGATCCCACACACTTACATTTTAGAAAACATGTGGCAACAATAATTGACAGAACGACAACAAATTAAAATAGAATTTAATTTGGCGTCTTGTCGTCAGCCGTCACAAAAATGTTCTCTTCCATAAGAAATACATACAAAAGTGTTGTGCGCCATACGACAACGACATGGTTGTGTTTTGGCTCTTAGTTTGTTAAAAATAAGAATATGAATGAATTTGAGTTAATAAAATTGCCTTTCAATAGAAGCCAGTATTTGTATTACTCCTGTATCCTGGTACTTTGGCAGTACTAAATTTGAACTGTCATATCGAAGACAGTTCTGCGAGCTAAACATCTGCGTATATTTCCGAATTCGAAGAAGTGAAGAAGATGTCCATCTTGTGATTCGGAAGTTGTGGAAATTTGGGATATTCCAATTTATTTAACATAGAGTTTTCATATGGGGCTGCCCTTTATTTTGAAAGACTTAAAAGTTAATCAAGCTTTTAACTACTTTCCATTTCTATTTTTAAACGTTCGTCACTACCAGGGGTAGAACAGCGGATCTTCTGGTTACTACTACGACACTCTAGCAAACCTTTTTTTGGCAGAATTAGCAATAGGAAACTTAACATAACATTTGGTTAAATTAAATTAATTTTAAATTAACTAATACTATTTAATGCTATTGATATTATAATTATAATAATTAATTAAAAATTAATATAACAATAAATTTTATAAAATTATTTAAATTAATAAAAAGTAAATTAAACATTATTTATTTATAAAAATAAATAAATTGTTTCCCGAGTCAGATTTTAACCTGAGGCCTTTTGGGTGCAAAACGAAAACCTTGCCTCTGAGACCCACGTTCTCTTTCGCTCAAAAGGACTCAAAATATCCCTAATATTTAGAGTGTTTTAGCATGTTTTTTCTATATGTCTGATTATATTTACCGGATATTTACCCCTTACAGCAGAAACGTGCACCATAAATTGATTCTTATTCCTTGGGTGTGATATGGGGCAAAAAGGGTTAAACGACAAAAACTAGAAAAACGAAATTCGGTGTGTACATTTCTCTAATTGAGTGGATATATAATATAAAAGTATTTTTAGAGGGATAAAATTGGTACCAACCAAACGGCTGCACCTTGCATAATGAAATTCGGAGTATACATTCCTCTGATTGTAAAAACACGTAAAATAAAGAAATTTTTCGAAATTTTTACGTTTAGGTGATAAAATGGAAAAAGGGGATAAAAAATGTACCAACCAAATGGAGTCATGAAATTCGGAGTATACATTCCTCTGACTGTGTAGACACGAAAAATAAAAAGGTCTTCCCAAATTCGAACTTTCAAGGGATACAATGGGAACAGAGGAATACAAATGGTACCAACTAAACGGCTATAGCTAGAATGATGAAATTTTGTGTTTACATCCCTCTAAAATAAAGAGATTTTCGAAATTAGTACCAAAATGGGATAAAAATGGTACCAACCAAATGGCCGCTGCTAGAATCATGGAATTTGGTGTATACATTGACATCAGCTGACTGCATACACAGAAAAAAATTTTGCCACTAAAATTTCAATCACTAATTTTATGGCATAAATCTAAAAAGCTGATTACAATTGTAATCGGAACAGTTAAAACTTTCATGGAATTTATTCCGTATATTTCAATCACAAATTCCAAACATTTCAACTAGAAACATCTGTGTTGAAACTGACCCACTTTCATCATCGGTTCAGATTTAGATATAGCTCACATACAAATTTCCCTCCCTATTTAAATTTTTAGCTCTATAAACCACATATTTTAACCGCTTTTTTCAAATTTGCAATGGCAATTTATTTTCCAATTGGAAACATTATGATGAAAGTTGGTCAGATCGGGACAGATTTATATATAGGCCTCATAAAAATGCCGCTCCTGATTTCATTTTTTTCGCTCTAGAAACAATATATTTTAACCGATGTTCATCAAATTTGGCAAAACACATTATGTTTCAACTAGAAAAACCTATAGTGAAAGTGGGCCACACCATTTCAGGCTTAAATCATAGAAATCCGATATAATTTTTTTCTGTCAAAATATTACAGATTTTGATCTAATTTAGGAAATCGTTCCCGATTTCACCTCTTTCCCCGCATTCAATTGTAATTTGGTAGCATGTGGAGGGTATCATATAGACGGCCCGCTCGACTTTGGCTTTTCCTTACTTGTTTAGCTATATTGAAAAACTTAACATTTTCCTGTAATGTTACTGCACTTCTACGAAGACCGACAGCCGACACAATTTTCGCAATACATATGTTGGTTCCATCCTCGCACGTTTCTGTTTGAAATGCCTCCGATGTTATTATGCATATGTTTCAACTCATCCCGGACTAGGAATATTTACACACGCTTATGCTGCTCCAAGTATCGGTAGAAGCATACTCTTAATGTACATACAAATGTATGTATGTGTAATATAGAGTAACTGATATGGATAAATTATTTTTCCTACATTTTTACACACTCCAACCTCCACGCGTACTATTTGTTCTCTTTTTCCATTGGCGAAAATGTGCAGAATTCCCACACGTCGTCTTCATGTTGTCAGACCAAACTTACTGCATACCAAATATGATCACGTGCATGCTGCCCCATGTTATTGTTGTTGAAAGAAACATGTCCTTTTTGCTTCCCTAATTTTGTTTGTCACGCCGAGAAAAAAAAAAAAACAAAATAAATCAAGTTAGAATTTAAATGACAGAAGGGAGCTAAATTGACATTTCATTATGTTGCTTTAGCACACATGCCTATACTTATCTACGTACATAGTATCCGATGTGTATGTGTACATACGAATACATGTACATTTACAAACATGTATTATTATTAAGATAAACTCTCTGAAGGACTAATTAAGAATTAGTATGTGATAGTGGGCGGTGTAACCTTCATTCACCCAGCCGTCATGAGTTATGATTGAATGTCCAAAAAATCTCCATCGAAGGAGCATGATATCGAAAAATCTCCTCAATATAAAAATTGATAAATGTTCCATGACAAGTGTAAGGATTTAAATATATTTCATATTAACTTATCGGCCATCTTCCATTGAATATGACAGATATTTCAGTATCACTACAATTTTAAAACTATACATACCTGCACGGAAATAGGAATTTATAGTGACTTCTCTCGATTTATATCGAGTTTGCACTATACGTGTTGTTGTGGATGGGTTCTCATCCAACGCAAGAGTACCACATAGGTTGTCCAAAAACCGATTATTTTAGAATGACGGTTTTCGGTTTAACCGAAAATTCAATTTTTTCAAAAACCGGTTTTCGGTTATAGTTTTTTTACAAAACCGTTTTTTTTAAATCAAAGTATGAAAATATTTAACTTAACATTTTTTATTACGAAAGTAAATACAGTTCATTTTTAGTAAAGGTACATTAAATAAGGAACTTCAGTGCATTTTTTTTGTTTGAGATCATTTTAAAATAAAGTCAATTCTATACAACAATTCATATTTTTACATACAAAAACTTGAATAAATGTTTACCAGTATACAATTCGTGATAATTTTGTAAACGATTTTTTTGTTTGTTTTTGATAAAGCTTGACGTAGAAAAAACACGCTCGTTAAATGTTGATGTAGGGCTAACAGTCATATAATATCATATAAGTAACTTAGCTTTTCAGTTTTTTTTTTGTTTTGTCAAAAAATGCGAAATCGTCATATAAAGTCGCCTGTCTTTCGTCTTTTCGAGCAATTTTGGAGTTTTAGATGTGGCTTATTGTTTGGATTAAACCCAACATTAAATTACAAGACTCTTCGGTGTCACAACTTACATCCGAATCTGAACTGTTGTCTAAATCTGGTTCTACAGAAATTTCGGGGAAAAGACGTTTATATAATTCATTTGCAAATTCCATTGTATCCGATTTTGATGAATATTTCAATACGCCATCGTTTAACAGAAATTTTACGGAACTTAAAAACAGCAAACGTTTATTCAATGTTTTTACTCATCTTTCTTCCAGTCTCGCCATCACTGCACTGATACGACGCATTTACGTGTGCGTCACAATTTACAAAATGGTAGTGTTCACTTATTGTTCACTTATTTACCAAAAACCGGTTAACCGATGCGAAAAACCCGGTTAACCGATTACGGTTTTGGATACCCTAGCACCACAGGTCTCCGTCCTTTCCCCTCCCTTTTGCTTATTTTCATCGACGACCTTTGATCAGATTTCGTATCCAACAACAGCAACCTCTGTCATTCATACTCATTCGATCATAGACCTAGTCGTGGATATTGAAAAATCAGATAGTCTTGATCTTCTAGGCATGAAAATACAATGTGACCCAGCAAAAATAGAACACCCAAAGAAGTGAAAAAGATGTTCGTCATGTGAATCGGAAGTAGTGAAAATTGGGATCTTCGCCAATGAATTTAACATGAAGTTGTCATAGGGGGGTGTGCTTTATTTTGAAAGACTTAAAGGTTATTTTAAAGTAGTTGCAAAGGAACCACTTCTTAACTAGTTTCCGGTGGTAGAACAGCACGACCTTCTGGTTGCTACTCCGGTACTCTAACCATCTCAGCTATCATCTGTTGTGAGTGGTGAATATCTAAAGAAGCCTATTTTTTGCAACAATAGGAAACATTACTTAATATTTATTTAATATGATTAAATAAATGATCACTGTTAATGTTATTTATATTATCTAGTGCTAATAATATTTGAATTTCATAGTAAAACAATAAATTTGTATTTTTAAGCAAAAATGTTTAAATTGATAAAAGTATTCAAAATTAAGCATTGTTATTTAGAAAAGTAAAGAAAAAGTTTTTTTCTCGAGGCACGATTCGAACCCAAGACCTTCTGGGTGCAAAGCTTACACCTTTCCTCTGTGACCCTATACTAAAAATTCGTTCCCATTCACTTGTGATGACGCTATTCTTAACATTTTTGGAAGTTGTTCAAAAGACTTTGACTTTCTTCTCAATTTTTAATTAAATATTTCACATTTTATTAAAAAACACTTTTCTATACTGTGAAGGCCCCGGCGAGATTCGAACTCACGATCTCCTGTTTACTAGACAGGCGCTTTAACCAACTAAGCCACGGCGCCGCCTCGTTTGCCTGTTTCATTTGTGGCCATTTTTACTGACAGTCTTCCATAGGTTTAAGATAAGGGAGGGTTGTTGTTAGACGAGGACAATAATCGGATTACCAGGATAGAGAGAATACAAGCAAATTACACTGAAATGAAATCGTAGAGCATTACGCCTTTTGGCGTAACAACAATTTCAGTGAATAGTTCAACTGAACTAGTTCGTTCACTATTCACGATTTCGATTCCAGTCACAGTCGCTTACAACCGTTTTGCATCGCCCAATAATTCATGATTATTGCTGCGGTGAACATTTTCATTATCGGGAAAACCAATTGGAATTGGATTGAAATTGGTTTACTTTGATATTTCAAATGGGGTCACTATACTAGTGTGTCCGTTTTGCACCCATAAGGTCACGTGTTCAAATCATGCCTTCGAAAAAACTATTATTTTCATTACTTTTATAAATAAACATGCTTAATTTCGCATAATTTTATAATAAAATTTAGCTTTTTTAAATGTATGTCATATGCTTTATTAATTATTAATACTACATAATATCAACAACATTAAGCAACCAGCAAAAAGAGGTCAACGAAGAATTGAAGAAGATGCTAACATTTTGATTCGGAAGTTTTGTAAATTGGGCTATTCACCAATGTCACAGGAGGGATGTCTTTAATTGTGAAAGACTTTAAAGTTAATTTTAAGTTGTGGCAAGGAATCCACTTTTGTACTAAAGAGTGATTTTTTTGAGGTTAGGATTTTCATGCATTAGTATTTGACAGATCACGTGGGATTTCAGACATGGTGTCAAAGAGAAAGATGCTCAGTATGCTTTGACATTTCATCATGAATCGTCTTACAAACGAACAACGCTTGCAAATTATTGAATTTTATTATCAAAATGCGTGCTCTGTTAAGAAAGTTCATTGCGCGCTTCCATTTTATGGTCAGTTTAATCGACCCACTGAAGCGGCTATTCGGGCTATTGTGACTAAATTTCGCACCAAATTTACATTGTTGGACATTAAACCACCAACACGCTTACGTAGAGTGCGAACTGAAGAAAATATCGCAGCTGTATCGGCCAGTGTTAATGATGACCACCAATTTTCGATTCGTCGCCGTTCGCACCAATTGGGTCTCTGTTACTCAAAAACGTGGAAATGCCAAAATTGGACTAAGCGGATGGACCACCTAAGACGCAGCCGCGGTCAACATTTAAATGAAATTATCTTCAAAAAGTAAATGTCATGGACCAATCTAACGTTTCAAATAAAGAACCGATGAGATTTTGCAAATTTTATGCGTTTTTTTTTTTTAAAGTTATCAAGCTCTTAAAAAATCACCCTTTACTTCCTTCCATTTTTGCTGGGTAGTGATAATTTATGTAAACCAATTTAATTTAATGTAATTTTTTTACATTATTGTTATTAGTTTGTAATAAATAAATATTTTCCCAAAAAAAAACGATCATCCACGAGGTGAAATATATCCCCATCTTGTGATCCGGAAGTTGTGAAAAATCGGATCTTTTCCAATGAATTTAACATGGAATTTTAATAAAAGGGATGTCCTTTATTTTTAAATACTTAAAAGATATTTTAAAGTAGTTGGAAAACAAAGGAACAGCTTTTTCACTAGTTTCGATTTCTGTTTTAAAAAATCCGCCGCTACTTCCACCCACGGTACAATCTCAGCTATCCTTTGTTGTGAGTGCGGAATACCTAAAGCAATTCATTTTGTTTGGTAGAACTGACAGCAGGAAACATAAAAAATATATTTATTTTTTAGAGGCATTTTTCACAATTACGCGGGAAACAACCCAGCAAAAGAAATGGAAGTACTTCCGAAGGAAGAACATTTAAGAACATTTTAATCTCAAAATCCAAATGTGAATTTTTCCCTCTATTGAGGAAGTCATATTAAACACCTTAAAATCGATAATATGTAACATTCGCACCATATGACATCAAATTTGTAGTATATATAATTGGAATGAAATCATTGAAAAGCAATTTACCTCTAAATTAATAATTATGTAAAATCTATTGGCGAGATAAAATTCTTCGTTTTTCGAAAAAGTATTAAAATAACCTAAGAAATTTTTATGTAGACATTTTTTACTTATACAAAAGAAAATACAATACTTTATTTTTTAAATAAAATACAATTTGCATTTTTAAATTTCTTTCCATTCAAACGAATGATATACACCTCTCTGAGTGTAGAAATCGGGGGGACATTTGTATAAGGGCTATATCAAAACATTGACCCACATATTCCACTTCCACAACAGATGTTCACAGGTCAAATAGCTGAAGATCCAACGTAGCTGAAGGGATTTATACACCGAATTGAATTTTGCCCCCCTTGTACAAATTAAAAAAATCAATTTACACGGTGCCATTCATCTATACGTAGTCTATAGTTCAATTTAAGTAGGCACACAAATTGAAACAATATTCTTACAAAAAATCAAATAAAGTAGAAAATTATTGGCCCGTTTCTTTCTTAATGTGCGATAATTATACCTTCACAATAAAGAGTAGGAGCAACGCATTGAAGGAGTGACGTCCGTCTGGCTGGTTGGTTTGCACGATAACTGTCGAAGGGAGTTAAGGAATTTATTCAAACTCTGAACAAAGTATTATTTTTCCCAGACTTAGTTTGAATTCGGAGAACTTCACGATTCTAGTGCAATATTTTGGTAGGTACTATTTTTATCCCTTTTTGTCTCAAATTTCTAAAAAATCCTTTATGTTAGTAAGTGGTACCATTTTTACCCATTTTTGTGCCGCCCTTGCACAAATTTCAAAAAATTAATTTTTGTTGCGCGAATTTCTAATAGCCTCAATTTGCTTTATACGATTTTTATCACTTATGATCCGCTTCCACCTTTGATACAATACACATTTTGATACAATACATTTGTATTGCATGCCAGAGTAATTATGTATACACCTTATTCGATACATTGGTGGGTATCATCATAATCGCTTTTTGTCCCGATCGACTTAAATGTATAAATTTTAATAAATCCGTTAAAGGTCAGAGGAATATGTACAACGAATTTCTCGATTCTAGCTTCAGCCATGTTGTTGGTACCATTTGAATCACTCTTTTCCTCACTATTCTTAAAAAATTCCCTTAATTTCTATGTAAGGGGATATACAAATCTAATTTCATGATTGGTACCATTGTAATCACTTGTTACCCAATTTCAACCCCAAAAAGTACGAATTTTGCAAAAAGGCAATGGCACAATCTTACTCCATTTTAATACAGCCCAAATTTCGAAAAATTCATTTTTATCTCGCATCTACGCTGTAAGACGAATATTCACACCGAATTTCATCATTATTGTGTCCGCCGTGTTTTTGGTACCTTTTTTTCCGTTTACCCTTTAAAAACACAATTTCGAAGAAATGCTTCATTTTGTGTTTCTAAGCATTTTGAGGAATGAACACGCCGAACTTCATGATTCCAGCTCCGTCTGTTTGATTAGTACAATTTTTATCCTTCTTTACCGCATTTCATTGCATTTGTATAATAATATGCGTTCCAAATTTCTAGATTCTAAGCCCAGTCCTTTGGTCAGGGCGGTGGTACAATATTTAACCCGCTTAATCCCTTAAATGTACAAAATTCCAAAAATTCCTTGTTAGCGCTCTCCTACACTGTAAGACGTGCTTTTGGAACCTTTTTTGTCCCCTTTTCTCGTCTACCCTTTAAAAGTACGATCTTCGAAAAATTTCTTCGTTTGTAAGCATTTTGAGGTATATACACTCCGAATTTCATGATTCCAGCTCCACCTGTTTGATTGGTACCATTTTTCCCCTTTTTACCCGATTTCACCCCCAAAAAGTACGAATTATAGAAAATGTTCTATTGGACACATTGAAGCTATAAGATGAATTTGCGTACCAAATTCAAGATTCTAGGCCCAAACGTTTGGTCATTGCTGTTGTACCATTTTCATCCCTTTCAACCCCATTTTACCCCCTAAAAGTACAAATTACGAAAAACTCCCTTCATGTCTGATCTGTACGCTGTAAGAGGAATGTACACAACAAATTTCATGCTTCTAGCATTAGCCGTGTTGTTTGTACCATTTTTGTCCCTTTTTTCCCCATTTAACGCCCCAAAAGTACGATTTTTTTAAAAGCCACTTTTTTGGCCTTCATGCCGTAAGAGGAGTACCCATACCAAATTTCTGGGCCCAGTCGTTTGGTCATTGCTGTGGTACCATTTTTATCCCATTTTACCCCTTAAAAGTACGAATTTCAAAAAAACCCCGTCTTATCACATATCTACACTGTAAGAGAAATGTGCACACCAAATTTCATGATTCTAGCTCTAGCCGTTTGGTCTGGGGAGTGATCAGTCAGTCAGTCATTCAATCACGCAACTCTTTTATATTTATATATAGAAGACTTATTGTGAACTCGATAACGTTTTTTATGAAATGTTTGCAATGTTGTGTAGAAAACGCATTTTCTGGATTGTACACAGCGAATTTAAAGATTCCAGCTTCAGATTGGTACCATTTTTTATACCTTTTTCCAATTTTTTTACAAAAAGTGGATACTACGGTAGGGCATGGTAAGCAAATAATACAAATTGGATATTTTTGGAAAAATTTCATTTTCGCGGCAAATATGGCTAAAATGATTTTCACACATGACATTTTTGATTTATGATTTTCTCGCGATCTAACCTACGGATCCGACTCAATTTTTGTTTGTGTATTAACAAACAATGTCGCATGTAATATTTATGAAGTCAGTCGCGAAAATCGCTGCAATTGTTGAAGAATCCAAAATTCGCGGTTGTAATTGCTTATATTTAAACTTTCTCTGTTCAGGATTCTGAAACTTTTCTGACACAAATATTCCGAATGAAGTCAGCAATCATATGCCATAATAATATTTTGGTATTCTCAATATGATAAAAAGTTACGCGGGTTTTACTAAAGATACTTTTCACAATTTGTGACTTTACAGCCACTATTTATCCTATTTTAGCCTGATAACTTGGGAACCAAAATGCTATTAACCGCGTAGTGATGGAATTTGATAATGCGAAATGCCATAAATGGAGAAAATGCTTTATACAAAGTCGTTGTAACTTTCGGTTATATGCTGCTTCATTTTTGAACTATATTATTTATATTATTTGTGAGTAGATAGCCAAATCCGAAAATATTGAAAAAATGGCTTTAGAAAAAAATTTCTTATCCAAATTTATATGACAGATGCCATCCAAATCTGAGAATAGTTTGGCATCAAAAACTCATTTTAGAGAAAATGGTTCATATCCACTTATGTATATTAGGCTGGGTCGCCGTCCATACAAATGGAAAAACTAGTTCCAGTCACCCCACGAAAATAAAGTTTGGATTGTTTAATGATGATTTGCAAAATATTTCGTTTCTAGATCAAGCCATCTGTAAGCTAAACGCTCCTGAAGATAACCCTAGAAATCACCCTGAAAACCCACAAAAAATCAATATAAACGCCCAATAATTCTACCAATGAGATATTCTAAGACAAGAATAAAAATTGTTATTCAAAGTGCTTCCAAGGGTCTATTAATTCAGAAAAAAAATTTGGGCAAAAATGCAACATAAAAAATTACAAGGGAAAAACACGATTTTTAGTGTTTTCAGGAGCGTTTAGCCCACAGATAGCTTGACCCAGTGACGAAATATTTTGTAGATCATCATTAAACAATCCAATCTTGATTCTTGGGGGGTGACTGCTGCAGATGACATGTTTACCGCAAACAAACTAATTTTTCCCACAAAAGAAACCCAAAAACGATGTTAACGTGTCTAAAATTTCTTTTCTACGTAATGCATTTTTTCTCTGCGTGTAGGCCTCTACTTTGAAATCAATCTACTTTAAAGTTGCGAAACAATAACAAATGTGTTTTATCTTACTGAATTTGTTTGTCATGTTTTTCGTCTACCATTTCATCGAGTATAAAAAAAGCTGTATTTGTTATTCGAATTTATACATATTAAAGATTATAAAAATGAAGAAACATTTCCAAATATTTTTACTTAATCGGAATATGCGTATAAACATTTTGAGTAAACATCCTGTTACTTATGTAACTACTGTATAAATCAAAAACCCCAAAACTCATAAGACATCATATTTAGGCCCATACTTTGTCAACAAGCATATCCAATTTTCTTCGGCCTGAAGAGGGGTCAAGCGCCGAGGAATTCGATCGTGTTTTGTTTAATACTTCAAGCAACTATTTGAAAAAAAAAGAAGTTGTACACTTAGAGAACAAGTCGGTTAATAAAAAAGCAGCGATTGTCTGCAGTTTTTTTGGAATAACAGCAGTTATTCTGCAATCTTACATCACCATTCACACGGCTAAAGAGTTTGCAGTCTGCTAAAATTGACAGCTGGTAATTAAAATATAAAAATAGAAATATGAAATATGAAATATGTGTATCAATAAAAAGACAATCACAATATCTTTCCGTGGTAATAAATTCCATTATAATAACTTCTATTCAAAAAAGTTTTGTTAACATGTATATTGGTCATACTTTTCTGTACATATGCTTAAAGTTTTTTCTATATTGCTAAAACAGCAAACAGCTGTTTACCATCTCAGCAGATCAGCAAATCTGCTGTCTCTTTTTCAGCAGAAAGTCTGCTCTTTCAGTGCACTTTCTGCTTTCTTTTACTGACAAATTCCTTTGAGTGTACTGATAGATGGATTACTCAAAAGCCATTTTGCCGATGAATGTATCAAAATATTTCTCGAAGATCCTGGTTATAAAATATGAATGGTTGCCAAACGCTCACGTGGCCACACATAATCAAATTAACGTCATTTATCGTTGCGCCATAGACTGACTAGACGAGAAAAATTGAACATTGATTGAAATTTGACTAAAATAATTAACAGAATTTTCACCTGCTTTATTTTTTGTAAAACTAGATGAAAATCCCCCCAGTGGAAAATCCTGCGCACGGCCCTTTATGACACTGGTATAAATGCCAAATCAAAGAGGAGAATAGTGCTGAAAATACTTTAATTTTCAAGATTCTATCTGTATTAGATTACTATTAACAACCATTTAAAATGTTGCCTCTTAAAAAGCAAGATTTGAATAAACTAGAAAAACTAAGGGGTACATTTTAAATATATGTTAATGCTGAACTAATACAGATAGAAGCATGATATTTGAAGTATTTTAATAGATATTCTCCTCTCTAATTTGACACTAATACCGTTATCAAAAGTTGCGAACAAGTATATAAACCATTTTTCTGAAAATTTGTATCCTTTGGTACTTTGTAGTCCTGCCAAAGGGCAACAGGATGAAGTAACTCTATTTATCTATAGTTTCATACGTATAGCGCCCGGTTCAAGTGTAACAACTTTTTTTAATTGTTGTACGGTATTATTAGAATGACAGTGGTCTAAGTCAAAAATACAAAAAATTGAGATATGCCAATTTTTCTCTTTACTTTGATCATATCTCTGATTTGAGAACTTTTATTTTTTACATTTATAAAAAGGTACCGTTAACATGACATTTCTCATTTTATGCACACCAAAATTAACTATAGTGAAAGTGGCCTAAGTCACACTATATTGATTTATGGTGATGTAAACAAACAGTTTTTTAATTTATAAAGTCCACTTTAAGTGATTCAGATAATTTGAATGAGTTCTAGACGAACAACCTGTAAATATTTATATATATATTTTATCTCTTTTTTTTTCGAAATAATACATTCGAATTTCATATTTTGTGTTTCTATAATTTTTGGTAAAGAAATATTACTTTTGAGAACTGTTTATTTTTTTAATTTTGGGATGAATGAAAGTGGTCTAAGTCAGTTCATCCTCTGAAAGTAGTGGTTCCCATAGAGGCACCAACGTCGTCGAATTTGTGCTTCGGTGGAAAAATAATTTTCCATTGTTTTTTGCTCACGTGAGTTTGCGTGAAAATAATTTGGCGCGTGTTCAAATTTCTATTCGTGAGCGTGAGTGAACAACTGCTCACGTGTCCACATTTAATTATAAGTGATCATATCAACAAAAACAACAACATAGTATAGATCGAAACTCGCCAAAGGAGAAACTTTTTTCATTTCTAAAAAGTGAATTTTTACAAATATTAAATATTAAATATTTCAATAATGTGTGTCTGTTATACGAACAATATAATTTGAGTTTTTTTTTCTAAATTTCTGTTTCCTTCTTGTTTTTAAGTTTGTTTACAACGGCGTTTTTATTATTGTTTAAAACTGGAATGTACTTTTTGTAACCCTAATGTACTTTTAAATAAGTTAAGTTAATTGATTCTATGTCTATGTCAAAATTCTAGTTCCACAGGGTAGGTCAAAATGTCATTGGGAAAAATAACGCATAAAATTCTCGTAGGATGCGTAGAAAATAATAAATTGGTCAGCTTATAGAATTTGAACGTCATTATTCGTAGAAAAATCCGCAATATTATTCAGACACCCGAAAAAACTTTAAACTTGATTATCACAAAAAACCGAATAAGACATATTATATTGAGGGGACGGTACACACAAAAATTAAAATGTATGCTTCCCTACCAAAGTTGCTAAAAACTAAACCCCCAATTTTGAAAAACGCTACCATTCATGTTGCGTTAGAAGGAGGCGGGCAATAAAACAGAGTGTGTCTTCTGTTTAATGTGCATTTTATTAATAATTATTTCCTCCGGAACAAAGACTCTCACTGAACCTCATACATAGTAGCACCCACACTTTATGCATTTTTTGGGGTCTATTATCATCCACCCTCGGCTAAAACATTCATAAATCCTTTCGTGCTGACGATGTGGCAGTCCTCTCGTCAGTTGTACTGGAGCACTGATTCCATATGACTCTTATTATGATTGCATTTCAGACGTTCAACTTGACTTCCGCCGAGTGTCCATAAATAAGAAGAAGTCACATATGGTGCGAACACCCTGTGCCATTCCAGTGGCTTAACGTACTCCTCAGCACAATGGCAACAATCGTTCACATGAGAGGAGATATAAAGAAATGCTTAATAATGCCAGGGAAAAAGAGCGCACACAACCATGCCAGAACGGTTATTGCTGATGAACACCAAAGGCAGTTACTGGGAGAAATAATAAAAAGAAACAATAAGAAAGTGCCGTCGAAGAGGAAAAAAGAAAAGAAGAAATGGAAAAGATTCGTACAATTGAAATGGAAATCAATGTGGGCGTAGATGAGTTACTTACTGGGATTTTTATTGTTTCCAAAGAAACTTTTTATAACATCCCTCCACACACAACACACTCGCACACATACAACGAAGGATGCACTAAGTTGTATGTATTCCAGGGATGGATAGTGGACAAACCTAAATGAGTAATACAGACCTACTGAGTTTGCTTTTCTTCAAAAATGTTCACTTAATATAGCGCTATATTGTAGCCTGAATCCATGAAAAATTGCATTATAATGTCCATAGGCGTAGGAAGGAGGTGGCTGGGGTGGGTTAATAACACCTCAGAATTCAATTAGATTTTTTTAAAATTTTTCAATTCCTATTGAGAGAAAAATATTACTTCATTACTTATTAGCGTTAAGTAATTGAACAATTTCTTTTTTCATCACAATATGCTTACATTTTTTATTTTTTGGAATTATTTACTTTGAAGTCGTAAAACAAATCATTATGTATGAACAACCCTATTGGCTATTTAAGGGTCCAACTTAAACCCGCATGGTTAGCCGCTACGGTCAATTTTGATTAGATGTAAGGATTGAAGGACAAAGCAAATCATTTTCAAATAACTATTATGAAGTATATTAATGGCCTGGCTATAGTGCTGTAGTGGAAAAGCGTTTAGTTTCTTACGTTGCAATTTTGATCCCAGAGAGTATCGAGAAGAAAACCAAATTGTTTATAGGATTTGATATTTCTCCTTGGAGGTGAGCGAGGCCAGGTCAATTGGTAATAAAAGAAAAACACAAGCCATTTTTATTCACTGCCTGGCGCACAAATTAAATTTGGTAATTGTAGACTCAATGAATCGCTGAAGGCCGAAGCTTTTGTGCTAAAAATGTCTTCAAGACTTTGCAATAAGCCAATCAACTTCAATATATTGAAACAAAATGTTAATAAAAACATTTATCCAAACAAAAGAATTTTTTTCGGCGATGCGTCGAATTAAAACTTGGCTAAGATATACCATGAACTATGATCGATTTTTTAATTAGTCAAACTTAAATATCGAAAACGAATTAGTAAAAAGTTTGTAACTGATAATAACAATCTTACGCTAGCGGTCAGTAGACCTCGCATGTATTTTTTGCATATCTTTGTCATAATTTTTTACACATTTTTTGCATTTGTTTTTCTTATTTTTCCCATGGTCTCAAATATTTTATATTTGAATAATAAAACTTCTTAATGCAAAGTTGATTTCAAATCGGATCAAAAAATTAAAAATATGCAAAAATCAGAGATCTAGTGACTAGCTCAGTAAGAGTTATCCAGAAGTTACTGATGTCAACTCTCAGACAGTACATATGTTTTTAATATTAATATTTTTAAGATAATTAATATTTATTTATTTTATTCTGGCACTTTTTATGTTTCTTATAAAAGATTGTGTTCTTATTTATGTTAATACATTGTTACATATATGTTAATACCTCTTCTTTAATAAATAATATAAATTAGTTTTAGAAGACTGCATTCTTGTTAATGAAATAAACAATAATTTATTTGCAATTTAAAGCTTCTTATAATTCTTATCCCGGGTCAAGGCCATTTTGCAACTATATTTTATAGAATGTAAATATATTTACAAATGGTATGACGACATTTTTTACTCAGCTGTACACTTCCAATATCATAATTTTAATATGAATTAATATTTTACTTTTAGTGTCCCAGCAAAAAAGAGCATCCAAAGAAGTGAAAAAGATGTTCATATTGTGATTCGGAAGTGGTGAAAAACGGATCTTCACCAATGAATTTTACGCGGGGTTGCCATAGGAGGGATGTCCTTGTTTAGGTCACCTTTTCAGTGCATTTTAGTCAGTGCTCATAATGTTATGAAAGAATGGAATTGAAGGTAATCCAATTTTAATTACATCTTGCATTGTAGTGAAAAATGTTTTTTTGAATAAGTGAAAATACACATTTAACAATCAATTTTAATGGTGTTATTTAGAACTAAATAGTCCGATTATAATTTTTAATTTTAAGTGGACAAGAAAAACTGTCTTTCATTTCCATCTGCAGATCATCAACATCTCGATACTGATTTGAAAGTTTTCTATTTACATATAGTAGAGGACGATTAACATTATAATAATGAATCATCGCAATTTTCCTAATATGGTAGTGCACTTCTATAAAATGTTGACAGCCTCTAATCTGCCGGCAATACTGTGGAATGGCTCCGTGATGGAGGGTATATAAGATTCGGCACCGACGAACTTAACGCCTTTTCATTCGTTTTCATAATAATTTGTTTTGAACTTTAATCTACTAGAACAAAATCTTCAACGATTTCATTTTTTTTTTCAAGTGTCAAAAATTAAATTTTTTACTCGTTAGTCAAATATGAATTATTTTGTTGTTGATTTTTTCGTTACTTACTTAATTTAAAGCTACTTTAAGTACAAAATTACCTCTATTAGTTTTTCGGAGAAATTTTCCGAAAGCAGCCCTAGTTGATATGCCCATTGGCTGAGTAAAAAAAAAACAAAACTCTCAGAATTAAAATTCCTAGCATTTGTTTGTAAATTGTAAGAACTCTTATATTACTTAGGACTGAACTGGTGTCTGAATCTGGCAGATTTCACACACCGGTATAGATGACAATTGTGTGGGATGTACCAGAAGGGGCGTGGCAATTTCGCCCATCTTCGAACATAAACTAAGTTTGGTGAAAATATTATCATATGCACTTTGCACCTTAACTCATTTCGACAATTGTCGTGTACACCAGCCAGCTAGACGGACGGACGGACGGACATGGCTCAATCAGATTAAAATGTTGTGAAACGGATTTGGTACAAACATACTTTGACCACTCCTTCAATGCGTTACATTTTTCTTGTCCCAAAACATATCGAGGGCTTATATTCAAAAGTGATTATGAACAAGAACACAACTTTTCAGGATAGCTCAAAAACAGATTTTCTCCTTAACTTTAAGAGTAATTATTAATTATTCTTCTACAGTTTAATCTAAAGAGGATTACTAATATCTTCGATTAAAAGGTTTTAAAAATTTCCTATCATTCGCGGTTCTATGGTTAATGGTCACTTTTGCATGTTTAAATATTGAGCACTATGATTGTTGAAATGAGCACATATCCTATAATGTCCCATATATACATAAGATTTATTGCAAACTCGATAACGGTTTTCATGAAATATTGGAAATGTTGTGTAGCCAACACATTTTCTGGGAGGTACCCATAGAATTTAAAGTTTGAAGCTTCATCCGTTAGATTGGTACCAGTTTTATAGCCAAATCAGAAAAGAATTGAAAAAAATGGCTTTAGAAAAAAATGTCTTCTCCAAATTTATATGACAGACGACATCCAAATCTGAGAATAGTTTGGCATCAAAAACTCATTTTCGAGAAAATGGCTCAAAGCCAAAGCTCCTCCTCTGTAGAGTATATAAAGTATATACCCTATAAATAATCGAAAACGGTTTACAAGAAAACCGTAAATGCTACATAATAATACGGATAATATTTTTGAATCTATTTATTTGAAATTTCATTGTACTCTCTCTACTCCTTCTAATTTTGTCCAATGCTAGTATGGGGAAGAGCAGTATGTCTCGTAGCCGATATGAATATCAATCTATCTATATATAAAAATGAATCTGTGTTTGTAAGTTTGTGTGTTTGTTTGTTCTTTATAGCAGCCTAAACTACTGGATTGATCTTCTTGAAATTTTCACAGTAAGTTCGTGCTGGAAATAGACTATATAAAATTTTGATATTTTCAGTGGGCGTGGCACCTCCCACACAAATTGGGGATTTATTCGTTTTTTATAAATTAGCATATTCGGAGTTATAACCTATTTTTGAATTCTGTCAGTTCTATGACACCTAGAGTACTGAAAGCTTTGTGTAAGTGCATCTAGCATCAATGTGCGTAGTTGTGCCAAAAATGGGCGGTATGGGAAAAATGGGTGTGGCACCATACGAAGTTATAACCCATTTTCGAATATATTCAGTTCTATGACAGATACAATACTGAAATTTTGTGTGAGTGCTTCTAGCATCAATATACGAAGTTAAAACCTATTATCGAATATATTCAGTTCTATAACAGCTACAATACTGAACTTTTGTGTCAGTGTATCCAGCATAAACCTGCGTAGTTGTGCCATAAATCGGCGGTATTGGGAAAGTGGGCGTGGTACCTATACGAAGTTAAACCCTATTATCGAATATTCAGTTCTATAACACCTAGAGTGTTGAAAATTTGTGAGTAGATACAGTGTAAATAGTTGTGCAAAGATGGGCGGAAAGTGGGTGTGACCCTTTCCATATGAAATTAAAATCGGTTTTAGAGTGTATTCGACACCGAGATAGCCGGAAAGTAGGCCCTTTCCATACGAAATTAAAACCTGTTTTAGAGTATAGTCGACACCGAGACTCTTAAATTTTTGTGTGAGTTAATTTGTTTGTAACCTGCTTAGATAATATACAAATGGGCGGGATTTGAAAGATGGGGAATTTTTGATTTGAATTTTGTAAAATTACACGTTTTCTTTGGATTTTCTTAGCACAATAGTAAAGAAAGGTTACAAAAAAGAAATACTCATTCGTCAAAAGACGACTTAACTCAAGAAAATGGAAATTATATAATTTTTTTAGTTTTTGTGTTGTTTGATTGACTTCCAGTTATTCGATTAAGTAAGATCTTCTTACGTAAGAAGTTTTTTGTTTTTGTAATGGAAAGGAGGAGAATCACACTCAACCTAAAATCAATTTGCTTTTTGACAATTCGTCCTTTATTCGCCGTAAACTAACGTTCTGTTATTCATTATTATCCAAGGAACATATCCATTTCTTTAGTAGGAAGGGGAAGGAAGGGAAGTACCTTGAATATAAGTGGTACATATATTACCGATCACAAGAACAAACAATATGAAACCTGATTTTATTTTCAGTCTGTTTTTCTGCCTGGCGAAGCAGGCGGGGGTTCAGCTAGTAATATGTATATCCGGCAGAATTCCAGAAAGAACAGTTTAAACGAAATGTAATACTAAGATTCCGTCCAGAGATTTTTAGATGGATGGTTCCCTAGGCAATGATAACATTTGGACACACTGATCTGATCTGAACCGCATCCCGAACAGTAACATTGTCAGGCAGAGGTTAAGGCAATAGTATTCAAACTGAGATATGAGAAAAGTTGTGCGGTGAAATTTCAAATCATGTCAAACATTTAACCGATGTGACCCACTTTCACCATAGGCATTTCTCGGAGAAATATGTATAATGTGCCCTAGGGAATTTGGCCAAACGAGTAAAGTAAAGTGGTTTATTGAAGGGAAAAAGTCAAATCGAGATCGACACAAATCCTTATCAATTGTCCTTAAAAATTCAAATACCTTGAACACTTTTTTAATTTTAATCGTAGTAACTTTTGATGTAAGTATGTTGAAATCACTTGTCAAGTTTTAACTTTTGCGAAAATATTTTTCATTCCATTTTAAATTTCATTCAATCAAGTTGTCTTTTGTGTTAATATTTTGTATTAAAACTGAATACCAACGGACATTTGGGTTCCCGTTACTTCCGCTGCCTGAAGGCACAATGGAATCTTTAAGTTTCCTAATTTAGGTTTAATTCTTGTCTAATACGCGATATTACTAATTGTTTTCCTTTTTCTTTGGTTCGTGACAATTCACATTGATTTCGATTTTATGAATAATGCAAAAGTCCCGTCCCTGGGACGATACTCATATTCTTCGGATTGCTGACGTGCCAATAAGGCATGCTAGTAGTCACTCGCAATAGACGAGTATTCGAGGCGGTAAAACTTTATTATTTTAACTGCAAAAAGGCAGATCGTCAGGATATAAATAAAGCAGAAATGGAACCCCACGCCAAGTGCGCTCTTAAATAAAAATCTAAAAGAACTTATGCACATATGTGGCATGTGGCAGCAGGAAGCTTGCCAAGTGGCAAGTGAATGTATTGCGTTCGCACGCGGAATCCTTGTGTGCCGTTCCAAGGATGACAAGGACTGTGTCTTGATTGTGGTTGTGCCGCACACACACAGCGAGAAAGGCGCACACATTCAATTTGAGAATTTATTATTTCCATAATTTTAAGAAGTTCATTTTTTCGGGCTTGTCCCTCCCCATAAACTTTGCATATTGTTAATACATTTTCGTATTTGCACATCCTCTGCGGATTGTTCCAATAATACTTACTTCTGATAAGAATATGTGAAAAACAATTTAATTTTATTGGATTTTGCATAAATTTTCCAAAATTCAACGCAACATACACACACACGTATGTGTGTGTCTGTGTTAACATATTCACGATTTCGGGCGGTATATTGACATCTTGATGGAATAGAAAAATAATTGAGTCACGTTTTCAGATTTCGGTTTGGAAAATTTATGTCCTCCTATTAAAACTAATGAAATTTTATGAGTTTGTCATTCGTTGACTGTGTCATGCGAACATGTGTTCGTTGATCAGTTCGTGGGTATGAACATTCATACATCCTGATTGTTGTTGTTGCTGCTGTCGTACACATATAACAAAATGCTGGCAAGCGCCAAGTACTTGGAGCAATTGAATTTCTGTTAAGTGAAATGAATACATTTGAGTGGAAATGCTCACTTGGGAATAACTTTGTAAATATCCATACAAACATATATGAGAAAGCACAGTGATTTCTTAAAAATTATTTTGAATAGTGCTTACGTATGCAGGTTCACGTCTGGTAACGGATTAGGAACCCGACTGTCAAGGGTTGATGTTTAAATTAAGGACATTCGAACGTTTTACTCCATGTCCACTAATTTGAATACGAAATTGTTTATATTCTCCCTTAGGCTGGAGAGGCTTTCGTGACTTTCATGACTACAGTCATGAAATAAATTAGTTTTCTATTTAATTGGTTTTCATGTATTTTATACGTATTGGGGCAAAAGGTAAAATATATGAATTCAAAAAGTGAGATTTGTCGTGAAATAAATCGAAAATGCGGAAAAGTAGATTTTTATTATGGATTTTATTAATGGCATAGATTTTAAAAACTATTATTTTCCGAGGTAATGTAATAAGAACAAAAATACCCGTAATATAAGCGGACTGGACGTCAAAAAACGCATCTATCATCTCAAAGAATTCTTTTATTTGATCAGTGTGGAAACCTGGGACCTAATTCACCTATTCGACTTGTCGTAAAATACTATCGGTGACTTCCATCGGATTCGTGGTAAAATTCTAAAACGATGTAGCCCGACTGTCAGTCTGCCGAACGAAATAAGCTAGGAGGTTCAACTCTTCCACAATTGTGTCTAATGATTGCAGATCGTTTGGAATTGAAAGTGGGCGAAATCGGCCTTCCCTTTGGGTTTTGGGATATTTAAATTATGTAAGCTAATTTTTTGAAGACTCTGCTTATATGCACTTGAAATTTGTTGCGTACATTCCTCTAGATTTAGCGGGTGAAATGGAACAACAAGGGATAAAAATGGTACTGATAAAATGATAATACGAATTTCTTAATTAATTAATTAATTTTTCGAGATTAGTACTTTTAAGAGATACAATTGGAAAAGGAGGATAAAAATGGTACCAAACGTTAAAGTTGGAATCATGAAATTCTGTGTAGACATTCATCCGACTGTAAAAAATGATTTTTTCGAAAAGTGATAAAAACGGTACCACCTAAACGGCTCACAGTGTATTATCAGCGGCAAAAACTCCCAAATTTCATGCGCCCAAATCTCAACTTTACTGATTGGATTTTGCAAAGAACATTCCTATTAAGCATATTCTAAAAGATTTGGCCAATATCGCGGCTAATTCAAGCTTTGGATGCATTTAAAGTTCATAAATGCTAAAATAGTTGAAAATTGCATCATAATAGAGGTTATTTTATTAGGATGTATCTCGGAAACCATATATCGTATTGAAATTTATTTTAGTTCGTAGAAAATAGGAACTCTTGAGGTGTTATTTTCTTTTAAAAAGTGTAATTACGCTTTTGTCTTCCTTTTCAGAAAGTGGTTTACCTGAAGGTTGTATCTGTTTAGTATTGTTAATTTTCTACAGTATAAAACTAACATATATAAATTAAAATAAGAAATTTATGACTTTAATTTACATGGGAGGTAGGCGTGGTTGTGGGCGGATTTAAACAAAAAATTGTTTTTGATCTAATTTGAGAATATAAGGGGAGCGTGCGAAATTTCATGGTCCTAGCTCAATGTGCGGCTGCAGGTTGAATGAAATTCGGCGTGCAAATTACTCTTACTGCGTAGACGCGAAAAATAAAGATACCTACCGATATTTAGGATCAAAAAGGGATTCAATTAGTATCAAGCAAGCTGCATTAGATAAAATCATGGTTTTCAGTGTTTATACTCGCCTGACACGCAAAATACGAATATTTCTTCAAATTTATACTGAAAATTAAGAAAAAATCTTGCACCAAGAAACCGGTCCTAGCTAAAATCATGAAATTAGGTGTGTGCATTCCACTGTGAAGGGAATATTAGTACTTCTTGTATCAAAATGGTACAGACATTTGGTCTGTACCTGGAATCGTGCAATTACCAATGGGGGATATCGGCTGTGAGGGAAAATGCTTCTGCCTATGTTTCTATTGATGACTGACAATTTACCAAATATTTAGGGGACATTTTTGGAGATTGTTGCCTCGTGTCTAGTTACTTACCACGTTTTATCCCTCTATTCACATTTTACCTCTTAAAAGTACGAATTTGGGAAAATCCTTTTTATACGTGTTCACTCAGTTAGAGGAATGTACAGTAGAGCGTACCAGGTTACAAGTAAAAAAAAAAAAGTTCGCCGTACACCTTCGAATATGAAGTATTATTGAAAGGTAGTTTCAAAAAATTTTTTTTTATTTTTTTATGCCGAACGTAGGGGTCGCGCTTTTACATTTTTCTATATAACTTCTGCATTTATAAACGGATTTTAAAGTGTGATACATCGATGTTTTTGTCCGATTTTTTTGTCTTTGAAGTCATTGAGCTCAAACATGATTCATGATTTTATGCGAGCTTTAATTTTCGATTATTAGAGTGGTACATTAGGGTAGTAGCAACTGAGAAATGATGGGTAAGTACCAGAAGGGGGTGCTTGAGCTCAATGACTTCAAAGACAAAAAAATCGGCCTCGTCGAGACAAAAACATCGATGTATCACACTTTAAAATCCGTTTATAAATACAAGTTATATAGAAAAATGTAAAAGCGCGACCCCTACGTTCGGCATAAAAAAATAAAAATTTTTTTTTTGAAACTACCTTTCAATAATACTTCATATTCGAAGGTGTACGGCGAACTTTTTTTTTGAGGTACGCCCTAATGTACAGTCAGAAGTTCGTGTTTCTAGCTGTTGTCGTTCGATTCACAAACATGCTTAAATACTCGAAATATTAGGGGTATTTTCTCTCCTAGTGAGGGAAATTTTTTCCCCTCTCGACCGACTTCGCTCATTTGCAATACCATCCGATCTACAACTACAAGACGCATTCACGCAAAATTTAGACCTGAGCTCCTTTGGTTTAGATGATATAATTAATATATAAATAAGATTTATTGTAAACTCGTTAACGTTTTTAATGAAATGTTGGCAATGTTGAATAGAAAACGCACATCGAATTTAATTTTTCCTTTTTCCAAATTTGTTACGAAAAGTGGAAATTGCGGTAGGGCACGGTAAACAAAAACAACAAATTGGATATTTTTGGAAAATTTTCATTTTCGCGGAAATATGGATAAAATGATTTTCATGTATGACATTTTTGTTTTATGATTTTCTCGCTATCTAGCCAACTAATATCGCTTGTAACGTATATGTAGTCAGTCGAAAATAGCTGCAACTGTAAAACTGAAAATATCCTAAATTCGCGGTTGCACTTGCTTACATTTTAACTTTCTCTATACAGCATTCTGAAACTTTTCTGACACAAATATTCGCAATGAAGTCAGCAATCAAATGCCAAAAAAATATTTTAGTGTTCTCAATATGATAAAAAGTTACACGGTTTTTTTTTAATATACTTTTCACAATTTTTATCCTATTATAGCCTGATAACTTGGGATGGTATAACTACACCATTTCGACTTGAAATGGAAAATTCAAATTGAAAGTGAGAAATTCCAATTGGAATTTAAATTTTTCATTTCAATTTGAGAAAATTCCAATTGAAATTGAGATTTCCGATTTGAATTTGCGAAAATTCCAATTATAATTTTCGCAAATTCAAGTAGAAAATTTCAATTTCAATTGGAATCTTCACATTTATAATAATATAAATGGAAATTCTCATTTTCAAATTGAATTTTCTCAATATCAAATGGAATTTTCTCAATAAAATTTCTAAATTTCAAATTGAATTTTCTCAATAAGAAATGGAAATTCTAAACTTTAATTGGAAAAGGTATGGCCCCACTTTCTAACCCCTTAAAATTCAGTTCGGTGAAAAAAGTAAAATCGGGAACGATTTTTGGACCGTTATATGTGGGTGTGAGAACGAAAATGGAATATAATAGGATTCAAATAAAAAAGAATTGGATTTCGTTTTTTAGTAAAAGGCAACGAATAAACATGGTAAATTTTTGTCAAATGTCAGTGCGACAGGCATTTATATGTATATGGCGCATTATATTGTTTGGCTACGAGCATAAATGGGTGATCTATTGACCCGTTCTGCTCTGTCTATATCATTTTTGCTTGTTTAATAATTTTATTTCGTTTAAAAATTATTAAAAAATTTTGTGGTTTCTAGAGCGAAAAAGTCAAATCGGGAACGATATTTGTATGGGAGCTATATATGTGGGTTCTCAGCAAAACAGATCATAAAAAATAATCTTGTTTTTTGAATAATAATTCCCTAGTGGAGGATATATTGAAATGTCATTTCGAAAAAATTTTACGTGCAGTCTTATAGTATCACCCTATATATACAATGACATTAGTCTAGCGTTGATTTTGTCTGTGTATTTTGTGGAGACATTCAATACTTAAAAAATAAATAAATAATAAAATAATTTCTTCTTCGATTTTTAATTACAACATATTTTTCGTAGAATATTTACCAATAAAAGCCGAAATTGTCCCATCCAAATGGACATATTTCAACGCACCCTATACTGTCAACCGTTAAAAGAGAAAGACGAAGAGATTGACATTTTCGAAGCAGCAACAGATGACGGCAACGAAGAAGAACAAAAAGAAGAAGAAGCACCCCAACTGGAAGAGGAACCGCTCGACATTAAGGCATTGGCGAAAGAGCTAGACTGCATGAAGAAGCGCATACAGACGTTGCAACTCCATCTCAAATTTCGAACGGACGAATGTCCGGAAGAGGCTTGTGTCGACTATGAAGTTCTACTGAATTGTTCGGAAAACAAAGACATATGTGACCTGCAAAAGAACCACCACAAACTCCAATGTCAGAACAATGAACTCGTTAACTGCTGTCGAGCTGTTCGGGACCACATCGAGGACTTACAGTTGCGTATGTGCGAAAAGGCCAAAGAAATTGTGCAACTGCAGAACACGGTGGCCACTTTGGACCAATGGAAAGATACTCTTGAACATGAATTTGGCAAATGCCTTGAACGTTTCGAGTACCTGAAGCATGTGAAAGCCGAATGGAAGGATGTCGAGTCGAAGCTAGACCAGCAAAAGAAATCCTACTCAGCGATGGAACAGGCCTTTGTGCCCAAATTATTCTTCCTGCAGGAGAAAAAGTCCTTCATTGGTGCCATTAATGAAATGAAGCAAATGCTCAAGGAACTTTTTGAATATCAATTACAGCGTTTTGATTGTCTAGAGAAACGCCTTGACAGCGTCACTGGTGACCACTAAAATTTGTTGTGCGTGTAAATCCTCTCTGGGTCAGTTTGTAGAGAATGTCTGCCACAATAAACGAAGGGAATTTAACTAATAAAAACTTTTGCTGAATACTTCCTTTAGGTTCATTAACTTTGAAATTAATCTCATTTTGTGTAAGTTCCAAAAGAAGTTTTCTTTTCGGCGCAATAATAATTAAAAATTTTAAGTACTTTATCCTGATGTAGCCACCCAGTTGTAGCTTAGCTACTCTCACTCTTACCTAATTATTCGCTACACGGAGATGTAAATGCATTTTAGATGGGGGCTTGTGTTTGTAACACTGTTTGATACATTTCAGAATTGTGCTTTGCAGTTCGAAGTGGCAGACGGCACAAGGCGCTATTGTTTGGGAGTATTCATTTGGCAAATCAAACCAATTGAAGTTTGTGGGATGTAGCACAGTTGAAGTCAAATCGGAAGCACTATCAAAACATTTAGATAAACTAGGCAAATCTGACCAAAATCTAGAGCGCTGAACTTGACTTTGTATAGAGGTTTGATATGGTACTCGTTCGGTAGGAATTCAGTAGACTTCGCCACTGTCCCAAAAACTGGACATATCTAACATTATTTTGGGTTTATAACCCGTGAGAAGTGTAAAAAGTTTACAAATAATTTGTCAAATGGCAATGACGTATTTTGGATTTTTAAACTCGAAAGCGGTATTAAAATATTTTTATGGATATTTTTTTACTAAAATTCACAATTTTCGCTTCTACATTTATTCTTTCTTAAGATGCCATTTAATTTTAATTTTTGTCAATAATTTTATTTTGGTCTGTAATCAATATTTAATTTGAGCTGGGATATTCTCTTGGCGAAGAACATTTTGCATCTATATTTTATAGAATGCAAATTTATTTACTGCTACACACTACCACTATCATGATTTGTGGCCCCTATCCAAGTAGCCAAGTAACAAATGTCACCAAGTCATTTGTAAATAAATTTGCATACTATAAAATATATCGAGTGCTTATATTCAAATGTGGCTATAGCCACTATATGAACAAAAGCACAACTTTTTATGAGAATGAAAAAACTGTTTTTCTCCTTAATTTTAAGTAATTTTGTAATCATTCTTCTACAGTTTAATCTAAAGAATTCCTATTATAATTGCTATAGAAAGCCACCCGAAGAAGTGAAAAAGATGTTCATCTTGTGATTTGGAAGTTTTCACTACTTCCAAATCACAATCTTTACCAGTGACTTCAACATGGAGTTGTCATAGGAGCGATGCATGTCCTTTATTTTGAAAGACTTAGAGGTTATTTTAAAGTAGTTGCAAAGGAACTACTTTTTCAGTAGTTTAATTTCTGTTTTAAAATATCCGCCTCTACCGTGGGTAGAACAGCGAACCTTCTGGTTGCTACTACGGCACTCTAACCATCTCAGCTATCCGTTGTAAGTGCTGAATAACTAAAGTAAACCATTTTGTTCGTTAGAAGTGACAATAGTCAATTAATATAACACAATTAATATATAACACAAATTAATGTTAAATTAATTAAATTAATACTACTCAATTTTGCTGTTATTATGCAGTATTAATAATTAATAAAAATTAAATATTTGAGTACATTAATAAAGCGATAAATTTGAATATTTGAAGCAAACATTTTTAAATTGTCAAAATTATAAAAATTAAACATTGTTTCTTTATAAAAGTAATAAAAAAGTTTTTTCCCGAGCCACGATTCGAGCCTGGGTAGACATAATGCCAAATATACACATAAATAAGATTTATTGTAAACTCGTTAACGATTTTAATGAAATGTTGGCAATATTGTGTTGAAAACACATTTTCTGGAATGTACACACCAAATATAAAGATTCCAGCTTCATCCCTTAGATTGATACCATTTTTATCCCTTTTTTCCAAATATTTTATAAAAAGTGGATATTTTTTTCTTCGAACGGTCCAAGCGATTCTCACACCCGCCCCTTTCGACCGAGAGGGCCACGTCCCCATAACGTAGGGACAGCGTACACACCACAGTCAGAACCATGGCGGCTAAGCAGTAGAGGGTGGACACCGGACACCATAACAAAAATATTATTAAACAAAATATTAGTATCACATGCAAATAAAAGTTATTCTTAAAGTTAGTAACTAAATATATTAAAGTAAAGTAAACATGTCACAACAAACTAAACATTCCTGCTTGGATGAAAATCCTCGACTTTATTATATCGACTCCTAATCCGAAATCTATGATGTGACACAATGAATTAAAATCAATACACATTCTGCGGAAGCGTAATTCGTACGCTGAAAGTCAATATGGATGAATTGATAGTATCTAGAAGGTCTAACTGGCACGTTAAACTTAATCCTAGAAATATAGTCAGAAGAGAAATCACCATTTATTACCTTATAAACCATCACGGTGTTCAACATAACACGTCTGCTTTTCAAGGAAGGCAAGTCGATCAACTTCAATCTACTAGTATAAGGGGGAAGAATAAAATCACTATTCCAATGCAAGTGTCTTAATGAAAAAATCAAAAGTTGTTTCTGAACTGACTCAATTCTACTCTGGCTTAGTACTGAGGATCCCACACTACGGAACCATATTCCAGAACAGGTCTGACAAGTGATGTAAATAGCTGCTTCGTTACGTAAGGATCGAAGAACTCCTTAGCCCATCGCTTAATGAAGCCAAGAACACCATATGCTTTGTTAACCATAGTAATAATATGATTGTTGAAATTCAGTTTGGAATCCTTTAGAATACCAAGGTCTACAAAAGAATCAACTAACTCTAACTCAGTTCCTCTAATATTATATCTGACAAATCTTGGATTCGATCTAAAGAAATTGCGATAGGGCACGGTAAACAAAAATACAAATTGGATATTTTTGAAAAATTTTCATTTTCGCGTGAAATATGGCTAAAATGATTTTTTATGACTTTCTCGCGATCTAGCCAACGGATCAGACTGATTTTTTGTTTGTTTATTAAGCACAAATGTCCCTTGTAACATATACAGTGGTGGACACGAAATTAGCACAGTCACCACATGTTTTTTTTTACGTTTTTTTGTTATTTATTGTATCTTTCATAACTTGTGAAAATAACAATAAGTATTCAAATCTTAACCTAGGATTCTTATTCTAAAGGTTATTTACAGTATATAACCAGCAAGAGTTTGCAAAAGTATGTAATAAAAGTTTTATCAGAATATTACATTAGCATTGTGACAATTCAAAATTCTAAACTAGATATAGGGTATTTCTTCTCCTCAGACGGCTGTGTCCTTCATAATTTAGCAGCTCTCGAGCGAGTGTATTTGGATGGATGTGTAGCTTAGAAACGTAGCTCCGGCAGTATCTCTTGACTTCTTCTTTGATCATTGGGATGTTAAGGTCCTTATGAATGTTTCCATTTCTGATGTACCAAGGGGCCTCACCACATGTAACTTTATAAAGCAAACATTTCAACTTCAACTTTGTGTTTTTGACCGGTATTTTTGCTAAAATATTACGTACGATAAGATGACCGTTAAACGTTGTTTTTGTTCGGTTCTTATGCTGCATTTTAGTTTTATGCAATCTAAAGTACAAATGTGGACATACTCTACACTAGAGACATAAACAACTCCATTGGAGTAGCATATCAGGAATTTTGAGTTTCATTCAAGAAATCGGGCAAATTTTTGGGTTTTATTGCTATAATATGTTGTTAAAGTCCATTCCATAGATTCTCAATAGGATTGAGATCCGGTGACTGTGCTGCACCATTTTTAAAAATCTATTCTGTTCAGCCCCAAACAGCTGTTCAGTGGCGTTAAGTGTGTTTTGGTCGGTTGTCGTGCATAAAACGCCACTTAATTGGAATGTTTTTATCTGAATATGTTATCATAGTATCAACAAGTAGATTTTTGTAAATATACTGATCCATTAGTGCATCGATTTTGTGTATCGGACCAACGCCGTGTCCAGAAAACGCAGAATACACCATAAGATTTGCGCCAACAAGCTTTACCGTCTCAAATTTGTACTTTGGGCTGTGATTCATGTTTGTAGGTTACAATTCGTATTGTTTCCTATTAGATCCGAAACGAAAAATGTTCGATTCGCCAATCCAGGCGATATTGGATTTCTCTAAATGATCCTGAGCAGATTAAATCTGACACTGTAAGCCATATTTTGATACGTCTGGCTTATACATGAACAATGCATCCAAGTAAATTTTGTTCATTGGTTCATCTTCTTATGGTTCTTGAGGAAATCCTAATGTCAATTTTTGCCGAAATATCTCTCTGAATCACAGTTGAGCTTTTAAATGGATCTGATACGCAGGTTCCATAAGTTAAAAAATCCGATTTATTGCTTGTTTTTCTCGGCATAGGACATTTTGCAATATTTTTGAAGCTCCCATAAGTGCCAATATGGCTTAGTATATTGCACACAATCTGTCTGGATCAATTTATAATGTTTGCAATATCCCCAGCGGTATTTCCACTTTCGTTCAATTGCATAATAACCTGACGCTGCGCCTCAATGCACTATTTTCCTTTAGCAATGTCTAATTATAAATTTTGTTAAATAATAACTTGCATTTGAGTAAAAATTGCCGAAACATACCAATTAATTAATTAAAACGCAAAAAGAAACAGAAAATAACAACTTTTATCAAATGTGCTAAATTTGTGTCCAGCCCAGATTGCGAATTACTTGCAAAAACATGAGAGTACGAGAAAAAGGCACAAAATAATACGAAAAACAAGTAAGGAAAGGCTAAAGTCGGGCGGGGCCGACTCTATGATACACTCCACTTCTTATCCGAATACAATTTAATTCGGTGAAAAAGTTTGACAAAAAAATGTTAAATCGGAAAGGACATTTGTATGGGGGTATATTGAAATCTGGAACGATATAGGTGAAATATAATATGTATAGTTTGGCCAAAATCGGTTAAACATTTGGGAGCAACTTTTGTATTTGCGCTATATCTAAATCTGAACCGATCTTAGCCACTTTCACAATAGGTTTTTTACTTGGATTATAAGCTGTTGTGCCAAATTTAAAGAAAATCGAGTACAATATGTGGTTTCTAAAGCGGCAAAAGTCAAATCGGGAGCTACATTTGTTTGGGGGCTATATCTAAATCTGAACCGATCTTACCGAATTTTTGCATAGGTGTTTCTAGTTGGATTATAAGATGTTGTGCCAAATTTAAAGAAAATTGGATGCAATATGTGGTTTCTAGAGCGGAAAATGTCAAATCGGGAGCGACATTTGTATGTGGGCTATATCTAAATCTGAACCGATCTTGCCCACTTTCTGCATAGGTGTTTCTAGTTGGATTATAAGATGTTGTGCCAAATTTAAAGAAAACCGGGTACAATATGTGGTTTCTAGAGCGGAAAATGTCAAATCGGGAGCGACATTTGTATGGGGGCTATATCTAAATCTGAACCGATCTTACCCACTTTCTGCATAGGTCTTTCTAGTTGGATTATAAGATGTTGTACCAAATTCAAAGAAAATCGGATACAATATGTGGTTTCTAGAGCGGAAAATGACAAATCGGGAGCTACATTTGTATGGGGGCTATATCTAAATCTGAACCGATCTTGCCCCCTTTCTGCATAGGTGTTTCTAGTTGGATTATAAGATGTTGTACCAAATTTAAAGAAAATCGGGTACAATATGTAGTTTCTACAGCGGAAAATGTCACATCGGGAGCGACATTTGTATGGGGGCTATATCTAAGTCTGAACCGATCTTACCTAATTTCTGCATATGTGTTTCTAGTTGGATTATAAGATGTTGTGCCAAATTTAAAGAAAATCGAGTATAATATGTGGTTTCTAGAGCGGAAAATGTCAAATCGGGAGCGACATTTGTATGGGGGCTATATCTAAATCTGAACCGATCTTACCGAATTTTTGCATAGGTGTTTCTAGTTGGATTATAAGATGTTGTGCCAAATTTAAAGAAAATTGGATGCAATATGTGGTTTCTAGAGCGGAAAATGTCAAATCGGGAGCGACATTTGTATGTGGGCTATATCTAAATCTGAACCGATCTTGCCCACTTTCTGCATAGGTGTTTCTAGTTGGATTATAAGATGTTGTGCCAAATTTAAAGAAAACCGGGTACAATATGTGGTTTCTAGAGCGGAAAATGTCAAATCGGGAGCGACATTTGTATGGGGGCTATATCTAAATCTGAACCGATCTTACCCACTTTCTGCATAGGTCTTTCTAGTTGGATTATAAGATGTTGTACCAAATTCAAAGAAAATCGGATACAATATGTGGTTTCTAGAGCGGAAAATGACAAATCGGGAGCGACATTTGTATGGGGGCTATATCTAAATCTGAACCGATCTTGCCCCCTTTCTGCATAGGTGTTTCTAGTTGTATTATAAGATGTTGTGCCAAATTTAAAGAAAATCGGATACAATATGTGGTTTCTAGAGCGGAAAGTGTCAAATCGGGAGCGACATTTGTATGGGGGCTATATCTAAATCTGAACCGATCTTGCCCACTTTCTGCATAGGTGTTTCTAGTTGGATTATAAGATGTTGTGCCAAATTTAAAGAAAATCGAGTACAATATGTCGTTTCTAGAGCGGAAAATGTCACATCGGGAGCGACATTTGAATGGGGGCTATATCTAAATCTGAACCGATCTTACCTAATTTCTGCATATGTGTTTCTAGTTGGATTATAAGATGTTGTGCCAAATTTAAAGAAAATCGAGTATAATATGTGGTTTCTAGAGCGGAAAATGTCAAATCGGGAGCGACATTTGTATGGGGGCTATATCTAAATCTGAACCGATTTGCTCCAAATTAAATAGCGTTCGTCCTTGATCCACAAAACTTACTTGTGCCAATTTTTGTTAAGATCGGACTATAATTGCGACCTGTAGTTTGATTACAACAATAGATGGACAGACAGACGGACAGACAGACAGACAGACGGACAGACAGACAGACAGACGGACATTGCTAAATCGACTCAGAAAGTGATTCTAAGTCGATCGGTATACTTAACAATGGGTCTATCCCGCTTCCTTTTGGGTGTTACAAACAAATGCACAAAGCCATAATACTCTCGTGGAGTGTATAAAAATATGGGGCTTACTGATCACACCATAAGCAACACTAAAAAACAAATATTTGGCGCAGACTTCATTATCGGAACAAATTATTTGCTATTATAAACAACACATGTGAAGTGTGCTAAATTCGTGGCCACCACTGTATGTAGTCAGTCGCGAAAATCGCTGCAATTGTTGAAAAAATCCAAAATTCGCGGTTCCAATTGCTTATTTATACTTAAACTTTCTCTCCAAAGATTCCAAAACTTTTCTGATACAAATATTCCCCATGAAGTTAGCAATGCACATGCCAACTTTTGACTGTAGAGCCAACATTTATCCTATTTTAGCCTGATAACTTGGGAAGCAAAATGCTATAAACGGCGAAATGATGGAATTTGATAATACGATCTACCATAAATCTAGAAAAATGTTTTAAACAAAATCATTGTAGAGAATTACAGCCTATTTTATTTTTATGTTCATATCCACTTTTGCAGTCACAAACTAACGTGTGAGTGTATAGCCAAACCAGAAATATTTCAAAAAAAATGGCATTAAAATAATCAGAGAATAGTTTGGCATCAAAAACTCAGTTTTGAGAAAATGGATCTTAGCCACTTTTGAATATAAGCTCTCGTTATGTAGAAAAAGGTATCGAGCCAGTTCAAATCACATAAAAAATTGTTCAAAAAACATTTTTCAGTATGCTTCAATTTTTATACCCTCCACCTCCAGGATGGGGGTATACTAACTTTGTCATTCCGTTTGTAACACCTTGAAATATCGACCTGAGACCCTATAAAGTATATATATTCTTGATCGTCATAAAATTCTAAGACGATCTAGCCATGTCCGTCCGTCCGTCCGTCCGTCCGTCCGTCCGTCCGTCCGTCCGTCCGTCCGTCTGTTGAAAGCACGCTAGCATCTAAACGAAAGGAGCTAGGACGTCCAAATTTTCCATAAATGCGTCTTATAGTCGTAGATCGGTTGGGATTGAAATGGGGCGAAATCGGCCCAAAGGGAAAAATTTTTCCCTCACAAGGACTAAAAATACCCATAATAATCCCTACTATTTTAGCGTATTTAAGCATGTTTTTTGAATATGTCTGTTTATATTTGCTTGATATTTGGTATGCGTATTACCCTTATAGCAAAAAACTGCACAATAAAGTGATTCTTATTTGTAGGGGGTGAAATGGGGCAAAAAAGGGATAAAAATGGTACATATTAAACGACAACAGCTAGAAACACGAAATTCGGTGTGTACATTCCTCTAATTGAGTAGATACATGATATAAAAGTATTTTTTCCAAATTCGTACTTTTAAGGGGTAAAATGGGAAAAGAGGGATAAAAATGGTACCAACCGAACGGCTGTACCTAGAATAATGAAATTCGGTGTATACATTCCTCTGATTGCATAGACAAGTAAAATACACGGATTTTTCAAAATTCGTACTTTTTGGGGTTAATATGAAAAAAGGGGATAAAAATAGTACCAATCAAATGACCGCAGCTAGAGTCATGACATTCGGAGTATTCATTCCTCTGGCTGAGTAGACATGGAAAATAAACTGATTTTTCGAAATTCGTACTTTTTGGGGTCAAAATATAAAAAAGGGATAAAAATAGTACCAACCAAATGACCGCAGCTAGAGTCATGAAATTCGGTCTATACATTCCTTTGACTACGTAGACATGAAAAATAAAAGGTTTTTTTCAAATTCGTACTTTCAAGGGATACAATGGGTACGGAGGGATAAAAATGGTACCAACCAAACGGCTACACCTGGAATAATGAAATTCGGTGTACACATTCCTTTGATTGCGTAGACATCTAAAATAAACAGATTTTTCTAAATTCGCACTTTTTGGGGTTAAAAAGAAAAAAATGGGATAAAAATAGTACCAATCAAATGACCGCAGCTAGAGTCATGAAATTCGGAGTATACATTCCTCTGACTGCGTAGACACGAAAAATAAACGAATTTTTCGAAATTCATACTTTCAAGAGATACAATGGTACAGGGGGATAAAAAAGTACCAACTAAACGACTACAGCTAGAATGATGAAATTCCAATTGTGTAGAAATGTCAAGGGGGTAAAAATGGTACCAACCAAATGGGCGCAGCTGGAATCATGGAATTCGATGTATACATTCCTCTGACTGCTTATACACGCAAAATAAAAAGTTTTTTTCCAAATTCTTACTTTTTCTTTTACGGCAAAAATTGGTTGAATCATGAAGTTAGGTTATTTTGCACATGTACGTCTGATAATGGATTTTCAAAATTTGTGCTTTTGGAATTAAAATAGAACTGAAGTACAACCAACTGAAGCACCCACTATCTTCCAATATTTATGGTATTTAAGCTTTTTGAAAATATAAATATAAGAATATTTATTTTTTGATTTGAAATAGATAATGGTTTGATATAATTAAAATATTATATTTATTTATATAATTATTTTTTCAATATTTGTATTTGTTTTAGTTTGGCTATATGACAAAATTTATATTTTCCTGTAATATTGCTGCATTTCTACGAAAACCGACAACCTCTGTGGAATGCAATCCATGGTGGAGGGTATATAAAGTTCGGCCCGGCCGAACTTAACGCCGTTTTTACTTGTTTATTGTTGTATAATGTAATCGCAGTATGTCAATATGTATATATACATATACTATATGTGCCATAAATTCGCCACTGTAAGAAGAATTTTTGGAGTTCGTGTATTTGGATATCGATGTAGAAATGTACTTCTTAAAATCGCATGTTTACCGACCATACTATGTCGTTGCATGCCGATTGAAATCTTCGTACTTAAATATTTGTTTTATTAGGCCTATTTCAAGAATAGCTCTCCACCTTCCCTTACTTTTAACTTTTGGCCATAAAAATTATATTTTTTAATGTTATTCATTTCAGTATCCATTTTCGTAAGCGGTTTTATGTCCTTCATTTAGCATTTGCATGTGGGCATATGCTTTCCTTTTTATCGCCAAATCCACCCTCGACAGTTTCCGTCTTCGGTCGTCGTAGTTGGCATTCCCTTGCTATGGTAATTATACGATGGCGTAGCCGTTTCATTGGAAATGGCTCTCAATTAAGATGATTACACAGAACTTGGATACGCAAGGTTCATTTGGCCTCTGTGGGACATTTAGAATGTGTAATAATAATTTGGTCTTTTTTGTTTCGGGATCAGTGATTTCTATGGAATCATAAATTGTCGTGATTTGATTACTTCTATTCGTGTAGTGAGAATGATGTGCAAAGACTTTTATTAAGAAAATACGCAGATTTATTCAAGATTTTGTCTGATATCAGTGATTGGTAATGAGAATTTGAAAAATATAAAATAATTTTGCGTCCGGCTTATTGACAGTTAATACACAAAATGTCCTTTTTGCCAAATGAATGCGTATCTGGGCATAATAACAACTATCAATTCTTAAGAAACTTTTTTAAATCAGAACACCGTAATTAAAATATACTACTAATGGTCCGATATTTTGTAGGAGGAAATGTCCATATCTATCAGTTTCTTCAATGATCCACTTTATGTGTCATTTCGCTTTAAAGGTACGTCTACGTGATTTGGTTTCTATGCCTTTTTTAGTTTCGTGTATAAAGAAAATCGATGTTTATGCACCTCCTCAAAAGGAAAAATTTTTTCATAGAAATAGTTTTTGGGCTCCAGAGAGTTGGCGACGTGTATGTAAAATAAATTGAGTTGGAGGAAAAAATATTTTTTTAGACGGAATTATACTTTCTGAATAGGTGAGGAGAGATACAAATTTTGATTTTGGTCTAAATCTTCAAAATATTATTTTTAATTAATTTTTATTTGATTTGAACTGGGATATTGTCCTGGCTCAAGACCATATTGCATCTATATTTAATAGAATGCAGATTTATTTACAAATGACATGGTGACATTTATTAATTGGCTGCAGACTACCGCGATCATGATTTCGACCATGTCAAAAGTCTTTTCAAGTGGCTTCGCAGCGACTTTTCAACATCAAACCCGGCCTCTATAAGGAGATGATTCTCACAAACGAACGAGAAGCACAACTCACTTGCCGAATTTGCGTTTAAAAAATCGCACCAAGTAATAAAGTACACATGCCATCTTACAAGCATCTCATTGAGTTGCATATGTAAGTATGTGTATATGCAGGTATAGTTAACCAGCAATACTTCTGCCGTGCCAACGTTCATTTGTTTTAGTTTTTTCGTTTATATATTTTTTGGTCTGTAATCAATATTTGATTACAGATTTGGTCTATCTCGCTTCCTTTTGGGTGTTACAAACAAATGCAGGAAGACATAATACTCTCGTGGAGTGTATAAAAAGCTAAATCGTCTCCGATTATTTCATTATAATTTTTAAAAAATTGCCCAAAATTAAAATGTTCGCTCGTTAGTCAGATATGAATTATTTTTTTGCTTATTTTTTTTCTTTCCTTATTTAATTTAAAGCTATTTTAATTATTTCCTACTAAAAATATTTCTTACTATTACATAACGGAGAAACTTTCTGAAAGCAGCCCATTTCATATGTCCATAGATTCAGTAAAATCAACCAAAACAAGAAACCCGTAAATGGCTCATTCCATATCAAGCGGTACGATTTTTGATCTCGACTGTTGCGATTGTTTTGAAATATTGGAAATATTTTGGAAAAAATAGAAAAATATTTTTCACGAATTATGAGCAATTTAATAGTGAAAAAGTCCTGGAAATAATTGACCGATTTTATTGTACTTTACCTTTTAAAGGAAATATCAGCGATTCTCATTAAAGAGAAATTAAAAAAATCGTAAGAAATAGAATCCATCATTGCACCACTCCAAAGTCACACAGTCACTAAAAAATACATCTAAGAACATTACTTCAAAATTGCAAAAAAATAGATTAATGTAATCATTTCGAAAATCAAAATAAAGGCAAAAAAATTAAAAACTTTAAAAAATCGAAAGCGTCTATACCTCACCAATTCAATATTTAAAAGTTTCAGGAGTAAGATTGAAAAAAATCTTATTTGTTCACTGTTTAATGGGTCATAATTCGTGAAAGATACTTTTCTTTTTTTTTTTTTTTCAAAAAATACGTATTTATAACCAAACTACATAAAAACTAATAATATTTTTTAAATTTGTGCATCAGAAAAAAATTAATTTGAAAAAATGAAAGAAAAAATAAACACGATGTTACACTCTCTTACTTCTAAATGAAGGGTCATAACTTCTATATTTTCAATATATTTCAGTCAAATTTGGTACAACACATTACATTTTGTCTAGAAACATCTAATCGAAAGTCACATCGATCGATATTTTGATATAGACCCCAGACAAATTCCATTCCCAATCTAGAAGACTGATATTACAACCGATTTTATTAAGATTTTGTACGTACCACTATATTCTCCATGGAACATCCCAGCAAAAAAATGGAAATACTTCCGTAGGAAGCACATTTTAATCGCACTTCAAAATCGCTTCCGCTTTTGAGGAAGTTCTTTTAAACAACTTCCAAAAAGTCGATAATATGTTAATATCCCGTAACATTTTACGAATAGTTTTTTCACAAGTGAATGGGAACGAGTTTTTAGTATGGGGTCACAGAGATAAGGTGCCCGCTTTGCACCCAGAATTTCATGGGTTCGAATCGTGGCTCGAAGAATAATTTTTTTTTGGTTTTTTTATTACCTTTATAAATAAAAAATGTTTAATTTTGTTCAATTTTAACAATTTAAAAAATTTGGCTTAAAAAAAAAACAAATTTATTGCTTTATTAATCTACTTCAAATACTTCATTTTTTATTACTTATTAATAGTGATATCAGTAAAATTTAGTAGTGTTAATTTATTTAATGCTAATTTAATTTAATATTAATTTGCGTTATATATTAATTCATACTAAAAAAATATTTTGTTAAGTTTCCTATTGTCACTTTAACGAGCAAAATGGTTTGCTTTATTTATTCAGCACTTACAACAGAGGATAGCTGATTCGCTGTTCTAACCTCGGTAGCAGCGGATTTTTTATAATAGAAATTAGTGCAAAAGTGGTTCCTTTGCAACACTTTAAAATAACTTTCAAGTCTTTCAAAATAAAGGACATCCGTCCCATGACAACTCTATGTAAAATTCATTGGTGAAGATCCCAATTTTCACTACTTCCGAATCACAAGATGAACATCTTTTTCACTTCTTTGCTGGGATGTATAATAAAACTGCATCACATCGGTAGATGTTTTGATAGAGCCATATAAGGCGCATATTTCAACCCATTTTGGTCCGAAACATGTATTACGAAAGTGGGTCTCATATTCATGGTTTTGATATAACACCCATTTACCACTTTTATTATGTCATGGGGTCCCCTTAACAAACAGCCCTTTTAATGTTATGAAAAATCGGATTAGGGATTGGATCATTCAGCCACCCTTGTAGACATACCTGAAAGATGTAAGATAATGAAGATAATATAATTCATAAAATGAAAGAATAAACTATATTCCCCCATTGATACAACGTAAAATGCTTCATTAAACTAACAATCAATGAACAATGTTCGATTAATGTAAATTGTCATTAATACAATGAAATATCGTGATTATATTAATGAAGCAGGTTATGTTAATGTAAAGACACGATTCACACTGAAAAGGTTTTTCATAAATTTAGTGATTTTTTTCTTAATATGTATGAACAATTCATAAGTAAAATGAAAAGTTTCATACAATTTTTTCATAAACATTTCATATTTCATAAAACAAAATTGTTAAATTAGTGAAACATAGTTTCAAAAGATCGAAAAAAGATTTCATTTTATTAAAGAAACAATTCTCAAAAATTATGAAATATGTCATAACCAAAAAAAATGTGTAATGAAATGTCTTCATAAATATAATGAAAGATTTCATAGTTTTTATAAAATGTTTCATAACTTACAACTACATTTTTAATGTGTCGACGTTATTCGGTTGAATGCTAGCAATTCTCATTTGTCCTCTGTTAACTCTGACATAAGTATGCACCCTGATTTAGATAAATCATATTATGAAAAATAATGAACTTGTATGACTAAAGTTAATCGAATGAAAAACTGCATTCCATAATTTCTAAGAAATGTTTCATAAATTCTATGGCACTTTTCATTGCTTTGTGGTTTATGAAACATGTTTCATACATTTTATTTGAAGATAATTCATTCAGTGCATTAACGAAATGTTCGTTAATGATATTTTGTCGTTATAGTAATGAAGTACTTTCAGTGATTTAATGGCATTGATTCATTGATATAAATACAAAAAATGCCCTTATTATTGCTTATTTGGCTGTAGACTACCTCCATATAGTTTGCAGCAGTTATCTGGCGCAGAAACCAAAATACTTAGGCTAAGTGAAGTACAAATGAACTTCTTGTATGCCACCCAAAAATACGCACGTTAAAAAATTAAAAGAAATTAATGAAAGCAGTTCATTCTGGTAATGAAATGTAACATTTTGGTTAAGAAAGAGTTTTATTATTTTTTTGTGACGGAATAACTAAACAAAACTTAATAAAATCGGCTAATCAAGTGTTGCAGTAGTAAATTCAATCTACTACATTATAATCCAACCAACGATTCTCATAGTATTATCATTTTCATTTCATTCCATCAATGACAACTATTTCATTGTATTAAAAAATTAAAGCATTAAAAATATTATTAATGAATGAATCCAAATACATTTCTTTGCATCAATGTAAACACTTAATGAAACTGTTTCATTGAGTGTCCAGTGTACAGCGTTCTTAGATTGTTTAAATCGGAATAGATGTTTAAGAACAAATTTGATTCATATCTAAGCATTCATTTTCGTCCGTTGCAGTCGATGTATTCATTTCAAATGTCCATTTGCAATCAACCCAAAGATTAGATACATTCCTGGGTTGAGGTTAAACTAATGCAACCTGGCGACTACGATAGGCTGAGTGAGTGAGTTCGCCCTCTTCTATTTGTGTGGAATAAAGAATAGTTCCTAGCGGCGTAAGCCCACAGATAATTTATTATTTACCTTTACTTTCAATCGTCATGTATCATGCGGATGTAACTAACATTTCCTATCTAAATCCTAATATATGTCCGTCCCACTAACCAGCCATTCTGCGGTGGTTGTACAAATGCCAAATTTCCCACCAAGATAAAAGTTAACACCGAAGACACTAGCGAACAAAGAGAAGTTGTGGGATTTTTAAATCAGATTAGCACTGATTTGTCTTTGGAAAATAATGCTACAATTTGATGTTTTGCTACAAACAAACACACACATATGGCTAAAAGCAACACACCATTTCCAATTATAGTTAAGAAAACACAAAGTAGTGTGGGAAAATGGAAATTGGTGTGCATTGATTGAGACATACTGATTCGCACAATTTTGTTATGGATAAATTTTCGTCAAAGGTTCACTTGCACAATAATTTGGGGAACATAAAGAGAGGGTTTAGGAACAGTCGCTCAAAAATTTGTAAAGAACATTTGTAGCCCTCATACTTACCTTTATTTTAACGTACAAAAGGTAATGTCGTGCGAACTGTTGCTTACAGTAACCACAGTTTCGTTGTTGAAACGGAATTATTTGCCAATATATTAATTTTCATCCGTGACTAAAAATTAATTTAGTCCCAGCAAATGACTTTTATTTAAGCCAACATTGGCATTAAATATAATTTCTTGAGGTGAACTTAAAATTTTTCAATTTTAGCATTTTCTGTTTGAAAATTATATCATGTAATTGTTGGCCACGACTACGTCTGAGGTGACCCATTCGGAAGGTCCAATTTTGGGCGACTCGTTTGAGCATAGCGACTGGTTGTGAATGAGAGCACTGAAAATAACACGAATAATAACCCACAGCTTGTATTACCATCTAAAAAGAGCACCCGAAGAAGTGAAAAAGATGTTCATCTTGTGATTCGGTAGTAGTGATAATTGGGATCTTCACCAATGAATTTAACATGGAGTTGTCACAGGTGGCATGTCCTTTATTTTGAAAGACTTAAAAGTTTTTTTAGTAGTTGCAAACAGGGCTACTTAATCCAAATAATTGAACCCCATCTAAAATTTGTGACTTGAATTGGACCGCCGTATTCGCCGCCACTCAATAGCCTCCACATCCGAACAGAAAAAACGATTACTTGAAGAATGAGACAAAATACGAAATTGTGGAAAATATGCCAAAAGGTTTACGAGGCGTATCCCAACGCCTACTAAGTACTAAATGTTCACAAAAATTAGTTAAAATGAACTAAAATTTAGGAAAATTGAACTTCGTATAGCGCTAAAAAAATATTTCCTCATATCAAGTTTAAACTTTTCACTGAAAGTAGTGCATGCTTTGAACTTGATTCTAGTTCAATTTTCCTCAAACTAAGTAATTATTTACTCAAACTGAGGAAAAATCCAGTAAGGTTTTACTCAAACCAAGTAAATTTTTACTAAATTAAAGTACAAATTTGCTGGAATTTTCCCAAATCTAAGTAAAGTTTTACCAAATTTAAGTAAATTTTTACTGTTTAAGTAAAATTTTACTCAAATATTAATATTTAATATAATAATATTTAATATAATAATATTTACTCAAATCAACTAAATATTTACTTGAACTGAGGAAGTAAATTTGTACTTAAACTGAGGAATATTATATTTGAAACAAGGAAAAAAGTAAATTTAAAATAAGTTCAATTTAACTAAAAATAATACAAACAAATGATTTTGCTTCAGAGTATGCAAAACTAGGACAGAAATGGCAACACGAAATATTTCTCAAAAGTTTCATGATACCTCTGCCAGGTATTAGTTTTGAGGTATTACATCATGATTGTTGCGAATGCAAGATTGGCGCCTTCGCAGTGGTTGTTTAGAATAATACTTGAAGTATTTAGGAAATAAGTCTCTGCAAAAGAATTGCTTCATAGATTAATATTCAATTTTCTAAACAATTTCAAGTGCATTTTTTATAAGTTCATTAATACTTAAATGTATGAAGAACTCGGCATAAATTTCATACACACATTAACTTAATTTTAAGAAAAAGCACACTTTTTAGTTAAAATTTCCTAAATTTTTTCCATACAAAAAATCTTAATATTTTTCTTACTTAAAACCTTGGAAATTTTCTTCCACGCAAGTATGAATATATTCAATGGTAAGAATTTTTTATTAGATCCAATGAAATGATTTTAAGTAAATTTACTAGCCTATTTCTAGTTAATGAACTATTTACTATGACTTTGAAATAAGGAAACTTATCTCATTCTTAGTTAATTTTCCTACTTTTAAGGTAATTTTTACTAAATTGTAGTAAAATTGTTGAACTAAATTGGAGCATGGATTTTACTCAAATTTAGGAATGCTATTTTTCTGAGTGTATTCAAGAAAAATCGAATTAATGATGCTATGATTTTGTATGTAATCCGTTGTTTTTATTGTTGTAATCAATTAATACATATTTTCATTTGCGGTTTTTGAAGCTTATCTTATGGTGAATTAAAATTATAAAACAAAGTTTTATGTTTAAATACTGTACATAGATTAATGGGTGTTTAATCTTTCACCAATTCGAATATCAAATATTAATGACACTCACTGTGCTGATTCAAAATAGTCCAAATAATGAAAAACATGTGAAAAGTCGCTAAAAGAAGTTACTAATTAGACGATGACTTTTATGTTTGATTTGTATACCCTCCAATAGAGTGTTGTGCCTTTCTTCATTTGAAATACCTCTAAAAATCATGTTTTTCCCTTGTAATTTTTATTATGATGCATTTTTATCCAAATTTTTTTCTGTATTAATAGACCCTTGGAAGCACTTTAAATAAAATTTTTTATTCTTGTCTTAGAAAAACTCATTGATAGAATTATTGGCCGTTTATATTGATTTTTGTGGATTTTCAATGTGACAACTAAAAACTCATATTTCTTGGAAACATACAACAATAAATAGAAGGACTCCATATTTGTGAAATAAGTTAATGCAGGCGATGATTTTCACAGCCAAAATGTTCAAACACTTTTTACAAAAATTAGCGCTGCGGCGTCAATTTCATTCCGATGTTCATCATTTAGGCATCATTCGAAATGTATTGACTGCTATTTATTATTTATTTTTTATAAAATACTACCACCAAATTCTATCAAAATACCAAATACTACCAAAAGTTTTCGTATACTCTAAAATATTATTTTCAACTTTCCACTTTACCACCAATGAAGGACCAGAAGAATAGATTAGATAGATAGATTTTATATAGCCCCTATGCACTTATGGACAACGGCTGATTTTACCTGTATTTTGGTATAAATTATAATATTAAAGATTAAACTCAGCTTTACTTCAAAATTCCTTACATGTTGTGTATGTTCTGTCTAATAAATAAAACTGAGCTACAATATATATTTTGTTAACATATTACTAATATGGTAGATTTAGTATGGTTGGGTCAAATTGACCTAAAACACTATATATGTGGTATAAATTTTAACACTGCAGAAGGGTTAAGGTAATTATGAGGGCTACAAATGTCTCTTTCACGTAGTCGTTCAAAAATTTAAAAAACGTGTTTTTGAAAAAAAAATCAATTTTTCTTTTGACAATTTACCGAGCTAAACTAAATTTTAACTGCACGTTTTTGAAAATCAAAAATTGTCTAAAATCAACACACCCTACTGGTACATGCCTCCAACTGTTTTACTATTCCAAAATTATTGAAAATTGTTATATATATATAAATCAAATCATTATTATCAGCACGATCAAATATACGATTAAAAAAATAATTTCACTAGGAAAAAATTGGCATATCTACTTGGGTAAGCGGAAAATTTTCGGAAATCGTGAAGTGCTACAAATAGAGATGTATAATTCAGATTTCTCAATATCAATTTATTTATTCTCAATATTAAATCAAATTTTGAAAATAATTAATATTTTGATTTCGTTTTATCAAAATCAATATTTTTCCAATGTAAATTATACAACTCATAATTTGTTTACGCATATATCTGTGGTTAGCCATTTCAATATTTTCAGCCTCTATTTTCGAGTAGTTTCTCAATTTCTTTTTGAAATGGTGTAGAATTCGAAACAAATTGTTCAGCAACAAACGGTTTCGTAAATACCTACCGACATTCAACTATACATTACAATTCTTATTACAGAATCCTTGATGGTGACAATGATGCCAACGAACGAATGAAATGGGAACAAAGAACATTTGGCCAAAAAATAAAGCTTTAATCAAAAGATAAGGATGTTTTACTATCCCATTCATTCACTGTTTGTCTGTTGGTATATCCGAATATACAATGTAGGTGGTGGTGGCGGTGCTATTTGAGTACTTACACGCACACAAAACACCATAAAATCATTAATGCACCCATGTCTATATATATATAAGTATAAGTATGTGTGTATGTATGTATGTATGTGTTTATATTGGTCATATCAATAAAGAGGGATCAAACACAGTTAAATGGTTAAATTGGTATCCACTTTTGTCTGCCACAACGAACGACGGACGGACGACTCAAATGAATATCATAAAACTTTTATTAGGTGGGGTGTGAAAATGAAATTTTGAAATCGGCGAGGAGCTTATACAGAATGATTTGATTTTTCGTCCAACATATGCACATTAGAGTGGTTCAATATTACAAGGAAAAGTGACCTCTCATGTAAATTTCAGATCGCTAATGATTATCATAGCTTTCATGGCAAACGTATGAATAGAATCTGCCTTTGGCCACAGACGAACCAGATGTCGGACGACATTAAAGGGAGCGACATTATTAAAATGCCCTGTGTCAAGATTACTTTCTGTAGCATACAATTATTTTAGAGACCCGATATACGGCGTTTTACACGCAAAACAATCCCTTTCATATCAGTGGTGAACATTGACAACTTTTCTGGAAGCCACTTTAATATACGTACATGTGTTTTGTATACAGCGTTTGTATTTGTGCATTGCATGTATGTGTGGATAATTATAAACAAGTCTCACCACAATTGTGGTGTTAATTTTTGGGGATTAATAGCAATTGAACGAATTCAATTCCAGGAAGAAGGATGAGGACAATGCACGCGTGTACTTCTACTATTATGGGCTATTGGGGATGGTATTGGAAGCAGCTCCTACAATTCCTTAATAAATAATTCATTTTATTGAATTTGGTAAAAGGTAATCCATTAACACCTTGTCCGGCTATAATTAGCAAAGTCTCAAAGACTGTTCACCACTGTTCACCACTGTTACAACGAGACTAACACATGCCATTTATTGTGATATGCCATACTAGAATGGAGGAATACGACATCTTTAATTTCATTGAACGGCCTTTGATATTTGCCTTTATTAATTTATGTTTACATAAAATGGAAATTAGATTTATATGCTAATTATTGATCGTAGGTTTGAGCCGGACAACAACGACCACTGGGGTAGTTTATGTATTGACAAACCAGATCCACCCATCTAACTGATACAGTAGTGACCACGAATTTAGCACATTCGCCACATGTAACTTTAGAGAGCAAATATTTCAACTTCTTTTTATGTTTTTTGCCCGGTATTTTTTTAATATTGCGTACAATAAGATGACCATTTAACGTTGTTTTTGTTAGGATCTTATGTTGCATTTTAGTTTTATACAATCAAAAGTACAAATAATACGAATAAAGATTGGACAGTAATTTAGCACAAATTAAAAAAAAAACATTAATCAAAGCGGAAAAAACTGAACTAACCAATACATTTTATTATAAACTTAATATTTGGTTGGATAACCACTATTTTGAGTAGTAGCTGTACATCTTCTGGACATACTCTCCACTAGAGACATAAAACGTTCCATTGGAATATCATATCAGGAATTTTGAGTTTCATTCAAGAAATCGGGCATATTTTTGGGTTTTATGGCTATAATATGTTGTTAAAGCCAATTCAATAGGATTGAGATCCGGTGACTGTGCTGCGCCATTTTTAAAAATCTATTCTGTTCAGCTCCAAACAGCTCTTCACTGGCGTTAAGTGTGTTTTGGTTGTTGGTTGTCGTGCATAAAACGCCACTTAATTGGTATGTTTTTATCTGAATATGTTATCAAAGTATCAACAAGTAGATTTTTAGATATACTGATCCATTAGTGCATCGATTTTGTGTATCGGACCAACGCCGTGTCCAGAAAACGCAGAATACACCATAAGATTTTCTCCAACAAGCTTTACCGTCTCAAATTTGTACTTTGGGCTGTGATTCATGTTTGTAGGGTACAATTCGTATTGTTTCCTATTAGATCCGAAACGAAAAATGTTCGATTCGCCAATCCAGGCGATATTTTCCCAAAAATCTTTGCTTTTTTAAATGCTCCTGAGCAAATGAAATTTGATATTGTAAGTCATTATTTGGCTTATGTTGAACAATGCATCCAAATAATTTTTTTTCATTGGTTCTTCATGTTAAATTTGGCCGAAAGGTCTCCCTGAATCACAGTTAAGCTTTTAAATGGATCTGCTACGCAGATTCTATAAATTAAAATGTCCGATTTATTCGTTGTTTTTCCCGGCGTAGGACAAATATTTTGCGCAGAGTTCATTATCAGAACAAATTATTTGCTATTATAAACAACACATGTGAAGTGTGCTAATATGAAGTGTGCGTGGCCACCACTGTACATATATAGCGTATAGTATCTATGCTAATATGTTCCTGTTTCCCTTTCTTCTCGTTGTTATGTTTTTTTCACAATTTTTATTTAAGATCGCTATTTTATTTTTTTCTCGTTGTTATGATTTTTCTCACTCTTTAATTCAGCTTTTTTCTCTTTGTAATATACTTTTCTTTGCTGAATAGTCCTTCTAAATGTTAACTTATGTATTTTTATCAATATACTTTTTTTATTAAAACCCTTTTCCACCTTTTCCGCTATTTTATTACTGATTTTTCCTTGATATATATTTTAATACATCATAACACTTTTTAAATTTATTTATTTTTTTTTTTTTTGTTTTTTTTTTCGTTTGTATTGTTTAGGCCTGTAATTAATATTTGATTTGATCTGGGATATTGTCCAGGTTCAAGACCATTTTGCATCTATATTTAATAGAATGCAAATTTATTTACAAATGGTAAGGTGACATTTATTACTTGGCTGCAGACTACCACTATCATGATTTCCACCCTGTCTAAAGGTTTCGTTCAGGTGGCTTTGCAGCGACTTTTCAACATCAAACCCGGCTTCTATAAGGAAATGATTCTCACAAACGAACGGAGGAAGCGGAGAACCAATTTACTTGTATGATTTCTGTCAACTCTATATAAAAAAGATTTACAAAGTTGAATTAGGTATTGTTTCACAAGTTTTTTTTTCTGCGTGTACGAAATTTATTTGCCAATTTTGATAAAAGGGAAGGAACAATTTGTATTGATTTTTAATACTTTTTCTTTCATTTTGTTGCAAGTGGTTCAATATTCGTTAATATTAGCCGCTATTAGCTAATGTTCCCATAATTATTATTTTTTGGGAGTTGGAATCCATTCCCATAATATGGATGAATTTAATAAAAATTTTAGCAATTATAGTTTTTGTTGTAACTCTTACTCAGGTTCGAGATCATTTGTTTTTGTTTTCTTAAACATAAAACAAAGTATTTAAAAAAATGAGTTTGAGAGGCAGATATACAGACCAATAATTAACCGGAGTAGTTGTTGCATTGTACTGGGCATTGATAAGGGGAGTAGCGTCCCTTGAAACGATCGTCTGCCCTGCTAGCAACCGAACCAAATAAATGTCACACACTTCTTTTTAAAATACTTTGTTTTCTGTTTAAGAAAACAAAAACAAATGATCTCGAACCTGAATAAGAGTTACAACAAAAACTATGAAAAGAAAAGATCAAATAATAAAAAAACAAAACAGATTTTCATGCGAGGCATATTTGACCAGACATCTTGATAATCCATAATCCTTCCAAAAAAATGTTAAAGCTCTAACTACTTTGACACACCAAAGAAGCATAATAATAAGGTTCATGCTCCAAAAATGTCCGAACAGTGCAAATGGTATTCTAGTCGGAGGACAGTGCAACTTCATTTCTTAATTATACATATGTGTGCCGACAAAAAACATCGTAGCGAGATTTGTGGCTTTGTGTCCCATACAAGAGTGACCAAAAAGAAACATCTTCAGTTTCAATATAATCATGAAGCCTTCCAATCATCCACTTTGCCATCGTTTTTTTTTTATAGGAACACATGGCCACTCATACTGGAATTGACACATAAAAATGCGACTTTCAAATCAAAATGTAATCATTCAATTTACTATCGACGTCATCATATAGTGGGATCCAAAGAAAGATCCATATTTTCTTCTGTAATTTTAAGTGGATTGTCTATTTTGGTAGTAAGATTGGAAGATTTAGAAATCCGTTAGATCTAAAAAACTAAGTTGCACCTAAACAGAGATATTTCCATACTGAAAACCCGGTTGAGACCGACTTAAAAATCCGGGATTCACTTTAACTTATTTTTAGGAAAAACATATTATTTCGAAATCTGTTTTTATACAAAATTTTTCTTACTTTTTTTACTAAAATAATTCCACGCAATTGTCTGAATTGTTTATTAAATCCATATACATTTTTTTAAGTAAATTGTCCACCCTATTTTTAGTAAATGGACTATTTACTATGACTTAGAAATAAGGAAACTTTACTCATACTAATTTGGAGTATGGATATTATTCAGATTTAGGAAAACAATTTTTCTGAGTGTACTGAGTATATTGGTATTCCAGAGTCGAAATCAGTTTCAATTTTATATATGGAAATGCTTTTATAATCACATTAAACATATAAATATTTATACTTTTTCCACGCCCCCTCTAGTACTTCCCACAAAATTGCACCTATCTTATCGGTGTCTGAAATCCATCTCTGGCATTAACATAATAATTTTTAAAAATTACAAAGGAATGCTCGGAATTTTGATTCTGAGAGTGATGGTATGAGTCAGTGATATGAGTCAGATTAACCGACTGAAACTTACTTATTCGTTTTTTACATATTAACCTGTTGGCGTTCTGAAATCGATACTTTCATAGAACCTTCAGCAAACACAGATCTATGAGAGTACTTTGAAATGACATTTAAGAAGTTACTTATCCATTTTTGGGGAAAACAATAAGTGTCGTGACGGACGTTACATAAAATGCAAGTGAGTTTGGAATGTTGTACCAAATTTTAAGAAAAAATCTGACTCATTTTTAGTATAGGTTTTCTAGTTGAAATACAGGGTTTTCCAATAAGGACTTGAGAAACTTTATGATCAACTTGAAATACAATCAGAATTTATTTATGAATGGAACTCGACTTCGTTCATATGGCCACCGCAGGGAACGTCGGCAGCGGTCGATTCGTTGGACCCAATTTTCGATGACTAGGTCATACATTTCGGCCGTAACGGCCGCTATTTCGCGTAGCCCCATAGAAAAGTCTAGAGGCGTTAAATCGCACGAGGCGGCCAATTGACTGGTCCATTTCTTGGAATAAAACGCTCAAAAAACTTACTCTACAATAAATCGATTGTAACGTGTGACGTGTGGCTTGTGGCACCGTCCAGTTGAAACCACATGTCGTCCAAGTCCATATTTTCCCATTCGGGCCAAAAATAATCGGTAATCATGACGCGATAACCAGGGCCGTGCGCAGGGAGGGTTTTGGGGGTTCAAACCCCCCAGAGAGGTTTCGAACATATACTTTTTAAAACCTTCTAGACTTTCTGAAGCAATAAAATATAAAATTTGTCAGGTATTGGTAATTTTTTGTCTGAAATTGTAATTTTGCAGTAAAATCTTGAAAACACGAAAATTATAAAAAATCGTGGACACTTTCTTGAATTTCGGACAAAGGTTATGAAAAATAAATATAATAATGATAATACAAATCCATTTCGACTAACGAAGAAAACTATTTGATACAAACATATTTCTCTTGTTCATTTACAATAATTGTTTACCGAAAACAAACTAATTTTTCCCACAAAAGAAACTTTTTCACGTGTCTAAAATTCCTTTTCTACGTAATTCATTTTTTCTCTGCGTGTAAGTCTCTATTTTAAAATCTACTTTGAAGTTACGAAACAATAAGAAATGAGTTTTAACTTACTCAAATTTTTGTTATAATTCTCACTTGTGTCAATTATTTTTCAGAGTTAGTATTTTTTTGTACATATGTAACAAGTATTATTCAAAAGAAAAATATCAAATTCAGTTTGTTTGTGACTGCATAAGTGGCTATGAACATAAAAATAATAGAAATAAAATAGTTCAACAATGGAGCAGCATAAAACCGAAGGTTATAATTCGCTACAACGATTTTTTAACATTTTTCTAGATTTAGGGCATATCGTACTATCAAATTCCATTATTTCGCGTTAATAGCATTTTGATTCCCCAGTTATCAGGCTAAAATAGGATAAAAGCGACTGTAAAGTCAAAAATTGTGATGGTATCTTTAGAAAAACCCGCGTAACTTTTTATCATATTGAAATACCAAAATATTTGTTGACTTGAGATTGCTGACTTTATGGGGAATATTTGTGTAAGAAAAGTTTAAGAATGCTGTACAGAGAAAGTTAAAATATTAGGAATTGCAACCTAGAATTTTTTATTTTTCATCAATTGCAGTGATTTTCGCGACTGGCTACATATATGTTACAAGCGACCAATCTGACGGATGAAGCTGGAATCTTTAAATTCGCTGTGTACATCATCACAGAAAATGTGTTTTCTATACAACATTGCCAAGATTTCATGAAAAACGTTATGGCGTTTACAATAAATATTCATTCATTAAACATTTATAGTGCTCAATTTCAAACATGCAAAAGTGGATATTAACCATGAAACCGCGAATAATAGGAAATTTCGAAAACTTTTTAATCGTTGCAATTAGTAATCCTTTTAATTTCTCTTCAAATTAAGGAGAAAATCAGATTTTTTCTCTCCTGAAAAGTTATGTTTTTGTTCATAGCCATTTATAAATTTAAGCCTCGATATGTATGTATGTAATTTCAAGCAACTATTTAAAAACATAAGTTGTACACTTAGAAAACAAGTCTGTTAATAAAAGCAGCGATTGCTATTACAACTGTTTTTTGCCATAACAGCAGTTTTCTGCAATCTTACATCACTATTCACTCTCCTAAAGAGTTTGCAGTCTGCTAAAATTGGCTGTTGATAATTAAAATATAAAAATAGATAAGCGTTCATATGCGAGTTTAGCTCGAATTTCCTTTTATATTAGCTTGGGACTATATGCGTATAATTAAAAAGACAATCGCAAAATCTTTCCGTGGTAATAAATTGCTTTATAATAACTTCTATTCAAAAAAGTGTTGTTAACATGTATATCTAAGTGGTCATACTGTTTTGTACATATGCTTTAAGTTTTTTCTATATTGCTAAGAACCGCAAACAGCTGTTTACCATCTCAGCAGATACAAACCAGCTGTCTATTTTTTAACAGCAGAAAATCTGCTCTTTCAGTTAACTTTCTGCTTTCTTTTACTGACAAATTCCTTTGAGTGTACTGATAGATGGATTACTGAAATGCAATTTTACCTACGATGTCTGTCGGACGAATGTATCAAAATATTTCTCGAAGATCCTGGCAATAAAATATGAATGGTTTCCAAACCCTCACGTAATCACACATAATCAAATTAACCCGAATAGTCCTGTAATTATTTTTTTTCGAATTTTGAGATAAAACGTTCATGTTGTCAGTGGTCCACACCAGAAGCGTTGGTGGACGCTAGCACCATTCGGGTTAACGTCATTTCTCATTGCGCCATAGACTGACTACACCATTTCCAATTGAAATTGGGAAATTTCATTTCATAATGAGAGAATTCCAATTGAAATTGAGAATTTCCATTTTCATTTGAGAAAATTCCACTTGAAAATGAGAATTTACATTTCATTTGAAATTGAGAATTTTCTTCTGAGGAAATACAGAAATTTCTATTTTCACCCAGGAAAAAGATTGTTGAATTGTCGTCAGCAATTTGCAATTATCTGTGGTCTTACATTTGGCGATTTGAGATCCCGCTTAACCTTGGATCAAATTACTACGATATCATTATCAAATGGCAGTTCCAGTAAGATACGGAATTAAACCTTATTAAGTTCATTTAAATTACACATCTCCTCAGAACTCATTCTTTTTTTCAACGCGTTTCTTCTATTCAATATAATAATTCCAGTAGCTGTAATTACATGTTCGTTAGAGACATGTTGAAGGAACACCATAGGATCGGGAACAAACTCTGAATGGGCCTTTTTTCTGTGGAACAATTGATTTAATTATGTACATTCAATAACTCGTGACGGATGGTATATACCACTTCACAACACATAAGATTTATGCAAAATCAGAAATATTCTCAATTTCAAATAGAATTTTCTCAATTTCAATTGAAAATTTCTCAATTTGAAATGTAAATTCTTATTTTCATTTGTAATTTTCTCAATTTCAAATGAAAATTCTTAATTTCAATTGGAATTTTCTCAATATGAAATGGAAATTCTCATTTTCAATTGGAATTATCCCAATTTGAAATGGAAATTCTCAATTACAAGTGAAATTTTCTCAATTTCAATTGGAAAAAAATCTGAAATTTTTGTATCGAAAAAATTCCATTTAGGAAATTTTAACTTAAAAATGTGTTTTTTTTTTCTAAAATGTTGTTTCCTGTGTTTTTTTCCTGAAACTTATTACGAGTTCTTCATACATTTAGGTATTAATGAACTTATAAAAAACTTTTGAAATTGTTTAAAAAATCTTGAATATTAAATTAAGAAGCAATTCTCGTTCGTTTGCAGAGGCTTATTTCTTAAATAATTTAAGAATTATTCCAAACAACCACTGCGAAGGCGCCTATCTTGCCTTCACAACAATCATGGAGTAACAGCTCAACTCTTTATGGCAGAGGTATCATGAAACTTTTGAGAAATATTTGTATCAGTTTTGCATACTCTGAAGCAAAACTATTTGTTTGATTTTTTTAGTTAAATTGAACTTATTTTAACTTCACTTTTTTGCTTGTATCAAATAAAATATACCTAAAAAAAATACCCTCAAAAATTATTTGTTGGAAGGAAAATATCAGCAAAAACAACATTACAAACAAACATAAACATTTACTCGGTTTTAGGAAAAATTTACTTAGATTTAGGAAAATTTCGGCAACATTTTACTTAGACTTAGTAAAAATGTACTTGGTTTGAGGAAAAACTTACTGGAATTTTCCTAGAATCAAAGCATGTACTAATTTCAAGGAAAAGTTTGGACTTGATTTGAGGAAATTTTGCTTTAGTGCTATTCGAAGTTAAATTTTCTGAAAATTTAGTTCATTTTAACTCATTATAGGGTTAATTTTTTTATGAGTGTATATGAAAACAAATTGTACAAATGATTGTATCATGTGTGTGTAAGAACTTGTATCGATTGTACGATATAGTAAAATCGAACGCTCCCGACTGAATTCAAATTCAAAATGTATGAGATTGTTTGTATGTGAAATTGTATCGTAAGTCTGCTTTTGACTATTTTCAAAACGATTTCATTTATTTTCTGATTTTAAACAGAAAAAGTTTTGAATGAAAAAAAATCGTAATCAAATCGTATTGTGTATGCCCTTTGCAATTGATAGCAACGACATCGGTACAATTAAAATCGCTACGATAATTGTATCATGTATTCCCCAATTTAGACTTTCCTTAGACCCAATTTACACGGTGAAATTTTCTTGAAATTTGGCACATGCTGATATAACAACTAAATATGATTACGGGCGAAATTTCGAAAAAAAAAAATTTAGGCCAAAAAATATGAGTCATTCCATGTAAAACCCAAAAAAAATTCACATCGATCCTATTTCTCTGAAAATCTCAAAATATTCTTCATAAAAGAGATTTTAACGTCGCAATTTCGACAAAAAAATCGTGCTGAAAAGTCTATATTCAAATTTTTATTTCGCAATTGATTCAACCGATTTTAGAGTTATTACTCTATTTATAATTCCGGTGCAAACATTTAATTATTTTTGTCTTTGATTTTTAAAAATTATTATATCAGTACATAATCCCAAAAATACTTTAAAATCATTCTAGATGTATTTTCCATGTTTTCTGAAAATGTTATGCAGCAGATTCAATGGGTTATATTTAAAAAATCCAAAATAACATTAAACAATTGAAAGCCAAAAAATATTTTATTATTTTTTATTTTATTAATATTTATTTACGAAAGAAGAAAATATTTTATTTCAAGAAAGAATTAAAAAAATGAATATGTATTTCGGATATTTACTTTCAAACTACTACTAAAATAATTTTGGTGTGCATAAAACGAGATGTCATGTAACGGTATTTTTATAACTTTCAAAAAGAAACGTTTTTTAAATAGAGAAGCGATCAAAGTAAGAAAGAAATATTAATGTATCTCAATTTGTTCGATTTTTGACTTAGACCACTATAATACTTACTGCCTCATATATACATACCATGGACTTTATATGTACTTTTTCATAGGCTTGTGTACTAAAAAATTATACAAACTTTTAGCATCTGAATTTGATATTTTTTGGTTCGAAATAAAAATTGGAGATATGAAACAATATTTTGTTTTTGCAAACTGCGGGTTTTCGTCTTCCTTACGTATGTAATTTTGTATGCTCGCAGTTTTTGTTTTGTATAGGCGAATCAGAAACTGTAGTCGTTTGAAATCGGTGGGAATCATCGGAATGCGTGGTATAAGGACATCTTTTCCTTTTGATTTTCCATTTAAAATCGTTGCTTCAATGACGTTGGGCATCAGTCTCTTGACAAAAATTCTAGTAAAGGGTGTTTTTTATTGGGGTATAGAACTTTAAGTTGGCATCACTTTTTTAACTGGCGGCCATTTTGTCAGCTGTCAAGTGATTAATATTTAGTTTGGTTTGCCATTTCATCATGAACAGGTTGACAAAAGAACAACGCTTGCAAATCGTGCAAATTTATTTCGAAAGTAATGGTTCAGTTCGCGAAGTTCACCGCAAGCTCCGTCCATTTTATGGTCGACATAATCAGAGTCATCCATCAGAGCAATTAATTCGGTTAACCATGGATCGATTTCGCACTACGTTTACTCTATGTGATAATACGCATCCGCAGAGACGTCGAACAGTGCGCACCGAAGAAACAGAACAGAAACAGAAGAAAAAAAGCCAACATTCGTGGCGTTATTGCCAACATACGGCCCCATATGCTCGAAAAAGTGGTTGAAAATTGGACCTGTAGAATTGGCTATATTCGAGCCAGCCGCGGCGGCCACATGCCCGAAATCATATTTAAACATTAATGGCATAAAATTATCCTTCCAATAAAGTCAAATTGATGGACATTAAAATGATTTTCTTGTGTTTTATTTCAATTCGAAGTTCTATACCTCAATAAAAAAACACCCTTTACAAATGCACAATCGAGGACAAACATTCCTTAGGAGAATTATAGGTGAACCAATTTTAAGAGATAACATTTGCGGCGGAATTCCTGGAAGTTCCAAAGAATTTAGAAATTCAATTCGATAGTTGGCAACTTCATTCGCATTCATGGTACTGTCTATCGATTTGTAATGTGTGCAATCACCTAGAAATTTGTTCAAGAATTAAATTATTAACATCGTTGTTTTTTTCAGCCGATATAGCACGGACGTAAAACCACTCTTTGTTTCCATAGTTTGTGGTAATTTGTGGGAAGACTTTCTCGATTAATTGCTGAATTGATTCCTGAATGAAATTTTTTGAAAATGTAATACTCCTTTTCACTGCATCAACTGATACTTTTCCATTACCAACATCCAGTAGATATTTCGAAAATATAGCTGCTGAGTCATTGTGATGCGTACGTACACGCATATTGGTGGTCAGATTAATTGTTTGTACATATCGCCAGAGATGCAGGTGCTGATTTTGGAATTACTGGAAGGGTTTGTCAGAAGTCTCCAGCTAGTAAAATAAGAGTTCCACCGAATGGCTGTGTATTTGATATTAAATCTTGAAGTGTCCGACTAAGCGATTGTAGGGATTTCTTATGTGCCATGGTGCAGTCATCCCACACAATCAGCTTGCATGTTTTGAGCATTTTCGCCATGAATGAACTTTTGCCAATATTACAGGTTGGAGAGTCGACAAATAGCGTATTCAATGGTAATTTCATCGCTGAATGTGCCGTTCGTCCTCCATCCAATAATATAGCAGCAATACCGGGGGAGGCAATAGCTAAAGCTATCCTATTTTGAGATGGATGTGAGCTAATACCAAACTGATGAGAAATGTTTTAACTGTGCCTCCTGGTTCATCGAAAAAAAAAGGCCGCCTCTGTCATTTGTTACTGCAGTTATAATTTTGTCAAAGTCCACTTGTTGCTTTGCAATTAATAGAGGTTTTCAACATTGAATTGCCGTTATCTTAGTAAATCTCGATCAGTAATGTCGAGGGTAGAACGTTCAGGCACTACCATTCCAAGTTGATTAAGAGTTTTGTTGCTGCTGGCTAGGCATATGTCTTAAATTGTTATCAGCGTATCGTTGAAAATGTTAATCGCAAATGATATCGTAACGGTGTGATAATGATGCAAAATGTCCTCACTCATATCCTCTTTGAATTTTTCCCACAGGTATTTTGGGATAGATGGCGAGCAAGTTCTTAATATTATCGCAAACAAAGTTCGTATCTGGAGAGGATGACAGCTGACAGAAGCATACATTAATGTGGTCCCCCAGTTTCTGACACGCCTCTCTCAACTGCTCTTAAATTTTAAACTGAAGTGGGTCCTCTCACGTTAACTTATAACATTCTCAAATAATAACATTCTGCGTTGTTTGGGAGTACGGTATAAACACGGCCCAATGCAGATGAAGCGTAAACATTTTGATATCCATCTACTGGAACACATTGCTCTTATATTCAAGAATCAAACCCTTGCCTGAACGTAGCGGCAGAAAAAAAATCGGCATGTGTTACTTTATAATATTGTTGTTTGGGTGGAGCCGCGTCCCTTTTCGTAGCATGACCTTTTTATAGTCAAGGGTCATCCTCTGTTCGTTACAATAAAATATTCAAGTGAATTCATTTTGGTGTAGTTTTAAAATATAGTTTTTGTGACGTCCATTTGTCGTGTCTTCCCCTATTATAGCCAGAAAACATCCCCTTTCCACAGGCTAGATACAGTAAAATGTTCAAGAGAATCCTCCATTCGTTACGTGTTTTGTGATAATTATACACTCCACGAGAGTATTATGTCTTTGTGCATTTGTTTGTAACGCCCAAAAGAAAGCGAGATAGACCCATTGTTAAGTATACCGATCGACTTAGAATCACTTTCTCAGTCGATTTAGCACTGTCCGTCTGTCCATCTAGTGTTGTAATCAAATTACAGGTCGCAATTATAGTCCGATCTTAACAAAAATTGGCACAACTAAGCTTTGTGGATCAAGGGCGAACGCTATATAATTTGAGGCAAATCGGTTCAGATTTAGATATAGCCCCCATACAAATGTCGCTCCCGATTTGACATTTTCCGCTCTAAAAACCACATAATGTACCCGATTTTCTTTAAATTTGGCACAACATCTTATAATTCAACTAGAAACACCTATGTAAAAATTGGGTAAGATCGGTTCAGATTTAGATATAGCACCCATACAAATGTCGCTCCCAATTTGACATTTTCCGCTCTAGAAACCACATATTGTACCCGATTTTATTGAAATTTGGCACAACATCTTATACTCCAACTTGAAACACCTATGCAAAAATTGGGTAAGATCGGTTCAGATTTAGATATAGCCCCCATACAAATGTCGCTCCAAATTTGACATTTTCCGCTCTAAAAACCACATAATGTACCCGATTTTCTTTAAATTTGACACAACATCTTATAATCGAACTAGAAACACCTATGCAAAAATTGGGTAAGATCGATTCAGATTTAGATATAGCCCCCATACAAATGTCGCTCCCGATTTGACATTTTCCGCTCTAGAAACCACATATTGTACCCGATTTTATTGAAATTTGGCTCAACATCTTATACTCCAACTAGAAACACATATGCAAAAATTGGGTAAGATCGGTTCAGATTTAAATATAGCCCCCATACAAATGTCGCTCCAAATTTGACATTTTCCGCTCTAGAAACGACATATTATACCCGATTTTCTTTAAATTTGACACAACATCTTATAATTCATCTTATAATCGGTTCAGATTTAGATATAGCCCCCATACAAAGGTCGCTCCCGATTTGACATTTTCCGCTCTAGAAACCACATATTGTACCCGATTTTATTGAAATTTGGCAAAACATCTTATACTCCAACTAGAAACACCTATGCAAAAATTGGGTAAGATCGGTTCAGATTTAGATATAGCCCCCATACAAATGTCGCTCCCGATTTGACATTTTCCGCTCTAGAAACTACATATTATACCCGATTTTCTTTAAATTTGGCACAACATCTTATAATAAAACTAGAAACACATATGCAAAAATTCGGTAAGATCGGTTCAGATTTAGATATAGCCCCCATACCAATGTCGCTCCCGATTTGACATTTTCCGCTCTAGAAACCACATATTGTACCCGATTTTCTTTAAATTTGGCACAACATCTTATAATCCAAGTACAAAAACCTATGGTGTAAGTGTGTAAGATCGGTTCAGATTTAGATATAGCCCAAATACAAATGTTGCTCCCAAATGTTTAACCGATTTTGGCAAACTATACATATTATATTTCACCTATTTCGTTCCAGATTTCAATATACCCTCATACATATGTTCTTTCCGATTTAACATTTTTTTCAAACACATACATTTACAGGATACAAAATTAAATTAAATTGTATACGGATAGAAAGTGGAGTGTATCATAGAGTCGGCCCGCCTGACTTTAGCCTTTCCTTACTTGTTTTAATATATAGTTGGTGTGGGCAGTCTCACGTCCATTTGTATGATGACCATTGTATAGTCACCATTCAGAAACTATCCTCTGTTCAGAATTTAGTCACAATAAAATTTTCAAGAGAATCCGCACTTCGGAATGTGCTTTATGATAGTTTTAAAATATAATTTGTGTGGGCGGTGCCACGCCTCTTTTTCGTATAATGACCTAGTATATCCTGGAACCATCCCTTGCCTAGAAGTTAGCTGCAGTAAAATTATCGAGCGAATCCATCCATCGGTATGCCTGTTGTGTTAGTTTCAAAATATTTTTTGTGTGGGATGTACCACCCCCTTTGTCCTTTCATGGCCTAGACTATCCAGGAAACATTCTCTGTCCTAAAGATAGATACAGTAAAATTTTCAGGCGAATCGGTCCACCGGTTTGGCGTCCTATACGCAGCATACAGACACACATTGATTTTTATATATATAGATAACACAGTGCAACACGAAAAAAATAACCATATACGGACACCGCTACATGATAAAAGACCAAAAAAAATAGATTTTTTTTTAGATTTTTTTCCTTTCACTGTGCAACATTTTTGAAGTCATTTCAAAATAACCATATACGGACACCGCTACATGATAAAAGACCAAAAACACAGACCCGTGTTTTTTTTTCCCCAAAGTCATGTACTTTTTTTTATGGGCCCCCAGAGATTTGAGGCCTCGGTGTAATTTTTGGAAAAAAGTGATCATATTCTCAGGCTCATATCTTGCAAACCGTTCGGAATTTTGATTTACTCTCTGAGGCAAAGTTCTAGCTCTTGTCATAAAGAACAAAAATTGTGAACATATAAAATATGGTTATTTTGAAATGACTTCAAAAATGTTGCACAGTGAAAGGAAAAAAATCAAATTTTTGGGAAATTTTTCAATTTTGCGGCTACCTAAGCGCTACCTAAACGGTGTTAAGAATAATTCCTAGGAAGTTCATATGTTCTAGAAAGTTGTTTATTGAGATCTTAGGTACATTTTTGTAGTTGATTGTTTCCCTGAATTTTCAACGGTTTGCTACCTATGGACCTGAACAGGGGAAAAAAGGATTTTTTTTAAGTTTTTTTGCGATTTTGACCTTGAAGATGAAGTTTTTTTATGTTTATATGTTCACAATTTTTGTTCTTTATGACAAGAGCTAGAACTTTGCCTCAGAGAGTAAATCAAAATTCCGAACGGTTTGCAAGATATGAGCCTGAGAATATGATCACTTTTTTCCAAAAATTACACCGAGGCCTCAAATCTCTGGGGGCCCATAAAAAAAGTGCATGACTTTGGGGAAAAAAAAACACGGGTCTTTTTTTTTTGGTCTTTTATCATGTAGCGGTGTCCGTATATGGTTATTTTTTTTCGTGTTGCACTGTGTAATTAAATAAAATTTAATTTATAAAATATAAAATCACAAAACAAATCACATTTAACGGGCGCGGGCTTTACGTGGAAGGAGTTGCGAGTTGCTAAAAAAAGGAGTAGAAGCAGAGCGCAGAGTTGAGTATAGGGGAGTATAGAATGGATTAGAATGGAAGACAGAACAAATAAGAATGAGAGAGCATAAAGGACAGAACAATAGTGGTGAGTTTGCTGATTTCACCACAGGAGAGCACAGAGAGTGAGAGAGATAAGCGAGAGGATGCCAGCCAACCAGTGTTACCGTTGTGCCACTAAAGTGGCAATTTTCCCTGTCAAGCTCCATATGAAATCCGGGAAAAATATATTTGGGCGTGTATCCGAAAGCCAAAAATAAAGAATTTAAAGTTTTCGAAGCGACAGGACAACGAACAAACATTTCACTATTAATGTGAACAATCGTTCTCCGTCGTCGAGGCTAAGTCCAATAAAGTCGACACAAAATATTTGTTTGAAAATTTCTTTTGATACATATATTTATATTGTAGTTGGCGACAATGTGAAAAAATAATTTTTATTTTGAGCAAAAAAATAAATTTTTATTAACGTTTTTGTTATCGCAGCTTGTTATCCCGGCTTAAAGAAAAACAGCCCTAATAAAATTATTCAACAAGAACTGTCAACAAAAAATAAGAAATATTTAAAATTTATATTCTTAAAATCATGAACTCACTAAACAAAAGTTTTCAAATTGAGACTTCACACAAGATATAGTTTCGATGACAAACAACTTTTTAAAAACATTTTAAAAAAGAGTTTATAATGTTTACAGAGATATCGACTATAAAAATATTCTCACGAGTTTATATGAACCCTTTTTATATTAAATCTAACGAAGATATCAACTATTTTGCCATCGGGCCTGAATGTAGTGGTGTAATTAGCAAACCACAGGCTTTTGTAAATGAATTACAATTATTAGAATATAAGTCAAATGATAAAACTTACGAGCAGTATTCGCTAGTACTAATGTCGAAGTTTTCTGGTATAAATTGGAAAATTTAAAAAATAATTTAAATGATTTATATCAAAATTTGTATCAATTTGCCACATATGTTTTTACTTTGCCTCATAGCAATGCTTGCGCAGAGTGCGTTTTTCTAAGCTGACAATAATGAAACATAGGTTAACGAACAGGTTGAAGATAAAAACTGACGTAAATTTGGAGGATTGGGTTCCCAGTACTGATCTTATTGAAAAGTATGGGAAAGAAGTTACCAAAAAGTAACTAAAAATAAATACCAAAATGTTATTTAATATGTGTGTGTATGGGTCACGAAAATGAACTGTTGCGGTCACCCCCCAGAAATGAAGGTAGGATTGTTTAATGACGATCTGCAAAATATTTCCTCGCTGGTTCAAGACATCTGTGAGCTAAACGCTCCTGAAAACTCCTCTAAAAATCATGTTTTTTCCCGTGTATTTTTTTACGTTGCATTTCTGTCCAAATTTTTCTATGAATTTATAGACCCTTGGAAGCACTTAAAATATAAATTTGTCATTCATTTGTCATATTATTGGACGCTTATTGATTTTTTGTGGGTTTTCAAAGTTACAGCTAAAAACTCATATTTCTTCGAAACAGGAGATGGTTTTTCAGATCCAAAATTCTTTTTACTTAGCGCTGCGGCGTCAATTTATTTCCGATCTGCATGATTTAGGTTATTCGAAAGGTATTGACGGCAGCTATTTTTTTATGAGATACTACTACAAAATACGAAAAAGTTTACAGTTAACAAAATACATAAAAATTACTACAAACGTCCAATAAGACAAGAATCAAAATTTTGTATGTAATGCATGAGAAAACACAATTTTTAGGGTGTTTTCAACGTGATATTTTGCAAATCATCATTAAACAATCCAAACTCTATTTTCATGGTGTGACTGGAAATTGTTTTTCCATTTGTATGGACTGCGACCCAGCCTAATATATATACAGTATAAACTCGATAGTCCGGACCCCGCTAATCCGGATTATTCGGTAATCCGGACGGCGTTTCCCTGTACATTGCGTATTCTATAATCCGGATTGATTGCAATTCAATAATCCGGATCGATTGAAGCTCAATAATCCGGATTGATTTCAACTCAATAGTCCGGATTGGTTGCAACTCAATAATTTGGATTGAATGTAAACAGTTGTATAACATGCATACATATATATTTTTTGTTAGTCATCGTAGTATGCCTTGCAAAATACCGTTAGAATTGTGCGCTGTGAGTTGTTTATGTTGGTTGAATGGCTACACCTGCGTTTTCAGCTCAGTATTACAATGCCTTCAACAAAGAGAGCACACAAAACGTTATCTATTTTAGATAAAGTTAAAATTATTGAAGAATTCAATAGAGGTGTGAGTGGCAGGGTGTTAGCTGAAAAATATGGAGTAGGTACTTCAACTATTTCAGATATTTTATTCTTTTCAATAATAATATTCTATTTTCAATATAACATTCAAGAACAAAATTTAACATACAGGTTTGCTAAGACATCTAATCGAAAGCTTTTACAAAAACGCAAAACTCTAAAAGAAGGTGAATATGAAGAATTCGAACAAGTTTTATATTCCTGGTTTGAAAAACAACGGGGAAAACACTTACCTATTTCTAAAGAAATTGGGCCGAGGAAAATAATGTAGGTGTAGAAAAAATCTTAGTCCTTCACGAAATGCGAGATCTGGCTTTGGAAAAAAGCTTAGCTAATTCGCACCAAACAACAGTATTTGATTACTTCACTAAAAGAAATTAGTATTGATTTACGTTAATTTTCAAATATTTCTTTATTTGATTGAATTATATCAACGAAAATTAATGTTTTTATTTTTATTTTTGCAATGAATTAATTTATTTTTTAATAAACACATACTTAGTATTAAACAACATATTTAAACGCATTTTCAACAAAAAAACAACAGTTAAAAATAACCTCGATAATCCGGAAATCTCGATAATCCGGATTGGGGTCTACAATCAATTATCCGGATTATCAACTTTTTACTGTATGTATAAAAATGAATTGTTTTTGTTAACTTCATATAATCTATTGTTTTCTCGAAATAAAAACTAAAAAAGTGTGCCACTTTTTTCTAACAAATGATCCACTTTTTTTTGAAGAAATCCCCTTTTTGTGATACTTTTTGAAATTTCTCAGCGGTAACACTGTTCATGATACCATTATTTATTATTTGTATGAATACAGTGAGTGCTCTTAATAATTAAAAGCTTTTGTCACACCCAGTTTTCTTCAGTATCGCCAAATATATTTGTTTACGCAGTACCCTGTTGGTAACCATTCTGGTTTGTGTCTGTAATAACGTTGTTTCTTCAATATTGACCTACCAGGGAACATCAGCTAATAAGAATGAAATATTTTGTCAATGATGCACGAATCTATCACAGAAGATTGTACCTCATGTCGTTGTTACCAGATGGCGCTGTGAAACGAGATAAATAAATTTATAATGAGAATGTGCAATTCCCATTCACAAAGGAGTTCACTCAATTCTCTTTGTTTTCACTCAAATACGTTCCACACAGTGTTGCCAAAAAAAACAGATATTTCTGTGCATCTTGTCGTTGTTACAAAACAATATACATATACATATACATATACATATATGGCAACTAACGCAACGCGGTAGCTACAATTTTACAAAATGAGGGGTAATTTATTTATATACCCTCGAGCAGGGTATATAACAGACGGGCATGGCTAAATCGTTTCAAAAAGGGATTCTAAGACCAGAAAGTTCGCTGTTTAACCCCTGGTAGCGGCGGATTTTTTTAAATAGAAATGGTTGCTTTGCAACACTTTAAAATAGCTTTTAAGTCTTTCAAAATAAAGGACATCCCTCCTATGACAACTCCATGTTAAAATAATTGGTGAAGATCCAAATTTACACAACTTCCGAATCACAAGATGAACATTTTTTTCACTTCTTTGTTTGCTCTCTTTTTGCTGGAAATTAGAGAAATAAAATTGTAGTGACTTTAAAAATCTAAGTACAAACTATCTAATCTAAACTAACTACAATAGTTAGTAATGTGAAATTTGGTGTATACATTCCTCAAATCGCATATACACGTAAAGTAAAGTAGCCAAAATCGTAACGCTTGGCATGGAATGCCAAGAGATCATCGTATTATTTGTTCTTTATAAATGGGGCCAGCTTCCACATTTATAAAACAATTCTAAAAATATAATCAAATCTCAAGGAATTTAGGGCCCTGCGTAGAAATTATAATGAAATTATATTTATCTAGGATAGGAACAATTGTATGAGAGACGTTTCAAAAGCATAAATATTTTATAGGATTAAAGTGATTATAAAAATATTTTCAAGAATCAAATAGCAACTCAATTCAACTATCCGTATGGAAGTTATATCAGTTTTATTATAACCAAAGCTTATGCAAAATTGTGTAGGAGGTACCAGAAAAGGTGTGGCAATGTCGCACTATGTCACGGCTGCGGTCGAAATCGAGATTTTTTTTAACGAATTTTACAAATCATCTAGTGGAATTTAGTAGAAAACAGTATGGACATGAAAACTTCAAGAGCTTGACTTATTGTTATGTATGTTAAAAGCAATAAATCTATAACAAAATAGTCAATATTCAAATGACTCATTTGTAATGAAGTATTGAATATATAATAAAAACCTCCTTAACATAGTTCATACGACTCATTATACCCTCACTCTACATTTGGGACAGAAAAAAGTGTAACGCATTGAGTGACTTAAGACGCTAAGTATGTTTGGACCAGATCCGTTTCACGACTTTTTAAGGTGTTTGCTCCATGTCCTTCCGTCCGTCAGGCTGGCTGGTGCACACGATAACTCTCGAAAGGAGCTACGGAATCAATTAAAACTTTGCACATGGTAATATTTTTCCCAAACTTATATTTTAAAATAATAGTTTGGGGTGATTTGTGTGAGAAGGGGCGTGGAAAAATCCGTATATTTCCTACGGTCAAAGTGATTATAAAAACGTTATCAAATACTAAAATATAAGTGATTCGGAATATCCGTGAAGAAGTTACATCGCCCATATCCCAAGTAAAACTATGTTTGGAAAAAAATACTATGTGCAAAGTTCTATAAAATTCCTTAATTCCCTTCGAAAGTTATCGTGTACACCAGCCAGACATGGCTCAAACACCTTATAAAGTCGTGAAACGAATTTGGTCCAAACATACATTTTTCTGGCCCAAATGATATATGTCCTTCTACTCTGTAGAGTTCATCGCGAATTCGAAAATTGATTCCCACCTTTGGTTGCCATTCACTAGTAAACACATAGTTATTATGTAAATATGTATATTTTCTAAAACCACATCACTGTATAATTCTTCAACAATCCGAACGCAAAATAGGAACTTGTACTGACTAATCTAATCCTTGTAAACCAAATAGACAACAGCAACAATGAAATACGAGGGTCGCTCATACACAAGACTGGTAAAGTTGTCCATCTTCTCATCCATTAGGTGACGCATACTCATGTGGATGCCTTGATTTTGTTTCTCAATCACCGACAGGATACAAACAATGCGATGCCTGCAAAATAAATATTTCTGATTTAATGTTGGACAAGCAACACTATTAAACGAACAACTTACCGCTTGTGATTGAAACCACGAACTCGGTCACGAATGTCGGCGGCCAAATTCTCAGCCAACTGTAAAGAACGCCACGAGTCGTAGGAACGACTGAAACGATCCCAGGTGAGACGCTCCTCAATGGTGGACTCTATCAATTTGTACACCTGTTCCATGCTAAAGTTGGTACGAAAGAAATCCCAGTCTCGCACGGGCTTCACATTCTCCACATCTGTGTCATTCTCGCCGTCAATAGTTGCCATCTTCGTTAAAGCCTTGCGTCGTCCCAGCATTGATTCCGAGAGCAAAGCATTCATGCGATTTGTGGTTCGCACAGAAGCGGTGATACTAAAAGAATAAATAAATCCGTAGGTTCGATTAACCGAATGAATGTGTCTCGTTTTTTGACTAGGAAATCTAAAATTAAATAAAAACAAACCCACCGAGACTTCATGTTGCTCCATGAGGACATGATTATCCGCAATGATTAATTGTATCCCTGAACTTTCAGCCGATTCACTCTCTTCGTGCACAGGTTGCATGCAACTGAACCTGCATATTTGTGCAACATTTCAGCGAAGCCAACCAATTCCGAAAACCATAAACTTTTTCGACTCCTATTTGCATTTTATTGCATTCCGCACATAAACGTTTCGCTCTAACCCTTCTCACAGAAATTATGTTTGTACTCTACACTTGATGTGCGGTTGCTTTTGACATATCCTTGACGAAAGGATGCGAGTGTGGTTCGGGTGATGGAAACGTAAGGAATTGTGAATGCCGAGCATGACCGACAATATGATGTCCTACACCACACACACGCGCAAAAATGTTGTATGGCTACATCAGAATGTGTAACGATTTCAAACATTTTCCGAAAAGATGGACTTCAAACATCAAACAACTTGGTGTGACTGGAGAGACCTTTGCATGGCCTAAATCTCAACATGGACCATGATGTACCAAATTCTATAAATTACATATATATTCCTAGAGATAGCAATGTTCCTGTTCTTACCAAAAAGGCCATAGTGCAACTAATTTTATATCGATATATTATAATTTCATCCTATTTTACACGATATTACTCGAAGAGGATTATTTCAATTATTCGTCAAAGTAGAATCCGCCTATAACCCGATACTCAGGATTGCCTAATTCCAAGTTGATGGTTGTAAAGTCGGCCTAGCACATCACATTGTTTCCTCGCATGTTTCCATCCCATATCAACATTAAGTTGGCCTGTAGGTGTAGCGGAATTCTCTCATTGATTTCGATTTCGCAATCTGTGTCGTTATTGTTGCAAATTGTTACAACTCCTCCATGTTTATTTATTGACAGTTCATGTTGCCTTAACCGCCCATAACTTAGGTGCCACATTCACTGTTTTACGAGTATTTACGTACCACACACAGTGTGTACATTAGAGCGTACCAGGTTACAAGTAAAAAAAAAAAAGTTCGCCGTACACCTTCGAATATGAAGTATTATTGAAAGGTAGTTTCAAAAAAATTTTTTTTATTTTTTTATGCCGAACGTAGGGGTCGCGCTTTTACATTTTTCTATATAACTTCTGCATTTATAAACGGATTTTAAAGTGTGATACATCGATGTTTTTGTCCGATTTTTTTGTCTTTGAAGTCATTGAGCTCAAACATGATTCATGATTTTATGCGAGCTTTAATTTTCGATTATTAGAGTGGTACATTAGGGTAGTAGCAACTGAGAAATGATGGGTAAGTACCAGAAGGGGGTGCTTGAGCTCAATGACTTCAAAGACAAAAAAATCGGCCTCGTCGAGACAAAAACATCGATGTATCACACTTTAAAATCCGTTTATAAATACAAGTTATATAGAAAAATGTAAAAGCGCGACCCCTACGTTCGGCATAAAAAAATAAAATTTTTTTTTTTTGAAACTACCTTTCAATAATACTTCATATTCGAAGGTGTACGGCGAACTTTTTTTTTGAGGTACGCCCTAGTGTACATGTCTCACCTATTATTTGTTGATTTTTTACGCCGATTTTTCGCAAACTTTGTGGGATTGCGTGCTTGGATATGATCTACTTCATTCTGGTCTCTTCACTATTTTTATAACGAAACATTGCAAATGCAATCGCACAAACCTTTGCATGTCTAAATACCGTGTGTGTCAGGAAAATCTTAGCAAGAGACGAAATATTTTGATTTATTATTTCTCCAGCCGAATGAATGAAACCAGTAATGTGTAGTTTTTACAATCATTCACACTTTTCTTCATGTATGAATGTCCAAATGGTATTATTGGATTTACGTACTGTGGTTACAAATCTATTTATTGTGTAAATTTAAATATATATTGAGCAATTACTTGGATGGCAATAAAATAGAAGCTTAATACTGTGCGACAATCCAAAGCTCTTGGGAAGTAATATTATTTTATTTGACCGAGGCCTGAAAATGTATTATACTCTCACTCTTCAGAGTAATAGGGTATATATCATTTTGGACAGAAATAAGTGTAATGCATCCAAAGAGTGACTTCAGACCCTAAGTATGTTTGGACCAAATCCGTTTCACGACTTTTTAAGTGAGGTTTGAGCCATGTCCTTCCGTCTGTCTGTCTGACTGGTTGGAGTACATGATAACTCTCGTACCTCCCACACAAATACCCCATATTCCGATGTTAAATTAAAACCCATATAATTTTCAAACGGATATTCGGAATCAGCTAAATTTTGGCATTTATTAAAGTTTTTATAACCACTTTATGGGCGATATTGTCACACCCATGAGTATATATAAGTCGGTTTAACCGACTGAAACTTACTTACTTGTTTTTTGTGTACATTGAGGCATTACTGATTCATAAAATTAGCATTTAAAAATTTGTATATATAATTTTTTATTTATTTTTTACTAATATTAAATTTTTACCGAAGGTACCTTTTACATATTCACTTAAAGCTAATTATAATGTATACAAATGTAACGAATTTCAATTTCACATAGAAACAGTGGTTCATAAAACGCCTTGCAAAAAAATATTTTTTAAAAAAATCTATTTTTGTATAATACAAAGAAATTCACTCAGAAATTTAAATTGTCTGCCTGTTGAAAGTACGCTAGCTGTCGAGTGAAATGAGGTTCAAATTTTCCGCAAATTCGTCCTATGGTTGCAGATCAATTGCGATTGACAGTGTGCGAAATCGTCACAGAGAGAAAATTTTTTCCCTAAAAAGGACTGAAAATAAACCCTTATATATAGATTATTAATGCATTTTTTGAAAATATCTGCATTATATGCACTTTAAATATGGTGCGTACATTCCTCCTGTAGCGTGAAGACGCCAACAAATTAAAAAAACTAAGCGGCTGGAATGGGACAAAAAGGAATAAATACGGTACCAATGAAAGGGCTAGCTATATGAAATTCGGTATGTACATCCCCCGCAATTTATTTAACAGTACACAATGTCTTAAAGTAAACAAATACGTAATGTGCATGACAAATATCATAATTTCTCTTATATGATTCCACACTTTTAAGTAATCTGCCGGTAATACTATGGAATGCACTCCGTGGTGGAGGGTATATAAGATTCAACCTGTTCGAACTTAACGGATTTTTACTTGTTTTAATATTTTAATTTCCCGATATGAATTTGTCTTTTCTCAATATTAATTTGTTTATTCTCAATTTCAATTTTCATTTCTGAATTTCAATTTGCATTTCCTCAATAGAATGTCTCAATTTTAAATTGTATTTTCTGAATTTTAGTTTACATTTTTCATTTTCAATTTGTATTTTTATCAATTTCAATTTGCATTTCTGAATTTCACTTTGTATTTTATCAATTTCAACTGAAAATGGTGTAGTATTGGCATATCTGTTATTACTTCCCAGAAGTTTCTATTTCATTCTTTTTTGCATCACTGTGTAATTGTAGGAAAAAAATTAAACCAGTCAAAAGTTACAGAAGTATTTCACTTTTGTGATTGCTTTTTATTATTTGTTATTCGATAATGTCTTTGAAGTGGAGTTATGTTTAACTCGTACATTCAACAATTAAGATAAAGCCTTTTGAAGTTGAAATATACATTTTCTTGCCAAAAAGTAAGAAGCAATATTATGCTTATAAAAAATAAACGTGTAAAGATATAGAGAAACATCAAACTGGGTGAGCGCAACACAAAGGTGAGAACATGATATTGAAATTTGCGTTTGCGTCGTTTGTCCAGATTTATTTTATTATTCTGAAAAAATATGTATACTCATCGATAGTATAGTTTAAATTTAAGCAAGTAAAAAGGCGTTAAGTTTGACCGGCCCGAATCTTGTATACCCTCCACCACTGAGTGCATTCCACAGTATCAATATTCTATCAACTTTACCTAGTGGTGAAGTGTCACATTAGGAAAATTGTGATATTTGTTATATTTGTTTATCAATATATAAATTACCACGCCCTCTTATAAAAATTATAACATTGGCAAAAATTAAGTAGCTTCAAAGACCATGCCAAATCATTGGGCGTGGCTAACAACATGCTTATATAGCAGATATTCCTCGGCTATTTATATAAATAAACAATGTTGAGATACTGACAGATGAGAAAAAAGAGATACACACTCGAAATGTTACATATTATTGATGTTCCTACCAACAAGAGACTCAACTATAAATCTGACACAGTGAAATGCGCTGAAATGTATCGCTATACAGTAGACAAATACAGACGATCGAAACTGCCTTTAGTTGACGAAATCACGCAAAACAACTCGGACTTCTGGTTCTTTTTCAAAAATGTAATTATTGCTTATTTGTTTGTTATTATGGTGTACTTACTGTTTTTTTACGTAAAATTTGTAATATTTATTATTTTGTCCAGATATTCCTGAAGATTATTGAAGAATTCAATCGAAATATTCCCAACTAAAATGCATTTTTTCGCTTTCATCATTGTCCGTTCGTGAGCCGGACGCGTTCAAACCTCTATAAATAAGGTTTTATTTGAAGAGAATTCACGGTGAGAATGGTACTGAGAAAAGCCCCGCTAGAAATTAAAGTATGACTCGAGCCTTATCAAACCATATCAAACACTTGCAATATGACCCAGTATAAATAAATAGATTTATAAAATATAAAATCCGTTGAAGATGTGTCCATCGCCACTTGCAAATTTTAGAACTTATTAACCCATTGCTGGCCACAGTTTTTTTCAAACCCATTGTTCCTGCATGGGTTAAATGTGAAGAAAAAACAGAACTATGGAGTTATTTGCATCATAAACACTTTCTAGTCTTATGCAAAGCTAATTTTTGGACAAAAATCTGTCATTTTGATCATTCCCTAGATAAATTGGGAGAAAAGCTAAACATAAGCTGCTACAATAACACCGTGCGACACGATTTCCCTCCTAAGAACGATACTACAGGGTGATTTTTTAAGAGCTTGATAACTTTTTAAAAAAAAAAAACGCATAAAATTTGCAAAATCTCATCGGTTCTTTATTTGAAACGTTAGATTGGTCCATGAAATTTACTTTTTGAAGATAATTTCATTTAAATGTTGACCGCGGCTGCGCCTCAAGTGGTCCATCCGCTTAGTCCAATTTTGGCATTTCCACGTTTTTGAGTAACAGAGGCCCAATTGCTGCGAACGGCGACGAATCGATAATTGATGGTCATCATTAACATTGGCCGATACAGCTGCGATATTTTCTTCAGTTCGTACTCTACGTAAGCGTCTTGGTGGTTTAATGTCCAACAATGTAAATTTGGTGCGAAATTTAGTCACAATAGCCCGAATAGCCGCTTCAGTGGGTCGATTAAACTGACCATAAAATGGAAGCGTGCGATGAACTTTCTTAACAGAGCACGCATTTTGATAATAAAATTCAATGATTTGCAAGCGTTGCTCGTTAGTAAGTCTATTCATGATGAAATGTCAAAGCATACTGAGCATCTTTCTCTTTGACACCATGTCTGAAATCCCACGTGATCTGTCAAATACTAATGCATGAAAATCCTAACATCAAAAAAATCACTCTTTATATAAAACTGAAACTATAGGTCACTAATAAATAGAAAAACATACTCCGCATACTCGGTTTTTTATACACTCCACGAGTGTATTATGTCTTTGTGCATTTGTGTGTAACACCCAAAAGGAAGCGAGATAGACCCGATACCGATCCACTTAGAATCACTTTTTGCATCTATTTAGCAATGTCCGCCTGTTTGTCTGTCCGACCGTCCGTCCGTCTGTCCACCTATTCTTGTAATCACGATACAGGGCGCAATTGTAGCTAGAAACAAATGAAACTTTGCACAACGAAGTTTTTCGGGATAAGGACGAACTCTATTGAAATCGAAGAAAATCGGTTCAGATTTAGATATAGCCCCCATACGAATTTCACTCCCTATTTGACATTTTTCACTCTAGATACCACACATTTTAACAAATTATCTTCAAAGTTAGCAAAACATTTTACTTTCAAGCAGAAACACCTGTTGTGAAATCGGTTCAGATTTATATATGTAGCTCCCATACAAATATCGCTCCCAATTTTAGTTTTTTCCGCTCTAGAAACAACATATTTTAGGAACACCTGTGGAAAAAAATTGGTCAGATCGGTTCAGATTTCTATAAAGCTCCCATTCAACTTATTCCGCCCCAGAAACCACGTATTTTCACCGAATTTCTTCAAATTGAGCATAACACGTTATACTGAAGTGGAACTGGAAGAACCTATTGTGAAAGTGGGTCACTTCATTCCATGTCTGGATATAGCACCGATGCAAATATTCTTCTCGATTTGACATATTGGGTCAGCCTATATATCAGCCTATGATTAGGAAACATACACAAATCCTTCCCTTTTTCACTTTTTTACCGAATTGAATTGTATTCGGATAGCAAGTGGAGTGTATCATTTAGTCGGCACCGACCGACTTCAGTCAGGACTTTTAATTTCCAAAGGGTATAGTTGTTTTAATAATTTAGTTTCGTACATTTGCATGCCATACAAAAGCGATATGGATATCAAATGAAAGAGAAGAATATCTTTTAAAAAAAATTCCATGCATGCTTCTATCTGTATTAGTTTAGCATTAAAAACCATTTCAAAATTCCCATTTAAATTTATATTCGTGTTTTAATTTTTAATCTGAATTTGAAAATGTTACTTTATATATTAATTAAAAATTGACAAATTGCATATCTCTAGGATCAACAAATAAAATTGGCATGCCCTTTAATTTCTCTCCATGTGCGACCAGCTTCCAATGCTTCTACGAACCATCTTCAATTACTTGATGATCTACCTCTACGGTTGCCTTGCCTCAAGGGCTGTTCGAGTTATTTCGTCCGAATGCTTTCTCAGTGTATTCCTGATCTACTTCCATTTTTAAAGTGGATTGGTCAGTGTTGGATTGTATATATTGGATATTAGGATGGGTCACGAAAATAAATTACAGCGGTCACCCCCAGAAATGAAGAATGGATTGTTTAATGATGATCTGCAAAATATTTCGTCACTGGGTCAAGCCATCTGTGAGCTAAACGCTCCTGAAAACACCTCTAAAAATCTAGTTTTTCCCGTGTGATTTTTTTACGTTGGATTTTTGTCCAACATTTTTTTTCCGAATTAATAGACCCTTGGAAGCACTTTAAATAAAAATTGTTATTATTGTCTTCGAATAACTCATTTATCGTATTATTGGACGTTTAGATTAATTTTTTGTGGATTTTCAAAGTGGCAGCTACAAACTCATATTTCTTGCCCAAATGATGAATATCGGACGATAAATGACGCCACTGACTCCATATTTGTGAAATAATTTAATACAGGAGATAGATTTTCAGAGCCAAAATTGTCAAACTCTTTTTACAAAAATGAGCGCTGCGGCATCAATTTCCTTCCGATTTTCATTATTTAGGCATCATTCAAAAGGTATTCTGATATTAATTCAGAAAAAAGAAATTCTGGAAAAAAGGCAACGTTAAAAAAGTTACACGGGAAAAACATGATTTTTGGAGGTGTTTCCAGGAGCGTTTAGCTCACAGATGGCTTGACCCAGTGACGAAATATTTTGCAATATTTTGGGTGACTGGGAATTGTTTTTCCATTTGTATGGCCCGCGACTCAGCCTATTGGATATACGCAGAATTTTTCTTAAAAAAACGTTTAACGAACACTTGCAGGACGGTATATCTTTTGTAGCCGCATTTTATTTTTCACTGTCATACAGTATGACCGATTTGAGTCTGGCGTTAAATATTTTTAATTTCGTCGTACTCGAAATGTGTGTCGACCTTAATACTTTGCCGAGCATCGCAATGGGCTGTCTCCCATTGTGAGGGTACAGGGGCTAGACCGTTGGCGTCTATGCACATAATTTTGATCTTCTCTACGTTGATGTGCAACCAAGCAAGTGCAGCGAGCCTCGTCACCTCTTTCAGCTTGGTTCTAATGACTGAATGTTTTCATTTTTTAAAACCTTATGCTAATAAACTAATGACTGGTCTGGATAGTTTGGACCGAGGGAAAAATATTTCCCCAACAAGGACTGAAAATACCCCCTAATATTTCGACTATTGAAGCATTTTCTAATTTCTGATTTATATGCAATTTGTTGCGTACATTCCACTTGTAGCGTAAAAGTGTCGAACAAAAATGGGACAAAATGGGGCAAAATGGGACAGAAAGGGATAAAAACGGTACCAATGATACGACAACAGCTAGGATCATGAAATTTGGAATGTACATCCCTTTAATTGGTAAATACGCAAAATAGAGGAATTTTTCAGAATTCGTACTTTTAAGGGATAAAATTGGATAAGAGGAATAAAAATGGTACCAACCAAACCGCTGAAGATGAATGCATCTGACTGTGTAGACGCGAAACACTTTTAGGCCGAACATGGGGCAAAAGGAGATAACAAATTTACCAACCAAACGGTTAGAATATTAAATTGAGGTGTGTACATGTCACTGACTGTGTAGATGCGAAAAATAATAATATTCGATATTAGTACATTTAGGATCAAAACGGGATAAAATTGGTAAAATTGTCTTCGTAAACGAAATATGAGCATTTTCCCAGATTCGTACTTTTAGGGTCAAAATGAAAAAAAGATAAAACTAGTTCCAAGCATACGGATGTACCTAAAATCATGGAATTAGATGTGTACTTTCCAATGTGGACCCCAAACATAACGAATATGTGAAATTTGTCGTTTTTAGTCACTTTGTCTGTAGCTGAATCAAGAAATCGAAAATCGGAAAATGTTTCCCCTAATGACGAATGACAATACACCTTATATAGGGTCCGCAAAATAACTTTTTTTTTGGAAAATGCTATAAAAAGTACTGACTATTTGCTCAAATTTCTTTTTTTTTTTATTTGAAAGTACAATCCTTCCGGTTAATAATGGAAAATAATTTCATTCAAATGGCTACTGAGGGCACCCCACAAATAATAGTCCAACGGTTGAATAGTAAAAAAAAAGCGTTAGATGGCGGACCATTTATTTAGGGCACGTTTTTGAAGATTGCTGTCTCATGTTCACTTTTTGATATTTATATATAGCAATGGGTTATTTGTATTAGTAATGAAGCAATGGAATTTATTCAAATAATACCGTGGAATGCATTCCGACTTGCTTTAAGAAAATGCACGAGTTCATATAAGCAACAATGGTTAATACAGTGAGTTTTATATCTTTCCAGCGGAAATTATTTTTACATTGTGAAAATTATAAAAAAGAAATATTCAAGCACTTCTTTGGTGTTTCTTTGTGATCGTTAACGGTTAGTTATCGAATATGGTGCTGCCACATTTGTCTTCCATCCTGCCACCTCAACAAGTCTCTGAGTAAGAATTCCATGGCTAATTAAAATTCCTAGGTGTTCTGTAGTGTCACATTCTTGATGTTGGATCTTTAGGGAACAACTTCATAAAATTTTAAATATTAACAAGTTTTTTCTGTGTTTATCGTTCATAACTGGAAGGCATATTCGCATTTGATTTGCAAGTTCTCCATGATTTGAAGGAATTATTTCATTAGACAAGATTTTTCATCGTAGTCCGATTTATGGAGATATTACTATTCAAAGAAACACATTTCAATAATAAAAGGAACTCGGAAATCTTATTCCGTTTCGACATCGTTTATAAATTCGATTGTTTGTCTTAAACACCAAAAAGAGGACTCCTCCTTTAAAGATGAAAATGAACTGATGTGCATTTGTCTATACTAACGAAATAAAAAGTTCGCCACAAATAAATAATAGTTATTGTTATTCAGTCTGCTGCTGCCGTCAATCAAGAAATAAAAACAATTACTCTAGTATTCTATCCATGTCACTGCTGGAGTTTTGGTACGTAAATGTAGTTGTTGAACATTTGAAAAAACAAGGTTGAAGGAGCGAGGGCTGCAGTTGAATTCCATTTATTTCAACACAAAAGAACAGTTTAATTAACTCAACAACATTGAAAATAAAATATTATTGAAAAAGTTTTCAATAATAATAAATCACTTATTGATTTCAATTTATTGGGATTTATTTCAAGTTCAAGCACGACAGCTCTCACTATTGCAATTTTTAATAAGTATACATATATATATATATATATACATATATATACATTTAACGGAATAGTTTTTGTGCGAATAAATGACGCCCAAAACTTACACTTATGAGCTCATTTCGAAGAGGGAAGAAAACTTTAAGTCGCGAAGGAATGAACCGAGTCGCAATTGTAAAACCAACACTTTTTTCGGGCGGAGTGCTACTAATTGAGCTCTAATCCCAGCGGTTTCATTTATACCATTTTCACAAACTTTTATTGGCCACAAAAGTTTCTTTCTTTTTCTTTGGTTCCAACAGCGCCATATCACGCACATCACCCGCATGTGTGAATGTTGACGTCTAGGATTTCTTCATTCGCGGGTAATGCGCCAAAATTGCTTTAAATAACTTGTGGAGTGTTCTTTCCTTTGCTTGGCTGACTGGATGGCTGTCTATCTGTCTGTCTGTCACAATGTTTTAATGTCGACAATCATTCAATGTTTTCCATGGGCCCATAAATACTTACAGCTGTATGCGATTCATCATATCCTATTAACGTTTTACCGCTTTTTGATTATTATTCACAAATTCACAATTTTTTATTTGTTCGTTTCGCGACGAGCAGCAATGATTTGCCAGGAATTATGGCGAGGACTAAGGCTAGAAGTGAAATGAAGTTGAACCTTTGGCAGTAACGCGCGAATGCCAAAACGAAAGAGTTGTGCGACTGCAAACGTGTTCACTTGTCTGGTGAGTCGACAGGAGACCAAACAACAGCGAGGAAATTAGAACAATGGAATCATAATGATATTATAATGACGGAAATACTTACATACATACGTGTGTACATACATATGGATAAAGGCAATCAATGGTATCCATCCATATGAATAAATAGGCAATCAAATTCATATGGCTGCAAACATGACATGTGTTAAAGGTGACCAGCGCAAGGAAATTTAATACTTGGCATTAGGGCGCATTGCTATACATGCAGCCACCCACTATATTTTTGAGAACAGAAAATCAAAGAGATTAAGTTAAACCTTACTACGATGGTCATCAAAGTTAAGTTCAAGTCCACTCGTCCTATGCCACGCCCATTTCCAGAGTTGTAGTGTTTGGAAGCGGGAACTTCAAATGTTAGTACAGTTAGCTACGATGGTCACCAAAATTGCCAGAAAAAAATCAAAACAATAATAATATTTTAAAAAAAACTGAAAAACTGACATCTATACCCAGTAAAAAATTGGAAGTACTTCCTTAGGAAGCATTTTTTTTAGCATATCTCAAAATCAAAATTTACATTTTTCCCGCTCTTGAGGAAGTTCTTTTAAACAACTTCCAAAAAAGTCGATAATATGCATTTTCACAAGTGAATGGGAAGTAATTTTTTGTATGTGGTCACAGAGGTAAGGTGTCTGCTTTGCACTCAGATGGTCTCGGGTTCGAATCGTGACCCGGGAAAATTTGTTTTTGTTTTTTATTAGTTTTATAAATTAAAAAACGTTTAATTTTGTATAATTTTAACAATTTAAAAATGTTTGCTTAAAAATACAAATTTATTGCTTTATTAATGTTCAATTTTGTATTAATTATTAATACCACATATTTCAGCGTTAATTTATTTAATGCTGATTTAATATAATATTAATTTGCTTTATATATTAATTCATACGAAATAAATATTTTGTTAAGTTTCCTATTGTCTAACGAACAAAATGGTTTGCTTTAGTTATACCAGCAAAACAGAGAATAGCTGAGATAGTTAGAGTGCCGCAGTAGCAATCAGAAGGTCCAAAATGCGGATTTTTTAAAACAGAAATGACAACTAGTGAAAAAGTGGTTCCTTTGCAACACTTTTAAGTCTTTCAAATGACAATTCCACGTTAAATTCATTGGTGAAGATTCCAATTTGCACTATTTCGGAATCACAAGACGAGCATCTTTTTCACTTCTTCGGATGCTCTCTTTTTGCTGGGTAAGATTATGAAATAAAAATGTTTCTGAAGGGCTATGAAAAACATTTTCTGATGTACGTTTGCTTTTGTTTCATTTATTATTTATTTTTATACCCTCCACCTCCAGGATGGGGGTATACTAAGTTTGTCATTCCGTTTGTAACACCTTTAAATATCGAACGTATATATATTCTTGATTCTCATAAAATTCCAACACGATCTAGCCACGTCCGCCCGTCCGTCTGTTGAAAGGAAATTTGTCATAAATGTGTCCACAGGGAAAATTTTTGCACCTAGAACAATGAAATTCGATGTATACATTCCTCTGATTGCATAGTTAAGCAAAATAAGAAGATTTTTTCCAAATTTCATACTTTCAAATGAATAAAGGAGGAAAATAATGCTACGAAAATCGACAGCCTCTGTGGAATGCAATCTATGGTGGAGGGTGTATAAAGTTCGGCCTGGCCGAACTTAGCCCCTTTTTTACTTGTTTTTATTAAGATAGCCGATGAATAAAGGAGGAAAATAATGTTTATCCCATAGTACCAACCAATCGCAGCTAGAACGAAGAAATTGGAAATTCTATAAAATATAGATGCAGTATGGTCTTGAGCCAAGAGAATATCCCAGTTCAAATCAAATATAAATATTTACTCTTGTCTTACAATACCTTATTGATCGAATTATTGGAATATTTGATAAAAGGTATTGATTCCGTTCCGGGGATAAAAATGGAACCAATCAAACAGCTGCAGCTAGAATCATGGAATTCGACATAGTAGACGCGCAAAAGAGATAGAATTGATAGAACAGATAGATCGAGATAGAATTGACTTTTTCTGCTGTAGAAGCCACATAAATTAAACAATTTTGTTCAAACTTTGCACAACACCTAATATGAAGTTAATATCTAAGCGGTAAAAATGGGTCAAATCAGTTCGGATTTAGATATAGCCACCATACAAATTTCGCTCCCTATTTGACATTTTCCGGACTAGAAACTTTAAATTTTAACAGATTTTCTTAAAATTTGGCGTAACACCTTATATTTCAACTAGAAATATTTCTGGTGAAAATATACATACAATTGTCGCTTCCGATTTGAATTTATTTGCCTTAGAAACCACATAATTTAAGCGATTTTGATCAAATTTGGCACAACACCTCATCTTTCAACTAGAAACGTCTGCGGTAAAAATGTTTCAAATCGGTTCAGATATAGATCCCATACAAATTTCGCTCCCCATTTGAGGTTAACTGCTTTAGAAACCACATACCTGTTTCGATTTTCTTCAAATTCGGCAGGACAACTTATATTTACACATCTTTGGTAAAAGAGATCGGTTCACATTTATATGTAGCTCTCATACAAATGGCGTCCACGATTTTCACCGAATTGAATTGTACTGGAGTAGAATGTGTAGGGTATAATATAGTCAGCCCCGACCGACTTTAGCCTTTCCTTACTTGCTTATTTTGTGTGCGTTTCGAACGACCGTACATTTTTGAGGGATCTAATTATTCAACAATTTATTGTAATTTTTATGTTAGTCCTGGAAACTCTATATTTGCACCAATGAAATCATATTCCTTCATTATTCTTCGAGGCATATATTTTTCTTCGAGAAAAATATATTTTATGAGACTTACTGTTCTCCTACAAAAATCACAACATTGCTATCAGTATCGCGCAAGTACTGATTTTTGCACCACTTGTCATTTCTACCTGTGTATGTATTTGAGGAGGCTCACGAACACTGCATCAAAGAGTTTTCCTTATTTTAGTGTTCAAGAAAATCCTCTTTTGGTTGTTAGAATCGAATCGATATTAACATCTGGGAGCTGTACGAGAGACAGGGCGTCTTACATGAGTGGTACGGTTTTCAGAAAAGGAAATACATCAGATTTTTCAAAACAGGTTGACCATCGCAGGCGTAAAAAAACTTTCGGAAATTAGTAACGCTTTTGTAACAACATTTACGTATTTAAGCTTTGTCGGTACTTTTTCATCACCAGGGCCATGCTATAATTTTGTAACAATAGAAGTAAAAGTACATTCTTCCTACTTTTAGAACTTTACTTTACACGCAGCACTATCTGCCGATGAAGGTGTCAGTTGTTTTAAAACAAAGGCGCATTTGTATACACTGGGTAACATTAACCCTTTCCGTGTAGAATTAATTTCATGGAAAGCAAAATACGTGAAAATAGAAAAAAAAACAGAATTTGAAAAATATAAATGAATCGTTCGTCACACGCCGTTAAGTAGAAACTATATGAATTGTCAATATATTTGACAAATCCACGGAAAGGATTAAATATGTGATATTCAATAGTATAGGGTAAGTGAATTAGATGTGTATAATTTAAATTGAAATAAAATGGCGAGATTACGTATATTAACTTCAATTATATGACATTAGTATTTGAACATAATTTGAGACCGGACTTTGGCTGTTGGTGTGTGTGGAGGAACCTTTCAAAAATGTTCTTCAGAGCTGACAGTCTGAAAAATAAAAATTTAATTTAAAAATAAAATTAATATGAAAACATGGACCCATATGTCCCACTTTAACAATAGGTGTTCCTAGGTGATATAATCCATTATTTGAAAATTTGGTGGGGCAGTTGTATTTTAAAACATTAGCCCAATTATCTTCTAGTTGTTCCGAGAGTAAATATAACATGATCTGAAAAATTTGATCAAAATCCGACGACAAATGAAGATTTTAAAGCTCTAATAAATCGGACATTTGTAGGTGGCCTATAACAACACTTGGAGTTCCCATTCACGGAAGGTATATATAGTTGGGTTCTAGAGCGGTAATAGTAAATATGAGACCCTTATGTAAGGGCACTACATTAAAAACTGCACCCATACATTTCACTATCAAAGTAGGTATTCTTGGTTGAAATAAAGGGTGATTTTTTAGCTATTATCTTTTTGGCAATACTGGTTTAAACAGCTGACGCACGTTTCGTGTTTTGTTTCACTGTCAAACATCTTCAGTTTGGTCTATAATTTAACCAAGAATCGTCTTAGAAACGAACAACGTTTGCAAATTATTGAATTTTATTATCAAAATGAGTGCTCTGTTAAGAAAGTTCATCGCACGCTTCCATTTTATGGTCAGTTTAATCGACCCACTGAAGCTGCTATTCGGGCTATTGTGACTAAATTTCGCACCAAATTTACATTGTTGGACATTAAACCACCAACACGCTTACGTAGAGTGCGAACTGAAGAAAATATCGCAGCTGTATCGGCCAGTGTTAATGATGACCATCAATTATCGATTCGTCGCCGTTCGCAGCAATTGGCCTCTGTTACTCAAAAACGTGGAAATGCCAAAATTGGACTAAGCGGATGGACCATTTGAGGCGCAGTCAAGGTCAACATTTGCATGAAATAATCTTCAAACATTAAATTATATGGACCGTACTATCGATTCAAATAAAGATTTCATGCATTTTTATTAAACTTCCTATAGCTTTTAAAAAATCACCCTTTATAACATGATCTGCAAAATATTATCATGATACAATGTAAGATGTGCGTTCTAGAGCGGTAATAGTGTAAGCTGGGTGCCCTTTTGTATGCGGACTACACCAAAACATCGACCATATAGCTGGCTTTCCATGTAAGAGCTTCTAGTTGAAATATAACATGATGTCAGTTGGCAACTGCACCCGAAATGCGATATTCAAATAATAAATATTTATTGTAAGCAAATGTTTATAAAAATTCAAATAAATAAAAATAGGTTTGTCATATGGCACGGCTTAGTATCTAGATCTACGTTGTTGATTGCGGAATGTAACGGCTAGAATACAGGCCGAGATGAATGCCGCACACTAAAACGATAAATAATTACAAATCGATTAGAATTGTGCTGATCAGTTCTCGAAAGATAAAACATACCTCGACACTAAGTGTGGACCAACTGAAGATGGTCACCCAATGTTCAGCGGTTTCATAGGCAACGATTAGTTTGTAGAGACAACCGTCGGGATAGATGGCTGTCGCATTGCCGACACTGCCAGGCATGTAACAGCTGTTGGAAATGGTCAAATTGGCATTGGTGTAATCGGTCGAATTTATCTTGCCACAGCAGCCCAGCTATAGAGAAAGCAGACGGATAGAAATAATTAAATGAAACTAAAATAAACTTATTCCCTTTCACTTACGGGAGTTTGTATTTGAGACATGGCATCGGTGCCATTCAACTGCATGTACCAGGCCATGTCAATGTCCTTGCGGGCTTTAGTCTCGCCGTCGATGTGAGAAAGGTAGCCGAAGTGAAGAACAGCATTGCCGACTATTAAAATCAACATGAAGACCGCATACTACAGGATACAGCCGAGTATTAATTATTTAAATGTGAATAGAGATCGGCAGTACTTACCGTCCACGTGCAGCAGATATTTTCCCGAATCGCACCGCAGCAACCGAAGAAGGAAATAATAAAGACGACTGATCCCAGAACAATCAAGAAGATGCAAATCAAACGTCCTTCATCGGCGTAGTTTCCCAATGCCATACAGTTGACAACAATTGTAGCGATACCGAGCAGCTGAAATACAAAAGTACGAATTACTTTTTAGATACATTTTAGGACATTTTCAGGATACTGAACGCGACACGCCTTTAGAGTGAATCAAATAAAGAAATCTTAACAATTTAATATGTTTTTCTTGTTTCCATTTTTCGAGCAAAAGATCTTGTCTATTTGTTATTTCAAATATATTGACAATAACGATAGGTCACGAACGCGAAAAACTAGAACTCGTTTTCGACTGCATTTAGAAAAATTTTAAAATCGCTCTTCAGAGTAGGAGGGTATATATCATTTGGGACAGAAAAAGATTGTAACGCATTGAAAGAGTGACACGACTTTTTAAGGTGTTTGCTAAATGTCCTTCCGTCCGTCAGGCTGGCTGGTGCACACGATAACTCTCGAAGTAAGGATCGATTCAAACTTTGCATATCGTAATAATTTCCCAAACTTAGTTTAAGTTCGGAGATGGGCGAAATTGCAACGCCTCTTCTGGTACCTCCCACACAAATAGTCCATATTCCAATGTTATATTAAAACCCATATATGTAACTTCCACACGGATAATCAGAATCTGCCATATCTTGGTATTTGATAATGTTTTTATAGTCACTTTAAGTGTACTAAATATGACGGGGTTTGACACGCCCCATCCAGTACCTCCCACACAAATCACCCAAAACAACGTAAAATTAAAGCTGATGATCGGAATAGTGTGAAATTTGATATTTCGCTATGCTTTTTAGTGGTTACATTCGCATGGAATATGGGCGAAATTGCCATGGTACCTCCCACACAAATTGACATAAGCCTTTGTTAAAATAAAACCGACATAACATCCATACGGGTATTCAAAATCATTTGCAACTTGTTATTTGAAAATGTTTTTATAATCACTTTAAACCTAAAAAAATATTTACGCACAACTATATAATTGTTATTATTATATGAGTTAATATCACCTAGGATAGAGAAGGGCGTGGCTAAACCCTTCTTGTACCTCCCACACAATTGTCTCTATATGATATTAACTCATATAATAATAAAACTTCTATAGTTGTGCATGGAATCCACTATGACTTGTTTTTTGATCATGTTTTTATAATTGTTTTATAAATGTGGAAGATGGGATCATGTGACACGAACCTCCAAGCACCTTCCACACAAATTATCCTGCCCTACATAAACGTGTATTCCTTATAACTTCCGTATACATGTTCTCTGAGAATGAGGGTATATATTAGGATGGGTCACGAAAATAAATTGCTGCGGTCACCCCCAGAAATGAAGATTGGATTGTTTAATGATGATTTGCAAAATTTTTCGCCGCTGTGTTGATCCGTCTGTGAGATAAACGCTCCTGAAAAAATCATGTTTTCCCCTGTAATTTCACTGTGCAACATTTTTGAAGTCATTTCAAAATAACCATATACGGACACCGCTACATGATAAAAGACCAAAAAAAAAAGACCCGTGTAAACGGTGTTAAGAATAATTCCTAGGAAGTTCATATGTTCTAGAAAGTTGTTTATTGAGATCTTAGGTACATTTTTGTAGTTGATTGTTTCCCTGAATTTTCAACGGTTTGCTACCTATGGACCTGAACAGGGGAAAAAAGGTTAAAAAAATCGAATTTTTTTAAGTTTTTTGCGATTTTGACCTTGAAGATGAAGTTTTTTTGATTTTATATGTTCACAATTTTTGTTCTTTATTTTAGCTAGAACTTTGCCTCAGAGAGTAAATCAAAATTCCGAACGGTTTGCAAGATATGAGCCTGAGAATATGATCACTTTTTTCCAAAAATTACACCGAGGCCTCAAATCTCTGGGGGCCCATAAAAAAAAAGTGCATGACTTTGGGGGAAAAAAAAAACACGGGTCTTTTTTTTGGTCTTTTATCATGTAGCGGTGTCCGTATATGGTTATTTTTTTCGTGTTGCACTGTGTTTTTTATACACTCCTCGAGAGTATTATGTCTTTGTGCATTTGTTTGTAACACCCAAAAGGAAGCGAGATAGACTCATTGTTATTTATACCGATCGACTTAGATTCACTTTTTGAATCGATTTAGTAATTTAATCAAAGTACAGGTCGCAATTGTAGCCCGAATAAAATTAAACTTTGCATAACGAAGTTTTTCTGGATAAGGGCGAACGCTCTTTAATTTGAAGAAAATCGGTTCAGATTTAGATATATCCCCCATACGAATTTCACTCCCGATTTGACTCTAGTAACTCTACATACCACATCAATTTCCGTCCGATTTTCATCATTCGAAAGGTATTGACTGTAACTATTTATTTTTTATAAAATACCATCACAAAATAAGGAAAAGTTTTAGTTGTTATTATGAAAAAAAAATACTATAAACGTCCAATATTTCCACCAAAAAGTTACTCTAAGACAAGAATCAAAAGTTATATTTAAAGTGCATTGAAAGTCTATCATTTCAGGAAAAAAATGATAAAAATTAAAGACACAAAAATTCACGTGAAAAACATTTTTAGGGGTGTTTTCAGGAGCGTTAAACAATCCAAACTTTATATTCATGGGGAGACTGGAAATGGTTTTTCCATCTGTATGGACCGCGAACCGGCCTAGTATATATAAGTCGGTTTAGCCAACTGAAGCTTACTTACTTGTTTAGTACTAAAGTGGGCTAATTAATGTTCAATATTTGCATTAATTTTTATTTAACAGCAATTAGTATAGATTTCGCACGCGATATTCTTTCTATTACGATTTTAATGAAGTTAAAATCAAGTAAATTCAACTCAAAGCATTAATATATACATACATGCATATATTTTAGAGAAACAATAATAAAATATTATGGTTCAAGAAAACGCCGTTTGTCGATTTTGGTTGTCCTTTCAGTAGAAACAATTTAAGTTGAGTCATTAAATTTAGATGATTCAAAATATAAAGGATTTTTCCAAATTTGACCAAAATTGGTTATAATATGTGGTTTTCAGAGTGGAAAAAATCAAATCGAAAGTGATAATTGTATGTTTGCTATATATTAATCTGAACCAATTTGCATCGCATTGATTTTAATAGTCCGAATTAAAATTCGAATTAATAGTCTATATCAACACACTTCAAATGGTTCCAAATGAAATAACTACATATCGAGGGCTTATATTCAACAGTGGCTATGAACCATTTTCTCGAAAATGAAACTATTTTCAGATTTGTTCTAAAGCCTTTTTTTAATTTTTCTGATTTGGCTCTCTACTCACACGTTACTCTGTGACTGCAAAAGTGGCCATGAACACAAAAATAATATAAATAATATAGTTCAAAAATGGAGCAGCATATAACCGAAGGTTGTAAATCAGTATAATGATTTTGTTTAAAACATTTTTCCAGATTTGGGGCATGTCGCATTATCAAATTTCATCATTTCGTGGTTAATGACATTTTGGTTCCCAAGTTATCAGGCTAAAATAGCATAAATAGTGGCTGTAAAGTCAAAAATTGTGAAAAGTATCTTTTGAAAAACCCGAGTGACTTTTTACCACATTGAGAATACTAAAATATGTTTATGGTATATGATTGCTGACTTCATGGGGAATATTCGTGTCAGAAAAGTTTCAGAATCCTGAACAGAGAAAGTTTAACAATTGCAGCGATTTTCGCGACTGACTTTATAAATGTTACAACCGATATTGGTTCTTAATACACAAACAAAAATGCAATCGGATCCGTTGGATAGATCGCTAGAAAATGATAAAACAAAGATGTCATGTGTAAAAATCATTTTATCCATATTTGCCGCAAAAATAAAAATTTTCCAAAAATATCCAATTTGTATTTTTTGTTTACCGTGCCCTAGCGCAATATCCACTTTTTGTAAAAAAATCGGAAAAAGGGATAAACTTGGAACCAATCTGGCGGATGAAGCTGGAATCTTTAAATTCGCTGTGTACATTCCAGAAAATGCGTTATATACACAACATTGCCAACATTTCATAAAAAACGTTATCGAGTTTACAATAAATCTTATTTATATATTAGGGCATTAGTTGCTATGTGCTTATTTCAAAATTCATAGTGCTCAATTTTAAACGTGCAAAAGTGGCTATGAACCATAAAACAGCGAATAATCAGAAATTTCGAAAACTTTTTAATCGTAGCAATTAGTAATTCTCTTTAGATAAAACTGTAGAAGAATGATTCAGCTCAATTTAGCAAATATTTTTTCTATCGAAATCTTAAATACGAAGCCACGAACATGTTTGTTCAATTTAATTTGTACCCTCTGTTGAAAGGGAAATTATTTTCCCTTACAAGGACTGATAATGCTCCCTAATATTGAAAATTACAGCTTTTTCTTTTAGTTTTAATCCGCAAAACAAAATTAAACGATATATCCGGGGATGCAATGAGGCAAAAATTGATACATACAGAGAATGAGATTGTTGGAAATCCATCATAACCAATAAATAATGATATAACCACAACTATTTTTATTGAAAACACCATATTTCCATATTCTTTATAGATATCTAGTTTAATGTACTATAATAGCATGGTCATAACCAAAAGAAAGTAAAGACAGCAAAAACATTGGACATCGAAGACAATAAAAATATTTTGTGTTTAGCTCTTATAATTGTGACAACTACTTTTTATATAGAAAAGAATACTTTAGTATCAATAATTAGTGATGACAACAAATAATTTATTTCTAACAATGAAATATACACCAAAAAAGCTTGGTTTTTTGTCATCACTTTCTGATAATTATCCCAACATCGGAAGGTATTAAACTATAATAATATTGTTGGTCGTAGTAATCATTTTCATAAATATACAAAATATTAAATGAATTTGGATAACCCTACCAAAAATTTTAATTCACAAACAGTAATTAGTTGTTACAATAAACGAATACAAAAATTTCACTCGGCTGTCAAACACAAGCCCAAAAAGAAAACAATCGTAATGAAAAACAAAAGGCTATAAATTATTAACAAAATAAGTGTGGAAATTTGGAAACTAAAGAAAAGAAGTGAGTTGGAATTGCATATATGAAACTGCTGTCCTGATTAATGTACAAGCTGTATACATCAAATGCGATCCACCATGGATATAAGATTTGTCATTCAAAATATGTGAAATTCTTGCAAGAAATTAGCGATATAATCAAAAACTACTCTATAATTCAAAACTGTACTTTACTTTTGGTTTAATAAATAGTACTACTGGAATACTGTCTTAATTTTTTGGAGTAACTCGTCAAGATTATTTGTTTTTCGCTGAATTAATAACTTTATCTCAAGATCCAATAGACTACGTAAGCAAAAAAATTGTGGGAGCTGATACACGAGGTAAGACGCATTACAACAAAATAGAAAGAAAGTACTAATATATTAATTCATAATTTTTAGATGAATCAGATTACTTTATTCATATAAAAAGTAGCGCCTACATAATGAAAAATATGTGATGGCTTGCCAGAAAGATTACACTAGTCAACAGTCAAAATGTACTCGGGATGCGATAATTTTTTCTGTGTAGATAACCTTGACATGAGCTCGAAAAACGCAATAAAAAATTTTTTTTCGTTTGGTTTTTGTTTTATTTTTTTTTTTTTAATTTTAAAAATTTTTTTTGGTTAATTTGTTTCGTCCGGCATAACTCGGGAACCACTAGCCCGATTTAATTGAATTAATTTTAAAAAATTTAAAATTGCAATTCCCTTAATCTGTTCATATATTGTTTTCCTATACAAGCAACAGTTTCCAAGTTAAAAATGAATATATAAAGGAAAAAACTTATTTTTTGCCTAAAGATTTATTTTTTTTTTTTAAAATCCATAAAAAATCCAAAATGAAAAAAAATGTCAAATCTTATTACTTTTACGTAAAGTCACATAACCTATGAGCAAAATGAGACAAAGATCATGAAAATCGATGCACGCGTTTCGCTTTTATTCGCAATTGAGTAAAGGTATGAATTTCAAAAATTTGCTCGACATATGCACAACTTTGTCTATGGTAAGGTTTTTTCTTTTTTTTTTTGATTCTCAGAATTAACAAAACGGAATAAACAAAGGGTTATTTAATTTTTATGATTGCGTAAGCAAAGTAATAAACGCTAATAAATGTGCGTGAACAATTAAAAGGAAAAAAGGCTACCTGTATGATTTTTTTACAGAAATGCAACCCACATTTAAGGGTGGTCATTATTCGGAAAATTTAAGACTCACACATGGTGAAACAGGTATGTAGCCACCGTAAAAAAATATACACCCATTTATAAGTACCTGTCAGTAAAATACTAAACAATACACAGTATAAATAGGTCTTCATTGATCGATTTTACTCATTCAACAAGTGTCGACGAACGCGATAGTTAAAATGAGCAAACGTTCGCGAGGATTTGAATGCAATACCAATCCAAGTAATTTTTGTTACATGTGCGGAGAATACGTTTCTGAAAAAAAAACAAGCGTTGTTTTTCACCTAAATTGAGAGATTCATTTGAAGAGAGCTTCAATTTAAAGGTCTCAAACATAGATGAGCGGTGGACACCAAGTGCTCTATGTCCAAGGTGCTACGTACAGCTAGCTGACTCAAGGTAAGTGTAGATTACGAAATTCAAGAACATATATAACTTATTATTGAAATTCTTTCAGACGACAGCCGAGAATCATCATGCCAATGCTTTGGAGAGCTCCGCTTTGCCATGTAACAGATTGCTACTTCTGTCTTAGCAAAAAAACAGGCGTGGGAAAAAATATACGATGGACTTACGCTGCTGTTTCAACAGTGAATTTTCCAGTGCCATTTTCCGAAGAACCAGTGGACCCGCAACCGTCCGTTTCAAGATGGGCATCTAATAATGAGGCGATACATCCAACATCAGATCCGGAGACAGTAGAAACCACATCAGAATGCGAGTCAACATATACATTGCATGGAGGTCAACGCTTATGTTCCCAAGCAGAACTGAACGATTGGGTTAGAGAATTGAAACTCTCCAAGGAAGATGCAGAGTTGCATGCATCGCGCATGCAACAGTTCGGTTTCTTGGCTCCTGGTGTGGTGACAACAATCTACAGGAAGCGTCATGAACCATACGCAAGGTACTACACAAAAAAAGACAACATCTGTTTTTGTAAGGACATTCCCGGATTATTTGGTGAACTCGGGTACTCTTACGATTCAGGAGAGTGGCGTCTTTTCATCGACAGAAACAAGCAGAGCCTTAAAGCAATTTTACTGCACAACGGCAACGAGAAACCTTCGATTCCAATTGCTCATGCCGTTGACACCAAGGAAACATACGAAGTCATGGACAATCTACTAAAGTGCCTTAACTATGAGAGGCACGATTGGAAAGTTTGTGCCGACCTTAAGGTTATCGGTATCCTTTGTGGATTACAAGGTGGATTCACAAAGTACTGTTGTTTTCTCTGCCTTTGGGACAGCCGCGATCGTCAACATCATTACACCAGGAGGAGTTGGACAGAAAGAGTTAACTTCATCCCCGGCAGCGACAACGTGAAATATACACCACTCATAAAAAAGGAAAATGTTTTTCTCCCACCTCTTCACATAAAGCTCGGACTCATAAAAAACTTCGTGAAAGCTATCAACAAAGATGGCGAAGCGTTCGCCTATTTAAAAACCATTTTTCCTCACCTTTCATCGGCAAAGATTAAGGAAGGCGTTTTCGAAGTTGTTGCAAGACCAACAGTTTGAGCACATTTTATCACCAAATGAAGCTGCAGCTTGGAACTCATTTCGGCAAATTGTTTCCGGATTTCTTGGAAACAACAAAAGCTCAAATTACAGAGAGATCGTCGAACAACTACTCCAAAATTATAAAAAAATTAGAGCAAATATGTCGCCTAAGATACATTTTCTACACTCGCACTTGGACTTCTTTCCGGACAACCTGGGCGATGTGAGTGACGAGCATGGTGAGCGTTTTCATCAGCAAATGAAAGAAATTGAGCACCGATACCAAGGATTTTGGAACGAAGCTATGATGGGGGACTATATCTGGTTCCTGATAAGAGAAACAGACCCACAACAATATAAAAGAAAGACAAAAGCACATAATTATTTTTAATTTGCAGGTTTTTATTTTTGTGTTTAGATATTTTTTTTTAACTTTTTTATAATTAATTAATGTTGATATCCTTAGGATAATTTCTTGTACATATATCGAATTGTTTTTTAATTTAAAGTCATATATTTTTGTCACCCAACAAATTTTAATTTTTTTTGTAATAAAAAAGAAAAAACCTTACCATAGACAAAGTTGTGCATATGTCGAGCAAATTTTTGAAATTCATACCTTTACTCAATTGCGAATAAAAGCGAAACGCGTGCATCGATTTTCATGATCTTTGTCTCATTTTGCTCATAGGTTATGTGACTTTACGTAAAAGTAATAAGATTTGACATTTTTTTTCATTTTGGATTTTTTATGGATTTTTTAAAAAAAAAATTTAAATCTTTAGGCAAAAAATAAGTTTTTTCCTTTATATATTCATTTTTAACTTGGAAACTGTTGCTTGTATAGGAAAACAATATATGAACAGATTAAGGGAATTGTAATTTTAAATTTTTTAAAATTTAATTCAATTAAATCGGGCTAGTGGTTCCCGAGTTATGCCGGACGAAACAAATTAACCAAAAAAAAATTTTAAAATTTAAAAAAAAAATAAAACAAAAACCAAACGAAAAAAATTTTTATTGCGTTTTTCGAGCTCATGTCAAGGTTATCTACACAGAAAAAATTATCGCATCCGGAGTACATGAAATTTTTTTCATTTTGTTGAGTAGTGTTATTTAAAGCAGTTTCAATTTTCTAAAGACGTTTCAATTTTCAGACTCTTCAAAATCTTATAAAAATGCTGTTCACCAAATTTACGGTGGAATCAGTTGCCGGGGACGTTTAAATCAAACAGTTTTTCAAAATCAACGACGGCAGTGTGCTAAAAAATTAAAATAAGTTCTGAAAGATTAAACGAAGGTAGCTTTTTTGCCGTCACAAATGTAATTATGTTCGAATATATTTTTACTTTATATTCTAGAATAGCAATAGCTTCCTATTACTGTCATATATGTTTCCTTCGACGGTCGTACGAAACCCACAAAAAAAATAGACGAAAGTTTCGAAAATCGAAATTCAAGATAGTTGATGTGATAAGAAATACTTTGTTGATGTCCCGATTTTTTTGCATATTAAAATGAAAACTACTAATTTAAAAAAATATGCTCTTTAGCTAAAGAAGTAACTTGTGCCTTGTTTGGTAATTTACTTTTGTTTGGATGTATCTAAAAATAGTGCCCCTGTTTTTGGATTAATTGAGCATATTATTCTGAAATGTGAAAATTCTAGTGTGTTAAAATTACACAAACATGGTACTTCGATAGACATTTTTCCCCCTACAGAGTTAATTATGTTTAGTTAAAGATCCCAAATGTAAAATTCGCATCACATATTTGGTATTTGTTATATTGTATTTTAAAATGTAATAAATAAAACATTTAAATAGTAAAACCATGTTATTGTAATTTCGGTCAGGATAATCGAATACAAAAAATGTATCCAATCAACAAATGGTCGCAACAACCGAAAATCGTAATCTGGACTACAAAATTTGAAAACAACATATAACCAACAAGTGATAATAACAACAGATATATACAACACTTTAGTTGCAGATACCGTTTTGATAGTTAGATGTACCAAAACATTCTATATTTAATGTCTCTGCAACAAATAATTTTAGTTCACAGTACTGAAAATGCTATTGTTGCAATAAAAAGTCGGTTATACTGATGGAATCACCCATGCAATATTGTGATAGTACGTAGAACTACAAAAATTCGGTTGGCAAAAAATTCGGTAATGAATCTGTTTTCTGTGTGTACAAATTGTACCAATGACCCGAGGGATTTTTCGCAATTCGAATACTTTTAGCGGAAAAAGGGGGGTAAAAGTGGCAGAGCAATGCTTTCTACCAAACGTCTGTGGCAGGAATCATGGAATTCATTGTTAATTAATTAACATACATATTGGCATATTGTAATTTAATAAGCATTACTGTTGAGTACATTACAGCTCCTAGACGGTTGCTTAATCTGCAGCCTCTATTCCCTTGATCTGTATTCTGCATGGACTGATCTTATCCACGTGCTTCCGGGTCTTTCTCGTCTTCATGGAACCTAAGGGTTCACTCAAATGTCATTTTTGCAATATCGTTATCCGCTTTCCAAAAGTGTGACCATTTACGCCTCTTTATATCTGTTAGGATTGATTCGTTGTTGGTCGTCCTGTGTAGATCCGCATTTGATATTGTGGAGAGCCTATTGATGAATATTTGAAGTTTGTTGCATCCAGAATCTGTTACTTTCCAAGACTCCGATCCATACACCCACCAATACAAGCTTAACGCTGATTTTGCAAGTCGGATTTATTGTTAGCTGGGAGATATTTCCAGCTGACCAAAAATTGTAAGTTTATGATATGCCGTGCTAACGCGCATATTAAAATATGGGAATTCTTCAACCTTCTCTATAGAAATTTCTTCATTGTATATGGTTATAGTGAGAGGTGATTGATTGGGAGTTTCGATTCGGTTTAATTTTTTTAATTTACTAAATCAACAATTTCAGTTTGCGCCTTATTCCATTATGTGTACACTGAAACAATTTTCCTTCGTAATATTTATGAAGCGATTTCATAAATTTTGTCCTGCATAAGCATGAAAAATGCATAAATAAAAAGAAATTTTGCATGCAATTGTGCATAAACATTTCATATTCACACATTTAGTTTCATAAGATCAAAGAATAATTTCATTGTATTAAAGAGACAATTCTTTATGATTATGAAATATGTCATAACTAATAAAATAGTTTTGTAATGAAATGTTTTAATAACAATAAATATAATGAAGGATTTCAAAGTGTTTATGAAATGTTTCATAACATACAACTACATTTTTAGTGTGTCGACTTTATTCGGTTGAATGCTAACAGTTCTCATTTCTCCTCTGTTAACTCTGACATAAGTATGTTCCCTGATTTAGGCCAAAGACATATTCAGTGCAAAGAATCTCGCATTGAGTGGTTAGTCAACAAATTAGACTTTTTATTTTTTGTTTATATTTTAAACTTCTGTATAAATAATTAATATTTATGAAACTTTTTCGTAAAATTAATGAAGTTTCTTTATAAAATCTATGGGAAATTTCATAACTCATATTATGGAAAATAATGAACTTGCATGACAAAAGTTCATCGAATGAAGGACTGCATTTCATAGTTTCTAAGAAATGTTTCATAAACTCTATGACACTATTCATTGATTTGTTCTTTATGAAACATGTTTCGTACATTTAGAGAAACACTTCATAGTTCCTTTAGCGGCTTTTTAATGCAAATTTTCATTGAGGTCATGACAAAATCATAAATATTGTGAAGATAATTCTTTCAGTGTTTGCGACATAAAGCAGATATCATCTGCACCACTGTAAGTAGCTAATTTATTGATGACCTTTCGTTTGAATCGTACTATGCACTTGTACACATACATATCATACATACCTGATTATCTTTTCCGGTATGACTTTCTCTCGCAAGGAGGACTAAATTGCTTCTATATTGAGTTGGCAAACGGTCACTCGAAATTCATATAAAAGAGGTACGGGTGCACAGAAGTGATGTTCTCCACTCCACAGATTGTTCTATGATAATACGGAGGGTATTTATGTGATCAACGAAGGATCTATATGGCCTAAAGCCGTTCTGCTCTTGTCGTACTGTTACATTAATTGTTGTGATATACGATCGAGTAGTATGAACTCTAGTATTTTGATAATAGTATTTAGAATTATTACCAATTGCCTTCCTTTTTACATTTTTTATATTATTACAATCATAATTTTCCCATTACGTAACTGCACTTCGAAGCAAATTCGACTGCCTTTGATCTATTGGTAATATTATGAAACAAATAATCAAAGCTCTAACTTTATTTCTGGTGCCTTTTGTCTACCAAGCCTTATCCATTTTAATTTTACTTCCAGAGCAAAACTGATGTGATGTGATGTGATATACGGACTGACCGAACTTAACTCTACATCTAGGCTGGTGCAATCTATACCATGTATGTGATGATGGTTCGTTTGTTCACCCTTAACGAAACTAATAGAGCATTCACTATCCACGTTAACGATCTAAAACGCCTGATCATACTTAAATTTCTGAATAGACTTATACCAGTACCAAAATGAACAATCCATTTTTATGTTTCATTCTCAGTTATAAATTTTCAACGACACTTGTCTTTCAAAAATACCGCATTTGTCTATCGGTAATATGGGAGAATTACGTAAAAAGAACTTTCCAATAATTTTGGAATATAAGAGGGCGGCCGTGCAGGTAAACAGAAGTGAGTGAGTAACATTTCGATTTATGACGCAAGTTCATAGTTCTATGCGTTCAAATTGTTATCATATTTGGCGAGGAAGTATATTCTTATCTTCCGCAAATGGTTTCGATATACATAGTGTGACCTAAAAATAAATTATGATTGGAAACGTTTTTGTTTTGCTGCTTTGAATTTCCAATCAATTAAAATATTAAGGAATATATTTTTGTATGTATGCAGAGCCATTTTATCATTTTCAGTTTAATTAAAATAACATCTTTCGGTTAGATAATAAAAACTCTATCGTAGGTAACACGGAGTTCAACAATCCCAGAGCCCCCAACATCCACTGAGGTTTCTAACGAAAAACTTACATTTATTTATACAGTATCTTATCCCATGGATAAATTACACAATCCAACTGACAAAGACTTTCCGTGCGTTAAGACTTCTGTGTGTTAATGCTAAACTACTACAGATAGAATCATCAAATTAAATATATTTTCAACAGGTATTCTTCTCCTTCATTTTACACTTATACCGGTATCATTGGGTACGAATTTAAAATTGTTGTCAATTGTTGTAAAATTGTCTATCTATCCTAGGAAATTAAGAGATTTTATTTTAATTCCTCCTTCGATAATCAAGTTTGGTAGTGAAAATACTACAAAAATCAGGTGATTGATTCGGTTTTAATATCTTATAAAATGCGTAATAGTTTTCAGTGACTAATCACAGAAAATTAATCAAAAATGAAGTGCAATGACACGAATAAATAACCATGACCTGCCACAAGACATTCGTTAAATGGGGACTTCATACGTCATTGATTAATCCAATCAATTCTGAGAAAAAAGCACCAATTAAATGGAATTGTATTAGAAATTCCGCTCAATGCAGTGCGTCATTATTATTTCCACATCAGAATTTCTCAAATTAACAAAAAGACGTTATTCTTCACCGAAAAGCTGGAATGTGTTGCTATCCGAGCAAAGACATATAGTTTTTATGGGCTCAGACATTTTAGTACACAATCAATAGGTGTGCTTGTCAAACTAGCATTTCCGTTTTTATTTTTTAATATATAGCCAATTATTTTTGCTGCAAAATTTTGTCAGCGCTTGAAAAGTAAACATTTCAGTGTTGGCGGAAATGTTAAAAAATCTTTGTACCGATTTCGCCCATTTTTTCATTCCAAGCGATCTGCAACAATTAGACTCCTATATGAGACTCTTAATTTCATCTCAGGACAGATGAAATTAAGATTTCTTTCAAATGGTGTTTTCATTCCATCGCCTGTAATTCCTGAAATACTTGACCGATTTTAATGTACTACACCATGTTTAGAAGGTGATTTCACATTTATAATTTTATATCTTTTATTTATCTATTATTATCGAAATGATTACATTAATTGATATTGTTAATTTTAAAGTAGTGTTCTTAGTTGTCTTGTTTAGCGATTGTGAGAGTTTGAAAGTGGTGAAATGATGAGATCTATTTTTTAACATTAAAAAACATAATCAATCAAAATTTAAGTGAAAAGTGAAAAATCATCAGAATGATATTTTCTTTATTAGCTCATTAACACAAGGTATAAAACAATAAAAAAATCTAAAACAAAACTTTTTTACATTTTTTGTGATATGCGATTGCCCCATCAGAAAAATAAAAAATACATTTTCTCATTAAATACTTTTTTGGATTTGTCGTTATATATTGTGTTAATAGACTAATGAAAAAATTACCATTTTCATGATTTTTCATTAAAATTGTGGTTGATTTTTCAAAAAAATGTGTGTTTTGATGTAATTCATTCGAATTCCAGCTATTTCCATCAAGTTATTTCTTCTTAGTTATATTGTGATCTACCTAAAGCCTTTCATATTACCATTGACTGTAGACTGGTGGGTTTCCAGCGCGATAGTCGAGAACTGATCGGGACAAAGACACTTGAGTATCTCGCAGATGATCAATTTGTCGTTTCAACGTTTGGCGGTCTTAATTTTAATTTTTAATTTAACTTTTTGTTAGTTTTGTTTGATTTCGATTTCGATTGACGTTTAGGTGTTTTAAATGTAATACATACGACTGCCAGCTACTGCAGTCTTTTTCACTTAACTGCACGATTAAAACTCTAATAAATGCGCTGTTTTTCTGATCATAGAAGACTGTTTTGTCGGGAGAAATGGCACTCTACCAACGACTCTCCTTCAAGAGTCTTTTATTAGCTGCTTTTCTGGCCAGTTTCGACGGATATGTCTTTTAATGCATAAACGTAACGCATTTTCGAGTTTTTGTTCATGTGCGCAAATGATTAATCACTTTTTGGAAGAAGAAGGATTAGATGATTTTTGAATCTATGATCTTCCAATTGCTGGGTAGTTGCGGTTTTAACTTAAATATTTGTAAATATAGTTAAAAATAAAATTGAGTTTAATTACAGATTGAGCTTCTCAGTACTCGATAAAATTAAATACAGACGTCTCCGGTTTACTGTAAGGGCAAGAGTACTAAGTCTTTGTGTCAATTATCTCCAAAGTGGACTTCGGATAACTGAAACAACAATTTGAGAAAATCGGATTTTGGATTAGTGAACATCGTTACCCTAAAGCATAGTTCAGATAATCGAAACAAATTTATTCGATCGTTTACTTAAAAAAACTTAAATTGTATTAAAAAGTAATTAAGGAAAGGCTAAAGTCGGCCGACTATTTGATACCCTCCACTTTATACCCCATTATAATTCAATTGAAATCGTATGGGTCCTTATCATGGACCGATAAAATTAGATCAAAATAAAACCTGGAACGATGAATGTTTATAGGTGAAGAAGTAGTCAGCAACATTTGTATGGAAGCTATATATAAATCTGAACAGATCTTACACACTTTCACCAGAGACGTTTCTAGTTGAAATATAAGGTGTCGTGCCAAATTTGAAGAAAATATTTTAAAATATGCAAATTCTAGAGCAGAAGAAGACAAATAGTGAGCGACATTTTTATGGGAGCTATATAAATCTGAACTGATTTGCTTCAAATTAAATAGCTTTCATCCTTGACCCGTTGAAGTTACTTGTTCTGTTGGGCAATAATTGCGTACTTTGTACTTTGATTATAAGAATAAATGGACGGACCGACGGGCATGAATAAATCGATTCAAAAAGTGATCATCGATCGGTATATAAAACAATGTGTATAATCTCGCTTCCTTTTGGGTGTACAAATACCATAATAAATAAAAAAACGCGACAATCGGACAAGGGAATCGGAGGACAGGAGTCAATGCGTTAACTTGAATACCATAATTCTTATCCGATTTCAGCAGTTTTGATTTCAATTACAGTCCACAACTTTATCTGATTTAAGTTTACTGAACTATTTTTGAATTTCAATTGTCTATATATCCGAAACGTAGCAACGCACACCTCAAATAGATTAAATTAAAATAAATTAAATTTTGTCAGATTTTCACACGAATTTCCACAAAATACTATATCAACTATTCAAAAGTGGCTATGAACAAAAACACAACTTTTAAGGAGATTGAAACAGATTTTCTCCTTAATTTTAGGAGTATTTTTAATAATTCTTCTACACTTTAATCGAAAGAGGATTACTAATTACTACGATTACAAGGTTGTCAAAATGTCCTATTATTCGCGCTTTTATGGTTCATAGTCATTTTGGCGTTTTAACAAATGAGGACTATGAATGTTGAAATAAGCACATGGCCATTAATGTCCAAATATATAACACAACAACTCGTTAATGTTTTTAATCACATGTAGAAAAGATTCATCCGTTAGATTGGTAACATTTTTATCACTTTTTCAAACGGATCCGGCTGAATTTTTGTTTGTTTATTCAGAACCAATGTCGCTTGTAACATATATGTTGTCAGTCGCAAAATCCGCTGCAATTGTTGAAAAAATCATAAATTCGCGGTTGAAATTGCTTATATTTTAACTTTCTCTGTCAAATATTCTGACACAAATATTCCCCATGAAGTCAGCAACCATATTCCAAAAAATATTTTTGTATTCTCTGTATGACAAAAAGTTACGCGGGTTTTACTTTTGACAATTTTTGATTTACAGCCAACATTTATACTATTTTAGCCTGATAACTTGGGAAGCAAAATGCTAATAAGGGCGAAGTGATGGAATTTGATAGAAAAAAGCTTTAAACATTGTCATTGTCAAAAAAGTTCTGTAATTATTTTTTTTTTTTTTGAATTTTGAGATAAATTTTGCGTGTTATCTGTGGCCCACACCAGAAGCTTTGGCGAACGTCTTTTGTGTGTGACTGTATAGTCACACTGACACCATTCGAGTTAACTCGCTTTTAACGATTTGATAGGACATGACTGAAATTTCACCTCATGGTAGTCTATCCTCTCCGATGATCTCATACAAAATGTTATCCATGAGCCACAGTCAGACGGACGGACAAAGTAGATTATTTTTTATTTTTATGATTCAGATGTCCTAGAGTCTAGCCTGTACAAATATGTGTTGCCATTACTCATCTACCTCACTTTGACATGGTATTTTTGTATTTCGATGGAAAACCTTTGTTTCATTTATTTAGTCTTCAGTTTTTTAATTATCTTGAAGACTTAATCATCACATTATATGAAATAAATTAAAATTATTAAAAAAAATCATTTTAAATAATCGATTGTGCGAACAAAATATTTTCACTCAGTTCCGTATTAGAAAGTCATGACGTGTTGACTGTCTTATCCATATGACATCTGTGGATTTGAGAGCTGTGATCGAACTTACCGCACATAATGTGTTGAAAAGAAATACTGTATATTTAATCGTAGCCGTGGCACAACCCATTTTCAGATCGTTCTCTGCGTTTTGTTTTCAATGTGTCTCCGCAAAAGGTTAGCGTCAAACTAAACGTCAAAAATGTCTTTTAATGATTTTAACACTTTTGTTCTTTCTATTAGATTCTATTAGAAGTTTATAGCCGCTGCTATTTGTTCTGCGATAACATATCATCAGTTGAATAGTAAAACTAATCATATCGAAGTGCTTGCGCGCCTCTCCAACTATAAAAGGTTAGCGGAAAGCAACTCTCCGCAACTGACCGCATTTGGTTTTGACCATCTTACCGCACATATTGTATTAGAAAGATATACTGCGTATTTAACTGTGGCTAATTCACATCCCATCTTGGCAGACGCACTCGGAAATTCAAGCCTTGTCGTTACTGTCACTTTCAAACTGATAATGAATATCCGTTGGTGAAGTTGCAGAAGAAGAAATAATGTTCAAGGTTTTGTTTAACCCTGCACAGTGGAAGTTGCCTACAAAAAGTGACTCACTTATGGAAAAGAGTGACGAAGTTCGTTAACGCCGACATCGATTCTGTTTTCTATTTTCTTGGAGTCGCTCTCTCCAATTTCTTTCACCGGCATATGAAACGATCTTTAGAATGACATAAAATGGTGACAAGTACGAGTAAAATTTTTTAGAAACTGACACAGTTCTATTTACATTCAAAGTTCGAACTTATTGGCACTCTGTTTGCAATTAGAAGGATTAAACAAGACTCTCCCTCAAATCAAATTTTCTCTCCACGTGAGCGCGATGGGATTTGTTTCATTATTATTTTATATTTGATTCGTATTTTAATTTCTACATCTTTATATTCATTCATTCGTTTGTGTATTATCCGCCAACATCTCCGCGTGAGTTTAGTGCTAAGAACGGCAATTGATAGTTTTTGGCTTCAACACACCTCTCACCCCATGTTTTTGTAAAACGTTTTCATCTGAGATGAATGGAAAATTCGCAAGACGAATATAAGTCACACAAATTCGTTCGACAAGCATTAAAAAATATATGTATAACAAGAAAAATAATTTAAAAATTAAAAGTGATATTCGCTTACAAAAACCAAAATAGGCAAATACAAATAGACACATCAACTGCGGCAAAACTTGTAGAACTTGTCATAGTTGAAATATGAACCGATTTCAACAACTCCTCAATATATTTAAAAAATATGTACATAAAAATTTTTCGTTCTGCAATTTCGAAAATGTAAAACCTTCTTCCAAAAAATCCCCACTGTGCATTAACAGGTAACCTGGTTTGACTGATAACCGTCATATCATACTCTCAGAAAGAATTGTTGCAATTGGCAGCGGATAATTTTGTTATCTTTGATTTTATCTTCTAGAGCAATCAAAACCGAAACCGATCATCCGGTTTTTTAAATTTGAAATGGAAACGGTCACGACCCTAGAGAAAGAAGAAGCCAAATGTTTGCATAGAGACATATTTATACCTATTTGTGCAGATGTTAGTAGATGTGGCAAAATGGGACTTCCTCTGTTTCAAAGACCAATCAAGAACATCTTGTATATTAAGTGTCAATAAGAATTTAGAATAATTAAATATTGGTGTTTCTACTTGTGGTGGACTTAGCGTCATCCGCATATTACGGACTCTCTGTTGTGAGAAAATACACAATTGCATGTAATATTCGACGTTACAATACGTTTTTATAACCTCCACCACAGGATGGGTGTTTGTCATTGCGTTTGTAACACATTGATATCGAAATGAGTCCCTATAAAGTATATATATTCTTGATCGTCATAAAATTCTAAGACGATCTAGCCATGTCCGTGCGTCTGTTGAATGCACGCTAGCATCTAAACGAAAGGAGCTATAGTCGTAGATCGGTTGGGCGAAATCGGTCCAAAGTGAACATTTTCTCCCTCTCATTGAGTAGACACGCAATACAAAAATATTTGTTTTCAAATTCGTACTTTTAAGGGGTAAATGGGAATAGAGGGATAAAAATGGTAGCAACCAAACGGCTGCACCTAAAATAATGAAACTCGGTGTATACATTCCTCTGATTGTGAAGACACGTAAAATAAAGGGATTTTTGGAAATAGTACTTTTAGGGGGGCAAAATGGAAAAGGGGATAAAAATTGAACCAACAAATGATCGCAGCTAGGAATTCGGTTAATACATTCATCTGACTAGTCTATGCAGATATGCAATAAAAAGATTTTTTTAAATTCGCATTTTTTGCTTTTACGGCAAAAATGGGTACAATCATGGGTTAGGTTATCTTGCACTGTGTACGTAAGATATAATGGATTTTCAAAATTTGTACTTTTGGAGTTAAAATATGATGGAAATACAACCAACCAAACGACTGTAGTTGAAAATGCACCCATTATCCCCCAATATTTAGGGTATTTAACCTTTTTTGAAGATAGCTGTCTTCTATACATTTTTGACTTGAAGATTATTTGGATATATTGGTACCCTTGCCCTATAAGTGTGGTTTAAAATAATTAAATTATTAAATTAAATTATGTGGTTTAGCTATATGTAAAGTTCGGCCCGGCCGAACTTAACTCCGGGAATCGATTAACCGGGAATATCAATTATCGGGCGTTGATAACGAAAGGAAGATAAATAAATTTCAATCGATTAACCGTGATTACCTCAAGTAATTAATATGTGTATACAGTGAAGTTGGAAAAAAATATTGTTACAATGTTTTTCTTTTGTTTGAAATTTTAGCAGTCCGGATTGTTGGTGTATATTTATGACCTCCACTAGGATATTATATCTTTATGCACTTGCAACTAGATACATCTAAGGTGAAACTGGGTCAGATAAGTTGAGATTTAGATATAGTCCCCATACAAATGTCGCATCCAATTTGACTTTTTCCGCTTTAAAACAGCATATTTTACCAGATTTTTGATCAGGACACGTGAAAATAAGCTATATATTTTATCATATTTCCAGTGAGCGTGGCACCTCTCACGCTCATTAAGTTTCTATGTAAGTATATGAGATAGCGATCAAAAACTTATTATATATATTGTATTTGCCATACAATATATAGAATAAGTTAATCTTGCAATTGTGCGTTTGTTGGCAAAACTGTTTTTGTGAGTTAGATAGATTGAAAATCGCAAAAAAAAAACAAATTCGAGCAATTTTTCGTTTTCGTAACGTTTTATTTCGTTTCATGCTATCAAAGACGAAGCTATCGGTCGAATGTCTAATGTATGCATATAAAAAATTAAATTAACCCAAAAGTTTTTTTGATTCTTGTCCAGATTCATGACCATTCTTGCATCTATATTTTATAGATGTCGTTGTAACATTTATGTCTTGACTGCATCGAAATAAGTTGATCCATTTTCTCTGTAACTGAAATATACGTAATTTAGGAAATTTCATCTGAATTGGAGGAGGCGATTATATCAAAACAATGACCGATGTACTACACGCTCATTTTATATAATTCTATGTTTATTTTTTTTAAAAATCTTGATACATTCGAACTTCTCTATAACGAACACAATTTGTGAACACAACATTTTTGTAACTCTTTTCATACATTTTGGTGTACCTACAACGAATTTCCCTATACCGAAGTTTTCTCTGTAACGAATATTTCTTGACGACCCAATTAGTTAGTCACATTAAATAATATCCCTATAGCGAATTTTTTAGCAAACGATTTTTTCTCCAAATTCAAACATAAGACTAAAACAAGTAAAAAGCCGTTAAGTTCGGCCGGGCCGAATCTTATATACCCTCCACCACGGAGTGCGCTCCATAGTACTACCTGCAGATTAAAGGCTGTCAACTTTAAATAGAAGTGCACTCTATTATGAAAATTGTGATGCTTCCATTTTATAATATTAAAAGTCCTCCACTATATACATATAATTATTTTTGACTCGATGCACAGCCTCTGGACATGTGTACTTATAACTAGACAGTGGATTTATAAGCAAAATCATATTTTGAACGGCTAGTTATAACTGAATCCCAATTTTGCGTTAGAATATTTTGCATCGCGATATGCACATTTAATAAAAATATTAATTATAAATGGAATTTGCATAAAAATCCGCTGTCTACTTATAACACAGTGTCCCGTCGATACTGAAATCAACGTAGACGGTTGAAATCTTTCAAGAGAAAGAATGTAGCTCGTCCTTTTTATACACTCCACGAGAGTATTATGTCTTTGTGCATTTGTTTGTAACACCCAAAAGGAAACGAGTTAGATCCATCGTTTATTATATAGATCAGCATAGAATTATTTTTCGAAAAAAATTTTATTGCTGCATTTCAAATCTAATTTCATGTTTATCCACCAAAGCATTTTTCGATATCTTAATTAGTTCGGATTGTAGCAAAAGTAGCTATGTGTTTTAGGTATAAAAACTCTTATCAAAAATCAGGGCCGTGCACAGGATTTTCCCCTGGGGGGAGTTTTCATCTAGTTTTACAAAAAATAAAGCAGCTGAAAATTCTATTAATTATTTTAGTCAATTTTTAATCAATGTTAAATTTTTCTCGTGACGTCTAGTCAGTCTATGACGCAATGACAAATGACGTGTGATTAGGTGAGCGATTGGAAACCATTCATATTTTATTACCCGGATCTTCGAGAAATATTTTGATACATTCGTCCGACAGACATCGTCGACAAAATTGAATTTCAGTAATCCATCTAGCAGAACACTCAAAGGAATTTGTCAGTAAAAGAAAGCAGAAAGTCTACTGAAAGAGCAGATTTTCTGCTGTAAAAGAGACATCAGATTTGTATCTGCTGAGATGGTAAACAGCTGTTATGTTTTTAGAAAAACTTTAAGCATATGTACAGTAGGATGAGTCACGAAAATAAATTGCTGCGGTCACCCCCCCGAAAAGAAGATTGGATTGTTTAATGATGATCTGTAAAATATTTCGGCGTTGGCGTCTGTGAGCTAAATGCTCCTAAAAATACATCTAAAAATCATGTTTTCCCGTGTAATTTTTTTATGTTGAATTTTTGTCCAATTTTTTTTTATGAATTAATAGAATCACTTTAAATATAAGTTTTTATAGTTGTCTTAGAATAACCCATTTGTCGTATTGTTGGACGTTTATAGTAATTTTTTTAGACGGCAGCTATTTATTTTTTAAAAAATACATAAACAAAATACAAAAATGTTTAAAGTTGTCACTATGAAAAGCACACAGATCGGTTCAAATTTAGATATACAAATTTTGCACTCGATTTGACTTTTTCCACTCCAAAGACCACATATTTTAACCGATTTTCTTCAAATTTGGCACACTACCTTATAATTGAACTGAAAAAAACTGTTCAGATTTAGATATAGCTCCCATACTAATTGCACTGTCAATTTGACTTTTTTCCGCTCTATAGACGACATATATAGTACCCATACAAAAATCGTTCCCGATATCACTTTTCCCCTAATTCAATTGTAAAGGGGTAGAAAGTGGAGGGTATCTTGTAGTCGGCCCCGCCCGACTTTAGCCTTTCCTTACTTCTTTGAATAGAATTTATTATAAAGCAATTTATTACAACGTAAATATATTGCGATTGTCTTTTTAATGATACGCATATTGTTCCAAGCTAATATTAAAGGAAATTCGAGCTAAACTCGCTTATGAACTCTTATCTATCTTTATATTTTAATTAACAGCAGACAACTTTAGCAGACTGCAAACTCTTTAGCAGTGTGAATGGTGATGTAAGATTGCAGAAAAACGGCTGTTATGCGAAAAAAATCTGCAGTAATAGCAGAAAAGTGTCTGCCGATAGGCAGCATACAATCACTGATTTTATTAACAAACTTGTTCTGTAGAACTTTTTTTTCAAATAGTTGCTTGAAAGTATACATACATATATATTTTGAAGAAATATTATACAAAAAACGATAGAATTCCTCGGCGCTATGATAATTGCAGAAAATGGGGCTTGTTGACAAAGTATGGGTCTAATGAGTTTTGGGTTTTTTAATTTATACAGGACATGAGTAGCAGAATGTTTACTCAAAATCTTTAAAGAAAATTAAAATTTTTATTTTTTGTTTTTTTTTTCAAAAAGTCGAAATATTGTCTGTGCCACCCTTGGCTTGTTGACAAAGTATGGGTCTAATGAGTTTTGGGTTTTTTAATTTATACAGGACATGAGTAGCAGAATGTTTACTCAAAATCTTTAAAGAAAATTAAAATTTTTATTTTTTGTTTTTTTTTTTTTTTCAAAAAGTCGAAATATTGTCTGTGCCACCCCTCAAAAAATGGAGGAGGCTTGATGCAAAAATGACCCAAAAAATGTCATGACCCTGGGACTACGACTTCCCGTGCCAACTTGCGGGTGAAATTATTAAATTGCACTCATTCGGCATTGTGACCCACAAGACTGAAGCGGTCGCACAAATTTTGCGTCTTCTCTCCGATTTTGATGACATTTTCCAAATATGTAATTTTCTATATCGGAAAAAAACTGTGGAAGTTATGCGGATTTTATAAAAAATAGCAATAGCACTGAAACCGTAAAAAAGACTGGCTCACGAAAAGTACTTATTATTTGTATTTCTATATCTGACCATCTCTCTATCTCTCTTTAAAATTACGTTCCAACCTATTGCCTAAAATTTCATATTTTTGGAAAATCGGGAAATGCAACCTATTTATGTATTTCGACTTTTTGAAAATAACGGACGTCCATCTCGCTTCTTACCGCTCCAGAGGCCACACAACTCAACCGATTTTCTAAATCTAGGTCTAATGTTAGAAATCATCATCAATCATGCAGTCAACACGACGTTAATTTGTCTATACTACTATTTTGGTTATCCTTTGTTTTTTTTTTCACCGAACAAAAATTATTTTTTCGAACATTTTAGAATATTACAGCTATTTTAGCCTGATGACTTGGGAAGTAAATTCCAAAAACCGGAGTTCGATAGCACGATATAACCTTAATCCACAAAAATGTTTTAAGAGAATTGTCAATTATTTTTTCCCAATGGACCACATATATCCAGAGATCAATTTAACTGTTAACCAAGAATGATTTCAGTATGGTGAATCTGAATTCAGAAATGACCTATAACATTCCTGAGATAAAACAGCGAAAGTTTTGATTATCTTGATTTTTTGATGTTTGGTGTTTTACAAAAGATTAGAATACATAGCGGCACAGTAGAATAAATATTGGGTATAAAATCAAAAGTCGAGAAAAGTGACTGAGGGAACAGAGTCCTAACCACTTATGCAGAAAAGCCTCCGAGCTACATGACATATCTTATATTAGTAGGCACGGCCAAGGTTTCTTAACGTGTGCCCGGAAAACCCGAAATCTGCTTATTCATAAGGCTCTTAACAACGATCCAATAGTCCTGGGGAAGACGATTAAATTTACCGAAAAAGTTAAATATCTGGGAGTGATACTTGATCGAAAACTACTATGAAAGAACCACATCAATAGCTCGAAGACCAACGCAAAATGGGCCTAAGTGCAAAATAGGTCTAAGAACCTATATTGAGTACTTCTCCTTATGGCTTATGAAATAAAATAAATAAGAAACAAACGAAAAATAAAAATTAAAAAATAATTTATTTCTTTAATTAAAAATAAAAAATATTCAGAAACCTGCTTAGTCCTGAATACTATGATAGAAAATTTCTGTATCATAACTACAACTAAAGATATAAAATTTAAAAAAAATGCTTTGCAAAGTTAAAAACTGGCATATCTTTCACATTTTTTTAATCTTCCTTCTAACATAAAACGCAACTTACGTACAATTTTTCATCAAGATGGCATACGAAACATGAAATTAGTGATCGGTTTTTATGGAATTGCCCAATCGTCAAAAGAAACATAAATATTTTTTGCGGAAAACGAACACGAAACATTTTTTCGAAGCTCGTAAATATTAGAATCATAAATTTCAGAAGCACTTTTTCTTATTCAAATGATCCACAGTGTCATTTCATTAATAACAATTTGTTCGGCATTAGTGGCTGTCGTCGTACTTGTTTTTATCTGTAAAATAAAAACAAATGTTTAGGTGCTGACATTGTGGAACAGTTCCTTATCACTTTTTTGATAAAAAGTGAACTTATAATCCACAATGCTACATAGTTATGTATGTATGTATGTACATACGTTTACTACACACACACACACCCAGCCCAGTGATTTGGAATTCAATGCATCATCGATTTCGAGTTTAGTTTCGAACATACAGCCACCACGTATAGATAGATCACTGCCATACACAAAATAATTAAATTGAATTGAATTGTGAAAACGTTGTTTGTATCACGAAAAACAGAGAGCAGAATGGGTTGCGGCGAATCGACTTTAAAGTTCTCTTTATTTGTGCTGAATATTTTATGTTTCGTGAGTGTATTTAAATATTATTTCTCGCAAAAATTAATAAAAATTGTTATTGAAACAAGCAAACAAACAGTGTCGGAAAGATGAAATCACATTCCACACACGTTTAAGTGGATCTTAATTAAATACACAATTTGCGTTTAGCAAAGCTCTTAGAATGAGTATGTTGTATAATAACTCAGAGCTGGGCAAAAACATTACCACATAATAATTAATATAAATGTGCAAACAAATGTATGTACAGGGTACATTAACCCACCTCACATGACATACACAAAATTGGTGGACGCTTAAAACTTAACATATGTTTATGCAATGGCGATTGCCACTTTACGCGTAATCTGCGTAAACGCGATCTGTAATTGATCAAATAGTGACGTGTTTTATTTACTAGCGAAATTGTAGGGAACTGTATGAGCTAAAATGTTCCAAACAAACGGCCACTATCTCAAACCCCGGCTATATTTTTTCGTAACTATCTTTAAAAACAACCGGTAACGGATTGTCTTCCGGTTAGGTGTAGATCGAATTGAACGCCCCGAATAGTTGATGGAGTTTTGTGGCTTTAATTCAATTTGTTCTCCATCAATTTCTCTCGATATTCAATTTTTTGCTGTTTCGGACTAGTTAGTGCCTAATATACACTTGTGCTCCCCATCAGCCTAGTAAGTATGTGTTCCACCTCCGCTGAAGATTACTTTCATCGTTGTTTTTTGGATCATTTCCGACCTACTTTCAGTTTTATACACTTCGGCAAAAATATTAACAGAACTCACGTCTACATTTCCTAACCGAGGAAAGTGGAAGAATGTTTGACGTAAGCGACCCATTTTTTGGCTTGAAAGGGGAAAAGTGTAAACTAAAGAAGTCAACCCTGTTACAAATTCCACAAAACAGCTGGTTAGCGAAAATATTTATGTTTTACACTTACAAGTGGTCAGGGGTCTTGTAGCATACGTAATACTAAACATTTGTTGTTGTTCAGCGGACACTTACAACTTTCCTAAAGCGTAATTGCTCGACGTAAGTACGCTTATTATTAATAGCCTTTTCACACTGCATGAAATCAAGTTGATTTCATATGAAATCGAGTTGCTAAAATCGACCCTGTCACACTCTTCAAAATTCTTCAATTTATATTTTTGCAGAGAAAATTGCAATGCTATTGTCCAACTGTTCGCTATAGACTCATGTGCTTTCTTGTTGTATGTGAAGGATCATATTATGGGATGCACGTTTTGATAATATTTCCATTTTGATGGCGGTCCTCTTTATGGTTTTGATCTTTTTCATCACTAGAAAAAAATTAAGTAATATGTCGACAGGATTTAATAACCAATATTGCTGAAATTGGAAATGGGGAAAATACAAATTAATTTTTCAGCATTTCGTCTGCCATTATTTTATATATGTGTCCGTTTCGCTTGTTCGAATGCAGGCCGTTTATATTGTCGTCCATTGAGATAACAGAACACAATTCCTGACCTAAAGTCCACAAATTTTTCATTAAAAAGCCGCTAAAGAAACACTTCATAAAATGTATGAAACATGTTTCATAAAGCACAAATCAATGAAAAGTGTCATAGAATTTCATTATTTTATGAGTTATGAAATTTCTCATAGATTTTATAAAGAAACTTCATTAATTTTACGAAAAAGTTTCATAAATATTAATAATTTATACTGAAGTTTCCAATAAAAACAAAAACCAAAAAAGGTCTGACTCGTTGACTAACCAATCAACACACACCACCATTGCGAGAGTCTTTTTAATGAATATGTCTTTCAACTAAATCAGGGTTCATACTTATGTCAGAGTTAACAGAGTACAAATGAGAATTACTAGCATTCAACGAATAAAGTCAACACACTAAAAATGTAGTTGTAAGTTATGAAATATTTCATAAAAACTATGAAATTCTTCATTATATTTATGAAGACATTTCTTAACACAAATATTTTATTGGTTATGACACATTTCATAATATTTAAGAATTGTTTCATTAATACTATGAAACCTTTCTTTGATCTTATGAAACTAAGTTTCACTAATTTAACAATTTTGTTTTATGAGGTATGAAATGTTTATGAACATTTCATGTTATTTATGAATTTTTCATTCATATTAAGAAAAAATTCACTAAATTTATGAAAAACATTTTATGAAATCGCTTCATAAATATTATGAAGGAAAATTCTTTCAGTGTAGTAGGATAACTTCACTCTATAAAATATTTGATTAATAGAGGACGAAAAAAAGATTTTTTAAAGATATGACGATTTGAGAATTAGTAAAATGAAGATAAAAAGGTCGAGGTAGGAGCATTGAAAATGGTATTGTGTGAAAACGCGTAATTCAAAGAATGAAGGCTTATTTTAAAGATAATTGTACTTTGTCATCTTTTGTGCTTTTCTTAAAAAGTCAAAAAAGGCGCACTAACGCTATTTTTGAACGAATGCATTGACTTTTCTACTAAAACGGATTTTTCCAAATGCATCTATTTGCTTTTAGTGAGATTTGTTTCTTTTTCGTTCCATTTAAAATACCTGAAATGATATTTTGGAGACATTGGTCCATGAAAACGGGAGAAAGAGATCAACTCAATATTAGAAACTGTTTCATAAAGGAGAAAAGGTATATTTTTAATGTTAATGGTTTTTTAATCCCGGCGTTGAAAGTGTATTCTACATTATGAATTGCCTAAACTAGGTTACGGTATAAGAAAATGTTTAACTTTTATTAAGAATAATAAATCTATATAATAAAAATGAAATGATGTTCGTTGGTAATCGCATCACTTGAGAACGGCTGGACAGATTTAGCTGAAGAGGAATATTTTTAGAAAACTGAAAGTGCCTTTTTCTACAATATTTTTAAATTCTTTTACGTTAGTTATGATTCTTCGAAAGTTTTCGGAGCACAAAAATTCAGATAATTATAAAGAAAAGTCTGAAAATTCGGACAAAATGCAAAAAATCTTTATATTTTATGCACTTTTTGTCAGAACTGACGATAGGAACGCCATATTTTCTTGATTCATTTTTGTTTGGTTCATAATTCCAGTTCGTAATCAGTCATCAAATAAACAGAGAAATCCAGAGGACATTTCTGAAAGTTCACAACGAAGCATTGAATCATGACATGCGATTAATATTAGCCCAACTATGAATGACAGCGCCACACTATCCGATGCACTAAGAATTTAATCAAGAGTTGGAATGCAATGCAAAAACTATGTGAATACGATGCATTGCGAGGATAAGATGCTTACGGAACACGCATGTGGCTTATGAACTATGGAACTGTAGTGGTTTTCTTATTGGACGCTCTCGGTGAAACCGGAAAATCCTTCTTGATAGTACCAATTTTGGCGAAAATTCGCTCGCAAAATTAAAGCGATTCTTGCTTCATTAGCTCCGTTCTTTGAAGACTGCCGAAATCCACTCAGGTTGCGATGAATATGGAAATTAATGAAACTCCATCGTGCAACCTTTCAAATAAGGCCAAGGCTTTGATCGGTCCTGAACCAACAGTGTACTATGGCGCACTGTTGGTTCAATGATTCTGTTGGAAGGTGATTTTCGATTTACATTACAGGCGATTCCACAACAATCTCCAGCTGACGAACAGAATCATGTATTGTGGAACGGCCAATTTGGAGTAATTTCAAAACAATTGCTGGAAATTTGCACTAGGAAAATTCTATTGATATTTAAATTTTTCAGTTCGTGTTGCGTACGTTCCCATACGTTGCTCCTCTCGCCACAGAATCTTCAGTTAATTATTATTAGATTATTTTTTGCAATGTCACCGGGAAACTAACTATCATATTGAAGAAACGCTTCTTAAAGGAAATCATGAAGATGAAGACATTTTGAGAGCACACTCCGCCGTTAAATGGCAATTATCGTACGACACTCATGAAAGTTTTGAAAAATGGAATTGTAGTGATTATCCTCTGGACTATCACGTTGGAACCATAAGACTATTTTGATCGTGCAGATTTTGGCTACGATTCTCTCGCAGAATTTAATTTTACCGCCTTCCTCTGAAATTGCAGCTAAGTTGTTGAAAAAGGTCAAGCAGCTCATTGAGCAATTAAATTGCCGCTGAATACGCATATTAAAGAACCTCCAACGTGCAAACTGTCGAAGAACTGTGCCGGTGATCATGGTGGTGCAGTAACGTACATTGATCCCTCGGAATGAATATACGATGTCTCACATAAAGTCTTTTGAGTAATTAGACCGAATAATGACTAGGCAGGCAATTTTTATGCAAAAGTATATTTTGAGAGAATGATTATAATTAAATAACGACTACACAAATGATTTTCATTGTCTCAATATTAAAAAAAAACGATATAACTAATATTAAGTTTGTATAAGTTGCATAGATTAAAAATGCAAATTGCATAAAAATCCGCTGTCTATTAATGGTTTTTTGGTGATTTTTACCAAACACTACCAGTGATTCCACGGCCTACTCCACCCAATAAACTAAATGAGTGCTGGAATACGTACTTTTTGTGGAAATCACGACATTTAAATTAAGTGCTATCAAGAGTTTCGAATTGCAGAACGACGAATCCAGGTTTGCTTAAACATTTGAAATAGTTTTTCAAATATTCACACGACGATCACAAACAAACTAATTGAAATATGGACAGGAAAATGTTTGTCGGGTCAGCTAGTACCAAATAATAATAAATATCCAAAATAAAGTTGTTTAAATTTGTTGGTTTTTGGCGATTTCTGACAATTGATTTGGTGATTGAGGTACAAAATAATCTGACAACCCTCGTACTAGACATTAGTATTCGGCGAATGGTTGCAGGTGATCTAAACGGATTTTTTCGCGTCATTTTACGTACGTAAGTTTTAGTCGGCTAAACCGACTTAGATATACCCTCACTCTCAGAGAACATATACGGAAGTTGTAAGAAATTAAATTTAACGTAAGGCAGAATAATTTGTGTGGAAGGTCCTAGGATGTTCGTACTACATGGTCTAGCTTCCACATTTATAAAACAATTGTAAAAACATGATCAAATATCAAGTCATAGTGGATCTCATGCACCAGTATTGAAGTTATGAAGGATTTAATATTACCTAGTATAGAGACAATTGTGTGGGAGGTAAAAGAAGGGGTGTGACTAAACGTAAATATTTTTTAGGTTTAAAGTGATTATAAAACAAGTAAGGAATGGCTAAAATCGGATTATATCCTCCACTTTCTACCTCATTGCAATTCACTGCACTGAAAAAAAATTGATACTGAAGCATAATATAATTGAGTCTGATAAATGTATTCAATCTGAGTACATTTGTAGTTAAAATGAGTAAATAAAACTCATTTTGAATAAATTTTACTTGATTTGAGAATGAACGTAATACATTCAAGAAAACAATAAACTTAAATTGAGTAAAGGCGTACTGGGTCAAACAGATACCAATTTCCTTCATTTTAGTACATTCTTACTTGAATTTAGTACACTTTTTTCTGGGTGTGGGTCCTATTCCTGAACCATTGTGGCCCACTCTTAAAATGTATGTTTCAAGGTAAAATATAACGCGTTCTGTAAATGTAAGTGTTAGCAAAAATATTTAATCGGAAAGGACATTTGTATGGGGTATATTAAATCCTGAAACGAAGTGACCCGCTTTCATAATGTATGTTTATAGAGCTGCGGTCAAAAAAATAGCAGCGACGAGATAAAAAAATGTCGACTAAGAAAAATATCAGTTTTACTTCGAAAATCCTCAAAGTTTTTACGGCGATTAAAAGGTGGTATTGTGCCATTCTTAATATGGCCTTAAATAAAAAATTTAGTTTTTGTAATTTTTATGTCAAAAATGAGACCAGTCAAGAAAATGGCAGCGCTAATAAAAAATAAAAATATTTTGTTTCAATTCACTTTAATTGAAAACTTTTTTGAATAATTACTTAAATCACAATATTTTCTTGAATTTAACACTTAGTTGTACTGACGTTATTGCTTAATATTGCTACATAAAGTCGTTTCTTGGAGTCAGCTAGTATTTTGCACCTTTCATGCGGTATTTTTGACCATGCCTCTATAATTTCGTGTCAAATATCGTTATTGTCTTTCAGTATTGCAAGTGAGATCTCATTTTAGTCATCACACTTAAATTTTTTGATTATATTGGGATGTGGTGTCTGTCCGAACCATTCCATAACATCGATATTATTGACTTCAAGGCGGCTGGTGTTTTCGGGATAATTGAACTGCTAGAAGACTCATTTAAGTGGCATTCAATATTCTGCATACGTAAGCATAAAATTAGGCAGTATTTTGATGTACTGGACAGAGTCCATAGTAGTTCTGGGCCAATGTATTGACCTAACTCGATAATATAAAAAACAAGCCCAAGCCATTATGCTTGATCCTCCCTATTTGACAGTTTTGGTTCTACACCTGGAGATGTATTCCGTGTTCTGTGGACGTCTTACAAACTGTCGAGGGAATGTCCCACCATATAAAACAATTTTTGATCCAATTGACCATAAAACGTGCACCCGCTTCTTGGTTGGCTATGTTTTTGCGAATTGCAATTTTTTGTGACATGTCTTTTATTTTTAAGTGGGACTTTTCTCGGACTTCTGGCTTACAGATTGTGTTTTCTTAGTATTATACGAACATTTTAAACTCTCAAAGATGGACAGGCATTGTTTTTTATTTCGGTGGCGGGCGTAAGTGGGATTTTTGTTCTAGACATTACTATTCGGCGAATGGTTTCAGGTGATATAAACTGATATTTTTGACGTGTTTTTGTTTTTTCTTCTTATAATTTTAACGGAACACTGGAAAAAATCGAACTTTACTATATGATTTACTCTCAGATTTCAAACATTTTATATGAACTCGATTTTGTTCTCCACAATGCTCTCCTCGCCCTACTTATGAAGAAAAATAAAACAATAACATTTCAGAAATTGAGATAAAATTCATTTTCTTGAGATTTTTTGAATGCTGCTATTATTTTGATCGGTCCAAAATGTCGAACAGCATTTAATGCAGTAGTAGCAATAAAAAAATTATCACACAAATAAATATATGAAAATGTATGCTAAGCTGTGTTGCGCTGCTATTATTTTGACCACGACTGTATGTGAAATATCTAAATCTGACCCGATCTTACCCACTTCGCCATAGATATTGCGAGCTGCGTTGTGCAAAATTTCAGGAAAAACTGGTGAAATACATATGTGTTTTCTAGATCGAAAAATGTCATATTCCGAGCAACATTTGTATGGGGGCTATATATAAAACTGTTTCTAGTTGGCTTGTGCAAAATTTAAAGAAATTCTGAACCGATCTTCAACAAATTAGGTAGCGATCGTCCTTGGTCCATAAAACTTACTTGTGCCAATTTTTGTTAAGATCGGACAATGATTGTAACCTGTAATTTGCTTACAACAGTAGATGGACACACGGACAGAAAGTGATTCTAAGCCCATCTGCATAATAAACGATGGGTCTATCTCGATTCGTTTTGTGTGTTACCAACAAATGCACAAAGACAATATAATAAATATAAACATTTTTAAATATCAAATTGCAAAAGATTTTGACCCGTATGGTTGTTATGTCGCTTTTATTGTATCCAAAGCTTATGCACTTTTTTATACACTTTGTGTGTGAGGTACCAGAAGGGGTGTGGTAATATCGCCAATATTCCATGACCACTATAAAATCATTGCTAAATATCAAATTTCACATTATTCCGATAATCATTATAGAAGTTATAACAGCTTTAATTTTACGTAGTTTTGCGTGATTTGTGTGGGAGGTACTGGATGGGGCGTGGCAAAACCAGTCATATTTAGTACACTTAAAGTGATTATAAAAACATTATCATTATATGGGTTTTAATTTAAAATAGGAATATGAGTTATTTGTGTGGGAGTTGCCAGAAGGGCGTGGCAATTTCGCCCATCTTCGAACTCAAACAAAGTTTGGAAAAAATATTACCATGTGCAAAGTTTGAATCCTTTTTCTTGAGATTTTTTGAAAACTGCTATTAATTTAACCGCTCCAAAATGACGAATAATCCAAAAGGTGTGAAATTTCTTAAGGATGATTCCAAGTAAAGTGACATTTTTTTCGACAAAATTTCAAAATCAATTTATGATTTAAAAAAACACCGATAAACATTTGTAATGTTTATATTTACTTCTCATAATACATAATTTTGTTGTCATAATTTTATTACAATAGGTCGGATCATTTCCTTTTCCAGATATAGACTGGTGTCGTAACAGGATTTCCGTCAAAATGTCACACCCGTTGCAATTTAAATATCCAATATTTCCTACATTCAAGAAGAGATGTCGGTAACTTATAATTTAGATGAAAGTGTATGAACTATTTTGATTAGCTGAAATGAATAAAGACATGTAATGGAAAAACATTACCGAATTTAAGAAAATAAATAAAACCACAAGATTTTCTTCAAAGATAAGGTCACACCCGTGACGCTCTTGTTTGTTGTATATCTCCAATATTTAGAACGCTAAGACATATTTATATTTGCAATAATATTCCGCTTAACCTGACTTTTTCAATTGGCAATATAGTAAAAATCTGAGTCAATGAATATGTCACCCCGTTCCAATGGAATCACCCTTAAGAAATTAAAATCATTTCACCAACTAAGCAATTATTTTGTGTTTGTTATCTCATACCACAGCACTTAATGCAGTAGTAGCAATAACAATTTATCACACAAATAAATATATGAAAATGTATGTATATTAGCTGTGGTGCGCTGCTATTATTTTGAACAGAACTGTATGTTTGTGTGATTTAACATTTTAGAACAAGTAAGTAAGCTTCAGTCGGCTAAACCGAACCTATTAGGAATTAAATTTTACTTAGGGCAGGGAAATTTGTGTGTAAGGTACTAGAAGGTTCGTGGCACGTGGTCCCAACATGATCAAATTTGAAGTCATGGTCCAAACAAACTTAGGGTCTTAAGTCACTCCTTCAATGCGTTACACTTTTTTCTGTCTGAAATGATAAGAGGGTATATCCTCTTACTCTATTGAGTGAGGGTATAACAATTTGTAAATGCCGTTTATGATTATCTTCAAACGACCACCATCATACAAACTTTAAGTTGGCAATGCTTCGACCATGCCTCTGTAAAATTCAATTTGTTCAAATTCCTTCTTTGTGCGCTGCTGCTACTGCGACAGGGAGTATACTACTCAGCGAATACATTCTCGAATGCTATCAGCAAACCTTCAGCCAGAAATGGTGCAAAATAAAACATTTAGAAATGTATGTCAAATGATAATGTCTTCACAATGTGGGTAATCCTCAAAAATTTGTTATACATACATACATATATTGACACACGAATATTATTTTGAAAACTAAAGCCTTCTTAGACGTACAGAATGAAAGCGTTGTTAAAATTGTTAAATTATAGCACTGTCTCATTTATTATTCACATCCATTATAGAGATGTTAGAGAATCAGTAAACAATCAATTTATGGCACCAAAGAAAAAATATTTTAAAGCGTCGATAGTATAACATTTTTGGAATGTTTTCTAGGAATGCAAAATTGTGTTTTTACTATAAAATTCGAAATTGTTGTATCAACATTTTTAACGAATGATGAAACATCTAGAAGATTTAATTCATATCGTTGAAATTAATTTTTGATAAATAGTTTATGAATAAGTTTAAGAGATATTTAAGTTACAAGAACAACAAATTATATTTTTGGTGCGGTTAATTTGGTACTTATAACGTCGAGATCTCATTATCAGGTCATAGATTACCTACAAAGTTCTTAATATACTAATGGAAATATAAGAATAAATGTATTACTTATTTTTTCGAACGGTCCCAACGCCTCTCACACCCGCCCCTTCCGACCGAGAGGGCCACGTCCCCATAACGTAGGGACAGCGTACACACCATAGTCCGAACCATGGCGGCTAAGCAGTCGAGGGTGGACACCGGCTACAGATCAAATATCAACAGCCAGCATAACAAAAATATTAGTATCACATGCAAATAAAAGTTATTCTTAAAGTTAGTAACTAAATATATTAAAGTAAAGATATCACAACAAACTAAACATCCAAGCAGGAGAAAATCCTCGACTTTATTATATCGATTGCTAATCCGAAATCTATGATGTGACACAATGAATTGAAATCAATACACATTCTGCGGAAGCATAATTCGTACGCTGAAAGTCAATATGGATGAATTGATAGTATCTAGAAGGTCTAAATGGCACGTTAAACTTAATCCTAGAAATAATATAGTCAGAAGAGAAATCACCATTTATAACCTTATAAACCATCACGGTGTTCAACATAACACGTCTGCTTTTCAAAGAATGGCAAGTCGATCAACTTCAATCTACTAGTATAAGGGGGAAGAATAAAATCACTATTCCAATGCAAGTGTCTTAATGAAAATATTAAAAATTGTTTCTGAACTGACTCAATTCTGTCAATATAGGATCCCACACTACGGAACCATATTCCAGAATAGGTCTGACAAGTGATGTAAATAGCTACTTCGTTACGTAAGGATCGGAGAACTCCTTAGCCCATCGCTTAATGAAGCCAAGAACACCATATGCTTTGTTAACCATAGTAATAATATGATTGTTGAAATAGAATACCAATGTCTACAAAAGAATCAACTAACTCTAACTCAGTTCCTCTAATATTATATCTGACAAATCTTGGATTAGATCTAAAGAAACGCATGTGTCTGCATTTCCTTAGGCTGAGTCATACAATTCATGTCATACCAGCGTCCAAAACTATCTAAGTCATCCTGCAATGGATTCGAAAATTCTGGCCAATTATAAGAAAAAAAATATTTTTACATCATCTGCATACATTAGAAGTCGAGAATTGATGATAGACCCCGGAAGGTCATTTATGAATAATAAGAAAAGAACCGGCCCTAGATGACTACCCTGAGGAACACCTGATGGAATCAGAATTGGACTAGAATAAGAATTACCAAATTTGACAATCTGAGAGCGATTTAAAAGATACGAAGATATCCACTAATCCAAGCCGAGTGTACTCCCGTTAGCTAAGCATACACAAACTACTTGTGTGTTTGTTATTTTATGAACAATCGTTCAGAAAATACTTCTTTCGGGCGACTATATTTAGTAAATGTTTTTTTAAATACAACCCGTTATTTCTCCAAGCTGAAATTTTTAGCGTTTGTTTAGAATCGATCGGGGAATATGCCTATATTTTTTCTGAATTTTTAGGTTTGTTGTTTTCATAGTGAAAAATACAAAAGAAGAAGAAAAGTCTGAAATACACAAAATTGTTGTCAGTAGCAGTCAATAGCCAAGTACGCCGGCGAAAAGTACTTGTAATTACCTTTAAAATAAGCCATCATTCTTTGAATTGTGCCCACGCGTTTTCTCACTATACCATTTTCAATGTTCATACCTCGGAACGTATTTCTTGATCGGTTCTTTCTTCGTCCTCTACGAATCAAATATTTTATAAAGTTTAGTTATCGTACAAAGTTTCAACGAAATCGGAAATGGTGATGTAAAAAAGTGTTCGGTTTGACATGGAATGATCGCTTTGGGACATTCGCACGCCTTAAACTACGCAAAAAAAAAACAAGAAAGAAACTGAAAAAGTCGATCAGCCTTTTCAGTGTTCTAAAGCACATAAAGAGTACTATTTTTTAAAAATATATCGTCAGGATTTAGTACAAATTATAAACAATTTTACATCGAAACGGACGCGACAAAAAACAGAAGTATTTTTGAAGGTCGTGTAGAAATATACAAAGTTCAGCGATTTTTTGAGAACTTTGTTTTTCCTTACATACATGAAGGTCACAGGATATATTTTGTTCGTAGATTTATGAAATATGAGAATTATCTCTTAAATTTTTTTAATTAGGTACAGCAGAAATACGGGAGCGACAAAACGGACGGGACAAAAATTTCCACTCGTAGTAAAAAAATTTGGTAATTTTCGTTATAAAACTTCAACTTTTAATAAAAATAAAAGAGAATAAGTTAACTTCATGTTTCATAATAAAAAAGTTGTCGAAATAAGAAAAAAACACAGTTAAAAGCTATTATTGTGGTATGATTTAATTTTTTTTGTAGGACCTTTTTTGGGAGATGCCCATATGTATTGCCACATCCTTGCTGTAAATAAAGGAATGGCGACCATTTTAGTAAGAAAAAAATCCCAAATGTTGGAACATATTCTCCCCACTTTGGGAATTTGAATACATATTTTGGAAATAAAATGCAAAAACTTATTTTCAGAGACATGTTTCTACATACATATACTCAAAATTTCGTTATGATATTTCAATTTTGTATATATGAAAGTTACTTTTTATGTGATTGTTTTCTTTATGTATCGTTGACCTTTTTGTTTATTTAATTTTCTTATCGATTAATTCAGCTTTTTGATTTTAAAAGCACAAGAAAAGTTTCGCTATTTATTGTCTTTTACATATGATTAAATGCATCGTATATAACTTTTTTATATATAAGAATTTATTTTTCTTTTTCATAATTATAACAAGATTTACCTCCGCCGTAAAAACACCGCATACGAAGGAAGTCAGATATGTATAAAGGTCTTTGCAACATATAGTTAGAGCATCCCTTCCCAAATGCCAAGATACGGCTCCCTTGGGGGGTGTAACGAACTTCCAGGGGTGACGTCTTCCATATATTTCATTTCCTAAATAAAATACAAAAACACGAATAGAATAAAATTGTTCTTCAAAAAATAAAATAAGTACCAAGCTTCAGCTGAAGGAGCGAATCGAAAATTTATCTTTTTCTGTCCTACTTATCTGACTATTTGAAAAAATAAATAATCTTAATTTAAAACTCCATAGAGAAAATACCATGATCGTTAAAGCTACTGAATAAGGCTTTTTAAATAAAATTGTTATATGGAAGCAACGTGTTCTTTCAAAATTTCCATATTTTATATTCCGAAGATATGCTGAATATAAATTTCGAGGATGTAATGTAAAATACTTCATTCCTTTGTGTGACGAATCTTCTTGACAAAATAAATTACTTCATATTGTCAGCATATATTCAAGAAGATATAATTAAGGCTTCTTATACAAGTTCATACCTACGCGAAATCCCTTCTCACGTACAACCCTTATCTCACGTACATAGTGCAAAATAACCTAACTTCATGATTCAACCAATTTTTGCCGTAAAAGTACGAATTTGGAAAAATCTTTTTATTTCGCGTGTCTATGTAGTCAGGTTGGTACCATTTTTATCCCCTTTTGCCTATTTTACCCACTTAAGAGTACGACTTTCTAAAAGCTCTTTATTTTATGTGTCTACGCAATTAAAGGGATGTACACACCAAACTCCATCATTCTAGCTGTAGCCGTATTGGTATTATTTATTGATTTAATGGTCTTACCAATGAATGTAATTCGTTTATTAAATATATTGTATTTAATACAATTGTTTGTATTTAGTTGTTTCAAATTTATGTCCGTAATTCAAATATTAACACAAATATTTGTAATATTATAAAATTAGAAATATCTGAACCGATTTGCCTCAAATTAAATAGCGTTCGTCCTTGATCCACAAAACTTTCTTGTGCCAATTTTTGTTAAGATCGGACTACAATTGCGACCTGTAATTTGATTACAACAATAGATGGACAGACGGACATTGCTAAATCGACTCAGAAAGTGATTCTAAGCCGATCTGTATAATAAACGATGGGTCTAACTCATTTCCTGTTGGGTGTTACACAGGCCCGTGCGCAGGATTTTCTCCTGGGGGGGGGGGGTTTCATCTACACTCATAAAAAAGCTAAACCAAGATTGTGTTAAAATTAACTAAAATTTAGGAAACCAAGTACATTTTTACTAAATATAAGAAGAATTTTGCTGAAGTTTTCCTAAATCTAAGTACATTTTTCCTAAAACCAAGTAATTTTTTATTAAATTTAAGCAAAAGTTTCCTAAAACTAAGTAAATTTTTACTAAATCTTAGTAAAATTTTGCTGAAAATTTACTAAAACTAAGTAAATGTTTACTCAGATCAAGTAAATATTTACTCAAACTGATGACAATTTTGCTAATTTTTTTCCTCAAAACGAGTAAATTGTTACTTAAACTGAGGAAAATTTATTTTATACAAGGAAAAAAGGTGAAATTAAAATAAGTTTAATTTAACTAAAAAAATCAAACAAATTGTTTTGCTTCAGAGTATGCAAAACTGATACAAAAAATGACAACATGAAATATTTCTCAAAAGTTTCATGATACCTATGCCATAAGGAGTTGAGCTATTACTCCATGATTGTTGCGAAGGCAAGATAGACGCCTTCGCAGTGGTTATTTAGAATAATTCATAAAGTATTTAAGAAATAAATCTCTGCAAACGAACGAGAATTGCTTCTTAGATTAATTAATTTACACAATTTCAAATGTTTTTTATAAGTTCATTAATACTTAAATGTATTAAGAACTCGGCATAAATTTCAGTAAACATTTTAACTTCATTTTAGGAAAAAACACATTTTTAAGTTAAAATTTCCTAAATGGAATTTTTTCCATACAACAACTTTAGATTTTTTTGTTTTTAAGTAAATCTACTACACTTTTTTTAGTAAATTAACTATTTACTATGGGTTTGAAAGAAGGAAACTTAGTTAATTTTCTAACTTTTTAAGAAATCTTTACTGAACTCGAGTAAAATTGTTGAACTAAATTGTAGTATGAATTTAACTCATATTGAGTGTACTTTTACAAAAAATAAAGCAGGTGATGCTGTTAATTATTTTAGTAAATTTACAATTAATATTAAATTTTTCTCGTTAAGTCTAGTCAGTCTATAGCGCAATGATAAATGATGTTAATTTGATTATGTGTGATTACGTGAGTGTTTGTAATCCACTCATATTTTATTGCCAGGATCTTCCAGAAATATTTTGATACATTCGTCCGACAGACATTGTCGGCAAAAATGCATTTCAGTAATCCATCTATCAGTACACTCAAAGGAATATGTCAGTAAAAGAAAGCAGAAAGTCTACTCAAAGAGCAGATTCTCTGCTGTTAAAAAAGAGACAGCAGATTTGTATCTGCTGATATGGTAAACAGCTGTTTGCTGTCATTAGCTAATATAAAAGAAAATTCGAGCTAAACTCGCTTATGAACGCTTATCTATTTTTACATTTTAATTAACAACAGCCAATTTTAGCAGACTGCAAACTCTTTAGCAGAGTGAATAGTGATATAAGATTGCAGAAAACTGCTGTTATGTCAAAAAACAGCTGTAATAGCAGAAAAGTGTCTGCTGATAGGCAGCAGACAATCGCTGATTTTATTAACAGACTTGTTCTCTACGTGTATAACTTTTTTAAATAGTTGCTTGAAATTAGATACATACATATCAAGGGTTTATATTCATAAGTGGCCATGAACAAAAACAGGAGAGCGAGAAAACTGATTTCTCCATAATAGTTTTCGAAATTTCCTATTATTCGCGGTTTCATAGTTCATAGCCACTTTTGTATGTTTAAAATTGAGCACTATGAATGTTGAAATAAGAATAAGATTTATTGTAAACTCCATAACTTTTTTCATGAAATTTTGGCATTTTCTGTGATGTACACAGCGAATTTAAAGATTCCAGCTTCATCCGTCAGATTGTTCGCTTTTAACATATATGTAGCCAATCGCTGCAATTGACGAAAAATCCAAAATTCGACGTTGCAGTTCCTTATATTTTAACTTTCTTCATTCTGAAACTTTTCATACACAAATATTCCCCATGAAGTCAGCAATCACATGACAAAGAAATATTTTAGTATTCTCAATATAATAAAAAGTTACGCCGGTTTTTCTAAATATACTTTTCACAATTTTTGACTTTACTACCACTATTTATACTATTTTAGCATGATAACTTAGGAATCAAAATGCTATTAACGCGAAATTATAGAATTTGATAGTACGATATGCCCTAAACATAGCAAAATGTTTTAAACAAAATTAAAAAGATGGCTTTAGAAAAAATCTTTTCCAAATTTATATGACAGATGACTGAGAATAGTTTGGCATCAAAAACTTCATAGCCACATTTAAATATAAGCCCTCGATATATATTTTGAAGAAATATTACACAAAAAACGATCAAATTCCTCGGCGATAAACCCTTGAGTCCCTCATGTTTTCTATGATAAAAGAAAATTGGATATGCTTTTTGACAAAGTATGGGTCTAAATAGGATGTCTAAAGAGTTTTGGGGTTTTTAATTTATATAGGACATGGGTAACAGGATGTTTACTCAAAATATTTATACGCATATTCCGATTAAATAAAAAAAAATTGGAAATGTTTCTTCATTTTTATAATCTTAAATATGTATAAATTCGAATAACAAATACAGTTTTTTTTGTATTCGGTGAAATGCAAGAAGAACAACTTTTAATTCCCAGAATCCAAATAATTGGTATTTTACAGTTTCGTTTTCCTACGTAGATCCAAGTTACTGAATTTGTTGTTTCTCTTTTGGATAATACTTGTTACACATATACAAAGAAATACTAACTCTGAAAAATATTTGACACAAGTGAGAAATACAACAAAAATTTGAGTAAGTTAAAACTCATTTCTTATTGTTTCGTAACTTTAAAGTAGATTTTAAAATAGAGACCTACACGCAGAGAAAAAATGCATTTCGTAGAACCGAAATTTTAGACACGTGAACATCGTTTTTGAGTTTATTTTGTGGGAAAAATTAGTTTGTTTGCGGTAAACACGTCATCAGTTGTTGTAAATGAACAAAGAGAAATAAGTTTATGTATATCAAACAGTTTTCTTCGTTTGTCGAAATGGATTTGTGTTATAATTGCAAACTCCCAAAACATTGGAAGTAACAGAAACCGTTGTTGTTGCATCTGTGATGAAAATAGGACACATCGATTCAGATTTAGATACAGCTCCATAAAAATGTCCAATCGGAAATGTTACATCTTAGCGCTTTACAAGCATCAAGCAAATTATTTGCTTTTATTAAGAATATTTTAGATTTCATTATGATTCTTATCTACACTTTTTTATAAATACTAAACGATTTTGTTATTAAATTTCCATACTTATATTGAAGTACACAATTAAAAGTTTAAAAGATATAGCTCTAGTCGAATGTCAAATGAAAAATTTGGTGTCCATTAGCGAAATTATCACTACACAATCTTGAAATTGGCACAATTCGTTTAGTTTGTTTGTATTTTTCATAACCTTTGTCCGAAATTCAAGAAACGATTTTTTATGTAATGTGTTTTCATGATTTTACTGCAAAATTACCATTTCAGACGAGTTATTTTAAAAATACCTTAAAAATTCTATATTTTATTGCTTCAGAATGTCTAGAAGGTTTTAAAAAGTATATGTTCGAAACCTCTCTGGGGGGGTTTGAACCCCCAAAACCCCCCCTGCGCAAGGCCCTGGTGTTACAAACAAATGCAGAAAGACATAATACTCTCGTGGAGTGTATAATCATGATGTTTTTGAAAAAAATATTCTTTGTCTACAAAGAGTGGCATCCTACATTTATCCATAGATCTTTTACGTATAGGCCTTGTATAATATCGTTTTCTAGTTTAGAAAGCCAAAGTACATTAGAATATTTTATACATACACTTAAAGAAAAAAGTCTGCTATTACAGCAGACTTTCTGCCATAACAGCAGTGTTTCTGCAATCTTGCATCAGCATCCACACTGTTAAAGTGTGTAGCAGTCTGCTAAAAATTGGTGTCGATAATTAAATTTTAAAAATAGATAAAAAATAAGTGTTTATAATTTAAAAACCTTTCAGATTGACGGCGAAAACGAATTTAGCTCGAATTTCGTTTTACATTAGCTTGGGGCAATATGCGTATCATTAAAAAGACAATCACAATATCTGTCAGTGGTAATAAATTTCCTTATAATAACATTTATTCTTAAAAGTGTTGTTAATAAAATTGTTAACTGGCTATATTGTTCTTTACATATGCTTTTTTCTTTATTGCTAAAAACAGCAAACAGCTGTTTGCTATTTCAGCAGATACAAATCTGCTATCTCTTTTTCAGCACAAAATCTGCTCTTACAGCAGACTTTTTGCTTTCTTTTACTGACAAATTCCTTTGAGTGTAGTCCTTGGCGAAATTTTTTGTTGCTGCGTTATTTATTCAAAAATGAAATATTGGAAATAAATTAATAAAACAAAAAAATAATAAATTAATAAAACAAAAAAATCGTCACACATAATGTGTTTCCCGTTTCGATTACAATCGTATACGAAATGACAGCTGTAAAGATTTGATGTATTCTTCGCAATGATTATTTTGAATCATATGTGAATTATTTAAGAAATAAGTATCGGTAAACGAACGAGAATTGCCTCTTAGTATTCTCTATTTTCCCCACCAAAAATAGCCCATCGATAAAATCCAATTCATTTTCAGATATTTGGTGTATTGACGTTATCAGCATGCATCTATGCGCTGATCGAATTTAATTTCAGTGAAGCTATCAAACTACCCTGCATCTTGGGCTGCGTGTTGAGTTCCATACTGTTCCTCAACAGCATTTTAGGATGCTGTGGTACCCACCACAAGGCAGTTCGTCCCATTTGGATTGTAAGTGCTTTTGGTCTTACGAATATTATTTATTTTCAATTAAACAATTACCCACTCAATTGTAGTACTCCATTATAATGCTGTTGCTGATGGGAGCACAAATCGCAGTGATCTTTTTACTACCAGTCGATTTCAATAAGGTGGCCACGGAAGTCATTGGTAATGTTTGGAATACCACGGACGTAGAAAATGACTATTTGATGACATCGTATGAGATTAAGGTGGGTTTTAGAAGATCGATAAAAGTGGTTATATATATTAACTAATACCTTGTATTATGAACGATTTTAGTACGAATGCTGTGGAAAATTCGGACCAAGTGACTATAAGGAGTCGAATATGACAATACCTGCCAGTTGCTACAGGAATCATAACAACACGATCGATACAAATCTCTTCGAGTACGGATGTATCGATAAATTGACTGCGCTGTATTCATCCAATCAAAATGTCGAAGAAATAAGCGACTGGACCCTCGCGGGTATCGAGGTATATACACTGCACTGAATATAAAAACAGGGACACCATGACAATAACAACCAATTTGTATATTTTAGGGTATATCAGCCTTCGTAGGAGGCATGATGGCAATTACTTTCAAAAATGTACAACGGCGGAGATATTATCATTAACAGCGATGCAGGATATGCGTATGCATATCTACATATGTAAATATGTAAAAAATTATGTACAATTTCTACTAATTTATGTGTAAAAATATATGTATTTACATAAAGTATGTTTTTGATCGCTACACTTGGTACAAAAATAATTAATTAAATACCAATTTGTAACTGATTGTCTTCGAGTTGTTTTTATACAATTTTCAAAGAATTGAGAAGCGGAGTAATTTTATGGAGCATGGACCAATATCCAGTCCGGTTTATTATAAGATCGTCTTTCGCCAAATCGAACGTAATACATTTTCAATTGTAATTCAAAAGACACCATTTGAAATTTAAAAATTCCATTTGAAATTCAAAAAACATCACTTGAATTCAAAAGACATCATTTGAAATACAAAACTCGTCATTTTAAATTCAAAGATTCCATTTGAAATTCAAAAATGTAAACGAAACTATTTAAGAAAAATGTACATTAGGTGGGATACCAATTATTTATTTCTGGAAATTTGGATACTCTCCATTTTACAAAACACATTTAATGAATTGATAAGCAGATAATAATTATAATTATAATAATAATTTCGTATATAGTGTACAATTTTTACCATCTCAGAAAACAGTTTATCACTCTGTACAATAACTTAATCAATCAATATAACGGAGTAGAAGTTATACAAGATTTAATTTTACCTAGGATAGGGAAAATTGTGTTGGAAGAAGGGAGTGGCAAAAACATAAATATTTAAATATATTGTAACAAAAGCTTATGCTAATTTATATGTGTGGCTACTGAAAGGCGATAAATTATTGCTACCCCACCTAATATACATCTTGCTTTGTTTATATTTTTGAATTTCAATTGACGATTTTTGATGTCTTTTGAATTTCAATTGGCAAGTTTTGAATATCAATTGACATTTTTTGAATTTCAAATGGAATTTTTGAATTTCAATTGATATTTTTTGAATTTCATTTGACGTCTTTTGAATTACAATTAATATTTTTTTAATTTCAATTGATATTTTTTAATATACATATAATAATGTGACAAATGTTAACAAGAGCTGTGAACAAATCAAAATCAAAAATAATATACACAAGGCGTAGTTATATAAAACAAGCAGTACCCGCTGCTTCGCACGCGAAAAAGCCAGTTATTTTTTAATTTCATCCGTCTCTGTTTTTGGATAGTATTTTCTTTTGGTGGATATAGATAAATCTAAAATAGTAATTTGGAAACCTCCTATTAGCTAGCACTCACACACAGTCAAAGGAATGTGCTTGTCGATATGCTCTATTTTAGCTGAACTACTTCGTATGTATAATTTTTATAATTTTCTACCAAGTTTTGAACAAAAGATTACAACTATTTATACCCTCGATCTCATGCTTCTGGATTCAGCCAGCCAGTTTATAACTTTTTGCACTTATTTCCCAAAAAGTACACATTTTGAAAAATCAAATAATATGTACTTTATTTGGTAACACATTTATTCCTTGTTTTCCCGTATCGTAATTTAAGGAATGTACAGCATTTTTATCCCTTATCGTCCCGCACCCCCTAAAAGTACAAATTTCGAAAAATCAAACTACTGCGCTTCTATATGGTTAGGGAATTTACACACTAAATTTCACGATTCTAGCTGTAATACTAAAGTTGGTACCACTTTTATCCCTTTTTGTCCCGCTCGCCCCTTAAAAGTAAAAATTTCGAGAAATCCATATATGTTGCAAGTCTACGTTGTCAGAGAAATTTAAATTCACGACTATAGCTGAAATATTTTAGTAGGTACTATTTTTATCCCGCTCATTGTTTATAAGTACAAAATTCGAAAAATTCGTTTAGATTTGCGCTTCTCGTTGTCAGAGGAACTTACACACCACATTTCACGACTGTAGCTACAATACTTTAGTTGGTACTACTTTTATCCCTTGTTGCTCACCCCCTATAAGAAAATTTCGAAAAAATCAATTCAGATTGCGCTTTACACACAGTTTACACTCCAAATTTCCCGACTATAGCTGCAATTCTTAAATTGGAACCCTTTTTGTCCCGCTCTTCCCTTAAAAGTACAAATTTCGAAAAATCCAATTTTACTTCGTTTCTATATGGTCAGAGGAATTTACATACCAAATTTCACGATTCTAGCTGTAATATTTTAGTTGGTACCATTTTTATCCCTTTTTGTCCCGCTCGCCCCCTAAAAATACAAATTTCGAAAAATCCAATTTTACTGCGCTTCTATATGGCCAGAGGAATTTACATACCAAATTTCACGATTCTATCTGTAATACTTTAGTTGGTACAATTTTTATCCCTGTTTTGTCCCGCTCGCCCCTTAAAAGTACAAATTTCGAAAAATCAAATTTTACTTCGTTTCTATATGGTCAGAGGAATTTACATACCAAATTTCACGATTCTAGCTGTAATACTTTAGTTGGTACCATTTTTATTCCTTTTTGTCCCGCTCGCCCCTTAACAGTACAAATTTCGAAAAATCTCTATTTGTAGCTCGTCTGCATGATTATTGCAAGAAACTCACCGAATGTTTATAGCTACTGCCGTTTAGTCAGGAAGAAGATTCGATGTCTATCCCTTCTTGGGCCATTTTACCCCCTAAAAGTACGAATTTCGTAAAACCCTTTCTTAGTAGACGTCTAGGTCATATTTGGGAACTACCCTGAAAATTTCATGACCCTGGCTTCAGTCGTTTGGTCTGGGGGCTGGTCAATGATAAGTCAGTCGGTCAGCCAATCAGTCAGTAAGTAACGCAACTCTTTTATATATATAGATGAGCAGAGTCAGCTGGGCTACTGACTTCACCTGGTGTAAATACACCTTGAACATTTTCAGCTATGTACAGTGGCCGACAAAAGTCAACATACGACCCACATTTTTGCGTTTTAGCGAGTTCTAAAAAATATTTGAAAAAAGTAATGATGCGGTTTTGTTTGAAATCGTTTTTTATTCATATAACAATAACAAAATGCTTTACTTCAATATAAACTTAAAAGATATTGGCAAAATAAACAAAAAACACTTTGACAAAAGTCTACATACGAAATAGCATCCCATGCTTTACGTCATTTTTTATAATGTACTTTATAGGAGAATTGACGAAATTTGTATTGTCATTTGTCTTGTGCTTGCTCTTCTTTAAATAAATATAATTCAAGAAACATTAGTCCGCGAAAATGGCTTCTCGTAAAGAAATTGCAACTGATATTCGAAATTTAGTAATAAAATGCAGAAACGAAAGGAAATCTTTAGGCGAAATAGCTAAAATGGTTAATTTAAGTAAATCAACAGTCCAAACTATATGCAAAAACTTCGAAAATACGGGTACTGTTGAAAATAAGCCCAGAAGTGGGCGTCCAAAAAAACTTAGTCGACGAGATGAAAGCTTTATTTTAAAAGAAGTTAATGAAAACCCGAAAGTGAATGCTACAATGTTGTCCAAACAACTCGCAGAAAGGTCGGATACAATTGTACATCCAAGAACAATTCAAAGAAGTCTGAATAATAATGGTTTCCGAAGCAGAACGCCACGCAAAAACCCTCTTATAAGTGAAAAGAATCGTAAGCTTCGCCTTGAATTCGCCCAGCAACACTTGGACAAGGGATTAGACTTCTGGAAGCGGGTTTTATTTACGGACGAGTCGAAGTATAATATATTTGGAAGTGACGGGAGAGCCAAAGTATGGAGAAAAGCGAATACGGCAATGAATCCGAAGAATTTACTTGCTACGGTAAAGCATGGTGGTGGCAACGTAATGGTTTTGGGTGCCGTCGCGGCGTCTGGGGTTGGAAATCTTGCGTTTATTGAGGGTAACATGGATCGCTATCAATATAAATCCATATTGGAACAAAATCTGAAGGCATCGGTCGATAATTTAAACCTCGGAGAGCGCTGGATTTTCCAACAAGATAACGATCCGAAGCACACAGCCCAATTTGTTAAAGATTGGCTGATTTACCATGCTCCAAGACAACTTTATTCGCCGCCACAAAGCCCCGACCTGAATATTATTGAACATGTGTGGGAGATTCTGCAACGCAGGATCCGAAAACATCACATAACTAGCGCCCAAACGCTAAAAAACAAGCTGGAAGAGGAATGGCGACAAATATCACCTGCGGTACTGGAAAACTAAGTTGCATCAATGCCCAGACGATTGCTGGCTGTTGTAGATGCTCATGGTGGACCAACAAAATATTAAATTATATAATAGTATCATTTTGTCAAGTTAAATTGCATTTTTTATGTCTCATCTCAAACCGTATGTAGACTTTTGTCAAGGTTTTTTCTGCGTATTCTGTTAATATCTTTTGTGTTTATATTGAAGTAATGCATTTTGTTATTGTTATATGAATAAACACGATTTCAAACAAAACCGCATCATTACTTTTTTGAAATATGTTTTGGAACTCGCTAAATCGCAAAAATGTGGGTCGTATGTTGACTTTTGTCGGCCACTGTATGTATGACTTCCCAACATCACAAAAACCTTTTAAGATACACAGAAAAAGAGTGAACCTGAATATTGTTACTTTAAAAAACTAATTTAGTCGAATTTAATTCATTTGAATTGTTGAAAAGTTTAGTCAAAATTAAAATATTTGATTGTAACTTTTGAGAAAAGACACAACATTTTCTAATTACACATTTAATTGCAAATTATTTTCTGACACTGCATGGAATTGGCAAAATTCAAACGACATTTGCGTCTTCGCCTCATTTCAACGCATTAACATAATTCTCCGTATACCCAGTGCGGTGAGACTACATTCCCGATATTAAATATTTATTTTTTGTTTTCAATAAACTACTTGCAATTTTTCTAATCAATGGGAATGTTCAATTGGGCTTACTAGCTTATATTTAAGAAACTTGAAAAGGTGGCACCATTGTTACCCATTGGTTTTTCTTAAATGAACCAACAACATAATTCGGGCAACAACACTTTCTTATTAACCCTCTCATGCCCAATGTTGCCTATAGGCAACCTATAAAATCTTTAAAATCACATATTTTGCAGAATTAATAATTTTTATTTTTGTTTACAAATCCGGTAACTTGGGGTTGCCTAGGAAGGTGAAAACAAAAGTTAAGTCTCAAATTTCAATTGTTTGAGTTTCTTGTAATTCGAAATTGTTTGGAAATTCTTCTTATTTTTATTGGATTTTTTCGAGTACAAGAAAAACTGTCTTTGTTATTCGAAGAGATATATATTTCAAAGATTTTTAAAATGAAGAAACCATTTAAAAATATTTTTTGTTTAATCGATATCTGCAGCATAATGATTTTAAGAAACATCCTATTACGCATGTCCTGTATGATTTAGAACCCCAAGACTCTATAGAGATCATATTTAGACCCATACCTCATCAAAAAGCATAATAAGTTTTATATATTTATTAAGAAGAAATTTCGGTCATGAAAGGGTTAAGAGAGTAAATTCTATACAAAAAATAAGCTAGGGAGCCCAATCAAACATGTGTAATATGTGAATTTCTTCTCAATGAATATGACAAATATTTTCAATAAAAGGCTTACAAATATCTTCATCGAATCTATGAATTTCTTTATCACACCATTTTTAAACTATACTTCATTTGAATTCGTGATTTTTTAATTGAAACCAAATTTAAATTTTCTATGTTTCTAGAAACTAGTTGTTTCCGTTTGTTTTTCTTCGGCCCGTAAAAATATGCAACAAAAAACTTTCCGTGTCCTAAAATTTTTTAGTATTCATTGAGGCAGTACAGAATTTTTTTATAATAAATTTTAAAAAATACTATAATATACATTTACTCTCATTCTGGAAATTGTTCGTTCATAAAAATCAATTTGGAAACACTGTGGTGCGGTAAGTAGTAAAATTTGAATTATTATATGTAGGTATAATTTTTGTTCTAAAAAAGTTAAAATAACAAAGCTAATTTATCTGCTTCTGGTATAATTAATGCACTGACTGTTCTTATTCGAAATTAAAAAAATATATATGAAAGCGCTGTTATATGATTTACCTCCATTTCACACATGTTCTCTGTAGTTGCCAAAAACCCTTTTATGTTGTATAATACATAATAAATTTGTACGCTTTTTGTATGATTCCTCACGTCGCCGGACCGGATATCCGTTCTCGAAAAAATGCTTAAATTCGAAATTCTTTTTTTACACGTCACGCATTTTGTTTAGGTCGCCAACAAGAAAACATGACAGAATCGGTACCCAATTACTCGGTACCTCTCCAACACTACTGAGTACCTTCAGAGAGAACGGAGTCGACCAAATTGACGAAGGCGGTCGTGCGAAACTTTATGAGCTGAAGGCGTCGGCTTATTTCGTTTTGCTTCAAGTTCGTCGGAATTTCGGCGCTTTTAAAGCTATGTTCGAATATGTTAAGTTTTCCGGATTTTGTCAAGAAATCTACTACAATTTATATGGAAATTATAAAAGGTCGTAGGAATAGTTTTTTTTTCTATCCCCGTAACGTCTATAGCGGTGTTTACACATGGAGATTTATTGTACAACTTGAAAGTATATTATAACGAAAACTTAAAAATTGAAGAATTTTCTGACTGAAAAAGTGGGCTCAATGCCAAACCACAAAGTATGTATTTCAGACATGCATGCATTATACGTACTTTTACTTGTTTGCAAGACACATCGAAATTTCGCATGTTCACCAACTTTTTGCATGTATGATACACACTTTTGGAATGCATGCTTTTATTGTTGAGTGTTGTTTTATATGTTCAGAAATATGCGTATAGTAACTACATTGTGTTACGGCCTAATAGCCTCTTCTGACTGCATGCGAAATCAATTGATTTTATTATAAAAGTTCGATTGGAGTTTGACGGTAAGCGAACTCTTTTATTAATTTACCTGTTAATGTTTTATTTTTACCTGTTGATGTGAAATTTTCAAACAATAACAGCTGATTTCCACCACAACTTCAAAAATGTGGATTTAGGTATTGTTGAGGACCGAGACAACAGCTGATTTCGGATTCATGTTTGATTGGGTTTACTAGCTTACCATGTGTATGGAATTTACTAAAATCTACTGCTAAATAAGAAAGTAGCTTGATACTCTCTATTAGTGATGCATCAGACTTTTCTTACTGATTTTTTTAAGAAAACCCAATGGGTAACAACGCTGTTACCTTATCAAGTCTCTTAATCTTAAGCTAGTAATCCCACTGCCCTGAAATTTGGCTGGTGAAATCCGAAAAGTGTATTTTAGGTTTGCATTCGAACATAGTATGGCTGTTTTTCTTTAAGACTGTATAACTAAGCTGCGATAACAAAAATCTAAATAAAAATAAAAATGTGGGTGTGAAAACAAATTAAAAAAAATGTCGCCATGCCATTGTAAATAAATTTGCATTCTATTAAATATAGATGCAAAATGGTCTTGAGCCAGGACAATATCCCAGTTCAAATCAAATAATTTTGTGTTAAAAATTTTTGACTTAGCCTGGATAATTATCCAGTGTAAGTCAAAATTATGGTTATCGAGGCTATGTCCAATAAAGTCAACACAAAATATTATTTTGATTTTTTTTTGATACATATATTTATATGGTAGTTGGCGACAAGGTAAAAAAATATTTTTTGTTTTTGAGCAAAAAATTAAATTTTTATTAACGTTTTTGTTATCGCAGCTTGTTATCCCGGCTTAAAGAAAAACAGCCCTAGTATTAAGTTTTATGTAGGAGCTTGGTGACAATAGGCCTGTTCGATTGGGCTTACTAGCTTCCAATTAAGAGACTTGAGAATGTGGCAACTTGCTACGCATTGATTTTTTCTTAATCGGATTAACAAGAAAAATGTGGCAACAAAACTAAGAGAGTTGTAAGCTAATTTCTTGTTAAGGGAGTAAATTCCATACAAAAATTAAGGTAGTAAACCCAATCGAATAGGCCTAATATATCTGCATGCAATACAACACGCCAAAACAAGAAAAAGTTAAAAGTTCAGCAACTTTTTGTACACTTGATACACACTTTTGGGATGCATGCTTTTATTGTACGCTTCTTCATATGTTTACATGCATTTAAAAATTGCTCGAGATATTCATGCTTAAAAATATACGTATATTTTTCTCATTGTGTTTTGGCCTTTAGTACTCTTTAGCGGATATTAAACATTGAAACTGTATTAAAAGTGCGTCCGTCCTTTAAGTTTTAGTTGATGATCAGCTTTAACAAGTGAATAGACTAAATCATTATGTTAAATACTACTACTTTTCCGGATTTTGGAATTTTTTATATAGTGCTGGATTGCAATTGTCAGATTGGCATACGAAACCTAGTTAAGCTGGATTTCGTCGTCAGTGTGAAAAGGCTAATATAGAGATTTTTGGACAAACCGAGTTAAATAAATAATCATGTGTAAACTGTCCTTCTTTATCCAAAATCCGCACAAACTACTACTACAGCTATAACTTTTGTTTAGTTCTAACGGAGCTATTTGAATACAGGGTCCGGTTTCAAGATTTCCAGATTCCAAAATATCCTGTAAAGTTTCGCGATTATTAGTTGAAAAACTGCTAAAACTTCGTTCCGATTGACATCACTAATCTGACCAAATCGACGGCGTTAAACTTTGTTCCATGTACGGCTGTGGGAGTAGTTTTTCGATCGGCTTTGTTGTGTGTATAGTTTTTTGTTATTTATTTATATAGTGTTGTTGTGGTTTGTGTTGACTAATGCAAATACAGGTGTTTTTAGTATTTTCTGCTGCATTTGATATTGTTGTGTTTATTAAGTGCAACTTCTTGTTTAATCTACTCGGATATTCAGTGTACGGAGAGGCCTAGAAAAACGAAGAACTATATAAAGTGTTCTGAATTATTCCACTACTCCTACTGCAGCTCCAATGTTTTATGTTTCTAGTTTCCAACAACCAACCAACCGCCTGAGCAAGCATTCAAGAGCCTAAAAACAAAACATCACATCATTTGTATAAGTGAGAAACGCCGAGAGAACCCCATTCCATTCCGTAGTTAACGGTCAACGTGTAAACACATCTCACCGTCGTCACCGGTTAATTCTGTTTATTCGTGGCTCAATTCGATTTTCATGCCGCGCGTCAACGAACGGGTTTGAACAGAAGTGGTAGTGAAATAAACTGTTCAAAATTACACCAATAACGCGAAGAAGTCTCTTTTCACGTAACATAATGGGGCTACGTTTCCAGCAACTAAAGAAGTTATGGCTCTTGTACCTGTTCCTGTTATTTTTCGCCTTCTTTATGTTCGCCTTCAGCATTAATCTGTATGTGACCAGTATGCAGTCGCAGGGCCAGGAACGGTTGTAAGTTGCATCATTAGTAGGCTAACTAGTTGCCAAAGCAAAACTAAATTAATGGTTCGACTGTAGTAAAAGTGAAGACGAGTTATTCATAATCGCATTGATGGGCCAAGTCGACGGATACAAATTGGCCCTCACGGTTGAGTAAGCCACTGGCCATCACAATAACAAACAACCGGAAAAAAAACACCACCAACAATGGCACGCGTTAAATGCGCTTCACAATAGAAAAACTAATGTAAATTATAAATCAAATTCCGAATAATAACAATGGAAAACAATATTCCATGGTTTCGAAAGTGATCGATCTATAAGCCTGTCATGGCCAAACCATAACCAATTGGGGCACGCAAAGGTTTTCCAATTGTCTCAAGTGATACAATGAAAAGTGCAACGGAGTGACAGTGATTTTGTAACATGTACAGGGGGGAATAATAGTCATCTATGATGTGGTACAATTTCATTGCCCAGCTAAAAAAAACCATAACAGAAGTAGTTACGAAGGGACTCTACTTATAATGAACTACTTGCCATGGAAAGGAATGAGTTCTTACAAAAAGGCAGAACAACACAAAAATCCAACTTTCAATTTGTGATTGACATTAGAGCATTATACCAAAATACACATCTTCACCAAATTTTAGCCAACTTTTGCCAAAAATGCCGACTTTATGAGCGAAATTCAAAACAAATTTGTTTGAAAAATATAACTATTTTCTAATATGTAGTCCCAATTTTTTCGGAGTAATGATGGATTCGATGTACCTTCTGATCTAATAGTATTTTTTGATTTGAAAGTATCCAGAAAAATTGCTATATTAACCACAATGGTTTTCATATTGTTTCGTTTTTGCTTCTCCTGTAATATTCTAACGAATTCTTTTTAGATAATGTCTAAAAAACTGTGCCAAAAACTGAAATATTAAAAATTTTAGAGTTTTTTGCTTCTCCTGTAAACTAATGACATTGTTAGTTAGGGCCTTATGCATCTCAACTGGTTTTTAATCATATCTCAAAAAGTATTTGCTATACCATTTCAGTGAAATGATATAGTTTGAAATCTCTTTTTATTAATAAGTACTAAAAACAACCAACACTAACTTAGTATAATAGTCTTTATTGTTTTTTGGGCAGTTGAATGTAGTATATTTCTTGGGACAATGGGACCTTGAAAAGAAATATTAGTTAATGTTCGAAACATAGTTGTAAACCTCGAAGGTGAAAAAATAATAAAATAAGCTAATAAGAAAAGACGCCAGCTTTAATCTAAAAGACGTGGACAAAAAATGGAAAGTGAATACCAAAATGCTGACTGGAGAACTAGGAAAAGGATATTTTTCGATAAGTAACTATTGCTTCATGATAAAAAATAACGCAAATGTGCACAGTTCTATTTTGCTGTAAAAAATACTTTTCAAAAATTTAAATATCCAGTTTTATAGAAAAGCGTTTCACCAAGACAATCCATAATTTGTTTTAGTAAGAGTAATATTTTATCTTAGAAAGAAATTGTAGCACAAAAATTGGTGCAAATTTTCATGCAACTCAGTAGTTTTTAATGGTGAAATTTGGGAATGGTGGGATCAGTTAAAACATTGAAATCTGTCATACATCAGCACTATCCGTTAAGTGGTTGGGATTCACAGAACTAGAATCGATCCTATGGTCGTAATTCATAATAATTTATCAAATGTTTAATGCGTGCTGTTACTCACATCTTAATATATTCTCATATCCATATTTAAAGGTGCTACAAACCGAATTTCAATGCTTTGTGTTTGATTTTCTGTCAAATTAATCTTGCCAAAGTATTTCATTTTTTTTTTCTAAAAGAAAATGTCATCTGAAAGCGGAAAACTGTTCAACCTGTCCTCTTTCAGACGTAGACTGGTTTCTAGACAAAAGCAAACTAATTAATTGCATCACAAACTATTAATCTTTAAAATTTAAATTATCTATGACTGATCTGGAATCTATATTCGGGTTCGAGAGCATTTTTTTGTCTAACAAATAGAAAAAAAAAACAACAACAAATTGATGCAAATATTTGTTAAAAACAAAAATACTCTCGAACTCGAATTCAAGTTCAATCATATATGTATGTATAATGATAACGATCGTATAAAAATAAAAACAAACAAAACTTTAATTTCCTATACGAATAATATTCTCTCGTAGACAGTGACACAAAGCAGTGGTGGTTACTACAACAGAATTTATCTTCCCACATAAATCTATGAAAATAATTAAGTGAAGAATCATATTTTCTCAATTATTTGCGCATGACTCAATCAGTTTGGTACAAACGTTGGCTTGCCCTGTGATTGCGCAGAAGAAATATTGAGATTTCTAGCATCAAGACGGTCGAAAGAATGCTTCAAATTGTCGACAAGAACATCTTCTCCAGCACTTGGAAAAGTAATTTTAGCATCATGTACAAAGTATTTCATATTATATAATTGAAATTAATAAACACAATCATTTCACAGTTCTTATTTACGAATATGTATTAATATTTTCAGTTAAACTGCGCAGTTATCTGTAGTTACAACTTTCAATTAAAATTTAATGTAAGTGGCCGGCCATAGCAGAATATTGTACCTGTACATTTTCATTTAACTTAATTTTTAGTTTGGATGTTATAAATAAATGTTGATGTCTCTTATGACTATTTTATTTCTAGACTTAAGTTGTAGACCATCTATTTACTTGCATTTTCTTCACATTGATTTCCAACGACTTTCCGCTTTAAAGAAAATACCCATCCAATTTTGGGGTACCATTAAATATTGGACAGCACACCCTAGTGTACATGTAATTAAAGACGGATACGTTGGGAAAGGTGAGAAAGCGTACAGAATATAAAAAAATGCTCCCGAGAATATTATACGGCTGAGTAAAAAGTGTGTCCGTCGTTCTTAATGTTTCTTTAATTAGCAAAAGAACATTAAGTCAAGCCATTGAATTAGTTTAACAAAATCCACTTTTATGAGATCATTTACAAATTGTAGTAGATTTCTCTAAAAACTATACCGAATAAGCGATTTTTTTTAGCATATCCAAACTTAGTGTTATGTGTTAATAATTATAAACGTTAATGTGTTAATAATCAAAAACGCAAAGTACTGTCAAATACACTTTATGACTACATACAAACATATATACATACAAAACATATAATTGTATATACTTATGCCCGGTTTTTCAAACAGAGATCATCTCTTAGTTATGTTTAAATGCGAATTATATACACATGGTATTTAATCTCAAATTTACAAAAGCAAGATAATAGGGCTATTTTCTTTAAGCCGGCATAATAAGCTATGATAACAAATCTGTTAATACAAATTTATTTTTTTTTCCTCAAATTAGAAAATTATTTCTTCACATTGTCACCAACTACAATATAAATTGTATCTGACAAAGTTTCACAGTTTTTCTGCTGTCATCAACGTTTACATTCTATGATTGTAGGCTGCAGAAAAGACATGTGGTTTTCATAAACTAATTTATTTTTAAAAATCAGCTGTATTTTACATTAGGCTGGGTCGCGGTCCATACAAATAGAGAAATAAGTACCAGTCGCCACCATCATGTTTTCCGTGTAATTTGTTTACTGCATTTTTGTCCAAACATTTTTTCTGGATTATTGAGCCCTTGAAATCACTTTAAATATGAATATTTACACTTGTAATAGACTAACTTATTGTCAGAATTATCGGCCGTTTAAAGTAATTTATGTGGTTTCTCATAGTGACAACTGAGAATTTTTTCGAACAATGTGAGAGTATTTATACACTCCACGAGAGTATTATGTCATTGTGCATTTGTTTGTAACACCCAAAAGGAAGGGAGATAGATCCATTGGTAATTATACTGATCGACTTAGAATCACTTTTTGAATCGATCTGTGTCTGTCCATCTATTCTTGTAATCACGATACAGGTCACAATTGTAGGCAGAACAAAATTAAACTTTGCACAACGAAATTTTTCGGGACAAGGAAGAACGCTATTTAATTTGAAGAAAACCGGTTCATATTTAGACATAGCCTCCATACGAATTTCACTCCCTGTGGTGAAAATGTGTTAGAACGGTTCGGATTTATATATAGCTCCTATATAAATTTCGCTCCCGATTTGACTTTTTCCGCTCCAGAAACCACATATTGTGTCCGATTGTCTTCAGATTTGGAGAAACATCTTATATTTCAACTAGAAACACCCATGGTGAAAATGGGTCAGATCGGTTCACATTTACATATAGCTCCAATACAAATTTCGCTCCCGGATAGACTTTTTCCGCCCCATAAACCACGTATTTTCACCAAATTTCATCAAATTGAAACCTGAAAAAACCTGTGGTGAAAATGTGTTAGATCGGTTCGGATTTATATATAGCTCCTATATAAATTTCGCTCCCGATTTGACTTTTTCCGCTCCAGAAACCACATATTGTGTCCGATTGTCTTCAGATTTGGCGAAACATCTTATATTTAAACTAGAAACACACATAGTGAAAATGGGTCAGATCGGTTCACATTTACATATAGCTCCAATACAAATTTCGCTCCCGGATAGACTTTTTACGCCCCATAAACCACGTATTTTCACCAAATTTCATCAAATTGAGCATAACACGTTATACTTGAACTGGAAGAATTTATTGTGAAAGTTAGTTACTTCATTCCATGTTTTGATATAGCTCCGATACAAATATTCTTTTCGATTAGGAAACATACAAAAATTCTTCCCGTTTTCACTTTTTTACAGAATTGAATTGTATTCGGATAGAAAGTGGAGTGTATCTATAGTCGGCCCCGCCCGACTTTAGCCTTTCTTTACTTGTTTTTTATTAAAAATAAATTTAACAAATAAATAACTGCAATTCAAAACCTATGTTTTTTTTTTGTAAAAAATGAATATCTTAGTTGTGATAAACAATTTTTTATATTAATCAATTTTCACAGACATGTTGTCAGCGCCGCCATTTTTCCTAGATATTAATCATTTAGGCATCATTCGAAACATATTGATTCCTTCAATTTATTTTTCCTGACAACTTTTATAAAATGTGATTTCAAGATCCCATTTATTCAAAAAAAGTTGGATAAAAATAAAAAATACACGGGAAAAAGATGATTTTTAGAGGTGTTGTCAGGAGCGCTTAGCGCACAGGCAGCTTGACCCAGCGACGAAAAATAAAATGGTGTGATAAGAAAAATCAGAAAAAGGAAATTCAAATAAAGAACAAAAACGGGATTTTAATTATATCTTTTGTTGCTGATAAAAAATCAAAAATGTTATAATTTAATTCAAAAAATTTTAGATTTAATGGACATAGAAACAGGAAAGCTAAATAATTTATATTTTTTATTATATGGCGGAGGTGTTATTCTTTATAATTGTATACGCAGCTTGCAGAGTTTTGCTGTTCTAAAAGCTTATCATGCAAAACAAATTCTAACGACCTAATTCTCAATTCAATTCATCATAAATTTTAAATATAAGTAGAAAACTAGAAATAAATAGAAAACTAAATTTTTTCATACAAAAACTTCCCCAAATAACATCCCACTGCTATTTGTAATAACATAAATATTGTAATAACATAAATACTGTTTCTGTAACTTGTTTTCGTTCGAACGATCCAAAATCACGCAGTTATTACGAGAAATCTATAAGCCACACAAGTCTATAATTCGTTGCGTCCATAGAAAACATAGAAAAACACGCAGGGATGCTTCCTTTTTTGTGTTACAAACAAACTTACAATTACATAGAACCGTAGTGAAGGATTTAAAAATAAATTCTGACGAACTATGGAAATACGTGTGTCATTAATTTCCAGTTGACTCAATGCTGATATATTAGATCGCTCAGAATAAGTTGTCGCAAAAAAATTGCATAACAATCAGCCTGATCATTCAATTTCACAAAATTCTAAACCATCCATTCTAATCCTAGTCGGCTTAGTTGCGGATCCACGCTTATGATTCACGAAGTCATAAAATGATCTAGGGTTCTTCCTAAAATCATTCTCTACTTTCTCCAAGTAGATACTCTATAGATATGTCTCTATATCTCGACCTAGCAACGGAGAATTTGATATAATTAGAGTTTAAAGCAGTCCTCTTAAATTTCTTAAAAAGTCTACTTCTCGAATTTTTCATACTAGACAACTCACGAGAAAACCAAGGTCGTCTTCTGGAGTGCCTAACACGAATTTTCGGTACTGATCGTGACATGAAGTTATTTAAAATTTGATAAAATCTATCTACAACAATGTCAAGATCAGTATAGTGACAACGGCTAAAAACAGAATTCCAATCAACATCCTGGATAAGAGAATTTAGCATTACAAAGATGGTTCTCTTGAAACAAGAAACGTTACGATTATCTTGTGAAGTAGAGGGAAAAGAATCACTAGAATACAACACTGATATACACGAGGAAGGATGATAGTCGTCCTCCGGGATAGATATGGTAGGAACCCCACTGATCTCGAAGAATGGGGATCATTGACAAATACTAGGTCAAGTTGCATAGCATTTACATTTTCCACATAATTGATCTGAAACATATTTAAATCAGTAAAGAGCCTAACTATATGCGAGGGCCAATCATCCGAATTAAAAGTCGACGTCAACGGTGTTAAAGCCTCCGCATCTGACAAGGTAAGCTAAGATACTGAGGGTAAATTAAAATCCCCTAAAATCATAATATGGTCCAAATCACCCCTGCCTTCGTAGCAACCATACCAATCGCAGTCAAGTGACTCTCATAAACACCTAACTCGGACGATGGAGGAATATAAGATCATGTGACAAACAACTGACTGCAATAAATTCAATGTCATTAAACTCTTGCAAAATAAAGCGTTCGGATGACTACTTATTAGCAAACGCGATAAGAACACCGTCACCAATTTTCCCTACGCGATCCTTCCTAAATACAACATATCTTCTACATAAAATCTCAGAGTCCAAAATCGAAATTTTCAGCCAGGTGTTAGTAAAGGCGAGAGCCGAGAAGTCAAAGTCAAAGCTGCCAACAAACAGACGATTTAACTTCGTATTCAAACCTCTAATATTCTGATACCCAACACAAAAAGGCGAGAGCCTAAAAGTCAAAGTCAAAGCTGCCAACAAACAGACGATTTAACTTCGTATTCAAACCTCTAACATTCTGATACCCCACACAAAAAGAACTGCTCAGTTTTTTGGAATAGTAGCTGACATTGCTGGTAGACGCGCCAGATTGTCAACCCTATCAACAAACTCTTTGACAAAAGACCTAGATGGCCAGAATGAAGGGACAATTAGCTTGTTGAAAATTTCTCTTGGTACGACAATATTAAACGATGCCCGACTTTGGGCTAAATATGACTTCAGTTTAAACGTTCTTAGGTGGTAGTCAACCTCAATCTTCGACTTAACAAATTAATTCAAATCGTCCACGGACGTATCCGGAGCGAAACGGGAAACGAATACCATCTTCTTTTCCGGAGCCATGGACAATCCAAAAGAATTACCACCAGAACGATGTGGTCGGACTCCACCGGCAACAGTAACTGGGTCCGGCAGACCAGTCGCATTCATACGGGACAGATTACGCCGCGGCTGATCGACAACATCAGGCACCGGCCCAGCAAGCGAAGCCTAAGTCGGGATATCACCGTCCACAGTGACTTACCCGTAGCCGTAGCCTCAGAAACAGCCGGGGCCAACGAAATAACACCATCCGATCTAATGTCCCAGTTTTCACTGTAACTGTTTTACTCTGTAACTGTTTTGAAAGAAAGTCTCAATTCAGTAACTTACTTACGCCCCTGAACATTTTGATTTTCAGGGGAGTTATTTGTAAAAACTACAGAAATATGAGGCCCATCAAAGGAGTTTATGAAATAGCATACAACTCTTAATTCAGGTTATCAAAACAAATGCTTTTGTGTCCAACATCATTTGCAAGCAACTGCTGTGCAACGTGTTTGTACGGAACACAATAACCGATTTGAAGTATTTCAATGAAATGGAGAAACATGACAGAGATAATAGACTTGTTTTATTTACATTAATGATGTCCAACTTGACAACACAAGTTTGTTTGTCTACAACAACAATGTGCCTAATTACAACAGAAGCTAATAATATTGGAAATATTAAAACTTCGTGCCACTAAAATGTTAAGACGACTCATATGCTGTCTTTTTTTACATTTGTTTGTAAACAAAACCATCGTCAAACCTGGGGGTTATCTAATACATGTTGTTGTGCACATAATAAGCGTTTTGCTAAATAAAAACGCGTCTAATGTACCTCAGCGTGATTAATGTAAATCTTTTTTAAAACATCTATTACCAAATTCGAACAGAGCTATTTTTCGACACTTTGTGGTCTCGAAACAAAATTGAACAACAAAGGAATTGGACACTTAAGTCAAAATTGTTTTTGATAAATTTACAATTATGAAATGTAACCACAAAACAACTTTGTCGTCTCATGTTATTTTGGCGTTCAGGCGTCAATACAATAAAGCTGAATAATTTGTATTATTCATGCTTTTCAACATGCCATGCACCGGTTATAGTAATCCTCCGACATATTTTACCCACCAAATATTACAAATTTGTTTGTGTATTTGTTAGCGTAGCATAAACTTGAAAAAAAATGCGTAAAATCAATTAATTATATCGTTTTTAGTAATTGTTTTTTCAATAATCTTTCAAATCGTTAATAAAGGCTTGCACATGGAGTTGGAGCTGCAGCAACGATTAAACTTTTGTAAAAATAATTTTAGGTCTTGCTCGGTTTAAAAACAGAAATCCCCTTTTACGAAATTTTCTAATAGTAGAATATCCATTGTTACAAAAGCTGTATGGCCCGTAGAGCCGTTCTGATAAACTGATGATGAAAGGACTGATCGGACTTCAAAAAAATATTATTTTTTAAAATATTCCAATTCAGATTCATAAAATTATGGCACAAATATTAAAAGTTCAAAGTGTAATGATCACAAAATAATAAAATAAAAATACTTCACTTACAACACAAGGAAGCATCTGCCACGACCTTTCTGTTCCTCCAACAACATAAATAAAATTATAAATTAAAGTCTTTATTATTGTTTATTTAGTTCCTTATGAATCACAATGTACACAACACTTGTCGTGTACTGTTTGAGCAGAACGCTACTTTGAAAATACGATATTTATTTGTTAATTTACAAGATGGCAACCACCATTAAAACTATTGAAGACTTCGAGAAGAAATTAGCGAATGGTGGCGATAAATTGGTAGTTCTCGATTTCTACGCCACCTGGTGTGGCCCGTGCAAAGAAATGGATCTCCATGTTCGTAAATTATCGTGAAAGTATAAAGACCAAGCAGTTGTATTGCAGATCAACGTTGATAAGTTTCATGAAATCTGTCTTCATTAGAAACAAGAAGCGGTTGTCGAGTTTTGCCGTAGCCGACGAAATGATGCTGAAGCAGAAAATGGAGAAATTGGTGAAATAGTTTGATAGTTACCATTAAGAAAGCATCTGTGATGTTCTAAAAATATTGACTTCATTTTGTCCCTTTTTGTTTTTATGATATTATTTGTGAAAATCTTGTTTAAACGTTTTGTGATTGTCAATTAGATAAATAAAAATACAATTTAAAATGACGCGATGGAAAAAAATCACTATGTAATTATTACCCAGCAAAAAGAGAGCATACGAAGAAGTGAAAAAGATGCTATTGTTGTGATACGCCAGTTGTGAAAATTGGGCTCTTCAATAATGAATTTAACACTTTGTCACTACTTTTCATTTCTATTTAAATCTATTTAAATCCGACGCTACCGCGGTAGAACAAAGGACCAACTTATTCCATTGACAATACGAACCTAAAAAACTATTTGGTTAATATGAACTAATGTGTAACTGAAATAATAATTTAAATAAATTAAGATTTATAGGATTTAATTTTACCTAAGATAGGGCCACTTAGTTGGGATGTATTAGAAGCATACATATTTTATAGGACTAAATTTATTATGAAAACATTATGTCAAATCGCAACTGATTTTGACAATCCAAATGTAAGTTATATTAGATTTACTTTTACCAAATCATATGCCAATTTGTGTGGGAGGTATCAGAAGGGGTATGGCAATATCACCCATATCACACTCAGAAAAAAGTGAACCCTGTGTTAATGAGTTGAAATTAACTAAAATTTAGGAAAATTGAACTGCGTATAGCGCTAAAGTAATATTTCCTCATACTAAGTTCAAACATTTCCTTGAAAGTAGTACATGCTTTGAGCTTAATTCTAGTTCAATTTTCCTCAAACCAAGTAAATATTTACTCAAACTGAGGAAATATCCAGTAAGTTTTTACTCACACCAAGTACATTACATTTTAGTAAAATTTTGCTGAAATTTTCCTAAATCTAAGTAAGGTTTTACTAAATTTAAGTACATTTTTACTACATTTAAGTAAAATTTTGCCGAAATTTTCCTAAAACTAAGTTAATTTTTACTCAAATCAAGTAAATATTTACCTGAACTGAGGACAATTTTGCTGATTTTTTCCTAAAAACAAATAAATATTTACTTAAACTGAGGAAAATTATACTTGATAGAAGGAAAAATTGAACTTAAAATACGTTCAATTTAACTAAAAAGGCAAGATTGGCGCCTTCGCTGTGGTTGTTTAAAATAATACTTGAAGTATTTAAGAAATAAGTTACTGCAAACGAACGAGAATTAATATTCAAGAATTTCAAGTGAATTTTTTATAAGTTCATTAATACTTAAATGTATGAAGAACTCAGCATATATTTCAGTATACCCATTAACTTAATTTTAAGAAAAGCACACTTTCTATTTAAAATTTCCTAAATGGAATTTTTCCATACAAAAAAATCTTAGTATTTTTCTTAGTTAAAACCTTGGAAATTTTCTTCCACGCGGGTATGCATTTACTCAATGGTAAGAATTTTTATTAGATCCAATGAAATGTTTTTAAGTAAATTTACTATCCTATTTCTAGTAAATGAACTATTTGCTATGACTTTTGAATGAGTAAAGTACTCATACTTAGTTAATTTCCCTACTTTTAAGGAAATTTTTACTAAATTGGAGTATAATTGCTGAACTAAATTGAAGTATGGATTTTACTCAAGGAATGCTACTTTTCTGAGTGCATGTACCAAAACAGCAGTTTCTGAAGTTACAATGGTTTTAATTTGAGATAGAAAGGTGTGCCATTTGTGTGGGTTGTACCAGAAAGGGCGTGGTAATTTTTCCCATCTTCGAACTTAAACTAAGTTTGGGAAAAATATTGCCATGTGCAAAGGTTGAATTGATACCTTAACTCCTTTCGAAAGTTATCGTGTACATCAGCCAAACAGACGGACGGACATGGCTCAAACGTCTTAAAAAGTCGTGAAACGGATTTGGTGCAAACATACTAAGGGTCTTAAGCGTTACACTTTTTTTCTGTCCCAAACCTACTTTTTGTTGGACTTTTCATGTTTTAATAAACTAATGAAAAAATTATCATTCTAATTATTTTTCACTGAAATTCCTGTTGATTTTGCAAAAATAAAAAAAATCGTAAAAACTAGAAACCCATCATGTCACCACTTCCAAACCCACACAGTCGGTTAAAAAGACATCTAAGAACACTACTTTAAAAGTAAAAAAAAAAATGATTAATGTAATCATTTCGTAAATCAAAATAAAAGAAATGTAATTATAAAAGCTTTAAAAACCTGACGCGCCTATATATTTGAAATTACCTTCAAAACAAGGTATAGCACATTAAAATCGGTCAAGTGTTTTAGGAGTTACATTCGTTTGAATGAACAGACATTTTTTAAAAATCTAATTTTTTCCTCTGTTAAATTGGTCATAACTCATGAAAAATGTTTCTATTTTTTTTTTTTCAAAAATTCGTATACAATATTTTTATGAGAAGAATGCATATAAAAACTTTCAAAACAATCGCAGTTATCGAGGTCAAAAATCGTACGCTTGACATGGAATGACTAATATACTCTGTATTATTAAATTAAAGTACAAAATTTAAAAAACTGTTAAACAATATTGTTTCAATTAAGAAAATTAAAACAAAATTGCAGCTGAGCTTGTTTGCTGTCTATCTGCTGGCACTTTTCTGCTATTACAGCAATTCTTCTGCCATAACAACAGGTTTTTTGCGGTTGTTTCAGCATTCATAATGCTAAAAAGTTTGGAGTCTGCTAAAAAAATTGTTATCAAATGAAATATTAAAATAAGATAAAAGTGCATATCATAAATAAAACACTCTTGCAATATCTAACGTTATTGATATAACTCCCAAGCGAACACAATGGGATTTTCGACCATCTTTTGGAGAATTATATGATGCTTTGTCTATCATATATTTCATTCTCTTTGTAGTCCACACATCGGAGTAAGTTTATCTCTGAGAGAGAGACATGTAATATCTGCCCACTTTAATGTTTTTGATTGGGGCTCTTCTCAGCATTCAAAGCACTCCACATTAAGAACAAGTTTTGAAGCATATTCGTTGCTTTCAATTCTTCTCTGCCCTGATCAGGCTAATTATGTAGCTATCAGCGTTTCATCTTATTTAATGATTTTCTTATTTCCAAATAGTCAGTTCGCCGACATAAGCATCATCCATGTCTTGCCCTCACATAAACCGCCCAGAACATACATAGGTTTGGCCAAGACTGATAGCCAAAATTGATCAAGGCAAATTCAATCCAATCCAATCAATTCAATGTAATTGAATTGCAGTACATAATACACTTGCCAAGAGAGCCAGTTGATCACACACATACATACACACGGCATATTCATCTACATCTAAGTTGAGAAACGCTCGATTCGATTTACGATTTACCCCCAGTCTACATGTTAGTACATTGAATCTGCTGCTGCTTCTTCATCACCATAAACCCCGTTCACATTAGCATTATAATACAGTTATATATATATATATATATATGTATATAAGTAAGTCTGTGTTTATTTTAGCCCAGTTCATTGTTGGTTTTCGCATTGTCGGTGTGTTGTTGGTTTCTTCGGCCCTAGCCTCTTGTCCAGAGATATTGTGCTGTTGGGGCTTTGCGAAAGCATATGATCATCTTCATGCCAGCCCCCTCCCCCCTCGTACTCCTCACACTCGTATCGACATTCCTCTACATTACTACGTATTCTGCATGTTATTCATCCGTTGTCTTTGATTTTTTCAGTCTGTTTTGATTTGTATGTATGTTTACTTAACTGGTTTTCTTCTTGTTTTCTTTTTTGTTGCAGACAGCCGAAGCCACCGCCAAAAAGACGCTCAGTTTGGCCTATTAAAAATGTTGTCGCCCATTATATAGGCAAAGGTGACATATTTGGCAATATGACCGCTGGTAAGTATTGTTTATGGCATTGTTTACTGTTTACTTAGTCCGCTCCGCGTAAAGAAACTGAACAAAACAAAAAATAACAATAAAAAAATTTAAATTTCTTCGAAGGCACAATCATCGTTCTTATCTTCGACGATGTATTTTGCACATTTTACCTTTTTAACAATGGACACAGTTTACACAAATAAAAGTAAAATCAGAAGTTCGTTTTGCACATTTCATGACACATCTTGGAAGTGGATTTCTTTTTTGCCCACTGACAATTAGTACCTGTTAATTATTCGCAAAATGTGATCGTGAATTGGCGAAAATATGAGATTATATTCGAAAATTGTAAACAAATGATTTGCATTTTATGCTTTTTATAAAATCTATAAATCCATTCAATCAAAACAGTTGTGGGTTCAAAAATAGCACTGTAGCTAAGAATGAATCATTTTATTTTGATAATGTAGCTTTATTTGAAGTATGAACTACTAACCGACAGTAGTTTTTGATGAAGAATATTAATACAGCTTTGGAAAATCTCCTCTAAAGGAACAGACTTGTAGCATTAGAGTGTGTTGAGTTTAGACAATTTTTGATTTTCAAAAACGTGTTTCTTTTGACGATTTTTCGAGCTAAACTAAATTTCTATAATATTGTAGTTAAGCAATGGACATTATATGTATATTCAAAACACATTTTGTCAAAATGCTGTAAAAAATCGAATAAATAATGTTTTGAATAATTAAATTTCCTAACATAATTAGTTGGTTATTATGCACTGAAAGAAAAAGCTTCATTTCCTCAATGAAACTTCTTTATTGTTTTGAGCCAAGGTAGATCTTCATTGATACAACGTAAAACGTTTAATTAAAAAAATCAATGAATGAATCATTAATCTAGCACTGATAAAGTGGCATTAATACAATGAAACATTGTTATTATAATAATGAATCATGTTACGTTAATGCAATGAAACGTTTCATTAATCGAATGCTCGTTGATGATAGTTTCTCATTGTGGTAATGAAGTACAGTGATTTAGTCGATGATGATTGTTACAGAAATGATGGGCGAACAAAATCTAAATTGTATGAAAGCTTTAAAGAAATAAGCTTAGTTCGCTTTGACGAAATGTGTGTTTCTGAACATTATTGCAAAAGCTTACATTCAAATATTCTTTTTGACACTGCAATTTAAACGATTATTTCAGAAAATATTATAATACAGAAAGGTGAATGAAAAATTGAATGGTACTTCCAATACCTGCAAAATAATATATTGATGTTATCAAATATGTTAACTACGGCTAATTGAAAACTTTGCTAAAATAAAATGACTATTGTGGGAGTTTGTCGAAAAATGTCATTCTCTTGTATTTTTGGAAACAAAACAGTGACTCGTTGTGGATGCATTGGCTTCTCAGTAGTAACGTGTGGGTTCTCTGAACCACATTTGCTTATTGATATAGCCATCGAGATGAAAATGAGCTTCATCTGAAAACACGAAAATTTTCCACATAAATTTCTTACAGTTTGCGTTAAAGGCTCACTACTTTGGAAGATAGTTTTTAATATTTCCCAATTTTGTTCTAACGTATAGCGTCCCATTTTGCAAATGTGAAACATAAACCTGAAAATAAAAATAAAAATTAATGTTATTCTACCTTTGAAAGTCAAAGTAATCGGTAGTTCAAATTTCAAATTTTAAATGGCCCACTGACAAGACCACAATACTCTTGCCTTGAATTTTAATAATATAGTCACTTTATTATTTTCTTTTTACGCCTTGATTTTAATTCATTTGTAAAACTGCTTTAGATTCGAATTAATCCTACTTTTTTGAGCCGCAAATTTTAAATCATTCAGGCCAATTTTATCCAGTATATTTTCTTGATTGATTGGAGTAAATAAATAAAGAAAATATATGTAGATTTAACTATTTCCATTTTTTTAATTTTTGCAAAAAAAATGGATTTGGCATCAGTGTTCTCTGCCACAACAAATAGAGCAAATTACTTTAAAAAATCTCATTTAAAGAAGCAGCCTTCTTTCTGGCAAAATATTGTTGTTAAATAATGAGTTGAGTAAGATTTTTTTGAATAATTAAATTTCATATTTAATTTCATCCTCATACATAGTTTGTTGTTATGAGATCTGAACTGAGTTATTTGCTTTGATTTTACATAAATAATGATAATAATAAGTCCTCGATAAATAAATAATGATAATAATAAGTACTCGATATAATGAATTTCTCGATTTAACGATCATGCTGACAATCAATTGTTCGACAATTAACACCTGTAGCTTCAATGATGTAATGACATTGTTTCGTTGATATAACGCAAATGGCGCATTACTGCACCTACATGGATTAATAAGGAAGTATCATTATGTCTTATTTGGCTGTAGACTCTTTATATTCTTTGTCGCAGAAACCAAAATACTTAAGCAAAATACTTAAGCTAATAGAACGAGAATTACAACATACTTCTAGTATGCCACCCACACTAATCATGACGCTATAATGAAACCAATTCTCCGGTAATGAAATGTTATATTCGGATTAAAATTTAAAATCTACTAAACAAGTGTTTTCTTCCCCCAAAAGCCAACACTAGCTACTTTTATTTGCTTTGTTGTTCAATTAAAAATATTGCGAAACTAATTTAAATATGCGTTTATATTTTTCAAAGAAAACATGTCGTCCATTTAAAACGGTTGGTTGGTTGGCGCCATATATACATATTTAGACCAAAATCGAAATAGATTTACGAAACGAACAATTTGTGAAGAAAATCTATAGATCAATATTATTGATATTAGGAATGTGTTATTTGCCACAACTATATTTGTAAATTATCAGGATTTTTGAATTTTCTAAAAGTATTTTTTTTGCATCGGATAAACAAGTAAAGTAAAAAGGAGTGCCTTCCATTGTGACGATCCATTATTATAATATTGAACAATTTGAAAGATCACTTATATGGCGAGGCTAAAATAAATCGACTATAAACAACAAAATAATACATAAAATATACTCAAAAAACACTTTGCCTGATCGTCTTTCAACTATAAGAAATCTCCGAAGAAAAGAATTAGAAATAGAAATAATAGCGGTTTTTTTTTTGTTTACATGGCCGACGGCGAATTTTTATATTACATATTACGTATGTACATATAGTTTGTATGTATGTACTGATTTTTCAACTGGGTATTCGAGGGAAAACGTTAAAAATGGTTTATTCCATGCACTGTGTCAAATTTCATAGTCTTTCGACAAATTTTCGTATTTATTTCCAATCGTTACATGGGATCGATTCACTGTGCATCACATCTAACTTTTCAACTAGTTTGGAATTATCTTAGTATCATGATACACACGAATATCGTGTGGATGGTAAGATCCAAATAAGGTTCTCTAATTTTTGATTGCCTCGCTTTTTTGGAAACTCAAAACCATATGGTAGAGTTTTGTATATAACATTTGATTTATTCATTATTTTTGGAAGTATATACGTTTATTCAAATGTCGAATGTTCATGAGATGCATTGTAAAAGGAGGTATATAAAAATTCAAATGGCAATGATTTTGAATTTTTCATGTGATGGGTTGCAAAAAAGTCAACAAAACTAAAGTTCTCAACAATTTGTGATGAACAATGAACTCAAATCCAGGCCATTTAACCAAATACATCTTGTTGCTATTAATCTTGAGCATTTTGAATTGTTGATAAAAGTGTGTATTTGTTGTAGTTCGACGTTAGCATTTTGTTCGAAAGGTGTTTAAAATGAATTCTTTGTCTGCTCAGAAAAACATTTCATCAAATCAATGCCAACAACGATTGAAATTAATTAATAAAATACTTCCTTCATTTTGAGGATTCCAGTTTTTTTCAAATTTGTTCGTCATCTCCTATGTCACCCAAGTCCCTTAGCAAAACTGACAAAAGCACCAAACACTCATGATGAGAAGAGGTCGAGAGAGGGGATGGCGAAGTCGCCAATGCAGCGATACCTCCGTTTTATAGGTGTAGGACTTTGACATAATATAAAAATATTGTACATAGTACAATATTTTATACACTTAAAAGAATTTGTCAGTAGCAGAAAGTTTGCTGAAGAAGCCGATTTTCTTTCAAATATGTCTACAATGTCTTATGTCTGTACATTAGAATACATTAGAATGGATCACGAAAATAAATTGCAGCGGTCACCCCCCAGAAATAGAGATTGTATTGTTTATTGACAATCTGCAAAATATTTCGTCACTCGGTCAAGCCATCTGTGACCCACACGCTCCTGAAAACAGCTCTAAAAATCATGATTTTCCCGTGTAATTTTTTATGCTAGATTTTTGTCCAGTTTTTGTTTTCTGAATTAATAAAGCATTGGAAGCACTTCAAAAAAAAATTTTTACTCTTGTCTTTGAATTGTCATTGGTCGTATTATTGGACGTTTACATTGATTTTTTGTGGTTTCTCAATGTGACAGCTAAAAACTCATTTTTCTTGGAAACATTTTGTAAGAGGTGTTATGAAAAAAAATAGAAGGAATCTATACTTTTCGAATGAATTCGGACGAAAATGACGTCACTGACTGAGATGAATTTTCAGAGCCAACATTTTAACACACTTTTTACAAAAATGAGAGCTGTTGCGTCAATTTCCTTCCGATGTTCATCATTTAGGCATCATTCGAAAGGTATTGACTTCTGCTATTTAATTTTTATAAAATAATAACACCAAATACCAACATATGTTCAGTTGCCACCATGAAAAAACACAAAAAAATACTATAAAGGTCCAGTAATTCGACCAATAAGTAAGTAAAAACTGCACGGGAAAAACATGATTTTAGGGGTATTTTCAGGAGTGGTTTAGCTTGATCTGGGTACGAAGTATTTTGCAAATCATCAGTAAACAATCCAAACTTTATTTCCATAGGGTGAGTGGGAAGTGTTTTTCCATTTGAATGGACCTCGACCCAGTCTAATATACATACATATTTTTTTTAATTAAACATTCCTATTCTTCCTTTTAAATATTATCTTAGCAGTATCTTACAAAAAGTCGCATACAAATATATTGGACGGCAATAAAAACAAATAAATTTCACGAATTTTAAGTTTCAAATGGCTGATAGGAAATTTGATCTTTACCACTGTCTTCATAGACGTTGAACACATCTGATATATTGACGATAATGTCCATAGATTTTTTCAATTAAGCCTATTTTTCTTCGCTAAAATCATAGCTATTATAAAATATTATTTTATTTCATTTTAAAGATGTTTTCGCTGTATTTATAAAAATTAAAAAAAAATCATATTCTGATAACTTCTAAATTTATCCATAGATCTTTTACATGTAGACATTGTTTTGTGTGTTAAAATGTTAGATATTAAAAAATAGAACAAGACACTTTTTTCTAGACGTTCTTCATTTTTTGGCAACATTTGTAGCCATTTCAACATTGTTTTCGAGTTTAAAAAGCCAAAATACTTTTTATGGTGTTATTAGCACTGGTACATAGCAGTATGGCGTGGCTGTTGGTGGACATAGATGTTTAAAAAACAAACACTCGCAAACAAACAACAATGTTGTGTCGGGAAACTAAAAATTTATTTTTTTATACGTTTCAACACGATTATTATTTTATTTAACTAAATTACCAGTTTTCGTCGACGGCACCTTCGATAATTATACCTTAATTCGACTACGTAAAAACAAAAGGTGTATGGAGTATGGGCTATAAATATTCTGAATATCACCTTCTTGTAGAAGCAGTGGTTTAGGATCAGTCGCCACAAAATGAGATGAGATGAATCTGAGCTATTATTGTTTACTACTGGTAAATTCAAAAAAAATCAGAGATGTTTTCAGAGATTCGTTACCTCATTAATTAAAATAATAAATTAATTCGAGTCTTTCGAATGCTGTTGCACCAAAGAACTCCAAAATTTTCAGTTTATGAGTCACACTAATACACATACAAACATATGTACTTTTCTATTGGAATGGAAACTAAAACTCGTACGCTGCCAACTCGCTCAGCAAGATATTAATTGACATGTTGTAATGTTACGATTAATACGTTAATTTATTTATTTTATTTACATATATTTATTTTACCAACTATATACCATTTTATAGACCTGCCGACTCTTCATTCATTAGGTTATTACATAAGTGGAATAGTTGATCGAAAAGTAAATCGAATGCAATAAATCTGTGGAACGATAACAAATCGTGATGCGCATTTACAACTGCCATCATTGAATTTAGAGATAACTGGAAATGTATATATCTGTTTACTGCCTAAAGTCGTTGTGAAACAAGAAGTAGTTTTAATACAATATTTTTTAGCCATAAATGTGCTGTGTATCTTGATATGATACATCCATTTAGAAAATTACTAGTATTCCCATGGTTTAGATTTCCACTCAAAAGTTTCTTCGAGTTTATAAGTGGCTGTACAAGCGCAATTAATGGACACCATTCCGATTGACAAAATGAAGCGGCAACCCCAGAAACATCCGTGATATCGTTTTGAAAGATCGCCGTGGGAATGTATTTGATATATGATTTCCTGGCTCAAGACCATTTTGCATCTATATTTTATAGAATGCAAATTTGTTAGTAATAAAACTCACCATGCCATTTGTAAATAAATTTGCATTCCATAAAATATACACTCAGAAAAAGTAAACTCTACGATGAGTTGAACTTCAAACTAAAGTTGAACTTCGTATAGCACCAAAGCAATATTTCCTCATATCAAGTTTAAACTTTTCTTTTAAAGTAGTGCATGCTTTGAACTTGATTCTAGTTCAAATTTTTGCTCAAAGCATGTAAATATTTACTCAAACTGAGGAAACTTGCAGTAAGTTTTACCTCAAAACAAGTACACTCAGAAAAAAGTATGCCACGGTTTAACCCTCTAAAAAGGGTTGAACTTCGTATTTTGGTGCATGCAATCCACTATGACTTGATATTTGATCATGTTTTTACAATTGTTTGCTAGCGTTATGTGACACGAACCTCTTCGTACCTCCCATACAAATTATAAACTTTAATTCCTAACTTCCTAAATGGATTTTTTTCCATAAAACAAATTTCTTCATTATTTTCTTTCTTAAAGCTAATAAATTTTCTTCCGCCCAAGTATGAATGTACTCAATTGTAAGAAGTTTTTACTAGATCCTACCCTATTTCTAGTAAATGAACTATTTGTCACGAAACTTTACTCAGTCTTACGTAATTTTCATACTCTTAAGAAAGGTTTACTAAACTGGAGTAAAATTGTTGAACGGAGTATGGATTTTATTCACATTTAGAAATGCTATTTTTCTGAGTTTAGATGCAAAATGGTCTTGAGCCAGGACAATATCCCAGTTCAAATTAAATATTGATTACAGACCGAAAAAAAACGAAAAGTATGTAATATAGCTGACGTCATTAACATTTCGACAGACGGTGTGTCGATGAAATTTTTTTCTACAATTAGTTTTTAATTTTTACGTAAATTATTTATCGTTTATATTAAAAACTGTGAGTGAAACATTTAAATAATCCAATAAATAATTAATAGTTAAATTATCAATATCGCAGAGCTTAATACTAATAACACGAAGCTTGTCTCGTTAAAATATGGCAACGGAATACATTTATTTTTACTACATAGCCAATTAAGACATAGGGTTAATATCATTGCAAATAATTCAATATACGTGAGTGTGAAACAAAACTTGTAAAATTCTTCTGTGATATGAACACAAAGCTATGTTAAATTGTCAATCAAAAGAGTTGTTTATACACTTTAATCAAATTAAGTATATATTATCGACATCAGTCTATGAATGCATAAAATATAGAATATTAAAATTGTTATGGTTATTTTTTAAAGAAATTCAGGCTTGGAATGAAAAGGATAGATTAGGATAGGAAAGGAAAACAGAACTGTTGTTGTTAATATCTTTTTGAAACACAATAATAAATAGGTATAATGAATAATACAGTGTTGGTCATTTAGTCAAATCGCATGATTATTTTACTTAAAAATAAATAAATATAATATTTTTAATGTAAAAATATTCACATTAGTATAGTTGAAGCGATGTAGACAATGAAAAACAAATTCGTTTAAAAATAGTTTTAATTAAATGTAAAAAAATGCTGTAGGTTCATTGGACTCCAAATAAGCACACCCTATAGAAGGGAATAACATTACTTTCCCTTCAATTTTTTAGTAGTTTTTAGATATCGCTTTTTTAATCGCATGTTCCAATCTTTTTGGTATACTTTCAACCAGTGATTGGCATCTTGCTGGCGATATTGAATACCATGCAGCGCGGACCGCTTCCCAGAGTTCGGTCAGTTTTTGTTTAGCAGAACTTGCTTTTCTACATCATCCCTCAAATTCTTAATTGGGATATTGTGCCGGCCATGGCAATACATCCACTGAATAATCCTCTAAATGTTTTTACATGTGTAAATATTCATTTAACACACAAATTTTCATCAGCAAAATTTGCTTGTATAAATGCATATCCATCTTTATGTCAATCTTTTTAATTTGTCTTGACATGTAAATGCAGCTCAAACACTTATAAAACCTCCTCATTGTTTAGCAGTTTTTAAAGTATAGTGAGGATTGAAGTCTTATTTTAGAGGACGCCCAACATTTTTCTTTCCGATCCAAATTAATTGAATTTCGATTCATCGCTTCAAAAAAAATATTTTTCGAAAATAAAATTTTCCACTTGAGACTAGCTCACTAGATGACCATCACTGTATATAAAGATATATTTTTCAAAATTTTGTTTAATTTATTAAATTGATTTGCAAAATAATTAAATTTGAACTCCGATATTGACCTAGCTCAAGACCATTTTGCACCTATATTTTATAAAATGCAAATTTGTTACAACAATGCCATGGTGAAACTTATTACTTGGCTGACTGCCTATATCACGGGTTGTTGCAACCGTGTGGTTGTTTGATTTTTAAGTTGTACAAGATTATCTGCTTTACGATTGTCGTTGTATAGTTGTTATTTATTGGAATATTTTTTATTTTCCTCATGTTTTCTTGTCACTTGTGTATAGTAAGATACATTACAATTGGCTGAGATATTGGATAACACTAGTTGACAACCATTTTGTCGAAGGGTATAACATCGTCCCCTCAATATAATAATAGCCTATAATTTTTGGATGTTTTCAGATAATCATAATAAGATAATAGAATAATATTGCGGCAAATACTATTTTTTATTATGGATTTTTCTACGATTAGATAATGACGGCTCTATTCTGTGAACTGGCCAAGTTATTATTTTGTACACATCCTTAAAGAACCAGAATTTTTGAATGAGAAGTTATACGATATTTTTCCAATGTATTTTTGAACCAGAATATTGTGGAATTAGAATCTGAACAAATTTTGACCAGACATATAATAAATGATAGAGATTCTAAATATGCCATAAAATAGAGAAGTTTTATATTGTATTCAAGTGATGTGACAAGATTTATCGTACAGCCGAAAACGAGACAAGATTTATCGTACAGCCGAAAACGAGACAAGATTTATCGTACAACCGAAAACGAGATAACACCACTCCATTAATATAAAATAACATGTCTCTCTCTCTCTGTATTTCATATTGCGATTAACTTAAAATTTAAATTTGCTTCTTGCGGAAATTGCTCTCATCCTCAATATTACTTATCTCTGTTTCTATATAACAGTGGATAATTTGGTCTCCAAGTGAAGTTGCAGTCACCTTTCGGAGAACTGTCTGCATACTCTTTAGTTTAACCTAACATACAACCGTTTCTTTCGAACGGTCCCAGCGCCTCTCACTCCCGCCCCCACCGACCGAGAGGGCCATGTCCCCATAACGTAGGGACAACGTACACACCACAGTCCGAACCATGGCGGCTAAGCAGTAGAGGGTGGACACCGGCTACAGATCAAATATCAACAGCCGGTATAACAAAAATATTATTAAACAAAATATTAGTATCACATGCAAATAAAAGTTATTCTTAAAGTTAGTAACTAAATATATTAAAGTAAACATATCACACCAAACTAAACATCGAAGCAGGAGAAAATCTTGGACTTTATTATATCGATTCCTAATCCGAAATCTATGATGTGACACAATGATTTGAAATCAAATCAAATTATTTTACACCAAAATTACTTCACCGAATCAGAATCGACTTGATTGCCACTATTGTAATAAACTTAACTTTCAATTCTTACGCCAACACAAAGTACATACAATACATATAGCATTTATATTAATACACAGCGATGAAAACCTTCAATATAATTATAATATATTCTACGATTTTCTAGATGATTACAACATAAATCTCTTCAACCCGGTAGCAGGCGAAGGTGCTAATGGCCGACCAGTAATAATACCACAAAGGGATCGCTTCCGTATGCAACGTTTCTTTAGACTAAACAGTTTCAACATTCTGGCCAGTGACCGTATACCATTGAATCGCACCCTCAAGGATTACCGCACAAAAGAGTAAGTTATTCTTATTTATCACAAATGCAGTGTGTAAATGACCGACCACAAGTTGGCCGTATGGAGTAGTAATTTTAAACACGTTATCAACTGTTGATATTTGTTAATTAATTAATATTTACTTAATGGTCATTCTGCTTGGAAACTTCTGTGCTGTGCGCTGCTATTGTTCATAGCTAAGTTTTCAACAAACATACCTTCATCCATCCATCCATTCATTCCATCCGTCCATTGTTCGTCGCTGAATTCAATGCAAGTCATTGGCTTCTTTACCACGAAAACTCATTTACACTCGTACTGCTCGCATACTCGTAGTAGTACAATATTTTGATGTTGTTGTCTGGGTATGCGAGTATATTGTAATTTTGAACTTTTATTTATTTCTTCACATTTTTATTGTTGAAAAATAGTTATTGTCATTGATGATAGTCTGAAGTAGTTATAATGGTATTGTTGAATATCTCCGCGTTGAAGTTGTTCATTCGCGGCAGTTGTGGTGTTGTGGCAAATGTTAATAACAACTTCAATGGTCATGTTGTATTATTGCTATTATTATTATTATTGTACAGTAATGGGCCAGAAAATTAGGAACTTGAATTGATTTCAATGTCTGCTTGCGGCAGTTGCATTACCATACTGCCGTCTGGCTGTTGCCACTTATAAGAAGTTAAATTTTAATTTTCGTCTGTCGCACCATTTACCTTGACCTATTCACTGAAAACAGTGAGATACGAATATATGTACTCTAAATGCATACAAAAACATAGATACTTTATTTCTTATATTATATTTCTAAAATGTCCGACTTGCCAGAAAATCTAAAATATGTTAATATTTATTATAACTATTATAAAGTCCTTGTGTAATGTAACCGCATAATAATCCCCACCGATCTAACGGTACGGATGTGGTGTGCTGGATGAGCTTGTATAACAACCGGTAGTTGAATTACACTGTACAACACATAAAACAAGGTTCGGCCTACGGAATATATACGTATACCGATGTTTTCAAATTTTACTTCCCCAAAGTTGCTTATAAGCAACGTTACGAGTTTGTCCTATAAAATCTTTAAAATCGAATATTTTTCTAAGTTATTAAACTTTATTTTTGTGTACATATGTAACAACCATCAAAAGAGAAACAAGAAATTCAGTAACTTGGATGTACGTATGAGGGCGAAAATCAAAGTTAAATATAAATATCATTTTTTTGATTTTTTCAAATTAAAAAACTCTATTTATAATTCGAAGTAATACATATTACATTTTATAAAAATAAGAGAAACATTTCAAAACATTTTTTATTTATTTATCAAAAAATGCGGGGCTTAATGGGTTAACTAACCTGGACAATAATTTTTATAATCGATATACTACCGGTTAAACATTTATATTTCACGAGACAAGCAAAGGAAATGAGAAATAAGTAAAAAAATAAAACCGCGTGTTAAATGTTTTTATTATATTTTTAATTTTGGATTACTATTGTGTGATAAATGTAAACACAGGAAACTACTTTCGATACGATTTTTTGAAAGTGGAAAGGAATCGTGCGATTCCTCTCACCAAGAATCGTTTTACACAATCGCGTAATGTAAAGGCTGCTTTAGAAGTTATCCCATCGTTAAACGTTAACCGCCGCACAGTGGGAAGGCTTCATACATTTGATTGCCGGTATGAAACTTGGCACCGTGCATTTTCTGTACAGAATAAAGAGACCGTCCATATAACTCAAATAATGTCTTGAAAATTTTCTCAGAGTTTAAAATTAACCAAATAAAAAAGTCATACATATTTTTATCTACTAAACTACATATGGGTATTTTCTAGTGTCCCGGACGCGACATCCGCACGTATTAAACTACACCAAAAACAAGAAAGAAACAGAAAATGTCTATCAGTATTTTTAGTGTTCTAAAGCACCTAAAGAGTACAACATTTTAAAAATATATTGTCAGGATTTAGTACAAATTAGTACAAACTTATTAACAATTATACATTGAAACGGACACTACAAAAAACAGAAGTACCTTTGAAACTCTTATAGAAATATACAAAGTTCAGCGAGAACTTGATAACTTTGTTTTTCCAAATATACATGTAAATGAAGGTCAGAGGATAAATTTTGTTCGTAGATTTGAGAAATATGAGAATTATCTCGTAGATTTTTTAATCACATACAGCACGAAAACGGGCGCGACGAAAAACGGATTGCAAGAGTTGCATATTAAAACAGATTTTCGTTAAATTACAGTAAATCAACAGTAGATCAACTCATACTGCCCAAGTTTTGATATGGACTACCTAAAATCGTTGCATCAATATTTAGTAACCAGAACCCTGTATAGGGGAAGGGAGAGAGACGTTTCATACCATGATATTTTGCTATATGCGTTCTTAATCGTTCCCACAAATAATAATAAAAATAAGCATCTTTATACTTTTTTAGAATATATAATAATTTTACAAAACAATAAAAACAACAATGACAATAATTCAATGCTGTCGGCGTGGTTGTGTTGAGAACTCCATCTATCATTCGTTCCCCTGTGTACTTTTCCGCAATCAACAATTAAAAATTGTTATTTTGTTTGCTTATTATTAAAAATACACTAAACGTAGAGAATTTAAAATAATTCCATTATTCTCGCATGAAATTTAATTGGATGTAATTGACACTAACTTAGAAAGATATTAGTAATCTTTATGAAATATCACGCCGTTTGTTAGCAAATAATAACCTGTTGTGAAACGTCCAAATTCGAAAAACAAAGCCACATATTCGATACAAGCTGGCGATTTTAAGCAATTGGTTGAAATAAAAAGATAATAGGAGGCACTTGCGAGAAATTTTACATTATTTTTTTTACAAATTATCCAAAATCTGCAAACAATTTTCATCATGTGTTGGTTGAAACATCTGTTTACATTTTCCTTTACCTTCAAGCAAAAATTTCATTTACAGTCCTGAAATCACTTATAAAAAAGAACAAAAAGCGGTGCAACCACTACACAATGGTTCTGTAGATTTCTAATATTTTTGCAACCAAAATATTCCATATTATTACGCAAAATGCATACATACAGCATTCAACATCATTTTAAACCTAATAAAATGTATGTTTATTTCCGAAACGGTTATGAATTTCGAAAAAAATTAAGATGTTTAAAAGCGTTTGCCAATTTATGTATGTTATCCAAGCAAACGTTGAAAATTACTGCAAAAATTAAGGCGTTATTCCTTCGCCGCATTGTCTCAGTACTTTACGTACAATCTCCAATAATACGAACATAGAATTTGTAAGTGATCAGACAAGCGTCTGGATGTTATGATATGCGAAAGGTTTCGATTTGAGCGGCATATTAATAACATAGTATCTAGAGTAAATCTTGCACTCAGGCCTTTGTGCACATCTGATTTATCGCTACCTCGTTCTGTGAGGCAACGTCGTTGAATATTATACGTTGTGTACGTGCTTCGTGAATTTGTTCTCACTTCTCAATTTTAAGTTAAGATTCATATGTTTATGTTTAGATTGTTCTCTTACAGTTTACATTGGACCTCGAAGATTGTTCGATTTTTTACAAGAAAGCAATGCCCTATATTTCTGACGCTGAAAATAAAATATATACAGCCCCAATACAGAAGTCTCTCCCACGTTTACTTCTTCCTTTAAAGCCACATACAACAATCGGCATAGAAACATCAACAGCGTTCTCTCTTACAAAAATGTAATGCAGGCTATATTACACAACCATTAAATAAATTTGCAAGTACGAAAACCCGTTTTTACCGTAACTCATGATTTTGTTGGTGACTGACAAATTTCAAATACTTGTTCTACTCGACAATAACACCAGAAAAAAATCAACTCCCAGAGTTTTTGGACTATATGACAGTGTTATGTGCCAAAAAAAAAACATTTTTTTTAAATCACATTTTTTGTGTATAAGTTTTTGGTCACTGCGTTAAACTACTGAAAAAAGTAATTAAAGAGTTTCGAAAATTTGTAATGTTATTTAAATTGACACTTACTAGGTTTGCTCGGTCCTTTCTAACAATCATCCAATCCTGTAGAAACCTAAATTTTGTAGAAGTAGTGTCCGTTCTTATGAAAGTAGAGTTTTTCCTTTGAAATCCAAATTTCCAATCCTTACCGTTACACAACGACTGGACATATATTCAGTTTGGATGCAGCTTTCAAATGAAACGTCCCTACAAACTGACTGACAAAATTATTACACTTCATTCTATAGTGGAGGTTTATACACTATTCGATTTTAATAAACATATAGACAGATGATTTTATTTTATTTGATTATGTTTTTTTTATATTTTTTTCCAGATGCCGTGATGAGTCATATAAAGTCGAAGAAATGCCAACTGCATCCGTTATCATAGTTTTCCACAATGAAGCCTGGTCTGTGTTGCTGCGAACGTTAACAAGTGTTATAAACCGTACACCAAGGAGACTACTCAAGGAAATTATTTTGGTCGACGATGCCAGTGATCGATGTATGTTGTGAAATGAATCTCTTGTATTTTATAAATAATTTGTTTTTATATTATTCCCCCTTTTTAAGCCTATTTAAAAAAGCAACTCGAAAGTTATGTTAAAGTTTTAAGCGTTCCCACGCGGATTTTCCGCATGCCTACAAGAGGAGGTCTTGTTCCGGCCCGTTTGATGGGAGCCAAACATGCTCGAGGCGATGTTTTAACATTTCTGGACGCTCACTGTGAATGTTCGAGGGGTTGGATGGAACCCCTATTGCATCGCATCAAAGAATCGCGCACTGCAGTTATATGCCCCGTTATCGATATAATATCCGATGACAATTTCAGTTATACCAAAACATTTGAAAATCATTGGGGTGCCTTCAATTGGCAGTTGAGTTTCCGTTGGTTCTCCACTGAGCGTCGGGGTGCGGGTCTACGGCAACATCCAACAAAACCCACAATGACACCAGGTATGGCTGGTGGCCTATTTGCTATCGATCGAAAATATTTCTACGAAGTGGGAGCGTATGACGAGGATATGAAGGTTTGTTCTGCATACATTAAATCCCCGAAAGATCAGTAAATTCAATCTTTTTTCAGATTTGGGGCGGTGAAAATGTGGAAATGTCCTTTCGTATTTGGCAATGTGGCGGCAGTATTGAAATAAGCCCTTGTTCACATGTTGGCCATGTATTCCGCAGCAGTACGCCATACACGTTTCCAGGTGGAATGAGTGAGGTGCTGGGAGAAAATCTAGCCCGTGCTGCTATCGTCTGGATGGATGAATGGCAGTATTTCACCTTACTATACACCTCAGGGCTCTCGCTTTCCACACGCCAGAAAGTCGATGTAAGCAACCGCGTGGCTCTACGTGAAAAACTGCAGTGCAAACCGTTTTCATGGTATTTACAAAATATATGGCCCGATCATTTCTTCCCTGCCCCCGATCGTTTCTTTGGTAAAATTATTTGGCTGGATGGAGAAACTGAATGTTCGCAAGCATATTCAAGTCATATGAAAAATGTTCCTGGACGTTTGCTTTCTCGCGAATGGCCACGTATCTTCGAAGAGATCGAGAGTAACGCTGAACAATTTATGACGCTCATCGATCTGGACAGAGATAAGTGTTTAAGGCCTGCCAAGGATGATGCGCCTCGTACATCTGCACAGCCAGTGACCGTTGGCGACTGTAATGCCCATTCGCAGACGATGGACATCTTTGTCATAACGCCCAGCGGCAAGGTTATGACGAATAATAACGTTTGTCTCACTTACAGTGAACCCAAACAAAGTATGATAAAAATGCTGAAAAATCGCAATGCAACAACATCGAATGTACAGTTGGCGCAGTGCTCCCACGATCCACGCCAATTGTGGGACTATGATATGGATGTAAGTGTAAATACACATATAAAATAAAAAAACTAAATTTAAAACTGCAGTATGCACATCTTTCGAAGAGTTTGTAAATTGAAATATGCAGTATTATTGGATTTGGAAAATGTTAGTGATAAAGTGAAAAAATAGAAGCAAAGCAAAAATAGATTTTGCAGATTTAATTTAATTCCACTTCCGAACTTCCAGAAAATGTGTAGAAAATAATAATGTCAATATTTTTTGTTTTGAGTTAATATTTGCATTAGCTTTATTTTCTTCCTCTCTTTTGTTTGATCGAACGGTCCCAACGCCTCTCACACCCGCCCCTTCCGACCGAGAGGGCCACGTCCCCATAACGTAGGGACAGCGTACACACCATAGTCCGAACCATGGCGGCTAAGCAGTAGAGGGTGGACACCGGCTACAGATCAAATATCAACAGCCGGCAAAACAAAAATATTAAACAAAATATTAGTATCACATGCAAATAAAAGTTATTCTTAAAGTTAGTAACTAAATATATTAAAGTAAAGTAAACATGTCACAACAAACTAAACATCCAAGCAGGAGAAAATCCTCGACTTTATTATATCGACTCCTAATCCGAAATCTATGATGTGACACAATGAATTGAAATCAATACACATTCTGCGAATGGGCTCTGCGGAAGCGTAATTCGTACGCTGAAAGTCAATATGGATGAATTGATAGTATCTAGAAGGTCTAAATGGCACGTTAAACTTAATCCTAGAAATAATATAGTCAGAAGAGAAATCACCATTTATAACCTTATAAACCATCACGGTGTTCAACATAACACGTCTGCTTTTCAAGGAAGGCAAATCGATCAGCTTCAATCTACTAGTATAAGGGGGAAGAATAAAATCACTATTCCAATGCAAATGTCTTAATGAAAATATTAAAAATTGTTTCTGAACTGATTCAATTCTGTCAATATAGATACCATACTGAGGATCCCACACTACGGAACCATATTCCAGAATAGGTCTGACAAGTGATGTAAATAGCTGCTTCGTTACGTAAGGATCGGAGAACTCCTTAGCCCATCGCTTAATGAAGCCAAGAACACCATATGCTTTGTTAACCATAGTAATAATATGATTGTTGAAATTCAGTTTGGAATCCATTAGAATACCAAGGTCTACAAAAGAATCAACTAACTCTAGCTCAGTTCCTCTAATATTATATCTGACAAATCTTGGATTCGATCTAAAGAAACGCATGTGTCTGCATTTCCTTAGGTTGAGTTCCATACAATTCATGTCACACCAGCGTCCAAAACTATCTAAGTCATCCTGCAATGGATTCGAAACAGTCTATGTTTAATTTTATAAGCGTAATGCTGGCCAGTGCCAATATGAACTCATCCATAAAAACTTTCTTTCTTTTAAAATTTTCAATTGCAATTTTCTCCAGAGTGAATATTTCGTTTCATTGGCCCTTTTAGTACCAAGCCACAGAAATATTGAAGTTAAAATAAATCTATTTTATAATTATTTAAAAGCACATTTTCTATTAATACACAAAAAAGTGTTTAGAAAATCGAACGGAATCTGTAGAAAGTAAACGTAAGATTGGCTTTTGTTTCTTCAGCATTCAAACATTTTGCGTTTGTTAGGAGGCTAGAAAAGGTATTTGTATAAAATAAATCTGAGATCTGTCGATTAAAACAATATCCTGTGTAAAATATATGACCAGCTTACAGCAAGTGTGTGCCTAATCAATATTATTGCCGAACTGAGATAAATGAGTTTCAAATTTGACTGAACTTTCTTCTATCCTATGCAATTATCGACCTAAAATGCAAATCAATTTACTATTAACTGATTCTTAATTAATGTGGGGCTAACTTAATTATTTGGTTTTGTTTAATATGTGCCTTCAGTTTATTTTTTCGTTATTACCAATTTCAATACTTAAAACTTTTTGTAGGTGAATTAAATCCCAATTTTTTATGTTTTTGGTTTTTTAGAGAAGCTGAAATTGTTCACGTTCAGAACAAAAACAAGTTAATCACTAAAAAAATTGACATAGTCAAGTATTAGGTCTGCAAGACCAATTCATTATAGCTCGAATTATGCCTGAGCACATTTTACGATTTTTTTCTTAGTAATAGCTTTAATTTGATGTACACGGCAATATAGTGAGTAGGATGGTAATAAACAAATTATTCAAATTTTTAATGTTAAAGGTCCTTGTTGTCCACTATACGCACACCTGTGAAACAAATTACCATCTACTTTATAGGGTCCGCCAAATAACTTTAAAAAAACTAACAAAAAAAAACTACTGAATATTTTCTCAAATTTCTTTTTTTATTTGAAAGTACAATCCTTCCGGTTAATAATGGAAAATAATTTCATTCAAATGGCTGCTGAGGGCACCCCACACATAATAGTCCAACGGTTGAATAGTTGAAAAAAAAAACGTTAGATACCTGACTAGTAAAAGTGTTTTATAAAAAATATAGTTTTTAATCTTTCCACTTAAACATCAATTAAAGATCAGGCTACAAGATTACAGTCGCTGATCGATACGCTACTACTTGCGACCCTAATATTACTGTTGGAGCATTCCTTTCTGCCCACCTACTTTCTTTCTATTATATTTGATTTATAATATATTTATTTTATATGATTTGTAATGAAAAAACATTTTTTCTTTCTTTCAGACACAGCACATCAGTCATCGTGACAAGAAATACTGTTTAACTCTAAAATCTGCCCTGTCTGCACGAACTCAAAAATCGGAAAAAGTTGTTGTGGCCATAGATTGTGATTTTAAGGATATAACCCAAAAATGGGGTCTCATACCACTGCCATGGAAAATGTAAATGATTCAATTTTACACACAGACACACAAACACACATTTTAATGGATTAATGCAATTTTTATAATCAAATGCAATTACTTTAGTGCAATTAGATAACTATTTTTAAAATGAAATGGAGGTATTTACAATGAAAAAAAAAACGACAACAATATTTATATTCTACAACACCGACGAATACTAAATGTGATATTTTTAATTTGAATAATACAAACATACATACGAATTGGAGAACCAATAGTTTTATATTTATGTTTTTACAACCTACTCTAACATACATCCTCACAAAGTTAATAGTGTCCACCTAAATGAAATGCATACATTCATAAACAATACCCCATACGATATAACTACAAGTTCATTTAATTTAAATATTTGTTTTATGTGCGTACCATTTTATAAGTAATTTAATATGAATACTGAAAAAGAAATTCAAATTTACATGGAGAATAATTAGCCGAATTGTAAACCTAAATTGAATCATTCTCAAATCGATTTTTTATGAAAAAGCCATTAGTTCCTCTGTAAATTCTTGTATTACATATTTATATATTTGTTTTCATCCATTTGAACTTTGAACAACTTTGATTTGTTTCTCAAGTTCACCTTGAGTGGTTGCGTAGAATTTATAAAAGAAATTTGTATTCTTTATAAATTCCTATCGAATGTTTTAGGTTTAAACGATTAATTTTTTAAACAAATATTTTGTAAATATTATTTTTTACTTAACACAATATGTTTATTGTTTTTTATATATTTTAAATAAATCTAAAGTAAATTAACAAATTGGTTAAGAATCCATACCATCTTAATTTTAAGTATTTTATAAAATAAATAAATAAAAAATGAATGAACTCAATGATGTGTGGACTTTTGGTCTTAATCTGAATACTGTGCAGGCTGGGTCAAGAGTCAATTTCCTTTGCAATGTACATCGTACATTCTTGTTATTATCATTTTGTGATGCATTATTATCTTGAAAGCTGTGCATGGTACTGTGCATTTGGTTTCTGCTCTGAACATTTTAAAAATATTCCATTTCGTTGTTTTTGGCATTCGAGTCGTGATTTTAGCTGTACTTAAGCGCATCAGCATTTGAATATAATTATGGGTGTTATGTTTAATACTGTGAAATGGTTTGTTTTTGCTCTAAATATCATTTGTGTGGTAAGTTCTTAATGTCTCTTGATTTTTTTACAAGTTTATTCAAAGTTATGTCTACTTTTAGGTTATTGGACTTGCTGCGTTCTTCATAAATGCTTTGGGTGTCAATGATTCCACACCTGGCACCGATGGTCATGCATTTTTCATACTGGGCATGCTGCTATGCAGTTTGTTGTGTATGACTACAATATTTGGCTGTTATGGTGTCTGCAGTGAAAATTTTGGTGTAAATGTTATTGTAAGTAAAAACATTATTAATTAATTTCATATAAAAAAGTTTAAAGTAGTTGTATGAATTTGTTTTCTAATATATATATATATATATTTAAAGGGTGATTTTTTAAAAGATATAGGAAAGTTTTTCAAAAAAAAAACATAAAATTCAGACAAATGCATGAAATCTTTATTTGAATCGATAGTACGGTCCATATAATTTAATGTCTGAAGATTATTTCATGCAAATGTTGACCTTGATTGCGCCTCAAATGGTCCATCCGCTTAGTCCAATTTTGGAATGTCCACGTTTTTGAGTAACAGACGAATCGATAATTGATGGTCATCATTAACACTGGCCGATACAGCTGCGATATTTTCTTCAGTTCGCACTCTACGTAAGCGTGTTGGTGGTTTAATGTCCAACAATATGGCTGTTTTTCTTTAAGACTGGATAACTAAGCTGCGATAACAAAAATCTAAATAAAATATTAAAATTCCACTGAAAATAAAAAAGTCGTTTTTAGAATTGTCGCCAATAGCACTATCAATGTGTGTGTGAAAACAAATTTTGAAAAAATAATTTTGTGTTAAAAATGTTTGACTTAGTCTTAAGTCAAAATGATGGATATCGAGGCTAAGTCCAATAAAGTCGACACAAAATATTTTTTTGAAAACTTCTTTTGATACATATATTTATATTGTAGTTGGCGACAATGTGAAAAAATAACTTTTTATTTTGAACGAGAAATTAAATTTTTATTAAAGTTTTTGTTATCGCAGCTTGTTATCCCGGCTTAAAGAAAAACAGCCCTAATGTAAATTTGGTGCGAAATTTAGTCACAATAGCCCGAATAGCCGCTTCAGTGGGTCGATTAAACTGACCATAAAATGGAAGCGCGCGATGAACTTTCTTAACAGAGCACGCATTTTGATAATAAAATTCAATAATAAAAAAAAATCACCCTTTAACATGCGAATAGTCAAGTACCGGCAGCCAACTTTAATTGAATACGGCAGAGTAATATGTACTAAATCACCTAAAAGTAATGTCTTCCAAAACTTATCAAAACTTTATTAGATCTATTCCACCAAAGTTGAAAAACGATCAAAATATAGTGTTTTTTACTACCGCGATTTTTGGGTAACTAAGCCTCAGAAACCACCAATTTCATTCCATTTCATTTAACGTAAATTTCAAACGAGACCAAAAACGTAAAAATCAAATCAACCCCATTAAATATAGAAAACAAAATATTTCGTTTTATTTTCTATCGAAGAAGTCCTAGTTATGTAGAAGCACGTTTCGTATTCACGTATGTCTTGTTTTCTTAGTTTTAGTGCCAGCTGTTAGAAAATAAAACAAAATATGGTTTTCGAATTTAAAAATAGTGTTTTTTCTTCGTTTTTCCGTTTGTTTTATTTTGGTCAGTAAACAATATTTAATTTAAACTTGTATATGGTCCTGACTCAAGACCATTTTGCATCTACAGTGAGCCAAAATAGTTTACGTACAGACAAGAATTGTCCACATATCACCCAATATTGAAAAGTTACAATTCTCAAAATGAAAAAAAAAAAATAATGGTATTTTACACACACGTAAATATACAATTCGTCCAGAAAAAATAAATCTCAATAATGGTGAAAATAAAGCTAAATTGCTGGACGACCCAAAAAAGGGTCGTACAGCAGAATATTTTCCCTTAAGTAATAAAGTAAAGATACAAAAATGAACCACATCTGGCTTTCCGAATACCGGTCATAAAACTATAAAACTCGCTATAATTTATTTTCGTGACCCATCCTAATGCATACATGTATAAGTATGTACTTTGCCATAATTTGGTACAATTGTTTTTCTAATTCTAATTTGTTTCACCACACAATCTTTTTGGCCATGACTAATTCATCGAATTCTAGATACCAAAGATTTTTGATTATTTTCTGCAATAATCTATATTTACAAGAGATATTAGGGATGTCGATCGGTAATTGTTATGAGATTAACTCTTATTCTCTCATTAAGTTTTAACAGCATAAAAAGATAAATTAATAGACAGCGGATTTATATGCAAATCCCATCTTCCATCCATACTTACTGAAAATATGCATATCGCTATGCAAAATATGTTGGCATAAAATATATAGTATCGATTTTATGCTGATAATCATTTGTGTGAACTCGGCATTTATTTATGATCACCCGTTCATAAAAATTCGCTGTCTATTAATTACATACTAAGGCCGGATAACAAGCTATGACAACAAAAAAGTTAATTTTTTACTCAAAATAAAAAAATATTCTTTCACATTGTCGCCGACTATAACATAAATCAAAAAAATATTTTGTGTTGACTTTTTGGACTTAGTCGTGATAACCATAAACACTGGATATTGTCCATCGTCTTTCGAACAGAGTAGCGACCATAGGGCATGTTCAGTAGACCATTTTTGCTGAATGAACTCGTCTGAAAAAAGTGTTGTAAGTTAATGTCCGGGAGAATTCTTATTGTAAGAACTATATTGTGGAATTTTATGAGGATCGTTTTTGTGGAAGATCTTAATCCTCTAGCTCCTCCCTTTAAATTTGACCCTTTTTCGAGAAAATCAAAAAAAGTCCTTTCAGAAAGGACAGTTGAGGATTAAAATGTTCTACGAAAAAATTTGTCGGAAAATTTCAGTTAGAGACACCGAAGTTGTAAATAATACTCTTCCTGCTTAAAATGCAAAATTACACTCCAGGTTATACAACAAAATTACTAGGGTTTAAATTGGTCCACGTTTCAGTAAACGTTCCTTTCTATTGCATATTTTATTTGTTTTACTTACATTCGCTATTAACATTTCCTTAATTACTTGAATGCAATTTATTCAACTACAATACTTTATTGCGCAAAAATGCCAAGCTTTGAGAAATTTGACTGTTACAATATGCGGTTTAGGTCTTGCTAAAATTAATTCCAATTACAAAACTCTCCACAAAATATTAGATTTAATTTATATTTCTAAAAATGTTAATTTTTCAATTCAGGATATACATCATATGCCAATAATTTTAAATATTGAGTTTTATTTATTCGAATCGGTAAAGTCTTTTAATAATATTGTACATGATTATAATTGGAGCAACTTTGAATTGATAACTATTTTCATTTTTGATTTAAATAGAAAGTATTTGTTTAAGTAATAGTCCATGATTGAAGCCAAAATCTTGTAAACTACCATGGCACACCCAGGTTTGAAAAAGCTTTAGAATCTGAGGAATAAATACTTATTTAAAGTTTATTCATCTTCTAACCCTCCAGAGCGTAAAAGGCTGTATGAGCACTACTCTAGAGAATTTTCTTTCTTAAATAAGTTTTTATATAAACAATATGTAATTAACTTTGAGAACAAAATTAATAGCAATCCGAAGTCTTTCGGGCAATTCATAAAATCTAATATCGGGTTTCCCTCAGTATCCCTATGGGGATAACCGTGCTTACTCTTCTTGAGCACGTTAGTCTTTTTTCGGATTTTTAAAACGAATTTTCATTTTCTTAAAAAATTCAGTTCATCAATTTCTGTGTCATTGAAGTATATTTTTAATTACTCTTTGGAATCAGGAAAATGTCTTCCATTACCCCAATCTTTAAATCGGGTCATAACGGAATCGCAACACGGTTTTATCGTTCGACTGTTTCTAATCTCACTACTTTCGTTAATCATTGCATTTCCATCTTTGAAAATGGATAGAGTTTAACACAAATTTCTTCTTTTAAAATTGGCTAAAATTGGATTCCATGTATCCCTTATAAAATGCATAAAATCATATCTCATTAATAGACTTTGTTTTGTGTCTGTTGATGGGTTTAAATCTGCTTCTATTTATAAATGATGTAACTAGTGGCATTCGTTTTGCTAAATATTTAATTTATGCAGATTGCTTTAAAATATTATTAGATGTTTCTGATGTGGCAGATATTGCATTTCTTCAGGAAGATTTGAATAGGGTGTTCTATTGGTGTGAACAAAATAATCTTCCTTTGGATATTTCTAAATGTTATCACCTTCCATTTACAAGACGTACTAGGACGGTGACGGAGGTTGATTCGCAGTACAATACCAATAATCAACATTTAATGTTTGATTCAAAGTTCGATTTCAATGCTCATATTAATTATATATTGCCAAAAGCTTATGCGGTCCTTGCTTTACTCGAAAAATGGTGTATACTTCTTTTGTTAGATCAATACTTGAATATGCTTCTATTGTATGTAATCCATTTTATGATGTAAATTGTAATCGTATGGATAGATTGCAAAGAAATTTGCTTCAGATTTATCGCTTCCTATCAATAAATTTATTGAAATTTAAAATTTACATTACTTTTAGTTTTTAAGCAAGTCTGTTGTAATATTGAAATAAATAAATAAATAAATTGGGAATAGAATTATTTTCCCACATATATACGATTCAACAAACCACACCGGAGATGTTTTGCTTGTTTTATTCAACTTACCGATAAATAGGAACAAGGGTAGGATGAGTACGGAAAGACTAAGGTTGGATAGAGATGACTACATGATACTCTCCTACCACTATATCTCCCATTACATGTGCTGCTACATATAAGCAGTAAGAAGATGTTTCTAGATAGAATATACCATAATCTTGCAAATTTGGACAGAATCATTTATTTGTGGATTCTACATTTATAGAATCGAGTCAGACTGTAACTAAGTCTTACTTGATTAATTTATATACGACAGGGTCCGTACCTGGCCTAAAAAACATTTATACCAAATTTCACAGTGACATTGTTTCTTTCAGCACATAATTGTGAATCAAGAGTAATTATTAATCCAACTCCTTTCATATTTTTAGTATTCAATATTTATGTTGGCACTGCTGATCATACAGTATCTACAAATACGCTCCTTTCAACCACACGGTATTTATTTCAATACTTTGCAAGATCTGGAAACGGCCTGGCGAGTAGTGGGAACAGAACCAAAGGCTATGGATGATATTCAAATGCGTGTATGTATGACTCCATATAATCATTATTAAATTATCGCTATATGATCGTTAGCTGAAATGCAGACTAACGGATATACATACGAGACAAGATAATAGCTCAAGATACCGATGTTATATCGTTTATAAGTTATGCATTTCAGCTGTCGTTTATATTTACAACCAAATTTATATTTTTAATTTTTAATACCGAGCGAGTGTCAATATACAATATACAATACTGTGTTTCGTACAGGGGTAAAACTTAAAACAATTATGTTTATTCCTAATTCTCAGTTGCGATTTTATTATAAAAAATAATAGAAAAATTGGTGTAGGGTATCAATGGTAATACTCAGAAGGAGGGTTTGCATCCCGGGATTTCCCGCGGGAAAATTCCCGGGAATTCGCATATTTTTCATTTCCCGAATCCCGGGAAATTCGTACGGAATCCCGCGGGAATTCAGCAGAAACTTTCATCTATTTCGTTCCATATCTTTTCCATAAATTTCTACTAGAAAATTAAAAATTATGTACAATAATAACGCTTTTAATTAGGTATGTCAAATATTATAGTTCGATGACCAAATAATATTAAGCAAAATCAACTTTTCCGGAATCTACCTGTCAAGCTCCACATGAGAAAATTTAAAATCCGGAAAATCCCAATATAAATGAAATCAGTCATTTGAAAATATTTCAAACATTTCTATAGCATTACAAACGCAAGTAAAAATATTGTATTAAAAAGGTCAAGATCGCTGTATAAAAATGAATTTAAAGTTTTCGAATCGACAGGAAAAATAACTGACAACTTTAACGTTTTATTTAATCTACTGACTATTAACCCTACATCTGTTGATTGTGAACGATCGTTCTCCGTCGCGTCCACTTGTTTAAGAAATAAATAAGAAGAAATAGACGACCTGATGTATTGTCTGCTCTTAATTACATTTAATTGATTTTGAAACTTGAAAAGATGTTTGAATTGATCTTATATAACACTTGTTTTACATGAATTCTGCAACAGTTTTGTTGTGAAGTAAATATTTATTTTACATTAATAAAATTTGAATATTTTATTAAAAAAAAAAAACAAGATTAATCATGGTAAACAATATGTTGACGATTTCCCGTGCTGTCCCGGGAAATTGAAAAAATAATTCCCGTTTCCCGGGAAATAAAAAGTACGGGAAAATGCAAACCCTACTCAGAAGTCATAATTACAATAGATCAAAATAAGTAAGGAATAATAACATTTGACTGTGCCGACTACATGATAATCTCCATCAATATCTACCCCAATACAAAGCTTGGATGTTTTGAAAAAGTCAAAACAGAAGAAATTTCTATCAATTTTCACCATACTTGGAATAAACTTAATTGTTATCTGTTTTTAGCGAAAATTACATCCTAGTGTAGTATTCAAAACCATTTAATGGAGAGTGATGGCAATGTCTGTCAAAGTGTTATGTTCCCTTTCGCCATTGATATTATAACCTGTTTGGTATTAAAGAGAATTTTCTATTCGACCTAATGTACATGGGAAACTCAAAACTATACATATCTCCCCGTTCTCAGCTTGGCTGCTGTGGTCTATTCAACGAACTGGACTATGGCTTTAAACATTTGACGGTGCCCGGCAGTTGCGGCGATGTCAATGCAGAAATAGCACAGGTCCGTCAGAGAGGCTGTTTGGACGCACAGTGGAGATCGCATATAATTGTCACGCGACGCCAGGAACTATTCAATTGGGCGCTTCTAGTAACCGAGGTACAGTAGAACAAAATATATTTGATAATTTTTATTAATTACAATTATTTGATTGGTTTGCTTTCTTTTTCAGTTCCTAACATTATTTTATTCCATCATTTTGTGCTCTTTGATATGTAGACGCAGATATCGCCCTCGACATGGCATTGATCATGGTGCGGCTGCCAGGGAAGTCGTCCAGCACAATAATGTTGGTTCCAGGCATCGCATAGTGTAGAACTGAACTGTTTATTCGCATCGTGTTTGTGGATTTAATGGCATCATGGCCTGTGTTGCGTGAGTCGAAATCATTTCCAGAAGTTCTGCTTTTCGTAAACGGTGCTTCAGCAAGTATGTAATGGCCGATATAATACCAAGTAATATCTGTTGGTGGACAAACAAATAAATCAATTTAATGTAGTATATAAGTATTGGGGTGTTCTGTATATAATGTCGATTGAAATCGAAATTGAAATTGGAGGGATATATTTTACCGCAATTTTCACAATATCTCCGTATAGACTGACAGTTGGTTAGCTCCAAACATGGCTAACCCATGATTTCGATCGAAATTTGCATATTTCAAAACATCTCCGATGTGTGAAATTACGTTTATAATTAATAAAGAAACAACATAAAGAGATAAATGTATGGTATGTATGTATATGTGATATATTGGTAAGGTTACAGATAAATATGATTCTCTTCTTATGCTTGACACAATCTAAATCTGTTTGATCTAGATCGATTCTGAAAAAAACTTCCTTTTGGGTGTTGCAGACAAATGCACTAAGCCATCAAGAATAAATTGCTTGACCAAAAATCGGAATGGATATTAAAAAAAAAGAAGGATGGGATGGAAAAAAATTAAAAAGAAGGATGGAATGAATTGTATATTCATTGGAGACCTCGTGGTAAAATTCTAAGACAATCTAGTCATGGATCTAGCAAGGACTGATAAAACCACTAAACTATTGAGGTTTTTATGGGTTAATTTTCGGATGCTTTATAAGGGTATTTAGGTCCGGATTATTTGTGTACGAGATACTAGAAGGTTCGTGGCACATGGCGATTCACCTTGAGGTTTGATTTTCAATAGGCTTTTTAGACAGATCACTCACATCAAAATGACTCATGTAAAACTGATTTGTCATTTATGTTCAGTATCGTTTGGCAAGTAATCATGGGAAGGCTCACGCCACAACAGCGCCTCCAAGTTGTTCAGCTGTATTACAAAAACAGCGAAGAGAATATAGCAGCTCTAGAGTGTTCACGAAGACCATTGCGAATCGATTCGTCGTCGTTCTCAGCAGCTTGGCTTGTCGTATTCGACAACTTGGCATATTTTACGTAAGGATAGCGGCATTAAAGCGTACGAAATTCAAATTGTGCAAGAATTGAAGCTAGGCGTGTTATTTTCAGTGAGGAATCTCCAGTCGCTATGCTCGAACGAGTCGCCCAAAATTTAACCTTCCGAATAGAACCTCAGACGTTGGTTTAAATGATTTCATTTTCAAGCAGTAAATTCCGTAAACTGTTCTTTTAGCCGAAAATAAAAAACTTTAAGTTCACTTTAAATTTTATGTGTTTTATTTTACATTATTCATTTCAGGTCACAATAGAAATTATTAATGATTTAATTTGCTAGGGACAGGAACATTGTGTGGAAGGTACTAGATGAGGCGTGGCAAATATTTAGGTATATATAGGTTTAAAGTGATTGTAAAAACATATTAGTTTTATTTTAAACAACTACAATTTTAAACAATGGGTGTGGCAATATCGCTCATATTGCATATATTTCAGAGTATTCCGATATTCTGCATACAAGATTAATAGGCTTTAATTTTGCATAGGTTAGGATGGTTTGAGTGGGAGGTACGACACCATTTCCAATTGATATTAAGAAAATACCAATTGAAATTAAGAAATGTAAATTGTGGAAATGGAATTTGAAATTGAGAATGTATAAGTTGAAATGAGATGAGGAAGGTAATTAGAAATTGAAAATTGATGTTGAGAAAACACGAATTCATACTGACAAATTGTTATTGAGAATCGGAACATTTAAAATGAGACATGAAAATATGTTGTAGCTAAGATTAATTTGATAAGAAAATATATTGCGGTTAAGTTATACCGTGACATCGTTCACATTCCAGAGATACATAAGGTAAGGTATCTTATAACACTGTAACTGGGTTTCTGTTCATTTTACCGAACTATTAAAACATTTTTCAATACAACCATTTTCCGCCCATAAACAGAAATTTTTGAATACGTGCCTCGAATTATTTATTTGTATGCACATACATATACATATATATACGAAAAAATCACGGCCACGTAGCATTAAAAATTGGATTTTGCCTGTTAGAGGGATAAGATGCTCGAACTTTGTCATGGGCCCAATGCAATACATTCTGGAGTTGAATGTGCTGCTAAGTAGTTAAAATCTAACTTTTTTCAATGGCAAGTTCTGTTTGTTTATTAGAAGAAGACGTAGGGTAAGTGTAATGTCAAATTTTCGTGCTAAGTAGTTTAGATGAGTTATTTGTGGCTGGCGATCTTCGTTCCTGATCTCGGACAATCTTATAATCAAACATTATATTTGCATAAATGGCTACTTCTCCACAAACATAGGTGTATATCATTGTCGAGAGGATAGCCTTAGTAGATCTTCCCCGAGGAGAATGTCTCTTTATGTTTATGTAGCATTTATTTTTTCAGAATCTCAATATAAATTTGTACTTTCTCAATTTCAAATTGCTGTTTCTCAATAAAATATTGTATCTTCTATCAATTTCAATTGAATATGCTGTAGAAGGGACGTGGCTAATCCGTCCATATTTCTTACGCTCAAAGTTTTTATAATAACTTTTTCAAATATCAAAATATAACTGATTCGGAATATCCGTGTAGAAGTATCTTGGTTTTAATTTAAAATTTTTGGGGGCGTGTATATTTCGGCCATCTTCGAAGTTAAGCTAAGTTTGGGGAAAATATTACCATGAGCAAAGTTTGAATAAATTCCATAACTTCTTTGCAAAGTTATCGTGTTAACCACCAAAACATGGACCGAAGTGGCCGTTGAAATCCAATGAGTGCGCCAAATTTAAACGAAATTGTTTAAAATATGTGGTTTCTGTAGCGGAGAAAGTAAAATCTTGTATGGTGGTTCAATTCAGCATAACTCAATTGTACTACATTTTGTAAGAATGCGGCATTTTTTGCGACCTTAACTTTTATTACAAGAATAGATGGACTCACGGACATGACTAAATTGAAAGTGATTCCAAGTCAACCGGTTTAATAAACGGTGGTGGTATTTCTCTTCATGTTGGGTGTTACAAAAAATGCGCAAATATATATTGAAGGGTATAAATAAAAACTAATTTTCACATTCTTGTGAAGAATCGGCATACATATGTATGTATGTTATCCTTATATTTGTAAAAACACCATGAGAAATATTTTAAATCTCTAACTCTTTAATGAATGGGACTTTTTGAGTGCCCTTTTTGTGTTTGCTGTGTAGCAACATGTTACTTTTCATGGCACATGGAAAGGGACAAAAACACATTCATCGAACAATTTGAAGGTTAAAATATTCCATAAAATGTATTTCTCATGGTGTTTTACATAAATTTGATTAGAATGTCGAATGTGATGGTGCATTCACATTATGAACGTTTTGAAGAATTTTAAATGGGCGGATGTAGCCCCCTCTTTTAATTAGTTTCAGACATTCAATTTGTTGGTACCATCGGCACTATGCAACAACAAATGTGTCCGAGAACTAAAAAAATATTTTTTTTATTTATTTACATTAATTTATACGCGTTTGTAATTGCAAATAAAAAATTTCATAAAAAATTATTTGTGAATTGGATGATAGTTAAAATAGCTGCTTCCGAATGGCTGCATATGTTGAAAATATTTCTTTCATGTGGAATCAGTGGCTTTATTTTTTTAATTTTTAGCAGCTAGCGTTTTACGAGAGAATTAGACTATGAACATTTTCGTAGATGTAAGAAACTTTTAATTTTTGTTCTTGTTCGATCGATGCTCTCCTCCAAAAATTATACAAAATTATCTTCGATGATAAAGGGAATTAATTATACACAGTCGCATTGAGGCTCGCAATGGTTTTACATCGTCCAAAATTCAGTCTTTTTATACACTCCACGAGAGTATTATGTCTTTGTGCATTTGTTTGTAACAGCCAAAAGGAAGGGAGATATACCCTTTGTTAATTATACCGATCGACTTGGAATCACTTTTTGAATCGATTTAACGATGTCCGTCTGTCTGTCTGTTTATCCGTCCGTCCGTCTGTCTGTCCATCTATTCTTGTAATCACGATACAGGTCGCAATTGTAGCCAGAACCAAATGAAACTTTGCAGAACAAAGTTTTCCAGGACAAGGACGAACGCTATTTAATTTGAAGAAAATCGGTTCAGATTTAGATATAGCCCCCATACGATATTCACTCCTGATTTCACTCTTTTCACTCTAGGTACCACATATTACAATAGATTTTCTTCAAAATTTGCAAAACACCTTATATTTCGACTAGAAACACCTGTGTTGAAAATGAGTTAGGTCGGTTCAGATTTACAAATTTCACTCCCGATTTGACTTTTTCCGCTCTAGAAACCACATATTTTATCAGATTGTTTTCATATTTGGAAAAACATCTTATATTTAAACTAGGAACACCAATGGTGAAAATAGGTCAGATCGGTTCAGATTTATATATAGCTCCTATACAAATTTCGTTCCCGGACAGACTTTTTCCACTCCAGAAACCACGAATTTTCACCGAATTTCTTCAAAGTGAGCATAAACATTATACTTGAACTAGAAGAACTTTTGTGAAAGTTAGTTACTTTATTCCATGTTTGGATATAGCCCCGACACAAATATTCTTTTCGATTTGACAAATTGGACCAGGTCATATTAGCCTATGATTAGGAAACATACAAAAATTCTTCCCGTTTTCAGTTTTTTATCGAATTGAATTGTATTTGAATAGAAAGTGGAGTGAATCATATAGTCGGCCCCGCCCGACTTTAGCCTTTCCTTACTTGTTTAAAAGTAGGCAACGTTTTTACTTCCGATAGGATGGGTCACGAAAATAAATTGCAGCGGTCATCCCCTAGAAATGCATGAACATTTTTCCCCGTTTTCACTTTTTTACTGAATTGAATTGTATTCCGATAAAGTGGAGTGTATCATATAGTCGGCCCCGCCCGACTTTAGCCTTTCCTTACTTGTTTTATGTTCCATTTTTGTCCAAAATTTTTTTCTGAATTAATAGACCCTTGGAAGTACTTTAAATAAAAATTTGTGATGGTTTTCACAGCCAAAATGTTCAAACTCTCTTTTTACAAAAATGAGCGCTGCGGCGTCAATTTCCTTCCGATGTTCATCATATAGGCGTCATTCGAAAGGTATTGACACAAAATACAATAAAGTTTTCAGTTGTCACTATGAAAATACGAAAAAAATGCTATAAACGTCCAATAATTCGACCAATAAGTTTCTCTAAGACAAGAATCAAAATATTTATTTAAAGTGCTTCCAAGGGTCAAGGAAAAAAATGAGCAAAAATGCAACGTAAACAAATTTCATGGGAAAAACATATTTTTTGGAGGTGTTTTCAGGAGCGTTTAGCTCACATACGGCTTGATCTAGGAACGAAACATTTTGCAAATCATCGTTTAACAATCCAACCTTTTTTACCTTCGATTTTTTATTTTATGTCATCAGAACATAGTCTCCACTTATTCGTTTATACTTACCAAGGCGATCAAGGTGTAGATACAAAATGATCTTACGTATATCCAGACAATCACCGTTGCCACAATTTCACTAAGGAATGCAGTCGCCATCTAAGGAAGTAAAGCAAAATGTATCACGTTGTGATATGATCCAATTTACATCAAATGGATCTTACAATCTCCAGCACACTCGTCGATCCTATGAAGGCAGCAGCACAACATATGCCCGATAAGACCATATTGACATAGTTCATCACCATACTATCGACCTCTGGTGCATTCTTATAATTGAATATTGTCACGATGATGTGTATGATTGCACAAATCTTAGAGGGAATTTATCAGATTGATCTTGAATAACTAGTAATGTTTTCGGACTTACGATATTAAAGCAATTGACTATAATTAGGACCGATTTTATAGTAAAATTTGAAAATACCATTTTGTTTGGTGTTTCGTCTACAACTGAACCGGAGGAGTGATTAATTCAGAAACATTTGGATTTCGTTTTAAATGTATTCGATTTTATTAATAAAAATGCATCCACTGTGTGGATTGTGGTTTTGTACTGTTTGTGGGGTACGAGGATAGTATGATTTCGAATGAGATTTGTTTCATTATTAATCTGAGTAAGAAACACGAAGAGGTGAAATTATCTCCTTGCATCGACATAAAATATATTACGAGTTATTAGAACGTTTACTTAAAACCAGACCTACCTATGATAAAATGGACCATAAATTCATTCCCTGCAAATATCGGAATGAATAATTATCAATCTTTCCCGCTGGGATTTATACCATGATTTAGTGTGGACCCCATTGATCTAGTTTTTATAAATAAATCAATATAATGTTATTAATTTAAAGAAATATATATAAATTAATTAAATTCTTTGATAAAGAGCCAATTTTCACAACTTTCGAATCACATCTTATTAGCATCTTCTTCACTTCTTGGTATGCTTCGATTCGCTGGGCATATAACAAAAAAGTAAATAGGAAATCATTTTTTACTCATTTAACTTTATTATGCCAAAATAAAAAAGTATTCACATTGTCGACACAAATAATATATATGTACATATGTTTGTGTTAATCGAAGTAAAAACTAATTTTGGGTCAACATTTTTGACGTAGCTACGATAGCTGTATAAATTTCACATCATCTGGATAGCTAGCTAGGAGGAGACTAAGACTAAATTGTCTGCAAAAAAATATTTCTCGCCAATATAAACATACATACTTTATGGGATATCCGACGTTTTCGAAATGTTACAAGCGGAATGAAAAATATTTACTACATAAGATGACTCTAGTTTTATTACAACGTGTTATAATACCATAGCGTTGGAAAAGTTGATCGATGCCGGACATACTTCGTTTGTCTAATAATTGTAACGACGATTATCTGCTGTCAAATTGAATATCAGCACAAAAACCAAACTGATGCCGAGAATCTGTTGAAAAATGGAAAAACGAAATTATAAACCCTCCAAGTCGGTCCACTCTACAATATTCAATACTCACTTCGTAACAAATCAGCGAGACATGAGCCCACTTTTCCATGCGGTATATATCCAGATAGGCCTTTATTGTGGCCGACAAACACCCCTCGCCATGTGGGTAGTAGGACCTTTTGTTGTCTTTGTAGTAGTAACAACTGTCCGGGGTCTTCATCTCGTTCACGGTGTAGTCCACGTAACCATTTTTGCCACAACAATCGTACTGAATAGAAACCAAAGGAATTGGACAAATAAATCAATCTTAGGATTGGGTGTTAGCTACACTTACAGTTTCTTGCAAGTAATTCATTTGGCCCTGCTCGTGCGTTTCCGACAGCCAATGATAGTTCACCATGTTCGTAGTTGAGGTTACCACACGAGCTTCGTCATGACGCCATAGTATCCACACGTGAGATGCTATCAATGTGAACAAGATAACAGTGAACTGGTTGTTCCATATATTAGTTAATAATGCCACATACTGCGGATATTTTAGGGGTTCGCCAGGGGAAGGGTAATACTTACACAAACCAAAATCTTCACAGAGCCGTTGATGGCTGCGCAACATCCAACGAATGCCGATAACACCAGCATGGTTCCCATACAAATGTGTGCAATTTTCTCTGTGAAATCTGGGGTCCCATATGAGAACTTATGCAGTTCAAATACACTCTCCAGGATACCCAAAATACCGAGAACCTGCAAAAAAATAAAAAAATATGTTTAAAACTGCACAGTAACCAAATAATGAAACCTTTTATTGAAGAAATTGAACCATCAAGTTTAATTAATACATTTTTGAGCCTTTTGAAGGCTCAAAATCAATTAATTTTTTAAATGAATGCATTCGGATCAAAGGACTTTTGTGGGAACTGCAGACATGTGGAGAAAATTGAGAGCGCCCAAAATAAAACAATAAAGCATGAGTGATTCCACATCCAACGGTATCAAAATGTAATATAAACAGTTGATTTCTAATAACTCTTTGCATTAAAAATTTTGCCGAAGCGTTTTGTACAACATTTCCTGATGAATTTTGGATTCCTAAACTGTGCAATAAAGGATTTACTAAAATTTAAAATTTTTGTTCAAAGTAACTATAATGTTTGTACTCTCATTTTGGGAATATAGGTGTGATCGAAATCACACCTTACAGCTCCTTTGATGGCTACAAATGTTGTGAATTACACGTTCACTTAGATACAGGAACAGTCTTCCGAAAATTGAGAAATCATTTTTTTTGCCACCCATATTAATATAAAACAAGTAATGAAAGGTTAAAGTCGGGCAGGGCCAACTATATGATACACTCCACTTTCTATACGAATACAATTCAAATCGGTAAAAAGAGAAAACGGGAAGGATTTTTGTATTCTGTAAATGTAGATGTTTGACAAAAAATGTTAAATCGGATCGAAATAGGTGAAATATAATCTATATATATGAGTTGCGTTACTGACTGATTGACCAGCCCCCAGACCAAACGGCTGAAGCCAGGGTCATGAAATTTTCAGGGTAGTTCCCAAATATGACCTAGACGTCGACTAAGAAAGGGTTTTACGAAATTCGTACTTCGTCCTGACTAAACGGCAGTAGCTATAAACATAAAATTCGGTGAGTTCTTGCAATAACCATGCAGACGTGCTACAAATAGGGATTTTTCGAAAATTGTACTGTTAAGGGGCGAGCGGGACAAAAAGGGATAACAAAGGTACCAACTAAAGTATTGCAGCTAGAATCGTGAAATTTGATATCTAATTCCTCTGACCATGTATAAGCGCAGTAAAATTTAACTTTTCGAAATTTGCATTTTAAGGGGGCGAGCGGGACAAAAAGGGTTCCAATTTAAGAATTGCAGCTATAGTCGGGAAATTTGGAGTGTAAACTGTGTGTAAAGCGCAATCTGAATTGATTTTTTCGAAATTTTCTTATAGGGGATGAGCAACAAGGGATAAAAGTAGTACCAACTAAAGTATTGTAGCTACAGTCGTGAAATGTGGTATGTAAATTCCTCTCACCACATAGAAGCGCAATATAAATGCATTTTGTACTTTTAAGAGTTGCGCGGGACAAAAAGGGATAAAAATGGTACCAACTAAAGTATTGCAGCTAGAATCTTGAAATTTGATGTGTAAGTTCTTCTGACCATATAGAAGCGCATTAAAATTGGAATTTTTCAAAATTTGTACTTTTAAGGGTTACGAGGGACAAAAAGGAATAATAATGGTACTAATTTAAGTATTGCAGCTATAGTCGTGAAATTTAGTGTGTAAATTCCTCCGTCAATGTAGAAGCGCAAATCCTAATTTATTTTTTCGAAATTTATACCTATAAGGTGTGAGCGGGACAAAAAGGGATAAAAATAGTACCAACTAAAATATTACTGCTATAGTCGTGAAATTTGGTGCGTAAATTCCTCTGACAACGTAGACTTGCAACATAAATGGATTTTTTGAAATTTGTACTTTTTTTGGGACCAAAAAGGATAAAAGTGGTACCAACATTAGTATTACAGCTAGAATCATGAAATTTAGTATGTAAATTCCTCTGACCATGTTGAAGCGCCAGCAAAATGTATTATATTTCGAATAAAAGGCTCTGCGGTTGTTATTTTTTGTTAAAAACTGGGTAGAAGTTGGTAAAAAATATATATACGAAGAGAGTTCAGCTAAAACAGTGCACATTCCTTTGACTGTATATGAGTGCTATGTTTCCAATTTACAGAGACGGATAATAACAAATACTGGCTTTTTCGCGTGCAAAGCAGCGGGTACTGCTAGTATATATATAGTTTGGTCAAAATCGGTTAAACATTTGGGAGCAACATTTGTATTGGAAATATATCTAAATCTGAACCGATCTTACCCACTTTCTGCATAGGTGTTTCTAGTTGGATTATACGATGTTGTGCCAAATTTAAAGAAAAGTGGGTACAATATGTGGTTTCTAGAGCGGAAAATGTCAAATCGGGAGCCACATTTGTATGGGGGCTATATCTAAATCTGAACCGATTTGCCTCAAATTAAATAGCATTCGTCCTTGATCCACAAAACTTACTTGTGCCAATTTTTGTTTAGATCGGACAATAATTGCGACCTGTAATTTGATTACAACAATAGATGCACAGACGGACAGTGCTACATCGCACAGAGGTCGATTTTGCACTTTTAGGTGGCCAAAATTATTTTTGTATAAAAATGGACTTAAAATAATGGTTAGAGAGCAGAAAAAATTAAAAAAAAATTCTAAGCATTATGGGGGTGGTTTTTTAGGGGATTGAGCAAGTAAAATATTTCTTCGCACCAAATATGTTGGCGCTCTCCATAAAAAATTATTTTTAATGAAAAAAAGGTAGGTACAGATTAATAATTGAAGTGCAAATACATATTTTACAATATTTGATTATTCATTTATGGATAAATCTTGATCCGTGTCTGAAATATCGGATTCGGTATTCGGGTCAGCCGGCAGTAACATATTGATCGTTTCAGGGCAAAATGATCTTGGTTTGAGCCTTTTTTTGTTTCATGCTACTTAATAGTGGGTCTGAACTCAGTAATAGTCCCTCGAGAACTTTCTTGCGTAGTTTTCGCGGTATAACCGAAAGTGCTTATTTCTTGCTTCTGCTGCCTCTTCCGACAACTGTCCTATGGGTAATAAGGCATTTTCAATTACAGCTGCATCATGAATTAATATTTTATGCATGGTCGGAGTCATTGGGTGCCATTCATATAGGTCGACATACAATTTCGCAGTTGCCATTGCATATTCATCAAATTGTTGGACGTCTATTTGGTGACCACTTGAGATAGTTTCCATTCAATCTATATATTAATTCAAAATCAATTTTTGTTGTATCGGTAGCTAATTGAGGGTTTTCAAAGAATCTTCGGCTAGTGTTACCATTATTGGTATTCCCGAAATTAACTTTTGGCATGTCGACTAACAATCCAGTTTCCTTTCGAAATCTTTCCTGAATATATTGTTTTTGACGCACTTCTAACTCCCGACCGACCTGGTCGAGTTTGTTTATTTGCTGCAAATACAAATGTTCCTTCTAACCAAGCTTCATTGGTTTTAAGAAATCTTGCTTCTTTTCTATGGGCTTTGTACCATTTTTCTTTCATTGATGTTTTAAAGTTTGCAAATCTTTGTTTTAAACTGCTTAGATTATCTGGAGTGTCACCATAACAGGACATCAGGTGATTCTCAAGATATTTAATTTTTTCATCCAAACTAGGCAAATCTTGCTGTTGTATTTTGTCGTAAAGATATCTACCGCTCACTATTTTTGTACCCGAGGTACCAGGTGTACCTAAAACAAAGAAAATCGCACTTTATTACATTTGAAACCAAACTTGATTTTTTTTATTGTGATGTCATCCATAAAAAAAACTATAATTTGGTCAGCCGCAGCTAGCTGCACCCAAATTGTACGTCATTAATTAGCCAAATATATGTAGTATTTAATAAAATAAAAAGTATTTCTCAAGAGGAGGCAATAATATAACAAAATGTCTTACAATCATGAAAATTAAGGAAACATTTCATTACAAAACAACCTTTTTTGGAAGTTCTATAAATATTTCAAATAACGTCAAAAATAATTTAAAAATATCAAGAAATGTTGATTTTTACCTGAACTATTTGAATCCATCATAATCACTACTAAAAGATTAGGTGGACAACACAAAATTTCTGTTGTTTAAATGTTTATATTGAGAGCGCTGATAACAATAATGTGAACTTTTTGAAACGACCAAGTTTGAACGGTGACAGTTTGTGAACGGTGACAGTTTCGCCAGTAGGGATGGTAAATTATTGTTACTGGAACATTCCATTAGCTCTGGGATTTTTTTGGGATTTTTAACGTCACTTTTTGAAATTTGACTTTTGACCGGCTAATTCTTAATAATCAACCTCTGTGCATCGACTCAGAAAGTGATTCTAAACCTATCTGTATAATGAACGATGGGTCTAACTCGTTTTATTTTGGGTGTTACAAACAAATGCACAAAGACACAATACTCTCGCGGAGTGTATAAATATAAATTTATTAATAGCTTGCGAAGACTACCAGCAAGCGCTAGAAATATTGCATAAGTTACATCTTGTCACATACGCTGCCGATAGAGCCGTTGCATTAATGGATGACTATAATAATGTACTGTGCCGTAATATTTGGTACATTTGACTCCCCTAGAGTGGTGGGAGCAAATTTTATAAAAATTTTGCTTTTGGTTGGGAGCCCTCTTAGGAAGTCTATCAACTTTTCCCTTAAGGAGTTTTGATAGGGGGTAGGTATGTTTGGGGAAAATGTTGAGGAGGGTAAATTAATGGGGGTCAGTCCTACACTTCTCCCCTCTAGTGCCTACTGCGGGGCAGTATGGGGGGCCACCTTAAGTGTTGCAGTTGGAGGGTATGTGTGTTCGAAAAAAATGTTGGGGATGGAAAATTTATGAGGGTCGGTCGTACATGGCTTTTTGTGCATTTTTACTCCTTTTACCTCACTTTTGACCCAGTTGAGCGCCCGCTTACATTAACCCCACCACCCCAATTTTTTGGCTCATGGATTTTTTTTCGAACCTCAACAAATTAGGGGTTCTAGCATATCAAACACGAAAAGTCGTGCACTATGTAAAATATACATGTAAAAGATCTATGGATAAATGTAGAAGCTATGGTCCTTTTTTAGGTTAGGTTAGGTTGTGGAGACATTCAACAGGATGAGAAAATGAAAATGAGGAAACTAAAAACGCCAAGTAACTCCATTTTGCCTATAGTTTCATACGTACATCATCAAGTTCAAGTGTAACAACTTTTTTTACGGTGTAATCTACAAAATTGAAAAAGCTTCCGATGTAAAATGTTTGTCCTAGAGGGGCAATAATAAAAATGGGGGCCATTTGTAAGGGCGCTACATTAAAAAGTTAGCCCATGCAGAGTAGGTATTCTTTATTGAAATATAACATGATCTGCAAAATTTTATCAAGATCCAATGTAAGATGTGGGTTCTAGAGCTTTAATAGAGTAGAATGGAAGCCCAATTTGTATTGGGATTATACCAAAAAATGGACTTTCATACATACATAATATTCTTAGTTGAAATATCTGCAAAATTTGATAAACTTTCGATGTAAAATGTGGGACCTAGAGGGGTAGTAATAAAAACGGGGGCCCATTTGTAAGGGCGTTACATTAAAATGTGGGCCTTTGTAGATCACTTTCATAGTAGGTATTCTTAATTTAAATATATCATGATCAAGATCCAATGTAAGATGTGGATTCTAGAGCGATAATAGTGTGAACTGAGGTCCCATTTGTATGGGGGCTACACCAAAACTATATAGCTGGTTTTCAAAATAGGTGCTTCTAGTCTAAATGTAACATTGTGTGGGAAATTTGATCAAGATCCGACGTAAAATGTGCATTTTAGAGCAGACATATTGTAAATCGGAGGGACATTTGTATGGAGGGTATATCAAACCATGGACCCATGTGAAACACTTTCTCGTTAACTGTTTCTAGTTCAAATATAAGACGATAATGAAAATTGCATGAAGATCCCATGTAAAATGTGTATTCTAGAGCAGTAATACTGTATATTAGGCTGGGTCATTGTCCATACAAATGGAAAAACAATTTCCAGTCACCCCATGAAAATAATGTTTGGATTGTTTAACGATGTTTTGCAAAATATTTCGTTTCCAATTTTTTTTTGAATTAATATACCCTCGGAAGCACTTTAAATATAAATTTTAATTCTCGTCTTAGAGTTACTTATTGGTGGAATAATTGGACCTTTATAGTATTTTTTGTGTTTTTTCATTGTGACAACTGAACAATTTTTCCTATTAGGTGTTAGTATTTTATAAAAAATAAATAGCTGCAGTCAAGACCTTTCGAATGATGCCTAAATGGTGAACATCGCAGCGCTCATTTTCGTAAAAAGAGTTTGAAAGTTTCGGCACTGAAAATCAATCCTGTATTAAATTATTTTACAAACATGGTCACTGACATCATTTTTTGTCGGATATCCATCATTTAGACATCATTCGAAAGGTAATGATACCTTCTTTTTATTTTTCATAAAACATCTAACAAAATGTTTCCAAGAAATATGAGTTTTCACCTTGAAAAACCAAAAAAAAAATCAATATATCAATAGGCTATATCTAAATCAGATTTGGCGGAAAACTAACTTATAATACCGTAGTCCACGAAGTGGTGTAGGGTATAAAGAGGGATCATATTGGTACCAACCAAACCGCTAAAGTTGAAATCATGAAATTCGAAACATAAAGAATTTTTTTAATTTTGTATTTTTAAGGGGAAAATGACTCGAAAGGGTATAAAAATAGTACCAACCAAATGGCTGCGGTTAGCATAGTGATGTGTATTTCTCCGAAAGGAAATTTTCGAAATTTGCTCGTTTTAACGGAAATAGTGAAATTCGTACATTGATCTGACTGCGTAGACGCGATAAATAAAGAGATCTTTCGACATTCGTACATCTAAATGGGATTAAATTTGGCTCCATTCAATCGGCTGTAACAAGAATCATGAAATTCGTCTGACAGCGTAGACGCGGAAAATAAGAGGACGTTTTTCAAATCTGTACTTTTAGAATCAGAAAGAGAGAACGAAAAAAACTGGTATTAAACAAACTGCTGCAGCTAAAATCGAAAAATTATATTGGATCTTCAATATTAGTACTTTTCCTATACAAATGATACGGACATTTGGGCTGTAGCTGGAATCAAGATATTGCAAATGGGAAAACGGGCCCTAAGGGAAATTGTTTCTACCTAATAACGACTGACAATTCCCCATGATATTTAGGACATATTTTTGTAGATTGCTGTCTCAGTTCTCCTTTTGATTACGCTTGAAGTTTTATTTTTATAGAGTAGAGGACTGTTAATAAAAAACGGTGCGGAAATTGTAAACAAATATTGTGATGTGCTTAAAAAATATCACAATACCGGTGATACTGTGGAGGGTACATAAGATTCAGCCCGGCCGAACTTTGTACTTGTTTGAATAAATTCTATAACTTTTGAACCGAAAATATGCTTAGGAAGAGCTTTCCATTCCTAGTTGTTATTGGGGCTCCTGTATGACCCTCCAAAGTTGGCCATGTCGACCATGTCAATATTTGAAATGATTGTCAAAAGTACAGTTACGTTTCGACTTTTTGTGCAAAGATATAGTGGCAGTGTTCATGAATATCTACAATAAAAGTGCTTACATGTGTGTCTGCGTCTCAATTATTTTAGGAGGAATTTTAAGTTCCAAGAAAAAAATTCAGTTTTTTGTTCTTGGTTTCGTATTTGTGACGATTCGATCACATTATTAATCACATTCTAAGTCTATAGAATTGAAATGACTGAGAGTTTACGTCAGTCCCTAACTTTTGGAAAAAAAAATGCATAAACTTACGGCATCTACATTAAATATCATTGTCATTGTCCGATTTTTAAATTGTTTATTTCTTTTGTTTATTATTTTTAGATCGCTAAATAAACTATGGGACAGATTGGTGCAAATGTGTTACTTCAATCAGAAGTTGTACAGTTCTAAAGGAAAAACTTCCGAAAAAAGGTCACAGTTATCGTATTTATTAAGTACTAGTAATTTGTACCCGGCGTTGCACGGTATTATTCTTCGAAGGAAGATAAAATGAGTTATTTTTTGAAAGTTTTAAAGTATTGTTAGTATAGGAGGTACCACCCCCCTTTGTCCTATCATGACCTAGTATATCCAGGAACCACGCGAATCGGTCCACCGGTTCGGCGTCCCATACGGAACATTTATATATATAGAAGATTACGTAGCACTGAATTCCCACATCTCGACATTTCCAAGCAACTTGTATTTCCCGTATCAAAAAGCAAGAAACGATTGATCACTAACACTTTACGTAGAGAAATTAAAAAAATATTTTAACCTTTCATAAGATTTCTCTGAATTATTTTGCTTTAGTTATTTTAGTTTTTAATTGCTTCAAATTTTTTGTAATCATTTAAAGACTATAAACATATCATTTGTTTATTGTTTATAAACAAGGTAATCATGATCGTGTCTTTCCATTTGTTTTGTAGGTATGCACATTAGGGTGATTCGTGCAGATTTTTGTCTTTGATAGTACAGATTATTTTGTCTTGTTTTGTTTTTGGCATCAAACATACTTTTGATCCACCACAATTCTATCGAAGGAACATGTTTTTCTTTCCCGAGAGCAGATTTTTATTTATTTTAATAGTATATTGATGAATGACTGGTCCATATGATTGAAATATTGATATTTTTTAATAACTTTCCCGAATTTATTTTATTATTTTTTGTATTAATGTTCCCTCAGTAGAACTTTCAAGAGGATGTGATGGAGCAAAATTACTTTGAACGTGTTGATTTATCATAACAGACTACATTTCCCACCGCGCACTACTCAATCTTGAGTTGAATATTGTTGAAAATAATTCTTTTTTGGAAAACGAATTTTTGAGAGTTGCCCCAAATTGAGCACTTTTCGGTACACTCTAATACATAGTATGTAGTCATTTGTTAGATATGTACGTATATGTGAATATTGTTGCGACATCGATTTAATTGTTGCTAAATTTAGATGACTTATCTCCACTCGATTCACATTTTACTCATTTCACGATCAGAAAAGTTCATTCATCGCAATTTTTAATGCATTTTTTATTTTTATTTTTGTTTTCTGATTCTTTCTTTCTCTTTTCTTTTCTGATTTGTCAGCACTTACAACACTAATTGCATTGAAGACGATTATGGTCCACTGTAGGCAGGTGCGGCTCAGCTGCATTTTGTCTAATTAAAAGATTGTGTAAAAAAGCCTTATTAACTTTTGGTTATTTTTTTAGAATTTTTATATGTAAAAAAATGAAAAACAAAACAAAAACCGCCACGCCACAACACGTCTAATCGTCTAACGAGTGAGAATTTAAATGAAACAATTCAACCAAAGAAAATGTGAAAAACAGCGAACTTGTTGTATTAACGTTTTCCGCATTTCTTTCGCTGCTCTCAGTTTTTGGTTTTTGGCTTTTCTTAAATATGCCAAAATTTTCCAAAAATACATACATACATAAACAGACATTTCTATCTGTAGGTATGTATGTATGTACGTGTGTGTGGTATACTCGCATTGAGCGAGTATCACCGAGTGAGTGGCTAGCTGGCTGGCTGGCAGGCTGACTGTAGTATTTTCCATCAACATTCACATGAATGATTTTCGTCTGTTTCTCGTAAAACGTTTCGTCATTGTGGCGTACAAATGAAAACGGAATAGTCCATAGAGAAAAAGAGATACAAGATGGAGTAGTACGACTGTTTGATTCTCTACTTTGCAGGGATATATTCTGGCAAAAATTGCTGATACATTTCTGGCAGGTTAATGCAATTCCTCAGTGTAATACGTCTATCATTGACTATAGCACAAGTATGATGAACTTGTCGTAGGTCTCTATCCAATTGTTAACAACGTTTACTTTATTGCGCCGCCCTCAGTACTATTTGAATCTTGAAATTCTATTAATTACTTTCAAATTGGGTGGTAATTCTGACAGAAAATCAAAAATCCTTTTTGGATTTGCCCCAATATTTTCATTACAACCTCCACCATGGTTTCATTGCTCTGTTTCACGATGTCGAACGAAATCCAACCACTCACTTTCGTCAGGAATTTGGCCATACGTCGGGACAGAAAAGTGAGATAGAGAAACCAAAATTTGAACTGACTTCTGTTCGGCTTGTCGTTCTGATCGTTGTTAGTGAAACCACGCAAGCGAAAGAAACCAAACCTTCGACATCGTGAAACAACCCAGCAGAAATAATTGGAAGTACTTCCGCAGGAATCACATATTAGTCGCATTCCAAAATCCCAATTTGCATATTCTAACATTTTACGCATTTTCAGAAGTGAATGGGAACGAACTTTTCGTATGGGTGAGGTATCCGCTTTGCACACAGATGGTCTTGTGTTCGAATCATTGATCGAGAAAAATCTTTTTTTATTATTTTTTATAAATAAACAAGGTATTATTTTGTACACTTTAATTCATTTAAACAATTTTATAAATTTATTGTTTTTTAATGTACTTCAAATATTTCATTTTTTACCCTCACTCTACAGAGTAAGAGGGTATATGTCATTTGTGACAGAAAAGGGGTGTAACGCATTGAAGAAGTGACTTAAGACCCCAATTATGTTTGGACCAACACCGTTTCACAACATTTTAAGATGTTTGAGCCATGTCCGTCCGTCCGTCTGACTGTCTGGCTGGTGTAGACGGGAGTTGAGGAATCAATTCAAACTTAGTACATGGTAATATTTTTCCTAAACTTAGTTTAAGTTCGAAGATGGGCCACGCCTCTTCTGGTACCTCCCACACAAATCAACCCAAACTACCTAAAATTAAAGCTATTATAACTTATCCTTTAATGGACGTTTGATACACTTGAAATATGGGCTATATTGCCACACCCCTTCTAGTACCTCCCACACAAAGTGGCATAAGCCTTGGTTAAAATAAAACCGATATAACTTTCATACGGGTAGTTAAAATCAGTTACAATTTGATATTTGAAGAAGTTGCAACAACACGCGGCCACAACAACAACGGCCCACCAAAAACGTACATCTGTTCTTTTTTATTATGCCTATTTTTAAGAAATGTACCAACTAAAAACAATTTGTAGTTAAAAAATGTTCAAATGTTAAAAGTTGCTTTCCAATCGCCAAAACCCCACCACCCACCACCTAATGATGATGATGGTATCCCACTTCCAGACTATTGGATGGCGAGAGCGGCGGACTGCCATTAGCAAAGATTGGAAGAAAATAACTTTTATTATCGTTTCTTTACATCTTTTTGTACAAAAAATAAACAAATTAAACTTAATTTTAATTTAAACGAAAAACAAACAAATATATTAAACAAAAAACTTTCAAAAACTAAACACACTAAAGTCAATTTTTTTCTTGTGAGAAATTTAATTTTCTGAAGAGGATTTTTCAGTTTTAAAATCGTTTTCAAGGATTTCAGAAAAAGAAAAACACACTTAATTACTTTTGTAAGATTGGAATGCACTTTAAGACTGGATTGTAATTCAACGAAAAAAATCACATCCTCATTATACTTTATTTTGGGGTCATTTATTTCGATTCCTCTCCCTCCCGCCTTTGTTTGTCCAATCAGCAAAATATTTAATGTGCTTAGCGCATTTCTCATTACATGGTTCTTTGTCCTACCACCATGAATTCATGAATTTCCCATATTGTATTTTTAAGTTCTTTCAACTCTTCATTTAATTGGAATTTTAGATGGCAGTACCTGAAATACTTTGAAAAACATGTTAGAGTTTGAACTCTGCAAATGTTTTATTTTTATTAAATCCAATTTTCTTGTTTTTCTATTAAATTATACATTACACACACTATACTGGTGCCTGAAACTTACTTACTTGTTTATTAATTACACTATGCAAAAATAATTATTTAGTGTCTCAGACCTAACAATTATTTTTTGTGTAGATTGTGGCATACTGTTCCATAAAATTAAAATCAAAAATTTTTTATGGATATTATTATTACTAAAAAACTACTATTATTGTCGAAGGTACTTTTAGTATTTTTGGAGTATAGTTCGGATCAGGACGTCTTATACGTTATTTTTAAGCTATTAATGGGGGCTGTTGGAAATATCTCTTTCACTTAGAAACACTGGTTAGTAACAGCTACCACATCTCGTCAGAACTTTCACAACGAATGTATGCCTTTGGAAATGTCTTAGTTCTCTTTGTTACGTCTTATACCTTCTTTTACCCTTTCCAAAATGTTATGTAAATGTTTTTTTATACATGATGTATTTTTCGCTTCATAATTATATTTACCTCCCTCAGTGAAAACACTACTAAACTGATCTGCCCAATTTTAGGACCAAGTTGATAGAGAGTAAAAATAATGGCATGTTAAGACAGAGGACTTCATATAAATAAGCACAAAAGACAAAAAATGGATAACTACAATAATTCGATATAATTTATTTTATTTTGATAATTAATTCACACAAAACAATAATTCATTTCCCCCTATCCACATTCTTATGATGAATCTACATAAGAAACCTAGTGATCCTTACATTTTTAGTATCGGATGTGTTCAGCAATATTACGAGCAACATTTTGGTAGAACATTTTAACCCTCTGGCTGCTTAATGTAGGGGTATTTTTGGTCCCTTTTGTGAAGAACAACAAAAACACCCCTAAAACAATAGTCAAACGGGTCAAAATGTTCTACAAAAATATTTTCCGTAAAATTCTACTAAAAGTCTCTGAATACACTAAAACTCAACATAAATTCCAGCAATAAGTCAAAACTTCAAATTCAAACTGAATTTTAGAGGATTGGTGGGAATGGAAAAAATATTTTAGGTCAAATTTCACTACAAGGGCTACACCGGACAAGAGTAGTGAAACTGCGAAAGCTTTAAGTTACGTGTCTATTTCTTTTGTTTTTTACCCTGATGATGCAATTCAATGTAATTGCGAAATATTGGAAAACTGCATTTAAATAAATTAACTTTTGTTACAACAAAACCTATATAACATCCTTACGGGTGTCAAAATCATTTACAATTTGATATTTGAAAATGTTTTTGTAATCACTTTAAAGATACTTCTTGTACTTCCCACCTAATTGTCTCTATCCTAGGTAATATTAAATCCTTCATAACATTTATACTGGTCCATGGAATCCACTATGACTTGATCATATAATTGTATAAATTATTAACAAATGTGGAAGCTGGGTCCAATTGGCACAAACGTACTAGATGTACGCCCCAAAAACATACTCCGGAGCTAAACAAAATTTAAGTCCTTCCATACACATGCAGGGCCGTGCGCAGGGGGGGGGGGGGGGGTTTTGGGGGTTCAAACCCCCCCCCAGAGAGATTTCGAACATATAATTTTTAAAACCTTCTAGACTTTGTGAAGCAATAAAATTTAGAATTTTTAAGGTATTTTTAAAATAACTCGTCTGACTTGGTAATTTTGCAGAAAAATCATGAAAACACGAAAACTACATAAAAAATCTTGGTCACTTTCTTCAATTTCGGACAAAGGTTATGAAAAATACAAACAAACTAAACGAATTGTGCCAATTTCAAGATTGTGCAATGCTAATTTCGCTAATGGACACCAAATTGTTCGGAAAATTTTCATTTTTATTAACCGATACCACTTCTTGACATTCGACTAGAGCTATATCTTATGAACTTTTAATTGTGTACTGCAATAAAAGTTTGGAAATCGTTTAGTAATTTTAAAAAAGAGTAGATAAAAATCACTATGATATCATAATGACATTTAAAATATTCTTAATAAAAGCAAATAATGTGCTTGATGCTTGTAGAGCGCTAAGATGTTACATTTGCTATTGGACATTTTTATGGAACTGTATCTAAATCTGAACCGATGTGTCCTATTTTCATCACAGATGCAACAACAACGGTTTCTGTTACTTCCAATGTTTTGGGAGTTTACAATTATAATACAAATCTATTTCGACAAACGAAGAAAATTGGTTGATATACATAAACTTATTTCTCTTTGTTCATTTACAACAACTGATGACATTTTTACCGCAAACAAACTAATTTTTCCCACAAAAGAAACTCAAAAACGATGTTCACGTGTCTAAAATTTCGTTTCTACTAAATGCATTTTTTTCTGCGTGTAGGTCTCTATTTTAAAATTTACTTTAAAGTTGCGAAACAATAAGAAATGATTTTTAACTTACTAAAATTTTTGTTATATTTATCACTTATGTCAAATATTTTTCAGAGTTAGTATTTTTTGTACATATATAACAAGTATTATTCAAAAGAGAAACAACAAATTCAGTAACTTGGACCTACGTAGGAAAACGAAACTATAAAATACCAATTATTTGTTTTTTGGAATTAAATTTTCTAGTTGTTTCTTCTTGCATTTCATCGAATACAAAAAAAAACTGTATTTGTTATTCGAATTTATACATATTTAAGATTATAAAAATGAAAAACACGAAAACTCTTTAGACATCCTATTTAGACCCATACTTTGTCAAAAAGAATATCCAATTTTCTGCATTTATCATAGAAAAAATGCGGGATTGAAGGGTTTATCGCCGAGGAATTTGATCGTTTTTTGTGTAATATTTCTTCAAAATATATATCGTGGGCTCATATTCAAAAGTGGCTATGAACCATTTTCTCGAAAATGAGTTTTTGATGCCAAACTATTCTCAGATTTGGATGTCATCTGTCATATAAATTTGAAAAAGATTTTTTTCTAATTTTTTTTTTTAATTTTCTGATTTGGATATCCCCTCGCACGTTAGGTTGTGACTGCATAAGTGGCTATAAAACATAAAAATAATAGATATGTATAAAATAGTTCAACAATGGAGCAGGTTATAATTCGCTACAACGATTTTGTTTAAAACATTTTTCTAGATTTAGGGCATATCGTACTATCAAATTCCATAATTTCGCGTTAATAGCATTTTGATTCCCCAGTTATAAGGCTAAAATAGGAAAAATGGTGGCTGTAAAGTCAAAAATTGTAAAAATTATATTTAAAATAACCGGCGTAACTTTTATTATATTGAGAATACCAAAATATTTCTTTGGCATGTGATTGCTGACTTCATGGGCAATATTTGTGTCAGAAAAGTTTCAGAATGATGAATGAAGAAAGTTAAATTATAAGGAATTGTAACTGCGAATTTTGGATTTTTCATCAGTTGCAGCGATTTTCGCGACAAGCGAAATAGGTTCTTAACACATAAACAAAAATTCAGTCGGATCCGTTGGCTAGATCGCGAGAAAATCATAAAACAAAAAATATCCAATTTGTATTTGGGATAAAAATGGTACCAATCTGACGGATGAGTCTGGAATCTTTAAATTCGCTGTGTACATCACAGAAAATGTGTTTTTTATTTTTATTTTTATTTTTTTAGATTTCATGAAAAAAGTTATGGAGTTTACAATAAATCTTATTTATATATTTGGACATAAATGGATATGTGCTTATTTCAACATTCATAGTGCTCAATTTTGAACATACAAAAGTGGCTATGAACTAGAGATGGGCGCCACTCACGTGAATTGCGTGAATCACGTGATTCACGCGTGAATCACGCGTGAACGTGAGCAAAATTTATTTTACTCACGTGAGCGTGCGTGAACGTGAGGACCGAAAAAATGTTCGTGCGTGAATGTGCGTGAGTCTAATTTCTGCGTGAATCACGTGATTTTTTCGTGAGTCGCACATATTTATTAATTCTTTTATTTTCATTTAATTTCGTTTAAAAATGTGAAATTTTCCATTCAAAATAAAAGTCATAGACATATTTATTTCTAAGACAGAGTGCTTCAGTGTAGGTATAATATCTATTTTTTTTCTATTATTTAAGTAAGCATTCCCTGCACCAACACTATGCACTGCATTTATATCCTTAGTGTTAATTCAATTAATGCTGTGTTTATTTTTACTTGTATTTTATGTCAGTGTCCGATTTCTAACTTATTTTGCGTTAAAACTATACGGTATACCCCACTGTAATATTGTATACTATTTTAAAAATATGAATTTAAAACAAACAACGCAAACGTAGAGTGTTTTAAATAATTAAATTAAATATTTTTCGGATTTGCGGGGCGTTACTCATTTCGATTTAAAATGTATATCTTTGTGGAAATTGTTTGCGTGATTTACGTGAATCACGTGATTCACGCGTGAATCACGCGTGATCGTGAGCAAAATTTATTTTACTCACGTGAGCGTGCGTGAACGTGAGTAACGAAAAAATCTTCGTGCGTGAACGTGCGTGATTTAATTTTTTTCCTTCGTGAGCGTGCGTGAACGTGAGCCAATAATCACTCACGCGCACATCTCTACTATGAACCATGAAACCGCGAATAATAGGAAATTTCGAAATCTTTTTAATCGTAGCAATTATTAATCCTTTTTAGATTAAACTGTAGAATAATGATTAATAATTTCTCTTCAAATTAAGGAGAAAATCAGTTTTTTCGCTCTCCTGAAAAGTTATGTTTTTGTTCATAGCCACCTTTGAATATAAGCCCTCGATATGTATGTATGTAATTTCAAGCAAATATTTAAACAAAAGTTCTACACTTAGAGAACAAGTCTGTTAATATAGGGTGTTTTTTATTGGGGTATAGAACTTTAAGTTGGCATCACTTTTTTAACTGGCGGCCATTTTGTCAGCTGTCAAGTGATTGATATTTAGTTTGGTTTGCCATTTCATCATGAACAGGTTGACAAAAGAACAACGCTTGCAAATCGTGCAAATTTATTTCGAAAGTAATGGTTCAGTTCGCGAAGTTCACCGCTCCGTCCATTTTATGGTCGACATAATCGTCCATCAGAGCAATTAATTCGGTTAACCATGGATCGTTTTCGCACTACGTTTACTTTTCTTCTCTGCTATTACAGCTGTTTTTTGGCATAACAGCAGTTTTCTGCAATCTTACATCACCATTCACACTGCTAAAGATTTTGCAGTCTGCTAAAATTGGCTGTTGTTAATTAAAATTTAAAAAGATAAGCGTTCATAAGCGAGTTTGGCTCGAAGATGGTAAATAACAAACAGCAGATACAAATCTGCTGTCTCTTTTTTAACAGAAGAAAATCTGATCTTTCAGTAGACTTTCTGCTTTCTTTTACTGACATATTCCTTTGAGTGACGATGTCTGTCGGACTAATGTATCAAAATATTTCTCGAAGATCCTGGCAATAAAATAGAGTGGTTTCCAAACGCTCCAGTAAAAATTTCCTAAAAAGTTGGAAAATTGAGTAAAGTTTCCTTCTTTCTTTCATAGTAAATAGTTCATTTGCTAGAAATAGTTCTTTGCATCTAATAAAAATTTCTTACAATTGAGTAAATTCAAACTTATGTGAAAGAATATTTCCAAGGTTTTAAGTGAGAAAAAAATCTGAAATTTTTTGTATGGAAAAAATTCCATTTAGGAAATTTTAACTTAAAAATGTGTTTTTTCCTAAAATGAAGTTAAAATGTTTACTGAAAATTATGCCGAGTTCTTCATACATTTAAGTATTAATGAACATAAAAAACATTTGAAATTGTTTAAAAAATTCTTTAATATTAATCTATAAAGCAATTCTCATTCGTTTGCAGAGACTTATTTCTTAAATACTTTATGAATTATTATAAACAACCGCTGCGAAGGCGCCTATATTGCCTTCGCAACGATCATAGAGTAATAGCTCAACTCCTTGTGGCAGAAGTATCTTGGAACTTTTGAGACATATTTCATGTTGTCATTTTTTGTATCAGTTTTGCATACTCTGAAGCAAAACTATTTGTTTGATTTTTTTAGTTAAAATGAACTTATTTTATTTCACCTTTTTTCCTTGTATAAAATAAAATTTTCCTCAGCTTAAGTAAAAATTTACTCGTTTTGAGGGAAAAATCAGCAAAATTGTCCTTAGTTTGAGTAAATATTTACTTGATTTGAGTAAACATTTATTTAGTTTTAAGAAATTTTCAGCAAAATTTTACTAAGATTTAGTAAAAATTTACTTAGTTTTAGGAAAATTTTGCTTAAATTTAGTAAAAAATTACTTGGTTTTAGGAAAAATTTACTTAGATTTAGGAAAATTTCAGCAAAATTCTACTTATATTTAGTAAAAATGTACTTGGTTTCCTAAATTTTAGTTAATATAACAATACATTATAGGGTTAACTTTTTTATGAGTGTAGGTGAAAACCCCCCAGGGGAAAATCCTGCGTACGGGCCTGTACACATGTTCTCTGAGAGTGAGTGTATATATATGTAAGTCGGTTTAGCAGATGACGTTGGGCATTAGTCGCTTAAATTATTAACATCGTTGTTTTTTTCAGCCGATATAGCACGGACGTAAAACCACTCTTTGTTTCCATAGTTTGTGGTAATTTGTGGGAAGACTTTCTCGATTAATTGTTGAATTGATTCCTGAATGACATTTTATGAAAATGTAATACTCCTTTTCACTGCATCAACTGATACTTTTCCATTACCAACATCCAGTAGATATTTCGAAAATATAGCTGCTAAGTCATTGTGATGCAGATGTACACGCATATTGGTGGTCAGATTAATTTTTTGTACATATCGCCAGAGATGCGGGTGCTGATTTTGGAATTACTGGAAGGGTCTGTCGGAAGTCTCCAGCTAGTAAAATAAGAGTTCCACATAATGGTTGTGTATTTGATCTAAAATCTTGAAGTGTCCGATTAAGCGCTCGTATCTGGAGAGGATGACAGCTGACAGAAGCATACATTAATGTGGTCCCCCAGTTTCTGACACGCCTCTCTCAACTGCTCTTAAATTTTAAACTGAAGTGGGTCCTCTCACGTTAACTTATAACATTCTCAAATAATAACATTCTGCGTTGTTTGGGTGTACGGTATAAACACGGCCCAATGCATATGAAGCGTAAACAATTTGATACCCATCTACTGGAACACCTTGCTTGGTTCGAGTATGAGGAAACGCGCCAATTGTTCATACCATGACCTCTTATATTCAAGAACCAAACCCTTACCTGAACGTAGCGGCAGAAAAAAATCGACACGTGTTACTTTATAGTCCCTTTTTGTAGCATGACCTTTTTATAGTCAAGGGTCATCCTCTGTTCGTTACAAAAAAAATATTGAAGTGAATCAATGTATTTTGTTATAGTTTTAAAATATATTTTTTGTGATGCCCATTTGTCGTGTCTTCCCCTATTATAGCCAGAAAACGTCCCCTTTCCACAGGCTAGATACAGTAAAATTTTCAAGAGAATCCGTTATTCGTTACTTGTTTTGTGATAATTTTAATATATAGTTCGTGTGGGCAGTCTCACGTCCATTTGCATCATGACCATTGTGTAGTCACCATTCAGAAACTATCCTCAGTTCATAAGTTAGACACAATAAAATTTTAAGAGAATCCGCACTTCGGAACGTGTTTTATGATAGTTTTAAAATATAGTTTGTGTGGGCGGTGCCACGCCTCTTTTTCGTATAATGACCTAGTATATCCTGGAACCATCCCTTGCCCAGAAGTTAGCTGCAGTAAAATTATAGAGCGAATCCACCCATCGGTATGCCTGTTGTGATAGTTTTAAAATATTTTTTGTGTGGGAGGTACCACCCCACTTTGTCCTATAGTGACCTAGACTATCCAGGAACCATCCTCTGTCCAAAAGATAGATACAGTAAAATTTTCAGGCAAATCGGTCCACCAGTTTGGCGTCCTATACGCAACATACAGACATACAGACATATAGACATACAGACACACATTGATTTTTATATATATAGATTGTATAAGCAAGTGCTTGGTAAACATCTAAAGCATCGTTGAAAGTAATATTTGAATGTAATTGCCGACTTTCGCAGCTTGTAAAAAATATATCGAGGGCTTATATTCAATAACCTCTATCTACATTTTGACGAAATTATTATTAATAATTACTCAAATTTACTCCAAAATTTTAACCAGATTCCGAAAACGAAAACGTTATCGAAAATGTGCCCATACGCTACAGATCTAAAAGAGTCCATAACTCAACGTCAAAAAAACGGAGTGTGAATGGTAGTAAGCGAATGCTTGGACAACAATATTTAGGATTTTCAACGGTTGATGCAGGATTCAAACAGAACTTCCCAAAAGCAGAAAGAAAAATAGGCCCAACATGTTCATCGCGCACTTGTAGAAAAAGTAAGGTGAGACACTGCCAAAACTTTGATGAGAGAAGAAGGAAACAAATTTTTGAAACATTTTGGAACAAGACTTGGGAAGCAAAGCAAGAGTTTGTAAAGCTGTATGTAACAAAGATTATGAAAAAAAGATGCACGGTAGAAAACAGTAGAAAACAGAACAGCTTTATGTTTAAACTACCACACAACGAATTTCCGTTGCAGGTATGTCGACCCATGTTCTTATCAACGCTATCTTTACGTATTGACATGGTTAAAGGATGGATTAATTCGAACGATAAACCAATTTCGGCGACACTTGCACCAAAAAAAAAATCCCAGAAGGGGGGTTGTAAAATTTTCTTGTCTAAATATCTGCAGAATTTAGACAAGATGGAAAGCCATTATTGTCGCAAGGACACCACTAAAATATACATAGCCACCACTTTTAAAACCAAAGCAGATGTTTTTAAAGATTACCTTGAAAAATGTTCTTATCCCGTTTCAATTTTTAAATTTTGTACAGTTTTTGCCCAACAAAATTTAGCGCTCTTTATGCCTGGCAAAGATCAGTGCGATATTTGTGTGGGGTTTAAGGCCAAGCAAATAAAAATTGAAGAATACGTTGCACATATCATGTATAAACAACGGGCTCAACTTGAAAAACAACAAGACAAACTTGCAGCTGAAGAAGGACGATGTCACGTGTTTACCATGGATGCACAAGCAGTAAAGCTTTGCCCCGACATTAACGCCTCAGCCATTTATTATAAACAACGCCTACAAGTACACAACTTTACCGTGTACAATCTCGCCACGCATCAATGTTCAAATTACTGGTGGAACGATACTGATGGAGACCTGTCCGCTTCGACGTTTATTTCGTGCATAATCCACCATTTGTCAACACACTGTCTAACAGATACTCTTCCAATAATAATTTACTCAGATGGTTGCGGTTACCAAAACCGTAACCACTATTTGTCGAATGCTTTGTCCAATTTTTCAATAGAAAACAACAAAATCATAGAACAAAAATACTTGGAGAAAGGACACACACAGATGGAGTGTGACAGTGCTCATGCAAAGATAGAGGCTAAGTTGAAAAATCAGACCATATATTTGCCATACGACTACGTCAGAGTAACCAAAGATGCCCGCAAAACAGTCAAAATCAACAATAAAATCAATAAAAAGCCATTTGATGCATTATATTTAGATTATAGTTTTTTTAAAAACTATAAGGATACTAACCTTATTCGATTTTCAAGTATTAGACCTGGTCGAGCAAAAAATGATCCGACAGTATCCCAACTAAGATCTCTCTTATATTCGCCAAGTGGTAGCATTCAGTTTAAAGTGAATTTTGATCATAATTACACTGAACTACCTATTACAATCAAGCAATATGAAGGTCACATAGAACAAAAGCTATTGCATACCGGTCGACTCCCAATCCAGCAAAACAAATGGAAACATTTACAGGATCTAAAGGTGGTAATTCCAGAGGAGTATCACTATTTCTATGATAATCTCAGCCAGGCGCAGTAAAAATTCTGAAAATGTATTATAATCCTTTAATATAGCTTTCACTACAAAATTATAATTACACAAGTTTTTTTTTCTGTGTAGGGTGCAAATGTTAGAACAGGTCCTGCCATTTTTCCATCCCCAACATTTCTTGTGAACATATCTACCCCCTATCTCCCACCTTTTTGTGGATCCCCATACAAAAACCGTAAAACAAACTTAATTTTAAAATAAGGCAATACCCTCTATCTACATATTATTTTCCTACGCAATGATTTCATTTGTGAGTCAATACCCTCTATCTACCAAAGAAGCTAAAATAACTCGAATTTCAACAAAATTTTTAGTTAGGGTGTTTGTAAGACACATTTTGTTAATATTGTGGAAGATGAGTTCATTAAAATTGTTGCTAATTTGCGAATAAAACAGTGTTTTGGCTTTCCTGAAAAATTGTGTTTTTGTAGATAGAGGTTATTGAATATAAGCCCTCGATATATTGTTTTATATCTCCAATTTTTATTCAATTCATTAAGGCTGCATGTATTTCGAATCAAAAAGAGTTAACTTCAGCTGCTAATACCTGCTAATAAAGTATGCATAAATTTTTTAGTGCACAAGCCCTTGAAAAAATGTATATAAAAACCACGGTATATATGCTTTAAAACGAAATAGGGTTATATGTCGACATGGTGAAGACTGGATATGGTTCGAGTAATGATGTGAATACGGCTAGAATTTTTTTGGCAATATCGACAATTCCCCGATATTACTAGAAACCGACACTAAATTTATAGAAAATGTGACTATTCCAAGTTGTTAAATATGATAATAATTCACGAATCAGATTTAAAAAAAACTCAAAAATTCTAAATGGAGTTCTTCTTGAAGAAGGTGTGAAGCAAGCCATGAAATATTCAAAAAAACGTCAGTATCATTCACGAAAAAAAAAACTTGAGAGTTATTTACAATAACAATTTAATTGAAACTATGGTTATCCAATCCGAAGCAAATCTGAATGTGCACTATGCCGCAAAAGTCTACAAACGACAGAAAATTATGAATAAAATAAGAATTGATGTTGTATTGTTCAGACACGACAAAGGTCCACAGCATTCTTTGTATGTGGTTAGGGAGAGGTTGTTATATGTATAACGTAAAATCGAAATTGGAGAATAATCCCAAGTCTTAAGAAAATAAAAATAAGTAGTGAATAAAATGTAACTTCGTTTGTAGACTTTTGTGGCATAGTGCACATACACCAGTAGAATCGTTCGAGCAAATTTATGGCTAAATATTGAAAGAAGTTTTCATTTCGAAAACCGAATTGATGAAATGGAATTGAAGCTGGACTAAAATAACTCTTATCACAAATATTTAAGACATTATTTTTAATCTTTTTCTGTAAACTTTCTTTTTAGGAATTTCTAAAAAAAAATCCTAAAAATTATGCAGATGGGAAGCCACCTGTGTTGTTTATATTATTTTGTTCATAAAGTTATGTTGGATTTTTTAAATATAACCCATTTAATCTCCTGCATAAAACTTTCAGAGCACATGGAAAACACATCTAAAATGATCTTAGAGTGTTTTAAGATGATGTACTGATGTAATACTTGTTTTCAACATCAAGACCAAAATTAACAAGTAAGGAAAGGCTAAAGTCGTGCGGGGCCGACTATATAATACCCTACACCACACCCTGCGTATGTACCTCGCTTTGATTACTAAGCCCAGGTATTTCATGGGAGCAATTTTTTGTAGTTCATATAAATTATACAGTTACTATAAATTCATCATTAGTCATATTTAACGAATATGGTTAATAATGTGGTAATTGATCCAATTATCCGACAGACAAATACAAATTATACAGTAGTAATAGGATGAATCGCACCGACATTTAAAAAAGGGGACCTATAGCAACATTTTGGGCCTGGTCCAAAACATGGGCCTATATATTTCTCATTCACGGTAGGTATTCCTAGTGGAAAAATATCATGATCTGCAAAATTTGGTGAAGATCCGATGTAAGATGTAGTTTCTAGAGCTGTAATAGATCAGAATGGGGCCCCATTTGGGTTATACCAAAGTATGGGCATATGGGCATCTCCCAAACAAGTAAGGAAAGGCTAAAGACGGACGGACTTTCTATCTCATTACAATTCAATTCGGTAAAAAAGTGAAATCGGGAAGGATTTTTGCATCCTGTAAATGTATGTGTTTGACAAAAAATGTTAAATCGAAAAGGACATTTGTATAGGGGTATATTGTAACCTGGAACGATGTGACCCGCTTTCACCATGTATGTTTATTGACGAAATATAATATCTAAAGTTTGGCCAAAATAGGTTTAACAGTCGGGAGCAACATTTGTATGAGGGCTATATCTAAATCTGAACCGATCATACCCACTTTCATCATAGGTGTTTTTAGTTCGATTATAAAATGTTGTGCCAATTTTAAAGAAAATCGGGTACAATATGTGATTTCTAAAGCGGAAAATGTGAAATAGGGTGCGACATTTGTATGGGGGCTATATCTAAATCTGAACCGATCATACCCACTTTCATCATAGGTGTTTTTAGTTCGATTATAAAATGTTGTGCCAATTTTAAAGAAAATCGGGTACAATATGTGATTTCTAAAGCGGAAAATGTGAAATAGGATGCGACATTTGTATGGGGCTATATCTAAATCTGAACCGATCATACCCACTTTCAGCATAGGTGTTTCTAGTTCGATTATAAAATATTGTGCCAATTTTAAAGAATATCGAGTACAATATGTGGTTTCTAAAGCGGAAAAAGTGTAATCGGGAGCGACATTTGTATGGGGGCTATATCTAAATCTGAACCGATCATACGCACTTTCAGCATAGGTGTTTCTAGTTCGATTATAAAATGTTGTGCCAATTTTAAAGAAAATCGGGTACAATATGTGATTTCTAAAGCGGAAAATGTGAAATAGGGTGCGACATTTGTATGGGGGCTATATCTAAATCTGAACCGATCTTACCCAAGGTGTTTTTATTTGGATTATAAGATGTTGTACCAAATTTAAAGAAAATCGGGTACAATATGTGGTGTTTCTAGTTCGATTATTAAATGTTGTGCCAATTTTAAAGAAAATCGGGTTCAATATGTGGTTTCTAAAGCGGAAAAAGTGTAATCGGGAGCGACATTTGTATGGGGGCTATATCTAAATCTGAACCGATCATACGCACTTTCAGCATAGGTGTTTCTAGTTCGATTATAAAATGTTGTGCCAATTTGAAAGAAAATCGGGTATAATATGTGGTTTCTAAAGCGGAAAAAGTGTAATCGGGAGGGAGCGACATTTGTATGGGGGCTATATCTAAATCTGAACCGATCATACCCACTTTCATCATAGGGGTTTTTAGTTCGATTATAAAATGTTGTGCCAATTTTAAAGAAAATCGGGTACAATATGTGATTTCTAAAGCGGAAAATGTGAAATAGGATGCGACATTTGTATGGGGCTATATCTAAATCTGAACCGATCATACGCACTTTCAGCATAGGTGTTTCTAGTTCGGTTATAAAATGTTGTGCCAATTTTAAAGAAAATCGGGTACAATATGTGGTTTCTAAAGCGGAAAAAGTGAAATAGGGTGCGACATTTGTATGGGGGCTATATCTAAATCTGAACCGATCATACCCACTTTCATCATAGGTGTTTTTAGTTCGATTATAAAATGTTGTGCCAATTTTAAAGAAAATCGGGTACAATATGTGGTTTCTAAAGCGGAAAAAGTGTAATCGGGAGCGACATTTGTATGGGGGCTATATCTAAATCTGAACCGATCATACCCACTTTCATCATAGGTGTTTTTAGTTCGATTATAAAATGTTGTGCCAATTTTAAAGAAAATCGGGTACAATATGTGATTTCTAAAGCGGAAAATGTGAAATAGGATGCGACATTTGTATGGGGTTATATCTAAATCTGAACCGATCATACGCACTTTCAGCATAGGTGTTTCTAGTTCGATTATAAAATGTTGTGCCAATTTTAAAGAAAATTGGGTACAATATGTGGTTTCTAAAGCGGAAAAAGTGTAATCGGGAGCGACATTTGTATGGTGGCTATATCTAAATCTGAACCGATCATACGCACTTTCAGCATAGGTGTTTCTGGTTCGATTATAAAATGTTGTGCCAATTTTAAAGAAAATCGGGCACAATATGTGCTCTATAGGGCGGAAAAGGTCAAATCGGTAGCGACATTCAATACCGATGGTCCTTGGCCAAAAAATAACTTCTGCCAAGTTTTATGACAATCGGACAACAATTGCGACCTGTAGAGTGCGAACAAGCTTAGATGGACAGACAGACATCGTTAAATCGACTCAGCTGGTGATTCTAAGCTGATCGGTATACTTAAAGATGGGTCTAGCTCGATTATTTCTTGGTGTTACAAACATTTGGCGCGAAACTAACTTATAATACCTAACTTATCTTCCGTGTTTGAAATGTAGGCGATTTATTTTACTATTTTTGGCAGTTTTAGGAATTGTTGGATTTTTTATATCAAATATGTACTTTGTTTCAAGCAGAAAATTTAAAAGAAGGTATCAATGTAACAGTCAGCCTTTAAAGCTGTACAAAAATATGTGAGGAATGCAGACTAGGGTTAATAGGACATTAAATCGCCAGGCTATTCTGGATACATGTGTGGAAATAAATGAATGGCTCTCAAAACGAGTTCTAGAATTGTGAAATGTCGAGAATATTGTAGGGTGACCTGGAGAGAGGGTGAAGAGTAATTAGAAACAGTTGAGCACGTATTATGTCATTGTCCGTGTGTATTATGTCACTTTGAAGCAATTACATTTTTCGTGTAATGCTTAAAAAACACTTTGAAACACTTCCATATGAAAATCCCACAGTTTATAGAACGGGAAAAATTAATCGCAAAACGTCTTTTTTTAATTAACGAACATTTTCAATTTACTGTTGTCGATTTATTTAGAGTAAAATGCCACTAAAGTTCCCTCGGTACTTGACTGATGTTTTCACTAAACAATTTTACTAACAAAAATAATTAAAGTTCGTGAAAATAGATAAAAACGACAAATGAAGGACACTCATCTGTTCAGAATAAAGGGCTGATTTTTACGATTTTATTGCAATTTTGTATTCCTAAATCATATCAAATCCACTAAATTTTCACGCTTTTAGTTCGACTTTTGTTTTTAGGGGCTCGTTGGAGAGGTATTGATCGTCAATTGCAATTTTAAGAAATTCTTAATCCATTGAGGGTTGCACATTTCTTTCAATGGGTTAAATGTGAAACAGCAACTGACAAAGAAAGGAAGAATATCTGTTAAAAATGCTTCAAATTTTGTACTTCTATCTATATAAATTTAGCATTAACAACAATTTTAAATTTTCCCCCTTACAAATTAAAACATGAATAATCTACATAAACTTGTTAAAGGGGAAAAATTGAAATGGTTGTTTATGTTAAATTAACATAGAGAGACGCATGCCATTTAAAGTATTTTTAACAGTTATTCCTCTCATTCATTTGATCACCAATCCGTGACATCACCATTCTGTGACACGCAAAAGTAAAAAACTAAATTATTAAAACATCTATATCCTTTGGGAAATAAAAGTCCTCTAAAAAGGACAAACGACCACAAAATAAAAAAAACTGAGTATGCAGTTTTGCTATTAGTGATCTATAGTTTCAGTTCTATATAGTCTCGTTCTTAGGAGGAAATCGTGTCGCACGGAATTATTGTAACAGATTATGGCAGTTTTCCTCCCAATTTATCCATTGAAATACCGAAATTTCAGATTTTTAATTAGCTTTGCATAAGACTAGAATGTGTTTACAATGCAAATGACTACATATGTCAGTTGTTATTTCACAGTTAACCCATTAAGGACCAACAGTTTAAAAAAATAATGTTCTTAAAATTGCAATTGACGATCAATACCTCTCCAACCTGCCCCTAAAAACACAAATCGAACTAAAAACGTGGAAGTTTAGCGAATTTTATAAAAAATGCATACAAAATGCAATAAAATCGTAAAAAAATATCTTTTGCACAAGGCCACATTGCAAGTTTTTGATATGGTTTGAACCAGATTTTGATTTCTAATGTGGTTTTTTCTCAATACCATTCTCATTGTGAATTCTTTTTAAGAAAAACTTGTTTTATAGAATTTTTTTGAACGCGTCCAGCTCACGGACAATGGTAAAAGCGATATAATTTAAGAGAACCCGTAAAACAAACGAATCTTTAATTTTAGTCGGGAACATTGACAACTTTTATTTTGAAGCCTCTCTAATGAAAAATTTTGGACTCGCTGAAATAACGCAATACTTTGCCGTAATTTCTTAACCTGTATCTACCCCACTCTTAACTTTTGATATTTTGTAGCGAATAAAATAAGCTAAAATAAAAAACAAAATAAAGAAAATTAAAGATATGTTTTGCAGGATATTCAAGGATTAAAATTATTTTTAACTTTTGGGGTCCTTGAACCAAAAGGACATTCATATTTTCATACAGATTCGGAAAGAGGAAGTGTAAGTCTTTCAGATGATGATCGTTACAACCTGATGACGCGATCCTAAGTTATGATATCGAAAAGAAAGTCATCTCTTCAAAAAACCCCGAGATAAGCAACTACTACTATGAGCTACCGTAAACGGTGCCAAATTTCATCAAGATCTGAGAGGATGAAAATCCAAACCTATGGTTTGGGTCGTTTTCTGATGGAATTACCCTTACCACAAAAAAGTTAAAAATTTTTTAAAATTACCTTATGGGGTGATTCAAAATAAATTGACACAAAACCGGGCTTTTTGGAACAGGCCTCTTTTGATTTATATAAATTTTTGACACGTTTGTTCTCCTCGATGCGAATAAATATAACCACATACGGACACCACTAGGTGATGAAAGACCAAAAATAACACCCGTGTCTCCCAGTTTTGCCAAAAGTCATGCACTTTTTTATGACCCCCCCCAAAGATATGGGGCCTCGGTGTCATTTTTGCAAAAAATTATCATTTTCTCAGGCTCATATGTTGCAAACCGATTTACTCTCTGAGAAAAAGTTGTAGCTCTTATATAAAATAAAAAAAGCAAAAATTCTATTTTGGTAACCTTTTTCCCCTGTTCAGGTCCCTAGGTAGCAAACCGTTCAAAATTCAAGGAAACAATCAACTACAAAAATGTACCTAAGATCTCAATAGTACTTCCTAGGAATGATTCTTAACAGGGTTTAGGCAGAAAAAAATTATCTTGGAAGACTGTTTCTGTTAATAGTCAGTTGCAATACAGTGCGTATGAGTGCTATTATCCTTAATCAACAGCACGCATACGCTACCTACACACACTACAGCCTATAAGATTTGTTCGACGATATTTTCGATTTTGACCTTGAAGAAGAGAAGTTTTTTTAATTTATATGTTCACAATTTTTGTTCTTTATGACAAGAGCTATAACTTTGCCTCAGATATTAAATCAGAATTCCAAACGGTTTGCAAGATATGAGAAAAAAAAACCTGAGAAAATGATCACTTTTTTGCAAAAATGCCACCGAGGCCCCATATCTTTCGGGTCCATAAAAAGAGCATGACTCGGGTCTTTTTTTGGTCTTTTATCACGTATTGGTGTCCGTAAATGGTTATATTTACATGACTCAAAAAATTACACACAGTGTTATTCGACGTAGTTTGTATTTTATTAATTGTCAAAGTAGTTGAATTATTGCCCGAGTGCATCATCGGATATAAAAGCTTAGGTATCATCGGAAGGTTCTTGACGACATCTTTAAAACAACATAGTATATTATCTATGTACTGATGGAACAGGGATGTTCAAAATGTTCTTACATACCGCCATTTGATTTTGTTTTTGTAAAATTGTTCAGAAAAAAACCACAGTTTTCGCTGTGGGTCCCTTGTGGATCAAAAAATTAAAAAAAATGTGATCCTTAATGGGTTAGCGATCAGTACCTTCCCATCGACCAACACAAATCGGATCAAAAAAGTGGAAGTTAGATCGGACTAAAAAATTCATTAAAAAGCTGGCTGGGCAGCGATAAAACCGAAATATTTTTGGACAACGCATTAAACAAACAAAAAATTAATATTAGTAAAGAACATCCATACATTTTTTAAAGTAAGTTGTTTTAATCATTTGCAATAAATAATTCTAATTTCGACTGCAATCATGTTTATAATTATTGTAGACTATGTACCAGGAACTTCATCATGAAACTTATGAAGCGTTTTAAAAAAATAGAAGAGGTACTTCTTTGCTTATTACAAATTAAATTGAGCCTGCCAGTTTCTAAAGATTTAAGCGCTATTTTTAAAGATTTTTTATAAAATCCCCTCTACTTCCACATGTTTGGTCCGATTTGTGTATGAAAGGCCTCGTTGGAATGGAACTTTTGGAATTTCCTAGCACTTTAAGGACAGCAATATTTTTTCATTAGTTGGTCCTTAAAGATCTCCAATTTCATTTTTTAAATTTATACGCCATATAGAAAAGTACATATTTGTAAACTTTGATAGAAATTGCATAGCAGAGTCATCATATGTGTGATCGCTTCCCATGGAATTACTCGTCTGTGTTTCAGTTGAAACCGCGTTATATTAATTATTTCAAACTTTATTGGTGCTTATTATCAAAATCTATATTTTCCAAATATTTCTGAAATGAAAAATAGTTTTTGGTAGTAGAGAAGTTGTTAAAAAAACAAAAAGATATATTTCAAGAGACTATGACCAATCCAACCCTTTTGGAATAAGAATTACATGTCAGCGTCATTACCTAAAACCGAAAGTGAAGATGAAGCTGTCGCAATTCCGTTCAAGCACTATGGGCGGAAATCGCGAAGTTGCGACAAAAAATATTTCCCGCGAAGCTTCACCAATCTATGTTTGTCGACATCCTTTTTTCCTTGACGCGCCATAAGGGTGATACGAAAAAAATAATGTTCATAAAGTGATTCTTATAGTATTGTCACAATACATGCGAAATCTACCTGAAATGACATAAGGTCTACTTTCAAATGTGACACTTGTATTGGATCTGACATTTGTAAATCGACATTATGTCAATTCAGCTAGATTTCGCATGTATTGTGACAATGCTACTAACGAAACTCTTCCTATTTCTATTTTTTGCAGAAAATTCTTTATAAATATTTCGAAAAAAAGTATGGGTGTCGGCAGGTAAAAATCCCAAACAGGGATTCCAAAAATGTGATTTTTTAAACTGCCACTTTTGCATTTCCCTCGGGGATCAGAAATAGTAGTATGTCTGTGGATAAAATTAAATTTTTACTTTTGTAATTGGTGTATTGCGTTGAGTGAATTAATTGTCTAACGGAATTAATGTCCATGAAAATTAGACATATTACTACCATGCATAAACATTCACGAGCTCTATCACTGTGGAAAATATCTTTGATATCAGTGCTTCAAGTCAGGTCAAAAAGTAAATATAAAGAAGCAATTTTTGAAAAAGCTTAAATACCCTAAATATTGGGTGAAAATTGCGTGAATTTTCATCTTCAGCCGTTTGGTTGGTTGTATTTCTATTTTATTATAATCCCAAAAGTAATCACAAAAATAGAAATGAAAATCCATTATTATTATCTCACGTGTACAGTGCAAGATAAACTAACTTCATGATTATACACATTTTTGCCGTAATAGTACGAATTTGGAAAAATGTTTTTATTTTGCGATTCTATGCAGTCAGAGGAATTTTATGAATTGTATGACTCTAGCTGAGGCCATTTGGTTGGTACTAGGGTATCTAATTATGCGCACTTTTAATTTATTCGATTAATCGTTTGTTCGAAAACAAAGAATATCCAATCAATCGAATAATAGCGTCAAAAGTTATTCGATTAACCGAACAAATGTCCTCACAAATAAATCATTATTATATAGACAAGACATTGTAATCCATGAGAGTCAGTACTTTTCCATAGGTATGTACAAGAGCACTTCAATATTGACAATCATATTTTTCAATGAGGGAGTTCGAAATAAAATCTGTTACCAAAAAAGAGCCTTCACTTAATTGAGAATAATGTCAAGGGTTATCCATCGAATTTCTCCGAAAATGTTTATTTTCATTCGAAACAGATCTGACTTGACGATCACCCGAACATTTCCTGCCATTATCGGTTTTCCATGAACTTAATTTATGTTAATAACATTTTGGTATAATTCTTTTTTGATATTTTTATAAATAAAGATAAATCGTTCTCGAGTTATGATAACATCTGGAAAACAAAATCGATAATTTTACTTAAAATCGAAGAAAAACTTATCCATAGATTCTGAAATTTTGATTTTTTGAACTGGGATATTGTCCTGGCTCAAGACCAGTTTGCATCTATATTTAATAGAATGCAAATTTATTTACAAATGGCATGGTGACATTTATTACTTGGCTGCAGACTACCACGATCATGTTTTCGACCATGTCAAAAGTCTTTTCAAGTGGCTTCGCAGCGACTTTTCAACATCAAACCCGGCCTCTATAAGGAGATGATTCTCACAAACAAAGGATATGATTCTCACAAGGTGCAACAGTTTGGTTGGTACCATTTTACGAAGTACGAATTTGAGGAATGTACAGACCGAATTTCATGTTTCTAGCTGCTAGCTAGGGAATGTACATACCCAATATCAAGGAAATATAGTCAGACATATTGAAAAACAAGCTGAAATACTCTACATAATACAGGATGAGGGAAATTTTTTTTCTTTAGGCCAATTTCGCCCAGCATTTATGGAAACTTTGGACCTCCTAGCTCCTTTCGCTTAGATGCTACCGTGCTGTCAACAGACGGACGGTCGGACATACGGGCATGGCTAGATCGTCTTAGAATTTTATGACGATCAAGGGTCTCAGGTCGATAATTCAAGGTGTTACAAACGAAATTATAAAGTGGAGGGTATAATAAGTTGTGATTTGGAGTTGTTGTTATTTTTTGTAACTCAAAATCTCCTGCCAATTGTGACCCTGTGTGTACTCCGTTAAATAAGTACTCTAAAAAATAAGTATGTACTCAGAGGGTTAAGTATCCTAACTATAATGTGTTATTTGGGGTATTTTCTTTACAAGTTTGAAATCAAATTTATCCCTCTCATCTGTACTCATTTGCAATAACAACCATCCACACAGTCAGAGGAGCCTACATAGCGAATTTCACGTTTCCTGCTACAGCCGTTTGGGTGGTACAATTTGTGTCCGTTTTTTTCATTTTAACCCTAAGAGAACGAATTTAGACATTTTTACGCATTTACGCAAAAATTACTGAATTTCATGATTTAAACTTCTGCCGTTTGGTTGGTACCATTTTTATTCATCTTTCCGCATTTTATACCTCAAAGGTACGAACTTAGAAATATCCATTTATTTTACAAGTCTACGCAATTAGAGATATGTAGAAACCGTTTCATGTATCCAGCTGTTGTGGTTGGATTGTTACCATTTTAATCTCTTTTTGTCCCATTTAACCACTTGATAGCATGAATTTTGTAAAAAAATAACTTTTTTTGTTCGCGTATATACCAAATTTAAATATGAGACGGGAAATAAAAAAATCTTGATACTCAAATTTAAGTTTACGTGTCTCGGCGTTTTGCTGTGTCAATTTCACATACTTACAGTGCCATGATTTTTGTATATTTTAAATACTTTTTCAAATCAAAAAACATAGTTTTGCCGTGCTAAGTCGGCGATTTCACCCACCACCCATGGGGCGTGTACCTGCTAACTACTAAACAAAAGATGTGCGATGTTTTTTTCGATCGGTCCCAACGCCTCTCACTCCCGCCCCTTCCGACCGAGAGGGCCTCGTCCCCATAACGTAGGGACAACGTACACACCACAGTCCGAACTGTGGCGGACAAGCAGTAGAGGGTGGAATACCGGCTACAGATTAAATATCTTCAGCCGGCAAAAACAAAACAAACTGCACTAAAGGTTAATGCCAACAATTGACATAGAATCAATACATTACATTTAATAATACTAAACAGAACACTGAACATTCAAGTACGAGAGAATCCTTGACTTTATTGTATCGATTCCGACACCGAAATCTATGGTGTGGTACAATGAATTAAAATCAATCATTCTACGAATGGGCTGCGCAGAAGCATAATTCGTACGCTGAAAATCAATATGAAGAAACTGATAGTATCTAGTTGGTCTAAATGGCACGTTAAACTTAATCCTAGAAATAAGATATTCAGATGAGACATCACCATTCATAACCCTAAATACCATCACGGTGTTCAGCATAATTCGTCTACTTTTTAAGGAGGGCAAGTCAATCAACTTCAATTTACTAGTATAGGGGGGAAGAACAAAATCACTATTCCAATGTAAGTGTCTCAATGAAAACAATAAACATTGCTTCTGAACTGACTCAATTCTGTCAATATAGATGCCATACTGAGGGTCCCATACTACAGAACCATATTCCAAAACAGGCCTAACGAGCGAAGTAAATAACTGTTTCGTCACATAGGGATCAGAAAATTCTTTAGCCCAACGTTTAATAAAGCCAAGAACACCATACGCCCTGTTAACCATGACCATAATATAATTGTTGAAATCAAGTTTCGAATCCATCAGAATACCAAGATCCACAAAAGAATCAACTGTCTCTAACTCAGCTCCAATAAGAATATGTCTGACAAATTTCGGATTCGATCTAAAGAAACGCATATGCTTGCATTTCCGTAAATTAAGTTCCATGCAGTTTATGTACACCAATATCCAAAATTATCTAGGTCGTCCTGCAAATAATGAGAATATTCTGGCTGTTTTTAAGAAAAAAATAGAGTAATCTTACATAATCAGAATTCAATCCAGATTTCTTAAAGCCTACTTCTCGAATTTTTCATTCTGGACAATTTATGAGAAGGCCAAGGTAGTCTTTCAGATTGCCCAACTCGAATTTTCGGTACAGATTGTGACAGGAACTCCCTAAGAATTTGATAAAATTTATCCACAACAACTTCAATATCTGCATAGTGGCTACAGCTACAGACGGAATTCCAATCAACTTCACGGAGAAGAGAGTTAAGCAGTATAAAATTTGTCCTCTGGGAGAGATATGGGGAGAACCCTATTGATATCAAAGTAATGAGGATCATTAACAAATACTAGGTCAAGTTGTCTTTCACCTATATTCTTCACCTAATTAATCTGGAATAAATTAAGGTCAGCAAAAAGCCTGACTATATTCGAGGCAGAATCATCCGTATCAAACGATGAAGGAAGTGTGGTTAAAGCTTCCGTGTCCGGCAAGGCAAGCCAAGATACGGAAGGTAAATTAAAATCCCCTAAGATTAATGTAAGGTTTAAGTCACCTGACATTGAAACAATTCTACCAATCGCGGCCAAGTGACTTTCGTAGACACATAATTCAGACGATGGAGGAATAGGAGAGCATGTAATGAAATATAAGAGCAAGTAATGTTCAAGTGAAATAAAGAAAGACGCCTTTTAACCAAATTTTGTTTAATTTCGGCTCCCATTCATAGGTTTGGAATTATTTTTATTTTCTTTTTTTACAAAATATTTAGTGATATATTTATGCCTGTTTGTTTGTATGTACGTAAATGGTATAATAAATATGTATGTATGTAGGTACTTTTATACTCTGTATATGTAAACAACTTGATATATACATAGGTATGTATGCATGTAGGCATGTAACATTCATATATAAATCTGTATATGGCGACATACATATAGGCATAACATATGTATGGATGTATTTATGTGTGTGGTTAGGTACATTGTAAATGGTCTGTCTGGTTGTCTGGATGTCTGTCTGAATGTATATGTATGTATGTAGGTATGTATATAAATTGTGTTCTTTTTTGCTTAGCTTTCGGTACAATTATAAATCAACAAAAATATATTATCGAATAAATACATTCAACTAATTTTCAAATTGTTCCCTTCGGCGCTTATTGCGCAGATTGATTCCCAGCAAGGATGCGATTCCTAAGGCACATAGCTGAAATGAAACAAATGAATGGAATTATTGGATTAGTATAGACCTGAAACAAATACACTGGATTTTTTATGGCGAATTGCTTCATTATTATAATAAGTTTTGCCTCCCCCAGAGAAAACACCGCATACCGAAGAAGAAGATACATATATCAAAATCTAAACCGATCTGTCAAATTGCAATTTGCGATCACTAAACCAACGCTGAAGTCGCGTACTAAATTGGAATGTAAGGAGGAAAAAAATTCCTCCAAAGGACAACTAGAGACCTTGAATCAGTCGACATGGAAGATGCTAAACCTTAAAGGCGACGAGAATTGAGCTGAGTAAATGGGCAGCCTCAGTCCATATCGTCGTTGTGTGACTCGCAAAAGTACGAATGTAAAATATTAATCATATCCTTTGAAAATTTTAAGTCCTGTAAAAAGTAGAAAATTTTACCAAATGAAAAACTGTCTGAGCCAAAACCAACTTCAAGTCTAGCTGTGGAAATAAAATTATTTTTAGATGAATAAATATACGAATTTTGGTTAAAAACCCACATTTGCCCATATCGAGTGCTTATATTCATAAGTGGCTATGAACAAAAACATAACTTTTCAGGAGAGCGAAAGAACTGATTTACAACAGTTGAATCTAAAGAGGATTACTAATTGCTACGATTATTTTTTCGAAATTTCCTATTATTCGCGGTTTTATGGTTCATAGCCACTTTTGCATGTTTGAAATTGAGCACTATGAATGTTGAAATAAGCACATAGCCATTAATGCTCAAATATATAAATAAAATAACGTTTTTATGAAATGTTGGCAATGTTGTGCAGAAAACGCATTTTCTGTGATGTATACAGCGAATTTAAAGATTCCAGCTTCGTCTGTCAGATTGGTACAATTTTTATCCATTTTTACATTTTTTTACAAAACGGGTATATTGGTAAACAAAAAATACAAATTGGATTTTTTCGGAAATTTTTCATTTTCGTGGGAAATATGGCTAAAATAATTTTCATGCATGACATTTTTTCTCCCGATCTAGCCAACGGACCCGGCTAAATTTTTTTGTGTATTAAGAACCAATGCAGTTACAAACTAACGTGCGAGTGCATAGCCAAATCAGAAAAATTTGAAAAAATGGTTTTAGAAATGAAATTCTTTTCCAAATTTATATGACAGATGACATCCAAATCTGAGAATAGTTTGGCATCAAAAACTCATTTGCGAGAAAATTTTTCATAGCCACTTTTGAATATAAGTATATAGCATGTTTTAATTCAATTAAATTTGGGCAGACCCTAGCGTTATCCGATCGGCATCAAATAGAAACTTTTTGGCCGGGAATCAAGGGTCGCATCAATTTTTTTTTCAGTTTTTGCCTCAAATGCTATAAACGGTCTAATGTAATGTGAAATTTGGATAAATAAAGTAAAACAGTAAGACCCGTAAAACATATTTTTCTCAAAAATATTTGCCGTATGCCTCGAATTACGATTAAGGATTCAGATTTGTAAGAACCTCTTTCGACTTTTTTGTTCCACGTCATAAAACAGCTTTTTCATTTGGTATCAATGTCGCATTTCCGGGATTAACAAAAATGACCAGAAAATGAAAAATTGACTACACAGTTTTGCGAGAGGAAAACGACAAATTAGAAGCGAAATATATATAGGAACTATATATAAATCTGAACCGATCTGACTTCCAAATTGGTGATATTCACCACAGATGATTATATTTGTAATATAAGATGTTTTGCCAAATGTGAACAAAATCGGTTGAATTATGTGGATTTTAGACCAGAAAAAGTCAAATCGGAAGCGAAAATTGTATGGGAGCTATATATAAACCTGAACCGATCTTACCCATATTCACCATAGGTATTTCTAGTAGGTTATAAGTTATTGGTCCCAATTTAAAGAAAATCGGGTACAATATATGGTTTCTAGAGCGAAAAAAGTCTAATCGGGAGCGACATTTATATGAGGCTATATCTAAATCAGGCATTTCTATGCGGTTTATAAGATGTTGTGCCAGATTTAGAAAAGGGTACAATGTGGTTTCTACAGCGAAAAAAGTAAAATCGGTAGCGACATTTCTATGAGGCTATATCATGGCTACATGTGTTACTAGGTGGATTATAATATGTTTCTAGAACGGTGAAAAAAGTCAAATCGCGAACGATTTTTTTAAGAGGGTTATATCTAAATCTGAACCGGTTTGAATCAAATTAAATAGCGTTCGCCCTTGATCTTACTTGTGCCAATTTTTGACAAGATCGGATAACAATTGCGATCTGTACTTTGATTACAACAATAGATGGACAGACGGACATTTCTAAATCGACTTAGAAAGTCATTCTAAGCCGATCTGTATAACAAACGATGGGTCTCGCTTCCTTTTAGGTGTTACAAAGACATATGTTTGACCATCAGCCCACTAATTCAATTTTTTCTTGAAATTACGGACGAATCTTTTCATCGATTATTTAAGGTATATTAAAATTTAGGAATGAAAATCCAATGGGTTATATTTTAATTATAGTTTTTTTCCTCAGAAGAATCATAAAAAAGTGTTCGGTTTGACATGAAATTACAGATGTATGTCTTTGAAGGTAGGATTTTCACTGTGGGTAAGCAAATCTTATTATAATTATGAAACAGAAAAATACATTTTTTATAAAAAAGTTGTACCATTTTGAAAATGCAGATTAATAGCTCTAATAATATGTAACATGCAATAAAAGGCGAATCCAATTGTTGTTCTCCATTACACGTAAAACTAAACTTTTTGAGAAAAACAAATTCATATCAAATATTGCGTAAGATATTGGAATTGCATAAGATTTGGAATTATATAGGAAAAAAATGCGAAAATAATGAGTAAAAATTTTTTGCAACAAAATATTCCCAAATTGTTGATTGCTACGAAAATGTTCGCTTTTTCTTTATTTAGTAATACTTTCTGATTATGAAGTCAATATACATAAGATCCTAAAAATAGGGTAAGCAATTTCTAATCGGTACTTTGCGATTTGAGAATTTTTTAAAATGAAAATTTTTTGTACTAAAACAAATCGGTTAAACCGACTTATACATGCCCACGCTCTCAGAGAACATGTGTTTTTTGTACTAAAACAAATCGGTTAAACCGACTTATACATGCCCACGCTCTCAGAGAACATGTGTAGGCAAGGACTTACATTTTACTTAGTGCCGGATTAATTGCAACTGATTTTGACTACCCGTATGGAAGTTATATCGGTTTGATTCTAACCAAAGTTTATGCCACTTCGTGTGGGAGGGGGTATGGTAATATTGCCCATATTCCATGCGAATGTAACTTCTGTAAAAGCATTGTCAAGCATCAGATTTCACAGTACTCCTATCATTCGTATAGAAGTTATAACAGCTTTAATTTTACGTAGTTTATGGTGATTTGTGTGGGAGGTACTGGAAGTGGCGTGTCGAAACCCGCCATATTTAACACACTTAAAGTGATTATAAAAACATTATCAAATGCCAAAATATAGCGGATTCCGAATATCCGTGTGGAAGTTACAGTGTTTTTAATTGAACATAGGAATTTGGGTCATTTGTGTGGGAGGTACCAGAAAGGGCGGGTCAATTTTGCCCATCTTCGAACTTAAACTAAGTTTGGGAAAAATATTACCATATGCAAAGATTGAATTGATTCATTAACTCTATTCGAGAGTTATCGTGCACTCTAGGCTGGGTCACCGTTCACACAAATGGAAAAACAAGTTCCAGTCACCCCAGGAAAATAAAGTTTGGATTGTTTAATGAGGATTTTCAAAAAAAATACGTTCCTAGATCAAGCCCTATAACATGTAAAAATCATGTTTTCCGTTGTAATTATTTTGTATTACATTTTTTCCCATTTTTTTCTGAATTAATATACCTTTGAAAGCACTTTAAATAATAATTTTGATTCTTGTCTTAGAGTAACTTATTGGTCGAATTAATGGACGTTTATATTAATTTTTTGTTGATTTTCACAGGGACAACTGAAAATTTTTTCGTATTTGGTGCTAGTATTTTATAAAAATAAATAGCGGCAGTCAATACCTTTCGAATGATGCCTAAATGATGAATATCGGAATTAAATTGACGCCGCTGCGCTCATTTTTGTACAAATAGTTTGAATTTGTTTGCTCTGAAAATCCATATCCTTTATTAAATTATTTTACAAACAATGAGTCAGTGACGTAATTTTTCGTCCGATATTCATTATTTAGGTGTCATTCGAAAGGTATTAATTCCTTCTATTAATTTTTCATATCAACTCTTACGAAATGTTTCCAAAAAATATGAGTTTTTAGCTGTCACCTTGAAAACCACAAAAAATCAATATAAACGTCCAATAATACTACCAATGAGTTATTCTAAGACAAGAATACAAATTTTTATTTAAAGTACTACCAATGGTCTATTGATTCAGAAAAAAATACACGTTAAAAATATTTTGCAAATCATCATTAAACAACAAATCTTCATTTCTGGAGGTGACCGCTGCAATTTATTTTCGTGACCCAGCCCAGTGTACACCAGCCATATTGTCTTAGAATTTTACCAACGTGGAGGGTATACAAATTCTTTACAAGGGATATGATGTTGCCGCATTTTTAGAAAATAATGATTAATATGACAACTCTTGTCGAAGTTTTGTCTTTAGAATTGTAAAACTTCTGTTTGAAGTAACACGTTTGCAACACTAGTTTATTTAGAACTAGCTGACCCGACAAAAATTTTCCTGTCCATATTTCAATTTGTTTGTGATCGTCATGTGAATTTTCGAAAATATATTTCAAAAAAAAAATTGTTCTCAGTGATTATCGAATTGATTGTGTGATTGTGGATATCGAATTTAGATTACGCCAATGGAAGTCTCTGTACGTTCTCTTAAGTGGATTTTGAACAATGTTTAGGAATCGCATGGGTTTGATTTTCTTACGGTGAATTGAAAAAATTGACGGGGAATATAATGCAGAAGGTCGACGCTTCAACGGCGATTTTGCAATTGACACTTTCAAGCAAGTGTTTTTATGTAATTATGCGACATTATGCAACTCGAACGCTTAATAGTACTAAATTTAAATATCGTGATGTTTCCAACAAAAAGAACGAATTGGAACATTCACTATGTTTATTGGTTGTATTAGGACATGGAATCACACCACCTGACCATTTTGGACATGTTAATAGACAACGGATTTTTATACAAATTCTATTTTTCATCTTTGCATTTTTAATCTGTGCATGTTGCATCTGTGCATGCTAACATAATATTGGTTATATCGATTTTTTAATATTAATCATGAGAATCATTTGTATGAGGTCGTCATTCAATTATAACCATCCTTTCAAACTATACTTTAGCATAAAAATCGCCTGTCTAGTCATTATTCGGCCTTTATGTTAGACATCGTATATTTATTCCGAGCGATCAACTTTGTTACTACACAACCACTATCTGGAATTTCTTTAATATGCGTATTCGAGGACAATTTGATTGCTGAATGAGCTGTTCGAACTTTTTCAACAACTTAGCTGAAATTTCAGATGAAACCAGTAAAATTAAATTCTGCGAGAGAATCGTAGCCAAAATCTGCACGATCAAAATAGTCTTGCGGTTCCAACGTGATCGACCAGAGGATAATCACTCCAATTCCATCGTTCACAACTTTCATGAGTGTCGTCCGTTAATTACCGATTTAACGGCTGTGCATCAACTGGAGATTGCCATAGAATCGCCAAGAATGTAAATCGAAAATCAGCTTCCAGCAGGATCATTGAACCAACAGTGTGCCATAGTAAACTCCTCCGCACCGATCGAAACGTTTGCCATTTCAGAACTTTAAAAGGTTGCACGATGGAGATTCATTAATTTCCATATTAATCGCAACCTGAGTGGATTTCGGCAGTCTTCAAAGAACGGAGCTGATGAAGCAAGCATCCTTTAATTTTGCGAGCGAATTTTTGCCAAACTTAGTATGATTAAAAAAGACTTTTCGGTTCCGCCGAAAGCGTCCAAGAAAAAAATCACTATAGTCCAATCGTTCATAAGCCGCATGCGTGTTCCGTAAGCATCTTATCATCGCAATGCATTGTATTCACATTGTTATTGTATTGCATGCCAACTCTTGATTAAATTCTTAGTGCATCGGATAGTGTGGCGCTGTCATTCCTAGTTGGGCTAATATTAATCGCATGTCTTCATTCAATGCCTCATTGTGAATTTTCAGAAATATCCTATTTGTATTTGGTTCAAGAATCGACGAAAATACATGAAATATCTTTAACTGGATTTCCCTGTTTATTTGATGACTGATTACGAACTGGAATTATGAACCAAACACAAAGGAATCAACAAAATATATCGTTCCTATCGCCAGTTCTGACAAAAAGAGCATAAAATGCACTTTGCACCTTGTCCTAATTTTCTGACTTTACCTTATAATTATCTGAATTTTTGTTTTCCGAACACTTTTGCAGAATCATAACAAACATGACATAAACGAATTTTGCATATCCATTGCTTGAATTGAAACTTATAGCCTTGAGTTCATTCAAAAATTCTATAGAAAAAGACACTTTCAGTTTTTTCAACCATTTCCTATTTTGCGGTCAACTATTCAAAAGTTTTTCATCTTAAAACCCAGTTCGGACTACCACGAACAGTTTGTAACAAAAATCAGCCAAATCTGTTCAGCCGTTCCCAAGTGATGCGATTACCAACGAACACCATTTTTTATAAGTAATCCAACAGTATAAAAAGTTAAAAAACGGAGACAACCTTGGCTAAACTTAAATATTAAAAGTATTCACGAGCATTATCAGTGTGCAATCAGTACAAATTTTGTCCCTTGGAAATGTTAGAAACAACTACATGAAGCGAATGAGCTGTCCCATAATGTTGGGGCATATTCATCGGTTCCCTACTAAGCCCCAAAAATTGGACACAGCAATAAATAGAACACAAATCTCATGGAATTAATCTTTCGAGTAAAGCAACATTTTGAATTCACCACTTCCACCCATTGAAGGTTAATGTTCTATCACAGGCTTAAAATAAACACCCAGTATTAGAAGCTGAACATTAATGTTTGCACAATTTTTCCTTCAACATTGAAGGACATCCCTTAGAAATACATTGGACAAGGTAACGTCCTTCCTCACCGCACACCGATATGTACAGGGGAGGGTAGGGGATGTGGAGCTATTAAGCTTTCGTGTTCATAAATAAAACAGAGAAACAAGTGCGGAAGGAGAATGGAGTTGATGACCAAGTTTTATGAAATGATTTATATTATGGACTGCTGCATACTTACTTCCAGGAAGAAGATAATCCATTTGACTGTCAAACCGATTTGTCCATTCTTCGAAGCATTCTCTTCGACGATTTCCAAACAACCTTCTTTGAAAAGATTCTCGCCGCTCCTCTCCTCGTTCAGGTAGCACTTTTTCGGTATCGTTCCGATCATTGGCTCATAGTCTATGGAACCGTATCGGCCACAGCAATGATTCTGAAACGCCATTAAAATTGTGTTGAATTATTAAAAATTATAAGTTCATGTCTTGTTTGTGTCCTCACCCTTGTTTCAATGCCGGCAATTTGGATTTCGTTCAAAGTGTAATTAGACCACAAATTATTGAAATCGTTGCGGGCGTTTAAAATGTAGTCCGTGGAGTGGGCAGCCACAAGGATGTATATTTGGAATGCCAATAGAAATACCATACACATGGCATACTAAGCAAATGAAGGATGATGGGGTGGTGGTGAGGGGTGTGAGGAGGCATCGAAAAAGAAAATGAAAACGAAAACAAACAAAGCAAGTGTCAAACAGTTGCAGAGGCCAAATGAAATGCCCTCATACTTACACTCCACACCAGACTCAGCGAGTGACGACAGGCACCGATGCAGCCCGTAAACGAGGTGAGTATAACAAAGGAACCAATGAATATTTGCACCACCACGGCGACATGTTCGAAGGTGCCAGGTGTAGAGGTGTTCAGTTCGTACACGGACAATGCTATCAGGCCAATGCCAAGTAACTGCAATGAAAGGAGCCACATTAACACACACACACACACACATACGTGTACTCCAATTGACGTCGTACGATACGTATACGTGATTTCTTACGATATACTCGTGCACTGACGTGTGCATGCACATACGTATATGGAATGGAATGGCTCATACGTACCGATAGCACGGTGTTTATTATGCTGAATAGCACTTTGTAAAAGGATAATTGGCAACTCATGTCGGTTGTTGTTGTTGTTCGTATTCGTATTACTTTTCCCCGTTTAAGCAATTGCAATTATTTTTGTTGTATTTACTCAATAAAAGAAAATACACAAAATAAAATGAAAAACTTTTGTTCAATAACTTTCTGTTTCACTTTTTTATTTTCCTTTTTTTCACTGACCACCACTTGCTTTCACAGCCAACAAAGTACTAATCGCAGTGGCAGTGACACTAGTGACATGTATTCGGTTCGGTTCGGTTCGATTTCCTTTTTTCTGCGTTTCTATTTGTCCAAAGTTTGTCTAGTCCCTCTTTGCGCCGCTTTTGTTTTCGTTCGTTCGTCTCTTCTGTTTTGTTTTGGTTTTCGTTTTTCGATTTTCCTGCTTTATTACCGTTACGACGGGGTATGTCATGGCATCTAATGATGTCATGGTTTGAGCTTTCCTTTCACTACCCGATGTTCACTTTCGTTGATGTGCGACGGTGTTGGTGTTGGCTTTGCTGTCGTCGTTGTTGTTGTTGCCGCTCGAACTTCGTTGTCTAAACTTTCCTCTGGCTGGTGTCAGTGGTGTATGGTGTGCGTATGTATGTATGTATGTGCGTGTCTGAATGTTTAAAAATAAGTCGAACATGTGGTGTACAAACTCACGTCCTACGAAGCACACTCGCAAACACATTAGACCGCCTCACAGTGCTGCTTCTGACAAAGAAGGACATCGGCAAGCAAACAAGTGAGGATGACTTAATATACAGTTCGCTTTTCGTTAATTTTCCTATTCAAATTCACCGTACAGACCGTATTTTTTATACCCTCACACTACAGAGTAACTCATTGAAGGAGTGACTTATGTTTGGACCAAAACCGTTTCACGGCTTTTAAAGCTGTTTGTGCCATATCCGTCTGTCTGGCTGGCTGGTGTACACGATAACTCTCGAAAGGAGTTAAAGAATCAATTCAAACTTTGCACATGGTAATATTTCCCCCAAACTATGTTAAATAAAAACCAACGAAACTTCCACACGGAGAGTCGGAATTAGCTATATTTTGGTATATGATTTAGCACTTTAAGCGTCCCACACAAATCATCCCAACCTACCTGTTATAACTTATATATGGATGGTCGGAATACTCTGAAATTTGACCATTGACAATGCTTTTATGGACGTTTCATTCTCCTTAAATATGGGCGATATTGCCACACCCCTTCTAGTACTTTCCACACAAAGTGGTCTAAGCAAAATCAGTTACAATTTGATATTTGAAAATGTTTTGATAATCGCATTAGACCTAAAAATATTTATACTTTAGCCACGCCCCTTCTAGTACCTCCCACACAATTGCCTCTGCCCTAGGTAAAATTAAATCCTTTATAACTCCTATAACGGGCCTGAAATCTATTATGATTTCATATTAGATCATGTCTTTACAATTATTGTCGAAGTTGGTTCCAATTGCCACAGTACATCCCACACACATAATACGGCAATAAGTAAAATTTAAGTCCTTTCATACACATGTTCTCAGAGAATGAGGGTATATATAGGACGATTTAACCGACTGAAACTTACTTACTTGTTTTGAATAAATTCTGTAACTTTTGTGCGGAAGGAGCTATTTTGACGACATTTCATGTTTATACCAGATTTTAAGACTTATTTTTTGCGTCTACAAAGTGTGTCATAACTTCTTCATTTATCCATAGATATTCTACATATGGACTTTGTTCTCTTCGTCAGAAATTGAATGTAAATAAAATAATTTGCTCCGATTTTGTTTATATTTTTTTCTGCCGCAAAAATGCATTTTTTAACAAAAAAGTACCTTATGAGTTACTATAAAAAAATAATTATACCCTCACTCTACAGAGTAGGAGGGTATATATCATTTGGGACAGAAAAAAGTGTAACGCATTGAAGGAGTGACTTAAGACCCCAGGTATGTTTGAATCCATCATTTCCATCATCCATTGAAATCAATTTCACGTCTTTTTACGGTGTTTTAGCCATGTCCGTCCGTCTTTCTGGCTGGTATACACGATAACTCTCGAAAGAAACTAAGGAATCGATTCATACTTTGCACATCGTAATATTTTTCCAAAACTTAGTTTTAGATCGAATATGGGCGAAATTAGTAATGCTTTTTTATGCTTTCGCATGGAATATGGGCGAAATTGCCACTCCCCTTCTGGTACCTCACACACAAAGTGGCATAAACTTTGGTTGCAATATAACCGATATAACATCCATACGAGTAGTCAAAATCATTTGCAATTTCACTTTAAACGTAAAATATATATATCTAGTGTGAGATTGCGCAGAAATTGACGAAATACTTATGTTTCAATATTCGATTCGTATTCATATTCTGAATTGTTCTTATTTTTTGAAACATATGTATTTTAAACAAACAATTCCGTCGATTTCTGCGCAATCTCACACTAGAGGACAGTTTTTTTGATTTAGCAGTTTTTTGCGTTGAAATTTGTATCAGGAATTGACAGACCGTCAAGTGCAGGGGGGCCAACGCTTTCCCGAAAATTTGCCAGACATGGATTTTTTATTTCTACAATGTAAGGAAGCGACAATATAAGATTTGGCAATTTTTCTTATAGGGAAGTGGTGGAAATATCACTACCTTTTTCGACCTTAAAAATTGCAGGGGGCCAAAGCCAACCCCGAAGGTTGGCCAGACATGAATTTTTCTTCTTCCCATAATGTAAGGAATTGACCATAAAAAATTTGGCAGTTATACTTATAGGAAAGTGGTGGAAATAGCACTATTTTTATTAGACCTTAAAAGGTGCAGGGCGGCCAAGGTTTGCCAGACATGGATTTTCTATCTTTGTACAATGGAAGGAAATTACCATAAAGGTTTTAGCTGTTTTACTTATAGTTTAAGGATATTCGTTGCTGGCCCCTGTCCTGTCTGGCACGCACTTTCCACCCCCTGACTGGTCTGGCTGGTTGGTTGATAACTCGTAGGTGTAAGAGCTTTCTAAATAATCAAATACCAGCCATGATAAAATATTGTAAATATCACTACCCTTTTCGACCTTAAAAAGCACTACCTTTTTTTACCTTAAAAATTGCAGGGGGGCCAAAGCCACCCCCATAGACCTGCCAGACAAGCATATTTTTTCTTCTCATAATGTACGGAGGAGACCATAAAAGTTTTGGCAGTTTTACTTATAGGGATATGTAGAAATATCACTATTTCCATTCGATATTCATTGCATGGGGGCCAAAGCCATTCCCGAAAGTTTGCCAGACATGGATTTTTTTCTTCTCATAATGTAAGGAAGTGGCCATAAGAGTTTTGGGCCGTTTTACTTACAGCGTAAAGAAATTCGTTGTTGGCCCCGGTCTTTGACCCTGTCTGGCACGCACTTACCACACCCTGATTGGTGTGGCTGATTGGTTGGTAACTCGCAGGGGTAAGAGCTTTCTTATATATAAATGCCAGCCATGATAAAATGGTGTAAATGCTACCCATTTTGTGCGCCCTTAAAAGTCGCAGGGGGCCAAAGCCACCCCCGAAGTTTTGCCAGACATGCATTTGTTTCTTTCCAAAAACAAAGGAACATATTCTAAAAGTGTAACCAAACACGTTGCTGGCTCCCGGACTATTAAGTATACCGATCGAGTTATAATCACGAGTTGAGTCGATTTAACGATGTTTGCCTGTCCGTCCTTCCGTCTGATGTTTGTTCGCACATTATATGTCTCAAAAATTGTCCGGTAGCCATGAGAAGTATTTTTTGGGACAAAGACGATCGCTATTGGATTTTGAGTAAAACGGTTCAGATTTAGATATAGCCTCCATGTAAATTTACCCTCTGGAATACACATTTTACATAGGATTTTGACAAAATTTCCAGGATCATGTTATATTTGAACTATAAACAAGTCAATGTTCAATGTTTTGATATACATGTATATTTGTTAGATGTCAGGAGGTACGTGACGACACGAACGTCTCCACAAATCCATTGCCTGGCGTTCCGGACGAGCTCATAAGAAGCATTGTAGACGAGGACAAAAACAAAAATACGCCAGAAGAGAAAATATTAATGCAGGCACGTTTCTCTGCTTCGGAAAAAATGGAAGAGGTCCGCGCTAGTAGGTGAGAGAAAATGGTGTAAAATCTTGTAGAGCGAGGAAACCAAAATAAATTTATTCGGAAATGATAAATGGATTTCCCTCAGGGATGGGAATTCCATGTGCGCTTCACAAAAAGGCACGTCAAGCATGGTGGAGGCAACTTAATGGTATGGGGCTTTTTTTCCTTTTTTCCTGGTATGGCGTTGGCATCATTTATTTTCATTTATGCCGATACTATGGCCCGATTCGAATACACAAAAACATATTGGAGAACACAATGGTACTATACACAGAAGAATTTCTCTAAGATTCGTGTTTCAGCAGGATAACGATCCAAAACTCACTTTCCTCTCACTTCAAATATTCGTTCCAGGCCAATGGTATAACCCTGCATGAATGGCCTCACCGGGCCTTAATCCAACTGAAAACCTTTGGGGAGAGTTAAAACATCGAAACAAACATTTGAAAATAAACACCAACTTTGGATTTTTGTGCAGAAAACGTGGTATGAAATTGTCGTAATCTTGTAAGCAGAGTGTCAAAAAGAGTACAGAAATATGGGCGGATACACTGGATACTAAAAAAAATCCATGAGTTTTGAACACAATATTCGATTCGATCAAGTATTATAAAATGTACTTATTAATTTGACCACTAATTTTTATCACTTTTTCTTTTAATTTCATTAAAAAATTGATTCATGTTACTAGATCATAAATATTTGTTTTTTAAGATTGTAATAATTAAATATAAACTTTGTTTTGCACTACAATGAATGTATTAATTAACAATAAAATATACAAAAACCTTATGTACTTATTATGTATTGGCCTTCGTTCCAATATGGAGCATAGGATTTTGATACAGCCCCCATACAAATATAGCTCCAATTTACACTATTACTGCTCTAAAATGCGACGCAGCTACAATCAGAGTGTCTCACACCGTTTTTCTTCACGTGTAGAAGATTTTTAATCATTTTTACCATATTCGTTAACTTTTGAAAAAACACATGAGTTTAGTAACCAAGATCAGGTATAGGACGATAATAAAGAATTTATTTCAGATCCAAAAAAATATTTTCACAATAATAATTTTACGTTGACATTTTTGGACTCATCCTCAATTCACTTATACTGGACAGTTATCCACTATATATATATCTTCATTTAATTGTATAAAAACAAACATTAGTCCATTTAGTCGAAGAGAGCGAAGCCCATATCGCCATCGGATTCCTCGGCTTCAGGCTCCTTCTTATTTTCTTCCTTTCTTGGCCTCAGCGGCGGAAGCAGCGGCAGCACCACCAGCAGCAGCGGGAGCAGCGCCAGTACCGGAACCAATGCTGGTGATCAAGTCCTTGGCATTGATACCTTCCAAAGCCTCTGCGAACAATCTATCTGCATTAGTTTAGTAATGACTACCACTTCAAGTTTTTCCTTATTAAAAGTAAAATATGAAAAACTAAATAAAATTCACCCTAGGGCAAATTTTATATGGTTGTTAATGCTGAACTAATACAGATCGACGCTTTAATTTGGCACTAATAAATATATTATAGGGTGCGAATAAGTATTTAAAATAATTTTGGAAAAATTATATCCTTTGGATCTTTGTAGTCCTGTGTTCCCCTTCACAGGATGAGGAAATGAAAAACTAAAAACACCAATTATCTTCATTTATCCTTTAGTTTCATAACAAGAATTTTTTCCTGAGGCGCCTTAATATACTTATATTTATTCACATAACTTCATGTGGATTTAGACAACACTCGCACAAACACAGACACAAATGGTCCTACCCTAAGAATTGTTCCATGACATATATTTCAAGTTGAAAACATTTATAATAAATGATGTCCCGACAACTCTTCGCACAAACAACACATACATACATATTTATACGGCACTCGGTTATTCATTTTATTTTGCGATATTTAGTACTCGTTAGGATCCTTATTCCGGTAGTTCGAAAATTTAATCAAACGTCTTTTTCGGTCGTATGGCAATCGAAGACGTCTCACAATATTTCATCATCATTGGACTTGGTCAAATTAATTTTGTCTTTGGAGAAATGAGAAACTGACTAGAGAATAGTGAATTATTTTTGGGTTGCCAGGAGATGGAAGTAAATGGATTGACAATAAAAAACTCTTAATTGGCCATAAAGTGGGCGTATTATAATAATAGTAGTCGGCCGCTTAACTTTAGCTTTCAGCTCAAGGCGATAACTTTTGTAGTTTTCAATTGTCGCTTATATCGAAAATTCTCTAGTTTGAAATGTTACTTCCTAATATAACAAAAACCTAAATGAAATTTGACTCAAAATAAAAAATCTTGTTTAAAATTGTGGATTATCATTCGCATAGAAATAGTGCTTTAGGAACAATTTCCAAAATAATTTAAATCTCTTTTTGCTGCCACGAAAAAATCATAAAAATAGAAAGAAAATGGAAAAAATATTTTGTTTTATTTTTTATAGCTATAAAAACAATGCTATATGTTAAAGATCTGTGGATAAATTACACGCAAAAGATCATGATTTCTTAAAGTTTTGGTTAAATAGCGAAAAAAACTTAGCAGGAAATAAGCAAGGCTTATTTGAGGAAAATCTATTTATAGAAGTTATGTCCTTTATTGTAGATGTAAGGTAATTTCATAAAATCGTTTGTAATTTTTACGAAGTTTTTGCTTAACCTATTACCGTACTCTGTCCCAATATGAGGACACATTTTAAATGCGAAACATATAAATAACATTTTTTTCTGCGCGTTAATGGGTTAAATTGATAAACGTGATGGCGACATGTAGTGCTACTTCTCATATTTACCATTTCCTTCTACAAGTATTTACATTCCAGCTCAAGGATAACTGAGCGTATAAGTAACAATATTACCAATACGCCACCCATATATTTGTGGTTTTCATGAATAATCGTTTTTAATTTCTCGATATTGACATTTATTACATTCTCGTAGACGTGCAGTAACATTACAGAAAAATGTTAAATTTTTTAATATAGCCAAACCAAACCGAATAAAAACATTGAAAAAATAATTCTATAAATAAATATAAAATTTTAATTATTTTAAACCACGCTTATAAGACAAGGCTATATATATATATATATATATATATATATATAATATATATATATATATAAGGGATATTCACATCGAATTTCATGATTCTAGCTGTAATCGTTTAGTGGGTACCATTATTATCCCTCTGTCACCATTGTACCCTTCAAAGTACGTACACACCTATTTTCATCTTTCTAGCTGTAGGCGATTGGTTGGTACCATTTTTATCTCTATGTTCGCATTTTATCCCTATAAATCATGGATTTTGAAAAATCTTTATATTTAGCGTTTCTACATATGTAGTCACAGGAATGTATACACCGAATTTCATTATTCTAGGCGCAGGCGTTTGGTTGGTACTATTTTTATACCTCACTGTCCATTTTACCCCTAAAATGTACGAATTTGTAAGAAAATTATACACCGAATTTCGTGTCTATGGCTGCTGTTGTTTGATTGGTACCATTTTTATCCCTTTTGGGCCCACGATATTCGGTGCGTACATTCCTCTAATTGAGTAGATACATTTTTTCCAAATTCGTACTTTTAAGGGCTAAAATGGGAATAGAGGGATAAAAATGGTACCAACCAAACGACTGCACCTGGAATAATGAAATTCGGTGTATACATTCCTCTCATTGCGTAAACGTGTAAAATAGGGGCATTTTTCGAAATTCGTACTTTTAGCGGAGTAAAATGTAAAAAGGGGATAAACATTGTACCAACCAAATGGTACAAATTGTACCAAACGCAGCTAGAATCATGAAATTCGGTGTAGACATTCCTCTGACTGCGTAGACATGAAAAATTAAAAGGTTTTTCCAAATTCGTACTTTTAACGGATACAATGGGAACATAGGGATAAAAATTTTACCATCTAAACGGTGCTGAAATTTGGTGTGTACATCTCTCTAATTGCGTAGACATCCAACATAAAGATATTTTGGAAAGTCGTACTTTTAAGATGATAACAATGATACTAACCAAATGGCCGCAACTTAAATCAAGGAATTATCTTGCATTGTGTACGTAAGAGATAATAGATTTTTAATTTTGGAATTAAAATAGGATGCAAATACAACCAACCAAACGGCTGTAGCTAAAACTGCACATACTATCCCCGAACATATTTAAGCTTTTTTGAGGAATGCGGCCATATATTTACTTTCTGAATTGACTTGAAGTATTATTTCGATGTATGTAGTATAAACATATTGATAGCCTTGCCTTGTAAGCGTGATTTAAAATAATTAAAATTTATTTTTTTTATAAAATTATTTTTATTTGTTTTGGTTTGGCTATATTAAAAAAATAACATTTTACTGTAATGTTTCTGCACTTCTACGAAAATCGACAGCCTCTATGGAATGCAATCGATGGGGGAGGATATATAAAGTTCGGCCCTTCCGATCTTAATGTATTTCTTACTTGTTTGAGTTTATTTTACAAATAAGTATAATATATATTTTTTAAATTCTCTAATTTAACGTCCGACAACTTGATAACTAAGCGAGATATCCCTAATTTGTTTTCTTAAGTTAAGGTTGTCCTTTCTCAATTTAATCAGTTCAAGTCGCTTCAGTTATCATACCCTTTATCTAAGGATAAAATTACCAATATAGTTTACATCAGAATGATTTCGGAATTTCCGATTGGCACACCTCTGTATTGACACCTCTGAGTTGACCGAAACGTTATGGTGGACACTGTTATCCTTATAACGATATTATAAGATTATTTCTCCATACATACATACATACTCGTACATAGGTTATGACCAAAAGCTTTTGACCCACATATGCTCCGCGCAGTACTATTTAAAAAAGCATTCCATCAGGTTCGTATGCATGTCACATCACATCACGACATGCCTGCCGTTCGTAATGATAGCAACTCAAAAGGGAAATTATTTTACAAAATGCCATAACAAGGAGCGAACACGAATTATTACCAGCACTTGTCAAATTACTCTCCCCGCGCCACAGACACTCGAATCGACACATGCAACAGCTGGTCACAGGGGGATGGTGGGTGGAGGGGTTAGATCGCAATCACTTCGGCTTTCCTGAAACGTATTCCCCGGCCGAGGGGTAGAAGGCGAGGCGAGGTGAAGTACAAATCTCGTTAATGTGCGAGTATTTACCGTGGAAATTCGTAAATCATTTGCTAATTGTTTGGCTCAAACAAATGCGACACAACACATCTCGCGAATGACGTGCTAAACACATGTTCGTTGCCATCTAGTGTCGCACGATGACAAAGGAATCGTGAATGGTGCTGCTGGTGGTTGTGATGCCTTTATTTACATATTTCACAAGCAACAAGTTGCTGTTGGCCACATCTATCGTATGTGAGTGATAGTAGCCTGGTGTGTATGTATGTGTGTGTGTGTGGTCTGCGGTTTGTTCGGTCGTCTGCTGCTAGTCGCACTTAATCAATGTTGTTCAACTGCCACAAAATGTTGTTCCACACGATTTTTTAATCAAAATAAACAGCGACTTCTTGACATCTCATTCAGACATTTTCCAATGTAAACAAATTATGTATCATGAAGTCAGAGAGCTTTTAATAGAAGCTTTTCCGCTTAATTGCTCTTTTAGTTCAATTCAAAGCCAATACAAAGAAGCACCAGACATTGTACGGTGAATAGGCAAGGAGGATGATAATGCGAGGAAGGTGTGTCATTTTGTGTTTTGAATATTTCTTTTTATATCCTCCACCATAGCTTGGATGTACATGTATGTAACGGGTGATTCATCGTGAGGTCTGATTTAAAATGTAAAATAAAGCACATAAATTTGAAAGTGAACTTAACATTTTTATTATCGACTAAAATAACAATTTGTGACATTTACTGTTTGAAAATGATATCATTTAAATGTTGGCCACGGCTGCGTCTGAGTGGAAGGTACAATTTTGGGCGACTCGTTCGAGCATAGCGACTGGAGAGCTCACTCACTTAAAATAACATGCAAATTTAAGACGCCTGGCTTCCATTCACTAGTTGAATTTTGCACGCTTTAAGGCCGAGATCCATACGTAAAATATGCCAAGCTGACGAATACTACAAGCCAAGCTGCCGACGGTGAATCGATTCGACACGGTCTTCTTTCTTACATAACTCTGTTTTTCGTAATACAGCTGAACAGTTGTTGTGGTGTGAGTCTTTCCATGATGACTTGCTAAACGGTACTGAACGAAAATGATATGAGTCATGCGTGATCTGTCAAAAAAGGCCTATTGAAAATCAATCCTCGCAATGAATCACCCGATATAGAACCTTAGAGCCTAAACACAACCATGTCGTTGGCGAACAACACTTTTGTATGTATTTCTTATGAAATACAATGGCGAATGGCCGTGACGGCTGGCGACAAGACGCCAAATTAAATTCTATTTTAATTTGTTGTCGTTCTGTCAATTATTGTTGCCACATGTTTTCTAAAATGTAAGTGTTGGGGATCGTTTTTCTCTAATATTTGTAAACTGTTTTCCATCAAAATTTTGACATTTCATATCAAAAGTCGTTGAAAGTTTTTGTTCAATATTTTAAATTTAAATAAATTTAAAATAGAAACATAATGAATGTTGAAAAATTAATTGAAGAAGTGCGAAAGCACGTTTTGTTAGACGTAAACAAAAACGACAACTTTAGACGACAGACGATTGCGTTTGTTTGACAAGAAAATTAAGTTCGTCAAACGCCATTCGACATGGTTGTGTTCGGCCTCTAAGACAAAATTTTCGGATATGAAAGCGAACAGCATTTTCATATGACTCCGAATTTTCTAAAAAAAATTACACGTGTCTTAGGAAAGAAATCTTTTATTTTTTGTGGAAATTTCAATGCCTTTAACTCTAACAAAATGTCTACTTAGTTATCATAGTTAAATAACAATTCAAAATGGCAATCTAACGACGACAAGTAAGAAAAGGCTAAAGTCGGGCGGGGCCGACTATATGATACCCTCCACTTTTTACCCCATTACAATTGAATTCGGGGAAAACAGTGATATCGTGTATAGAGCGGAAATATGTGGGGTATAGAGCGGAAATATTCATATCCGGAGCATTGGCGGGGGGCTATAGCACCCACAATTTCTTTTTTGTTAAAAAGTAAAAAAAATATTTATAGCATCACGGATAGTAGGGTCGTTTTTCTTTAGGACTGAATAACTAAGCTATACAAATATTTAGTTGGCGAAAATAGTTGGCGACAACGTGAAAAAAAAATTTTATATTTTTATCCCGGCTTAAAGAAAAACAGTCCTAATATAACACTGTACCCCTGTTCTTTTCAGGACACTGGGTTTAAGTTGTATGCGTAAATACTACAGTTAAAGAAATCACTACCATTAACGAATGTTCCTACAACAATTTGAAACATTAGAGGCTACACTATATACATCGAAATAATACTTCAAGTAAATTCAAAACATAAATCTTCTTATATTTATATTTTCTAAAAAGCGTAATTACCATAAATATTGGTAAATAGTGGGTGCTACAGTTGGTTATATTCCATTCCATTTTAATTCCAAAGGAACAAATTTTCCAAATCTATATACTTTATAGGGTCTCAGGTCCATATTTGAAGGTGTTACAAACGAAATGACGAAATTAGTATACCCCCATCCGGGGTGGAGGGTATAAAAATAAAACTGGTACCACGAAAATGGATGTAGTTGGAATCATGAAATTTGGTGTGTACATTCCACTGTACTTTTCGTATCAAAATGGTAAAGACATTTGGTCTGCAGCTGGAGTCAAGAAATTACAGCTGGACGAAATCGATCCTGAGGGAATGAATGAATAATGAAACTTCACAATTTATTTAAAACAGTCGGCCCGGCCGAACTTAACGCCTTTTTACATGTTTATATTTCTATTTTAAAAAGGCTGATTTTTTTAAAGTTATAGAAAAGTTTTTCAAAAAAAAAAAACACATAAAATTCAGAAAAATGCATATAATTCCATATAATTTAATGTCTGAAGATTATTTCATGCAAATGTTGACCTTGACCGCGCCTCAAATGGTCCATCCGCTTAGTCCAATTTTGGAATGTCCACGTTTTTGAGTAACAGACGAATCGATAATTGATGGTCATCATTAACACTGGCCGATACAGCTGCGATATTTTCTTCAGTTCGCACTCTACGTAAGCGTGTTGGTGGTTTAATGTCCAACAATATGGCTGTTTTTCTTTAAGACTGGATAACTAAGCTGCGATAACAAAAATCTAAATAAAATATTAAAATTCCACTGAAAATAAAAAAAATCTTTTTTAGAATTGTCGCCAATAGAACTATCAATGTTTGTTTGAAAACAAATTTTGAAAAAATTATTTTGTGTTAAAAATGTTTGACTTTAGAGGCTAAGTCCAATAAAGTCGACACAAAATATTTTTTTGAAAATTTCTAATTTTTTATTTTGAACGAAAAATTAAATTTTTATTAAAGTTTTTGTTATCGCAGCTTGTTATCCCGGCTTAAAGAAAAACAGCCCTAATGTAAATTTGGTGCGAAATTTAGTCACAATAGCCCGAATAGCCGCTTCAGTGGGTTGATTAAACTGACCATAAAATGGAAGCGCGCGATGAACTTTCTTAACAGAGCACGCATTTTGATAATAAAATTCAATAATATGCAAGCGTTGTTCGTTTGTAAGTTTGGTTAAAGTATAGACCAAACTGAAGATGTTTGACAGTGAAACAAAACACGAAACGTGCGTCAGCTGTTTAAACCAGTGTTGTTTTTTTACATGTACATTGACATTATAAAACAAGTAAGGAAAGGCTAAAGTCGGGTGGGGCCGACTATATGATACACTCCACTTTCCATCCGAATACAATCAATTCGGTAAAAAGTACAAACGGGAATAATTTTTGTATTTTTCCTAATCATAGGCTAATATGACCTGGTCCAATTTGTCAATTCGAAAAGTATATTTGTACCGGGGCTATATCCAAACATGGAGTGAAGTGACCCACTTTCAGTTCAAGTAAACGTGCTATGCTCATTTTGAAGAAATTCGGTGAAAATACGTGTTTTCTGAGGCTGAAAAAGTCAAAACGGGAGCGAAATGTGTATCGGAGCTATATGTAGATCTTAACCGATCTGACCCATTTTCACCATGGGTGTTTCTGGTTGAAATATAAGATATTTTACAAGATCTGAAGAAGATCTGTAAAAATATGTGGTTTATAGAGTGGAAAAAGTGAAATCGGGGGTAAAATTTGTGAGGGAGCTAGTTATAAATCTGAACCGATCTGACCTATATTCACCATGGGTATTTCTAGTGGATATATGAGATATTTTACCAAATTTGAAGAAGATCTGTAAAAATATGTGCTTTCTACACCAGAAAAAGTCAAATCGAGAGCGAAATTTGAATGGGAGCTATATACAAATCTGAACCGATCTGACCGATTTTCAGCATGGGTGTATCTAGTTTAAATATAAGATGTTTTGACAAATCTGAAGACAATCTGATACAATATGTGGTTTCTAGAGCAGAAAAAGTAAATCCGGGAGCGAAATTTGTATTGGAGCTATATGTAAATCTGAACCGATCTGACCCATTTTCACCATGGGTGTTTCTAGTTTAAATCTGAAGAGAATGTGATACAATATGTGGTTTCTGAAGCGGAAAAAGTCAAATCGGGAGTGAAATTCGTATGGGGGCTATATCTAAATCTGAACCGATTTTTTTAAAATTAAATAGCGTTCGCTCTTGTCCCGAAAAACTTCGTTGTGCAAAGTTTCGTTTGGTTCTGGCTACAATTGCGACCTGTATCGTGATTACAAGAATAGATGGACAGACAGACGGACATCCCTAAATCGACTCAAAAAGTGATTCTAAGTCGATCGGTATAATTGACAATGGGTCTATATCGCTTCCTTTTGGGTGTTACAAACAAATGCACAAAGACATAATACTCTCGTGGAGTGTATAATTAATTGATGATACTTTATTATTAAATTTGAGGTATTTTTATTAAACTTGATAACCAACATAACAACAACAACAACAATATTTACGTTTTGAAGGATGCAAGTCCATCAAACAAAATTTGATAGATTTATTATGACAATTATGTGGAAGACCAAAAAATTCAAACATATTTAAATATGGTCATTGAGTTGAGATCAATTAATATTCATGTATATTAGGACGGGTCACGAAAATAAATTGCTGCGTTCACCCCCCAGAAATGAAGATTGGATTGTTTAATGATGATCTGCAAAATATTTCGTCACTGGATCAAGTCATCTGTGACCTAAACGCTCTTGAAAACACCCCTAAAAATCATGTTTTCCGTGTAATTTTTTATGTTGCATTTTTGTCCAATTTTTTCTGTATTAATAGACCCTTGTAAGTACCTTAAATAAACAATTTAATTCTTGTCATAGAATAACTCATGGAGTTATTGGAAGTTTATGTTGATTTTTTGTGGGTTTTCAATGGAAACATTTTGTAAGAAATGTAATAAAAAATAAATAGAAGGTATCATCATTTAGGCATCATTCGAAAGGTATTGACAGCAGCTCTTTATTTTAAAATACTGCCACCAAAAACGAAATAGTTTTCAGTTGTCACAATGAAAAAAAAAAAACAAAAAATACTATAAACGTCCAATACTTTGACCAATAAGTTACTCTAAGATAAGAATCAAAATTTATATTTAATGTGTTTTTAAGGGTGTAATATTTTTGAGAAAAGAAAACACAAAAAATTACACCGTTTTTTATGAACGTTCAACTGGCTTGATCTAGGAACGAAATATTTTGCAAATCACTATTAAACAATTCAAGCTTTATTTTCGTGGGGTGACTGGAACTTGTTTTTCCATTTGTATGGACCGCTACCCAGCCTAATGTATATGTCAATATTTTCTTCTGAATGAATTTCAGTACCACCTGCTTTCAGTTTACGTGTATAATTTAAGGTTGTCTACAAAATAAGGGTCTTTGGGCATAGTTCCTGCAAATGAACTCCGATTGTCACAACATTTAGCTTGAGGATAAAGGAAATTTGCTCATATTTTTAGTTGTGTGCTTCAAAAGTTGATGACAAAATGAGTAATTCGCATTTAGGATCTGACGTGCAGATACAAATTAACCTGCAAACACGGAGAACCCTTCAACCTTTCTAAATATGTATTTTATTCTTCAAAGACTGTTAAAGGATAATCCAATTGCATAAAATATTTCCAAAAAAGTATTTTAAATATTTATTACAAACAAAGTTTATTTGGCACAAACACAGTTTTTGTGTCTCATTTCTACAAATTCGAAAAAAATAGCTTTTTCTTACTTCCCAACATTTTTTAAACTGCTGGTGCAACGAAGTCAATGATTTGTTTCCCAAAAATTCTTTTTATTTAAAGATTCGCATCAGTTAGCTTTCTTTTTTATAGATTCAATAGCGGTGAATCTCAACTATTTTATATTTTATGTTTTCCAAAGTAACCCCAAGCGGTGACACATTGCCTTTTATTTTATTTATCAATAATTATATTCACAATAGCTCATTCACAGTAGTATTTCTTTATCTGATCGTGGAGTAAACAAACATTAGTATAGTTTTGGGATCTACGTTACTCGTCCCCAAAAGTTGGCAACATTTATCAAACAATTTTATTTTTTGTGGAATAGGCGAACATCTAATGTTAGTTTTAACATTTGTTACTGCCAATAAATTAACCCCATCTTTTTATCTAAATCAAAGGGATAATTTGAAAATGAAGGCGAAAAAATATAAACTTAATATTATTTGAATCATTTTATGCTCCTTATTTTTGAAAACTTTCAGTTAGAATTTGAAATCTCCATATTTTTTGAATCATGCGCCCTGATTAACGACAACAATTTAAAATTTATAGAATGCAAATTTATTTACAATGCCATTCGTGAAATGTATTACTTGACTTCACACTACCTGTATCCTGATTTCTGGACTGTCGCAGCAATTTTTCATCCAAATACCCGAATTTAAGTCAATAATTCTCCCAAATGAATGAGAGCCACAACTCACTTGTTTCACTCTAGAAAAAACAACCGGCTTGGTTTTCGGATTTTCGATTTCCTATTTGACTCGATTGTAAATTTTGAAAAGCGTACGTTTAAAAGATTCATTGAAAATGAAAATCAATCAATCTCAAATGTATGAATTCACATTTCTGACAGTAATAATAATGACCATTTGTAAATAATTTGATTTTGTATTTTTATTACAAAGAAAAGCTAAAACGAGTTTAATTTCTCCGCGTTGCCTAGGGTTTCATTCTATCGTGAAAGCATTTTCAGTCCATCATATAAATATTTTCCCTTTCGTGAATATTTTCACTCTATCGTGAAAGCATTTTCAGTCCATCATATAAATATTTTCCCTTTCCATTCGTTTAACATTGTTTCATAATTAATTCATTTATAAACTAGAGATTTAAGATTAATGATGCAGTGGAATATAATTACGTTGCCGCTCTCACGGGAGTGTCCAGTAGTTCCTTAAATCAGCGTTTTGAATAATCGTGGAAGATATTGAGAGGATATTTAGTGAGTCAATACTTAAGCCCTCGTTCTATCTGGTTTAATATTAAATCTTTTGTTTCCCCACAACTTGAAAAATAAATGCATCATCATATGGTCATTGCTTCCTTTTACATCAACGTTTTTATTATACCTCCAGGATGGGGGTATATTCATTTTGTCATTCCGTTTGTAACACCTTGAAATATTCATCGGAGACTCCATAAAGTATATATATTCTGTATCCTGGTAAAATTCTAAGACGATTTACCCATGTCCGTCTGTCTGTCTGTTGAAAGCACGATAGCGGCCGAACGAAAAAAGCTATGAGGTTGAATTTTACCGTAAATGTGTCTTATGGTTGCAGATCGGTTGGGATTGAAAGTGGGCGAAATCGGCCCAGAGGGAAAATTCTTTCCTAACAAGGACTGAAAATATCCCTAATATTTGGACTATTTAAGAATTTTTTTTGAAAATTTCTGATTTTTATACACTTGAAATTTGTTCCATATCTTCCTCTAATAACGTGTAATCACCATAAAGTACAAAAAAGATTTAGCGGGTGAAATGGAACAAAAGAGTTAAAAATAGTACCAATGATACGACAACAGTGTGTACATCCCTATAATTACGTAGACACGTAAAAAAGACAGATTTTTCGAAATTTGTACCTTTAAGGGATACAGTTGGAAAAGAGGGATAAAAATGGTACCAACTAAACCGCTGAAGTTAAAATCATGAAACTCGATGTATGCATTTATCTGACTGCGTAGATGCGAAACTTAAAGGATATCTTTCGACATTCGTACCTTTAGGATCGAAACGGGACAAAATTGGTACCAAGAAAACGGAAAATTACCTAGAATCATGAAAATAAATGCGTTCATTCTAATATGGGAGAAATCGGCCCTGAGGAAAATTGTTTTTCCCTAATGACGACTGAAAATACACCTAATATTTAGAGTACATTTTTAAAGATTGCTCCCTCATGTTCTGTATTATATATAGTAATAGACTATTAATATTATAATAATGAAGCAATGGAATTTCTTTAAAACAGTGCGCGTAAGTATGCCTTGTAGTTTGAAATAGTAAACAGAAATATCACAATTTTCAAAATCTGGTACTTCACTTCTTTGTAAAGTCGAAAGCCTAATCTACCTAATCTACCGGTAATACTGAGGAATGCACTCCGTGGTGGAGGGTATATAAGATTCGGCCCGGACGAACTTAACGCCTTTTTAGTTGTTTTTATATCATTTATTTAATGGATATAAATAATTTGTTTATAATATTTCTATTGTACATTAATAAATATGCAATCATAAAGTTTAATTTGTTTTCGCTGTTTCGAATATTTTCGTCTTCAGACGAACGCATCTTCCAAATTAAAGACGTCATAATATTCTCTGTTACACGAGTTATTCGTTTTTGATATACGAGTTCTTTGTTCTTTTTTAAACACTTGTATAATCTGGTGTAGGTGTCAGTCAATAGTAGTGTTTGCATCCTGGGAATTCCGGCGGGAAAAATCACGGGAAATTGCATATTCAGCATAGCTATTTTTTTCGCCCATTTTTTACCCTGCTTTCACTAAAATATTTTAAAAAGTAGCGTAACTATTTAACAAAGACCACTTTTCATTAGATATGTGCCAGCTAGGTGATACAAGTCTTCTACCTTGAATGTGGCAATTGCGGCTTCGGTAAAAGACGTTTTATTATGTTAAAAAACATGTTGCTACGGACGCGTGTGTGCGAAATAACATCACCTATCCACATCAATTTTTGTTGTGCAAATAAATGATAAAATAAATATGGCTTAAGAAGACAGCAGGAATGAACAATTTGCAAAAAACGTTTTAATATCACAGTGCAACAGTGGTTCTGCAATTCAAGCACCACTATGACGGTTCGTTAGTGTATCCAAAATGATGACGATTGCCTAAACGATTTTTTTCCTGAGGTACCCGTTTTCGCGGGACGCCCTGGCGCGCTCCCCCCCACCCACTTTTGTTATCTTATGGTCTTTTGTTTGTCATAACTCGAGAACGGCTGTCCCAATTTAGGTGAAATAAATGTTGAAAAATTAAGAATTATAATTCCTTTAATCTATTCCTATGCTCTTTCTCAATATTTTAAACAGTTTCGCAGATATAAATAAATTTATGAAAAGTTGACAAGGATGGACCGCAGAAAATTTATAAATCGATGACCTATATACCTGGACTCTCCGAAAGGCTACTACATTCGAATATTTATGACAAACAAAAATATGAATTGGCCCACAAGTCCCACAACACAGTCTCAAAGTTATTCAGCAAGACGAAATCAAAGATTAAATAGGAACAAAAATGCAAATGTGGTTTATAAGATCAAATGTAACGGCGACGAGTCCAACATATGTCAAAAGGTGTATGTTTGCACGACAAAATCAAAATTAAAAACCAGACTATCATCTCATAAAGCAGACCAAAAAGCAATAGACAAGCCAATTGAGCAAATAACCGCACTCGCAGCCCACTGTACCTTGATTGGACACAAACCTAACTTCGACGACGTTCAGTTATTAGAAGAAGAAACTACGCGAAACGATATACTTTAGAAATGTTACACATTATTGAAGTCGCACTGTGGGGCCTCTGCCAGGAATCAGTGGCAAAAGTCAAACATTTGATAAAACCTTTTGGTAAAACTGATAATACCAATTGATAGAGAACTTGTTACTGATCAGAAATCCGATTCAAAATCGGACAAAAATTGTGGTTTATATAGCCGCTCAAAGTTGATTCATTTCTTCAGAACTCAAGAAAAAACAAAAAGTGAAAAAATGAAAGATTCATAATTGAGTTACAGACAAACTATCTACCCAATTTTTACGTCTTCGGTCTCGTTTGAAAAGTACGTCCGATGAAATGAAATAAAACCAGAACGCTTAGTTACCCAAAAATCGCAGTAGTAAAAACACTATATTTTGATCGTTTTTCAAATTTGCTGGAATAGAACTAAAAAAGTTTTGATTAGTTTTGGAAGACATTATTTTTAGGTGATTTAGTTCTCACTACTCTGCCGTATTCAATCAAAGTTGGCTGCCGATACTTGCCTATTCGCAATACAATAAAAGTGTGGCACCTCCAACACAAATTTATTTTTTTGTTCGCATTTTATAAAGCACCATACATATTTGGAGTACTATGACTGTCAGAGTCTTGAAATTTTGTGAGAGATCATTGAGTATTAATTTGGACAGTGGTGCAAAAAATGGAAAAGGGGGCGTGGCACCTTCCATACGAAATTAAAATCTATTATCAAATATATTCACTGAGAGTTCTGCAATTTTATGTGAATCCATCCACTATTAATCTGGGTAGTTGGGAAAAAATGTTGAAGGGGGCGTGGCACATCCCATAAGAAATTAAAAGCAGTTATAGAGTATTTTCTCTTAGATGATACCAAGTTTCCTGAAAATATGTGTGAGTTCATTAAGTTTTCACTTACGTAGGCGTGGCACCTTCTCTAAAAATTAGAACCCAATATATATTCCGTTATATGGCAACAAGAATCTTGAAATTTTGTGTGAGTTCATTGAGTATTAATGTGCAAATTTGTGAAAATAGTGGGCGGTACGAGAAAAGTGGGTGTGGCACCTCCCACATAAAGCAAATATATATCCCGATTAATAGTATAAAAACCTTTGTGTCTTTTTAGAACTTCATACTGATAGGATCTATAGGCTATATATTACAAAGCACTGGGGCGGGAGGGGCGTGACCGTTTTTGAGAATAACTTTATAAAAATTAGTCCATATACATACATATATTACTGAGCACGAAAAAAACAATATAAAACCGAATTTTGATTTTTCGGCATTATATTACTAGATATCTGAATATATGTCATGTTAGATCAAAAATAAATGAAAAATGAGTAGTTTGCTAACAAAAAAGTAAATGTAAAATAACACGAAATATAATGTTTTAGAAAAGAAAGAAAATCCATATTCAACGTATGATTTAAAAGCTCCCAATAAGTATAGGATGAAATTGGTGGTTTCACTTTACAACAAAATTTAACTTTTGTAATTATGTTCCCTAATTCAGAAGTTATGATTTTTGCAACGAAAAAAGTCAAAAAGCCCCACTGTGCGTCGCTGCGGAAAAAAGACTCAATTACAAGAGAGACAGGAACGGATGAGCCAAAATTTACAGACATACAATTGACAAACATAGACGTATAGTTAAGCAGTGAAGTAAGATAGCTTGTATTGTTCACAGTGATTATTTGTTTTTCTAAAAATGTAATTATCTTTATCGATTTTTTTGTATTTCGTTTGTAATTATGTTAATGTATAATTTATGTGTATTTGTATAGATCCCTGAGGATGATCAACGACGTTGGTCGAAATATCGGAAAATATAAATAAAAATAACAAATTAAAAGAACATATTCGTCTTTTATTTGTGTGACCTAATAGCCGAACAATAATAAAATAAACAAGTTAAAACGGCGTTAAATTAGGCCGGGCCGAACTTTATATACCCTCCACCATGGATTGCATTCCACAGAGGCTGTGGATTTTCGTATAAGTGCAGTAACATTACAGGAAATTTTTATTATAGACAAACCAAAACAAATAAAAATATTAAAAAAATAATTTTATAAATAAATATAGAATTGTTATTATTTCAAAACACGCTTGTAAGGCAAGACTACCGATACGTTTATATTATAAAGGGTGATTTTTTAAAAGCTATAGGAAAAAAAAACATAAAATTTAGAAAAATGCATGAAATCTTTATTTCGATAGTACGGTCCATATAATTTAATGTTTGAAGATTATTTCATGCAAATGTTGACATTGACTGCGCCTAAAAATGACCTTGACTGTGCCTAAGCGGATGGCTTAGTCCAATTTTGGCATTTCCACGTTTTTGAGTAACAGAGGCCCAATTGCTGGGAACGGCGATGAATCGATAATTGATTTCCATCATTAACATTGGCCGATACAGCTGCGCATTCTACGTAAGCGTGTTGGTGGTTTAATGTCCAACAATGTAAATTTGGTGCGAAATTTAGTCACAATAGCCCGAATAGCCGCTTCAGTGGGTCGATTACACTGACCATAAATTGGAAGTCAATTCAAAAAGTAAATATAAGACAGCAATCTTCAAAAAAGCTTAAACAACCAAAAGTACAAATTTTGAAAATCCGTTATCTCTCACATACAAAGTGCAAGATAACCTAAATTCATGATTCAAAAAAATTAAAAAATACAAATTTGGAAAAATATTTTTGTTATGCAGTCGGACGAATGTGTACACCGAATTCCATGATTCTAGCTGCGGCCGTGGTATGTACATATCGAATTTCATCATTATAGCTGTATCCAATTAGAGGAATATATACCGAATTTCGTTATTTTAGGTGCAGCCGTTTGGTTGGTACCATTTGTATCACTCTTTTTTCCATTTTACCCCTTAAAAGTATGAATTTTGCAAAAATACTTTTATATTGTGTATCTATTCAATTAAAGGAACGTACATACCAAATCTCGTGTTTCTAGCTGTTGTCGTTTGATAGGTACCATTTTTATCCCTTTTTACCCCATCCCCCTTTTTGTTGTAGGGCGAATGCGCATACCCAATATCAAGTATGTACAAGCAGACATATTGAAAAAACATGCCTAAATAAAAACTGTAAAATATAAGGGATTGTTATGGGTATTTTCAGTCCTTGTGAGGGAAAAATTTTTCCCTTTGGGCCGATTTCGCCCAGTTGCAATCCCAACCGATATACGACTATAAGACATATTTGTGGCTGCATATATACATACATAGTTACATATGCAACTCCATGAGATGCTTATAAGGTAGCATGTGTGCTTTATTACTTGGTGCGAGCGGATATTCCGAAAGTGAGTTGTGCTTCTCATTCGTTTGTGAGAATCATTTACCTTTAGAGACCTGGTATTTGTTGAAAATTCGCTGCGAATCCACATGACGAAGGCTTTAACCAGCCAGAAATCACGATAGTGGTAGCGTACCAAGTAATAAATGTCACGATACCATTTGCAAATAAATTGTAAATTAAAAAGATGCAAAATCATACAATCTAAACGCTGTATTGGAAAAGTGTCAATGTTGCTTCCCCAAAATATAAATTTAGTTTTTCGAAGCTAAATGGAATGAAACTGCGAATTTAAGAACGAATGTCGAATGTTCAATATAATTCTCTATCTCTATTTATTATCCAATAAATGTAAAAATATAATATATGATGGGTCTACAATGTAAAATAAAAATGTTTAATTATTTTTTGATCCTTAAACAAGTTTTGAAATTGAATTGTATGAGATATACTTTATTTTTGTATCAATCTGATTTCAAATTGTTTTTATACGAAATAATATAATTTACTTTAATGCAGTTCGAATGTTTTATTGAAAAAATGAAAACAAGTTTTGTATAACAAACAGTAACCCAGCAAAAAGAGAGCACCCAAAGAAGTGAATCATCTTGTGATTCGGAATTTAACATTGAGTTGTCATTGGAGGGATGTCATTTATTTTGAAAGACTTGAAAGTTTTTTTAAAGTGTTGCAAAGGAACCACTTTTACACTAGTTTCCATTCCTGTTTTAAAAAATTCGCCGATACCGGGGATAGAACAGCGAACCATCTGGTTGCTACTACGGCACTCTAACCACCTCAGCTATCCTCTCTTGTGAGAACTAAGCAACTAAAGCAAACCATTTTGTTCGTTAGAACTGACAATAGGAAACTTAACAAAATATTTATATAATGTGAACTAATACAAAACGCAAATAAATATAATAAATACTAATTTAATTTAGTATTAAATAATTTAACACTACTCAATTTTACTGACTTTACGTAATATTAATAATTAATAAAAAAAATTAAATATTTGAAGTACATTAATAAAGCAATAAATTTGTAACACGAAATTTCGTTTTCCCGGAAAACGAAAAAAGTCCGGGAAACCTCAAATCTTAAATATACTCTATTGGAATTTGGACACACGTTGACGACGTTCTGCCCGTATTGAATCAGTTCAATGATAGGTTCTGCGATTATTAGTTACGGGATCGGTATATAGGATATATATATTAGTGAACATAGTACGAAAAGCAATAAAAAGCCTTTTAAATATTCGTGCACGCCAAAGCAGTTTATTTTCAATGATGAATTCTCTAGGATTTGCCGTTTGTTGTGGGTTGTCGGATAAGCTATTTATTTATTATCATAATCGAAAATAAGGTTAAAAAGTACCATTTTCATCGATTTGGCATGGCCGTCCGTCTGTCTATCCATTTATTCTTGTAATCAAAGTACAGGTCGAAACTGTTATCGGATCTTAATAATATTTGGCACAAGTGATTTTTGTATCTCAGGCACGGACGGTATTTACATTGAAGCAAATCAGTTTTGATTTGGATATAGCCCTCATACAAATGTAACTCCCGATTCGTTTCTTCCGCTCTAGAATCCATATTTAACTGATTTTGGTCAATTTTGGGTCATCTTTTCCTTTTTTTATGATTTTTTCGATCAATTTTTTCGCAATTGTTCCTAAGCAACTGTTTCAATGTGAAATTGAAAGTCGCAACTTCATAATTATCTCTAATTGAACATGTAAAGCTGTGATCGAACCTATATTTTCAAAATGAGAATACAAATATTAAAGGTAACTTCGTCAAAAATTGGTACATATTTATACCCTCCACTAGAGTGTTATGTCTTTGTTTGCAACACCCAAAATGAAACGAGATAGATCCATCGTTTATACCGACCTTAACAAAAATTAACACAAGTGATTTTTGCGGGCAGAGGACGGACGCTATTTACTTTGAAGTAAATCTGTACAGATTTGTATATAGCTCCCATACAAATTTCGCTCCCAATTTGATTTTTTTCCGCTCTGAAAATAACATAATAATAATTTGGGTTTGATCAGTTTATATTTATATATAGCTCTCATATGATTTTCGCTCCCGATTTGACTTTTTCCCCTCTATAAACCATATATTTAACCCATTTTCTCCAAAATTTGCACACCTTATATTTCAACTAGAAACATACATAGTGAAATTGAATTAATTGCCCGACATCTCTGATCTCACATTTCATTAGCATTACAACAATTCACGGACGACTGGATTTGGGTCATCGCAAATAACGATGGTCACGTTCTAGTTAAACACTGCGATTTTTATGGTTTTTGTTTTGTTTGATTTTGTTTTATTACATTGTTTATATAAATAGCTAATAGTTTACAACATAGTTAACAATACATACAAAATATTTATGTATATATAAATATAAATTAAAAATAATATATTTAAAACAAACATGTACAGACGATTCACTTAAACATTTAGACAGACGATTAGGTTCAATAAATTGCACTTTTTCTTCCTTTCAGAATTTGTTTTCGTTTTCATAAGAATTAATTTTTAAATATAAAAGGTGGTGTGTTGTGGCGTGGTGTGGTTTGGTTTGGTGGTGGTGGAGGTGGTCTCAGGGATGAATTAAATGTAAATTTAGAATTATGATACTTTTTTTAAATGATGCCAAATTTATTATAAATTTGTACTTCCTAAAATTAGTTAAAGCGTCTAGTGGAATTCTTAAAACTGCATTCGTCTCTGAGTGTTGCGGAAATTTATCACCAAGAATAGTGCCAGCAGGAAGCCGATGATCTGCAAGGATAAATTAGTTGTCAGAATTTATGTCTATATTTGCACAGAAAAGTAATAGCTTAATTAATAAATTATTAATTTATTTTTTAATTGAGTTAAATAATCTTTTAATTAAAACTAGTTTCACTTACCTCAAATGCTACCAGCGACCACGACACTATGGCAAAATGATACGATTCGTTCTCATAGTAATGCTGCAGCTTGTTCTTGCAGCCGTCGTGAAACAGGTTGGTGTCCTTGGTGGCGTCTTCGTCCGCATAGCAAGTGGCCGGCAGGGGTTTGTTCAGCGTAACATAGTCATTGGGACTGACCTTGCCACAACACTCGTGCTCCCGCTGAATCTCGTCCATGGCATTCGATTCCCAGGCTGTGTCGACCGTGTCAATGGCACTTCGGACACCGGTATTGCCCATGGACAGGCAGGTTATTGTAATTTGCAAAACAGCCAGCACCAATAGGAAGACGGCGCACTGTAAACAATTCGATTCGAAATGATTAACACATCATGATCGATAGCATTAGAGCGCAAAGTGATAAGTGGAAGACAAACAGTTTGCAAATCTGGACGCTTGTACGTCGTAATTGTGTTTACTTACGGTCGCTGTCAAGCAGACAGACTCGCGAATCGCCGCAAAACATCCCAGAAATGAGAAGAACACTATCAGGGAACAGGCTATGTAGACACCGATGGCTATATCTTCGCGCAGTGCATCCGGATTGAATGAAATCCCCACAATCACCCCGATGGCGAATAACTGCAAATCAGAAGATTAAACGAGAATTAGAACGTCTGTTATACTTTAATTAGTGTGTTAGTGTTGTGATGAGTTTCATCAAAGGAAAGTGTAGATACATGAAAAGGCTCACAATCAGAGTGATCTGAAAACGCTTTCCTCTTTCAAAAACTGTCATAAATAACAATTTAAATTGGCAGATGACTTGGAATAAACTAAACCCATCTCCCGATTTTTGTCATTATATTTTTGTGACATAACATTTCCAATCAAAGGATTTTGGCGATATCGTTGAAAACTTCATCATTTTAGATGTTATTTTATTGACCTTTATCACGGAATGCAAGTGGTGGTCCTTACTCATTTGTCTGTTTCATTTTCTCCAGCGTAAAATTATAATCCTTTGGCATTTACAAATATTGAAACATCTATTTAATTAAAGCTTTAGTTATTTATTAATTTGTAAGAACTGGTTAACATCGATTAAAAGATGCAAAAAGTTTTATCTGAGATTTCGAAATCGTAAAAATTGAAATTAAGAAATTGCATATGGACTTTGGGAGTGACACTGTTATTTTTTATTTAATTGTGGACTCAAATGAAATCACTGGTAATGATTTGTATTAATGTGTGTATTAAAATAAGAAATCTATGACCATTTTTATCCCTTTTCATCTCTTACAAATAAGAAGGGAAATGTGCATAACAAATATCAAGGAAATATAAGCAAACATATCGATATACACGAAATATTAGGGGTTATGGTGAAATTTAGCCCATTTCAATTTCAATTTTTTCATTTCAAAAAAATTTGGACGTTCTGGCTCCTTTCGAGGGGCGGACATGGCTAGATCGTCCTAGAATTTTATGACGATCAAGAGTATATATACTTTATAGGGACCAGGTCGATATTTCAAGGTGTTACAAAAAGAATTACAAAGTTAGTATACCTCAATTCTGTGGTGGAGGGTATACAAAGTTATCTGAGTTAACCAAGTTTAACCAAGTGTTATAGATGTCAATGTTCACATAAACTGACACCTATAACTCTCGGTTAGCTCTAACTTTAGTTTAACGGAGGTTAATGTAGCAACATTCATCAGCCACCCTGTCTCTTTTTGTCTTTATCTCTTCATGTTTCCATGTTTTGATGTTTTGACTTATCGGTACTTAAACTGGCATTTGAAAACAACTCTATTTGGTATTTTATGGCCTTTTTGCCAACATGGAATCATAATCGTCAAGAGTAATCGAGGGTATAATATAGTTTTCCCGGGCCACTCCATCCTTTGCTTGCTTTTTAATTTATTTTGCTTAACGATTATCACCGTACTTGAAATATGTTGAAACATAAGAAATAATACTTTTAAAAATAAGTTTTTTAATTGGTCGTTATTTTTTCCTACAGTAGGTGACGAACTGGTCTAATATTCAAATTTATACGATTAAACGTACAAAACTAAATGATTTTTTTATAGTTTAACATATTAGATAATAAATATAATTCCACAGCCATAAATAAGAACCCAAATATTCGTATAAAAATTGCGGTCAGATCATGACTAATCTGCAATTCGAAAATTCTTGATAATTCTTTTGTCATCCCACTGTTGCCTGGTGGGTGATTCAAGTCAACTCAATTTCCCTGATTGATACTGATCACCAATCACATTTTTAGTCGTTCATACGAATGTTGCTCTTTCTGTTTCTGTTTTTGTTGTTGTGAAATGGCACAATGACATACCTTTGAAGTTCAAAGAGAATAATGACTGAATTAGATGATACCCGCGTACATCTGTGTACTGAGGTAGTGGCTGTTCATTCATTCATTCATTACTAATTGTGTTCATATTATGATGGACGGTGATTCACCGAACCCATCCATCCAATCCATCTATCTAGTCATGCAGCAGTCCATTAAAGTGAAACGCTGACGATATTGGCCAATCGAATTTCAATGGCTCATTTTCCAAAAAATCAAAATTCAATTGGTTTAGCCCATATAATTTTATGAAAGTGATTACCATATTTTAAATGTGAATGGGTAAGATAATCGTCTAAATGCGTTACATTACATTATATGGACTAGAAACCACTGAGAAATGTATACAGTTTAATTTGCTGGAGGCTGCACTTTTTTCTAACAATATTCATATGTTGTTGTAGTGGCTGCTGACCTTCCAGTGACCTTAGTTATATGAAATCATCTATTACACATTCTACCTATTAAAATCGTAGGCAAATTTGCCACATGGACACATTTAATGTGGAAGGGCTTATTAAGAGTCCTAAGGTGTGCCACCCAGCCTTATTCAATTTGCGTTTCAACTAAGCATGTGTTTGTCACTTAAAATAAGTTCCAATCGTTTAATTTTGCCGAATTAACAATCACACATTTTCACACACATATCTCGCCGTCCTTGTAATCAATCTAGAGATGGGCAAACTTGAATCATTTCTTTTCACCGGACAGACAATTTAAATTTGAATTGAGTCAATTCGTTGACAATAGTCAAAATGATTCATAGACAGGCACCACCATCATATTCGTACGTCCGATTGTGCAAACATGCATTCCGCTCCGTGCAAACAATTGCTGCCTTTGGCTTTTTACATTCAAGTGACCCAATTGGCCTTTGATAATGACAAAGAATCATCTGTTTAATCTATCTGTGTTAATTAAAAAATAGCATCTATATTCTCGTTTTTAGTTTTTTCTTTATTTCTTTTTTCATACGGATGGTGTTCATTCAGCAAACGAAATATACGGGCCGACAAAAATATTTACATAAAGCCATACAAAGAGATATGACAGATGAACTTTTGATTTTCAATGACTTAATTGACTTTTTCTTTGGAAAGACCACATGGAAGTGGAGGAATTCAAGACAACAATATCAGCATGTTGTGAAAATTCGAAACGAAAAGGTTGGAACCAACCTTGGACCCAGTTTATTGTTACTCCCTATTTGCCTTTTAGAGTAAAGCAATACCGATGTCAGCTGGCGTGCATGTTTACCTCCCCGGTCTAGTGTAGACTCAGGAACAGATTCAGAATTATCATAACTTTGGCAGCCATACACATCAGCACTTCCATCTTCTTGGTTCCACATCATGGCATGGCAATGAAACATTACCTCTTTCCTTATCATGCTGGGCCGGGTTCGTGTACTTCGTTATCAGACCCTAATTGGTCTTGTAACAAGACAACAAGCTTTTGATAAGTTCACCGCAAATCAGTGAATTCATTTTACTTCGCTTGCCAACACGATTCGTTGTAACACATTATTGATATGGAACAATGTCTGGATGAACTTTGGCGCCAAAGTAACGTGCTCCATCCGTCTGTACGGAGCTTATAATGACACATTGGGCGGAAAGCCTTTCAACCCTTTTGTCGTTGCCAATGTAATTCAATAACGTTCTCATTTCCTTTGTGTTGGCTAAATAAATCATTAGCTGACATCCAAAAGGACGTAACTAGCTAATAATTAAAAATTATTAATTTGACTGCAAGTGTCTACTTAAATTTAGTAAACTAGTAGAAGATATGTCTTCCTACATTTCATCTAAAACTATGGGCATTACTACTTTCTTTCTCATTTACTTGACGAACTGAACTTAAAGGAGTGAACCGTTGGCGTGACCACTCAGGCAATGTCCCCTATAAATGCTGCGCATTGCGTCGGCGGATAAAAGGTAAGGTATTGGAAGAAGACAAGAGGGAGAGTTAACACCATTTTGCAGAGGTGAGCTCCATTTTTATATCGGCGAGCCGTATTGAAAATCAGTGAAATCTACCTAGAGGGAAACATTTTCCTTAATATCACAATGCAGCAATGATGTATTTTGGCTTCATAAACTAGAAAAAAAATATATATATCCATTTTTAACGGATTGTTTTAATATTTGTACTCTGGATAGCAGTCGCTTATATGTTCAATTAAAAGTTATTATGACTACAAATATTACTTTCACATAGAACCAGTGTCTGCAAAATTTTTTTTCTGAAATTTTCTTTTTTCGAATAAAATGAAAAAAATCGAAAATTTTCATTTTTAAATAAATTTGTATTCTATAAAATATAGATGCAAAATGGTTAGCTATTAGAAAATATAACAGAAAGAAATATTTATTTTTAATCAACTTTTTTATTATTTTTTTTTTGAGATTGTTCCTGAATCATGTTCTTTTTTAATAAATTATATTGCGTCTACAAAGAGAGCAAAATTTCTACATTTACGCATAGAACTTTTACAGGTATACATAGCTTTTCCATTATAATGTTAGCTATTAGAAAATAAAACAAAATATTTTCTATTTTGATGCTTTTTCGTGTCAGAAAAAATTGTTGGAGATTGTTCCTGAACCACTGTTTCTATATGAAAGTGAAATTCACAACATTTGTACACATTATAATTACCTTTAATTTGAGATATAGCTAGTATGGTCGGACCTATATTTCCAAGCTGAGAGTACAACTATTAAAAATAACTTCGACGAAAATCGGAATTTTAATAAAATTTTTTTTTTTACAAAAATTATCCACACACAATTTATTTGTGTTGGTACATTATATTGCCTTACGTTATTTGAGCAAAAGTTATTCCTAAAATTGACAGAAAGGGGATAAAAATGGTACAAAAAATCGGTTTAATTTCGTAGACTTGTAATGTAAATGGTAAGGAGTTAAATTGGAAAAGAGGGATGTAAATGACCCGTTCATACAGCTAAAGATAAAAACATGGAATTCGATATGTACATTCATCTAACTGCGTAGACTCATAAAATAAATACATTTTTAGAAATTCGTATATTTAGGGCAGTACGGGACGAAAGGGGATACAAATGGCACGACCAAAATGGGGAAAACGCATGAACCAAACAAACGGCTGCAGCTAGAATCATGAAAATAAGGGTGACTAAAACCATTATAGATAGTTATTGCAGCGATAGACCAGAGCCTCTGGTGGACAAACCCCACACTGATAGCCTTGCCTACTACCCTGTCGACTGCCGGGGCTATCATGAAAATAAGATGATTTTTCGCATTTCGTACGTTTTGGGTCAACATCGTAAAAGGGGTAAAACTGGAACCAAGCAAACGGCCGTAGAATCATGAAATTGCAAGTCTGAACTGAAGGACTCAGAAATTTAACCATTGAAAAGCCCAAAAGAAAGATTTTTACCAGAACTAGTATTGAAAAAGACTAGAATATGTTTACTGTGCAAATAATATTTATTATTTATATTTAATATTTTCATATTTAAATTTTTACGTCACATTTAACCCAAAAGTTTGATAGAAAATCCGGCACTAAACACAAATCGAACTAAAAATGTAGATGTTAAAGCGAATTTTATAAAAATGCATCAAAATTAGCACTAAATTAATAAAAATCATATTGCAACGTTTCAGCATGGTTTGATAATCCTACACTGAAAGAATTTTCCTTTATAATATTTATGAAACGATTTAAATAAAGGTTTTTCATAAATTTAGTGATTTTTTCTTAACATGTATGAACATTTTTTAAATAAATTGAAATGTTTCATAGAAGTTTTCATAAACATTTCATATTTCATAAAACAAAATTTGTAAATTAGTGATACTTAGTTTCATAAGATCAAAGAAAGATTTCATAGTATTAAAGTAACAATTCTTATATATTATGAAATATGTCATAACCTATAAAATATTTGTGTTATGAAATATCTTCACAATTAAAAAGAAGGATTTCATAGGTTTTATGAAATCTTTATGAAAATTCGATTGAATGCCAGCAATGAAACTTTTTCATAAAATTAATGAAGTTTCTAAAATCTATGAAAATTGTCATAAATCATGTTATGAAAAATAATGAACTTGTAACAAAAGTTCATCGAATGGAGAATTGCATTTCATAGTTTCTAAGAAAAAAATTCTATCACACTTTTCATTGATTTGCGCTTTATGAAACATGTTTCATACATTTTATGAACGACTTTTTAATGAAAATTTTCACCGAGGTTAAGACAAAATCATAAATAGTATGAAGATATTTCTTTCAGTGTAGGGTCAGATTTTAGCTGCTTTAATCTCAATACCATTTACACCGTGTGTGAATTCTATTCAAGAAAAACCTGATTTATAGAGTTTATTTTGACAGCGTCCAGCTCACGAATGGGCATTGATAAAAGCGAAATATTTTGCGAGAACGCATAAAACAAAGAGAACTTTAAGCTTAGTCTGGAACATGTTCTCCCTCACAAAAAGCCATTGTAATATATATGACTTTTTACATTCAATTCTATTATATTATTATATTTAGTTAATTCTAAAGGCCCATTCAAACAGACTCGACACGGCAGCCGCAAGTACACAGCAAAAAAAATTAAAAGTACTTCCGTAATCGCATCTCAAAATCCAAATCAAACTTCCAAAAAAGGGAATATTAATAACTTTTATACGAATAGCATATTCACAAGTGACTGGGAACGGGAAAAAATGTTTTATAAAATTTATAAATAAACAATGTTTAATTTTGTATAATTTAATCAATGTAAACAGTTTTGCTGTAAAAACAAAAGCATATTTGTTGTTTTATTAATGTACTTCAAACATTTATTTTTGTAATTATTATTAGTACAAAATAATATTGGCAACATAAAAAAGTGTTAGTTTATTTAATACTAATTCAATTGAATATTTATTTGCAATATATATTGGTTCACTAGTTTGTTTACCTGGCGTTGCACGGGTTCATTCGTATGCTTTTAAAAATATTTTATGTGGCCAGTACCACGCTCCTTTGTATATATAGTTAAATAAATATTTTGTTAAGTTTCCTATTGTCAGTTCCACAGTACATTAGGTATTCACCACTCACAACAGAGGATAGCTGAGATGGTTAGAGTGCCATAGTAGCAACCAGAAGGTTGCTAGTGAAAAAGTGGATCAATTGCCACTACTAAATATACTTTTAACTTTTCAGTCTTTTAAGCACCACTAGATGAAAGTATTTTTCACTTCTTCGGGTGCTCTTTTTTGCTGGATAGTGCCGTCACATATTCAAATAAGGACGTACGTCACTATTGTCACAGCGACTTGGGACTGTTGTGTCGCGTATGTCTGAATGGGCCTTAATATTCCGTAATCATTTTCGAATTAATTGTCTATCACTTTATCCGAATACGGAACTAACGATTTGTTTACTTAAATACAATAAAAAATCAGAAGGCTCGTCCATTACCTATATTATTTTTCCTTTGGCCAGAACACATCTCTTTCATTATTAGCTTGTTTACGAGTACACTCCTACATTCATAAATTTCGGATTTGCAGTTGAAATTGAGATCCGGTATTAAAAATTATGTGGCGTCGAACCGAATGCCTCACGCGCGTTATACTTCGCCTGGCCTAACCTATATTTCTGCTTTCGAATTCTATTCCGGTCGTATGCAAATGTTGACTTTAGCAAAGAACTTAAAGATGCCTTAAATTAGAACAGTTTGTTTGTTTCTCTGTCTGTCGCGAATTTAGTATTTATTTGGAATGCTAAGCAAACTGCATTGAAAGAGGTTCTCGGATGATGATATGGCTCCAACGACAATTCAATGCTGGCCATCACTGTTTACGCAGCGCAAACAGGGCAATTATTGTTGGGTTTCATTTAGAAATTGAATTATCTTTTACACATACATACTGAGTACCAGGTACCAGGACTGCAAGGAGTCGACCATTTATTACTATTATTATTATTATTTATATATCTAGAATATGTTCGACCTTTTGCTTTTACTTGTGACCTGAGAAAGACAACGTCATGACATCACCTCACCTTACAGACACCCGACAATTGCACACCTGAAATTGTTTTTCATGTTTTTGTTTTTCCACTTGAACTGGAAATAAATGAGCGTGCATTACACGCTCTTGGTCAGTTGCCGGTGTGAACAATGTAACCGCCGATGACTTCATGCCACCTCCAGAATTAATGGCCCCCGATGCCACATAAAGCACAAACTACAAAAACATTCATATTGTTTCCACTTTTCGTTTTCGGTTTCCAAACAACAAAAATGTCATTTCAAATTGAAAATAAAATGTTATGGCTGTTAACTAATGCCAAAAACACACACGATAACTAAAAGGCAAAAGAAAAATAAAAAGCATCTCAAATGATTGAACGAAGAATTTTTAGCTCATAAATTTTAAACAACCAAAAAAAACAATAATAATACAATTTATATATGTGTCTACATTTATATGTATCTACATAATACATATGTATGTACATGTACGAGTGCAAATGGACAGATAGATATTCGTCTAACTATATAAATTCACGTTTAATGTACCCAATAGGAAATTGAGAAAAGAACTTAAAATATGATGAGGTCATGATCTGGGATTAAAAGTTTAAAAGAAATATTTATCCTGATTCGCATGATTGTTGCAGAAGAATTTGGAACACACTGAAAGAGACTAGTCCCTCCAACATATTTGTCTGAATCACTTTGTATTCGAGACAAATTCAAATACTTATCTGTTAGAAATAATATTTACCAAAAATTGCAATTATTTTGGTACTTTTGAACGCATAAAACATCGAAAATATATAGTGGTTTTGTAGAAAAGTGTAATTTTAAAATATTTTTGAATATATTTCATTTGGCAAACTCAAAAATGTTTTATGGTCAATAAATACTAGACGTTGTCTCCTCCCAGTGTGACTGCACCTTTACACACCTTTCTATGCTGGTTTGGCAACGGTTGTAAAGACAGTACACTCGTCAGCAGGCCTTTTTAGACAAACAAAAAGTATTTGTGACAAACACCGCCATGCTCAAAATTGTATCTGAAACGTATTAGATCGAAATTTGAATTGAAATTCAAAAAATAGCGCTCAGTAAATTTATTATTTAATTCACTTAATATTTGAATTAGTCTTTTCGATGGCGGAACATGGAATTTGATATTATTTGTACAACAATATTCGAAAATATCGTAACATATTTGAATTTGCTTGTTGTTATTAGATATACATATGTATTTTCGTTCGCCAGGGAGCCAGGGGGTGGTGTCTGAACAAAAATAAACATTTTGTGAAGCAATTGTGAATGTGGAAAGATAAACAGACAAAATTATTTGTTATTGAAAAGATTTCTGTTAATAAATTTGTCAAATCAAAAGTGATATTGAATTTTCACAGGCAATTTCAATTTCAAGAAATTTTAATAATGCTTTCCAGAATAAAATTTATATAGCGAAGTTTTTGTTGATGTTTGCAGAATTTCTGTGTGTGCCAGAAATTACTTGAACAAGTGAAAATCTTTAGAGGTCGTTTCACAGTGTGATTCTCAATGTATAATTATATATAAATTTTAAAACAGAATTACATTTGTAGGGAAGTTAGACATAAATCTTTACCGATTTGACTACGGCCATTTTCACTATGGATGTTTCTGGTTGAAATATAAGATTTGTGTAAAACTTGATCAAAACCAGCTAAATTGTGTTTCTAGATCGGAAGCGAAATTCGTATGGAAGCTATATATCATAGTATAAGGTGCATTGCCAAATTTGATCAGAATCGGTTAAATTATGCGGTTTCTAAGCAGAAAATGTAAAATCGGTAGCAACACTTTGTTATCGGCAATTTTATCGATAAATTTAAAATTTGGTGTGGACAAAACATATGCAATTTGTTTTAAATAATGACATTTTTGAAATTTCTTTTGATCTGTCGTTGTTCGTACATATTAGTAAATAATAAGTCTGTATATAGAAAATTTTAGGAATTTTAAATTTTATTTTGTTATTGTTACTATTGAAGTTAAAATAGAAATGGCAGACGATAAATTCGGATCTTACACGGCTTATTTTTGTGAAATATCACACAGAGACATTATCCAAAAATATAAGATTCATAAAAGTTCTATATTTCGCATTATTGTTAATCTTTAATAAAAATCACAAATTCTTGTTATTGACCGGAGGTCGGATGGACAATTTTATGAACAGACTTTTGAAGAAAAAACGCATTTATCTCATTGTATAAACGTAGTGAACAATTGCAAGTGTCCATGCCGATTTTTACGTTTATCGATAAAAATGCCGATAACCAAAAGTAATTAACAGAATATGTGCAATTTGTTAATTATTTTATTTTAATGCTGTATTAATATTTATTTGAACAAAATTTTTTCTTTGTGATTCAAATTTACAAACATACAGAACCTATAAAAGTAAGTCACCCTGAGTTGCATATGTCTTGGCCACAACTGTATATATAAATCTGAACCGATTCGCTTCAAATTATTTGTAAACGAAATTATTATGATTATATCCCCAATTATACACAAAATGTGAAAAAGTTGTTTTATTTAAAACAATTGGACTAAAATAAGAACAATTTATGAATTATTTGTTGATTCGTCAACAGCCATGAAATACTTTGATCGAATAATAAATGTTTTTCAAAGTACTTCGAATTCCCAAAATATTTTATGAAATCTCTACAAAAATACACTGTCCCCATTTCATATTTTGTGTCCTTTTGACCATCATAAAATCCCTATTGGTGGGGATATATCTGACAAGCCTGTCGTTGGATTCAAAATAGTCTTATCTTGCCAAAACAATCTGAATTTATCCTTCATATCTTTTGAATATAATGCATTCGAATTCCAGCTATGGAAATGATGTGGTTATCATATCAACCATACACACATTCGTCACCCTATCGGGGGACGAATCATTTGTGGCGCTTCTGTATGGAGTGCTTGATGTTACAGCCTATATATATTTATAATTTTGCAAATTTTCATATGTGAAATATATGCATCTGAAAATCTCACCACCAAACGTGCTATGATCTATCTGATGAGTTTTCAACACGAACTTATTAACTTATTGAAAATGAGAAGAAGCATATTTATTTGTTTTATTTTTATTTAATAACAGGGTCTAGGCGATGAGACGTTAAATTATAATTCAAAATCTTGAATTGTTTGATATCCTAATGCTTATAGAGGATTGAGCCAGACGTATCCTTCAGTTCGATTTGGCGCCACTAATCACTAGGCTTTGTCATTCCCATTTTCAAAAACAATTTCTTCCGTTGTGAAAGAAAAGCGGCTTATGCTAGTTTTGTTTTGATTGAATGTTTAGCACATTCATAGATCGATAAACAAAAAATATTCACACTTCATTTTAAGCCCTAATTTCATGTGGTAAAATTAGTGTTTTTTTTAATCGAACGATGCTTTCTGCAAGAGAATCGCGATTGAGTTCACCACCCAATAGGAAGATGGTAGTTGCAGATTTGACTATGACTTTAACATCTATCCAAGCATATCTTGAATGAGTATTCATTAGCAAGTTTTAATTATATAGTTTTGTCTGATTGCGTTGCGATATTAAGATTCAATGTGGCAAAAACTGTAGGTCATTAAAACTAATCAAATTCAAGACTTTCTGAAGTGACGCATTACCTCTGGCAGTTCCATAAATTCATACACACATACTAGATAGTGCATAGTGCACCTCTCGCTTTAGGTATTTAAATGGATTAATAGATTTGTAGAAAATCAAAATGCTGAACTGCTGACATTTCTTAAACAGGCGATTAATTTGGTTAAAGCTAAACAAATGAATCCGCCTTCGAAACCAATTAACAAGATTTAAGAAGCGTTGCATCACCAGGCAGCAGAACCATCATTTATCATTCGTTTCTATTGATATGCTGTTATGGAATCTAATACAAACGCTCCATCAGTGGTGATAGCATTTCAGACCGCTTCCCGACGAATGTCGCCAAGATGAGGGCCAAGTATTTATCACTGACAACAACTTAAAATATCATGTGTCGACATAATCGAATGTCGTGTCAATTCGTTATCAATGCTTTTCTTGTTCGGATAAATATGTACTTCTAACTCTGTTTTCCAAAAACCATTTCGAAAGTGTCTCATTAACATTTTATTGCACAACATGAGCAAGTAAACAGCTGGCTAAATAAACTTATACATTAGGGTGTACTGAGGGTACAGTTGAGACGATGCGTTTTGGAGAAATGTAAAATGTTGTTCTGAAGAGGGAGTGGTACCGACAAACTCGTACTTTTGGGGCAAAATGGGAGTAAAGGTATAAAAATGGTACCATCCAAACGGTTGCACACTGTGAAATTCAGTGTGTAGTTTCCTCTGACTGTGTGGACGGCTGAGTTTGGGAATTAGTAAAATTGGTGGAGAGAGATAGGGGTTTTCCCTAACAGGGACTGAAAGTTCCCCCACACATTTGTTGAAAATTACAGTCTCTTATTCACCCTTTGAATAAATTCGATGTATTATTCTGATACATATAGTCGAGGACTATCAAAAACATATTAATAGTTTCCTATAAGTTCCAATATTCACTAAAGAAACAACACACTTTTTTAACAGAGTCGATATAATAACAACAATTATCATAAAAATGGCATAATTTTTGTAATATGTTACTGCCCTTCCATGTAAATCCGACTGCCTCTAACCTGCCGGTAATGCATTGTAATGAATTCCGTGGTGGAGGGTATATAAGATTCGACTTGGGAACTTAACCCCATTTTTATTTCTTTTTTATTACAGTTTGACATACCAATTTTATTTCACGGCGCCAATTTTAAATTCGGGTCACACACATTTTTTCACAATGCTGTTTTATTTTACTTCTGACATTACCTTAATCTGTTCAATACTGTCCTATTTGAGTGTTATTCTGATTTGAAATTTCAAAAACACATTTTCCAATACCCTATATTATCCTCAGCGATAAGACTGCATATTATTTAGTGTGAAATTTTATACGTGTGGTCAAATTTACACTTATTTATGATATCAAATGTTCATTATATAATTCCATGCCATATGAGTCGTTCCATGTCAACGATTTTTGACCTCGATAGCTGCGATTGTTTTGAAAGCTTCTGTATGTATTCTTCTCATAAAAATGTTGTAAAAATAACTAGACATTTTTTCACGAGTTATGACCAATTTAACAGTGACAAAAATATGTTTGTGTGTTCATTCAATCGCCTGTAACTTCTGAAATTCTTAACCGATTTTAAAGTAATATGCCGTTTTTAAAATATTGAAGTGTAGTCGCGTTATATTTTTTAAAGTTTTTACAATTTTATTTATTTTATTTTGATTTTAGAAATGATTAAATTAATTAATTTTTTGAAACTTTAAAGTAGTGTCCTTAAATGTATTTTTAAGTGACTGAAAGTTTTAAAAGTAATTGAAATTGCCTTCAAAATTGGGTATATTACATTAAAATCGGTTAAGTATTTCAGGAGTTACAGGCGATTGAATGAACTAATTTTTTGAATTTTTTTTCACTGTTAATTTGGTCATAACTCGTGAAAAAGTTCTATCTATTTTATTTTTTAAAATACGTGTACACCAACTTTAAAAACAATCGCAGCTATCGAGGTCAAAAACCGTACCGCTTGAAATGGAACGACTCATATGCCTTACTGCCGTTTTCATGTAGCTCCGTTAACCGTTAAAGTTAGCGCTAACAGAGAGTTACGGGCATCAGTTTGTGTGAACATTGACGTCTATATCTCTTGGATAACTCTAACGGAGCTACATGAAAACGATCGTTAATGTTATTGGGAGGCACTAGAAATGCATTAATGAATTTTGGCTGTTAAGCCTCTTTCAAAAGTTTACAGCTGAAAAATGTGAAATTCCAATCTAGTTTCTCATAAAACACGTTTAAATGACGAAATATAATAGAAAGTCACGAACAAGAACCATAACTCGACTTCCGTTGGCAAGCACCATAAAAACTCTATCACGACGGATTATCCTGAGAAAGCTTTTAGAAATATGTATCATGAAACATGTTTATGTGACAAATTTAACATAATCGTGACAGAAGGTTTATTATATAGAATTATTACGGTAATACGGAGCTGATTTTGAAATGTCTTGTGTGAAGTCGTTTAGTAAAATTATACATTTTAACATTTTCAATTATCACGTCAAATTGTTGTTAAAAACAAACAAAATGAATAATAATTATACAAACATATTTTAAATAAGGTTTTCAACCATATTATTGTTACTTTGTCAGGGCCAGTAAAAACTGCATGTACATAGGAGTGTGATCATGTGTATGTTCCTCAGCAATCTTATACAACTCCATCACGGGATAATTAAAAAAATTAATCTTCTGAGTATTAAAAAATCATTGCACTGAATAAGAACTGCGTATAATAAATCTTTTTTTTTCAATTCCCATATGAATGTTGATTTGGTTATATGATGTACACATACAATATGATGTCAGACAAAAAGCCGAATAAGTATTGACAAGCCAAGTGTTATTTTTTTCTATTTTCAGAACATTCATTGCAATTCTCAAAGCTAATTGACAGTTGAAAACACTCAGGAAAAAACCTAATTATCGAGCCGAGAAAATCATTTTCTATTTTTTTTAGCTCATTTGAATATTAATGAAAATGCCTTAAAAGCCACTGCACTTTTATGTATTTGATATTTTTATATTTGCTCGATCTACGTCGGGTACCTATTAAAATTGCCTTATTTTATATTGTTTACCAAAATAGTTGGTGAGCTGAACCATTAAGAAAAAATGTGTCATAACGACCATCTTCAGAAGGCTGCGCAGCGATTTTCAACAAGATTCTCACCAAACGAATGAGAACCAAGGATGAAAAAATTAACTTCAAAAGAACTGTAGGACTCCCGCAATATACAGAGTACTTTTTAATAATCGAGCTTAACTCAATTTCACTATCAAATATGTATGTGATCTGACAATTGAAACAGAGTTTAGCTTAAAAATATTTATATCATGTACTTATGATTGAAAATGATGAAATAAATACCAAAATCAAATGGCGACATGTAAAATCGCCCAAATAAATAAAAAATCGGCCACAAAAAATTGGGAAAAAAATGAAAATTGAAAAAAAACGATATTTTTTATTATTTTGAACTACTTTGAATGAAAAAGTTAAAGCTTTAAAATCTGCTCACATTTTCGATAACTTCTTAGCTATCAAAACTATAAATATCGTGAAGAAGGAAACTTTTGTAAAAAAAATAAAAATAGGTTAATAATGCAATATATTTAGAATATAATAATTTTGTATTCTTAAATTATCAAACACCCCCTTCTCCCAATAACAATAGGGCTGTTTTTCTTTAAGCCGGGATAACAAGCTGCGATAACAAAAACGTTAATAAAAATTTATTTTATTGCTCAAAATGAAAAATTATTTTTTCACATTGTCGCCAATTACAATATAAATATATGTATCAAAAGAAATTTCCAAAAAATATTTTGTGTTGACTATTGGACTTAGCCATGCTAAGTCAAACATTTTTAACACAAAATAATTTTTTTAAAATTTGTTTTCATACACACATTGATATTGCTTTTGACGACAATTCTAAAAAAAAAATTTTTATTTTCAGTGAAATTCTAATATTTTATTTAGATTTTTGTTATCGCAGCTTAGCTATCCAGTCTTAAAGAAAAACAACCATAATCTTACTAAATTTGCAATGATTGGCCAAAAAGCACAAATTTAGTATTCACCGGTTCATGCAATTGGAGTAACATGGCTTCTGCCGCATTTTATATATACAACTTCTGAAAATTATTGAAAATCCTTTTTGTTTATTTTATCGAATTTTCACAATAGCAATTATGGAAGTATCGATTACTAAGGCAGTTATCGATAACTAATAAAGTAATTTATATTTGTTCTTCTGATTTTCGATTTTGAGCTCATTGGAACGAAAAATATCGAATTTTTAAAAGTTTTATCTACGATAGATCGATAAGTGTGCGAGTTATCGATAATATGTCCACCGTTTCATTCTTCTTATTTTATGATGCTCTATCCAAATATGAGAGCAGAACGCGGCAGCTACAATATCGTACTCTCCTCCCAAATTTTGGAAACAAAATCGCCCACAAATACCACAACATCTACATAAAGTATTTCAAACATTGTAGGGTTGAATATTATCGGCTCAGCCCAAGCTTGGCCTTTCCTTATTTGTTGGCATTCGCAAGAAATGTGAACATGTAATGTTACTTCCCAAACTTTTCTCAAGTTCACTGCTGGTGTGTTTATCGAGCATTTTGTCTCCACGCGAAAAGAACGATTCCTTGGTTGTATGAACTTTGAACATGCAACCGTTTTATTTTACATCTTTACCGGCAGCAATACTAAACCAAGATGAAGTTTGTTTTTTTTTTCTAGCTGGTTGGCATTTACAAGAAATGGGAACTAGTAACATTCCTTCCCAGACTTTTGTCAAGTGCTGGCTGTTTATGGGGTATTTCTGCCCATACGAAAAGAACGATTCTTTGGTTGTCTACACTTTGAACATGCATCCGTTTTACCGTCTACATCTTTATCGGCAACAATACTGAACCTATTGTTAGAATACATAATAAAATAGTCATAGTATGGGAGGTTCTGTTTATCGATTTACTTTTTTTTATAGTTTTACGATTATATTCCGTGAGTTTCTTAGAAAATCGATTGAATACAAATTATCCTGAGTGGTGTATATATATGTGTACATACATAGCTATAGAGCATTTTAATGTTTATAAATATGTATTTTTATAAACATTCATAAGTTTATCTAGCACGCTGTGTTATTTGAATATCCAATAGATGGGATATTTGAAATTTCAAATAAATAAAACGTAGTGGTGCGTAAGGACACAATAGATGAGTGACACACGGCATGGCGTAGCTGTGAAATTAGTCATTATAATTTAATATATACTATATAAAATACATATACACACATGTTTCTATATGTATATGTGTGTACATTAAACCGGGTCGAGAAAAAATTGGGTTGGTTGTCAGCAACTCGGTTGTTTTATGACTATGACTAAAATAGTTCAGCTATATCTTTGTCCAACTAGAATCTAGAGATTCTCCTACCACAAAAAGTTACAATTTATATAACCTTATGACAATATTCCCGATTTTCGATCCACAATTTATTTTTTTTTGGCAAAAAAAAGGGAAATGCAGCTTTATTTTTAAAAGTACAAATTTGCAAACTTCCATTAAAATCGAAAAAATTCAATTTCCTTTCACATGGAATTAATCATAGCCGAAATATTTTGGAAATATTCAAAAAACAAACCAAGGCTTCATTTTAGTTGCGGACAACCGCAAATTTTCTTCTCCCGCTCAAACCGACCCATTCTAATATACATACATATATGTTGTATTTGGATTAGTTATACTCGAAATAAATACAAATGAATTATGTACGAATTGAACCAAATAAAAACAGAACTAAAAACTAAAACCAAAACCAAAAAAATAGTGCTGATCAATGCTTTGTCAGCGCACCTGCTGTCTGACCTGATTTCCCACAAACACTGCATGTGAAGTCCTTATACATAATTTCCATTTGGGAACTTTAATTTTTCAAACCAACACTTGAACTAATTTTTGTCAATTTAATTTTTGAGTATTTTGTTGCTGTTTTGTTGTTTAAAAATGACATCATGCCCACCAAAGTCGTCTAAATAATTATTATAGAAAATAAAAACATCCATAAATACATACATATATGAATGTATGTATAATTTTTCGATTTTTTTGAAAATAAAAAATTAAAACGCGATGACTATGAATGAACAATCCGATGAAAGAAATATAATTGTTCTTGACGAATTTGGTGCTGCATTGATCGACGTTATTCCCTGCCGCTCGTTGCATTGAACTTACCGCCAAAATGATGTTGAAGACGATCGAGGAGACCTTAACGGTGGTAGTGGCACAACCCATGTTTTTATCTCTGTGTTTTTGTTGTTGTCGTTAATATTCGTTTAAACTAAAATCAATAGAGTTTTCAAATTCAATTGAATTTCTTTAAATTTGACAATTTAATATTTTTATTTTATTTTTAATTTGGAATATTTTCCGAATTCTTCGCCACACTCACTCACTTTAATAACTTTTAGACAATTATTATTTTGTTGTAGTGTTACGGTGATTTTTGTTTTCGTTAAAAATTATTCGAATGTTCGTTTGAAGGAGCGAAAAGCCGTTAACCGTGTGCGAATGATTTTGAATCTTTCACGTTTCGTGTTCACCTACAAACTAAATGTGAACCAACAGTTTGTTATTTTTACACCGATACTCGGCACTCAGTGTCTTGGATGAGCTCAGAGACACACACACAACAAATCGTGGTGTGAGATGGAACAAAACAACAACACCAGCAAACAGCTGCGCCCGCAGCAACGTTGACGTTGACTTTGACTGCGATGGCCACGACAACAACGATAACTGTGTGTACGAGTGTATAAACCTGTTATAGACCGATTTGAATGGAAGTATGAAAACCATGACGTCACACAACCAAGTGAGCAAGACACAAGCGCCAGACAGAAGAGCCCAAAAAGTCTTCTCATCAGACAGAACAGACGAACAAAAACAGAGAACCACAACCGAGAAGACAGGAGAAAAAACATGTATATTAGCAGACAGACCCCACACCACACCACATCTACGTGTTGTGATGTGATGGACAACAATTAGACTGGGTCCCAATTCAAAAGAAACAATTAAAAAATACTTTTGAAAAACAAAGTAGAGCTGAGCCATCTAGCTAGCATATTAGTCCATTTCAATGGGCTTGACTCTATCACTTAAATATATTTATCTGGTCAACATACACAACATACATAGCTGTCAGTTTGAGTGGGGTTTCACATCTATAACTGTTGGTTATATTGGTATGTATGTACTTCAAAATAGAGCGTAACAGGTGCGTGCGACTCTAAGCTCAGCAAAAGCTCACATTACCCAGTAATGGCTAAACCAAAAGTCTTCACTATTTTCTATTTCGGACCCGATTCTAATTATTTTTGTAAAGAAAAAAGTAATTCCTCGTACGCTTATTAAAAGTATAGAAATAAGTGCATACTTATAAAAGAGTTGTAAAATAAGTAAATTAAAAGCTTGACACATATATCAAAAGCAACAAATAATAAAAATAGAAAAATTGGAGTACTTTCATAAATTTCATAAATCGTCAGAGCTTCTGAGTATGATTTGCTGTATATATAGTTATTAAATGATATATTCTTTGACTCGTCACACAAATGTATATGTATTTGTAGAAAATAAATTTTAAAATCTGAAGTTAGTTACGAATTATATTATGATATTTAACTTATCAACATCTACTTTTTAAATCATTATAAGGAAGTAATTATGTTATGCTTCTGAATAATGCAGAGCGTAATGAGCTACTATTGCCAGATAATGCAAATATTAATAAGTTGTCATGTTGCCTGGTAAGTTTTTGGTTGGTAAGTTAGTGAAAAATATATGAAAAATACCAATTTAGAAATTGAAGAACCACCAAAGATTATGTCGTAATGAAATAACCTTCAAAGTAAAATATCATCCAATGAAACAAGCCCAAAGGAATGAAATAACCACGAAATTACCTTTACTCTGCGTAGCCGACTTTGGACATACCCCAGAGGAGAAAGTGTTTATGCCCGGACGAAGGCCTGCAGCGCAATTAATAAATAAATAAACACCAACTAAGATAAAGTGGGCCAGTTAGAATGATAGTGGTCTAAGCCACACTTTTTCCGTTCTGAGATATACAATGGTTTATGTTTAAGTCAATCAAATCACCGAAGCACAATTTTTTTCTTAGAATAACCGACTACTATATCAAACTTTTATAAAATAATCGACAACGTTGGTGCCTCTAAAGGAACCACTACCTTCAGAGGATATACTGACCTATCATTCTTCTCAAAATTGAAAAAATTATATATATATATATATATATATATATATATATATATATATATATATATATTTACAGGTTGTTCGTTTACAAACTTTATATTGAAATTGTTATTTACTTTCCAAATAATTGCATTTCATATGTTATTCAAATTATCCGAATCACTTAAAGTGGACATTATAAATAAAAAATGTTTGTTTACATCACCACACTTCAATGTCAGTGGATATAGTGTGACTTAGACCACTTTCAAACCAACACTAAAGACAATTCAGGTGTGCAAAAAATGAGAAATGTCATTGTAACGGTACATTTTTTATTAGTGTCAAAAAGAAAAGTTCCTAAATTGGAGATCTGATCAAAGTAAAGAGAACATTTGAAATATCTTTTTTTTTTGGATTTTTGACTTAGACCCCTATCATTCTAACTGGCACAAGTAATGCCCAAACAAGAAATGGGGCAACTCTATTTGCGCATTATTTCATTGTGAAATAATTCCCAAATTAAAAAAGAAATAGCTCCCGAAAAAATAAATTAACCCAATTTATTTTTTCCATTTTTTGGAGATTATTTAAATTTAATTTATTAAAAATACTTATTTGTCGTTGTTGTACGAAATAACCCCAAACAATGAAATGCAATAACCCTCAAAATCAAATGAAATAATACACAAATAGAAAAGTCCCAAAAAATAAATATATTTTTCCGAAATTCTTGTGCATTTTTCGTTTCGGGGTTAATTCGATTTTTTTAAATCTGAACTATTAATAAACTTATTTACCAATCAGACTATCCCTACTATTAAATATCCTTTTTATTAAAACAATATTGGTTCCTTTTGTCTCACTTGAAAATAATATAGCAAGTTGTCAAAGGCAACTAAAAAATAGTGCGTATTTTTTGTTCAATGGGCTCAAAATTGAATAATTCGATAAGTAATTATAACTTCTGTAGTTATCGATTGTGGAAATTTTATAAAACTTATGTGTATTTTTATTTAATGGAAAATTAAATGTTAGATGCATACCTACAAACGAATTCTATTTAAAAAATAATTATTACATACACTTCAAATAAAAAAATAGGAAAAATTATTATATAAATTCGAATTTACTCGAAAGTTGTCGAAAATGCTTACCCGATTTTTGCTTCTTTCATTCAACTGAGTTCATAATAAACTCTAAAATTTAAAATCTCAAAAACCTAAGAAAATCGATATTTTGAAATTTTGTACACTTATAGACAACAAACTTCTTAATTTGGCGGTGTTCTCCAGCTCTGAAAACCAACCCAGAGAAACAGGAACTTAGCGCAAAAAATTCCTTAAGTGTACGCTTGCGTTTTAAACAAGCTCCAACATTTGGAGGAAGTGCCGCGATGCGTTTTAAAAAATGAGGGCGTAAAACTAACATTTGTTTCATACTTTTCACCAAATTCTAATCCCTTTTAAATTCCACACTTCGTTTGACCCAATCTAATACATGTCTATATTACATACCTAACTTATGTTCGATATAATTTAGTAGAAACTTTTAGTCATATTTATTTATTCAAACAAATACATCATAACAACACCATCATCCGATGAATACGAAAAAATGTTTGCGATACGGGGGCGGTGCAATAAGTGTGGCTAATATGGTCAATTACCGAACAATGAATGTCTAGGCGTTGCTGAAATTTCAACAGAACTGCGATGATTTGTGTCCAAAGACTGAGTCAACTGTTTTATTTTGACATTTTGAATTTGAACGAATTTCTAAGATTCTGATTAATTTGTCATGTACTTCCGTTCAAGAGGCGTTGGGGACAGTCATCGATTGCGATATGTGATGAAATACACAGTTTCTGGTACAAATTGTTTCCATTAATCGAGAAAACCGGGTTCAGAATATAGCTGAAGGCTTCTTATTAGGGCATCCAATTAATTTGATTAATTCAAAATTAATTGATTTCAAATTTATCAAATAATATATTCCTTATTACTAATGAATCTGATAATTATCAAATCGTAAAAATATAAGCATAAACATGTTATGTTTGTAGCTGATAATTATCTAATCCAAAGAAACATAAATATGTGATGTTTATAGGCGAGATGTTAGTTCAATGGTAGTTTATGCTAGTCATTCAATTTGGTTTAATAATTTAATCTTGCAGAGAAAAAATTATATTTTGAACATACCAAAAAGGAAAATTGACACGTTGAATTGTGACGTTATTGTTGTAAAAATATTTTCATTTCAGTGTCACAATAACCAAGAGTTTTAGGTGTCAACTTGTGTGGAGTGCGACTAACAACTCTAACTCTAACAAGAGTTGGTAAAAATGTGGGTAAACTCGGATTGTTTTAATTTTAATAAAATGCTTTTTAAAAATATGGAAAACGCTTTTTTATCAAGTCATTGTGTCGTTTCCTTTATTTTTTGGTATATCTGTTAATGAATGTTAATGAAAAGTAATTCTTTTTTAATACCAATAACTGTCAGGTCCTTGAATTGTTCCTCAGTGTACGTAATTTTATTTTTTTAAACATAAAAGCCTACACATTTTGCCACATTTTCTCTCTAAATTAAAAAAAAATGGAAAAATTCCTTTATTTGAATATTTTATATTCAGTCATTTGGCTCGGACAATTACATCCCTCATAAAAGTATGAATTTGGAGAAAGCTTTTTATTTCGCGAGCTACGAAGAAATAAAAGTTTATATGTTGAACTTCATGATTCTAACTGTAGCTATTTGGTGGTTACCAATATTATCCCTTTCCGCCCCGTTTTCTTTCTAGTACAAATTTCAACAAATTTCTTTATATTGCGCGTCTACACAGTTAGAGGACTGTCTAGACGGAATATTATTAGCTAGCGCCTTTTGGTCCGTACCAATTTTATCCCTTTTTATCCATTTTTACCCCAGAAGTTCGAATATCGAAAAATCGCTTTATCTTTTATTTTCGAGTCCACTCAGTCGATTGTCATTATTTCTGTTGCAGCCCTTGATTATTAAATTTTTGTTCACTTTCTCCGCATTTCCCCCCTAAAAGTAATAATGTTGGTGCATTTTTTTATAACGGATATTGTGCTTCTCATTCGTTTGTGAGATTCATTTATGGTATATTGTTGAAAAGTCGCTGCGAAGCCTCTTGACGAAGCCTTTTACAGGGCAGAAGTGTGCAGTCAAGTAATAAATGTCGCCATGCCATTTGTAAATAAATTTGCATTCTATAAAATATAGGTGCAAAATGGTCTTGAGCCAGGAGGATATCCCACTTCAAATCAATTTGGTCGGTACCAATTTTGTCCTTTTTCACATTTTCTATTTGTACGTCCTAGCTCCTTTCGTTTAGACTCTATCGATATATCAAAGTGTTAAAAACGGAATGACTACCTTAGTATACTCCCATCCTATGGTGGAGGTTATAAAAGTGATAGTTTTTTGATTCATTTAATATTTCTCGTTTAAAAAATTATAAAGATTATTTTCGTTGCATCAACGAATGTTGAGTCGTTGCAAGAACGAAACTTCGAAATTCAAGTCAATTCGAAGTATAATCGTTGACATCGTTGTGGTAACTTCGTGTTCTGTTGCGAGAACGTAACATTTTGTTGCTGCGTACGATACGTCAATGACAAACAGATTAGTTGCTGCAGATTTTTTGTACAGATTTTAATTCTAACTCTCTCGAAGCTATATGTTACTATCAATTTATACCACAGATTCATATTTAATACAGACCCATTTCAATGCCCCTTCCGATTTGAGTATTTTCCGCTCTTAAAGCCACACCTTAAAACCTATTTATCATATTCACCATATTCGGATATGTTTCGAGGAGAACATGGACCATTGCTCCATGAATTGCTATTGATCGACACATTTAAGCGATAAGTTCCAAAACTAATTTTAAACGAATTTCACATTGACATTTTTAAACATCCAGATTTGTCTTCACAAAGTAGTAGAGTGGAATTTTTGTCAAATTTAAATTTATAATTTACGAATAAATTCACAGTAAACGAGACTCTTAAAATACCATCATCCTATATTGGTGACAAATAAAACGTGGTACCATTCCTCAATTATTGTCAGTGCCCTGAGAAATGTGTTGAATATTTACTTACTAGCATGAAATACAAGGCGTCTTCTCGTACAACATACCCAACTTTTGGAGTATACCTCGTAAATTACACGCACTATTACAGCAGATCATCGACCTTGTGGTTTGTTCTTGCGATCCCGCTGATAATGAAATAAAAGCAATTCGAATACACCACGTTCCATGCTCTCATCACGCAGACTTTGAAATTATATGTATATCATTCGTTTTGCTAAAAATGTAATACATCCAATGAGTCACACGCCCAACTATTAAGAACATGAAAATAACCCGTTTACACGGAAAATTGTTTCATAGCAAAAAATCTAGAAACAAAAGTAAAATGGCTTCAGTCCATAGTATGCTAACTCACAGCGTTACAAGTGGGAATCCATTTTCAAAATTATGAATGAATTAAATAATTTGTATGCACTCCACGAGAGTATTATGTCTTTGTGCAATTGATTGTAACACCCAAAAGGAAGCGAGATAGACCCATTGTTAATTATACCGATCGTCCGTCTGTCTGTCTGTCCGTCTGTAGTTGTAATCAAATTTCAGGTCGCAATTATAGTCCGATCTTAACAAAAATTGGCACAAGTAAGGTTTTTGGATCAAGGACGAACGCTATATATTTGATATATTTAGATATAGCCCCCATACAAATATCGGTCCCGATTTGACATTTTGCGCTCTAGAAACCACATATTGTATCCGATTTTCTTTAAATTTGGCACCACATCTTATAATCCAACTACACCATTTCCAAGTGTAATTCAGAAAAGATCAATTGCAATTCAGAATTTCCGTTTGAAATTCAGAACACATCAGTTGATATTCAGAAATTCCATTTGAAATTTAGAACTCGTAACTTGATATTCAGAAATTCTATTTGAAATTCAGAACTCGTCACTTGATATTCGGGAAAATACACACTAAAGAAGCTTCAGATACAAATACAATCATTCAATTTACTATAGACGTCATCATATAGTGGGATACTAAATTCAAAGAAAGATCGGCGGCGGCTGGTCGGCTCAAAATCGGTCGGCTTGTATCTCTGCTAACTCATCTTGACACGTTTTGTATAGTATTTCAGGACGGGACAGGCTCTTCTTTAAACTCTACCAACATCTAGTCTAGTACCTTGGTTAATCCTATCAAATTTATGCTAAACAAGTAAAAAAGGCGTTAAGTTCGGCTGGGTCGAACTTTATATACCACGATGCTGTCGATTTTCGTAGAAGTGCAGTAACGTTAGAGGAAAATGTTGAAAACATAATTTTTTTTTACTATTTCAAACCACGCTTATAAGGCAAGGGTGCCAATACATTTATACTACAGGGAGGCGCAGAATGAACTATATGGTTTAAATTCTTTATAACTTTTTTAATTATTATTCTTTCTTTTTTTTCAGCATTTTGTGAAGGAGACTTGGGGAATTAATTATGAATCATTACACGATTGAAATCAAAAATATCAATCATAAAAAATAATTAAATTTTATTTTTCAAACCAACAGTCACAATTCACAATATTCACAAGTTGGTAATGAGCGATGAAGCCCATTTCCTATTAAATGGGTATGTCAACAAGCAAAACTGCAGGACTTGGGCTACGGTAAATCCAAGAGCAGTTCATCAGCAACAATCATACCCACTTAAGTGTCCTGTTTGGCCCATATTTTTTGAATATGAAAGTGGTGTTTCAATCTCTGTTATGGAAAATATGCTAAAAAGAGCATGAATGTGCGAAGCAGAAAATGGACATCACTTAGATGATATAATTTTTCAATGCTAATTGCAACAAATTCTCCAATAATACTATATATAAAAAATATAATAAATAAAGATGTTATAGCTCATTCTGCGCCACCCTGTATTTATATCGAAATAATACTTCAAATCAATTCAAAGAGTAAATACACTAGTCAACAGTCAAAATGTACTCGGGATGCGATAATTTTTTCTGTGTAGATAACCTTGACATGAGCTCGAAAAACGCAATAAAATTTTTTTTTCGTTTGGTTTTTGTTTTATTATTTTTTTTTTAAATTTAAAAATTTTTTTTTTTGGTTAATTTGTTTCGTCCGGCATAACTCGGGAACCACTAGCCCGATTTAATTGAATTAAATTTTAAAAAATTTTAAATTACAATTCCCTTAATCTGTTCATATATTGTTTTCCTATACAAGCAACAGTTTCCAAGTTAAAAATGAATATATAAAGGAAAAAACTTATTTTTTGCCTAAAGATTTAAATTTTTTTTTAAATCCATAAAAAATCCAAAATGAAAAAAAATGTCAAATCTTATTACTTTTACGTAAAGTCACATAACCTATGAGCAAAATGAGACAAAGATCATGAAAATCGATGCACGCGTTTCGCTTTTATTCGCAATTGAGTAAAGGTATGAATTTCAAAAATTTGCTCGACATATGCACAACTTTGTCTATGGTAAGGTTTTTTCTTTTTTTTTGATTCTCAGAATTAACAAAACGGAATAAACAAAGGGTTATTTAATTTTTATGATTGCGTAAGCAAAGTAATAAACGCTAATAAATGTGCGTGAACAATTAAAAGGAAAAAAGGAAAGGGGACTTTTTTAATTATTTGGGTTTTCCGTTGGCTACCTGCAACCCACATTTAAGGGTGGTCATTATTCGGAAAATTTAAGACTCACACATGGTGAAACAGGTATGTAGCCACCGTAAAAAAATATACACCCATTTATAAGTACCTGTCAGTAAAATACTAAACAATACACAGTATAAATAGGTCTTCATTGATCGATTTTACTCATTCAACAAGTGTCGACGAACGCGATAGTTAAAATGAGCAAACGTTCGCGAGGATTTGAATGCAATACCAATCCAAGTAATTTTTGTTACATGTGCGGAGAATACGTTTCTGAAAAAAAACAAGCGTTGTTTTTCACCTAAATTGAGAGATTCATTTGAAGATTCAACAAGCAGAGCCTTAAAGCAATTTTACTGCACAACGGCAACGAGAAACCTTCGATTCCAATTGCTCATGCCGTTGACACCAAGGAAACATACGAAGTCATGGACAATCTACTAAAGTGCCTTAACTATGAGAGGCACGATTGGAAAGTTTGTGCCGACCTTAAGGTTATCGGTATCCTTTGTGGATTACAAGGTGGATTCACAAAGTACTGTTGTTTTCTCTGCCTTTGGGACAGCCGCGATCGTCAACATCATTACACCAGGAGGAGTTGGACAGAAAGAGTTAACTTCATCCCCGGCAGCGACAACGTGAAATATACACCACTCATAAAAAAGGAAAATGTTTTTCTCCCACCTCTTCACATAAAGCTCGGACTCATAAAAAACTTCGTGAAAGCTATCAACAAAGATGGCGAAGCGTTCGCCTATTTAAAAACCATTTTTCCTCACCTTTCATCGGCAAAGATTAAGGAAGGCGTTTTCGACGGTCCGCAAATTAAAAAGTTGTTGCAAGACCAACAGTTTGAGCACATTTTATCACCAAATGAAGCTGCAGCTTGGAACTCATTTCGGCAAATTGTTTCCGGATTTCTTGGAAACAACAAAAGCTCAAATTACAGAGAGATCGTCGAACAACTACTCCAAAATTATAAAAAAAATGGAGCAAATATGTCGCTTAAGATACATTTTCTACACTCGCACTTGGACTTCTTTCCGGACAACCTGGGCGATGTGAGTGACGAGCATGGTGAGCGTTTTCATCAGCAAATGAAAGAAATTGAGCACCGATACCAAGGATTTTGGAACGAAGCTATGATGGGGGACTATATCTGGTTCCTGATAAGAGAAACAGACCCACAACAATATAAAAGATGTTTAGATATTTTTTTTTAAACTTTTTTATAATTAATTAATGTTGATATCCTTAGGATAATTTCTTGTACATATATCGAATTGTTTTTTAATTTAAAGTCATATATTTTTGTCACCCAACAAATTTTAATTTTTTTTTGTAATAAAAAAGAAAAAACCTTACCATAGACAAAGTTGTGCATATGTCGAGCAAATTTTTGAAATTCATACCTTTACTCAATTGCGAATAAAAGCGAAACGCGTGCATCGATTTTCATGATCTTTGTCTCATTTTGCTCATAGGTTATGTGACTTTACGTAAAAGTAATAAGATTTGACATTTTTTTCATTTTGGATTTTTTATGGATTTTTTAAAAAAAAAATTTAAATCTTTAGGCAAAAAATAAGTTTTTTCCTTTATATATTCATTTTTAACTTGGAAACTGTTGCTTGTATAGGAAAATAATATATGAACAGATTAAGGGAATTGTAATTTTAAATTTTTTAAAATTTAATTCAATTAAATCGGGCTAGTGGTTCCCGAGTTATGCCGGACGAAACAAATTAACCAAAAAAAAATTTTTAAAATTTAAAAAAAAAAAAAAAACAAAAACCAAACGAAAAAAAAATTTTATTGCGTTTTTCGAGCTCATGTCAAGGTTATCTACACAGAAAAAATTATCGCATCCGGAGTACATGAAATTTTTTTCATTTTGTTGAGTAGTGATATAAGACAGCAATCTTCAAAAAAGCTTAACAGATTGAGTGCCAAGCGGTTTTGACGCAAACCTTCCCAGGAGGCCAAACATTTGTTGGGCTCTATGTAAAAGCAATCACTGTCGTACGGAAACGTACGACGTGGCACCCCACGACGGGTTAGGTATCGTATGGAAACGTACGACGTGGCACTCAATGTGTTAAATACCATAAATATTGGTAGATAGTGGGTACTTCAGTTGGTTGTATTTCCATTCTATTTGAATTCCAAAAGTACAAATTTTGAAAATCCACTATCTCTCCCGTACACAGTGCAATGATCCAACCATTTTTGCCGTATAAATAAAAAGTACGCCAGAGTAATGTATACACCGAATTCCATGATTCTAGCTGCGGCCATTTGGTTGGTACCATTTTTATTCCTCTTTCCCATTTTACCTCCCTAAAAGTACAAATTTCTAAAATCTCTTTATTTTACGTATCTACGCAATTACAGGGATGTACACACCGAATTTCATCATTTTTATCCCTCTTTTCCCGCATACCCAATATGAAGTTACTACAAGCAGATATATTGAAAAACATACTTAAATACCAAAATATCAGGGGTTATTATGGGTATTTTTTTCCTTTGAACCCAGTTGCAATCCCAACTGATCTACGACAATAAGACGAATGTATGGAAAATTTGTTTTCAACAGACGGACGAACGGAGATGGCTCTATAGAATGTACACTTTATAGGGACTCAGGTCGATCGATCCTCATCCTGGAGGCGGAGGGTATAAACATATTCTAACTGACTATAAAATAGAATTTGAATTCGTCTCTCCTGCAAAACTCACTTTTTAGACATTGCATAATATGGAATGAAGTCATGGAAGTGTAACTCTTTCTTGTAATTATGTTCTTATGCCATAGAATAGGGGTATATGGTTGGTTAGTTCGCATGTATACCTTTTCGATAGACATAAAATTATCATTATCAGTATGTCCGCTCAATGAAATGAGCTAGGAGATCCAACATATACGTCTAAAAGTTGTAGAGTGGGAGTGACTTTTGTATGAAGGCTATATCTAAATATGAACAGGTGTGACTCACTTTCACCAATGATACGTCTAGTAGAAATAAAACGTTGTGAGCCACGTTTGTAGAAAATCGATTAAAATGTGTGATTTCTGGTGCGAAAATGATTTAGAACGGAGGTTTGAAATTTTCAATTTAGTACTATAACTATATTGCACTTATGCAAAATTTATTTCTCAAGTTTGGATGAAGAAATTCAATAGCCTCTTTCCTTGAGCCGCAAAAGTCTCAACTTCCAAGTTTTGTCAGGAACAGACAGTAATTACCGTACTTTGGTGAGGGGTATAATGACAATATGAAATAATACTCAAACTCTTATAAAATATAGAGTTGAGAAATTACTTCATGCTTGGTGCCTTTGAAGAGATTGTCCAGAATAATATTAAAAGCATTTAAGAAATAAGTATTCGCAAACGAATGGACGATGTGTTTTTTTACAAATCCAAATACTCGTGCCATAATTTTTTACGACTTTCGATGTGGATTTTAAAGACAGGAGTGCATCGATCAACTTACTCGGCGATGAAACCACTGTGCAAGGCTAGAATAATGAATTTAATCGAGGCCGTAGTTCGCTCAAGGACGAAAGTCGTGACGGTCGCCAAAATTAGTTGATTGATGCTGTGCGCGAACTGATAGGATCCCCATGTCATTCATCGTGAGATTGCGAAAACTTTGGACGCTAGCATTAGGAACATCATTAAGGGTGTATCATTAGTGAGTGCATTAGCTGTGAACAAGATATGTTCGCATTGGACCCGCAAAGACTCAAAAAGATGATCGTGTCACGAGTCACTTTAAAGGTTGTGGTTGAAAAGGTCACACTTTCAATTGGAAATGTAAGATTTTTATTTAGTTTAGAAAAATGAATTAGAAGGAATGACTTTTAATTGTTTTCTGAGAAATACTGTGAGAGTATGTTTCAGTACATTGCAACCCATCAAACTCAAATGATTTAGAGTTTGTTATGAATGGCTTCAATTGGCGAAGAACTGGAAATAAATCACTTCGAATTGGGCGAATCATATATGCATTTTATATAAGTTGTCATTGGATGGAATGGGTTCATGGACACGGCTGTATGAATAATCGACCAAGTGAAAATGGATAAAAATCACAAGAGAACAATCACAAAAATTGTTGAACATGAAAAATAACCCAAATTGGACAAGTAAAATGACGTTAAGTTCAGATGCGCCGAATCTTATATACACTCTACCATAAATTATGGAATATGCAAATTGCTATATATATACTATATATACTATATATACTATATATACTATATATACTATATATACTATATATACTATATATACTATATATACTATTACAAGCTACCAGAACAATCTAAAATAAATTGCCCGAATTTTCGTGAAAACTTTTTGCCTGAATCACGCGTGATAACGAGTAAAATTTATTTTACTCACTTGAGCGTGCTGAACGTGAGGAACGAAAAATTGTTCGTGCCTGATTCAATTTTTTTTCCTACTAAAAATCACTTCTGTAAATTCCGTTGTACTTTGAATCAGAAAGACGGATATATCTACCAATGGAATCGGAAAGTTATTGTGAGTAGTAAGCGCTAGGTCTTCCACGCTTCCTTTGATAAATTGACATTTTACTAATATCTGGGGGTAATCCGGTAAATCAAATGAAACGAATCCAATATAGGTGAAGTGACGTCCGAATTCAGTCATTTCTTGATTATTATGTAAAACAACTAAATTAACTGAAATTGGTCCCAACAGGATTGTGAATGCCCTATGACATTCGAAAGTTTTATTTTGTGTAATTCTTAAGTTTTACTTTTTCCTTCACCATTTGCATGTTCCAAGTTATTTCTATACATAGCAGTATCGAATTTTAAGTTTTATGACTTTTGTGCAGTGAAGTGGGTCATTTGACTTGAAGTGGAATCGAAGGAGTAACTTAAGACGCTGTGTATGTTTGATCCAGCTTTTCTTTCTCTGGCTGACATTTACTTGCAAGATTTTAAGAGAAAGATGCTGGTTCGTGAGATGACACACACCAACAAGTATCAAATGTCACAGTATCTCGTTTAGAATTAACTAACATTGCGTTATAATCTTGGGCAATCTAATAGCTACTTTAATAGCAGTGGAAATGAAGATATCGTTTACTTACTTCAAAACTGTCTGCAGTCGAAAAGCGAGATTTTTGAGTTAATGATACAGAATTATTTGATATATATAATGTTTCATCTTGCGTAAACAATTCATATTAACATCTTCGCGAATGTTCAATTGAAATCTTAAACACACAATTTTGAAAAATCGGTTTTTTTGAGTTATGACAGTTCTGAAGTAAGTAACTGGAGTCTCAATATACATATATTCTACTCACTTAGCGCTTCAAAATTAAAAAATTAAATCTTTAATCAAGAACTGTGTATATACGTGAACAATAAAACAAAAACTAAGAAACATCAATCAAGCAACTCAAATTTTTATTTTGAAATTTTAATAACTCGTGTTGGAACATAATCACACATAAAACGACATATCTGGAAATCTGTCAGAGAACAACCGAACAATTTAGGGTCACTTCACGCAGAACTATTCAACAATAACATGTTCCCCAATGTTGTGATTTGTAGGTACATGTATGAACACTAACTAGCCCTGTTTAAAAAATGCCTGCAAAACCATAAACTTGATTCCGCTTTTAAATTTTTTTCTATTTTTGTCCACTCATTCTGATAGACATAGCTTTGAGCGTATATATCTGATTCATATAGCTTGCGAAACCTAGTGGTAGCCTTTTAAGTTTTATACCCTTCACCTCCAGAATGGGGGTATACTAACTTTGTCATTCCGTTTGAAACACCTTGAAATATCGACCTGAGACCCTATAAAGTATATATATTCTTGCTCGTCTTAAATTTCTAAGACGATCTAGCCATGTTCGTCCGTCTGTTGAAAGCACGCTAGCATCTAAACGAAAAGAACTAGGACGTCCAAATTTTCAATAAATGTGTCTTATAGTCGTAGATTGGTTGGGATTGAAACTGTGGTCCAAAGAGAAACATTTTTACCTCACAAGGACTATAAATACCCGCAATAGTCCCTAATATTTTAGAGTATTTAGCATTTTTTCAACATGTCTGCTTGTACTTTATATTGAGTATACGCATTCCCCCTATAACAAAAACGTGCACCATAAAGTGGTTTTTATTCGTAGGGGTAAAATGGGGCAAAAAGGGATCAAAATGGTACCTGTCAAACGACAACAGCTAGAAACACGAAATTCGGTGTGTACATTCCTCTAATTGAGTAGATACATACTATTATTAAATTACTTTTTCCAAATTCGTACTTTTAATGGGTAAAATGGGAATAGAGGTATACAAATGGTACCAAACAAAGGGCTACATATAGAATAATGAAATTCGGTGCATACATTCCTCTGATTGCGTAGACACGTAAAATAAACTTATTTTTCGAAATTTGCACTTTTTGGGGTTAAAATGAAAAAAAATTGTACAAACCAAATGACCGCAGCTAGAGTCATGAAATTCGGAGTATACATTCCTCTGACAGTGTAGACACGAAAACTAAAATGTTTTACCAAATTCATACTTTCAAGGGATACAATGGGAACAGGGATACAAATGGTACTAACTGAACGGCTACAGCTAGAATGATGAAATTCGGTGTGTACGCCTAAATAAAATAAAGAGTTTTTAAAAAGTCATACTCTAAGGGTGTAAAATGGGAAATGAAAACCAAATGACCGCAGCTAGATCATGGAATTTAGTGTATACATTCCTCTGACTACATAGACACGCAGAATAAAACGATTTTTCCAAATTCATACTTTTACGGCAATTTTTTTTTTTAATCATGAAGTTAGTTTATTTTGCACAATGTACCTGAAATAATGGATTTTTCAAAATTTCTACTTTTGGAATTAAAATAAAAATACAACCAATTCTAGCACCACTATCAACCAATAAAACCAATATTTATTTGAAAATACAAATAAATATAAGAATATATTGAATTGACTTAACGTATTATTTCGATATATATAGTGTAAACATATTGCCTTATAAGCATGGTTTGATATAATAAAAATATTATGTTAATTTATTTTATTTTTCAATATTTGTATTTGTTTTGTCTTGGCTATATTAGAAAAATATATTTTCCTGTATTATTACTGCACTTCTACGAAAATCGACAGCCTCTGTGGAATGCAATCGAACTTAACTCCGTTTTTACTTGTTTATTTGTAAAACATTCCTAACTTGAAAGTACAAAGAAATAATACTGGCTGTTTACTTCTAAATTTTAATATTATTGTTTTTAAAAAAGAGTTTTTATAATCATAATAATTAAATTTATAAAAAATATACATACGTGTTTCTTTCAATCATTACATTAACTGCTGCTGTTATTGTTAAACTCAGAAAAAGTGAACAATGAGTAAAAATGAAATAAAATTTCGAAAAGTTAAAAAATATATATATTTCAGTTAAATTTACCTAATGGATTTTTTTCATACTTAAACCTTGGAAATTCCTTCCACACAAGTATGAATTTACTCAATTTTCAGCATTCAAAGAATTTTTTTTAATTAAATTTACTAGGGTAGTAGTAGTAGGTTGAGTTCTAGTAAATAAATTATTTACTATGACTTTGGAATAAGGAATCTTTACTTATATTTGGTTAATTACACCCTCACTCTACAGAGAGCGAGGAGTTAAGGAATCAATTCAAACTTAGTTTATGTTTTGGGTGCGAACAGCGTACGTTTGTATATTGACTGCATAACACCGGTCCGGAATTTTTCCCAAACAAGTACAGAAAATACCACTAATATCCGCTAATGTTTAGAGTATTTTAATATGTTTTTGGAAGATTTCTGGTATTTGGTACGCACATTCTTACTTGTAGGAGGTGAAATGGTGCTTCTCGTTATATCTCGTTTCATTTTGAAGATAAATACAAATGAAACAATTTTCCCAAACCAAACTCGATTTTTTTGGCTTTCATATGAAGTAAGCTATAATAGTATACATTATTGTGAGGCGACTTAATGTACACACATACATATGTATACGTATGTAAATGTGTTCATAACTAAGTATGTGAGGATCAATCGGTCCCATATGATTTGGGTGTTACAAATTTGACGTGTCAAACGATAATGAATACTTTATGTAAAGATATAAGAGTGCGTTGATGTCTGCCATGGTCTAATCTAATTACCTACATTAATAGAAAAGAAATTTTGGATCATCAACATTCGCTCCAAACGCCTCACCATGTACATCTGCGTGTATGTTTTGACATGTTGGATTGACACTGGCCCGGCCGTCCGCTCCAGCTTATCACCGCAGTCATCGGTCAGTTGCTCCGTACTCCTACGCTCTATTATTCGATAGCACCTCCTGTTGTGGCAACATGGCACACACGCGGCAACGAAAACAAAAATCTGGTGACAAACATTGCGTTTAGAATTTCATTGTGTGGATATGTCATACCGCCTTCGCACTTTTTCAGTGTCGTCGATACATACGCACATACATACATATGTACATACAGGCAGTCAAAGCTGGCTGCGTTTGCTTGCCTGGTCGAATGCCAAGAGCAACAACAACAGCAACATCAACAATACCATGTTGTAGTGTTGCCGCTTTTCGAATAAATAACACAGTGCAACACGAAAAAAATAACCATATACGGACACCGCTACATGATAAAAGACCAAAAAAAAAGACCCGTGTTTTTTTTCCCCCAAAGTCATGCACTTTTTTTATGGGCCCCCAGAGATTTGAGGCCTCGGTGTAATTTTTGGAAAAAAGTGATCATATTCTCAGGCTCATATCTTGCAAACCGTTCGGAATTTTGATTTACTCTCTGAGGCAAAGTTCTAGCTCTTGTCATTGTGAACATATAAAATCAAAAAAACTTCATCTTCAAGGTCAAAATCGCAAAAAACTTAAAAAATTCGATTTTTTTAACCTTTTTTCCCCTGTTCAGGTCCATAGGTAGCAAACCGCTGAAAATTCAGGGAAACAATCAACTACAAAAATATACCTAAGATCTCAATAAACAACTTTCTAGAACATATGAACTTCCTAGGAATTATTCTTAACACCGTTTAGGTAGCGCTTAGGTAGCCGCAAAATTGAAAAATTTCCCAAAAATTTTTTAATTTCATTTGTTTTTTCTTTTCTTCAACATTGAATTTTGACCTTGAAGATGAAGTTTTTTTTTGATTTTATATGTTCACAATTTTTGTTCTTTATGACAAGAGCTAGAACTTTGCCTCAGAGAGTAAATCAACATATGTTCATAATGCACAGAAAATTTTTATTTTGTTTTTAGATTTTAAAAATAAAAAAACAATTCCTTTTTTCGACTTTGTCGAACTGTTTTGTTTTATTATAAATTTTCTTAGCTTTATTATGGCGCCAAAACTGTTTGTTTGTGCCAAATTAAGTTTGTTTGTAATAAATAATATTTAATATTGAAAATATGTATGAATTTGGATTTTAAAACCTTTGAAGAATTAAATACACATTTAGAAAGGTTTAAGATTCCCCGTTTGTGCAGGGAAACTTCAGCCTGCATGAAATTGAACCCTTGGAAGGTAGGTTGCATTTACTAAAAGAAGTCAGTTTTTTTAGTTCCAAGATGCGAATTACTCATTTTGTTCTCATTAATTAAAGTAAGTAGACTGCAAAAATATGAGCAAATTTCCTTCATTCAAGCATTTATTTTTTTTTGCCAAACTGATTACTTGGGTCTAACTGTAATACGCTGATGTATATCCAACATTTGGGTGTTAATTTCATTTTATAGTTTAGAATGTATTTTCCTGGGGACATTAGCCCAATGCGTTAAAATGGCATACATTGGGAAAAAGAACTTCGTATAACGCTAAAGGTATTTTTTCTCATATCAATATCACTCTTTTCTTTGAAATAAATATTTACTCAAACGCTTTTCCTCAATCCACTTACATTTTTACACTAACTGACGAAAATTTGAATTTAAAATAAATCCAATTGAACTGAAAAAGCAAAATGTTTTCTAATGCTCAAATATTGTTTCTTTGAGTCATAAAGAAGAAAAGGGTGGTTAAATTGTAAGGGCCGATGTTAAATGTGAACCACACCTAAACGTCAAGTTTTTTTGCATTTAATTTGACATTTCTCAATTTCAAACGAACTCAATTTGAACCAAGGCACAATCGAGCAACGCGTTAAAGTTATTCAGGCCTATTATGAAAAGAAGCGTTCAAATCAAAATGCAAATGATAAATTTTCGAAGAAAATCATCTTCTGTGATGAGACACATTTTCACCCCAGTGGATTCGTCAATGATTGTCGAAAAACCAATGAACCCACAAAGAGTGACTGTTTTGTGCGGTTTATGGGCTGGCGGTCAGTCAGTTACCTCAGCGTCATCGAAAATTTGGACCATCGTATGGAGGTGTGCCGCCGAGTTCGCGGCGACCATTTGGCCTATATTTTGTTCCATACATAATTGAACCATACCAATATTATCATAATCACAAGAGATGCCAATAACTTTCTAAATAATTTGTGTTTTATTAAAAATCGACATCGGCCCTTAAATTTAACCACCCATTAGAAACAACGTTTTTATGAATGTGTGAAAGAAATCATCAACATTTTTGTTTCTTACGAGAGTTAAACTAAAAATATAATAAAAATTATGAAAATCGATTTTCCTGGGAAACTACTGCAAAGAAATTTTAACACATAACGAACAAAAAATTATATTTTTAAAAATTATACTTGATGGATTTACAATAAGGAACTAAAGTTGGATTTTGACATTTTAAATAATAAAATCTGTAATTTATTGAAAACGTTCGTTTTGATTTTCAGCAAAACACGAAATGCAACGCATTTTTAAATGTGTTGATGGAACCCTGGGCGGATGTGGAATATTACATCTGCGAAGAGTGCATTGTATAAAATATAATAGTAGTTACGAAATTTAGATTTCCTTAATTTCGAATTTTTAGCGATTTTTTTTTGGTCAAAAATGAACAAATTTAATCACGGGTAAATGTCAACCGATTTAAAATTTTTCCACTTTGTACGAAATTCAAATTGTGTGTCACTTTATTTTAAAAGTATTAACAAATAGCAATAATTTTATTAACGCTTTAATTTACATGCAATGTCAGCTTTAATATTCAATCAGTAACTATTTTGTAACTATAGTTGTAAATTTTTTGTAACTATAGTTGTAACTATTTTGTTTCTCTAGCGATTTTGAACATTTATGGCTTGTTGGAATGGAAATTGTATATAAAAATGATCTTAAGTCTAGTTATGGAAGAAAAGTTATTTTTAGTTGCTCAAATATACGACTTTTGGTTAAAAACTCACATTTTCCCATATAAAGTGTGTTTTCATTTTCCAATTAACTTTGGCCAGACCCTAGCGTTATTCAATCGGCATCAAATTTTTTATTGGAGGATTGTTAGCCAAATGGAAACTTTTTCGACCCGGAAATTGGTAGAAAAGTAATAAATGGTCTACTGTACATAATCAGGGGAATGTACACCCCGAATTATTTACTTCAGCCGTAACTTTGTTGCCTTTCTATTCCTTTTTGGTCATTTAACCTTTACATTTTTCACAAAATCTACAATTTTCGTAAAATCACTTAATTATTCGTTTCTACGTTTTTCAGGGATGTACACACCGAACTTCATGACTGCAGCATCAGTCGTGTGATTTAACATTTTTATCCTTTCATTTTTGTCGCCAAGGAAGAGGAACGTAAGTTCCAATTTTCAAAATCTTAGCTGCATTCGTCAGGACAATTGGACCATTTGTATTCCTTTTAATCCCATTTTACTCCTTAAAATTACGAGCACTTTCGAGAAATCCCCACCTCTACGTTGTAAGATAAATGTACAGACAAAAGTTTATGATTCTATCTCTGTGGGCAGTGATCACTGATCGGCCACTCAATCGCGTAATTCTTTTATACATAAATTTAAATAGAATATATATAAATATATTGCATTGTTTTGTTTTGAAAATTATGAAAAGAGATGTTCCGCCCTCTTGCATTTCAGGAGACGACATGTTAAATTGTAATTAACTGCTTTGTTATTGTGTTACTGATGGTAGACATAGTAATGTTGTTAATATTTTGTATACAACAACAACAATATCGCATCAAGAAAATAACAACAACAACATTCTTTAATAAATGTAAACAAACAGAGTGATTTTGCCGGCCGGTACAACTTCATTGATGTCTACGAATACATTCGACAAAAAGCCAAAAAAGCATTCGAAAGCTCTTTCCCCCATTGCGTTCTCGACCGAAAGTTTTCTCGCAACCTGTTATTTATTGGATGGAACCTTCCACAACAAGTTTCTCTCTGTTGGTGGGTGGCGGTTTGATGATGACTACCCGCACTACATACAGATGTCTTGATGTGGATCCACTTTGTTGCGTGTGGTGACTCGCGGGCATTATTTAAAGAATTTACGTCACAATGTTGTTCAATGCGATAGCTTCGATATTTGATTCATCATTTAAAGCTGCTCTCAAAAAGTGAACCAGTTCCAGTATGGACGCAACAATGATACATGTGTGTGTGTGTGTGTGCGGTGTCATTAATTATATATAATTCTAATGCAATTTGCACATTTATGCTAAACAAATTGTGCTTTGATGCGGAAGGCAGAAGTTGATTGTTGCGCAAAATAATTTACATTTTAAATTATGAACATAATTATGAAATAAACAAAGATGACAGAGTGACACGAATGACTATCAGTTTAGTGTCCATCTACATTTTTTAACTTTTTTGCATGACTAGTTTTAATTATTTTATCAATTAAAATTATGGGGACACATGATTAATCGTCGGAAGTCTCCTGTTATTTGAATTAATTGTGCTGTGAAATTTGGGTAAGTTTTCGTGATGATGGGATAACACTGGATTACGTCAAACATTGTACATGCGTACATGTTTACCATCTATGTGTAAATTTAATGACTACATTAATCGAATTTTGGCTTTTAAATTACTCAACTGAATGGTATTCGGAAATTGAGATATATTTGATAGAACACTCTAAAGCCCGGAAATCGCATTACAATCAGTGGCCAGCCAAAAGAACATGTACAGCATGGGGTGTGTTTTTAAGTTTTTTTGTTTGTTTTATTTTGGTCTGTAATCAATATATGATTTGAACTGGGATATTCGCCAGGCTCAAGACCATTTTGCTTCTATAGTTTATAGAATGATGTTGAAATGTCGCTGCGAAGCCACCTGAGGAAACCTTTCACAGGGTGGAAATCGAGATAGTGGCAGTGTGCAGCCAAGTAATAAATCTCACCATGCCATTTGTAAATAAATTTGCTTTTTAAAAATGAATATTCCGAGTCGTATAGACAATGGTAAATCAATAAAAGAAACTGATTTGTCTTTTCTGTCGCCAAAAAAGTTCTCCCGGATAATGTATTGAAGGTTTGACTGTTTTGTGGAAATATTGCCACTGATTCAGTATTTGGTGGCGTATGAGTTATTTTATTGCGGGTGAACAGAGTTGTTGCGGTTGAATAAACCCACAACATATATTACCTGAACTCCTTTAAGCGTGGCGCTTGGCGAATAATACTAATACCTTTACGCGGTATCATTAGAGAATCAAGGAGGTTTGATTCAATGTCCTTATGAACATTAACCGTCGTTCAATGGGAAAGATAATACCAGAGATTTGAGTTTTCTTTGAACTTACATTTTATTACAAAATTCAGGGAGTTGTGTAGACGATCTTAACGTTGATTATGCAAAAAGGTGAAAGAGACCGAGCCTTCGTAGAGTTTACCCACGAAGCCTCGGTTATAAATCCAAAATGGAGTTAATAAAAAAGGAGGAGGCGCTAATTGCCACCTTTTCAGAAAAATAGTGGTTTACATATTACATTGAAGCGCTGTATAATAGAGGAATACACTAAATAAATTCATTTTAAATTAACTTATGTTACAAGTTTGAAAATAAACAATTCATTATAATTCATTAGTAGGTATTAATGTCTTAACTAGCTTTAACAGCGGGTAATATTTAACGTGACCATCTCTTATTGGGCAAAAAGCGGGATTTATGAATTCAAAAAGCGGGATTTGGATGGATTTTGTAGAAAAAAGAGGGATCGTGAAAAACTAAGCTATATAAAGTAAATTCATAAATGAAAGTGGCTGTGTTTTGAATATTTATGTCTGGCCGACTTTACTGGCGCGCAAAACAAAAAATATATTTTCCAAATTCGTACTTTTAGATTCACAATGGGAAAAGGAGGCAGATGGTACCAATCAAATGGCTCTATCTGTAATCATGAACTTCAGGCTCCACTGATTGTGTGGAATTTTAAATAGTTAAAATTGGTTGAGAGGCATCAGTTTTCCATAACAAGGACTCAAAATCTATATATATATAAAAGAGTTGCGTTACTGACTGACTGACTTATCATTGACCAGCCCCAGACCAAACGGCTGAAGCCAGGGTCATGCAATTTTCAGGGTAGTTCCCAAATATGACTAGACGTCGACTATGAAAGGTTTTACAAAATTCGTACTTTTAGGGGGTAAAATGACCCAAAAAGGGATAAACATCAAACCTTCGTCCTAAACGACAGTAGCTAGAAACATGAAATTCGTTGAGTTCCTTGCAATGACCATGCAGACGAGCTACAAATAGGGATTTTTCGAAATTTGTACTTATAAGGGGCGAGCGGGACAAAAAGGGATTAAAATGGTACCAACTAAAGTATTACAGCTAGAATCGTGAAATTTGGTATATAAATTCCTCTGACCATATAGAAACGAAGTAAAATTGAATTTTTCGAAATTTGTACCTTTAAGGGGCGAGCGGGATAAAAATGGTACCATCTAATGTATTACAACTAGAATCGTGAAATTTGGTATGTAAATTCCTCTGACCATATAGAAACGCAGTAAAATTGGATTTTTCGAAATTTGTACTCGGTGCTCGGGAAAGAAGGGATAAACATTGTACCAATTTAAGTATTGCAGCTATAGTCGTGAAATTTGGTATGTAAATTCCTCTGACAACGTAGAAGCGCAAATCTAAATACATTTTTCGAAATTTGTACTTATTATGGGTGTGCGGGACAAAAAGGGATACAAATTGTACCAACTAAATTATTGTAGTTAGAATCGTAAAATTCGGCGTGTAGATTTCTCCGACCATGTAGGCGCGCAACATAAATGGATTTTTCGAAATTTGTATGAGAGGGGCAAAAAGGTATAAAAATGGTACCAACTAAAGTATTACAGCTAGAATCGTAAAATTTGGTATGTAAATTCCCCTGACCTTGTAGAAGCGCAGTATAATTGGGTTGTTCGAAATTTATACTTTTTAAGGATGTAGGCGGGACAAAAAGGGCTCCAATTTAAGAATTTCAGCTATAGTCGGGAAATTTGGAGTGTAAACTTTGTGTAAAGCGCAATCTAAATGGATTTTTTTTTTTTGAAATTTTCTTATAGGGGGTGAGCAACAAGGGATAAAAGTAGTACCAACTAAAGTATTGGAGCTATAGTCGTGAAATGTGGTGTGTAAGTTCCTCTGACAACGAGAAGCGCAAATCTAAACGAATTTTTCGAATGTTGTACTTATAAACAATGAGCGGGATAAAAATAGTACCAACTAAAATATTTCAGCTATAGTTGTGAAATTTTGTGTTTAAATTTATCTGACAACGTAGACTTGCAACATAAATGGATTTCTCGAAATTTGTACTTTTAAGGGGTGAGCGGGACAAAAAGGGATAAAAATGGTACCAACTTTAGTATTACAGCTAGAATCGTAAAATTTAATGTTTAAACTCCTCTGACCATATAGAAGCGCAGTAGTTTGATTTTTCGAAATTTGTACTTTTAAGGGGTGCGCGGGACGAAAAGGGATAAAAATGATGTACATTCCTTAAATTACGTAAACGCGGGACATAAATGGATATTTCAAAATTTGTACTTAAAAGGGGGATACGGGAAAACAAGGAATAAATGTGTTACCAAATAAAGTACATATTATTTGATTTTTCAAAATGTGTACTTTTTGGGAAAGAAGTGCAAAAAGTTATAAACTGGCTGGCTGAATCTAGAAAGATGAGATCGAGGATATAAATGGTTGCAATTTTTTGTTCATAACTTGGTAGAAAATTTCCTGGGTATATATTTAGTTAGTAGTAGAAAAAGAGCTCTACAAGTGCTTGTGAATCTGGCAGACAAACGACTATATTATTGAATGTGATTTTTACCGGTATCATTATGGTTTCCATTCATGAACTGTTTGACATTCTATGTTTTATTAATTTATGTATGTTTTAAATTATTCTATTAAACAACGCAGCACTGTATTACATTTTATCAAAGTATAGATTAAAGTAATATTAATAATCTTAAATGTTCCCTTAAATTTAGAGCCAACATTTAGATTAAGAAAAAATAATTTATTTTAATTTTTTGAAATTGTAGACTTTTGTCAATTACAAACAAATTTGGGACTCTTTATAAAAAAGTGGGATTATGTTGGATGGAAAATTTAAGCAGGACTGGTCATCAAAAAGCGAGATTGTCCGCGAAAAGCGGGTTGGATGGTCACCTTAGTAATATCACACATTAACGTGGTTATGGTATATATATAACAAAATATTTATTTAACATAAATTTACAAAACTTTTCGACGAACAAGTTTGTTTTTCTTTCAACTAAGTTCATCAAATCTTATATTGAAATCAATATTGTAGTACATCTAAATAAAAATGTAGTAGAAACCACCTTCAATTTCAAAGAAGAAAATTACTTAGTTCGATGTATAAATCTATTAGAACTACAGAATTAGTACACGGGTACTTACATTTAAAACTTTTTTATTAAATGTTAATAAAAAATATTTACTAGGTTTTAAGAAGTAAAAATTTACTTGATTATTTTTTTCCATACATTTTTTTAATTATTTTACTTCTTCTAATTTAATACTTCTTTACTCAATGTAAATAAGTATTTACGCAAATGTAAGATCATTTTACTTGACTCAACGATTTTTTGTAAGTAAAATTTCTACTCTATTTCAAGTACATGTAATATTTATTATGTCTTTGAGTTGAAGAAAATGTACTAATTTCTAGTTCATTTTCATAATACCAAGTAAATGTCTACTACATTGGATAATTTTTTTATACTAAATTGGAGTATGGATTGTACTCAGATTTAGGAATGCCATTTTTCTGAGAGTACCGCGATAAAATCTTCCAAAAAACAACTTAATTGCTTGCATATATTTTCTACTCGATATTGCTCGTATAGAAGTTCATTCAATCGAATTAATTATATTTTTAGAGTTTGCGGATATAGCGCTACTAACCCGATCAATAATTTTCTTGCTACAAGAACTCATAATCATTTTGAGAAACAGCTAATATCCGAAGTAATATGTGGTTTTTCTTTCAGATATGTCGCGAAGTAAAGTGTGGATTATGGATCAGCAATAGTGCAAATCAAAATGATATTTGTATGGAGGATATATCAACATCTAATCCAATTTTCTTCATGCCCAAACGGACAGTCTACGCCAGAAAAAATCTCCTGCTCCTGATTTACGTAAGCATCTCGGCCTTAAAACGTACAAAATGCAACTTGTGCAAGAATTGAAGCCAGACGACTTAAATTGGCGTGTTATGTTCAGTGAATGGGCTCTCCAGTCGCTATGCTCGAACGAGTCGCCAAACTTGGACATTCCGAAAGGTCCACCTCAGTCGTGGCCAACATTTACATGATATAATTTTGAAACAGTATAATAAAAATGTTAAGTTCACTTTCAAATTTATCTGTTTTATTTCACATTATAACTCAAACCTTACGATGAATCACCCTTTATTTATACCAATGCGCAAATTCACTGCCTTTTACGAAGATTACGTGAAAATCAAGAGATAAATAAATAATTTGTATGTTTGTTTTGTCTCTCAAATGAAGAAGAGCTCTTTTAAAATGATTTTTTGATTTTTTGTTTATTTATCGAAACTTGGCAGACAATAAAAAATCACTTATTTTCAATTTGTGGCAATATTTATTGTTTCTCAGCAAAAAAGCGCACCAGAATAAGTGAAAAATCGTCAGATTTTGATTCCAAAATTACAAGGAGTTATTATAGAATTGATTTGAAATTTTAAAAGTTAATTTTAAGAAGTGCAAGGGATGCATTTTTTCACTGGTCTTCTGTGTGGACAGCGGAAACCTTATCTCACTGACTCTCAGCAATCCTCTGTTGTGAGCAAAAACTATTTGTTTGGTAGAATTTCCAATACAAAATTTAACAAAGCGTTTTTAAGATTAATTAATTTATAATCCAAGTATATATTAAATTAAATTTGTGTTAGGCAAATAAATTAATACTGTTTAATGTTTATGATATGACATTTGAAAATAATAATTATAATAATTTTATACAAACAAATAAAAATGTTTAATCATGTTAGGTTTGACATTTCGTTTATGGAATAATAAAATGTCTGAGAAATTTTTAATTCAGTTTTTTGAATTTTTGGTTTGCAGAGTAGGTGTCAGTGCAAACAATGTGATTTAGATACAACCACTAATCTGTGTTCACGATCACGATCACTTTCACGTTTGTGTTGCATTCACTCACTTTGGTTTGGAAAATGAGGGGTTAATCGATCTAATTTGCTTTCAAATTGTTGATATATGATGTATATTCCATCGATAATAATCGATTTGAAAACAATAATGTATAAATCTCGTGTCTCATTTTACATTTTTTTACACGGCACGGCAAAAAGTATGCTGGGTATATATACATCCATTTCATATTGCTGTGATGACCAACTGAAAATTGTTCAGAAGAGCTGATTTTATGCTTTTGCGACAATGTTCCCTCTTCCACGCAGAGTAATATGTATTATATTTGAGGTTTGCAGTTCAATACTATTAAGAAAAAATGACTAAGTATGTTTTTCAAATCATACGTCACTTTGTGAAAAAATATACTTATTCCATATACAAAATTTTATATATAAAATGTTAGTCTCTATAAACCTCTTTGAAATTATACCTGTTAAAAACTGTACATAGAGCGATTCAGAGTTAAGGATCTACGTAGTGTCGGTATGTCCATCTTGGAATTTATATTTTGAATCCATTAACAATTTTTTAAATATAAAACAAGTAAGGAAAGGCTAAAGTCGGGCGGGGCCGACTATATAATACCCTACACCACTCCCTGCGTATGTACCTCGCTTTGATTACTAAACCCAGGTTTAATGAATATGGTAAATAATATGGTAATTGATCCAATTGTCCGACAGACAAATACAAATTATACAGTAGTATACCAAAGTCATACCAAACTATGGACATATGGGCATCACCCAAACAATTCTCATTGCAATTCAATTCGGTAAAAAATTGAAATCGGGAAGGATTTTTGTATCCTGTAAATGTATGTGTTTGACAAAAAATGTTAAATCGGAAAGGACATTTGTATGGGGGTATATTGAAACCAGGAACGATGTGACCCGCTTTCACCATGTCTTTTTATTGGTGAAATATAATATGTAAAATTTGGCCAAAATCGGTTAAACATTCGGGAGCAACATTTGTATGAGGGCTAATCTAAATCTGAACCGATCTTACCCACTTTCACCATAGGTTTTTTAGTTGGATTATACGATGTTGTGCCAATTTTAAAGAAAAACGGGTACAATATGTGGATTATAGAGCGGAAAAAGTCAAATCGGGAGCGACATTTGTATGGGGGATATATCTAAATCTCAACCGATCTTACCCACACTGTATGGAGGCTATATCTAAATCTGAACCGATCTTACCCAATTTTTGCATACGTGTTTCTAGTTGGATTATAAGATGTTCTGCAAAATTTAAAGAAAACCGGGTACAATATGTCGTTTCTAGAACGGAAAATGTCAAATCGGGTGCGACATTTGTATGGGGGCTATATCTAAATCTCAACCGATCTTACCCAATTTTTGCATACGTGTTTCTAGTTCGATTATAAGATGTTCTGCAATATTTAAAGAAAATCGGGTACAATATGTCGTTTCTATAGCGGAAAATGTCAAATCGGGAGCGACATTTGTATGGGGGCTATATCTAAATCTCAACCGATCTTACCCACTTTCAGCACAGGTGTTTCAAGTTCAATTATAAAATCTTGTGCCAATTTTAAAGAAAATCGGGTACAATATGTGGTTTCAAAAGCGGAAAAAGTGAAATCGGGAGCGACATTTGTATGGGCGCTGTATCTAAATCTGAACCGATCTTACCCAATTTTTGCATACGTGTTTCTAGTTGGATTATAAGATGTTCTGCAAAATTTAAAGAAAATCGGGTGCAATATGTCGTTTCTAGAGCGGAAAATGTCAAATCGGGAGCGACATTTGTATGGAGGCTATATCTAAATCTCAACCGATCTTACCCATTTTTTGCATACGTGTTTCTAGTTGGATTATAGGATGTTCTGCAAAATTTAAAGATAATCGGGTACAATATGTCGTTTCTATAGCGGAAAATGTCAAATCGGGAGCGACATTTGTATGGGGGCTATATCTAAATCTGAACCGATCTTACCCAATTTCTGCATACGTGTTTCTAGTTGGATTATAAGGTGTTCTGCCAAATTTAAAGAAAATCGGGTACAATATGTGGTTTCTAAAGCCCAAAAAGTGAAATAGGGAGCGACATTTGTATAGGGACTATATCTAAATCTCAACCGATCTTACCCAATTTTTGCATACGTGTTTCTAGTTGTATTATAAGATGTTCTGCAAAATGTTAAGAAAATCGGGTACAATATGTCTTTTCTAGAGCGGAAAATGTCAAATAGGGAGCGACATTTGTATGGGGGATATATCTAAATCTCAACCGATCTTACCCACACTGTATGGAGGCTATATCTAAATCTGAACCGATCTTACCCATTTTCAGCACAGGTGTTTCTAGTTCGATTATAAGGTGTTAAGCCAATTTTGAAGAAAATCGGGTACTATATGTGCTTTATAGGGCGGAAAAAGTCAAATCGGGTGCGACATTTGTATGGGGGCTATATCTAAATCTGAACCGATTTTCTCCAAATTCAATACCGATGGTCCTTGGCCAGAAAAAATAACTTCTGCCAAGTTTCATGACAATCGGACAACAATTGCGACCTGTAGAGTGCGAACAAGCTTAGATGGTCACCAGACGGACGGACGGACGGACAGACAGACATCGTTAAATCGACTCAGCTGGTGATTCTAAGCCGATCGGTATACTTAAAGGTGGGTCTAGCTCGATTATTTCTTGGTGTTACAAACATTTGGCGCGAAACTAACTTAGACCACGAAGTGGTGTAGGGTATAAATATAAAAATCTAAGTATTCTATTTCTTTTGTCGCGCCAATCGCAATATTTGATTCAGTTGAGGGAACGTGAACATTACCACTTGAAACGTGTGAATCTTCTTCATTTTGCTCGCCAATTTTCGTAGTTCTATTTCTTCCATATGTTTTGCATTGGTTACAATGTAAAAAGCGTAGATTGGCTGTATTGTTTACCGTTACCTATTATATGGTTATTTGGCATGACTGAAACAGAAAACTGAAAGAGCTCATCCATTAAAATATACAGAAATAATAGACCGGCAATTTTTTAAAAATTAAAAATATATGATCACATATTTTTTCTGGGATAAGTGTGCTCAAAAAACTCAGAATGTCATTTGCTAATTTAGTTCGTAAGCCAGATGACAAAAGGTGAGAAGTGCCTTGCGTCCTCTACACACCAAATTTGTTTTTACTTTCATAAGTACATACATATGTTGAAACTAGATAGTCGCATCATATAAAAAAATATATAACACAATTAGATCCGGGCCCAGAAATCAGTTTCATCTAGTTTGGAATAAGAAGAACTCACACACAAAAATTTCACGATTTTTCTTTTTTCCGCACGTAGTGCACAAAACTGAAACTAAAATCTAAACCAAACGTAATTATGCCTTTGGTACTTATACAAAAGTGTTACTACGTCTGTTGGTCGAAGTACCATTATTGTTTGTTTTTGAAAGAATAAGCAATTATTATGTAAATTCGAGATTTGCGAAGAGTGCCCTGAGGGACTCTTGCAGGTTAGAGGGTTAAATATAAATTTTGATTCTTGAATTAGAGTAACTTATTGTCCGAATTATTGGACGATGGCTTGACCCAGCGATAAATTCTAAGAAATAGTCCGCTGTGAGCCGTCAAACATCACGGCAACAATTCTTCATTCGGACTATATGTCTCTGGAAACATATTTGAAATGAATTTCAGATTATTGGCAATACAGTGAAATATAAAATTAAATTATGTTTCTAAACATAAAAATAAAGGACACTATTAGCACATAATTTAAATTTTTATTGTTATATATTTTATTATGCATACAATTGGAGTGGTACGAAACAAAATTTGTCAGTTTGCAGAACTATATGTACTGTGAAAACTCTTAAATAAATAAAATCAAAATAAAGAAGACTCGCGCACACGAACGCCTTTTATTTTCGGGTTTCTGCATGTTGTTCTATGGGTTGCCGAATCAGTTGCTCGAAGAAAAACGCAGCTTTAAAATAGTTGAAAACTTCACCATTTTAGAGGTTGTTAGTAAATGTATCTGAAACCACTTATCGTATTGGAATTTCACTTACTTCAAGGGAAACAAGACCTCTTCAGATGTTATTTTGCATTAAAAGAAGACCAATTCTGTTTGGTTGTGTCCTTATTTTGTGCGTATAAATTTTTCCACTTTAAAACAATAATTGTGGCTAGACCGACGCACAGTAGCGCCCGTAGAGCAAACGAGGTTGCAAAAATCTAAATTTTCATGAGCGCCGACGAAGTTTTGAATAAACCGATGTTATAGGAAACTTTTCAACGATTTCAAATCTGCCACTCTTAATAATATCACATTTTTAGTTTAGAAGATATAGCCGTTCAAAGTTGACCAACTTTCGGTTTTCAAAAAAACACACAATTTTTAGTGAATTTGTTGCGATTTCAGGTGTAATATCACGAAAAATAGGTTTTTGTTTGTATTGATTGATGTATTTATTAAATGTTTAATGATAAAACAAATTAACTGTTTGCTTTGTGTTTCTCCTGGTAAATCACTATTTAAAAACTATCCGTTTTTTACTATTTTTCAACTTTGACGGAAAATAAAAAAATCTATATTTTTCTATATTTGCCATATTTGCAAAACCTGTTCATTGATTATTTCTTTACATAATTCAAAAATTTTAGCTGCCCGTACGTGCCCGTTTGGCTTCTAGAGGCAAAAAAGGTTAAAAAGACATGGTTGCAGAAATTGTATGGCGTCCATTCCTTATATGTTTTGACTGACAGTAGTTTGATCTAATAGTTTGAAAAAAACTACTCATTGAAATTAGCAGGTACGTACCTCACTTAAACAATACTTTGGCGTACAAATGGTCAAGAACAATATTGACTTATGGTCCCTACAGGTAGGCACAAATCTTATTTGGACACGTGCATAATATCAAAATTGCATTATTCAGCCTAAATCCATATGTATGCAGGGAAAAGGTAAATTTTTCGGCATGGTAGCATAAACCTGTATATTGCAAATGGTCAAGAACAATATTGACTTATGGTCCCTATTTTTATTTTTTTATTTTTAGGCATGGTAGCATAAGCCTATATATTGCAAAATAAGGATAATGCCTGGATTACTCTACGACTGAAAGTTGGCGCAACAATTACTGAAACCATTAAACAATTTAAGTACTGAAGACATGGCGTTGAACAATTTTAAATTATTTGAACTGTTTAGAAAGTCAACCACACCAAATTTTTTCACGGAAGCTGCTTTAGAAGAACTTGATAGCTTATACGGAAATAATGAGAGAAGCGAAATTATAAAAAATAAATTTTATCTGATATATGCAAATATTAAGGCAAAATGGGTGAAATCTAATCGAACCATTCAGAACTTCAACTCCAAATACGAGGACTGGCTTAATGAAGACACCATCCTGGATATATTGGCAGTAGATAAACCCACCACATCAACCGGAGGAGCAAAAGGAAGGCAAAAAAAAAGTATTGAGGAGTGTTCAATTTTCACAAGGAAGAGTAAACTTGCCGATGCCACCAATTACTTGACCACGAAGCAATTATCGGACGCGCTGTCTATTAAATTTACAAAGGATAGTGAAAGAGTTAGGTCGCAGATAACCAAATCTGTTGCTGATGCAAGCCCACTGCGACTAAAAAGGATTAAGGAAAGCATTCCCACGCCCACAAACGCACACATTAAAAAGTATGGATCCGAAGAAGCCTTGGCCTTGTTTATGGACTTAGAACTTTCCAAAGAGAAATATGAGAAACTACGGACATCTTTAACGCGACACGGCGCTGACGTTTTACCCGGATACAAGCATATTACGCAAGCCAAAATAAATTCACGACCACTGCATACGGAGTTTACGGAAGTCTCTGCGAAAGCCAATCTGCAGGATCTCATGGGCCATACAGCAAAACGGTTGTTGGAGAGTCTTCCTGAAAATGAGGTGAAAATTCTTCCTGAGAAGTTGACATTGATCAGCAAATGGGGCTGCGATGGATCATCCGGACAAAAAAATAAAAAAAATAAATAAAAAAATAAATAATAATAAATAAATAAATTAAAAAAAAATATTTTTTTTTTTAATTCGTTGGGTAATAATTTAAAACTAAAACCCTAAAGAAAAAAATAAAAACAATCTAAAAATGTAAAAATAATTTTTTTAGTTACCATAAAATTGATTTTTCTACTAATTTTAACTTTGATAACCCGTAATTAGGCCCCTACAGAGCGTAGCACCCTTTCCATTTCATAGGCTGAACAGTTATCTATCATATGCTGTTTAAACTGTTCAATTATCTTATTCGGTTCAAAAGATATGATTTTTGCAACGAAAAAACTCAAATGGCGCCACTGTGCGACGTCTTGAAATTTACAAATATTGATACACAGGGGTCTATGCTAATCTTTGTAGAAAGAAAAATCTGCATATAATATATAGAAATGGTAAAGAAAATGCATAAACCAATACATCAACAGTTTTAGTAAAGCAGACCTTTAGGGGCAATATTTTTTCTAGCAAAAAAGTTAAACTTTTTTGAGACATTTTTATGATCATAAAGCAAGTGAAAAAAATGTTGGAATGGAAATTCTTATAACTATTGTGTATTATTTGAATGGGCTTTAATAGGATTACAACTAGTGTTTTTCTGGCATACAAGTACCTGAAAGACCAAGTGCAAAATATTTCAATATTGAATTTATTATAACCCTAAAAGTATGCATTGGAAAGTACAGATGCTCCAATCAGTCTATCAATTTCTAGCAATAATTTGGCATTATTTTTTTTCGAACGGTCCCAACGCCTCTCACTGCCGCCCTTTCCGACCGAGAGGGCCTCGACCCCATAATGTAGGGACAACGTACACACCACAGTCCGAACTGTGGCGGACAAGCAGTAGAAGGTGGAATACCGGCTACAGATTAAATATCTTCAGCCGGCAAAAACAAAACAAACTACACTAAAGGTTAATGCTAACATTTGACATAGAAGCAATTAATAATGCTAAACAGAACACTGAACATTCAAGTACGAGAGAATCCTTGACTTTATTGTATCGATTCCGACACCGAAATCTATGATGTGGTTCAATGAATTAAAATCAATACACATTCTACGAATGGGCTGCGCAGAAGCATAATTCGTACGCTGAAAATCAATATGAAGCAACTGATAGTATCTAGATGGTCTAAATGGCACGTTAAACTTAATCCTAGAAATAAGATATTCAGATGAGACATCACCATTCATAACCTTAAATACCATCACGGTGTTCAGCGTAATTAGTCTACTTTTTAAGGAGGGCAAGTCAATCAATGCCTAACGAGCGAAGTAAATAACAGTTTCGTCACATAGGGATCAGTAATTTATTTAGCCCAACGTTTAATAAAGCCAAGAACCATACGCAATGTTAACCATTGTCATAATATGATTGTTGAAATCAAGTTTCGAATCCATCAGAATACCAAGATCTATAAAAGAATCAACTGTCTCTAACTCATGGAATGCTTTATTAGTTAACAAACAACTGTAAGTTATTATCACCAGATTTTTTCAAATATTGATCTAATATATTAAGCTTTAGTTTTTTATTGAGTTGCAGGAGCTTTTTACCTTCGATTTAAACATAGAAGAGGTTTTGTCAAAGAAAAAATATTTCATTTAATTTAACTTCATTTAATTGTGGACTCTAATGATTTGCATTAACTTATATAATAAAATAAGATATATATGTCGATTTTTCATTTTATGTTACAGGCGTGGTTGTGGGCGGATTTAACCAATAAAATGTGAACTAACTTGATATCATGAGAAATGTGTCCCAGCTCTATTCCTTTTAATTTTTGCCAGCTTTCGTGAAAATATTCCACTGTGCGTCGTCAATAAAAGGCTTTGGTGTGCGCAGGCATGTGGATGGATTTTTGCGATGTCTTGTTTGTACAACGTAAAAAATATCTATATTACACCGTGCGACGGTAATTTTGTACCATGAAAATGTCTATATAATTCTGAAAGCGGGCGTCTATCTTATGCCTTTGATAACCAGAGATCACTGTTCAGAACCCTCTATCTAAAGGTACATATAAGTAGTATTTGTGTCGAGCAAATTCCAGTAGATTGAAGTTTAAAACTTGTCATTTACGATTTATTCGAATGTTTTAAAATCCATAAAAAATTATTCAAATTCAAAAAAAATATTGAAATAATTATTAAATATTCTAGAGAGTAAAACAATTACAAAATTGTGTTGTCTATCAATCTTATAAAATTGTAAGTATTTCTTTTAGGTACGCGTGACTTCTTTCATTTTCGTTTGGAGGTAGCGGCAAGTTTTTGTTCTTTGCAATATTTTTTGTTGTTTTTGGAAGAAACTTTGGCCATCACTCTGATCATCAGTAATTGAAACGGCGTCTTTGGTTAGTATAGTGGATGGCCAATAGAATGGACATAAGAAGGACAACAGCCTGTAAATAAAAGCAAAGGACACATTGAAATCGCAACTACGTCATTATAACCCTTTTTTGGGGGGGGCGGGTTTACTCACATTCAGACCCAGCAGGCACCATTCAGAGATTTGTGAAGTCAGCGATTCGTTGGCAAAGGCTTGTTCGATTTGCGCCAGACAACCGGTGGTATAAACATTCTTCGGGTTTATACAGTTGTTTTCCTTGCAACAACTCGATGGCGCCAGGCGGCCCGCTTTCACGTAATCTTCAGGTCCATTACGGCCGCAGCATTCGTACTTTAAGCAGGGATAACAATGAAATGAAATAAGGACAATTCTAGAAATTCAGTGTCCATACTCACAATGATCTGTTTACTGTCCATGGCACCGGGATTGACCATTTCTTTGTCCCACAACTGATTGACTTCTTGTATGGCATAGTTCTTGAAGACATCACGTGTGTTGAGGCAGATGAATACCACTGTGAGGACCATGAGGATCAGCAGCATGACGGCATACTAGAAATAGATGGAGATGGACAGAAATAAGCCAGGCGACATAGACCAAATTCAGAGCAGATTATGACTTACTGTCCACAAGCTGCGTGCTGATTCCCGAACAGTTCCGAAACATCCGAATAATGACGTCACCAGGATCACGCAGCCCAGTGCAATGATGCCAATGCCATAATTCTGGGGCATAGCATCCCAACCGAATCCAGCCAATAGTAATAATAGGATGCCGAAAATCTGCAAAAAAGAAATATTTTCAAAGTTTATAATAAATAAAATACGCAAAGTAGTAACTTATTATTAATATGATTAGAAAGTGGATATGCGAATATGAATATTTAAGTAGCATGAAAAAATGAAAATAACTCGAAGAACCCATAAGCAAACTGTTGGGATTTGTGAAATTTTTAGATTTTATCATTTGAAAAATAGTTTTGTTGCCCTGGAAAGTCCACAAAGATCCTGCTCGTAGACTCAGTCTCTGGTCATAGTAATGCCAAGGAACACTGATGTACGCCCACTCCCAATTACTAAGCGTCATGATGTCATTTGTTTGCGATTCATGCAATTCCCAAGGCGAATGATGCAATTCAGCCAACAAATGATGCAGCAGAGACCGCAATGTTCTCTATAATTTCCATAAGTTGTAAATTGAAAAAGAGTGAGTAACACAGCACATGTACATTAGGGTCAGTTATTTTGGATGTGTTTTGGCTCACCTACTACGTGATAGCGAATTATGTTACCTTCATAAAAAAAACATATGAGCCCTGTTTAAAGAAAAAATTACCATCGAAAAATTAATTTACTTCATGGATAGTCCACTTCAAATTCAATTGCTTATTCTTTTCGTGTTCTGAAAAAAACACATTTAATAAAAAAATATACACATTTTGCATTAAACTCTTTTTTGAAAGGATGAAAACATTTTAAATGTTAAAAAAAATTATGGAATTCGATTTATGTATAAAACTTTTTAATTAAAATTTTATGATGTTTTAGTTCGGCTAAAGGCTTTTATTAAAAAAATGGTGGAAAAATCGAATGTAATGTAGGGGACAGTTCAACTTATGCCAGAAAGTATATTGTTGGCACTACTTAGACTAATCTAAATACTAGACTCTCATCTCATAAGACTGACCATAAAACAATTAATAGACCTTTGGAGCAGACGACTGCCCTCGCATACCCCCAATTTTGACAATGTTGAGATACTGAGAGAACAAAAAAATTATAGCAACAGATACACTCTCGAAAAAATAGGCACAATGTTATTGACGTTCACCAACAAAAGACTCAACCAAAAATCTGACACAGAGAAATGCGCTAACATTTATCGCTGTACAGCAGACAAATGAAATTTGACAGAAGTTACTTTTTTTGGACAAGGACGATAGGTATTGAATTTGGAAATTTGGTTCAGATTTAGATACAGCCTCCACACAAATATCTCTATAATTTACACTATTACTGCACACATTTTACATGGGATCATGACAAAATTTTCAGTATAGTATTTTATTTGAACTGGAAACAGCTAAAGGGAAAGTGGACCACATGGGTCCATGTTTTGGAATAGCCCCAATGCAAATGTACCTCCGATTTACAATATTACTGTTCTAAAATGCACATTTTACATCGGATCTTGATCAAATTCCCCACACAGTGTAACATTTGGACTAGAAACACCTATTTTGAAAGCCAGCTATATAGGTCAATGTTTTGGTATAGCCCCCATACAAATGGGCGCCTAGTTAACACCATTATTGCTCTAGAAACCACGTATTACATTGGATCTTGATAAAATTTGCAGATCATGAATATTTCAATAAATAATACAATAACCCCCATACAAATTGGGCCCCCATTCTACTCTATTACAGCTCTAGAACCCACATCGTGCATTGGATCTCGATACAATTTTGCAGGTCATGTTATATTTCAATACCTGCTTTGAAAGTGATCTATAACGGTCCAATTTTTAATGTAGCGCCCTTACAAATGACCCTCATTTTTATTATTATCCCTCTAGGACTTATATCTTACATCGGAAGTTTTTCAAATTTCGCAGATTAAATTATATTTCAGCTAAGAATATATACTATGAATTTGGTATAACCCAAATGGGCCCCCATTATACTCTATAACAGCTCGAAAACCTACGTCTTACATCGGATCTTGATCAACTTTTGCAGATAATAATATATTTCAACTAGCAATACCTTCCGCGAATAAGAACTATGTAGGCCCATGTTTTGACACAGACCCCAAATGTTGTTATAGACCCCCTTCAAATGTCCGTCCGATTCATCCTATTACCATTCTATAATCTTTATTTGTCATTGGATCTTGATCAATTTTTCCAGATCATGTTATATTTACTGTACTCGGAATATCTGCCGGAAAATTGGATCAATTACCATATTATTTGCCATCATCGTTAAATTTGACCAAAAGTTAATTTATAGTTATATTTACACTGTATAATTTATATGAACTATATAAAATTGTTCCCATGAAACACCTGGGTTTAGTAAGCAAAGAGATGTATATACGCAGGGAGTGGTGTAGGGTATTATTAGTCGGCACTGCCGACTTGAGCCTTTCCTTACTTGTTTTTACGTAAAATTTGTTATGTTTATAATTTTGTACACATATCCCTGAATGTGATTGAAGATTTCATTCAAATTATTGGGAAAAAAATAATTAAAATTAAAACTATAACACCAGTTCTTTATTAAAAGCCTTTAGCCGAACTAACACGTCATAAAATTTAAAATTTTCACCAAATTCAAAATTTCCATCCTTTCAAAAAAGATTTTAATGCAAAATGTTTATATTTTTTTAATTTAAGCTGTGTAAATATAGTAAAATATGTTTTTTCAGAACGCGAAAAATTTAACTGCGACAAAATATAAAAATGTATCTTTATAAGCAATTTAACTGCGACAAAATATAAAAATGTATCTTTATAAGCAATTGAAGTTGAAATGGACTATCTATGTAGTCAATTAATTTTTCGATGAACCTTTTTTTTAAACAGGGCTCATATATGTTTTTGTGATAATAAAGTGGCTTCTTTTGTGAGGAAAAAATGTTGTCAATGTTACCGACTAAAATGAAATATTGGTTTGTTTTATGTGTTCTACCAAAATAGTTCGATTTTATCATTGGCCGTTCGTGAGCTGGACGCGTTCAAAATAACCTCTATAAATCAGGTTTTTCTTGAAAAGAATTCACGATGAGAGTAGTATTGAGAAAAAATTAAAATCTTGCCCGAGCCATATTTAAAACTTGCAATATGAACCAGTATAAATGACTGACTAGTACGATTTTAGTGCATTTCTTTATAAAATCCGCAATAACTTCCACATTTTTAGTTCGATTTGTGTTTTAGGTGCTCATTGGAGTAGTATTGGTCGCCAATTGCAATTTTTAGAACTTCTTAACCTATTAAGTGTGACTTCAAGCAATTTGATTCGATTTTAATAATACCCATGGCACAATAAACAGATGATTACATTTTATTTTTCATTTTTGTATTCTGTCAGCATTTTTATTGTCAAACTGTCTGTTTAAAAGTTTTAAGAAACAGTTTGAAATAAATAAATAATAATTGTCGAAAATATTTGAAAAGTAAGAAATGCGTAAATTTTGTATCTGCAACAAACGGGACAACCGACAAAATGGTCCGTTGTCAGTTTGAATTTGATAATCAAAATGCTGAAACACACAGGGTTGTATCTGAATTTTAGTTGTTGTTCGGGAATTGCTTCCACCTCTATTATTGTGCCATGAAACAAATCAAAATAATCAATAGATTGATTTCAACAAGAATTCTCACTGAAAGAAAATATGTGAATTTTGAATTTCTTTCATTTAAATATTTATTAGAAAGTTGCCAAATTCGAACAGATTTCAAATTGAAATATATTTAAAAATGTAACACATTAAAATTTTAACAATTTTGGTAATTTTATATTATTTATTTATGTATGTTATACGCAGAACTTTTTAACTTCCGATTGCCAATTTAAAAAAATCACCCTAATGTAAAGGGTCATCGGTTCTTTATTTGAAACGTTAGATTGGTCCATGACATTTACTTTTTGAAGATAATTTCATTTAAATGTTGACCGCGGCTGCGTCTTAGGTGGTCCATCCGCTTAGTCCAACTTTGGCATTTCCACGTTTTTGAGTAACAGAGACCCAATTGGTGCGAACGGCGACGAATCGAAAATTGGTGGTCATCATTAACACTGGCCGATACAGCTGCGATATTTTCTTCAGTTCGCACTCTACGTCATGAAATTCGGTGTGTACGCTCCTCTGACTAATACCTTAACTACGATATTAATAAAAAATTATCACAGGTTTAAAGAATACTTTTACATTGAAAATTCGTCTTATAAACCTACTATAAATGATTATGAATATGGCCTTTTATATTAAGCGTATTTAAGAGCGTTTCAAATTAATTATTTGGTTGTAAATTTATGTACCAATGTCTTAGTAGTGAAACATCACAATTTATTTGAGAGATTAAGCTACTCTAAAGGACCATAAAAAGATAGATTTTTGATTTTTTTCGAGGAAAGTTGTTAATGAATCTGTTTTTTTTTCTAAGTACGTTTATTATGCTTATGTAATCATTTCTTTTAGATAAATTAATTAAAAATGACTGTTGACTAACAATGACTTCCACTAACAACATTCAGTCCTTTGGTTAGTTCAATTAAATATGGACTAGCTGCAGTATCTGCTGGAGCTCTTTCTGTTGGAATAATGACCTCTAATAATAATTGTTATTGCCACAGAAAACAAAGCACAAATCTAATTTATACGACATAACAAAGCTAAGAAACCGCAAATTCTAATAAAACAAAATTGAGTGCAAAATATCTAAAAATGTATGAGCAACAGTTCGACTAAGAGATTATGTTTCTTCAGCACATTATGAACAAATACTAAAAACATAAAAAATAAAACTTTATTTTCATTTTAAATCTAAAAAAGAAGAAAAGTCGTCAACTTTGGGCTAATTTATGAAATATTGTCCGGTTTTCAACGATCAATGTTCGGTCCTTGTCTAATTTCAATTTCTTAAAGACCTCTAAAATATTTACTAGATCTAAAGTTATTGGATTTTGCTGAACTACTTGTAAAGGACTATTTAGTTAATATATCTTAGATGACTAAATAAATTCTACGATTTGGAGATTTTTCCACATTATACCTAAGGAGAATAATGAAATATATGCTTACGATTGTTTTAAAAAATATACATTTTTTCTATTTATTCTGATGAATAATTTATTGATTAGAAATTTTCCGGCTTTGGATATTCCGCTTAGAATTTATTTGATTGTGATTAATAGTGATTAATTTACTGATTTAAAACAATCTTTGGAAGTACCGTTTACGATTTTTATCGTTTTTGCTCTCGTCAATGGTGATTAATTTATTTATTTAAACTATTTTAATTGCAGTAAGATTAGAATTGGTATTTACAAAATGTAGATCATAAACAATCATAACTCATTCTTGTTGGAACTACTTTTTGCCGTGACACAATCATAACAAACCAAAGTATACCCTACCCAACTCTGGGGTAACGGGTGTAATGATATTGTGCATACGCTTGTAATGCATAAATATTTGTATCGTACATACATATGTACATATAAAGTTATACGAGAATATCAGAGAAACCACAAAAAACATTCTAAAGATCGAAATTAATTCACATCCGTTTATTCCTTCCGATAGGACATGAATCATACAATAAACGTCCAATAAGTCGATCAATAAGATATACTAAGATAAGAACTAATATGTATAATAGTGTTATAGCCAAATCGAATAGGGAATAGGTAAAACACAAGCTCCATGTTTTTCTGTCGTCAACGATGAAGTTTTGAGATTTTTCGTAAATGGTTGTATGAATTGCTGCTCGTTTAATTATCTTTTAATTGTGCTATTATTATTATTTTTGCTATTTTAATTTTTCTTTGCAATATTCTGATCTGAGATCATCCTCAGAGATATTTATAAAAAATTGGTAAGAAAAATTAAAATAAAATAACAATTTAAAATAATATGTGCGTCTGTTTGTATGACCTAATATACAAACAACAGCACAATTATAATTTTTTTCGTAATTTAAAAACTTTTGAATTAAAATTTTATAATTCGAAATTCTAAATCCATTCAATTTCTAAGAAAAATCTGTCCGTCGCTCTGGCTGGTTGAAGGGATGATATTAATATGTCCCTAAAAATACCCCCAAAAACGCACCCTATATTTACAAAGTTCAACATTAAACATTAGCAAAACTTGACAATTAGTGGTGCTTTCATAAGCGTTTTTTTATTTTTTGTCGCAAAATGTGCAGCTTGGTAAGTGCATATTGTTATCATTCGCATGACCATTTAATGACATCTCATTATCCTCACGATTACATAAACTTAGTTTTTATACTAATTAATGACCTGCTACTATAATGGTACAGATGGGTAGTTATTCGTATCTTAAAATTGTTTTCTACCTAAAGTCCAATCGCTTCTGAATGGTGAGCGAAACATAACCTTGATCAATGAGTTTTTATTGCTGCAAAGAAAAAGGTTATCAACAACTTGACCCACTTGATTGATACCATCTTCAGAAAGTTATGGCAATTTTTTTAAAGGTTTCAATAAACATTAAAGAAAAAATGTATATCTAACAGATAGAAAGAACAAAAAAATATTGATGCAAAAAATTGCATCTGATGCGCCCACTAAAATGCTCTCGAATTCGAATAAAAATTCAAGTCCAGTCGTATAATGACAAAGAGGGAATAAATAAAAATACAAAATATATATGTATATATGAAATTTGTCGTTTCATTTTAAAGGTGTAGAAAAACAAAATCGGGTGAGTACTTTCTGGTTAATCATATTGTTAGACATATGATGGGTAAATTTAATTGACTTTGTGATATTACACCGTGCGACAATTTCACATTTATTTCATTGGACCTGAGCAAGACAGTATAAATACATGTGAAACTAGAGATCGTATGTAGAAAATCTGGATGTTTAAATAATTTATTTTAATACTTTAACTTATGGGTATCAAATAAAAAATAATATGTGTTAAAAATACTTTAATATATAATATATTGTTTCTATCTGTATTAGTTTAGTATTTACAACAATTTCAAATTTCCCCTTATTTATTTAGTTTATTCATCTGTTACTATTTAAGGAGGAAACTTTTAAATTGTTGTTAATGCTAAACTATTACAGAGAGGCTTGAGGTTTTTAGTATTTTTAACAGACATTCATATATTTCATTTGTATGGCTCTCGAAAGTACGATAACAAATGAAATTGGATAAAGGATAATAGATCACCAAATGAAAAACTGATTGTACAGTTTTTCTATATATTATCTCTAGTTTCATGTGTATATGTTGTTGATCAGGTTCAAAAAATTCTGTCGCACAGTGCTGTAGTAAAGCGTATAAAAATTGCATTTGTTGTGTGAAACATGTAAATATCATTACGTGAAATGCAAAAGAACCTAAAGCATTCCCAAGACTTCACGGTGTTCTGCCATAGAGACACAGATTGTATTCACTTCTACGTAGCAAAATATAGAATGTACTTCGAATACCAAACCTTTAAGTATATCGATCGGCTTAGAATCACCAGCTGAATCGATTTAACGATGTCTGTGGTCCGATTGCCATGACATTTGTCAGAGATATTTTTTTTTGGCTAACGACGAGCGGTATTGAATTTGGAGGAAATCGTTTCAGATTCAGATATAGCCTTCATACAAATATCCCTCCAATTTACCCTATTACTGCTCTAGAATACGCATTTTACGTTGGATCTAGATAACATTTTCAGGATCATGTAATATTCGAATTATTAGAAACAGCTAACGTGAAAGTGTTGAACTTACACTATTACTGCTCTAAAGTGCATATTTTATATCGGATCTTGATCAGATTTCCCATTTGTTTATAACTCATTTATTATTATTGATGAAAATAATAGTTACACTTATTACAGTCAATATTAATGAAAATGCTCGTTATATTTTTTCCATAGCCGGCGGCTACAGTGAGACCTATTTTGTGTAAAATAATGCAAACGATTTTCATAATTTTGTCATGTTCTTTAAACTAACATACAAACATTTTGAATTTAATTTAAATCGGACCAAAAATATGATTTTCGAAATAACTCCACCCCAGCGCCACTTATTCTAAATTTCTATTAAATTGGTCCATACATACAAAATTTCGATATATGTAAATCCACCCACAGCGGCATCTACCAACTCCAAACTATATATAGACCTAATCTGGCACCAACCGAACCTATGTATATGGCTTCTGCGGTTCTTATCGCTAAGATCTGAAGCTCTAAAAACATATGCAAGAATGTTTTTATATCGATACTAAACACACGAGTTTAGTAATCATAACCAGAGAGTGGAGTAGGGTATCATACAGTCGGCCCGGCCCTTCCGACTTTAGCCTTTTCTTACTTCTTTCGTATTGAGATAATGTACATTTCAAAAGTTTTTATCCAGAACAATTGCAATTCCCGAGTCATTAAATAAAAGATACGCAAATTTCAATAAAAAATAGTCCTACATGTCCACTTCGACAGTCTATTGGCCTTGGAATTGTGCGCTAGTTGGTGATTAATTTGAACTATGAGAGTGACACCTCCATTTAACTAAATCACTCATGCCTTCGTAGTTGTAGACTAATGCCCAATGACTGATTGAAACATTTGTTGGATTTTCGTACAACGATAACGAACAATAACTGCTGCTCGTATTATGCGGCCATTGTGGAATTCCAACGAGTTACATGTGCGAATATTTTGCCAGCATTTCAATTAAAAAACGCTATAAAAGGGGCCGACCCCAATATGGAGAGCATTAAATCACATGCTATTATGAATCTTTTAGTAGCGAATTGTGCGATGGTCATTTGGAAAATGTTTTCGTATCAATGCTATTTAACTGCGTTTAACTCATTAATAGTATTTTGAAGATACAATTTACACTTAGACTTGAACCTGATGATATACGTCTGAAACTATAGGCAAAATTGAGTTATTACACTTGAGTTTTTCATTTCCTCATCCTGTTGCGCCTTAAATGGACTACAAAGAAAACAATTTTCCAAAAAAATATTTTACATACCTAATCGCATCCTCTGATATCGGTATAAGTGTCAATTTAATGATGAGAATATCCCTTAAAAATACTTTCAAAGTCATGCTTCTATTTGTATTAGTTTTGCATTAACAATAATTTCAAAATTGTAAATCTCTGGAGATAAAAGTATCAAAATTTCCACCTATAATTGAAGACGCTAACATTGATGGTGCCAAAATGACAATTCTTTCCCCAGAGTTTTCAAAAATATAAAATGTTTTTATACCATCCTCTGGGTTTTATGTCTTTATGCATTTGTTTTTTGTTATACCGATCGACTGAGAAATTATTTTTTCCATCCACCTGTCTGTCCGTATGTCCATCTATTCTTGCAAATCGGTGCAGATTTATATATAGCCCCATACAAATGACGCTCCCGATTTGACTTTTTCCGCTCTAAAGAACGCATACATATATAAACAGACTTTCTTCAAATTTGGCAAATTACCTCATATTTCAGCAAGAAACATCTATAGCGAAAGTGAGTCAAATCGGTTCAGATTTATATATAGTTCCCATACAAATTTCATTCCCGATTTGATTTTCACCGCTCTCGAAACCACGCATTTCAACAGACTTTGATCTAGGTCTCGCCGCACAGTGGTTCAGAATCAAAATCCATCGGCCAAAATTCAATAACTTTTGAATTTTGACAAGGACCCAAGGAATATTTTGAGATATTAACATTAAAAATCGGAAATTTCAATTTTCTTTAAAATCGAAAAATACGAAAAGTAGTCAACTTTGGGCCGATTTCTAAACTATACCTGATTTAACGATTTTTAATGTTAATATCTCAAAATAATCCTTGGGTCCTTGTCTAATTTAGTTTTTTTACAGAACTCAAAAATGTCTGCCAGAACAAAAGTTATTGAATTTTGGCCAATGGATTTTGATTCTGAACCACTGTGCGCCGGTCCAAATCCTTCGCGATTTCATTTTTCACCGAATTGAATTGTAATTGGGAGGAAAGTGGAGCTTGTCAAAAAAAATATTAATATTTTACTATTTTAAAGACCTACAGGCGAAGTGATGATATGTGCGAAAAAAACTTGATTCAGGCAACAAACCGGGTAATCAAATTCACTGCCGCGGATGTCGTATAGGTAAAAGTGATTTGTCATGAAAATTCACAGACTAAAATTTGAGATTTACGTTTGATTGAAACTAAAGATATGTCGAATTACACTATGATTTTCTTGTAAAATACCCAAATTGGTAGTGATATTTTATTTATATATATTATATCTTCAGCTTTCTCTAGTGATATTTCTTTCTTATAGTGATATTTGATAAAGAATATTTTTCTATTCACACCACCCGAGAGATTGGTGCGAGTGTTTAGCACCAATTCGGAAAAAGTACGAAATTAACCCTAAAATGATTTTTTAGTTCCGATTTATTTCTGGCATTTAAGTTCAGAGAATCATAGTAGAATTGTATGCCAAATATTTTTGTAAAATATTTTGACCCGTTAAATCCCTGGTTTGAAGGTGTGTTTACTTACCCTTTGTCTCGAAACGGACCAAAAAGACTCGTATATTGAGGAGCTAGAGGGTTAAAATGTTAAACAAATATGTTCCTCGTAGAGTTTTAAGTAATATTGCTGAACACATTATTTACTTAAAACGGGAGGATCACAAGGTTTCCAATGACGATTCATCATAACAATATGCAAAAGGGGGAAATATTCACCCTCCCTAATATGACACAATACGAAAACTTTCAAAACGCCGATTATATAAATTATGTCTTTACCCGCTCTATCAGAATCCGTTGTCAGAACCTTGTCATTTCAGAAAAGGCTTCATTAAGTTCCACGGTGTTATAGGTAATTGTTGTAGTAATGCAACGAACTAACCATTATCATTAGTTGTTTCATTGTTTGAGACTATAATTTTTCGTAGGGAAAAATATGTAAAAAACATTCTCAATTATACACCAATTTTTGCTTTTACATGTTTGTAGCTCAATCTTTTTTATGCAGATAATATAACATCATCAAAAATATTGGAATCTGCAGGCGCTTGTTTTAACATTTTTCAACTTTGACGGGCCACAAATTTTAATAACATCACTTCGGTTTCATTGATTTTAAAATTTATTGATTTATACCCACTCCACACTCCATCCAATGGCGGATGGCATACAAACTGCTACAATTTTGAAATAAAATGTAAATTATACAAAATATTTTTATAGAAAGTGGCAACTCTGATGGATGGACGGCACTTCACAACACACACACATGCACGCACATATTGCACTCTACAAAACTATGCCAGAGCAATAAAGCATAAATCCATACACGCTCACACATTTACGGAGAGGAAGACACTCCACATTTCATTTCTAAAAATTTATTTTCCTACGCATTCACAAACTAAAAATACAACATAAGCCAATTTGCGTCCAATGCAACACTTTACAAAATCTGTTTGACGTCCAAAGTGTTTTTTGAGAGCAAACTCGTAAATATATTTTTGGTTTTCCGTAAATAACTGATGGGGGAATATTGGACAGAAAGTCGCCTCTAAATCGAGTTTCAATTACTAGAGATACTCGTGAGCAACTTCGGTCATGTACCCCACGCATTTGTTGTTTTGACATTCCGGATACCTGCACTATAACCCAATATTAATATGTCAAAGAGGAAGAAGGAGACTATAACCCTGACAACATGTATTATGCAGTAGTTTCGGTTTAGCGGCCACTCACTTAAGTGCCGCTTTAGGATAACCGCCACAAACTCACAATTTTCGAAAAAAAAATAAGTGAATTGCACTTAAGTGCCATTTTGGCTTACCTGCCACTGAAGCCATACAAAAGTAGATGTGTCAGCTAAGTCAAAACTACTGTATTCAAAATTTGGAACTTTGATTCCGCTAATATAATATCTTAAAGGTCTCCCAGTGAAAAATAGTTTTTCAAAACAGAGCTAGTGCAATAAAGTAAGTAAATGTTAAATTATCAGCGCTTATCTGCTGAAATTGAACAGGAGTTTTTACTGGGATTTTCAGATAACACCGTACGACAATTTTTAAAAACAGTCGTTACAAGTGAACCGGATAATATACGTATGAAACTATAGGCAAAATGGAGTTACCCCTTCACAGGACTTCAAAGTTCCAAAGGATATAATTTTTCCAAAAATTATTTCATATTTCATACTTGTTCGCACCCTTTCATAACTTTGTTAGTGTCAAATAACAGAGGAGAATATCTATTAAAAATATTTCAAATACATCTATTCGTATTAGTCCAGCATTAACGCCTATATCAAGTTTACTTCTTAGTTTTTCCATTGTTTTTAAGAGACAAAACTTTAAGTGGTTGTTGATACTAAACTAATACAGGTAGAATCTCGCAATTTGAAGTATTTTTAGCAAATATTCTCATACTTAATTTTGCATTTATACCATTATCATAGGGTAACTAAGTATTTAAATTAATTTTTGAAGAATTGTGTTCTTTGGAACTTTGACGCCCTTTTAAAGGGCAACAGGTTGAGGAAATGAAAAACTAAAAACGCCAAATAACTTCATTTCACCTATAGTTTCCGATGTATATCATCTGGTTCAAGTGTAATATGGACTGTCGGACAGTGTAATAAGTAGTTTAGATACACATTGAAATATAGAATTCTTTAGAAATATATCCCATCGATTAATCGAATTCAATTGTAGGATACTGTCTGTCTTTGCCGCACCGAAGCACAATTCAATGTGTAGACGATCTCCAGCAGATGGGTCCATGGACAAACGAATGAAACTTTTGTCATTTACAATCTCTTAATAGGCTAAATTTAATTTATCCGGCCGACATGTCATTTATTTTTGGTTTGACAGCCTGCATTAGTGGAGATCTTCTGAATTTTTGAAAATAATGGATAATAAGTAAGTAGGTTTCAAGCGACGTATAAATTCCCTCACCCTCAGACTTAAAATTCTGAAAATTATAATTTATAAAACAATCCTAAAACCATGATCTAAAGTCAAGTCATAGTGGATAAAGTCTCCCAACGGCGGTTTAAACGATTCAGTTTTACCATTGTGCGGCAGGTTAAGGATGTGAAAACTGAAAACCGGTGGTATGGACCACCATCGTCGACCGGTTTTAAAAAATGCAATTTCGACAAACAGGCGAAACCGGTGTTTTCATGTCGGTTGGCCGGTTTTTTAAAGACAAAACATTTGAATTTGTTAGATATAAAATTCAATAAAATATGGAAGTAGTGAAGATTAGTTTACTAGCTTTGTGTACAGGAGCTGGGTGATTAGATTGAGCCAACAGATTGATTTGCGATATGAAATTAGAAAACTGATAACAAAATTGAAACTTTTAACAAATCAGCAAAAGACAAGCGAAACTACGATATTATATGGAGAAGTAGAATGACAAATAGCTTCGTTCGGCCGATGGTTTAGTTTTTATGAGTTTTTTTTTTAACTGTTATGTACACAGAAAGTATTCATACATAAATGTATGTTAAAGAATCAGAACTATATTTGAAAACTCTGATATTTTAACTACGGTGTTACATAGTTCTTCAAAAACGGAATCAAAGTACTTATTAACCTTTAAATAACCTTTGACGCATATTCAATTCTGACAACAGAGGTGATTCAGACGTAATAAATATTAGTGTGGCGGGATGTTTACTAGCTAAATTAATAAAACTAAAAGTTGTATTACTACTTCTCTATTTCTAATATTTGAAAATCTTTCTATTTTTAATCAATTTGTTTTATATTTACATACAACTTTGGTAGTCTTCCTTTTGACATCTGTTTCCCGCTCGAAATGGTATAGACGGGTCACTTAGCCATCCATTTTAAAAAGGGCGTAAAAGGTTCTTGAAATTATTGATGGAATAGAATTACATTCAAACTGTCTTGATAGTAGCCCTTCTTGTCATATCCCTTTGTTCTGTTGCAGTTTCACGAACACGAAATATTGCCTATTTAATTTGAATTAATTTCTCATTGAAAATATTATTATTAACCATTAATTTTAAATTACAAATGAAAGCATACGATTTTAATATTGCTTTAATAGGCTCTAAAAAGTTTAGAAATAAAATAAAAGGTTAAATTTTTGTCTATATTAAAAACCGGTATCGCCGGTTTTGTAAAAATGTAAAACCCGAAAACTGGTTTTTTGAAATTGTGATTTTTAGAACAAACTGGTTTCCAAAAAAGGTTCGATTTTTGACATCCCTACGGCAGGTACTACAAGCAGCGTGGAAAAATCATAAATATGATTGATGGACGGATGGGAATGACGCCAACCACTTCAAAAGTCATGAAACGGATTTGTCCAAACATAAATCATTCCTTCGATGCGCTAGACTTTTTGTCTGCCCGTAGGTTGGGCGTATAAGATCGAACTATGTACTGTGATTAAATATTAGCATCTGCCATCAACATGGCCCTCGTATACTGTTCAGTAATGGGGACATACTTAATAAACACTAATGGTTGGTTACGTGCAGTGTTAGATAAATCCGCTTATCAGTTTCGACAATATCTAATTAATTCTAACTTTACATATAACCAACCATTTCATGTACAACATTTTCCTTGAAACTGTGGCCACTACTGAGTTGTATTACAAACTTCTGCTGCTAATAGTAATATATCGGTAATATAACACAGTACGACAGTGGTTGGTACACATGAGAAATGTTAACAGAATATGAAAATAGGCTTAAAATAAAGAAATACGTGTCTCGGCGATTTGCTGTAGCACGTCAGAATTTTGAGAAAATCGATTTTAAAGATTCAAAGGATCGTGGAGGTTCACTTGTAACGTAGTACTATTATAAAAAGTTCTATAAAAACAGAATGGGTGAACCGATTTAAGTGCTTGAGCCAGTTTTGAAAAGGGAATTATTAAAAAAAAAACATTTTTTTCCGCTAGATGGCGCTTTAATTTTCATGTAAAATTAAAAAATATCCAAAAAATGTTTTTTAGTTTGATCTGGCTCGGAGCCCCGAATCGCTGAATCAAGCAATTCCCGGCCAGCGAAAAAGATTCTACTTTAGTTATTGGATTTCAAATCAACAACATTGTATTTTTAATGAATTTCGTACATTTTTTGGATATTTTTAATTTTACATGAAAATTAAAGCGCCATCTAGCGGGAAAAAATATTTTTTTAATAAAAACAAATCCAAATTTAATTCCCTTTTCAAAACTGGCTCAAGCACTTAAATCGGTTCACCCATTCTGTTTTTATAGAACTTTTTATAATAGTACTACGTTACAAGTGAACCTCCACGGTCCTTCGAATCTTTAAAATCGATTTTCTCAAAATTCTGACGTGCTACAGCAAAACTCCGAGACACGTATTTCTTTATTTTAAGATTATTTTCATATTCTGTTAACATTTCTCATGTGTACTCAAAAAAATTGATTTTGTCGTACTGTGTAATAAGTATTTTGTACCCGGCGTTGCGCGGGTTCATTCTTCCCTATTTGATAGTTTTAAAATATTGTTTGTGTGAGAGGTATCACCCGCTTTGTCCAATCATGACCTAGTATATCCAGCAACCATCCCCTGTCCAGAAGTTATATGCAGTAAAATTTACAATCGAATCGGTCCACCGGTTTGGCGTCCTATACGCAACATACAGACACACATTGATTTTTATATATTCAGCTTAAATGTTTTTTAAAACGGGTTGAGCATAATGTATAGTGTGAACGCATCGTCAACGTACACATACATATATTTAATAAAATTCGGTAAGATCTAAATGTCAGTTGTCACGTCACTTTGTATAGGATCCAATCGAATATCTAAAATTGCAAATGAGGTCATATACAAAATGATGACAATTTGGTCACGGAGTCTAACCCCCATTTTCGCCATCTCTGCGTAGAGATACCACAGTTATCCACACAAACAGATAGCCATAATTGTTGGTGTACTCTAACTTAGGTTAACCAGGCTTGGTGCAATCAAACGTTAACGTCATCATTCTGGCAAGTGAAGAAATGAATTGTAAAGATGATGTTTCTACGATGTTTCACCATATCCGTTACCGCCGCTTCGTAATCTAAAACAATCCTATGCCTGAACCATGGACTTCAATCGAGAACATTGCATATAATGAATAATGCTGGCAAATATATATTGAAATTTTACTTTGGCTCTTAAGGTTTGCACGGTATTTCAAAAGTATGTAAATGTAATTGTAATTATTTTCACTAACAATGGTCGCCCTTAAACATCAAGGCGCCCAGTGACTATTCTACTTCCTAAACCATGTCATATCATCGCCATGATTAGAAAAAACATTTATAATCAATTTCATTAAAACAGAACATGTGATTTATGGTCCGATTATACGACAAACTCTAATTAAACACGAAACACTCTGAACTGTGTAATAAAGTGTCAGATATTGTCTATGTCTGCAAGTATAATGCTAGGGAGGCACAGTGGTACAAAGCCAAAAAAAATAATTTATATAATATTTATTTATGTTTCTTATTGTAATAGGTTACTAGCAGGAAATACCCAACACATGGTTCTGATAATTAAGTTCAGGTGCTTTACTATCGATGGAACGATTTTATGTAGCCCATGCGTAGACCTTCACCACATTTAACGTACAATGCCTGAGCTGCCCACATCAATGGAGGCTGTATCATGTATATAAGATATAACATGTTCTCGAAACTTTAATAAAGATCCGATGTAAAACCCGTATTCTAGAGAAGTAATAGTACAACAGGCATATCTAAACCTCAACCAATTTTATCCAAATTAAGAAAGAAAATACTTCAGCCAAATTACACGGCGATCGGACAACAATTGCGAACTATATATGTATATATGTACACCATCGATGAAGTTAGTTTCAGGCCAAATAAATACCGAACACCTCAGAAACATAATCTGATTCGTTTAGTGATGCCTCTCTGTCTGCTGTCCAGCTAAAGCTGCATAAGCCTCCAGGGAAGAGGAGTATTATATATATATGATGGACAAAAAGTATAGAGCATCAAATGAAACCCAAATTCGTTCCAACCTATAACGGACGGGCATGACTCACTCGATAACTATCAAAAAATACTAAGGATTATTTTGTGTATTAAATTTTTTAATTAAAAAATCTGCCTCTTTTGGGATAGTAGAAAATAAAGAGCATTTGGATGTGGCACACTTTTGCTTAATATGTCAATGACTCAGATTTTTACTATACTGCCAATTGAAAACGTCAGGTTAATCGGAATATTATTCCAAATATATTATTCCAATAAAGTTTTAAATATTGGAGATATACAACAAACTAGAGCGTCACGGATGTGATCTTAGCTTTGAAGAAAATCTTGCGCTTTTACTCATATTCTAGAATTCGGTAATGTTTTTCCATTGCATGTCTCTATTCGTTTTTGCTAGACAAATGACAGGTTCATACACTTTCTTCTAAAGTATATGTCACCGACATATCTTTATGAATATAGGTAATATAGGATATTTAAATTGTAACAGGCGTAACATTTTGGCGGAAATCCTGTTGCGACACCAGCCTATATTTGGAAAAGGAAATGATCAGACCTACTGTTGTCATTATTTTTTGAAATATAATCAAAAACATATATTACGAATGTTTATCGGTGTTTCTTAAATCATAAATTGATTTTGAAATTTTGACGAAAAAAGGGTCACTTTACGTGGAATCACCCATATTCATTGCAAATATTCTCGCAATGAGGGTGTGTATCGACTGGTTAGTTAACAAGTCAGACATTTTTTGTTTATATTGGAGACTTCAGATTAATTATAAATATTTATGAAACGCTTTTATAAAATTAATGAAGTTTCTTTATAAAATCTATGAACATTTTAAAATATTTTCATAAATATTATGAAAAAATTATGAACTTGTATGACTTGATCTTGATCAATTTTTTTCATGTTATATTTAAATCAGAAACACATCGAGCCCTATTTGCCAAAAATACGTAAGCACCACAATCTTTGATATTCGTTTTTTGATCAAAATCGATAATTTGAGATCATTGAATTCATCTCTGAAAAATGCAATGCTTTCGAAAGTACCTTTATAGTTTATATGCTTTTGTATCTAACTCCATAGTAATACACACTAGGGCGTATCGATTTTTTTAAATCGCTTTAGAATAGCAACAATAAGTTGGAAGCAAGTGATGCTATTACTGTCCAAAAAGGAAAAAGTCTTAAAAATCTCCTTCAATGTGCACTAGGACGATAAACACCGAAAATCGGACTTTTTCAATGTTTCCCCTAAAACAAGTACTTATCGTCATATGAAACTTTTGTAATTAATACCAAAAGTAAGGTAACAACAGTGGCTATGTATAAGTGTAGTAGGGGCTAAATACAATCGTGTTATCTTGTCTTTAATTGATGATAAAGTGGAAAGTTTTAAAAAAATATTTTTTATAAGTCACTTCCTAGTCACGTATGTATATAAAAAAATATTTGAAAAACGTTTCGAAAGTAGAGATTGAGACCTTTCATTTGATACTAATATCATAACACTACGATGCCGATTCTAATTATGGGTCGATTTGACCCTTTTTTCGAGAGAATCAAAAAAGTCCTTTCCAAAAGGACATTAAAGGAATTACATTTTCTACGATAAATGAAAATTTTGCAAACATATTCAATTTGTATTTTTTGTTTATCGTGCTCTACCGAAATCCTTTAATGTCCTTGTGGAAAGGACTTTATGATTTTTACGAAAAAAAGTGTCAAATTTACACATAAAGAGAGGAGCTAAAGGGTTAAGATCTTCCACAAAAATGATCCCCATAAAATTCCACAATATAGTTCTGACAATAAGACTTCTCTCAGACATTAGGGGAAACATTGAAAATGTCCGGTTTTTTACATATCGCCCTTGCGCACATTGAAGGAGATTTTTTTCCTTTTCGGACATTAATACTAGCACTGCCTCCAACTATTTTTTGCTATTCCAAAGCAATCAGAAACAAAATTTTCATAATCGATACGCCCTAATACACACAAATAAAGCAAACATAATTAATAAAAACCTTCTCCTCAATGATTTTTTGTTTGACGCTTATATCTTTTTGGTAAATACGAATACGGGTCGAAATGTCAAGAAAGTAGACCATATGGGTTGGGTGCATCTTTTGGTATAGCTCCTTAAATTACACTACGATACCACATCTTACATCAGATCTTGTTCAAATTTTCACTTGAGTTTGTATTTCAATACAAATGGGCCCCAAATTTAATTTTTATCTCTCTAGAACCCACATCTTACATCGGACTTCGATGCCTACCGTGAAAGTGAACTCTTACGTGGCCGCTCTTAAGGCATCATAAAATAGTGATATTAAATGAAATTTGTTTTGCTCATCAGGTGACACGTGATGAAGGATTTGAATATTGCCGCACCTAATGCTGTAAAGTTTCCTCGGTCATGTTAGACCAAAAGCTTCAGAAGGTCGGGAGATGCACGATTACGTACTGTTTGATTGCGTTTAACCACTGTGGAGCACAGGCAATCAATCTATTGTTACAGCCAGCTGTCTCTATCAGACAAACTCGCGCACTCTACTCTAAGTGCGATTATAACGTAATAGAACGCTATGACTTAACACGCACAACATGCTATTCAAGTGTGCTTTGCTAACTGAGTAGACAAGACGGAAAGAGACTAGATTTAGCTTAAGATGATATCATCCTCCAAGGTAATACAGCAGACACGTTTAAACCAGTAGCAGTAGCTGTGGGAACATCTGATATCTAACTATGGCCAGTGACGACAACGACGACATCATCACCATTATCATCATCGGACGGAAACCTTAGAAAGCAAATCTAAAGACATTTTTAAACCACAAAGCGAGAGAGAAAGTTCAGCCAGTTTTTGCAAATCCCATGGATTGCCACTTTCAAATGTGTCACTTAGTGTTGCTAGCTAATTGGACTAGTCAGTCCGTCAGTTCGAATTAGGTTCGTATTGGGTTACAACGGTTGCTGACAAAATGACTAAATGGAGCCACCAAATCACTTACACCCCACAGCGTGTTGGATATCAGCAGGATACACTTGATGGTTCTTGTAGCACAACCCATAATTCTCTTTGTTTTTGTTTTTTTTTTTTTTGAGGGGCGGGGATTTGCTATGCAATTTGTATGTTTATTCTCACGTGAATAATCAATCCCACAACTAATTATTTTACGTTTTTAAACACGACACACACACCAGACGTTTGTATGTTTTAAATTTCATTCAACCGCGCGTTAAATATTCAAAATAAACGACCACAACGACGACGACTACGACAACGTGACGTGAAGGCGAAAAACTGAAATGAATGAATAGACAACAGTCAAGGGCCACGGCCACGAGCAAACTAAACAACAAAACGCTGTTAATATTTGCATTTACTGCGAAAACAGAAACAGAGACAGAAAAGGCAAAACAAAATAAACAAAACAAAACAAAAACAGAAACAGAAAGCCAGAAAGCTTCAAATAAAACGCTCATACGTACGCCGTAAATACTTGCACACCAACGAACGCTGCGCCGCGAGTTCTGAGACTCCCATCAAACAAATCTGAAAAGGCCGAGTGTTTGTTGCTGCTGCTGCTGTTGTTTTTGTATTAGAGCCATTCCACAGACGAATGAGCGCCGCCATTCATCCCCCCAAAAAAAGAAACTGATCAACAACAACAGCAACACATGGAGCTGCGTATTTGTGTAGGGGGAGTTATTGGAGCGTTTAAAAAGTGAACACATTTCCAAATCCAATCGGGAATCTATTTTTGGACTTATTTCACATGCGTTCGCATGTGTTCTCGGCGGAAGATTACTTCAACTTTTTTGGATATTAATTTCTTCGATCCAAATTCGCAGAATTGGAACAACAATGGAGAACCACAAAATAAATAAATAAATAAATATGTTAAATGTACATATTTAGCATGAGTAAAGCATGGTACGACCAGTGCCGGCTCTACTATATATCAAAACAGGGCATTTGCCTTGGGGCGCCTAAGCGAAGAGGCGAATTTTTCTACTTTAAACTAGAGATGGGCACGATTCACGTGAATCGTGTGTATCACGCGAGATTGTGAGTAATATTGGCTCTCACTCACGTCAGTGCTAACTAAGAACGTAAAGTTCCAAAACACTTCGTGATCTTTGAGTGAGTCGCACAATAAAAATTAATAAACTTCTAATTCCTTTAAAAAAGAGACTAATCGGATTTTCAATTAATTAAATATTCTATAATTAATTTTTTAAGTATAGTGAATTCTTCGTCCACTTAATAATATTATCTTCTTAAAGATTGAAGCGAATTTAATATATATATTTTTGCGAAAAAATTGATATTATTTAAAATACAATTGATTTCTTGGACTATTTCCTGGACATTTTGACCTACTATGTGATTTTATGCCGATATTTGTTAACTTATTTTGCATCAATTTATCCCTTAATTTTGTATGTGTGTAGTCCGTGTTACAAAAAATAAGTGTGTACTCGGACGGTAAACCGATTTTGTTCTAATTGGACATATTTTGATTTGAAACATTTAACGAGATCGTCGATCGGCCCATGCTTTAATAAAGCCCCAATATGTTATATGTTCACTAACATTTTTAGTCATCCAGATTTGTTAATAAGTGCTTGTAATTAAATTGAGAGTGGAGGGTACCATAAAGTCGGTTCCGCCCCACTTTACCCCTTCCTTACTTACTATGTCGGTAGGGCAATTTCCATTCAGTAATTCTCATTTAATATGTAAATTCCTCTGACCATGTATAAGCGCATTAAAATTGGATCTTTCAAAATTTGCACTTTTAAGGGTTGCGAGGGACAAAAAGGGATAAAAATGGTACTAATTCAAGTATTTCAGCTATAGTCGCGAAATCTGGTGTGTAAATTCCTTTGACAACTTAGAAGCGCAATCTAAATGGATTTTTTTTTTTCAAAATTTGTACTTTTAAGAGTGAGTGGGACTAAAAGGAATAAAAATGGTAAAAACTAAAGTATTGCAGCTATAGTCGTGGAATTTGATGTGTAACTATCTGTGACAACGTAAAAGCGCAAATTTAAATTGATTTTTCGAAGTTTGTACTTTTAAGGGGCGAGCGGGATAAAAATGGTACCAACATAAGTATCACAGCTAGAATCGTGAAATTCGGTATGTAAATTCCTCTGACCACGTAGAAGCGCAATAAAAAAGATTTTTTTTAATTCTTTTCTTATAAGGGGTGAGCGGGATAAAAAGGGATAAAAATAATACCAAATAAATTATTATAGCTAGAATCGTGAAATTTGGTATATAAATTCGTCTCACCATATAGAAGCGCAATATAAATGCATTCTTGTACTTTTACGGGGTGAACGACACAAAAAGCGATACATGGTCCTCTGACCATGTAGAAGCGCATTCAAATTGGATTTGTAGAATTTTGTACTTTTAAAAATGGTTTACAAACCTTTAATTACGTAAACGCGGAACATAAATGGATATTACAAAATTTGTACGTATAAGGAGGATGCGGGACCACCTTTATCCCTGGTGGTACCAAATAAAGTACATGTTTTTTTGAGGAAGTAAAAACACATGTAACCTATAGTGATTTTTATACCCTACACCACTTCGTGGTCTAGGGTATTATAAGTTAGTTTCGCGCCAAATGTTTGTAACACCAAGAAATAATTGAGCTAGACCCACCTTTAAGTATACGGATCGGCTTAGAATCGCCAGCTGAGTCGATTTAACGATGTCTGTCTGTCCGTCCGTCCGTCCGTCCGTCCGTCCGTCCGTCCGTCCGTCTGTCCGTCTGTCCGTCTGCTGTCCATCTAAGCTTGTTCGCACTCTACAGGTCGCAATTGATGTCCGATTGTCATGAAACTTGGCAGAAGTTATTTTTTCTGGCCAGGGACCATTGGTATTGAATTTGGAGGAAATCGGTTCAGATTTAGATATAGCCCCCATACAAATGTCGGTCCCGATTTGACATTTTTCGCTCTAGAAACCACATATTGTACCCGATTTTGTTTAAAATTGGCACAACATCTTATAATCCAACTAGAAACACCTACGCAAAAATAGGGTAAGATCGGTTCAGATTTAGATATAGCCCCCATACAAATGTCGCTCCTGATTTGACGTTTTCCGCTCTAGAAACGACATATTGTACCCGATTTTCTTTAAATTTTGCAGAACATCTTATAATCGAACTAGAAACACGTATGCAAAAATTGGGTAAGATCGGTTCAGATTTAGATATAGCCCCCATACAAATGTCGCTCCCGATTTGACATTTTCCGCTCTAGAAACGACATATTGTACCCGATTTTCTTTAAAATTGGTACAACATTTTATAATCGAACTAGAAACACCTATGCTGAAGGTGGGTATGATCGGTTTAGATTTAGATATAGCCCCCATACAAATGTCGGTCCCGATTTGACATTTTCCGCTCTAGAAACGACATATTGTACCCGATTTTCTTTAAATTTTGCAGAACATCTTATAATCGAACTAGAAACACGTATGCAAAAATTGGGTAAGATCGGTACAGACTTAGATATAGCCCCCATACAAATGTCGCTCCCGATTTGACATTTTCCGCTCTAGAAACGGCATATTGTACCCGATTTTCTTCAAATTTTGCAGAACATCTTATAATCGAACTAGAAACACGTATGCAAAAGTTGGATAAGATCGGTTCAGATTTCGAAATGTTTGCTCCCGAATGTTTAACCGATTTTGGCCAAACTTTACATATTATATTTCACCAAAAAACATACATGGTGAAAGCGGGTCACATCGTTCCAGGTTTCAATATACCCCTATACAAATGTCCTTTCCGATTTAACATTTTTTGTCAAACACATACATTTACAGGATGCAAAAATCCTTCCCGATTTCACTTTTTTACCAAATTGAATTGTAATGAGATAGAAAGTCCGTCCGTCTTTAGCATTTCCTTACTTGTTTGGGAGATGCCCATATGTGCGTACTTTGGTATAACACAAATGGGGTCCCATACTGATCTATTACAGCTCTAGAAACTACATCTTACATCGGATCTTCATCAAATTTTGCAGATCATGGTATTTTTCAACCAGGAATACCTACCGTGAATGAGAAATATATAGGCCCATGTTTTGGACCAGGCCCAAAATGTAGTTATAGGCCCCCTTTTGAAATGTCGGTCCGATTCATCCTATTACTACTGTATAATTTGTATTTGTCTATCGGATAATTGGATCAATTACCATATTATTAACCATATTCATTAAATATGACTAAAGATGCATTTATAGTATAATTTATATGAACTACATAAAATTGCTCCCATGAAATAAATGGGTTTAGTAATAAAAGCGAGGTACATACGCAGGGAGTGGTGTAGGGTATTATATAGTCGGCCCCGCCCGACTTTAGCCCTTCCTTACTGGTTTTTATTTCGAACTTACGGGGACTATTAGATACTGAAGCTAATTAATCGGTCGAACTATATTTCATTCAGCGCTTACTTCATTCGGTTACATTTCGTAGATCATAAGTCTTAATATATTTTGTATTAAGCTGCCTGTTGTAGACTAGACTATTAGGGAAATTGTGACGCCTCGTTATTATAATATAGATAGATCTTTACTATGTATAAATATAGCATCCAATGATGTAACTATTCATTTACATACATTTGTAAATGTAAATTTTGTATTTTCAAAACCAGATATGTTCTGGCATTTATGTGACCTTAAACGTGAATATGGAAATTTCAGTCATTAATAACATACAAACGGCTCTAGCGTCTAGGGTGCTCTATACCCCCTAAGACGACCATGCATATCATCCACCAATACAAATACGAATATTTAAATGCTGGGGTCAATACACTTTTCAATGAATTTTAGTTGAACTTGCTTTCCGGTCCGCAAATTAATATTCTGACCATTTAAATTTTACGAGATCTCCTACTATGGATGGCGATGAAAGCTAAACTATCTAAAAATAAATTTGCAAGTACATACATACACACATATTAACGTATGCACATTAGCATGTCCCATTTATTTCGGACTTCTTACCAAAAGCTTTCAAACAACGTGTACTAATCCCAGCAGATTAAGGGGAAAATAAGTGAAGCCATTTAAAGAAAATCCCAGCGTACCGAAGGATTATTATGGTCCATCACATCCTCTGGAATCTGTAAGATTTTAATATACTGTGGTCCCCCTGTGATCGGAATTATCGTATGTGTCAAAAACCAAATTTTGCAGGAGAGCGTTTTTTGCAGTTTTCTCAGCTTTCTTTGCTTGTGCGTATTATTCAGGTGGAAAAGTAAACGTTTTCCGAGCAAAACGTATTTTTGGCATATACAGGGTGGCTGATGAAAGCCGCTATCAAATAAATGAATAACTTTTTCTCTATTTAATGAATCTGTTTATTTTTTATTTATTTTATTTTTTTTTTATTTTATGGATAACTGGGACACTGAAACAAGAATTTGGATTGTCCGCCGCTATCACGCGCTGGAGTCTGTAGTTTCGGTTCAAAGAGAGTATAGGCGCACGTTTGGCGACAATCCTCCGAGCAGATGAACCTTGAGACTTGTTAACAATTTTGCCGAGCATGGGACAGTCAAAAGAAGACCTTACCATTGAAACCCTTCAGTTCGGACGGAGGAAACAATCGCTGCTGTTGCTGCAGCAATATAAAACAAGAGTTGCGACAAGAAGCTTATCTTGAGCTAAACTTGAACATTTTGAGAGAGTTTTTCTATCCAGAATTACGCCGAATGGGAATTTCTTTCAAATCTGTGTGGTTTCAGGAAGATGGTGCAACTCCTCGCATAGCCCGACCTGTTATGGCAGAATTGCAACGAAAATTTCCCAATAAGCTGATATCCAGAAACTCCACATTCCGTTGGCCCCTAGGTCGCCTGACCTTATTGCAAACAGGAAGTCTACAAAGCAAAACCATCAAATTCGAATGAACTAAAGCATTGCGGCAGTTCCTGTATGAACTCTCCAAGCAGTAATGAACAACTTTTTGGTAAGGTGCCGCACATGCATCAACGAGCAGGGGCCATTTAAAATCCATTATTTTTAAAACTAATTAAGCTATATTAACATGAATACAGGAAAAATGAATTCCATACACTAAAAATGTATGGAATGTAACAATATTCATCAGTATTTCGTAGATGCGTCTGCAGAAAATGTCACTTAAAATTAAATTGCAATAAATTGAAACAAAGATTTTTTGTGGTTTTATGTATTTGTTTATTATTTTTAACTTAAAAAATTTAATAAATATTTAACAGAAGCATGGTTTCATAACAAAAAAAAACTAAAAAAAAAAACAATAATAAAAATTGGTTATTTAATCTCCTTCGTCGCTTTCATTTAACACGTCTTTTTCGGGAACAGAATATTTTAAATTTAAATACTCGTTATGGAATTTCGGCAGTATGCTATTTTTTCAACCATGATTTTTCCAAATCATTGTATTTTTGCAATGAGATATATAAAGGTGAATTGTTCAACTTTTCTATGTAGCTCCGTCAGACTAAAAATACGGCTAACCGAGAGTTTTCTGTGAACATTGACATCTATAACGCTTGGTTAACTCTAACGGAGCTTTATGAAAACGGACGTAAAAGGTAAACTAAAAGATATTTATAGTTTTTTTAGTCGAATTTTCGAAATATCCGTAAATGATTTCAAATGATTGTGATTTTTTGTATGCGAACTTTATTTATGTTTTGTTTAATTTTTTGATAGTAACACATCTGCAAAGGATATAGTGCAGTTGTAGCCGGATGGATAAGTTCGTACATTGCGAACAGTTGTGGGCCATTCACTTGACGCCCAAATAGTACTCATTCGTACAAATGATTGTATTGTACTATGCACAGAATCAACTGGCAGCATTGTATGACCGGGAAGTGAATGTGTTATTTATTTTTTTTTTCAAAGAAGTTTGACAATTTTAAAAATATGCTCGCATAGCTATACAGCCTTGTTGCGGTTTTGGCCAGATCAACTGCCACAATATAGGCCTATGTCTTTAACTGTCTTTCTTTGGTCTACGATTATTAAATACTTATACAGGGATGTGCAAAAACAATATCCATTTCTAGCGCCGTTTTCATAAGCACTGAACTTATAATAGGCGTACATGGCGTGAGTACTACAAAACCTTTTGCAAATCGAAGCTGGCACAAATAAAATTAGTGCATTTATCTTCATTGGCAATGAAAAGCTTATTAATTATTAATATTTTGAAAAACCAATTCGACACAGTACAGTTTCTGTGGTTCTTATCATTCATATATTGAGTGTAGCACCTTTAAGTGCCTAATTCGCAAGATATTGTTTTAGAAGCATTATGTTCTACTCATCTGTTTCATTATGAGGTCTAACCTAAGCTTTTGGCAGGGCATACTTATATAATTTTAACATACTTAAATAATATTAACAAGTAAAAATGCGTTAAGTTCGTCCGGGACGAATCTTATATACCGTCCACCATGGAGTGCACTCCACAGTATTCGAGGCTGTCGACTTTAAATAGAAGTGCTCTACCATATTAGGGAAATTGTGACGCCTCGTTATTATAATATAGATAGATCTTTACTATGTATAAATATAAAATTTAAGGTGTAATCAAAAAGTGAACGTGAAAATATTTTTATTTGGTAGAAACAATTTCCCTCAAGTTTGCAATTTCTACAGCCAAAATGTCTGTACTATTTTGATACGAAAAATTCTAATGTTGAAGATCCAATATGTTTCAGAGTGGAATTTCATGATTTTAGCTACAGCCGTTTGATTGGTACCAGTTTCACACCTTTTTCCATTTTTACCCAAAAGTATGAATTTAGAAAAAAATCGTATCTCTTATTTTCCGCGACTACGTAGACAGACGAGTGCAAATACTGAATATCATGATACTAACTACAGCTGTTTGATTGTTGTCACATTTAATCCCATTTAGATCCTGATGGCACGAATGTCGAAAGATCTCTTTATTTTTCGCGTCACCGCAGTCAGAGAAGTGTACACACCGAATTTCATTAGTATATCAGCAGCCGTTTGGTTTGTACCATTGTTTTCCCCATTCGCCCAATTTTCCGTCTAAAAGTACAAATTTCGAAAAAATCCTTTTTATTTCGCATATTCAATGTCAGATGTATGTACACACCGAATTTCATGATTTCAACTTCAGCGGTTTGGTTGGTACCATTTTTATCTCTTTTTTCCAGTTGTATCCCTTAAAAGTACGAATTTTGAAAAATACCACTATTTTACGTATCTACTCAATTAGAGGGATGTACATTCCAAATTTCATGTTTCTAGCGATTGTCGTAGCATTGGTACTATTTTTATCCCTTCTTGTTCCATATCGCCCGCTATTTACTTTTTGGTGCTTTTACGCTACAAGAGGAATTACGCAACAAATTTCAAGTGCATATAAAGAAAAAATTTAAAAAAAAAATCCATCTGTCACTTTCAATGCCAACCGATCATGGATTAGGTAAATCTTTCTTTTTAATGTCTTCCTTTTATGTCCCGTTTTCCGAAACAATTTTCATTTTCAACTGAGCACGAATCTTCACTCTGATTATCGCTGTATGGCACTAACGCGGCAATATGCAAAATATTTTTCTTTGGTACATACGATAAATTCGATCACAAGAAAAACGATAAAGTATGTAGTCAATTTTCGAAGCAACTAAGTGGTTTTCGCCTACAATACTTTCTCAGGTGACGGAACTTTGAATATAGAACAAAATTGCATCAGAAACTCAATATTGGAAAAATTTGTATATGAAGTCAAAATTCTTCGTCGATAAGTCAGTTACGATTCAAGACTTGGAACGTAACAGTCAGAGATTGCTCTTTGTGGTTCTAATACAGATTTCGACATCTTTTCTTAATGCTTTTTCCTATGGTGCTCGGCAGAATTGGTCAAGAGCTAAAACAATTTGTCATTACAGGTACTGAAAATATCCCAAATTCATAGGAAAAATTCTTGGAAGAATACATTATGTGAATGCATTTGTACCACATGAGGTTTCTTTTAGATAAATAAATATTTGTTCGTTAAATGTACGGAAGGCAAGAAACCTTCACTGTGAGTAGTCCGGTCGAAGGTCGCCAACGCTGAAAAGCTTTATCTGCGTATCCCTTTTTATTTTCGAAAAACAATAGCCGAAAACAGTTATTTACATACAACATTAATTTTTTGTTAAATCGGATTTTCTGTCTCTCCTACGAAAATATTGAAAAAGGTCTCAACATTGAAACCAACCTTCATTAATACTTCATATAATATTGAGATTCAATAATAGTTGTTTGTTTAACTACACTTAAATTAGAACTGAAGTCTTAATCTTCATTATGATCATTCATAAGTAGGCCACGACTACATCATAGGTGGTAAGGTCCAATCTTCGATTATTCCTTTCAGTATTGCTACCAGCTGCTCGTGAATTACGTGGGAAGATTTTGACATCACATGACCTCAAAGAAAAAACTCCAAAAGTGTCATATCACACGATACATGCGTCCAGTTGCCAGATCCGATTTGATTTGTCAATAAACCCATTAATTGTCTAGTATTTTTATGCTTCATAATGCTTTTCCTACTCTTATTAAGACTTTAATTGTAGACTTTTTAATGACATTTTCACCGAGGTTATGAAAAATCTTAAATGTCACACAACTAATAATTTTCAAATTTGAATCGGAGTGCTTATACTGACCAAGAGTGGCCAATTGGAGCAACATGAGATTGTTAAAAGTTCGTTTCCATTAAAACGTGACATTTTGTTTATTTGTCAATTTTTTGAATATTGTGATTTGATTTATTACAATCGATATTGCCAAATTAGTTATTTTTATTTGTTACAACATCCAGAAATAATAGATTTTTTTGAATTAATCACATCAAATATTTCAGTTAACATCGCTGTTGACTAATGTTGTTCCACAACATGTGGGCATGACAAAATAAAACCTATTATCAAATATATTCTGTATAAATCAATTAAGTGTTATTTGGATAATATTACTCAATATTTTTCATTGATGTGAATATTTTTATTATTCATTCTTGTTCAGTTAATTCATAATGTCCTTTATAAAATCAGGTCTCTTATTATTGAACACTGTCAATTGGTTATGGCCCCAGGACAAAATGGCTCAGGATTTCAAGACAACTTTTGAAAAATTATACCGGGATAATTATCAAATCTGGAAGAAAAAAGCTGAATGTGTCGTTATTAGAGATTATACCTGGTCTGTAATTAAAGAGAAAGTTCCCGAAACCCCGGATGAAAAATGGAAGAGGAAGGACGAGAGCGCAATGGCTTCAATTTTTCTAACGGTGGAAGATGATCTTTTTCAAATCATAGAGGAAGCAAAAAACGCCAAGGAGTCTTGGAATATTATTAAAAACCATTTTGAGCGGCATTATTTCAGTGAATGCGTATTTATTATGAAGAACATTTGTCAAAGGCAATTAGAGGAGAATGGAGATATGGAGAGTCACATAAGCAAGATGCAACAGGAAATAAAGAAACTTTCTTGTATGGGTGAAAAGCTTAGTAAGAATTGGGAAGTAGCTATGATTCTCCGAAGTTTGCCGGAATCATATGATGTTTTGGTTACTACTCTTGAAGCAAGATGTGACAGCGCCCCTTCATTGCGTATAGTCAAGGAGAAGTTATTGGAAAAAGCCAAACGAAGATCGCAGAAGCATGCCATGGTGAATTTTGGATCGTCAGTGATGAATGTCAAAAGTAGTTACGCTAAGAAGTGGTAAAGTTGGACATATTCTAAGGGATTGTCATTTGTATAAATAATTTATGAAGAGTAATACATCAAATCTTATGGTTGACGAAAATTACACTGACTATGGTATTTGTTTTTGGTTGGGTGCCAGTAAAAATGTAACGGATTGATTTGTAGACTCAGGGGCTACGAGTCATATATGTAATCAAAGAAATTTCCTTCTACATCTGGATGAAAAGGCGAAGATGCTAACTTTCGTTGGTTATTCTGAGGTGTCAAAAGGTTTCCGGTTCTTGGATAAGAGCACAAACAAAATTATAATTAGTAGAGATTATAAATTAGCAACTACTGTTTTTAAAGGTGGCTCTAATTTAAATAAAGAGTGCAATGAAGTTTATATTGATATATTAGCTTTTCAAAATGTTGGATCTAAAGAATACCAACCTGAAGAATCGCATTATGACGAAGAAGTGTTTTATGATGATATTACTACATCTGCTCATATGGACGAAAGGTTTTCTAGCGCTACAGACATTCAATAAACAGACAATGAAATTCAACAGCAAAGCAATGAGCTTCAACAATCAAATAATGAAATACAACAGCCAGGCAATGATATTCTACAATCAGATAATGAAATTCCAGAACTAGATGTTGAAATTGAGCGATCATTATTGAGAAAATCTGCGAGGACAACTAAAGGTAAAATTCCAGAAAGGTGCCTGATGAGTATTGTGTCCAGCATATCTGCATATTGTGTCCAGCATATCTTTCCAAGAAGTCCTAAAGAGAGATGACAAGGATTTATGGTTTGCAGCAATGAAAGATGAATTAATTTCGCTTCACAATAATAACAAATGGGAGCTAGAAAGTTTACCTGCCGAACGGCAGTTGGAGTTTGGAGTTGATTATGTTGAAGTGTTTGCTCCAGTTGTAAGACAATCAACCTTCAGGATGTTTTTGACTCTAGCTGGTCAAAATAAAATGACTGTTATGCAGTATGATGTCAAGACAGCATTCCTTTATGGTGATATTAATGAAGAAGTGTATATGAAGCAGCCAACAGGTTTTGAAATTCCAATGGCAAAGTATGCAAACTCAAAAAGAGCGTATATGGCCTAAAACAATCTGCACGATGTTGGAATGAGAAATTGGTAAAAAGGGTCTGAAAGATAGTTGCGTATTAAGAACTGAGACAGATGGTGAGTGGATTTTCGTGTTAATATACGTGGATGATATACTTGTGGTAGCAAAATCAATATTACACCAAAATTATGTAGCAGATCTTTTACGCAATAGCTTCGAAATATCCGATCTTGGCGAAGTCAATTTTTATTTAGGAATAAGAATTGAGAAGGGGAGTGATGGCTATTTCAGTCATACGGGATCCTAGTTATGCCATACACAGCAACTTTATAGAATCTGTTCAAAAACAATTCCTTTTATTCTGCCTTCGTGGACTTGATATTATAAAGTTACCAATAGTTGAATAGTTGTCGTACGATGTTAAACATTTCCTTCCTGGTGAGCATTATTCAAGGAAATCTCAACTGTGATTTCGAACTGAGCAGAATTCTGATAAATGTTCCAATATGATCTACTAGACATTTTGAACTGATATATGTAAAATATTTCCGTACAAACTATGCCAATAATGATCCCTTCCCTCGCATGTGTGTTCTTTTTAATAAATACTACCATATTTTTGATCTGGCTGAAAGTAGAACTTCTTTGAAGAGAAAAATAACCTTAACCTAAATACCTTAAATTAAGAGTTATTTGTAGATTTTTATGTGTATATGTTAAAATTATATCTAGTCTGTAAGGATAAATATCTGTAGACCAATAAATAAAAAAATTGCACAGTACCTTATAATTCAGCTGGAAACATATATGGTGAAAGTTGGTCAGATTAAGATATATCTCCCATACACATTTCGATCTTCCGATTTTTGGTTAAGATGATTGTAAAATTAATTAATGGCATGAAATGGAACTAAAATAAATTACGGAACCTTAAAGTTTTTTGGGTTATAACATATTTATTTTATATAATGAAGATCAAAGTCTAACTTAATAATTATATGAAGCATCATTTTATGAAAAATGTTTGTAAAATCGTTTCATACATATTACGAAGAATTTTTTTCAGCGTTGTAGAGTCATTCTCCAATGATGTTTAAAATGTAAATTGCGTTTTATTTGTCACTAATCTAGCAAAAGTGCAAGTTTGTCAAATAAAACATGCCAACTATATGTATGTGATTCAAGCAATATGCTGCTGGGGGACAATTCTTCTGGCTGTACACGGATAATTTATTATTATTGTTTTTATATTATCCAAATATAAAAATCCTTACGTTTTTTTGGAAACAAATCTTTCTAATAACTTATGATTTGAGTCAGTCTCTGGTATAATGTGATTCAAGCTAACATGTTACTGGTAACTATTTCCAGGGTGTAGGTGGCGTATGGCTGTTACTTATGGCTGTTATTTGCAGACAATGCACACAAGTTTTACCAAAAATTTGTTGTAGTGTAAGTTTATGTGGATGGCTGTGGTTAAAGTTGCATGGAAATGCCCCTTCGAAAACATGACCGAGAACATAAACACAGCACTCACGGAGTGGAACGGTCGAAGTGCTTGTTTGCGGTTGACGCTGCTCCGTATCATCTGTTGAATGTCGTCGTACCGTCCGTCGTTTGTTTTTGTTTTGCTTTTGTTATTTCTCTAACAACAGCATGCGTCGTCCGTCCGTCCTTATTGGCGTTCGTATTAAATTTCCAAACAAAGGCCGAAAAAGCTTCACTACCAAGTAAAGCACATAAACAAAGCGGAGAAATAAAACCACGATAGATGACAACGACCACCACCAACAACAACATCTAGTGCTGCCAGAAGAGACGACTTCATGTCATTTAGATGAAATAGTCAAAATATTTCTCAAAAATCGCTAAAAACAAATGACGTTTTCTGCCTCGATGGTAACGATTGTTAGGTAATGTTGAGCCCAAAATCCACCTATAACGGATTAAAAAAAATCAAAATCCGGATAAAGTGGATTTTGAATGTTTATTCGAATATATAGTAAACGTAAATGATGTGTTATTCAAAATTTGCAAGTCAAAATCGGGAAGTACATTTGTGATTTGACCCGTTTTTGAAGAGCGGTATAGTATAATATGGGTCTATCTCTCAAACGAAAGGCACAAAGCCAAATATAATAATATCACATTCTTCATTTTCTCACTTTTTCAAAATTATTCTGACGATTTTGGTAAATTTATCTGGCAACTCTGGCACCACCACCAGTAACACTGACACCAGATGTTACCCTTCGGTTCTATCGCTGCGAAAGTAAAATGCTTTGTATTCTGCCTGCCTGTTTGATTGTTTGCTTGCTAGCTTGATGGTTGTGTGTATTCTTTCCACTTTTTATCCACATATTTCATGAATTACATTCACACGATTTTGAGCGCTACTCGCTGAGGTGTACAAGACAAATTGTCATGTTCTTAGGCCGACAATCACAACACACACAACATATCTGCTCACGTTCAACATTTACATTTCATTTCAATCCACATTCCCGCACACGAACATTCAACTTCAACTACATCCATATGTACGTGTGTATGCTCTGCTCATTCATTCACTGATCCATAACGTAACGTAGCGTAGCATAGCGTAATTGTTAGCGTCTTCTTTCACCTTTCCTCATTTTCTGACAGACAGCGCAGCGCGAATGATGTCAGAGATATTTTGTTCGAATTACCCGCATGGCAAACCAGTATTTTTTGAATTCGGGTTAGAAAACAAATTCCAATAGAGTATGAAGAGAGAAATATGCGCGATGAATGCTCGCTGTTAATGAGCATGACATCGTTGGATGGAACTGGCACTATTCTTAGGGCAGGGATGCTAAATGCACCGGGAATGATAAAGTTGGTACGTTTTGAGCGTCAGAAATGCCGCGCGTTGATACTTTTACCAAATAAAGCGACAATTGATGCGCTTAAAGCAAGAATGGCCTAACCAACAAAACCCCAAAAATACTGAGTCTAACTATCGTGGAGTAGGGTATTATAAGCTAGTTTCACGCCAGATGTTTGCCCAATTTTTTGTGTGGGTCTTTAAATACCTCATGGTTAAATGACCATTGATTTTACAGATGTTTCCTGTGATTTAAATCGCACTTAAAGATAAATAACCATCCAAAAACTAGGCATGAGAAATAATCGAGCGGCTTGAAATCACCATCGTTAAATCTGTCTCTGCGTTCGTCTGCTGTTCATCTAAAGTTGTTCGATCATCGTGAAATTTGACAGGAGTATTTTTTCTGCCCGAGGTCGGATTTAGATATAGTCCCCATACAAATATTCATCCGAATTACTACATTACTACTCTAGAATTCACATTTATGCTTAGATATTGATCCAATACAAAATCACTCCGCTTTACTCTATTATCTAATCACTTGATGATAAAATTGACTTGTTTATAGATCGTTCGTACAAATTTTTTGAATTTAAATGTTTTGTTTTTGAATTCAATAGCTTAATTAAGTATTTTATGTGGTGAAAAGTGTTCAGTTGAATAGTGTGGTTTAATTTCTCTCTTAATTTGAACTGGTATATTAACATAGGCGTAGCAATAGATTTCTGCTGGGGAGGGCTTATTAAAAATTATTTCTTATATTTCATGTGATTTTTTGCAATTACGCTCCAATTTTTTCTTATGCTTTGTATTTATTCACGGGTGAAAATGACAATGAAAGTAACAAATTAATTCATATTGGAATACGAATTATTGCAAGTCTTTTAAAACAAAACAATCACATAATATTTAATAAAATTTTATTAATTAATTAAAGAAGAAGTATTATTATGTATGTAACAATGAGTTAATATAAATAAGAATAGGAAAGATAAGAATTGAATATTAATTGTCTTACTCTTAAAAAACATAAGCACAGTCGGAGAGTTATTTCATGGTGGATCTTAACCAAGTTTTAATTCGACGCATCGTCCAAAAACTTCTGTCAATGGAAGATTTATTGTAACTTTGCAAAAGTTTATAAACATTTTCTCTCAACATATTGAAATTAACATTTTTAGGACAATAATTTCCGCTGTCAGCGATTCTTTGAGTCGACAATTACGAAATTTATTTTGTGTGCCATCCTGTGAATAAAAATGTCTCGAGTTTTTATTATTTTTTAAGTCCATTTAAGTACGACATTACATTTGCACCACCACAAGACTGTCCAACTAGGAACCGTTCTTCTATTTCCAAATTGATTACAAATCTTATAATAATTACCAATTTATCTTCTTTAGGGTACCTGGCCTCGCCCACAATCAGTGAGAAAAATCCACACGATCTAACTTTTTGAGTTATATGATTGATTAAAGCAGAAATTTGTCTACTTTTGTACAACTTGAAAGTAGATAAAAAATAAAAAACGTAAGCATTTCCTGATGAAAAATAAGTTTTATGAATTCAATATGTATTGAAGCAATATTTTTTCTGAAGTCTTAACATACGTAGAATTAAATCCAAAGTCGTACAAATCTTTGCGTGAAAGTTCTAACTGAAATTCCTGGGGGCCACCCCAGCCACCTCTTTCCTACGCCTATGTATATAAAGACTGTTTCAGCTTGTTAGATTAACAATCCAATTAAAAAATTACATTTCATTCGCTAAGTTTTAGCGACTTGTGCTAAAGTCGCTTATTTGCTCGATTGTATTGCTACTATGTTACCAGATTGTAATGTTTGATCACTTCAGCGTTTTAGAGTTGTTTTCTTTGAAAACTTGCTAGATTAAAACAAGTAAAAATGCCTTAAATTCAGCTAAATTTCACACAATTCCACAGTATTACCGGCAGATTGGAGGCTCTCGACTTTACATAGAAATGCAGAACCATATTAAGAAAATTGTGATATTTTGTTTGCACATTGCGATATCTGTTTACTTTTTTTTAAATAAATTATAATGCTTCATTATTATATTTTTATATATATTTTTAGTTGAAAATGAAATTTAGAAATGCAAATTGAAATTGAGAAAATACAAATTGAAAATGAGAAATGTAAGTGGAAATTCAGAAAATACATTTTGAAATTGAGAATTGAAAATGAGGAAATGCAAATTGAAATTGAGAATAAACAATTTGATATTGAGAAAAGACAAATTATCATATAGTCGGCCCCGCCCTTCCTTTCACATTCTACCCCATTACAACAGCATTTGGGAAAGAAAGTGAAATCGGGAACGATTTTTGTTCGGGTACTATATCGTTAACCGATGTGACCTTCTTTCACAAAGTATGTTTCCAGCTGAAATATAACGTGTTCTCTCAAATTAGATCAAAATCTGTAATGGTATGTGGCTGAGAGAAAAAAGTTAATGCGGGAAGGAAATTTGTATGAGGGTTATATTAAAACCTGGTACGATGTGACCCACTTTTACCATAGATGTTTCTAGATGAAATATGATGTGTTTTGCCAAATTTACAGATCATCGGTTAAAGTATATAGTTTCTAGAGCGGAAAAAGTCAAATCGAGAACGACATTTTTATGGGACCTATATCTAAACGCTCAGACCCACTTTTACCAAAGATGATTCTAGATGAAATATAGATTACTGTGCCAAATTTGAAGAAAATAGAAAGGAAAAAGCCAAATCTAGAGCGAAATTTGTATGAGAGCTATATATAAATTTGAACCGATCTCACTCACTTTTACCACAGATATTTCTAATATGTGATCTCTAGAGCGCAAAAAGTTAAAAGAAGAACGAAATTTATATGGGAGCTATATCTAAATCTGAACCGATCTGGTCCAATTTCACCATGGATGTTTCTAGTTGGGCTATAAGGTATTGGGCCAAATTTGAAGCAAAGCGAGTAAAATATGTGGTTTCTAGAACGGAAAGAGTCTTATCGGGAGCGTCATTTGTATGGGGGCTACATCTAAATCTGAACCGATTTACTTCAAATTAAATAGAGTTCGTCCTTGGCCGACAAGACTTACATGTGCTAATTTTGGTTAAGATCGGACAATAAATGCGACCTGTACCTTGATTACAAGAACAGATGGACAGACAGACGGACGGACGGACTGACAGACATACGAACATTGATAAATCGACTCAATCCGATCCGTATAATAAACGATGGATCTATTTTGTTTCATTTTGCATTTGTTACAAACAAATGCACAAGGAAATAATACTCTAGTGAAGGGTATATAAAAAAAAAACAAATAAATATTGAGAAATTAAAATGTTAAAATAATAAAAGCAACATTGAAATTGAGAAGAAATGATTACATATTTATAAATAAGAATAAAATAGTATAAGGGAAAACAATATAAAGCGAAATTGAATATATAAACTATTCTCCAACAAGCATATCCTTGTTTTTTTTTTTTTCAAAACTTGTTGATAATTTAATTTCTCTGTTGTTGATTTATTTAATTTCTGGTGCTTTCCCGCTACAAGAGGAATGTACGCAACAAATTTCAAGTGAATATAAAACAGAAATTTTAAAAAAATTGCTTAAATAATCCACTCGCCCACTTTCAATTACGGGAAATTTGAAACTTCTAATTCTTTTCGTTCGGACGCTTGCGTGCTTTCAATACACAGATAGACGGGCATGGCTAAGTCGTCTTAGTATTTTACCACAACCCAGAATATATATAATTTATGGGGTCTGCGTTGAATATTTCAAAGTGTTACAAACACAAGGATAAAGTGAATCCTAAGGTGGAGGGTATAATAAGTGAGCTGAAAAACAGGCCTATTATCCTGGTTCAAGACCTTTTTGCATCCATATTTTATAGAATGCAAATTTATTTACAAATGTGAATGACATGGTGACATTTATTACTTAGCTGCACATAACCTTTATCACGATTTCTCTATTGCCTTTTTTGATTAATTTTTGTTTGATGCGGGTTCTAATAATATATTTGTTAGCTATCTTCCCGAATCATACTTTAATTCCATTTTGTGGTCTTTAGTAGAGACCCAGCACAAAAAATAGAAGTGCTTCCATAGGAAGCATATTTTAATTGCAACTCAACTCAACTCCCTCTTTTGAGGAAGTTCATTTAAACAACTTCCAAAAAAGTCGATAATATGTAACATTTTACGAATAGCATTTTCACAAGTGAGTGGGAACGAATTTTTAGTATAGGGTCACAGAGGAAGGTGTCGATTTGCACCCAGAAAGTCTCGGGTTCGAATCGTGGCTCGAGAGAAAAACTTTTTTGTTTTATTACTTTTATAAATAAACAACAGAACAGAATATATAATTCTGAAAGGGCATGTTGAGTAGGTAATTTTTTGTAGAATAAACTCCCGCTGGTCTGCACTTCTTTCTACAGTGGATTAAAGTTTTCATTTTTGTGGCCGAAAGGAGCAATATACTAAGTGAGAAAAGTGTTGTAAGTTGATGTCTAAGAAAATTCTTATTGTCAGAACTAAATTGTGAAATTTTATGAGGATAATTTGTATGGAAGATCTTAACCCTCTAACTCGTTTCTTTATGGGTCAATTTGACCCTTTTTTCGGCAAAATCAAAAAAGGTCCTTTCAAAAAGGATATTTCTACGAAAAATTGTCAGTAGGGGTCAGCGAAGACACCAAAGTTGTAAATAACGCTTTAACATCAAAATTAAACGCCATCTTATACAAATTAGTAGGGTTAAAATGCCTTTTTTTGAATATCGATAACTAGCAGTACCCGCTGCTTCGCACGCGAAAAAGCAAGTTATTCGTTAATTTTATCCGTCTCTGTTTTTGGATAGTATTTATTTAATTTTCTTTTGGTGGATATAGATAAATCTAAAATAGTAATTTGGAAACCTCCTATTAGCTAGCACTCACACACAGTCAAAGGAATGTGCTTGTCGATATGCACTATTGTAGCTGAACTACTTTGTATGTATAGTTTTCTATCAAGTTTTGAACAAAAAATTACAACCATTTATATCCTCGATCTCATGTTTCTAGATTCAGCCAGCCACCTCTTTCCCAAAAAGTACACATTTTGAAAAATCACTATAGGTAACATGCGTTTTTGCATCCCCTAAAAATATGTACTTTATTTGGTAACACATTCATTTCCCTTTACAGTATTGTACAGCATTTTTATCCCTTTTCGTCCCGCGCACCCCTTAGAAGTACAAATTTCGAAAAATCAAACTACTGCGCTGCTATATGGTCAGAGGAATTTACATACCAAATTTCACGATTCTAGCTGTAATACTTTAGTTGGTACCATTTTTATCCCTTTTTGTCCCGCTCACCGCTTAAAAGTACAAATTTCGAAAAATCCAATTTTACTACGTTTTTATATGGTCAGAGGAATGTACATACTAAATTACACGATTCTAGCTGTAATACTTTAGTTGGTACCATTTTTGTCCCTTTTTCTCCCGCTCGCCCCTTAAAAGTACAAATTTCGAAAAATCCAATTTTACTTCGTTTCTATACGGTCAGAGGAATTTACATACCAAATTGCATGTAGCTGTAATACTTTAGTTGGTACCATTTTTATCCCTTTTTGTCCCGCTCGCCCCTTAAAAGTACAAATTTCGAAAAATCCAATTTTACTTCGTTTCTATATGGTCAGAGGAATTTACATACCAAATTTCAAGTTTCTAGCTGTAATACTTTAGTTGGTACCATTTTTATCCCTTTTTGTCCCTTTAAAAGTACAATTTTCAAAAAATCCAATTTTACTTCGTTTCTATATGGTCAGAGGAATTTACATACCAAATTTCACGTTTTTAGCTGTAATACTTTAGTTGCTACCATTTTTATCCCTTTTTGTCCCGCTCGTCACTTAAAAGTACAAATTTCGAAAATCCAATTTTACTTCGTTTTTATATGGTCAGAGGAATTTACATACCAAATTTCACCTTTCTAGCTGTAATACTTTAGTTGGTACCATTTTATCCCTTTTTGTCCCTTTAAAAGTACAAATTTAGAAAAATCCAATCTTACTTCGTTTCTATATGGTCAGAGGAATTTACATACCAAATTTCACGTTTCTAGCTGTAATACTTTAGTTGGTACCATTTTTATCCCTTTTTGTCCCGCTCGTCCCTTAAAAGTACAAATTTCGAAAAATCCCTATTTGTAGCCCGTCTGCATGGTCATTGCAAGAAACTCACCGAATTTCATGTTTATAGCTACTGCCGTTTAGTCAGGACGAAGTTTCGATGTTTATCCCTTTTTGGGCCATTTTATCCCCTAAAAGTACGAATTTCGTAAAACCCTTTCTTAGTCGACGTCTACGTCATATTTGGGAACTACCCTGAAAATTTCATGACCCTGGCTTCAGCCGTTTGGTCTGGGAGCTGGTCAATGATAAGTCAGTCAGTCAGTCAGTCAGTAACGCAACTCTTTTATATATATAGAATTACTACAAACAAAACTTTTTAAATTCGCTAAATAGTTATTTTATGCGAAACCCAGCTAGGGGAATAACAACATTTTGTGAGGCTATTTGCAGGATCTTTATTGTGAAATAAAAATATCATGCCGACAATACCATGGCTTACATAATGTAATTTTTCTTGTTTTCCTAGAAGAATCGACGTGAACATTTTCTTCAAGAACAATTTACTTTATATATGTAGCCAGAATGAAATGGTCTAAAAATAGGAATACAATAAAATTTGTTCGCCTGGAAATTTTCAAGAGAAATCTAATAGGAATATAAATATATGCTACGGTGTATTTCAATGGCCATTTGTAAGAATTAATGACTGGACTATTTCAATATTTTTATTTTTTTTTAATATTATTAAATTAATATTATTTTTTTTTAAGTTTCTATTGATTTTACAGTTTAGAATATGCCTCCCTGTTTCTATAAAATATTTTTGTCTCCAGACGAATGAATATTCTAAATTAAATGTGTCATAACATTCTCCGTCATATGAGTTATTTGGTTCCTTAATCGTTTTCAATTTTGAATCTAGTGTAGGTGCCAGTCACTTCTACCCGCGATATAAATGTCGAATTCTGACGATTAGTCTACACCTTTCAAATTTATAATGAGAAAATGTAATTTATAATCAGAATATGTAAGTTCATGATGAGAAATGTAAATTCAAAACAGGAAATGTAAATTCATAATAGGAGCATGATAATTCACAATCAGCACTGTAAATTCGTAATGTGAAATGTAAATTCATATTGAGAAATATAAAATCATAATAAGAACATACAAATTGATAATGAGATATATAAATAGAAAATGAGAAAATCAAAATTGATAATGAGAAAATATATATTCATAACACTAGTCAACAGTCAAAATGTACTCGGGATGCGATAATTTTTTCTGTGTAGATAACCTTGACATGAGCTCGAAAAACGCAATAAAATTTTTTTTTTTCGTTTGGTTTTTGTTTTATTTTTTTTTTTTTAATTTTAAAAATTTTTTTTTGGTTAATTTGTTTCGTCCGACATAACTCGGGAACCACTAGCCCGATTTAATTGAATTAAATTTTAAAAAATTTAAAATTACAATTCTCTTAATCTGTTCATATATTGTTTTCCTATACAAGCAACAGTTTCCAAGTTAAAAATGAATATATAAAGGAAAAAACTTATTTTTTTGCCTAAAAATTTAAATTTTTTTTTTTTAAAAATCCATAAAAAATCCAAAATGAAAAAAAATGTCAAATCTTATTACTTTTACGTAAAGTCACATAACCTATGAGCAAAATGAGACAAAGATCATGAAAATCGATGCACGCGTTTCGCTTTTATTCGCAATTGAGTAAAGGTATGAATTTCAAAAATTTGCTCGACATATGCACAACTTTGTCTATGGTAAGGTTTTTTCTTTTTTTTTTTTGATTCTCAGAATTAACAAAACGGAATAAACAAAGGGTTATTTAATTTTTATGATTGCGTAAGCAAAGTAATAAACGCTAATAAATGTGCGTGAACAATTAAAAGGAAAAAAGGAAAGGGGACTTTTTTAATTATTTGGGTTTTCCGTTGGCTACCTGTATGATTTTTTTACAGAAATGCAACCCACATTTAAGGGTGGTCATTATTCGGAAAATTTAAGACTCACACATGGTGAAACAGGTATGTAGCCACCGTAAAAAAATATACACCCATTTATAAGTACCTGTCAGTAAAATACTAAACAATACACAGTATAAATAGGTCTTCATTGATCGATTTTACTCATTCAACAAGTGTCGACGAACGCGATAGTTAAAATGAGCAAACGTTCGCGAGGATTTGAATGCAATACCAATTCAAGTAATTTTTGTTACATGTGCGGAGAATACGTTTCTGAAAAAAACAAGCGTTGTTTTTCACCTAAATTGAGAGATTCATTTGAAGAGAGCTTCAATTTAAAGGTCTCAAACATAGATGAGCGGTGGACACCAAGTGCTCTATGTCCAAGGTGCTACGTACAGCTAGCTGACTCAAGGTAAGTGTGGATTACGAAATTCAAGAACATATATAACTTATTATTGAAATTCTTTCAGACGACAGCCGAGAATCATCATGCCAATGCTTTGGAGAGCTCCGCTTTGCCATGTAACAGATTGCTACTTCTGTCTTAGCAAAAAAACAGGCGTGGGAAAAAATATACGATGGACTTACGCTGCTGTTTCAACAGTGAATTTTCCAGTGCCATTTTCCGAAGAACCAGTGGACCCGCAACCGTCCGTTTCATGATGGGCATCTAATAATGAGGCGATACATCCAACATCAGATCCGGAGACAGTAGAAACCACATCAGAATGCGAGTCAACATATACATTGCATGGAGGTCAACGCTTATGTTCCCAAGCAGAACTGAACGATTGGGTTAGAGAATTGAAACTCTCCAAGGAAGATGCAGAGTTGCATGCATCGCGCATGCAACAGTTCGGTTTCTTGGCTCCTGGTGTGGTGACAACAATCTACAGGAAGCGTCATGAACCATACGCAAGGTACTACACAAAAAAAGACAACATCTGTTTTTGTAAGGACATTCCCGGATTATTTGGTGAACTCGGGTACTCTTACGATCCAGGAGAGTGGCGTCTTTTCATCGACAGCAACAAGCAGAGCCTTAAAGCAATTTTACTGCACAACGGCAACAAGAAACCTTCGATTCCAATTGCTCATGCCGTTGACACCAAGGAAACATACGAAGTCATGGACAATCTACTAAAGTGCCTTAACTATGAGAGGCACGATTGGAAAGTTTGTGCCGACCTTAAGGTTATCGGTATCCTTTGTGGATTCACAAAGTACTGTTGTTTTCTCTGCCTTTGGGACAGCCGCGATCGTCAACATCATTACACCAGGAGGAGTTGGACAGAAAGAGTTAACTTCATCCCCGGCAGCGACAACGTGAAATATACACCACTCATAAAAAAGGAAAATGTTTTTCTCCCACCTCTTCACATAAAGCTCGGACTCATAAAAAACTTCGTGAAAGCTATCAACAAAGATGGCGAAGCGTTCGCCTATTTAAAAACCATTTTTCCTCACCTTTCATCGGCAAAGATTAAGGAAGGCGTTTTCGACGGTCCGCAAATTAAAAAGTTGTTGCAAGACCAACAGTTTGAGCACATTTTATCACCAAATGAAGCTGCAGCTTGGAACTCATTTCGGCAAATTGTTTCCGGATTTCTTGGAAACAACAAAAGCTCAAATTACAGAGAGATCGTCGAACAACTACTCCAAAATTATAAAAAAATTAGAGCAAATATGTCGCTTAAGATACATTTTCTACACTCGCACTTGGACTTCTTTCCGGACAACCTGGGCGATGTGAGTGACGAGCATGGTGAGCGTTTTCATCAGCAAATGAAAGAAATTGAGCACCGATACCAAGGATTTTGGAACGAAGCTATTATGGGGGACTATATCTGGTTCCTGATAAGAGAAACAGACCCACAACAATATAAAAGAAAGACAAAAGCACATAATTATTTTTAATTTGAAGGTTTTTATTTTTGTGTTTAGATATTTTTTTTAAAACTTTTTTGTAATTAATTAATGTTGATATCCTTAGGATAATTTCTTGTACATATATCGAATTGTTTTTTAATTTAAAGTCATATATTTTTGTCACCCAACAAATTTTAATTTTTTTTTGTAATAAAAAAGAAAAAACCTTACAATAGACAAAGTTGTGCATATGTCGAACAAATTTTTGAAATTCATACCTTTACTCAATTGCGAATAAAAGCGAAACGCGTGCATCGATTTTCATGATCTTTGTCTCATTTTGCTCATAGGTTATGTGACTTTACGTAAAAGTAATAAGATTTGACATTTTTTTTCATTTTGGATTTTTTTGGATTTAAAAAAAAAATTTAAATCTTTAGGCAAAAAATAAGTTTTTTCCTTTATATATTCATTTTTAACTTGGAAACTGTTGCTTGTATAGGAAAACAATATATGAACAGATTAAGAGAATTGTAATTTTAAATTTTTTAAAATTTAATTCAATTAAATCGGGCTAGTGGTTCCCGAGTTATGCCGGACGAAACAAATTAACCAAAAAAAATTTTTAAAATTTAAAAAAAAAATAAAACAAAAACCAAACGAAAAAAAAATCTTGAATTTCATGTCAAGGTTATCTACACAGAAAAAATTATCGCATCCGGAGTACATGAAATTTTTTTCATTTTGTTGAGTAGTGTAATCAGGAACTGTAAAATTTATAATCGAAGCTATGTATGTACGTTTTTTCTATGGATATTTTCGTAGAAACACATATTTTATGAATGTTCTCATTATAAATTTAAATATTTAAATATTTTCTCATTATGAATTCATATTTTCTGAATATGAAAACGTATTTTCTGATTATGAATTTGGATTTTCTGATAACAAACTTGTATATTTCATTATGAAATGGTATGTTCCTATTATGAATTAATTGTTCTCAGTATAAATTAACAATTCTCATTATGAATTTATATTTCTCATTATGAATTAACATGTTCCTATTATAAATTTACATTACCCATTATGAATTTATATGTTCTGAATATAATCTTGGAAAGGTACAGAGTAAAATATTTGTAAAATGAAAAATAATTTGTAAAATATTTTGACAGTATTAAAAAAACACACCAGTTATTAAATGTTGATATTTTAAACCATATTGGACATACCTATAAATAAATTACTTTTTCCCGGGAATTCCCGGGAATGAAATTTTTCATTCCCGTTTTCCCGGGAAATGAAAAAAGTCCGGGAAACCCTAAACCCTACTGGGGAGGTATCATTAATATTTGCTATAATTGATTTTTTATGGCCGTTTCAGAACATATATATATTTTTCCCACATGACGAACACCCACAGTAGAAGTTGAACAACAGCTTTTCGTCAAAAAGTTGTTTTCCAAATAGAACTTTTTAGTGGTTTTGTTTTTGAAAACAATGTCAACAGTTCCAGTGGTTACAGGCCAGACTAAATAAGTACGGAAGGGCTAATCTCGGCAGGATCGAACTTATAGCCGAAATAATGAAATAATGAAATTCGCTAAGAACATAAAGTTTTCTATTTCTTCTGAATTTGAGAAATGAGTTGCCTACTGTGTTAGCATTCAATACACCAAATATTGTTCAATTTAATTAACAACTCCCAATAGGTGTGAAGTGTGGTGAGAGTTTCGTATTTTCAGCATTTTCACACTAAGGTGCTCTTTTTTGCTTGACTATTCTGTCTAAACGGCGTTAAAAGTAGTTTTTAAAGAACATTTGTAGCTGTTAGTTTTTTTACGTTCTTTAGAATTAGAATTTTATTTTCACTTTGACTTTTAGGTTTTAAAAATTAATTTAACATCTTGTAATCTTCGAGCACTTCTAAAATTTGTTGAAATATTTTTAATAGAAACCTAAATGGGCTTTCTTTGTCTATAAGTGTACTAAATTTCGAATATGGGCTACATAAAATCGTTCCACCGATATTTATAAATCAGTTGTTGGGAGAGGTCTAGTCGGCCCCGCCCGCCTCTGCCGTTCATCACTTGTGTTACATACTTAATGTTTCCCATATAACAAAATTTAGAAGTCACATTATCGGAAGAACGAAACTACTAAAAATACAAAAAATTACATTTCTCTTTCATTTTAGAAAAGTCAAAGAAAAGCACTAAACTTGTAACGCGGGGAAGCTGTGGTATTTGATGAAGCGAAAAGTGCCAATGAGTTGCATTTCTCATCCCTGTCAGGACAGAAAGAGAGAAAGAAGCAAATCGCCGCGGAGATAGCATTTGTATGGCTTAGATTGTTCTGCTCGTATGACGATTGTGATGATTATTCGTGTTTGAGTGACGTTTTCACAGAGCTCACATATTTTAAATGATTCATAATTAAATTGCAAAACTATCGTTTTACTACTCGTAATCGATCTATTATTAAATCGGTGCCCAGGGCAGCGTGGAATAAATCGAAAAAAATACAAACAAGTAAAAACGGCCGGGCCGAACCTTATACATCGTCCACCATGGATTGCATTCCACAGAGGCTGTCGATTTTCGTAGAATTGCAGTAACATTACAGGAAAATGTCAATTTTTTAATGTAAGCAAACCAAAACATATAAAAGAAGTAAGGAAAAGCTAAAGTCGGGCGCGGCCGACTGTATGATACCCTCCACTTTCTATCACACTACTATTCTATACGGCGAACAAAGTGAAATCGAAGGATTCTTGCATGGGTATATATAACATGGACCGATGAAATCCACTTTCTCCATAGGTGTTTCTAGTCGAAACAGTGTTGTGCCAAAATAGATTAAAATCGGGAACATTAATATGTTGTGCCTAGTTTGGCAAAATCAGGTAAGGTTTGTGGCCTCTGGAGCGAAAAAAGTCAAATCGGTAAGGACAATTTTGTCGGGACTACTTCAAAAAATGGAACTACGTGACCCCTTCACCATACTGTGATTTGACAAATATGAAGAAGATCGCTTAAATACATGGTTTCAATAGGAGGAAAACTCAAACCTGAAGCGACATTTGTATGGGAGCTATATCTAACTCTGAACCGATCTAACTAACTTTTACCACAGATGTTTCTAGTTAAAATACAAAGATATGTGTCTAATTTGAAGAAAATTGTTTAAAATATGTGATGTTTAGAGCGCAAAAAGTTAAATGGAGAACGAAATTTGTATGGGAACTATATCTAAATCTGAACCGGTCTGACCCCAATTCACCATAATTCAATTATAAGGTACTATGCCAAATTTGAAGCAAATCGAGTGCATGGGGCCTATATATATAGGATATATAAGATTCATACTTCGACCACAAAACTCACTTGTGCCAATTTTTGTTACGATCGGACTTTAACGGACTGACAGACGGACTTTGCTAAATCGATTCAAATAGTGATTCTAAGTCGATCGGTATACTTATCTCGCTTTGGATGTTACAAACAAATGCACAAAGACTTAATACCCTAGTGGAGGGTATAAATATTGAGAAAATAATTTTATAAATAAATATAAAATTTTTATTATTTCCACGCTTTTTTTATTAAACCACGCTTATATAGCAGGGCTACCAATACGTTATACTTCAAGTCAATTCAAAAAATAAATATACGACTGTAATCTTCTAAAAAGCTTAAATACAATAAATATTGGTAGATAGTGGGTCCTACAGTTGGTTGTATTTCCATCCTTTTTTGTTCCACGTACACAGTGAATCTTCTTGATTCAAGCTATTTTTGCCGTGAAAGTAAAAAAGAAAAATCTTTTTATTTTGCTTGTCTATGCAGTCAGAGGAATGTCAAAACCTAATTCCATGATTCTAGCAGCGGGCATTTGGTTGATACCATTTTTATCATCTTTTTCCCATTTTACCTCTTTTAAAGTACAACTTTCTAAAATCTCTTTATTTTACGTGTCTACGCAATTAGAGAGATGTACACACCGAATTTCATCATTCTAGCTTTAGCCGTTTAGCTGGTACTTTTTTCCCCTCCGTACCCATTGTATCCCTCGAAAGTACGAATTTGGAAAAACTTTATATTTTTCGTGTCTACGCCGTCAGAGGAATGTATACTCCGAATTTCATGGTTCCAGCTGTGGTCATTTGGTCGGTACAATTTTTATCCCCCTTTCCCATTTTTACCCCAAAATGTACGAATATCGAAAAATTCCTTTATTTTACGTGTATACGCCACCAGAGGACTGTATACACCGAATTTCATTACTTAAGGTACAGCCGTTTGGTTGGTACCTTATTTATCCGATTTCGCCCAGTTACAATCCCAACCAATCTACGACTATAAGACGCATTTATGGAATTTTGGACGTCCTAGCTGCTTTTGTTTAGATGCTAGCGTGCTTTCAACACACGGACGGACATGGCTAGAGGAAGTAGGAAAAATATTTTATTTTACTTGATTTGAAATGGAACATTGTCCTGGCTCAATACCATTTTGCAGTTATTTATAAATGGTGACATTTATTACTTCGCTGCTCACTGAACACTATCTTGTTTTCCGGACCATGTTGGCTTCGATTTTCAACCAACCCTCCTTCCGAATATTAGCCTAAAAATCGCACCAAATAACAAAGCACACATTGCCATCTTACAGGATAATTATGAAGGGTTGGCGGAACTTATGGTTATCGTGGATGTCGATAAAATATTTTTTTGTAAAATTATTCAGTTGAACAAATCTTTATTAACTTTTCTATTGTCGCAGCTTATTATTCTGGCTAATGCCCGACCTTAATCTATATATATAAAAGAGTTGCGTTACTGACTGACTTATCATTGACCAGCCCCCGGACCAAACGGCTGAAGCCAGGGTCTACAGGGTTTTACGAAATTCGTATTTTTTGGGGGTAAAATGGGCCAAAAAGGGATAAACATCGAACCTTCGTCCTGACTAAACGGCAGTAGCTAGAAACATGCAATTCGGTGTGTTCCTTGCAATGACCATGCAGATGAGCTACAAATAGGGATTTTTCGAAATTTGTACTTTTAAGGGAGATGATGCTAGAATCGTGAAATTCGGTATCTACATTTCTCTGACAACGTAGACTTCAAACATAAATGGATTTTTCGAAATTTGTACTTATAAGGGGTGAACGGGACAAAAAGGGATAAAAATGGTACCAACTAAAGTATTACAGCTAGAATCGTGAAATTTGGTATGTAAATTCCGCTGACCATGTATAAGAGCAATAAAATTAGATTTTTCAAAACTTGTACTTTTAAGGATTGCGAGGGAAAAAAGGGATAAAAATGGTACTAATTTAAGTATTGCAGCTATAGTCGTGGAATTTTGTGTGTAAATTCCTCTGACAACGTAGATTTGAAACATAAATGGATTTTTCGAAATTTTTACTTTTAAGGGGTGAGCAGGACAAAAAGGGATAAAAATGGTACCAACTTAAGTATTACAGCTAGAATCGTGAAATTTGGTGTGTAAATTCATCTGACAACGTAGAGTTGCAACATAAGTTAATTTTTCGAAATTTGCTCTTTTAAGGGGTGAGCGGGACAAAAAGGGATAAAAATGGTAACAACTAAAGTATTACAGCTAGAACCGTGAAATTTTGTATGTAAATTCCTCTGACCATGTATAAGCGTACTAAATTGGATTTTTCTAAATTTGTACTGTTAAGGGTTGCGAGGGATAAAAATTATACTATTTTAAGCGAAATTTGGTGTGTAAATTCCTTTGACATTGTAGAAGCGCAATCTAAATGGATTTTTTCGAAATTTGTACGTATAAGTGGTGAGCTGGACCAAAAGGGATAAAAATGGCACCAACTAAAGTATTGCAGATATAGTCGTGGAATTTGGTGTGTAAATTCCACTGACATAGTAGATTTGCAACATAAATGGATTTTTCGAAATTTGTACTTTTAAGGGGCGAGCGGCACAAAAAGGGATGCAAATGGTACCAACTTAATTATTACAGCTAAAATCGTGAAATTCGGTATGAAAGTTCCTCTGACCATGTAGAAGACCAATCAAAATGGATTTTTTCGAAATTTTTCTTATATGGGGTGAGCGGGACCAAAAGGGATAAAAATGGTACCAATTTAAGTATTGCAGTTATAGTTGTGAAATTTGGTGTGTAAATTCCTCTTGCGACATAGAAGCGCAAATCTAAATTGATTTTTCGAAATTTGTACTTATAAAGGGTGAGCGGGATAAAAATAGTACCGACTAAAATATTGCAGTTATAGTCGTGAAATTGGGTGTGTAAATTCCTCTGATAACGGATTTTTCGAAATTTTTAATTTTAGGGGGCGAACGGGATAAAAATGGTACAAACTTTAGTATTACGTCTAGAATTTGATATATAAATTCCTCTGACCATGTAGAAGCACAGTCAAATTGGATTTGTCAAAATTTTTTACGTTTAAGGTGAGCGCGGGACAAAAGGGGGTAAAAATGGCGTACAAACCTTTAATTACGTAAACGCGAAACATAAATAGATATTACACAATTTGTACTTAAAAGGAGGATGCGGGACGACAAGAGATAAACGTGGTATCAAATAAAGTACATGTTTTTAGGGGAAGCAAAATTACATGTTACCTATAGTGATTTTTCGAAATGTGTACTTTTTGGGGAAAGAAAGTTATAAAGTGTTCGGCTGCATCTAGAAACATGAGGTCGAGGATTTAAAAGGCACTGCGGTTGTAATTTTTTGTTCAAAACTAGATAGAAAATGATAATAACTATACATACGAAGGGAGTTCAGCTAAAATAGTGCACATGGACAAGTATATTCCTTTGACTGTATATGAGTGGAATCTAATAGAAAGTTTCAAAATTACTGTTTTAGATTTATCTGTATCTATCAAAAGAAAATCAAATAAATACTATCCAAAAACAGAGATAGATAAAACTAATAACAAATAACTGTCTTTTACGCGTGCGAAGCAGCGGGTACTGCTAGTTGTTTATAATTTGGGAAGATATATTCCAAAGTTTGGATTTTCTATGCTATAGGATGCTTTGAGATTTGGCAATTTTAGCAAATAAAATATTTTACCGGAGAGGTCCGTTGACCAAAATGATTCAAGAAGAGCATTAAACGTAAAAATTCTAATTGAAATTACACATTTGTACTAATCTTTTCACCGATTTCAACTTTGAACCCGTACCAATTTTTACTGGTAAGCTTTGCCACATCACGCTATATCTCACTTATAAAAGTCTGTACTTAAAGTGGACCAGGTCGGCCCATGCTTTGAATCCTCCTGATTTGTCGTTCTAGAAGCCGCCTATTACCACCGGATATTGTATGATCAGCCACGTCGTGTTAATATTTTAAATCGGTCAACTTTATCTATATATCCCCCAAAAATGTCTCCTCTGATTTTGCCACTCCAGAAACCACATATTGACCGATATGGATAGATTTTCCATATCTCAAGCGGAGATTTTCCATATCATAACCAATATCGTTATATAACCGCAATACAAATTCCCCTCCCCATTTAACTTCTTAGCGCTATATGACCCTCAAATTTTTATTAAAAGAATATCTATTTGAAAATGCAAATGCATTCAAAATTGAATTTGTGGGCCATATGCTCTAGGATCCATCATATCAATGCTTATCTGTAAATTTGTAGGCTTAGTTTGTTTATTTCGTTGTACTCACGTACAATTGCAACATAAATCAGGGAGAGTTTATACAAAAAAACGTAATTATAGTTTAAAGTTAACAACAAATATATTCATACAAAATGTTAAATGATTGAGAGCAGTATTTGAACTCGAAATATAAGAAAATTCTTAATTAAATTTTGCGGCACTAATGCTTGGAGGGACCTGGAACGTGGGACGCGACCCTCTTAATAACGATAGCGATCCTTCGTGTTGAATCTGTAGACCAAATAAGTGGCGAAGATACCCAAAATGATCTGAAAATGGCGAAAAATCGACATGATTATGGTGACGATTGGCCGAAGTACAAATAATTTGTATTCGTTTGTGAGGGCCAACTTACAGTGATTGTGAGTGAGACCCATTCACCGGGTTGCTGATATTTGGCAAAGTACTGATAGCTGTTTATCATGGCAGTTTCGCAACCGTCTTTGAAAAGGTCCAACAGTTCACTAGTTTTGTGACGGTAACAACTGGTAGGAATGAGACGGCCAATATTGATATAATCCTTCGCACTCTGAAGGCCGCAGCATTTGTACTAAAAAAGAAAAAATAATATTTAATAATAGCGAAAACATTAAAATAATAACAATTACACTGTCCAACAACATTTTGGTCTGAGTTTCTTTTTACAGTGGATCAGAGTTTTAATTTTTATGTCGAAGGGAGCATTATACTAAGATCCTTTTTTCTAGAGAATCAAAAAAATACTCCTTTCAAAAAGTACATTTAATAATAAAAATTTTCTAAGAAAAAATTTAAAGGTCCTTTAATCGTTTTAAAAAATTATTTTGCTGGCCATGGAACGACTCATATACATTAGGATGGGTCATGAAAATAGCTTGCTGCGGTCATAGACACTTGGAAGCACTTTAAATATAAATTTTTATTCTTGACTTAAAATAACTCATTGTTCGTATTGGACGTTTAGATATTTTTTTTGGTTTTTCAGAGTTCCAGCTTAAAACTCATATTTCTTGGAAACATTAAATGTGTCCCTATTCCCTTCAATCGAATATACTGGGGCACGTTCCAGATGTCACGTCGGCGTTCTCTGAAAATGAAACGAATGCTTGTTCTTAATTTGTAGTGTGCTTACGCGATCTTGCACTGAGTCCATTGCACCGGGCGTCTGTACTTCTTTGTTCCACAGTTCCAGAACACCTTTACGCAAGACACCTGTAACGGTTTCACTAGACTCTGACTGAACCATGTTATAGATTTGGCCGATCAACGAAATCAAAATGAAAATGGCATACTGGAATGGAATGGAATGGAAATGAAAGTAAAGTAAATCGATAAGTCAATCAAGATCGAGCCGAGAGTCATGTACTTACCGTGGCGGTCAAGCAAACGTTCTCGAAGCAAATGCCGCAACATCCTATCAGGGCAGCTAAGACGTTAATGGATCCCATCACGATTAATACGTACGCTTGGACTACATTGGTCGACATCAGAATAAAAACGCCCGCAAGAATCAGTACAACGCCAGACAACTAAAGAGAAAAGAAAAAGTCATAAATATGGTTAAACTCTTATAATTCATGTTATTGTATTAATTTTAATTTGTATGTAGATGGTTAAAATGCATATGTGCCATGCCGTGGTGCACAGTGGTTTTAAATCGGGGTTTTTATGGTATTAATTCTGTAACTTTTTTCCGTTCCAGATGATTTCACGACCACACTGGGTCATCTCTAATTTTGACATTGTGCACTCAGAAAAAAGTATGACACGGATTAAGTAAATATGTACTAAAACTGAGGAAGATTGAACTTCGTATAGCGCTAAAGCAGTAGTATCGCATATTAAGTAGAAACATTTCCTTGAAAATAACACGTGAAGTGAATTTGATTCCAGTTCAACCTTTCCTCATAGCAAATTTATGCAAGCTGGAATTTTTCTTCAAACCAAGTAAATATTTACCTAATCTGAGAAAAAAATAAGAAATTTTACTCAAACCAAGTAAATTTATAAACAATTTGAGGAAAATTATTCCCCAATCCAAGTAAATTTTTACTCAAACTAAAAAAATTTTTAGTCAAACCAACTAAATTTATACTCAATCTGAGGAGATTTTCCTTAAACCAAGAACATTTGTACTCAGCCTGACTAAAATGTTACTTGTTCAAAAGAAAAAGTTTGCTTAGAATAAGTCAAATTCAATGATTCAAATAAAATATTTTGCTTCAGAGTGTGCCAAACTCATCAAAAACCAGTTCTCAATTTGAAGTAATTCGATGAAAATACGTGGTTTCTGGGGCGGAAAATCAAGCCGGGAGCGAAATTTGTATAGGAGCTATATATAAATCTGAACCGATCTGACTCATTTTCATCCTGGGTGTTTCTCATGCAAATATAAGATATTTCGCCAATTTTGAAGCACATCTGTTAAAATGTGTGGTTTCTACAGCAGAAAAAGTCAAATCGGGAGTGAAATTTGTATGGGGGCTATATCTAAATCTGAACCGATCTGGCTCATTTTCACCGTGGGTGTTTCTAGTTGAAATATAAGATGTTTTGCCAATTTTGAAGCACATCTGTTAAAATGTGTGGTTTCTACAGCAGAAAAAGTCAAATCGGGAGTGAAATTTGTATGGGGGCTATATCTAAATCTGAACCGATCTGGCTCATTTTCACCGTGGGTGTTTCTAGTTGAAATATAAGATGTTTTGCCAATTTTGAAGCACATCTGTTAAAATGTGTGGTTTCTACAGCAGAAAAAGTAAAATCGGGAGTGAAATTCATATGGGCGCTATATCTAAATCTGAACTGATCTGACCAATTTTCACCATAGGTGTTTCTAGTTGAAACGTAAGATGTTTTGCCAAGTTTGAAGACAATCTGTTGTAATATGTGGTATCTAGCGTGAAAAGAGTCAAATCGGGAGTGAAATTCGTATGGGGGCTATATCTAAATATGAACCGATTTTCTTCAAATTAAATAGCGTTCGTCCTTATCCCGAAAAACTTTGTTGTGCAAAGTTTCATTTGGTTCTGGCTACAATTGCGACCTGTACTTTGATTACAAGAATAGATGGACAGACGGACGGACGGACGGACGGACGGACATTGTTAAATCGATTCAAAAAGTGATTCTAAGTCGATCGGTATAATTAACAATGGGTCTATCTCGCTTCCTTTTGGGTGTTACAAACAAATGCACAAAGACATAATACTCTCGTGGAGTGTATAATGACAACATGGAATTGTTCTCAAATGTTTTTTACTTCTACCATAAAGAGTTGAGCTATTTCACCATGCAGCTGCGAAGGTTAGGTAGGCGCCTTCGCAGTGATTGTTTAGAATAATATTTGAAATACTTAAGAAGAATGTCTTGGCATTCGAACGAGAATTGCTTGTTAGACTGCTATTCATGCATTTTTATTTAAACTTGGCATAAATTTAGGTAAACACATTAACATTATTTGAAATAATAAACATATTTTTATGTAAAAATATCATAAATGGATTTGTTTCAATACAAAACATCGTCGATAGTACCCTTGATATTCGCACTACCATTTTGGAAATATAAGACATATGCTCAACTAAAGGTAATTGTGCTGGCTGCAGGGCCGTGCGCAAGGGGGTGTTTTGGGGGTTCAAACCCCCAGAGAGGTTTCGAATATATACTTTTTAAAACCTTCTAGACTTTCTGAAGCAAAAAAATATAGAATTTATTAAATGGTAATTTTGCAGTAAAACGAAATTTACATAAAAAATCGGACAAAGGTTAGGAAAAATACAAACGAATTGTATCAATTTCAAGATTGTGTAATGCTAATTTCGCCACTTCTTGACATTTGACTAGAGCAATATCTAATAAACTTTTAATTGTGCACTACAATAAAAGTTTGGAAATTTAATAAAAAATCTTTTAGTAATTTTAAAAAAACCGTAGATCTAAAAACATTCTTAATAAAAGCAATTTGCTTGATGCTAACCCGTAGCCTATCTATGAGTGCCAAACTTTGGACAAATTTGTGGTATATCTAATTGGAATGAAATCATTGAAAAGTAATTTACCTTTAAATTAATAATTATGTAAAAATCTATTGCGAAAAAGTATTGGAGTAACCTAAGATTTTTTTACTTATACAAAAGAAAGTACAATACTTTAATTTTTAATTAAAATACAATTTGCATTTTTAAATTTCTTTCAATTCAAACGAATGAAGTATAGAAATCGGATGGAACATTTGTATAAGGGCTATATCAAAACATTGACCCACATATTCCACTTCCACAACAGATGTTCACAGGTCAAATATAATATGGTGTGGCTGTTCGTATATTCCGTTTGCAATGCGTGGTCTGTAACATTTGCTATGCGATATTTTTATGGAGCTGTATCTAAATATGAACCGATGTGACCTATTTTCATCACAGATGAAACAACAACGGTTTCTGTTACTTCTAACTGTTTTGGTAGTTTGTAATGATAATACAAATCCATTTCGACAAACGAGTATAAGTTTTTGATATAAACATAATTCTCTTTGTTCATTTACAACATCGACAAACGAGGAAAACTGTTTGATATAAACATAATTATCTTTGTTCATTTACATGTTGACCGCAAACAAACTAATTTTTCCCACAAAAGAAACCAAAAAACGACGTTCACGTGTCTACAATTACGTCTCTACATAAAGCATTTTTTCTCTGCGTGTAAGTCTCTATTTTAAGATCTACTTTAAAGTTGTGAAACAATAAGAAATGAGTTTTAACTTTCTGATTTTTTTTGTCATATTTCTCACTTCACTGTCAAATATTTTTCAGAGTTGATATTTTTTATTTTTGAGTAAATATGTAACAAGTATTATTCAAAGGAGAAACAACAAATTCAGTAACTTGGATCTACGTAGGAAGACGAAACTCTAAAATACCAATTATTTGTTGTTTTTTTTTTTGCAATTAAAATTTGTAGGTGTTTTTCGTCTTGCATTTCAATGAGTACAAAAAAGCATTTCCAAATATTTTTTATTTAATCGGAATATGCGTGCAAAGATTTTGAGTAAACATTCTGTTACTCATGTAACTCCTATATAAATTAAAAACCCCAAAACCCATTAGACATCATATTTAGACCCATACTCTGTCAACAAGCATATCCAACATTCTGCATTTATCATAGAAAAAAAACGTGCCTGAAGGCGGGGGCCTGCGCCGAGGAAATCGATCGTTTTTTGTGTAATATTTCTTCAAAATATATATGTATGTATGTACTTTCAAGCAACTATTTGAAAAAAAAAAGAAGTTATACAAAACTAAATCGTGTTTTTCCCGTGTCATTTTTATGTTGGATTTTTGTCCAAATTTTTTTGTAAATTAATAGACCCTTGGAAGCACTTTATAAAAATTTTTATTATTGGAACTGGAAATTGTTTTTCCATTTGTATGGCCCGCGACCCAGCCTACTGTCATACGCTTAAAGCTTTTCTATATTGCTAAAAACAGCAAACATCTGTTTACCATCTCAGCAGATCAGCAAATCTGCTGTCTCTTTTTCAGCAGAAAATCTGCTCTTTCAGTAGACTTTCTGCTTTCTTTTACTGACAAATTTCTTTGAGTGTACTGATAGATGGATTACTGAAATGCAATTTTGCCGACGATGTCTGTCGGACGAATGTGTCAAAATATTTCTCGAAGATCCTGGCAATAAAAAATGTATGGTTGCCAAGCGCTCACGTAATCACACATAATCAAATTAACGTCATTTATCATTGCGCCACAGACTGACTAGACTTCACGAGAAAAATTGAACATTGATTGAAAATTGACTAAAAAATTAACAGAATTTTCACCTGCTTTATTTTTTGTAAAACTAGATGAAAACCCCCCGGGAAAATCCTGCGCACGACCCTGGCTGTCTGCATTTTCGCATAGAAACTGTGGTTTAGAATTAGGCTAAAAATTAAGTCAAATTTGTTTTTTTATTCGAAAAAAATCTTTTTTTGCTGGCACAAATAAACATAAAAATTGAAAATAGTAGCGCGAAAACTCGCATTATAGGACAAATGTAAAAGTTATGACTCCTCTTGTCGAAGCAATGTGTGCTTTTATACTTGGTCTCTTTTACAGTATTTGGGACTAAAAATCTCCAATTTTTCTTAATCACCACTTCTGGCAACACTGTGTGGGTGCTGTTGTTGTTGTCATGGATGGGAATTTTTGTTTAGAATTTCAAAATAATTTGGGTGTACTCCAACGTCCCCCCTCCTCACTCACCCTCCACATTTCAACGATGATCATTCAAAACAAGTTTGTGTGTCAGTCACATCAACACACATACATGCATACGTACGGTGGTGTCTGTGTTGGGAATGCCTCTACAGGTTTGAACGTTCATAAATATTTATAATTTGCTAGAAACCCAAGACACAAAAACGTGTTTTCGCCAAAAATAACAATTATGAAGTTTTCGATTTATATGGGATGTAATTCAAAAATCTCTCACTCGGAAAGCGATGAGATTTAGGGCGACGTTAAGTGAACTAAATGAAAGACATCTTTCCAACAAGTTCTTTGAGTTGTGCCGATTAAAAAATGAAACATTTTCTAAAATCATTTTCTAAATATGTTATGTCGATTAATTGGCAATTGAGTGATTTCTATGTATGTAGATTAGAGTGTCTCAATCGCAACAATGCCAACAGACAAATTTGAAAAGAGGTGTTTTAAATGAGTTCGCATGAAATTCCACCAACTTTTGTCAAACACATCAGGAGACCACACTCAAATTCTTTTACGATAAGAAATGTTCTTGACAATTTATTTTTGATTATTAAATACTAAATTTGAGCAACAGCTAGTTTTTCTATTTCAGTAATGCTTCTAGTTAGAGCAGGTTGGTTGGGGAATAACCAGAAAAGAAACATATCAACAACTTACCGAAAACAAGTGGCCGATTTCTTTAAATTGTCTTTCAGTAACTACTGAACAAAAAATTTTCGTAGCAATCTTCATATAATTTCGCCAAAAGTCACAAGAAACATGTTTCGCATTCCGCAAAATTCCTATTCAAAGAAATAAGTAAATCAAAGTTTTCGTGGGCCACTAATGTATAGATACACATCGCAACATATGTTCAATGTCTCCGACACTACCATCATCTTGAAATATTTTAAAAATGATTAGACGCTATACTTCCCCTCCGATCAAGTTCACCAGCAGCACTCAACACAGCACTGAATACATTCGAGCGTGAACTCGACCCGTGCATTAGTTGGAATTTATGGGCGAAGTGTCCAAATTTAAATGTGTTTTTTTTGAGTTTTTTTTAAATGATGACCCTGGCCGAATATTTTCCGAATAAAAAATTCAAATTCATACATACATACCTACATACATTTGATGTACGCAAATTCTTCTGAATGAGGGGAAAACACGGAAAATAGTTTTAAGTTTTCTAGCAAGAAAACAATGCCTAATTTGACAATGGCTTTTATTTGAATTTATATATATTAAGCCGACTCTATTTTTATGGATAGAAAATTGAAGATTGCACTGTTTGACAATCATTTTGTCCTTGGACTGTGTATAACATTTTCCGATGTATTCCGTTCTAAACTCTTATCGATTCTAAATCGATATTTATATCTTATCGATACTTGCATTTATTTGTTTTTTACAAAAATGTCTATAATCATCGAAGGTAACTTTAATACTTTTAATATGTATGTTCCATTATACATTAAATGAGGACTAAAAATGTTCTTAATTCCACTTACAGTCGCCAAAAATTGAGAAAAAATTGTTTAAAAAATAGTAATACTTGTCACACGTTCCACTTTATATATGATTAGTGATGATAGTGATCTACTACTTGACACCGTTCTGCCCATTTGGGATCGGTACATTCAGGATAATTGACGTCATCTTTCCCCTAGGGTTATGACATTCATTGTACGGGAATTTTGAAAAATAATGTTATTTAAAAACATTTGTTTCAATAGCGTTTTCTGGCAGGATAAATCCCTTTCAAAAATAAAACAAAATAATTTGTGTCATGAATTAGCGTTGTGACCATAAGTGCGGTCAAAAGATGTAAGTCAAATTAAGATCGTCAAAATTATAGAACTAATATTATAAGTTGCTTCGACAAAAATTGAAATTTTAATGAATAATTAAAAAAATTATGCATCAATGTACACAAAAATAGTTCTCTTCATCTAGGACACAAAATATTTATTTTTATTGCTAGTATGCATTGGTAATTTTATATGATTATTACTGGAATATGGCTGTTTTTCTTTAAGCCGGGATAACAAGCTGCGATAACAAAAACGTTAATAAAAATTATTTTTTTGCTCAAAATAAAAAATTCTTTTTTTTACGTTGTCGCCAACTACGATATAAATATATGTGTCAAAACAAATTTTCAAAAAAATATTTTGTGTTGACTTTATTGAACTTCGCCTCGATAACCATAATGTTGAATTGCACTGGATAATTATCCAGGCTAAGTAAAACATTTTTAACACAAAATTATTTTTTCAAAATTTGTTTTCACACACACACATTGATAGTGCTATTGGCGACAATTCTAAAAAAGATTTTTTTTATTTTCAGTGGAATTTTAATATTTTATTTAGATTTTTGTTATCGCAGCTCAGTTATGCAGTCTTAAAGAAAAACAGCCATAATATGTTGTCGCTGGCGGCGGCGAAACCAAACTAGAGAGTGTGTGGCTAGCGGCTAGAATTAACATATTTTCCATTTTCATGATTTTTTGTATATTAATTTAAAAAGTTTAATCATTTGAAATGTGAGGAGAAACTAAAAATACTAGAGAAATTAAAGATAACCATAGCGTGTTGCACATACTATTTGAGTAATGACATTTTATACAAAATTATTTTAATAAATTATAAATTATTTTCAATAAATTTGACATCCATCATAATTTAATATTTAAATTTAATATCAGTGATTGGTCTTTAAATTTATCATTTATGTTGAGTAAACTTAAATCTGTCTTATCTTTTGGTGTTATTCTTCTTTTTCTGGATGCTGACATTCAGAGGAAATGCGTTCAGTAATATGTGGCATCTCAATTTTCAGAATTGTGAGAGATTGAAAGAGCGTCGCAATGAAAATAGAATAAAATCTATTCTGGCGGCGAGTCGCTAGCCGCAGAGGTTAGCGGCGGCGGTTTTCCTTCTATCCATATGAAATATATGTGAAAACGGTCGCCGCCGCCAGCGTGTTTGGACTCTGAATATCAATACCAGATTTGTTCCCAATTCCCCCACTGTGCCTCTCTTAATACATCAGGTTCGCCACTTCAGCCTTTGATGTTGGGTGCACAATAACTACAAATAATCCCGGTAGCATTGCTGGCATTAGGCATAAGCTTTTAGTGAGTTTTGAACTTGCGGTTTGACAAAGCAGTGCACACTAGAGAGGCTAGTACCTCAGTCGATCACTACTAAAGCTTTATTTTGGTAACTTTCTCCGTGTCCACTAGCGAAAGCATGAAATGAATGTTGAACTAGTTCGCGCATGTGTGCCAATTATTTTGGTAGCGGTCTAAGTCACATCAACAATTGGGGATAAAACAAGTGAGTTGGAGCGCGGCCAAAATCAATTATAAACTATTTTCGTCTTGTGAATTGAGTCAACGAACTCGAATAATTTGTTGGAAGTAAGGCTCAGTTCGGATATACACCAAAAACCACTTTTTATAAAAAAATCCAGAAAACGCAGCATAAGGAAATTTGGACGACCACCAAAATAAAAGGCACGTGTGTGAGAGAGTGAATGTTTCAAAATATCGAATAGTCTCTTGTCATATTCTTATCTGCGCTAAAAATATACACAAACCTAAATCACAATAAATCAATTAGTTGTTTATGTTTGAAAATCCATCCATGTGCCAAGGAATCAGACAACAATGTAGTCAACATTTGCGAGAAGAAAAAATAAATCAAAATCTCTCTCATTTTATGTTAAATACTACAGACAGATAATAATTATTATTATTTTTCTAGGTATTGCGAGGAGTATGTTGTAGGGAAGAATTGTTTCCCTCACCAAAAAAAAACTCAAATGTAGTGAACATTGTCCAATGAATTCTCTAAAATGGTATATCCAGTCACATTCTCGAGAAAACCTGTTTAGATTCGGTTTCTCTAATCGGGGTTGTCACATTAAACATCTTGTAAGGGCTTCTTGAACACGATTCAACGTTGACAAATTAAAAATTGTGTGTACGAGGCCTAAAAATGTATTTTTGTGCATAAAATCAACTCAAAATTATTTTCTGGGTAAATCTCTTTTTGAAAAGATTTATAATATTTCAATTTTTGTAGAGTTACCTTTAATGTGTGTACTCTCATTTTGAAAATTGAAAATCGATCATTTCTAGTTGTATGTTCAGTTAAAAGAGATTAGTATGGCTAAAAATGTTGGGAATTCCACTTTCACATAAAACAGTGGTTTATAAACAGTAGCCAAAACAATATATTTTTTTAAAGAAATCATTTTTCTATTTTTTAGCGTGAGAATGATAATTTCTCCCTCAAACTGCTTAACCAATTTACGTAATTATGTGCTCGTATTTAATACGTTTCAACACCATTTTTACTCCCACCACGAGGATAGCAAGGCATGTGTCCTCCTCGGTGCATATCTTGCGTCAGCTCCTCGTGTCCTTCGATGAACTAAAATAGCGTTCATTTGCATGACGCAAAATTGCTAAATAATACAACTATTACGTAATCCATTATTCGTTTAGAGGCGGGCGAATATGAGTTAATTATTAATTTCTTAAAGTGTGAGTGTTTCATCTTTTTTTTTGCGGGGGTGGGTTCGATTTGTCAAACTGTTCCCTGTCCGTGTTCAACAAAACAATGAGTGTTTGTTTTTATTGACAAAATCTCATCAACATCGTTATCAATTTATTGCTGAATTTTTGATAATTAATAAATAATAATTTGATAATTAATAAGAAATAAAGGCGAGAAGGGCTTTCGAAATTTCGCCAAATTGTATCTCAATCAATTCCACTGTGTTCGTGTGGCCAACCAGCGTTCGTACTGTGTTCGTGAACGCAAACATTTCGCTAAGTTTTACGAATGTATCCAAAATAGCCGCTCAGCGTATTACGTAATTCTACGCTTCAATGAGAAGCAGCTGACCATAGAGTGCAAGCTTGTTGTTGACATCTTCGCTATAACCATCCAAATTGAAATTCAAACATTTCGAGCGAATATTAATGAAAACGGCAAAGACCAATAAATAAGCCATCAAAAGCGAGCTTGTTGCTCGGTTTCGTCATTTTCAGTCATTGTATGATCTATGAGAAATTTTACACAAAAAAGAGAATTATGTTTGGGTCACCGATCGAATATTGAAATGTGTGTACGTGTATATGTGTGTGTGCGAACGAAATAGCGCGATTTCCAAAGAGATTCGCTCACAACGTTTGACAGTGTAACAGAGTTGCTTTCATTGCCGAAGTTCGGTGGTGGAAGGTGGAACATGGGGAGATGTAGGTTAGAAAGTCAAATCCAGAGCCTGCGTTCTGATATATACACAAAATCCTGTTTCCAGAGTTTATAAAATTTTCCTTGTGCAGTTTGTGACTTGAAATCCGTTCAAAGTAGATTTTGGGTACATATTCGATTGCAGTAGAAAACTGAACCAATCTGTGTCATATTCACGCTCAGGCCAGGTCTCAGGCACAAAATTCACTCGTGCCAAATTGTATACAGATCGGACAACAATTGTGACCTGAGCTTTGACTACACTAGTTTACAAACATTTTGTCGAACGGCTGTGTATAACATTTTCTTATGTACTTTGGCGATCTAAACTCGAAAGCGATGCTGGCTGCAAATCACATAACCTATCTACAAAATCACACCAACCTATTACACAAATTACCATAACCTACCTAATATTAAAGCTGTTATAACTTCTATACAGATGATCGGAACACTGTGACATTTGATAATTGGGAAAGATTTTGTAGTGACTGCATTCACATGGAATGTGTGCGTTATTGCCACATGGGAGGTACCACCTCCCATACATAGTGGCATAAGCTTTGACTAAAATAAACCAATATATCCTCATCCTCATCAGTTGCAATTTGATATTTGAAAATGTTTTTATAATCACTTTAAATTATTAAATATAATAATTATGCTTAGCAACGCCCCTTCTAGTACCTACCAAACAATGGTTTCAATCCTTTATAACGTCTATAATGTGCATGAAAGCCACTATAACTTCATATTTAAACACGTTTTTACAATTATGTAAGTCCTTCGGTTTAACCGACTGAAAATTGCTTACTTGTTTTTTCGTTCAGATGTCAGCAATCACAAAGGAATATATTGTTATCCAATTTGTAAAAATAATAATAAACAGCTTCCACATTTATCCATAGAAAGCTAGGCAATTTAAGAAATAAAATAAACTATTTTTTCTATTTTTCGTTTTTTTTCGAAAACAAATAATTTTTTCTCTTTTTTTGAGACTGTTCTTAAACCAAAGTAAAAGTGAAATTCACAACATTTGTATCTTTAAGTGAACATATAAACGGGTGCCATCGCTCTTATATTTCCAAAATGAGAGCAAAAATATTAATTACCTCTTCGGCAAAAACTTAAATATTTATGAAAAATGAAAAAATTAAAAAAAATCATTCATTATTTTTTTAATATCGTTTTCTCGTTTAGAAAGCAGCCATACATCAGAAAATGTTATGCATAGCCCTTCGAGAAACATATTTTGCACAGTGTTATCAACCGTTTAAAAAAGAAAATAAGTATCTCAGTCCTTTCGAATGATATATACATTGTTTGTTTAATTATTTATTTTTGTCCAGCAAACAAAATTGTTCAATTTTTTGTCATTTACTAACTTTGACAATGTTCTTAGACACTGTTTTGTTATTAATTATTTAAAAAATAAATTTGGTAAAGTGTAACACGCCACTTTGTTCTTAAAGCTCCGTCGGTTATTGGCTTAGTTACTGAATTTTTGAATACAACTTTTACAAAATTTTACGATTTTGAGGCCTAACAAAAATTCATTAAATAGAAATCACGAAAAACTACTAGATTTGCATATTTTGCAATTAATAAAAATATTCCCAAAGTGGGGAAATGTTTTCCGAAATTTGGGATTGTTTACTCATCATGTCTTTATTTACCATTTTTATCAGATTTGGAGAATTTTAAGTATTTCTATGTGTTTTGAATGTAATACCTTCGAATTCCAACCAAACACAACTTGGTCATATACGTGTTTCATCATCCTGCGGGATGATAATATGGTTACCTTAGAAAATGAGTTAAAGCTGTTGAAATCCTGAATGCTCTTAATCACTGAAAATTTTTTAATCAATTTGACTAAGTTATAGGCCTATAAGTTTGCAAATGTACAAATGCATGGGCTTTTATCCGTAAGTCAAGATTTTAGGGGTGTCGTGGAAATTTCACGTACATTTTATTGATTTACCAGAAAGTTTGTATCATCAAATCCCATGTATATTTTTAATGTCACACAGTTTTAGACACCAATTATCATAACGCGATAAGAACGAATGTGTTGTCTTTATGGCTTTATTTTCTATTTTTAATTTTTGATCAAATGTGCAAATTTCTTACTTATGGCTGTGTAATTGATATTTGAAAAATAATGCAAAATCTACACCACAAAATGACCAACCTAGTGCTCAATTTGTACATTAGAATAAGGTATATGGAATGGGCAGAACAATTAAAAATCAGGTCACCAGTGAGAGCATGCCACACTATAAAGGGAATTACCCGAAATAGATGAGTGTATGTAATAACATGAATCTTCAACTATCATGTCATAAGACTTAGTAGGCCACTTTTGGCAATTTCGTTTTTATTTTTCTTATATTTCATGTTCACGACCTGTAATTGCCACGCACATGTAATTATGTGTTCGCTCAAAATGTGCGGAATTGTGACGTCAACTATATATGTATGTACATTTACATAGTGTTTTGCAAGAATGTTACTACGTCACTCTTGCAAAAAAACTAAACGTTTTGTCGATTCTATGGGGATTTTTATTTAGTGGAGCACACAAATCAAATTTTTCTCAACAAGTTTTTCTTGCATTTCCTTTGGGTGGTAGAGTTAATTGGTTGAAATGGAGATTTTCGTGACCATTCTTCCTTTTCGTCTGAATTGTGTTGGTCATTGCTTTTATTGGACGTCGAGTGTCTATCTATATTAGGTCGTAATAAAAAATGTTATCCTTGGATTTGTTAATGTAAAACATCACGAGGTTCATTTTGTAGAACATTGTAAACAGCTACATCTTCAATGAATGGGTCTGTTTGTCCCTTTCCCGAATGTCAACAATAGCAACATGTGCCAACGACCACCAATATGCCACTAGCCACATGTTTCCAGTAACTACCAACCATTATAATCGTAGACATATAGAGAGAGAAAATGTTCTAAAAAATTGATCATAATAATGTTTTACTTAAATAAGTCTGTACCAAAAAAGCAAAGAATACATGTAACGTGTGAAAATTTATAGTTTTTGTAGATTTAGAGGGGTAAATTGAAGATTTATATGATTCAAATGTTGTACAAAATTGTTCCTATACCACATTGTTTCCTACGCCAGAACAATCTATAAAAGAGAGGGACATGAATTCTTAAATTTGAAAACGTTTATAATCTTTGTAGAGATAGAGGGCAAAATTGAAGGCTTATATGTTTAAAAACGTCCATAAAAATGTTCTTCGTAGTATAAGCTTAATCGTACGGGAACTTAAACTTCTCTGAAAAGGAAATTAATTTTTAGAGACATTACATTTTAAAAAAAATAATTTTTATTTAAATTTAAAGATACTTTTGTGGGGTGATTTTTTGGAAATAAAAAATCGAACTCTTTGGTGTCAAACTATTTCCTTAAATTCAGGATTTCCAACTGTTCAGATCAATGTATCGTCTTCAAGAATATGTTAGAGTAAACAACAGAAAATAAAATGTTATGTTATTATTTTATTCATAAAGTAAAAACTATTTTTTATGGATATTGTTTTAATATTTATTAAAATTTAATATATTTACTTTCATTTTAGAAATATAAATCCGATCGTATTCGGTTATATTGTCAGCTAAAGGTAGCTTTGGCTACAACTGTTGCGAATTTAGTGGTTTAGGGACAGTCTTCATAAATTGAGGAAAACAGTTTTGCTTTTCGAAAAAATCTTTGTTGCTGACTTCATGTCAACCCCCATAACGGAAACAAGAACTCCTATTTGAAGAAAATCTTTGAATAAATGTAGAAATGTAAACAAAATTTTATTTTCCACACATTTTTAATGAAGATTATTTTCATGTGAAACAAAAGTTTGTTCGGCTTGATGTGGAATGAGTCAAAGCAAGAATCTCATATCTAGGGCACACTTAAATTTGAAGCCGTTGCGGTTTTCACAGAGCTTGTTTTTCGTTGTTTCGTTGACCGCTAATTATTTATTTTGTTGTAGTTGCTTTGCTCTGACAGTTTTAGATTTTATTGTATTTATTTTGGTTTGCCTTTTTATATGAAATCATTCTAGGCATTACTTTGATATACTCGACTGGCCCAGTGCAATTCTGAATATGTAAAATATTTGTGATATCGCTCTCTTTGGTGGTGGTCATTCTATTTGAGTGAAGCATTTCTTTGGATTTCAATGGGCGTTGACGCCGAGTTAATATAAAGATAACATGATAGTCACGTCAGGGAATGTTGACCAAGGCGCTAAGTGTGGAACGTTTTATTAAATAGAGCTATTGCTCTAAGATGCATAGCTTGTCTTCGCAACGTTAGTTTTTAAACAACGAACGAGAATTGCTTCCATGATTATTCTCCAAGTGTCTTCTAAGCACATTGATTATTAATACATTGTACGAAGAACATTATATAAATTTATGTAGACATATTTAGTTAATTTTGTGAAATAATGTTAGTTGACATTTCCTATATCGAAATACAAATAATGCAACACAAACAATTCCTCAGTACTTTCATTCTTAAAACATTTGTAAGAATTTTTACTTCAGTCTTCTACATAAAATTACTAACAATTTACAATAAAGATTCATTATTTCAAATTTAGAAAATTTCAGTAATTTTCTTTTAAATTCAATTGGAGTGTGGATTTTAATCAGATTTCTGATCCTATGCTATGTACTGAAGAACATTTATTTTGGAACATTTTCAATTTTTTCGAGATAAGCCATTATTCACAACAACTACAAATTTAGCCATGACAATAAAGTCAAGAAATGCGGAATGGGGAAGACTTGTTTAAATAAAAACGTTTTGGTAGCGTCTGCCAGACCTGTAAACGTTATCAGCTGTCGGCAACAAATTAACATACATTTGTGATTTTCGATACGGCCCAATGTAGACGTATAAACTTCCTGTTTCTTCATAATAACAAAACTAAACGAGATATATTGTTGGTAAGTCTTGATTAGATCATAAACAATCTGAACTCGGACTGGTAGGAGTCCGCTATGTTCTGGCCTAAATCTAAATATTGTATGTTTGTCTGCATGTACATATGTATGTATTTATGTACATTCTTCATTTGAATTATGTATATACTGCGTATTTACATACAAACATACAGACATGTGGATATAAAAACAATTTAAATTAGCAATAAATATATGTGCGCACATACATACATATGTACAAACAAACATAACTATGAACACATGGGTACGTATGCCTGCATACCGACAGACTACACCCGAAATTGTGCTCCATGTCGGGATGATTAACATTAAAAAACAAAGCTCACACACACCGACACAATCGCGTATACATGTGTATATATTTCTAATAAAACTAAAAAAAAGATTCTCAATAAGGTCTGACTGATGATGATATCATCATCAACATTTTATGTCGTGGATACTGACTGGATGGATAACTTCTAGCGCTTCTCTTCGAGCCATTAAACAAACACGAGCAGCAGGACATGGCCAAGCATAAATATGTATGTACTTGCACCCGTATATGTATGGGTAGATAGGTAGGTGGTTAATACAATTAAAGGCAGTTAGTTTAGCCGGTTGGGCGGGCACTGGTACTTACCGTCAGCAATAAGTTGGCAATATGCAAAATTGTTTTCATACAACACGATCCGCACCCCATTTTAACTAGAGATTCAAAAGAAAGAAAAGATGAAGTGAAATTTCTTTAGCCGTCCGATTTTTAATTATTTGCAATTATTGTTATTTCGACAAACTTAATTTTAACACATTTGAATCACTTTTTGTTGGGCGGTTCGGTTCGTTGGACCAGAAACGAAAAGTTTGAAACAAGAAACACACACACACACTCTCTACCGATAGTATTTGATTTAAAATATCTGCGTATGGTTGGTTGTATGTACGTACGAGTTTTTATATATTCCTATGTTCAGGTTTATGATGTCAATGTGTCTGAAAGGCAACAACACTGTGTTATTTAAATATTTTGAAACAAATGAACGGAAAAAAGAGACAACGGACTAACAATCGAATGTATGTCTGCTGTCGACGGTCGTTTTGGATATTCTGAAGTAGTCGGAGCACCAAAATTTATTTTGGACTTCACTCTTTCTTCGTTTTTTGCCGTTTGCCGTTTGCTGTTTGCCGGCAACTGTGAAATACGATGATTATTGGCGCGTTCTGCTACAATCAACAGGCTAACATTGCCTTGACTGTTAAGTTAACAGCGACACATTGCTAACATCGTGAGGGCATTAACTTAAACTTTAACTTGAACTGAATATGCGTAATATTATAGTAAAGCTTAGTGTGTGAAAGCTTCCAAACGCTGTGTGCGAAGCGCCATGAGTGAGTAGAAAAGACACAATTTAACAAACTCCATGTCGTGACATGAAAACCAAATCGACATAAGTAACAACATAACTTGAAATGGGCAGAGAGAAATATGATAAAGCTGATAAAATTTCTTTTAAAAACTATTTAAGATTCATAGTTGCTTTGTTTGAAATATATATGTATATATAGGATGGGTCACGAAAATAAATTGCAGTGGTCACCCCCAAGAATGATGATCTGCAAAATATTTCGTTACTGGGTCAAGTCATCTCTGAGCTAAACGCTCCTCAAAACCCCTCTAAAAATCATGTTTTTCCGTGTAATTTGTTTATGTTGCATTTTTGTCCAAACTTTTTTCTGAATTAATAAACCCTTGGAAGCACTTTAAATTATATTTTCTTGTGTTAGAATAACTAGTATTATTGGACGTTAATGTTGATATTTTGTGGTTTTTCAAAGAGACAGGTCAAAACTCATATTTCTTGGAAACATTTGTAAGAGGTTTTATGAAAAATTAATAGAAGGAATCAATTCTTTTCGAATACTACCTAAAAGATGAATATCGGACGAAAAATGACGTTATTGACTCCATGTTTGTAAAATAATTGAATACAGGAGATGGATTTTCAGAGCCAACATTTTCAAAATCCTTTTACAGCGCTGCGGCGTCAATTTTCTTTCCTATTTTCATAATTTAAGCCCCATTCGAAAGTTATTGACTTATGCTATTTATTATTTGTAAAATATTGAAACCAAATACGAAAAAAAATTCTGTTGTCACAATGAAAAAAAAATACTATAAATCGTCGGCGTCGCAGCAAAAGTGTAATTTTTCGAAAAAATTTATTGTTGCATTTGAAATCTAAGTCCATGATACGTTTATCCACCAAAGCATTTTTCGATATCTTTATTTGTTCAGATTGTAGCAAAAGTAGCTATGTGTTTCAGGTATAAAAACTTTTATCGAAAGTAGCTATGTGTTCCCCAGCACATAGCTAATTTTTTGCGAACAAATTTCAAATGAAAAAATAAACATTTTTATTTACTCGCTGCAATTTGGAATGAAACCAAAGGATAACTTTGAACGATTTAATAGTGTTTTATGACACATTCTAACATGGACCACTAGATTAGAGTTTTTTTTACCAAAACTTATGTCGAAAAAGTTATTTTGAATGAAAAAGCTGGACCTAATCACGGCATTCGTAAGTTTCTAATCGGTGCTTTGCATTTTGAGAATTTTTGCAAATATTTTTTATTGGCAATTTTAGAGAGGACCTACAGGGGAGTTCAGCTCAAAAAGAACATTAAATATATCTAAATTATGATCCTTACTTAAAAATAAAATAAATGTTGTCGCCTTTTTGGAAACGATTTAAAATTGTACATTTCTTGGAAGTTTTGTTTTTAGAAGCAGGTAAATTCTAATTGAAGTAAAAAATTTAACTAGTTTATTTAAAGTTTTATAAGCAATATAAATATATAATTCGAATAATAGGACTAATAATGATGTCGGAAGGTTAAAAATGCCAATCCAACCTCGCCAAAAATATGACGTTTTTCCATTACTCACATATCTCTTAAACCATATATTGATATATTTACGAGCACTATCATTGATGGCCTAGGAATGAAAATGAAAATTATGATGGTTGTGATCACTGTGCAAAATATATTTGCAATCGGTACATTTTTGTAGTTTTACCACTCATTTCAAAATTAGGCATGGTCGAGTTACCAATCTTGGAATGTAAACCAGTTGCCCCCATAGAGATCCAAAATTTTCCAAATTATCTGGAAAATATTTCTACTCTGGACATGCGAAATTTCCGTTTAAAAATTACGGAATTTACGAAACGAAAATAGGAAAAATAAATCTGATCAGAAGTTCAACCGAATATTTAGATGGACTATATTTGTCCATTTGAAGTAACTTATATTCCAGCATCTCATCTTAAAACCCTAAAACTCATGAATATTATATCAAAGATTTATCAATAAATGATATATTAATGAATTATTTAAACCTCTATATCTAACAATCTCCTAGATTCACAAAATCTCTTTCAGCAAAAGAAATATTGAAATTTCAATAAATAAATTCCGTAATAAAAGTAGCTATGTGTGGTTTTTTTACAAAATTATTTAACCACGCTAAAACGGCATAAAATAATGAAAACATTTTTCAATAAATTTATGGGAAATGGGTGTAGTAAAAAACATATCAAAATTACAGCGAAATGAAAAAAGTAGACAGTTTTTATGCAATTGGCAAAAATTGGTCTGTAATTCTACTGCAGTAGCATAAGAATTGTGGTCTTCAAGTTTATAAGACCAAATCCAATCTTATTCTCAAATTTTAGTAAATTAGTTCCTGATGACTTACTGCACCACTTGAAATTTTGCACTAAAAATTTTTATATTTTATGTCGTCGATTGATAGTACAGAAATAGTACTCCAACCTAATGTACATAAACGGTTTTCTATGTGTTTAACAACATTTGTATAGTCTTTATAGAAAACTTAAAATATACAAAATACACATACCCTTATAATGATAATAAGATCGTTATTTGATCGTAGAACAATACACACTTGCATCCGCCTGTTTATCCATGTATCTCGGTTCGATCAGTACCGGTTTGATTTTCTCGATATTTACCAAAAAAATGTTGCCAAGAAAATTTGTCGACATGTTTAAAGAAAATTGGCGCATATTTAGATGTAGCGCCCACACATAATTTCTATATTTAAAAAGCAAAATCACATATTTACAGAATATAAATCTGCCTTATTGACAAAAAGTGTCATGCAGTGAAAGCACGTGATTCAAATAAGTTGTGTTTCATTAAGTTTGTATTACTTTTTGAAAAACAAGAAAAACGATACTTTATAATGAAATCTCACTTTTTAGCAGACGTTTTTGAACAATAAACGACAATTGCACGCCAATTTCAGTCCACACATAATATTAACTCAACATTATTTGCATTTTTTAAGAAACAAACTTTGAATGGACATACATAACTCGGAATCGACTTGAGATATTTACGTTTTCTTTAAGTGTTTTCCTCAATAAATTAATATTCGCAAGTTCCTATGCGTCTTTCTCTCCAATTTCTCCCATCGTTGTAAGTACTGAACTTTGGGCAATATCTTGCACTACAAGTAGTGACAACAAAAACGCAACCTTGATAGCCATAAACCATTTTAAACAAATATGAATGAATTGTAGACACTAGGGTCGATCGAAAATAAAGTATTTTTGTCATAAGGTAGTTTAAAAATCAGTATCTTTCCAGAGAGCATTTTAAAACATAAAAAAAGAAGTTATTGCGGATTTAATGAAAATTTTTATAAAAGTATGACTAAAATCGTAAAAAGTGGCTAGCTCACAAAAGTACAATGAATGATGAAGCAATAATGTTTTGGGAAAACGCATTAAACAAACCAAAGATTAATTTTAGACGAGAACGAGAACATCCCCAATTTTATGAAGCCAGCTTAAAGTTGTAAAATTGTTGTAGAATATGTATCGGAAACTCCAACTGTCACTATTAATAACAATATATTTTAGAAAAATCATGGAGGTATAACAACATAAGAAGCAAATTATATTTTTAATATTTCACAAAGTTTCGAATTTTTTAAAATTGCCTTATGACAGTGTCTACAAATATCATATTTTTGGAAAATCGGGAAATGCGACATTAATTGTTATAAGGAAAGTTTTTACTTTCCAAACAAACATTTATTTAAATTTCTGTTCACATCGAATTACTCATAGTAATCATTCCACGTATAGTGAAACTTCTTCCAAATCATCCATAATTTGTATACTTCTCATAATACATATTTTTGATTATGTTTTAAAAATACAATGGCAACAGTAGCTCTGTTCATTTCATTTTCAACTTAGTCCGATATCGCAACAGAATTTCAATTGAAAAATGTCAAGCCCGTTACATTTTAAATATTCTATATTTCCTATATTCGATTAGCAAGTATGAATAAATACATGCTATGGATATATATAAAAAATTACAGATTTTCAGAAAGTAAGAAAACAATTTTTTTTCAAATGTAAGGTCACATCCGTGATGACGTAGTTTGTGGTATATCTCCAATATTTAAAACACTAAGACATATTTGTGTTTGCAACAGAGCTGTTAAGTAATGATTAGTAATTAGATTACTTTTTTTAAAGTACAAGTAATGATTACAATACGATTACATTCAGTTTTATACGATTAGTAATTGATTACGATTACAAGCAATCAAAAAATAATCAGGATTACTTGCGATTACTGAAAAATAATCAAAAATAATCAAAAGTAATCAAAAATGAGTTCGACTACTTTAAAAGATTACTTTTGACTATTTTAGATTACTTTTGATTTTTTGTGATTACTTTTGATTCTCGCGAAATCGGTATGAGAGTCTTAGTAGTCTGTTTGTCAAAACTTTTGACTTTTCAATATATGTCAGTTTTGATTTTTTCTGTTCTCGTTCTTTTGCCAGCTAAAACCGAAAGGTAACGGTAATCGCAAGTAATCCTGATTATTTTTTGATTATTTGTAATCGTAATCAATTAGTAATCAGAAATTGTTGAATAGTGGATTATATAATCATTACGATTCTTTTTAAAAAGTAATGTAATTGATTACTAATCGTAATCGAAATTTAACAGCTCTGGTTTGCAATACTATTCCGATTAACCAGACGTTTTCAATCTCAATCAATGAATATGAAAGATATTTAAATAAATTTAAGCAAAAGTGTCGCAACCACTCCAATGGAATCAGATATCAAACCGATCATTATTTCCGATTTCTTTGAAACTTGCGCAACTCTATTAAAAAGGAAACCTTTTTAAAAGGAACTATAGGCCGTTGAAAATCGTAGAAACCACAAAAAAGTGCATATGTGGCAACATTGAAAATGGTGTAGTGTGAATACCCGTGGACAGAATTCAAAGAATAATGGCTTATTTTAAAGGTCATTGCGCTTGTTTTTCGCTTTTAACCAAATGATTATGTTTTTTGGTTTCGTATTTTCCTTTGTATTTTTTCACTATGAAAACACCAACCTAAAAAATAGCAAAATATCAACTAAGCCTGTAAATTTTAGATTGGATTTGTCGATTGAAAAAATATGCATGTATGTACTAAATGTATTCAATCGAAAACACTATTTTTTACACAACTAACACACCCACGCTGTTTGTTTGGGTATGTTAACGGGTATAGACCCAATGGCTTTAGTACATGCATACATACGTTCAAAAACCAGTGTTACATATACATATGCAATGAATATATCTCGAGGCCCTTGTCTGATTGATATAAAAGTCCGAATATACTATCACAATTTTAGTGGTTAGGTCTTTTTGAATTTCACGTGACCATAGATATGTTAGTGGTGATGTATGTATGGATGTACATAGTGGAGAGGGCGTTTTCGCTTATGTTTTATGCTCTCCTAACACGTGTTAAATAGTCTTCGGATATCTGTGCCCACATAACACTGGTTTACAATAGTTTTGGCGTAGGACTGTGATAACATTTTGCGATTTATCGAACTTTATATTGGCACCGCTTAGAAAATGTTTAGAATATTTTTATACCCTCACTCTACAGAGTAGTGTGACGCATTGAAGGAGTGACTTAAGAATGTTTGGACCAAATCCGTTTCACAACATTTTAAGATGTTTGAGCCATATCCGTCCGTCTGGCTGGCTGGCTGGAGTATACGATAACTCTCGAAGGAATCAATTCAAACTTTGTACATGGAAATTGTTACCGCCACTGTTTTTAATCGTTCCCAAATACAACTCTTCAAGGGCATACGTATATAAATCTAATGCTCAAATAGAGTTATCGATAATTTTTCTATTCTTTTATACTTTCTATTCATTCTACTAAATTTTGTAATAAGTAAAGTTACATAGAATTACTTCCTTCTTTTTACAATAGTTGGTTACCCATGCAACATGCATACATTTTCTTTAACGAAATAAGTTGATGGTTTGATACCAAAAAGTATGTACTAATATTATGAAATTATTAAACTGAATTTAATGAAAATCCATGTTATTTTAAGGAATTAAAACACTAGGTTGAGCCAAATTTGGCGATAAAGAAATAAATACATTTCAACAGCATTAACCTGTGTTGTCAATCTCATCAGGCCATCACGAGCCATCTGTTGTGAACAAATTTTTAATTCTTTTTGTTATAAAGAAGTTTATAATATTACATTGAAGATACATTTTCTTCACGCTGAAAAACTACCTTGCGACTTAAAACGTGCTGCCGACATCACTCCCACCCGATCTTTACATAACCTCAACCACACGTAAGTATTACCATGAGCAACTCCTCACAGTACGATCAACCACATAACCAAAACGTCGGCATAACTAAAAATTTGCCACAAATATGCCAACTATGCCACGAATCAATTATTGGTATCCTGGTTAGCTGCTGCTCATGCCAAAAGCCGTATCACGAGACATGTGCCAAAGTCACACTACCTCAGGAGCCATGGACATGTCCATTATGTAAATCTCGTTCAGCTTACTCTTCACGGTCCTCTTCAAGCACACATTCATGCACGTCAAAAGATTCATTAAGCGACAAAAAGACACTACAGTTGAAAAGGTTAGAGGAAGAACGTGATCTTGCTAGGAGGCGTGATGATGAATATTTGTCCAAAAAATATCAAATCTTACAACAAATCGAGGAAGAAACTATTGAAATTCAAACCACCACTACACAAAGTCGGATTAATAGAAGTGAATCTTTCGCCAATACGACTAATGTCCAAAACTCTTATGTGGATAACACTGTAGGTACCACTCCAAACGTAACCTCAATAAACACACATGCATCTTCGCATGTGACTGTAACATCCAACAACTTCCCATTAATGTCAACCGCCGTATATAATTCTACCTCAAACAACCTTCACGATACAATCAACATTAATAATGCTCATCCATTTCAATTTATTTATCCAAATTTACCGACTCACACAACAGCTCACCAAACTTTTAGTCAAAACCGTTTCGACCATACACAAAACAATAACACCTCGCAACAACAACAACCATTCATCGCTGCCGGACAAGCAGAAACGTCCCAGCCATATGCGGAACACCCATCAATAACAGGACATAGACTTACTGCTGACCAATTACACGCTCGTCAAACTGTGCCCAAAGAATTACCCTTTTTCTCGGGCTGTCCAGAGGAATGGCCACTTTTCAGTTCGACCTACGACTGGTCCACTGCCGTTTGTGGATTGACGGACGCAGAAAATCTTATAAGGCTTCAACGAGCTCTACGCGTTTGTACCTTGAAGGTATTGTACGGCCAGCCGGAGAAAATATTGTTTTCCCTGAAAAATAAAATAAAATTATTGCCACAGGTAAACCCCAACAAAATGGAAACCATCACTAACTTCGCCATTCATGTTAAAGGTCTGCAATCCACAATTGAGGCATGCGGCCTGGTCGACGAGTTAAATAATTCTTCGCTACTTCAGGAACTTATATCAAAACTGCCACCGTACTACCAGATAAATTGGGGAACACAAAAATTATATCTCCAGCAGTGCGGCAAAAAGGCGAATTTGATAGAGTTTTCTACTTGGATGTTCGATATTGGACTATCAGCCAGTACTGTAAACGTAGAAAACTATCCGATTATTGAATCTTCTCCCGTTCGTAAACAAAAAAACGCATTCGTCCACACCCATGAAGAAACAAAAAGAAAGAAATGTCTTGTTTGCAGCGGAGAATGTAATAACGTATGCAACTGTGAAATATTTTTATCAGCTGATCGCAAAGAGAGGTGGAATTTCGTAAAACAATTGGAATTGTGTAAGCACTGCTTAAGAAAGCATGGTGGTGTCTGTTACAACAAAAACAAAAGCTGCAATGTAGAAGGCTGTAAAATGAAACACCACCATCTCCTTCACGGATCAAAAAGTAGTGTAATCACGCCATCCAATGCAGATAAAGAAACGAGTGGAGAGAATGACAAAGCAAAGGAGAATGAGGTTGTGCAGACTCTCAATACACACGACATTCGTAAACAAAAGATTCTCTTCAAAATCATTCCAATAAGAATTTTTGGGAAAAACGACAAAGCAATAACTAAATTCGCTTTTCTGGATGACGGCTCATCTATTAGTCTTATTGATGAGGAAATCTTAAACCAATTGGATTTAAAGGGAGAATCCGAACAGCTGTGTCTTAAGTGGACTGCAAATGTAGAGCGAATAGAGAGTAATTCACAACATCTGAACATTTAAATGTGTGGCTCAAACAACAAGAAATTCTCTCTGGATGTACGTTCAGTGAAAGAACTTTTGTTGCCAAATCAGACACTTGAGTACGAATCCCTATGCAGAACATTTACTTATTTAAAAGGATTACCAATTGAAAGTTACACTGCCGCTGCTCCAAAAGTTCTAATTGGGCTAAATAACGTAAATATGACAATTTCCAGTAAAATAAAAGAAGGAGGCATAAAAGAACCAATTGCTATAAAAACAGCGCTTGGTTGGACAGTCTTCGGGCCGTGCGGCAGTAGTCAGCTAACACCATACAATATGCATATATGCGAATGCACAGAAGCTGACAACAAAATTCATCAGCTAGTAAAACAATTTTATAATATTGAAAGTTTGGGTATTAATTACAAAAATTTACAGGCCAACAAAGAGGATGAGAGATCGCTACAACTTTTAAACAAGTTTACCAAACAACGCGATGATGGACACTATGAAACCTCTTTACTTTGGCAATTTGACGAAGTGACACTGCCGGATAATTTCGATATGGCAAAGAAGAGGCTTATATGCCTTGAAAATAAATTATTGAGAGATAGTGAGTTATTTGAAATTTTTGCCAAAACTATCGAAAATTATAAAGCAAAGGGTTATATCACCAAAATCGATAAAACGAAGACAGCACAAAAGGTTTGGTACCTGCCTATATTCCCTGTATTTAATAAAAATAAACCAGGTAAATGTAGGATTGTGTGGGATGCTGCAGCAAAGTTCCACGGGGTATCATTGAACTCTGTGCTCCACAAAGGCCCAGACCTATTAACATCGTTACCAGCTATTCTTTATAAGTTCAGGGAAAAGTCGGTGGCTATATGTGGTGACATCGAACAAATGTTCCACCAAATCTACATACGGGAGGATGATAGACAAGTTCAACGATTCTTGTGGCGGAGCTGCGAAACCAATAGAGACCCCGACATTTATATCATGAACGTAATGATTTTTGGTGCTTCGTGTGCCCCTTGCATTTCCCAATATGTGAAAAATTTAAACGCTACAAAATTTGAGAGGCAATTTCCACAGGCAGCTTCTGCTGTCAAAAACAATCACTATGTGGACGATTTCCTCTTTTCCACAGATACAATCGAACAGGCCATACAAATAGCTAAAGAGACGCATTATATTCAGAGTCAAGCCGGTTTCAATCTCAGGAATTGGTGTTCCAATAAAGTCGAAGTAGTCCAGGGTTTAGAAATGCAACAGCAAGATATTGAAAGACAACTAAATATTGGGTCAGATAGAGAAACTGAAAAGGTCCTTGGCGTCTTCTGGAGTCCATCAGAGGATACAATAATATTTAAACTTTCGCCCTGTATACTTAGTAATGATATTGTTCGTGGGAAGAAACATGCAACAAAGCGACAAGTTTTGAAAATATTAATGACAATTTATGACCCCCTTGGATTAATTGGTCATTTTCTTATGTTTCTAAAAATTATCCTTCCAGAGATTTGGAAAAGCGGTGTTAACTGGGACGAACCAATTAAAGATGATCAACTTGTAAAGTGGAACAAATGGCTGCAATATCTTCCAGATTTGGAAAAAATTAGTATTCAGCGTTGTTATTTAAAATCATTTTCCAACTACAACGACGTCGATCTTCAGTTGCACGTGTTTGTAGATGCAAGCGAAAATGGCTACGCAGCTGTAGCCTACCTTCGAATAGTACAGGATAACAACATCGTTTGTTCTTTGGTTGGTTCTAAGACGCGAGTAGCCCCATTACGTATGACTTCAATACCACGTTTAGAACTGATGGCAGCTTTAATTGGCAGTAGATTCGGGAACAATATTATCAAAAATCATTCGATAACAATAAAAAATAAACATTTTTGGTCCGACTCAAGAACGGTCATTAGCTGGTTGACACACAATAACAAAAAATACCATCAATTTGTTGGTCTTCGTATAAGCGAAATTCTCGAGACGACGGCGTTAGAGGAGTGGCATTGGATTCCTGGCAAACAAAATGTTGCAGACGAAGCAACAAAATGGGCAAAAAGGCCAGACGTTTCAGCAAATAGTCGCTGGTTCAAAGGGCCAACTTTTCTCCTTAAACCAGCATGTGAGTGGCCTAAAGACGACACTGTTCTAGAACCATCAAACATTGAGGTTGATGAATATGTGCAATTTCACACTAACATAGAAATGTTTATCGACGTTAATCGTTTTTCTAAATGGACTCGGCTATTACGAACTTCTGCATACGTCCTTCGATTTTCATATATTTTAAAACAAACGGCGAATTCTGATATCGAGTTTACGTCAGATGAATTGTCGAGAGCTGAATTTCTATTGTTTCGACTTGCACAAAAAGAGTTTTATTTAGAGGAAATAAACATTCTAAAGTCAAATAAACAATTGAGCAAAGCAAGTTCGCTATATAAAATTTCACCAAAATTAGACGAAAATGCGCTTAGAAAAAGCATGTATTCCTGACGATACGAAGAATCCTGTCATATTACCAAGAGGAAGCCGTATAACCTTCTTACTAATTATGCATTTTCATATAAAGTATCACCATCTCAATCATGAGACTGTTATAAACGAGATTAGGCAGCGATACTATATTCCCCAATTGAGAGTTGTGCTGAAGAGTGTAGTAAAGCAATGTCAGAAATGCAAAATAAGAAAAGCTGTTCCAAACTATCCACAAATGGCTAAGTTACCACAAGCTCGTTTGGCTGCGTTTTGTTCCCCGTTCACATATACGGGCCTGTACTACTTCGGCCCAATTATGGTGACAGTCGGCCGTCATACAGAGAAAAGGTATGGAGCACTTTTTACCTGCCTAACGACGAGAGCTGTCCATATTGAGATTGTCAACACCCTAAATACTTCTTCGTGTATAATGGCGATTAGAAATTTTATGTCTCGTCGAGGATCTCCAAGACAGTTTTATAGCGATAACGGCACTAATTTCGTGAGCGCAGAAAAATAAATTAGAGAAGCCGTACAAGAAGTTGATAAATATGAACTCGTCCGTAAATTCACCACAACAACCACAGAATGGAAATTTAATCCGCCGTCATCGCCACACATGGGAGGGGCCTGGGAAAGGTTAGTAAGGTCTATCAAAACTGTTTTTTATAATATTACACCTTCTCGGGCACCGAGCGAAGAGCTACTCAGAGGTATGTTGACGGAGGTGGAAAATATAATCAACTCTCGCCCCCTAGTCTATGTGCCGATTGATAACGAGAACGCTGAAGCACTAACACCTAATCACTTTTTGTTGGGTTCTTCCAATGGCATGAAACCGTTGACAATGTACGACGATAGTGGCGTGGCACTAAAACACAACTGGCTATGCTCTCAACAGTATGCAGACAATTTTTGGCGCAGGTGGGTTAAAGAATACCTACCCACTTTAACTTTTAGATCAAAATGGCACGAGAAGGCAAAACCGTTGCAAGTTGGTGATCTGGTTATAGTGGTTGATCCGTCGAGTCCAAGAAACGTGTGGCCAAGGGGGAAGGTCTTGGAAACATCGAAAGCAAAAGACGGCCAAGTACGGAGTGCAAAAATTCTTACATCCAGTGGCATATTAGTGAGACCAGCTGCTAGATTGGCGATTCTAGATGTGGCTTGCAAGTAAGAGTATGCCATCGAAGGCTTCTTGTCATACTGCAGGGGAGTGTTATCGCCACTGTTTTTAATCGTTCCCAAATACAACTCTTCAAGGGCATACGTATATAAATCTAATGCTCAAATAGAGTTATCGATAATTTTTCTATTCTTTTATACTTTCTATTCATTCTACTAAATTTTGTAATAAGTAAAGTTACATAGAATTACTTCCTTCTTTTTACAATAGTTGGTTACCCATGCAACATGCATACATTTTCTTTAACGAAATAAGTTGATGGTTTGATACCAAAAAGTATGTACTAATATTATGAAATTATTAAACTGAATTTAATGAAAATCCATGTTATTTTAAGGAATTAAAACACTAGGTTGAGCCAAATTTGGCGATAAAGAAATAAATACATTTCAACAGCATTAACCTGTGTTGTCAATCTCATCAGGCCATCACGAGCCATCTGTTGTGAACAGAAATATTTTCCCAAACTTAGTTTAAGTTCGAAGATGGTCGAAATTGACACCCCCTATCTGGTACCTCCCTCACAAATGGTCCATATTCCTGTGTTAAATAAAAACCAATGTGACTGGATGGACACAAGGATAGTCGGAATTAGCTTTATTTTGGTATATTACAAAGTTTTTATAAGAATTTTGAGCCTGTTTTGCCACGCCCCTTCTTCTATCTCCCACACAAATAGCCCATATTCCAATGTTAAATTAAAATTCATATAACTTCCACACGGATATTCGGAATCAGCTATATTTTCGTATTTGATAATGTTTTTATAATCACTTTAAGTGTACTAAATATGGCGGGTTTTGCCACGCCCCTTCCAGTACCCCCCACACAAATCACGCAAAACTACGTAAAATTAAAGCTGTTATAACCTCTATCCTAGGTAATATTGAATCCTTCACAACTTCTATATTGGTACATGGGATCCACTATGACTTGATATTTGATCACGTTTTTACAGTTGTTTTATAAATGTGGAATCTGGCATGTGATACGAACGTCCTTGTGCTTTCCATACAAATCATCCTGCCCTACGTTGAATTTTATACTTTATAACTTCCGTATATTGTCTTGAGAGCGAGGGTATATATAAGTCGGTTTAGCCGACTGAAGCTTACTTGTTTAATTCCATATCTTGACGTCTGTCTTAAAATGCATCACCAGATCCCAGCGGTAATCTCAACTTTTTGAACATATTTTCCCCGCTTTGGGAATTAATAATCAAGAAGGGGTTTTTTCGAAGTTGTATCTATATAAGCGTATAACTTATATTTAGAGCTTGTTTCATTCGTTTATTTAGAATAAACAATCTAATTTTAAATTGTTTAAAATTTAAAACATGAAAAAATATGATTTTTTCTTGTAACTGAAAGATCTCTTAATCATCGGAGGGTCACAGTAGCTAGCATATCCACTGTCCAAATTCGGTGAATATACTATACTTTTTACTTTATCTATCTATATCTATATATCTATATATAAAGAGTGATTTTTTTGAGGTTAGGATTTTCATGCATTAGTATTTGACAGATCACGTGGGATTTCAGACATGGTGTCAAAGAGAAAGATGCTCAGTATGCTTTGACATTTCATCATGAATCGTCTTACAAACGAACACCGCTTGCAAATTATTGAATTTTATTATCAAAATGCGTGCTCTGTTAAGAAAGTTCATTGCGCGCTTCCATTTTATGGTCAGTTTAATCGACCCACTGAAGCGGCTATTCGGGCTATTGTGACTAAATTTCGCACCAAATTTACATTGTTGGACATTAAACCACCAACACGCTTACGTAGAGTGCGAACTGAAGAAAATATCGCAGCTGTATCGGCCAGTGTTAATGATGACCACCAATTTTCGATTCGTCGCCGTTCGCACCAATTGGGTCTCTGTTACTCAAAAACGTGGAAATGCCAAAATTGGACTAAGCGGATGGACCACCTAAGACGCAGCCGCGGTCAACATTTAAATGAAATTATCTTCAAAAAGTAAATGTCATGGACCAATCTAACGTTTCAAATAAAGAACCGATGAGATTTTGCAAATTTTATGCGTTTTTTTTTTAAAAAAAGTTATCAAGCTCTTAAAAAATCACCCTTTATAAAAATGAATCTGTGTTTGTATGTTTGTTTGTTCTTTATAGCAGCCTAAACTACTGAACCGATCTTCTTGAAATTTTCACAGTATGTTCATGCTGAACCGGTGGTGAAAATAGGCTATATAAATTTTTGATATTTTCAGTGGGCGTGGCACCTCCCACACAAATTGGGGGTTTATTCTTTTTTTTATAAATTAGCATATTCGGAATACTGTTGCAGCTAGAGTCTTGAATTTTTGTGAAGGTTCACTAATTACACTAGTCAACAGTCAAAATGTACTCGGGATGCGATAATTTTTTCTGTGTAGATAACCTTGACATGAGCTCGAAAAACGCAATAAAAAATTTTTTTTTCGTTTGGTTTTTTTTTTATTATTTTTTTTTTAAATTTTAAAAATTTTTTTTTGGTTAATTTGTTTCGTCCGGCATAACTCGGGAACCACTAGCCCGATTTAATTGAATTAAATTTTAAAAAATTTAAAATTACAATTCCCTTAATCTGTTCATATATTGTTTTCCTATACAAGCAACAGTTTCCAAGTTAAAAATGAATATATAAAGGAAAAAACTTATTTTTTGCCTAAAAATTAAAAATTTTTTTTTTTAAAAAATCCATAAAAAATCCAAAATGAAAAAAAATGTCAAATCTTATTACTTTTACGTAAAGTCACATAACCTATGAGCAAAATGAGACAAAGATCATGAAAATCGATGCAAGCGTTTCGCTTTTATTCGCAATTGAGTAAAAGTATGAATTTCAAAAATTTAAAAAATTTTTTTTTGGTTAATTTGTTTCGTCCGGCATAACTCGGGAACCACTAGCCCGATTTAATTGAATTAAATTTTAAAAAATTTAAAATTACAATTCCCTTAATCTGTTCATATATTGTTTTCCTATACAAGCAACAGTTTCCAAGTTAAAAATGAATATATAAAGGAAAAAACTTATTTTTTGCCTAAAAATTTAAAATTTTTTTTTTAAAAATCCATAAAAAATCCAAAATGAAAAAAAAATGTCAAATCTTATTACTTTTACGTAAAGTCACATAACCTATGAGCAAAATGAGACAAAGATCATGAAAATCGATGCACGCGTTTCGCTTTTATTCGCAATTGAGTAAAGGTATGAATTTCAAAAATTTGCTCGACATATGCACAACTTTGTCTATGGTAAGGTTTTTTCTTTTTTTTTGATTCTCAGAATTAACAAAACGGAATAAACAAAGGGTTATTTAATTTTTATGATTGCGTAAGCAAAGTAATAAACGCTAATAAATGTGCGTGAACAATTAAAAGGAAAAAAGGAAAGGGGACTTTTTTAATTATTTGGGTTTTCCGTTGGCTACCTGTATGATTTTTTTACAGAAATGCAAGGGTGGTCATTATTCGGAAAATTTAAGACTCACACATGGTGAAACAGGTATGTAGCCACCGTAAAAAAATATACACCCATTTATAAGTACCTGTCAGTAAAATACTAAACAATACACAGTATAAATAGGTCTTCATTGATCGATTTTACGCATTCAACAAGTGTCGACGAACGCGATAGTTAAAATGAGCAAACGTTCGCGAGGATTTGAATGCAATACCAATCCAAGTAATTTTTGTTACATGTGCGGAGAATACGTTTCTGAAAAAAAAAACAAGCGTTGTTTTTCACCTAAATTGAGAGATTCATTTGAAGAGAGCTTCAATTTAAAGGTCTCAAACATAGATGAGCGGTGGACACCAAGTGCTCTATGTCCAAGGTGCTACGTACAGCTAGCTGACTCAAGGTAAGTGTAGATTACGAAATTCAAGAACATATATAACTTATTATTGAAATTCTTTCAGACGACAGCCGAGAATCATCATGCCAGCAACAAGCAGAGCCTTAAAGCAATTTTACTGCACAACGGCAACGAGAAACCTTCGATTCCAATTGCTCATGCCGTTGACACCAAGGAAACATACGAAGTCATGGACAATCTACTAAAGTGCCTTAACTATGAGAGGCACGATTGGAAAGTTTGTGCCGACCTTAAGGTTATCGGTATCCTTTGTGGATTACAAGGTCGATTCACAAAGTACTGTTGTTTTCTCTGCCTTTGGGACAGCCGCGATCGTCAACATCATTACACCAGGAGGAGTTGGACAGAAAGAGTTAACTTCATCCCCGGCAGCGACAACGTGAAATATACACCACTCATAAAAAAGGAAAATGTTTTTCTCCCACCTCTTCACATAAAGCTCGGACTCATAAAAAACTTCGTGAAAGCTATCAACAAAGATGGCGAAGCGTTCGCCTATTTAAAAACCATTTTTCCTCACCTTTCATCGGCAAAGATTAAGGAAGGCGTTTTCGACGGTCCGCAAATTAAAAAGTTGTTGAAAGACCAACAGTTTGAGCACATTTTATCACCAAATGAAGCTGCAGCTTGGAACTCATTTCGGCAAATTGTTTCCGGATTTCTTGGAAACAACAAAAGCTCAAATTACAGAGAGATCGTCGAACAACTACTCCAAAATTATAAAAAAATTAGAGCAAATATGTCGCTTAAGATACATTTTCTACACTCGCACTTGGAATTCTTTCCGGACAACCTGGGCGTTGTGAGTGACGAGCATGGTGAGCGTTTTCATCAGCAAATGAAAGAAATTGAGCACCGATACCAAGGATTTTGGAACGAAGCTATGATGGGGGACTATATCTGGTTCCTGATAAGAGAAACAGACCCACAACAATATAAAAGAAAGACAAAAGCACATAATTATTTTTAATTTGAAGGTTTTTATTTTTGTGTTTAGATATTTTTTTTTTAAACTTTTTTATAATTAATTAATGTTGATATCCTTAGGATAATTTCTTGTACATATATCGAATTGTTTTTTAATTTAAAGTCATATATTTTTGTCACCCAAAAATTTTAATTTTTTTTTGTAATAAAAAAGAAAAAACCTTACCATAGACAAAGTTGTGCATATGTCGAGCAAATTTTTGAAATTCATACCTTTACTCAATTGCGAATAAAAGCGAAACGCGTGCATCGATTTTCATGATCTTTGTCTCATTTTGCTCATAGGTTATGTGACTTTACGTAAAAGTAATAAGATTTGACATTTTTTTTCATTTTGGATTTTTTATGGATTTTTTAAAAAAAAAAATTTTAAATTTGTAGGCAAAAAATAAGTTTTTTCCTTTATATATTCATTTTTAACTTGGAAACTGTTGCTTGTATAGGAAAACAATATATGAACAGATTAAGGGAATTGTAATTTTAAATTTTTTAAAATTTAATTCAATTAAATCGGGCTAGTGGTTCCCGAGTTATGCCGGACGAAACAAATTAACCAAAAAAAAATTTTTTAAATTTAAAAAAAAAATAAAAAAAAACCAAACGAAAAAAAAAAATTTTATTGCGTTTTTCGAGCTCATGTCAAGGTTATCTACACAGAAAAAATTATCGCATCCGGAGTACATGAAATTTTTTTCAATTTGTTGAGTAGTGTTATTAGTCTGCACAGTTGTGTCAAAAAGGGGCGGTATTGGAAAAGTGGGCGTGGCACATCCCATACAAATTTAAAACCTATTATTGAATATTGTCAGTTATATGACACCTACAGTGCTGAAATTTTGTGTAAGTGCATCTAGCATCAATGTACATAGTTGTACCAAAAATGGGCGGTATCGGAAAAGTGGGCGTGGCACCTCCCATACGAAGTTAAAACCTATTATTGAATATTGTCAGTTCTATAACACCTAGAGTGCTGAAATTTTGTGTAAGTGCATCTAGCCAAAAATGGGCGGTATTGGAATAGTGGGCGTGCCACCTCCCATACGAAGTTAAAACATATTATCGAATAGTGTCAGTTCTATGACACGTATAGTGCTCAAATTTTGTGTAAGTGCATCTAGCATCAATGTGCGTAGTTGTGCCTAAAAGGGGCGGTATTGGAAAAGTGGGCGTGGCACATCCCATACAAATTTAAAACCTATTATTGAATATTGTCAGTTATATGACACCTACAGTGCTGAAATTTTGTGTAAGTGCATCTAGCATCAATGTGCGTAGTTGTGACAAAAATGGGCGGTAATGGAAATGTGGGCGTGGCACCTCCCATGCGAAGTTAAAACCCATTTTCGAATATATGCCGTTCTATGGCAGATAAAAAACTGAAATTTTGTGTAAGTGCATCTAGCATCAATGTGCGTAACTGTGCCCAAAAAATGGGCGATATTGGAAAAAAGGGCGTGGTACCTTCCATACGAAGGTAAAGCCTATTATCGAATATATTCAGTTCAATGACAGCTACAATACTTATCTTTTGTGTGAGTGCATCTAGCATAAACCTGCGTAGTTGTGCCAAAAATGGACGGTATTGGGAAAGTGGGCGTGGTACCTCACATACGAAGTTAAAACATATTATCGAATATGGTCAGTAGGTGTCATAGACCTAGAGTGCTGAAATTTTGTGTGAGTTGATCCAGTGTAAATAGTTGTGCAAAGATGGGCGGAAAGTGGACGTGACACTTCCCATCTGAAATTAAAACCGGTTTTAGTATTTCGACACCGAGATGGGCGGAAAGTGGCCGTGACCCTTCCCATACGAAATTAAAACCAGTTTTTTGAGTATATTCTACAACGATATTCCTATATTGTTGTGTGAGTTAATTTAGTTGTAACCTGCTTAGACAATATGCAAATGGGCGGGATTTGAAAGGCACATTTTTGATTTGGATTTTGTAAAATTACACGTTTTCTGTGGATTTTCTTAGCGCAACAGTAAAGAAAGGTTATAAAAAGAAAAATATTCATTCGCCAACAGCCAGCTTAAGTCAATAAAACGGAAATTATATTAATTTTTTAGTTTTTGTGTTGTTTGATTAGTGAACAATTTGATTGATTTTCTATGCGTTTTGAATGTAATGTAGTCTCATCTTACGAATGAAGTTATTGTTTAGGTAATGGAAAGGAGGAGAATCACACTTAACCAAAAATCAATTTGATTTTGACATTTTTTCAACCATTCGACGTAAACTAAAGTTCTCCATGGAACATATCCATTTCTTTATTATCTCAGGGAAGAACCTTGATTATAATTGGTACATATATTACCGATCAGGGCAACAATTAATAAGAAAGCAGAGTTTAATTTTACCGTTTGTTTTTTTTTTTGCTTGGCGAAGCGGACGGGGGTTCAGCTAGTATATATATAAATTCCAAAAAATTGTTTTTCAACCACTGTGCGCTCTACATCCGTTTTGGTCAGATTTACAATATTATGTTATATTTCATTCAGAAACATGTTTTTTGTACGAGTTCCCTGTTGTGTTTTCCTACAGCTCTCGTAGAAATGTCCCGCCCGATTTGGTGTTAGGTTTCTGTAATTTAATTACTCAACTGCACAAAGAACTGGTGATCAAAATCTGCTAATGATTTAGAAAGTGGATGGTAGCGTATGGGCGGGGCCGACTCATCTCTAGCCCTAGTGATATAAATAGTATCACTTTCCTGGCGTTCTAGTCCGTCGCACAGTGTTATCGTTTATACGAAAAACTAAAAAATCCACAATTAATAAAATGTTTTCTTTCGATATTTATGCGATTCATCGAATGATTGTCAAATTAGGAAACATGTGCTCTATGACCGAGAATTTCATTAAAAGTTAGTCAGTCTCTGCTTATGTTTGGTCATAATTGAATTCTCCACCATCGGCTTGAAATACTACGTTAATTAATTTAATAAAATTATACGACAATGTCAATGACACTTACTAATGTAGTACATAAAATGTATTCTCCAACAGAGGGGTGGATACAAGCGCCCTATTGGGGGCCACATATTATTTATGTGCGAAACACGTTGCGCCAACGTTAAATAACTTTAACTTTCGAACAAAATTACAGCCGCAGAACCTTTTATATCTTCGATCTCGTGTTTCTAGATGCAGCCGGCCATTTTATACCCTTTTGCACCTCTTTCTGAAAATTCGCTATAGGTAACATGTGTTCTCGCTTCTCCCCTAAAAACATGTACTTCATTTAGTACCACGTTTATCCTGTTGGCTCTAAGTTGAAGAGAACGCTCGTTTTTCGTAGTGTTCTTTCTTTTTTAATTGTTGCACCGGTTATCTCTTTAAATAAAGCTAATATTACCACACAGATAATTAGTGATTGGTTATTGTTGCTTACTAAAAATTGTCGCGTAATAAAAATTTTAATCCAAATTCTTAAATAAAAGTTACACTCAACAATTTGTGCAAGTGCAGTGAGCGGATCCCACAAACACAAAACAACAATATTTTTTCTCACCGCGCTCATCTTGAAAACGAACATTTACAAGCGGAACACTTGAAATAATCAACAACTGTGTACTATGCTATACGCAGTGTATAGCAATGATCTCCCTCGATGTATCACTCAAGCAAGGTCCACATGTATGCAGACGACGCACAGTAGCGCCCGTAGAGCAAACGAGGTTGCAAAAATCAAAATTTTCATGAGCGCCGACGAAGTTTTGAATAAACCCATGTTATAGGAAACTTTTCAACGATTTCAAATCTGCCACTCTTAATAATATCACATTTTTAGTTTAGAAGATATAGCCGTTCAAAGTTGACCGACTTTCGGTTTTCAAAAAAACACACAATTTTTAGTGAATTTGTTGCGATTTCAGGTGTAATATCACGAAAAATAGGTAACGAATCGCCTTATTTTTTGTTTGTATTGATTGATGTATTTATTAAATGTATAATGATAAAAAAATTAACTGTTTGCTTTGTGTTTCTCCTGGTAAATCACTATTTAAAAACTATCCGTTTTTTCACTATTTTTCAACTTTGACGGAAAATAAAAAAATCTATATTTTTCTATATTTGCAAAACCTGTTCATTGATTATTTCTTTATATAATTCAAAAATTTTAGCTGCCCGTACGTGCCCGTTTGGCTTCTAGAGGTAAAAAAGGTTAAAAAGACATGGTTGCAGAAATTGTATGGCGTCCATCCCTTATATGTTTTGACTGACAGTAGTTTGATCTAATAGTTTGAAAAAAACTACTCATTGAAATTAGCAGGTACGTACCTCACTTAAACAATACTTTGGCGTACAAATGATCAAGAACAATATTGACTTATGGTCCCTACAGGTAGGCACAAATCTTATTTGGACACGTGCATAATATCAAAATTGCATTATTCAGCCTAAATCCATATGTAAGCAGGGAACAGGTAAATTTTTCGGCATGGTAGCATAAACCTATATATTGCAAATGGTCAAGAACAATATTGACTTATGGTCCCTATTTTTATTTTTTATGTTTAGGCATGGTAGCATAAGCCTATATATTGCAAAATAAGGATAATGCCTGGATTACTCTACGACTGAAAGTTGGCGCAACGATTACTGAAACCATTAAGCAATTTAAGTACTGAAAACATGGCGTTGAACAATTTTAAATTATTTGAACTGTTTAGAAAGTCAACCACACCAAATTTTTTCACGGAAGCTGCTTTAGAAGAACTTGATAGCTTATACGGAAATATTGAGAGAAGCGAAATTATAAAAAATAAATTTTATCTGATATATGCAAATATTAAGGCAAAATGGGTGAAATCTAATCGAACCATTCAGAACTTCAACTCCAAATACGAGGACTGGCTTAATGAAGACACTATCCTGGATATATTGGCAGTAGATAAACCCACCACATCAACCAGAGGAGCAAAAGGAAGGCAAAAAAAAGTATTGAGGAGTGTTCAATTTTCACAAGGAAGAGGAAACTTGCCGATGCCACCAATGACTTGACCACGAAGCAATTATCGGACGCGCTGTCTATTAAATTTACAAAGGATAGTGAAAGAGTTAGGTCGCAGATAACCAAATCTGTTGCTGATGCAAGCCCACTGCGACTAAAAAGGATTAAGGAAAGCATTCCCACGCCCACAAACGCACACATTAAAAAGTATGGATCCGAAGAAGCCTTGGCCTTGTTTATGGACTTAGAACTTTCCAAAGAGAAATATGAGAAACTACGGACATCTTTAACGCGACACGGCGCTGACGTTTTACCCGGATACAAGCATATTACGCAAGCCAAAATAAATTCACGACCACTGCATACGGAGTTTATAAAAAATATAGATTGCAGAACACATTCAAAGCATCAAGGGTAAGGCAAAATGAGGACCTCTTCAACATGTTGGCAGCATCTTCCGATCCACTTATTTCTTCCCTGCGGCATGTGAAGTCAAGAATAGAGTTAGAAAATAATTATAGTTTAGAAATGGTTAGTCTTTTAGATATACCTTCTCTTACGAACTGTGATGAATATTTTACAGAAAATTGAAAAAGTAAATAAAAAAAAATATATTTTTTTAATTTATTGGGTAATAATTTAAAACATAGAACCCTAAAGAAAAAAATAAAAACAATCTAAAAATGTAAAAATAATTTTTTTAGTTACCATAAAATTGATTTTTGTACTAATTTTAACTTTGATAATCCATAATTAGGCCCCTACAGAGCGTAGCACCCTTTCCAAACGCTCATTTCATAGGCCGAACAGTTATCTATCATATGCTGTTTAAACTGTTCAATTATCTTATTCGGTTCAAAAGATATGATTTTTGCAACGAAAAAACTCAAATGGCGCCACTGTGCGACGTTCAGCTATATTTGGACTCGTGTATATTTGATTTCGGAGGAAGTGTAGATTGCTTAAACAATATGCTCATGAACATCGATACTTGTGCTAAGGCTAATTGTCTGAGCTTGAATCCAAGGAAATCCAAGTGTCTTATCATCTACATATATGCACAATATTTGCGTACCTATACACATATTGGGCACTCCAATAGATATAGTTTCGAATAAAAAAAAACTTGGGTGTTACCTTTAATAATAGATTAACCTGGGATGACCTTATCACCTCAGCGGTTGGTAGAACTTACGCCACGTTAAGGAGTCTATATATCCACCAACAATTCACTCCTGTACGCATAAGGCTATCGTTGGCAAAAGCATATTTAGTTGCAAAGCTACTATATGGATGTGAAATATTCTCAAACTGTATTGGGCCTTCCAAAGCGCGTGTATATTTCATGTTATGCGGAGTGACATCTGAAAAGTCTGCACAAAATTAAATACATACGAAATCCAGATTCACGAGATCTGCCATAGGATGTCGGCTTATTAAACTAAAACACAAGAGGCATCCGTCTTTGGAATAAACTTCCTACAAGTATTCAAATAATACGCAGCGACTGGCAATTTAAATCCAAATCCAAACTGCCGTTTTCTTTTTTGTGTGATTTCACATACATTGTTGTATTATATTTCTTATGTTTAATTTTTAAAAAATTTATTATTAGTTATTTATGTTAAAGTTAAGACTCCTTATGTAATCTATCCATGTAAACTCCTATGCTTTGCATAAGAAATCATTTCTTCTGCATATGAAATAAATAAATTCCTTATCGTCCAGCATACTCCGTATAAATAAGTAAACATTTTGATACAGTACGAGCTCGATGATCGCAACTAATTACTGCCAATGCCTGTTGCAATAACCGAATAGTTGCGATAACCAAACCCCAAATTAACCTTTGAATAAATGTCTCAGACTAAACTCAATAGATTTATTGAACTGTTTACAGCCATTCGTTTGGATTTTTTCTGATTTATTAACACCATATTGCAGAGGTATAAAAGTAAGAATCTAGATTTGGGAGTCGGCGAATTTTTTTTCTGGATAACGAGGGTTCGAATGAGCTCTCAGAAATTCTAAAAATATATTTTCAAGATTTCTGGAAATAGAGATGATTGGATTTTTATGGTTCCCGACTTTGATATCAACTCTGGAAAATATAAGCTATCGAAAAGGCTGAAAACTTCACCTTTTAGAATTTTGATTTCAGGAAAACTTTGATTATCCAAGATTTGTAATCTGTGGACCATAAATAAATGACTGAAGTTAGTGTAGTATGTATACTCAACACAAAACAATCTACAATAACGAAGCCGGAAATAAACTATGGAAAAAGCTGTAAGGAATGACTACAGTTGGTCGACGTATACACCCAGTACTAATCTCTACTAAAAATACATGATTTTAAGTTCCATTTCTCGATTATTTCAATTGAATTCATATTCATTTCGATGGCATCAATTCTAGGAAATATCGCTGTAAATTCCCACACATCCGAGTCTGTGCGGTCCTTCCAATCGGTCCAGTTTTTACATATTTAATTTTCCTCATTTTATACTTCATTCACAAAAAAGTTCAACCCTTGAAAGTATCCCGTTATTTTAATTTGCTATTTTCTTTGAAATGTGTGCAAAATGGTCCATTGGAATAGCACCACACCTGATAATCGATTTTATTATGAAAGTCTGTTATTGAAGTGCATAAGAACTTTAGTTAAGTGTGTTTTATCCAAAATCTATCATTATTAACCCGAATAGTGAAATTTTTTTCGAATTTTGAGATAAAACTTTCATGTTATCAGTGGTCCATACCAGAAGCTTTGGTGAACGTCTTTTGTGTGACCATATGGTATGGTCGCTAGCACCATTCGGGTTAAGAAAATTGGACCGAGCTAAGTCTTTGCGTGTTGAGGAGAGAACGAAAATTGAAATTTATATGGTTTGTGGTCTATCTATACATTAAGTAGCCCAAAAAACCTAATAGAAGCCTTAATAGTATATACAAGTTTGTAGGTGACTCAGAAAACTATGAGATAAGATGAAAAGTCGAACAACAAGTGCTGTTACAGCTGACGATGTTGGAGCAATTTTGAAATATGCCTCAAATTCACACGACTCTGCTGCCTAAATGAGAGCAAAGGCGGGTGTAAGTGCAAACGTACCAACAGTAAAGAAATTTATATTCAATGCTACACACTTAAAACATTCATCTGAATTCTGATTTGCTCTCTGATGCAAGTTGTAGCTCTTGCCATAAAGAACAAAAATTGTGAACATATAAAATCAAAAAATCTCATCTTCAAGATCAAAATCGCACAAATCTTATAGTCTGTAGTGTGTGTAGGCAGCGTATACGTGCAGTTGATTAAGGATAATATCACTCATACGCACTGTTGTCGGACTGACCATTAACAGAAACAGTCCTGTAAGATATATTTTTCCTACCTAAACGGTGTTAATAATCATTCCTAGGAAGTTCATGTGTTCTAGAAAGATGCTCATTGAGATCTTAGGTACATTTTTGTACTTGATTGTTTTTATTTTTTAATTTTGAACGGACATGAACAGGGCATATCTCAATTTTTGTTCTTTATGACAAGAGCTACAACTTTGCCTATGACACCGAGGCCACACATCTTTGTGGGCCCATAAAAAGAATGCATGACAAGGGCAAATTGGGAGACACGGATCTGTTTTTTGGTTTTTTTATCACGTAGTGGTGTCCGTATATGATTATTCTGGTTCGTGTTGCAATGTGTAACGTAGCATTTATGATCGTACATATTTACACGCCCTTTCCTTTGCTTACAAATTTCATATTGTGAAATATACCTGCCAGACCAGTCTTGTATTTGTTTGAGTTGTAAATATCCACACTTAAGGATTAATTGACATGAATCACATCGAGCCTACATTAAATTCTATATTATTTCATGCAATTTTAACCTGATTATATAGTAGGGTGTATTAATTTTTTAATTGTTTTTAAATAACAAAAAATAAGGTATGTGTCAGTATTAACGCCCAAAAAGCAAAAAAAAAACTTCTTAAAATTGCCTGCAGACCGCGCTGGGAAGATAAAGCATATTTCGTCCAAGAACGTCTCATCTTTTATTTGGTATATTTTAGGAGAGTGATTTACAGTTTATAAACCATAATATTTAATCTAGTAATTAGGTATAATACATCAGTGCGGTTTATTATATTTATGCAAATGTGCATCTTGCATAAAATATACAAAATTTAATAATAATATACATTTTTTATTAGAAACACTTTGAAGGAGTGACTTAAGACCGTAAGTATGTTTGTACCAAATCCGTTTCACGACTTTTTAAGTTGTTTGAGCCATGTCCGTCCGTCTGGCTGGTGTACACGATAAGGAATCGGTTCAAACTTTGCACATGGTACCGCCCACTCAAATGGTCCATATTCCTATGTTAAATTAGAACCAACTAGCAGAATCCAGCTCTCGACTTTCGAGTGCAATTTTTGTCTGAATTTAAATATAGAAATAAATATATTTTTTAAATTAATAATTGAATTAATGTCCTGTCTGGAATTGTCTTCAACAATAGAACATATTTTCGAAATGTATATCATATTTTGCAAATTGTTGCCCTTTGAAAGAGTGTAATACTTGTAAAAACTACAACTATTTGGATGGTATCATTTGTACTCCTTTCCCCAGTTTCCCCTAAAAGTACAAAGTACTAAAAGTTCGAATCTGTTGATATTTTTGATTTGCGATTTTGTGTCTCCTTGTGTCCGTTGTCCCTCTTTATTATGCTCGTCAACACATTCTGAATTTCATTGTTAAAGATGAAACAGGTTAGTTAGTACCAGTTTTATCTTTTTTAGCCTTTCTTATCGAAAAATGTGAACTACAAAAACTGTTATTTTGCGCGTCTACTAAAGTGGAGGAATACACATGTCGAATATCATGATTTGTTCAGGCAGATACAATTACAATTTTCCTCTATTCCCTTCTCATCATACCTCTACGCTGAAAGAGGAATTTACACCACAATTGCAAGATTCAAGTTCCAGTCAGTGACGCAACAGCAAAAGTATACATATTGCAAAAATTTAAACACTCTCCAGTACAGTGTTCTCAGGGTTTTCTCTTCTCTTTTTCTAAATTCCCAAAATCCACTTATTACAAATATAAATCCCCTAGAATTAAAATTCTCAACAAAAATCAAATGTTAATAATGTGCATTCTGATATGAGCAAAATCCACTTTTTAGGGATTGTGTACTAAATCCACCAGATTTCCCATTTTCCATTTTCTCAATTGATAGTTCCAACCTTTGGGACGTGGCGCTTCCAATTAGAATAATACTGATGTAAAACTTCCTTGAAGAATCACATACTACGATGTGATGTGTACGCATTTCTATAAACAAAAATGGAGGTAAATTAAGTATTATGTAATTTTAACATTTTTCATTTAAGAATATTTTAGTTTACAATAAAAAAAATGAACGCGCAAACTGTGTCTTCAGACGCAAGTGTTCTGTTATTTAACCAATACCTTTGAAATAACTTATTTTGTGAAGTGTAATTATTATTTTATAATAAATTTTGTTTACCGATATCATTTACTATGAAGTTTTATTTTTACCAGTAACATCATATCTTGTGCAGCTAATCTGCGTTTCTTTTTACAGTGGGTCAACGTGAAAACAATATTTTAAGTTAATGCCTGAATTCTTATTGTTAAAACTATATTGTGGAATTTCATAAGGATCATTTTTGTGAAAGATCTTAACTCTAGCTCCTCCCTTTATGGATCAACCTTTTTATTTTTGAAAAAATCAAAAAAGTAATTTCAAAAGATGTATTTAAAGATTATAATGTTCTACGAAAAAAATTGGAAAATTTTCAGTGGATCACCAGATACTTCAAAGTTGTAAATAAAGCTCAAATTACACGCCAAATTATACAATAAAATTACTAGGTTAAAATAAGTCCATGTTTTTGGGAAATTTTATTTTTTTTTTCGGTAGAGCACGGCAAACAAAAAATTCAAATTGGATATTTTTAAAAATTTCAGGTTCGAGGGAGATATGTCCAAAATGATTTGTATGCACGTGTGCGAAAACGATGCAAAATCGAAAATCGCAATTGCAATTCATTTATTTCAACTTTTCTATCTGCATTTCTGAAACAATTCTATCAGAAATATTCGCTATTTAGTCAGTAATCATACGGTATACTCAGCCAACATATATCTTAATTCACTCTTATTTGATGTAATATAAGATGTTGTGGCAAATTTGAAAAAATATGTAGTTTATAGAACAGAAAGAGCTTCAATTGTATGTATGGGGCTATAGCTAAATCTGAACTGATTAGCTTTAAATAAAAATCGTCTGTCCTTGACCGCAAATCCTAATTATGCCAATCTTTTTAGAATCGCACAATTGATTCTAAGAATAGATGGAAAGAGAGACATGACTAAATCGGTCCAAAAAGTGATTCCAAGTCGATCGGTATACCAAACAATGAGTCTGGTTGTTACAAACAAGTGCACGAAAACATATACATATAAAAAGCAGGGTAGTGAAGTATGATCGGTTACACGTCAGAACCACTGTTGGTTGGTCAATTTCCAAAGGTCAAATTCAATTTTTTTAATAAATATTTTTGAGATCTGGAAATAATTGAAATTATACATGTACCCTAGCTTTAGCCTAACTTTGAAAATCGGATATATTTGATTTGAACTGGGATATTGTCCTAGCTCAAGACCATTTTGCATCTATATTTAATAGAATGCAAATTTATTTACAAATGGCATGGTGACATTTATTACTTGGCTGCAGACTACCACTATCATGATTTCCACCCTGTCTGCAGGTTTTGTTCAAGTGGCTTAGCAGCGATTTTTCAACATCAAACTGAAAAGTCGCTGCGAAGCCAACTGAACGAAACCCTTAGACAGGGAAACATGATGCCTTTCGACCTACAGTCGGCACAATCAGTGGAACCTGAACTTATATAGCTCCAGATAGAGCCCTTTAATTGGTACCATCTGTCTCCTTTTCCCATTGTGACACTAAAAGTACGAATTTAGAAAAATTCTTTTTTTTTTGTTTCGCACTCCCACAAAGTCAGTTCAGTTCTAATATTCTAACTTTATAATAAATTATACAGCTTAGTTTTTTATATATAAGTTTTTTGGTTAGATTTTCACTACCCCGCTTTTTTCCTACAAAATCCCACAAGTCCCTCTTTTTGAATTCATAAATCCCGCTTTTTGCCCGATAAGAGATGGTTACGTTACATATACGTCTAATGGGGATTGAAAGTGGGCGAAATCGATCTAGAGGGAAAATATTTTCCCTTAGAAGTACTGAAATTACCCAATATTTTGTATATTTAAGCATTTTTTACATTTCCGCTTATAATGATTAAAATTTTTGTAAGAACATTTCCCTCATTCATACTTTTCGGGGTACCAATCAAACGACAACAAAAATTCGGTTTCTACATTTCTCTAAAAGCGTAGACTTGTAAAATAAATGGATATTTCGAAATACGAATAATTAAGAGGCAATATGGGAAAAGTGGGATAAAAAAGGTACAAACCAAGTGGATGTAGCTAGAATGTAGAAATTCCGGTACACTTGTTTCTAACTTCATAGACGCGAAAAATAAAGAGACATCACAATTTATTTAAAACATAAGTGGGTGCAATGGTTTGTAATATTAAACAATTTCTATAAAAAATATCTTAATTTTCCTAATATGGTTTTGCATTTTTACGTGAAGTCCACAGTAATACTGTAATACTGTGAATACACTCCGTGGTGGAGGGTATATAAGAATTTGACGCTATTTTACTTGTTACGCCCGTTTTCTTGTAGCTCTGTTAAAGTTAACCAAGATTTATAGATGCCAATGTTCACCCAAAATCTGAACATAACAATATTTTATGGATATAATACATAAAAAAATAAAACTTTTAGCTGCAACAATAAAGGTCTCACTTTGCCTTTTTGCTAATTTTGGGTTCTGCTGAAGACTTCAGCACAACCTTTGGTCTTGAACAAAAATAAATGACAACAAATACATAATAATTTTAACTAAAATTCAAATTATCGTCCAAGGTGCCTTTGTATTTTAACTCTCATTTTTGAAATAAAAGTCCGATTACGCCCAGTTAAATGTTCAATTATAGGTGATTACTATAAATATTAAAAATATTGTGAACTTCATATGCACACCGAACAGTGGTTTAGGAACTGTCGCCAAATTAAATTGAGAAGAACCATAACTTCAATATATGTCCATAATTTTTCTTTGAATGACTTGTTTTCTTCGCTAAGCTGTCGCCTATAATAAAATATTCTATTATCTGTTCGTGAAAGAAAATTGTCTCTTCCGTCTACATAGATATTTTCTAACTAGACATTGTTTTCTTCGTTTGAATACCAGCTATTAAAATAAATAATTTTGATTTTTTCTATATTATATTGCCAGCAAAAAAATATGTAAAAAGGCTTCAATTTTATTCGCGACTGTTCACTAAATGTAAATCACTATATTTCTATAATAATATTTGTAGCCATAATAATTACAATTAATTGGGTATATAACCGCACGTGAATGGACTTAATGGACCATTGGCGAAAATAGGAATTTTACTAAAAAATGTTAAAATATATTTCCAATGGAAATAAAAAAAGATTTATTTACAACGTGAAAAGAATGAAACCCATTTGCCCAAATAGCTCGAAATCAAAATACAAAATACCGTTGCAATCGGTTCTTAATTGTATTAATTTTAAAATTTGTCATCACTTCAATTACAGTACGAGCTCGATGCAACAGTTGCCAAAATTGGCCTTTGAATAATTGTCCCAGACCAGATACAGTAGACCCATTGAATTGTTTATAACCTTAATTTTTGATTTGCCCGGCTGTAGGCTCCTATTTAAAGAATATAAATGGAATAAATAGGACAAATCAACAATAAAATTAACAAGTAAAAAGACGTTAAGTTCGGCCGGGCCGAATCTTAAATAGCTTCCACCATGGAATGCATTCCACAGTATTACCCGTATATTAACCATATTAGGAAAATTTTAATATTTTTTTATCCACGTTACGATAATTTTTTAGTTTTCCAAACTATAGCTATATACTGCACTGTTTAAAATAAATTGTGATGCTTTAGTATTCACTCATTCCTAAAGGAATGATTCCAGCTACAGACCAAATGTCTTTACCATTTTGATACGAAAAGATTCATTATGTTTCACGTCCACAGTGGAATGTACACACCTAATTTCGTGATTCTAGTTACAGCCGGTTGCTTGTCACCAGTTTCACAACTTTTTTGAGTTTTATTCGAAAAGGATGAATTTAACAAAATCCTCTTTTTGAGCGATTACGCAGTCAGACAAGTGTAAACATTGAATTTCATAATTCTAGTTACAGCCGTTTGGTTGGTACCAATTTTATCCCATTTTGATCGTAAGGGTAGGAATATCAAAAGATATTTTATTTATTTTTCGTGTCTATACAGTCTGAAAAATGTACACACCGGATGTTGGTACCATTTTTATTCCCTTTTGCTCAGATTTCGAAAAATTCCTTTCCTTTCCGCTAAAACTTTTATTCACTCACTTTACTGTGGTGCTATCAAACTATAAGATGAATGTACGCAACAAATTTCAAGGGAGTATAAACCAGATATTTTCAAAAAATTTACTTAAATAATCTAAATATTAGTGGATATTTTCATTAATTGACAGGGAAATAAGACACGGAAAATATTAACCTCTTAGCGCATTTCGTTCGGCAGTTAGCGTGCTTTCAACAGACAGACAAACGGGTAGACGGACAGGTGTTACAAACGGAATGACAGATATATTTACACCATGTTGTACAGATATTAATCTCGTAGCATCTCGATTTTGGAATTTAGCGAGTTAGTTTTGTATAATTTTGATTGTGCGGAACCTAATTATCTCCAAGCAGTTATTCAACAGATTTCCAACAACAAATTTAGTGTTAGAATGTGTTATGCAACTACGCAGAACAGAAAGCTAATCACAAACCTCCACTACAAATTATTTTGAACTCCAAAACTCGATGATGTCAAATGGTATCTTGTCTTGTAAATATCGCTGGAAATTTCCTCACAATTTTTGACTTTACAGCCAACATTTGTCCTAATTCACTCTTATTTTAGCCGTGTTTAAAAAGTTTTCTAGATTTAGGGTACATCGTGCTCTTAAATTCCATCATTGCGCTGTTTATTACATTTAGTTATAAACAAGTTATCAGATTAAAATGAGAGGATAAATCTTGGCTGTCAAAAGTCAAAAATTATGAAATTGTCTTTAGAAAAGCCCACATAACTTTTTACCAAGTAGAGAATATCACATATTTTTCGGCATATGATTGCTGACTAAACAGGGAATATTTGCGACAGAATTGTTTCCGAAACCCAGACAGAGAAAGTTGAAATAAATGAATTTGCAACCGCGAATTTTAGATTTTTGCAACAATTGCTGCTTTTCGCGACATAATGTTACAAAAGAAATCAACCGGGTCGGTTGATTAGGTCGCTAGAAAATCACAAAACAATAATGTCATTTATACAAATCATGTTAGCCATATCTTATCAAATATTTATTCATTGTTTATCGTGCTCTACCGAAATACTCATTTTTTATCGAAAAACACCGATCTTCCAAAAAAAACATTGACGCATTTTAACCCTAGTATTTTTTGTATGAGTTCACGTGTAATTTTGAAACTTTCCTGCTAAATTTGTCGTAGAAACGCAAGCCAGCTTGACATAAGTTTATTCTGCAAAAATTATATACTCAACATGCCCGTTCAGAATAGGATAGTTATTCGGGTCTAAAAATGTAGTTTGACAGTGTTATGATTTTACAGTTTCTGAGGCGTATACGCTATATCTACTATTATATTAATAATACACAAAGATGACGGACGGGAAGGTATCGTAAAATCAAAATTACCGATCAATTTTGCTTAAAAATATTGATACATAAACGGTCTTTAGATATACATACATACACAGTGCGACAAATTGCAGTTTAATCTCTGCAATTCATGCACCACTATGACGGTTCGTTAGTGTATCCAAAATGATGACGATTGCCTAAAGGATTTTTTTCCTGAGGTACCAGTTTTCGCGGGACGCCCTGGCGCGCTCCCCCCACCCACTTTTGTTATCTTATGGTCTTTTGTTTGTCATAACTCGAGAACGGCTGTCCCGATTTAGGTGAAATAAATGTTGAAAAATTAAGAATTATAATTCCTTTAATCTATTCCTATGCTCTTTCTCGATATTTTAAACAGTTTCGCAGATATAAATAAATTTATGAAAAAAAAATTGCGGGACTGTTTCTGTTAATGTTCAGTCTGACTACATTGCGTATGAGTGATATTACCCTCAATAACCAGAAAGTATACGTTACCTACACACACTACATTATTTTTCTGTCTCTAGAAAGAGTATCATAACTAGGGTATCCAATTATTCCGACTTCTAAGATATTCGATTAATTGTTTATTCGAAAGCTAAGAATTTCCAATTAATCGAATAAAGGCCTGAAGAGTTAATCATCAAATAATTGCTCAACTCATTAAAACATAATTAATATAGGTTAGGGAATTTTTTTTTCATAAATTTATTTAAAAAAAAAATTTGATTTGCGAAACTCTATTGTGTGCCTCATTGGAGAACATTACCTTTAAACACTTTTTTGAAGTATGAAACAGAAAGGAGACCTTGCCCTAATTCTTAGAGTGAAACATTCAATGAATCTTCCTTTGAACGAATCCACACCACATCATGATAATGGATCTTTGAAACTGATTGAAATAGATTCGACCAAATGAAGTTTCAGTGGAGTTGGGGTTTTTTGTTGTATTCAAAAATTGTATTTATAAACTTTAAAACATATTTAAGTATTGACTCATTGAACCATGGAAACTACGTATCTCTTACAATGAGACAAATTTGCTTAACGTAAAAAGTAACAATTTTAAATTGCAACAAGATTTTCTAATACGAAATGCTCATTCATTAATAATAATTTGTTCAGATTTTTGTCCACGAGCTTGGACAGCCTTTGCCAAATAATAAGCCGATATTATGCCAAGTGCCTGCAATGAAAATATTTCGAATGATTAGTTCGTTGCCAAAGAAAATTCAAAAGAAAACAATCTTACCTCGAGGGCTACAAGACCCACTAATATTATAATCAAGTTATCACTTTGGCTGCCAATATAATTGACCGCCGTTGTATCACAGCCCTTGGAGAAGACGTTGTCGCTGACGGAACAGTCGCCCAATCGGCAACAACTTGAAGGCAGTTTATCATCCTCATCCTTTAGATAATCCTTGGGACTCTGCAGGCCACAGCATTCGTACTGCGGATAGATTTAAAGATTTTTATTAAAATAGTAGTTTATTTTCTCTAAAGCGGAAGAGGCCGGGTTTGATGTTGAAAAGTCGCTGCGAAGCCACTTAAAAAGACTTTTTACATGGTCGAAATCATGATCGTGGTAGTCTGCAGCCATGTAATAAGTGTCACCATGCCATTTGTAAATAAATTTGCATTCTATTAAATATAGATGCAAAATGCCAGTTCAAATCAAATGTTTTTTTCTCTGGATCGAGCATAGTTACTGGTCTGCCGTTTTGAAATTAATAAAGGGTGATTTTTTAAAAGCTATAGAAAAGTTTTTCAAAAAAAAACACATAAAATTCAGAAAAATTCATGAAATCTTTATTTAAACCTATAGTACGGTCCATATAATTTAATGTTTGAAGATTATTTCCTGCAAATGTTGATCTTGACTGCGCCTCAAATGGTCCATCCGCTTAGTCCAATTTTGGCATTTCCACGTTTTTGAGTAACAGAGGCCCAATTGCTGCGAACGGCGACGAATCGAATCGACAGCTGCGATATTTTCTTCAGTTCGCACTCTACGTAAGCTTGTTGGTGGTTTAATGTCCAACAATGTAATTTGGTGCGAAATTTAGTCACAATAGTCCGAATAGCCGCTTCAGTGGGTCGATTAAACTGACCATAAAATGGAAGAAGCGCGCGATGAACTTTCTTAACAGAGCACGCATTTTGAAAATAAAATTCAATAATTTGCAAGCGTTGTTCATTTGTAAGACGATTCATGGTTAAATTATAGACCAAACTGAAGATGTTTGACAGTGAAACAAAACACGAAACGTGCGTTAGCTGTTTAAACCAGTGTTGCCAAAAGGATAATAGCTAAAAAATCACCCTTTATTATATTTTTGTGTATATATTTGATTTCATTAATCATTATTATTACTTTTATTGTTCTGATTTTATTACTCAGGGCTTCCGAAGCCACATGACTTAATAACGTTCCGAGAAAACGCTCCTCAAGCACATTACTATTTAAAAAGAAATATATGTCTAAGCCGAGATTTGAACACTGAAAACATTTCTCTTTTTAGATATGTGTATTTGAAAATAGTTTCCGCATTTCGAAAGAGCTGATTTAGAAAAAACGAGAAACCCCTTTTTATGTAAGCTAGCGATATGCAATTTTATTTGAACAGTTTCTTTTACTGCATCATAACCAGGCTGGGGCTATATACGATTTTACAGCGTCATGCAGAGTTTCTCAATGTTTACATTTCTGCACACTGAAAAACGGTAGCCTATGTAGCGAAATTTAATTGCAATTCCATTACCCTTCATGATAGAAGGGTATATATCATTTTGGATAGGCGCCATTTGCACTTGGCCTACTTTAGTTTATGTTCGGAGATGGTACCTCCCACACAAACTACAATAGTGACTAACCAACACAAATTGGAGTTAACTAATTAAATTTTTAGTAAGATTAAATGTACTATTTTTCTACAGGTTTCATGTCCTTGAACGTGGGACCTGAACTTAGATTAACACTAATCATAATACAGAACAAATATGATGCTCGATCAAATTTGAACAGGACGAGTTTCCGATTTCGAACCATCCTAAGTGAAACTTACTTGTATTTGAATATTTAACATAGCATCCTTTTTGACCAGTTCCTCTTTCCATGTGTTTTCGACGCGATCTCTGGTCATTTGCATGAAATCATCTTTCATCACAGCGAAGGCAATCATGAAAACAGTTTCACAGACGACAGTAAATACGCCAAGACCGACAAACTGTAAACGAAAATTTTAAAATAGTTTTAATAAGTATGAACAAAATACATATTTGTATGTGTCTGTATGTTTGTGTTTGTGTGTTGTATGTACATTTGAGCACACCTATGAGTCATTCAATATCAAAGCGAACACATTGCATGCACACATCGACTAAGACAAAATCGAAATAAACTGAAATCCTAAAAAGAAAAGTTATACCTGAATTGAAATTCAAAGAATTCCAATGAAAATTAAAAAAAAATTAACAACCAGACAGGTAGACGAACATGGCACCATATATTCCGGATAGTGCTTACACATATATTAGGCTGGGTCGCAAAAAAGTCGGTGATGTCAGAAATAAAATTTGCAAAATATCTAGTTTCTGGGTCAAGCCACCTGTAAGCTAAACGCTCTCTAAATATGATCGTTATCGTTTTTCTACTGTAAAATTATTGATGTTGTAATGTGTCCAAATTTCCTACTTGAAAGATATTTAATAATACATTTTTGATCTTAATTTAGAATATGCTGCAGGACGAATCAACAACAAGAAAGGTCGTTTATTATACAAAATTACAACATGACAAATTTACTCTGATGATAAAGTAATTAATGGGGAAGAAGTGAGTAATATTTTCACTAATCCACAAAAAGTATTCCGTAATCTTCAATAGATCCCAAAAAAAAACTCAAGAAAAAGTTCATTATAATAAATTTTAGTAGCCTTTGTCCTGCACTTCTGTATATTATACATATTTTTAGAATTAGATAACATATCATCTGAATGTTTTAAAGCTTTGGATCAAATATTGTCGACATTTAAGTATATATACATTAGAGTTCCCTAGGCTATAAGGGAGATTTTTTATTTTCGAATTTAGAAAGCCAATAGCTGAAGTAATAAATATTATTTCGATCGGATGACCCGTACCGACTTGATGAACTTTAAAATTACTGTGGAAGCTATTTTATTTTTTGTTTTTTTTTTTTCTCAGCAAATGATTACATCTGTGCTCTCAAAAGTTTCTGATATATCAAAATTTAGAATTTTTCATGTGTATTTATTTTTAATTGTAAAACTCTTTGAAAATATATATATATATTTTTTTTGTAAATATTTAACACTTTTTTATTTTTGTTTTTTGAGCTGAAAACCAAAAAAAAAATAAAACATTTCATAGAACAAAAGTTAACATTCCACTATATATAATTAAAATTTCAATATTCTTAGAAAGTAATTTAAATATGTGTACTATAACATCTACGAGAAGTGACATAACTTCCCCTCTAGTACATAAAATTTCTTCAACTTCGTCTTGTTTTCTTTTATATGATGCTAGCTATTAAGAAATGGATCAATACATAGTTTCCTTTATTTATTATGTCCTTTTCATTCCAGCAATAAAATGATATTCAAAACAAAAGAAAAACGGGATTATTTAAAATCTCTCACGGCGGTCATAACTTCTAAATTTATTCATAAATAATTTTCAAATATTCCTTATTTTTTCGTAGAATGGTATCTATTACAAAATTTCGCGACATTACTTTTTTCTAATAGTTTTCAATTTTTATTGAAAACAAAATATATATTGAAATTGGTTGATGAAAATGGATCTTGAGATAACGGAAATGAGAATGATCAATTGAAATCGATAAATAAAAATTCGAATGGATGTTGAAAAATCACATTTAATTTGAAGAAGGAAATTGAATCTTAAAAAGTACAAATGAAAATTGTGAAGTAAAAAATAAAATGAAAATTAGTGGGTTCATCTATTTTGAACATGTTTACCACTCTTAAATCATATACTTTGTACTTTAGAGGGACAAAATGGCATATGCCAGGTTGATTCGTTTGGTCAATCATTCCATGAAAATCATTTCAAATTGCAGTTCTTCAACGCAAAAATACCTTCAATATCGTTTTTTATTGCCGAATACCAATGTTTATTTGCTCCATTTTAATTGCCATATATCAATTTCTGCTGCAGTGATATAAATTACTTAATTCTAACCTCAGCACAGAGCAGACTTAGTGCCTTTTTTGATAGAAGTGGATCTGCAATTCGCTTTTTCTGACACAGAATGACTCGTATGGATACAAAACAAATTCTTCAATACTCACCACCATCGACAGCATATACGACTCTCGCAAAGGCGCAAAACAGCCGGCAGTGCACAGAGTAAATACCAGAATGCCCAGAATGGATGCAATGTAGGCACCCATCGGAGAACCCGCACCACCAAGTGTAATGACGCCGACCGATATCAGCAGCACACCGAGCATCTGTAAGGAACGCAATTAAAAATGTATTATTTATTTTACGCAAATCCCAAAATAATTAATTTGCACTATTTGTAAAATAATGGATACATGTATATATGTATGTATGTGTGTAAGAAAAATGAAATTTAAATTGTTTTGTATCTATAAAATATGTAGTATTTGGCACAAACACACACACACATAAGTAAACAGTATATAAATGCAGACAAATACATATAGACAGACATACAAACATGTATCCTCTGTTGTGTGATCGCCACACTGTACACACATGTGTTCAGTCTAGACAGTCCATAAGCGTATCGAAATTACATTCACACCAGCATTGATTTCTTTGACACTAACACCGGTAACACCGACTTTTATATACCCTGAAAGGGGCTCTCAACTTCCGTATTTATAAAAAAATTTTAAAAACAAAATCTCACTTCAAGTCATTGGATGAGGAGCAGTAGGCAATAGTTTAGAAATTAAATATCTTGAATTTTATGGGAACAATTTTGCGGAGATCAAAAGTAGGTTTAAAGTGATTATAAAAATACTTTCAAATATAAAATTTCGAATTATTTCGACGCTTTGTATGTTAGTGATATTGTTTTTATTTCAACCAAAGATTTTGTCAATTTATGAAGGAGGTTTCAGAAGAAGTATGACAATATCGCCATTGTAAACTTGAAAATCCAACGTATAAAAGTTAAGAAGCTATAATTATGACCTCACTCTGGCGAGTAGTCTTTTCCAAATGATATATCAAAAGCATTTAAAGAATGACATAAGACACTGAGTATGTTTGGACCAAATCCGTTTCACAATATTTTAAGCTGTTTGAGCCATATACGTCCTTCCGTCCGTCTGTCTGGCTGGTGTACACTATAACTTTCCAAAGGAGTTAAGGAAAGTTTGAATATTGCACATAGTAATATTTTTGCCAAACTTAGTTTAAGTTCAAAAATGGACACGCCTCTTCTGGTACCTCCCACACAAATTAAATCCAATGGAACTTCCACAAGGTTATTCGGAATTAGCTTTATTTTGGTGTATGGTGAAGTTTTTATAATCACTTTACCTTCCATACAAATCACCCTAGCCAACGTAAGCTACTTATATACGGATGATCGGAATACTCTGAAAGTTGGCGTTTGGCAATGCTTTTAATCACATGGAATAATGGCGATATAGCCACACCCCCTCTGGTACCTCCTACACAAAGTAGCATAAGTTTTTGTTAAAATAAAATTGATATAAATTCCATACTGATAGTCAAAATCAGTTGCAATTTTATATTTGAAAAAGTTATTATATTCACTTTAACAAGGACTTAACAAAATCCTCAATAATATTTTTAGATTGTAATAGCACCATGAAATATAAAAATATAACTGCTGTTGAATACCAGCGTGCAAGTTGCATTAGTTTTAATTTACCTAGGGTTCCGGATACTTGTTCGGGAAGTAATCTAAGTGGCATCTCTGGGGAAAATATTCATGTGTGCAAAGTTTGAATAAATTCCTAAATTTGATTAAAACAATAAATAAAACAAATGAAAAATTCAAAATTCACCAACCAGCCGGATATGACTGCAGCAGGTTAGCAAGTCATGAATACGACTTCTTCCTAACATGCCAAAGATCACAATGTACGAAATATGTATGAAGTAATGTGCTCATTAAAAAATTCCAAAGGCAATACGCTCACCTCGAGACAAGTTTATTATTTTATTTTTTCCGAACCCGCGTGTTCGTCCTAAAATCGGTTTATTTCGTAATTGCTATGCGTTTTACGCGACATGTTGCTATGAGTTTTATTCAAAAACAAAAAAAGTTACGTATGATATGTATTAACAATTGCTGTAATGCAATACAATCAAAACTTTCGGTTTGCATTATTACCGGAAAATATTGCATACTTTTTGGTGCTATCGTTAATATTTTCAAATGTTGGTTCGTGCAAAAGAAAAACTTTATTCTCAATTTTCTGTAGACTGTCCCTAAACCACTGTTTCTATGTGAAAGTGAAATTGGCAATATTTGAAGCCATAAGTACCATTGAACACGTTAGGGGACTTTAGAGAATTTTAGTAAACATTTTTTAATAAATGTATCCATAAAAAAATATTTAACTCGTTTTCGAGTTTAGAGAGCCAAAGTACATAGGAAAATGTATTACATTGTTGTTGCACATTGTAACACAAACAAATACAAGAATCTATCCTTTAAGCTTTCATAAAATTGTATTTTTGGTCACAATGTACCAACACAAGATGCCAATTTTTTATGTTTTAAAGTAAACGAATGCTTTTGAAAAATATTTTACAAATTATTTTTCATTTTACAAATATTATACTCTGTACTAATCGTAAGAAATGAAGGCGTCATAAAATTGTATATTTAAATCAGACGCACAGGTTCAAAATTAAAAAAAAATGTTTAAGGAAACAAAGAACTCGTATAGCTGAGAATGTTGTGACGTCTTTCATTTGGAAGATTCATAAATAGTAAAAACATTGAAATAGTCCAGTCATTAGTTCTGACAAAGTTCAGTAAAATATACCGTAGGATATATTTCTATTCCTATTAGATTTCTCTTGGAAGAAGACTTTCCTTTTATTTCTTCGATTCTTCTGGGAAAACAAGAAATCTAAACTTAAACCAGATAGCACAAGGATTAGGTATTGACACTATGTAGTCCATAGTATTGTCAGTATGATATTTTTGCTTCACAATAAAAATCCTGCAAATATTCTAACAAAAGGTTTGTATTTGCATAATTGGGTTTTCCAAAAAAATGGCGACTTGGTGAATTTAAAAAGATATGTTTGTAGTAATATAATGTACAAAAATGCTCATTATAATTGTCAGCCAGGTAAATTTATGAATTTGAAATATTTCTACAATATCCCATTTATATGGTTAAAACTAAATTAATGCTAAAAAAATAATAAAATAATGTTTAATATTTCCCGTATTCCCGGGAAAGACGGCTCGGGAATTCCCGTACCCCAAATCCTAATGAATAGTAAATTTTCGACTTTTTAAAAGTAAACTTTTCGAGTTTTACAAATGAATTAAAAGTCAGCTTTTTCAAATGATTAACAAGGCAACTAACTAACTGGTGGTCTTGAACAACATTTACCTCTAGCGTATGAAGAATATTTCATTCGGTGTTGGTAACACTCATACGCCAAGGCGACAATTGAATGCGGCATCCACGCAATTCAACTTTCCGTCAGGCACAACCACATGCTTTGCAACAAATTGAGTTGTGTGTAGCTTTCTCCCAGCAATTTCGATGTTGTTGCGGCCGTAGCTCGAATTGCTGAAGTAACGTGTATGTGTGATTATGGTCGATTAGGTACTGTGAAAACGGGGGTTTTGGTTGATAACATCCCAATATTACGATTGTTTTATTGGCACATCTCGCCAACGTACGAAAATTAGTTTGCTTTAATAGATAAATAATACTCCGAAGATTGCCAAAACAATTCTATTAAATACTTTAAATATTAAGGGTTATTCTGAGTATATTCAGTTCCTTCTGGACCAATTTCGCCGATTTTCTTTTTAAGACATTCACATTTTACGAAAACTTAATTCAACGCTGGATGATATACCCTGAAATTGCATTCGCATAATGTGAATACAATTCTCAAAACACAACGTCTAACTTTGGCTCCCACTTCCAAATATTTATAACCGCCAACCCTGAGAATGGAAGAATTATGACGTTTAATGTGTGATAATTATTCGCATTCAACGCAGTACCTGTGTATTCGATTCATTTGTTAAATTTAATTGTAAACTCACGAGGCAACTGATTTAGGAAATCATATATCGCGCACCACCAGTTGCCAATTACTTTTGCTCATCTTCTTCATTGTGTTTTATTTTATTAAAGCAACATCAAATCCACACGAGCATTTTCTGAAAATGTGATGCACTCTACGAGTGCTTGTACGAGTAGACGAGTATGTGCGCAACGCCACAAAACAAATATTAAATTTTGCCATTACAAAGATCTTCCTCCATTGTGGGACATTCAGCGATGTGTGGGTCAATCTTTCGTTGCTTTGGATATCGCATATATACATATTTATGTGTACATTAAGGTGGGTCACAATCATACGGTTAACAGTGGTTTATTTTTAAAACATTTTTTACTAAAATTCCTTTAATGTCACATCCGTCTATATCTTCAATTAAAAGTACTATGGATAAATGTATAAGTTGTGACACACTGAGATTCTGAATATATAAAAAATCTTAATTTTGAAATATTTTTTTAAATAACGCAAAAAACTCTTCACAACTTGAAGATAAAATATTTTGTTTTATTGCATAATAGCTAGAACCATAACGATAATATTTTCTTAGAGAAAATCTAAATAGAAAAGCGTCAATTTTTTCCATTTTTTTGGAGACGTTTTACGTGAAAATGATATTCGCAATATTTGTAGACAAGCGGGAGTGATCGGATAAAGGTACCTTCGCCGAAAATTGGAAGTTTAGTAAATTACAAAATTTCCATAAAAAGTAGTATCGTTTTCGAGTTTAGAAAGCAAAAATGCACCACAAAATGTAATACTAATGTTGCATATTGTAATTAGCGTTACATGACTACACCAATATCTTTCAGCGACCCACTCTTATGTACTGTGTTTCGGGATCATTTTATTTAATGCAACCATTTATTACGTTTTCTACGAGGTGTAAACAAAGTATAAATGCTACGCATGCAGCCAAACAAAGTACATGTTTTCTTCCGAGATGTGATGGAATCGAAATTGAAATTCAGACATACATACATATATACACATGGATGTGTAAGTTTATTTAAATACGCTGAGAAAATAATGACCTCTCATGTGTAGATTTGATACGGGAAATACGTTCACCACAAAAATAACATACTTACGTAGGAAGAACTCCCTATGTTTACATGGATTTATTTTGATATTTAGAAAGATGGTTACAACTTTTCTCCGTGTACAAATATGTATATACATTTATATTAATTTTCAAAATACTGAGATACTCTGCGATACTATGTCATCGGTTCAGATCGACATAATAATAAGCTACATTTGAAAATAGTACGAAGAACAACACGATGATATTATGTTATTTATAACTCAATTAAATTGAAACCCCTCTACACCTGCCAGTCATGTTGAAGAGAACCTCTCAGTAACCACCAACTCTTTGATATTCGAAAATATATATAAAACACACAGCAATGTATACTTTCGCTTCCACAATACAAAAATATACTTATCAATCGTAAGAACATATCCAAATGTAGCAAACGAAGTGACAAAATGAATATTCCACATATTCTAGGTTGGATGGTGTCCAAAAAAGGAGGAAATCAGAGCAAAAGTAGTTTTAACAAATGATTACTTGTAAATTATGGAGGGGGTGGGGGATCTGATCAGAAAATGTTGTCATTGTTCTCATTGCAAAAAGTCGAATTCGAAGTTGTTTAGAGTATTTGCTTGAGTCATCACAAAATATGTTACACCGATCAACAATTTATTCATGCTGCAAGTTTAAGAGTTTTACATTCTTTTCAAATGAATTTGATGTGACACGATGTTTTTTTTTGCGAGCCACTCAAAGACATAGGTATCATATGAAAGTGAAGAATATCTGTTAAAAACACCTCAAATTTTATTCTTCAATCTTTATTTGTCTACCATTCAAATTCCCATTTAGTTTATTTAGTTTATTCGTGTTTTACTTTTTAAGGGGGAACATTTGAAATGGTTGTTAACCATTTCCATGCTTCTGTTACAGATATAAGCATGGAATTTGAAGTATATTCAACTGGTATTATTCTTTTTCATTTGATATCCATGTCATATAATGTACGAAAATAAAATACACCGTCCAAAAAAATAAAGACTTTTTGAATGGAACAGAATAGCGACCCAATAATTCATGTTGAGTGGACCATTTTTCCAGAATAAACTTATAGTCGAGCAGGTATGGGTTTCTTCTTATAGTCTTGCAAAGTTTAAATTTTTTGGTCGAAGGAAGCATTATACTAGAGTATGAGGGAATTCTTATTGTCAGAACTGGAATTTTGGATTGTGGAATTTTATGAGGACCAAAAGGGACATTAAAGAATTATAATGTAGGACAATTTCAGTGGGGGTCACCGAAGACAACAAAGTTGTAAATAAAGCGCTCCTCGTTTAAATTGCAAAATTAATTTAATTATAGTGATCAAAAACCCGGTTTTTCTGCAATGTCCGGTTTTTGGGTTTTTCGAAAACCGCGATTTTATAAAAACAAAAGGTTGGACCGGGTTTTCTTGAAACAATAAAAAATGGGGAAATTATTCTTTATAGGATAATTCCACAAAAAGTTAACCCATTGTGCATACTCCTTCTTGGACATTTCTGATTCAGATTCAGATTCACTGAAATCTTTCGAATATTACTCCAAACGTTCGTGCCAGAATTGGGCTCATTTTTTTTAAATAAGTCAACTACTGCTATTATTCCCAAAATATCAATTTAGAACAGATGTGAAACACCGTAAAAACTACAAATTTTGTCTTGCTGAAATAGAAATCGTTCTGAAAAAGAGCTATTGTTTCTGGACCAATTACCCCATTTTGTGATTCTGATATCTTGTACAGAAAATAAGTCATAAGTTTGACATTAAATTTAAGGACTTGGCGTCTTTTTGGACTCTTTGAAATACAAGGACTTTTCACTTTTCTCTTATATTCGCAAAGTTTATCAATCTCGAATTGCCTACATAGACGAGCTAAACGCTCCTGAAAACACCTCTAAAAATAATAACATATATCCTTATATGTAATGCTGGTCGACATCCACAGTGGCAAATGGTCAACGGCGTCGATTTTTCGTCTGCTCTAATTTTTATCCTTAAATGTCCCTTTTTAAATGAAAAATGGTCAAATTGACCCATAAAGCGAGGAAAATGATCCTCACAAAGTTCCACAATACAATTCTGACAATATGAATTCTATTGGACATTAACTTACAATACTTTTTCGCATAGTATAATGCTCCCCTCGGCCAAAAAATGAAAACTTTGACCCGCCGTAAAAGGAAATTATGTGGTCGCTACTCGGACAGTGTTATTAAAGAACAAAATAAATTCCATTGAGTGAGGCCTAAATTAAAGCATGGAAATTATTTAAAGTGAAATAAGCCTTGGATAAATTAAAACCGATATAACTTCTAAAATCATTTGCAGTATGTATTTAATAATCACATTAAACCTAAAAATATTTATGCTTTAGCCACGGCCTTCTAGTAAAATTTAATGCTTTAACTCCTTTGCCTGAAATCCATCATGACTTCATATTTGATGTTCTCTGAGAGTGGGGTACGTATAAGTCGGCTTAACCGACCGAAAGTTCAAACATACTCTTTATTTGAATTTTTTGTAATAGTAGAGATCTTAACGTAGAAAATAAGGCCTATTTGAAATAAATATTTGGATAAATCTATGGATACTGTAGAAGTAAGTGGATTTCACAAAATCATGTGCCATTCTTTACGAAGTCTTTTCTTTAATCAAGCACCATCACTTTTACATTTGTCAATAGTTTTATTCGAGTAGGCCTTGTTTCCTTTATCCATAGGTGATGCAAGCTGACCTTCCTGGAAATCTCGAGAAATTTTGGACTATGAGTGAATATAGAAGTGAAGTTGCATAATTAGTTCCAAAATAAAGCCTCAAGAATAATATCAACAAAAATTATGCATTTATTCTTAAAATGCTTTTGTTGTTGTCATTTTGCCCGACACTGTGCACAACAATGTATAATCTGACACATTTGCAATGTACGTACATACATATTTACGAATGTATGTACATATGTATGCATATACGTAGTATGATCATCTTCTCTGTGTGAATAACACGACACGTTCTGAAATGACAACAGTTTGAAATTGACCTGCTTTTTGTTGTTGTCGTATGATGATTTTGCAGGTAACACATACCTACGTACATATATACGTATTTGCATAGAGTAAATACTTGTGTATGTGTATGTCCACGTACTACGTCCATGTGCAGCACTTACATCCTCGTGTACGTACAATTTCATGGTCACCGTATTGCTGTCGGCCTTGTTTACTTTGACACCGAATGAGCCCATTTTGCCACTGGCGCTGCTTGACTTTCTTGTCGTTCTTGTTCTACATTTAATACATACTTACATACACTCTCACTCTCTCTCTCTCTTATTTAAGTTTTGTTTTTGTTTTGTACTTACCGAAATCACAACACTCAAGGTTAGCAGAGCATATTTCCAGACAGGAATTGAAAATGACAATTTCATCGTAACGGCAGTTTCCTTGAACCTTCGTTCCCAGCCACCGAATCCAACTGAAAGAGCACACAACGAAAATGAAAACAAAATACAAACACACAAACACTCAAACACGCAAAGAGTCGAACAAAAACAAAGCCCAGGCCATCCATCCATCCATCCATCCATCCATCCATCCATCCGACCATCTGACGTTGAATCCTTGCAATTTGTTTGTTACATAAACCCTGTCGCCCTGTTAGAAGGCGAGTATCTGGCCAAAGTAAGTAGACGAGAGTTAATTCAAAATAACAATTAATACGATTCGATTCCGAAACAGAAATCATTCATTTCAAGTGAAAATTCACAGACACAAAAACAAAAATCCACGGGCGGACGGACGGGCGGCACGGCGAACAAACAAAAGCAAGCAAAAATTGTTCGCTGTTCAGCGTGTTCACAACGCGCTAAGAAGTTGTGCTGAGGAGGCTGCTGTGCGTACCCAAAGAAAATTCTTGTGATGGGGTTTTTTGAATCTGATTCGGAGGAATCTGATTCTGAAAATAAACCACAACACAAATGTAGTGTGGCAAACGATGAGTCTGTCGTTTCAGCTTTGGTCCACTCTGCTCTGCTCTGCACTGTTCAGTTCAGTTCCGTTCTGTGTTGTTTGTTTATGTTGAAGGCACACACGCGTTCGATTTTAGACAGATTTCCTCATGCCGTTCGACGTTGACCCGCTCGACGAGTTTTCCCGACCACTTTAGTCTTAAGGAACAAGTGTTACTGAGGTGAAAAGCTGCGAGAAGTATCTTATGCATGTTCGTTCATCCGCAAGATGCTTTCCTCTGTCGATGCGACTGAGTGTATGCTCGTGTGTGTGTGTGCGAGTGTTTGTGAATGATGAAATCCACCACTCTTTCTCACCAACACCACCATGGAAAATCACATGTGGCGATGGGAGGGAAATTCTTTTTTATTGACACAGTTTTTCCGCCGCTTGTGTGTTGTTGTCGATTTTTGAACGGAAAACACCACCATGTCAATGGTGGAATGTTAAAAATCACTCACACCATTCACGCGCACGCACGAGCGCTGCCTGCACACACGGCCGCCACAAGCAAACAACGCACACACTCACCCCCTTTTATCCAAAAATCTACAAAAATAATTTGACCACAGCGCTTTTAAGCGAATTGTCATGGAACAATTTCAATACTACGCAAATTGTTCGTTTAACCAGGGAATTTTGCAAGTGCTGTATGTACGAATGCTGTATGTAAGTACATTAGGGAGGGTCGTGAAAAATGATGCTGGAAATTGGATTATGTTCTATACATGCACCCTCACTCCCAAAAACGTTTTTGGTATTACATTAGTTTCGTCAAAAGTCACAATTTTCGAAACTTACTTCGAGTTAAATGAATTACCATAATCAGTAAAATAAAACACGATTTGAGCATAGTTTAGTGAAAAAGTGTTTTTCGTGAAAAATAAAATAATAAATTCTGTCCTTCTATTCTTGTTATCAAAATACAAGACGCAATTATAATCTGATCCCAACAAAACTTGGTACACGTGAGTTTAAGGGTTCAAGAATGGACGTTATAAAATTTGAAGCCAATCGGTTCAGAGTAGAGATTAACGCGTGAGTGTTTTTTTGACTCACGAAAATTGAAATTACCCAGCAATGCTTGTGCCGCACAGTGTATTATCAGCGGCAAAAACTCCCAAATTGCATGCGCCCAAATCTCGAAGCTTTTGCCAATATCGCGGCTAAATTTAGCTGTGGATGCATTTAAAGTTCGTAAATGCTAAAATAGTTGAAAATGTCATCATAATAGAGGTTATTTTATTGGGATGTATCTCGGAAAACATGTACCGTATTGAAATTTCATTTTGTTTGTAGAAAATAGGAGCTCTTGGTGTGGTCTTTTGCATTTAAAAAAGTATAATTACGTTTTTGGTTTTCTTTTCAGACAGTGGCTTACCTGTAGGTTGTTAAGCTATTGTCATATTTATTCATTTTAAAAAGAATATTCTGCGTATAGCTGCCAACATCGATTTAATTACTGAAATGGTAAAACCTGCTAAGCCAAAAATGAAGCAATAGTTTCTTCGTGTTTCTCTGTTAATGTATTTTGGAACATTTATTTAAAGCATACTTTAGGGATGTAAGGTTTTGTGGTATGCGAGTGCATGTAAGTTGAAATTGAAGTTGAAGTTTATTGAGACTTTTTTATAATTATATGACAAGTTGAAAAAAAAACGTTATAATGGAATTCTTAAAACTATTGCGTATTATTTTAATGGACATAAAAGGTGTTACAACTCGTGTTTTATATTTACAGGAAAGCGTTACGTTAATCGATATGTGTTAGCTATAAATTAGATATTACATGCTTGCTCCCGGCATTAATTTAACGGAGAGGTTAGACTCTTACAAATATATCCTTAAAACTAAATCTTATAAACTAAATCTTAAAACTAAGAGTAAACTAAAATATAAACTAAAATTATAAAAAAGTAAAGAAAGTGTAGAAGTAAATTCATTCATTACAAGAATACGCTAACCTCGATGAGAGCCAAACATGGACTTCATGTAAAAATTCGGAGTTGCTGAAAGGGAACTAAAAAGCAAATCGGATTCACTAATACCGAGTGGTGAGAGATAGTTGGTGTTAGACCAGTTGAAGAGAGCCTGATTGTCAATAATGTCGCCAATAAGAGAATTCGGGACCGACGGAAGGCGGTTAACAAATGACGATATTCTATACAGTGCATAAGCCGGTAACGGAATAACGGCATCCTTTTCATAAATATATTCATTCGAATAACGTCTGTTCACAGACCGGAAACTTTTGCCGATACATATACGCAATATTTTTCTTTCCAGAACAGAAAATTCCTTCATCACCGTTGGCGAAATGATGAACCAAATTGGGAATGCATACAGCAACAGCGGTCGTATGCTCACCTCATAGATCAAAAGTTTAGTTTCCACTGGTAAGGACCTACTCGTCAATAACCGTGAAAACGCACCCTTGATTCTATTTGCCCTTTCAAGGGCCAGCCTTGCATGCTTATTAAACTTCATCAGTTTCGTGAAGTGTACACCCAAATATCTGAAACTATCAGTGAAAGGAATTTCCTGTCCATTCAGAAACAACCTGAGGTTCTTGCTCTGTGGCACAACAAAGGTCTTGCATTTGCCTGACGCATTCCTCAAGCAAACTGCCTGACACTTTGAAGTGTTTATCTTTATACCCCAATGTGAGAAAAAGTCACTAATCACCACAAGATAACGGGAAAGATTCAGTAATGCAATGTCAGGAGACTCTGCGTGAGCATAAAGCAAAGCATCATCCGCATACAGAATCCCCTGGCATCCCTGAAATCGATGGGGGAACTCGCTCATATAAATGTTATAGAAATGCGGCGCCAAAATAGAACCCTGAGGGACACCACAACGTACCTCAGCCAGCGACGACTCCGACCCCTCACATTGAACAAAAAATTTCCGGTTGTCAAAAAAACTCCGACAAAGCTTGACCATGTGGGGATTAAACCCGATATTCGTCATCTTGTACATTATACCGGCGTGGTTAGCCTTGTCGAAAGCCTTTTCCACATCCAGTGACACTGCTACTGTACATACCCTTTGCCTCAATTTACAAACGACATCATCCTGAAATTTTAACAATGCATGTTCCGTTGAATGTCCTGCCTTGAAGCCAAACTGATAATCCGGAATATAATCAGTGTTAACTCCAATATCCATTTTCACTCTCATTACCTTCTCAAATAACTTTCCTAAGTTCGATAACAGGGAGATCGGTCTCAAATTATCCAACTCAGTAACCTTGGCCTTCTTCGGTATCGGGATAACCTTCGCCACCTTCCAACAGTCAGGGAAATAACTATTGTTCAAACAATTATTAAAAATTATAACTAGGAACTCAATCGCCTTTACAGGAAACTTCTTAATAAGAAAAGTAGAAATATTATCCGAACCAGAAGATCTTGAGAGATTTCACCAAATCAAAGAGGAACTTAGTGGAAATAAATACTGATGAATTTTGATCATTCAGTGAAGTGTTTCCTTCCGAAAAACTAGTAATTGAAGGAGGAGTATCCGCAATGTAGGACCCTATACAACGTTCAATATCAGCCAAATCCTCCATGGGAGAAGACCCGCTATAAACACCAGCAAAGTGGTCTCGTAAGACGTCAAGTTTCCGCGAACGTTCGGTAATAGTTATACCATCAACAGTCAAGTCCCCCGCAAGGGAAGTCTTCCTCTTACCTATAACGTTAAATATCTGCCTGATGCTCTCGGGCCTGGTCGAATACCATGTAATCTAGATTTAAAAGTCTGCGCCTGTTCCTGAGCCGTACGTTCCTTGATCATTATTCCCAGCAATTGAATTTGTTTCGATAGAAGCACATACTCAGAGCTCGATCTGTTCAAATGTCTCCTATATAATTTCTTAAGTTCCTTCTGCCATGAAAACTTAATCCTATACAATCTCTTCAGCTCATCTGACAAAATATATTTGCACTGTCTACACCCACGTCTCTCTGAATGCATGTTAGCAATAAAGTTAATGGTAGTAGTGAATTCCTCCACAGTAGTGATCAATCTCGACGTTACTCAAATTATGGTCAATTGGGGGATAGTAATTAAGAAGATCACAACTAATGTCATGGCGAAATCTATTCCAATCAGTGTTCTCATAAGAAACAAAAGAATGCGGTTGATTCACAATTATATCAAAATTCGGAAAATCTAAACTCAATTTAACAGGAAAGTGATCTGAAAAAGAAGGAAGACTAGATACTCTATAATTCGAAGAATAGGTATCAATGAGATCAGAGGAAACCAAAAAATGATCGAGAAAAGAAGAACCATTGGGATAAGAAGGAAAAGAATTACAAATGCGAACAAAGGAAAGTGAATTCAATTGCAACCAGTTGAGAAGATTGTTGCCATTGTCATCATCTGACACATCGCCCCAGGAAGAGTGTCTCGAATTTAGATCCCCACCAACGAATGTCCCGTCAAAATTCCTGGAAAAACGTTCGATAGTCGAAAGGCCTTCACGCAACCGGCCGCCATTAAAGTTGCATGGGATATAAATAGAACCGAATCTTCTCAAAGAACCGTCCACCAAAACCTCAATTCGAATAAAAACATGCGGAAATGGGATGCCTGGAATATTCACTCTAGAAAAGTCATAAGAAGATTTTAGCAAAATACCAACACCTAATTCGCTATTATCCTTAACCATAATATAGTTCCCCAGAGAAAATCCCTGACCAGTACCTAGCCTAGACTCTTGAATAAAAGCAACATCGATGCAACCATAATTCAAGGTATCTAAAAGATCAACACGCCGAGTAGCGTGGATTAGTGATCTTACATTAAAAGTGAGAAGGTTAAAAAATCTACGGACCATAAGTCTGCACAACCTCTTTCAACAAGCCCAAGCATTCCCGCTTAGCTTGTTCCTTTGATAAGCTCTTAAAATTCCTAACAAAACGTTCCACCTTACTTTCAATAGTCTCTTGTCCGCACAGTTCCTTCGCGATCTTCAAAAATTCCTGAATCAGAGGTGGTTTCTCAGTAGAACCCGGTAGCGCAGGGCGAGTTCCCAAAATATCAGAAAACAAATTATACGGTCTCACTAAATTAGATTGAGTTGCCACAGCAACGTTCGTCAAAGCCTGTTCTTTAATTTTCCTTCCAGAATTCCTAGTGAGTTCCTTAATCTCAACATACTGCCTATAAGCCGGACATCCTCTCCAATTCGATGTATGACCTTGAGTCCTGCAGTTAGCACAAAAAGGGGTAGAGCCTACCTCCATAGAACACTCCCACGTCCATGTTGTGATGCAACCCACGGATAACAAGAGTCGTTTTCTTCATCTCCTTAGGAGTGAAAGAATAAGATTCTATCTTCTTATTTCTAAGAAGGGTCATCATCTCCGCGTGTACCTCAGGATCCTGCAGGTACAATTTGCTCTTATACCGTGACTTGTTTACAATCCTAAACACTACTTTTCTCGCCTTCAACTGGTCAATTAAAGCCTTGAGATCTTTCACATTGAAGAGGAAAATCGGAGGACAAAACGAACGCCTCTCGTATGTGACTTCCCTTTCAGCAGTCCTAACTGAAGATGAATTTTTCAAATTAGATGTAATCGGCTCGACATGTTGGGATTCAATATCAATGTCCCCTAAAATGGCAAATCTATTCTGTTCCTTAGCAACATTATTACATTTCTTATTTCTAGAATTACCGGATGGCAAATCTGCTCTAAACGCGCCTACAAATGAGCGTTTCTTCTTATTCGGCACCTCAAAGCCATGAGATGTCTGCGAGTCAGAGATTCCACTTACATGTGTCGCTTTCTCCTGCGTCACACCAATGGAGTTTGCACCAAATGAGACATCTATGGAGCTTGCATTCAAATTTGCATTCTTGAATGTTAGTAGAACAGTCTTGAAAAACAGCATTCCTCAAAAGACTTCCCAACTCCTTATCGGGCGGTTTTTTCTGCTTCAACCGGTCCGAAGAAATGGAAGGATCCATTTCCTCCAGCACTGATTTAAATCACAATATAAAAAGTTCAATTTATTCTATTTAATTGTAGATTTTTTCCAAATGAGAAAAAATTAGCAAGGAAAATTAAATTTCTTATTGAAAAAAATTCTGAAGAAAATTTTTTTATTTTTCTGACAGCAAAATAAAAGTACGTCCGATATGTTTTGCTGTCCAAATGAAATCCATAACTCGTGCATGTAAATATTGGGCCAATATTAATCTTAAGTTATTTACAAAGTTTGTCATAGTTTGTCATCGGCTAAAAAATAAAATATTTATCAAACATTTCGACAATCGTTAAAAACTAAAGGTTGTATTTGGGCGTTGCGCGTGGTAATTTTCATTTAACTGTGTACTTAAATGAAATCACTGGTAATGATTTGTATTAGCATATATATTAAAATAATAAATTTTAGAAATAAATGGGAAAAAGGTATAAAAATGATACCAACCAAATGTTCGCAGCTAGAATCATAGAATTCGGTGTATACATTCCCCTGAATGCATAGGCACGCAAAATAGAAAGATTCGTACTCATTTACTTTTACGGCAAAAAGTGGTTGAATCTTGATGTTAGGCTATCTTGCACTGTGTACGTGAGATAATGGATTTTCAAAGTTTTTACTCTTGGAATCAAAATAGGATGGAATACAACGCACTATAGCACTCATTATCTACCAATATTCATATTTTTGACCCAAGCAATACACATACGTACACTTGGTATTAGCAATCAATCAGTTACAGAATAACACAATTAAACTATTCAAACATAACTAATAAATAAATCACGGCGACAAGTGTCTCCTTCCTTGAGCAAGCTCGCGTAAACTGAAGTAGGTCTTGCGTCGGTCATTTTTGAATCTTGTCAACACAGACATACGAAACCGGTTCTCTTAAATAAAGATGACACGATACGAAATTCGTCTTCGTGTTCAGTCAAACAAACAAAATACAGGCACTAACATCACAAAAAGTTTTAAATATTTGATTGCACTTATGCCGCTTAACCATACGTAACATGTTGCTTATACGTCACATGGACTCTAACATGCGAAAGTTAAAGTTGAACCCATATTGGACATATGCTGTGTTTGACTGAGTTTCTTGCCAGCCAACTAAGAGACTTCGTGAGGTGCCCGTATTGTTGTTCATTGGTTTACCGTTAAAGGACATGAATAAATCGATACTCTATAACTAACCAAGTAAATATAAAGACACTAAATTCAATCGAGCAGACCTATTACTTCGGCGCTTACAAATATTTTTATTCAAATAAAACTATAAGTTTTCACAAATGTAAACTCTATGAACTTTTAAATTCGATTTTCTAAATTACAAAAAAGTTTAGTTTTAGAAATTTTTTGCCCATCCACTTTTTTCTTTGGATGTCTCACTATGCTTCGGTATCATTGATCTAAAATCTCCCATTGAGTCTGTGGTTGTTGACGATCGTCCCTGACACTGGAAGGCCAGGATTGCGGTCAACTTAATATGTTTCTGATATCCACTTTACTTCTCTGTTTCGCTAAAAGTGGAAATGTTTATTAAGACCACCGTGTCAATAAATAGTAATTTATAATACCAATTTAAACCCTCTGTGTTTTCACTTAAAGGAACCAACCCTTAAGTAAACCACATTTACTTACGTTATTTTTGCAACAACAACCACACTACACAGGCTTCTCACAAGACTCCGTCTTTGAGAACGTAACGAGTCCACCATTCTGGCAGCATCTCGTTCAGTGGTTCTTCTGCTATGACCTGTATGTTCTTATACCCTCCACCATATGATGGGAACCAATACTTTTTCTAGAGGATAAACGTAAAAAATCTTACCAACAAATCAATTGCAGGTGAAATCGTAAAATGAATATATTTTTCGATATTAGTACTTCTAGTGTCAAAATGGGAAAAAGGGATAAAATTCGTACCGACCATATAGCAGTGTACACTCTGATTGCATAGGAGGATTTTTCCAAATTCGTAATAGAAGTCTATAAACTAGTTTTAACGTTAAGATTTATCCATTTCTGCTTATATTTCAACTAACGTTGCCTTTGATAGCTCCCTTATACGTCATTAAAATATATATTACACCGCCGTTTTAGCTGTATCGCACAGTGGAATATTTTCAAACAAACTGCGGCAAAAATTAGAAGGAATGTAGCTAGGACCTTGAAATTTCACACACATCCCTTATATCGTCAAATTAGATCAAAAAAAAATTTTTGTTCAAATCCGCCCACAACATAATCTTATTTTAATATATATGCTAATGCGAATCATTATCAGTGCCTTCATCTGAGGTCACAATTAAATGAAATTTGCCAGTGTCACGCACAACGGCCAAATACAATTTTTAGTTTTTTACGATTGTCGAAATTTCTGATAAAAATTATTTTATATTAAATTATTATATTGTCCTCAATGACAATATAAGACCATTTTGCATCTATATTTAATAGAATGCAAATTTATTTACTAATGGCATGGTGACATTTATTACTTGGCTGCACTATCATGATTTCCACCCTGTCTAAAGGTTTCGTTCAGGTGGCTTCGTTCAGGGTGGAAATCATGATAGTGGTAGTCTGCAGCCAAGTAATAAATGTCACCATGCCATTAGTAAATAAATTTGCTTAAATGTTCCAAAATACATTAACAGAGAACAACGAAGAATCTACTGCTTCATTTTTGGCTTAGAAGGTTTTACCATTTCAGTAATTAAATCGATGTTGGCAGCTATAAGCAGAATATTCTTTTTAAAATGAATAAATATGACAATAGCTTAACAATACTTGTAAATGCCAAGGCATCGGTCGGCCTCGCGAATATAGTTTTATACTGTAGAAAATTAACAATACAAAATAAATACAACCTTCAGGTAAACCACTGTCTGAAAAGGAAAGCAAAAACATAATTACACTTTTTTAAATGCAAAAGAACACACCAAGAGCTCCTATTTTCTACAAACTAAACGAAATTTCAATACGATACATGTTTTCCGAGATACATCCCAATAAAATAACCTCTATTATGATGACATTTTCAACTATTTTCGCATTTATGAATTTCAAATGCATCCACAGCTAAATTTAGCCACGATATTGGCAAAAGCTTTTAGAATATGCTTAATAGGAATGTTCTTTGCAAAATTCAATCAGTAAAGTTGAGAATTGGGGACATGAAATTTGCTATTTTGTCGTCGTCCGATATAAACGGGGCGACAAAGCCAACTTTACACGTTGTGGAAAGAGTATTTTATGTAAATAAGCGCAAATAAATCCAGATAACTGCAATAATTCTATGAGTCACTTCACAAGAATATGACCAATTTTCATAAAAAATATTTATTTAGAAATACAAGGAACTATTACAAAAGTAAAAGTGAATTTTATACATGGACATAGCTGGCAATAATAAACCTTCTGATGGGCTTTCGAATTGAAAGAATGGCGGCTTTTAAATGCCTTTTTCGGATTCATTGTAGGATGTTTACATAAGATATCACATAAATGGTTTAATTTTCCAAACCTTACGTCTAATCGGTTACTCTTAATTCATTTGCTACACACGTAGTATGTATGTAACATTTTGTTGAAATTGTGTATATTTCCTCAATAGGATGTTGTATGACAATCAGTCAAATAAAATACAGAAAATATGATACATACATACATATGTATACAAATGTTAAATAGTAGCACTAATAATTGAAAAACAACTTCATGTTGGTTTCAAACTATCCTTGAATATTGTTGTCTATGCAATCAGCCAAAATTCAATCTAGACATTACATGAAGTGGCGCCTGGCCACATCAAATCTTTCAACGCATCTGTGAACCTTGAAGAATTGATTTTAATTGGATGGAATATGACACAAAAGCGGATTAATTGGAGATGTTACAAGTAAAAGAGCCAGACATAGACTTCTAGAAAATCGGATGATGATGATGATGCTGGGGAAACGCGTACCAAGAGGGTCTACACCTTCTAGAGAAATGTGGATTTCCACGACCAAAAAATAATTTCAGCCCAGGTATGACAATTAATTTATTTTTTGAAAATTGCGAAACTCTAGAATTTGAAGAAACTCCGTAATATACAGAAATACTTATGCCCAATTTAATATGGCTAACAGATGAATTAAAACTCCAATTATCGTCAAAGGTGTCATTAGTATGTTAAATGAAGGATAATTATGCTGCAAAAAATATAACATTTGTTGTAACATCCAAAGGAAGCCAGTCGGAATGGGTTTATTATACCGATCGACTTAGAATCACTTCTTGAATTGATTTAGACATGCCCGTCTGCCTGCCTGACCATCTATTCTTGTAACACAACTAATTAAGTTTTGAGGGTCAAGGGCGAATTTAATTTGAAACAAATCGGCTCAGAGTTGACTTTTCTGTTCTAGAAGCCACACAATTTCGCCTATTTTGATCTGAACACTTTATATTTCTCCTGGAAACATACATTGTTAAAGTGGGTCTCATCAGTCCATGGTATAGAACACATGCCAAAATCCTCACCGTATTGAATTGTTGAATTGGCGTAGAATGTGGATGGTATCACATAGTCGACCCGCCCTAATTTAGCCTTTCCATACTTGTTTTGGTGTTGATGTTATGGAATAGTTACAAAGTTCTTGTCGGTTAAACCCTCACCCTCACAGTCCGAATTCCGTACATCTGTACGGAAGTTATATTAGTTTTACTTTAACCAAAGTCCAGAAAGTGTGTAGCAATATCGGCCATATTCCTCGCGATTGGGCGAAATTCTGGAACATTTATTGGATTCTCCTCTTTAGCTACACAATTGATGTTCGTTTCGTCTATCAGCGTGAGTGTTGATCGGGCGTAGTCTGCAAAGGCCAAGTTAGGACAAAAATAGTTGACACTGTGTGATCTTTGTATAATGGTATCAGACGCCTCTCCAGACACTCTTTTTGGTAATTATCGGCTGGCATTGTGTCCTTTGTAAAATAATCACAAGAGCAAATTTCTTGCCAAATCAGAACTTTCTCCCCAAACTTTTCCATACGAATTGTTGACGCTGATTGATCGACAGACCCTTCTTCTCTTTTGTATAAAACTGGAGATCTGGTAGTATTTTGAGTCAATTTTAACGTAAGTTTCTTCGCCCATCAAAATACACTCAACGCAGTCTTGATTCTTTGGGTATTCACTCTACAGAGCAGGGACAGAAAAAAGTGTAACGCATTGAAGGAATGACTTAAGATCCTATGTATGTTTGGACCAGGTCCGTTTCATCACTTTTTAAGTTATTTGAGCCATGGCCGTCCGTCTGTTCGTCTTAATATTACTTCCCTGCCGATAGTCGAAATCAGTTGCAATTTGATATTTGAAAATGTGTTCATGATCACATTAAACCTAAAAAATATTTTTTACGCACATCGCAATAATTAGCATACGATACAAGCAGTAAACTGACTCATCAAAAGTAAATCTGCAACTCTATCTAACAATACTCATGGCATTAAAAATAAACATATACATACATCACGAGAAATGAAGGAGGAAAAGCGTGCAGTCCATACCAAATCAATAACTATCAACGTTACACCTCCGTCCACCATCCGAAAATCGGCTTCGCATGAATGATCAAAATTGATGAAAACGCGGAAAAAGTGAATAGAATACTTATTTGTATATACATAGATCATTTCATGCACCTCCTGTCCATGGCCACGCTTCATGCGTTTAATTCTGAAAGTCCAATTTTCCAATGCAGCAATCGTGGCTGGCTCTTCATTTAATTGTTTTTTAAGTTTTTTCACACAGCACGATTTTTGACAATAAAACTCAATGATTTCCAAGCATTGTTCGCTTGTTAATTTTTTCCCCTGACAACTTCCATGTTTCTACACTAAGTTTAGGCAACACAAAGTTTCGAAAATCTAATAGGCATATTTTACTTAGCATTATTTGTTAGATAAAATTTCAAGATTTTAGAATTTTCGCATAAACGATCTTTGGATTAAGCAGATCTAAAAAAGATACGCATTGGTTTACACTCATATTACTATTTATAGGATTTGTAATTTCATACTGTACAAACTAGAAACTTACATGATTTAAGATGCATTGATAATGTCTTATTTGGATATAAGGGTGACATGTTCTCTTTTGGGCGGTGTGATTTGAACTTCATCTTCATACAATATGATCTTATACAAGATCACAGGTAGTTTGCAATTGATTGATGTGGTTTTACCTGTTAGTACAGGTAAATTTGAAACAGCTGTAAAAAGTATAATTTATAGCTCATTGATAGTTCTTTAGGGCATTTAAGACCAAGACGATTTAGGAGTTTAAAGGTTCTAAGAACACACACATATTAACCACGTACTTAAGGGTTATTTATACCGATCATGACAGTGTGAAATTACAAATCATAAACACATATACTACGATCTCGTATTGTATCTCTTGGTTATTTTGACAGTCTGTCGTTTCTAATACTTTTTTAATTTTAAAAACTCCAGGTATAGATTTTACGATGAAAACAAAAAAGAATTTAGAATATGTAATGAAATGTTACAATCGGGCGAACCTTCTTTAATGCCAATGAAAATTAAACTAAATCTAATAGTTTGTACTTTTGTGGGCATAATGGAAAACGCGATATTTTTCGAAACTAAAAGCGGTGGTTTTCACGATTAACCACTTAAATTAAACTTTTCAGGAGAACGAAAATAAATTACATTTAAGACTGCGACATCGGTAAATTTTTTAACTTTTTGCTTAACTGATATATTTATAGGGGTTGTTTCCGGATGACGATTGAAATTCTACACGAACGAATGATAACGAACAACTCGTGAATTGGGTTTTTGTAACACCTTTAAACGTTTTCGTCTTTTGATTTGCAATTATAAAAGCTTTCGTTCATTTGTCAATCAACAATATTGTCATCAAAATTTTTTGCAATTTTTTGATCACTTTATTCATAGAAAAACATAATTGTATGTGTGAAAAGGAGGCAACCCTAATAACTGGCAGAAAAAATTATTTGTTTACAAAAAATATTTCAAAATAGTTTGTGAAAAAATCTTCCGCTGACATAGCTGTGCTCAAATTCGGTGTTTGTTCCAGTGGCTCCATGTTAGCGATGTGCCAGGAACAGGCACATGTTTGTGTGGACATGTGACTGATGTTGTTCATTTGTGAATAATTTGTGTCAATGTGTTATTATTATTTCTTCTGTTGAAATAAACATGTTAATATCTGCTAAGTGATTATTTATAAAAGAAAATAAAATTTCAATTTAAAAAAATATACATCTCCAAAGATTCGGCCAACTATTTTAAAAAACATTTACTGAGTGTTGCCGGTAGTCGATTGAAATTCTACACGAACGAATGATACCTAACGAACGACTCATAAATTGGGTTTTGATATAATTCTTTCGCTTTCGTTCGTTTGTCATTCAACAATATTGCGATCAAGGTTTTTTGTCAGCCTTTGTTAATTTTATCCACAGAAAAACATAATTCTCTGTATACAGAGGCTGGCAGAAAAGTTATTTGTCTACAAACTAACAATTTCAAAACAGTTTGTGTAAATACTAGGGTTTGCATCCCGGGATTTCCCGCGTGAAAATTCCTGGGAATTCGCATATTTTTCATTTCCCGTATTCCAGGAAATTCGTACGAGAATACCGCGGGAATTCAGTAGAGACTTTACATATTTCATCGCATATTTTCCACAAATCATTTCCACAAAAAAATTGTATCGATTTTAATTAGGTATATCAAATATTGCAGTTAGATGACAAAATATTTTTAAGCTGCGTTCGGATATTCACTCAAAATCCACTTTTGTTTGCTTGTCAAACTCCATATGAAAAAATTTAAAATCTGGAAAATTTTGATTTTGGGCGTATATCCGAAAGCCCAAAATAAATGAAGTCAGTCGTTTGAAAATTTTTTAACAATGCCATAGAAAACGCAAGTAACAATATTGTATTAAAAAGTCAAGATAGCTGTGTAAAAAACGAATTTATAGTTTTCGAAGCGACAGGACAAAGAACAGACAACATAAACATGTTATTTAATGCTCTACTGAGCCTACATCTGTTGAATGTGAATGACCGTTCTCCGTCGTGTACACATTTTCCAATTCTGTAACAGGTTCGTTGTGAAAAAAAATATTTATTTTACTGAACTGGGAAAGTCTCCTGTCTCAAGACCATTTTGCACCTATATTTTATAGAATGCAAATTTATTTAAAAATAGCGACTTTTATTATTTGGCTGCACACTACAACTATCATGATTTTCACCCTGTGAAAGGTTTCGTCAGCTATCTTCGCAGCGACTTTAAGTAAATGACGAACAAACGAAATAAAATGTGAATGTTTCATTGGAAAAAATAAGCTTAACTCACGGAAACGATATGTTGATAATTTCCCGTGCTGCCCCGGGATCCCGGGAAATTGAAAAAAAATCCCGTTTCCCGTGAAATAAAAAGTACGGGAAAATGCAAACCCTAGTAAATACCTTTTGTTGGCATAATTGTGTCAAAATATGATATTTGTTCCAGTTGCCCTCTTCCAATGTTATGCTAGGACCAGGATAAAGGATAGTGTTCGATGTGCACTTAGCACATGTGATGAATTTTGATGTATGTGTATCAGAGATACAAGCCGACCGATTTTAAGCCGACTAGCCGCCGCCGCCGATTTCATCGGCTCACATCGACTTCAACTACGCCGCACAAAATGTTTAGATCTGACGGAGGCTTTATCGTCATGGTGCACTTATGCTTCTTTTCATGGTTGTTTCATTTTGGCCACTCTTTTGTAGGACACACAAATCTCGCAACGATGATCTTCGTCGGCACACACATGTACATTTAGGACATTTACACTGTTCGGACACTTTTAGAATATGAACCTTATTATTGTGCTTCTTTAGTGTGTCAAAGTAATTAGAGTTTTACCTTTCTTTGGAAGGATTATGGATTATGATATTCAAGATATCTGGCAAATATGCCTCACATGAAAATCTGTAATTGCAAAAAAACACTGTCCAACAAATTACGACTTTTCGAATGGAACAGAATACCGACCCTATAATTCTGAAAGGGCATGTTGAGTAGACCATTTTTGAAGAATAAACTTACAGTCCATCTGATCTGAGTTTCGATTTACAGCGGGTGGAAGTTTTCATTTTCTGGTCGAAGATAGCATTATGTCTGAGAGAATTCTTATTGTCAGAACTATATTGTGGAATTGAATGAGGATTATTTTCGTGGATGATCTTAACCCTCTAGCTCCTTTCATTATGGGTCAATTTGGCCTTTTTTCGATAAAATCCAAAAACGTCCTTTCAAAATGGACATTTAAGAATTAAAATGTTCTACGAAAGAATTTGTCGGAAAATTTCAGTGGGGTTCACCGAAGACACCAATATTGTAAATAGAGCTCTTCGCGCTTAAATTGTAAAAGTACACGCCAACTTATAAATACAACAAAATTAATATGGTTAAAATTGGTCCATGTTTTTTGGAAGATTTGGTAGAGCACGGCAAACAAAAAATACAAATTGGATATTTTTGCAAAATATTCATTTTCACGGGAGATATGGCTAAAATAATTTTGTATGCATGGCATTTTTGCTTTGTAATTTCCTCGCTATCTATCCAACGCATCCCGCTGATTTTCTCTCAAAAAAATAATTATATGGAATAATAATATGAAATTGTGGGAACATTGGCTAATATCGGCTAATATTAACGAATATTGAAATACTTGCCAAAAAATAAAAGAAAATGTATTAAAAGTCAATACAAATTGTTCCTTTCCTTTTCCCAAAATTGGCAAATACATTTCGTAATGGGGGTGATCGGATGACAGAACGAGCCGATAAATCAGCCGAAAGCCGCCGCCGCCGATAATTATGGGTCGGCTTGTAACTCTGATGTGTATGTCAATGTATATATTTTCGTTATTTCCGTAGGAATAAACGTGTTAACGACTGTTAACTGATTATTTAAAAAAGAAAATAAAAATAAATTTTCCATTTTGAAAAACATACATACATTTCAACCATTCTTTTTAATTCTGAACGTAAACGAATGGTCAATCGAAAGTCCAGATTTGACATTTGTGACGATTGGTTTCGTGTTGTGGAAACCCAAAAAAAAAGACAAACGGAAGCTTTTGTATTTTACCCAAAAATTGACATTCGTTATACAGAAACGCAAATCAACTTTGGTTCATCGTCTTGACAAATGCAATGAGCGATTCGTCAGCCGGACCAGACAATTTTACATATTATTTATAGTTTACGAAAAAGATATTACAGATAGAATTTTTCGGTTGAAGGCGAAAATTTGTACTAGGCTAGCGCAGGATTCTGCACTCTTCGCGAAATTGTTACGATTAAAAAAAAAACTCTGTAAATTATATATAAAAATTACTTTATTTAACAGAATATTGGAAAGACCAATTATAAATTTGTATTTGTTGAATACACTAACATCATTCAAGATGTGTTTTCTATGTTATCCGAAAATTGTATGCTGGATTTTACAGTGGCCGACAAAAGTCAACATACGACCGACATTTTTGCGATTTAGCGAGTTCCAAAACATATTTGAAAAAAGTAATGATGCGGTTTTGTTTGAAATCGTGTTTTATTCATATAACAATAACAAAATGCATTACTTCAATATAAACACAAAAGATATTAACAGAATACGCAGAAAAAACCTTGACAAAAGTCTACATACGGTTTGAGATGAGACATAAAAAATGCAATTTAACGTGGCAAAATGATACTATTATATAATTTAATATTTTGTTGGTCCACCATGAGCATCTACAACAGCCAGCAATCGTCTGGGCATCGATGCAACTAAGTTTTCCAATTCCGCAGGTGATATTTGTCGCCATTCCTCTTCCAGCTTGTTTTTTAGCGTTTGGGCGCTAGTTATGTAATGTTTTCGGATCCTGCATTGCAGAATCTCCCACACATGTTCAATAATATTCAGGTCGGGGCTTTGTGGCGGCGAATAAAGTTGTCTTGGAGCATGGTAAATCAGCCAATCTTTAACAAATTGGGCTGTGTGCTTCGGATCGTTATCTTGTTGGAAAATCCAGCGCTCTCCGAGGTTTAAATTATCGACCGATGCCTTCAGATTTTGTTCTAATATGGATTTATATTGATAGCGATACATGTTACCCTCAATAAATGCAAGATTTCCAACTCCAGACGCCGCGACGGCACCCCAAACCATTACGTTGCCACCACCATGCTTTACCGTAGCAAGTAAATTCTTCGGATTCATTGCCGTATTCGCTTTTCTCCATACTTTGGCTCTCCCGTCACTTCCAAATATATTATACTTCGACTCGTCCCGTGTTGCTGGGTGAATTCAAGGCGAAGCTTACGATTCTTTTCACTTATAAGAGGTTTTTTGCGTGGCGTTCTGCTTCGGAAACCATTATTATTCAGACTTCTTTGAATTGTTCTTGGATGTACAATTGTATCCCACCTTTCTGCGAGTTGTTTGGACAACATTGTAGCATTCACTTTCGGGTTTTCATTAACTTCTTTTAAAATAAAGCTTTCATCTCGTCGACTAAGTTTTTTGGACGCCCACTTCTGGGCTTATTTTCAACAGTACCCAACAACAGTATTTTCGAAGTTTTTGCATATAGCTTGGATAGTTGATTTACTTAAATTAACCATTTTAGCTATTTCGCCTAAAGATTTCCTTTCGTTTCTGCATTTTATTACTAAATTTCGAATATCAGTTGCAATTTCTTTACGAGAAGCATTTTCGCGGACTAATGTTTATACCCTACACCACTTCGTGGTCTAGGGTATTATAAGTTAGTTTTCCGCCAAATGTTTGTAACACCAAGAAATAATTGAGCTAGACCCACCTTTAAGTATACGGATCGGCTTAGAATCGCCAGCTGAGTCGATTTAACGATGTCTGTCTGTCCGTCCGTCCGTCCGTCCGTCCGTCCGTCTGTCCGTCTGCTGTCCATCTAAGCTTGTTCGCACTCTACAGGTCGCAATTGTTGTTCGATTGTCATGAAACTTGACAGAAGTTATTTTTTCTGGCCAGGGACCATTGGTATTGAATTTGGAGGAAATCGGTTCAGATTTAGATATTGCCCCCATACAAATGTCGGTCCCGATTTGACATTTTTCGCTCTAGAAACCACATATTGTACCCGATTTTCTTTAAAATTAGCACAACAGCTTATAATCCAACTAGAAACACGTATGCAAAAATTGGGTAAGATCGGTTCAGATTTAGATATAGCCCCCATACAAATGTCGCTCCCGATTTGACATTTTCCGCTCTAGAAACGACATATTGTACCCGATTTTCTTTAAATTTTGCAGAACATCTTATAATCGAACTAGAAACACGTATGCAAAAATTGGGTAAGATCGGTTCAGATTTAGATATAGCCCCCATACAAATGTCGCTCCCGATTTGACATTTTCCGCTCTAGAAACGACATATTGTACCCGATTTTCTTTAAAATTGGCACAACATTTTATAATCGAACTAGAAACACCTATGCTGAAGGTGGGTATGATCGGTTCAGATTTAGATATAGCCCTAATACAAATGTCGCTCCCGATTTGACATTTTCCGCTCTAGAAACGACATATTGTACCCGATTTTCTTTAAATTTTGCAGAACATCTTATAATCGAACTAGAAACACGTATGCAAAAGTTGGATAAGATCGGTTCAGATTTCGCAATGTCTGCTCCCGAATGTTTAACCGATTTTTGCCAAACTTTACATATTATATTTCACCAATAAACATACATGGTGAAAGCGGGTCACATCGTTCCAGGTTTCAATATACCCCTATACAAATGTCCTTTCCGATTTAAAATTTTTTGTCAAACACATACATTTACAGGATGCAAAAATCCTTCCCGATTTCACTTTTTTACCAAATTGAATTGTAATGAGATAGAAAGTCCGCCATTCTTTAGCATTTCCTTACTTGTTTGGGAGATGCCCATATGTCCATACTTTGGTATAACACAAATGGGGTCCCATACTGATCTATTACAGCTCTAGAAACTACATCTTACATCGGATCTTCATCAAATTTTGCAGATCATGGTATTTTTCAACCAGGAATACCTACCGCGAATGAGAAATATATAGGCCCATGTTTTGGACCAGGCCCAAAATGTATTTATAGGCCCCCTTTTGAAATGTCGGTCCGATTCATCCTATTACTACTGTATAATTTGTATTTGTCTATCGGATAATTGGATCAATTACCATATTATTAACCATATTCATTAAATATGACTAAAGATGCATTTATAGTATAATTTATATGAACTACATAAAATTGCTCCCATGAAATAAATGGGTTTAGTAATCAAAGCGAGGTACATACGCAGGGAGTGGTGTAGGGTATTATATAGTCGGCTCCGCCCGACTTTAGGCCTTCCTTACTGGTTTTTGAATTATATTTATTTAAAGAAGAGCAAGCACAAGACAAATGACAATACAAATTTCGTCAATTCTCCTATAAAGTACATTATAAAAAATGACGTAAAGCATGGGATGCTATGTCGTATGTAGACTTTTGTCAAGGTGTTTTTTGTTTATTTTGCCAATATCTTTTAAGTTTATATTGAAGTAAAGCATTTTGTTATTGTTATATGAATAAAAAACAATTTCAAACAAAACCGCATCATTACTTTTTTCAAATATTTTTTGGATCTCGCTAAAACGCAAAAATGTGGGTCGTATGTTGACTTTTGTCGGCCACTGTATATTTTTAAAGTTATTTTCCAAAATTTTTTGTTGTTTAAAATAAATGGAAAAAACAATTACTAGCTATTGTAGTTTCATTTGTACCATGTATATCCCTTTTTCCCTGCTATAAAAGGGTTGAACTTACCAAAAATCAAGTAAGTACAAGTCAGAAATCTTCATAAAATGCTCTTATATACTAAAAATATTAGGGGTTATTAGGGGTATTTCCAGCCCTTGTTAGGGAAACATTTGCCCATTTTGAATCCCAACCGATCTACAACTTTTTGAAAATTGTTGATGTCTTAGCTCCTTTCTTTTTGTTAGCATGCTTTCAACAGACGCACAGACAAGGCTAGATCATCTTAGAATTTTATGACAACCGATCGTTCGATTAGGGCGTCCAAACCGTAACCGGTTATCCTGTTTCGTCACCTACAACCGTCGGCCGGTTTTTGTAAAATGGCCATTTCGGTTAACCGAGAAAAACGGGTTTTTCGTAAATAAGTGAACATTGCACCAATAAAAAACTTCTGCGCAGAAATACTACCATTTTATGCAAATTGTGACACATATGTAAATGCGTCGAATCAGTGCAGTGCTATAAAAAGCTTCGACAGTACGTGGACGCATTCAACAAGTCTTCTCTAAAACAAAATATACTGCAAGCTTATGTTCAAGAACAAGAAGGCTAAGAGCTTCGTCTTATTTGCGATATGAAAAACAGATGGAGTTCACTGTCGAATATGATAGACAAGATAGACATACAAAAATGTGTGAATCATGCATTGCTAGATTTACAACGGGCCCGGTTTACTTCGATTGAGATAGACACATTAACTTCCTTCCATAAGTAAAATTCTAAAGCATCTTGTGTTAGCAATTAAAGAACTGTCAGAGGACTCAGCAACACTCATAGAGCTGAAGCAATACACAAATTTGTATTCCGCAATTTAAGAAAGACAGAAGACACATGCGACCAGGATTTGCGCCAAAGACTTATGGCGAGGCTGGAAGAAAGAAAGAGTAAAACATTGAATACACTTTTGCTGTTTTTAAGTTCCGGAAAATTTCCGTTAAACGATGGGGTATTGAAATACTCCTCAAAATCGGATACAAAGAAAACAAACGTCTTTTCCCCGAAATTTCTGACAACAGTTCAGATTCGGATGTAAGTTGTGACATCGAAGAGTCTTGTAATTTAATGTTGGATTTATACCAAACAACAAACCACATCCAAGACCCCAAAATTGCTCGAAAAGGTTAAAGACAGGCGACCATATATGACGATTTTGACAAAACAAAGAAAAAACTGAAAAAAAACGGATGCCTTGATGACTGTTAGCTCTACATCAACATTTAGCGAGCGTGTTTTTTATGCGCCAAGCTTTATCAAAAACAAACAAAAAATCGCTTACAAAATTATCACTTGAATTGTATACTCATCTCAAACAAAAAAATGCTACTGAAGTTCCTTATTTAATGTACCTCTACTAAAAACGAACTGTATTTACTTTCGTAATAAAAAAATTTATTTACATCCTATGAAGGTGTTACAAACTGAATGACAAATTTAGTAAACCAAATCCTGGGGTGGAGGGTATAACAACGCTTTAAAAGGTGCATTGGTGCAGTGTACGATTTCTATCGATTCCAATCAAGTTGAATTTAGATTCATCAGTAATCAGTACTCGTTACCATTCCGAAGTTGTCCAGTTCTTCATGTTGGTTGTCAATTTCCATTTCTTTTCCATCATTTTTGGATTCAAAAAACCTTATTTGCAGGTCCGTTTTTGTTTTTTTACTTTTTATTTAGAGCAACAAGTAGAAATTTTGTCGAATATTAAAATTGAAATGAATGCGTTTTTTTGCGTCCAGTGATCACACCAATTGGAATACATGCACGACGAATCAAGCAAACATTCAACGACTGCTATCATACCGTAGCTGCTACAACGAAGACTCGGAAGAGACCCTCGGCACAGGGCATTGGGAAATAATTACTACACGTCATTGCCGAGATGTCGGAAATTGATATTATAGATATAATCAAACATCTAAACATTTCAGACCCTTCTGAGTAGTACGTAGTATAAAACCTTGTACTGGGCTAGAGCGTTGTGGAGAGTTTCACATATAATCAGGCCGAACCTAGAGCTTCAAAAATTAATTTATTCAAGCATGATTGGGTCAATCCTGAAGTTTAAACAAATGAAAATAAAATTAAGAAAGTAAAAGGAATTCAGTGTATGTATGTATATGCCTAACTACTTATTCAGTGCGTTATATTTTATTATTCGAAGATACACAATAGAATGCTAATACTTAAATGTAATCGCCACCGATTTAAATCCAGGTCAGATTCGAACGACGACTTTCGTTTTTCAAATTGCTATACAGGAGCCAGCCAAAGACCGCAGCAGCAATCTGGGAAATTGAGAATAAAGTCAGACGAAGTTTAAATTTTCTTAATGTCTACGTCACCTCTCCAATAATTAACAAGCTATTGACAATATTGAAGGCTAACATCTTGTGGGCCAAATACTCATTGAACTTCGTTTCGCATCCTTCGTTGAAGAGATCTTCGGCCTTGGCACTGTTTTGTTCCAAATAACAGGATTTCGGTATCTCGTGTTTGATGGCCGCATAATCTTCCGTGCCATTGACGCCACAACAGTGCAGCTGAAAAGCGAGAGCGTGATTAAATTCCGCAAACAAATGTCAGTGTGCACTTACCCATTTCTCATAGTAAGCCAATGCCCCGGGGGCTTTCAGCTCTTCCTCCCACAAGGCCTCGAAACCCTTTTCGATACTGCCCGCCAAGCCATCTCGAGTGCCACGAGACGCCATACTGGACATCAGCATCTGTATTAAAATCAAAGCGATCAAGGCCACAACAAACTGAAATTAAGACATTGGCCACAATTATATTAAAATATTATATCAAATATTTTGCAATTGCATACAATTAGCAATCTGCGTTTCGACTCATGTATGGCCGCCAGGCATCCAAATATCGACAGGAGGAGTATGGCTGCGCCCAGACCAATAATTAGGCCACCAGCCAGATTTTCGCCAATGTCCACGGTAGTTTCCTTGCCACTGACTACGGTTTTGTGGTTCGGCGTATTGACCAATACGAACACACCGAAGCCAATTAAAATTATACCTAGAACCTAAGCCAAGAATAGTTTGAAATCAAAAGATATTATGATTAAAGTTATGATTAGTATCGTTGATATGCATGGTTCGGGTGCATTGAAAGGATGAAAATGATCGCTAAATGAAAAAATATGATAGAGGTGCAGCAGTGAGGGCATGAAATACAGAGTTTGTCATTCCGTTGATGGCCATAAAGTTCTTAGACGATATCCGCCTGTTCATGTGTTGGGCTCCATACAAAAATAAAATCGGTGGGGTCACTCTCATGGTCTCTCTCAGGACCCAAATAGATCACTTCCAAAGTAAGTATTCTTAGTTGAAATATAACAACATTTTATCAAGAGCGGTAATAGCGTAAGCTGTGGGCCCATTTATATGGGGGCTTTTATAGTAGGTGTTTCTAGTGCAAATATAACATTGTGAGAACTTTGATCAAGACCCGATGTAAAATTTGCATTTTAGAGCAACAATAGTATTAATATGAGGGCTATATCAAAGCATGGACCCATGTAGTCCACTTTCATGTTAGCCATTTCTACTTCAAATATAACATGCCAAGATCCAATGTAAAATGTGTATTCTAGAGCAGGCTACATCTGAACCGATTTCCTTGAAACTCAATAGCGAGCGTCTTTGGCCCAAATAATGACTTTTGCCAAATTACAACATCTCACCGGTACCTTTAATATCTGCACAATAATTTTGGGAAATGTGTCCATTAAATTGTAGATTATTTTGAAGGTTACAATGTTACGATGGTTTTCACGTGGCAACCGTGGTTTTGAAAAAGTCATCAAATGCGAAAAAAATGTATTTTTTTTTTGAAAAAGTTGCACCATAATATTTTTCGAAAAAATGTATTTTTACTGGCACGAGAAAAAAGATAAAACAAGTAAGTTATAGTTGGTCACAGCGACTTATATATAACAGGCTGGGTTGCAGCCCATATAAATTGAAAAACAGTTTCAAGTCACCCCACGAAAGTAAAGTTTGGATTGTTTAATGATGGTTTGCAACATATTGCAAGCCGTCGGACGGGGCCGACTATATGATACACTCCACTTTCTATCCGAATACAATTCAATTCGGTAAAAAAGTGAAAACGGGAAGAATTTTTGTATGTTTCCTAATCACAGGCTAATATGACCTGGTCCAATTTGTCAATTCGAGAAGAATATTTGTATCGGGGCTATATCCAAACATGGAATGAAGTGACTAACTTTCACAATAAGTTCTTCCAGTTCAAGTATAACGTGTTATGATCAATTAGAGTGATCAAACCTGAAATCGGGCCAACCGGAAAACCTGGTAAACCGTATTCTTTATGTCGGTCGCAACCGGTTTTCCATCACTGAAAATATCCCTGTTTTCTGTGTGTCTTAATAATTCGCCCTCATGTTTACAGTACTACGTAATCAAAATCCGTTCAGTCTCAATTTATTTCGATTGTATGATATCGAAATGCCTTACATGTATAAAAATTGATTATCAAAAAGGATTGATAAGTTTTTAAAAATATCGTTCATCGATTCGCGATGATGCCTTCGTGATTTTTATAAAATTTATTCGATTCGGGAAACTTATAGTCGCCTTCGTCACTATGACGAACTGCTTTAGAGCCCAATCGGCGAAAGAATAAAGTATATGATGGTCTCGTGCTTTTAATTATTGTACCTAGTGAATCTCATACGGGTGTATGTCAAAATTTCCCACGTATCGGACTTCCTATTAAAGTAAATTTGTATCATTTAGTAGCGTTGTTTACGTGTAAATCTATTCATAATGATTTTCCAGAGTATACTGATGATAAATGTCAAAATATGAGACAGTTCGTTTGACAGCTAGCCCTTTCGAAAGTTCTATATAAGGTAAAAAACGCTCTATATATTTCTTTAACAGGAAATATTTGTTATTGACTATTTTGTATACTTCGCTGATGTTAAATATTAAATTAATGAAATTGTTACATATGTATGATTTTCGACATAAAAATCAAAATTTCCTATTTTATACCGTTTTAAGAAAAGCCCGAATGAAACCGGCTTTTTCGAAAAACCCGAAAACCCGCCGTTATAGAAAAACCGGGTTTTTGATTACTCTATGTTCAATTTGAAGAAACTCGGTGAACATACGCGGTTTCTGGGGCGAAAAAGGTCAATCCGGGAACGAAATTTGTATGGGAGCTATATATAAATCTGAACCGATCTATTTTCACCAACTATGTGTTTCTAGTTGAACTATGATGTATGATGTAGATGATTTGCCAATTTTGAAGAAAATATGTTAAAATTTGCAGTTTCTAGAGCGAAAAGAGTCAAATCGGGAGTAAAATTCGTATGGGAGCTATATCTAAATCTGAACCGATTTTCTTCAAATTAAATAGCGTTCGTCCTTTTCCCGAAAAACTTCGTTGTGCAAAGTTTCATTTGGTTCTGGCTAAAATTGCGACCTGTATCGTGATTACAACAATAGATGGACAGACTGACAGACGGACAGAGAGACAGACAGACAGGCAGACGGACATTGCTAAATTGATTCAAAATGTGATTGTAAGTCGATCGGTATAATTAACAATGGGTCAATCTCGCTTCCTTTTGGGTGTTACAAACAAATGCCCAAAGACGTAATACTCTCGTGAGTATAGGAAATATGGCTAAAATAATTTTGTATGCATGCCATTTTTGTTTTGTAATTTTCTCGCGATCTATCCCACGGATCCGGAATGTTTCTCTGTATGATATGGAAGTCTGATGGAAGTTACGCGGGTTTTTCTAAAGGCACTTTTCACATTTTTTGACTTTACAGACAACATTTATTTTATTAAGTGTAAGTGGGGTAGCATATATTTCTAATAATTATGGAGGTGTAAAGTGGCGGTAATTTCGTATGGATTAAATATTTTACAAACGTCAACAGTGACAGACAACTGTCCAACAACGCCTAATAGTAAACCAAATGATGGGAATGGACAAGTTTGTTTTGTCAAACAATATTATGGCTTCAGCATTGACAATTAGCACGTCCACCGACCCTGGCCAGCTTAGCTTAGGTCGTGAGGTCCTGGGCGCTAAGCCCACGCCAGAAAAATTTTAAAAATGTGTGTCCCACAAAAATCTTATTTGTTAAGTACTTAATTTTTTCAGTTTTGGAAAAAGTAAAAATCATAGTCAACACAAATTTATTATTTATTAAATATTTATAAAATCGACGCCGTTGACCATTTGTCACTGCGGATGTCGACCATATATGTGATTATTTTTAGAGGAGTTTTCAGGAGCGTTTAGCTCACAGACGGTTTGACCAAAGGACGAAATATTTTGCAGATCATCGTTAAATAAACCAAAATTAATTTTTGGGGGTGGCCGCAGCAATACTCGTACTTGAAGATAATATGAAACTGATGAACTTTGCGATTATAAGAAAAAAAATGAAATGACCTTGTATTTCAAAGAGTCCAAAAATACGCATAATCTTTGAACTTTATGTCAAACATATGATTTATTTTCTTATTTTTTATATTTTTATCTTATTTTATTGTCTACAAGATATATGAATCGCAGAATGGAGTAATTGGTCCAGAAATTATAGCTGTTTTCAAAATGATTTCCTATTTCAGCAAGACATAATTTGTAGTTTTTACGGTGTTCACACCTGTTCTAAACAGATATTTTAGGAGTAATAGATGCAGGACGAAAAGTAATGATGGGTTGATATATTATTAAAAAAACGCCAAATGATCCCACATGTTTTGAGTTATTTTCGAAAGATTTCAGTGAATCTGATTATGACATCAGAATTGACCTATTCCCAAGAACGAGTATCCATTTTGTGGAAAAAACCCGGTCCTACCGTTTTTTTTTTATAAAAAGAAAACCGAAATCACGGTTTTCGAAAAAACCGTAATTGATTGGCTACAGTGTCAACTTAGGACTGTTTCTTTAAGCCGGGATAACTGGCTGCGATAACAAAAACGTTAATAAAATTTTAATTTTCTCCTCAAAATAAAAAAATTATTTCTTACATTGTCGCCAACTACAATATAAATATTTGTATCCAAACAAATTTTCAAAATAATATTTTGTGTTAACTTTATTGGACTTAGCCTCGATAACCATAAATTTGACTTACACTGGATAAATATTCAGGAAAACTCCGAAATTTTGAACATAAAATTATTTTTTCAAAATTTGCTTTCAGACACACATGAACATACAGTGAAATTTTTACATTTTGTTTAGATATCGCAGGTTAAATAACCAGCCTTATTATCCGTGCGGCTATAAATATTTTGACTTTTTAACAAACAAATTGAAGAATATCCCTCCTACGCCAATGACCAAGTTTTGTTAGGATCGGATAATTATTACGACCTGTACCATAATTACAATAATGAATGGACGAACAGGCGAACAGACAGTCGGAAAAGAGCGATTCTAACTCGATTGGTTAATAGACGATGGGTCTTTCTTTCCCCAATTGGAGGGTATTAAAAATAGAATCGTATGAATGATTTCCTAAATTATGAATGATATTACATTTGACTATCGCTCCATGTGAGATCAGTTTTTGGTGTGATACCCTTCAAATAGTTCTACAAGTACAAAGTGATGATATTTACTTCAGGAATAAACATTACAAAAATTGAAGCTTTTACAGAGCGAATTTTCGGTTTCATAAAGAAGATAACCCTGGAATGACCTGTCTAAGTATATTCAGTGCTGGCTGTTGAGATACTGCACCAATTGCTGATTAGTCTACCGAAAAGAAAGCTGCAATGTTTGCTGGGTTGGTAATACGCACTACGTGCATATAACTAACCGTTTTTTAGTAGGGTTGGCTATAAGTAATAATCCTGTTCTTGGAATCAGGCGACGCTGCTACTTCATAAATAGAAATGATCTTAGAATTATATTAATTAATATTAGTATTATATTTTTGAATTTGAATCGCAAGTTCAAAAATAATTTCCTCTTTTTGGAAGTCCTGCTTAACTAGTGGCTGCCCAGTTGCGAGCTGTCACATGGATTGACATGGATTTGTGTATTTTAAGACATGTTATAAGTCAGCACAGTCCAATCTAGCAACTGGCGAATGCAGCAAATGCACCACAAATACGTTCTGCGATTTATGATTAATTCGATGAATGGGCGGGCGGGCGGTCGAATGGGTGATTGGGTGAATGATTCACAAAACTTACGGCGAATATGAAATTCAGCAGCAGCAAAATGTGCTTCAGCGTCGGTGTTTCCAGACCCATATCGAGTATTTATTTTCTATATATTTTGATTTCGTTCTTCGTTTGTGCTTGAGTTTGTTGTTGGTGTTTTCTCTTCAAAAATTGTGCATAATTTCCGAATGAACACTGTCAATCGCACTATCACTCACTGCCGCTGAAAAATTGTTAACAGATCGTTGCAGAGAAATAAAGAGAATATTAGAAAGTGACGTAATTTTTCTTTTCACTCCATGAGTGTGGGTGCATGTGTGTTCGTAAAATGCAATTAACACACGAAAGATGCAATCATTTCAAATTCACTTTATCCAAAACAGCCAATAACTTGCTAAAATTTTACACACAAGTATGTACGTACATATGTATGCATGTACAGATGGTACAAATGTACCATTTATTATGTACTTAAATGAATATTCACTTGTTTACATACAATCCTATTACCGGGATCGAATGTTGAAAATTGGAAAAAAATCTAAATCAAAACAAACTGTTCCGTTTCACATACGAATTTCAACTGAAATATTAAAATTTCATACAAACTGCTGTTGCTCTTTATTCAGTCAACCATTGGTTTGGGCAGTATGTTCAGTTGCACATTCCGTTGGCAACACATTTCAATATTAACCGCCAGAAGTGCCAGAAAATATATTTTCCAATTAAATGTGTAATTAAGAAAATAATAAAAAAATAACAAATGACTCTTTTTTCAAATATAAATTGAGCACTATTGTATCCCTTTTAGAAGATTTTGTCTCAAAGAGTACGCATTTGAAAAAAAATCTTCTTTTGCGTGTCTACACAGTCGGTGGTAAGATTTATATATAGCCCCATACAATTCCATTTTTACATATGAAACTACTCGATTTTTTTTTCAAATTTGGCATAAAGTGGTGAAAGTGCCTCAGATAGGTTCAAATTTAGATATAGCTCCCATATAAATTTCGCTCTTGATTTGTTTTTTTTTCGCTTCAGAGGCCACATATTTTACTCAATTTGCTACAAATTTGCCAAAGTACCTTATTTAATTCAATTAGAAGATCTGTGGTGAAAGTGGGTCAGATATGTTCAGATTTATATATAACACTTAATCAAATTTCGCCCCGACTAGAAATCACATATTTTAACCGATTTTATTCTAATTTGCCACAGTACCTTATACATCAACTAGAAACATTTATGGTTAAAGCGGTCTTAATCGGTCAGATTTGGATATGGGCCCCATAAAAAACCTAATATATACCCTACACCATAGGGTATAATGATTTCGTGCATTTGTTTGTAACACCCAAAAGGAGGCGAGATTGAACCATCGTTTTAATACCGATCGACATAGAATCACATTTTGAATCGATATAACCATGCCCGTCTGTCTGTCTGTCTATCTATTCTTGTAATCACGCAATTATTGTTCGATTCTAACGAATCTTGAAACAAACGACTTTTGCATGACGAAGATGAGCAAATCGGTTCAGATTTAGATATAGCTCCCATACAAATGCTGCTCGCGATTTGACTTTTTCTGCTGTAGAAGCCACATAATTGAAGCAATTTTGATCAAATTTTGCGCAATGCCTTCTATCTAAGTTAGAAACATCTTTGGTGAAAACGGGTCAAATCGGTTCAGATTTAGATATAGCTACCATACAAATTTCGCTCCCAATTTGATATTTTCCGGTCTAGAAACCGTAAATTTAAGCAGATTTTGTTCAAATTTGGCTTAACACCTTATATTTCAATTAGAAACATTTCTTGTGAAAATGAATCAAATCGGCTCAGATTTATATATAGCTCCCATATATATGTATGTCGCACACGATTTGATTTTTTTGCTCTAGAAACCACATAATTTAACCGATTTTGATAAAACCTTCTATTTTAAATAGAAACATCTGTGACAAAAATGTGTCAAATCGGTTCAGATTTAGATTTAGCTCCCATACAAATTTCGCTCCCGATTTGAGGTTAACCGCTGTAGAAACCACCGATTTTCTTCAAATTCGGCAGGACATCTTATATTTACACTAGATACATCTATGGTAAAAGTGGATTGGATCAGATTTATATATAGCTCCCATACAAATGTCGTTCACATTTTCACCGAAAGTGTAGGGTATCATATAGTCGGCCTCGACCGACTTTAGCCGACTTTACTTGTTTTACTTCTTCAAATTTGACAACACACATTATATTTCAACTAAAAACACCTACTGTAAGGGTAGAAAGTGGAGGGTAACATATAGTCAGCCCCGCCCGAATTTAGCCTTTCTTATATACACCCATTATTATAGCCTCCACCTAAGGATGGGAGTATATTCACTTTGTCACTCCATTTGTAACACATTGAAATATTCATCGGAGACTCCATAAAGTATATTCTGGGTTGTGGTAAAATTCTAAGACGATCTAGGCATGTCCGTCTGTCTGCTAAAAGCACGCTAGTCTTCGAACGAATTTCCCCTAAATGTGTAATTTTTCCTAAATGTGTGAAATCGGTCCTGAGGAAATTATTTTTCCCTAACAAGGACTTAAAATACTCCCTAATATTTGGACTATTTAAGCATTTTTTTAAATTTCTGCTTCAAATGCACTTGAAATTTTTTGCATACATTTCTCTTCTAGCGTAAAAGCGAAATTGGACAAAAAGGGATACAAATGATGATGCGACAACAGCTAAAAGCATGACATTTGGAACGTACATTCCTCTAATTTCGTAGATACGTAAAATTGAGGGATTTTTCAAAATTCGTACTTTTAAGGGATACACTTGGAAAAGTGGGATAAAAATGGTACCAAACCGCTGTAGTGAAATCATGAAATCCGGTGTATACATGCACCTGACTTTGAAGATGCGAAACAAAAATGATCCTGAATTCCATCGAAAAATCATCTTGACTGATGAGACGCATTTCCACCTCGGTGGCTACGTCAACAAGCAAAGGCATCTGGGGCTCGGAAAACCCAAGAGTTATTGTTGAGAAGCCTCTCCATCTAAATCGTGTGACTGTTTGGTGCGGTTTATGGTCCGGCGGGGTCATTGGACCTTACTTTTTCGAAAATGAGGTTGGATCAACAGTTACGGTGGATTGCGCTATCGAGAGACGATTAATGATTTTTTATGATCGGAGTTGGATGCAATTGATCTGGACAACGTTTACTTTCAACAAGACGGTGCTACGTGCCACGAAACCATTGCTCTTTTACGGGAAAAGTTTCCGGACCGTGTTATCTCTGGAAAAGTTGATCACAATTGGCCACCGAGATCTTGTGATTTAACCACGTAAAAGATAAGGTCTACGCCAACAGCCCAGCATCGATTCAAGACCTCAAAGATAGAATTCGTAAGGCTATCGAGGACATAGGGCATCCACTTTGCGATTTGATTATGGAAAATTTCATGAAAAGGATATGGTCCTGCATGCGTGGTCGTGGTGGCCATTTGGCTGATGTTATTTTTCGTTATTAACGACATACCGTCCCCTTTATTATAAAATAAATATCATTTATTTCAAAAAATTTCATTTTTCATTGAATACCAAAATAAGACCTCTTGTTGGAAAACCCTGTATATCTGAAATATTCGTACCTTCAGGATCTAAATGGGAATACATTTGGCACCGATCAAGCGGCTGTATCTAGAATCATGAGATTCAGTATTTGCACACGTCTGACTGCGTGTTTACTTACTCAGAGGAATTTGCACAACGAATTGCGATTCTAGTTACAGTCTTTTCCTTTTTGCCTATTTTGACCCTAAAAGTACAAATATCGAAAGATCTCTTTATTTTTCGCATCTACACTGATTTTAATTACTCTAGCCGCAACGGTTTAATTGGTACCAATGTTATACCATTTCGGCCCGTTTTCACTAAAAGTACAAATATCTAAAATTGCACTTCTGTTCCGCGTCCACATAGTCAGAGGAATGTTCACAACAAATTTTATGACTCTACCTGCAGCCATTTGGTCGGTACTAATTTGATCCCTTTTCCTCCATTTCCCCTTCATTTTACGTGTCTCCAAATTCGCCCATTTGCAATTCCAACTGATCTACAACTATAATACGTATTACCTCCTGGCTCCTTTCGTTTCACGCTAGCATGATTTCAACCGATGGGCATGGCTAGATGGACTTACAACTTGATAGTGATCAATAATATTTGTATGTTATTATTGATGACGACAAAGAATATTCGTACTTTATGTGGTCTCAGTTCAATATTTCAAGGTGTTGCAAAGGGAATGACAAACTTAGTATGCCCCCATCTTACGGTGGAGGATAAAAAACGGCCAACAAAGGAATGAGAATTAGCTGTTAATTGCCTTGCCATTCGATCAGTAGAGAGAAATTACTTTACATTCATCGTTACTTTCGTACCGCAAAAGCTTTACAACACAAATCTCAAAACAGTGCTTGTGCCGTAGAATGGAGCTTTAGCATCTGACTGTGTCTATCATTCACTTCACTATGCCCCACTGTCCATAGTGTAGGGTGTTCACGATTCGGCTTGTTGTCGATATTGCTGATTTCTTTTTCTCTGTTTCAAAATAGAAAATGTTTGTTTATATTTTTGTATTCTAAAGATTTTTATCTTTCTGCTGCTTTCTCGCTCAGTGTTATCGCTGCTGCCGTCGTTTGCTTGTGGCCGCTGAGTAATCAGCTCCCATGCAGTCGGAAAGATGCTGACAGTGATCTTGGTCTATTCTCGCCACCTCCCACTACATTTCCGAACCAGGCGATGCCTATGTTGTTGTTGTTCGATCGTCTAGTTTGGTAAGTGGGCCTTTCTTGCCTTTATTGTTTTTGTTTTTGTTGCTCTTACGTTTCACTGTTGTTGTATAGTTGTTTTGACCATATATTTCTGCAGCAAGTTCAACAGATTAGTGATAAATTGCTGTGAACGTGAACCTACGCGTTTCGCTTACAAACAGAGCTCGATACACTGTAAAAAAAGTTGTGAAATGTTTCACATTTCACAATTTCAGTAGACGTCTGAGGCTTGTAACCTTGACCCCAAAACAATAAGCATCATTTTTACTCCTTTCTTGGCTGCCATTTCAAAGAACTTTTGCAATTTCTCAGCTTCACTTCCGAATAATGGCTTGTCATGCGGCGATGTTCTGACAACCGCAATTTTTTCAAATCGTTTTTTTGCGATTTCTCAATTTAATATGGAATTTCCAAAATTTCCAAAAATGTTACATCACATGTGGTTGAACAAAGTACCTTAATATTGCTACTCTAGCTCTCCAGTGATCTCAGCTACATTTACTTTTGAGTGACTAATAACTACACCAAAACTTGGCCAGCATTAATAATTACAAATATAAATACAGGGTTTTTTAATGTGTAACATTTTAAATAGAAATAAAATAATGTGAGTATATAATTAAAAACTGAATACTGCCTTTATTGGAAAAATAAATGTATGTCATTGGTGTATGAAAATGTGTTAAGGCATGTAGGCCCGGATGTGGCGCATGCTGGAAGTCCAATTAGAGAAGTCCCAATCAATAGGGGCCGTATCTCGGCAATGGTTCCAATATGTCGTCTATCAAGGCTTCCGATTTGTTTGTAAAAAACAATGACTTCACGTGACCCAGAGGAACTGATGATTTCATTTCATGTTATATTCACTTGATATTCGTATGCACATTCCCCTTATAGCACAAACTTGCATCATCAGGGGGTGAAATAGGGCAAAAAAGGGATAAAAATAGAACCTATCAATCGAAACAGCTAGAAACACGAAATTCGGTGTATACATTCATCTAATTGAGTAGACACGAAAAATAAAATGTTTTTTTCCAAATCTGAGGGAGTAAAATGGGAATAGTGGGATAAAAATGGTACCAACCAGACAGGAGCAGCTAGAGTAATGAAACTCGGTGTGTACATCCGACTAATAACATGTACAGGTAAAATAAAGTGATTTTCGAAACTCGTACTTTCAAGGGGGGGATATGGAAAAAGGATTGAAATTGCAGCTAGAATAACAGAACTTGGTATGAACATTCCTATAACTGTATGAACGTACAAAACCAAGACAATTTTCAAAATTTTTACTTTTATGGGGAAACGGTGAGAAACAAACAGCTGCAGCTAGAATAAAGAAAGTCGGTGTATATTTCGCTCAGGTTGCGTAGATTTGAAATATAATGCGATCTTTCGATACTCGTACTTTTAGGGCCAAAAAAGGATAACAAAAATGGTACTGACCAAATCGCTGCAGATAGATAACACTACTCAACAAAATGAAAAAAATTTCATGTACTCCGGATGCGATAATTTTTTCTGTGTAGATAACCTTGACATGAGCTCGAAAAACGCAATAAAAATTTTTTTTTTCGTTTGGTTTTTTTTTATTTTTTTTTTTTTAAATTTTAAAAATTTTTTTTTGGTTAATTTGTTTCGTCCGGCATAACTCGGGAACCACTAGCCCGATTTAATTGAATTAAATTTTAAAAAATTTAAAATTACAATTCCCTTAATCTGTTCATATATTGTTTTCCTATACAAGCAACAGTTTCCAAGTTAAAAATGAATATATAAAGGAAAAAACTTATTTTTTGCCTAAAGATTTAATTTTTTTTTTTTAAAAATCCATAAAAAATCCAAAATGAAAAAAAAATGTCAAATCTTATTACTTTTACGTAAAGTCACATAACCTATGAGCAAAATGAGACAAAGATCATGAAAATCGATGCACGCGTTTCGCTTTTATTCGCAATTGAGTAAAGGTATGAATTTCAAAAATTTGCTCAACATATGCACAACTTTGTCTATGGTAAGGTTTTTTCTTTTTTATTACAAAAAAATTAAAATTTGTTGGGTGACAAAAATATATGACTTTAAATTAAAAAACAATTCGATATATGTACAAGAAATTATCCTAAGGATATCAACATTAATTAATTATAAAAAAGTTTTAAAAAAAATATCTAAACACAAAAATAAAAACCTTCAAATTAAAAATAATTATGTGCTTTTGTCTTTCTTTTATATTGTTGTGGGTCTGTTTCTCTTATCAGGAACCAGATATAGTCCCCCATCATAGCTTCGTTCCAAAATCCTTGGTATCGGTGCTCAATTTCTTTCATTTGCTGATGAAAACGCTCACCATGCTCGTCACTCACATCGCCCAGGTTGTCCGGAAAGAAGTCCAAGTGCGAGTGTAGAAAATGTATCTTAAGCGACATATTTGCTCTAATTTTTTTATAATTTTGGAGTAGTTGTTCGACGATCTCTCTGTAATTTGAGCTTTTGTTGTTTCCAAGAAATCCGGAAACAATTTGCCGAAATGAGTTCCAAGCTGCAGCTTCATTTGGTGATAAAATGTGCTCAAACTGTTGGTCTTGCAACAACTTCTTAATTTGCGGACCGTCGAAAACGCCTTCCTTAATCTTTGCCGATGAAAGGTGAGGAAAAATGGTTTTTAAATAGGCGAACGCTTCGCCATCTTTGTTGATAGCTTTCACGAAGTTTTTTATGAGTCCGAGCTTTATGTGAAGAGGTGGGAGAAAAACATTTTCCTTTTTTATGAGTGGTGTATATTTCACGTTGTCGCTGCCGGGGATGAAGTTAACTCTTTCTGTCCAACTCCTCCTGGTGTAATGATGTTGACGATCGCGGCTGTCTCAAAGGCAGAGAAAACAACAGTACTTTGTGAATCCACCTTGTAATCCACAAAGGATACCGATAACCTTAAGGTCGGCACAAACTTTCCAATCGTGCCTCTCATAGTTAAGGCACTTTAGTAGATTGTCCATGACTTCGTATGTTTCCTTGGTGTCAACGGCATGAGCAATTGGAATCGAAGGTTTCTCGTTGCCGTTGTGCAGTAAAATTGCTTTAAGGCTCTGCTTGTTGCTGTCGATGAAAAGACGCCACTCTCCTGGATCGTAAGAGTACCCGAGTTCACCAAATAATCCGGGAATGTCCTTACAAAAACAGATGTTGTCTTTTTTTGTGTAGTACCTTGCGTATGGTTCATGACGCTTCCTGTAGATTGTTGTCACCACACCAGGAGCCAAGAAACCGAACTGTTGCATGCGCGATGCATGCAACTCTGCATCTTCCTTGGAGAGTTTCAATTCTCTAACCCAATCGTTCAGTTCTGCTTGGGAACATAAGCGTTGCAATGTATATGTTGACTCGCATTCTGATGTGGTTTCTACTGTCTCCGGATCTGATGTTGGATGTATCGCCTCATTATTAGATGCCCATCTTGAAACGGACGGTTGCGGGTCCACTGGTTCTTCGGAAAATGGCACTGGAAAATTCACTGTTGAAACAGCAGCGTAAGTCCATCGTATATTTTTTCCCACGCCTGTTTTTTTGCTAAGACAGAAGTAGCAATCTGTTACATGGCAAAGCGGAGCTCTCCAAAGCATTGGCATGATGATTCTCGGCTGTCGTCTGAAAGAATTTCAATAATAAGTTATATATGTTCTTGAATTTCGTAATCTACACTTACCTTGAGTCAGCTAGCTGTACGTAGCACCTTGGACATAGAGCACTTGGTGTCCACCGCTCATCTATGTTTGAGACCTTTAAATTGAAGCTCTCTTCAAATGAATCTCTCAATTTAGGTGAAAAACAACGCTTGTTTTTTTCAGAAACGTATTCTCCGCACATGTAACAAAAATTACTTGGATTGGTATTGCATTCAAATCCTCGCGAACGTTTGCTCATTTTAACTATCGCGTTCGTCGACACTTGTTGAATGAGTAAAATCGATCAATGAAGACCTATTTATACTGTGTATTGTTTAGTATTTTACTGACAGGTACTTATAAATAATGACCACCCTTAAATGTGGGTTGCATTTCTGTAAAAAATCATACAGGTAGCCAACGGAAAACCCAAATAATTAAAAAAGTCCCCTTTCCTTTTTTCCTTTTAATTGTTCACGCACATTTATTAGCGTTTATTACTTTGCTTACGCAATCATAAAAATTAAATAACCCTTTGTTTATTCCGTTTTGTTAATTCTGAGAATCAAAAAAAAAGAAAAAACCTTACCATAGACAAAGTTGTGAAATTCAAATTTTTGAAATTCATACCTTTACTCAATTGCGAATAAAAGCGAAACGCGTGCATCGATTTTCATGATCTTTGCCTCATTTTGCTCATAGGTTATGTGACTTTACGTAAAAGTAATAAGATTTGACATTTTTTTTCATTTTGGATTTTTTATGGATTTTTAAAAAAAAAAAATTAAATCTTTAGGCAAAAAATAAGTTTTTTCCTTTATATATTCATTTTTAACTTGGAAACTGTTGCTTGTATAGGAAAACAATATATCAACAGATTAAGGGAATTGTAATTTTAAATTTTTTAAAATTTAATTCAATTAAATCGGGCTAGTGGTTCCCGAGTTATGCCGGACGAAACAAATTAACCAAAAAAAAATTTTTGAAATTCATACCTTTACTCATTTGCGAATAAAAGCGAAACGCGTGCATCGATTTTCATGATCTTTGTCTCATTTTGCTCATAGGTTATGTGACTTTACGTAAAAGTAATAAGATTTGACATTTTTTTTCATTTTGGATTTTTTATGGATTTAAAAAAAAAAAATTAAATCTTTAGGCAAAAAATAAGTTTTTTCCTTTATATATTCATTTTTAACTTGGAAACTGTTGCTTGTATAGGAAAACAATTTAAATTTTGAATTTAAATTGTTTTCCTATACAATTGTAATTTTAATTGTAATTTTAAATTTTTTAAAATTTAATTCAATTAAATCGGGCTAGTGGTTCCCGAGTTATGCCGGACGAAACAAATTAACCAAAAAAAAAATTTTTAAAATTTAAAAAAAAAAAAAACAAAAACCAAACGAAAAAAAATTTTTTATTGCGTTTTTCGAGCTCATGTCAAGGTTATCTACACAGAAAAAATTATCGCATCCCGAGTACATTTTGACTGTTGACTAGTGTAATCATAAAGTTCGCCATGTACATTCCTCTGAATGAAATTCTATTTATACATTTCTCTGACTTTGTAAGGATCACAAAACAAAAGTCTTTGTCCAAATTCGTACTTTTAGTGATAAAATGGAGTAAAAGAGTTAAACTAGTACCAAGCAAACGGCTGAAACTAGAATCGTAAAATTAGGTGTATGTATTCCATTGCGAACCCGAAAAGTAATGTAATTTCGAAATTCGTACTTTGCCTTTCTGAAGAATTTCTTTGATATGTATATAGTCAAGGGCTATCAAGCAATAATAAAATAAATAATATTTGCAGACACGCCCTATAACGTCCACTTAAATTGATTAATTAATTTTATTTAAAAATTATAATAATGAAACATCACAATTTATTTAACAAATATCTATATCAGTGAAGTCGACTACCTCAAGTCTGCTGCTAATACTGAGGATTGCAATCCATGGTGAAGGGTATATAAGATTCGGCTCAGACGCATTAAACGCCTTTTTACTTGTTATACCCTCCACTAACTTTGTCATTCCGTTTGTAACAGCTTGAAATATCGACCCGAGACCCTATAAAGTACATACATTCTTGATCGTCATAAAATTCTAAGACGATCTAGTCATGTCCGTCTGTCCGTCCGTCTGTTGAAAGCACGCTAGCATCTAAACGAAAAGACCTAGGACGTCCAAAAAAGAAACATGAAGTTAGGTTATCTTGCACTGTGTACGTGAGAGATGATGGATTTTCAAATTTGTACTTTTGGAATTAAAATGTGATGTAAATTCAATCAATTAAACGGTTGTAGCTGCAAATGCACCAACTATCCCCAATATTCGATTCAAGTTTTTTTTGCTGGCTTATGCTTACTTTTTGAACTGACTCGAAGTATTATTTTGATATATAAACTTAATGGGAGCCTTGCATTATATGCGTTATTTAAAACAATTAAAAAATTATATTTATTTATAAAATTATTTTTTCAATATTTGTATTTGTTTATTTATTTATTAAAAATTTATTTATTTATTTATTTTATAAAAAATTTTATTAAATTTATTATTACTGAATTTCTACGAAAATAAATAGCCTCTGTGGAATGCAATCCATGGTGGATAAAGTTTGGCCGGCGAAAATTAACGCCGTTTTTACTTGTTTTTCATAGTGTTTATGATTTTTTTTCGTATCAGAAATATTTTTTTTTAAATAATTTTTTCTCATTTTTAGGAGACTGTTCCTAATCCATTGTGAAACATTTGCAGCCATCATTATTACCTTCAATTGAACATACAAGCGGATGTGATCGGACCTATATTTTCAAAATCACAGTACAAATATTAAACGTACCTTCGACGTAAATTGGAATTTTGGTAAAAAGTAATAAAATTATCCTTAAAAGAGATTGTACATTATTTTTTACAAAAACTAATAATATTTTTATCTCCGTTATGGGAATTCTGGTATTTCTATTTGAGGTAGCTCAAAAATGCTTTTCAAATGTTATCTGAAATACGGGGAAAATAAATCCAAAATGTATTTTGTATGTGGAGGGACTTTGTGCAACAAACATTCTCAAAAATAAAATTTCCTTCGTAATAACAACAATTTGATCGAAATAACTGGCATTCGTATGTATTAAATTTTAAAACACCAAAAAATGTCTTTTAGTTGACATATATGTATATAATAAATAATAATTTCTATTTCTATAATTGTTTTTTATATGTATTTCATATGTGCAACTTATTATTTTTTTAATTTTATGTATTTTTATATTTAATGTCAGGGGCTTAAATTGCTATTCCAACAAATCGTCCAAAGTGGCAAATTTGAAATCTCTAACTAGGTATTTGGAAATAAAACTGAGAATTAATTTTAATTTAGCACAATGGGAATGAGGGTATGTGTACAACTGAAGCTGGGGTTTTCTGCCTTTTTTCGCCACTGCTTATCAAATATGTTTTGTGGTTTATACTTTGTTTGTATTTGCCAGAAGAAAAATACTCTACAAAAAACTTGATGTTACTGAGCAAGTTGCTAATACATATTTAATGGTGAGATAAATAACACTATGTAACAAATATGGGCGATTCCATTAGAAAGGGTGTTACACTTTCGTTTAAATATGCTTAAATATCTTCCATATTCATTGACTTAAATTTTTACAAATATGTCTTTGCATGTCTTAGCATTTTAAATATTGGAGATAACCACGAACTACAGTCTCACGATTGTGACCTTTCATTTGAAAGAAATTTTGTGGTTTTACATACCATTTTGTATTCTGCATTGTTCTTATATGATCAAATCAGTATGAACTACTATCACCACACACTTAACTAATATAGGAAACATTGGATATTTAAATTGTAACGGGCGTGATTTTTTGATGAAAATTCCGTTACCATATCGGACAATATCTAGCCCAGTGTTGTCATTCTTCTTTTGAAATATGTATTTTGAGAAGCATAGACATTACGGATTATCGGTGTTGTTTTCAATTATAAATTGATTTTGAAATTATGCTCGTAAAAGGGTCACTTTACGTGGAATCACCCATATATAATGATTATATAATTTCTCGTCGTAATTATGCTCAATGTTTCTGTACTGATGCGAAAAACCTATTCCGGTTTGGAGGTGCCAAACGTACAATATAACATTCACAACAATCACAATTTCATATCTCTTTAGTTACGTAGTTCAAAAACACCCGATGAACTGAAATTTATTTCCATTTGAAATTTAAAAGTAATGACGACTTTCAATTTCAAATGAAATTTTTGAATTGCAGTTTAGATTGCTTGGAAAATGGATAAAACGGATAACGGCCAAATAGCTGCAACTAGAATATTAAAATGCAGTATGTGCATTCCTCTAACTGCGTAGATGTGCAAAATAAAAGAATTTTTACAAATTCATACTTTATGGCCTCACACAGAAGCTAGAGTTATGGAATTACACTAGGCTGTCTTTTTGGTGTTTTTTTGGCTCGCCTATTATGTGATATTCAAAGATGTTACCCTCATAAGAAGTCTATATGAGTCTTATTTGACGTAAAAAGTTGCGCCGGAAAATCAACTTGCTACAATTTACTACAGCACACATTGCCAAGTCAATGAAATTAGATGCAATGTGTGCTTTGTTACTTCTTCTTCTTTATTTGCCTATTCGATGTTCAAATGTTAGCGATCATTACATAAATTACATTTCAAAAATTAAGTATTACATACATAACACATTGCATTATATACATTTACAAATTGTTAACATTTCTCCCAAAATTATATCTAAAATTATCCCAAAATTATAGCGAAAATCTGTCCATTCTTTTATATTTTTTAACCAAGACATCTCCTTTCTGCCTCTGGTACGCCCTCCAGGATAATTTTGTCATTCCGTTTTAAACACCTTGAAATATCGATCTGAGACCCTATAAAGTATATATATTGTTGATCGGCACAAAATTCTAAGACGATCTAACCATGTCCGTACGTCTGTTGAAAGCACGGTGGCATCTAAACGAAAGGAGCTATGACGTCCAAAATTTCCATAAATGCGTCTTATAGTCGTAGATCGGTTGGGACTGAAACTGGGCGAAATCGGCCTAAAGCGAAAATTGTTTCCCTCACAAGGCCTAAAAATACCCATAATAACCCCTAATATTTTAGAGTATTTAATCATATATATATCAACGAGAGTATTATGTCTTTGTGCATTTGTTTGTAACACCCAAAAGGAAACGAGATAGACCCATTGTTAATTATACCGATCGACTTAGAATCACTTTTTGAATCGATTTAGCAATGTCCGTCTGTCTGTCTGTCTGTCCGTCCGTCCATTGCGATACAGGTCGCAATTGTAGACAGAACCAAATGAAACTTTGCACAACGAAGTTTTTCGGGACAAGGACGAACGCTATTTAATTTGAAGAAAATCGGTTCAGATTTAGATATAGCCCCCATACGAATTTCACTCCCGATTTGACTTTTTCCGCTCTAGAGACCACATCGGTGTATATTCTGTCCCAAAGGTCTATTAAATGCTTTATCTTGTCTTATGAGATGAGAGCCAAGTTTTTAGTTGAGTCTTAGTAGTGCCAACATATACTTGGCATTTTTCCCCGTTTTCCAATTTTGACTTCGTCCTACTAAATAATTAATAACTTATTATATAACTCAACACTGTCTGTTCTAAATGCTAGAACATATTTGTCTTTATCGTATAGGTTAGAATGTTTCAATCTTTCAGAGAAACCCGGCACATAAGTCATTGATTTGTATACTTTCTGTTTCATTTCACCCCCTCTACACTAGTCCCGTTATGTCTGCGTTTAATTAGGTCATATATTGTTTTTATTGGAAAGTCGTTCTTTCTTAAGATATCTCTAATTTTCCTTAAATTAGCCGTATGAATTTGGGTGTCACTTATATCTAAGACACCATTAATAAAATTTGTCGCTGTGTTGACTATCACTCGTTGCGGATACTTAGAAATAAAGTTGATTAATCGACCTGATGATGTTGGTTTTTGGTACCAATATAGTTTGAGCAGATTTCCTTGACTAATTACTACCGAATCCAAATATGGTAGTTTGTTGTCCCATTCTTTCTCTGAAGTAAATTGATTTGTCTGTTAAAGGAATTAATAATTTGAAGAGTTTCGTCCACGTCAAATGAGATTAAATTTTCGTCATCTTCAATATAAGTGTCGGTAATTCTCGAATTAAAATCCTTAATCAATTGTTCTTATCTGGAGTCCTTCGATAAGTTCTTGATGGGGAGTTAATTGATGAACATATCGGCCGTAGAGCCATATCTTCCTTATGGATTTTAGGAAGTCCGTAAATTCTTTTGTCTTCGTTATCATGATTTTTAGGTTAAATGATGTGTCAATTAATCCATTGTTCTTATTTTGTAAACTTGAAGTAGGGTCCGTCTTTAATCGTCTATACGTACATATGTCCTGTAAAATTATTCTCTCCTTGTCAAAACTTACAATTACATTTTAAATTGTTTTGTTTTAAAAATTTCTTCGAATGTACCACTGTGTCAGTTTGCCTCTCATGCTTAGTCTTGTTTTTTGTAAGTGGTCGTCGATTTTATTTTATTCATTAACTAACACAGAATTATCTTTTATTTATTTTGAACTAAAACATACATTTTAATAAAATAAAATCACTTTTCTTTTTTGTTATATTTTGTTCTTTTTGGTCTTCAGTAGGACCTAATTTATTAAGATATACTCTAGAAGACCTTCTTTTCGGAGATCTTCTATAGGTCTTGTATGCCAAGCCTTAAATAAGGCCCTCTGGTGGAGGACTTCTTGAAGGTCTTCTCTTGCAGTCCTTGTAAAATCCTTCGAATATAAGGGAGAATGGCAGAAATGAAATGAGTATGGAATGGGAGTGGCAGGCCTTCAGATTCCAAAAGCAGGCCTTCGTACAACTTCTTTCCAGTGATAAATATAATAAAATAAAACTAAAAAGAGGTGAGGGATATATTTCAAATATGAACAGTAACATTCCATTAACGGTGATGTTCGAACCTTAAACAACTTTGCGACTTTCTTGATTGTCCCTACCTATAATCATGAAACACCGGTTTAAACATTTAGCAATTGCTTTTTATTTCTTTAGTCTTATTAATAAATTCGTAGCTTTTTTCGGTGTACAGACATTTATCGATTCATTCATAAAAAAACAAACGTTTTGTTAACAGGTTTCGATATGTCCGCCATATTTGTCGACAACTGCGACACGATGACGTTAAGTAAGAATGACTTTAGTAAACAGGTAATACACTTCTAGGCAAATGTGTGTACGTGGGCATAGGCTGATGCGACAATTTAAATAATAACTTAAATACGTTTCATAACAAATAACATGACATGAATGACTTAATAAAGCGATGAATGAATGTGAGTGAAATGTTTGGTTTCTTTTTCGTTTGATCGTGACGTCGTCATCATTTCAAACTACTATTAACTAATCTACTGCTATTAACTGCTATCTCAACTATAAAATCGCTGAAGATCTCGGTAATTTCGAATACTGTCAATCAGAAGACACGCAAATATGGAATCAATAAACTGCAAAACAAGAAACAAAATAGGATTTTAGTTCAGTTGGAGATTCTTCCAGAAGTTCACACCTTACCTCGGTCGCTATGATTACCCAGCTGAGAATGTTGAAATTTTCGGCCTTTGATTTGACATATTGGCGGTACTTGTCGGCACAGCCATCCTTGTACAGATTGTGTATGATGATGCAGTTGTGATCTCTGCAGCAACTGGTCGGCGGGTATTTGTCCAGTAGATAGTAGTCTTCGGGGCTGTTCTTGCCACAGCATTGCAACTGTAACGGAATACAATGAAAGGCGTCCCTCGGAATATTCGCCGACAATTTCTACTCACCCGTTCTTCGTAAAATCCTAATGCCGAGCTTGGCCGCTGGTGCAAAGGATCCCAGAGTTCGTCGAAGCCTTGTTTGAGCCTCTCCGAGACACCATTGCTGATCGCCGTATAGCTGATGCTCACCAACACAATTTGTATGACCAATAGGACTACGAGTACAACAGCAAACTGAAAGAGTTCCAGAAGAGGAAGAAATGTGAAAAGGATCGATTGGGACATGCGCTAGAGTTACAAACTTACAGAAATCAGCATATTCGAAAATTTGAGTATCGCCACAACACTTCCATAGATAGCTGTGCAAACGAGAACGGCGCCCAGGGTCATTATAACTATGGAAGCCAATTCCTCGCCATGGTCGAATGTTGAATCTTCAACGCTGTGGTACAGCCATACCCCGAACCATGTCAGTAAGCCGCCAAGAATCTAAGCAAATAAAACAAAGAATCAATGTTCATTCAGACTGATAATGAGGAATTCCGTTTCAAATCGACTTCGATGAAAGTTGGAGAGCGCATTTGGTATTGTAAAATAATATGTTCGAAAAGTGGTAAAATTTCGCTCCCGGTTTGATTTTTTCCGCTCTACAATCCCCATATTTAAAACGATTTTCTTCAAATTTGCCACAGCACCCTATATATCATCTAGAAACATATACGGTAAAAGTTGGTGAAATCTGCTCAGATTTATATATAGCTCAAATACTTGCTTGTTTTTTTACTTCGGTCCACAACACCGTAAGGAAATTTTGCATTTTTTATTGGACTTGAACAATATATTCAGATTTTTTGCTGGAGAATTGTTAATTTTTACATAATAAAAAACAAAAGAAGTAAGGAAAGTCTAAAGTTGGGCGGGTCCGACTTTATGATACCCTCCACTTTCTACCCCATTACAAATGAATTCGGGAAAAAAGTGAAATCAGGAACGATTTTTGTACGGGTACTATGTATGTTTTCATCTAACATATAACGTCTTCTGCTAAATTATATCAAAATCTTGAATACCTTGAGAAAAAAAATTAAATCGGGAAGGACATTTGTATGAGGGTTGCAATTAAATCTGAAAAGATGTAGTCCATTTTAACTATAGGTTTTCTAATTGAAATATAATTGCCCAATTTGAAGAACATCGTTAAAATATATGGTTATATATGGAGCGGAAAAACTCAAATCGGGGTCGACATTTTTATGAGCCCTATATCGACCCACTTTCAACATAATGTTTCCAGTTGTTATGGCGCAAAAAGTTAAATGGACCCCGAAATTTATTATGGGAGCTATATCTTTATCTGAACCAATAAAATGTAAGGTTTTGTGCCAAATTAAAAAAAAAATCTGTTAAAAAATGCAGTCGTTAGGGCAAAAAGGAAAAGTAAATTTGGGAGCGAAATTTGTATGAGAGCTATATCTAAATCTGAAACAATCTGACTTAGTTTTACCACAGACGTTTCTAGTTAAAATATAAGGGTTTGTGCCAAATATTAGTTAAAATGTGTGATCTCTAGAGCGCAAAAAGTTATATCGATAACGAAATTTGTATGTAGCTATATCTAAATCTGATCCAATTTCACCATAGCTGTTTCTAGTTTAATTATATTGTGCCAAATTTGAAGCAAATCGAGTAAAATATGTGGTTTATACAGCGGAAAAAGTCAAATCGGGAGCGACATTTGCATGGGGCTATATCTAAATCAGAACCGATTATCTTCAAATTAATTAGGGTTCGTCCTTGGGCGACAGAACTAACTTCTGCCAATTTTTGTTAGGATCTAACAATAATTCCGACCTGGATGGACGGACGGACATTGCTAAAGACATAATACCCTAGTGGAGGGTATAAAAAATAAAACTTGTTGGTACGATTAGCCAGGAGTGGTGGACTAGGAGTAATATGGCCACAACTGAGTTCGTTCTCTTTACGAGGAGGAACGAAATACCATGGCGCACAGCTCCTTTATAGAAAGCAATACTCCAAATATATACCATCACCCTATATACATGGGGAATAACTATCGGAGACAGCTGGGGACTATCGACTAAAATCTTTCACTGGATATACGCAGTGGTTGAATTGGAATTCTTGGTAGACGACTTGCAAGAAGCTGGAAGTTAAGCTGGGTTGTAGGCTACCCTACGATAGCTATTGGAGAAATTGCAACACAATTTTGTGATAGCCATTCTGGATCCACAGAAGGTGGTGGTGCTGGCGAGCAGCAGGTGGACGGACCTAGACTCGTGCAGAATCGCGAACATGATATGCCAAAGTATGACATGAAGAGGTTGTGCCAGCTACCTTCTTTCACTTGAAAGATGGCCGATATAATTTTATAATCCTTGTGCATGGACAATATTTACACACACTTACAGGTAACTACCTCAAACATCGAAGGCGGTTACGCAGAGTAAGGATATCTTTATGCTTTGACCACCTTTGGTCGGACTTAAAGATTTTCACCCAAAAATGATTTGTGACATTAAATTTCATTTTAGCAACATTAAAATCCAAAGTAAACGTTGAAAACAGTTTATCCAGAATTACTATTTAGGGAAAATTATGTAATATGATAGTTACGATATATCAAATAATTTAATGTAAAAAGTTAAAAAACTTCGCACTACAACACAGAAAAGCTAATGATAACAATTTGGAAGCCGTGAAGTTCGGCCGGGCCGAATCTTATACACCCTTCACCATGAAGTACATTCCACAGTATTACCGACAGATTTTACATAGAAATGCAGAACCATATTAGGAATATTGTGAAGCTTATTATAGTATTAATGTCCTCTACTATAAGTATATATAAAACTTCTAGTGTAATAAAAAAGTGAACATAGACAGCAAACATCAAAAATATGCCCTAAATATTTGGCGTATTGTCAGTCGTCATTAGGTAGAAACAATTTCCCTCAAGCCTGATTTTCCCATTTGCATCTTCTTGATTCCCTCTACAGCGTAACTATTGAAGATCCAATAGATAGATAGATCAGAGTGGAATATACACATCTACATATATATCTTATACATTTCATGATTTTAGCTACAGCCGTTTGCTTGATACCAGCTTCACTCCTTTTTCCATGTTGACCCCATAAGAACAAATTTAGAAAATTGTGTACCTCTTATTTTCAGCGTATACGCAGTCAGACGAATACAAATATTGAATATTATGATTCCGGCTACAGCCGCTTGATTGGTGCTAAATTTGATCCCATTTAGATCATGAAGGCACGAATATCGACAGATCTCTTTATTTTTCGCGTCTATGCAGTCAAAATTTTATATTTATAGTTTTTTATTATAGCTGTGCGAAATTTTATTATTATAGCTACAGCCGTTGGGTGGAACCATTTTTATCCCCATTTTCCGCCTAAAAGTACAAATTTCACAAAAATCCTTTTTGTTTCGCATCATCACAGTCATATGAAAGCCTACAGCGAATTTCTGATTTAAACTTCATCGGTTCGGTTGGTACCATTTTTATCCCTTTTTCCAATTGTATCTCTTAAAAGTGCGAATTTTGAAAAATCCCTCTATTTTACGCAATTAGAGGGATGTACATTCCAAATTCCATGTTTCTAGCTGTTGTCGTATCATTGGTACCATTTTTATCACTTGTTTTTCCCATTTCGCCCGCTAAAACTTTTATTTATTTTTTGGTGCTTTTACGATATACCAAATTGTACAAAATTGCTTAAATAGTCTAAATATATATTAGGGGGTATTTCCAAGACACATTTAGGCAAAATTTGAATATCCTAGCTCGTTTCGTTCGGCCACTAGCGTGTTTTCAACAGACAGACGGAAATGGCTATATCGTCTTATGGGGTCTCCGATGAATATTTCAAAGTGAATATATCCCCATCCTTAGGTAGAGGGTATACAAATAGAACCCAACACAAGAAATGACTTAGGTTCACGCTAGAATAGAAAACTATTTTTGGGCGATTTTCACTGGGATTATTATTCATATATTCCATCTATGCGATCATATTTGTAGTATTTTGTCTCAAGCCTTTCTTAGAAACATTCACTTTGAGTTGTCTCAAAATAAACCTTGGTTACTTGCCCAATTTAAATGTTTCCAAAATGTTTACTAGATCAAAAGTTACCACAGTGCGGCGGTTCAATTGTCGTCCCATTTTGTCACCTTTTATGAAAAGTGCAAATGTTGATCATTCAGGCAACAATAGTATATATAGTTACCAAAATATAAACCAGTAAGGAAAGGCTAAAGTCGGGCGGGGCCGACTCTATGATACACTCCACTTTCAATCCGAATACAATTCAATTCGGTGAAAAAGTGAAAACGGGAAGGTTTTTTGTATCCTGTAAATGTATGTGTTTGACAAAAAAATTTATATCGGAAAGGACATTTGTATGAGGATATATTGAAACCTGGAACGAAATAGGTGAAATATAAAATATATAGTTTGGCCAAAATCGGTTAAACTTATGGGAGCAACATTTGAGTTTGGGCTATATTTAAATCTGAACCGATCTTACCCACTTTCACCATAGTTTTGTTTAGTACAATATGTGGTTTCTACAGAGGAAAATGTCAAATCTGGAACGACATTTGTATGGGGGCTATATCTAAATCTGAACCGATTTTCACCATAGATGTTCTTAGTTTAAATATAAGATGTTTTGCCAAATCTGAAGACAATCTGATACAATATGTGGTTTCTAGAGAGGAAAAGTCAAATCGGGAGCGACATTTATATGGGGGCTATATCTAAATCTGAACCGATCTTACCCAATTTTTGCATAGGTGTTTCTAGTAAGATTATAAGATGTTGTGCCAAATTTAAAGAAAATCGAGTACAATATGTGGTTTCTACAGAGGAAAATGTCAAATCGGGAACGACATTTGTATGGGGGCTATATCTAAATCTGAACCGATTTGACTTATTTTCACCATAGATGTTCTTAGTTTAAATATAAGATGTTTTGCCCAATCTGAAGACAATCTGATACAATATATCGTTTCTAGACCGGAAAATGTCAAATCGGGAGCGACATTTATATGGGGGCTATATCTAAATCTGAACCGATCTTACCCAATTTCTGCATAGGTGTTTCTAGTAAGATTATAAGATGTTGTGCCAAATTTAAAGAAAATCGAGTACAATATGTGGTTTCTACAGAGGAAAATGTCAAATCGGGAACGACATTTGTATGGGGGCTATATCTAAATCTGAACCGATTTGACTTATTTTCACGATAGATGTTCTTAGTTTAAATATAAGATGTTTTGCCAAATCTGAAGACAATCTGATACAATGTGTGGTTTCTTGAGCGGAAAAAGTCAAATCGGGAGCGAAATTTGTATGGGAGCTATATATAAATCTGAACCGATCTGACCGATATTCACCATGGGTGTTTCTAGTGGAAATATAAGATGTTTTACCAAGTCTGCAGACAATCTGATACATTATGTGGTTTCTAGAGCGGAAAAAGTCAAATCGGGAGCGAAATTTGTATGGGAGCTATATATAAATCTGAACCGATCTGTCCGATATTCACCATGGCAGTTTATAGTGGGAATATAAGATGTTTTACCAAATCTGAAGACAATCTGATACAATATGTGGTTTCTAGAGCGGAAAAAGTCAAATCGGGAGCGAAATTTGTATGGGAGCTATATATAAATCTGAACCGATCTGTCCGATATTCACCATGGGTGTTTTTAGTGGAAATATAAGATGTTTTACCAAATCTGAAGACAATCTGATACATTATGTGGTATCTAGAGCGGAAAAAGTCAAATCGGGAGAGAAATTTGTATGGGAGCTATATATAAATCTGAACCGATCTAACACATTTTTACCACAGGTGTTTCTAGTTACAATATAAAATGTTTTGCCAATTTTAAAGAAAATCTGTTGTAATGTGTGGTATCTAGAGTGAAAAGAGTCAAATCGGGAGTGAAATTCGTATGGGGGCTATATCTAAATCTGAACCGATTTTCTTCAAATTAAATAGCGTTCGTCCTTATCCCGAAAAACAGTGTTGTGCAGAGTTTCATTTGGTTCTGTCTACAATTGCGACCTGTATCGTGATTACAAGAATAGATGGACGGACGGACGGACGGACAGACAGACAGACGGACATTGCTAAATCGACTCAGAAAGTGATTCTAAGACGATCGGTATAATTAACAATGGGTCTATCTCGTTTCTTTTTGGGTGTTACAAACAAATGCACAAAGACATAATACTCTCGTGGAGTGTATAAAAAGACTCAACTAACATTTTTTTTAAATCGAGATTTTTGGTTATTTTAACAAAACACAACACTTCGGTCATAATAAACAAAAATATCGATTTACAAAAAAATGTTAGTTGAGTCTTTTTTATATTTCGGTAACGATATGTATATTGTAGATTGTACATTGGAGATTGAGATTGAGGTTATTCTGTTTTGTTGTTGTTTTTATAACGGAACTTTCCGGAAGAGGTATATTCTGACACAATTGCAGGAATTGACAAATGATTTCATTGAGTCGACTCACTTCAAGATCTACTCGATCGAGTATAAATCAAAAACTGTCATATGTTAACACTGCATATGCAGTGATAACGCCAGTCCCAGTCACATCATTCATTGTTAGTTAGAGTGGACTCATATGTGCATATGTATATATCTTCCCTCCAGTAATTCTATGTATATATAAAATAATATTATAATGAATAAAAGGCAATTAAAATTTCATAATTCGGTATTATTCCCTCGATCGGAACTTTTAATGTAAGATTTTCATGAAACTTTCAATATTCAGGAACAGGTTCTGTAGATTCTAAAGTGGAACACAAAAACAATTTATCTTTCACTTTGCTTTCCCAGAACCTAAATGATCACTAAACTGACCATTGACAGACCTTGCGACACTATGGTGACCCCAAACACAAAATACGCAACAGATTTGAGATTATGCCTTCAACATACAATATGTATTACTGTGCATGAAAGCAATACTTGATTAGCATGATTTCGATCGTTTCTGTTCGAAATTGTTTATTTGAAGCGTGGTAAGGATTCTGTTTCCCATTACACTATGCAACAAAAATATTGCCGAAGGGCAATGGATGACAGATTCTGATGTATTCGAAAATGATATTATTTTTTCTTAGTGGATCAATTTTTAATCTTTTACTAATATTATAATTAGCGCCGAAGGTATCTTTAATACATGTGCCAGTTAGAATGCTAGTGGTCTAAGTCAAAAATTAAAAAAAAATGAGATAATATAAGAACTTTTCTTTTTGACATTTATAAAAAATGTACCCTTACAATGACATTTCTCATTTTATGCACATCAAAATTGTTTTTAGTGTTAGTTTGAAAGTGGTCTAAGTCTAAGATGCAAACAAACATTTTTTATTTATAATGTCCATTTTAGGTGATTCAGATAATTTGAATAACATATAAAATGAAATTATTGGAAAAGTAAATAATAATTTCAATTAAAAGTTTCTAGACGAACAACCTGTAAATATTTATATATATATTATATTTTTATATTTTATATTTTTTATATATATATATATTTAAAAAAAATTAAATAAACTTTTTTGTGTTTTCTTTCATTTTTGGTAAAGAAAATATTACTTTAGCGAAAAAAATTAAAAATTTTGTGTGTTAAATTGTTTTCAATTTTGAGAAGAATGAAAGTGGTATATGTCAGTGCATCCTCTGAAAGTAGTGCTTCCATTAGAGGTACCAACGTTGTCGATTTTTTTATAGAAGTTCGATATAGTAGTAGGATATTCAATGAAAAAATTGTGTGCTTCGGAGGAAAAATTATTTTTAAATTGACTCAAACATAAACCATTGCACATCTCAAATCGAATAAAGATTGACTTAGACCACTATTATACTAACTTATGAAGAAATTAAACAAACAAAATTATTTTAATCCGCAAAAGTAATATTTCCTTACAAAAATGAAAGAAAGGAAAATATTTTATTTAAAAAAATATACTACTCTTTTCAAAAGGTGTGTTCATTCAATCGCCTGTAACTCCTGAAATTCTTTACCGATTTTAATGTGTTATATCTTGTTTTGAAGGTAACGCCAAAAAGGAAACGCGATAGACCCATCGTTCATTATACAGATCGGTTTAGAAACACTTTCTGAGTCGATTTAGCAATGTCCGTCTGTCCATCTATTGTTGTAATCAAAGTACAGGTCGCAATTATCGTCCGCTCCTAACAAAAATTGGCACAAATAAGATTTGTGGATCAAGGACGCTATCGGTTCAGATTTTGATATAGCCCCCATACAAATGTCGCTCCCGATTTGACTTTTTCCGCTCTAGAAATCACATATTTTACCCAATTTGCTATAAATGTGGCACAACATCTTATAATTCAAGTAGAAACTCCTATGGTGATTGTGGGTAAGATCGATTAAGATTTAGATATAGCCTCCGTATAAATGACATTCCCGATATGACTTTTTTCGATCTAGAAACCACATATTTTACCCGATTTATAGTCCAGCTAGCCATATCTATGGTGAAAGAGGTTAAGATCGGTTCAGATTTAGATATAGTCCCATACAAATGTTGCTCCCAAATGTTTAACCGATTTTGGCCAAACTTTACATATTATATTTCACCTATAAACATACATGGTGAAAGCGGGTCACATCGTACCAGCATTTAATATACCCCTATACAAATTTACAGAATACTTTTAAATAAATTGACAGTACGCGTTATATTTTACGTTGAAACATACATTAGAGAGTGGGTCACAATGGTCCATGATTGGGACCCATACAAAAATCCTTCCCGATTTCACGTTTGTACCGAATTGAATTGCAATGGGGTAGAAAGTGATGGTCGGCCCCGTCCGACTTTAGCCTTTCCTTGCTTGTTTATAAATGTCAAAAAGAAAAGTTCTTAAATTAGAGATCTGATCAAAGTAAAGAGAAAAATGGATATATCTCAATTTTTTAGATTAGACCACTATCACTTTCACATATGATATGTTTAATAAAATATTTTTTCCAAATTTCCATTTCTATGGATTTTTTTCCAAAAAATCAATTCAATCAGACTGAACCACTGCTTCTACGTTAAATTAACAACATTTGTAACCATCATAATAACATTTAGTTGAACTATTTGCGCCAGAGGTGGATTTCAGACACGGGTATAGAAGTTATAAAGGATTTAATTTATCGTAGGATAAAGCCAATTGTTCGGGAGGTACTAGAAGGGGCGTAACAAAAGCATTAATCTTTTATATGTTTAAAGTGACCATAAAAACATTTTCAAATATAACATTTCAACTGACTTTAAATATTCTTAAGTAAGATATGTCCGTTTTATTTTAACAATAGCTTATGTCAATTTGTATGGGAGTACCAGAAGTATTGCTGGCTAACTATGCCTGCATATAAACATACTTACATATGCAACTCAATGAGACGCTTGTAAGATGGCATGTGTACTTTAAAAACGGATATTCGGCCAGTGAGTTGTGCTTCTCATTCGTTTGTGAGAATCATTTCCTTAAAAAGATGTTGAAAAGTCGCTGCGAAGCCACTTGAGAAAACCTTTGACAGGGTGAAAATCATGATCGTGGTAGTCTGCAGCCAAGTAATAAATGTCACCATGCCATTTGTAAATAAACTTGCATTCTATTAAATATAGATGCAAAATGACCTTGAGCCAGGACAATATCCCAGTTCAAATCAAATTTTGATTACAGACAAAAAATACAAACGAAAAAATTATAATTTTATTAAATGTGAAAATATAGCTGATTCTGAATATCCATTCGGAAGTTATACCGATTTTAATTTAACATTGGAAAATGGTCAAGAAGGGGCGCGGCAATTACTCCCATCTTCCAACTTAATATTAATTATTATTTAAATTATTAAAAGTTTGAATTTTAACTCTTTTCGACAGTTATCGTGTACACCAGCCAGACAGACGGACGGACATGGCTCAAACATTTTAAAATGTCGTGGAACACATTTGATCCAAACACACAAGGGGTTTTAAGTCACTCCTTCGAGGTGTTACACTTTTTTCTGACCCAAATGATATATCCCCTCCTACTCTGCAGAGTGAGGGAATAAAGATATTCACAAATAATTTCCTGTTTTTATTTTATAACTCAGAATGCCTTAATACAAGCAACAAGTATTTTTGGGTCTCGGGTTTCTTACTTTTTTAATTTTGGGCTTATTGAATAATCATCTTCATCAGCTTTTCGATGTACATACACCAAGCATTGATCCGTAATTCAATATTCCATCCAAATACGTTCAATAGAGGATGTCGGAGGAAGAATGCACGCTTGGAAATGGTATAACATATTTGAATATTATATTAATTTGTGATGGGTAATAGATTTCTTTCGATGGTTCCAAATCGGTCGACTTCGAATCACTTATTGGGTCGATTTAGCCATGTCTGTCTGTCAGTCTCTCTATCTATTCTTGTGTATAGTATAGGTCGCAATTGTTGCTCAATCTCAGTGAGATTTGACACAATCGATTTTTTTGGACAACCGGTTTTTTACATATTTCTTATAACTCGTTATATATTATATATCAACTTATGTTTCGACTAAAAAATGGAATTGGACTAATCTTAAGGGGAAATGTTTCAAGCAAATTTGATTTGGTCAAATTTGCTACAGATCGTTGGATTTTACCATAATAAGCCTACAACGAACTGTAGCATAAAGTGATTGAAAATTTAATCAATCGTTTTGGATACAATTTTTAGTCTTAAATATGTTTTGCCAATTGAATAAAATAGTAAGAACTCACATTCCATGACAGACAAGGGACAGACAAACAAATGCTTCGAAGGTGTGACTTAAGACACTAGACATGTTTGGACTAGAGTGATTAACACCGGCTTATAGAACCCGGTCCACCGGTTTTTTCTTTCCACCGTCCCCGTTTTTTTTCAAAATGTTGATTTACTAAAAACAGGTTAAACAGTGTTTTTTATCTTTTTCCACCGGGGATTTTCCGGTTTTTTTATTCACAAAAATATACAATTCTTACACACAGAAGTTATGCGATAAATTAAAGATGAGGCTCGAAGACTTAGGGTTGTAAACACTCTAATATTCTATTTAAGTTCTGGCCGATATCCCAGTGATGAAAACATTTTAAAATACTCAAGAAAATCAGATGTAAAAGATTTTACCAACAACATATACATACACTCGATTTTTTCCAGAAAACTCATCTCAAGAGTAATATTTGTAAAATATATTCATTCATATTGTATGTATATATTTTACAAATATTACTCTTGTCAAATATACACTAAATAAGTTCAAAGGTGAATTTTTGATATTTGGCTTATATTTTTAATTTATTATTGAAATATTGAAATTCAAGCTAGAGGCCAATTTTGGTTTTTGTTATGTTCTTTATTTCTAATCAATATTTCGACCTTCTTTGAAGAACATCATCAGGGTATAAAGTAACAAATCAAAAAACCACACTACACGTATTAAATCTACGTCTCGTTCCGTCGCTTATTGGATTCTTATAAGAACCGACGTAGATTTAATACGTGTAGTGTTGTTTTTTTATTTGTTACTTTATACCCTGATGATGTTCTTCAAAGAAAGACGAAATATTGGTTAATTGGCCTCGAGCTTGAATTTTCAACATTTAAATAATATACACTAAAGTGTACGCTACTTTTTATTAAACCTGACTTAATATTCTTTGTTTAGAAAATGTTTGAAAAACTGTAATCTTCATACTATTTCTATTAAATTTAAAAAATCGTGCACCGTTTTATTTTTTATTTAAAAACCCGGGGTTTTTATCATTCTAGTTTGTACCAAATCCGATTCCAGACCTTTTAAGAAAGACTGGAAGTCACCTTACATCAACCTTCGAAATATTTGCGACCCTTATAGTAAGTCCCTCACTAATCTCAACCCTATGTAAAATAAGCGGTAATTGGGTACAATTTCCAACGATCCTTGTACCACCCGCATAAATAATCCGCCCGAAGTAAAATTAAGATATTGGTAGCTTCCATACACATTAACTTACTTACTTGTTGTCTATAGCTCCTTAAATTTTCGACATCAACATTGTCGATCGAGGATGATAACAAATCATCATATTGTGACTCATATATTGCAGTTCAAGAACCTTTTTGAATATATATCCTATCCAAATTTATCGCTGTCATCGCATCATGCTATTTTTATTAACATTTTAAATTTTTGACACAGATCCATACGTATATAAACAAATACATAGTACATACATACATACGTACGTAAGTATGTATGTATCCATTAATGATTCGTCATTATCCGAAATTTTATTATAAACATCCACAACAACGTCTACCAATCTACCATATCATCCATTTTCGCCAACTTTAGATAATGTCCGAATAGAAAATGCTTTCATTTTTCTTAAATCCGAGCGATTCGCGGTGGTTTTTCTGGCGACACGACCAAATGTCAAATAAATAAATGTTTTTCATTCCTCATACAGATGTACTCACATACATGCATACACACATGTGTGCATGTAGCAAATAAAACATAAAATAATTTCTACTTATTTTTAAATATGATCTCCAAGCCAGCTGACTAATTGTTCGCTGTAATTACAGCAAAATGCTCGGCATATCGTAGCGTAGCGCGAATGACAGTCCCCAAATTGGCGGACATCACCTGAGACTTACCGCACATATCACATTCAAGATTATCACAATGATTGTGTAGGTTCGCGTGCTGATGTACATTTTGTTTTCTTTGGCAGCCTCCGGCAATGCACTCGACACTCGATTGGACACTAAACTGATCGAGTTGTAATCGGCGTTTACACCACAAACAATTGATTGTTGTGAAATTCGAATTCGTTTTGGCCGTTAATATCACTTGGTTATCAATGGAAAATTAAGAACTTCCGCAACTTCCGAACATCGAACAACTAACTCACAACCTCTGAAAAAGCATCCGTCAAAGATTCGCGCACACTTCCGACTGAAGAGCAGCAACATGTGACAAACGCCGTTTTGTCCCATGTCTGAGCAAAACGACCAAATGTTCAGCCCGCAGCAGACGAGTATCTTTTGATCGACGAACGCAAAACGATTAGTTGGCTGCCGCCGCCACGTATAAATCTCAAAATAAGCAAACGAACGCCACGAAACGCAGAGAGAGAGAAACACATTTTGTTTTTATTTTTTATTTAATATTTTCATATAATGTCGCCCGCTTGATTTAATCACCGCCACACATTGGGGTAGACGGTGTCAAAACAGCCAACAAAGTTGATGTTTAATATTAGTTGTTGGCAATAGTCCGAAGGAATTTTGTAATAAAGGAAGTTTTTCGAAGTTCACTTTTCGGATAATGATTGAACGTTTGCAAAACAAGTACGTAAGCTTCAGTCGGCTAAACCGACTTACTCTCACTCACTCTCAGAGAACATATATACGAAAGGTATAAGGAATACAATTATATGTAGGGCAGGATAATTTGTGTTGAAGGTACTAGGAGGTTCGTGTCACATGGTCCCAGCTTCCACATTTCTTAAACAATTGTAAAAACATGATCAAATATCAAGTCATAGTGGTCATAACTTCTAACCACTAAAAAATCGTTGCTAAATGTCAAATTTCACAGCATTTCGATCTTAAACTTTCGAACTTAAACTAAGTTTGGGAAAAATATTATGATATGCAAAGTTTGAATCGATTCTTTAATTCCTTTCGAGAGTTATCGTGTGCACCAGCCAGCCAGACAGACGGACATTGCTCACACACCTTAAAAAGTCGTGAAACGGATTTGGTCCAAACATACTTAGGGTCTTAAGTCACTCCTTCAATGCGTTACACTTTTTTTCTGTCCCAAATGAGAGTGAGGGTATAATGATCAGATCTGGCAACGCTATAATCAAAGGTTTAAAAGTTGTGCAAATGTATCATGGCTCAGATCGATAATCACAATATCGTAATATTGGCTTAATAAGCCAAATTCTCGCATTTGGACATAAGACAATCCACAAAAGATTCACGATGCACCATTGCATCTAGACGTCCTGGCTGGATTCAAGAGAAAATAAAAACTTACACAAAATACGCCAAAGTTTATTTGAAATTGTCTTCAGATTATTTAATGGACTCCACTCGCACGACGGAATCTCTGTCACGAGAAGATACGGAAGAAATTTATCAGCCATTTCCATATGACAGCACATTGATCTGGTGACATAGCTGAAACACTACAAACACTCCAAACAATACATTAAAGTTCCAATAAAACTTTAGCTATTGCGTGAAGTGAATTACATATAATAGGCCACGTTAAAAGCGTCTTTCCTTATCACCGATGATTAATGAATTATTTCGTAATGATCGGAGCATGCCAAGGCGTATTTATAAAGGTGATAGCAGGGGCCCAGCTGACTGAAATTTTTTTCATTCAAAAGTAACAGAAACTGTCAAATCCCATATATTTTGCTTTGATATTACCATTCACCATTCAAAAAATTACTTGTATTTTGTTGTTGCCGAATTTGTTGTTGTTCTAGTGCTATCACCTGTATAAATACGCCTTGGAGCATGCTCTCGGTTTCCGGGGGGTTTCCGGACGACGATTGAAATTCCACTCGAACGAATGATGCCTGACGAACGATTCATAAATTGGGTTTTTGTAACACGTTTAAATGTTTTCGTATTAAGATTTGAAATTATAACAACTTTCGTTCATTTGTCAGTCAAAAATATGCCATCACGATTTTTTGTTCAATATTTGTTAATTTTATTCATTGAAAAACGAATACAATGTGTGAATCGTCATCTTTTCGAGACTGAATTGGAGGCGGAAGACTTTCTAATACATATGTATATGACGCCAGAGAACGAAATGTTGAGGGTCCTTAGACAAAGTCAACGGTTTTTTTGCAAAAAAGAAAAAACTTTTTTTTTCAAAAAAATAAAATAAATAATAACATTAAGTCTGGTTAACCTACAGTTTGAACTAAGCAACCCCAACTTCTTGCGAAAGCGGTCGAAAAATCGTAAGTAAATTTGATGCAAATGCAAATTTACAAATGACATGGTGACATTTATTACTTGGTATTTTTTATATTATGGCCACAAATGTTGTGTATTTCAATTTCATGTAGACACAGAGGTTTAAGAACGTCGTCAAAATATTAAAAAAATCGTTTTTTTGCACAAAGAAAATAAAAAAAAACGAAGCAAAATATCAATTTGAAAAACATGTATGGATTAATGTAGACGCTCTTTCCAAGCGTAAGACAATTAAAAAATCATTTTTTTATATTTATTAAAATATCGTGTTTTGCTGGAACGAAAACATAGAAAATAGAAAACACGATGCATTAGTCATATATATTTTATATTTTTTGTAATAGTCTGGCATCCTAATAAACAAAACAAATGAACTATTTGAAGAAAATCTATGGATAAATATTAAGTTACACTCCCAAAATTATAGTACAAGCATTAAAGGTACCTTCGGCAAAAATTGGAATTTTAGTAATTTTTGTTTTTAATTTATCCACAAAATATCTTTTTAAATTCATTCTCGAGTTTAGGACACCCAAATACACCAGAAATGTTTTAAACTATGTATACTGTATTTAATTTCCAATTGCAATTGAAATGTTTCATTTCAATTCGAGAAAATTCCAATTGAAATTAAGAAATTCCATTTTATACTGAGAAAATTCCAACTGAAATTGAGAATTGAGAATTTCCATTTCAAATGCGAAAATTACAATTGAAATTGGGAATTTACATTTGGTATTGAGAAAATTCCATTTGAAATTAAGAATTTTCACTTCAAGTTGAGAAAATTTCAAATGAAAATAAGAATTTTCATTTCAACTTTAGAAAATTCCAATTGATATTCTGATGTTCCATTTGAAATTGTGTGGTATGAACAAAGTGATCAAAAAACGGTTTTTTGAAAATTTATGAAAACCGTTTTTGCCAAAAATCGGTGGACAGTTTTTCCTCGCGAGAAAACACAGGAAAAAAATGTAAAAATTGCACCTTTGAAAACAATGTTAGTGACAATTTACTTTAAGTTTACGAATTTGGAGGGGATACAGATGATCTCAGTAGGGATCTATAAATCGACTTTCGACTAATCGATTAGTCGAAATCGACTTTACCATAGCCAAAAGTTGAAAAGTCGACTTTTGTTTTCGACTTTGTGCATCAATGAATTTAAGTTATGGAATATCGATTTTATTTTTTCCGCTCTAGAAAACACACCATTTATCCGGTTTTCTTCAACAACTAGAAACATCTATGCAAAAAGTGGGTAGGATCGGTTCAGATTTATATATCCAACATAAATATCTCTCGATTTGGTCTATTCGTCTTTTCATTCATTTGCAAAGTCGACTTCTTATTCATTTGAAAAAGCCGAAATGTCGACTTTACAAAAGTCGAAAAGTTTCAATTTCCTCACTTTGCACATACCCTTGAAATATTAGTCCAACATTATATCGATATTTGACCATACTCAATGTTCTTTCGCCTCATAATTTCAGGGAAATTTTAATGAATTTTTTATTAATGTAGATAGTTATTTTTAAGTGGTTTCTTTTGCAAACGTAAAATATGAATTCCAAAGTACTTTGTCTCTAATTCAGTTTCGAAAAGACTATAACGCTACCTAGACTAAGAACTTTTTAAAGGAGATGGCATTCACTTTCTATCTTTGATATAACAAATAAACATAGAATGTCTCTCCAACAAAACTCACTTCTTAGACACTTTAAGAATAAATTTTTAAAAAGTTTTTGATAGTTTATTTGTGTGAAAATAAAAAACCGGTGGCACCAGACGAATAAACCGGTTTTGCCGTTTGTTCAAAAACCGCGATTTTGAGAAAAAAAAAAACGCCCAGAAGAAGAAGAAAAGCCGGTGGACCGGGCTTTTTAAACCGATATGAAGTGTTTGATTTGAACGATAACATATATGTATCACTCCCACTCCCTGCGCTTATACATGGTTTTGATTACGAACTCAGATGAGTTTATGTCGGTGGGCCGATGCAGTCCATATATATTATCCAGTGTGTGTCAAATTGTCTGAAAATATATTGGATTGTGTTACTCTGGGGCAAAAAGTATATTTTCGAAGTAATGTATTTGTAAAATGTAATAAAAATGTTGTTGCCAAAGTTGTTTTCTCTCTTACTTCATTTTTGACTTTTCAACGTAATGTAGCCATCCTTTTGAAAAATGGAAACTGCTAATAAACGTATGTAAATTAAAAACGTTGCTTTAATATACAAGCATTGAAAACATTTTAGATATCCACAATACATTTGAAAGCTGATACCAATGCCATTTTGCCTCCCACTGTAAGTGGGCGTAAACGACTTTGGTAAACTTCCGATTCTGTTTGCATCAAAAACTGAACAAGGGAATAATCTGGATAATCTGGAGCTGGATACAATTTTATGAATTTTACAATAATTCCCAACCGAACAAATGTAAACATATTTCGCTTCTCTTTGACGTTCGGCCATAATTTTTCTCTGTCACGCGACTTTAAACACAACCGAATCGAATATTTCTTGGAATGAAAATGCAAATTAATTGCAGAACATATGCCTTAAAATCAATAATTAATCAGCATTTTGGGAGCCCCCTGTCCCATTGTGCGTCATAGACAAAATGCAATAATAACAACACAACACAGCACTGAAGTGAGCGGTAAGCGGTGAGCGGACAACAATCGAAACGAAAATCGAATTGAAAGTGAAAAATCCATTTGTTTGTTTGTTTGTTTGCATGTCTAGAGAATGCTGAATGAATGGAGCAACATGACGAAAGCCCTCCAAATAAACATTAACAGCGCGCTCCTACACTCGACATGATCATAAAAAATATCCACAGAATAGACACCGTCACCGTCATCTCCATCATTGGTGGACGTTGTAACGCAAAGCGTGACACAAAATTAGTGCGGAAACTACGGGTCACCGCCGTATAAAACCATGCTGGCGCACACACAAACACACACACAGAGGTACACTACATTTCCAAAGACATTCGCTCGTAAATTTAAACTGCCGAAGATTTCTTTCCGAAAACCATAACACTTTGTTTATGATAGGGTTTTAGAGAACTGAGAAGATTTGAATGGGTTCGAATAGTCAGTTACCTATGAAAACGTATCAAAGAATTGATAACTGCGGGACCAGTTTAATTTAAACTGTTCTGAATGTTTCGTTCGCAGATGAGTAACATTAGAAAAATGATCGCTCCTGAAAATGGATATAAATACGGTAAATATGGGTAGGCAGAACACGGATATGCCGTCGACAATGTGCCATAGTGTCACAATTTCTGGAAAACTGAGTCGAAACGTAGGAAATCCTCATGATAACTCCATATCATTATGATATTCTCTAATTGTTAGTATCGTGTTTAGTGGTTGAATTATAAGTAAGTTTTATTATTTCATTTTATGTTTACATTCGCTTAAGAACTAGATTGACAGATGATCAACTTGCATCATATGTTGAGGGTGTTGTATGGTAAATCACACTTAGGTGGCGTAATACCACACTGATAAAACAGCTTATCTCGAAAAATAAAAAAGTTGAGGACTGACAAAACAAGTTTGTCTCTGTAGTATATTTCGTACTACTCTTAGAACTCGCAATCTCTAAAAATGCAACTACTCGATAACGCAACACTTCAATTTTGTAAATACACCCACTGGTTCTGTAAAGTATTTTCGTATGTAGATAGAAGAATAGTGCCAAATAAAAGTGTTCTGGTCAAATTTCATGACGTCATTTACTCAGACGATTCGTTCGTCTACACCTTTTTCAATTGTAATTCAAAAGACATCACATGAAATTCAAAATATATCAATTTAAATTCAAAAATTCCATTTGAAATACAAAAGATGGCAATTTAAATTCAAAAGACAAAATTTTAAGTTCCAAAAATACCATTTGAAACTCAAAAGAATGAAATTCAAAACAAACAAACCTATTTAAACAAAATGTGCCGCTACGTGACAAAAGACCAAAAAAGACACGTGTCTTCCAGATTTGCTCAAAGTCATTCACTTGTATTTATGGGCCCCCAAAGATTTGGAGCCTCAGTGTAATTTTTGCAAAGAAGTGATCATTTTCTCAGGCTCATATCTTGCAAACCGTTTGGAATTTTGATTTAATCTCTGAGGCCAAGTTGTAGATCTTGTCATAAAGAACAAAAATTGTGAAAATATAAAATCAAAAATTTCATATTCAAAGTCAAAATCGCAAATGTCGTTGAACAGATCTTATAGGCTGTAGTGTGTGTAGGTAGCGTATACGTGCTGTTGATTAAGGATAATATCACTCATACGCACTATAGTCGGACTGACTTTTGTTTCCAAAAAAGACACTGAGGCCTGACACAAACTTAAGTATACACATTAACTTTATTTAAAGGGATAAGCACACTTTTAAGTAAAAACTTCCTAAATTGATTTTTTTCATAAAAAATGTTCTTCGTTATTTTCTTTCTTAAAAGCTAGCAAATTTTCTTCCACACAAGTATGAGTATACTCTTTTGTAAGAAGTTTTTGCTAGATCAAAAAAATATTTTTAAGTGAATTTATTACTCTAGTTTTAGTCAATGTCTACTTAATTTTCCTTCTCTTAAAGAAGTTTTAACTAAACTGGAGTAAAATTTCGATTTCCGATTTAAGAATGCTACTTTTCTGTGTTTACAAATCAGATATTATAACCTATATTCTTATTTTTGAACTAGAAGTACATACGGTGAAAGCGGGTCACAGCGTTCAATTTTAATACCCTCACTCTACAGAGTAGTCGGGTATATATCATTTGGGACAGAAAAAAGTGTAACACGTCGCAGGAGTGACTTAAGACCCCTTCCACACGGATATTCGGAAGCTGCTATATTTTCATCTCTGAAATTGACATAATTGATGAGTGATGATTTGATCACTTTCATATATTTATGTATATATATTATATATATTTACGTTGTCACTTTGATACAACGTAAAGAAAACGAAATTTTATGCAGCTGTCATTTTTTGGATTCACCGGACCGTGGATAAGGATTTAAAGATAGGATTTAACTTTTCCTGTAAAGATATAATTTTCTGCATTTTCACATTTAGATATGATCTGTTGGTCTCATTAATTGGTTGTACAAATTAATGCGGGTGCCAGAAAATACTCAATAAATTATAACAGAGCGGACAGACAGGTGGAGCCAATGCGGCTGCCAGACAAAAGATGAAAGATAAAAATGTCATAAAAATCAGCCCATAATCGTCCACAGCTTGTAGAAGAGAATACATACATACATAAGTATGTATGTTGAAACGAATGAGTTGATGGTAGTACAAAATATACTAGGCCGTATCGAGATTGAGGCAAATTAAAAAAATCAGATTAATATGTTATGATGCACATAGTTGACCTGTTTGGTTTACCCCCGTTATCATGTAGCTTCACTATCATGAAGTTAGAACTAACCGAGAGTTAAAGATGTCAGTTTGTGTAAAGATTGGCATTTATAATTCTTGGCTAACTCTAAGGGAACTACATGTAAAAGGGCGTTAAGATCCCAAATAATGTATAAAGCACTGTGCGCTTAGAAACATATACTACATTTTAATTTGCATGTTTCGGTCAATTTAATTCAAAATTGTTCATATCATATTGCCAACACTTTTTTGCTCTACATTTAATAGAATGCCAATTTATTTACAAATGACATGGTGACATTTATTACTCCGATAATTATTGACTTAAAGAGCACGGGAATTTTGCTGATAAATCACTATGAAGCCTTCTGAAGACGGTCGTCGCGGCCGAGGAATCATTATAAAGGTAGTGTGCAGCGGAGTAATAGATGTCAAAACGCTAGATAAATAGATAAATTTGCATTCTATAAAATATAAATGCAAAAAGGTCTTCAGCTGGGATAATATCCCCGTTCTGATCAAATATTGGCTATACTCGAAGAAGTGAAAATTTCCATTAAAACAAAAATAAAGTTTCAAAAATTGTTTTTGTTTACAAAACACTTCTAAAATCGAATGAATTTTAACGCGCTTGTTTATCTCTCTTTTAAAGGCTGTTAATTTTGTATGTCAAACAATATTTTTATACCCTACACCACTTCGTGGGCTAGGGTATTATAAGTTAGTTTCGCCCCAAATGTTTGTAACACCAAGAAATAATCGAGCTAGACCCACCTTTAAGTATACCGATCGGCTTAGAATCACCAGCTGAGTCGATTTAACGATGTCTGTCTGTCCGTCCGTCTGTCCGTCTGTCCGTCTGTCCGTCTGTCCGTCTGTCCGTCTACTGTCCATCTAAGCTTGTTCGCACTCTACAGGTCGCAATTGTTGTCCGATTGTCATGAAACTTGGCAGAAGTTATTTTTTCTGGCCAATGACCATCGGTATTGAATTTGGAGGAAATCGGTTCAGATTTAGATATAGCCCCCATACAAATGTCGCTCCCGATTTGACATTTTCCGCTCTAGAAACGGCATATTGTACCCGATTTTCTTTAAATTTTGCAGAACATCTTATAATCCAACTAAAAATACGCATGCAAAAATTGGGTAAGATTGGTTCAGATTTAGATATAGCCCCCATACAAATGTCGCTCCCGATTTCACTTTTTCCGCTCTAAAATCCACACATTGTACCCGTTTTTCTTTAAAATTGGCACAACATCTTATAATCGAACTAGAAACATCTATGGTGAAAGTGGGTAAGATAGGTTCAGATTTAGATAGAGCCTTCATACAAATGTTGCTCCCGAATGTTTAACCGATTTTGGCCAAATTTTACATATTATATTTCACCAATAAACAGACATGGTGAAAGCGGGTCACATCGTTCCAGATTTCAATATAACCCCATACAAATGTCCTTTCCGATTTAACATTTTTTGTCAAACACATACATTTACAGGATGCAAAAATCCTTCCCGATTTCACTTTTTTACCGAATTGAATTGCAATGATTGTTTGGCGTCATCTTGACGTCATCTTGATGGTTGCTAATCGTTTCAAAAAACGAGTTGCCACCTGCTTCCAATTTTCCATTTTAAAATTTTGGCAACATGCTGCCATTATTACTGCGTTTATAATTAGAAAATAAGTAAAGTGAATTTGAATTCTTATGGTTTAACGATTTTGTGTTCAATAATCTAAAAAAAGTATAAAAATAATATGAAATGATCCATTTTAGCTTACAGTGGCCGACAAAAGTCAACATACTACCACAATTTCGGCTCCTGTACGAGTTCAGAAACATTATGAAGTAATGTAATGATGTAGTTTTGTTTGAAATCTCTTTTTATTAATAAGTACCAAAAAGTTCTTATTTCACCACTAACTTCGAAAAATATTCACCAAAATCTGAAAAATGCATTGACAAAAGTCTACGTACGACCTACATGTTATGTTTCATTAAATAAATTTCCATTTTTGCGCTACCTTTTGAGACTGCGCTATATGTTCGACCGGTTTCACCGGTATTTCGGTTGAGCAAGGTAAACAAAAAATACAATTTGGATTTTGTTAGTTGTCAGTCACGAAAATTACTGCAATTTTGGGAAAATCACACATTCATGACTTTTGACGTTTTTAAAACTGAAATAACTTTCTCTATACATTTTTGTTTCCCAAAATACAAGAACCATTTATTCGAACCATGCTATCATACACAGTTTTTTTATTATTTCAATTCGATTTTTATATTTGATTTAAAAAAGTAACATTTAATTAAAAAAACAAGAATCGCACTAATTTCACTTTTTGTCAAATATTATAATACAACAACAATAATGGAAAACCAGTTTCCAGTCACTCCACGAAAATAATGTTTGGATTGTTTAATGATGTTTTACAAAATACACTTGATAACACCAACCAAAATGATGTTTTCTCGTGTATTTTTATACCCTACACCACTTCGTGGTCTAGGGTATTATAAGTTAGTTTCGCGCCAAATGTTTGTAACACAAAGAAATAATCGAGCTAGACCCACCTTTAAGTATACCGATCGGCTTAGAATCACCAGCTGAGTCGATTTAACGATGTCTGTCTGTCCGTCTGTCCGTCCGTCCGTCTGCTGTCCATCTAAGCTTGTTCGCACTCTACAGGTCGCAATTGTTGTCCCATTGTCATGAAACTTGGCAGAAGTTATTTTTTCTGGCCAAGGACCATCGGTATTCAATTTGGAGGAAATCGGTTCAGATTTAGATATAGCCCCCATACAAATCTCGCTAACCATTTGACATTTTCCGCTCTAGAAACGACATATTGTACCCGATTTTCTTTAAATTTTGCAGAACATCTTATAATCCAACTAGAAACACGTATGCAGAAATTGGGTAAGATCGGTTCAGATTTAGATATAGCCCCCATACAAATGTCGCTCCCGATTTGACATTTTCCGCTCTAGAAACGACATATTGTACCCGATTTTCTTTAAATTTTGCAGAACATCTTATAATCCAACTAGAAACACGTATGCAAAAATTGGGTAAGATCGGTTCAGATTTAGATATAGCCCCCATACAAATGTCGCTCCCGATTTGACATTTTTCCGCTCTGGAAACCACATATTGTACCCGATTTTCTTTAAAATTGGCACAACATCTTATAATCGAACTAGAAACACCTATGCAGAAATTGGGTAAGATCGGTTCAGATTTAGATATAGCCCCAATAATGTCGCTCCCGATTTCACTTTTTCCGCTTTAGAAACCATATTTTACCCAATTTTCTTTAAATTTGGCACAACATTTTTTAATCGAACTAGAAACACTTATGCTGAAACTGGGTAAGATCGGTTCAGATTTAGATATAGCCCCCATACAAATGTCACTCCCTCAGCTCTAGAAACCACATCTTGCACCCGATTTTCTTTAAATTTGGCACAACATAACTTGAAACACCTATGCTGAAAGTGGGTATGATCGATCTTTTTTACGGAATTGAATTGTAATGAGATAGAAAGTCCGTCCGTCTTTAGCCTTTCGTTACTTGTTTGGGAGATGCCCATATGTCCATACTTTGGTATAACCCAAATGGGGCCCCATTCTGATCTATTACAGCTCTAGAAACTACATCTTACATCGGATCTTCACAAAATTTTGCAGATCATGATATTTTTCCACTAGGAATTCCTACCGTGAATGAGAAATATATAGGCCCATGTTTTGGCCCAGGCCCAAAATGTAGTTATAGGCCCCCTATTGAAATGTCGGTCCAATTCATCCTATTACTACTGCATAATTTGTATTTGTCTGTCGGATAATTGGATCAATTACCATATTATTAACCACATTCGTTAAATATGACTAAAGATGAATTTATAGTAACTGTATAATTTATATGAACTACATAAAATTGCTCCCATGAAATAAATGGGTTTAGTAATCAAAGCGAGGTACATACGCAGGGAGTGGTGTAGGGTATTATATAGTCGGCCCCGCCCGACTTTAGCCTTTCCTTACTTGTTTATGTTACATTTTTGTCAAAAGTTCTGAAATAATAGACCTTTGAAAGCATTTTAAATAGAAATGTTGACTCTTGTCTTAGAGTAACTTATTGGTCGAATTATTTGACGTTTATGGTATTTTTTGTGTTAATGGCAACTAACAACTTTTTCGTATTTGGTATAGTATTTTACAAAATACCTTACATATGATGCCGCAGCGTTCATTTTTGTAAAATGAGTTTGGCAATTTTAACTCTGAAAAATCATCTGTATTTCCGATATTCATCAGTTAGGCATCATTCGAAAGCTATTGATTAATTCTATTTATTTTTCATAACAAAAAATGTTTGCAAGAAATGTGACTTTTTAGCTGTCACTTTGAAAAACGAAAAAAAAACATGAATCTAAACCTCCAATAATACGACCAATGAGTTGCACACAAGACATGAATCAAAATTTATGTTTAAAGTGCTTTCAAGGGTCTATTAATTTGGACGAAAATTATTGACTCCAAACAAGGAAACAATTCTTGCTATTCTGCGAAATGATTGCTTCAGGCAGTTTACAGTGAAACGGATCGGCAGTTTCAAATCTATTTATTTTTATGTATTGATCAAGGATACTAAAGGATGGAATATACAAGCTGTACTTTTCGCTATTTGAAAATCTAGGTCAAATTAAAACTCAAGAACAGAACTTTAGTTGGTCAAAGAGAGGGGAATTTTCAATATAATCTTGTCAAATTACGCATTTTCTTAAATATTGAACTGTGAAACATATATTTTATTCAAAAAGGGCCATTACATCAATTTTGTATGACACATGACACATCTTCCCACCTATTCTGTACTATGTACTCGTATAATTGTGATGACTCGTCAGAAAGCGGCAATATGTACGAAACAACAACCGCCTTAAAGTATGCAATTGTGTTAGCATTTATTAATATATTCGACATCATTGATAGAAACAAAGAGAATTATACACAAATTATTAAAATAAATGAGGCCCTATTTTAAAAATATTATATTAAAATATATTAAAAGTCCCGACAAAAATTTTCCTGTCCATATTTCAATTAGTTTGTTTGTGATCGTCGTGTGAATATTTGAAAAACGATTTCAAATGTTTAAGCAAACCTGGATTCGTCGTTCTGCAACTCGAAACTCTTGATAGTGTTTAATTTAAATGTCGTGATTTCCACAAAAAGGACGTATTCCAGCATTCATTTAGTTTATTGGGTGGAGTAGGCCGTGGAATCACTGGTAGTGTTTGGTAAAAATCACCAAAAAATCATTAATAGACTGCGAATTTTTATGCAATTTGCATTTTTAATCTATGCAACTTATACAAACTTAATATTAGTTATATCGTTTTTTGAATATTAAGACAATGAAAATCAAACTACATAAGTCGTTATTCAATATAATCATCCTCTCAAAATATACTTTTGCATAAAAATTTTCATTATTCGGTCTAATCACTCAAAAGACTTTATGTGAGACATCGTATATTCATTCCGAGGGATCAACGTACGTTACTGCACCACCATGATCACCGGCACAGTTCTTCGACAGTTTGCACGTTGGAAGTTCTTTAACATGCACATTCAGCGGCAATTTGATTGCTCAATGAGCTGTTCGACCTTTTTCAACAACTTAGCTGCAATTTCAGAGGAAGGCGGTAAAATTAAATTCTGCGAGAGAATCGTAGCAAAAATCTACACGATCAAAATAGTCTTATGGTTCCAACGTGATAGTCCAGAGGATTATCACTACAATTCCATCTTTCAAAAATTGCATGAGTGTCGTACGATAATTGGCATTTAACAGCGGAGTGTGCTCTCAAAATGTCTTCATCTTCATGGTTTACTTTAAGAAGCCTTTCTTCAATATGCTTTTCGTTAATTTCCCAGTGTCATTGCAAAAAATAATCCGGTATTAACTGAAGATTCTGAGGCGAGAGGAGCAACGTATGGGAACATACGCAACACGAACTGAAAATTTTAAATATCAACAGAATTTTTCTAGTGCAAATTTCCAGCTATAATTTTGGAATTACTCCAAATTGGCCGTTCCACAATACATGATGCTGTTCGTCAGCTGGAGATTGCTGTGGAATCGGAATCGAAAATCACCTTCCAACAGGATCATTGAACCAACAGTGCGCCATAGTACACTCCTCAGGACCGATCAAAGCCTTGGCCACCTCAGATATTTGAAAGGTTGCACTAGGGTTTGGGGTCCGGGAATTCCCGAATCGTTTTTCCCGGGAATTCCCGGGAAAAAATTTTCAATTTCCCGGGAAGACGGGAAATATTAAAAAAAATAATTTATTTATTATGTTGATCAATAATTGAATGTTACTATATTTCAAATTCATATATGTATTTACATTACTGACAATAATAAGTATTTCTTGAGTATTTGTTTATATTATATTACTAAAAATAAAACTTTTTAAATTCGCTAAATAGCCATTTTATGCGAAACCCAGCTAGGGGAATAAAAACTTTCTGTGAGGCTATTTGCAGGATCTTTATTGTGAATATCATTCCGACAATACTATGGCTTACATAATGTAAATTTTCTTGTTTTACTAGAAGAATCGAGGTGAATATCTTCTTCAAGAACAATTTACTTTACATATGTAGCCATAAAGAAATGGTCTAAAAATAGGAATACAATAAAAATTGTTCGCCTGGAAACTTTCAAGAGAAATCTAATAGGAATATAAATATAGGCTACGATGTATTCAAATGGCCTTTTGTAAGAATTAACGACTGGACTATTTCAATATTTTTATTTTTTATTAAATTAATATAAATTTTTTATGTTTCTGTTGTTTTTAAAGTTTAGAATATTCCCCCTGTTTCTATAAAATATTTTTGTCTCCAGACGAATGACTATTTTAAATTATATGCGTCATAACATTCTCCTTCATATGTTTATTGTTATTTGTTTCCTTAATCGTTTTCAATTTTGAATCTAGTGTAGTTGTCAGTCACTTCTACCTGCGATATAAATGTCCAATTCTGACAATTAGTCTACAACTTTTCAAGTTTATAATGAGAAAATGTAATTTATAATCGGAATATGTAAGTTCACGATGAATTCATAACAGGAAATGTAAATTCATTATGGGAGCATGATAATTCATAATCAGCCAGCACTGTAAATTCGTAATGTGAAATGTAAATTCATATTGAGAAATATAAATTCATAATTAGAACATACAAATTGATAATGAGATATATAAATACAAAATGAGAAAATCCAAATTGATAATGAGAATATATAAGTTCTTATTCAGGAATATATATTCATAACATATAAATTCATAATCAGGAACTCTAAAATTTATAATCGAAGCTATGTATGTACGTTTTTCTATGGATATTTTCGTAGAAACACATATTTTATCAATGTTCTCATTATAAATTTACATTTTCTCAATATGATTTTATATTTTCTCATTATGAATTCATTTTTTCTGAATATGAAAACGTATTTTCTGATTATGAATATGGATTTTCTGATTACAAACTTGTATATTTCATTATGAATTGGTATGTTCCTATTATGAATTAATTGTTCTCAATGAATTATGATTTATATATATCATTACTAGCTGAACCCCGCCCGCTTCGCCAGGCGAAAAACAAATGGTAAAATTAAAATCAGGTTTCATATAGATCTTATCATATTGATATTATCGTGGTCAGTAATATATACGTTCCAATTTTCAGTCTTCTAGCTAAAAAACACTTTTGCCACGCCCCCACCACCCACGAAACGAAAATTCAAAATCCGGCATCATATTTATCTTTCTCGTGGTCAGTAATATATACGTTCCAATTTTCAGCCTTCTAGCTTAAAAAAACACTATTGCCACGCCCAATAAACGAAAATCCAAATTTCGGTATCATATTTATCATTCTCGTGGTCAGTAATATACATGTACCAATTTTCAGTCTTCTAGCTCTCAAAAACGCTTTTTTTCGGCATCAAATTGATCTTTCTCGTGGTCAGTTATATATATGTACCAAAACACTATTGCCACGCCCCACTGCCCACCAAACGAAAATTCAAAATCCAGCATCATATTTATCTTTCTCGTGGTAAGTAATATATATGTACCAATTTTCAGCCTTCTAGCTAAAAAACGCTTTTGCCACGCCCCACTGCCCACAAAACGAAAATTCAAAATCAAGCATCATATTTATCTTTCTCGTCGTCAGTAATATATATGTACCAATTTTCAGCATTTTAGCTCTCAAAAACACTTTTGCCATGCTCCCACCGCCCACGAAACGAAAATCCAAATTTCGGCATCAAATTGATCTTTCTCGTGGTCAGTAATATATACATTCCATTTTTCAGTCTTCTAGCTCAAAGAACACTATTGCCACGCCCACTCCGCCTACAAAACGAAGGTCCAAATTTCGGCATCAAATTGATCTTTCTCGTGGTCAGTAATATATACATTCCATTTTTCAGTCTTCTAGCTCAAAGAACACTATTGCCACGCCCACTCCGCCTACAAAACGAAGGTCCAAATTTCGGCATCATATTTATCATTCTCGTGGTCAGTAATATATATGTTCCAATTTTCAGCCTTCTAGCTCTGAAAAACACTATTGCCACGCCCACTCCGCCCACAAAATGAAAATCCTAATTTCGGCATCATATTTATCATTCTCGTGGTCAGTAATATATACGTTCCAATTTTCAGCCTTCTAGCTCTGAAAAACACTGTTGCCACGCCCACAAAATGAAAATCCAAATTTCGGCATCATATTTATCATTCTCGTGGTCAATAATATATATGTACCAATTTTCAGCCTTCTAGCTCTCAAAAACACTATTGCCACGCCCCCTCCGCCCACAAAATGGAAATCCTAATTTCGGTATCATATTTACCATTGTCGTGGTCAATAATATATATGTACCAATTTTCAGCCTTCTAGCTCTCAAAAACACTATTGCCACGCCCCCTCCGCCCACAGAGCAAATTTTTAAAAATTCTATAGCCTATAGTTCCTTCCAGACCTGCATCTATCTGTACTGAAAATTTCAACAACATCGGTTCAGCCGTTTACGCGTGATTGCGGAACAAACAAACAGACAGACAGACAGACTTACACTAAGGTTTTATAATATTAATAGGGATGAATTAACTATTATAAATTTACATTACCCATTATGAATTTAAATGTCCCTAATATGAATTTACATTTCTCAATATAAATTTGTATGTTCCGAATATAATCCTGAGAAGGTGTAGAGTAAAATATTTGTAAAATGAAAAATAATTTGTAAAATATTTTGACAATAACATTTGTTTTTAATTTGTAATATGACAGTATTGAAAAAACACACCAGTTATTAAATGTTGATATTTTAAACCATATTGAACACACCTATAAATAAATTACTTTTTCCCGGGAATTCCCGGGATTCCCGGGAATGAAATTTTTCATTCCCGTTTTCCCGGGAAATGAAAAAAGTCCGGGAAATCCCAAACCCTAGGTTGCACGTTTGATTTTCGTTAATTTCCTATTCATCGCAACCGGAGTGTATTTCCGCAGTCTTCAAAGAACGCAGCTGAAATTCCTGATGCAGCAAGCATCGCTTTAATATTGCGAGCGAATTGGTACTATCAAGAAGGATTTTCCGGTCTCACCGAGAGCGTCCAATAAGAAAATCATACAGTTCAATAGCTCATAAGCCGCGTGTTCCGTAAGCATCTTATACTCGCAATGAATCGTATTCACATTGCTTTTGCATTGCATTCCAACTCTTGATTAAATGCTTAGTGGCGCTGTCATTCATAGTTGGGCTAATATTAATCGCATGTCATGATTCAATGCTTCATTGTGAATTTTCAGAAATGTCCTCCTTGTATTTGGTTCACGAATCGGTGAAAATACATGAAATACGTAAATGGAATGAAGCAGAATGAATCAACAAAATATGTCGTTCCTATAGTCAGTTCTGGCAAACGTGCATAAAATATAAAGATTTTTTGCATTTTGTCCGAATTTTCAGACTTTTCTTTATAATTATCTGAATTTTTGTGCTCCGAAAACTTTCGAAGAATCATAACTAACATAACGTAAAAGAATTTCGCATCCTTTGCTTGAATTGAGACTTATAGCCTTGAGTTCATTTAAAAATATTGTAGAAAAAGGCACTTTCAGCTTTTTAAAAATATTCCTCTTTTGCGGTCAACTATCCAAAAATTTTTTGATCTTAAAACCCAGTTCGGACTACCACGAACAGTTTGTAGCAAAGATCAACTAAATCTGTTCAGCCGTTCTCAAGTGATGCGATTACCAACGAACATCATTTCATTTTTATGATATTGTCGCGTCGAATCCGACCAACCTAAATTATTAAATTATTTTTTTTTAATTTCTAATGACTTTAGGACGAAGTGATAAATTAAGCATTTAATGACATTTTTCGTAAAACAAAATATTCAGAACACCGATATTTTTGGTTGTATTTCTTTACGATTTGCAACTATTTACGCCCTACTCCAGGATATTACTTGATTGTGCATTTTTTGTAACGCTCAAAAGGAAGCGAGATAGATCCATAGTTTGTTGTACCGGTTTAAAGATTCACTTTCAGAATCGATGTAGCCATGTCCTTCTGTCCATCAAATCTAGGTTGGCAATTGTTGTTCGATGGCAAATAAATGCCAGTTATTTCTATCAGCGATGAGTGTGGTATAGTTTTTGTCGTAGGGAGCTACCGGCATGGTAAAATCTACCCTATGTGTCTGCGTCGGTCATTGTCAGGAAATCTTAATCTGATATATTGTAAGTGAATAGACAATTGAATCTGAATGTCGCCCTGGATGCCTATATGCCGTCTATGTCGGTGAAGCAGTGCTTGGAAAGTGTTAGGTCTGCAATCATAGTCTTCCTTGACAGGATGGATGTATAGCTTAGCTCCCGTTTTATCTCAGTAGTTTATTCAGAGCATATTTCACGATAACGGGTTTAAATTTCGCAGTATCGTCTGCGTATGCGACTCCTTAGCAAATACATTTTTCTAGGATCTGGATGATCGTGCCAAAACATCATCTTGAGTCGTGTCGCTATTAACAGATATTGTTTAAGTTGTGGAACCAAGATTTGTAGTGATGCGTCGACGGGATTCATTTTTCGATCCTTTCTTAAATTCACTCAGATCGAATAATTGTTGCTTTATCCGAATGCGTTCTCGATATAAAAATACGCTACCATAGTAACTTCCTTGTAATTGCAGGATGATTCAGTAGAGTAGACATAAGTGCATGGAGAATAGATTCTGTCGACATGCCTTTGCTCTAAACGCTAATTTGAATGTCATTGAGGCAAATCCAATTGACTCTGTGCTAAATATGTCCTTTCTTCAAACTTTCTAAATATGTAATTTATTATTTAAAGGCTTTTGAAGGAAAAGGTTATGTTGGTCCAAATTCATACAATTTTTCAAAAAAATATTTTTTTAAATATTTATTACCTCAAACCATTTTTGGCACAAACACAGTTTTGAGCGCAAAAGCTCATAAAATGTATGAGAAACATTTCGACAAAGAAATTACGTGATTTTCAAAATCTGATGAAGGTAGTAATAAAATTTTTTCTGTGCATTATGAAACATACATAAGTACGTAAAAATATGTAAAAAAAGTTATGGATTTTTGGCCGATGGAAACTGATTCTGAGCCACTGTGTGTCGACGACATTGTTGCCCAAGGGATCGTCATTATTTATTAGTGCTACATTAGTATGAAAATGTCGTTGAAGATTTTTTCGGAGTGTCGCCGATATATCCTCGATGATCGCCTGTGATCGTGTACTCACATTGCATGACAAAATACAATGACACACATTCAGGCTCTGAACAGTGCACGGTGGGACAGTTGACCGGTTTTAAAGGTAAAAAATACACCTTAAAAATTTCGTACATATAGTTGTGGTGCTTATCAAAGTCGTCTATAAAAGTTTTGAGTTGTCACGCCCACTTACAGTGGGTTTTTGAGACAAAACATATAGGCCTTTAAATTCCCTACATGTACTTTAGGCTGGGTCGCGGGCCATACAAATGGAAAAACAATTTCCTGTCACCCTGCGAAAATAAAGTTTGGATTGTTTAATGATGATCTGCAAAATATTTCGTCACTGGGTCAAGCCATATGTGAGCTAAACGCTCCTGAAAACACCTCCAAAAATCATGTTTTTCCCGTGTATTTTTTACGATGTATTTTTGCCCAATTTTTTCTGAATTAATAGACCCTCGTAAGCACTTTAAATATAAACTAGCAGTACCCGCTGCTTCGCACGCGAAAAAGCCAGTTATTTGTTAATATTATCCGTCTTAGTTTTTGGATAGTATTTATTTAATTTTCTTTTGGTGGATATACATAGATAAATCTAAAATAGTAATTTGGAAACGTCCTATTAGCTAGCACTCACACACGTTGTCTACGTTGTCAGAGAAATTTAAACACAAAATTTCACGACTATAGCTGAAATATTTTAGTTAGTACTATTATTATCCCGCTCATTGTTTATAAGTACAATCTTAGAAAAATTCGTTTAGATTTGCGCTTCTCGTTGTCAGTGGAACTTACACTCCACATTTTCATATTTTCCTCTACTCGTTCTTGCGCGAACCTATCAAGTAGCTTACCCTTGGGAGAACGACCAATACTTTAGTTGGTACTACTTTTATCCCTTGTTGCTCACCCCCTATAAGAAAATTTCACAAAATCCATGCGCTTTACAAACAGTTTACACTCCAAATTTCCTATATAGCTGCAATTCTTAAATTGGAACCCTTTTTGTCCCGCCTACCCCCTAAAAAGTACAAATTGCGAAAAATCCAATTTTACTTCGTTTCTATATGGTCAGAAGAATTTACGTACCACATTTCACGATTCTAGCTGTAATATTTTAGTTGGTACCATTTTTATTCCTTTTTGTCCCGCTCGCTTCTTAAAAGTACAAATTTCGAAAAATCCAATTTTACTTCGTTTCTATATGGTCAGAAGAATTTACGTACCACATTTCACGATTCTAGCTGTAATACTTTAGTTGGTACCATTTTTATCCCTTTTTGTCCCGCTCGGCCCTTAAAAGTAAAAATTTCGAAAAAATCAAATTTTACTTCGTTTCTATATGGTCAGAGGAATTTACATACCAAATTTCACGATTCTAGCTGTAATACTTTAGTTGGTACCATTTTTATCCCTTTTTGTACCGCTCTCCCCTTAAAAGTACAAATTTCGAAAAATCCAATTTTACTTCGTTTCTATATGGTCAGAGGAATTTACATACCAAATTTCACGATTCTAGCTGTAATACTTTAGTTGGTACCATTTTTATCCCTTTTTGTACCGCTCTCCCCTTAAAAGTACAAATTTCGAAAAATCCAATTTTACTTCGTTTCTATATCGTCAGAAGGATTTACATACCAAATTTCACGATTCTAGCTGTAATACTTTAGTTGGTACCATTTTTATCCCTTTTTGTCCCGCTCGCCCCTTAAAAGTACAAATTTCAAAAAATCCAATTTTACTTCGTTTCTATATGGTCAGAGGAATTTACATACCAAATTTCACGATTCTAGCTGTAATACTTTAGTTGGTACCATTTTTATCCCTTTTTGTCCCGCTCTCCCCTTAAAAGTACAAATTTCGAAAAATCCAATTTTACTTCGTTTCTGTATCGTCAGAGGAATTTACATACCAAATTTCACGATTCTAGCTGTAATACTTTAGTTTGTACCATTTTTATCCCTTTTTTTCCCGCTCGCCCCTTAAAAGTACAAACTTCAAAAAATCCGATTTTACTTCGTTTCTATATGGTGAGAGGAATTTACATACCAAATTTCACGATTCTAGCTGTAATACTTTAGTTGGTACCATTTTTATCCCTTTTTGTCCCACTCGGCCCTTAAGAGTACATATTTCGAAAAATCCAATTTTACTTCGTTTCTATATGGTCAGAGGAATTTACATACTAAATTTCACGTTTCTAGCTGTAATGCTTTAGTTGGTACCATTTTTATCCCTTTTTGTCCCTCTCTTCCCTTAAAAGTACAAATTTCGAAAAAATCAAATTTTACTTCGTTTCTATATGGTCAGAGGAATTTACATACCAAGTTTCACGATTCTAGCTGTAATACTTTGGTTGGTACCATTTTTATCCAATTTTGTCCCGCTCGTGCCTTAAAAGTACAAATTTCGAAAAATCCAATATTACTTCGTTTCTATATGGTCAGAGGAATTTACATACCAAATTTCGCGATTCTAGCTGTAATATTTTAGTTGGTACCATTTTTATTCCTTTTTGTCCCGCTCGCTTCTTAAAAGTACAAATTTCGAAAAATCCAACTTTACTTCGTTTCTATATGGTCAGAGGAATTTACATACCAAATTTCACGATTCTAGCTGTAATACTTTAGTTGGTACCATTTTTAAATTTTTTTGTCCCGCTCGCCCCTTAAAAGTACAAATTTCGAAAAATCCAATTTTACTTCGTTTCTATATGGTCAGAGGAATTTACATACCAAATTTCACGATTCTAGCTGTAATACTTTAGTTGGTACCATTTTTATCTTTTTTTGTCCCGCTCGCCCCTTAAAAGTTCAAATTTCGAAAAATCCAATTTTACTTCGTTTCTATATGGTCAGAGGAATTTACATACCAAATTTCACGATTCTAGCTGTAATGCTTTAGTTGGTACCATTTTTATCCCTTTTTGTCCCGCTCGCCCCTTAAAAGTACAAATTTCGAAAAATCCAATTTTACTTCGTTTCTATATGGTCAGAGGAATTACATACCAAATTTCACGATTCTAGCTGTAATACTTTAGTTGGTACCATTTTTATCCCTTTTTGTACCGCTCTCCCCTTAAAAGTACAAATTTCGAAAAATCCAATTTTACTTCGTTTCTATATGGTCAGAGGAATTTACATACCAAATTTCACGTTTCTAGCTGTAATACTTTAGTTGGTACCATTTTTATCCCTTTTTGTCCCGCTCGTGCCTTACAAGTACAAGTTTCGAAAAATCCAATTTTACTTCGTTTCTATATGGTCAGAGGACTTTACATACCAAATTTCACGTTTTTAGCTGTAATACTTTGGTTGGTACCATTTTTATCCAATTTTGTCCCGCTCGTGCCTTAAAAGTACAAATTTCGAAAAATCCAATATTACTTCGTTTCTATATGGTCAGAGGAATTTACATACCAAATTTCGCGATTCTAGCTGTAATATTTTAGTTGGTACCATTTGTATTCCTTTTTGTCCCGCTCGCTTCTTAAAAGTACAAATTTCGAAAAATCCAACTTTACTTCGTTTCTATATGGTCAGAGGAATTTACATACCAAATTTCACGATTCTAGCTGTAATACTTTAGTTGGTACCATTTTTAAATTTTTTTGTCCCGCTCGCCCCTTAAAAGTACAAATTTCGAAAAATCCAATTTTACTTCGTTTCTATATGGTCAGAGGAATTTACATACCAAATTTCACGATTCTAGCTGTAATACTTTAGTTGGTACCATTTTTATCTTTTTTTGTCCCGCTCGCCCCTTAAAAGTTCAAATTTCGAAAAATCCAATTTTACTTCGTTTCTATATGGTCAGAGGAATTTACATACCAAATTTCACGATTCTAGCTGTAATGCTTTAGTTGGTACCATTTTTATCCCTTTTTGTCCCGCTCGCCCCTTAAAAGTACAAATTTCGAAAAATCCAATTTTACTTCGTTTCTATATGGTCAGAGGAATTTACATACCAAATTTCACGATTCTAGCTGTAATACTTTAGTTGGTACCATTTTTATCCCTTTTTGTACCGCTCTCCCCTTAAAAGTACAAATTTCGAAAAATCCAATTTTACTTCGTTTCTATATGGTCAGAGGAATTTACATACCAAATTTCACGATTCTAGTTGTAATACATTAGTTGGTAACATTTTTATCCCTTTTTGTCCCGCTCGGCCCTTAAAAGTAAAAATTTCGAAAAAATCAAATTTTACTTCGTTTCTATATGGTCAGAGGAATTTACATACCAAATTTCACGATTCTAGCTGTAATACTTTAGTTGGTACCATTTTTATCCCTTTTTGTACCGCTCTCCCCTTAAAAGTACAAATTTCGAAAAATCCAATTTTACTTCGTTTCTATATGGTCAGAGGAATTTACATACCAAATTTCACGATTCTAGCTGTAATACTTTAGTTGGTACCATTTTTATCCCTTTTTGTACCGCTCTCCCCTTAAAAGTACAAATTTCGAAAAATCCAATTTTACTTCGTTTCTATATCGTCAGAAGGATTTACATACCAAATTTCACGATTCTAGCTGTAATACTTTAGTTGGTACCATTTTTATCCCTTTTTGTCCCGCTCGCCCCTTAAAAGTACAAATTTCAAAAAATCCAATTTTACTTCGTTTCTATATGGTCAGAGGAATTTACATACCAAATTTCACGATTCTAGCTGTAATACTTTAGTTGGTACCATTTTTATCCCTTTTTGTCCCGCTCTCCCCTTAAAAGTACAAATTTCGAAAAATCCAATTTTACTTCGTTTCTGTATCGTCAGAGGAATTTACATACCAAATTTCACGATTCTAGCTGTAATACTTTAGTTTGTACCATTTTTATCCCTTTTTGTCCCGCTCGCCCCTTAAAAGTACAAACTTCAAAAAATCCGATTTTACTTCGTTTCTATATGGTGAGAGGAATTTACATACCAAATTTCACGATTCTAGCTGTAATACTTTAGTTGGTACCATTTTTATCCCTTTTTGTCCCACTCGGCCCTTAAGAGTACATATTTCGAAAAATCCAATTTTACTTCGTTTCTATATGGTCAGAGGAATTTACATACTAAATTTCACGTTTCTAGCTGTAATGCTTTAGTTGGTACCATTTTTATCCCTTTTTGTCCCTCTCTTCCCTTAAAAGTACAAATTTCGAAAAAATCAAATTTTACTTCGTTTCTATATGGTCAGAGGAATTTACATACCAAGTTTCACGATTCTAGCTGTAATACTTTAGTTGGTACTATTTTTATCCCTTTTTGTCCCGCTCTTCTCTTAAAAGTACACATTTCGAAAAAATCAAATTCTACTTCGTTTCTATATGATCAGAGGAATTTACATACCAAATTTCACGATTCTAGCTGTAATACTTTAGTTGGTACCATTTTTATCCCTTTTTGTCCCGCTCGGCCCTTAAAAGTACAAATTTCGAAAAATCCCTATTTGTAGCAAGTCTGCATGGTCATTGCAAGGAACTCACCGAATTTCATGTTTGTAGCTACTGCCGTTTAGTCAGGACGAAGGTTCGATGTTTATCCCGTTTTGGGCCATTTTATCCCCTAAAAGTACGAATTTCGTAAAACCCTTTCTTAGTCGACGTCTACGTCATATTGGGGAACTACCCTGAAAATTTCATGACCCTGGCTTCAGCCGTTTGGTCTGGGGGCTGGTCAATGATAAGTCAGTCAGTCAGTCAGTCAGTCAGTCAGTCAGTCAGTCAGTCAGTCAGTCAGTCAGTCAGTCAGTAACGCAACTCTTTTATATATATAGATTTGTATTCCTGCCTTAGAGTAACACATTGGTCGAATTATTGAACGTTTATAACATTTTTTCGTTTCATCATCGTGACAACTGAAAACTTATTCGTATTTGGTGTCAGTATTTTATAAAAAATAAGTAACTGCAGTCCATACCTTTCGAATGATGCCTATATGATGAACATCCAAACACCATTTAAAAAATGTTACCAAGAAATTTGAGTTTGTAGCTGTCACCTTGAAAAGCTACAAAAAAAAACAATATAAACGTCCAATAATACGACCATTGAGTTTCTCTAAGACAAGAATAAAATTTTTCGTTTAAAGTGCTTCCAAGGGTCTATCAATTCAGAAAACAATTTTGGACAAAAATGCAACATAAAAAATGCACACGAAAAAAACACGATTTTTGAGGTGTTTTCAGGAGCGTTTAGCTCACAAATGGCTTGACCCAGCGACGAAATATTTTTTGGATTATAATTAAACACCGCAGCAATTCATTTTCGTGACCCATCCTAATGTACTTATGGTGCTTACAGAAGTTGTCTAGTAAAATTTTAAGTTGACCAATCAACTGCCACACCCACTTAGGTAGATCTTTAAAATGTATTGCAGTTATCTTGATGGTTGCTAATCCTTAAAAAAACGAGGTTCCAATTTTCCAGGTTTGGTAATTTTCAAATGTTGCCAACATTCTGCCAATATTACTTTTTTGAAATATGTTAGTTCAAAAATTGAATACACTTATTGCTTTTTGCAATAATATTTTTTTTAATTTTTGATTAATTTACGTATCTGTGTTAGTATTTTCTAATATAAATTTCGTTTTACAACAGATGTGTGTTCGTTATTACTTTATTTACTTTATATCAGAATTAAAACAACAGAAAAAGTAGTAACTTTGGCAGCATGGTTTGAAGAATTTATTCCAATTTTTTATATTTTGGAATTTTTAGGGTTGACAACAACCTGGCAGTATTACTTTCTGCAAATATGTTACTTCAAAAATACAAATTGGTGTGGTGGTTGGAAATGGATTTATTTTTTTATTGATTATATAACTTCTGTTTCGTTGGACGAAACTTCATGAAATTTCACGCAGACAAGTTGTTTCTTTTGCTACCTAGCCTATAAAGTATGCCATAAGGTTTTGAGCCATAACATAGTATTTTTAATGTATTGCCTCAACAATACCACCCGCACATATTGTGAGATTTCTAGCGGAACTCTGAACTCTGAATACCAATAAATTACACATTTATTTCTAGAAGCGCAAAATACCGATTTGAAAAGTAAAATGTGGCAACTTCAGTTAGTTCGCTTCAAAGTGTTCATGTTTTTACGATTGGTTCACTTTATTCGTTACTTTTTATTTAAGTTTAAGGTTATATTCTATTATTAACATAAATACAAAATAATATTTTATTATAGACATTTGGATTAATTTCGTTCGTTCATATGTATATGTATGTATGTGCTTGTGGGAGTGTGTTTAAATGCGTCAATTTGCTGTTGTAAAAATCGTTAATAATATTAATTCAATAGATATTAGAAATGGAAATCTTATTAATTCTATTAAGTATTTATTTATTTATTTGTATACGAGACTATACATACATACATTTGTATGTTTTTATTTGGATATCGCAAAATAAATATTCAAGGCATTTCATGGATGGTCGTAAAACTTAATTTCTAGACAATTTATGTATCTTTTCCTTTAATTTTAAAATTCCTTAAAATAAAATAAAAACAAAAATAAACAATATTCGCTGCAGTTGCTGCTCAAAACCAAGAACAACGTTTTTTTTGTCTGCAAACATATATCGTCGCATGTCGACGTTGGGCGATGGTCGTTTGCAAAAAAAACATTTAACGATTTTTTTTGATTTCAAAATTTGTTGTATTGTTTTTGGCACAATTTGAAGAAGAAGAAAACTTAAAAAAGCGACTTTGATGGCGATGATGAGGTAGACAGACTATCGTAGCAATATCGTTTCCAACAGACAACAAAATCTCAATGAAATCCGTTTCCTAACAACAACAACAACAGCAACAACGGACGCGTATTCATGCAAATGCGGTGAAAATTGGAACTGTTTATCTATCTTTGGCGTGTGTTTTCGAGAGTTGAGACAATATTTTTCTATTTTCCGAGTTTTTACACAAAAACGCCATCATCACAGTGGTCATGATCGTTCGGTGTGTGATGGCTGATGTGCCTGATGTGACGATGACCGATGGCGATGATGAAGATGCGCACGTCAGTGTCATTTACTTGGAGTAGTATTTCGAACGACGCCAGCGATTCACGATGCTGTTGGACAACACGAACGCTAAAGTGGCACAGATTAGCTGAAAAAGAAAATAGAGATGAAAATAAAAAATTAAAAAAAATATGCGCACACAAACAGTAGCTCAAGGCAATAATGGGAAATAAAAGTACGGGAAAATGCAAACCCTAGTCACAATATATTCCTATATAGGAAACTTTATTTTTGCTTTGCAATATAATGATAATTACCCAGGCCTACACACTCTCTATTATTAGCCAATACTTCAAAAAATTATTTTGCTTCAGAGTATGCAAAACTAATAAAAATTGACAACATGTTTCCCAACAGCAGTCATGGAGTACTAGCTAAACTTCTTGAGACAAAGGTTCTTTAAGCCGGGATAGCAAGTATATATATATAGTATATAAAGTATATATATTCTTGATAGTCATTAAATTCTAAGACGATCGTCTGTTGAAAGCACGCTAGCATCTACACGAAAGGAGCTAGGACGTCCAAATTTTACATAAATGCGTCTTATAGTCGTAGATCGGTTGGGATTGAAACTGAAATCGCCCCCAGGGACTAAAAATAATCATAATAACACCTAATATTTAGAGTATTTAAGCACATTTTTTCAATATGTCTACTTGTACTTAATTGAAATTGGGTGTGCGCATTCCCCCCTATAACAAAAACATGAACAACAAAGTGAGTTTTATTCGTAGGGGGTGAAATGGGGCAAAAAGTGATAAAAATGGTACCTTTTAAACGGCAACAGTAGATACATAATATAAAAGTATATTTCCAAATTCGTTATTTTAAGCGATAAAATGGGAATAGAGGGATAAAAATGGTACCACCGCAGCTAGAATACATTCATAGACTGCATAGACACGCAAAATAAAAAGTTTTTTCCACATTCGTACTTTTTACTTTTACGACAAAAAATTGGTTGAATCATGAAGTTAGATTATTGTGCACTATAGACGTGAGATAATGGATTTTCAAAATTTGTACTTTTGGAATTAAAATAGAATGGAAATACACCCAACTGTAACACCCACTATCTACCAATATTTATGGTATTTAAGCTTTTTTGAAAATATATATATATATAAGAATATTTATTTTTTGAATTGACTTGTAGTATTATTTCGATATATATAGTGTAAACGTATTGGTAGCTTTCCTTGTTAGCGTGGGTTGAAATAATAAAAATATTTATAAAATTATTTTTTCAATATTTGTGTTTGTATTTTGGTTTGGTTATATTAAAAAAATATTTGTTCCTGTAATATTACTGAACTTCTATAAAAATCGACATCCTCTGTGGAATGCAATCCATGGTGGAAAGTATATGAAGTTCGGCCCGGCCAAACTTAACGCCGTTTTTACTTGTTTTTTATTCAAAATAAAAAAAAACTATTTTTTTTTTTTCAAAAAATATTTTGTGTTGATTTTTTGGACTTAGTCTCGATAACCATAAATTTGACTTAACACAAAATTTGTTTTCACATACACATTGAAATTGCTGTTGGCGACAATTTCAAACAAATATTTTCTTATTTTTAGTGAAATTTATTTAATTTTTTTTAGGATGTGGTTATCACACCTTAGTTACCCAGTCTTAAAGAAAAAGAACCCTAAAGAGTTGAGCTACAACTCCATGATTGCTGCGAAGGCAAGATATGCGCCTTCGCAGTGGTTGTTTAGAAAAATACTTGAAGTATTTAATACATTAAATAATGCTTGGCAAACGAACGAGAATTGCTTCTTAGATTTCTACTCAAGAATTTTTTAAAAACATTAAAGTAATTGTTATAAGTTCATTAATATTTAAATGTATGAAGAACTCTGCATAAATTTCAGTAGACACATTAACTTAATTTAAAGAAAAATACGTTTTTTATTTACATTTTCCTAAGTGAAATTTTTCCATAAAAAATTCTTAATTTTTTTCTGACATAAAACCTTGGAAATTTTCTTCCACACAAATATGAATTTACTCAATTGTAAGAATGTATATTAGATCCAAAGAAATATTCTAGTAAATTAACTATTTACTCTGACTTTGAAATAAATAAACTTTACTTATACCCAGTAAATTCTGTAACTTTTGATGAAATTTTTGATAAACTGAAGTAAATTCTTGAACTATATTGGACTATGGATATTACTGAGATTTAGGAATGGTATTTTTCGGAGAGAGAAGCATTCGAATGTTTAGGCTTTTTAAAACGATGTAAGAAATATTTCACACCCTCTGATCTTCTCAATATCTACACTACCTACATCAGACCAAATATGCAATACAACTCCCACATATGGTCGGGTGCTCCAAGATCTTCCTTGGAGCTACTTGGCCGTGTTCAGAGGAGGGCGATGCTGTTTTATCGATACGTTTATGGTGTTTGTTCCTCGGACCGGACCTGAGGACTTTCAAAGAACTCTCTGCCGTGGCGGCTAATTCCTTGTCGCTCTCTCACTGTCTCTCAAATGACGTTGTCAACTGCTTAGCAAAATATAAATGTGGGAAAGATGTTTTTTCTCAAATAACTCACTTTATTACTTGGCTGCAGACTACCACTTGTGGCTTCGCAAGCCACCTGGACGAAACCTTTAGACAGGGTGGAAATCATGATAGTGGTAGTCTGCAGCCAAGTAATAAATGTCACCATATAGATGCAAAATGGCCTTGAGCCAGGACAATATCCCAGTTCAAATCAAGTATTGATTACAGACCAAAAAAATACCAACGAAAAAAACTAAAAAATATTATTTTTATTTAATTTTTATATATTTAAAATTTGAAAAAAAAAATCCCAATTTTGTATGTTTTTTTATTATTTGATCTTTCTTTTCATAGTATTTGTTGTAACTGTTACTCAGGTTCGAGATCATTTGGTTTTTTGTGTTCTTAGACAGACAACTAAAACTATGGCAAGAAAAACATTAAAAAATTCGTTTAGTTTATTTAATCTATTAGAAAAAAGCAAAGTCTTCTCCGTATTTTTTTCGAAATATTGCATTTTTTACTCCTTAGTCATTTCTATTTGACTAAGTATTTTTCTATACTTAGTTAACTTGTTTCTACTTAAAATACTTTCGGAGAAATGTTCTGAAATCAGCCGTAGTTGGCATTGATTCAGTAAAACACAACCAAAAATGGTTTTCAAGAAAGGCTACATAAAAACCGATAATAATTTTTATAATCCATTTCCAACTGAAGTTTCATTGTATTCTGACAATTACTTATATTTCAGTCCAATGCTAGTATAGGGACGAAGCACTGAGAGACGGTTGCAAATAGATATGAAAAGGAAAATATTATGAACAGATATAAAGTCTCATTTCGTTACAAACGGTTGTAAATTCGGTTCTTTTGTCATTTATTCGAAAATGTGAGAAAATTCAAAAATACGAACAAGATTACGTATGTATATGTGTTTAGAACTTAGAAAATCTAATAAACCGAGAATATCTGGAACCATCACAACCAGTATCCATATTACAAAGGCATAAGTCAGACACTTTGCGGGTTTGTTCTTTTTATAATAAATCTAATAGTTGCTTTCGTTTGTTTCATATCACCCGAATAGTTGTCATAGGCGCCACAAACCTATTTATTCAATATAAGATTATTTCTTAAACCACTGTTTCTACGTAAACGTAAAGTGTATCACCTTTAATTTAACGAATCGACACACTCAATGAAAATTGTATTGATTTTACGAATTATTATGCCTCAATACACAGAAAATAATAACTAATTTTTGTGTTGTTTGATAAGTGATAGATTTTGATTGACTTTTAGGTGTTTTTTGAATGTAATACATTCAAACGCCAACAAGTTGGATCAAGTTTTTTTTCCTGAGGCCATTAGTCAAATAATTGAAATTTTGTAGAATAAATGATTAATCGAATAATTTAAAAGTTCGAATAATTGTATGTCCGAGTAATGCATTGATTTAGTATTTGACAGCATAATCGTTTGATGTGTCATTTTTTAATCTGTCCGTTCGCCTATCTGGATGGTATTAAATTAATAGGGCATGACCAAAAAAAATTAAATTAAAAAAATTATAAAAAAATAAATATTTTTTTGTTTCTTTTTCTATCAAGTCTTCTACATTCCCTGCAAACTATACCATCATTATGCTGAAGACGACAACGAAATTTATATATGTCCCACTATTTCTTTGACCCACTGTATTTATTTTAGATGTCGTCATGGCCACCCGCAAGAAATGGCAATGGCGACCACAACGTCAGACAACTAGAAATGATGATTCAACATTGGCTGTCGTTGTCGTGATTCTAGTCTTTCTACATTAATCTTTTATGTTTTTTTTTCTTTTTCAGATTTACCTCGATGAAAACGAAAATCAGCACAGAAATATTCAAGTAAGTCCAACTTTCCGTTACGAAATCCACAAACTTCTGACGGCAGCCCTGCAAATTCAATTTGTCTGCCTCGTAGCAGCTGTTCGGTGCCAAATGGTAGTCTTTGGGGCCAGCGTTGCCGCAACAACCCAACTAAGGAAAACGGCGAAAAAAAACAGAAACAATTAAAATTCATTTGATATCGTTCACTTCGAATTTGATATCGGCAGACATCAAAGGCGACACCACAAACTTACCCAGCGCTCCATATCGGCGATGTGAGTGGCATTTTCGGGCTTAATCGGTGTTGGCTGCTCGCGCCATATTTCGTCGAAGGCTTTGTCAGCGTTAATCAAAAACGACGTTTTGAACACCCAAAAGAAGCAGAGGATGATTACATGCGTAATGGTCAAAATAACCACGATTATTGAGAACTACGGCAAAGGCAAAAGGAAGTCATTAAAATATAGTTTCCATTTTTGATTTCGTACAACATGCAGGCAACAAGCACCGCTACTTACTATTTTTGACAGTGTACTGCTTTCACGGACCGCAGCCACAATGCCAAATATGGCGGACAATAACACGACAGTGAACAGGCCGACGAGTGTGTAGCCCACTGTGTCGAACCGACCAACTTTGATCAAGATAAAAGCGCCGAGTGCGATGAGACAAACTGAAATGACCTGAAAGAAAATACGAGAAGAGAAGCATTTGATTAGATCTTCTTCAACAGAGCAGAGCGTATGATTAATATCGACAAGCATACGCTACGCGGTACTTTAGGATCCCAGCAAAAAAGAATTGAAGTAGTTCAAAATGAATTACAGTTTCATTACTCGAAAATCATGCCAAGAGAATTCATTGTAAACAGCATCTCAACTGTAGGTCATATCTTATTGTAAACTAAAATTCTAATTTTATTTCCCGAATTTATAATTAATTTATAGAAAATGTAAAATAGTAAAATATTTTTCTGTTACATTATTGATGATTGAGTAACAGATTTTAATAGTCTCTCTTATGGGTAGGGTACATTTCGTTGATATTTTTATTGCACAATAAAAATACAGTTTGAACTAACAAAACTGAGAAGATGGAACTATATATGAAGTGTATCGTCAGAATAAGTTGTCCGCATATCAAAAATAGTCAAATTAATTTTTATGAAACTCTATTTGTAATGTTCACCATTAAACGTATCCAAAAAAGAATGACTGTCACCTATGAGTATATATCATGTCAGCATCAAACATGCAGTGCTTCTAAGCACTCATTCGAATGAAGTGACGGGGATCTGTAAATGAACCCATTCCTCCCAATGGCAACCCTATGTAAAAATCACGCATGATTCGCCGAAAAAGGAGTACTTCCATATCATATATTCATTAGTTGAACAACTGTTTAACATTTCTCCGTCATGTCTTTTTTTGCTGGAATCATATCCAATTTCACACGAAAACCACAAGCAGAGAATGTCTACATATGGAAAGTCGGTTTCGATAAAAACCGATTGGCGACTTTATTTCAGGCGAGGAAGTCCAATGCGAAATCCTAATGGAGTAAAACTATTCTGAGCTGACATAATGATCTGTCCATATATTCATCCACATTCGATTATTATCTGAAAAAAAAAAAATACTCTGGAAAATCTCTTCACGGACTCGCGGAGATACTGTCTCGCACCCCCTTTCGAGAATCACTGACTGTACCACTGTGCACCGCAATGAATATAACGTACATGATCATCCATATGTTTATTTAGACACACTCGCGTACTTGTCCCAACAACTATTCCCACAAATAATTGTGACAAATTCAGAAAAACCAAAACTTGCGTTACTTTGGATTTCAGCTGATGATATGTAAACGTGTATGTATGTATGTATAATTGTTTGTATTTTTTGGTAGCACTAATACATTTTCACATTCGAATAAGGCATGACTCATTTGTTGTGCGAAAAGGCAGCGCTTGTTAAGATTTCCCAGTCGCAGTTAATAGTTTGAACAAATGGCACACTTTTTCGTTTTGTGAGTGTGATTTACATTTAACAATTTCCTACAGCTCGAAAAGTGAAAAACATCTAAATCGAAAGATTTCACTACAAATACGAGGGTGCTGACATCAATTGGGTATATGTTGCGGGCTCTGCGAACAGTGCCTCCCATGTTGTATTGATCGCAACAGCACGTCAAGGTAAGGCTTCATTTTTTCTGGGGTATTTTTGCATTTTTGAATTGCCCGAGTCAAAAAGTTTTTTTCAGTACCGATTTAGAGTATCTTAAAACTAGATTTTTCTTGGAACCTAGTGTTTCAAACTTTCTATTAACTGTTGTTGGTTTCCAAAGCAACTGTTATATTGAATTCTGGAAATATAATTGATATTTCCCTTGAAGCTGATTCTGTTTATTCAGATTTAAGCGTTGTCTGCTTTCGGACGGGATTAAAGGATACGCCCATCGGCTACGCAGAGTAAGAGTTACTTGCGTTGTCGGTCTTCGGCCGGGTTCAACGATTTTCTTGTCTGGGGTATGTCCAAAATATTGGAGGCATTTTTCATCTACGGTTTGAGGGTATTTTCACATTGGGCGTTATTTCGCATTTTATAGTGGGACATAAATTAAATTGAAAGATGAACCCAGGCCAAATATAAATATTGCAAAAATAATTTTATAATAAGTATAATATTTTTATTACTTCAATACAATATAGGCTACCAATATGTTTACATATCGAAATAATATTTCGAGTCAATTAAAAAAAAATAAATATTCTTATATTTATATTTTCTAAAAGCTTAAATACCATAAATATTGGTAGATAGTGGGTGCTACAGTATACCTCCATTATATTTTAATTCAAATATAACACATTTTGAAAATCCAATATCTCACGTGCATAGTGCAAAATAACCTTCATGATTCAACCAATTTTTGCCGTAAAAGTAAAAAGTACGAATTTGGAAAAATCTTTTTATTTTTCGTGTCTATGCAGCCAGAGGTATGTATACACCGAATTCCATGATTCTAGCTGCGGCCATTCGGTTGGTACTATTTTTATCCCCTTTTCCATTTTACTCCCCTAAAAGTACAAATTTCGAAAAATCCTTTATTTTACGTGCCTACGCAATCAGATGAATGTATACTCCGAATTTCATTATTTCAGGTGCAGCCGTTTGGTTGGTACCATTTTTATCCCCCTGTTCTCATTTTTACCTTTAAAGCACGAATTTGGAAACACTACTTTTATATTATGTTTCTACTCAACTATAGGAATGTACACACCAAATTTCGTGTTTCTATCTATTGTCGTTCGGTAGGTACAATTTGTTTGAATAAGAATCACTTTATGATGCACGTTGTTGTTATAGGGGGAATACGCGTTCCCAATATCAAGTAAGTACAAGCAGACATATTAAAAAAACATGCTTAAATTCTCTAAAATATTAGGGTTTATTATGGGTATTTTCAGTCCTTGTGAGGGAAAAAATTTTCCCTTTAGACCGATTTCGATTTCAATCCCAACCTACGTACGACTATAAGACGCATTTATGGAAAATTTGGACGACCTAGCTCCTTTCGTTTAGATGCTAGCAGACGGACGGACGGCCACGGCTAGATCGTCTTAGAATTTTATGACGATCAAGAATATATATACTTTATAGGGTCTCAAGTCGACATTTGAAGGTGTTACAAACGGAATGGCAAAGTTAGTACACCCCCACCCTGGAGGTGGAGGGTATAAAAATAAAACAAGGTGACCTGTTCCGATTTTTATGCAATTGGGTACTTGAGTTGTCTTTTACAAGAAAACAATATATATTTGGATCGCATCGCGCCTGTATCTTTCCAAAATTTTCAAAACATTATTTCTTTTGGACAACAGCAAGAGGACACTCATTGAGCAGGAAGTTTTACAATTTTATTATTAAAATAATATATTCATATTATTAAATTAAATTTAATTTAATTAACTTAAATTTTTAGTTAATTCATTTGGCGATTATTCAAGCCGATTGTCAAAGAAGGACATACAGTGGTCATATCTACCCACAGCACACTGGTCCAAAATCTATTTATTGTGGCATAAAGTCGAAAAATAAAGATACAATCTTGTAAGTTTGCACATTTGCTAGACATAACGTATTTAAAAAGTAAAAAATGGATCGATTGCCCTCTTTAACCTCCATATAAACTCAATATATAATTATCAGGATGTGTGTTGGTAACACACACAGGGACGCTAAAAATAAAATTTACAGACCAAAAAAAAAATACAAACGAAAAACTAAAACAAATGAGCGTTCGCACGGCAGAAGTATTGCTGGGTAACTATACCTACATATCGTCACTTGAAATACAAAATGACGTAACCCACATTTTCATAAGTTTTCAGAAGAAGCAAAACACGTTCACATGCGAATTTCGTATTTTGTGAACAAATTCTATATTTTTTGGCTATATATGCCTATAATTTTCTGAGATTATGTAATTTAGTCATATGCAAATACTAAAATATATAACAAAATAAATTTAATTGTAGAACTCAAATTATCGCTACTTTAATGAAAGAAAATATTTGAATGTTTTCCCTATAAAATTTTAATTTGTGGACGATGAAGTCCAAAATTTTGTCAGATTGTGTATTTTAGTAAAATCTACCGTAATCAATTACGAATTTATGTTGTTACGACATATTGCATTTCCGGTGACGATATACACATACTGTGGTAGTCTGCAGCCAAGTAATAAATGTCACATGCCATTTGTAAATAAATTTGCATTCTATTAAATATAGATGCAAAATGGCCTTGAGCCAGGACAATATCCCAGATCAAATTTTATGAAAGCTTATAAGAAAGATGCTTACTTAATTGGCTTTTGAAGAATTGTGTTTTTCTGAACATTATTTCAGAAGCAAACTATTCTACTCGCCACTGCAATTTCCATAATCAATTTTTAATGACTCAGAAAATAATACAATATATTTCTACATACATATATACAGAAAAATTATGTTATATAGCATTCTAAAGGTACTTTCAATACATTCAAAATAAGATCTTAATGAGTCTCGTACACATAACTAACTGATTCAGCGATATGAACATATGTGTGTAAACGGCTAATAGAAAATTGTGCTAAAATAAAATGACAATTGTTGGAGTTTGACGAAAAATGCTGACGAGATACTAATTCCATCATAAACTTCACACTCAGACGAACACTTTCACATATTGAGTCCAGTTGAGTCCTACATTTGTTCACTACGAATAACAAAATTCCAACTCTTCAGAATACTGACAAGACCACAATAATTACAAAAATTCAAATAAAACTTCAACTGCTTATACTGGCCGTCAATATAGTCACTTTATTATCTTCTTTAAACATGCTTTAAACCCGAATTGATTGTTTGAATACCTCTCAGATTTGCGGTGTCACTGAATACTTGTTGAATACTTGTAATGTTACCATTAAGAAAATATATCCATATTTAACAATTGCCAATTTTAATTTTTTTAAATTTCTGAAATAAATGGAATTGGGACCCTTGTGCACTGTATGATTTCGCCTTGTTTTGTCTCCTCATAGAATATCATCTTTAGACTCTATATAGTTACATTTTTAATTTAATTTTTATATTTTGAACTGTACCCTTTTGTGGAACAAGTCCGAGTAGAGATTTAATTTTCGCATAATAATTAAACGGGCATAAACTGATCAAATGTGACAATGCTAATATCAATTTAATGTTATTGATAATATGATTTTTCTCAATTTTGTACTAAACGTTTGTAGCCATCATAAGAGAGAGCCATCAAAATGATAGTACAATTATTAAAGGTAACTTCGGCGAAATTTTTTTTGTAACGTGGAGGTTATTTCCGCGATAGACTATTCTATATATGACGCGCTTAAAGCATGAATGACCTAACCAATACTTCTGTCGAACTGACATAAATCAGTTTCAAATCTGGTTCATTTTTCTTTTATCGGTGGAATTTAATTAAGCATAGATTTATCTACTTTTTTATCATTACTATTGTTATTAAAATGCAATTTAATTTACTATTAAATTTCATAAAATGAATATTTCTAAAGCTGCTAATAGACTAAATCTGGCGAAAAACAAGCAAGGAAAGGTAAATGTCGGGCGTGGTCGACTATATGATACCCTAGACTTGGTGTTTGGCTTAAATCGTACTTGTCCTGTTGACAATTTGTCTCATATAAAAAGTAATATTTGGATACAACATTCGATATGGGTTTAACTCCCTCAGATTTGAAGATTAGTCAAAGACAATTTCAGAACAATTTTTGTTTCGTTTTTGTGCACCCTATATACTGCCCTTTTAGTTTTACACAGTGTCGCTATTTGAAGTTCTATCGTAACGTGGTCCATTTTTTACAAAACACATTGTCTCCGACGTCACATTCCACTAGTGACTTGTCCTCCACCCTTATAAATTATGAAGCTTTTGTTTTCAACTTTTACTTAGTAAGTTAGTGTATATAAAGTAAGTATTGAGAGAAAATGAAAATGTAGTTAATAAGTTTAATGTAAATAAATTGTAAGAAGAGATGGGTTAAGCTAAATCCTGACACGAATCAAAGTTTAGTATAACGTTCGCGACTTCTATCACAATTAAGTTGAACTACGATAGGACTTATATATATTGTTTTGCTGATTTTGTGCCATAAAACATATGCATTAAATATGCAAAGCCAGTGTAATATGCGATATTACCACTATTGCTAAACCATCCTCGTTAATGAACTAACCTATGAAGAAAAGTTGCAGATTGCGCACATGTATGTATGTATGTATGTATGTACAGATGTACGAGTACATCTGATCGTATGTGCCACTATGCATTTGTTTGTATGCACTTGTATGTACTGTATGTACGTACTTATTTACATTTACGTGAGCAATGAAATAATTCACGTTTAGGTGTCAACAAAGACAAAATGTTAACAGCAACAACAACAGCAGTTGCTGCAGCACAACAACGAGTAACCGCAGCAAAGCAACGACGTATCAGTGCATTTTACGACTACGCGTGGTGTCGTGAACACGCTAATACGTTAAATGCTATCCAGATAATGGAAAGTGACGTCGTTGGGGTCTCTCTCTCTCTGCCCACTTTTATGGTCACAAACAAACTAACAAACGGTGGACAGGCATTCCAACAGATTGCGATCATATTTTCAGCAACACGTTTCATGAATAATTAAATGAATAAATAATAAATGGCAATTTCAATTCAATTGCGGCAAACAATGAATTAATAATTTAATTTAATTGAATTGCATGGTAATCGCTTTACAATTATTTACTTACACACATAAATGCCCAAATAAGGATTCGATACTCGAGTCGATTCGACTTTGTGCTTTTTTTGCGTTTTTGTGGAAACGTTCACACGTAGATGCAAACGAACGTGTGCCAAGCCACCCAGATCCATCGGCCGACAGCTGGTGGGTCTGTCGGTCAAGTTGTCTGTCTCCCGTATGCCAATGAATTACAGCAACAAACATTGACATACGCTTAGAGATGGACGGATGGATGGGTAGTCGTTCGTATGCAGTACGTGCCATTACGATGTTCATTCATTTGATTTCCTTACATCGGCATACTTGGAGGAGGGGTTGCTTTATTATTACTATTAGACTTCCATATTCGGTTTAAATCATATTTGAAGAGAACGACGAATGTGTTTCCATTGAAACGTGATGCAAAACTAAATCCACTTTGAATGTATTCATAATGTGTGAAATAATGAGCAAATCGGGTGTATCACTTACAGTGGTGAGCAAAAGTGGTAGCGGTTGCGCAAATCAATCCAAACCTAATAAGATATTTTGGGGTATTGATGAAATTTTGATTAATTACCGATTAATCGATATTTTTATATATATTTTTTGTAATTGTTCCGATTTTACTTGATATTCCCAAATCAAGTAAAATTTACACAAAATGAACTTTATTTACTCATTTAGAGTACAGAAGTTCTAAAATTGAGTACATTTTTTAAACTCACTCTTAATATGATCCAGTATATTTTTTTGAGTGTATCTTTCTTATGTAGACTTTAAACGCAGTAGAAAATATCACCTTACGAACACATAATTTCGATAATGCGAATGTTATTAAATTTCATTCAAAAAAACCGCTTAAAAAATTTCCAACGTCAGCATAAAGCCTTTGTTTCAGTCTGAGTTATTTAAATTTATCACACCATTTGGAACATAAAATAGTCAAATGAAAACAAGTTATTTCGCCTATTATCACCCACTTGTGCTTCCAATTTGCATGTGGGACAAAAGCAGTCAAGTTTAATTTCTCAATTCCAGTGGCAGTTCCACAACAAACCTGCCTCCATTTTTGTTCTACACTGTATGTAAGTATTTACTGCTGTGCTCTAAAAAATAGCAGTGACTTGTTGTGAAATGTTATAACAAATTACTCATACAGCTAGGTTATTATAACCCCTTCGGAACCTACCTATGCGAATCTCGAAACACTCTATATTGCCGACGTTTTATTGGCTATCGAAGAATGCTGAACACTGTGCCAATAGTCGACTTATAGCCATAGCCGAATCAGAGGAGGCCTTCAATGCTCTCAATTTCCCCTCGTCGTTACAACTTCGAAAAAAGTCTTCTGAAGTCAGTGTTACGTCAATCAAAATATTTCCTAACGACCATACAAGTTCGGTCGTTCCTAAACTGGCAAACTCGTTAGCTTTACTGTTCCCTGGGATGTCCATATGCCCTGGCAACCAAATAAGGGTAATATCGAACTAATTAGCCTTCTTCTGAAAAGGTCAGAGTCACCAAGCCCTTAGATACGGTAGCAGCCTGACTATCGGATAAAGATACGTAGTTAATTTTGCTCTGATCTGCTGATCTTTTGATGAAAGTTAACCATTCATAGAATACTATCAGCAACTTGTTCAAAATAATAATAATAGTCACACAATAATAATAAAAAATAATAAATGATTAAAACCTATTCCTTAAGTGTAGTGACATTGCTATTATTTTAACCGCAACTGTCTGCATGTGGGCACACTGACGACGGAAGTTATACATATTTAAGTAGTCTTACATTTTGTAATTATGCTCTTTACTCCATTTATGGATTATTTATTATTAATTGATTAATAATCCACTTTTTTGTTGTGTTGTTGCACGATACTGTCATATATGTCTTTCCAAATGTGTAGACGGAAATCTACTCGATTAAATAAATAAATTATGAAGTAGATAGTACTTCCCCAGGCCTATCAATAACTCACTCTATCAATCCACCCGATATTCGTTGTACAATTATGCGCTGATGGCTGGTATTGATTACGAATTGATTTGAACGAAACTGAAGCATTGCCCACTCTAGACGTCACATAAATCGTCGATTTAATTGATTAAAGCTGAAACTACGAATTTTGAAACACTCTTGAAAATACATCTGGCATTGCTAACAGGCTGGTCCGATTTGAACAGAGGCCCAGCTGAAGCGCTTTTGAACTTAAGTCTGGAAAGTGGGTTCAATGAAGAAAACAAAGCTCATTCAAAGAAAATCTGTGGATAGATGTGCACAGAAGTTATAGCCCTTTTTGTACACTCAGAAAAAAGTATGCCACGGATTAAGTAAATATGTAATAAAACTGAGGAAAATTGAACTTCGTATCAAGTACAAACTTCTCTTTTAAACGTTGAACTTTTCCTCAAAGCAACTAAAATTTACCAAACCAAGTAAAAGTTTACTTAATCTGAGAGAAATTTATACTCAATTGGAGGATTTTTTCTCAATCCAAGTAAATTTTTACTCAAACTTAGAAAATTTGTATTCAAACCAAGTAAAGTTTAAGTCCAATTTAACTAAACCTGAGGAAAGAAAGTGTAAAATTTCTTCCGCACAAGTATGGTAAGAAGTTTTTACTAGATCAAAAAATGTTTTAAGTAAATTTACTACCCTAGTTTTAGTAAATGTACCATTTCTTCTGGCTTTGAACTAAGGAAACTGTACTAATATTTTCCTTCTCTTAAAGAAATTACAACTAAACTGGAGTAAAATTTTTGAATTGAGTTTAAAAATGAGAACGGATTTTACTCTATTTTTCTGAGTGTAGTCAGCTCAGTAAACTATATCTAAAGATTATTTAAAACACAACAAAGTCGGTCGGTCAATTCGGTGAAAATCGTGAACGCTATTTGTGTAAGGAACTATATCTAAATCTGAACCGATCTCATCCTCTCTTACCATAGATGTTTCTAACTTAGATATAAGGTGTTGTGCAAAATTTAATCATAATCGCTTAAATTAAGTGGCTTCTAGAGCAGCAATAAATCGGGAACAGCATATGTATGGGGGCTATATCTAAATCTGAACCGATTTGCCTCAAATTAAATAGTCCGTCCGTCCTCGACTAGCAAAAATCGTTTGTGTTAAGTTTCGTTAGAATCGGACAATAATTGCGACCTGTCTTGTGATTTCAAGAATAGATGGACAGACAGACTGACGAGCATGGCTAAATCGAATCAAAAAGTGATCCTAAAGATGGGCGCGACTCACGTGAATCACGTGACTCACGCGTGATCGTGAGCAAAATTTACTTTACTCACGTGAGCGTGCATGAACGTGAGGAACGAAAAAATGTTCGTGTGTGAATGTGCGTGAGTCTAATTTCTGCGTGATTCACGTGATTATTTCGTGAGTAGCACATATTTATTAATTCTTTTATTTTCATTTTATTTCGTTGAAAAATGTGAAGTTTTCCATTCAAAATAAATGTCATATATAATTTTTTCTAAAACAAAGTGCTTCAGTGCAGGTATAATTTCTATTTTTCTATTATTTATGCAAGCATACCCTGCACCAACAATAGGCACTGCATTTATATGGGAAACCCTAACTAACACTAAAGTTCAATAAAAAAATAATAGATATCGGGGTATATGCTTTGATTTCTACTTAGATTTTATGCTTATTTTGCGTTAAACTATATATATCACACTGTAATTTTGTATACTACTTTAAAAATATGAATTTAAGACAAACATCGCATCGCAAACGTAGTGATTTAAATAATAAAATTTTTGGATTTGCGCGGCGTTACTCATTTTTGTGACTAATGTTATAAATTAGTAATGAAATAATAAATTTAATAGAGTGAATGGCCTCAATTAATTGGTTGTTCATTTCCTCATCCTGTTGCCCCTTCTCAGGACTACAAAGTTTCAAAAGATAACATTTTTCAATTTTTTTTTTAAATACTTATTCCCACCCTATTATCGGTTCAAAATACTTTAAATATCATGCTTCTATCTGTATTAGTTTAGCATTAACAACTATTTAAAGTTTACCCCTTATTTTTATTCATATTTTACTTTTTAAGAGGGAAAACTTGAAATGATTGTTAATGCTGAATTAATACAGATAGAAACATGATATTTGAAGTATTTTTAGCACATATTCTCTTCTTTTATTCAACACTTACACCGGTATCATAGGGTGCGAATAAGTAATTGAAAAATTATATTCTTTGGAACTTTGTAGTTCTTTTAAGGGGAAATGGAATGAGGAAATGAAAAACTAAGAACGCCAAATAACTCCATTTCACCCACAGTTTCAGATGTATATCATCTGGTTCAAGTGTAATATGGACTGTCGGACAGTGTAATCACTACAACGATAAATAACACTGTGTTTAATGGATAAATACGTGGGCGTATACTTACTATTATTACATTATATTTTAATTAAGTATACGTAATGCAAACAATGTAATATTACACTGTGTGTAATGTTTTAAGTCATGGAAATATACATGACATGACACGGCCACCACTACGTGTTAAAAGACCAAAAAAGACCCGTCTCTTTTTATTTTTGTAATGGATAGCAGAGTATCTCAATGTTGAAGTAAAGAAAAAACAAATGAAATTTAAAAAATTCCGTGAAAATTTTCAATTTTGCGGCGACGTAAGCGCAAAATTGAATAAGTAATAATCACCATGTCATGATTATTAACTATTAATCTATGGCCAAAACATCACATTTGCCAATTTTAATTGAGTTTCGACAACAGAAGTGGCAATAATTACTTTGACCACAAACCTTATTTGTACAGTGGATGGACGGACAGATGCAGATGACTGCATCAACAGGCAGACATCATTAGGCCAAATAGGACATCTATATTAATATGATGGCACTGACACTTTCCCTTTCATGTTTAATATTATATTTAAGGATTTGAATAAAAACAAAAAATCGTTTCACCCTAATGTATATCCCTTGTATAATACTGACTACTCACTGTTTACATTTGGGCGACATTTAGTGATCAGCATGGAAATTGTTTCGTGAAATCTTCTCCACGCAAAATATTCTATAACAAATCATTCCACTCAGTCACACGCACGGAAGAGCTCAGATCACTTCAACAAAGTTTTTGGGTTGCGACAGAAGACCTGATAAGATTTAATGCGTATTCCATTAAACGTGGCGACATAAAACATACAAATCTTTGTCCAAACAAACAGACAGCCAGTCAGCCCTCGTAATTCGTTACATGTGACCACATGAACGCATGAAGCCTTATCATAATTGCGGTGCGAGTGCCAAAAATTGAAATGAGCACGCGGATACATTCGCTCTGGGAATTACAGAGATAAAAGTTGAAATGCTTTAAAAGCTTAATTGACACTGGCACTAGGTTAAGCATGTGCTTACTTCCATTGGAATTCCATGCAGATCAGCTCCATTATGTTTGATCTGCTGATGGACCATTCCATACGTAGCTGTTGTTGCACAGTCGGATCGGACGAAATGTGAACTATAGTTACACAGCACCACAAAATGAGACTTTAGTGTATTTCTGAAGATCGACAGACCAGGGATTCCAGATTCCAAATCGAATTTAATTCTTGTAGATGATTCTAGTTAACGAGATGGAATCCCAAAATCAAAATCAGTTAACAAATCTGCTCCAACAAATTTAGTGTTTGACTGCTTTATATTTGTATTAAGCCTCCTTGTGAAAAATTGGATTAGTCTTAAATAGGCAAATAAATGTGGAATTAGTTTTTTTTCGTTTGTATTTGATGTCAACACAATTTTATTTGAACTGGGAATTTTCATTAAAATGTTATAAATTCAAAATTTTCAAAAAACGGAATAAACAGTTTGATTTACTTCGCCACGGAAGCGTCTGTAGTGCCTTTAGGCACCGTTTTGATCGAACGATCGACTTATTGGAGGGCAGAGATTATTTAAGTGAAGTTATTGGTTAATGCGAAGAAACGGAAATTTTGAACGCCATCCGCGGCGTCTATGTACATTAGGCTGGGTCGCGGGCCATACAAATGGAAAAACAATTCCCAGTCAACCCACGAAAATAAAGTTTTCGTCAATGGATCAAGCCATCTGTGAGCTAAACGCTCCTCAAAACACCCCTAAAATCATGTTTTTCCCATATAACTTTTTGTATGTTGCATTTTCGTACAATATTTTTCTGAATCAATAAACCCTTGAAAGCACTTTAAATATAAGTTTTAATTCTGGTCTTAGGGTAACTTATTGGTCGAATTATTGGACGTTTATAGTAATTTTTATGTGCTTTTTGATAGTGACAACTGTAAACTTTTTCGTATTTTGTGGTAGTATTTTCTAAGAAAAACTGCCGTTTATACCTTCCGAACAACGCCTATATGATGCAAATCCGAAGGAAATTGACGCCGCAGCGCTCATTTTTGTAAAAAGAGTTTGAACATTTTCGCTCCGAAAAGCCATCTCCTGTATTCAATTATTTCACAAAAATTGAGTCAGTAAGGTCACTTTTCGTCCGATAGTCATCATTCAGACATCATTCGAGACCACTCACAATATGTTCCCAAGAAATATAGTTTTTTGCTGTCATCTTGAAAAACCACAAAAAAGCAATTTAAACGTCTCATAATACGACAATGAGATATCCTAACATATTGTGTTAATTCCAAAAAAACAAGTAAAACAGTGTTAAGTTCGGCCGGGCCGAACTTTATATAACCTCCACCATGGATTGCATTCCACAGAGGCTGTCGATTTACGTAGAAGTGCAGTAATATTACAGGAAAATATATATATTTTATTATAGCCAAACCAAAACAAATACTGCAAAAAATAATTTTATAAAAAAATATAATATTTTGGTAGCCATACGTTTACACTATATATATCGAAATAATACTTCAAGTCAACTCAAAACATAAATATTCTTATATTTATATTTTCAAAAAAGCATAATTACCATAAAAATTACGTAAAAAAAAATAAATTGAAAAAATCTTTAATTTTTCGTGTCTACGCAGTCAGGGGAATGTATACTCCGAATTTCATGACTCTAGCTGTAGTCATTTGGTTGGTACTATTTGTATACCTTTTTCCATTTTACCCCAAAAAGTACGAATTTCGAAAAATCCCTTTATTTTACTTGTCTACGCAACCAGAGGAATGTATACACCGAATTTCATTATTCTAGGTGCAGCCGTTTTTTTGGTACCATTTTTATCCCTCTATTCCCATTTTACCCCTTAAAAGTACGAATTTGGAAAAAATACTTTTATATTATGTATCTACTCAATTAGAGAAATATACACACCGAACTTCGTGTTTCTAGCTGTTGTCGTTTGATATGTACTATTTTTATCCCTTGGGGCCGATTTCGCCCAACCGATCTACGACTATAAGATGCATTTATGCAAAATCTGGACGTCCTAGCTCCACTCGTTTATATGCTAGCGTGCTTTCAACAAACGGACGGACATGGCTCGATCTTTTTAGAATTAGAAATCACGATCAAGAATATATATACTTTATAGGGTCTCAGGTCGATATTTCAAGGTGTTACAAACGGAATGACAAAGTTAGTACACCCCCATCCTGGTATACAAATTACACAGGAAAAACGTGATTTTTAGAGGTGTTTTCAGGAGCCTTTAGATCACAGGCGGCTTAACCCAGCGACAAAATTTTTTGCAGATCATCATTAAACAATGCAATCTTCAATGCTGGTAGGTGACAGCAGCAATTTATTTTGTACATGTCCCATAATATATTCCAACACTAATGGTATAAAATTACACTGTGCGACAGTCCAAAAATGATGAAAATCGGTTGATATCCAACTAAGTTAGAAATTATAAGTGTGCAAAGTTGCGGAAAAACGGTTTTTATCCGTAACTCAAGATTTTGGGGGTGTCCGGCAAATTTCATATACAGATTCTTGTTCTACTCGACAATTCCTACCAGACAAATTATATCACTTCTCAGAGTTTCTTAATTCATTCTTTTTTGTAGCATTTTTCTAATATTGACATCACTGGTGATCATTAAATTGACCTTCAAAACTGGATCAGAAACAATCATAATTTTCCACCCCTATGTGCGACGTGAACCTGAACCATTCTGCAAGCAAAATAAATCGATACACAACACCGAAGATCTCCGTGGAATCGTGATATTTTCAAACTTTTCTTGGTGAATGTCATCCAATGAGAAACGAAAAAACGTTTGCACATGGCTACGCGCTTGATTTATTTTTCCGATACCAAGAATGATGTTTCCCCAAATTTGATTCGACTGTAACAAATCCAATATTATTGGATATTTCCTATTCGAGGGCAATTTATTAAATGTTGCTTGCATTGAACATGACAAAATGTGGCTATAAAAGTTTATCGCCAATCCAAAAAGTCGCAAATGTGCTTGATGATGACGTCCGTTGATATTCATTCCGAAATAGAAACACTCACACCTCCCGAGGGGCATGGAAAGTACCTCACCCACACCGATTTTTTTTGCATAAAATCTAGTTTATGTACACACATGTACATTAAAGTGGGTCACACTGCATTCAAGGCATTGTTGTCGTTGTTAGCAACCGGTCAACATAATACTAAACTATTTGTGACGATTCAAAATATACACGCGGTGTTACTGATTTCAAAATAGGTTGCCTATTCACTTGAAACTGTAAAATACTTCACATCTAGTTCAACGTAAATCGGAATTAAAAAAAATAAAATTTGGACCAATTTTGCGAAATCGAATTTCTTTAATTTGGTTAAATATTTAACACATTGAGTGTCAAGCGGTTTTGACGCAAACCTTCCCAGGAGGCCAAACATTTTTTGGGCTATAAGTAAAAGCAATCACTGTCGTACGGAAACGTACGACGTGGCACTCAATGTGATAAAAGGAAGAAAAAATCGGAAATATTTTTTAATCGCTAGCGAAAAAGGATTTTTGTGTATGTAAAAGCTCAATGAATAAATGTGGAAGTAATGAACTTTTTGTGGACACAAAAGGTTTTTTAAAAAATCGTATTTTTTTTCATTTTTGTTTAAATCCTTCGACGCTCATCGTTTGAGTCCTATCCCTTAAAAAAGTACACCCTATTGTTGGTTTGTACATACATACATATGTTGTACGTTTGATGTTGTTATTGAAATCAAACATTTTTGAATATTTTAATGTTTATTTGGAAACTGTTTTAGTTGATGTCATTCCCAGACGATTTGTTTATTTTTGTTTTCGGAAAAAGCTACGTCTGATTTTCAATGACAGCATGAACTCACGAAAATGTTTTCTTTTTAATAATTTTCCCCACAAAATACGCATAATTATTTTCGTATGTCTGCCTGAGTGTATGCGTGTGTGTGACCAAATAGCTATATATGCGAATTGTATTTTAACAAACAAAAAAAAAACAAGCTAGAGCCAGCAACAGCTAAAACCAAATAGTTCAGACGAATAAAAATAACTGTGGAAGAGATAGAGGCGGCACGCGGGGGAGAAAGTGGTGGCACGTAATCCCTTTGCAATGTAGTCATGTGAAGTACAGCGACGACCTTGGTCCAAATGAATTAAATCCATTCCCTTCGTCCTTGGGCCTTGGGCACTTTTTAAATTAATTTTAAATTGCACGAGCGTTTCGCGAAACTCTTCATTCCAATGCAACATTTTAAGGAGCAAATCACATACGCACGGAAGGGCATTTTTAGCGAAGGATGGAATGTCCTGCTCGTTAATTTGCGTGAAGAGCAAGAGGACCGAGGACACAGAAGCATTTAATTAACATGTACATGTGACAGGCGTGACAATGACAAATAAGTTTTGACGACACGTATGGAAAAGACATAGGCTTCGGGTATGTCTGTCCGTAATCCTTCGTGAAAAGTGTCAATTGCCGCAGTTCTGTTAAACACAAAACACGAAATTAACAAAATTATATTACAACCAGATCAATTAAAGAGGACATGCGAAAATAAATTTAATTAATAAGGGAATTATTCAAAGGACACGCATGCCTTGCTAATATTCAAATTTCCACTAGTGTAACGATCCACTTGATGCACATTGATAGGCTTAACTGCGTACGAGAGAAACGTACCTCAAATCTGGCCATTACAACAAATTAAATATTTGAATATCTAGCAATAAATTTAGGATGCAAAAAAATCCTCAATTCTTAAATTAAGACTTTATTTTAGGCTCTACTAGATTATCAGAAAATTAGCATAAACAAATTTAAACAACTGAAGTAAGCACGAGCCCACTATATGACTCGAATTTACTGCATATATTGCAATGTTTTAGTTCTTACTTCAAATTTAACCCTTCGAGGACCAACAATTAAAAAATATTGTCGGCATTAATGGACACAGAAATTAAAATAATCACAACCCTATAAAACACAAATCGGACCAAAAATGTGGAAGTTATTGCGCATTTTATGAAAAATCTTAATAAAAACTGACTAGCTCACGAAAAGGCAGCGATAAAGCCCAAATATTTCGAGACAACGCGTTAAACGAACCAAAGATTAATTTCAGCCGGGATGTTCCCGGCAGCTTTTTTGAAGCCAGCTTAAAGTAAGTTGGCTTAATCACTTCTATTAAATAATTTTAATTTCGATTGTCGTCACTTTTACAATTGTTGTAGAATATCTACCAGGAACTCCATTATGGAACGTCTTACTAACAATATCAGTCTTAATAAAATTAATTAAAAAAATATTAAAGGTACCTTCAACGAAAATCGGAATTTTAATGATTTTTTTGTAATAAAATTAACCATAGAAAGATTTTGTGTTAATTTTATGCACACAAAAAAAGATAATAGCCATATTCTAAAACATTTATCAATGTAAAAGTATAATTTAACATTCCATATTTTTTTGATATGAGAGTAAATCTTTAGGTCTTGCACTTATTTTTTTATTTTTTATTTCATAGTGTGCTCGGTCTTTCACATGAATTAAAAATCGGTATCTTCCTGGATTTAATTTCAAGAATCCCAGGATGTGGTACTTCCCTATTCTGGGGTGGCACGGTCGACTTGTTATTTCTCGCAATTCATATGTACGCACGCACATAAACATTTATAAAATTTTATTGTAATTTGAGGCCGATTTGGTTTTTGTATAAGACATAAGTTTATTTAAATGTATCCCGTTTAAAGGGTTTTCACAATCTGACTATATCCAGAAATTTATATGAAAAATACAAGCATTAAAAATCAAAGCATTCTTAATTCTATATATAACATATTCAGCAAGTATTTCCTAGGTACAGTATTACAATAAATTTATTTGTATATAAGTATGTATGTGGGAATATTTATGTTCCTGCGTTAGACACAACTTGTTGCCAATGAGAATATATAAATTGGCAAATCTGGCGTCTAGACAACGCCAACTTTCTGTCTCCCCATCATCCCTTGCCGCAGAAAGTTGGCGTTTAACCTTAAAAAAGACTTTTGGCGGGCAACGCCGTAATTAGTATATTTGGAGCAATAATTTTGTGAATGCCTTCCAAAAAGTTAACCATGCTAGGCCCATAGAAATTCCCCCTATTTCTGGCATTGTGATTTATGCTATCGACAGCTACGGCTAGCAACAGAATAAAACAATTGAAATGCCTTCTAAACCCAAAACAAAACAAAATGCTCTTCTTAGACAACAACAACACAAAACCACAACGACAACAACAACAATAACTTCTTAATGGAATATGTTCATAAAAAATCAATAAAAACACGCACACACAATACGAACGGCAGCGTGCGTTGCTCCACATATGGAGGTAGACAGACAGACAGACAGACAGACAGACGGACAGAAAGACAGGCGAATGTATAACCTTAGGCCGGCCGCATTTCTAACGTGAGCGTTTTGAGCCGCGTCAAAGTTCCCCCCACATAAAATCGCTCGAACTCTAACATTTGGGTAGGTTTCAATGACAAAAGCATTTGACTACATTTGAATTGGCTTTTTCATTCAAGACACTGGGTTACAGAAGAACAAATGCTGCAGGTGTACGCATTTTGAAATGCTTTGAGTCTATGCTATTATTTTGGTAGAGCTGATTTGAAAATAAATATTATTGCGAAATAAAATTGGTACACAATCTATAGTTGAATTATTTGTAGAATTTGGCAAAAGTCATTTAACATGTAGTTGATTCAGCTCCCAATGACATGGAAAAGCATGAATGCCCGCAAAAGAACAACACGATTTCATTGTTGAACAACTTTTTATATCGGTTCGTGCAATATTCCAGTCCGTGGAATCGGGTATTATAAGTTAGTTTCACGACAAATGTTTGTAACGCCAAGAAATAATGCAGCTAGACGGGTCTTTAAGTATATCAATCGATTTAGAATTACCATCTGATGTCTGGCCATCCGTTCGTCAGATGTCGTGCGAGAGCTAGTGCAGCAGCGTGCAGGTTCCATGTTGTCCGAGGACAGAGATATAGCCGCATAAAAATATCCCCACGATTTACTCTATTGTTGCACTAGAATCCAATATTACATCGGAGCGTGATCAAATTTCCTGTTTCGATATAGCCCCCATACAAATGTGCCTCCGATTTATACCATTATCGCTCTAGTACACCCTAGTACAGGGTGGCGCACGAATAGCGCTACAAAAACAATACGTAATAACTGTCTCCTTCGTTATACCCTCCACTAGGGTATTATGTTTTTGTGCATTTGTTTGTAACGCCCGAAAGGAAACTAGTTAGATCCATCGTTTATTATACAGATCGGCTTAGACTAACATTCTTAGTCGATTTAGCAATGTCCGTCTGTCTATCTATTCTTGTAAACAAAGTACAGGTCGCAATCTTAACAAAAATTGGCACAACTAAGTTTTGTGGATCAAGGACGAACGCTATTTAATTTGAAGCATAGAAATATCGCTCCCGCTTTGACTCTTTGCGCTCTAGAAACCACATATTTCACCCGATTTTTCTCAAATTTGGCACAACACATTATAGTCCAGCTAGCAATATCTATGGTGGAAGTGGGTAAGATCGGTTCAGATTTAGATATAGCCCCATACAAATGTTGCTCCCAAATGTTTAACCGATTTTGGCCTAACTTTACATATTATATTTCACCTATAAACATATGTACATGGTAAAAGCGGGTCACATCGTTTCAGGTTTCAATATGCCCCATACAACATTTGACATTTTTTTGTCAAACACATACATTTTATTATGTGTTTTTTAAATAATTTGCAGAACGCGTCATATTTTACCTTGAAACATACATTATTAGAGTGGGTCACAATGGGCCATGATTAGGACACATACAAAATCCTTCCCAAGTTCACTTTTTACCGAATCGAATTGAGGGTATCATATAGAGTTGGTCCCGTCTGACTTTTGCATTTCCTTACTTGTTTTGTCTTTTTTATGTCTGATGAGGCCCATTTTGGTCTAAACGGCAATGTAAACGAGCATAATTGCAGTATATGGAGTGAACCTAATCCACAAATACTACATGCGACGGAACTGCATCCAGAACGAGTCACTGTGTGGTGCGCAGTTTCATCATGGTGCATTGTGGTTCCATACTTATTTGAAGAAAACGATAATTTGGAGGTCATTTACGATCCGTCATCTTCAAAAACAATTAGTTATATTAAATACATTAACAAAGTTCTTATTGCAGCACAATTTGTGCACCACCCTGTAATAATGACAATCGAGACCACATTCAACAGAGGAACTTTAAGCCCCATACAGAAAGCCTGCAGCTCCAAAAGTCTTTACTATGGGTAGATGGATTTGGGCATATCCAGAGGAGAAAATCTTTATATCCGGCCGAAGGCGGGTAATGCAGGAAACCAGTTTCATCTTGAACATACCCCAGGTGAAATTTTTTACCGATTTTCCATATGAAAAATTACTCAATTTTTTTGAACGATATTTCATTACACTGTGCAACATTTTTGAAGTCATTTCAAAATAACCATATACGGACACCGCTACACGATAAAAGACCAAAAAAAAAGCCCCGTGTTTTTTTTCCCCCAAAGTCATGCACTTTTTTTTTATTGGCCCCCAGAGATTTGAGGCCTCGGTGTAATTTTTGGAAAAAAGTGATCATATTCTCAGGCTCATATCTTGCAAACCGTTCGGAATTTTGATTTACTCTCTGAGGCAAAGTTCTAGCTCTTGTCATAAAGAACAAAAATTGTGAACATATAAAATCAAAAAAACTTCATCTTCAAGGTGCATTGCACATACATATCGTTAACAAAATATAAAAAAACTCAACTAACACTTTTTGCAAACCGATATTTTTGTTTATTATGGCCGAACTTGTTGTGTTTTGTTAAAATAACCAAAAATCTCGATTTACATAAAATGTTAATTGAGTTTTATTTATATTTTGTATTATTTTAATTTATATTTAGAATAAAATAAACCTACCGAAACATAAAATAACAATTTGCTAAAACAACATATTGTTAGCTATTTTAACAAGCGTTTGTTTAAACACCTTTGCAATTTCGGCAATTCCCTTTTCCAACCAACTGTATTATTACAACTTATCTGCCGCACTTGAGAATGTCTGCAGACTAGTGTTACATTTGACATTTTCGCTCTAACGAAGATTGTGATGATGACAATACACTCCGGCACACTCCGAAGATGTTTAAATTAGGCAAAATGAAGCCGACTGTGTGTGTGCGTATGTGTCTTCTCGCATAGGCGACTAATAAATAGGTGTCATAATTACGTAGGCACTAACTTCACTACCACGTAACGCATGCCGCGTACCACTTGCTTGATATTGAACACACACACACAGACATTTATCTTATCGGCATTTAGTACGAGTACGAGTTCGAGTACGAGTATCAGTGGAAGTAGTTGGAGGTTGTTAGTAGTCAGCAGAGTGATCATTAAACCACATCTAACATTCGTATGTGAATTTGTATTTGTATTCGTATTTGCAGAAGAATGTATGTGTGTAATTCGGAATTGTTGCGAAGTGTTTGTGAAATGCTTTAATCAATCTTGGCATAGAATCCACAATTAGGTTGATCACTTTCCTTATCAGCTTCCAACTATTGTACGCAACAACGAATTTTATTGTGCCTGCCTTAAATGCAGAATGCGTGATACCAGCAGAACTTTGAATCGCTCTGTCTGTCTGTCTGTCTGAAGCATGGAGATTCTTCTCAAGATTGTACGATCGAACAAACCCAGGTTGAAATTAGATGCTGATTTGCTTCGAGGCATTTTTACGTTTGTCTGCATCAAATTTTCAACAAATTCAAACTTGGTACTAAGTATTGGAATGCTTTGAATAAAACGCTCCAATTATTTAATAGGTTCAAATGAAATTAAAAATTAATTAAATTTATCGAAAATGAGTATCCGTCAAATAACACAAAATAATTAATAATCATTAGAACATAATAAGGCACAGCTGCGATTAAAAGAGTAGCTGTGAAATATTACGACAATTGAATGATTTAGATTTTGTCGAAGCACCTGTTTGCACTGATATCATGCTTTGCAGTCCTTCATTTTGCTTGTTTATGTCTGATTTTAGGCCCATTTTAAGAATTCTTTCTTTAATACTATGGAATCTTTCTTTGATCTTTCACTAATTTAACAATTTTATTTTATGAAATGTTTATGAAAAACTTGTATGAAACATTTCATTTCATTTATGAATTTTTCATACATATTAAGAAAAAATTCGACTAATTTATGAAAAACTTTTTTATAAAATCGCTTCATAAATATTATGAAGGAAAATTCTTTCAGTGTACAATATCATGTCCGCTTACACGTTAATTAAAAAAATGTTGTGGTCCTTAATGGGTTAAAAAAAATCAAAAAATCAGTTCCTTTCCAGCGAGACATTTAAAACAAATGTGGAAGTTATTGCGGATTTAAAAAAAGTCCATTAAAATAGCACTAAAATCGTAAAAACCTGGCTAGCTCACGAATGGACAGTGATAAAGCAGATATGTCGAGACAAGGCATTAAACAAACCAACGATTAATTTTAGCTGGGAATATCCACAATTTTTTTGGACCCATCTTTCAATTATTTCTATTAAATTTTTTAAATTTCGAAAATTTTCAAAAAAAATTGTATATCCTAACACAAAAAATTACGATTTTTAAAATTATCTTACAACAAATTTCTTATTGTTGATCCACCCTAGTGTCTACAATTTCATATTTTTGAAAATCCGTAAATGCAGTTGTATTCGCAAATTTTGATTTAAATCGGAAAACACAAGGAAAATGTCTGTTCCGTTTCATATGGAATTAGTCATTTTATGTATTTGTAAATACTTGCCAGGAAAATTCAACATATTTGCATTAGATATACCAGAGAAAATACATTAAGTACGGGCGAACGCTGCGTTGTCGGCTTGGACATAGCCCACAGGAGAAAATCTTTAAGACCGTAGCGATATTCCAGAGGAAAAAATCTTTACATTATATGCCGTTATCACTACATCATATCAGCCACAAATAAACGCCCAACAAATATTTGGCTCGATTTGAATTTTTTTAGAAATTTGAGCAATTCCACATTATGAACAAATGCCCAAATATTTAAATATGTCCAATCGCCCAAAGTAGGTGAACAATTATTTTACAACAACTTTTGAGCGTTTTATCATTTTCCTATTTTGGGCGGTTATTCATACAGCTCATCCATCTACATTCGCGCTAAACAAATAGTTAAATTAAAATGAACATGTGAACAAACTAATATATTTTTATTAATTGCACATTTCTAAGACCGGAATATTTATTTTTATTCGGGTTTTCCGGAATATCCACAAATTCCTCAATTTATTTCAAATATGTTTCTATAAGCTGCAGGCCGTCGTTTTGGCCTTTCATATATTTCAAATGGTATGGACAGAAACTTTTACTGATATTTTCTATTTATCATCAATAGCTTCAAATAATAAATTTGTTTATCCCATATAATATTATTAAATCAATATCATATTAAAACAGTGTAATTCTGCTGCTATTATTTCGGCCGTCACTGTAGGCTTCACTGATTAAAAAGACCTGTCACACATTAATTGAATGCTTCAAATCTTAAGTACTCCAAATCGGATTTGACAAGTTCGCACAACCGATCTAATAGATTAATTTAATTATGGCGTGGGTATGAAAATTGATTATTGCGAACGAGAAATAGAGAGGCGCAACCATTTTACTAAATTAACGAATATTGATTGCACAAAAATAAATTTGGAATAAAAAACAGCCTACTTTAGTAGTAAAATATACCCTGAAAAATAATTGCCCGAATAAATATACATACATATTTGAATGAATTATTTGTGGCAATTGGTTTACATGTAATTTATAATTTATAACTACATATCGTCGGCAGAAATTCAAAAAGTCGTAATCATGACTGAAATACAAAATATGACAATATTTTAGACATCTTCGCCTCGAATAAGGGTTTTATAACGAACATGTATTTTGTATCCGGCGTTGCACGGGTTCATTTTTCCTGTTCCCCTACTTCGTATGTTCCCCCTATTCCCCTTTGTCCTATCATGACCTAGTATATCCAGGAACCATCCTCTGTCCAGAAGTTAGATACAGTAAAATTTTCAGGCGAATCGGTCCACCGGTTTTATATATATATTACAAATACTTTACTTTTTTCCATGTGACTACACCATCTCAGAGTGTAATAGACCACTAAGTCCAAATATATAGAATTTATTAACACAATATGAACTTCATGATTGAACTTTGGTTGATTCTCCTGGAAAGTTAGGGAAATTTTAGTTTCGTCATTTTTAATTTGATGTGACGACGTAATACTTGAGTTTGTACCAAACGTATAAACAAATAAATAAATTCAAATGAAACTTATAAGAATTATGAAAAAACCAAAAAAATGCTCAAAATGAAAGAATTTCGAAATTTTGCAGAAATAAGTTCGGTTTTTTTCTAAATCCGTCCTTCTTAAAATTCCTTTTCCAATATGTTGTGATACGAACATGAAATATTTTTAGTGGACAATGACGACATCTTCCACTCATGGCTATTTGTTAAGTAGAATATGATTTTATACATCTTCGTTGCAGTCAATAATTGCAATTATTCATATCATAAAAAGGCATTATAAAAAGTATTCCTCAACACTGAGGAATAGTCGCCACCAACATATCAGACATATTACATGGCTGCCACTACCGTGAAAGGTTTCCTCAGGTGGCTTCAAAATGGTATTGAGCCAGGAGAATATCCCGCTTCAAATCCAATATTGATTATAGACCAAAATAAAACAAACGAAATATTTTATATGTAAAATATGTACATGCATACATATAAAATATTTTAATGAGAAGAAGAAGAAGAACACATATTTTCTAACTTTCAACCTAGTGAGGTCAAAAATGACTCATATATGAACAATTCTAGTTCCTAGTTCTTTTCGTTTAGTAGATATGGATTTTGACCTGAATTTTGAATCGAAATGCTATTCACAGGGTCAGACTGATAGGTTCTAATAAACTAACAACTTTTCTGCTTGTTCCTGGTTCAGGGAATTTGTAGATATAATGAATTTATCCTTTCTGAATTCCCTGAGAACAAGATTTAAAAAAGTAGAGATTTCAGGGTTTGTTTCCAAGCTACCCACCCGTATACTTATAGATAGTTTGGGAATGTAAAAATCAATCAAGGGGAGAACATTCACAAAAAATTCTGCGCGACATATAGCGAATATCCAACCAAGTTCATTTCGTTTAATCTGTATTATTTATTTTATATTCGTTGCTGTCAACAAATATTTTTTTGTAAAATAACCACAATTTATTATTAAAGAAACAAAATTAAAAATAAAAAATTACTCAAGATTAAATAATCTTTTTGTAGGAAACCACAAGATTATTCTAGACGCGAAATTTCTGTTTATCCACGAGTGCAATTTTTGATGTATTCTTTATAAAATCCGCCATTACTTTCACATTTTTAGTGCAATTTTACCTCTAAAAATAATATGAATAGAATCAAAATCAAGAATATGTAACATTTTACCAAATTTCGAAATACATTTCTTTCACGTGAAACAGTCGGTTTTAATGTTTAATTGTGTTTTGTTTCTTACAATTTTTTTAATTCCTGGAGTGTTCCTCAACGAGGGACGAAATATTGAAACATAATAAAAAACAAAATTATAAGAGAGTTCCCAGACCTCGAGCTGTATTAATTATCCAGCATAAAAAAGAACATCCGAAAAAGTGAAAAAGATGAACATCTTGTGATTCGGAAGTTGTGAAAATGTGATCTTCACCAATGAATTTTACATGGAGTTGTCCTTTATTTTGAAAGACTCGATTTTTTCATTCAATTAATTATTTTGATTTCACTCAAACATGGAAAATTTCACTTCCACTTTTATCTTCCCGGTGATATTTTGGCGATTTCTTACGGATGACTGATTATCTGGAGTGTGGAAGAGTTTATCTTTTTAAGAATATTTTTGGTGCATTCTTGTGATGTTTTTGTTTTATCCGTGCTTTTGAGTTCCTACGAATGTCTTATCAATAGGCTCATTCCAAAGTATCGTCTATTCGAAACTACCTCAACAACACAAACAACAATGCTACACACCACACCATTTATTTTTATCGCTTTAACCCCGTCGAATTTAGTTCAATATCACATTATTTACAACCCGTTTAAATTCCATCATGTGTATGGTCATTATTTTCGAATAGTGGAATATACTGCCACATTCTAGAAGTACACAAAATATTTGCATATATGTATGTATGTATGTAAGTATGTAATGACTCATTTTTGTAAGCAGATAGTCCTCTAATTATGTAAATAATTATGTTGTTCACAAATCCACATCAAAGTTCATCGGAAATTGTTCCACGCTGACGACTGAGCTAATCAAAATATTTTCAACAAATCGAATCATCAAAATATTATTGGAACGACATTTCAAAACAAGCCGAAGAGGTGGCGTCCCACAAAAGAAATAAAGAATATTTCGATCGGCTGTTATTGTTGTTGTTCTTGTTGTTCGACATAAATAATGCCGACAACACCAATCGCACCGACCTCAACACAGCCAACACTACGCGGCAACAACAGCACCAGTGCTGCCAGATACATTGGGCCAACAATTGTTATATTGAAAATAGTAATTCATCTACAGAATTGTGAAAGGTAAGACTAAAATAAAATTGAATAAATATCATCTATGAAAATTACATGTGAGTCATTCCATGCCAAGCGGTACGAGCAGTACGAGAAAAAATATTTTTGTTCACGAGTTATGAGTCTTTTTTAGAGGCTGCGTGATTTTGGAAGTGGTGAAATTATGGATTCTATTTTTTAACATTTTTCCCAAATTATTGTTTCGGAAGTCAAATAAAATTTCAGAGAAATAAAAAATATTTTTTTTGGAAAATCGACCAAAATTTCTATGAAGAAGTAAGGAAGTTTCAGTCGGTTAAACCGACTTAGGAGTTACTAGGGTAGAGACAATTGTGCGGGAGGTATTAGAAGGGGCGTGGCTAAAGCATAAATATTTTTTGGATTTAATACGATTATAAAAACATTGCCAAATATGAAATTACAACTGATTTTGACTAACCGAAGTTATATCGGTTTTAATTTAACCAAGGATTATGCCACTTTGCGGAGGTACAAGAAGGGTGTGGCAATATCATATGGGCGATATTCAAGTGTATTAAACGTCCATGAAAGCAAAGGTCAAATTTCAGAGTATTCCGACCAAGTTATAACAGCTTTAATATTAGATAGGTTGGGGTTAATTGTGTGGGAGGTACCAGAAGGGCCGTGTCAAAACCGGCCATATCTTGTACGCTTAAAGTGCTAATAACAACTTTATCATAGCGTGCTCGGCAATCAGCGTGTGAGTTGTGGGTTCGATTCCCATCGGAGGCTCTGGTCTGTCGCTGCAATAACTAGCTACAATGGTCTTAGTCACCCCGGCTCAATCCCTGGATCGATATTTAGAATATAAATTTACTTTGTATTATAATTCATAACAAATAAATAAGTAGCTTTATCATATACCAAAATCTAGCCAATTGCGACTATCCGTGTGGAAGTTTCATTGGTTCTTATTTATCATAGGAATATGGACCATTTTGTGTGGGAGGTACCAAAAGGGGCGTGTCAATTTCGCCTATCTTCGAAATTAAAATGAGTTTGGAAAAATATTACCGTGTACAAGGTTTGAATTGATTCCTTAACTCTTTCGAGAGTTATCGTGTACACCAGCCGGACGGACATGGCTCAAACAACCTAAAAAGTAGTGGAGCGGAACATACTTAGGGTCTTAATTCAATGCGTTACACGTTTTGCTGTCCCAAATGATATATAACCTCCTACTCTGTAGAGTGAGGGTATAATAAAAACTCATCTCCCAGAAATGTTCTCCACTCATTGTTAAAGGTGTTGCAAACGGAATGACAAAATGAAATTTTCACTCCAACCTAAGGTGGGGTGTATAAAGATATTGGGGGAAGCTCTCATAACTAAAAAATGGGCATTTCGGTATGAAATCATCAAATTAATGATAAATTGTCACTTCTGGCAACACTGGAGAACACCCAACCAACACGGTTCCGAATGCTAGGTGATTGGTGGGGTAAGGTGTTGACGCATATGAATAGATGTGTGTGTGTGTGCATTTTATGTGGTTTGTGAGTATTTATAGATCACTTCCACTTGCTGAACATTAAAGCTGTTCAATCCCACTATTCTGGAATGTGGAAGCCCAAGACTTAACTCTTTTAAAGTATTTTTAAATCTTCTGATTTTAGTGTAAATTGCTGTCATTCGACATCAACCCTGGCGAACAGACTTCTCGCAAAGTTATTGTTAGAATATCCAAAAGAAATGCGTTTTTTTCTAGCACAAAAGTAGAAATTGATTTTGATAACTTTGACTAACGCAAATTCTTCTTTATTTATTTGTTTATTAACAGAAACAATAACGTTTTAAATATTTTATATTCATCATACTCGTATACACAAAAAATATATTTCTCCAGTGGCTCATGGTAAAGATTAAAACATATTTTTATAATAATAGTGGTGGCGAGTGCTGTCAGGGTGTGGGACATGACACTGGTTTTTCTTAAATGAATCAACAAGAAAATTCTGGCCCACCGCTAAGAGATTAGCAAGTTAAATAAGAAAATAAATTTGAGTAAAATACATACTTCAATTTAGTTCAACAATTTTACTCCACCTTAGTAAAATTTGCCTTAAAAGTAGGAAAATTAACTAAGCATCAGTAAAGTTTCCTTCTTTCAAAGCCATAGTAAATAGTTCATTTACTAGAAATAGGGTCGTAAATTTACTTAAAGACATTTCTGTGGACCTAATAAACAATTCTTACAATTGAGTAAATTCAAACATGGTGCAAGAATACTTCCCAGGTTTTAAGTAAGAAAAAGAATTTTTGTATGGAAAAAAATCCATTTAGGAAATTTTAACAAAAAAAGGTGTTTTTTCCTAAAATTAAGTTAATATTTAATTTGTTTACTGAAATGTATACCGAGGCCTTCATACATTTAAGTATTAATATGAACTTATAAAAAACACTTGAAATTGTTTACAAAATTCTTGAATATTAATCTAAGAAGCAATTATCGTTCGTTTGCAGAGACTTATTCTTAAATATTTCAAGTATTATTCTAAACAACCACTGCGAAGGCGCCTATCTTGTCTTCGCAGCAATCATGGAGTAATAGCTCAACTCTTTATGGCAGAGGTATCATGAAACTTTTGACAAATATTTCATGTTGTCATTTTTTGTATCAGTTTTGAATACATTGAAGCAAAACCATTTGTTTGAATTTTTTATTTAAATTTAACTTCACATTTTTCACTTTCACTTTTTTTCCTCGTATCATGTAAATTTGTTCTCAGTTTAAGTAAATATTTACTTGATTTGAGTAAAAATGTACTTACTTTTAGGAAATTTTCAGCAAAATTTTACTTAGATTTAATAAAAATGCACTTGTTTTGAGGAAAAACTAACTGCAATTTTCTTCAGTTTGAGTAAATATTTACTTGGTTTGGGGAAAATTGAACTAGAATCAAGTTCAAAGCATGTACTACTTTCAAGGAAAAGTTTGAACTTGACATAAGGAAATATTACTTTAGCGCTATACGAAGTTCAATTGTCCTAAATTTTAGTTAATTTTAACTCATTATGGGGTTCACTTTTTTTGAGTGTAAATTCCATAGAACGGATCCCCAGATCAGATTTACACCATTATATTTCTTTCTATGGTGTTATTCCATGTAAAATTTTGAACAATATTCAAAATCAGAAAGGTCGAATAAATAAAATAAATAAGTTAATAACGAAGTAGTTATGGAAAATGTGCAAATAGAAAGAGTTAATATATCCGACTGTCATTCACTTTCTTCATTTTAATACAACTCGTTTAGAGTTGTATTCGAAATATTAACAACATTCAAAATGTTTGCTTACATTGCAGCTGCAATTTATTATTTTATTGACGAGACCACTCAAGGTAAGTTGGATAATTTCGAAGACAAAAACTATGCGAAACGACAACTACAAACACAATTACAAATACAAAGTAAGTATATTTAAATAAAAATGAATGAAAATGTGCAACTGAAAAGCACAGAAGGTGCACTTTGATGTGCGATTACGTTACAACATTTTTACTATCGGTCGGCGTGGCGTGTGTGTGTGGTGTGTGCGTCGCCCGTCAACAAAACTCGGTTGCAAAGTACGTTGCACAGTGGAACTGTGGGCTTGTTGATTTCTTAAAAAAAAAACATATTCAATTCCAAAAGTTCATGATATTTCCAGCTCTTAGTGAAATGACAGTTTATTGCTGTCTCCAAACTTATATAGTTATCTTTTATTGTTGTTTGTATGTATAGTTGGTCTGTTATGTTGTATGTGTTGTCATTTATTTTGGTTTAAGACCAAAGGTTGTGCTGAAGTCTTCAGCAGAACCCAAAATTAGCAAAAAGGCAAAGTGAGACCTTTATTGTTGCAGCTAAAAGTTGACTGCGCAGTTTCGATGGGCGCTACCCCATCTCGTCAGAACTTTCGCAACGAATATATGTATTTGACTTAAATTAGGTTTCATATTATTACCAGCGGTCACATATGACAGATGAGAAGCGCTGATAAACAATATATTTCACCGAACTAAGTCGACACACTAAAAATCTCACTTTGCCAATTCAATGTTATGCATGTGCTCGCGTGTTATTTTGTGTTATTTATGGACGTTGCTATTTGCAACATGAATTCATCTGTAACGCAGTGATGATATGAAAACACAATTTCTAACAAATGAAATTTGAGGGCAAAATCTCTTAAAAAACATGAGAAACTGTTCATAAAATCGAAAAAAGAAATTAATTTTTAATTGTTAAAATCCGTATTAATAATTTTTATCTTCTCTTTGCGATTAAAATGCAAAAGAAAAACGTCAAAAGAAAAAATGTATATGTATGTATATACTAAGTTATTTGAATTTATTTTATTTTTTCTGAACGTTTCAACAACAAAGAGGATAAGGATAATATAAATCTCTTTTCACTGTGACATTTTGTCTTTTATTGACTATTATTTATTAATTATTAAATTTCTGCGTCGTGATGTCCAGTTTACAATAGTAATAAGTAGACAGAATATATGCAATTGCAAATTTTGATTAGATGATTGCATCGAAATGGTAATGCTACACAAATGTTTCTCATCAAAAGTTCATTCGAAATATATAAACATATTTTTCAATATTTTATGCAAAGTGCATATTTGCATAAATCGAACATATGTATGTTAAATACAGGGTTGCCCATATTCGACGGACCCATCTGGCAACGCCATAACTTTTGACAGAGATGTCAGATCGCTTAATGACATACCGTGTTTGAAGCGTCAGTCCAAGCAGATTTTTACCATGCAACAATACACGCCACGCGAGTGCTCTGAAACAGTTGAAATTTACATTCAACAGAACAAGTCAATTGTGAAAACTCAACGTGCTTTTAAAATATTAAAAAATGTTAGAAGTGCGCCTTCTAAGAACACCATTAAGCGTTTATACGAAATTTCTAATCCGAAGACGCCAAATAAAAGTCGACCAAGGCGATCGGCCGAGAATATCGCTGCCGTACGAGCCAGTGTTGAGAGGTCCCCAAGAACATCCCAAAAACGCCGTTCTCAGCAGTTGGGCATGACTCGGTCCACTTTACAACGTATTATTCGCGTTGATTTGCATTTGTTCCCGTACAAAATTCAATTGACGCAAAGATTGTTGCCTGTTTACAAGCCTCGTCGATTGGAATGGGCCCAAAGAGTCATCGAAATGGCCGAAGATGACGAGCAATTTTGGAACAAAATTATCATGTCCGATGAAGCCCATTTCACATTGAATGGGACCGTAAATAAGCAAAATTGCCGTATTTACGCCACTGAAAATCCTCATGAGATTCAAGAAGTGCCTCTTCATGACGAAAAAGTCACAGTTTGGTGCGGCGTTAGTGCGAAAACGGTCATTGGGACGTTTTTCTTCCAAAATGAAAATGACCATGCTGTTACCATCAACCAGGAGCGTTATCGCGACATGATGACCAATTTTGTGATGCCAATTATTCGTCGAAAGCGTATGAGGCAGTTCTGGTTTCAACAAGACGGCGCTCCACCGCACACAAGTCGCATAACAATCGATTTTCTGAAGAATTTGTTTCCGGGCCGTTTGATGTCGAAAAGTGGTGATTTGGACTGGCCACCGCGTTCGCCCGATTTGACGCCGCCTGACTTCTTCTTGTGGGGATATTTGAAGTCAAAGGTTTACGTTAACAAGCCAAGGACCGTAGAAGAGCTCAAGGACAACATTCGTGAAGAAATAGCCGCTATTCCGGCCGAAATGTTGGCGAAAACGATGGAAAATGCTGCAAAAAGGGCACAATACGCCATCAACGCCAGAGGCGGCCATTTGAGAGATATCATATTCAAAAATTGATGTAAACAAATCTACTTGGAACAAATTAAATGATTAAGATTGCCAACCGCCAAATTTTTATTTTTTTCTTTGATTTTTAAAAAAAAAAAAAAAACATGGGTCCGTCGAATATGGGCAACCCTGTACATGCTCGAATTTTAAACTTATAAATCGCAATATTTTATATAATAAACCGTGCTGATGTATTATAGCTAATTACTAGATTAGATATGATGGTTTATGATCTTTGAATCTCACTCTTAAAGATATACCAAATAGAAGATGTGTCGTTCTTGCACGTAATGAGCGATTTCTTTGTAGCGTGATCTGAAAGGCAATTTTAAGATTGTTTCCTATTAGGACGCTAAATGCTAACATACTGTCATTCACCTTTTACGACGTTAATTCTAACACATACCTCGATTTAAAAAGAATTAAAAATCCATACACCCTATTATATAACCAAGTCAAAATTACAAGGAATAATATAGAAATATATGCTCTGGCAAACAGATACAAGACTGGCCAGGCCGATACATTTCACTCTAAGAAGATTACACTTTTTGGTTAGCTCCAAAGTGGGAATTAAATTAGGAGTGGCATTGCCAGCCTTTTAAACGAATTTCGAGGAACACAAAAATATTTGTGTATATTTATATCAGATACGATTGACAGGTTTTCCCTTTATTTAAGCAAACTTCTAAGATTTGTTTGTATTAAAATTAATTAATTTTTGCAATAGAGCTCTGAGAAATTCGTAGTGTGTGTATTGCTGGATGTGTTTTTTGTTACAACAAATCATCATTTTAATACTCTGCTTTAGCGTAAGTACCAAGAACACCATCATGGAACTTATGGAGCGTCTTACTGACGCTATTAACTATTAATAAAATTTATTTTACAAAATTAAAACTTATAAATATTAAAAAATAATTAAAAAGTATTTTTTCTTAAATTTGGCAATTCTCGATAAAACTATAAGAAATTTATTTTAAATTACCTCATGACAAAAGTACTTTATTTTTTATCCATCCTAGTGTCTACAATTTCTTATTTTTTGAAAATAAGGAAATGCAGCTTTATTTGCTTTATACTCTTTTACAAGAATGTTTCAAGTTTTCCGTTGACACTATTAAAAGCTACTAAAAAAATATTGAAAACGTCCAATAATTCGACCAATAAATTATTCTAATTTATATTTAAAGTGCTTTCAAGGGTCTATTAATTCAGAAAAATTGCAGCATTAAAAAAATACAGAGGAAAGTTCGTTTACGTATCAATTAACACAAGAAACGTTCGTTGGAATTTATTGGATTCTGAGATAAGTAACTTATTAACGTCCCACTTCAATATTCACAGATTGCGCCGAAATAAGACGTTGTCGTCGTGGTCCATTTGATTCCAAAAAATACCCGTCTAACCCCCAGTGCACTCTTGATAAACTTGAAACAACGACGCAACGAATGTAAACAAATCTCTTCAGAGTCGATGCTCGCGTAGGTTGGAACGAACTGATGGAATATCGGCGTCCATGGCTGTTTATCTATTAATGTTGTAACGGCGAAAAAAAGCAGCCAAAACAAATTTAATAAAATTCGCAAAGTTATGACGATATTTAAACTGCTCGTTCCAAATACAGGGGCCAAACATAAAAATAAATGATGAACACATCAGCAGCGGGCATAATGGCTACTCGTACTTACCGCATAGATCACATCCCAACTGATGGCGAAAAATTTCAGAACTTTCGTTGAGCAGACCATCTTGTGGCGTTGCCGCGTTCCTTCGGATGGAGATGGAGATGGAGAAGCAGAAGTTGTTCTTAAAATAAACTACACTGCAATTTGCATACAACTTGTACTTTTCGGCACTTTCAGTTTTCACTTATGACCACCGAAAGGTTGGAAATTTGATTTATTTGGAATTCCTCGATTTTAATTTGCGCGCCACACACACATGTACTCACACACTTGGTTATCCCACAAAGTGGCGATATTTTATTGAAACACTCACTTCACTTTTGGTGGAAAACTATTCGAATGTTTTTTCTATTTTTTTTGGTTGGTTGGTGGGTTAGTTGGTCCGTTTGTTGTTTTCAGCAAAATTTTAAAAATAATCTGAATTGTCGCGTTTTCTGTTTCTGTTTCAGTTCTTTGGCTATTTATTTTTCTTTTTTAACCGTAACGCTCGCCGCATGCAAATAAAATAAACTAAAAAAGTTTATACTAAGTTCATCAGTTGGCAGTTTCTTGAAGCGTTTCCTCGCTCGTCGTAGTGGTGTATGGGCGAGCGAAAAGTTCAAACGCAACGTCATGGAAACGGAACGCACACAACTTTGGGTGTGCGAAAGCTTTCGTACTATGGCAACCATTTCCGTTGAGTGTGGCAACAACGGTACAAAACGGAGAAAGAGAATTCAAATGAGCAGCCGTTGCAATACGTTCGAAACCCAAGACGATGTATGTCTGTCTGTTAACACAGCGAAATGAAAGCTCACCGTAGATGGCGCTCTTACCGACTCGTCGCAAAGACCAAGAAACATAAAGGCTGAGCATGGATGCGGAATAAATGTTGATGACACACAACTTGTTAGCCTGAATATTCTAGTTTTCCAATAATACTTTGACGACATCTCTCTTTGTGGCTGTAGGACTTTGAAAATGAAACAACTTGAACACTCTCATCAGAAATTGTATTTGTCTGCAATTTGCAGATGTACAGCTTTGTGTAGGCAAATCTTACTCAATGAAAATATTAACTTGAATTATCCAAAGACCTAGAAGCATAAAGACTGAACATATGGGAAAATAAAAATATATACAATAGATGTCCTCATAGTATTATTAGGAAATTGGAATATTCAGCCCACAAAGATGGTGAACATTTGCAAGTTTTGTGCCATCTACATTTAATTTTTTGCTCAGTCTTTATGCTTTTAGGTTTTTGAAATTATCCATATTCTGCCGCCATCTTGTGCAAAAAAAAACGGATATCAGTTGGGAAAACGATAAAAATATGCAAAAGATGTCGTCAAAGTATTATTGGAAAAATAGAATATTCACCCGGCAAAGATTGTGAGATGGTGAACGTTTACAAGTTTTGTGCCATCCACCTTAGGGGTGGGGTATATTCATGTTGTCATTCCGTTTGTAATACCTTGAAATATTCAACGGAGACCCAATAAAGTACAGGGTATTCCAATAAGGACTTAACAACTTTTTTTAAATAAAACGCAAACCATTTGAGATATATCCATAACTCGGTCGCTATTTCGCGTTCAATGTTAGCTCTGATTCTTCCAGCGTCGACGGCTTATTGTCATAGATCAATGATTTGACGTAGCCCCAAAGAAAAAAGTCTAAAGGCGTTAAATCACACGAACGAGGCGAGCAATTGGCTGGTCCATTTCTTGAGATAACACGCTCACCAAGCTTACTCTTCAATATATCGATTGTAACGTGTACTGTGTGGCTTTGGCACCGTCCTTTTGAAGCCAAAAAAAAATCGGTAATCAAGGCGCGATAACGATCACCATTCACAGTAACGTGACGATCGTTATTGTCGACAAAAAATATGGCTCAATGACGCCGCCGGCACGCAAACCGCACCAAACAGTTATTTTTCGTGGATGAAGTGGGTTCTTTTTCTGGCAACGTGGTCTGAAATAATATTCCTAATAATATTTGATTTGAACTGGGATATTGTCCTGGCTCAAGACCATTTTGCTTCTATATTTAATAGAATGCAAATTTATTTACAAATGGCATGGTGACATTTATTACTTGGCTGCAGACTACCACGATCATGATTTCGACCATGTCAAAAGTCTTTTCAAGTGGCTTCGCAGCGACTTTTCAACATCAAACCCGGCCTCTATAAGGAGATGATTCTAATAATATTGAAACAACTATAGTTGCATTACGCACTAAATCAGAAAATACTTACTTTAATTTCGTTGGGGAAGTTTTCTAGGACTTCGTCTATTTATTATTGCTGGATATGATTCAAACGAATTGAAATGATTCAGTCAAATTGTCATTCTTAGCCAATTGTCTACATCTATAACAGCCTTTCCTTTTAGGATTTCTTGTAAACCAAGCTCAAGACTCTAAAAAATAAGTAGAATCAATGATTTTGTGACGTTGTACCGAGCTATGCATTTACCTTAGATTACCTTAGATTAGAACATTTAACTGCTGCTGATGTCGTCTTTCGACAAACACCTTAAACTTTCATAAGTGATTTCAGCTTCTGCAAGTTGAAATATGATTAATCTGAAAGAAGTTTTGTCAAGAAGTATCTACTAATATTTACTTGTCAAATAATATTTCCGTACTCGCCACTTTGCACATTAATTACTGCGGTTTGTTGCACTGCGTCTGAGAAATTTACATTTGTGTTTTTTCGGCAGCCATTTTATTACAAAATTTATTCTTAAAAACTCACAATGTACGCGACAATAACTCAACACTACTAAGAAGGGAAGGGAGTATTGTTGGTCTTCTGAAATAACGTCATTTAATGCAAGATCCACTTTATTTCAACGCGATTCGATATTACACTAACATTGCACTATGGCCCCAAATCCATTTTTTTTTCCATTAAAATTGGAAAGTGGTAAATGTGTATATATTTTCTTTATGGCAACACTCCAAGCAATCAAGAAAATGTACTGGAGAAAATTAGGTGGCAATACCACAAGCCTGAATGGTACTTAAACTTTGCGGTTCAAAAAAAGTGGGATTAATTGTGATATAAAGCAGTTTTACAAATTAATTAAAATCAAGACTTAAAAAGAAAATAATAAAGTGACTATATTATGAAAATTGACGGCAAGAGTTAGTAGTTGAAAAATTATATTAAACATTTTATGATTATTGTGGTCTTGTAAGTATTCATAGGTATTGTAATTTTGTGATTTGTAGAGAACATAATCTATAAATGCCGTGGACCAAAAGTTATATGTATGACTCAACTTGACTCAAAGTGTAAATGTGAAAGTGTTCGTTTGAGGTTGTAGTTTATGGTGGAATTAATATCTCGTCAGCATTTTCCGGCAAACTCCAAAAATTTGGGACCAGTGTGCATTGATAAATTTCATTTCAATCTTATTCAATGTTGATTTTAAGGGAAATAATGTTGTTTCAAAGTGATCTAATGTTGAAATCACACGTCTAACGTATACGTTTGTATACAATTGTATACGTATTTTCCCCTTAATATCGTTCAATGTTGATTTAAAGTGAATCAACGTTAAATGCCTATGAAATCATTTTGTTTTAAAATAGAGAAATGCAGTTTTCAAATCATAGAGTAAAACATTTTATTTTAACAGTTTACAATGTTAATTTAAAGTTGTCCAATTTTATTTTAACATGAAATTATTGTGGTTTTTCTCGTCTCATTAACAACTTTAATTCAACATTTTAAAATTTAGATTCAACATGAAAAAATTTCGAATCAAAGTGAAAAATTGCATCTTAAATGAATATCCTTCCCTCAACTTAAAATCAACAATTTTTCACTTTGATTTTACATTGACATATTTTTCTGTGTGTGCTCCTAAAGTTGTGGTCATCGAATCCGAATTTCGGTAGTACATTTTTATACACTCCACGAGAGTGTATTATGTCTTTGTGCGTTTGTTTGTAACACCCCAAAGGAAGGGAGATAGACCCATCGTTTATTATACCGATCGACTTAGAATAGCTTTTTGAATCGATTTAACAATGTCCGTCTGTCCATCTATTCTTGTAATCACGATACAGGTCGCAATTGTAGCCAGGACCAAATGAAGCTTTGTACAACTAAGTTTTTAGGGACAAGGACGAAAAATTTATTATTTTTAATTTGAAGAAAATCGGTTCAGATTTAGATATAGACCCCATACGAATTTAACTCCCGATTTGACTATTTTCACTGTATTTACCACCAGGGTTGTCAGATATGGCAATTTCTCGCCAAACGTGGCGAATTTTAAATATGTTTGGCGACTTTATATTCGACTTGGCGACATGGCGATTTTTTGGTGTTTTATAAAATAGTTGGCGATTTTCTTGGCTAATTTTAGAAAATATTAAATCTGTTCTCCTATTTTATTATATTGGCTTTACTTTGTGGAGAAATATACAATTTGTATGCAAGTCATAGATATGCGTTCATGTCAAACCGAACACTTTTTAAATTACCATTTCCGATTGTTGCAAAGAACTTAGTAGTATAAGTGCACTCTATAAAATATTTGATTTATAGAATACGAAAAAAAAAGAATTTTTTAAAAGATATGACCAATTGAGAATTAGTAAAATCAAGATAAAAGGTTTGAGGTAGGAACATTGAAAATGGAATTGTGTGAAAACGCGTTTGTACTATTCAAAGAATAAATTGCCTTTTCCTAAAACAGATTTTTCAAAATGCATCTATATGCTTTTATTGAGATGTGTTTCCTTTTCGTTCCATTTAAAATATCTGAAATAATATTTTGGCGACATTGGTCCGTGGAGATCAACTGAATATTTGAAACTGAAGAACTGGAGAAAAAGTATATTTTTTAATGTTAATTGTTTTTTACCAGTAATCCCAGCGTTGAAAGTGTATTCTGAATTATGAATTGCCTAAACTAGGTCACGGTCAACTTTTAACTAGGTTAACTTTTATTGAAAAAAAAAAAACAATAAAATATGTTTTAATTCTTTATCATGAAATGTTTAAAATATTCAATTCAAACATAATGTCTGAATTCCATAAATTTTTAACAAGAACTAAATATAAAATGGAATTTGTCGATTTTTTTTCGCTCCAGATTTGACTTTTCCACTCTATAAACCACATATTTTAGCAGATATTCAAATATCAAATCTTTCAAAATATCTTATATTTCAACTAGAAACACCCATGGTGAAAATGGGTCAGATCGGTTCAGATTTACATATAGCTCACATCAGGGCCGTGCGCAAGGTGGGGTTTTGGGGTTCAAACCACCCCCCAGAGAGGTTTCGAACATACACTTTTTAAAACCTTCTAGACTTTCTGAAGCAATAAAATATAGAATTTTTAAGTTCTTTTTAAAATAACTCGTCTGAAATGGTAATTTTGCAGTAAAATCATGAAAACACGAAAATTACATAAAAAATGGTGAATTTCGGACAAATGTTATGAAAAATACAAACAAACTAAACGAATTGTGCCAATTTCAAGATTGTGCAATGCTAATTTCGCTAATGGACACCAAATTGTTCGGAAAAGTTTCATTTGTATTAACCGATACCACTTCTGGACATTCGAATGGAGCAATATCCTATGAACTTTTAATTGTGTACTGCAATAAAAGTTTGGAAATTTAATAACAAAATCTTTTAGTAAATTTAAAAAAAGTGTAGATAAGAATCACTATGATATCATAATGAAATCTAAAAATATTCTTAATAAAAGCTAATGATTTGCTTGATGCTTGAAGAGCGCTAAGATGTAACATTTGCGATGCGACATTTTTATGGATCTGTATCCTAATCTGATGCAACAACAACGGTTTCTGTTACTTCTAATGTTTTGGGAGTTTGCAAATCCATTTCGACAAACGAAGAAAACGGTTTGATAAAGGGTGATTTTTTAAGAGCTTGATAACTTTTTTAAAAAAAAAAACGCATAAAATTTGCAAAATCTCATCGGTTCTTTATTTGAAACGTTAGATTGGTCCATGACATTTACTTTTTGAAGATAATTTCATTTAAATGTTGACCGCGGCTGCGTCTTAGGTGGTCCATCCGCTTAGTCCAATTTTGGCATTTCCACGTTTTTGAGTAACAGAGACCCAATTGGTGCGAACGGCGACGAATCGAAAATTGGTGGTCATCATTAACACTGGCCGATACAGCTGCGATATTTTCTTCAGTTCGCACTCTACGTAAGCGTGTTGGTGGTTTAATGTCCAACAATGTAAATTTGGTGCGAAATTTAGTCACAATAGCCCGAATAGCCGCTTCAGTGGGTCGATTAAACTGACCATAAAATGGAAGCGCGCAATGAACTTTCTTAACAGAGCACGCATTTTGATAATAAAATTCAATAATTTGCAAGCGTTGTTCGTTTGTAAGACGATTCATGATGAAATGTCAAAGCATACTGAGCATCTTTCTCTTTGACACCATGTCTGAAATCCCACGTGATCTGTCAAATACTAATGCATGAAAATCCTAACCTCAAAAAAATCACTCTTTATAAACACTAGGCTGGGTCGCCGTCCATACAAGTGGAAAAACAAGTTCCAGTCACCCCACGAAAATAAAGTTTGGATTGTTTAATGAGGATTTGCAAAATTTTCATTCCTAGCTAGATCAAGCCATCTGTGAGCTAAACGCTCATGAAAATAACCCTAAAAATCATGTTTTTCCACTTTAATTTTTTTGTGTTACATTTTTCCCCAAAATTTTTTTCTGATATAATAGACCCTTGAAAGCACTTTAAATAACAATTTTGATTCTTGTCTTTGAGTTGCTTATTGGACGTTTATAGTAATTTTTTGTTGATTTTCACAGTTACTACTGAAAACTTCTTCGTATTTGGTGGAAGTATTTTATAAAAAATAAATAGCTGCAGTCAATACCTTTCGAATGATGCCTAAATGATGAACATCGGATTGAAATTGACGCCGCAGCGCTCATTTTTATCAAAAGCGTTTGAACATTTTGGCTGTAAAAACTATCGCCTGCATTAAATTATTTCACAAAAATGGAGACAGTGACGTCATTTTTCGTCCGCTATTCATCACTTAGGCATCATTCGAAAGGTATTAATTCCTCCTATTTATTTTGTATTACACTTCCTACAAAATCTTTCCAAGAAATATGAGTTTTTAGCTGTCACCTTGAAACCCCGAAAAATCAATATAAACGCTAAATAGTTCTACCAATGAGTTATTCTAAGACAAGAATAAAAAATTTTATTTAAAGTGCTTAGTCAGAAAAAAATGTTGGGCAAAAATGCAACATAAAAAAAGTTACACGGTAAAACTATGATTTTTAGAGGTGTTTTCAGGAGCGTTTAGCTCACAGATGACTTGATCCAGTAACGAAATATTTTGTAGATCATTATTAAATAATCCAATCTCCATTTCTGGGGGGTGACCGCTGCAATTTATTTTCGTGACACGTCCTAATAAACGAGATATATGTTTATGTTTGTTCATTTACAACAAGTGATGACATGTTTACCGGAAACAAACTATTTTTTCCCACAAAAGAAATTCAAAAACGATGTTCACGTGTCTAAAATTTCGTTTCTACGAAATGTGTTTTTTCTCTGCGTGTAGGTCTCTATTTTAAAATCTACTTAAAAGTTGCGAAACAATAAGAAATGTGTTTTAGCATACTCAAATTTTTGTTATATTTCTCACACGTGTCAAATATTTTTCAGAGTTAGTATTTTTTTGTACACATGTAACAAGTATTATTCAAAAGAGAAACAACTAATTCAGTTTAGTTTGTGACTGCATAAGTGACTATGAACATAAAAATAATAGAAATAAAATAGTTCAACAATGGAGCAGCATAAAACCGAAGGATATAATTCGCTAAAACTATTTTGTTTAAAACATTTTTCTAGATTTAGGGCATATCATACTATCAAATTCCATCATTTTGCGTTAATAGCATTTTGATTCCCCAGTTATCAGGCTAAAATAAATAGTGGCTGTAAAGTCAAAAATTGTGAAAAGTATCTTTAGAAAAACCGGCGAAACTATTTATTATATTGAGAATACCAAAATATTTCTTTGGCATGTGATTGCTGACTTCATGGGGAATATTTGTGTATGAAAAGTTTCAGAGTTTCAGAATTATGAATGAAGAAAGTTAAAATATAAGGAATTGTAACCGCGAATTTTGGATTTTTCATCAACTGTGTACATTAGAGAAAATGAGCTTTCTATACAATATTGCCAAGATTTCATGACAAACGTTATTGAGTTTACAATAAATCTTATTTATATATTTGGGCATAAATGGCTATGTGCTTATTTCAACATTCATAGTGCTCAATTTTAAACAAGCAAAAGTGGCTATGGACCATAAAACCGGGAATAATAAATTTCGAAAACTTTTTAATGTTAACAATTAGATTAAACTGTAGAAGAATGATTAATAATTTCTCTTTAAATTAAGGAGAAAATCAGTTTTTTCGTTCTCCTGAAAAGTTGTTTTTGTTCATAGCCAATTATGAATATAAGCCCTCGATATGTATGTCTGTTATACTCTTACATTTTATTACAAGCTTAATATTTGGTTGGATAACCACTATTTTGAGTAATAGCTGTACATCGTCTGGAGACATAAAACGCTCCACTGGAATAGCATATCAGGAATTTTGAGTTTCATTCAAGAAATCGGCAAATTTTTGGGTTTTATTGCTATAATATGTTGTTAAAGTCCATTCCATGGATTCACAATAGGCTTGAGATCCGGTGACTGTGCTGCACCATTTTTAAAAATCTATTCTGTTCAGCTCCAGAGTCAGCTTCAGCTCTTCACTGGCGTTAAGTTACACAGTGCAACACGAAAAAAAATAACCATATACGGACACCGCTACATGATAAAAGACCAAAAAAAAAGACCCGTGTTTTTTTTCCCCCCAAAGTCATGCACTTTTTTTTTATGGGCCCCCAGAGATTTGAGGCCTCGGTGTAATTTTTGGAAAAAAGTGATCATATTCTCAGGCTCATATCTTGCAAACCGTTCGGAATTTTGATTTACTCTCTGAAGCAAAGTTCTAGCTCTTGTCATAAAGAACAAAAATTGTGAACATATAAAATCAAAAAAACTTCATCTTCAAGGTCAAAATCGCAAAAAACTTAAAAAAATTCGATTTTTTTAACCTTTTTTCCCCTGTTCAGGTCCATAGGTAGCAAACCGTTGAAAATTCAGGGAAACAATCAACTACAAAAATGTACCTAAGATCTCAATAAACAACTTTCTAGAACATATGAACTTCCTAGGAATTATTCTTAACACCGTTTAGGTAGCGCTTAGGTAGCCGCAAAAGTGAAAAATTTTCCAAAAATTAGATTTTTTTCCTTTTTTGCCCTGTTCAGGTCCATAGGTAGCAAACCGTTAAAAATTCAAGGAAACAATCAACAACAAAAATGTACTTAAGATTAACGGTTTCACCAAACCACAATGCCCATGGAAAAACGGTACAAAGGCAAAAAACTCGACGCATTGCTTGCAGAGGTAATATCAATTTTATTGATCATTGTTTTGCATTCCTTTTTTGATTTCTTTTCTAATTCATTTCAGGTATGTTGGTGGAGTCACAAGATCACCCTGTATGATGTTAATGAAGTATATGAAGAAGAAAAAACTGATGGTGGAGGGCAGTCTGGAAGCAACGTGCCTCTGCACACCATAAGTTCTGAATCAGAGTCAGATTCGGACGATTCGGAGGACGATTTGGATCCACAACTTAAGAGAGTGCGATATGCAAGTCCAGGGCCATCAACATTATAAACATAATACGAATATTTTTTTATTATTTTTGTATTAGATAGCATAGTATGTCAATGTTGAAGTAAAGAAAAAACAAATGAAATTAAAAAATTTTTGGGAAATTTTTCAATTTTGCGGCTACCTAAGCGCTACCTAAACGGTGTTAAGAATAATTCCTAGGAAGTTCATATGTTCTAGAAAGTTGTTTATTGAAATCTTAAGTACATTTTTGTTAGCTAGAACTTTGCCTCAGAGAGTAAATCAAAATTCCGAACGGTTTGCAAGATATGAGCCTGAGAATATGATCACTTTTTTCCAAAAATTACACCGAGGCCTCAAATCTCTGGGGGCCCATAAAAAAAGTGCATGACTTTGGGGGAAAAAAAACACGGGTCTTTTTTTTTTTGGTCTTTTATCATGTAGCGGTGTCCGTATATGGTTATTTTGAAATGACTTCAAAAATGTTGCACAGTGTTAGTTTTGGTTAGTTGTCCTGCATAAAACGCCACTTAATTGACATGTTTTTGTAGATTTTTGTAAATATACTGATCCATTAGTGCATCGATTTTGTGTATCGGACCAACGCCGTGTCCAGATAACGCAGTATACACCATCAGATTTTCACCAACAAGCTCTACCGTCTCATATTTGTACTTCGGGTTGTGCTGCATGTTTGGAGGGCACAATTCGTATTGTTTTCTATTAGATTCGAACCGACATGTCTTCGATTCGCCAATCCAGGCGATATTTTCCCAAAAATCTTGGAATTTTCTAAATGCTCCTGAGCAAATGAAATTTGACTGTAAGACATTTTTTGATACGTGTGGCTTATGTTGAACAATGCTTCCAAATAATTTTTTTTCATTGGTTCTTCTTCTTATTGTTCTTGAGGAAATGCTAATGTCAAATTTGCCCGAAAAAAATTGGTTGTTTTTCCCGGCGTAGGACATTGTGCGACATTTTTGAAGCTCCCATAAGTGGCAATATGGCTTAGTATATTGCATACAATCTGTCTGGATCAATTTAGAATGTTTGTAATTTCCCCAGTGGTACTTCTACTGTCGTCCAATTGTATAATAACTTATCCATATCTAATTATAAATTTTGTTAAATAATAACTTTCATTAGAGTAAAAATTACCCATACATAACAATTAATTAATTTAAACGCAAAAAGAGACAGAAAATAACAACTTTTATCAAATGTGCTAAATTTGTGTCCAGCCCAGATAACGAATTAAACGCAAAAACATGTGAGTACGAGAAAAAGGCACAAGAGAATACGAAAAAAATTATTGGGCTTACTGATCACACCATAAGCAACACTAAAAAACAAAAATGTTGCGCAGAGTTCATTATCAGAACAATTACATGTGAAGTGCTCTAAACACGTGGCCACCACTGTACATCTAAGTGGTCATACTGTTCTGTACATATGCTTAAAGTTTTTTCTATATTGCTAAAACAGCAAACAGCTGTTTACCATCTCAGCAGATACAAATCTGCTGTCTGTTTTTCAGCAGAAAGTCTGCTCTTTCAGTAGACCTTCAGCTTTCTTTTACTGACATATTCCCTTGAGTGTACTGTTAGATGGATTACTGAAATGCAATTTTGCTGACGATATCTGTCGGAGGAATGTATCAAAATATTTCTCGAATAAACTGGTTTCCAAACGCTCACGTAATCGCACATAATCAAATTAACGTCATTTATCATTGCGCCATAGACTGACTAGTTTTCACGAGAAAAATTGAACATTGATTGAAAATTGACCAAAATCATTAAAAGAATTTTCAACTGCTTTATTTTTTGTAAAACTACACTCAGAAAAATAACATTCCTAAATCTGAGTAAAATTCATACTACAATTTATTTCAACAATTTTACACAAGTTCAGTAAAATATCCTAAAAAGGTGGAAAATTAACTAAGTATGAGTAAAGTTTCCTTCTTTCAAAGCCATAGTAAATAGTTCATTTACTAGTAAAAGGGTAGTAGATTTACTTAACCCACTTGGCGCCGCAATTTTTTTTTTGAAAACTTAAATTTTCCGAAACTTTAATATTCATGGGTTTCTAAGCATTTTTTATAATATAACTTTTATCTCTTAAATCTATAGTTTTCCCGGAATCGGGTGTCCTTTTAAAAGGACAGTGGCTAAATACACTACTTAAATTATTTTTTTTCATTTGTAGTTCGACTTTATAGGAACATAACTAAATTGCTGTTTTTTCTCAATAATATAACAATAGAGGATTTGTAAAGTGAAATATATACATAAATGTAAATGGAAAAGGGATTATTTTTTAAGTTGGAGTGTGATACGCCAAGAAGCACTCCTTTGGATGTAAGGTGACATCACATTTGTTGCAAAAAAAAGTTGGCCTTCTTATGGCAATAGGTGCAACGAGTTTGCTGTTCCTTGTGTTGAACTAGGTGCCCTTGTCCATCAAAGAGCGAGTACATATGAAGGTTGGTGCTGGACTTGCTTGTACCCTTCTTTAAGGGTGTTTTAAAAGATTCCAGTAATCCCATAGCAATCACTCTTCTGAAAGCTAAATGGTCCATATTTCCGCCATACGAACGATATAATAACCAGCTATTTTGTTCAGCCATGTCCATACAATGAGAGATGAGCGGAAAATACCATTTTTTCCTCTAATAGACGTTCGGTACAGCCCGATGTTTTGGTCGGCTCTGTCAACGCCGCCCATGTTTTCATTATACATTTTGATAAGCTTTGGTTGCTGTATAGTTATCTTCTTTTTGTCTTTTTGCGAATAGCGAGATACTGGTAATGATGGCAGCACTTCACAGAGCGGTTATGGCTAACTGCATACATGTTTGTATATTCCACAAGTAAGGTAAATATATTATCGTCAAACAATTTCATAAAAATGTCCATGGGATCTGGATTTTGCTGGCATTCTTGAAATAATTCCCATGGTGGTAGGCTAGGAACCATATCCGATTGCTGCCACTTATTGACACATTTTTTTTAGTTGGCCTTGGCTCTGCCACCCTTTTGCGCTTGACTAGGCTCGCTAAAGGAATATTATCGTCTCTATCGTCATCGCTCTCGTAGTCATTTATATCAAAATTCCTAATTTCTGCCTCTGCACGTAGCTGACTGCCTGGCAAATTGTTGAGGCCCACATTATCCTCGTCGCCACTGTCTTCATCTGTTACATTAGCGTTAGCGTTGTCAGGGGGTGCGATGTAAATGGTTCCAGAAACCTCATCACTCCATTCATCAAGTTCTTCCAAAATTTCGTTAAGCTTTAATGCCTTTCGGTTTGACTTGCTGCAAAAACACATAAATAATATGTAATGAAAATTATTAAAGTAGGTAGTATATTTTGCCACTGTCCTTTTAAAAGAACAGTGCACTTTGCGCTGCAATACAGCATTACAGACGCTTTCCAGTTATTTGTTGAGTTAACTCAGTTGTTACTCATATTAATTTTTAAACAAAAAATATCATTACTGGATGCAAATGATTTACTTACCTGTTTTTTTCCATTTCGCACTATTAAAAAAAATCAATTGTTGCAAAGCACTCAATAAACAATTAAAACACGCGGAACTGTATTCAACACTGACACTTTCGAGCTGCGAAACTACACAACAAAGCATAAACAATAATAATATAAAACCAGTAAGGAAAGGCTAAAGTCGGGCGGGGCCGACTCTATGATACACTCCACTTTCAATCCGAATACAATTCAATTCGGTGAAAAAGTGAAAACGGGAAGGTTTTTTGTATCCTGTAAATGTATGTGTTTGACAAAAAATTTTATATCGGAAAGGACATTTGTATGAGGATATATTGAAACCTGGAACGAAATAGGTGAAATATAAAATGTATAGTTTGGCCAAAATCGGTTAAACTTATGGGAGCAACATTTGATTTTGGGCTATATTTAAATCTGAACCGATCTTACCCACTTTCACCATAGTTTTGTTTAGTTAGATTATAAGATGTTGTGCGAAATTTAAAGACAATCGAGCACAATATGTGGCTTTTAAAGCGGAAAAAGTCAAATCGGGAGCGACATTTATATGGGGGCTATATCTAAATCTGAACCGATCTTACCCAATTTCTGCATAGGTGTTTCTAGTAAGATTATATCTAAATCTGAACCGATTTGACCTATTTTCACCATAGATGTTCTTAGTTTAAATATACGATGCTTTGCCAAATCTGAAGACAATCTGATACAATATGTGGTTTCTAGAGCGGAAAAAGTCAAATCGGGAGCGAAATTTGTATGAGAGCTATATATAAATCTGAACCGATCTGACCGATATTCATCATGGGTGTTTCTAGTGGAAATATAAGATGTTTTACCAAATCTGAAGACAATCTGATACATTATGTGGTTTCTAGAGCGGAAAAAGTCAAATCGGGAGCGAAATTTGTATGGGAGCTATATATAAATCTGAACCGATCTGTCCGCTATTCACCATGGGAGTTTCTAGTGGGAATATAAGATGGTTTACCAAGTCTGAAGACAATCTGATACAATATGTGGTTTCTAGAGCGGAAAAAGACAAATCGGGAGCGAAATTTGTATGGGAGCTATATATAAATCTGAACCGATCTAACACATTTTTACCACAGGTGTTTCTAGTTACAATATAAGATGTTTTGCCGATTTTAAAGAAAATCTGTTGTAATATGTGGTATCTAGAGCGAAAAGAGTCAAATCGGGAGTGAAATTCGTATGGGGGCTATATATAAATCTGAACCGATCTAACACAGTTTTACCACAGGTGTTTCTAGTTACAATATAAGATGTTTTGCCGATTTTAAAGAAAATCTGTTGTCATATGTGGTATCTAGAGTGAAAAGACTCAAATCGGGAGTGAAATTCGTATGGGGGCTATATCTAAATCTGAACCGATTTTCTTCAAATTAAATAGCGTTTGTCCTTATCCCGAAAAACATCGTTGTGCAAAGTTTCATTTGGTTCTGTCTACAATTGCGACCTGTATCGTGATTACAAGAATAGATGGACGGACGGACGGACGGACGGACGGACGGACGGACGGACAGACAGACGGACATTGCTAAATCGACTCAAAAAGTGATTCTAAGACGATCGGTATAATTAACAATGGGTCTATCTCGTTTCCTTTTGGGTGTTACAAACAAATGCACAAATCCATAATACTCTCGTGGAGTGTATAAAAATATTCAGAGAAATGCACGTGCATAACGGTGCTTTCTCTCATTTGCCAGATGTTCTTTTGGTGTTCTTTTAAAAGGACGGTGACGCCAAGTGGGTTAAAAACATTTCTTTCGATCTAATAAAAAATTCTTCCAATTGAGTAAATTCATACTTATATGGAAGGATATTTCCAAGGTTTTAAGTGAGAAAAAATCTGATTTTTTTGTATGGAAAAAATTCCATTTAGGAAATTTTAACTTAAAAATGTGGTTTTCCTAAATGAAGTTAAAATGTTTACTGAAATTTATGCCGAGTTCCTCATACATTTAAGTATTAATGAACTTATAAAAAACATTTGAAATTGTTTAAAAAATCTTGAATATTAATCTAAGAAGCAATTCTCGTTCGTTTGCAGAGATTTATTTCTTAAATACTTTAAGAATTATTCTAAACAACCACTGTGAAGGCGCCTATCTTGTCTTCGCAATAATCATGGTGTAATAGCTCAACTCTTTATAGCGGAGGTATCATGAAACTTTTGAGAAATATTTCATGTTTGAGTAAAAATTTACTTAGTTTTAGGAAATTTTCAGCAAAATTTAACTAAGATTTAGTAAAAATTTACTTAGTTTTAGGAAAATTTTACTTAAATTTAGTAAAAATTTACTTGGTTTTAGGAAAAATTTACTTAGATTTAGGAAAATTTCAGCAAAATTTTACTTAGATTTAGTAAAAATGTATTTGGTTTGAGAAAATTTGAACTAGCATCAAGTTCAAAGCATGTACTAATTTCAAGGAAAAGTTTGAACTTGATTTGAGGAAATTTTGCTTTAGCGCTATACGAAGTTAAATTTTTCTAAATTTTAGTTCATTTTAACTCATTATAGGGTTCACTTTTTTATGAGTGTTTCACAGATCATCAGTGAAATAGTGCATTCACAAATTAAATTCAAAGTTGGCAAGTACTAATTGCAAAACCCTATATATGTAAGTTAGAACAGCTTTAATATTAAGTGATTTGTGCGGGAGGAGGGCCGTGACAAAACTCGCCATATTTTGTATGATTAAAGTGATTATAAAAGCTTTATCAAATACCAAAATATAGCTGATTCTGAATATCCGTATGGAAGTTACGTTGAATTTAATAGGAATATGGGTCATTTGAGTGGGAGGTGCCAGAAGGTGCGTGTCAATTTCGCCCATCTTCGAACTTAAAGTAAGTGCAATATTTGATATATAATGATATATATCCTCCTTAGGGTCTGAGTCCGGGAATACGGGAAATATTAAAAAATATTTCATTAATTATTTTGTGCACTAATTTAGTTTTACTTTATAAATGGCAAATTGTAGATAAATTTTAAATTCATATATTTGTATTTACTGACACTAACAATGAGTATTTATTTATATTATTTTATTACAAACAAAACTAGTATACATTTGTCGCCAAATATTTGTGCTTTCCATCTCGTTTAACATTGCTGCATAATTCATTTATAACATGGAGATTTATGATTAATGATGTAGTGGAATACATTTTTTTGTGATTTAATAAATAAATAAATTTTTTAAAATAAATTATGTCAGTTACTAAATATAGATATTTTAAACCATAAACTACCTAAAATGAATTATTTTTCCGGGAAATGAAAAAAGTCCTGGAAACCCTAAACCCTCACCCTCCTACTCTGTAGAGTGAGAGTACAAAAAGTCCGATTGCTATGATAAAAAGTCATATTGGCCAAAATTGTAGACCTTTAAGACTTTTTTTTAAATTTATGTTTTTTTGTATACATTTCGCACTTGATCCACAAAATATAAAATTTAAATTAAATAACAAAAAATGTAGTTGAGTCTAAAGGAGATATTCTGAAAACGGGGTTTTACGAAGGATATTTGCAGTGGGTAGATGTGACCAAAAAAAATAATAATGCAAACTCAACGCAACAATTTATTTAAATGAATTGGAAGAAGTAGAATTTGTAAAAAACAAGAAAGAGAAGGCTAAAGTCGGGTGGGCCGACCATATGATACCCTACACCACCCACTGCATATCACCTCGTTTTGAATACTAAATCAAGTTGTTTAATGGGGTGGTCGATTTCATGTAGTTCATATAAATTATACCGTACACTATAATGCATCTTTAGTCAAAATATAGAAAAATAATGAAAATGATGGTTCCATACACAAATAAAATCGACCATTGTAGCTGCGCCTATGGGAAAAAATATAACGATTATTTTCATCGAGATTGGCTGTAATATGTAAGTCGAATCTAAAGTGTTATAAACAAATCGGAGGGTGCATATGAGCGGCCGTTATATCTTTGCGCAATGCTTCACTTTAAAGTAAGTGTTTCTCGCTGAAATATAACGTGATGTGGAAAATACGTCTAAAATCATATCGGTGGCCTATTTGACTGGGGTCTGCATCAGAACAAGGGCCCATGTTTATGGGGGCAATATGCAAACATGAACCCATATCCATGTGGTCCTCTTTAGCAGTTGGTGTTCCAATGTGAAATAATCCATGATCTGGAAAATTTGATCCATAAGGTTTTAAGGCGGCAATAATAAAAATTGGTGGGACAGTTGTTTTTGTAAACATTGATCCATATGGTCCATGGTATGACAAATGCAATTTTAATAGGATAAATTGGACGGACATTTGCAGAGGACCTATAACAATACTTGCCTGCGCCAAAACATGGGTCTATATAGAGTGGTGGCCAAAACATATGCAACTAAGGGTGGCTTACTTTAGTGGGCTCTGTAAGTTTGTAAATTTAAATCAAAAAGAAAACAATGTTGTTAAAATAAATATTAATACAGCATTAAGATTTCAAATAATTAACAAAATTCACATATTCGGTTAATTTTTTTATTATCGACATTTTTGTTGATAATTATAAAAATCGGTGTGGACAAAACATATGCAACTCGACAATTTTGTTTTAAATAAGGCCATTTTTGATATTTATTTTGATTTGCCGTTGTTCGTATTAGTAAATAATAAGCCTGTGTAAAGAAATTTATAAGAATATTTAATTTTATTTACTTATTTTTTCTATTGAAGATAAAATAGAGTTTGTACTGAAATGACATCCGATAAATTAGGACCTTAGCTCAGACAACGAATTGCCATTGCTTATTCTTGTGGAATATCACACAAAGACATTGTCCAGAAATATAATGTTCACAAAAATTCAACATTTCGCATTATTGCTAATTTTGTAAAAGAAATCAAAAATTGCGGTGTACACTGCAGTGATTGAACGCCCAAGATAAGTGGTCGAACGGACAATTTTATGAGCAGACTTGTGAAAATAGAGTCATTTGTCTCTTCCTATAAACGAACGAGCTCCAATCTAAAAAAAAAACAGAAGAACGATTCTGTAATCGCAGACTCTAACGACTTAAAATGGAGTGTTCCAACCAATTCATTATCGACTGTGATCTGAAACATCACCGGCCGTGAGAGAAAAACTGAAAAGCGAAAACACCAACACAGACGACATTTAATAAAATATAAAATAGTTTATTTTTGGATTGTTTAGTATTTAAAGAAAAAACATTTTAAAAATGTTACAATTTAACAAAAATACAGAATCAAGCAAGGCCCAATTTAATAAAATCTTTTTACTTCTTTACAAACTTGTTTAGTAGTTAGCTGCGCGAATTCAATTGAATACAATACAATATAATAAATATGAAGGCAAAATTCGATAATTTTGAAATGAGTCGGGGTGGCATTCGAACGTTAACTAACTGCAAGGATCGGAAAGATGAGTCTGACGTTATACATTATAAAACTACATGAGTCCTGCACGAGTTGAACTTGAACATCAATTCCATTCCGTGCATTCGGTTAGTAGTATGATCGTCGGTGATCGTTGCGAATACTGTTGCACATCCAGCAGGAAATGATGGACAATACGAACTGAAATGAGAAAAACAAGTTGAAACAAGATGTCTTAATGTATTTTAAATGTAGTAGCAGTGGAATCGGAGTGTAACGATAAAAGTCAGTGGGCGTTTGTTTTTCTCACCCAAGTAGAGTATATTTGTTATTTCGTTCCAAACAACACTAGACCACAAAAGTCTACTGACGTCAATATTTATTTATTTTTATTTTCTGGAGATTATTCTTCCACTTCGATCTAACAACCTACAACCCTAACCACATACAAAAAAGGTGTGGGCCATTGTGTTGTGCAGCAATTCTTATTTAATTCTTAAAGTATTCTTGTAGACTTTTGTGGTATAGTGTATGTCGTCTTGTTATTGTTATGTCATATTGTTAAAGTTACTCATAAGAGATCTAGTTAAAGTTCACTGGTGTAAGTCTATATTTCTTCTTTTTTAATCCGTTGAGAAACTGAAAATCGGTTGATAACACTATGCAACAACAAAAATAATATCCAATTCTTTGGGTATTATCAACACAAAAATGTTTTCAAGGATGTTTTTATAATTTTACTTAAATTACAATTTTCGCCGAAGGTACCTTCAATAGTTGTACTTTCATTTTAGATTTCTAAGTCCGATAACACCCACAGGATGTTGCGAATTTCGCTTTCACATAGAAACTGTAGTTTAGGAAGAGAAAAAATGTAAAAAAATCTTTTTTTTGCCAATCCAATTAATATAAAAAAAAGGAAAAGATATTTTGTTTTATTTTTCAATAGCTAAAAATCCAACGAAGAAAACAATGTTTATATGTTAAATCTACGAATAAATGTAGAAATTATGGTCCTCTTTTTCAAAAAGTCATGATTTCTTAAACTGTTGTTGCGCGAAAAACTGTTTTACATATTAGACAACAGAATATATTAGATATGTATTTATTGTAAAATAGCTGGGATCCTGATGAAGAAAATAGGGTCTTTTTGAAGAAAATCTATGGGTCCTTACTTCCACATGTATACATAGATTTTTATACCCTCATTCTACAGAGTAGGAGGGTATATATCATTTGGGACAGAAAGAAAGTGTAAAGCATTGAAGGTGTGACTTAAGACCCCAAGTATGTTTAGACTAAATCCGTTTCACGACTTTTTAAGTTGTTTGAGCCATGTCCGTCCGTCCATCCGTCTGTCTGGTGTACACGATAACTCTCGAAAGGAGTTAAGGAATCAATTCAAACTTTGCGCATGGTAATATTTTCCCCAAACTTAGTTTAAGTTCGAAGATGGACGAAATTGACACGCCCTTCTGGTACTTCCCACATAAATGACCGATATTCTATGTTAAATTAAAACCAATGTAACTTCCACACGGATATTCGGAATCGGCTATATTTTGGTATTTGATAAAGTTTTTATAATCACTTTAAGCGCATAAAATACGGCGCCTAACCTACGTAAAATTAAAGATGTTATAACTTCTATAAGGATGATTTGATATTTGGCAATGCTTTTATATATGTAGCATTCATGTGGAATATGGGCGATATTGCCACACCTCCCACACAAAGTGGCATAAACCTTGGTTAAATTAAAACCGATATAACTTCTATACGGGTAGTCAAAATCATTTGAAATTTGATAGTAGAAAATGTTTTATAATCACCTTAAACAAAAAAATGTTTAGGGACAGTCACGTCCCTTCTTGTACCTCCCACACAATTGTCTCTATCCTAGGTAATATAAAATCCTTTTTACTGGTGCATGAAATCCACTATGACTTGATATTTGATCATGTTTTTGCATTGTTTTATAAATGTGGAAGCTAGGACTAAATGCCATGAACCTTCTGGTACCTTCCATACAAGTCATCCGGCCCTACGTAAAATTTATTTTAAAATAATCTCTCAGGGTGAGGGTCGACTAACGTTTTCTTACATGTCTTCAACTAGGATTTGTATTCTTCGTTAATTGCCCAGCTATTATCTAATTTGTAAAACAGTCTTTCGCGCTATTTGAGCAAAAGGATCATACAAAGATTGCCCTAATTTCTACATCTATGCATCTGTTACATGTAGACATTATTTTCTTCGTTACAACGTTAGCTTTTAAACATAAATAATATTTTTTCTGTTTCTATGTGACAGTGAAACATTTGTAGCCATCATAGCCAGCCATGTACCTGTAATTGGAAGGAGTGTATCGGACTTTTATTTCCAAAGTAAGAGTACAAATATTAAAGGGAAAATAATTTTTACATAAGAAATTGTGTTGCATAGAGTAATCAACTAAGTTACAGCCTTATAAACAGAATCTACTCGACAACACCTACAACAACAAAAATATCATCACTTTCCCGAGTTTTCTACTTCATTATATTTGTTGTTGCAACACTGTGCAATCGTTTAATAATTCAAATTATCTTTTGAACGGAGGAGGAGACCACTGGAAATGTTCTTTCTATTATATGGGCGTTTAATGGACATACCTCCAGAGCGATCAGAACATACGCAATTATATTGAAAATGAGCAACAATTTCATCCAATAATCGTCGAATTTAATCCGACAGCCGGTATCGATTAAATTCTGGGGAAGGGTCGCGTTTTCATCGATGAAACATGTTTTCGGTGGGAAACGATCGTTGACAATGTAATCCTGAGGACTGGCACGACCACAGCAGGCAAACTGAAGAAGAAATAAGAGAGAATATTAGACACAATAGATGACAGCTACCACACACCACTACTCACCGTGGTTTCATAGATTGACATGGCACCGGGGCTCTTCAGTTCTTCCTCCCACGCTACGTCCACAGTATTGGCTAGGTTCGATGCCACCGTGTCGCGGCCAACCGTTAAGAGAACCATGATTCCAGTTTGCGCCAGAATCAGCAGGATTATTAATACGATAAACTGAAATTAAAAACAAATCTTAGAATAAAGTAAAGTATGTATGTATTTATGTCTGTATGTAGACCACAACATACATATATTTAGATATATATCTTCAATCTCACGCTACTTACCGTAACCGTGCAGCAGACATTGTCACGTATGGCGCCACAGTGTAAAAATATGAAAACCACAAATGTCGCCACACCCATGATTATGTAGGCATAGCCACCCATCTCGCCACTCTCGTTTGTGTCATTTGTGCAGAGGATGTACGCTCCGAATCCAATTAAAATAGCTGCCAATAGCTGAAAGATACAAAGTTGATCTAAGTTATAAATGGAAAGATACAAAGATGATAATGATAATGTTAAGGGAAAGGGAAAGTTATTATCCAAACTCCCTCTCGATTCCAAGTGCTTCCAACAACAAGTGTGAGTATAGTCTATACTTATATTTAATAGTATAGGTATACTTCAATTCAATTGAATAAATTTACTACAGTTTAGTCAAAATGTTCTTAAAAGTAGGAAAATTAAGTAAAAGTTTCCTTATTCCAAGGACAATGTAAATGATATTGGGATATTGTCCTGGCTCAAGACAATTTATATACTTTTATATATTATTTTATGTATATTTATATTTTATAAAATGCAAATCAGTTCAAATCGAATACTGATTACAGACCGAAATAACAAAAGTGGGCATCTATACCTGCATATACACTACTTACATATGCATCTCATTGAGTGATGCTTGTAAGATGTGTTTCATTATGACTGATATTCCGAAAGTGAGTTGTGATTCTCATTCGTTTGGAGGAATCGTTGACTAAAAGAGTACGGGTATTTTGTTGGAAAGTCGCTGCGAAGCGTCCTGAAGAATGTCATGGGCCAGAAATCATGATAGCCTTGTAATAAATGGTTCCATGCCATTTGTAAATAAATTTGCATTCTATAACATATAGATGCAAAATAGTCAATTTCCCAGAATAAAAATTCAATCATTTGTCTGGTATTTTTAAAAACTCTTATATCTATTTATGTCAGAAATGGATTTCAACAAGTAAGTAAGATTCTATACCCTCACTCTCTGATAATATATCCGCATGTATGGAGTTATAAGGAATTACATTTTACTTAGGGCAGGATAATTTGTGTGGAAGGCACTAGCAGGTTCGTGGCACATGGTCCCAGCTTCCACATTTGTAAAAAATTTTAAAAACATGATTAAATATCAAGTCATAGTGGATTCCATGCACCAGTATAGAATTTATAAAGCATTTAACTTAACCTTGGATATAGACAATTGTGTAGGAGGTACTTGATGGGGCGTGGCTAAAGCGTAAATATTTGTATGTCTAAAGTGATCATAAAACAATTTCAAATATCAAATTGCAAATGATGTTGACTACCCGTATTGATGTTATATCGGTTTTATTTCAAACAAAGCTTATGTCACTTTGTGTGGGAGGTACCAGAAGGGGTGTGGCAATATCGTCCATATTCCATGTGAATGTAACATCTATAAAAACATTCCCAAATATCACAGTATTCCGATCATCTGTATAGAAGTTATAACAGCTTTAATGTGAAGTAGTTTAGTGTGATTTGTGTGAGAGGTACTGGAAAACTCGCCATATACATATACACCAAAATATAGCTGATAGGGAAATGTGGACCATACCAGAAGGGGTGTGGCAATATCGTCCATCTTCGGAAAAATATTACAATGTGCAAAGTTTGAATTGATTCCTTAACTCCTTTCGAGTTATCGTGTACACCAGCCAGACGGACGGACGGACGGGCATGGCTCAAAGAAACGGATTTGGTCCAAACATACTTAGGGTCTTAAGTCACTCCTTCAATGCGTTACACCTTTTTATGCCCCAAATGATATATACCCTCCAACTCTGTAGAGTGAGGGTATAAAGATATTAATTAAGCATGAGTACAACTTCCTTATTTCAAAGTCAAAGTTAATAGTTAATTTATTTAATTTATTATATGGGGTAGTAAATTTCTTTGGATTTAGTATAAAATTCTTATAATTGATTAAATTCATACTTCTGCGGAAGAAAGGAAAATGAAGAAATTTCTTGGAAAATATACCATTTAGGAGATGTGTGCACTTCAATTTATGGCAAGTTCTTCGTACATTCAAAAATTAACGAACTTATAAAAGCAGAGTGTTTAGAAAACATTTGAATAAGAAGACAATTCTCAAATATTATTCTAATCAGTCACTGCATTCGCAGCAATCATTTAGTAATCATGAAACGTTTGAGAATTATTTCACGTTGTTATTTTGTATGAGTTTTGCATACACTGAAAGAAACCATTTATTTGAATTATTGGGTAAGATTTTTCTTACATTTATTTATAGTCCGAGATACTAAAGAAGGGGACAGATGTGTCATGGCGAAAATAGAAGAAGAACAAAACTTTAATGTACGGCGAAATTGATAAATGATTACAACTAGTGGCCTTCATAGCTCAGTGGAAGTGTGCGCGTCTTGCAATCTGAAGGTGCTGGGTTCGATTCCCGGCCGGCGCACTGGTAAAATTCAACATCAACAAATTTTCACTTTTCATCATAAAATAAGAGTTTCTGCAGCCAATTTTCTCATCCGAACACACTTTCACATAAAAATAGTCATTTCGATTGCTCCAGGGAAGAAACTAATAGCCATTAGCGACACAAACATGGCTGTTAACATAAAAAATGCAGCGCCCCTAGTGGAGGATAGGGGTACAACTCGATTAACATCCCATTCCCTTAACATTAACATCAACCTTGAAGAAGATGCAAATAACAGCAGGACAACATGAGAACGATGATGAACAAAGGTTCCCGCGATAATCGGATACATGCCGGAACGAAGTCTAGTACAATTCGGACTTAAGGATTATCACCTCAGCTCCCTCTAAAGCTGCTACAACAACAACAACAATGAATACAACTACCGATTTCTTGATTTAAATCGACGACTTTTCTTTATTATTGTGTCAAGGAATTTCAAAGACAAACGCGCAATTTTACCAAATTTCCCTCATTATGACCAACTAAAGATCTGTTCTTGATTTTTTTCTAAGAATGAAAAAGAACATCTTTTGTACAATTAACAGTTAGCTCGGTTAGAGTATAAACAGAACCATGCCGTTGGCTTCGGATCCAAAATATTTTGGTTGGCATTAAATACAATCACCTGGCGTGCTTTGATTGTTTACATTTCTATTTCCATTTGTGGTTGTTTACATTTGTTTCAAAATGTTTCAAGATGATTATGAAACAAATGTAAACAAATACAAAAGGCAAGAAATAAATCACGTTGTACTTGATATGAGGAAATATTGCTCTAGTGATATACGAAGTTAAATTATCCTCAGTACTGTGGCATACTTTTTTCTGAGTGTATACATAATAGCCTCTTCAAAATCAATCGATTTCAGCTTGAAATGACATAAGGTCGATTTTCAAATTTCAAATTGGTATGGGTCGTGACATTTCTAAATTGACCTTATGTCATTTCAGCTCGATTTCAAATGCTTTTTAGGAGATTTTAGGTTCATCAACTACGTGATAGCCAATAGAGTAGAGATTATAAGAAACATATCTGAGACAGTTTTGAAAAATGTTGTATCGCCAGTATTTCGAAAAAAGTAAAAAATTATTTCTTATATCTTAAAATTACGTTTTTTACTTAAAAACTTTTCAGTTGGACAATGCTGATATGGATTCGTTAATTCGTTCGTTACTTGCCAGCATTGTTGCTTTTGGGGTTCAATGAACCCACATGTGATTGTCATGATATGGATGTGAACGATATGTGGTTCGACATGTGGTTCAACATGACTGTGTGACAATAAAAATTCTCCCGTTTCGGCGATCAGAGTTGTGTAATTTAAAACTATTGCATTTCTATTTATGGAATGATTTCAAGTCAAAGGTATGTGTCAACAAGTCCTCAACATGGAAGGTGGAGATTCAAGGATGCATTGCCGAAATTCAGCAATATTTATGCAAAATGGTCATGGAAAATTGCCCACTGTGCTATTCCTATCCTAAATACTTTAGGAATTAAAAACAAATATAAATTAATCAATGTTTTCAATTAATATTACATCTTGACACTCCCTTTAAATAAAGAAATTTTATTCGATTGAACAGCCATGTTTCAATTCTTTCTAACTCAACCATTACTCATAATCGTACCGAATTTTATCTAATAAATGCCTCCTTCATATATTGAATTCATGAAGAAGAGAAAAGACAATCAATAAATTGCGAAAAACTGCAATTAAGCCACTTGCCCCGCGATATGTGATCAATTAGTTTTCGCTTTAAAATGCAAATGAAATCATGCGGAGCAGATACACATTCATCTGGCAATTGAGAAAAATTCCTGCCGTCACAGAGAGTACCCTACACTATTGAAATGTATAGAGACTTACACATCGCACAGTGGTTTGTAACAAAAATAAATAATTTCGGTTCATTTCTTTGAATTGTTGTCCAAATTTGGTAAACAAATTAATTTCTTGGAACTTAACTTAATAGTTAAGCAAACTCTGTAATGTAACAAAAAAATAAATTTATATTTATTCGATTTTTTTCTAGTTTAGTGATGTTTGATTAATGTAATACACATTCGCACACTTTGTTCATATATGTATGTACGTATATCGTATCCTGTATGGGGATAATTCATCAGTCATTTTTTCATCATATTTACATTTTAACAAATTTACATATAACTCACCACAAGCCATTTTTAAAGAGAGTCATGATCTACCTGAAAGATTTCGTATTACCATTACATATAGGCTGATGAGCTGTAAATTTTTTCAAATTTCTCCCAATAAGTTTGGAGTAGTGCGAGTATTTCAATTGTAAATTTTTGAACCTAACTGAAATTAAAAATATTTTCCCCAAAGATGTAATTATAATTTTGTTGCAAAAATCAGCAGTGTAGCTATTATTTTGTAGTATTTCTACCAAACACAGGCGTAGTGAGAAATGTAGGTCGATGCTGACCTCAAATTAGAATATTTGCCACAATCAAAACGTTCTAAATTTAGTCTATCGCAGATGTTGCTATTTTATATCGTATACACAGAAACATTGTTGAAGCAAAATATGATATATTTTCTCCAAAACAGAAGACGGAAAACAACCAAATTAATACCCAAAATGTTGAAATTCAAATTTTCATTCAAAAACAAACTGAACATGTACAATAGGGTGAGCTTTTCGGGGGTGTTTGTTGGGTCTTCTACTACGTGATAGCCAATGAATAATAACCATATATGAGCCTTACTAAAAATGAATTTTCTAAGTGGTTTCGTTCGTTTTACATATTCTCAAATTTTTGTATATTCTCACAATTAAAACGATTTATTGATTTTCGTCCAGATTTGCATTGATTTAAAAAAATACGTATTTTGCATTTAAATCAATTTTTTTTAATGTTGGAAAATATTTAAATTTAAAAAAATATGAAATTATAAATATATACATATTAATCATTTATGATTCTACGTGATGGAGAATGACAATATTATACTATAAATATAAATCAGAGATTGATTTGAACAAAAATTCTCGCGAAAAAACACTTAATTCTGAATATATGTGAATTTTAAATTTCATTCATTACAAATTTTGCGCATCTCTATTTACGAAAGTCGTAAATTTCGTACAGATTTCACATTGAAATATACTTAAAAAATAAACTTTCAGCCATCTTGGTTATTTAATATATTCTAGTACCGACCACGCCCACCCACAGAGTTGGGCCTAGAAAGTTTAATAATTTTAAAGTTAATAAATGTAAAAAGTCGCCCTAATGTACAAGGTGCGTGAACATATTTTTCTAAGAAACTTATTTTTTCTTTTTTGAAAACATTCCGGTCATGCTTTGCGAACATTTATAAAATACACAAGGTCGACGTAGAAGAGGCCAGAGCAAGAAGAAGACGCACAGTGAACGATTAAAATGTATTTTCTAAGAAATAATTAAATTCGGTGAAATGAAATGAATTCACGGAAATTGAATAAAAATCACAATCCATTCGTTTACTGACCACAGGGAATAAATGAATGAATAGAGGTGGTCTGCCCCTCTTCAAGATAAACCGGGTGTACACATATGTATATGCCACAGATATTAATAATATTCCATTTTGTCGTCGTCATTTATTTTAAAATGTAATAACATTTACCCGATATCTGTAGCTATCAGGTGCCGAGCTTTAGAGGACAAAGATCATATTCACGTTTGCTGGGGTGAGATTTTACGTCTGAATTTAATATGAGAACCCAGTGAATGGGCCGCAATCCAATAATGAAATATGGGAACTTGATTCTGGTTCAATTTCAATTGACACCAAATGGAGGAAAATTTTTAGTACATTTTTCCTCAAAATTAGTAAATTTGTACTCAATCTAAGGAATGTCTTCAGAACGAGTAAATATTTTCTCAAACTGGAAAAATTTGACTGAATTTGTCATCAAATTAAAACAAATGATTTTGATTCAGAGTATGAAACACTCGTATAAAAATGACAACATGAAATAATTCTCCAACACTTCAGGATACTTCTGTCATAAAGAGAAATGTTACACCCAAAGAGCGTGAAACTCTTCTCTTGAAATATCGCTCTTTGTATGTTAACTTGCAGAAAAGCGAACAATGCCAACATGATAACATAACAGAGAACGAGTGAGATTTCTTGTCTTGTCTTGATTATGCCATGACTGCTGCTAAAGTAAGGAAGACACAGCGCAGCAAACTCTGAAGAGTTTTCGTCAATTTGAAGATTTTCTTTCACGGAAAAGCTAAAAATGATTCTTAATTTTTTTAATGAAAACATTGACATTCAATGAAGAAATATCGTCCTTAGAACAGATAAAATTGCGATTTTTCTTAAAAAATTAAATGCAACTGCAATTTTCAGAGTAGGAGAACATTCGAAATATTTGGGTGGGAAATCAATTAGGTTAGAAATTAATCCTATAATTCATATTAATTTGTATAAGAGGAATTCCATGTAAAACCATCGAGAATATTTCCAAGGTTCTTCCGATTTTTGTGAAATTTGGTGAATGTGTTTCGTATTGCAAGATATTATGTTAGACGATTTTTTTGAAAAATAATGAAAACTGTGGCAATCCTGTACATAGGGTTTGCTCCAACCAGTCATAACTTTTGTTCTGTAAAATATATTGAGACAATTGTTTGCAAGAAAATTGTTGGTTTTTTGGCGCAAAAAAAATAAGAAGAATTAAAAAAATATTTGTTTTTTTTTTTAACCCCATATTTTCTTATTTTTTCTCAGTAAATAGCTATATCTGTGGGCTTTTCAGTAGTTTCTGAGATTTCGTCAAAAAGGTAGAAGTACTCCTGTGTTTTTTATGTTTAATATTTTCTTCTTATGCAGAAATATATTGGAATTTATTTTTTAAATGTATGCTGCACACACTATGTAAATTTCAAAGTGGGATCGCAAGTATTTTCTGAGATATCGGCCCAAATGTGGAATTCTATATTATAAAATGATAATTTTTCGAAGGTCTTCCGATTACGATGAAAATTGGCGAACTTTGAAATTATAAATATTTTTTTATTAGTAGTCATATCATTTGTTGTTTGGCGTTATTAAGACTTTTTTCAGATAAATTGTTAGTTTTTACAAAATAAATAAAAATTAAAAAAAATATGTGAAAAAAATGAAAATTATTTTTTTGAAACAATATTTTTTTGAATTTTTCTCAGCAAATAACTAGTTCTGTGTTTTAAATACAAGTGGGGTTTTCAATAGTTTCTGATATTTTTCACTTATTTGCTTTGGAATAAAAATAAGGATATCAATTCGACGAAAGACGGCAGAAAAAAATTAAAAAGCGATTACAATTTGAAGGGAACAATTCATTCCCAGGGGAAATTTTATTCGCGATGATGACCTCTTTTCAATTCGTTACCAATTATTTATTTTCTCGCCCTTTGTTGATTGATACTATTATTCTTGGATGTCATCTCTATCTCTCGCACAACAAATTCTTAAATGAATTTCAAAATTTGCTTGCCCATGTACCATTCCAGTCGAATGTTTCATGTTTTAATTTAATATTTCCATAGAAAACGCATTTATTTATTTTATCTGGAAAATGGGTTTCTTTCAAGAATATTTATTTATCTATCGAATTCTGAATAATTCAAAATGTTTATTTTCAGGGGTTTGAATGTAATACAAAATGTTTATTGATTCATTTGTTGTTCCCGCGAATGCAATTGTTGGGCGTTGATTCAAAATAAAAATGCTGCAACTAAAAGTTAAGATATTCGGCCACATCGTAACTGCACCCGAAACACCCTCAAAATAATTTGCAAAATAAGCGTAAAACGTCAGTTTGTCAACTTCGCAATCGGAGAAGGATACTGAGAACACAAGAGTGCTCCTTCTACAATTTTGTTTGTGATCACTGTGAATGGTCACTAAGATTGCGATGTGGCTTCTAGCTACTCGTTCACTACATCCTCCCACTAGCAGATTTAGATTATATCTAACTCGGCACGTTTTTGCATTTCCCCGCAGTTATTCACTCTTGACTAAAACACGATAGTTTGTGTTTCACTTAAATAGGTTTGTTACAATTTCTAGAACAACAATAAAATATTGAATGTTGAAAAAACATACAGCACCGCGCCATTTAATTACGAACGATACCTGATTTCATGTAGTAATCCTAATGAATACGAACTAAGAATATTAAAATGCTTGAATTTGGATTTTTTTAACATAATTTAACATAATTTTATTAACATAATTTATAGTTTTTTTCATACAAAAACAGATTGTGTGTCGGAAATAAATATTATTTTTCTCAATTTTTTTGGAGACTGTTCCTAAACCAATGTTTCTTTGTAAAGGTGATATTCGCAACATTGGTAGCTATCAAAATTATCTTTAATTGGACATAAGAAGGGTGTTATTAAACGAATATTTCCAAATTAAGAGTGCCAATTTTAAAAATGGCTCCTTGATTTAATATGAAATTGCTCCATTTTTTAAACTTTTGCACAACAAATAGTAGCTGCCTCTTGTACACCCCCACCGTTGATGACAAAAAGCGGAACCATCCATTTCAAAAACCTCTTTGGTCGTAATTCAATTGCCAAATGCTGTAGATTTTCTGATACTGTATGAATTTAGCGATAAATCCATTTATCGCTTTATATAACTTCCGCAATAACATTTCAACGAGAATGACGAATGTTTTGTGGCGAAATGCTGAAACAAAAACCTAGCCAATATGCACAGAACAGACTAAGTCTAAGTTTGACGCAGTATATGCGGAAATGGAAGATTACGCCCACCAACAGCAACTTCTGCGAGCGAACATTTAATTTCAAATTTATTGAGTCAAAAATATTTAATCAAATAATGAATAAAATTCTTTCTGAACAAGTAAGTAAGCGTCGACTTATATATATACCCACACTCTCAGATACCATATGCGTGAAAGTTATAAGGAAGGTTCGTGGCCCAGGGTCCCTCCCATCTTCCACATTTATAAAAAAAAACAATTGTCAAAATATAATCAAATATCAATTAATGGTGGATTCAAGTTTCAAGATTCAAGTGGGAGTTAGAAAGAATTTAAATTTAGCTGGGATAGGGACAATTGCGTGGGAGGAAGCATAATTATTTTGCAGGTTTGGAGTGACTTCATTTTCAAATATCAAATTGCAACTGGTTTCGACAAGCCGAGTGGATGATATATTACTTTTATTTTGACCAAAGCTTATGTCAATTTGTGTGGGAGGTACCAGAAGGGGCTTGACAATATTGCCAATATTTCAAGTGAATGCAATGAAAACATTGTCGAGCATCAAATTTCAGAGTATTCCGAACATCCGTATGTAAGTTATAACTAGGGTTTGCATCCCGGGATTTTTCCCGCGGGAAATTAGCATATTTTCAGTTTCCCGTATCCCGGGAAAGTTTTACCTATTTCTCGCACATTTTTACCACCTTTTCACAATAAAATTGTAAAAGGTACAAAATAATTTAAAAAGATCATTTTTAATTAGATATGTGTCAGATAGGCGATATAAAACTTCTACCTTGAATATGGTAATTCAATGAATATAACAGATAACTTTATCAACATTTTCGATATCTTTAAGAAAAAAAGTCTTGATATGCTAATATCTGTGCAGAAATTGTACAGGTGTTTTACACAATTTTACTAATAAATTTAAAAAATAAAGTAAAAATTACTATATGCTACCTGAAAATATAAATTTAGGTTTTCGAAGGCACTGGAAAGGGAACTGATAATTAACGATTTACTAACAATTAATAATACAATTCTCGACTTTACATAATATCGTTCTCTATCGCATTCACTTTCTCCATTAATATTAGAAATAGACTATCGTATGAGTCTATAAATTGGTTGTCTGGTTTACAAATTTTTATATTTCAGAAACCTCTTAATTAAAAAAATATGCCTACATTTCATTTTTATACTCTACATCACTTTGTGAAATAGGATATTATAAGTTTGTTTTACGCCAAATGTTCGCAACGTCGAAATATAATAATTTACTTTACTAAAGTTCGAATGTTTTATTCGGAAAAAATAAGTTTTTATTTAGACTTGTTGATTTCCCGTCCTATCCCGGGATCCAGGGAAATAAAATAAATAATTCCCGTGTCCCGGGAAATAAAAAGTACGCGAAAATGCAAACCCTAGTTATAACAGCTTTAATTTGACGCAGTTTACGGTGATTTGTGTGGGAGGTACTAGAGGGGGCGTAGCAAGATGCTCAATGCGATTTTAAAAGCTTTATGAAATCACCAAAATATAGCTGATTCCGAATATCCGTGTGGTTAGGTTTTAATTTAACACAGGAATATGGCCTTTTGTGTGGGAGGTACCATCTTCGAATTTAAGCTAAGTTTGAAACTCAAACTCAAACGGAGTTGGTCCAAACATACTTAGAGTCTTAAGTAACTCCTTCAATGCGTTTCACTTTCCATCTGTCCCAAATGATATGTACCCTCTTACTTTGTAGAGTGAGGGTATAAAAATGGAATCGAAGTCAGTTTTAAGCTCTATTCAAAAGTCTTCTATACATTGTATTTTTTTTTATTCATTATTTAGAACGTAATAACCAAATTTATACATACATATATATAAATATAATAATATTTATCTCAAATAAATTATTATTGACGAAGTCCTCCGAGTTGTTTACACTGCTGGTGGCAATTATTTTTATCACAACGTTCAACGGACGGTTCATGTACATTAAGCATGGACTGATACGAAGCTCAATAAATGAAAACATATGATTATTAGAGTGGGTCGCGCAATAAGGTTGTTGTTGGAGGCCTATGGGTCCAACCTAAATCCGCGCGAACTACCGCCGCAGACAATTTTGATTACAGTAGCTCCCTAATGCATTCAAAATTGCCCAGAGCGGCAGTGCGCGCGGTTTTAGAATGGACTCTAGATATGGACCGACCATGTACTAATATTTGATATTAGAAATAGTTTTATAATAACTTTAAAACTACAATCAATAGGCTTTGGGCCAACGATGAGCTTCTTGATACTACGTAAAATGTTTCACTAAATTTATAGTCAATTAATAGTTGAGTGATATTTGATCGTTCGTCGTAGAAACAAGCCAAATGACCCATCAAACGAATGAGAATTACTACTTCCTCTTTGCATACTACCCAAAACCACACACACTAAAAAGTATTACATGCCACACCTCGCCAGTATTCAATGAAATGTTTTCATTCGAGTTGGGAAAGTAAACTCAAGCAACGTTATAATGGCAAATACAATCCTCTACAGAAAAGCAATTCAGTCAAGCAATTTTCTTATTAATGTTTTGCGAATCATCCAGGGTTAATTTCAATAACTTTTGACACGCCTTAATGTGCGCACTCGTGAATTAATATAAATACAGCAAATACAAAATAACAATATGGGTATACCATGTCAATAATATGTATTTTATAATTTTGATAACGAAGTAAACCAACCAATGCCACCACAAAAGTGCAAATAAATGTGAGAAATTGTAGCAGTTCGAGAACGAAGAAAACTTCTCCTCTGTAGACCTGCCTAATTCTAGTTTCGCCAATAGAGACACTAGTTCACAATTTATCTGATCGCCAATCAAATCGAAATTACTCGATCTCAGATTTGTAGTTATTTATAATAGAAAATACTGGAAATTTGAATAACAACTTAAATTTTGGAGTCAATTTTATACATGTTACGTAGAGTTCGAGCTCAAATGACTCTCTGCAACAAAACTGTGTGACATTTTCTGCTGTATTTTGGGTTTCTAATCACGAAACGATATTAAAAAAATTATGGATACTTTTTTGTAATTTTTGTAGTAAAATTCCGATTTTCATCGAGGATACCTTTAATATTTACACTCACATTTTGGTAATATACGCCTGATCTTGCATGTCCTATTAAAGGTAATTATGATAATAAAAAAAGTTATAACCGCTTCAATTTTACGTAGTTTAGGGTGATTTGTGTGAGAGGTACTGAAACGGGCGTGGCAAAACCCTCCATATTTAATACACTTAAAGTGATTATAAAAACATTATCGAATACCAAAATAGAGCTGATTACATAAGTTTTAATTTGACATAATAATAATATGGGCCATTTGTGAGGGAGGTACCAGAAGGGACGTCGCAATTTCGCCCATCTTAGAACATAAACTAAGTTTGATTCTTTAGCTTCATTCGAGAGTTATCGTGTACACCAGCCAGCCAGACGGACGGACATGGCTCAAACAACTTAAAAAGTCGCGAGACGGATTTGGCCCAAACATACCTAGGACCTTAAGTCACTCATTCAATGCGCTAAATTGTTTTCTGTCCCAAATGATATTTACCTACCTCTACTCAGTAGAGTGAGGGTATAAATAATTTGAAGAACATATTTTGCTTTAATACTTTCGTTTGTTTTATTTTGGTCTGAAGTGAGATAATCTTCTGGCTCAAGACCATTTTACATCCATATTTTGTAGAAATGCAGATTTATTTACAAAGTGAGGTGTGCTTCTCATTCATTTGTGAGTATCATTTACTTAAAGAGTTCGGGTATGTTGTTGAAGAGTCGCTGTGAAGCCACCTGACGAAGGCTTTCATGGACCAGAAATCATGATAGTGGCAGTGTGCAGCCAAGTAATCAATGTCACCATGCCATTTGTAAATAAATATGCATTCTATAAAATATATTGGCAAAATGGTCCCAATCCCAGTCCAGTCTACATGTAAAAAATCGATATATAAATCTAGAAGCAAAACAATTTAAAAACGGATTTTTCTAAATTTGTGGTTAAATAGCGCGAAAAGCGCTTTGTAAATTAAGTAGCAGAATATTTGATGTTAGTTTATTCTGTAAGGAAAATTTGTTTTTAAGTAAAAATGAAGATTTTTTAATTTTAAGTTTTTTAATTTGAATAAGATGAAATTCGAAAAAATATAATTTTTTGAACAAATACATAAAATATGTCAAATTTGGACTAATTTCCATATCATAACCAATTGCCCGATTTTCGATATTAATATAACAAAATAATCCTTGAGCCTTTACCTAATTTCAATATTTATACACTCTACGAGAGTATTATGTATTTGTGTATTTGTTTGTAACACCCGAAAGGAAACGAGTTAGACCCATCGTTTATTATACAGATCGGCTTAGAATCACTTTCTGAGTCGTCCGTCTGTTCATCTATTGTTGTAATCAAATTACAGGTCGCAATTATAGTCTGATCTTAACAAAACTTGTATATAAACACTGTGTGGCCCGAAGCATCATGTCAACTGGCCGCTTTGTGGCCGTTTAATCGTTATCGGGAAATGCGACCACACGACATTTTCATTTAAAATCTCAACGTGTGTAATATTAATTAAATTAAATTAAAAGTTTTACGATATGTGCGCTTATTAACAAAATAAAAACGAATCCCACATTTATAGATTTCAGAGTGCTGTCTCAAATTGTTGCTCACTTTTGGACTACAGATTCATAATAAATTCCAGGAATTGAATTCCGTACGAATTGGCCGGGTTTCCCTTTGGCGCCAATTCCGCCGGGTTGGTTGGCGGCAATGTGACTCACAGCGGCACAAATTTATTTTACTCACGTGAGCACGTGTTGGATCGAAAATTAAAAAATGCAAACTCGAACTTGGCTCGTGCCATTTAAAGCGACTTGTTTTGTTTTTGCTAAACATGCTTGTTTTGATGGGTTATATTATTACATAATGCCGCCGTCTGAGGCGACCTTTGCCGGCAACTAGGTGTGAGCAATAAAAGAAACAAATGTGGACAGAAGCGATAAGAACCTTGTGTGTTTATCTCTACTCTCAACTGTTGGTGTAGTATATATACATACATACATTTATATATTGATTCAGTGACAGTGACGATTTCACCGGCACACCTGTTGAACTTCACCCAAGCCCAGAGTGAGGCACAGTGGGGCAAATACATTTTTGGTTATAATACTTGTCGGCTCGTTTTCCATTTTCCACTCTAGAAAAAAATCAGGATGATTTCTTGTGTTTGAAAATATGGCCAACAAGATGCGAACTGTTTCCACGGAATTTCCTTGCCTCAAGCCGCAAATTTGGTTTAGTGTAAAGGACTTAAAAGTATTTTCGTAGCGGATTTTTTCTTCCGGTTCACTTCGCTCTGCTGACTCAGAGGCACTCTTTTATCGGAATTGGTTATAGCAACCATAAGTACATGTTTCCATTGGATCTACATATATATATAACTCTTTAACTACAAAAGCTAGAATTTTTGGCTAAAGGGGATAAGTTTTTATTTCCAATTTGATGTCTGATCTCCATAGAATCTACACAATTTGGAAATGGTAGTCAGAAAATTGTGTTTATAAATCAGTGATGCCAAAAATTTGAATTTCAGATTTTAATTACTTTTTCTCCTTTAAAGTAAAGAAAAATCGAGATACGTCATCTGTATATAACTGTTAATCTGAGCATAGCCAATATAATGAAAATGTGGGCCAGTTAAAGAAAGGTACTCCGATTTAGTTAAAAATTTACTTTACTTACTTGTAACTCAAAGCCCCTAAAAAATTATTAAGTACAACTCATTACCATCTGCAATACCAGATAATGTCATCTCATTACAAGCAAGATAAGAATAATAATAACGAGAATAAATAATGAGTTACTAATAACGATATCCATAAGTAGGGGAAGTGGAGGAGAAACTTAGACACTTGAACTTGACGTCTGATTAGAAATTTAATCAAATATCTGAATCTTTCAGGCTGCGGTGCCCTTTGGCACTACTTGACGCTGCCATAAGAAAGAGCCTGCACGTATGACAAATAGCCAGCCAAACTTTTAACATTCTCCTTTTTATGCCCTCACTCTACAGAGTAGGAGGGTATATATCATTTGGGACAGAAAAAAGGTGAAAGAGTGACTTAAGACCCTAAGTATGTTTGGACCAAGTCCGCCTCACTACTTTTTAGGTAACTTGAGCCATGTCCGTCCGTCCGTCCGTCTGGCTGGTGTACACGATAACTATCGGAAGGAGTTAAGGAATCGATTTAAACTTTGCACATGGAAATATTTTTCCTAAACATAGTTTAAGTTCGGAATCCGCTATATTTTGGTATTTGATAATGTTGTTATAACCACTTTAAGTGTACCAAGTATGACAGGTTTTGACACGCCCCTTCTAGTACCTCCCACTCAATCTATACAGATGATCGGAATACTGTGACATTTGACAATGCTTTTATGGAAGATACATTCACGTGGAATATGGGCGATATTGTCACACCCCTTCTGGTATCTCCCACACAAAGTGGCATAAACTTTGGTTACAATAAAACCGACATAACATCCATACGGGTAGTCCAAATCATTTACAATTTGATATTTGAAAATGTTTTTATCATAACTTCAAACCAAAAAAATATTTACGATTTAGCCACGCCCCATCTTGTACCCTCCACACAATTGCCTCTATCCTAGGTATTATTAAATCCTTCATAATTTCTATACTGGTGCATGTAATCCAAGTTTTTACAAATGTGGAATCTGGGACCATATGACACGAACCTGCTAGTACCTTCCACTCCAGCCCTACGTTAAACTTAATTCCTTAAAACTTCCGTATATATGTTCTCTGAGAGTGAGGGTATATATAAGTCGGTTTTGCCGACTGAAGATTACTAACTTGTTATTAAGAAAAATCAGGAGAAAAAATAAATTGACGTGAATGTTTTTATCAATACAGAGATCTCGTTGGAACTATGTCATTAGCACGTTGCTATCGTTTTGTTGGTTTTTAATTGCCAAATAAATATTGAATTTAAGTTTTACTTCGTAACAAATTACAATAAATGCTACAATTAGGGTTTGGGGTTTCCCGGACTTTTTTCATTTCACTTCAAGTCACATGCACTAATGACTAACAGCTACACTAAATTAAAAAAAATGTTTAAGGAAAAAAGGAACTCAATTGATAAAGACTGTTACGACGTTTTTAATTTACAAGATTCGTTCGTCTAGAGACGAAAATATTTTACAGAAACAGGTGGAAAATTTTCGAAACAGTGAAAACAAATTGAAATTATTGATTGCACATTTATAAACTTTTAATATCCTTTGAATACAAATATTAATACACACAAGATTGAGAAAGTTCCAATCATTGTTTATTTAAAAAATTAAAAAATTCCCATTTCATTAATGTTATCCCCATTTATATATTTTAATGGTTTCATAAGTAAGCTAAATTGTTCTTTGAGCTTTGACTTCGTTGATCTTTCCAGGGAAATTAAAATAATTATTGTCTGAAAATATTTTTTCCAAATGTTCTACAAGAAGAATTTTGAATTTATATTTCTAGAAGTCATTTTACTCAAAGACGCAAATACTCATGTATATTATATTTGAGATGGAAAGAAAAAATATTTGACTATGATAGAATGAAATTACTTTCATGATAGAGTGAACCCCTAGCTGGGTTTAACCACCAAATTGGCAAATCAGTGGATTTAAACTAGTTTTATTTGTAATAAAAAATTGTTTATAAATTTCGATTACTATTGACAGTAATGAAAATATATGAATTTGAAATAGATCTACAGCTTTCCAATTATAAAGTAAAACTAAATTAGAACTCAAAATAATCAACAAAGAATTTTTTTAATATTTCCCGCATTCCCGGCTCGGGAATTCCCAGACCCCAAACCCTAGCAACAATACAATAAAAAAAGGTCGAATGGGACGACTATCGACAGTTTTGCAGCTCTAGTGAGGGCATATAGAACAAGCATATCAGCAATTTAATGTGATCGGAAAATATCGGATTGGTAATCTAAGTAGCTTCATTATTCTAAGTAGCTTCATTATTCCAAGTAGATGGGTATTCAGGTAGATGGGTTATTTAAGGTTAAAGTCTGATGAAATAAATGAGAAGCAAAAGCATTTATATTAAATGTTTAAGGAAAATCAGAGCAAATTTTTTTAATTCACTTTTTCCTGTGTCCGATCACCATCCATCAAGAGGCATATATCCAAAACTATATTTTATGTTTGCCTACAGAAAAGTATATATGGGGTGCAATCATTTTACTATAAGTACATGCAGAAGAAATTGCACCCGAACATAAAATATCTTTTCGCGTAAGTAATTGTATGAAATTCCAGCAATTATTTTTCGCAGTGTACCCTCCTGATGTCTCTTAATAAAACCCTATTGTGTTAGCTATTTGTCAGAACCACATTCTGCCAGAATCTTGACGTGCGAGTCGACCTTCGCTCCTAATTGAATTCGTAGAAACGCATAAACGCCTGCGAATTCGTTCCAAGAAACTCATATTCACCACCACTGTGACGCCACAATGACGCAATCGAAGAAATGACAACCGCTTTTATTGATTTAGTGACGTTTATAACCATAATGAGAGAATGACCAAATTCCAAGGAATGTTATTCAAAAGTAAACACGATTACACGTCGTTCCACTGCTAAAGTCGACTGTACTACTCACTCGGGTTTCCTTCCTGTGGTAGGAGTGGAGTAGGAAACATACAAAATATGCTAACTAAGCACAAGAAGGAACGCTTTATCATGTGGTGGCGGCGCATGATATCATCGTCTCTCCTCCACAAAAAAAAAAACGAAAACAGAATAACAACAGCGAAACAAAAACAATAACAATAACAAAATAATAGTAAGGCACCACGGAGATTTAATGAAGGGGTAGGGGAGAGGTAGGCGCAGAGGATAGGATACTGTAGCAAAACGTGTGCTGGCCAAGTTAACTGGGTTAACACGCAGAAGGCGTCGACGATTGGCGCCAAAGCGTCCACCGGGAACATGGCGTCACAGCTACGCCACAATCAGTTCAAAGTGAGCAAACTCGGCGACGGGACACGTAGTGATGGGCGAATTGTTGTATATGGCCACAAGGACGAAAGACAAAGGACTATGACATGGCCGAGACGCAATTAAATCAAATGATAAGCCATTTGAAGTTGAGAGGCAACAACACTCGCATCGAGAAAATATGAACAACATTTGATTTGTGAGCCAACATTGGAGGCAGAGAGTTCACAATGACATGAGGCCACTAGAAGGAATGACTATGGAGTCATTCAGTCTACACTATACCAATAAATGCCACTAGACTATAGAAGCCCCACTGAGGCGTTGGAGTCAACTTCCAAAAATATTTTCTCACTAAATACAGAAATCTTGAAGCTCCATCATTTCTTACATCCGACTGGTCGGAGAAATTGAAGAGAACGACGGGAGTAAAATAGAAAATACTACATTTCATGCCAGGATCAACAAACTTCGCCAAAAATTAAAACTCTCACTCTTTTCCAAAAGAAAACCTTTCAAAATATTTTTCCAGATGACTAATACACCACAGTTATGCACTATATCTAATATGACAATTGTTGTTGTTTGCCTCTCTCAGGTTCTTCTTCCAGATCCATTAAATACTCGTATGCAGACTCTTTCTGTTCATTGCCAATTTCATACAAGAACGTCACATCTTTCATTTGTTACCTTTTCAAGAGAGCGATTTAAATATTATAAAGCATCCAACGTAATCCCTACTCCTATTATAAAATAGAAAAATAGATAATCTTAGAGTAAGAGTACCCAGCAAAAAGAGAGCACCCAAAGAAGTGAAAAAGATGTTCATCTTGAGATTCGGAAGTAGTGAAAATTGGGATCTTTACCAATGAATTCAACATGGAGTTGTCATAGGAGGGATGTCCTTTATTTTGAAAGACTTAAAAGTTATTTTAAAGTAGTGGCAAAGAGGTACTTTTTCACTAGTTCCCATTTCTGTTTTTAAAAATCCGCCGCTGCCGGAGGTAGAACGACGGACTTTCTGGTTGCTACTACGGCACTCTAACCATCTCAGCTATCCTCTGTTGTGAGTGGTGACCTTCTGGCGAAAATTGTACTTTTTGGGGTAAAAAAGGCATACAAATGGTACCAAATAAAATACTGTGTTCGGTGTGTACATTTCTCTGAATACGTAAACGTCCAACATAAATGGATTCGTTGCTAATGGCGAAGCGGGACAAAAAGGGATAAAAATGGTACCAACAAAAGTATTGAAGTTAGAATTGTGAAAATCGGTGTGTACATTCCTCGGACCACGTAGACACGCAACCATCAATATATTATGAACTGTATTACTGAAAATCGAATAATCAGCCGAAATTGTGATGTCAATTGGCCGCCTCGTGATTAAGAAACATGAAGTCGAAGTTGCCATTGAAGAGATTCGAGCCGGAACAATCGAAAATGTACTGAAAAATTGGGTTGAACGGATGAGGTACTGCCGAGCCAGTCCTGGCAGTCATATGAATGATATTGTGTTCCATTATTAAATGACAAAGTTCAACCTTTCCAATAAAACCAGCAATTTTAAAATATAATCAGCATTTTTTCTTTCTAATTTAAAATGTTACATGACTCACCCTATAAATGTTTTTTTTCCAAATTTGTACTTGCAAGGGGTAGAGGGACAAAAGAGATAACAATAGTACGAACCAAAGTATTACAGCTAGAATCGTGAAATTCGGTCTGTGCAACACATATGCATTTTTCAAAATTGTTACTTTAAAGGCCGGAGTGGGACATATATGGTACGGAGCAATTCCCCAAAATACGTAAACACGCAACATAAATTTCGAAATTTTTACGTAAAAGAGAAACGAGACATAAACTGGATAATTTTCGGAGCAAAAACTAAATAGTTAATAGTGAGACAAAAAGCAATAAAGAGAAGTTTTTAGGTCGAAATGGGGAAAAGGGGATTAAATTGGTAACGACCAAATTGTATAAATATACAAAGTATACTAAGACGTCACTGCCTCTAATCTGTTATAATGCTCTCCATGGCGGACGCGTGGGTAACGCCTTTTTACATTTATCACAATCGCTGGCGACTCTCTCTGGAAGTAAAAACCCTTGTATATCTTCTCTAGTGATTGCAAGGAGTTCGCCCTGGTCCCTACGGGCATATTCGTGGGATTATTTTTATTTCAAATAAAGTAAATCTACTCATAAGTTTCCTTCTTTTAAGGAAATATTTACTAATTCGGAGTATGAATTTTGCACAAAATTGCATTAACCTTCAGATTGGCTGTGCTAAATCATCTCCCGACCTCTTCCACTTCTCATTCGTTCAGACAATTAGTTCACAAAATGACACTCAAGTGTTGACGTAGCCAAATAAAAATTTAAACGTACAAACAAACCGACATTCTCGTATGCACTTATTTAATATTCGTTGAATGTTTGGTCAACATTTTTTCTTAGAAATGCATTAATCAATTTAGTTGGTTTCTTTGCTCTGGCCTTTCTTTCGCTGCACTGTGGCTTGCGCAATGCACATATAATGTAGATGAATGCACACATACATGCGTGTGCCGAAATGATTTCATGTAAAATTCTCTGTGTTTTCTACCCTCATGAATAAGCACACCCACCAAATGTTAGTCACCTTTCAACTCTACGATAGACATGGAGCAACAAATATCCTTTGTCGGCGGGAGCAACTGCCATGTGTTCTGGAAATACGCAGTCATGAGTGTATTTGGAAGAAGAACGTCATAACCAAAAGTTTCTCATGTTTGATTGTTATTCGATATTTCTCGAACGCACATACTTTTCGTAGCCGAATAATAATTGTTTCATGATGAGATCATTTTGAATGTTCAAAGTCCGTTTGCCAAAAAAAAACGTATTTTTTAATATTGTATTATTGATGACCTGTTTCAAATGTTTGTATGAATCAACGGTTCGAAGCATTTGAAATTTCTTCTCTTGTATTTTTAGTGCTGTTGCGAATCATGGAAAATGTTTCCAGAATACCCTCTCTCCAAACAATCGTTCCTCAGTACACCCTAATATATGTTAGTACACATAATGTAATTGAATGATTCATTGCTATGCATGGCAATAAATGCCATCATTATATCCTTGTCGGATAGAATAAATCACTGACAGGTGAAATTTCTCTCACGCGCTATTAAAAATGTTATTAAAATTGCTTTTTAATATTCCTGCACAGTATCAAGGTGAAAAATTAGTTTATTATACTATTCCTCACCTAGGAGAATAGCTGCTAGAACATAGCGCTGTTAGGTAGTTAGTTGCCAGATCTTCAGAGAGACGAATTTGCGTACAAAGACTTTAGTTTAAGTTTTAATTTTTGTTAAATAGAAGAAAATGAATATTCGGGTAATCACTTCCTTGCTGAACGTGGTAAAAATAGTAACAATAGGCCTGTTCGATTGGGCTTACTAGCTTACGATTAAGAGACTTGATTAGGTGGAGCCATTGTTACCCATTGATTTTTCTTAACGCTAAGAGAGTAGTAAATTACCTTAAAGCGAGTAAATTCCATACAAAAATTAAGCTAGTAAACCCAACCGAAGAGGCATAATAATAACAACTTCGATTCCTTGACATAGCTCGCATTCCACCAAATTAACGTAGGAAGAGCGTTCTCAGCTCTTCCATGTTGTGTTCATTGCAGGTCAATGTATCGGATGCTAGCCAATAGCGTATATTTTTATTAATATAATAAATATTATTAAATATTAAATATTATTATTTTGGGTCATTGACAACTCGTTGATAGATAATGTTTTGGTCTACCGATCACATGTATTACGTGTGTTAATACCATGGGGTATTATCGGCGAGTATATCTGTCAATTCAGCTGATAGTAGCCACGACATTTGGCTGTTAGTCTTCCACCGTTAAAGTTCATATCGGTCGCGTTTAGTTGTGTTTCAATTCCCATAGGAAATAATGAGATTGATTGGCACATGTCTGTGATTTTCAATACGATTATCTCGTTTTTGAGGATTGTTTGATTTTATTAAAACAAACTCCTTTCACGCCCTCTTACTATACATTAGGATGGGTCACGAAATAAATTTCAGCGGTCACCACACAGAAATGATTGGATTGTTCAATGATGATCTGCAAAATATTTCGTCGCTGGGTCAAGCCATCTGTGAGCTAAACGCTCCTGAAAACACTTCTAAAAATCATGTTTTCCCCGTGTAATTTTGTAAGTTGCATTTTTGTCCACATTTTTTATGAATTATTTTTTTTGCTCTTTTTACAAAAATAAGCGCTGCGGCTTCCGATGTTCATCATTTAGCCATCACTCCAAAGGAATTTGCTGCAACTATTTATTTTTTATAAAAAGCTGCAGCAAATACCTCCAAATAAGAAAAAAATTTCAGTTGCCACTTTAAAAAACACAAAAATACTATAAACGTCCAATAATTCCACCAATAATAGTAATCAAAATTTATATTTAAAGTGCTTTCAAGGGAAACGAAATATTTTGCAAGTCATCATTAAATTGGAAATTGTTTTTCCATTGTATGGACCGCGACCCAGCATACTGTACCTAAGAGCCTAAGTGTAGTGTACATGAGAGAGATGAGAGATTTTCCTTGAGGACCTCAGAAGTTATTGTAAGCCGGCCATAATAGATGGTAACGATGAATCTTTTGAGACTGTTGTTTGATCGACTTCTCGGAATTTTTGAATGTAAACATTCGATTTTGTAGTGGAAAGAAGAGATCCACACTCAACTATACACACATTGGCCATATACCAGAGATAAAGGGTGATTTTTTAAGAGCTTGATAAATTTTTTAAAAAAAAAACGCATAAAATTTGCAAAATCTCATCGGTTCTTTATTTGAAACGTTAGATTGGTCCATGACATTTACTTTTTGAAGATAATTTCATTTAAATGTTGACCGCGGCTGCGTCTTAGGTGGTCCATCCGCTTAGTCCAATTTTGGCATTTCCACGTTTTTGAGTAACAGAGACCCAATTGGTGCGAACGGCGACGAATCGAAAATTGGTGGTCATCATTAACACTGGCCGATACAGCTGCGATATTTTCTTCAGTTCGCACTCTACGTAAGCGTGTTGGTGGTTTAATGTCCAACAATGTAAATTTGGTGCGAAATTTAGTCACAATAGCCCGAATAGCCGCTTCAGTGGGTCGATTAAACTGACCATAAAATGGAAGCGCGCAATGAACTTTCTTAACAGAGCACGCATTTTGATAATAAAATTCAATAATTTGCAAGCGTTGTTCGTTTGTAAGACGATTCATGATGAAATGTCAAAGCATACTGAGCATCTTTCTCTTTGACACCATGTCTGAAATCCCACGTGATCTGTCAAATACTAATGCATGAAAATCCTAACCTCAAAAAAATCACTCTTTACTAGCCGACCGATTTTAAGCAGACAAGCCGCCGCCACCGCATGTTTCTGCACGAGCCGTGCCGCCGTCGATTTCATCGTCTCAAATTGACTTCAACCACGCCGCCGACTTCATCGACTCATATCGACTTCAACCACGCCGCCGAGATTTGACGGAGTTCTAACTCAGTCAAATCTTACTAGCAAAATAGACAACCCTTTTAAAATTACAAAAGAAAATATAATTGTCGAATTAGACAACCTACTGCTGTGAAATATATTGATCTTTCTTTGAATTTGGTATCCCACTATATGATGACGGCTATAGAAAATTGAATGATTGTATTTTGATTTGAAAGTCGCATTTATATAAGTCAATACCAGTACGTGTGTTTCTATAAATAACAATGAACAACAGCTCCTCTATTGTGCTTCTTTGGTGTGTCAAAGTAGGTAGAGTATTATTATTCTTTGGAAGGATTATGATATTCAAGCTTCACATGAAAAGCTGTAATTGCAAAAATATTTATTAAATTCATCCATATTATTAATTTTGGGAATGGATTAACAATCCCAAAATATTATTGTATGGGATAACAATTAGGGTGTCCAACCACGATTAATCGAATAATTTTTGTCAAAAAATCATAATTTTCGAATAACGAATAAATTGTCCCAAATAATCGATTAATCGATATTAAAAGTTTTGCCTTAAAAACTAATGAAATCGTCGTATGCTTTGTATGATAAATTGATTTTGAATAGCCAGTTTGCTCCATTTGGGTAAAAAACTATGAAACACCAAAAATAAAACCACAATTTTTTCGATTTTTGATTTGTATGCTCCACAGATATTAAAATAAGGATTTATCCGACTTCATTTAAAAATAGCAAAAACTGGTCAACTGGCTTCGGAATTATTTAAAATTTAAAGAATAGTAATTTCATAGAAAAAATTAGGATAACACCACGATAATAAAGTCAGTTCTGTTATATATCATATGATCCATATTCGAAAAAAGTCAATGGATAACTTCTGATATTATGCTCATTTAAGGGAAGGTTGTTTATTTTGATAAGATATTAAGATTTTTGTCAACTTCTAATGAATTTCGAATTTGATATTACAATTTTTAAATAAAATCAGATACGTAATAAACGTTCAATATATAGTTGAACTACCCGTAAACTGGCGTGTCTTGTCTATATAACTCTTATTAATTATATTTTATTTGAGTGGACAATTGTTCGATTAATCGGTTAATCGAATAACTCTCGACTTCATTATTCCAATAATTGGAATTTTTTTCAAATAAACGATAAATCGATTTACATAAAAGTCAGAATAATTGGATACCCTTATAACAATATTAAATTATTGGAACATTGGCTAATATTATCGAATATTGAACTACTTGCCAAAAAATAAAAGAAAATTGTTCTTTCCGTTTTTTCAAAATTGTCAAATAAATAGGGCTAATCGAATGACAGAACGAGCCGGCAAATCAGCCGAAAGCCGCCGACGCCGATAATTATGGTTCGGCTTGTAACTCTGCCATATATGTACGTATTTCACTATCCTATGAGGGGGAAAATCATCAGTGACCATTCTGTATAGAGTGCTCGGTGTTACAATGCTGTTATCACATAAGGCGTTTTCAAGGAGTGTTATGATCTACTTGAAACCTTTAACATTACCATTTGCTGGAATGTATTTCTAAAAATATTGATGTTGAAAAGTCGCAGCGAAGCCACTTGAAAAGACTTTTGACATGGTCGAAATCATGATCGTGGTAGTCTGCAGCCAAGTAATAAATGTCACCATGCCATTTGTAAATAAATTTGCATTCTATTAAATATAGATGCAAAATGGTCTTGAGCCAGGACAATATCCCAGTTCAAATCAAATCTCAAAATTTTCAAAATCTCACTCTCGATCATAGATATTATTGTTAATAGAAAAATTGATGAATCGGTAATTTTGTATTGGAATAAAGGATGTACATATAGAAGGGAATAGGACTGATAGCTTCAAACCAACCGCTTAATGTAGAACTTTTTAAAAACGCTTATTTTAATATCGTTTCAGTTATTTCACATATTTCACAGTATATGTATGTAGTAATATAGCACACATTTCGAGGAAATGAAAAAAGTCTAATGTTTAGTCCTATTATTATCCAAGCAATTATACACAAATCTTTATAGCAGCAAATTAAAATCCATTAAAAACGCTTTAAACTGAACTTCAACGTTTGTTTGGAAATGATGTCGACTACATCCATTTGTACGATGTTAGATACGACATCATATTCTCAGTTGGGAAAGAGTGATTCGACTAATTTGCATAGATATAAATTTGGCCAGACAATGGTTATTGTTATGAATGTCACAATGTGATGAGAATTTCAAAGCAGAATTATGGCCAAACGTGCCAACATTGTTACGACCCCAATTCAAGAGTCGTCATCTCTTGACGAGAGTGGGAGAGTGATTATCTTTTTTGTCCAAATACGTCAATGCACGTACATATACATATGAACGGTTTACTAGGGAGGCCGTAGTTTGGAAATGTTTGGCTCGCTCCTCGTACCACGTTTCAAACTCTGCAGCAAACAAACAATTAAAAAAATATTGTGAATTTATTTAGTGTAAAAGTAGCAACAGCATCCACATAAATAATTATTTTCTTCATAATTCCAAGTTCCAAACTGTTCACCAATTTTTTTACAAAATCCGAAGATCTTCGAAAATTTCGCATTGATTTAACATGGAACTCCTCATATGTACGTGTAAGAATAGAATTTAGAATTAGAATTAGTCTGCACATTTCTAAACAACATCGAAACTCATAGTTTCCCAAAGAGGCGTTCGCATTGGCGTGGAATGGCTCATGCTCCTCGAACGCCAATTCAACATCACCAACGTAAATGTCCGCAATTAATTAATTGAACTCACTTAAGTATTAATTTGTTCCACTGTCGCCAATTATATATTATACAGATGTATAATATTTCATCGTGTACATATGTACCTATAATATACATTGTACATATGTTTCTGTCATGTGATATCCTTCATCATGCAGTAGTAAGTGCATCATGATGATGATGTATAAATATGATGCCATTTTGGCGACATCGAAACAAAGACAAACAAAAATGCGCCAGCATTAATGATGTCAAACGGCCAATGTTCTTGTCCAGATTTCTAAATGAAAATCTATTTATACTTGGCAGGTGTGCACACCACTACAGACGATGTACAGGGGAGAACGTTTGGGAAAAGGTGTTAAAAATTAGAGATAAAGACGTGCTAATTTGGTAATGGCAGAATCGTAGAGGCGTAGAAATCACAACACCTTTAACAAATCCCTGTTCAACTTCCTATTCGGTTTGCTAGGAAATATAGACGATTGCTATTATTTAACAGCTATTATATGAGTCATTCCATGTCATACCTCGATTTGAAAATTTGTGTATGTATTCTTCTAATAAAAATATTTCATAAGTATTTTTGGGGAAAATATAATTTTAGTAAAAAAAAACACCAAAAAATTAAAAAAATAGAGCCATAATTTCACCACTTCCACTAATAACACAAAAAGTTTCAAAAAATAATTAATGTATTCATTTCGAAAAACAAAATAAAAGAAAAGTGCAAAAATTCTAAAAAATATAACGCGACTATGCACACCATTTTGAACACAATGTATTTTTTTCGGAATGGAATAACTCATATATCTGTCCAATTTTAGTACTGTTGTAAAGGAAGTGTATGATTTGATCCATTAATGACTAGGGTCTTAAGGCACTCCTTCCCTGCACATGGCCGACGAGTTGGGTATCGTACGGCACTCAATGTGTTAATGGAAGAACTATCAACTAAATAATTCCTTTCGTCTCACAAGTCATGCATAGATTGTAAACCATCCATACATCTAAACACGAATACATTATTTGTGTAGGTGTGTAAATAATATGCATCGCAATGCGTAGTAAAAATTGTATCACTTAGGCCCATTCAGACTACCCTACCTATCAATGCTCTCTGTCTAAAAGTGTATGCATGTGTAGTAAATAATCTCACAGTCTGAGCATAAAATGAGAGAGGGAGAGGAACTTTAAATTTTTAAATTTCAACAATAACCTCAACTCCAGGAATTCTTCACCACACATTGTTGTTCATGGAGAGAAAGTTAATCATAACACCCTTCAAACCACCTTGTGGTGAGGTGACAACATGATAAAACAAACACTCTATACAGTAGTTCCAATGATGAGTTACTCTTCCCTTCCATTAAGGGGAAACTAATAAATATAGGACTAAGCATACAATTGAATCCATTGACAAATGGTTATGTTCGACTTCGTTCATCAAAAATCGTTCGACTCGAGGGATAGTGTGAAAGCACCTCTTACGATGACCCCAAACGAATCTTATTGCATTCTACAATTTCAGGAATAACCGCCATTAAATTCCATGACGCCTATTCAACTCATATTAAATTAAACGAGCTCCAAATTAGATTGGATATGTAAATTACTCCACAAAAGAATAAACGTTGCGCACAAATTAAATACGAGTAACACTATGCAACAAAGAATAAAAAATTGTATCCAAGACGTAAAAAATATATGTTATGTGCAGTACAGAGCATACAAACATTTTTATACCCTACGCAACAGGGTATAATGACTTTGTGAATTTGTTTGTAACACCCAAAAGGAAACGAGATAGACCCATCGTTTATTACACCGATCGACTTAGAATCACGTTCTGAGTCGATTTCTCAGAACTAAATGAAACTTTGCACAACGAAGTTTTATGGAATAAGGACGAACGCTATTTAATTTGAAGAAAATCGGTTCAGATTTAAATATAGCTCCCATACAAATGTCTCCTCCGATTTGACTCTCCGCTCTACATATCACATATTTTAACAGATTTTCTTCAAATGCAAAACATCTTATATTTCAACTAGAAACAGCTCTGTTGAAAATGTACCAGATCGGTTCAGATATATATAGCTCCAATACAAATTATGCCACCGAATTGATTATTTCCGCTCTAGATATAACATATTTGAACAGATTTTCGTCTAAATCGGCACATTAACTAATATTTCAAATAGAAACATATATGGCGAAAGTGGGTCACAGCGGTTCAGATTTATATATAGCTCCCATATAAATGACTCCTCCGATTTGATTCTTTCCGCTCTAGAAACCACACATTTAACAGATTTCCATCAAATTTGGCAAAGCGTCTTATATTTCAACTAGAAAACCTATGCTAAATTTGCTGTATCGCATATGACCCGGTGCAAATGTAACGACCTTTTTATACCCTACACCACAGGGTATAATGACTAAGTGTAGGATGTCATAAAGTCGGCCACGCCCGACTTTAACCCTCCTTGTTATGGATAATTTTTCTGCTAAAATACCAAATATCGTCGAAAGTATCTTCAATATTTGCACTCTCATTCTGGATGTATAGGTTACACCAGCTTATACCTGGTGCGCCTTTTAAAATTTTAAATTTGAACTACCGATTACTTTGACTTTGATAGATAGAATAACATTCATTTTCATATTCAGGTTTATGATTGACATTAGCAACGCGCGATGCGTTTTCGGTTTGGCGAAATTCGTGTTTTCAGATGAACGTCATTTTCATTTCGGTGGCTATGTCAATAAGCAAAATTGGCGCATATGGTGTCCAGAGAACCCACACGTGACTATTGAGAAGCGAGTCACTGTTTGGCGTGAATATTGGGCTGGCGGCATCATTGGGCCATTTTTCTTCGAAAATGAGCAAGGAGCCGCCGTTACTGTCAACGGTGAGCGTTACCGTGCCATGTTCAACGAATTTTTGCTTCCAAAAATCAAGTGAATAACATGAACGATATTTAGTTTTAACAAGACGGGGTCATATGTCACACAGCCAACGCATCCATTAATATTTTACTCGAATAATCAGCCGAAAATGTGATATCAATTGGCTGTGATTTGAGCCCTTTGGAATATTTTCTGTGGGGAGCTATTAAGGACAAATGTTACGCAAACCATCCAGAGACAATTGAAGCGTTGAGACATAGTTCACGCGAAGTTGCTATTGAAGAGATTCGAGCCGGAACAATCGAAAATGTACTGAAAAATTGGGTTGATCGGATGAGGTACTGCCGAGCCGGTCGTGGTAGTCATATGAATGATATTGTGTTCCATTATTAATAAAACCAGAACCATTCCAATAAAACCAGAAATTTGAAAATATAATCAACATTTTTCTTTTATAGCCGATTCTAATTTAAAATGTTACATGACCCACCCTATATATTCTATTACATGTATTCCCGTCGTTCCAATGTGGAACATAGGGCCATAGGACCATAAATGAAAAATATTTATAATGGCTACAAATATTGTCACTTTCACATAGAAACAATGGTTTATTAGGAACAGAATTGAGTTATTTTTTTTTTCGAAAAAAAAAAAAAAAATATATAAAAAGTAGAAAGAAATCGGGAAAACATTCAGCCCTATTATGTACGTTTGTCGAATTTTCCGATTTTTTAATGTTAATATATTTACAAAATGTCATCTTTGAAAAAAGTTGCATTGCCCGAAACTATAAAAAACTTGATCTCGACAACCGTAATAAGGCTGGTTTTGTTCTATCTTTTAATAGCTAAAATGATTATGAATAAATGTAGAAATTATGACACCACTTGTAGACACAAAATAATTTACCAAAAATTATAAATTATTTTTTATAAATGGCGAGAAAAGCCTTTACAATTTAGATAATGTTTTATTTTATTTTGATAGAAGTGATCGGACCTATATTCCACAAAATGATAGTACAAATCTTAATGGTATGTACCATCGTCGAAAATTGAATTTTTAGCAAAAAATTTAAAAAAAAAACTATCCATCGAGTTTAGGAAGCCAAAATGCTTCAGAAAATATTTTACATAGTCCTTCGGTATAATTTTTGTTGCACAGTGTAATCTTTTGATAATCTTAATGGCTGAGGCCAAGACACTTAAGTCATTCTATATCAATTAAAATTCACTGATCCAATACAACCGTGTAGCCCCATATTTGGAAAAAATCAACTTTCTCTGCCCTCCCACTACCGAGTCTAATGTCTATAGTTTAGTCGTTATATGCGCGCTGTGCATCGCATATGACAGCAGTAGAATAATTAAACTGATACTCGTATTCGTATATCCAGCAAAGGAATGACATTATGTGGTCTCGCTTTTTTTACTTTTCAAAAAACAATGGCGGAGTTCACGATCTGATGTATTAGCGATAAACTGATAAACGTGGTAAATTTTGTACATCAAATCGTGATATACAACACAAAATACAATAGCATTGTATTTTTAACACATCGTTGTATTTCAAACGTAATGCATGTAATTTGTTTTTGCATTCATAAAACGTTGACTAAAAATATTAAATTTATCGAAAATACAAAGTACAACACCAAATAAACCGGATCGTGAACTCCGCTAGCATATTCTTTCTCATAATTTTATTGATTTAATGCATTTTGGATATGATTTCGAAATAACTGAATAACTAAAATACCAGCGTAAAAGAAGAATCATAATTTCCCCGCATAAGATAGTGAACTTGCCGATAATTGTGATCCACGTGGAGGGGTATATAAGATTCGACCGGGCCGAACTTACCGCACACTTCAGTTGTTTAAACTCAGAGAAGAGAAATACAACGCAGATCCGTTAAAAACTGATGTCATTGCCTCAAATTTAGATGAAACAATTAAACATCATCATTAACAAAAAAAAACAACACAGGTTTTGTACACTATTTAAGAAATGCTATTATTGATGATTAGCTTGGAAAAGTATAATCAAATACAATTATTTGTATGGATTATTAAAATGCATACATGGGCATCTCACAGTGGCCCGGACGCGACATTTGCTACGCCAAAAACGAGAAAGAAACAGAAAAAGTCGATCAGCATTTTTGGGGTTCTAGAGCGCTTTAAGGGTATTACATTTCAAAAATATATTATCAGGATTTAGTACAAATTAGTACAAAATTATAAACAATTTTACATTGCAACGGAGGCTACAAAAAACAGAAGTAGTTTTGTAGTTCTTATAGAAATATACAAAGTTCAGCAATTTGTTTAGAACTTTGTTTTTCCATACATACATGTAAATGAAGGTTAGAGGATAACATGTTCACAGATTTGTGAAATATGAGAATTATATCTTAGATTTTTTTTAATTAGGTACCGCACGAATACGAACGCAACAAATATTTCCAAGTATAGTAAAATAAAGTAGATATTTTCGTTAAAATATTTCAGCTTTTAATGAAAATAACAGAGAACAACTTAACTTCAAGTTTCACAATAGTAATAGTTATCGAAATAAGGAAAAAATAAAGTTAACAGCCTTTTGGGAGGTGCCCATATGTAAGAGTATATGATTTAGATCGGCGATATTCAATATCTTAGCAACTGATCACTGGATCAAACTGACCGGTTAACCCCCATGTTTTAAGTAATACGAATATGGGCATTTGCGTCGGCAAAGAGTGTGATAATTTCTACACTTACACGCTCAACTATGCACACATTGACCATAGACGTAATTCATGATCCTCTGAGGGGACAAATTATCAGCTGTGATTCTATATAGAGTGCTTGGCGTTACAATGCTGTTATCATATTCACACTGATTTTCGGCTCTTCTATCCTTTCGAATCTTGTTAATTTTTGGATCAGCTTCGACTAATTCAAGCGGGTACAATATATTTCTTATAAAAATATTTTATTCCCCGAGAACAGAGTCAAGAGTAAATCTTGCAATATATCCCAGCATATGATGAAGTCGGAAGTAGGGAAAATTGGAAACTCATATAAACTATGAGGTTGATCGCTGAACGCAATGTCGTGAACAGCTTTCTATCGGGTAAACGAAAATCGTAATATTACAAAAACCGGCCGACCGATGACAAAAGTTGTTAACCGGTTACGGCTTTCGGCAACACAATAAATTTAACGAATATTTCTTCAGTTTCTGCTAGAACAAATGAGCTGTCATCTAGCGAAACTAATTTGATTTTTTAAACAAATTTTAATGATACGTATTCAATTATAGGACAATAGCATGATTTCCGAGACCCCACGATCTGACTATGTTTTTGGATTGATGCCGTTAAAATAAGATGAAAAGTTTGTGTATCGGTATTAGTTAAGAAGAATTTTCATTTGTCAATATGAAGAAAAAATGGAATGAAATAAAAAAAACATTTTCGATAATTATGTATCTACTTATTGAAATATCCAAATTGAAAACTAACAATCGATTTTGTACTTTTTAATTATTTATAGCTCAGTTGAATGAAAAAATCGGTTTAAAACTTCAATAACTTTCGAGTTATGTTTTCTAAATATTAGATGAAAACCTCAAAAGCGCTCTTTTATAAATTATAAAGATATCTGCTTATTTTGAGGTGCTCTATACAGATCTTGAATCCTCGGCCCAATTATAAATATGAAAATTGTCTTTTAGCTTTTGTTGGTTAGGCCACTCATACCATATAAACACACAAAATATTTGCGCAAAATGCCACTTTGCACAAATTTTTGTAGGGCGAATCCAATGCATGTAAAACGATTTAAGGCCAAAACACAATGAGAAAAAATACGTATATTTTTAAGCATGCATGTCTCGAGAAATTTTGAAATGTATGTAAACATATGAAGAAGTGTACAATAAAAGCGTGCATCCCAAAAGTGTGTATCAAGCGTACAAAAAGTTGCTGAACTTTTAACTTTTTTGTGTGCTTCGTGAAGCAGAAGCGTAAAACATATGTTTTTTGAGTTTTGTTTGCGCGTCTAGTTAGAAAAAATCTGACCTGTTTGATCGAAAAAGAAAATTAAAAGGAAAATGTTTGAGAAACTTTTAATAAATGATGTGCAAAAATACCAATGTGTATATAATAAATCGCATAAATCATTTAGAAATAAATTAATTAAAGCGGCAGCTTGGAAAGCAATATCTAGAGCTGTGGATTTGCCAGGTAAGTACATTCGGACGAAAAATAAATTCTCACTTTATATCTCGGTAATTGATTTACCTTTTGATATATATATTCGTAAATATATTTGTAATATGTGAAGTTGATAAATGCCAGAGTCTATAGAAGACGTTGCGGGATCGTTTTGTCAGAGATGAAATTCAAGAATTTCATCTGGAAGCGTGGTGCCGGAGGAAACTACACAATGGAAATGTACGTCTGCCATGTCTTTTATGAAAGACTATGTAGCTCCAAAACCGTGTGTAATGTTTTTAAATAGAGAATTAATATAGAGAATAGTGTAATCGTTCAACATGCAGCTGCGTATGAGTACACAACACTAATTACTTTTAACATGAGATGAAATATTCATATTTCATTTATTCCATCAAATTGTGCCTTGTATTTATCTTCTTAAAACGTTAAACTTTAAGTTGGACTCTAACCTAAAATACAAATTAATTGTGATATTTTTAAAATGTGATCCTTGGTGTATGTATATGTAATAAGTAATTAATAAAACGAATTTTGTATAACTACCAAAAATGTATTATTTCGAAAATTAAGGTTAGGACATGGCTCCAAGTGGAGTTGTCTTATGAAATCCAACTTTTTCAACTAAAATAACTCCAAAAGTATTCGGAACGAAACTTCAAAAAACTTATTTTGTTAAAATATAATCTTTCAGCTTATCCCGCAAAAGGCTAATTTTGTGGCATTGTTTGTGTGGCTTCGTTTCACTTTTGGCATCGAACCAACCACTTTGCTCCAAAGTCCTTCAACAGTAATTTCTCCATTATCACTGTCTGTAAATTCGGGAGAAGAAGTTGTGACGTGCTCAGTTGTGAGGGGCTCATATTCAAAGGTCCTTGTAAAACTCTCCACCGGGCAGTCAGAATTCCAAAAGCGTTTTCGATTGTCCTTCTTGCTCTAGACAATCTCTTGTTGAATTGCTAGCGTTCCCGTCGTAATAATATACCTGGATATGGTTTCATCAAATTCTCTGTCAATGGACAAAGAAATATGTTAATTCAATATCTGAATTTGTTAGGGGTTCTTAGGCAAATCTAAGTTGTCGGCAAGGAGACGTTTACCCAACTTTGAGTGACGTAATAGTCCTCCGTCGCTTTGAGACCCATATGCGCCTATGTCTACTGCTGTGAAGATACAGTCGGCATCGCAAACTGCCAGCAATACAATCGAAATGAGTCTGTAATGGAAAAAGTGAATAAAGTGTGACAAATCTTATGCACTTCAATGGATTACGTTTGTAATTGTAGTATGCTGATCCAGAGCTCGGGGGACACGTTACAGTTACGTATTTTCCATCGATGGCGTCAACACAGTGTGGGGAATACCATAGGATTTCAAAACCATTTGCCATTCGTGCCGGGTTGGAATTGCGAGGTAGGAAAGAGGTTAGCCCAAATTACTTTGCTTTGTTGATGCACCCATTTTAAATGTTAGAGAAAGATATTGCGTGCTATCCCCATGTGCTAAATCTATATATATAAAATAAAGTGTCCGAAGCGATGTAATCCCATAACTCGAGATTGGCCAAACCGATTTTGATGATTTGTACTTTGTTGGAAAGGTATTTTCTCAAAAAAAAGAACTTCAAAATATCAAAATTTGAAAATGTTTGATTTTTAACACCCAGCGTGTTTCGACAGGTTTATTTTCGATTTTTTTTCAATTTTCTTTTTTCATTTACTCGAGATTGGCCAAACCGATTTTGATGATTTATACTTTGTTAGAAAGGTATTTACTCAGTACGGGTTTTTTAATTTGGATTTTCATTTTGTGGGCGGAGTGGGCGTGACAATAGTGTTTTTTTGAGCTAGAAGGCTGCAAATTGGAACGTGTATATTACTAACCACGAGAATGATAAATATGATGCCGAAATTTGGATTTTCATTTTGTGGGCGGAGTGGGCGTGGCAAAAGTGGTTTTAAGAGCTAGAAGGCTGAAAATTGGAGCGTATATATTACTGACCACGAGAATGATAAATATGATGCCGAAATTTAGATTTTCGTTTTGTGGGCGGAGTGGGCGTGGCAATAGTGTTTTTTGAGAGGTAGTAGGATGAAAATTGGTACATATATATTACTGACCACAATAAATATCAATTTGATGCCGAAATTTGGATTTTCGTTTCGTGGGCGGTGGGAGCATGGCAAAAGTGTCTTTGACAGCTAAAAGGCTGAAAATTGGTACATATATATTACGGACCACGAGAAAGATAAATATGATGCTGGATTTAGATTTTTTTTCGTGGACAGTGGGGCGTGGCTATAGTGTTTTTTAAGCTAGAAGGCTGAAAATTGGAGCATATATATTACTGACCACGATAATGATAAATATGATGCAGAAATTTGGATTTACGTTTCGTGGGCTTTGGGGCGTGGTAAAAGTGTTTTGAGAGCTAGAAGGCTGAAAATTGGTACATATACATATATTACTGACCACGATAATGATAAATATGATGCAGAAATTTGGATTGTCATTTTGTGGGCGGAGTGGGCGTGGCAAAAGTGTTTTTGAGAGCTAGATGGCTGAAAATTGGTACATATATATTACTGACCACAATAAATATCAATTTGATGCCGAAAATTGGATTTTCACTTTGTGGGCGGAGTGGGCGTGGCAAAGTGTTTTTGAGAGGTAGTAGGATGAAAATTGGTACATATATATTACTGACCACAATAAATATCAATTTGATGCCGAAATTTGGATTTTCGTTTCGTGGGCGGTGGGAGCATGGCAAAAGTGTCTTTGACAGCTAAAAGGCTGAAAATTGGTACATATATATTACTGACCACGAGAAAGATAAATATGATGCTGGATTTAGATTAGATTTAGATTTTTTTTCGTGGACAGTGGGGCGTGGCTATAGTGTTTTTTAAGCTAGAAGGCTGAAAATTGGAACGTATATATTACTGACCACGAAAAAGATAAACATGATGCCGGATTTTGAATTTTCGTTTCGTGGGTGGTGGGGGCGTAGAAAAAGTGTTTTTAGCTAGAAGGTTGAAAATTGGAACGTATGTATTACAAACCACCATAATATCAATATGATAAGATCAATATGAAACCTGATTTTAATTTTACCATTTGTTTTTTTGCCTGGCGAAGCGGGCGGGGTTCAGCTAGTAGCTGTATAAAAAAGACTTTATAAATCCCTTTGTATATACATACATAATCTTTTTCAATTTACTTACACTAGGGCCAGCCGACATTTAGCTGGTATTGGCTGCCGATTGCTGCGCTTTGTCAAGTCTTCCTCCATCATGGAAAATAGTTGGTCGAAGACCTGTGGAGTCGTCCTCACCATTTTATGGAATTGTTCGTGGTCATTGTTGTGTGAATGTTCAAAGCTTAACGCAAACATCCCATCAACATTTCTATTTTGGTATAATGACCTTACCCAAAGTCCCGATTTTTTAAAAAAGTTGTACATAATTGTAATAACTACCGAACGACAACCGAAGCTATTTCATTTATTTCCATTTTTAATTCTGTCGCACATTTGTTATTGTTTACAATAAGCTCAGAACAAGAAGAAGAAGAAAAACAAGAACATATGTTTTCATGCGTATATGCATACTTTCTATGTGTCTTTCAAACAGCAAAAATACGTATAATGCACGCATGCTCGATAAGCGTACTTTGATTGTGTTTTGGCCTTTATATCGCATTTTGAGTAACATTTTTTTCTAAAAAGGCTTTTAAGCGCGCCGAAAGGAAGCCTTGTGCCGGCCAAATATTATGTCAAGACGCACACTCATTGGCACATTGTAGGGTCAATCAAATGCTTTTTGATACAATTTCAAGAGACACTGTTGCCGAAAGTGAAACTATGTATAAATATATATATATATACAGACAGTCATATATGAATATGTAGGTGTGTACAATGAAATCTATTTATACTATCTATGTGTGTTGATATGTTCGTATGTTGCAATCGGACGATAAGATAAAATGACGTGTTGTCATGAACGACACATTTTTATTTTGACAAACGTATTCTTTCAATTTCTTTATTTCGCGAATAACATTGCGCAAAGTATCGAATCACAGCTATCGCAAGTCTTGTTTACACTTCGTACCCGTTCGCCGGCTTCGCCGAAAGAGTCAAACCAATTGTTGCTATTCTAAAGAGACACAAACATATCGCCAGCTTTATTCTAAAAGGTTGTAACTGGCATTATCGATTTTTTTATATATTCCGATAGAACGCTGAAAAACATCAGAATATGTAAAAAAACAATTTCGAAAAAAAATCAGTTACGACCTTTTACAATTAACGTAACGATACATATCGTATGTGTGTATAGACTACTCGTAAACGTTATCGAAAACAGCCGTACACAAACGGCTGACAATAGATTTCGAAATATTTCGCGATAATAAAGAGAACAAACAGAAACAATCATATTAAGAATCTGCTCATAAGCGCCCATCAAGAAGATACAATGTTGATGCATAAGCCAGCCGTATGAAAATTGTATGTCAACTTCTAGACAGAACTAAACAAATACATATATGTATACATGTACATATGTACATAAATCTAGCCCATGTACCTATTCGAAACCAGCTGTTCGTGGCATGGAGTGCGGCAGTATTTTCGAAATACTTTTATTCTAATTTAAATTTTGAAACTGTATGATGTCATATTGTTTCGAATGACGTAGTTCGGCCAAAATAGAGTTTACACAATGCCAGTCTAATGTGTGTGTTCCAACACAAAATCTGTCTGCAAACAAGCCAATTCGGTAGTTCTCTGTCAATTCATCTGCTCCGCATCGGTATATGCCTTTCGCGGTCGAGGTGGTAGATACATAAATCAATTCAAAATTTCTTTAGCTGTGCTAATTTTCCTCTTTACTTTGATCAGTTCTCTAATTTAAGGATGTTTCTTTTTGAAATTTAAAAAAATGTACACCAAAATTGTCTTGAAAGTGGTCTAAGTCACACTATATCCACTGACATTGATGTGTAAACACACATTTTTTATTCATAATAGGCCTGTTCGATTGGCCTTACTAGCTTACAATTAAGAGACTTGATAAGGTGGCAGGGCACATTCAAGGCAAGCTACTTTCTTGTTTAGCGAGTAAATTCCATACAAATATTAAGCTAGTAAGCCCAATCGAACAGGCCTAAAGTCAATTTTAAGTGATTACGATAATTTGAATAATATATAAAATGAAATTAGTTTAAAAGTAATAATTTATAATTCCAATCTAAAGTTTCTAGACGAACAACCTGTAAATATAAGTTCATTTATTTTCGTTCATTTAATTTCGGCCCGGAAATAAAATATTTTCTTATTTCTTTAATCTTTGGTAAGGAAATACAACTTTTTCGAATTAAAATGAAATATTTTTTGTTGGTTTTATAGAGAAAACCATTTTCAATTTTGGGGAGAATGAAAGTGGTCTAAGTCAGTGCATCCTCTGAAAGTAGTGGTTCCCTTGGATGTACCAACGATATCGTTTTTTATAAAAGTTCAATATAGTGGTACAATATTCTAAGAAAAAAAATTGTGTTTCGGTAGAAAAATAGTTTTCAATAGACTTAAACGCAAACCATTGCCTTTTTCAAAACGGATAAAGTGTGACTTAGACCACTATCAAACTAACTTACAAATATATGATATCTTTAGAGGTACATTTCAACAAAAACTAGTAAATATCGTTACCAAAATATTAAAAATACTCAACTAAAATTTTTTGCAAATCGAGATTTTTGGTTATTTTAACAAAGCACAACCACTTCGATCATTATAAACAAAAATATCGATTGATTCGACATCGAATATTTTAGTTGAGTCTTTTTTTTATATTTTGGTACCGATCACTATAATAATATTATTTTATTGCATATTTAGAATCTCCATCATTAATTCTATGTCTGGTCAAATTCTAGTTCCACAAAGTGGGTCAAAAGGTCATTGGAAAAAATACCGTATAATTTCTTATTCAAAAATTCTCAGCCTTAAAGGATGTATAGAAAATAATAAATTGGAGAGTTTACTGATCCACAATATAAATCCACAATAAAAAATCTTATTAATAACAATTAATATTCGCCCTTATTCTATTTGGCGTAGTCAACAGAAGACGACGTCGTTTTTTGTATTTTGTTTCAATTTCGTATTCCCGTTGGCAATATTGCCGTATTTCGATGACTGTTAAATTAAGTTTGGTATTCTGTAAGAAAAATTGGCGACGCCGTTGTTTTCAATTGCCTTTGATTTTGGCGTCGGCCATTTTAGTGTTGCCTTCAATGTATTGTTTACGTTAATTTTGATTTCATTAGAAAATTAAATGGAAAAAATTAAAATAACAAATAAGCGCCAGTTCGAGAAGCTAGTGGAAGAGCTTGAAAAGAATCCATCACTAGCCAGAGGATTTCACAAGGGCACTGTTCCTAATAATTTTAATGAACAGTGGGAGAGTATTGCCACTGTGGTAAATTCTCATGGACCCCCAATTAGATCTGGTGCTGGATGGCAAAAGGTAAGGTAAATAGTTTGGTTAAAAACTATGCTGTTTGATGGAATTCTTTCTACAGATTTGGAGGGACCGAAAATTCAAAGTTAAAAGAAAAATGGCCATAAATAAAGCAGAAAGCAAAGCTACTGGAGGTGGTGTATTTAAGCAGCAAATGCTGAGCCCCTTGGAGGAAGCTGTGGCAAATTTGCTGCAGTCACACCTGGAAATCCTGTTTTTTCAAAGAAATACAACTCATTTTTTTCAGCATCCGTCATATCGAACTTTATCCATTGTGGACAAACTTCCTTCTCCATGCCGTCTACAGTCTCGGACAAAATCCTCGAAACTACTGGCTGTGACAGTCCCAGGTTGAAATCATTTCCAACGCTCAGCTGGTAAGATCCCTGGGCTAAAAAACGCAATGTTGCTGCCAATTTTATTGTGTTTGGAACAATTGTTGATCTTGTCCCTTTTTTTAAATGAGGCTCTATTATTTCCAAAACATATTTAAATGAAGGTTTATTCAGCCGAAAATATCTTTCAAATCTTAAAATGGAATAAAAAATTGATTACTTAGGAAATTATGACTTCAAATATGTCTCTTACTTCTCATCGGGCAAATTTAAAATGGAAGATTTCTGTCTAAGCAGTCTTCTTTCCAATATTAATTTTTTTTGTTTCCTTCGTCACTCGATGAGTCCGAATCGGATAGAAAAAACATTTTTATTTAAACTTTTTTTACAAACAAACTTTTTCCCACGAAAATAGCACATAACTTACATATATTTCATCAAAAACAAGAAATAAAATGAATCAGCTGACTCTAACATTAGATATGTGTGCTGTATGTTATTGACATTTTCGATAAACTGGCAACGGCGTCGTAATACTCTTACAGAATACCAAATTAGCATAGAATTGATGTTGTCTTCGATTTGAGTTGCTGTTGCCTTGAAATTGCCGTTGATATTGCCGACGCCAAATAGAATAAGGATGATTAATACACCCGATTTAACAAAAAACTTTAAACATGATTATATCAAAGCACCCAAAGAATTGCAGGTATTTATCCATTTTATATTTGATTCATAAAAGTAAATGGGCGAAATCGATCCAGATGGAAACAATTTTCCCTGACTAGGACTGGGAATACTTCCAATAACCCTTAATATTTGGAGTGTTTCAGAACATATTTTAGAAATTTCTACATTGTATCTAATCTACTTCATATTTGGTAAGTTCAATCCTTTTATGGCGTGAACGCGACAGACATTCAGGGGGTAAGAATGATACAAATCAAACTACAACAGTTAGTAACGAGAAATTCGGTCTGTACATCCCTTAAACGTAAAGTAAGGGATTTCGGCAAATATGAAAAAAGGGATAAAATTGGTACCATCCAAAGGTACATTCCCCTAACTGTAAAGAGGTGTAAAATAAAGAAAAATTTCAAAAAAATACTTGTAGGGGGAATCGGTTGCGTAGACTTGAAAAATGCAATTTTTCGTTGTTCGTACATCTAGAGTCAAAGCGGACAAAAAGGGCTAAAATTGGTATCGACCAAATGAAATAGTTTATATAAAAAATAATATGATGTGATTTTACTTGTTTCTTTTTCTGCCCTTTGTGTTTTTCTTGCAATTGAACATATAAGCGGGTGTCATTGGACTTATGTCTTCAAAATCAGAGTAAAATTGGAATTTTGGTAAAAATAAATTTATCCATAAAAATTTGTTAATGTCGTTCACGAGCGTAGAAAGGCAAATGCATCAGAAAATGTTATATATCGCCCTTCGACAAATTTTTTGTTGCATAGTGTAATGGGAATTTTTATTTTAATAATTTTAGTTTGAATAATAATTTTTTAAAAACAAGTTCTGTTATGCCCAAATTCTGGTTGTGAATAAATAAATGCTCAGCAAATGGCGTATGGCGACACGAACGTGCCCAACGCTACGTTGTATGTTCTACGTGCATAGTTCACTAATGCGCAAAATAGCCAAATGTTTCAACAATTTAGGAATTGTATTTCATTTATGTCCAAAAAAGTAAGTGAAATCTAAAGTCGGTGTAAAATGACAGGGACTCGAATAAGAAGGGGGAGGAACTAACGCATTCTTTTTAAAACAAAATAGTTTCGTTCTTTTCCATTGGCGGCGACTTTACCGAATACATTTCACAAACACGTTTATGGTCATACTTATCTAAGAATCTAAATTAATGCGGTTTGTTTAAATACTGCACTTAGAATAAAAAGACTGCTATTAATAACAGACATTGTTTGATGGCCATCAGCAGGCACTTTTTCTGCTATTACAGCAAATTGTCTGCTATAACAGTAAATTACATGCAGTTTTGCTTTTGTTGTTAGTTAGAATTAAAAAAGATTATTTTTATTTTTATTAGTCCGAGAAAAATGCTAATGAAATAAATTATATTTTCTAAAAAGCATGTTTAATATATTCAAATAATGATATGCTCGTTGATATAAATAATATAAATGCATTGATTATACGCAAAATAAAATTAGCATGCCGTTAAAGTAATAAATAAAATGTTAATAGTTTTTTTTTTGTTTTAGACTATTTACGGAATTAGAAAGATTAAATCAACTCCATTCGCCCAAAAATGGTTAACAGACTCAAAAAATTCTAAGCCGATAAATGATTGTTTTTAGAATTAAACTTAAACTTTAAACTTAAAGCTCGTCGCCCGACGCTATTAAACAGTGAAACACCCTAAAACCCCAAAAAACAGAACAGAACAAGAAAAAATAATAAAGTGAGTGGATAAGAAAAAAATGCATAAAGTTACTGCCAAAAGAAACGAAAGCTTTCCATGGGATTACAAGGTAAGTATTTGTATGTGATAGACAATGTTGTTCATTGAATTTGTTGTAAATATTTATTTTACTACAGCAAACAATTTTACCTTTTGTGAGGCAAAAGACCGCAAATAAAATTCGAAAGAAATATCAAAAGGGACATTCCATTGAATAAATTACATGTATCTAATCAAATGTTTCCATTTATTGCAGACAGTTTCACAGCTGGAACTAAAATGTTTACCAAATTGCGGGAACTAATTGTGGAGTCGATGTAGTGGGTCGTAATGAATAAGGTTACAACGATATTCAGTCAACGCAGCGTCTTTAGCAAGTATTCCACATTTTTCAAAGCAATCTGTACAACCAGACGTTGTTAATCAACCTTCTAGCGGAGACGTATACGAAGTTAGTGCAGATAGAAAAAGTAATACATACAGCGGATAATAAAAACGAGTAAAAATTGTGGTTTTTGAACGAATCAGGATAAACCTTTATCAATACGGTGCCATAAGGCACTACTTGACGATTTCGTGAGAGCAGCCAGTGTTTATTGAATAAATTTTTATTTTTTATAAGTGCCCGTTGAAAACACTATAGTACTTGACGTTACTTTTTGTATTTAGCGGAGGAATAAGGTGTGTACAATTTAATTAATGTCAAATAATTATAATTTATACTATAATACAAACTAATTGAAAATAAAATTTGGATATGTGTTTATTTGCGAAAAAGGTTTATTTCGCAAAATATTGTTTTATTTGATTCTATTCAATAGCAGAATCATGCTGCTAAGTCTGCTAAACACAGCAGACTTTTCTGCTGTTTTTACAGTCAAATTCTTTTGAGTGTGGTGAACAGAATTGTCAACATTGGCCGCGTTATTGGCGTTGCATTTGATAAAAAAGTTTTTAAGTTTTAAATATTTTACAATGTCTCGTACATTCAAGTTTTGTGTATTCTGACCACATGATAAGAATTTCAATTTTAAATGTCACAAAATTATGTAGCGTCTCTCTTTTCTGGGTATACCCATGCATTTTGGGACTACGCATGGCCACTGAAGAATAAATAATTATTCTTATAAATATTTCTTAACAGCGATGAAGAGGAAATGATAAAATGCCCCATTACTACAACTCAATTAAAATATATTTATTTGAAATTTGAATTTTCATTGTGCATCACAATTTTTGCCATGTCCAAATTAAATTTCAAAAATATTAAAGATTGAAAAAGTTTGCTATATTGATAGAAACAAACAGCATGCGATAGAAGGGAACAAGTTGTAGACAAATATTTTTTCATTTGCAATAAATAAATAATATGTATAATATTAATAATAAATTGATTAATAAATAATGGAATTCTTTCCAAAAGAAGAGCATTGCGCGCCACTGTGATACGTGTATGTTTGATGATCAAACGAAAAGCCGAATTGTTTGTTTGTCTTCTTTGCCATGCGAGGTATGTAAACACTTCTACTGCCTAGTGTGACCCCGACAGACAGAGAGGCGCCGACAAATGTTTCTACAGTAATTGGTTACGCTCGTACATAGTATGTACAAACATACGTACATATATAGTTGTACCCTATCTAATTCATATTGAATGTGTACTTAAAGCCTCCTACTAGATTATTTTTACGAATTAAGGTGTCAGGTGATTACACTATAACTAGTGGAAATGGAAAATAACTAATTAAAATAATAAAATAAACAAGTAAAAAAGGTGTTAAGTTCGTCCGGGCCGATAAAGATATACCCTCCAACATGGATTGTATTCCACAGAGGCTGTCGATTTTCGTAGAAGTGCAGTCAAATGTAAGGAAATTTTTGAATATAGCCAAACTAAAACAAATAAAAATATTGAAAAAAAAAAATAATATTATAAATAAATATAAATTTGTAATTATTTTAAACCACGCAAAAGTAAATATAAGGCAGCAATCTTTAAAATAGCTTAAATACCCTAAATACTGGGGGATAGTGGTAACATTTTCAGCTGCAGCCGTTTGGTTGGTTGTATTTCCATCCTGTTTTGATTTCAAAAATATAAATTCTCTCCTACACAGTGCAAGTGAACCTAACTTCATGATTCAACCATTTTTTGTCGTAAAAGTAAAAAAGTACGAATTTGGAAAATCTTTTTATTTTGCTTGTCTATGCATCCAGAGGAATGTATACACCGAATTCTATGATTCTAGCAGCGGTCATTTAGTTGGTGCCTTTTTTATCCCCTTTTTCCCATAAAAGTACGACTTTCTAAAATCTCTTTACTTTACTACGCAATTAGAGAGATGTACACACCGAATTTCGTCATTCTAGCTGTAGCCGTTTAGTTGGTACCATTTTTATCCCTCTGTTCCCACTGTATCCCCAGAAAGTACGAATTAGGAAAACCTTTTTATTTTTCGTTTCTACACAGTCAGAGAATTGTATACTCCAGCTGCGGGCAATTGTTTGGTACAATTTGTATCCCCTTTTTCGATTTTTACCCCAAAAAGTACTAATTTCGTGTCTACGCAATCAGAGGAATGTATACATCGAATTTCATTATTTTAGGAGCCGCCGTTAAGTTGGTACCATTTTTATCCCTCTATCCCCATTTTACCCTTAAAAGAACGAATTTGGAAAAAATACTTTTATGTTATATATCTACTCAATTAGAGGAATGTACACAATTTCGTGTTTCTAGCTGTTGTCGTTTGATAGGCACCATTTTTATACTTTTTTTTCCATTTCACCCCCCAACGAAAAAGAATCACTTTTTTGTTATAGGGGAATGCTCATACCCAATATCAACTAAGTGCAAGCAGACATACATATTGAAAAAACATGCTTAAATACTCTGAAATATTAGGGGTTATTATGGATATTTTCAGTCCTTGTGAGCGACAAAATTTTCCCTTTGGACCGATTTCGCCCAGTTGCAATCTCAACTAAGACTATAAGATGTATTTATGGAAAATTTTGACGTCCTAGCTCCTTTCGTTTAGATTCTAGCATGCTTTCAACAGACGGATGGACGGACATGGCTAGATCGTCTTAGAATTTTATGACGATCAAGAATATGTATACTTTATAGGGTCTCAGATCGATATTTCAAGGTGTTAAAAACGAAATGACAAAGTTAGTATAACCCCATCCTGGAGGTGGAGGGAATAAAGATGGTGTGCATGTTTTCGATAACTCGCTTAGTTATCGGACGTTAAAGATGGGAAAAAGCGAAAAAAGGTTTTTTGTAAAATGAAGTCAAAATGAAAAAGCGGAAAAGGTAAATAAAAATTTTCGATAACATGCCGATCATTTTTTTCTTATTTTGATTCCTCCATTCAAAAATGTGGTCAGATCGTGGGGTCTAGGATATCTCCCCGTAAATATTAATGGATTGTGCTGAATATACGGTTTTCTTGTTTTCGATATATTTATAATATATAAAATTATATTAAAAATCCCCCACATATCGAAAACAAATAGAAATTAATTATTAGCCATTAATTCACATACAAATGTTATGAAAATATTTAATTTTGAAAAACTTCAGATTTTTTTTTGAGATTTTTGATAAGTAAATTTATGATCGGAATATACTGACAACCCTGGCCACTGTCACACAAGCTGGATGAATGGAAACTAGGTGTAAACAGAAAAAGAAGAATGAAAACTGGAATGATAACACTGCACATGTTGTGACTGATGACTGACCAAAAACATTAGAGTGCGAAGCTAGAACTTGTGGCTCTTACTAGTTAGGCCTAAACACAATCAGCTCATAGCTTTAATTCTTCCATTCTTCGGTTTTTTCAAGGCACATAGAAAGCGTATTAAATGCCTATCATAACCTCAAAAATAGTGTAAACAAACTGGAAATATATATCTTTGGTACACCTTTAAAGTAGTTTGTAATAGTAAGGCTATTTTTTATTATTTTTTAAATTATTTTAATTTGTTTAACAAAAATAAATATTCATTCTTTTATCCGTTGTATACTTTTCGCTTACGCTTATGGGTAAGCGGAATGTAGCGGAAAAACAAAGCCATGAGGTGATTGTGTTCAGGCCTTCAGTACTTAATTTAGGCGAACAAGATGGGATTGCAATCAACTATATAACTGAAAACTGTAGAAACACTAATGACAATATAGAAATACAAAGTTTTGAATGTGGAGAGGTAGAAAAAAAAAATAATAGTAGAAATACATGAAAGAACCAAAAATCATTTGAACCTGCAGAAGCTGCTTTCGAGCGAAATCACATCGTTTTCGAGTGAAGCACTGTTTACACATTAAGATTTTAGATGTACAACTTGACAATGGATTATATCGAAATCTTAACAAATTTAGCATTTTCGATGGAAAATAAAATTTGGCTGTCACTTAAGGCTCATATCTCCAATATAATACAAAATTTTCAACTGAAATGCCTTCACTGGACTAGAGTCGGATTCCAAGTTGTACAATAAATATGAGTGAAGAGAGTGGAGAAGAGTGTCATGTTAAGTCTTTATATTTCAATATTTTTGGATGCTACCGATGTTATCATTCACGTCCGTCACTGTCGTCAGTCGTCGTGGTGAAGAATAAAGCACTCCAAGTTGTGTAAACTGCACTTTGTGAAGAAGGGTTTGAACGTTTCGGGATTAGTTTGATTAAATTAAGTTATATATGTACTTACGATACAAATTATATCTAATAGATATATAAACTTCTTTATTGTCGATGTCGAGACCATGTTGTTGTTTATGCGGCTTTGAAGGTGTTGGTGTTTGTTAAAAGGTGACAGACAAGTATGGGTGTAGATTGATTTCGAACTTGGCCACCTCTCTCATGCGTTGTCTGTTCGGATCGGATCTTTGTATTGTTATTCAGAGTGAGAAGAGTGATCTCACAGTGAGCATAAAAACTGCAAGTTAAATTTTATATTATTAATATTTGCTTTGCTATTCACTCATGTTATTTATGTATTTATGCTCGAATGGGATTTATTTTTAAAAAGAATCTTTCAGATACTTGCACAGTAGTCCCATCTGAACTCACTAATTGAAAGAATACACTTTGAACAACAATAAAAGCTGCGGAGAGGATGGATTTGTGCCACAGACGGAGATGGTAGAATGCAAATATATGTAGGTATGTGCTCGTATGTACAGTGTCAAACAAAACAGAAACACACGAAATTTTAAATTAAATTACATTTCGTCGTCTCAGAATAGTTTGGGTCGGCAAGAGTATGATATCCGAGGGCCCAAGATCTGACTGTATTTTTGGCAAGTGGAAAACATGGTCGGCATGTTATCGATATCTCGTTTATTTATCGGACGTTAAAGTTTAGAAAAAATCGAAAAAAACACTTTTGTAAAATGGGAAAATAAAATGAAATTTTCCGATTTTTCGATAGTTATCGAAATTTAAAATAACAAAAATCCGATTTAGATTAAAAGGTAATTATGGGGCTGTTTACTTTAAACTGTATAACTAAGCTGCGATAACAAAAACATAAATAAAAAGTTAAAGTTTCACTCAAAATAAATAAAAAAGCCTTTTTAAAATTGTCGCCAACAGTGTGGGCAGTGGGTGTGTGAAAACAAATTTTGAAAAAATAATTTTATGTTAAAAATCTTGGATGTCTAACTAACAGTGTAATAAATGTATGGTTATTGAGGCTAAGTCCAAAAAAGTTAACACAAAATAATTTGTTTGAAAAAATTTTTGATACATATATTTATATTTGTTATAACGGGTACAACCCGGCGTTGCACGGGTTCATTTTTCCCTCTTCCCCTACTTCGTATGCTTTGGAAGATAAAATGGGTAATTTTTGATAATTTTAAAATAGTTTTTGTCCTATCATGACCTAGTATATCCAGGAACCATCCTCTGTCCCGAACTTAGATAAAGTTAAATTTTCAGGCGAATCGGTCCACTGGTTTATATATATATAGATTGGCGAATGTAATAAAATAATAATTTTTTATTTTGAGTAAAAAAATAACTATATTAACGTTTTTGTTATCGCAGCTTAAAGAAAATTAGCCCTTATGATGGCTACAAATGTTGGACCAAAGATGGCATGTACTTCTAAATCAAGGGTTATAACTTCAACATTTTTTCAATTTCAATTTGCTTCAGATATAACATTTTTTTTCGTTAAATATTAATATTAAAAAATATTCTGTTGGCATGAGTATGATATTATAGGCCCCAAGATCTCAATATATTTTTGGAAAGAGAACCTCGAGTTATCGGATAATTAGTCCAATAACTTAATTCAGTAGGCCATGACCGAATCAAGGACACATCTTCGCCTTTAAAATAATTTTTCTTTATTGAATTGTTAATTATACACTCAGAAAAAATCCTATAATGAGTTAAAATAAACTCAAATTTAAGAAAATTGAATTTCGTATAGCGCTAAAGCAATATTTCCTCATATCAAGTTCAAAATTTTCCTTCAAAGTAGTACATGCTTTAAACTTGATTCTAGTTCAATTTTCCTCAAACCAAGTAAATATTTTCTCAAGCAGTTGCAGTAAGCTTTTCTTCAAAGCAAGTACATTTTTACTAAATCTAAGTAAAATTTTGCTGAAATTTTCCTAAATCTAAGATAATTTTTCCTAAAACTAAATAAAGTTTTACTAAATATAAGTAAAATTTTCCTAAAACTAAATAAGGAAACTTTACTCATACTTAGTTAATTTTCCTACTTTTAAGAAATTTTTACTAAACTGGAGAAAAATTGTTGAACTAAATTGGTTATGGATTTTACTCAAATTTGGGAATGCTATTTTTCTGAGTGTTCGACAAAACTGCATGCGAAAAATTATTTAAAATTTTGGCGATTTTTTTGAAGCGTATATAATAATATATTAATATTAATTATTGAATTTCTTTGTAATATGAAATTTTACTTTAAATAAACATAATTTTTATAAAACTTCCACAAGCGATAACTATGGAAATTATCGATTACTAAGTCAATAACTGCCTAAAATGTTTTGATTCCATTGGCACGAAAGAAAAATAGTATTTTTACTTTAACTTTAATAACTAAGCGAGATATTGATGACATGCCGACATATTTTTTTCTTATTTTGACGTGCTCTATTCAGATATGCATGTGACCAGATGTTGGGGCCTGGGATATCATACTCTCTCAAGACTGTTATAACTTCTAAATTTACCCATTGATCTTTTACATATAAACATTCGTTAGAATGTTAGCTTTTAAGAAATAAAACAAAATATTTTTCGAAAACAAAAAACAAAAACTATTCATAAAAATGTTTAACGTCGTTTTCACACTTTGAAAGTCAAATTACATCAGCAAAAGTTATACATAGCCCTCCGGCACAATTTTTGTTGCATAGTGAAACGACATTTTTGAAAAATCCTGACAATATAGTTAAGCGAGAAATTGGCTTGTGACAAATAAAACACGCCTATCATGTTCATTTTGTACTCAAATCATTAAAATCAACTGATTAAAACGTTTCTTGATATTATTGGACATAGCTTCGATTGCGATTGATTGATATTGATTTTTGTTAATTTGTTTTATTTCACACACATTGTTTGTGGCGGAAAGCAATTTATTATTTTCAGTAAACAATGGAAGGTTTTTTTGCTATGGTCGACTTAAAATAACACAACACTTGTCTGTCGCAGCCTTGGTGCCTCTCCTTGGTTCACTCTGGGAAAATGTGATTCCAGAGTAGACTGTGAATAGTAGGACTGTTTATCTTTAAGCCGGGATAACGAAAACGTTCGTCAAAAGTTTATTTCTTACTTAATATAAAAAACAAATTTAAAAAAACAAAATTGTGTTTACTTTTTTGGAGTTTTTTTTTATAGTTGACTTACACTGGATAATATTTTTAACATAAAATTACTTTTTTTCAAAATTTGTTTTCATACACACATTTTTTTATTTTGAGTGAAATTTTAACTGTTTTACTTAGGTTTTTGTTATCACAACTTAGTTATTAATAGCTCTAATTAATGGCAAGTTCTTGGCCGTTGTTAACGACTGAGAAACTTTCCGTGGTCTTATTACACTGGAAAGCAGGATTTAACTTTTTCCAAAATAACAAGGTTCGACTAAAGGGATTCTGGTAGAGTGGACAAAGAACTGTATGTACGTACGTGTATCTAGAAGTTAGAATCTGAAACTTATTAAAGCAGGAGGTTTGGAGTTAAAATAGTCCACGAGAATGTTCCTTTTAGTGTTTTACATAAATAAGCTGAACACTCCTTATACATAAAGGATAACATGGTTTCCTATGCCGATTCGCAATAGTAATGTGAAAAGTGGGTGGGACCACTTTAACCACCCCCCCCCCCCCTTTAATAGGTTTCAGACATAATCTATCAAAAAGCCGGTACACTCGTGTATATTTTTGTCCACTCTTCCAGAGTCCGTTGGCTGAACCTTTTGTGTTGTTCATTTTTAACAGGGTCCTCTGGTGTTCTTTGTCAGACTAGATGAGATGTTTATGTTTCGGGAAAATATAGTCCAACATGTTACCAGAGTAATATATAAAATAAAGTATAATTTTAAATTTGAAATTTTCTTGATGTTGTTTTGCTTGATACTGTAGACACACACATATATATATATTTTCACACATTCATGCATATATAGGAATGTACATTTGGATATATGCCTTTATTCGTTGTATAACACGAATTTCTAGATATTCGCATTCAAATTAAATTGAAGAATTTCAACAGTTAATTTCTTAGACGATCACTTTTATTTTTTCTTTCTTCTTTTTTTCAATAATTAGTTTAGTCAGTTATTCGCGAAGCCGACCTTATGTTGAGGCTAATAACGATCGGTTTTTTTTTTTTTGGAAAATTGTGGAGCAAATTGTTTGCCCATACGTCGTCGTAGTTTCCCCATACATGTTGCTCTCGTCCCTTCCATCCCCCACCACATTTCATTCATCGTTCCGTTTTAGTGATTTTGAGTTTTTTATTTTGTTCGTCTATTTTCGTGCTCAGTTTCGTAAACATATGCCTGTTACAACCAAACTTGGTTCTTCTCCAACAATTTGAACTTTTTACTTTTTGTACGAAAGCCAAGTATAAATACCAAAAATGAATGAAAGAATAAAACTTTTGCACGTTTCTGTTTGTACACTTTCCGACTTTCCGGTCTAGCGAAAGTATCTCAAATAAATACGAACGATTTCAGTGTTAAATACGTTTACTCGTTTCGTTGTCCGCACACTGCGTTCGATTTGATGATTTGTGAGCGACTGTTTTTTCTCAGTGAATGAACAATGAGGGCCAAAACACAATGCGACAGAGTCCAAACACAATGCCACACGCTGGCGGCGGCGGAACAAAAAATCGTTAGCGGGGAAACCAAGCACGAGATAGTTATTATAGTTTATCTAGCTCATTTCAAATGCCCTGCAGTTTTAAAAGTAGTGCCTGGAAACTTCTAACTGACTATATCACTACTTATACTACTCACTAGGTACCTTTGCACCCACTGGTATATCGTAGTTTTGAAATTGTATATATATATATCGAGTCGTTTTGAAATTGTATTCGTTATCGAAGTAACTTAATTGAAATCACGTACTGCTTCACTAAGCCAAAGTAATAAAGATGTGGATTAATTAGACAGTTTAAAGATGAAATAGCTCATCTGTACCCCTTAGCTATTTGTTGCATCTAAAGTAATGCAATGTAGGTCGATATGAAGTTATTGACAACAAAATCAAATAGAAAGCATATACAATTATGTATCACTGGTTACTTTACAGTAGATATGTTATGTTAATTTAAAAAATGTAATCATGATTACATTTTTGAAATTAATATACACAAATTCATGAAAATTGAGAATGTGACAATTCTAGCCGCTCTCTTGTATTTATTTTCTGTCGTCCCAAGTATCGTTCACTAACACGTTTGAAAACTAAATTTTGAATTTGAACGTTTGACATCGTTTTTATTTGTATGGGAATATGCCAAAAAAACTATTAAACATATCGTCAAAACGACACGATAATTCGAAAGTCACATAATTACGCCCAGAACAATTTGAAGGCAAAGTTTTAGAATACGTTTTTTAGATTTTTAATTTAGTCGATGGAAATAACTCGTCAAATTTGAGATTTAAATTTCAAAATAGCAGTTAATAATTCAAGCGTATATTTTCTTTGGGTATTCTTAAAATATCTATAACTTGCGTAAAATTATTCGTTATTCGAAAATTATTTTTCATTATTCGAACAAATATTTGACAACAATTATGAGATTAATGGAATAAAATTTAATCGATTGGAGTTTTGTATGCGAATTTCTATATATAAAATGCATATTAAATATTCTGTAGCTACGCTACAAATAGTCCCATATTATATATAGTAAAATAAATTCAAAGGAAACTTAGTAATCCGAAAATGAATTATAATGTTTATCGTGTTAAGTTTACACTTTGATATCAAATTTAATTAATAAATATGAATTTATTCTTTTTTCGAATTTTCTTGGAACTAGCTTAAATATTCCAAAATTCATAATTGTTATTTTTTACTCGTTTTATCGTTTTACCCCTTTTCGATACATAGTTGGCATCGCTGCAAATAACACTCTCCACTCTGCAAATAGCAACGGCAAATACAACGATAATGGAGAGAACTAGACTCAACAAAATTTTCAGAGAAATTCGTAGTACGAGGGAAATTATGTAGATGGCTCTGAATGGCATTTTGGAGAAACAAATTTCCCTTTTTCATAAAAACTGCAATAAATTGAATTTGACGTAAATCCACAATTGGAAATTGTTTGCCTGATTCACATAAATCACGCAAACAATTTCCACTAAGAAAATATTATATAATCCCCCTCATTTCCTATTCTAAATCCGAAAATTATATTAATGAAATCACTCTAATTTTACGATTTTAGTCTTAAATTCATATTTGTATATTTATTGTTTAACGCCAAATAAGTTAACAGACCATTTTAGTCTCTTTTTTGAAAGAAGTAAAAATGTATTAAATTAACTGTAGTTAAGAAGTACATATATATGTACATATTTGAAAAATATATAAATATTCCCAAAGATTTTATTGCACGAAATATTATTTAATTTGACTTTGTTCGGGCGCAGGTATTAAAGTTGCTATCTATGTATACATGGTAAATGGAAAATAATGTAATTGAAAATATCCAACAAGCAATTTTGGAATTCATAGTTGCTAAGTTCAGGGGAAATGAAAAAAAAAACTGTCAACTAATAAACAACAACGGGAGCGCGTTTAAGTAGCGCCAGAGCCAAAGTTGAGGAAATATTCATATCCATATCCTTTTCAAATGTTGCATGCGTTTGCCCATCTTCGATATTTATATGCTACTTAGAAGTGTGTGAAGAGAAATTAATGTTCTGACAATAATATATTTTCATTTAAAACAAGTAAGGAAAGGCTAAAGTCGGGCGGGGCCGACTATATAATACCCTACACCACTCCCTGCGTATGTACCTCGCTTTGATTACTAAACCCAGGTATTTCATGGAAGCAATTTTATGTAGTTCATATAAATTATTTACTATAAATTCATCTTTAGTCAAAGTTAATGAGTATGGTAAATAATAAAGTAATTGATCCAGCAGATATTCCGAGTACAGTAATTATAACATGATATGGAAAAATTGATCTAGATCCAGTGATAAATACAGATTAATAGGATGAATTGGACGGACATTTGAAGGGGAACTATAATAACACTTGAGGCCTGTGCCAAACCATGCGCCTATATATTTCTCATTCACGGTAGGTATTCCTAGTTGAAACATATAATGATCTGCAAAATTTGATGAAAATCCGATGTAAGATGTAGTTTCTAGAGCTGTAATAGAGCAGAATGGGGCCCATTTGGGTTATACCAAAGTATGGACATATGGGCATCTCCCCAACAAATATGGAAAGGCTAAAGACGGACGGACTTTCTATCTCATTACAATTCAATTCGGTAAAAAAGTGAAATCGGGAAGGATTTTTGCATCCTGTAAATGTATGTGTTTGACAAAAAATGTTAAATGTGATGTGACCGCTTTCACCATGTATGTTTATTGACGAAATATAATATGTAAAGTTTGGCCAAATTCGGTTTAACATTCGGGAGCAACATTTGTATGAGGGCTATATCTAAATCTGAACCGATCTTACCCACTTTCACCATAAGTGTTTTAAGTTAGATTATAAAATGTTGTGCCAATTTTAAAGAAAAGCGGGTGCAATATGTGTATTTTAGAGCGGAAAAAGTCAAATCGTTAGTGACATTTGTATGGGGGCTATATCTAAATCTGCACCGATCTTATCCAATTTCTGCATAGGTGTTTCTAGTTGGATTATTAGATGTTGTGCCAAATTTTAAGAAAATCGGGTACAAGGTGTGGTTTGTAGAGCGGAAAAAGTGAAGTCGGGAGCGACATTTGTATGGGGGCTATATATAAATCTGAACCGATCTAACCCACTTTCACCATAGGTGTTTTAAGTTAGATTATAAGATGTTGTGCCAATTTTAAAGAAAAACGGGTAAAATATGTGGATTTTAGAGCGGAAAACGTCAAATCGGAAGCGACATTTGTCTGGGGGCTATATATAAATCTGAACCGATCTTACCCACTTTCAGCATAGGTGTTTCTAGTTCAATTATAAAATGTTGTGCCAATTTTAAAGAAAATCGGGTACAATATGTGGTTTCTGAGCGGAAAAAGTCAAATCGGGAGCGACATTTGTATGGGAGCTATATCTAAATCTGAACCGATCCTACCCACTTTCAGCATAGGTGTTTTTAGTTCAATTATAAAATGTTGTGCCAATTTTAAAGAAAATCGGATACAATATGTGGATTTTAGAGTGGAAAAAGTCAAAACGGGAGCGACATTTGTATGGGAGCTATATCTAAATCTGAACCGATCCTACCCACTTTCAGCATAGGTGTTTCTAGTTCAATTATAAAATGTTGTGCCAATTTTAAAGAAAATCGGATACAATATGTGGATTTTAGAGTGGAAAAAGTCAAATCGGGAGCGACATTTGTATGGGGGCTATATATAAATCTGAACCGATATTACCCACTTTCAGCATAGGTGTTTCTAGTTCAATTATAAAATGTTGTGCCAATTTTAAAGAAAATCGGGAACAATATGCGGTTTCTACAGCGGAAAAGGTGAAATCGGGAGCGACATTTGTATGGGGACTATATCTAAATCTGAACCGATCTTTCCTCATTTTCAGCATAGGTGTTTCTAGTTCAATTATAAGATGTTGTGCCAATTTTAAAGAAAATCGAGAACAATATGCGGTTTCTACCGCGGAAAAAGTGAAATCGGGAGCGACATTTGTATGGGGACTATATCTAAATCTGAACCGATCTTTCCTCATTTTCAGCATAGGTGTTTCTAGTTCAATTATAAGATGTTGTGCCAATTTTAAAGAAAATCGGGTACAATATGCGGTTTCTACAGCGGAAAAAGTCAAATCGGGAGCGACATTTGTATGGGGGCTATATCTAAATCTGAACCGATTTCCTCCAAATTCAATACCGATGGTCCTTGGCCAGAAAAAATAACTTCTGCCAAGTTTCATGACAATTGGACAACAATTGCGACCTGTAGAGTGCGAACAAGCTTAGACGGACGGACAGACAGACATCGGTAATCGATTCAGCTGGCTAAGCCGATCCGTATACTTAAAGGTGGGTCTAGCTCAATTATTTCTTGGTGTTACAAGCATTTGGCGCGAAACTAACTTATAATACCCTAGTCCACGAAGTGGTGTAGGGTATAAAAATCAGTACTACTTTAAACATAAAATAATCTATTTATTTTTATTATTATATTTAGTTTTTAAGATTTATCAAACATATACACTCAGAAAAATAGCACTCCTAAATTTGAGTTAAATGTATACTCCAATTTAGTTCAACAATTGTACTCCAGTGTATTAAATTTTTTCTTAAAAATAGTAAGTATGAGTAAAGTTTCCTTCTTCCAAAGCCATATTAAATAGATCATTTACTCGAAATAGAGTAGTAAATTTACTTAAAAACATTCATTGGATCTAATAAAAAATTCTTACAATTGAGTAAACTCACAATTGTGTGGGAGAACATTTCCAAGGGTTTATGTAAGAAAAATATTAAGAAATTTTTGTTTTTTCCTAAAATGAAGTTAATATGTATATACTGAAATTTATGTCGAGTTCTTCATACATTTAAGTATTAATGAACTTATAAAAATCACTTAGTAAATTCTTGAATATTAATCTAAGAAGAAATTCTCCTTCATTTCCAGAGACTTATTTCTTAAATAACTCAAATATTAATCTAAGCAACCACTTGCCTTTATGGCAAAGGTATCATGAAACTTTTGAGAAATAAATCATGTTGTCATTTTTATACCCTCACTCTACAGAGTAGGAGGGTATAAAGGAGTGACTTAAGACCCTAATTATGTTTGGACCAAATCCGTTTGACGACTTTTTAAGGTGTTTGAGCCATGTCCGTTCGTCTGGCTGGTGTACACGATAACTCTCGAAAGGAGTTAAGGAATCGATTCAAACTTTGCACATGGTAATATTTTTCCCAAACTTAGTTTAAGTTCGAAGATGGGCGAAACTGTCACGCTCCGTTGTTATTGTGGAAAAAGATTCATTTTCTTGTAGTGTAATTTATAATAATTGATTAGTTCTCTCTTATAAATATCTACGGATTCAGAAGAAACATTCATTTGGCTACATCCAACCATTTTGTCCAAGTCATGTAGGATACTTCAACACATAGACCGCCAAATTCTACCAAATCTGTTGTAATATATTTTATTGTTCCCGAAATCAAAGTGTCAAGTCTCTTAGCTGGCAACCCAGATGAGCACTTACGCTGTGTTCCGATAAAATGTAGCGGTCAATCGCGGTCATAAAATTTAAAAATGTTTAACGTTTACTGATAATCAAACGAATGGAAATGCTTATGGTTTCCGTGTAAAAGTCGCATTAAACAATAAGATGGAAATGTATGCATACACATGATATTCCCCCCACCGAAAGCTGTGGTATAAAATATGGTTCTGCTGGTGGCAACAGTGGCTAATCAGTGCGCACCAAAGATAATGAAAATATATAGATTAAACAAAACTGTCAGAGACATGCGTAGTAGGAGGGAAATTATTTAGATGGCTCTGAACGACATTTTGGAGACAAAATTTCCCTTTTTTCTAAAAATTGCAATCAGTGTTACCGCTGAGAAATTTCAAAATGTATCACAAAAAAGGGATTTCTTCAAAAAAAGTGGCACATTTGTTAGAAAAAAGTGGCACAAAAAGTGGCACACTTTTTTAGTTTTTATTTCGAGAAAACAATAACACATTAACAATAACGACATTAGTACTAGCGAATACTGCTCGTAAGTTTTATCATTTGACTTATATTCTAATAATTGTAATTCATTTACAAAAGCCTGTGGTTTGCTAATTACATCACTAAATTCAGGCCCGATGGCAAAATAGTTGATATCATCGTTAGATTTTATATAAAAAGGGTTCATATAAACTCGTGAGAATATTTTTATAATCGATATATCTGTAAACATTATAAACTCTTTTTTAAAATGTTTTTAAAAAGTTGCTTGTCATCGAAACTATATCTTGTGTGTAGTCTCACTTTTTTGTTTAGTGAGTTCATTTTAAGAATATAAATTTTAAATATATCTTATTTTTTGTTGACAGTTCTTGTTGAATAATTTTATTAGGGCTGTTTTTCTTTAAGCCGGGATAACAAGCTGCGATAACAAAAACGTTAATAAAAATTTATTTTTTTGCTCAAAATAAAAAATTATTTTTTCACATTGTCGCCAACTACAATATAAATATATGTATCAAAAGAAATTAAAAAAAAAATTGTTTCGACTTTATTGGACTTAGCATATATATCCATCATTTTGACTTTTATTGGACACCCAAATCCCGGAGCTTGACAGGGAAAATTGCCACTTTAGTGGCACAACGGTAACACTGGTTGGTTGGCATCCTCAAAGATAATGGAAATACATAGATAAAATAGTTGTAGTTGTAACCAAGACCGCTAGGTGGCGAATGTGTAAAAAGTACATTCTATTTCACTCAAAGTACATTCTAATCCACTCAATTTTGTACTCTCTTTCGCTTATAATACTGAAAATTGAAAGAAAACGAATGAAGTAAAAGTTACTTCCAATGATTTTTCTACGTCAAATACCACACTTTAGTTTATTTAATTTGCTCTTATTTTCTATTTATTGCAGTTTTTAGAAAAAAGGGAAATTTTCTCTCCAAAATGACATTCAGTGCCATCTAAATAATTGTCTTCGTACTACGCATTTCTCTGAGAGTTTTGTTTAATCTATATATTTCCTCTCGGTTATCTCTCCACTCTCTGTGCTCTCCTGTGGTGAAATCAGCAAACTCACCACTATTGTTCTGCCCTTTATGCTCTCTCATTCTCTTATTGTTCTGTCTTTCATTCTAATCCATTCTATACTCCCCTATACTCAACTCGCGCTCTGCTTCTACTCCTTTTTTTAGCAACTCGCAACTCCTTCCACGTAAAGCTCCCAAAGCCCGCGCCCGTTAAATGTGATTGTGATTTTATATTTTATTAATTAAATATAAATTATATTTAATTATGTACAAAAGTATGTACAAAGAAAAGTGTGCAGTGAAAGGCTGCAAAGTTCGACGAGGTGATGGAGTACCTATGTACAGATTCATCTTAGCGAACAAGGCGATATGGAAGGAGATTATAGGAATCTCCAGACCATTAAATACGTCCGACCGAGACTGTGGTCATCATATCACCCCAGATTGTGTCGACATGAAGACCAAACCATTGCTGCCAGGATCAAAGCCCACTCTCAATCTGGGCCTAGGGGGTAAGTGGTCTTTATGATGGCTTGAATGGCGTATTCAGCCCTTCTAGCATTTATAGGTTATAGTTGGGAGGTACTAGAAGGTGCGTGATGGAAAAAATATTCAGGACTTTCGAGTTTGTGGTCAAACGAAGTAGAGAAGCTTCCGGGCTAGAAAAATGGAAATGTTTAGAGGGGTTTTGACATTTCTCTTATATAATTTAAAAAAATTGTATTGTTTTGAACACATGACGAAAGAAAAAAGTCAAGCAGAGTTTCGAGCAAAAAGTCATCATGTAAATCCACATGACTTTATGTAGCAACTAGGGTTCCAAAATAACGGATTTCACAGAAAAGCGGTTTCCGATTTAACCGAAAATTTAATTTTCTAAAAAACGGTTTTCGGTTATTGTTTTATCAAAAGACCGGTTATAACCGGGGTTTCAAAATACTTACAACAGTTACTTCAATAAAAACTTTCACTTCCAAAATATGCTCAGCCGCTTCATTCGCCTTCTGGTCTACATAAATGCGTCCACATAGTAAATGTTGGCATGTTTCTATTTGTCGGAAAAAATGTGTTTGATGTTTGTCAAGTAAAACATTTGTTTGTTCACCGAACGGCTTGGCGCGGTTTCCACTCAGTAAGAAAAACCGGTTTACCACCACTAAAAACCCGCTTTTCGCGGTCAACCGGAAATGGTAATTTTACAAAAACCGGCCGACGGTTACGGATGTCAAAACCGATTAACCGGTTACACCCTAGTACCAACTTCTAAAGAGAATTGAGAAAAGTCTAGCAATAAAGTCATTAGGCCAGTTCGATTGGACTTACTAGCTTAATATTTGTATGGAATTAACTCGCTTAACAAGAAAGTAGCTTACTACTCTCTTAGTTACCGAGTAAGGTGGTGCCAGATTTTTATCTCTGATTTATTTAGATAAAAATAATGGATAAACATGTTGCCACCTTATCAAGTCTCTTAATTTTAAGCTAGTAAGCCCAATCGAACAGGCTAATTGTGTAAATAGGGACTTAGGATGAGATAAAGGTCAATAATGGAATGAAAATTCATACAACTTCCTGGGATTTTGGGAAACACTAGCATCTCATGAAAGCCAACATTCCAGTGTAACATTTTTACAATACTGGGGCTTTAAGTCTGGATAAAAAAATTTAACTAAAATGACAATTTTTCACTCAATGGAAAACATAACTGGGGCTCATTATGTAATTTCCGAATTGTGGAGTCGGTTTGACGATATGTATAACAGTTTTTTTGACATATTTCCATACAAACAAAAAACAATTTCAAACTTTCAAATTCAAAATGTTGTTTCATGATAATGAACGATACTTAATACCGTTCATTATTACGTACACTTAGAATAAAAATACTGCTATTAACAGCAGACATTGTTTGCTGGCCATCAGCACGAACTTTTTCTGCTATTACTGCAATTTGTCTGCTATAACAGCAAATTATCTGCAGTTTTGCTTCAGCAGCCACACTGCTTAAAAGTTCGCTGGCTGCTGAATATTGTAGCTGTTAATTAAAATTAAAAAGATTAATGGAGCCGGGTCTTATATTTTTATTAGTCCGAGACAAATGCTAATGAAAAGCATAAGATTTTTTAAAAATCATGGCTCACATTTGGTTGATGAATCCGTTTAATATTTATTCTCATATCATAATATGATATGACTAAATCTTCGACATTTCTGATAGTCCTCAAAATATTTTACTCCGAGTCCTTTCAAGTGACAAAATAATCTGAATTTACCGTTAACGATCGGTTTTAGCTGTCAGTTAGTGCCACTAATTTAGCTATACATATATCCATTAGGCACACATACATTTTACAGTCTGAAACTGCAGCACAAATAATGATATGCTCGTTGATATAAATAATATAAATGCATTAATATACAGTGGCAGACAAAAGTCAACATACGACCCACATTTTTGCGTTTTAGCGAGTTCCAAATGATGCGGTTTTGTTTGAAATCGTTTTTTATTCATATAACAATAACAAAATGCTTTACTTCAATATAAACTTAAAAGATATTGGCAAAATAAACAAAAAACACCTTGACAAAAGTCTACATACGACATAGCATCCCATGCTTTACGTCATTTTTTATAATGTACTTTATAGGAGAATTGACGAAATTTGTATTGTCATTTGTCTTGTGCTTGCTCTTCTTTAAATAAATATAATTCAAGAAACATTAGTCCGCGAAAATGGCTTCTCGTAAAGAAATTGCAACTGATATTCGAAATTTAGTAATAAAATGCAGAAACGAAAGGAAATCTTTAGGCGAAATAGCTAAAATGGTTAATTTAAGTAAATCAACAAACCAAACAACCAAACTATATGCAAAAACTTCGAAAATACGGGTACTGTTGAAAATAAGCCCAGAAATGGGCGTCCAAAAAAACTTAGTCGACGAGATGAAAGCTTTATTTTAAAAGAAGTTAATGAAAACCCGAAAGTGAATGCTACAATGTTGTCCAAACAACTCGCAGAAAGGTCGGATACAATTGTACATCCAAGAACAATTCAAAGAAGTCTGAATAATAATGGTTTCCGAAGCAGAACGCCACGCAAAAAACCTCTTATAAGTAAAAAGAATCGTAATCTTCGCCTTGAATTCGCCCAGCAACACTTGGACAAGTGATTATACTTCTGGAAGCGGGTTTTATTTACGGACGAGTCGACGTTTTTATTATTGAACATTTCAAACAAAACCGCATCATTACTTTTTTCAAATATGTTTTGGAACTCGCTAAATCGCAAAAATGTGGGTCGTATTTATACTTTTGTCGGCCACTGTATACACAAAATAAAATTAGCCTGCCCTTAAAAAGTAATAAATGAAAATAGTTTTTTTTAGACTGCATTTTTTTGCGTGAGGAAATATCTAGTAGAGAAGTAAGCAGTCTTCTTGAAAATTATGCAAAACTGACGAAGAACCATCTTGAAATGCATATAAAATATAAATCACTCAATAGTGAGATCAAAAACTATTTACTATTAAACTATTTACTATAATAAGCCTGCATAACCATCCAATATAAGTCGAATTTATGGCTATCGTGGCTAAGTCGTCACAAGTGTAGTTACCTATATTAGATTTAAGCATGATATCGTTAGTTATCCTTTCCTAGTATTTTATAAAGGTTTTCGTTTTCATTACTTAAAGTTGCGGGCACACCAAGCTGACAACTTTTCTTATATTTTATTTCAATTTAAAAAAACTCAAAGATATTTACTTGACCAAAAGTTATTAAATTTTGGACGATGGAAATAGTTTTTGAACTTCTGTGTAAATTTCATTAAAACTATTCCCATGCACATATTTTGTTGATTTCGTTATTATCATTTATTTTGTAAAGCATTGAATGGTTTTCTTTACTTTTAATATCCAAATATATTTGTAGAATACATGCACTTGTATAAGAACCAGATACCTTTATCCGTGTTTACGCCTATAATAAACTATTTTCTTATAATTAAAATTTAAATAAATGTGTGGTATTTTTTGAGTTTCTTATATCCGTTAACAACTGTACTTACGCCCACGATTACAAATATTGAAGAAAATATATATATTAGGCTGTGTCGTCGTCCACACAAATGAAAAAACAAGTTCCAGCCACTCCACGAAAATAAAGTTTGCATTGTTTAATGATGATTTGCAAAATATTTCGTTCCTAGATCAAGCCATCTGTGAACTAAACGCTCCTGAAAATAACCTTAAAAATCATGTTTTTCTTGTGTAATTTGTTTGTGTTACATTTTCCCATTTTTTTCTGAAATATTAGACCCTTGAAAGCACTTTAAATAAAAACGTTTATAGTAATTCTTTATGGATTTTCACTGTGACTACTGAAACCTTTTTCGTATTTGGTAGGACAGTATTTATCGCTTAAATGACGTCGGTTATAAGCATTTCCCGCTTACATGCATTCAAACTTGTGCAATTTCACTTTGTCATTTAAAATACACGGACATTTTTTGCTTATAAGCATTCGTTTATATGCATTTCTCGCATTTAAGCACCAGGACTTTGGAGAATTTAAAGAAATCCCATGAAAAGAAAATCGGATATATGCAGCTCCAATTACTTTGAAGAAACTATCGATAAAGCACAGTTTGTGTGAAATTTTTCCATTTCTAATGATATCTTTTAATTTTTACACTTTGTATCTCCTAAAAACCAAATAAATTAAAGGTTATCACTTATTTTTAAATATTTGATTCGAACTGGGATATTGTCCTGGCTCAAGACCATTTTGCATCTATATTTAATAGAATGCAAATTTATTTACAAATGGCATGGTGACATTTATTACTTGGCTGCTGACTACCACGATCATGATTTCGACCATGTCAAAAGTCTTTTCAAGTGACTTCGCAGCGACTTTTCAACATCAAACCCGGCCTCTATAAGGAAATGATTCTCACAAACGAACGAGAAGCACAACTCACTTGTCGAATTTGCGTTTAAAAAAATCGAACCAAGTAAAAAAGTATTTTAAACGTACATATTATTATGAATTTCCTTCAATAAAATTGAATTCAGACAAATCTTGTTTCAAATAAAATTTTGTAACATATATGTATGTCCAGAAGTATATATATTCATGGAGCCTCTCTGATCTATCTAACCGGGGTTTTTATATATGCACAGATTGTGCATGTAACCGAGTTTTTATATATGCACCGATGATGCATATAACCGAGTTTTTATATATGCATTTTCCGCTTATATGCACTTAAAGTCGAACATTTTTGGGAATGCATATAAGCGATAAATACTGTAGTATTTTATAAAAAATAAATAGCTGCAGTCAATACCTTTCGAATGAGGCCTAAATGATGAACATCGGAATGAAATTGACGCCGCAACGCTCATTTTTGTAAAAAGTGTTTGAACATTTTGGCTGTGAAAACCATCGTCTGTATTAAATTATTTCACAAAAATGGAGACAGTGACGTCATTTTTCGTCCGCTATTCATCACTTGGGCATCATTCGAAAGGTATTGATTCCTCCAATTTATTTTTACACACATTACACCTCTTACAAAATGTTTCCAAGAAATATGATTTTTTAGCTGTCACCTTCAAAACCCGCCCAATAATTCTACCAATGAGTTATTCTAAGACAAGAATAAAAATTTTTCCAAGGTCTATTAATTCAGAAATGACTTGACCCAGTGACGTAATATATTGTAGATCATCACAATCCAATCTTCTTTTCTCAGGGGTGACTGCTTTATTTTCGTGACCCATCCCAATATATATATATCGCCCATGTGCTGACAACCGCATGATTTCAAATCGCATTTTTTTTGGCGATTTCGAGTCTCTAAATTTTACATTTCTATTTAAAATTGCTATTTTTAACCAAACATCTTCTTCATTTATCCGCCAGTAAAGAAAGAAAACTGAAAACAATTGTTTAAAGTAAAAATGCGAAATTTAGAGACTCGAAATCGCCAAAAAAAATGCGATTTGAAATCATGCGGTTGTCAGCACATGGGCGTATATATATATATAGAATATATATATAGAATGATCTTCATACATTTGTACAATAACTTCAGCATTGTTATCCAAAAGGGCTGGATCGTTGTTGGACAACGATGTTTTCACGATTTGGCTTGGGTTTTATGACAAAAGCAACACACACCACCACATAACATTGGTATCCATGGCAATTGCAATCAAAGCAAACCCATATTCATGCATTCAGGGTAGCAAATATGAAAAACAACATTTCAAAAAGTTCGAATTGTCACCTGTCCAATTCTAATTAGGACTGTAGTGCTTGACCTCCATACATATCTACATAGTTGTCGATGTGTTTATTTATTCTTGGCAAACCATTTAGGATGGCTTATTTGTTGGAAATCATGAAAAAATGTGCACTAGCGTGGCCGAAAAACACGAAGCATGCGAATCCCCTCGTTGCACGGTGTACGATTATTTCAGATTTTTGTACACTTAAAGAAAAAAGTCTATTATTAACAGCAGAGATTGTCTGCTGCATATCAGCAGGCAATTTTCTGCTATCACAGCAGTTTTTCTGTCATAACAGCAGTTTTTCTGCAATCTTGCATACGCATTCACACTGCTAAAGTGTTTGCAATCTGCTAAAAATGTCTGCTGTTAATTAATTATAAAATCGATAAAAATAAGCGTTCATAATTTAAAAGTCTTTCTGATTGACTGCGAAAACGAATTTAGCTCGAATTTCGTTTTATATTAGATTGGGGCAATATGCGTATCAGTAAAAAGTTATTATTATAAGTGGTAATAAATAAATTATTCTAAAAAGTGTTGTTAATAATATTTTTTCACTAGCTCATAAACACAAGGTATAAAAACAATGAAAAATCCAAGAAAAAATTGGTTGTGGAAAAATTCACTGCTAAATTGGTTATAACTCGTGAAAAAATTCAAATTTTTTTTCCAAAAATACATATACATTATTTTTATGAGGAGAATACTTACACAAACTTTAAAGACAATCACTGTTATTGAGGTCAAAAAACGTACCACTTGACATGGAATGACTCATATTCAACTGCCTTACTGTTCTGTACATATGCTAGAAACTTCAAGATAGCAAACAGCTGTTTGCTATTTCAGCAGCTACAAATATGATGTCCCCTTTTCTGCAGACTTTCTGCTTTCTTTTACTGACAAATTCCTTTGAGCGAGCGAGAATAAAAGTTATTAAATCTTTAAAAACTCACGCTTACGGATTGTTCGCACATATACAGGTATGTGATAGCTTTCACCATGTTTTGGTTTCACTTTCATTCCCGGGAAAACGGGAATGAAAAATTTCATTCCCGGGAATCCCGGGAATTCCCGGGAAAAAGTAATTTATTTATAGGTATGTTCAATATGGTTTAAAATATCAACATTTAATAACTGGTGTGTTTTTTCAATACTGTCATATTACAAATTAAAAACGAATGTTATTGTCAAAATATTTTACAAATTATTTTTCATTTTACAAATATTTTACTCTACACCTTTTCAAGATTATATTCGGAACATACAAATTTATATTGAGAAATGTAAATGCATATTAGAGACATATAAATTCATAATGGGTAATGTAAATTTATAATAGGAACATGTTAATTCATAATGAGATATATAAATCATAATTCATTGAGAACAATTAATTCATAATATGAACATACCAATTCATAATGAAATCAGAAAATCCAAATTCATAATCAGAAAATACGTTCTCATATTCAGAAAATATGAATTCATAATGAGAAAATATAAAATCATATTGAGAAAATGTAAATTTATAATGAGAACATTGATAAAATATGTGTGTCTACGAAAATGTCCATAGAAAAACGTACATACATAGCTTCGATTATAAATTTTAGTGTTCCTGATTATGAATTTATATTTTATTAATATATATTCCTGAATAAGAATTTATATTTTCTCATTATCAATTTGGATTTTTTCATTTTGTATTTATATATCTCATTATCAATTTGTATGTTCTTATTATGAATTTATATTTCTCAATATGAATTTACATTTCACAATATGAATTTACATTTCACATTACGAATTTACAGTGCTGATTATGAATTATCATTCTCCAATTATGAATTTACATTTCCTGTTATGAATTTACATTTCTCATCGTGAACTTACATATTCGAATTATAAATTACATCTTCTCATTATAAATTTGAAAAGTTGTAGACTAATCGTCAGAATTAGACATTTATATCGCAGGTAGAAGTGACTGACACCTACACTAGATTCAAAATTGAAAACGATTAAGGAAACAAATAACTCATATGACGGAGAATTTAGAATTTAATTTAGAATATTCATTCGTCTGGAGACAAAACTATTTTATAGAAACAGGGGGAATATTCTAAACTGTAAAAGCAATAGAAACATAAAAAAATTAATATTAATTTAATACATAAAAAATAAAAATATTGAAATAGTCCAGTCATTAATTCTTACAAAGCACCATTTAAATACACCGTAGCACATATTTATATTCCTATTAGATTTCTCTTGTAAGTTTCCAGGCGAACAATTTTTATTCTATTCCTATTTTCTTTCTGGCTACATATGTAAAGTAAATTGTTCTTGAAGAAGATATTCACCTTGATTCATCTAGGAAAACAAGAAATTTACATTATGTATTATCTGCATGATATTTTTCTTTTAGCCTCCCAAAAAGTTTTTATTCCCCTAGCTGGGTTTTGCATAAAATGGCTATTTAGCGAATTTAAATAGTTTTGTTTGTATTAATATAATATAAACAAATTTTGTTGAGTATTTTTCATTATTGTCAGTAATGTAAATACATATATGAATTTGAAATACATCTAAAAATTCCAATTTATATAGTAACATTAAATTATTGATCAACATAATAAATAAATTATTTTTTTTAATATTTCCCGTAATCCCGGGAAATTGAAAAAATTTTCCCGGGAATTCCCGTCCAAATTTTTCCGGGAATTCCCGGGAAAAACGATTCGGGAATTCCCGGACCCCAAACCCTAGTGATGACTTACACGTGGAATTGAATGGTCAACAATTTATATTTTGTGTGCAAAAAGATGTTTGCTTTTATAATCATGTGAAATAGACATAGACACCATATCAATAATAAATTCACATTTTCGAACCAACCTTCTGTCATTTGCCGCAAGAAAAACTTTTCAATGAAACAACAAAGCGGAATTGAAATGTGGCAACAAGTACTGAAAAGGCGAAGTGGAAGTCATCACACCTATTACGTTATATTCTTCCACTTTCAGCGAAAAGCGAAGCCATCACGTACCCGATAATATAGATTATCGCGAAAAATAAAAAAATCCTATAACTTTTCTACAAACAAGTAAGAAAGTGTCAGTCGGCTGAAACGACGTAACACTATCGGACAAAATAAAGTGCAAAGAGTGAAAATTCTGAAAAAATAAAGAATTTTATTTTTATAAATTAAAGTTAATGCATATTTATTTATTATAAAACATTTATTTTTAATTCATTAAGAAACAACAAAACAAAAACACAATTTCACAGCATATTGACGTAATAGCCTTGTCACACTGCATGCGAATCTAGCCGAAATGACATAAGGTCGATTTACAAATGTCAAATGCCATACAAATTTGACATTTGAAAATCGACCTTATGCCATTTAAACTAGATCTCGCGTGCAGTGTGACAAGGCTATAAGACAAAATAAAGTGCAAATTCATTTCTTGATATAGCAAAAACATATTTTAACAATATTTAGTACTTTGTTGCTCGAACTTCGTTCTCTACCACTGCTTTAAGATGTTTTGTCATACTTCGGACCAAATTTTTCAAAACGTTATTCGGAAGTTTTTGACATTTTCTTTGCATGGCTTCCCAAAAAGTTGTAATGTTTGTTCGCGATTCCATTGGTATTTTTGTGTCTAAAATGGCCCACAAATGTTCAATGGGGTTTAGATCAGAGCTCTGAGGGCCCATTCCAAAATTTACATCGATTTTTCGTGAAAATATTGTTTTGCCACTCTACTAGTATGTTTGGGATCGTTATCCTGTTGAAAAATAAACTCTCCCAATTGCATTTTTTCGCACTTTCCTCAATATTTTCACTCAAAATATTAACGTAATCTTTGCCTGTCATTTTGCAATCAATTTGTACTAAGCGACCGACACCCGCCGTAGAGTAGCACCCCCATACCATAAGGCTACCACCACCATGTTTCACCGTATGAATAAGATTCTTTGACTTGAGCCTTTCTGAAGGTCCACACCATACCCGCTTTCTTTTTTCTCGTTCTTTAATTCAAATTTGGATTCGTCAGACACAAATAATCTTATCCTAAAAGCTGAACAAAAGCCTTTTTTATATTTGCGACACGCAGTAGTGTTTTTATACACTTCACGAGAGTATTATTTCTTTGTGCATTTGTTTGTAACACCCAAAAGGAAACGAGATAGACCCATTGTTAATTATACCGATCGTCTTAGAATCACTTTCTGAGTCGATTTAGCAATGTCCGTCTGTCTGTCTGTCCGTCCGTCCGTCCATTTATTCTTGTAATCACGATACAGGTCGCAATTGTAGACAGAACCAAATGAAACTTTGCACAACGACGTTTTACGGGATAAGGACGAACGCTATTTAATTTGAAGAAAATCGGTTCAGATTTAGATATAGCCCCCATACGAATTTCACTCCCGATTTGACTCTTTTCACTCTAGATACCACATATTACAACAGATTTTCTTTAAAATTGGCAAAACATCTTATATTGTAACTAGAAACACCTGTGGTAAAAATGTGTTAGATCGGTTCAGATTTATATATAGCTCCCATACAAATTTCGCTCCCGATTTGACTTTTTCCGCTCTAGAAACCACATATTGTATCAGATTGTCTTCAGATTTGGTAAAACATCCTATATTCCCACTAGAAACTCCCATGGTGAATATCGGTCAGATCGGTCCAGATTTATATATAGCTCCCATACAAATTTCGCTCCCGATTTGACTTTTTCCGCTCTAGAAACCACATATTGTATCAGATTGTCTTCAGATTTGGTAAAACATCTTATATTTCCACTAGAAACACCCATGGTGAATATCGGTCAGATCGGTTCAGATTTATATATAGCTCCCATACAAATTTCGCTCCCGATTTGACTTTTTCCGCTCTAGAGATAACATAATGTATCAGATTGTCTTCAGATTTGGTAAAACATCTTATATTCCCACTAGAAACTCCCATGGTGAATATCGGTCAGATCGGTTCAGATTTATATATAGCTCCCATACAAATTTCGCTCCCGATTTGACTTTTTCCGCTCTAGAGATAACATAATGTATCAGATTGTCTTCAGATTTGGTAAAACATCTTATATTCCCACTAGAAACTCCCATGGTGAATATCGGTCAGATCGGTTCAGATTTATATATAGCTCCCATACAAATTTCGCTCCCGATTGGAAATTTTCCTCGCTAGAAACCACATATTGTACTCGATTTTCTTTAAATTTGGCACAACATATTATAATCTTACTAGAAACACCTATGCAAAAATTGGGTAAGATCGGTTCAGATTTAGATATAGCCCCCATATAAATGTCCCTCCCGATTTGACTTTTTCCGCTTTAAATGCTAGATATTCTAATCGATTTTCTTTAAATATGGGACAACATCTTATAATCTGACTAAACAAAACTATGGTGAAAGTGGGTAAGATCGGTTCAGATTTAAATATAGCCCAATTTCAAATGTTGCTCCCATAAGTTTAACCGATTTTGGCCAAACTATACATTTTATATTTCACCTATTTCGTTCCAGGTTTCCATATATCCTCATACTTCCTTTCCGATATAAATTTTTTTGCCAAACACATACATTTACAGGATACAAAAAACCTTCCCGTTTTCACTTTTTCACCGAATTGAATTGTATTCGGATTGGAAGTGGAGTGTATCATAGAGTCGGCCCCGCCCGAATTTAGCCTTTCCTTACTGGTTTTTTCTTGGCGAAGTAACTTCTCAAACCTCTTTCATTTATTCTTCTCTGAACCGTACTTGTAGATACACTTAAATTTATATCTTTTTTTATATTGATGGATTTTTTTAATTTTAATGGCGATGTGGTCATCATCCAGTTTGGAAGTACCTCGCTTTCTTCCACAAAAATGTTTCAAGCTATCATTATATTTTTCTGATATCGAAATTTTATATTTTTGTGATAAATCAGCATAAGTCATAGCTCGATCCTGGACCAATAGGTCCTTTACATCATTTGATAAAGGTCTCATTATTATTTTTAAGTTTCTGAAAATAACGATTATTTTTTATTATATTTTTTGCAACTATTAACTTATCAATAAATTTAGTGTATTTGTAAAATATTACTATACAAATTCAAACGAGTTGGAGAGTACTATGATTACATCATGTTTGCACTTTATTTTGTCCGATAGTGTATATCCTCACTCTCAGATAACATACATATCTATGAAAGTTATAAGGACTTACATTTTATTTAGGTCAGGCTATTTTTTGGAGGAGGTACTAGAAGGTTCGTGATACATTGGTCAAGCTTCCACATTTGTAAAACAATTGTAAAAACATGATTAATTATCAAGTAATTGTGGATTTCAGGCATCGGTACAGAAGTTGTACAACTTATTAGTATATATAAATAAATCTCAATTTTCAGATTTCTCGCATACATACATGGTGGCCAAAACATATGCAACTAACGTGCATGTTCTGACAATCACTTTTGGCATAAAATTTGCGAAGTGATTTCAAATCGCAAAATCGGTGTTCTACAGTTCACAAAGACTAGCACATTTTGCGATTGTCGTTCACATGCACAAACCATGGTGAACCAAAAGTGAACTCGTGTATTTTGTTTAAAATAAATGTTAAATACATAAAAAACGATGTATATATAAAATTTAGTATGTTTTCTTTAAATTTGTACATAAAACATGTAATTTGTTTAACAATTTTCATTAAAAATATTAAATTAAAAAAAGGCTTAGTGGTTTCGATGAATCCCTAAGGTATCGTTTTTGAATACGTTCTGTTTTTAATTGAAACCTTTTGAAAGAAATAACACTTAAAACAAACGCAAGCGGCATTTCCATTTTAAAGGTTTTTTATTTTTCTTTATTTATACAGAGAACACATGTTTTTGACAGAAAAAACATATCTTTACACTTTTCGAAAAAGTATCAAAACGCGTGAACAGTAGAACGGGGTAAAATATTTTTGGCGATTAGCAAATCGCAAGTGATTTGATAATCGCGTGATTGTCAGAACATGCACCTAAGGTTGACTTACATTAAGAGGCTCTGTAAGTTCGTAAATTTGAATCACATTGAGATTTCAAGTAATTAACAAAATGTACATATTCTGTTAAAATTACTTTGTTATCGGCATTTTTATCGATAAATATAAAAATTGGTGTGGACAAAACATACGCAACTCGACAACTTTGCTTTAAAAAACGACATTTTTGAAATTTCTTTTGATCTGTCGTTGTTTGTATTAGTAAATAATAATCCTGTGTAAGGAAATTTTTAGGAATATTCAATTTTATATTGATATTTTTTCTATTGGAGTTAAAATAGAATTTGTATGAAATGGCATGCGATAAACTCGAATCTTACGTCATAAAAACGAATTGTGACTTCTTATTTTTGTGGAAGTGACATTGTCCAGAAATTCAATATTCATAAAAGTTCAATATTTCGAATATAATTATTTTTATAATAACCAGGAATTCATTAGAAAGCTATTAAAATGTTAAAAAAATAAAATATTTTTGAAAAAAAAACGTGTTTGTTGCAGTGTTTTATTCTGTCGATAAGTCAATTAATTACACATCAAGCATCAAGTGTAAACAAAGCGTTAAAATTACTTTAGCATACAGCTACTAATTAACAACTTGAAGTAAGTAACACAACAATGACCTTTAGTGTACGTGGTACAAACAAAGCCAGTAAGGTCATAGTGAACCCCACAACCGCTAAATTCGAATGAGTCAATAACGAAAATGTATTGACACACTAACGACACGACAAAAACAAACACACCTGCGATTTCTTTATTGTTTTTCAATGAATTTTATTGAACATTTCGTTTTGGAATCTATTACCCGTAGCTGCATCGTATGAATATAAATTAAATAAAAGATATATAACATACTGAATGGAATATACAGAAATGGAGAGATTTATTATAAATACATTTACGTTTTGGTTTATTGTGCTTTTAGTTTATACATGTATGTATTTGTAGGTATAAAAAATATTGAGATTTCTATAACACAATGATAATATAATTGAAACAAACAAAAAATCAATAATAACACACATTTTCGTTGTGCATCCGTCCAAGCCTTTCAGAGTTGGAGGGAGGTGGTTTTATAGCTATAAAAAACGTACAAAATTGAATACAAATACTATATGCATGTATGTATTTGTATATGTAAAAAGTAAGGAAATTCATTTTATTCTCTTCGCTTAAATCTTAAAGTTGTAATATACATTGGTTTCAATTTTGGTTTTATAACATTTCATTTTATAATTTGTATTTTCTCATTTCATTTTATTAAAAAAAAGATACAGATATATGTATGTATGTATGTATACATATGAATATATTTAGTATGAATGTAAGAATGTATTATGTACGCAGGTAGGTAGTTTTGTTTGTATTACTTATTATTTATTTGTAATAACAATTTGTATTTAGATTGAAAACTGTGTGTATGTGTGTTTATGTGCTTTTAAATAATTCGAGGAAAATGTTGTTGTGGTGACACATTTGTTGTTTCTGGTTACAAGCTGCTTTTTGCTGCTGCCATTGCTCTCAGAATTAATAAGCATTTCGTCGCTTATAGTTGCGCACATTGTTGGCCAAACAACAGGCGAAAATAAATCCAACGAGCTGTAAATGAGCGCAGAAGAGAAGAGAGTATGTGGATTAATAATGAATGGGTGTATGTTTGATTTAATGTCTAAATTGGCTTTGATTGATGCGGCCATTGATTGACGCAACTCCAAGTCAGTACTTGATTAACAAATACATTCTATGAATATAGAAAAAGGTAAATATTAATCACTGCTGTGCTGTGCCCATAAACATCCATCTTCTGTTTAAAATGTTAGAATTGTTCACACAAATCTGTAGAAAATGCTACCACATGTGTGCATTAACAATAAAAAAAAAACTAAGACTAAGAATGGCTTAAAATTCCAGAATTATTGTTATCTGAGATAAACAAACAATCATTGCTACGTGTTTTGCTTTGCTCTTACATTCCATCATTACTCATAAGAATGCAATATCTTGTAACAATTTAGAGAAAACTTACCTCAACAGCGATTAAGCCAATGCCAAAGTATTTAGCCGTCTCCGAGCTACCCGAAATGTATTCAGCAACTCTTTTTTTGCAGCCGGGATATGAGTTGAAGAGGAGGCAGGTTTGACTCTCAGGACAACAACTAGGTGGTGTGTACTTTCCAATTAAAGCGTAATCGGCGAAGCTGTCGGCACCGCAGCATTTAAACTGAAATTGTGTACAAATACAGAATAGTTAGCATATTCAAATCTCTCCTCATCTGATCAATTACTTACCGACAACTGGATGGCTTCAAATACTCCAGCTTCGCGAGCATCCTGCTTCCAGGCACTATCGATAACATTGTCCATTGCGTTGACGATCTTGTCCTTGCTGGTCCATAGCATAACAACGATTACCAATTGGAGGATGAGCAATATCAACATCAGTACAGCATAGCACATTGTCATGCATACATCCTCGCGAATGGCACCGCAACATCCCAAGAACGAAATGAATACCACAATGGAACCGATTGTTATCAAACCAATTGGCACAAGAGCTTGTGGTGGGAAACCAGACTGTCCATCGACTTCGATCATGCCAATATTTTTCAAAATAATGACACCAAAGACAATAGCCAAAATGCCGAGAATCTGTAACAAATAAAGGCAAGTGTGATTAGTTTATTTACCACAAAGAATAATTTTAAAGAAACAAATTATTATTAATTATATTTATAGTTATGATTGTTGTCTACGCGAGGATGAGTTCTAAACGAAGGCAGAAATACTTAGTAAATCTAGAAGACCTGCTTAGATCCCAGCCCCATTGTTTGGATTAGGTGTGGCAGGGAAAACTCTGAAGGCTATAGGTAGAATCGATACCAAATGTCTTATCACGTCAGTGGTGTGGCTCGACTTCAACTTCCAACATTAGAGTTGGGGTGTAAGAATATTATTTTTGTCATCGTGCGTGAATGCAGAGTAACTAATTGCGATCTGCAGCTTGTAACCTTTTTAATATTTGTTAATTTAGCCCTGAAATTTAAAGATGTACAAAATTTATAGACTTTTCCCGAAATTTTGTCAATTTTCATCGCTGAATACAATAAAAATAAATTATTAGCGATTCATGAACGACAACATTTTCCATTTGATCAGTTTTATGTGGAAGAATAGTGATATGTTTAACGTACACCTACAAGCATATCTTTATAATACAGACTCTCATCGATAACAATAAGCTGACATGTTGTTGCTATCATCACTAACTAATCTGAATCACGTTGTTGTATTGTTTTATTACATCATCCTTAATAAAGACTGATTTCAAGTACAAGTACTATTCGTTGTAAATCCTATGTCTTTTTAATACGAGGTTATTGGATTGGAACACAACAAATAGTGAAATTTCTGAATCTGAGCTTAACTCGAAGCGTTTGGGTAGTGTGCATTCTTCTAACCACCGTTGTACGGATATCTACGACTTTGGGGTTAACCCACCAATTGTTTTAAGTTATTGCTTTTTTATTATTCTACAGAAATCGCTGCAAATATTCTGCTAAAGAAGACTCTTATAGGTAGAGGGTTCTGCTGATTCTAATAAAGTTAAAAGAAACATCTTAGTACTGATGGATAATGTCCATAAGGGAAAACGTCGCTTCCAATGCGTAATGCAAATAAATCTCTATTTGGTGATGACATCCAAAATGGATAAATACAAATTACATATATGTAATCCAGTCTGTTGCTTAGCCCTCTAACTAAACTCCAATATGAATTATATAAGTGCAATTAATTGCGTATTCCAAAAGCGATAAAGGTTACGACCACAATTCCATCCATGGAGCTTATGCAATGAACTGATATTACGCCAAACAAATACATAAATACGTGCTTCGTATGTATCTTGCAAATAGTTTTCACCAAAGATACACACATCGTCACCTGAAATGCAAAAGGGCGTAATTGCACTTTTCATAATTTCACACGAGCAGCAAAAACGAAATAATATCAAAACCTTATCATAACTCTTTCTTAACAGAAATTCAGTGTCATGTTTTTGCGAAACCAAATGAGTCGTTTACACGCTTGAACACCGTTGGGTAAGAATCCAAACTTATTTCCAAATTCAATGCTGTGCAAGTCCCATGCAGTACGTTTGTTGTTTATTGAAATAAAGTTTAGACCGAAATGAGGCACCCACCGCGCCTGCTCTGTACACAAGTTTGTGCAAAAAGCTCATGAGACTCATGAGACAACGGACAGCTCTGATGGTCTCCACATCAGCTATGAAAAAAATCGGTGCTGCTGTAAGTAGTAATTCAGATCTAGTTTCATCAATAATCAAGTGAGGTGAGACTCAGAACGGCCTCTTCTATTATTTCAAATAGGATATTTATTATATGTGGACTGCTAATTGTTATTGTTGATAAACATCAAATATTTCATCGTGGATCACGCACTGTTGGAAAATTACGTGGTTGAAAAGCAAGGAGGAATCAACAGGTTCATTTGTATTAATTCGTGGCAATTATAAAACACTTGTCAACGGCCAAGAACTAACTGGGGATTGGGACTAGTATTTTAGTGTAGTATAAATTATTTTTATATCATTATAGATTTCATTGCAGTTCATTTCGGAGTAGGAATTGAAACAATAAAGCCGAGAAACAAATACTCATATTTTTATTTTATTCTGGCGTCTAATCTGTATACGGTGGACTGTCAAAAGTCGCACTTGCATGAGGCTGGTTATGAAACAATCAACCTTGCGTTTTTCAACATCACTTCGTGGTCTAGGGTATTATTTTTTGATGCACAGGTCGAAATTGTTTTTTTTTCATATTCTGTTAAATTTGATATTATATTCAAAATATTGAACTCATTTCTTCTGAAAGTACATACATACATCCACATCTGTTTGCTTAAACGACAAAAAGTCTATTCATCCATTCGTAAAATGTTTACAAAGTCACAGCAAATAACTCTCATGTGATAAGCAAAGAACGCTGCTCCCATTGAAAGAAGATTATTTAAACAGAGACATGTCGATGCGCATTTCTCATGATGAAATTCACACCATTTAATACAAACAAACAGCGTACATTTGGCAAAACAGGTATGTACTAACTAATGACAAAGGCATTTCTTGTAAGTTTTATAAATAATTACTTTCCCAGTGCTTTATTTTTCTTCTTGTATCGCGTAATTTTGATCAAAGATAACTTTAGAATATGCAAATAATTTACATTGTGAAGACGACTTTGAAATATTACATTGAGCCGACTTAAAGTATTTAAAAAGTTGAATAACACAATTCTCCACTGGGAAAACCATACACTGGCCAACTCATCGTTTGATAAAAAAAACATATAAGGAAGAGTACAACAACAACATATTAAATATGCCCTTTACAATTGACTGAGTAATATTCATTCTGGACGTGTGAAAACAAATAACATATCGAGCGTTGAAAACAAACAAATGAGATCACCTCATCGGAAATAATCAATGCGACAGCACATAACAATTATCTTCAAGGAGAAAATGAGCAATACTTTAAATACAACTTAAATGTGATTTTTCTTTTTGTGAAGAAGGGTTTTTAAATGCGCCACTTGTTCGCTTGTCTCACATCTCTCGAGTTGTACCGATATACGGATGTACATACATATATGTATGTATGTGTGTATATGCAAGTGCAACTTGCCGATATTGCAATACTTGCTCCTCCATTGTGTAGTAGGCGTATAGAAATAAATAAGTTTAATCTGCGCTAAATATAAAATTGGGTGGGTGCTTACTCACTTACTCACTTACTCACTTGCTCACTCTTCCGTTCGGATTTATCTTTAAATTATCTGTTCTGTCTGTTCCAGAATAACAGCAATTCCATATGCATTATGTGATTGGGCACAGGATATCCAATAAATAACGAAAATGAGTCATTCAATGTTTCACTGATATTCATTTTGAAGTTTTTGACACTGCCGCGACGGAAGTAATTTAATGTGCGGTTTATATGTAGTTACACAAAATAAGAAGAGAAAAGCTCTGATTGCACCACTGGTTTCTGGCCAACCAACTGATTGGACTTAAACTAGAAGTAAATTCATTTGAAATTTGAATTCGCATTGAAGAATTGACTTCCACATTTACTGTCTGACCGGCCATTCAATCGACAACAAACGGTTGAGAGATGCAGGAAAGTATCATATCTCTGCCGAAAATCCTCATGTCGAGAATAAGACTACGTATGTTGGACGAAAGACGAACACCATGAAAGTATCGATAGAACAACGGCACGAATTCAGAGGTGCTCACCTATCATCAGCACAGATCTCTTTTAAACGTTTAAGTAGGATTACCGAGGATTATCTGCCCACTCATGAGAGATGTAATTCAAGGAAAACCTTCCAAAAATTACTTCATATTATTGTCCTTCTACTTTTATGCGCAAATTCTATTTTTTCATTCAAAGCCATTGAATTGTACAAATGAAAAATCTAGAGGTTGACACATACATGCATAGCCCTTGACCCATTATTATTAATTCCATCAGATACACACCAAAAATGCTCACAGTTCACTAGCGTCGTCATGCACACAGATAAAATAATAAAATGCACGACACGGTCGAACGGTCAGAGACAAGCATGAATTACAATGATTTTCATTGGAAATGACGGAGAGTATCACAGAATGTCGTATCGGCCTCAAACAATTGAAATCCATTTCCATGCAATTCAGAATGCCTCAATAAAACTGTGCAATAAATGACAAATTCCACACAGATTTTGTTATCATCGCAGACGTGCAAAAGATGGAACAAACATGCAACAATGGAGATAAGTCGGCAACAATTGAATATTAGCGCACAGTGGTTCAGTATCTTTTTCTAGCTGCCAACAAATTCCATCTTATTTAGTTGCATCCAATTCATGGCGATTTTGCCGAATATCAAATCAAATAAATGAAAAGGTGACTTTTTGAAAGAACAGTTTTTTTTTTAAATGTTTTTCTATTAATGTTAATTCCAAGTCTGTTGAAAACCAAACTGAAGTGTTAAAGTGGTGATAGTAGTTTTCGCTTTCCAATTTCAATACCTTCCCGAGACTGATTGTCTGATAAATAACACGCACTCGGATTAAAACAATAACTCGATATGACGTCCTCAACTCCTGCCACTGTGTTAATGCTATCGTTCGTTTGAGCATAATAATAATCATTTCAACACATATCTTTATATGTTAGAAACTGATTGTATTTGAAAACGCCCATAATGTATGTTTGCTGGCACAATGGCTCCCCACCCATAGTGGGTCGCCGCCGTCGTTACTTGTAAATTTTAATTAACGAAATTGTTTAAAACCTCTACACATGTATAGAAATTGTAAAGTTCAGTTCGCACTATAGCCTCATAACCTTTGACATGCTAATTGCTCCCCCACTAATTTGGTTTGGCTTGGGTATTGCATTGAGGAATTAATTCCAAGGGAACAAATTAATATGACCAATGACCCAACGGAAACAAATAGGACACAGTAGTGCATTGCCTTCATTCCCGTATGTGCGGGGTAGAAGCCCTCGTCGTGTCTTCACAATTTCACTTTTAGGCGACATAAACAACATGAAGTTATCCTCGTGGGAGTGAGTTCGTTTCTTAGTGGGTGGCCGTGCTGGCGAACGGGTGGGTGGGTGCTTGTCTGGGATGTCTGTGTTCGTGTGCTAAGACAACATACAGCCAGCATATTTTGACGACGAACCACTTGCCTGCACATTACGCTCTCATCTTTCGGCGCCAGTAGTTGACATCACTTATTTACACCAAGTATATACTCTGTATGTCTTATACATATATACTTGTATACTGTGTACACGGATGCTTTGTGCATACAAAGAGCAAGACAAAAAAAAAATATCTTTCGATACGAGTTGTCTCATTGGCACTAGACATCGAAAGCCGTGCTAAGTTCATCCGAACGAATTTTCCATGATGAGTCAGAGAGAACAATATCTACGAACGGCACAATGCTAGAAAGTATTTTATAGAATAAAGAAAAATGCACCTTGCCATCTGCCATCTATATGTTAACATCGGGCATAGGCGATCCGGGCATAGGTGAAGGATGGCGAGGCGTAGACACATCAAACGATGTCTACTTCAGATATAAAAAATTGTATCATAATTTGCAAGGCTGTTTACCTTTAAGCCAGAATACCAAAAGGCGGTAATTAAAATCGAAATTAAAAATTCATTTTTCATTCAGTAAAGAAAATATTGTTTCAACAAACAACATAACATATTGATTCGAACAGTATGAAAAAATTAACTTTAACCTCATTTTACACAATGTCTCCTTAACATAGAGTTAAAGCCATATTCGTAGAAAGTTATAAATGATTTAAAGTATACTTTTACATTGTAAACCGTGGCCATAAAGCTAATCACTAGAAGATGATAACTTTGGCTTAAAAAGGTTAGTTGGGCCTAAAGATGAAGAATTGGAGAAATAATATAATATAATTATGAACTATTAGAGAGCATTTTGCCTCAATTATTGTATTTCAAATGGACTGGCGATTTTCATGTACACATACTTATAAATATATATTAAGCTGGCTTCGTTTGTATGGGAGGAGAAGTGTTGTGGATATTCTCGACTAAAATTCAAGTTTGGTTGTTTTAAAGTTTGTCCCAAAATATTTTTTATATACATATACACTGAATGTATATAAAAAATCCCAACTGACTTCAACATCTTCACATGATCACGTATTTCGTTTCTTAGGGGCATTGCAGGGTTTCAAATTGTTTGTTGTATGTTTTTGGTTGACTTTACGATACGATTTTGGAAATTTAAAACTTTCAAAAATAAAAGTTCCATCGATTTTATATACATACATATGTATGCATTGGACGGACATTAGGTATTTAGTACTCTCGCTCCGCACCAACCGAAAATACTCGCTCACAGCATCAGCCGTAGAATGAACTGCTCGGTGTTAACACGTTTCTCGGTGTGGCGTTCATTGAACGGCAACAACAAATTGCGTAGTGCCCCAGTTTATGTACAGGCAGGCAGACTGGCAGGCTGGCAGCATTACAATGTGCTTATGTATCTAGAACGAGTAGCAAAAAACCACTGGCAACTAGTCGCATGTCTGTATGTACAAAATATAATGTTTATCATATTGAAACTTGTTTTCGGATGGATGTGGTTGTTTCGTGTCCCCTCAAGTTTAGCGTCCCCCGTGGCGTCTTTGGATGGAGTCATCATTGCGAGTATGTACACATAAAATACGCATTGCAGTTGTAGTTGGTTTAAGGAATTTCACTTTCTACGCATTATTTTTTCTCTGCCGCATAACGAAAGGGATAGTATTTACATCCATCCCCCAAACAACTGTGATTATGTTGTAATGCTATAGTCTGAACAACTTCCGTTAACGTATGGAGCGAGTTTTTGCGTCGTAAAATCGCTTATTAATTTGTAGATATAATCGGTGTATTTTTATGGTTTCAATGAGAAAAAATTGGTAAAATTGAAAAAAAAAAAATTAAACTGTGAATATTAGAGCGCCGGGAAATACCTTCCTTTCGTCAACTTCTAATACAGCCAATCATATAATTCCCAGCAAAATTAATTGAAGAACTTGACTGGAGAAAAATTGTTTAATACGGGTGATTACAGTCGCGAACAGGAGGTACTCCGATTTGTATGAAATTCGCAACAACGACAAGAGCAAAAGTGCCAAATTTTATATAAATCTCAAAAGGATTGGAATAACCCATACTAGTTTATATTTTTTGGCATTGGTCATGATTTTTTCCAAATTCATAAAACATTAGCGAGAAACATTGATTTATTTTCTTCACAACTTGTTACCTTGTTGAGAGAATGATAGAAGTTTGCGTCCAACTTCGGATTACGATCGCATTGCAATTTGCCATACATAAACTATGTGTCAATTTCATTGAAATGTTCGAATCGAAATGTGACTTTTCTTAATATAAAATCATCCGTATCACATAGTATTGACATAGGTCGTGTGCGAAATCGAAACTTTTTACTCGGATTAGATTGTTAAAAGTTCGTTTTCGATAAGAAGTGAAATTTTCTTAATTTTTTAATGTTGTGATTCAATTTGCTACAATCAACATTGGAACATTAAATCTTCACTGAATTTAATAAACGGTAGATCTAATTGAAACGAAGATAACAAACTCTCGTTCAAAGCAATACTCTCCACCACAACATTTTATATTGTTCCAGTCTGGTCAACGGCAGCAAAGAATAAACTCGACGTATGAATAATAAAAAATTGAAAAAGTCAAGAATGGAGATGAGAAATCTCTCTCTCACATGCAAACAACTTGATTTCCTTATTTCATATAGTCTTAAACAATGAAATCAAGCTTTCGCTCGATTCGTCGGCAGTCTGAAAAGGCTATTAACCAAATTCTAGTCTAAGAAATCTTCACGAAAGGTTTTTTAATTTTCCTTTCAACCTCTGAACAAAATGTATACACATCGTCAGTAAAAAAGGAGCTACAATACAGAACGCTTTATTTTACCGAAAAGAAGTGTAATGCTCCAAATGAAATAATGAATTGATTTAAATAGAATCAAATGCAAGATGTGATGAGAATGCCTTTGGAAGTGAGAAGATAAAATCTTCTCGTTTTTCTTTAATACTGGATAACTAAGCTGCGATAACAAAAATCTAAATAAAATGTTAAAATTTTACTCAAAATAAAAAATTCTTTTTTAAAAATTGTCCCCAAAAGCAATATCAATGTGTGTGTGAAAACAAATTTTGAAAAAATAATTTTGTGTTAAAAATGTTTGGCTTAGCCTGGATAATTTTCCAGTGTAAGTCAAAATGATGGTTATCGAGGCTAAGTCCAATAAAGTCAACACAAAATATTTTTTTGAAAATTTGTTTTTATACAAATATTTATATTGGAGTTGGCGACAATATAAATATTTTGAGCAAAAAATAAAATTTTTACTAACGTTTTTGTTATCGCAGCTTATTATCCCGGCTTAAAGAAAAACAGCCCTATTATTCCCTTACTTGACAAACTTCACATTGACAACCTTTGAAACCAATCAAAATGCAATCAAAATCAAATGTTTTTATCTCTTCATTAACTTAAAATCACAGTAGCTCCGGAAATGTTTTTCTTATTAATCTCTGAAATCAACAGATTAATTTATACGTGTACGCCGACGAGTGCCAAGAATTTTGGCCGGCATACATATATAAATAACAATTCCCTAATATTGTTTAGCGAAAATCAGCGAAAAAAGTGCAATAACAAACAATTCTGAGAATTTTCACAGCGTAGTGAGACTTTTATTTCAATCGGAAGCAATTGCTGCTGAACGTTCTCGCAATTGCGAGTACTTACAGTGATAATATTTAGAGAAATGCAAAATGGGCCATTACTAGGCAAGTGTGGGGGCAGAGACATTTTTATGGACATCAAAAACAGGCTGCATAAATAATTCTCCGTATGAATTCTGAATTCGATTAGAATGTGTCAATGATTTTAAAGAGAAAAAATGAGTCATTCAATTTTTTTAAACCAAACCGTTGATATCTAAAATATATTTCCACGTAAAATTCATATCTACACTTAGTACAATGAAGTGCTCTGTAATGAGTGTTGCACACATTACTCATCAAATCATAATCCAAATATTATTAAAACATTTCACCATCAAAAAAGATTGAAATTTCAAACCCCTCTTAAAAACAACAAACAAAACAAACAACGCACCATTCATTTGATATGGTTTCAAAATCTGGTTTGGAGTTGGCAAGCAACAGAACCGGTTGCAAAATGTCTACAAAAGAATTACGAACGGCGGACTGCTTTGTGAGATTGTTTGCATGATTTCATCGAGAACAACATTAAATCAAAACAAAAGATTTCAATGGAAACGATATCAGCAGCTCCCCTCTTATGGATGACGATGTCTATTAGTGTGTCCTGTAAACAGCGACTTTTTTCTTTTTCTTCTTTATCATCAATCAAATGAAGCGTATTAAGCTGCTGCTTGTAGAAAAATTACCGTTAGACTCTGGATATTTTAAAGATTGTCTCCTCTTATTTTTCCCTCAGAAGATTAATGAGTGCTATTACAGAGATAGATAAAAATTAACCGACAAGACAGTCTAATATACGTACACTGTATTCGTATGGAAGTGTTGCTAAAAGTATATAAGTATATACGGTTTATGTACAACTACATAGTCAGGCAAATTGCGCTAAATGCTTTTCATTACTAATTTTCTGAATTAGCATTTGCGCTGGTCTAAACACGTTTCACAATACAACTACATATATAAGTACTCGTCCGCTCGGACGTAGATATGTGTAAGTAAATACTTGCTTTCTACGATATCGAATTGAAAGTCATGCATTGTTGTTTTTGACGCTTATTGTGGGGGATATCGCGTGGAATCGTATTGTAACCATGAGATGTTAAAAATGGCACTGCAATAAATTTCAAATTATTAATGTCGTTGTTGTTTTGCTGTAGGAAAACTTGAATAAGGGAGGAAACAAAAACTTAAAGAAAATAACATAGTAAGTATATATATTTTATTGCAGTATAGTGTTAATATATTCCTCTTCTCTTCTCATCAAAGTTACATTAAACCTTGTCAAGAAATCTATTACAAAGTCCCCAATAAGTAGATTTTTAAGTGAGAACAATCTCTATTTGGAGGGACATTCTGAATTATGCTAGCGACAATGTATATTGTTGCTAATAAATTTTGTATAAACGAGTAACAACGAATATATTTCAAGACTGATTTTGGGTTTTATTTTCACACACAGCAAAACGAAGATACATATTTAACAAAACAACAACAAAAACAAATACAAATAGAAGGTAATGCTTTCGAAATATCGAAACTCGTCAGCTTTGTTTATACATCAACGTAAAACTGGCTTCGAAACAACAGCTCATCGCTTGTAAGAAATATAAACTGAAACCCTACATGAAGAATAACTGCATATGTATGTATGTATATATACATACAATAGAGCGACTCGCGGTTAAAAGTGAAATGTTGCTCAATAATCTTAGGAAAAATTCGTTCTTTCAATAATATGTATGGTACTTTTATGTCCCAAATTTGGAGTAAGAAAATCAACATCGAGTGAAAATCCCATAATTAGAGAAACTTTAAAACGGTTTAGTTCGCCATTGGATGTTTCAAAGAAATGTCGGTTTAATGTATATCATCCAGCAATGGGACTTCAATAAAAATCACAATTGAAATATTATTCTTCTTTACTTTATAGTTCCATGTAAAGGTCGAAGAATGGCGATAAAAGTTTCTTTGTGATGTGATTTGTAACGATGGAAATGCCAAGGGTTGGAAGGGTGGTCATAACTCGTAAAAAAAAATCATTTTTTTCCCAAAAATACGTATACAATATTTTTATGAGAAAAATAGATACACAAACTTTCAAAACAATCGCAGCTAACGAGTTCAAAAACCGTACCGCTTGACATGGAATGACTCATATACTTCAGATGAAAGTGTAAGAACTATTCTCTTAATTAGCTCAATTATTAGGCCTGTTCGATTGGGCTTACTAGCTTAATTTTTGTGTGGAATTTACTCGCTTAACAAGAAAGTAGCTCTCTTAGTTGTGTTGCCAGATTTTTCCAATTTTATGCAATTTTAGATTATAGAAAGTATTTGACACCCTGTCCGCCTTAATGTGCTAGCTAACACGCATAAGCATCTGAATGTACGTAATACGAGCACAGAAAATGGCCATCAACCTTTTAACGTATTTCTTTTTGGAAACAAAAGTGCTGTAAACAACTTCAAACCGGTTTATAACATCAATACAACACATCCAACCCTGTAATAAATATTGTATGTTTGAGTGTATTTGAGAGAAAGACTACTTCTTGCGATGACTGCTCATTTATGCAGGTAATTTTCCGTTTTGCTTTCAACAACCAAATGTATTATATTGGTCTTGACTTTCGGTTTCCTCACGAAACCAAAAACGCCGACTCGAAAAGCAATTGGAACGAAAAAAACATCACAACAGTCGTCCGGCTTGTTGAGTGTTGATTTATATGGATGGGCCTGTTTTTCGGCATCGCTGCATTTTGAAGTTTGTTTTCTGTGCATTTTGAAATTAGTTGTCTCTACCGGAGTTTTTCATCTGAGCCTAGGAAATTTATTATACAAAATCAGCATCCCCCATCGATTTTACAAAGTACCACAAAAGAATAGTTAATCAACGATTTAAATATGTATGTACGAGTATGTATTTGAGTATGTTATGCGTTATGATTATTAAATTCGTTCAGTTGTAACTTACCGACACAATGGCATTGAATATGAAGAGTACATATTTTACTAAGGTGGTACCACAATCCATGTTTTCTTATTTTATCTGAAATTAAAAGATAATTAGACATCAATCAGTGATCTTATATGAGCGATGAAAGAAAAGCGATTATTGTAGGAAGGATTTAATAGAAATAAAAGGACATAATAGAAATGTCTGTAATAGATGCAAACTTCGCGTAGATTAATTTTGTTCCCTCGCAAATATATTTTTATTTTATTAGAAGACGGTAGAATTTCTTTGCGATGAACAAAATTACTCTTTGCCATTGTTCAAACATTTTCCCATAACAAGCATCAGATAAAACTACTATGAAGTTCAAATTTGAGGCTATTTTCCTATTTACGGGACAGCCTAATAAATGAGCGCTTTCCGAGAACTTGTAGGTGTGGACATCTACTATTCCCTGTGGCAAAGCGAGTGCATGTGTGAGGCAGCTTTTCATACATTTACCTTAGTAGTTGTAAGTAGTTATAAATTATTATAAAGTATGAATGTGTGACAACAACTTGTTGCTGCTTTCACGAGCACAAAACCACGTCTAAGCTTTGTTGTTTTCTTCTTTAATTTAATTTTCGAAACTCACGTCTGCAGTTGTTGTCGTTTGAAATTGTATTAAGCTTAGCTGAGCAATATTAAATTAACTTATTCTTCTCGGCGTTGTGTGGCAGTGACTCATGTCCAGGAAGCAATCATTTAAGATTTTTCCCATATCCAAGTTATGCACATTCTCGTCTTAAGGTAGTTATTTAATGTGATTGTGAATGTAATTAGCGGTGCCGGAGCTTTTCAACTATACTCTAGAAAATTCCAATAACTTTGATTTAAGTTGTACACATTTGCAAAGTCAAGTCGGGGATTTTTTATGGGCAAATCTAAAAGTTTCTATTAAAAGCTATAATTGTTGTGTGAGTCGATATCTAATACATACAAGGCAAGCGAGTAATCACTGGGTTTGTCCTTTCAAATGTCCTTTGGTGTATCTATCTGTGCACATGTTGACATTTCTTTCTGGACAAATAAATTAATCAAAAAAGCAATGTACCCACTAGGCCTTAGTTATTAAGCAGGACAACGCCAAATCACTTGACACTAATTCCTACAAACGAATTCTATTTTTATATAAATACATGTGTATGTGCGACATACATACATATCTTAACAACACCACTCCTATCATTCACAACGCAAACGTAGTTGGAAATTAAGGTGACAAAATTGTTTCCAACGATGAATGAAATAAAATAAAGCATTTTAGGTCAAACATGCCAACACAAAAGAAATAAAATAAAATGGTTAAGTTAAACATGCCAAGGCTCTTCCCGCCCAGTTACTGCGACGAGCACAATAGAGTTTGCCAAGTCATACAGCTACACCCTACCACTAGTTTCAACTTTAATATTCCCTCAAGTGTTTGTTATGCGAATTAATGAGTCTAGTCTGGCGGCTATATATTTATATATATATTTTTTTTTAAGAAAACTGCGATAATTTAGAGACCGACATTCGGTGGTTTCGGTATCGGCCAAAAATAGTCATTCGACTAAAAACCGAACATTCAGCGAAAACCCCCCGTTTGAAGAATTATTTCATCTGGAGGCGAAGAAATCTAATGGGGAAAACATGCTGCCTTGACACAAGAAATTATTGATTACAATTGAAAACGAAAAAGGCTAGGACATGCAAGAATAAAAACGCGTTGCTTGTAATTCAAAAATTATAAAAATAAAAAGAAAACATTGATTTCATAAAAAATCTGACACTTTCAGCCCCTTAACCAGAAAGAGAGCTGATAGAAACAAAATCGTAATTGTTGTATTTGCCATAAACAACAACATACAGCCAGACCGACGACGTTGGAGGAAAATCTAAACGAACGATAGCCAGTCTCACACTTCCTCATCGAAAAGCGACCCACTATCTTCCGACTTTTCATTCGCAAATCAAATGCTTGTTTTCGTCCGCATATATTTTCGTTCGCTTTGTCGTTCTGTTATGGGGTCGCGAACTTAGTCACACATTATAGTTGTAATTTTTGAGTTGCTCATAAACAAATGCCCTATGTTCCTTGTAGTAAGTAGTAAAAGGAATAAATATATCGATGGCATCGAATAGAAAGGACGTATCTCGGCCTTTCATTTCAGAAGATACAAACTTAAAAAGTCTGAAAACTTCCCACATTATACACAATTTTAATAAAATAATATTAATAATAATAATAATAACAGACTACAAATTAAATTATGAAACTATTTCCTTTTTGTATGGAAGGCGTATAAGAGAGTAGTTCGTTTTCTAACGAAATTCCAAGCTGCTACAAAAGCACATCTTTAAAATTGCATATGTGGTGTCAAAACAACTATGTTTTTTCACAAATCTCTTTTGTTCAAACGATCTAAGAATAAATGAAGATATTTGTTTAAAAACACAGACGCAATGCAATTTTAAAACACGAAACCACGGTGGTTTCAAACATCGTGAAAGTCAGAAGAGGCCCTGCTTAATTAAGTAGACTGAAAATACCCCTTATTTAAGAAATTTTTTGATTTCAGCTTTATATGCACTTGAAATTTGTTGCGTACATTCCTTTTGTAGTGTGAAAGCACAGGTAAATAAAAATTGGACTGCGTACTTTTTTAGGGTCAAAGTGAAGAAGGAATAAAACTGGTAGCAAGCAAATGGCAGTTGCTAGAATAATGAAATTAGGTGTGTACATTAACACTGTGAAGGCGAAAATGATGCATCTTCAATATTAGTATTTTCTCCAGCTGGATTCAAGAAATTGCAAGTGGGAGAAATCGAACCTGAGGAAATGTATTAATAATGAAGCATCACAATTTATTTATAATTTGAAATTGCAAAGAAATATCGTAATGTGCGTAAAAAATATAACAATTTTCGGGAGCCTCTAATCTGTCGGTAATACGCAATACTGTGGAATGCACTCCGCGGTGGAGTGTATACAAGATTCGGCCCGGCCGAACTTAAAGCTTCTTCTTTTGTATTCCAATTCCACATCGCTATGCGTTATCCATACGATTCTGCTGGTATATGGACAAGTATACATTATATAATGGATCTGTCCAAAAATTTACAACTCCAACTTGTAAGTTGACATGGCCAATGAAAATTTAATACTTCATCGAAAAAAAGCTTGTCATAACAGCGGGATGACCGACCTAAATAAATGAAGTTTCTCTGACAAAGTGAAGCCACTATATATATGTATGAATGTAATGGACGATGTTCGCTATCAAGTTTACTGCTTCCTATTACTTCTTTCCGTTCTTATAACATCTGCCAGAGATTCTTTTGTACAGCTGCCACAATTGCTAGTTTTATTCCAACTTCTATTCTTTGTTCTACTTCCTCCTCTGAAGATTAGTTGAGTGAGACTATATCCATTCCAATTAGAAAATACATATTTCAATAGCCAATTCTATATAGGAATGTGTGTGTGTGTGTAGTTGTAGTGGAGACCACTTAAGATACCATGTATTTAATGTTTTGTATGAGTTCTTGCTGTTGTTATAGCAACACAAGAAATGTACAATTTGATTTAATTATGTACAAATGGATGAATGTGGTTCGTGATCATTCCCTTAAGCACACATACACACACTAGCATGCGGATGGACGGTATGAACAAAAGAGCTATAGTTCAATTCGAGGTGGTTGTGTTTTGTGAAGAAAACAGGCACAGCCGTTCCGCCGGCGCGTTTTTTGCACTCAACTGGTGGTAGATGGAATTCTTCATTCGTAATTTGAGGACTGACAGCAGAAAAAGAAGACAGCAATAAAACATCAAATATAAAATAAGCAACTATCTGACGAGACGCGCATCTACGCATACACAAGACGACTTTTAATTCCATTCAACTCCTCTCTATGAATAAGCTGCTATTTAACCTTTAACTGTGGAGGTGGTGGTAAATTTGACCCTCTCTTGACAATTTGTTCAATTACTCTCTTCCGTGTCGATCTAGAAAATTAATTCTCTTAGTATCTTCTTATATCGGTGACACCATTATTCAGTTGTGTTTTGGCTGTGGTAGGTATAACATGTGCGGAGAAAAGCACATGCTGGTGTAAAAATTACCAATAATAATTTTTTTTTTGAAAAAATTAGAAGGGGTAAAATTTACCACCACGTCCCAGACTATGTCCAAAAAGTTCACCTCCATAGTTAAAGGTTAACCAAACAATTAGTAGTTCGTTGATCCCGTTCGTTTCACAGAGATTTTCCATTTGCCTTTCTTAAGGTTCCGAAAATAACTTGTAACTTTTCTCACACACTTTTGTTCTTTGGGAAAATGGAAAATGTTGTTGCTTTTGTTTGAATGTGAACTTTACTTTTCGTTGTACTTTGTGAGAACAATTGACATCAATCCAAACAAAAACAAAAATGAATAAAGCACATCGCACATCACATCCTTGGTACATAGGTGGTATATATGTAAGAAAAATAAAATATACGACGTAAAATCGCACGCACGCACGCACACACACAACGTAAGACATCAACCCCACATTCATCGGAATTTTACTTAATCAACATCCTTCATACTTCACTCCATTTATATTCGCTTTGTTTATTTTTTTTTCACTTTATTCCTTATTATTATTACTTATTACCTCCGTTGAGCAATCAATATTTTTTATTAAACCGTTACTATTCACTGTACAAGCGTAAACACCGTGCTCGTTCGTTCACTCGCCCGTTCAAATTCAAATTAAATTTAGCAGTGAGATGGTCATAGCTCGGGAGTATACGAGTGAGTTGCTAAAGACCCAAACACAATGCTAGAGTCCAAACACAATGCTACACGCTGGCGACGTCGGCCGGTTTCACATGTATTTCATATGTGTGGAAGAAAAACCGCTGGTTTTATTTTATTTTCAGTGTCTACGCTGGCAGCGGCCAGAAAATTCGCTGGCGTCCATACTAAAGAAAGAGAGAGCGGCCAGAATTGACACATTTTGTTGTTTGTAGGTTAACTTTTTGTGATCGATATTTAAACACATTTATAAAAAATGTAATGACGTTCAGTGAAAATTATTGGTGTTGTAACAATAGCGTGTTCTGCAAATTGTTATTAAAAATTATTTTATTTTATTCGCCTTAAAAAGAGTAAAAAACGTCTAAAATGTTTGAAATTTCCAACAACCTTGCCATATGTTTCGTATTTATCCACGTTTCAACGTTGGTACCACTGATCATATTTTCAAAAATATGGTAAAGTTATTTCAAAAACGAGAGAGAATTTGAAAGCGCCGCTGAGAAATAAAAATCCATTCTATCCTGGCGGCGAGCCGTCAGCCGCAGCGGCCAGCGTCGGCGGTTTTACTTCTACCCATAAGAAATATATGTGAAAACAAGTGCCGCCGCCGCCAGCGTGTTTGATTGGGTTTAGGCTCTGATGGTGGCGCTCTCTCATTATCTCACAGTCAAAGATAATGGAAATTTATAGATTAAACAAAACTCTCAGAGAAATGCGTAGTACGAAGACAATTATTTAGATGGCACTGAATGTCATTTTGGAAAGAAAATTTCCCTTTTTTCTAAAAACTGCAATAAATGGAAAATAAAAGCGAATTAAATAAACTGAAGTGTGGTATTTGACGTAGTCATAAAAATCATTGGAAGTAACATTTACTTCATTCGTTTTCTTTCCATTTTCAGTATTATAAGCGAGAGAGTACAAAATTGAGTGAATTAGAATGTACTTTGAGTGAAATAGAATGTACTTTTTACACATTCGCCACCTGATGGCCATGGCTGCAACTACAACTATTTTATCTATATATTTCCATTATCTTTGCTACAAGTTACTAAAATCATGAGAGAGTGAGAGCACTTTTTGCCTGATTTTTTCAGAGTTGCCAGTTTAGCACCAGTTTGGGGATTTTTATTCTTTTTTTGGTTAGGGATTGATTATTCTTAAATATTAGGCCTGTTCGATAGGGCTTACTAGCTTATAATTAAGAAACTTGAAAAGGTGGCTACATTTTTATCCATGGGTTTTATTTAAATAAATCAGAGATACAAATCTGGCACCACCTTACTCGGTAACTAAGAGAGTAGTTAAGCGAGTAAATTCCATACAAATATTAAGATAGTAAGCCCAATCGAACAGGCCTATTATTAGGGCTGTTTTTCTTTAAGCGTGGATAACAAGCTGCGATAACAAAAACGTTAATAAAAATATTTGTATCAAAACAAAATATATTTTGTGTTGACTTTTTGGACTTAGCCTCTATAACCATAAATTTGACTTACACTGGATAATTAAGGCTAAGTCCAATATTTTTAACATAAAATATTTTTTGATTGATTTGGCGACAATTTTAATTATTCAGTCTTAAAGAAAAGCCCTATTATTTGTTTGTTTCGATGTGTCAATTTGATGCGAGAAATAATAGAACAACAAACATTTACGAATTGAAAGTATAATTTGTGTGGATGTTTTATAACGACTAAATTTAGAAGGCAACAATATTCTGTTGCCTTAAATTAACAAAAATCTATAAAAATAAGCTGTGATAACAAAACAAGTTGCGATAAAAAAAAAAACATTAATAAAAAATCAATTTTTTACCCAAATTAAACAAATATTTTTTCACATTGTCGCCTAATAAATATTTGTATCAAAACAAATTAAAAAAAAATATTTTGTGTTGACTTTTTTTGGACTTAGCCTCGATGACCATAAATTTGACTTACACTGGATCCATGCTAAGTCCCAAATTTTTAACATAAAATTATTTTTTCTATTTTTTTTCCATACACACTTTGGTATTGCTTTTGGCGACAATTTTAAAAAATATTATTTTATTTTGCGTGAAATTTTAACTTTTTAGTTAGATTTTTGTTACGCTGCTTAGTTATCCAGTCTTAAAGAAAAACTGTCCTATTGTTCTTGATGTTCGGCCTGCTTTACGTCACTAAAAAGACAAAACAGACATATAAAAACGAGTGATGTTAGTCCCCTTTTCCACAGGCAAATTTTTATTTGGCAAATTCTGAGTTTGTTGGCGAGAGGGGTGCGAGGAAGAGAAACAAAACTTTGCTGTTCAGAATTTGCGGTACACGCAAATTCTGCTTTGCTCTGTTCGTTGAAAACAATTTTGTTGACATTTCCTTTTTAACCTATTCGTTTTACTGACACACAGCCGGCTTTTGTTTACAAACCTGTTGCTTTAATTTGTGCAAGTGAAATTTAATTTTTAATTTTATGTATATTTTAAATTGTTATTATATTATTATATTATATTATTATTATATTATATTATTATTATATTTTTTATTTTAAATTATGTATACACTTCTTCGAAAAATTCTTTAAAATGTAAACACTTTTGACGTTTCTTTTTTTCTTTTGTATTTTGATTCGCAAATTTGGCAAAGAAAAATTTGCTAGTGGAAAAGCAAGCGAAAATTTCAAAAGAGAAAACAAAAAATTTGCCAAATAAAAATTTGCCTGTGGAAAAGGGGACTTAATACCATAATCCTGAATTTTTGAAATTCATTATTTCTCGAATTCCTTTTCTTAATACAAGATTCCATAATGCTATTTTATTTTTGTTTATTTTGTGTCGGTAATCATCACACAAAACTTGAAAATAAAAACGAAAATTATTTTTTCGCATTGTCGCCAACTACAATATAAATATCCAGGCTAAGTCCAAAATTTTTAACACAAAACTATTTTTTTTTATTTTTTTTAGCTTTCAAAAACGATAGTTTTGTAATTTATGTGGTTATATTAAGAAGGCTTTACACTGGCGAACATCTGTGTGCAATCATTGTGCGCAAGCAACAATAGTAGGCCTGTTCGATTGGGCTTATTAGCGTAATATTTGTATGGACATTTTACGACGGTCAAGAGGACAAAAATATGAAATGGGGTCAGCGGATTTTTGTGGGGATTTCATAAAATATTTTGTGGGCACATTCGAAGTACTTTGTAGTATTTGATTTTAACTGGGAATGCAAATTTATCTATAACCGTCTACAACGTCCCTTGAAATGATCGTCTGCCCTGCTAGCAACCGAACCAAATAAATATCACACACTTCTTTTTAAAATACTTTCTTTTCTGTTTAAGAAAACAAAGACAAATGATCTCGGACCTGCGTAAGAGTTACAACAAAAACTATAAAATTATGTTCTCAAAATTTGTCTTCATACACGCATTGATACTGTTGTTGGCGACAACTTAAAAAAATATTTTTTTTATTTTGAGTGAAATTTTAACTTTTTTCTAGTTTGTTAAGCCCTAATAAAGGGTGATTTTTAGCTATTATCTTTTTGGCAACACTGGTTTAAACAGCTGACGCACGTTTCGTGTTTTCATTCACTGTCAAACATCTTCAGATTGGTCTATAATTTAACCATGAATCGTCTTACAAACGAACAACGCTTGCAAATTATTGAATTTTATTATCAAAATGCGTGCTCTGTTAAGAAAGTTCATCGCGCGCTTCTTCCATTTTATGGTCAGTTTAATCGACCCACTGAAGCGGCTGTTCGGGCTATTGTGAGTAAATTTAGCACCAAATTAACATTGTTGGACATTAAACCACCAACACGCTTACGTAGAGTGCGAACTGAAGAAAATATCGCTGCTGTATCGGCCAGTGTTAATGATGACCATCAATTATCGATTCGTCGCCGTTCGCAGCAATTGGGCCTCTGTTACTCAAAAACGTGGAAATGCCAAAATCGGACTAAGCGGATGGACCATTTGAAGCGCAGTCAAGGTCAACATTTGCATGAAATAATCTTCAAACATTAAATTATATGGACCGTACTATCGATTCAAATAAAGATTTCCTGCATTTTTCTGAATTTTATGTGTTTTTTTATCTTTCCTATAGCTTTTAAAAAATCACCCTTTATATGTATGTTGAAATTAATAGATTCTGGTTAGCATACGCACAAACCTGTGCGTTGACGTTGGCTCCATCTGGCGGACGTTATATACCACACTGAACGTGGTGAGTAGATTATATGTGCCAGGGCCAGTGTTACCGCTGAGAAATTTCAAAAAGTATCACAAAAATGGGATTTCTTCAAAAAAAAAGTGGCACATTTGTTAGAAAAAAGTGGCACAAAAAGCTTTTTTAGTTTTTATTTCGAGAAAACAACAGATTACACGAAGTTAACAAAAACAATTCATTTGTATACATATATATATATTAGGCTGGGTCGCAGTCCATACAAATGGAAAAACAATTTCCAGTCACACCATGAAAATAAAGTTTGGATTGTTTAATGATGATTTGCAAAATATCACGTTGAAAACACCCTAAAAATCGTGTTTCTCATGCATTTTTGTCCAATTTTTTCTGCATTAATGAAACCACTTTAAATATAAATTTTGATTCTTGTCTTAGGGTAACTTATTGGTCAAATTATTGGACGTTTATAGTAGGGCTTTTTTTCTTTAAGATGGGATAACAAGCTGCGATAACAAAAGCGTTAATACAAATTTAATTTTTTGCTCAAAATAAAAAAATATTTTTCACATTGTCGCCAACTACAATATAAATATATGTATCAAAAGAAATTTTCAAACAAATATTTTGTGTCGACTTTATTGGACTTAGCCTCGACGACGGAGAACGATTGTTCACATTAATAGTGAAATGTTTGTTCGTTGTCCTGTCGCTTGAAAACTTAAATTCTCTATTTTTGGCTTTCGAATACACGCCCAAAATCTATTTTTCCCGGATTTTAATTTTTTCATATGGAGCTTGACAGGGAAAATTGCCACTTTAGTGGCACAACGGTAACACTGGTTGGCTGGCATCCTCTCGCTTATCTCTCCACTCTCTGTGCTCTCCTGTGGTGAAATCAGCAAACTCACCACTATTGATCTGTTTTTATGCTCTCTCATTCTTAAATTGATATGTGTTTATGCTCTCTCATTCTTAAATTGCAGATTCTAGATTCTCCCATTCTAATCCATTCTATACACCCCTATACTCAACTCGCGCTCTGCTTCTACTCCTTTTTTTAGCAACTCGCAACTCCTTCCACGTAAAGCTCCCAAAGCCCGCGCCCGTTAAATGTGATTGTGATTTTATATTTTATTAATTAAATATAAATTATATTTAATTATGTACAAAAGTATGTACAAAGAAAAGTGTGCAGTGAATGGCTGCAAAGTTCGACGAGGTGATGGAGTACCTATGTACAGATTCATCTTAGCGAACAAGGCGATATGGAAGGAGATTATAGGAATCTCCAGACCATTAAATACATCCGACTGAGTCTGTGGTCATCATATCACCCCAGATTGTGTCGACATGAAGACCAAACGACTGCTGCCAGGATCAAAGCCCACTCTCAATCTGGGCCTAGGGGGTAAGTGGTCTTTATGATGGCTTGAATGGCGTATTCAGTTGTCCGTTAAATTTGGAATTGCGGCACATATGCCCCATACTGGACATGCATTTTAATATAGTTAGAATAGTTCGCATTTTCTATTGATGATTTTGCATGGAGTAATGTTAAAGCAATGTGCATCTTCTTAACAATATGTGAAATATGAAGGTCAAACGGGTAAAACACCATTGAATATTATTATATAATGATTTGTATATTTTACATTTTACACAGAATAGGTATATTAACAAAATTAGAAAATTCTATGTTTAATTTAGGGCAGGAGGAGCGATCTCCCATAAATGATTGTCTAACGTCCTTTTAAACGTCTATTAAAATCAGAGCACTCGAATTTTAGTGTACACTGTGATGGGCGATTAATCGAAATATTTTCTTTACCTATAGAATTTATTCTAAGTAAAATTATTTATTAAAATTAATTATTTATTAAAATTACATTATTTTTCCTACTACTACATTGGAATATGGATTTTAGGAAGACTATTTTTCTGGATGTATCAAAGCAAACTTCTCTATAATCCAGTTTACAGCAATTTTCAATTTTCTTATAAATCCGTATCTCACATATATATTATACATATATATGGGCAAATCTACGGTAAAGTACGATTCCATGTCACTCAGGCTTCTAACCGCTTTAGGAGCAATATATAATATTTCTGAGAGTGTCATAATTTTCAAGACGACGAGTTTAACCTCGCCAACATCCTAAAGTTTTAAAATTATGCTGTTAATGTAGTCTACTGAGCTAAGGTCTACCCTAATTTACCCTATTTTTGCTTGTAACTTTCGGGAGTTGTTCAACTCTTTTGGCTACAACTTTTTCAGCATAAGAGAAAATCATTCTGATCTTTTTGTGGATGATAGTAATGATGTTGCGGAATCTTCTATATGTTGAAAAGGGCGTGTGCCATCACTGAGGAATAAATGGTAGCTCTTCAAAATCTGTCACTCTGTTTTTGCATAAAACGAAAATTGATACAATTTTCTTTTTTGCGCTTTCAGCGTGAACGTAATTGCAAATTTTTTAATATTGGATTATAAACGACAGAGATACTAACAAAAGGCGACCGGGCGATTTGGTGTGCCTTCAGCGACAAGGAGATTATGACAGTACGAACATCATCAGGTCGATGCGTGCAGATCATGAAATTTCATATTTTTTGAAGAGCACATCCGCAGTTTGAAAAATAACTGGTGGCAACCCTGTGTGATCGGTGAATATGGGTACTACTAATAATGTGTGTAAGTGCTAAATAGATCGAATTATTATTTTGGTACCGAGAGCCATTTTAGGTTAAATTTTGTTGATTTACATAGGGTTTTCAGGCTTAACTTGCAATAGAACCAAAAGGGACAATCCGATTATAACTTCTTCAGCACTTGAAAAAAATGATGCACGCGAGCACATTATTTATATTTAATGTATTTTTAACAAGTTGACGCTAAAATAAAACGTGTGCCTCTAATTTGAAATTTTTAATTTTTCAAAATTGAAATCGGACTATTTTGTAGATTTTCCCATATATATATTTATACTTGGATAAATGCATTTTCTCCAATACAATTTGTTTCCTTCGTCAATATGAAAATAGATTATAGAAATAGAATAGAAAATAGAATAGATGCCACTATGTTATTTTTAAAATTGTCGAATGTAAGTGGAAGTTTTGCAGCAATGTGCCTCTTCCTTTATACAAATTGAGAAGAAAGAAATACATCTTATGCAGAGAATAACGCTGTCGTTGGAATATCTATCGTAATACCTTTTAAGTGGTATATCTAAAAACCATTAACCCAATCCGATTTTTGTATTTTTAATAGGGTCATCTGGGGTATGTCCAAAACCAGCTACCTAGGCTAAAATAAACGAACTATCATATTCCACATTCTTAATTCCACATTCTGCTTAATTAAACCATTAACGCCAAAAAGAGAAAAAGAAAACCTTTGGTCATAAATTAGACATTAAACAGATGGGGATTATATATTTAGACCTTTAATTCCAGTGGAACACAGGGTCATAATGGATGGGTTAAGTAAGTTAAATTGTGGCATTCCTTCCATCCCATACGTATATAAACTTCACATTTTTATTTCAAATCATTTACTGCTCTGCTCCTCTATTAACATAGGATAAATAAAATTCAATTTTCTTGGTAATTTGCTGAACCTTAGATCGTGTTAACTCTTCCATGCCACAGCTCAGAAATTCAGTTTCAATTTCTGAAATTCAGCATCCTCCCTGTTAGGTTTCTTTAAAATCTTTTTCGTAAGCTGTAGCACTTTCAAAATATCGCTGAGTGCCGCCAATTTGTACTGGCGCAATGACATTAATTTACGTGCATCGAGCTGCATTTGCTCACGGCTCTCGACAAACAGTGATTTTGACGCTCCCGAGGGCATGAGTTGTGAAGCACCGTTTCCCGTAGTCAAAGCCTCCATTTCTACGGATACAATAGCTTCTTCGACATCTTCAAAGTTAGTGCCGTATTTCAGCGCTGAACTGAGATATATAAGGAAGGCAGCTGATTCATTGGGATTTGTTAGGTGTTCACTGTGAAAATAGCGTGTGCAGGCGTATGAAGCTATGATATTCCACAGATTGTAATGTAAATATGGTGCGGGTTCCTTGCTACATATTGTGGAGAACATTGTTATATTTTCGTAAATAGCTGGTATGGTGCATTGGTTTTCTTCCTTTACTGCATGAAACTCAACGATTTTGGAATTTTGTTTTTCCTCAGCCACCATGGTTTATAGTCCGGCATTAATTTCATAATTTCGACAGTGGCCACTAATTTTTTAAATTCATCACGTTCAGCAGGCGTTAAATTTTCCCAGACTTCGTCGGCATCATTGATATCAATATCTTTTAATCGTTCTGCAATATCCATTTCCTCATTTTCATCGTCATTCTGATCTTCGCCCTCGCATCTGTCCTCCTCATCATCTTCTTCAAATCCAGCAGCATCATCATCTGAGTCTAAAGAATATCGAAGTCTTCAGCTGGTATACCAGCGTCTGTTTCCCGAATTCGTCTGAGAATATCGTAGATTTTACGAACATCTTCCTTATTGCCCGTCCGGCCGGCTGTTGATGCCAATTCATCTTGTATACATTGCTTGTAAAAGGCTTCGGAACACTTCAAGTGGTCTTTGGATTTATGATTTATAACAATCGAGCGAACAGTAGGCAATGTTACAACGCGGGCAAGTGTACTTGAATGGCTCCTTATTACAATATTATGGCTGAATCGATTATTGATTATTTACTGAATTTGTACTTCAAGGAATTTACATGAAAGTAACATGTAACATGTTTTTTTCAAAAACAAAAAAATTTATTGACACTATCAGACTATCCCATTGTTGCTGTCAAAAAGTGTGTGTAGAAAGGCCGCTACTTACAGGGGACACTTCGATTGATATATAGCTTCTTTAAAAAAACTTAAGAAATCTGTGTGCTTTTGTTCAGCAAACACATTTTTTAAAAATTTTTTTAGAAATTTTTCAAAATCCTAAAATTAGCTACTTATGTATGTACATTCCATTCTGAAAGCGGAAGATAATGGATTTTCGAAATTCGTACATGAAAATGAATATGGGCGGAACTGGTCCCTAACAACGACTGAAAGTTATATTTAAACATGAAGAAATAAGTTGATATATCGAGGGTTCATATTCAAAAGTAGCTATGAACAAAAATACTACTTTTCAGGAGAGCGAAAAAAATGATTTTCTCCTTAATTTTAGGAGTATTTTTGTAACCATTCTTCTACAGTTTAATCTAAAGATGGTTACTAATTGCTACGATTAAAAAGTTTTCAAAATTTCTCATTATTCGCTCTTTGATAGTTGACACTTTTGCATGTTTCAATTAATCACAATCACATCACAATTAATGCCCAAATATATATGTAAATAAGATTTATTGTAAAGTCGTTAAAGTTTTTAATGAAATGTTGACAATGTTGTGTAGAAAACGCATTTTCTGGGATGTACACACCGAATTTAGAGATTCCAGCTTCATCTGTTATACTGGCACTTTCTATCCGAATACAATTCAATTTGGTAAAAATAGAAAACGGGAAGGATTTTGTATGCTTCCTAATCATAGGCTAATGTGACCTGACCCAATTTGTCAAATCGAGAAGAATATTTGTGTCGGGGCTATATCCAAACATGGAATGATGTGACCCACTCAAACAATAGGTTCTTCCAGTTCAAGTATAACATGTTATGCTCAATTTGAAGAAATTCGGTGAAAATACGTGGTTTCTGGGGCGAAAAAGTCAAGCCGGGCGAAATTGGTATCGGAGCTATATATAAATCTGAACCGATCTGACCCATTTTCACTATGAGTGTTTCTAGTGGAAACATAAGACATTTTGCCAAATTTGAAGAAAATCTGTTATAATATGTGGTTTCTAAAGGAGAAAAAGTCAAATCGGGAGCGAAATTTGAATGGGAGCTATATATAAATCTGAACCGATTTAACTTCCTAGTTTAAATATAAGACGTTTTGCCAAATTTGAAAACAATCTGATAAATTATGTGATTTCTAGAGCGGAAAAAGTCAAATTGGGAGCAAAATTTGTAAGGGAGGTGTATATCATTCGTTTGAATTGAAAGTAATCTAAAAATGCAAATTGTATTTTATTTACAAATTAAAGTATTGTACTTTCTTCTGTATAAGTAAAAAATGTCTACATAAAATATTCTTAGGTTACTCCAATACCTTTTCGCAGAAACGAAGAATTTCACCTCGCCAATAGATGTTTACATAATTATTAATTTAGAGATAAATTGCTTTTCAATGATTTCATTCCAATTAGATATACTATAAATTTGTTCAAAGTTTGGCCTCATAGTTAAGCTACGGATTAGCATCAAGCAAATTATTTGCTTTTATTAAGAATGTTTTTAGATTTCATTATGATATCATCACTTTTTTAAAATTACTAAAATTTTTTTTATTAAATCTCCAAACATTTATTGTAGTACACTAATAAAAGTTCATAAAATATTGCTCTAGTCAAATATCAAGAAGTGGCGAAATTAGCAACACACAATCTTGAAATTGGCACAATTAGTTTAGTTTGTATTTGTTATAATCTTTGTCCGAAATTCAAGAAAGTGTCTACGATTTTTTATATAGTTCTGGTGTTTATACTGCAAAATAACCATTTCGGACGAGTTATTTTAAAAAAACTTAAAAATTCTATATTTTATTGTTTCAGAAAGTCTAGAAAGTTTTAAAAATGTATATGTTCGAAAACTCTCTCTGTCCAGGTAACACAAATATGGCTGACGCAAATATTCCCCAAGAAGTCAGAAATCATGTGCAAAAAATAAATTTGTATTATCTTTCTATATGAAAAAAAGTTAGGCGGGTTTTTTAAATATACTTTTCACAATTTTACAGCCAACATGTATTCTATTTCAACCTGAAAACTTGGGAAGCAACATGCTATTAACGGCAAAATGGTGGAATTTGACATTTGTATACACTCCACGAGAGTATTATGTCTTTGTACATTTGTTTGTAACACCCAAAAGGAAGTGAGATAGACCCATTGTTAATTATACCGATCGACTTAGAATCACTTTTTGAATCGATTTAGCAGTGTCCGCCCATCTATTCTTGTAATCAAAGTACAGGTCGCAATTGTAGCCAAAACCAAATGAAAGTTTGCACAATGAAGTTTTCGGGATAAGGACGAACGCTATTTAATTTGAAGAAAATCGGTTCAGATTTAGATATAGCCTCCATATGAATTTCACTCCCGATTTGACTCTTTTCACTCTAGATACCACATATTTTAACAGATTTCCTTCAAAACTGCCAAAACATCTTATATTTCAACTGGAAACACCTGTGATGAAAATGTGTTAGATCGGTTCAGATTTATATATAGCTCCCATACAAATTTCGCTCCCGATTTGACTTTTTCCGCTCCAGAAACCACATATTGTATCACATTGTCATCAGATTTGGCAAAACATCTTATAATTAAACTAGGAACATTTGTGGTAAAAATAGGTCAGATCGGTTTAGATTTATATATAGTTCCCATTCAAATTTCGCTCCCGATTCGACTTTTTCTGCTCTAAAAACCACATATATTAACAGATCTTCTTCAAATTTGGTAATTTGGTATATTTCCACTAGAAACACCCATGACGAAAATGGGTCAAATCGGTTCAGATTTATATAGCTCCGATACAAACTACTTTTTCCGCCCAGAAACCACGTATTTTCACCGAATTTCCTCAAATTGAGCATAACACGTTATACTTGAACTGGAAGAACCTATTGTGAAAGTGGGATACAAACATTCTTCTCGATTTGACAAATTGGGTCAGGTGATATTAGCCTATGATTATTAGGAAACATAAATAAATACTTCCCGTTTTCATTTTTTACCGAATTAAATTGTATTCGGATAGAAAGTGGAGTATATCATATAGTCGGCCCCGCCCGACTTTAGTCTTTCCTTACTTGTTATTCCAGTCACAAGCTAACGTGTGAGTGTATATATATCTATATATACATTTATATATAGCTATAGCTAAATCTGAAATATTAAATAAAATGAAATATTAGAAAAAATGTTCGTATCCAAATTTATATGAATCAAAAACTCATTTTCGAGAAAATGGTTCATACCCACTTTTGGATATAAGCCCTCGATATGCAATGGTTTATGTTGGAGTCAATTGAAAAATATTTTTCCACCGAAGCACAACATTTTTTTCTTAGAATATCCTACTACTATATCGAACTTTTATAAAAAATTGAGAACGTTGGTACATCTAAGGGAACTACTACATTCAGAAGATGCACTGAAACGAAATAAATATTTTTTTAATTGGAAAAAGTAATATTTCCTTACCAAAAATGATAGAAAGCATAAAATATTTTATTTCAAAAAATATACATATAAATATTTACTTGTCATTTTCATAATAAAAGTGGTTGTTTATATCAGCACACATCAATGTCAGTGGATGTAGTAGTTTTCATGTAGCTCCATTAACCTAAAGATAGGGCTAACCGATAGTTATATATGTCTGTTTATATGAACATTGGCATCTATAGCAAAACACATTAATCAAATAAAGGGTGATTTTTTAAGAGCTTGATAACTTTTTTTAAAAAAAAAACGCATAAAATTTGCAAAATCTCATCGGTTCTTTATTTGAAACGTTAGATTGGTCCATGACATTTACTTTTTGAAGATAATTTCATTTAAATGTTGACCGCGGCTGCGTCTTAGGTGGTCCATTCGGAAAGTCCAATTTTGGGCAACTTTTTCGAGCATTTCGGCCGGAATAGCCCGAATTTCTTCGGAAATGTTGTCTTCCAAAGCTGGAATAGTTGCTGGCTTATTTCTGTAGACTTTAGACTTGACGTAGCCCCACAAAAAATAGTCTAAAGGCGTCAAATCGCATGATCTTGGTGGCCAACTTACCGGTCCATTTCTTGAGATGAATTGTTCTCCGAAGTTTTCCCTCAAAATGGCCATAGAATCGCGAGCTGTGTGGCATGTAGCGCCATCTTGTTGAAACCACATGTCAACCAAGTTCAGTTCTTCCATTTTGGGCAAAAAAAAGTTGGATATCATCTCACGGTAGCGCTCACCATTCACAGTTACGTTACGATTAGCATCATCTTTGAAGAAGTACGGTCCAATGGTGCCACCAGCCCATAAACCGCACCAAACTGTGACTTTTTCTGGATGCATTGGTAGCTCTTGCAATGCTTCTGGCTGATATTCACTCCAAAATCGACAATTCTGCCTATTTACGTACCCATTGAGCCAAAAATGAGCTTCGTCGCTGAACACAATTTCTTTCTTTCTGAACTTTCTTAACAGAGCACGCATTTTGATAATAAAATTCAATGATTTGCAAGCGTTGCTCGTTAGTAAGTCTATTCATGATGAAATGTCAAAGCATACTGAGCATCTTTCTCTTTGACACCATGTCTGAAATCCCACGTGATCTGTCAAATACTAATGCATGAAAATCCTAACCTCAAAAAAATCACTCTTTATATGCAGTTCTATGACATCTAGAGTACTAAAATTGTTTAGTGTTCATCCAGTATCAATGTGCGTAGTTACGAAGAATATGGGCGACATTGGACAAGTAGGCGTGACACCTCCCATTCGAGCTTATTATTAAATATATTCAATTATATGACACCTAGACAATTATATGACAACTGATCACGATAACAAGTATGAAAGTTTCAGTCGGTTAAACGACTTATATATACTACCATCACTCTCAGAATCAAAATTCTTGAAATTTTTAAGAGCTCTTATATTAATTAGGGCCGATCTATTTGTGCCAGAGGTGGATTTGAGACACCGGTATAGAAATTATAAAGGATTTCATTTTACAAACGATGGGGACAATTGTGTGGGAGGTACTAGAAAGGGCGTGGCAAAAGCCTAAATATTTTATATATCCACAGCCATATTCTAAAACATTTATAATATAGAGGTTTATAAGACGAATTTTCAATGTAAAAGAATACTTTAAGCATTTAATAACTTTTTTGGATATGTCAGTTTATCTTCATATATATAAATGAATTTGTGTTTGTTTGTTCTTTACAACTGTCTAAACCGCTGGGCCGACGTGTATGTTCATGCTGAACTGGCGGTGAAAATAGGGTATACAATTTTTTTGTTATTTCCTATGGGCATTGCACCTTTCCCATAAAGTGGGGTTTTTGTGTGAGTGCATCCAGTATCAATACGCGTTGTTGTGTAAAATATAGGCGGTAGTGGAAAAGTGGGAGTGGCACCACCCATACGAAGTTAAAGCATATTATTAAATATATTCAGTTCTATGAGACCTAGACTGTTTAAATTTTATGTGAGTGCACCTCGTGGCACCTCTTATACCAAGTTAAAATCGATTATCAGATATGTTCACTTCTATTACACATACAGTGCTTAAATGTTGTCTGTGTTCGAAATGGGCACAATTAAGAAATGGGCGTGGCACCTCCCATACGAAATTGAAACCTGTAATCAAGTATCTTCACTCATGTGACCTGAAATTTTGTGTAAGTACATACAGCATTTCTGCAAAAAGAGCGTCGGTTGAAAGCACGCTAGCATCTAAGGAGCTAGGACGTCCAAATTTTGCATCAATACGTCTTATAGTTGTAGATCGGTTGGGATTGTAATTGGACTACAGGAAAAACATTTTCCCTCACAAGGAAATAATATTTAGAGTATTTCATCATGTTTTTTGAATATGTCTGCCTAAATTTGTTTGATATTTGATATGCGCATTCCTCTTATAGCAAAAACGTGCACAATTAGGTGATTTTTATTTGTAGAGGGTGAAATAGGGCAAAAAGGGATAAAATTGTACCTATCGAACGACAACAGCTAGAAACACGATATTCGGTGTGTACACTCATCTAATTGAGTGGATACATAATACAAAAGAATGGTTACCAAATGCGTACTATTAAGGGTAAAATGGGAATAGAAGGATAAAAATGGTACCAACCAATTTCGAATTCGTACTTTTAGGGGGTAAAATGGAAAAAGGGGATACAAATTGTACCAATCAAATGGCCGCAGCTAGACTCTGACTGCGTAGACACGAAAAATAAAATGTATACAATGGGAAATGGTACCAACTAAACGGATACAGCTAGAATGATGAAATTCGGTGTGTACATCCTTCTAATTGAGTAGACACGTAAAATAAACTTTTAAGGGGGTAAAATAGGAAAAGGGGATAAAAATGGTATCAACCACATGGTCTCAGCTAGAATCATGGAATTCGGTGTATACATTCCTCTGACTGCACAGACTCGCAAGATAAAACTATTTTTACTTTTAGGGCAAAATGGGTAGAATCATGAATTAAGGTTATCTTGCACTGTGTACTTGAGAGATAATGGATTTTCACAATTTGTACTTTTGGAATTAAATAGGATGGAAATACAACCAACCAAACGGCTGTAGCCAAAAATGCTCCCACGATCCCCCAATATTTTGGATATTTAAGCTTCTTTGAAGAATGCGAATTTACTTTTTGAATTTACTTGAAGTATCATTTCGATATATAAAGTATAAACATATTGGCAGCCTTGCCTTATAAGCGTGTTTTAAAATAATTAAATTTTTTTTTAGTTTTTTCGTTTGTATTTTTTTAATAGAATGCAAATTTATTTACAAATGGCATGGTGACATTTATTACTTGGCTGCAGACTACCACGATCATGATTTCGACCATGTCAAAAGTCTTTTCAAGTGGCTTCGCAGCGACTTTTCAACATCAAACCCGGCCTCTATAAGGAGATAATTCACACAAACGAACGAGAATCACAACTCACTTGCCGAATTTGCGTTTAAAAAATCGCACCAAGTAATAAAGTACACATGCCATCTTACAAGCATCTCATTGAGTTGCATATGTAAGTATATGTATATGCAGGTATAGTTACCCAGCAATACTTCTGCCGTGCCAACGCTCATTTGTTTGCGAAGCCACTTGAAAAGACTTTTGACATGGTCGAAATCATGATCGTGGTAGTCTGCAGCCAAGTAATAAATGTCACCATGCCATTTGTAAATAAATTTGCATTCTATTAAATATAGATGCAAAATGGTCTTGAGCCAGGACAATATCCCAGTTCAAATCAAATAATTAAAATTATATATTTATTTATAAAATTATTTTTTCAATATTTTTATTTGTTTTGGCTATATTAAAAAATTTCCTGTAATGTTCTGCACTTATACCAAAAATGGACAGCCTTTGTGGAGTACAATCCATGGTGGAGGGTATACAAAGTTTAAAGTATAAAAAGATGATGCATATAATGGTGTTATGAAGTTATTAACGAAAAATCGAGGTACGACCATTTTATATTAAATAGGGTTTCTATCCCGGGATTTTTTCAGCGGGAAAATTTGCATATTTTCTGTTTCCTATATACTGGGAAATTTGTACGGGACTCCCGCGGGAATTTAGCAGAATTTTTTACCCATTTTCCGTACATTTTTTCACCACATTTTCACTACAACATTTTAAAAGGTTCCAAAATAATTTAACAAAGATCAATTTAAATTAGGTATGTGTCAGCAATTTATTATCTATTTCATTTTGCGTTTAAATTAATTAATTGGTATGTTGTTGTAATTTTTCCTCAAATTGAAGTTATTATTTAACAAAATTTATAAAGGAAAATGGTGCATTGAGGCGAGATTATGTGCAATGTACTAAGACATTTGGAACTTATGGGAGCTTCAAAAATGTCGCACAATATCCTACGCCGAGAAAACAACCCTTAAATAGGATTCTTTAATTTATAGAACCTCCGTATAGAGCTCTTTCGGCAAAATTTTAGATTAGAGTTCCCTCAAGAAACATAAGAAGAAGAACCAATGAAAAAAATTATTTGGATGCATTGTTCAACATAAGCTACACGTATCAACAAATTATTTACAGTGTCGTATTGCATTTGCTCAGGAACATTTAGTAAATCTCAAGATTTTTGGGAAATATCGTCTGGATTGGCGAATTGAACTTTTGTCTGTTCGGATCTGATGGGAAACAATACGAATTGCGCCCTCCAAACACACAGCACAGCCCAAAGTACATATCTGAGACGGTAAAGCTCGTTGGCGAAAAAGTGATGGTTGCGGACACGGAGGATCCCGTATGTTTACAAAAATCTACTTGTTGATTGACTATGATACCATATGCGTTGCGTTTTACATATGCACGACAACCATCGAAAACACACTTAGCGCCACTGAAGAACTGTTTGGAGCAGAACAGAATAGATTTTTAAAAATGGGCCAGCACAGTCATCGGATCTCAATCCTATTTAGAATCTCTGGAATGAACTTCAACAACATGTTATAGCAGTAAAACCCAAAAATTTGCCCGATTTGTTTCCAATTGACTGATTTCCAATGGAGCGTTTAATGTTCCTAGTGGAGAGTATGTCAAACAAAAGCACAATTATTACTCAAAATAGTGGATATCCAACCAAATAATAAGTTTATAATAAAATGTATTTATTCAAACCGAAAAAATTAACCTTTTCGGTTTGAATAAAGTTTTTTTTAATTTGTGCTAATTACTGTTCAATCTCTATTTGTATTATTTGTACTTTAAATGGAATAAAACTGAAATTCAACAAAAGATTATATTGTCCTTCGTAATATTTTAGATAAAAATACCAGGCAAAAAAACATAAAAATAAGTTGAAATATTTGCTTTATAAAGTTACATGTGCTAAATTCTTGCCCACCACTGTAATTGATATGAAGTGCATATAACAGAATAGAAGGTTACAAGTAATGTTAGCAATCTTGTGATAATTCAATTTCAAAATTTTTGATATTATTATGAATAAAGTCCAATAAACTGTTCTCCTTATATGCTAATATCTGTGGAGAAATCGTACAGGCGATACAATACAATCCCTATCCCTATTAATATTATAAAACCTTAGTGTAAGTCTGTCTGTCTGTTCCGCAATCACGTGTAAACTGCTGAACCGATGTTGTTGATAGATATAGGTCTGGAAGGAACTATAGGCTATAGAATTTTTAAAAATTTGCTCTGTGACGAAGGGGGCGTGGCAATAGTGTTTTTGAGAGCTAGAAGGCTGAAAATTGGTACATATATAAAGAGTGATTTTTTTGAGGTTAGGATTTTCATGCATAAGTATTTGACAGATCACGTGGGATTTCAGACATGGTGTCAAAGAGAAAGATGCTCAGTATGCTTTGACATTTCATCATGAATCGTCTTACAAACGAACAACGCTTGCAAATTATTGAATTTTATTATCAAAATGCGTGCTCTGTTAAGAAAGTTCATTGCGCGCTTCCATTTTATGGTCAGTTTAATCGACCCACTGAAGCGGCTATTCGGGCTATTGTGACTAAATTTCGCACCAAATTTACATTGTTGGACATTAAACCACCAACACGCTTACGTAGAGTGCGAACTGAAGAAAATATCGCAGCTGTATCGGCCAGTGTTAATGATGACCACCAATTTTCGATTCGTCGCCGTTCGCACCAATTGGGTCTCTGTTACTCAAAAACGTGGAAATGCCAAAATTGGACTAAGCGGATGGACCACCTAAGACGCAGCCGCGGTCAACATTTCAATGAAATTATCTTCAAAAAGTAAATGTCGTGGACCAATCTAACGTTTCAAATAAAGAACCGATGAGATTTTGCAAATTTTATGCGTTTTTTTAAAAAAAAAGTTATCAAGCTCTTAAAAAATCACCCGGTACTTTAAATTGCATAAAACAAAAATGCAGCATAAGAACCGAACAAAAACAACGTTAAATGGTCATCTTATCGTACGTAATATTTTAGAAAAAATACCGGTCAAAAAAACATAAAGTTGAAATATTTGCTTTATAAAGTTACATGTGGTGACTGTGCTAAATTCGTGACCACCACTGTATATGTTTAATTATTTGTTCATCCTTGGAAAAAGTTGATTTAATTTTTTATTCTTTTATAGGTTAGGTTGCAGGGGATGCCCGTTAGTTGTGGACACAACCGTTGACAATTTCCCTTCCAGTCCCGGGAAATCGAAAAAATAATTCCCGTTTCCCGGGAAATGCAAACCCTATTACTAAACCATATATGGTTATATATAATAAAGGGTGGTTAAATTGTAGGGGCCGATGTTGTATGTGAACCACACCTAAACGTCAAGTTTTTTTCTGCATTTCATTTGACATTTCTCAATTTCAGACCAACTCAATTTGAACCATGGAAAGTTATTCAGACTTATTATGAAAATGGGCGTTCAAATCAAAATGCATATCGTGCACTTCGTGATTTTTTCGGTCAATTTGATGAAACACATTTTCACTCAGTGGATTCGTCAATAAGAAGAATTGCCACATTTGATCGGATGATTGACAATTTGGTGCGGTTTATGGGCTGGCGGCATCATCGGGCCGTATTTTTTCTAAAATGAGGCCAGTCAAGCAGTTACTGTGACTGGTCTTCGCTATCGTGAGATGATAACGAACATTTTATGGCCCGAATTGGAAGATATGGATCTGGACTATAAGATGGTGCCACTTGCCACACAGCTAACGAAGCAACCCTTAACTCCCTTCGAAAGCTATCGTGTACACCTGCCGGCCAGACAAACGCACGGGTAATGACGCAAAAGGCTTAAAAAGTCGTGAAACTGATTTGGTCAAAACCTATTTCTGCCCAGTTTTTTAGTCGCAGATCATATCTTTTTACATGTGTTGGCAGTGGCTTAAAGTTTAAACCTATCTATGAGATGAACTCTGACTGAAAACCCGGGCTTTATGGTCTTAAGTCACTCCTTTCATGCGTTACACTCTTTTCTGTCCCAAATGATATGTATATTAGGGCGTACCTCAAAAAAAAAAGTTCGCCGTACACCTTCGAACATGAAGTATTATTGAAAGGTAGTTTCAAAAAATTTTTTTTTATTTTTTTATGCCGAACGTAGGGGTCGCGCTTTTACATTTTTCTATATAACTTCTGCATTTATAAACGGATTTTAAAGTGTGATACATCGATGTTTTTGTCTCGACGAGGCCGATTTTTTTGTCTTTGAAGTCATTGAGCTCAAGCACCCCCTTCTGGTACTTACCCATCATATCTCAGTTGCTACTACCCTAATGTACCACTCTAATATCAGAAAATTAAAGCTCGCATAAAATCATGAAACTCTTCTGACTTCAAAGACAAAAAAATCGGCCTCGTCGAGACAAAAAAATCCATGTATCACACTTTAAAATCCGTTTATAAATGCAGAAGTTATATAGAAAAATGTAAAAGCGCGACCCCAACGTTCGGCGTAAAAAAATAAAAAAAAAATTTTTTGAAACTACCTTTCAATAATACTTCATATTCGAAGGTGTACGGCGAACTTTTTTTTTACTTGTAACGCTCTAATGTATATACCTATTCTATAGAGTGAGGGTATAAAACCATAACAAAATAATCATTTGGCCCTCCAGACCCATAGTGCATTGAGTATGGACAATTTAATTTACAACCGCGTCTGTTCAAGTTCTCTGTGTACTAATCAATTCACCACTACATACATATGTAACATTGTCGTCGTTGTTGTTGTTACTACTACATATTACAATAAATAATAATTACACAGCTCATCATAAAATCAACAACTTTATATTTATTTACAAACATACATATTTAGTAACATTCGAATTGGAAGGATTAAGGTACAATGGTAAACGACTTCGATTTGATCATTTCCATCAGTTGTTGGGCGCCGATGCCGTTGGCTTCTTGATAGTACGGCAATTTTTCCATACGCCTTAGCCAAGCTGTCACCTTAGGAAATTTGGAACTGTCGATGGCAACGAAGGCGACCAAAGATGTTGCGGTTGCTACAATGCTGAAGTCCGCTATTGTCAGATGATCTCCAGCCATGTATGGCTTATCTTGGAGGAATGTTTCTAGGAAATTGTAAATCTCTAAAATAGCATCAATCTGATGTTGTGGAATCTGCGTTTGATTTCTGAAGAACATTGGAGCAGTGATGTTACGCAGGCCACCCTGGAACATAACACCCGTTTCAAAGTGTAAACGTTGATCGACCACGGCACGCTTTAACAGCTCCTTCGGATACAATGAATCGTCTTTACCGTATTTACTAACTAAATATGCCATGATGGCATGAGAATCCCAAATGAAGTGGCCATCTTCTTCCAGAGTAGGGACAGTGTGTTGGGGATTCTTCTTCACATAATCCTCGGACAAATGTTCTTTTTCCAATAAATTCACTCGTTTGTATTCGTAGGGCAAGTTTAAGGCCTTCAGAGTCAGCAAACAGGCACGAACCGGTGGACTTGGGTCCAAACCGTACAGTGTAAGATTAACCATATTGAAAACTCACGATGTGCTTGCGACACGTATGCTTTTTTGCTTTTTGTAGTAAAGCGACGACAGCAGCAACTGATTTTAAATCCAAACTACTTCTCCTAATATAGCGAGCTTTTGCTATGTGAGATTCAGTGTGGTCAACTTTGCGCTTTTACTTACTTTCTTTTTAAAATCAAACATGGCTATATATTAGCTCAACTGGTGTTGCTAAGCCGATAGATATACTTAAAGGTGGGTATAAATACATTAAAGCTGTAACTGATTTGTATGCTATTTTGCTTAACAAAATTACTACACTCAAAAGAATTTGACTGTAAAAACAGCACAAAAGTCTGCTGTTATAGCAGACTTTGTCTGCTGAAAAAGAGAAAGCTGACTTGCTGCTGAAAAAGAGAAAGCAGACTTGCTGCTGAAATATCAGGTGGATGTTTGCTGTTTTTAGCAGACTTTTTTCCTGCTGTTACATCAGACAATTGTAGTTGTTTCAGCAGCATGATTCTGCTATTGAATAGAATCACATTATTTCCAAAAACAGCGAATAAAACAATATTTTGCGAATTACGCAGCCTATCTCCTTTTTCACAAATAAACACATATCAAAATTTTATTTTCAATTAGTTTTTATTATAGTATAAATTATAGTTAATTGACATTAATTAAATTGTACATACCTTCTTCGGCACTTATAAAAAATAAAAATTGATTGAATAAGGCACCGTTTTGAAAAAGGTTTATCCAGATTCGTTTAAACACCACAATTTTTACTCGTTTTTATTATCCGCTGTATGTATAACTTTTTGTATCTGCACTAACTTCGTATACGTCTAGAAGGTTTTTTGATCGGACTCCACAATTAGTTTCCGCAATTTGGTAAATATTTTATTTTTTTATTTTTATATTTTTTCGAATTTTATTTGCGGTATATTGCTTCACAATAGGTAAAATTGTTTGCTGTAGTAAAATAAATATTTACAACAAATTCAATGAACAACATTGTCTAACACATACAAATACTTACCTAGTTCCATGGAAAGCTTTCGTTTCTTTTGGCAGTATCTTTATGCATTTTTCCTTAACTATCGCTTATATCATTTTAAAGGTGTTTGGAATTTTTTGATTTATGGTTAAAAACTAACTTTCTAATTCTGTAATATACTACTAGATATAATGTTTATAGGGAGACCTTTGTGTTTTACATACTCTGGTGCAGAACCACAAATGCAAAATTATGTGCAACGCGACGTTTTGCGCAAATATTCTGTATTTTTAAAATGGCTTTTATTACACCTTTCATAAATTGTACGTGTTCCATTACGATTGCACAAAAAGTTTAATTCTAAAAACAAGAATTTATCAGCTTAGAATTTTTTGAATCTGCTAACCATTTTTGGGTGAATGGAGTTGATTTATGTCCTAAACATGCTCTTTCTTATTCCGTAAATAGTTTTTTGATCTCACTATGGAGTGATTTATATTTTATATGCATTTCAACATGGTTCTTCGTCAGCTTTGGATAATTTCAAGAAGACTGCTTACTTCTTTACTTTTCTGTTAGAGATTTCCCTCCAAAATTATGTGTCAATTCTTTTCACACCTCACAAAAAAACTATTTTAAAATTTTTATTTATTACTTTAAGGGCATGCTAATTTGATTTTGCTTATATATTACTGCAATTGTATTATTTATATCAGCGAGCATATCATTATTTGTGCTGCAGTTTCAGACTGTATAATGTTTGTGTGCCTAATGGATATATGTATAGCTAAATTAGTGATACTAACAGACAGCTAAAACCCATCGTTACCGCTATATTCAGATTATATTGTCATTGTAAAGGACACGGAGTAAAATATTTTGAGGACTATCAGAAATTTCGAAGATATAGTCCATCATACTATAGTCTATCTACCATGTTTTCTAACCTATCGGCTTAATATGGTGTATCATCGGAAATAATTTAGAGAATAAATATTAAACGGATTCTTCAACCCAATCTGAGCCATGCTTTTTAAAAAATCTAATGCTTTTCATTATCATTGTTCTCAGACTAAAAAAAAATATAATACTCGTTGCCATTTTTAACCTTTTTCAATTTTAATTAACAGCAACAAATTTCAGCAACCTGCAAACTGTAAGGCAGTGTGACTGCTGAAGCCAAACTGCAGATAATCTGCTGTTATAGCAGAAAAATTGCTGTAATAGCAGAAGAAGTGTCTGCTCATAGATAGCAAACAATGTCTGCTGTTAATAGCAGACTTTTTTCTAAGTGTACGTTTACATTGGAAGTGGGCGTGACAGTAGGCTGATCATCTTAAGTCGTAAATAAGCACCACAAGTCGGATTTGACTAAAAATATTAACAAAATTAAAAAACTGCGCAGTCAACTTTTAGCTGCAACAATAAAGGTCTCACTATGCCTTTTTGCTAATTTTGGGTTCTGCTGAAGACTTCAGCACAACCTTTGGTCTTGAACCAATATAAATGACAAATGCATACAAACAACAAAACTAAAAATTTTTTATAAAGAAGACATCATGAGTTTCTCGCTTTTCAAAAAACATTATTACTTCTTACATTGCATTTGCTTTTATGTTACCCAACTAAGTATATTTGTCTATCTAAATTTTTTATAATCCTTGTTTCTACATTCCTGGGCTCCTTCCGATCAGCAAGCGTTTTTATATATAATTGACGTAATAGCTGGGCGGGTTTTTCAGCATATACTTCAAATTATAGCCGTTTACCTTTTCTTTACAGTTTATTACATTGAGAATAATGTCTAACCATCTTATAATATTACTATCAACAGCAGTAATCTGTGTTGTTACTTCATCATTCCCCATAAATTATCTAAATTGTCATATTAGCTAGATTTCGCATGCAGTCTGAAAAGGCTATAAATTAAATAGAATCGGCTATAAAAAGTACTGATTTTTATTTCAAATTTCTGGTTTTATTGGAGAGGTTGAACTTTGTCATTTAATAATGGAACACAATATCATTTATATGACTACCACGACTGGAAGTACCTCATCCGATCAACTCATTTTTTCAGTACAGCCCAAAATCCACACCAAATAGTGACTCGTTGTGGATGCATTGGATTCTCAATAGTCACGTATGGGTTCTCTGAACCCCATAGGCGGCATATTGACATAGCCACAGAGATTAAAATGAGCTTCATGAAGGTTGAACTGAAGGCCGAACATTTTCCACAGTTTGCGTTACAAATTTCTTACAGTTTGCGTTAAAGACTCACTACTTTGGAAGTACGTTTTTAATATTTCACAATTTTGTTCGAGCGTATAGCGTCCCATTTTACAAATGTCAAACATAAACCTGAAAATATCAATAAATGTTATTATTCTACCAAAGTCAAAGTAATCGACAGCTCAAATTAAAAAAATTTAAATGGCCCACCCTATATTGTGGCTACGCGTTTCACACTACAGAGAAATAGAAACAAACATTTGGTGTCGATGAAGGTTGGGTACGTGATAAAACCTAAATTTTGGTGTTATATTCTGTTTTGGTTTGGATGAGAAAATTTTTGGCTGAAAAATTCTAATTTATGATGACATTTTGTTAATGCTGAATTTTTGCAAATGAGCCGGCCGGGAGTCGAACCCAGCACCTTCATGCATGCAACAACATGGCGATTTATAAAATAAATTTTATGAACATTTTAAATTCTTTCTCTGATTGTATTATATTGGCGTTATTTTGCAGAGAAATATATTACAATTTGTATTCAAGTCGTGGATATGCGCACAAAATCCATATATCGATCATTACATATCAAACGGAATATCATATCTTTTAAATTTGGTAGCATAACTCAACTTTAAAAATTTTTGATTTATAGAGGACGAGAAAAAGAAAAAAATTAAAAGATATCACCGATTGTCAATTGACACAGTCAAGAAAAAAGTGCCTAGGTAAGAACATTGAAAATGGTATCGTGTGAAAACGAGTAGACACAATTCAAAGAATGAAGGCTTTTTGTGGTTTTTACTATTAAAACGTCAACTCGTCGATTCTAAACAAACCCGAAAACGCCGTTTTTTAAGAAAGTGATTTTTTACTAAAACATAATTTTCAAAATGTATTCTATGTGCTTTTATGGGGATTTGTTTCTTTTGGACCACGAAGACGGGCGACAGTGATCAACTCAATATTGGAAAGAGGAAAATATAATTTTTTAATGTTAATATTTTCAAACCAGCAATGCCTGTGTTGAAAGTGTATTCCTCATCATGAATTATACCAAAACTTAGTCACGGTTTAAGAAAGAGTTTGAGCTTTTAGGGCCTCAATTAGGAATAATAAATACCAACAAAATATGTTTTAATTCCTAATAATGAAATGTTGAAACTATTGAATTCAAATATATTATCTGAATGATATATTAATGCTTAAGTAATTGTTTTTAACAATAACTAAATATAAAATGGAATTTGTATTTTTGTACAAAAACTGAAGTTGCTTAAATTTGGCGGTTTGTAGCAATTTCTGACATTTGATTTGGCGATAGAGGTACAAAATGCTCTGACAACTCTGCAACAATAATGAATAATAAAAAACACAAATCAATGGATATGACAATACTAGTGATCAGAAATCGTTACGAATTCGTGCTGTCAGAACAAAAGTTCCAGTCACAGAGTTCAGAAATTAGTACAGATATAACGGAAGAGTTCAGAGAATATGCAGACTTGTTGCATATCAGCCAAAGTAGGATCATTGGTTAGCTGGATGGTTATTGGTAAATGATCTATGATCTATTTGTGGATATGTAAAAAGTGAGTATTCATGTCGCCATAATTAGGCGGGTTTTCCTGCGCTATTGGGATCACTGCAGAGCTTTTTTAGCAAAGCTTTTGCTCTAGTCTATACTTATTCCATAGCAATCTGTATGTATGAATGTATTGTATGCATTCGGGTACATTGACTCAAAAAAGTCTCCGTTCAGAAACCAACAAATGTCAGCTAAAACGAAGAAGAGAATTGATGAAATTTTGTACTAAGAAAAAAACGGAGCAAGTCTGATCTATGAAAGTCCATTAAACATGAAATACAATTTTGTTTTTTTTTTTTTTTTTTTTTGAGATAAATAATACCAATTGAAATTTAATGTTAATATGTTTTCAAATTTTGCATTTCTCTTTTTCATGTTTAGATAGTTTTTTAGATCGTCGCTTTAAAGTAGCTCTGTTATCTTAAGATAAGCGTTGAGATTATATGGGATTTGACTATAACTCTTGGTTGACACTAACGGAGTAACCAGTAAACAGACTTTAGTCATTTCAAAAATTTTGGGGAGTGCAACAAATTAGCATACATTTTAGTAAACTTAACAATTAAAGAAACTTTTCTGAAATAACTGTCCAAACTTACAACAGAGCACAACCACTCAATTATTTGTTATTACTTGAATTTGGCTTCCTTTCATGTGAAGCATGCTTTGAGACCTCATATAAAGATAGTAACTTTTACCTGTGCGCAGCTTTTTTCGAATCAGTGTACATATTCATCGCAACTTGTTATTTGATTAAATAATAAATTGTCATTGCAAGTGGTTATTTAATCATTTTGCTCTAAACCAAACATGACATGATATGATGTCATTGTCCATTTGTTAGGGACACCCAAGACATATTAATTATAGCAATAAACTTAGCATCATATTCCGAAGTGGTGTAGCAGAGTATGTCCGTCTGACTGTTCGCAATTGATCTGCGAATGCCACAAAATATGACACATATGGTCTTTACAGCTATTCAGTATGAAGAACATCGGCTGAATACTTCTCTCCGCGACATAAAAATTAATGCTAAAGATGTTTATAATAAGATAAAAAGTAGGTGTAGGGCACTCCCTACCAGGGTTGGGTTAGTAGTGTTAGTTTTCAACTATATACTCGTATATTCTAAACAAGTAAAAACGGCGTTAAGTTCGGCCGGGCCGAATTTTATATACCCTCCACCATGGATTGCATTCCACAGAGGCAGTCGATTTTCGTAGAAGTGCAGTAAAATTACAGGAAAATATACATTTTTTTTAATATAGTCAAAAGAAAACAAATTTGGAAAAAATAATTTTATAAATAAATATAATATTTTTATTATTTCAAAACACGCTTATAAGACAAGGCTACCGGTACGTTTACACTATATATTTCGAAATAATACTTCAAGTCAATTCAAAAACTAAATATTCTTATATTTATATTTTCAATAAATCTTAAATACCATAAATATTGGTAGTGGGTGCTACAGTTGGTCGTATTTCCATTCTATTTGAATCCCAAAAGTACAAAATTTTGAAAATCCATTATCTCACATACACATTGCAAGATATTCTAACTTCATAATTCTACCCATTTTTGCCGAAAAAGTAAAAAATTTAAAATCATTTTATTTTGCGAGTCTATGCAGTCAGAGGAATGTATACGCCGAATTCCATGATTCTAGCTGCGGTCATTTGGTTGGTACTCTTTTTCCATTTTAACCCCAAAAAGTACGAATTTCGAAAAATCCGTTTATTTTACGTGTCTTCACAATCAGAGGAATGTACACACCGAATTTCGTGTTTGTCGTTTGATATGTACCATTTTTATCCCTTTTGGCCCCATTGTGCACGGTGCACGTTTTTGTTATAAAGGGAATGCGCATACCAAAATACAAGCAGACATATTGAAAAATATGCTGTATATATGTATGTATTTTTAGTCCTTGTGAGGGAAAATTTTTCCCTTTTGGCCGATTTCAATCCCAACCGATCTACGACTATAAGGCGCATTTATGGAAAATTTAGACGTCCTAGCTCCTTTCGTTTAGATGCGAGCGTGCTTTCAACAGACGAACGGACGGATGGACATGGCTGGACCGTCTTAGATGTTTATGACGATCAAGAATATATGTATTTTACTGGGTCTCAGGTCGATATTTCAAGGTGTTACAAACGGAATGACAAAGTTAGTATACCCCCATCCTGGATGTGGAGGCTATAAAAATAGAATGGAGAGTCTAGCTGTAGTACTAGAAAGAGAAACTTATCTGTTGAACATTTTTTCGGGATACGATAGATATTTAAGCGTGTTACAAACTTTACGACAACGTGAATATACACTCCACCCTACATGAGGAATTGTGGTTTCCATTTCAAATTTGGCACTCAAAAACGTGCATAAGCTTTTGCAATATATTCACTATGAAAATTGTCATAGAGATAAGATTGAGGTAAGTCAGCAGCTATTTCTATCAGAAACATTAAAGTAGGATGATAAGTGGTATCTCCTAGTACTCACACGTGACTTTTTTTCAAAGCTGAAAAACAGAAATTATTCGGAGCGATTGCGTTCTTGTGACAAACAAAACGAAAACAATAGACGAGAAATAAGGAAAATTCAAAACCGCGCTTTACAATTAGGGTCTTCACAAGGAGTCCTAAACTGTCGTATGTACTAACTTAATGCAACTCTGGGAATTCTGTTGTTGGTATTCTCAACACAAAAATATTTTACGACCATATATAGATATATCTGAAATTGTCATGTATTCTTTTTTCTGAGTGCCATGTGAAGTATAGATTTGACATGTTTAATAAGGGAACACGATCTTACGACTTATGACATTAGCACACCTTGTGAATGCCCTAAGAGTAAACGTCAAAACAATATGAATTGACAGCAAATGTGACCCATTGCAACATAAATCGAATATAAATAATAGCCTTTTCAGACATGCGAAATCTGTTCCAGCTTGAAATGACATTAGGTCGATTTGCATGTTTCATAAACTACAAATGAATGAAAAGTGTCATAGAATTTATGAAACATTTCTTAGAAACTATGAAATACAGTTCTTAACTCGATGAAAATACAGTTCAAGTTCATTATTTTTCATAATATGATTTATGAAAATTTTCATAGATTTTACGAAGAAACTTCATTAATATTATGAAAAAGTTTCATAAATAGTAATAATTTATACTGATGTTACCAATGCAAAAAAAGGTCTGACTTGTTGACTAACCTACGCAACACACACCATAATTGCAAGAGTCTTTGCAACGAGTGTGTCATTGACCTAAATCAGGATAAACATAAACATGACATAAACAATGTCAGAGTTAACAGAGGGCAAATGAGAGTTGCTAGCATTCAACCGTATAAAGTCGACACACTAAAAATGTAGTTGTAAGTTATGAAACATTTCATAAAAACTATGAAGTCCTTCATTATATTTATGAAGATATTTCATAACACAAATATTTTATTGGCTTTAATACAATTAAATCTTTCTTTGATCTTATGAAACTAAGTTTCACTATTTTCACTTCGTTCCATTATTATTTTGCTTCTGCCCAGCTCTCGGTCATTCACTAGTTCAGTGATGCTTCCGTTCGTTTTAACATTGAACAGCTGCCACAATTTTTTCTTAGTGTTAAGACCGTTCACATCACATACACATAACGTGGATTAACAACTGTTGTAATTTAAATGCAACCAGCAGCAACCATATTTAATTAAATTATACATGCATACTTAACTATATTTTCAATTTGCTCATGTTTTTATTACGTTCTTAAAAAACTGAACGAGTAAACAAAAAATGTTGTGACGTTTGAACGAATGAATTAGTCATATGAACGAAGGATCCAAAAGGAACGAAAAGAGTGAACGAGTTCTTTTGCCGGATCGGAACGAAAAGGACCAGTCCGTTCAGTGAACGATAATGCCCAACACTACAAGTCATGTCCGTTAAACGGTCAAACGTTCTTTGTAATTAAGAGACTTGATAAGGTGGCAGCATTGTTGCCCATTGGCAGCATCACTGAAAGAGTAGCAAACTACTTTCTTGTTTAGTGAGTAAACTCCATGCAAATATTAATCTAGTAAGCCCAATCGAACAGGCCAATTGTTTGCAATGCAATGCTGCTTGAATCCGCAGTAATTTGATGTTTTTAATTCAGGAACAATGTGTTTTATAAATTACACTGTCCAACAATTTATGACTTTTTAAATGGAACAGAATATTTACCCTTAAATTCTGAAAGGGCATGTTGAGTGGACCATTTCTGCAGAATATACTTATAGTCCAGCTGATCTGAGTTTCTTTTTACAGTGGATCAAAGTTTTAATTTTTTGGTCGAAGGAAGCATTGAGTGGCGCAGAATGAGCTGAAGGGTGATTTTTTTAAACATATAGGAAAGTTTAAAAAAAAACACATAAAATTCAGAAAAATGAATGAAATCTTTATTTGAATCGATAGTACGGTCCATATAATTTAATGTTTGAAGATTATTTCATGCAAATGTTGACCTTGACTGCGCCTCAAATGGTCCATCCGCTTAGTCCAATTTTGACTTTTCCACGGTTTTGAGTAACAGAGGCTCAATTGCTGCGAACGGCGACCAATCGATAATTGATGGTCATCATTAGCACTGGCCGATACAGCTGCGATATTTTCTTCAGTTCGCACTCTACGTAAGCGTGTTGGTGGTTTAATGTCCAACAATGTTAATTTGGTGCGAAATTTAGTCACAATAGCCCGAATAGCCGCTTCAGTGGGTCGATTAAACTGACCATAAAATGGAAGAAGCGCGCGATGAACTTTCTTAACAGAGCACACATTTTGATAATAAAATTCAATAATTTGCAAGCGTTGTTCGTTTGTAAGACGATTCATGGTTAAATTATAGACCAATCTGAAGATGTTTGACAGTGAATGAAAACACGAAACGTGCGTCAGCTGTTTAAACCAGTGTTGCCAAAAAGATAATAGCAAAAAAATCACCCTTTATAAGGTTTGCGTTCTATATAACTTTTTTAATTATTATCCTTTCTTTGATTTTTATTTTCAGCATTTTGTGAAGGAGACTTCGGGAATTAATTATGAATCATTACACGATCGAACAACGTACAAAAATAATTGAATTTTATTTTTCAAACCAAGGGACATATTCGGCGGACGCATTATTTCGCGCACAAGCGATTTTAACTGGCCTCCACGTTCACCAGATCTAACAGCTCCTGACAGTTTTCTTTGGGGATATTTGAAAGAAAGAGTGTGCGTTAACAAACCAAGAATCATACCCCAACTAAAAACCAACATTCGAAATCAATCATTGGCCAAAAATATATTTTGGTATTATCGATGTGATAGAAAGTACGAATGTGTTTTAAGGTCAATTTAGTGAATAAATACAATTAATCACCTAATTCACTTTACTCCGTTCATCTGAAATATATATATCACAGACTGAACTTCATTATTCCAACATTATTTTATCTGTGTGATAAATTTCAAAAGAATTATCAGAAATTCGTACTTGCCCAAAATTCCGTAATTCATTTAAACAAATATTTGTTGTTTTTCCGAAATGTATTAAGTTGTAATCATATTAAATAATTGACAGACCTTTTGTAGCTCGATTTACAAGTGTCAGATCCCATACAAATATGACATTTGAAAATCGACCTCATGTTATTCCAGCTAGATTTCGCATGCAGTATGACAAGGCTATAAGATATAATTATATCTGATGTTGAGATTTATACAAATCTTCTATATGGATGTATATCTGTATATTTATTATCGCCAATTATCTATTCTCCTGTCACAAAACACGCAACTCTAAAGCTCGCGTTGTTTCCAAACGCATGTTGATTCGTACAACAATAATTTATTTTAATTTTACATAAATAACTTTCATCGTTAATCACGTTAAACCGGATTGCGATGTCTCTATATAAAGGTATTCAGTTATCGATAGGGTTTTCAATTTCACGCATTTTTCATTTCCCGGGATACGGAAATATTTTTCCAAATCCCGGGATTGGGCGGGAAATCGTCAACATTTATTTGGCTACGTGTAGTAATCAGGGCCGTGTGCAGGGGAGGGGTCTTGCGGGTTCAACCCCCCCCCCCCCCCCAGAGAGGTTTAAAACCTTCTAGACTTTATGAAGCAATAAAATATAGAATTTTTAAGTTATTTTTAAAATAACTCGTCTGAAATGGTAATTTTGCAGTAAAATCATGAAAACACGAAAATTGCATAAAAATCGTGGACACTTTCTTGAATTTCGGACAAAGGTTATGAAAAATACAAACAAATTAACCGAATTGTGCCAATTTCAAGATTGTGTAATTCTAATTTCGCTAATGGACAACAAATTATGATCACGCCGTGGTGCGGAGCACAGCATGTCCGTAGATATATATACAACTTATGACTTCATGGAAGCACTCCATACAGAAGGATCACTGATGTCTTGTCTCTACACAGGACAATGAAATACGTATATGGTCAAATGTGTGTATGGTTGAGTGTGGTTCTCCTCCTTTCCATTACCAAAACAAAGATTTCCTCCTTAAGAAGAAATTACTTGATCGAATTAGCTGAAATTCGAAAGTATTACATTCAAAACTCATAGAAAATTGATTAAAATAATTGGCATAATTTTCACATGCTTTATTTTTTTGTAAAACTAGATGAAAACCCCTCCCAGGGGAACCCTCCCTGGTACTAATGTTTCATTTAATTGAGATTTTCAAATTTTATTTCGAAATATCTTACTATAGCTTAAGAATTCAATAAGACACAAAACTTTTTTAAACATACATCAATTTATATATAAACAAGTGTGACTGATAATTGCTATCACATTAAGAAAATCGAATTTGTTTGTTTTGTTTTATTCTTATACATCATTTTATCTTTGTTCATTAGAAAACTTATATATATATATTATATTATTATGTCTTTTAATGGGTTTCTAAAAATATTAGAATTTAAATTACGTCAATGCCTGGAAAGTTGCAGCGGGAATTGACTCAATAGTCGTTCCAATACATTGCTTTAAATCATCCAACAAAATTACTGGTTTTGTTTTGTAATCTTTCAGTTACCAATAACCCTGGAGGAAAAAATCAGGTGCAGTAAGCTCAGCAGACTAACGGGGCCTCTGAAATGTGGAGCTTTTTTACGCTTATTTTCGTGATTGCGACTGATTGATTGAGTGACTGACTGATTACTGCCCAGACCAAACGGCTAGAGCTAGAATCATGTCAATTTGGTGTGTATATTACTCTTACTGTGCAGAGGTGAGATAAGAAGGAGTTTTTCGAAACTCGTACTTCTAAGGAGTAAAATGGGGTAAAAAAGGAACCACCGCCCTGACCAAACGGCTGGGAGTAGAATCTTGAAATTTGGTACGAACATTCCACTTACAGCGTGAAGGTGTCTTAAATGGGGAAAAAGGGATAAACAGGAATCCACAAAACGTCTGCATCTAGAATCATGAAATTAAAAATTAAGTGGATTGTTCGCCTCAGGCAAGCGAAAATATGTTACAGAAGCAGGCCCTAATTCCATGTGAAATTTTTCTTAATATGGGAAATAAAAGCTCATTTACTGGTTTCCAAAAAATATATAGAAACTAGGGTGGATCGAAAATCAGGAATTTTGTCACAGGGTAATTTTAAAAAATCCGTAACTTTTTTCTGGTAGGAGATACAAATACATATATACTTTTGTCGAGTTTCAAACAAATTATCAAATATCAAATTCTCGATTCTCGATCGGAAGTTATTTCAGAATTTTTACCAACACGAAATGAGTTGCGCGATATACCTCCGATTTTATTAATCATTTTTTCGTCCTAAATAATTAAATCATAAAATTGTCTCATTTGATACCCACATTGACATAAAGTATATTTCTAATCTAACCTATTAATTTTTTATACCCTCCACCTACAGGATGGAGGTATTCTAACTTTGTCATTCCGTTTGTAACACCTTGAAATATCGACCTGAGACCCTATAAAGTATATCGAGGGCTTATATTCATAAGTGGCTATGAACAAAAACACAACTTTTCAGGAGAGAAAAATACTGATTTTCTCCTTAATTTTAAGAGTAATTATGAAACATTCTTCTACAGTTTAATCGAAAGAGGATTAATAATTGCTATGATTAAATTTTCTTCGAAATTTCGTATTATTCACGGTTTTATGGTTCATAGCCACTTTTGCTCAATTTTAAACCTGAGCACTATGAATGTTGAAATTAGCACATATCCATTAATGTCCAAATATATAAATAAGTCTTATTGTTAACTCGATAACGTTTTTATGAAATGTTGGCAATCGGCCCAATTACGGTTGTCGCCGTCGTCGCAATATTGAAGCGAGGCGACAACATTTGTATTATGGTTGTCGCTTTTTGTCGATAGCGACGAAAGATTGCGATTATCGTTGTCGATACAACTGTCGAAGTCGAGTCGATGTTTGAGAATATCTGTCGCCGTGTATTTTTGAGGCGACGTTGATGTTTTACACATATTTGTATTTTTGTACTTCCCGCTTGTGTACTTAGAAGATGTATAAAATGAAAATAACGAGCACGAAACAATTCGAAATTTTAGTTGCCGAACTGGAAAAAAATCCAAGTTTGGCAAAAGGGTTTTCCAAAAGCCACGTTCCGGCTAATTTCAAATCGGATTGGGAGGCCATTGCAACAAAATTAAATGCAAGCGGGCCTCCGGTAAGAGACACCGATGGCTGGCAAAGAGTAAGTTTATAAGTTTGTTTTATAAGTTTTTATAATCTTTTTTTATAAAATCCTCATAGGTTTGGAAGGATTTAAAATTCAAAATAAAAAAGAAACTCGTGCACAATAAGTGCGAAGCCAATAGCACTGGGGGAGGAATTTTTAAACAAATGACTTTGTCGCCGTTGGAAGAGTCCGTTGCAAATTTGGTGCAGTTCCAAAAGTTGCTTAACCCACCGGGTCATACACTTGGAATCGAAGAAGTGGAGAACATTGACACAGTTGAATTTGTATATGGAATCGAGCAGGTAGAACCAGCTGACGACGAAAACGAGCATATACAAAGCACCGTAGAAGCTCCTCGACCATCTAGGATAATCGCCCTCCAGAAAAGACGCAACTGTTGAATTGTTGAAGGAAAAATATAAGCTTCAACATGAACACAACGAAGAAAGCGTGCGGTTCCAGCGCAAGCGCTTCCAGATTGAAGAAGAGAGACATAAAATACTTACTTGGAGTCTGGCAATGCAAATATGTTTGTTTGCTGCCTAAGCACTCGTCGCTGCACCACCAATATCTTGTCCTCTTCATCCTCGCTTGAACTAAGTAGTAATAGTGCACTTATCGCGTTGTTCATCGTAAATTTAACAAAATTTTTATGTTTTTTAAAAAAGACGTTCGTTTGTTTTGCGCGGACTTCAAAATAAAATAAAAATATTCTCGCGATCTAGCCAACGGATCCGACTGAATTTTTGTTTGTGTATTAAGAACAAATGTCGCTTGTAACAAATGCGAAAATCGCAGCAATTGTTGAAAAATCCAAAATTCGCGGATGCAATTGCTTATATTTAAACTCACACAAATATTCCGAATGTAGTCAGCAATCATATGCCATAAAAATACTTTGGTATTCTCAATATGATAAAAAGTTACGCGGGTTTTTCTAAAGATACAAGATTTTCACAATTTTTGACTTTACAGCCACTATTTATGCTATTTTAGCCTGATAACATGGGCACCAAAATGCTATTAACCGCGTAATGATGGAATTTGATAGTACGATAATCGTTGTAGCGAATGCCATTTCCGTCCGTCTGTTGAAAGCACGCTACAAAAAAAGCACGGTACAAATTTTACATGACTGGGCGAAATCGGCCCCACAAAAACCATTAATATTTTATAGTATTTAAGCATATTTTTTGGAATTAACAACCTATAAAAAAAATATATTTTCCTGTAATACTACTGCACTTCTACGAAAATCGACAGCCTCTGTGGAATGCAGTCCATGGTGGAGGGTATATAAAGTTCGGCCCGGCCGATCTTAACGTCGTGTTTACTTGTTTTAATTAAATTAACAATATACTTTTTGTTAAGGTTTGACTAATATATATATACATCGGATTTTTGCATATGGACATCTCCCAGTGGCCCGGACGCGACATTCGCACACCTTAAACTACGCCAAAACAAGAAAGAAACTGATAAAGTCGGTCAGCCTTTTTAGTTTTCTAAAGCGTTTAAAGAGTACTACATTTTAAAAATATATCGTCAGGATTTAGTACAAATTTGTAAAAAATTATAAACAATTTTACATCGATGTGGGCGCGACAAAAAAACAGAAGTACTTTTGAAGGTAAATAAATGTCAGAGGTCATTTCGTTCGTAGATTTATGAAATATGAGAATTATCTCTTAAAATTTTTTAATTAGTTACAGCAGAAATACGGACGGAAAAAATATTTCCACTCGTAGTAAAAAAATAATAATTTTCGCTATAACACTTCTACTTTTAATAAAAATAAAAGAGAACAAGATATCTATCTACAAGTTTCATAATAAAAAAGTTGTCGAAATAAGGAACAAATAAGGAATTAGTGAGTGTCTGATTTCATTTTTTTTGGGAGATGCCCATATGCAAAACGTTTTTCATTTCTTTGTCAGATTTTTTTGAAACATTTTCATTAGTTTTTCTTATATTTGACATACTCTCAAATATTTTATATTTGAATGATAAAACTTCTAAATCCAAATAATAAATCTAAAAAATCGAAATCTAAAAAATTTCTAATCGGAAAATATGCAAAAACCCGAGGTCTACTTATAAAGCAACAGGAACGAAATTTAAGTATGTCGTAAAGAATGTATAAGGTTTCATTAACGAAGCTACGATAACAAAAATCTAAATATAGTGTTAAAATTTCACTCAAAATAAAAAAAATTAAATTGTCACAAACAGCAATATCAACGTAAAACCAAACGTGTTAAAACAAATTTTGAATTTTGTTTTAAAAATATTGGACTTAGTCTGGATAATTATCCAGTGTAAGTCAAATTTATGGTTATCGAGGTTAAGTTCAACACAAAATATTTTGTTGAAAATTTGTTTTGATACAAATATTTATATTGGAGTTGGCGACAATGCGCAAAAATATTTATTTATTTTGAACATAAAATTAACAAATTAAATTACACAGATTTGAATTTCCCATTAGCTATTATTTCCAAATCATAAATTCCAAAAAAAAACGACAAAACTAAAATTCAATGAGTTAAGATACTTACGATGAAATGTTCTTTTGCATTAAAAAAATTGTGTGTTCGTGTTGTTGAGGGGTATAGTGTTATAATATTGTGATTTTTTGCAAATGTTGAGCTGATATATTAACCTTTGTTATTTATTAAGTTATAAGAGCTCGTTGTCATCGATTAAAAGATATGTCCATTGGTTTCTATCAGATATTTAAAAAACCGTAAAATATAAAATTTCCATGTGGGTGTTGCAGTGGCTATTTTCATTTAATTGTCGACTCAAATGAAGTCACTGGTAATGATTTTTATTAACGCATAGGAAATTATATAAGAAATTTATGACGTTTTTTCATTTCATGTTACATGGGAAGTAGAGGAAGTCGTGGGCGGATTTAAACAAGAACTTTTTTGATCCAATATGAGGTGGTCGTATAGACATCTGTGGACCACTGTGTGTCCAGAAACATATTCCATCGTCCCAAATTCAATAAATTTTGATCTAGTTTTTAGTATTTTATAAAAATTTAAATTATGCAAGGACCCAAGGATTATTATTGAAAATCTGATAAATTTTATAAATTAGCCCAAAGTTGACTATTTTTCTTTTTACTCATTTGACTGATTTTGATTGATTTTTGCTTTAATTGCATTTTTTGAAGTAAGAAACTATTCTATTGCGGATTTGTTTTTTCACTAGGGCTGTTTTGATTTTAGCTGCGATAGAAATTTGTATAGAGAACTTTAGGCATCGCGGCTAAGTAAAGACTGGATAATTATCCAGTGTTAATTTCCCAGCAAAATCGTGTCAGCGTTACTGGAGCCAAATTTATTTTTACTTTCTATATTAGCTATTTTTGATGCCCCCTGTAACAATTATAGTGGAAAAACAAATAAGTAGATGGAGTAAACATGGAAAATATGAAGAAAAATAATTTTTAAATAAATATATTATAAAGTAGATGCACAAACATCGCCAACATAAAACATCAAAAAACAGTTTTGGTTGTTTCCAAACATTCTATTAATAAAATATTATGGAAATAAATAAATTATTTTCCAAATATTAACATTCTTTTTTTTTGATAATTCGGAACAGCTGACTGCAATGCAATGCTCCCAAGGTTTACTATGCCAACAGAAAAAAGCGGCTAAAAGAAACCTTTCTATTTCTTAAGTGAAACTAACATAAGTTTTGTTTAATTCAAAGTTCACCACTAATTTAAAATCTGAATAAAGAATTTAAATGGCGTGGCATTATTCGTATGTAAATCTTTGTGTTTGTATTTGGTTTAACATTTAAATGCAATTTCTTGTTGTTCGTTACAATTAAAATATTTGAAATTTAAAAAATAATATAAATACATACGTGCATCATTATTAAAATATTTAATTTTTGCGTATAAACGTTTAAAGCACGCTAATGTATATAGCGTGTACTTGTGTTAATAAGAATGATCGCTTTTAAATACATATAGTATGTATATATGTATATAAATAATATGTATGTAAATACAGATAGATTAGTAGTTGGATCTGCGACGACTATTGCGAACTTGGTTGGCCAAACAGCACGCGAAGATGAAAGCCACCAACTGAAAATATAATCACAATTAAGATGTGTTCCATCAACGATGCGAAAGCGAAACCTTTCCACAAATTCGTAATGCTTACCTCAACACCAGCTACCCCCAAGCCAGCGTAACGGACAATGTCGATGTTCTTTCCCCAGACTCGGTCCACGGCTTTCACACAGCCAGGACGTGGCAAGGCTTCGACTAAATTGCAGGATGTGGCCGAAGCTCCGCAGCACGATTTGGGAACGGTTTCAAGCGCATAGTCTGTCGGTCCAGAGTAACCGCAGCATTTGAACTGTTTCAAGGGAAATATTATTTGTTAAATTACAAAAATTGTTTGTATGGTGTGTGTGTGTGTGTGTGTAGCAGAGTCTGACTTACACTTAGCTCCAAGCCATCCATGACACTCCGATCGGTTTTGCGTTGGTCCCAGATGGCCTGTACACCCTTGTCTATCGAATCGATGATCTTTGCACGTTGCATCCAGATGAAAATGACCAAAGCCAATTGACACAGGAACAGGATGAACATTATAACCGAATACTGCAAATAGATTTTAGATATATATATACAGATAAGTAAGTATGTACATAATATCGATGGGCTAATATAGAAAAGGTGTAACACGATTATTCGTTACTTTTGCAGATGCTCCTTAAATCGCTCACCTCAATAGATACCAAATAAAAGATGTGACGTTCTTGAACGAAATGAGCGATATCTAGAATAACTTTACTTGATTTTGGAAAAAATAACGCTTTTGAAAAATGGAGACCGAAATTAAAGATATATGATTGGACATATTGGTCAAACAACGTAATCCAATTGCCAATACAAGGATTTGAATATACACTTGTCAGAAGGATTTGAAATGTTTGTGGAAATTTCATTGCCTCTAACTCCGCAAATAAAATTTTAAGATTTAGATTTATTTTTTTATTCGACATTTGTTTATTTACATATGTATTTACAATAGAGTGTCTCAACTTTAAAAGTACTAAAAATCATATCGTTAATACAACGAAACGTTTTACTCTCAGTGTAGCAAGAACAGCACAATTACGGAAATTGGGAGGCCCACATTAAGAGACTTGCAATCGCGCCTTTTATGGAATTCACTGCTCGTTCAAGTAGGCCTTCCCCAAGAAGGCATGTCTGTAAACTAAGATCTACGAGAGGCCTTCTACTGCAGGCCTCCCTGAAGCTCTTCTTCGAGAAGGGAGATGTACAGCCCTACTTTCCATATGACAATGGTGTTTGCATTTGTATGTTAGGCAAACTGACATTCTTTACAGGCAGCAATCAACACATCTGTTGGTCGAATGAAAATATGTTAGTAAACCCCAACAATTACAAAAATATTGGACAATTTTAACCCATTCCGTGTCTTTTTGGGATATATTCAACATTAAACCGTTCGGTTTGTTCGATTGGACTCATTAGCTTACAATTAAGAGACTTGATAATGTGGCACCATTGTTACCCATTGGATTTTCTTAAAAAAAATCAATAAGGAAAATCTGGCAGCATCACTAAGAGAGTAGCACGCTACTTTCCTGTTAAGCGAGTAAATCCCACACAAATATAAAGCTATATCTCCAATTGAACAGGCCTAATGTACGTTGTACAAATTATTTTTGACAGCGCATTGTTTGGCGACATTTTATTCAGTCAAATTCACATTGGTTTACTTGCTAAGAGACTTGATAAGGTTATCAATCGTATCATTTTCTACTCATTATGTTGGCAAGTGCTCTAAGTTTTCATGTTATTGTATTTCATTTAACTGTCTCAATACAGAATGCCTATAGCACTTGAATAGATCTGGAAGAAAACTTATTATAACTGATCGGCTAGTTAAGTTAGGCTGGTAGATTCCCTACAATTTTAAGAGCCCAATTAAAAATTAAACAAAGCTCATTTATTCCTTTTCGAAGGCACTCTAATGTTCCTATCCATAGGAGTTTGTAACGAGCGCAGGAAACGGTGTGTTTGTGTAAAATATAAAAAAATAAAATTTCATAAAATTTGTATTCAGCGATAAAGAATCCATCCCAATTTTTCCCTTTTGTGTATCGAGCTGCGTATTAAAAAATAAAATTAAAAAAGTGCAAGCAGAATCCGCATTCGTTATGGTTATCGTGAATCCCAGTCATTACTGGTGAATTTGCAGAGTAATGGACTTTTTTAATTACAATTCTGAGCGCTCAATGATTGTACTTATACTGCGCACTTAAAAATGTAATTGAACGTACGTACATACATAGCTAAGTTTATATTTTATACGTTGTGGCATGAAAAACAATTATACTAATACGTACTGTCATGGTGCAGCATGTGTTCTCTCTTATGGCGCCACAACATCCCAGGAAGGCAATCAGGAAGATAATGCAGCCCAAGATCAGTATGACAATGGGTACACTGTTAGCTTCGACGTTGGCTGTAATATCCTTAAGATCTCCAATATGCGCGACCATAATAGATCCGAATATAATGAGGAGGATGCCACATATCTGCAAGAAGAAAATAAAAGTTATGGAATTAATTGTACGTGAAAGCCAAATAGAGGGTATACAAGGAGGGTTCAGACTAGAGTTGAGCAAATTGACGGACGTGTTTCCAATGTCACGACTATAGGACGCGAAGATTCGACAAGACAATGTCCAAAAATTGGACTTGTGTTCATCATCTGCACACTGAGCTCTATGTTATATCTTTAAATTATTTAATTAAATTTCCCGGGAAATCCCGCACAGTTGGGTGAATGAATTGTGTTTATATAATAACTGCAAAACTATGGGCTTTTTACAGGACATAGACAATGACTTTTGAGACGCTTTTGCACCATTAAGTCCTTTTTACAAAAAGTGGACTTGAGATGTGTTACTTCATGCAAACTCGACTCTTAGACCTTAGAGTTCTGCTACGATTTAATCTGGGACTAACTCACTCATAAGAATCATGAAGAATTGGAATGTTTTTATATTTGCACATAAGGCCGGATGGGAATTGCCTCTCTTAATGCAATGAAATTTAGTTATCATACACCATTTCCAATTCAAATTGAGAAAGCACAAAAAGAAGTTGGGAAATGTAAATTGCAATTGAGAAAATATAAATAGAAATTCAGAAATGCAAATTTAAGTTGATTTTAATTGGAATTTAAAAAAATTAAAACAGAAATTTGGGAAAATCCAATTTGAAATTGAAAGAAGGAAATTTGATATTGATATTTTAAAATTGATAACAAAATATTAAATTTCGAAATCAATATGAAGATAAAAACCCTTTGTTTGTTATGATGTATCTCACCCGAATGCTAAAACGGCGTAACTGACAGATTTTTTGAAATCGTCTTCATTACATATTCCGATTTTTTCCATGTGCTATCGGAATATATAAAAAACGCGATTTCGAAAAAAATGTCGAAATGTTGAGGTTGGACCAAATATATATCATATAAGATTTGTACGAGATCAGGGGAGAAGTCGCAAATAACTAATCTAAGCTACTTTTGTGCCCCTTACATTAATTTAGCATTTCCCTTACCTAATATTACGCGTACTTTATTTTGAACGATCCATGAACTACACCAGTAAATTGAATGTTTGCGTCTCGAAATATTAACATTTGTTGTACTTATATCGACGCCTTGATGTTATGTAAACTTGTATATGCAAACTTGTACAAATGTAAATATTAACGCGATGGATAGCGTTAGTTCATTTGCCTGTTTTGGGGAGATTTACACTTCTTAAATTCTACATACAGCTCTGACATGGGCTATGGGCTCTGACATTTGTAAATCGACTAGGAATCAGCGTGCATTGTGACAAGGCTATAAGAAGCACAAACTGCAAAGTGTAAGTGATACATTTGAAAAGCTGCATCTGAATTTACCCATACTGCAGTTCTCTTTGTCCCAATTTATAACAATTAGACACCGCGCGACAATACTTTTAGAGGCGAACACGACAATGTACACATGAAACTAGAGATCATATGTAGAAACTCAGTTTTCCATTCGGTGGTCTTTTCTCCTTTTAACAGGCTTTTAATTGCCAAAGGATATAGATGTTTAGATATAGATTTTAGTACTTTTGCGAGACATACACAAGCGACATGGGTAGTACAGATAGTTTCATCGCATACCCATATGATCTCTAGTTTCAAGTGTATATGGTCGTGTTCAGCTCCGATGAAAATAATGTAATTGGCTCATTCTCGTACATGTTCGCATGTTTTTAATAGGCGTACGGGCATAACTAGATCGTATTAGAATTTTATGATCGATCGACATGTCAAGGTGTAACAAAAGGAATGATAAGTTTAGTACTCTCTACAAACTCTACAAAGAAAACTCCCCCCAGAAACCTGAGTGACATCATTACTTTGTGGACTGATCTTCACAAAAACAACTGCATACATACATACACACATATGGAGTAATCGAGTGTCGAAATAAACGGCGTAGCTGTTGACACATTTCACGTTCTACTGATTACTTCAAATATACTATATGTATATATGTATGTACAATATGAAATATATTGTGTTAGTCATTATTTGTTCTAAATTCTATGTTACATACATACATACATAACCAATAAGTACATACATAAGTGTAGACCTTAACATATAAGCTGAAAAAAGCGCATTGCCGTTACGGTTAACATGTATGTACGTTAGCATTTGTATGAGTTAACGCATGGACTTTACGGCAGAATCAGGGCCGTGCGCAAGGGGGGGGGGGGGGCGGTTTGGGGTTCAAACTCCCCCAGAGAGGTTTCGAACATATACTTTTTAAACCCTTCTAGACTTTCTGAAGCAATAAAATATAGAATTTTGTAATCACACATAATCAAATTAACGTCATTTATCATTGCGCCATAGACTGACTAGACGTCACGAGAAAAATTTAACATTGATTGAAAATTGGCTAAAATAATTAACAGAATTTTCAACTGCTTTATTTTTTGTAAAACTACACTCAGAAAAATAGCATTCAAAAATCTGAGTAAAATTCATACTGCAATTTAGTTCAACAGTTTTACTCCAGTTCAGTAAAAATTTCCTAAAAAGTTGGAAAACTAACTAAGAATGAGTAAAGTTTCATTCTTTCAAAGTCATAGCAAATAGTTCATTTACTAGAAATAAGATAATATATTTACTCAAAAACATTTCTCTGGATCTAATAATAAATTTTTACAAATGAGTAAATTCATACTTATGTGGAAGAATATTTCCAAGCTTTTAAGTGAGAAAAAAAAGCAATTATTTGTATGGAAAAAATTCCATTTAGGAAATTTTAACTTAAAAATGTGTTTTTTCCTAAAATGAAGTTAAAATGTTTACTAAAATGTATGCCGAGTTCTTCATATATAAAAAAGTATTAATGAACTTATAAAAAACATTTGAAATTGTTTAAAAAAATATTGAATATTAATCTCGTTCGTTTGTTGAGACTTATTTCTTAAATACTTTAAGAATTATTGTAAACAACCACTGCGAAGGAACCTCTCTTGCCAATCATGGAGTAAGAGCTCAGCTGTTTATGGCAGAGGTATCATGAAGCTTTTGAGAAATATTTCATGTTGTCATTTTTTGTATCACTTTTGCAAAACCATTTGTTTGACATTTTAGATAAATTAAACTTATTTTAAGTTAACTTTTTTCCTTGTATGTAAATTAAAAAAATACTTGTTTTAAGGAAAAAATCAGCAAAATTGACCTGAGTTTAAGTAAATATTTACTTCATTTTAGTAAAAAATTACTTATTTTACTAAGATTTAGTAGAAATATATTTAGTTTTAGGAAAATTGTACTTAAATTAAGTAAAAATTTACTTGGTTTTAGGAAAAATTTACCTAGATTTACTAAAAATGTACTTGGTTGGAGGAAAAACTTACTGGAATTTTCCTCAGTTTGAGTAAATATTTACTTGGTTTGAGGAAAATTGAACTAGAATCAAGTTCAAAGCATGTACTAATTTCAAGGAAAAGTTTGAACTTGATTTGAGGAAATTTTGCTTTAGCGCTATACGAAGTTCAATTTTCCTATATTTTAGTGCAATTTAACTAATTTAACTTTTTTATGAGTGTAGATGAAAACCCCCAGGCGAAAATCCTGCGCACGGCCCTGTGCAGAACACATTACTATGGATGTTATGTTTTATATATTTTTGGAAATAAAACAATTTGTTACAAATCTCTGTGACATGATTCCTGTATGAATAAACTCGCAAAAACCAATTAACCATAGCAGAAAATGAACTCCATCGGTGTTTCATATCATGCTCGAAACGAAGCTATTTGATATCTTACTTGATATCAACTTGTCCGGTGGTTTTCTGTTTGTTAACAATTTTACATAAGATCTCAATTTTGGGCCAATCTAAACTGGCCGGTATGAAGAGGCTAGTTCATTTTATCTTCGCTGCTAGTAAACGAATAATAACTATTTCACATTTTCTTGCGCAAGGCTCATATTTTGTGTTGTAAGTTATATTCACGAAAATCAAATGCTTGGTAATTTAGAAATCGGTTAACCGGCATGAAATCACCAGTTCCCTAGTTTTTTATTATTAAGTTTATAGATACAAATATCCTTGCATAGCAACTACAAACAAATTAGGTATTTAAATTCAATATTTTCTTTCTTGTAATAGAGTTTTTATTTTCCGATAATTCAATAATATTTATTAAATTGACAGAATAGATGGAGATTTGTGCCGAACGTATGTATATAATGTGCCATGTTAGCTTCAATAGTGCCATGGGCCATGGAAATTCTGAAAGTAGAGGCCGTACAAGGCAAATCTGTCCATTTTCTGAGTGAGTCCGCTAGCCATTTTGCAGCATAACACTACACATTTTTGGTCCTGTTTTTTACGGATACCAGTCCTTTAAAAGAGAATAGATAGATTTGCTGCCAAAAAATATGTGAGAGCACTATTGAGACAGAACGGAAATCACATTGAATCTATCAAACAATTTTCAAGAAGTTCATTCTAAAAAATGTTACGTCCCTTGTAGGAAAATAAGACCAGACAATTGAGAACTTAGTAGATAACAGGCCTGTTCGATTGGGCTTACTAGCTTAATCGTATGGAATTTACTTGCTTAACATGAAAGTAGCTTGTAACTCTCTTAGTGTTCCTGCCAGATTTTTCTTGTTGATCGACCAATCGAACAGCCCGAACATTATAATGTTGCTATTAAGTTTAATAAATATATAAATTTGTTGGTGAACAACAATTAATTTTATGACGTGGAATTTTAAAGATATGCCAAAAATAACTCAAAAATAGGACTAAAATGTATAATACGATCGTATGCCCAATATGGAATTCTTGTTGAAGTAAATTGAATATTGTACTGAATTATCATTCCACAGAGGCTGTCGATTTTCGTAGAAGTGCACTACCATTACAGGAAAATGGTACATGTTTTAATATAGCCAAACTAAAACAAATAAAAAATTGATAAAATAATTTTATTAATAATTATAAAATTTTAATTATTTTAAACCACGCAGCAATCTTCAAAAAAGCTGAAATATCCTAAATATTGGGGGATAAAATCCATTTCTCTCACGTACATAGTGCAAGATAAACTAACTTCATGATTATACCCATTTTTGCCGTACAAGTAAATAAGTACGAATTTGGAAAAATCTTTTTAATTTGTGAGTTAATGCAGTCATATGACTGTATGCACCGAATTGCATGATTCTAGCTGCGGCCATTTTGTCGGTACCATTTGTATCCCTTTTTCTCATTTTACCCCATTAAAAGTACCACGTTCGAAAATCTCGTTATGTTACATATCTACGCAATTAGAGGGTTGGTAAAACTGGTATCCCCTTTTTCCTTGATATGGGACTAGGGTTTGGGGTTTCCCGGAACCGAACCATAGTCAAGTATGCAGCGAACCGAAGAGGTATGTATATAATTGTTTAATAACAAAGGGATAAGCTTTGTGGACATGTAAAATCGAAAGTTCAGATTTTGATTTCGAGACCCAGCCTCGAATTCGTAATAACCACAGAAACAATTGGTTCTAGAATGTTGTCGAAATTAGCATTTAAAAAAACAGTGGGCGGAAGCTGGTTTCGGCGTTTACATTATTATTCACAATTGTACAAAACTTGATTTGAACTGGGATATTGTCCTGGCTCAAGACCATTTTGCAACTATATTTAATAGAATGCAAATTTATTTACAAATGGCATGGTGACATTTATTTTTTGGTTGCAGACTACCACGATCATTATTTCGACCATGTCAAAAGTCGTTTCCAGTGGCTTCGCAGAGACTTTTCAACATCAAACCCGGCCTCTATAAGGAGATGATTCTCACAAACGAACGAGAAGCACAACTCACTTGCCGAATTTGCGTTTAAAAAATCTTACAAGCATCTCATTGAGTTGCATATGTACAAAACTTTATTTTGAATACGAAAAACGTGAACAATTGTTGATATAATCACCCTATAACACAATGCAACAAAAGTAAAAATTTGTGTCCGAGATCTTAATCAACGCAAACTATATTTTAGTTTTTTTTTTAATGTTGTACTAAAATTCTTATTTTCGTCGAGGTACTACTAATATTTGTACTTTCATTTTGGAAATAAAAGTTCGAGAACACCCGCTTATACATATGTTCAATTAAATTTTACTTATGATGGTTACAAATGTTGCGAATTTCACTTTGCATTGTGGTTTAGGAACAGTCTCCAAATAATTGAGAATACATTTTCAAAAAAATTGTTGCTGGCACGAAAACCGCCCATAAATATATATATATATATATATATTTATATTACTTTTTAATAGCTAACATCCTAACGAAGAAAAAATGTTTATATGTAAAAAATCTATGGATAAATGTAGAAGTCATGACAGTTTTTGTAGACGCAAAAGAATTAAGAATATAATATAATATATAGATATTGTTCGTTAAAATAGAACAAAATATATATTTTTTGCTATTTTTATGTTTTCACGTGCCAGCAATTCTTTTTTCGAAATTCTATTCCTAAACTTTTGTATCTATGTATGTGAAAGTGAATTCGCAAAATTTATAGCGTTTAATTGAACTTATAATTTTCAAAATGGGAATAAAAATATAAAAGGTACCTTCAACGGAAATTGTAATTTTAGTAAAAGAAAATTATCCATATTTTGTTTTAATGTCGTTTTCGATTTTTGAAAGTCAAAATACATCAGAAAATGTTAAACCTTTTTTTGCATAGTGTAATTAGTGACAGCTAACAGTTATCGCTTGTGTTAATAATAATTTGATTACATACATACATACATCAGATGACAATAAGCGTAAGGGCCGGAATAATAAACTACAATAAACCAGCGTTCGTTTAGGATTTGACAGCTAGAACAGTCGCTTGGCACTAACTTCAGGTTAAGCGCTTCAGGCCTCCGCAGATAAATAGCATTGAGTCAGGCATTGCATCAAGCATCTGCCACAACAAAGTTGAATGTACATTAAGGCTATGACTTATTAAATTTTTTAAAATATCATAATTGGTTTACTACTATAAAGGAATGGGTTTTTACTTTTTCGCTGGCGTTAAAAAACTTTACGCACCAACTGCGATGAAATTTGTATTTGTTCTCAGATCACCTAGGAAACCTGTCATTAACAAGGTTCGAAAACGAAAACATGAATCATAAATCAATCAGCAAAATGTACAGGATATATATCCTTTTTTTATTTTTTTATTGAAAATTATACGATAGCACAATAATAAGGCTGTTTTTCTTTAAGACGGTACAAACAAACTGCGACAACAAAAACGTTAATAAAAATTTAATTTTTTGCTCAAAGTAAAAAAATATTTTTTCACATTCTCGCCAACTACAATGTAAATATGGGCATCTCCCAAAAAAGCCTACTAAAAAATGAAATCAAACCACACTAATAGCTTTTAACTTTATTTTTTCCTTATTTCGACAACTTTTTATTATGAAACTTGAAGTTAATTTGTTCTCTTTTATTTTTATTAAATGTTGAAGTGTTATACGAAAATTATTATTTTTTTTACTACGAGTGGAAATATTTGCCGCGTCCGTATTTCTGTACCTAAGTAAAAAATCTAAGAGATAATTCTCATATTTCATAAATCTACGAACAAAATATATCCTTTTTATTTTATTTGTAAATGATGTAGCTAGTTGCTTTAATTTTGCTAAATATTTAATTTTTGCGGATGATATTAAAATATTTTTAGATATTTCAGATTCTGCAGATATTGCATTTCTTCAGGAAGATTTGAATAGGGTGTTCCATTGGTGTGAACAAAATACTCTTCCTTTGAATATTTCTAAATGTTATCACCTTCCATTTACTAGACGTACTAGAATGATTGATTCGCAGTAGAATATCAATAATCAATGTTTGAAAATGGTAAATCGCGTGTTAGACCTTGGTGTCTTGTTTGATTCAAAGTTAGATTTCAATGCTCATATTAATTATGTATTGCCAAAAGCTTATGCGGTCCTTGCTTTCATTAAAAGAAATAGTAAAGAATTTAATGACCCATATACTCGAAAAATTGTGTATACTTCTTTTGTTAGATCAAAACTTGAATATGCTTCCATTGTATGGAATCCATTTTATGATGTAAATTGTGATCGTGTTGAAAGAAGAAAAGAAAATTTATTAAATTTGCCTTATTTTCTTTAAGTTTTTTCCAATCCTTTTCCCACATATGAGTCTCGATGTAAGCTTATACGTTTGGAAACCCTGGCCAATAGAAGAGCTAAAAGTTCTGTTCCATTCGTGTACAAGTTGATTTGTGGACTTATTGATTGTCCTTTACTCCTTAGTAGAATTGGCTTCAACGTTCCTGTTAGGTGTCTGCTATTCTTTGAATTGTTTAATATTCCTGTGCATAGAAATAATTATTCTTGTAATGAACCTATTTTGAGATCATTGAGAGAATTCAATTTAATTAATAAGAAATTTGCTTTAGATTTATCGCTTCCTATCAATAAATTTATTGAAATTTTAGATTTATATTACTTTTAGTTTTTAAGCAAGTCTGTAAGGATATGTTTCCATAGACTATTGAAATAAATATATACTAAAATATATCCTCTGACCTTCATTTACATGTGTATATGGAAAAACAAAGTTCTCAAAAAATCACTGAATATAAGATATATATATATATATTTCTATAATAGCTTCAAAAGTACTTCTGTTTTTTGTAGCGTTCGTATCAATGTAAAATTGTTTATAATTTTGTACTAATTTGTACTAAATCCTGACGAAATATTTTTTAAATGTAGTACTCTTTAAGCACTTTAGAACACTAAAAAGGTTGATCGACTTTTTCAGTTTCTTTCTTGTTTTGGAGTATTTTAAGACGTGCAAATGTCGCGTCCGGGCCACTGGGAGATGCCCGTATACATATGTATCAAAACAAATTTTCAAAAAAATATTTTATGTTGACTTTTTTAGACTTAGCCTCGATTACCATAATTTTGACTTACACTGGATAATTATCCAGGCTAAGTCCAACATTTTTAACGCAAAATTAATTTTTCATAATTTGTTCTCATTAGGGTTTGCATCCCGGGATTTCCCGCGGGAGAATTCCCGGGAATTCGAACATTTTTCATTTCCCGTATCCCGGGAAATTCGTACGGAAATCCAATATTTTTCGCATATTTTTTCCATCATTTCCACAATAAAATTAAAAATGTTGAATAAAAATTTAGATGACATAACTTCTAATCAGGTATGTCAAATATTGCAGTTGGATGACAAAATAAAGGGTCCGCCATCTAACGTTTATTTTTTTCAACTATTCAACCGTTGGACTATTATTTGTGGGGTGCCGAGGCCGCCATTTGAATGAAATTATTTTCCATTATTACCCGGAAGGATTGTACTTTCAAATAAAAAAAGAAATTTGAGAAAATGTTCAGTAGTTTTTTATAGCATTTTCAAAAAAAAAGGTTTTTGGCGGACCCTTTATTTTTAAGCTGCGTTCGGATGTAGACTCAAAAACCACTTTTTCGGATTTTTCCTGCCAAGCTCCATATGAAAAACATTAAAATCCGCGATAATAGATTTTAGGCGTGTATCCGAACGAAAAAATAAAGAATTTAAAGTTTTTGAAGCGACAGGACAAAGAACAAACATTTCATTTAATGCTATACTCACTATTAATGTGAACGATCGTTCTCCGTCGCGTCCACATTTTCCAATAAAATAAGAAATATCTGATCTTTAATTAATTTTGAAACTTTAAAAGATATTTAAATTGATCTTACATTGCGCTTTATTATATAAGTTCTGTAACAGTTTCGCTGTGAAATATATATTTATTTTACTTTAATAAAATGTGAATGTTTCATTGGAAAAAATAAGCTTCACTCATGATAAACAGTATGTTGACGATTTCCCGTGCTTTACCGGGATCGCGGAAATTGAAAAAATAATTCCCGTTTCCCGGGAAATTAAAAGCACGGGAAAATGCAAATGATATTGCTGTTGGCGACAATTTTAAATAAGATTTTTTTATTTTGAGTGAAATTTTAACATTTTATTTAGATTTTTGTTATCGCAGCTTAGCTATCCAGTCTTAAAGAAAATCAGCCATAATGTATTCCATAATAACCATTGTGTATGAAATTTAATAGCATTAAAAAAATATTAAATAATTTATTGTAATGATTTAGAAAATGTATTTGATGAGTGAAGTTTTTTTTTTGCAATAACACAAGATAACGTTTTTCGTCAAAAAAACAACATTGCCCTAATAGCCCTAATGTACATACAATTCATGTAGCGTATTGCGATGCAAATGTCATGTTCAACGCATTGAGATTTACTATCGTCTTTGTTATTTACATTTTAGAACTAAATACACACATCCAATTTTACCAATAATTAACTACACTGTGCGACAGTCCAAAACTCCGGGAAGGGATATTTTTTCTGGTAGGTACTGTCGAGTAGAATAATAATCTGTATCAACCGATTTTCACTCTCTCATTGGATTTAAAAAGAAGAAACATGGAGCTTTCGTTAGATATATAGCTTATTTAAGCAAACTTAAGAACTCTGTGTGCTTTTGTCCATCAAACATATAGCGATAGATATGTAGCTCATTTAAGAAAACTTAAACATCGCAATCGCATTTTTAAAAACCTGGAATATGTCAAAAATGGATTTTGAAAAAAAAAAATATATATATATTTACACCCTTTTAGAATCAAGATGACGATTTGTGTTTTGATATTAATTTGATTAACAAATGTCTACTTTTCGTTTATTTCTCTATATATGTATGTACATATTTGCAAAAACATTTCAGTTGGTTTCAAACTTATAACAATTCAATAACCCAGTCTAATTAAAAATTAAATTCTAGTACATTATTTTTGCATATCTCGCATAGTTATAATTCACTTATAAAGGCTGTCTCTCAAATTTCTGCACAAAATCTGAATTTCCCTCCAATTGTTCGGCAAGTTGCTGGTAAAAAACTGACAGCTCAGGGTTATTAAGCAACGCCCTACTCATTATCATTTAAAAAATAATGCTGATGGATTCGTTAATCCGCAAAGTTTTTGGGTGAGACAGGCCACGAGTGATTGTTGAAACCCAAGTGAATCATCAATGTGTCGCTATTTGGTGCGGATTTTGGACTGGGGGTCATCATCGGACGGACAACGTGTTATTAATGCCTTGATTGATTCGTTAACCTTCAAAATTGTCGAATTTGGGATGAGAGTGATTGTGAAAAAACAAATGTATCAATAATGTGTCACTGCTGTGAAATCATGGAACAAGAACTGAAAAAGCACCTATTCTTTAAAGAAATTAGGGGGATATTATGAAAATATCTGCCTGTTATTCGCTACGAAGCATTATATTGATCAAAGATTATTCCGCTATAAGTGAATGTTGGTTGGTTTGGTTGATTGACGTGGCTGCTCTCACGGGAATTCTGTCACTATTTCACTGACTAGCATAACTACGTGGTTGTTAGTGGGCGTAATCAAAGTAGAGGCGCAATTGATGTCCGATATATATTTTCTTCATCATCATAAAATTCTAAGACGATCAAGTCATCATCTAAACAAACGAAGCTAGGGCGTCCAAATTTCGGTTGGGTTTTCAAATGGGCGAAATCGCTGAGGGAAAACTTTTTCCTTATAAGGACTGAAAATGCTGCCAATATTTAGAGTTTTTAACATTTCTGCACTGAATTTACTTAATATTTATACAAATATATTTGTACATACAATGATTCATACTTTTAGGGTGTGAAATCGGACAAAAAGGTACCAATCAAACGACAACAGATAGAAACACCTACGTCCCTATAGTTGCGAAGTCACGTAATATAAAGAGATTTTTCAATATTCCGTCGATTTGTAAATTCGTACAAAAAAAGGGTACCAACCAAAGGGTTTAATTCATGAAAGGGAAAAAATGAAAGAGGATAAAAATGGTACCAACCAAATTTTGTGATAGTTTCAAGTATCAATATTTTCACACAAAATATCGGAATTTTACAGTCTCTAATCTGCCAGTAATACTGTCGAATGTACTCCATTCCTGCGTTTTCTATTGGAATATGTAAAATCGAAAAAAATGTCTGTCACGCCCTTTAAAAAATATGTTAGGGATATATAAATTTGAATATTTAATGGTGTCAAAGGGTTCGATTTTATATGGCTATGCACACGAAATACTCAATAGGTGAGCTGCCATCGCCCGGGCATACCCAAATCAGGCAGTGCAGAATACTGACTTTCTGTACGGCCGGATTTTCTCCTCTGGGGAATGTCCAAATTATTGATTTTCTACATAAGGATTTTAAAATGAACGAATTTAATAAAGTATATTTTTTGTCAAAATAATAAAAAAAATCCTTCACATCAGGTTCAAAACTAATTTGAATACGTTTTGCGTGATAACCCCCTCCAGTTTCAAAATAAAAATCTTTTTTTACATTAACAGCAATATCAATCTGTGTATGGAAACAAATTTTGAAAAAAAAAAATGTTTTACGTTTTTGTTATCACGCACGCAGGCACGCACACTGGCCACTGCCATAGGTCAAAAATAAAAATAAAAAGTTTGCTATCAAATGTGCCATTACTATCTCATCTTCAAAGTATAGTTGGCTTGGTTTCATTTCAACCGTACTTGTACTGTTGGTTTTTGTATAGAGTACACTGAAAGTGAAAATGTTTCTTTATAAATTTAATGAATTTGTTCTTAGTATGTATGGAAAATTCATAAATAAAATGAAACTTATCATAGAATTTTTCATAAACATTTCATACTTCATAAAATAAAATGGCTAATTAGTGGAACTTAATTTCATGAAATCAACTTCCGTGACGAAAGTTTATTGAATGAAGACTGCATTTCGTGGTTTCTAGGAAATGTTTCAGAAATTCTATGGCACTTTTCATTGATTTGTGCTTTATGAAACATATTTCATACATTTTGAGGTTTTTCTTTGCCGACTTTTTAATGATTTTTTCACCGAGCTTATGACAAATATTATGAAGATAATTCATTCAGTTCGCGTCTAGACAATTAAGTAGAACGTAAAAAGTAAAAGAACAATATAAATCAAGTGAGCATTGGAATAAATCAAAATGATTATTGAAAAAAAAGGAATTAACTTCATTCATAGAGAATTTTGATGATCGTACACTGAAAAAAATGTTTGATACTGAAGCATACTAAAATTGAGACTGAGAAATGTACTCAATCTAAGTACATTTGTTAAAATGAGTAATGAGTTTTATCATTTTGAATTTTATTTACTCCGTTCCATGTGTTTGGCAATTTCCAATTTTCCAATTTCCTTAATTTAAGTACATTTTTACTGGAATTTAGTACACTTATTCTGAGCGTAATGATTGTTCTTTACTTTTTATAAAATTAACGTTTTTGCAGCTTTCGCATTGCGTGTATTCATTAGCTGATATAATTAAAATGAAGGTAAAATGTTATTCATTCATTTATATTAATCTACGTTTAAAGGGGTCCAGTGCTCCTTATAAAAACATATACATATATAAATTCTATATATACATATAAGGAATTCTAAACTGCTCATATCAGCTGCCACCACGCGCCACTCTTTTTGTTATCTCCCCATAATCTATCTCGTTGGTCCTAATTCTACACCTTTTCAAGATTATATATTGAGAACATACAAATTTATATTGAGAAATCTAAATTCATATTAGGAACATATAAATTCGAAAGGAGTAATGTATATTTATAATAGTTTAATTTACAATGACAAAATTTGAATTCATAATGAGAATTGTAAATTTATAATGAGAACTATTAATTCATAATAGGAGTGTATCAATTCAGAATGAGAAATACAATACAGAATGAGAAATACAATACAGGTATTTCGCGGTAGTATGGATAGATAAATCTTTCGTAAGATGCGTTCGCGAAAAATATCGGCATGAAGCTCATGTTCCAACCGTTTGTGGTACGGCATTGTGCGAACAGAGATAACTATAACTGGAGGAGACTGCGCAAGAGCAGTCCAAAATGTAATCACATTTCACAGATGAACTATCTTTAAATGATATGAATTTTTATTTTCATTAATTAAAAAAAATACCTTACCACTATGTTTCCCTTGTTCATAATTCATATTATTAATTACATTTTCCTATATCAATCTGAAATAAAATGTTCTTATTATAAATTTATATTTTCTCAATATGATTTTATACTTTCTCATTATTAATTTATATTTTCTGAATATGAAAATATATTTTCTCATTATGAATTGGTATGTTCCTGTTACGAATTAATAATTCTCAATATAAATTTACTTTTCTCATTATGAATTAACATGTTCTATTATAAATATACATTACCCATTATGAATTTATACTTCTCAATTTAAATTTGTATGTTCTGATTTTAATCTTGAAAAGGAGTAGAAGCCATACATACTTTAACCGATTTTGTTCAAATTTTACAGAACACGTCATGATTCACCTAGAAACGTCTATGCTGAAAGTGTGTCATATCGGTTTCATATAGCCCCTTCCCGATTCAAATGTTTCCTTGCTAGAAACCTTTATACTTTACTTTTATAAAGAAAACTAAATCTTATTAACAAGAACTTATTATCCTTTTCATCCCAAAATAAGCCTAATTAAGCATTTTTATTAATCCGTAGCCAAAGTTTCACGTTGGTATCTCTTCTGGAAATATGTTTGACAATAGAAACCCATAACGAATATTTTTGCTAGCGAAATTGTGTTTCTGTTATTCGGCCCCAGAGGAGGAACAAATCAACACAAGTTTACGTTTTATTGTGTCCAGACGTTCGATGATTCATTTGACCGTTGGATGTTCTGCGTGTTATTATATATGAATGTACATTAGGATGGGTTCTTTCCTTAGGGTGATTATAGGTTCATCTACTACGTGGTGTCCATTGCTGTAGACGTAATAAAAAACATATCTGAGACTGATTTTAAAAAGGCCGCCGTCCATTCTCTATTCACAATTCTCTTCATGAAGGTAGACAATCTAGAAGGGATTTATTATTTAAAAATAAAAACAAAAAAATCAAAAACGTAAGATACCAACCATTTTGGACATTTCGTATTAATATCTCGAAAGGACGGACTAATTTGTCTACGTACCCACTCTCAAACTAAACATAAATTGTCCATATCTTAAATAGCGATTTTTTTCAAAATTTCGACTTTTGGACGATATAAAGAAGCAAATCATATTAACTATTGCACATTCAATGTTTCTACAGCCGATTGCAATTTTTGAAAAAGTGGAAGAAAAATACCCTAATGTACATATGTATGCAAGTATATGTACTTATCACCACATTTCAGAATGAGGGATTTGAACAACAAAAAATGATTCACATTGAGTTTCGAGAGTCTACGTCGTATTAAATGTAACTGTTGTGGAATTGAAATCTGAATTGAAAATATCAATGCTATAGTCATTAAAAAGATATCTAATTAACTTTAACTTTAATTAACGGTAAAAGTGCTCGAAATATAATTGAGCGTCAAAAGGCAGTAGGTACTCATCGCCAGTGCACCATATGGGCGTAGGCAATGACATTTAATACACAAGATGTTCTGTTGTGCACTGTGACAAGGGAAAGTGAATTCGAACTCTAGAATACAACTTTAGTTCATAAAAAAGGGGGAATTTTCGCTTTCTTTGAAATTTCTCGGCTCAACGTTGCATTCACTGCTGAAATACAAAATTAAGAACAATTAAGGAAATGCCAGTCGGGCGGAACCGACTCTATGATACATTCCATTTTCTACCCAATATCAGGAATTTGGGATTTTATCCGTTTGCAATATTTTGCAGATATTAAAGCACATACTGATGCGGTCCATTTTCACTACATATATAGGGTCCGCTAAATAACTTTTTTTTGAAAATGCTATAAAAAAAACTACTGAATATTTTCTCAATTTTCTTTTTTTTTTATTTGAAAGAACAATCCTTCCGGTTAATAATGGAAAATAATTTCATTCAAATGGCTGCTGAGGGCACCCCACAAATAATAGTCCAACGGTTGAATAGTTGAAAAAAAAAAACGTTAGATGGCGGACCCTATATTTCTAAGTGGTTTGTAGAGCGGAAAAAGTAAAGTTCAATTTAAATAGCCCAAATGTCACTTTTGCCAAGCGTTGTTGAGATTGGACAACAGTTGCGACTTGTAATTTGTTTACAAGCTTCGGCGGTATAGACGGACATGACTAAATCGACACAAAAAGTGATCTCTTCCTTTTCGGCGTTACGAACAAATACACATAATAGCCTAGTGGAGGGTATAAATCTACTTTTTTCCGATATGTTCTTCTCCTAAAGTTCCGCTCCACAATTCTCGTCGTAACACACCTTCCCATATTTATTATTTTTCTGATTTATATTGTGTCCAGAAATTCCCAGGAATATGCGAATTATTAATAAATTCAAATCAAAATATCCCCCTTTTTTGACGCACCAAAGAGTTTGAACCTGCTTTCATTTGTCATCTAGCACAACAGAACAACTTGTGTCGTAACTGTCATTGGGCAGGTGGTAGAGCGGTTGGCGTGTTAATGTAGCCCCACACGGAATTAGCAATTATGATTTATTGCCCAATTGGAGCCTTTTACACTATACAAAAATCTTTCAGATAAATCGTTGTGCGTAAGCGAACATATGAAGAGATCTATATGTGATAGATGGTGTGTGGTATATGATGTAATTTTGTCAAAGTGATGGATGGAGAAATTTAAATTGATTTATTCTGCTTGAAATCATATTCATGAAATCTCAGAGAAATAATAATTTGTAAAAAAGAAGACTCCTAATTAGATCGTACCACAAGTACAAACCATCACGTGCATACTGTCGGTGTTAAAAAAGTGCGCTCAAAATATGATAAATTTAATATTTTTGTATTATATCATAAATAATATTATAACTGTACATATTTTGTGGCCCTATGCTAGGAGTTAAAAAGGAATAAATATATTTACAATATATATCACTGTACATATACAAGTAAATATGTATGTATGTTAAAAATTCTATAATTCTCCAATTTTGTCTTGCCAAAATAAGGTAATCATTTTGACCATCTATAAATAATGAACCCAAAATGAAAATTTTAATATCTTGAGAAGATAAGTTATAATTAAAAGTTGTTGAAAGTATGATTTGCAATTTAATACATTGTACCAAGTTAGGTATTTACGAATATGAAAATAAAAAAAATTGAAAAATAGTTTTTTGTTAAAAGTTTTGTACTTAACCTGGATAATTATCCAGTGTAAGTCAAATTTATGATTATCGATTTTTTTTTCAAAATTTGTTTTGATACAGATATTTATATTGTAGTTGGCGACAATGTGAAAAAATATTTTTTATTTTGAGTAAAAAAAATAACTTTTTATTGACATGTTTGTTATCACGGTTTGTTATCCCGGTTTAAAGAAAAACAGCCCTATTGAAACAAGTTTTCGTTGCCGTTCTCACGGGAGCGTCAAGTAGTACCCTAATGTGCCGTTATGAATAATATTGATACAGGATCAAATTTAATAGTTCCATTCCATTTTTTTTCAGAGTTGCCTTTAAATTTAAAAAAATGGGCGATTGGGATGATGAAGCAATTGTGCGTCCAAAGAAAATTTAGAGGAACGTTTGTCGGCATTCCTCCGAGCAAATGGATTGCAATGAGGTTCGTAAACAATTTTTCCGTGCGACAGTCACAAGAAAGCATTATGATCGAAGTCCCTCAGTTTGGACGCAGGAAACTATTGCTGCTGCCATACAAGCTGTGTTTCGGACCATATCTGCTCAAATGGCTATCAGCAGACGGTCACTACCGACATAAGGATTCGGCCGATTCGCTTGGAATTTTGCAAGACGATCATTCAAATTGTGGTTAAACTGCATTTTATGTCAGACGAGACCCATTTTGATCTAAACGGCTATTTTAACAAGAAAAATTGTCGAATATGGAGTGAATTCAATCGATTTCAGCTTGAAGTGATATAAGGTCGACAAGGTCTCCCGACCTAACAGTACATGCATTTTTCTTGTGGATTTATTGCAAAAGGAAGTTTACAAAACAAAACCAACAAATTTAAAGCAATGCTTTCGAACAATTGAAACAATTCCCGCTGCAACTCTACAGGCAATAATGAATAACTTGTTGATAAGGTGTCGAACATACGTCACCGATAAATTCTATTATTTATATGAAGGTTAATGTGGGTATGTCATTGGACGTGTGGTATGTCTTGGAAATGTCTGATATCTGTTCTATTCTACCAGTCGTAGAAGCAGAATTAAAGGACATGAAGTGGAGCACATGGCTTATTGTTATTCGAGGCAGCCATAATGCTAACACAGAGATCTCTCGGATATTATTCTTACCGAATATGTTAGATATGTATAAGGATTAGGCAATATTTTTTGAGCTCGCATCTAGTTTTACTAACATCCGATTATATATATTAATATTTGTCCCAATATACAACTCTTATATTAAATATGAGAAATAAATGAAGATTTTATTTACACTTTGGGGCCACTTCTATGATATATACCTATCGATGAATCTCAGGATCGGTACAATACCCCCGTAGGGCATTGTTTGGTTTCCTTTCTCATCACCTGAAGCACAAACTTTTATTGTTGCCATATTAATTGAAACATCGTTTAAAATAAAGCTCCGTTTGATAAACATGAATACATTTATATCCAGTTTTTCATTCAGAGATCATCCCCTGGTTAGGATTAAACTACTGAGGACACGCGTAAAAACGTGTGTTGTTAGTTGAGATGGTCTCTGGATGCAAAAGTGGCCAGTAGACCAAAGCTGGCGGCTTTAGTGTTAATACTCCGCACTCATTTAATAAATTCCTTAAAAATATATCTCCAGCCTTTTGTTGACATTATGATAATATCAAACGTTGGTATCTGGTATCTATATACGCCTTTCCACTGCCAAAAATCGTATTGTCTATGTACGCCAATGGTGTGTACTTATATACAGGTATATTTGCCTGTATGAGGAAGTATGTGTCATTATTTGTTTAATATTTTAACTTTTGTAGAATATTAGAAACTACTTTCATTGGAGAATTTAGCAGATAAGATAACGAAGTTTGTATGACTATTTGACTACACGCACACACACACAGCAACAAAGTGAAGTCAAGAGATTCAGTTTGTCATTAGATAAGATATATTTATATGTAGGTATGTACCTATGGACATGTGTGATTACCCTAAAGTTATAATGATAACGAATGACACGGAATAAAACTTAAAACTCTTCATAAAATTTGCAAAAGTGGATATTTTCGAATAGTTTTTTAGGGAATCACGAAACTGTTAAACAAATATATCTAAACTAGAGGAGGTTCCTTTGTTTCATTTTACCAGCCATGTTTGTTTCTAACTGGCGAAGTTATTTGGCACTTGGGATGAAATTAGTTCAAGACATTTAAAACAATTGAATAATGAATAATGAACGGTTGGAACACATTTTTCTCACCACAAACAATATGTTGAATATGAAGAGCACATATTTGACGAACACTCCGCCGCAGTCCATTTTCGATCGTTTATTGTTTTTCGTTTATTACGCGTTCGGTTGATGTGTTGATGTGTTTATTAGGGAAAACCTACAATGCTACTATTTCACTGTTAGATTTTTGATTTTTTGAATTCTTATCTGGCTGCGAACAAGCGAGCTTTAGCAAACGTACTGATATGGCATCACTTAGTTGCTTACTGACAGTGCTACCAGATGGTCGTAACAGAATTGAGCTTTTATAGATACATTAAGGCTGTTTTTCTGTAAGCCGGGATACAAATACTCAATATAAAAATATTTTTTCACATTGTCGCCAATTACAATATACATACATATATATTTGTATCAAAACAAATTTTCAAAAATATTATTTTGTGCTGACTTTTTTGACTTAGCCTCAATAGCCATAAACTTACACCGTATAATTATTTTTAATTTTTAACACAAAATTATTTTTTTTGTTGGCGACAATTTTAAAAAAGTGAAATTTGAGTGTAATCTTAATTTTTTATTTAGGAAAGAAAAACAGTTCTAACAGCTTCGTTCCGTACTTTTTGTCGGGTTAATACACACGGAATTTCAACTTTCAATAATAATACAAGTGAAGGCTAAATTGCGAAAATAAAATTGAAATTGAGTTTATATCAAGTAAAAACGGTGTTATGTTCAGCCGGTCCAAACTTTATATACCCTCCACAATGGGTTGCATTCCACAGAGGCTGTCGATTTTCGTAGAAGCGCAGTACCATTACAGGAAATGTTAAATTTTTTTATAGCCAGAATAAAACAAATAAAAATTGATAATATTTATTTATATAATTGATTATAATTTTAATTTACTGATTATAATTTTAATTACTTTAAACCACGCAAAAGTAAATATAAGACAGCAATCTTTAAAAAAAGCTTAAATAACCTAAAATAAAATATTGCATTTTCAGCTACAACCGTTTGGTTGTTTGTATTTCTATCCTATTTTAATTCCAAAAGTACATACACATTTTTAAAATCAATTTCTCTCACGTACACAGTGCAAGATAAACTAACTTCATGATTATACCCATTTTTGCCGTAAAACTTTAAAATGTACGAATTTGTAATTTTTTTATTTTGCGAGTTTATGCAGATGAATGTATACACCGAATTGCATGATTCTAGCTGCGGCCATTTGGTTGGTACCATTTTAATCCCTTTTTCCCATTTTACCCCAATAAAAGTATCACTTTCGAAAATATCTTTATGTTACATGTCTACGGAATGTACCCGCCAATTTTCATCATTCTAACTGTAGCCGTTCATTACCATTTACCATTTTATCTCTCCCGTTCCCATTGTATCCCTTGAAAGTACGAATTTAGAAAAACCTCTAATAGCTTCGTTCCCGTACTTTTTGTCGGGTAAATGCACACGGAAATAACTTTGGGAAATTCAATATTGAGTTGGCAGAAATCATACAAGTAAAGGCTAAATTTTCTATACATGGTGTATAGAAACCAACTGAAATTGCAAAAGTAAAGTAGAAATTGAGAAAATACAAATTGAATTTGAAACAAGTTCGGCCGGGCCGAACTTAGCACCGTTTTTATATTATATTTATCCCTTTTTGTCCCATTTCACGCCCTACGAATAAGAAACACTTTATGGTTCACGTTTCTGCTATACCAATATCAAGTAAATATAAGCAGACATATTAAAAAAACATGCTGAAATACTCTAAATATTGGGGATATTTTCCGTCCCTGTGAGGGAAAAATGTTTCCCTTTGGACCGATTTCGTGCAGTTACAATTCTAACCGTTCTACGACTATAAGACGCATTTATGGAAAACTTGGACATACTAGCTCCTTTCGTTTAGATGCTAGCAACAGACGGACGGACATAGCTAGATCGTCTTAGAAATTTATGACGATCGTGAATATATATAATTTAAATGGTTTCAGGTCGATATTTCAAGATGTTACATTGAGAATATGTAAATTGAAAATGAGAAATGTAATTTGAAATTAAAAAATATAAATTAATATTAAGAGAAATGTGAGAAAACGAAGTTAATATTGAGATAAAACCAAATCATATTGAGAAATGACAAATTGTAACTGAGAATCACAAAATTCAAAATGGGAAAAGCAAGTTGAAATTGAAAAATTAAAATATGTTGTAATTAGGTTTTATTTGAAATGAAACAAGTAAGGAAAGGCTGAAGTCGGGGGGTCCGACTTTATGACACCCTACACCACTCCCTACGTATATACCTGGTTTTGAGTACGAAACCCAGGTGTTTTATGGGCAATTTTACGTAGTCCATATAAATTATACAGTAATCTCTAAATTCATCTTTAGTCAAATTTAACGAATATGATAAAATTAATGATGAATATAAAAATCATTACGCAAAGATTTGCTGTAATGACATGAACCTTGATTGGCATCTAAATAAATCGGAAGGAATATATGAGCAGTGGTTTTGCGTAATTTACGAAACTCGCAAAGCAATGAATAGAATGTGACCAATAAAATAAAAAAAAACTATTTATTTAGACGATTAATTCTCAAAACCTAATGAACCAAAAGTAGAAAATGAGTTTTACCCACGGGCAATGATGCTAATCCTCAATTGAAATTATAAAAATCACGTTTTTGGGAGATATTTTCCACGTTTTAGGAATTGTGGAATTTTTATATGAGGTAGATATTTGCGAGCACTATCACTGTGCAAAATAACTTTGCAATCGGTGCCAAATTGTAATTTTGGCAATCATTTCAAAATTTGACTGGTCTAGGCGAACAATTTTGAATGATTACCCTGTAGCTCGCATAAACACTGGGTATCCAAAAACGACTCTGTTATAAGTACGCGAAATTTCGCCAAATATCTTTTTCCGTTCAAAAGTTACAGAATTGATACCAAATAATCGATTGGAACCACTGTTCAACCATACAAAATAACTAGCAGTAAATCAAGGATTGTTAATATTTTTCAAAATTATATTAAGGCTTTTGGACAAATTTTCTAATTAATAATGATAAAATAATTCATATGGATTAAAACAAGTAAAAACGGCGTTAAGTTCGGACGGACCAAACCAAAACAAATACAAATATTAAATTTTATAAATAATTATAAAGTTTTAGTTTTTTTCGTTTGTATTTTTTGGTCTTTAGTCAATTTGATTTTAACTGTGATATTGTCCTGGCTGAAGAACATTTTGCTTATATATTTAATAGAATGCAAATTTATTTACAAATGGCACGGTGACATTTATTGCTTGGCTGCAGACTACCACTATCATGATTGAAAAATAAAGCAAGTGAAAATTCTGTTAATTATTTTAGTCAATTTTCAATCAATGTTTAATTTTTCTCGTGAAGTCTAGCCTATGGCGAAAGGATAAATGACGTTAATTTGATTATGTGTGTGATTACGTGAGCGTTTGGCAACCATTCATATTTTATTACCAGGACCTTCGAGAAATATTTTGATACATTCATCGGCAAAATTGCATTCCAGTAATCCATCTATGAGTACACTCAAAGGAATTTGTCAGTAAAAGAAAGCAGAAAGTCTACTGAAAGAGCAGATTTTCTGCTGAAAAAGAGACAGCAGATCTGCTGAGATGGTAAACAGCTGTTGGCTGTTTTTAGCAATATAGAAAAAACGTTAAGCATATGTACAGAACAGTATGACCTATTTAACACATTGAGTGCCAAGCGGTTTTGATGCAAACCTTCCCAGGAGGCCAAACATTTTTTGGGCTACAAGTAAAAGCAATCACTGTCGTACGGAAACATACTACGTGGCACACAATGTGTTAAGTGGTTAACAAAACATTTTTGAATAGAAGTTACTATAAAGCAATTTATTACCACGGAAAGATATTGCGCTTGTCTTTTTAATGATACGCATATTGTCCCAAGCTAATATAAAAGGAACGCTTATCTATTTTAATTACCAGCAGTCAATTTTAGCAGACTGCAAACTCTTTAGCAGTGTGAATGGTGATGTAAGATTGCAGAATAACTGCTGTTATAGCAGAAAAGTGTCTGCTTGTTCTCTAAGTGTAGAACTTCTTTTTCTTTCAAATAGTTGCTTGAAATTACATATGTACATTTGTACATATATATTTTGAAGAAATATTACACAAAAAACGATCGAATACCTTGTCGTTTGACCCACCTTCTATGATAAATTCAGAAAATTGGATATGTTTGTTGACAAAGTATGAGCCTAAATATGATGTCTAATAAGTGTTGGGGTTTTTAGTTTACACAGGAGATGAGTAACAGGACGTTTACTCAAAATCTTTATACGCATACTCCGATTAAATAAAAATATTTGGAAATGTTTCTCAATTTCTATACTCATACAGGGGTATATATATCATTTGTTTGAATTGAAAGAAATTTAAAAATGCAAATTGTATTTTATTTTTAAATTAAGGTATTGTATTTAAAAATTAAAGACTGTACTTTCTTTTGTATAAGTAAAAAATGTATACATAAAAATTCTTAGGTTACTCCAATACTTTTTCGCAGAAACGATCGCCAATAGATTTTTACATAATTATTAATTTAGAGGTAATTGCTTTTCAATGAATTCATTCCAATTAGATATACTACAAATTTGTCCAAAGTTTGTCACTCGAAGTTAAGCTACGGGTTAGCATCAAGCAAATTATTTGCTTTTATTAAGAATGTTTTTAGATTTCATTCTGATATCATGGCGATTATTATCTACACTTTTTTAAAATTACTAAAAAAAATTGTATTAAATCTCCAAACATTTATTGTAGTACACTAATAAAAGTTTATAAGATATTGCTCTAGTCAAATGTCAAGAAGTAGCGATACACAATCTTGAAAGTTTTTTTATTATTATTTTTCATAACCTTTTTCGGAAATTCAAGAAAGTGTCCAAGATTTTTTATGTATTTTTCGTGTTTTTACAGCAAAATTACCATTTCAGACGAGTTATTTTAAAAAGAACTTAAAAGTTCTATATTTTATTGCTTCAGAAAGTCTAGAAGGTTTTAAAAAAGTATATGTTCGAAACCTCTCTGGGGGGGGGTTTGAACCCTCAAACCCCTTTCACCTTTTTGGGGTTTTTTCTTAAAACAATAAAAAAATCTATTGTTGGACGTTCCAAACTTCTCAATTCTTCACTAACATAAATTAATTCAATTTTTGCAGCTTTATAGACGATTTATATCCCATATTTAAAATTTTTCTTAGAATAACTGGAACATGTATTTAGTTCCAAGCATTCTTAGTCAGATTAAGAACAAATGTTTCCCATATAAGGGGTGGATAAATTTAAAGGGCCGATGTTGAATGTGAACCACATCTAAACGTTAAGTTTTTTCTGCATTTCATTTGACATTTCTCAATTTCAGACTAACTCAATTTTTATTCAGGCTTATTATAAAAATGGGCGTACAAACCAAATGAATTTTTTCGGTCAATTTAATCACACATTTTCATCTCAGTGGATTCGTCAATATGCAGAATTGCCGCATTTGGGCGAATGATACTCCAAGAGTGATTGTCGAAAAACCAATGCACGCACAAAGAGTGACTGTTTGGTGCGGTTCATGGGCTGACGGCATCATCGGGCCGTATTTTTTACAAAATGTGGCCGATCAGGCAGTTACTGTAAATGGTCTTCGCTATCGTGAGATGATAACGAATTTGTTATGGCCCGAATTGGAAGATATGGATGTGGACGATATGTGGTTTCAACAAGACGGTGCCACTTGCCACACAACTATCGAAAGAATGGCTCTTTTGCGCGACAAATGCAATGGTCGTGTCAATTGGCCGCCAAGATCATTTGATTTGACACCGTTGGACTTCTTTCTTTGGTGTTATTTGAAAGAAAAGGTGTACGTCGATAAGCCAGCAACAATTCAAGAGCTAAAGGATGAGATGATTCGGCTCATTAACAGCATAGAACCTCGATTATGCCCCAGCGTCATCGAAAATTTGGACCATCGGATGGAGGTGTGCCGCCGAAATCGCGGCGGCCATTTGGCTGATATTTTGTCCCATACGTAATTGAACCATACCAATATTATCATAATAAAAAGAAATGACAATAATTTCCTAAATAATTTGTGTTTTATTCAAAATCAACATCGGCCCTTAAAATTTAACCACCCTTTATAATTCAAAACAAACTTTCTTCATTATCCCAATCATAGCTGATCATCTACTTATACAATATTTTCTGACATATAGAAGTTCACATCACATCTCTCATTATTGAAGTCCAATGAAAATACTATCGAAAGATCCAGGTTTCTTCTCTTCAAGTCCGGAGAGAAAGTTATAATCGGTTGATATCCAACTGTGTTCGAGGTTTATAACTCAAGATTTTGGGGGTGTCTAGCAAATTTAAAATACAGATTCCCGTTCTACTCGCCATTACCTATCAGAAAAATACCCAGAGTTTTTGGACCGTCGCATTGTGCTATTACCATATTTCACCATGACGAAGACTACGTCATTGGTTGATGTCACTAAAACATTTAGTCCTAAGTCTTAATTTTTTTGACACGATGTTGAAAGTAGCTAATTCCAGTTTCCTGATCATGATCGTAGGGAGACGTTTATGTTTTTTCTCAAAATGATATATTATTGTTGTTTCACTTCCTGGAATTTTAACTATTTTAATAAAAGCAATGTGGATATAGTCGTCGACTCCCCCAATTGAGATGAATGTCTGAATAGAATCCTCATATCAGTGTTTACAGACCGATCTAAAAAGGATGTGGGCAACGGTGCAGAAGTCTAAATTGAGAACAAACACATTAGGTAATATAATATGATCAAAGATGAATGTATGTAGTTCGTTTCAAGCAGAAATATTGGCGATTTCTAAAGCCACAGAATTAATAATAAACAACATAGAAGTAGGCTTGTTCTCACCGAAAGACCGTCTTTATCCATGCACTGAGCTAAAATTTGACTAAAGTCCAACGTCGATTTTACTATGAGATGAAAACCCGGTTGGCTCGGTTTTCGGTTTCGCGTTTGATCACTCTAGTTGGCATGTGTGTTTTATTACGTGGTGCGATTTTATAAAAACGGATATTAGGCAAGTGAGTTGTGCTTCTCGTTTCGATTGTGAGAATCATAAGCTTAAAGAGACCGGGTATGCTGCTGAAAAGTCCCTGCGAAGCCTCCTGACGAAGACTTTCACAGGACGGAAATCATGATAGTGGTAGAATAAGAAGCGCCTTTTTGTTATAGGGGGAATGTGCTTATTCAATATGAAGTTAGTAAAAAATATAAGGGATTATTATGGGTATAATAATCCTTGTGAAGGAAAATTTTTTCCCTTTGGACCGATTTCGTCCAGTTGCAATCCCAACTGATCTACGACTACAAGAAGCATTTATAAAATATTTGGACGACCTAGCTCCTTTCGTTTAGATGCTAGCGTGCTTTCAACAGACGGACGGACATGACATATATATACTTTATGGGGTCTCAGGTCTATATTTCAAGGTGTTACAAACGGAATTCAAAGTTAGTATACCCCTATCCTGGAGGTGGATATATTCAACTTAATGAAGCAAACTTCATCAGTCACCCTGTATAACCAAATATTTTGTGATATACATACATGACCTAAAACTCACTTATTTTTTTAACTTTCCAATTAAAAACAAGAAGACAGGATTGGATTTAGCCCCTGTTACACTTATACCAAACCGCTGAAGTTACCAATCTTTTGGTATAAATTAGATATTCTAGTGATTTTTGTACTCTAACTATTTGGTGCAAAAATGTTGATATAGCCATCATACATTGTATGCGTTTTCCATGGTATGGAGTGTTTTCACTGTGGGAGGCAAATCTTATTATACTTATGAATCAAGAAGGACAGAAAAGTTTAATTCTAAATGATTTTTTTTCACGAAATATAATGGAAATTTGCAATTGCAGGAAGAAATAAAAAAAATTACAACGGAAATAATGCATTCGCCCGATAAAATGGGACCTTTTCGGAAGATTTGTTTTTAGGCGCATATAACTTCTAATTCAGGTAGTTCACGAGCACTAGCACAATCTGTGCAAATTATCTTTCCAATCGGTACATAATGTACTGCTTGTAATATTTTCAAAATTTGTCATGACCTAGGTGACCAACTTTGGAGGGTTACCCAGTGGCCCCATACTCACTATGTATCCAAAAATCATATTGAAAACACACCTGCTTTAAGAATGTGAAATTTCGTCAAGATAGCTCTTTCCGTTCAAAGATCAAGATTAATTCAGGTGGAAGTGTCTGCACATTCGCTTAAGTGGATTTTGAACAATGTTTAGGAATACCTTGACACTTTTAAGCAAATATTTTGAATATAATTGAATTTTAATTATGCAACTCGAACGCTTGATAGTACTAAATTTAAATATCGTTCATTCATTATGTTTATTGGGTGGAGTAGGCCGCGGAATCACTGGTAATGTTTGATAATAAAATCAAAGGAGTTATTGCACCACCTGACCATTTTGGACACGTTAATAGACAGCGGATTTTTATGCAAATTCTATTTTTCATATTTGCATTTTTAATCTGTGCAACATATGCTAACATAATATTGGTTTTATCGATTTCATTTTTATGAAGTCGTTATTCAATTATAATCATCCACTTAAACTTTGACTATACGTCTGTCTATTATTATTATTCGGTCTAATTTCGCCAAAGACTATATGTGAGACATGGTATATTCATTCCGAGCGATCAATTTTGTTACTACACTACCACGATCACCGGCACAGTTCTTCGAGAGTTTTCACGTTGGAATTTCTTTAATATGCGTATTCAACGGCAATTTGATTGTTGAATGAGCTGTTCGACCTTTTTCAACTTAGCTGAAATTTCAGATGAAACCGGTCAAATTAAATTCTGCGAGAGAATCGCAACTAAAATCTACACGATCAGAATAGTCTTGTGGTTCCAACGAGTACAGTGAATTTAAAAATTCGGTTGTCAACGTAATTTTCGCTAGAAACGGTATCCTTCAATTCAATATTTTCACAGCCAATATAGCATGTTCGCTCAACGACACATGATTTTGAGCAACGTAAGGGAGCACGAACTGAAAAAATCTAAATATCAACATCGCTTTTACTATAGCGAATGTCCAGCAGTTGTTTTGAAAATACTCCAGACCTTCCAACAGAATCATTGTCATAGTACACTCCTCGAAACGTTGGTCATTTCAGAACTTTGAAAGGTTGGACGATGGAGTTTCATTAATTTCCATATTCATCGCAAACTGAGTGCATTTCGGCAGTCTTCAAAGAACACAGCTGATGAAGCAAGCATCCTTTAATTTTGCGAGCGAATATTTGCCGAACTTAGTACGATCAAAAAAGATTTAACGGTTCCGCCGAAAGCGTCCAACAAGAAAATCACTATAGTTCAATCGTTCATAAGCCGCATGCGTACTCCGAAACATCTTTGTATTGCATTCCAACTCTTGATTAAATTCTTAGTGCATCGGATAGTGTGGCGCTGTCATTCCTAGTTGGGCTAATATTAATCGCATGTCTTCAATCAATGCCTCATTGTGAATTTTCAGAAATATCCTCTTTGTATTTGGTTTAAGAATCGGTGAAAATACATGAAATATCTGTAACTGAATTTACCTGTTAATTTGATGACTGATTGCGAACTGGAATTATGAATCATAAGCAAAGGAATCAGCAAAATATGTCGTTCATATCGTCAATTCTGACAAGAAGTGCTTAAAATATAAAGATTCATTGCACTTTGTCTGAATTTTTGTGTTCCGAACACTGTCGCAGCATCATAGCGAACATAACACAAAAGAATTTCGCATATCTATTGCTTGAATTGAGACTTATAGTCTTGAGTTCAGTCAAAAATTCTATACAAAAAGGCACTTTCTGGTTTTTTAACAATTTCCTATTTTGCGGTCAACTATTCAAAAGTTTTTTCATCTTAAATCCCAGTTCTGACTACCACGAAATCTGCCCAGCCGTTCTCAAGTGATGCGACTACTAACGAACATCATTTAATTTTTATTATATATATATATAAATTTGAAGCAAATCGGTTCAGATTTAGTTATATAGTTGCCGAAATTTGGATTTTCGTTTCGTGAGCGGTGGGAGCATGGCAAAAGTGTCTTTGACAGCTAAAAGGCTGAAAATTGGTACATATATATTACTGACCACGAGAAAGATTAATTTGATGCCGAAATTTGGATTTTCGTTTAGTGAGGGTGGCTATAGTGTTTTTTAAGCTAGAAGGCTGAAAATTGGAACGTATATATTACTGACCACGAAAAAGATAAACATGATGCCGGATTTTGAATTTTCGTTTCGTGGGTGGTGGGGGCGTAGAAAAAGTGTTTTTAGCTAGAAGGCTGAAAATTGGAACGTGTGTATTACAAACCACGATAATATCAATATGATAAGATCTATATGAAACCTGATTTTAATTTTACCATTTGTTTTTTTGCCTGGCGAAGCGGGCGGGGTTTAGCTAGTTATTTATAAAGACTTGCATTTTACTTATGGTCGGATTATTTGTGTGGGAGGTACAACAAATCATAACTATTTTACAGGTATAAAGGATTGTAAAACCATTTCCAATATTAAATTGTTACTGATCAGTTTTATATTAACCAAAGCTTATGACAATTTGTGTGAGAGGTCTGCAATATCGCTCATATTGCAGGTGTATAAAACGTCTATGAAAAATTTACAGAATTAAATAAATAATTTAATTAAATAATTTTGTTTACCCTTTTTGTATTGCAAATGGTGTAATTTTTGAATTACAAATGGAATAATTTTTGAATTACAAATGATGGCTTTTGAATTACAAATGACGAGTTTTGAATTACAAATGAAGAGTTTTGAATTTCAAATGATGTTTTTTGAATTTCAAATGATGTCTTTTGAATTACAAATGACGAGATTTGAAATTCAATTGAGATTTCTTGAATTCCAAGTGATATTTTTTGAATTTCACTGGTGTCCAGGGCCGTGCGCAGGGGGGGGGGGGGTTTTGGGGGTTCAAACCCCCCCCCAGAGAGGTTTCGAACATATACTTTTTAAAAACCTTCTAGACTTTCTGAAGCAATAAAATATAGAATTTTTAAAGTCTTTTTAAAATAACTCGTCTGAAATGGTAATTTTGCAGTAAAATCATGAAAACAGGAAAATTACATAAAAAATCGTGGACAATTACTTGAATTTCGGACAAAGGGTATGAAAAATACAAACAAACTAATCGAATTGTGCCAATTTCAAGATTCTGTAGAGCTAATTTGCTAATGGACAACAAATTGTTCGGAAAATTTTCATTTTTATTAACCGATATCTCTTCTTGATATTCGACTAGAGCTATATCTTATGAACTTTTAATTGTGTACTGCAATAAAAGTTTGGAAATTTAATAACAAAATCGTTTAGTAATTTTAAAAAAGTGTAGATAAGAAAAAGCAAATAATTTGCTTGATGCTTGTAGAGCGCTAAGATGTAAAATTTGCGATTGGACATTTTTATGGAGCTGTATCTAAATCTGAACCGATGTGTCCTATTTTCATCACAGATGCAACAACAACGGTTTCTGTTACTTCCAATGTTTTGGGAGTTTGCAATTATAATACAAATCCATTTCGACAAACGAAGAAAACTGTTTGATATACATAAACTTATTTCTCTTTGTTCATTTCCAACAAAAGAAACTCAAAAACGATGTTCAATTCACTCACACGTTAGTTTGTGACTGCAAAACAGACAAATAATATAAATAAAATAGTTCAAAAAAGCAGAAGCTATATGCCGAAGGTTGTAATTCGCTACAACGATTTTGTTTAAATCATTTATATAGATTTATGGCATATCGTACTATAGCATTCATTCGCCTTTAATAGCAATTTGGTTCCCAAGTTATCAGGTTATAAATAAATAGTGGCTGTAAAGTGAAAAATTCTGAAGAGTTTCTTTAGAAAAACCGGCGTAACTTTTTATTATATTGAGAATACCAAATTATTTCTTTGACATGTGATTGCTGACTTCATGGGGAATATTTGTGTATGAAAAGTTTCAGAATTATGAATGACGAAATTTAAAATATAAGTAATTCAACGGCGAATTTTGGATTTTTCATCAACTGCAGCGATTTTCGCGACTGGCTATATATATGTTACAAGCGACCAATCTGACCAATCTGGATGAAAATTAAATTCAAAATTTGTACATCACAGAAAATGCGTTTTCTATACAACATTGCCAAGATTTCATAAAAAAAGTTATGGAGTTTACAATAAATCTTATTCTTATTTCAACATTCATAGTGCTCAATTTTAAACATACAAAAGTGGCTATGAAACATGAAACCGCGAATAATAGGAAATTTCGAAAACTTTTAATCTTAGCAATTAGTAATCCTTTTTAGTTGTAAATTTACATTTAGTAAAACATTTCTTTGGATCTAATAAAAAATTCTTACAATTGAGTAAATTCAAACTTATGTGGAAGAATATTTTCAAGGTTTTAAGTGAGAAAAAATCTGAAATTTTTTGTATGGAAAAAATTCCATTTAGGAAATTTTAACTTAAAAATGTGTTTTTTAATTAAATGAAGTTAAAATGTTTACTGAAATTTATGCCGAGTTCTTCATACATTTAAGTATTAATGAACTTATAAAAAACATTTGAAATTGTTAAAAAAGTCTTGAATATTAATCTGAGAAGCAATTTTCGTTCGTTTGCAGAGACTTATTTCTTAAATACTTTATGAATTATCCTAAACAACCACTTCGAAGGTGGTTGCCTTCGCAACAATCATGGAGTAATAGCTCAACTCCTCATGGTATCATGAAACTTTTGAGAAATATTTCATGTTGTCATTTTTTGTATCAGTTTTGCATACTCTGAAGCAAAACTATTTGTTTGATTTTTTTAGTTAAATTGAACTTATTTTAATTTCACCTTTTTTCTTGTATAAAATAAAATTTCCCTCAGTTTAAGTAAAAATTTACTCGTTTTGTTTGAGTAAATATTTACTTGGTTTGAGTAAACATTTACTTAGTTTTAGGAAATTTTCAGCAAAATTTTACTAAGATTTAGTACAAATTTACTTTAATTTACTTAGTTTTAGGAAAATTTTGCTTAAATTTAGTAAAAAATTACTTGGTTTTAGGAAAAATTTACTTAGATTTAGGAAAATTTCAGCAAAATTCTACTTATATTTAATAAAAATGTTCTTGGTTTTCTAAATTTTAGTTAATTTTAACTCATTATAGGGTTAACTTTTTTATGAGTGTAGATGAAAACCCCCCCCAGGGGAAAATCCTGCGCACGGGCCTGCTGGTGTCTTTTGAATTTCAAGTCATGTCTTTTGAATTACAATTGAAAAAGGTGTAGTGAAGATGGGTCAAATTGGTTTAGATTTATTTACAGCTCCCATACAAATGTCGCTCCCGTTTTGAATTTTTTTGTTCCAGAAACCTTATAACTAACCGGTTTTGATCAAATTTGACACAACGCCTTATAAATCTATGCAGATATATATATAGCTTCCATACGAATGTCGCTCCCGATTTGACTTTTTATGTCATTTCAATGTGAGTCCCTATCCCTATCCCTATTAATATTATAAAACCTTAGTGTAAGTCTGTCTGTCTGTTTGTTTGTTCCGCAATCACGTGTAAACGGCTGAACCGATGTTGTTGAAATTTTCAGTACAGATAGATGTAGGTCTGGAATTAACTATAGCCGATAGAATTTTTTTGCTCTGTGGGCGGAGGGGGCGTGGCAATAGTGTTTTTGAGAGCTGAAGGCTGAAAATTGGTACATATATATTACTGACCACGAGAATAATAAATATGATGCCGAAATTTGGATTTTCATTTTGTGGGCGGAGTGGGCGTGGCAAAAGTGTTTTTGAGAGCTAGAAGACTGAAAATTGGTACATATATATTACTGACCACGAGAATGATAAATATGATGCCGAAATTTGGATTTTCATTTGGTGGGCGGAGTGGGCGTGGCAATAGTGTTTTTTGAGCTAGAAGGCTGAAAATTGGAACGTATATATTACTGATCATGAGATTTTTTTGAGAGCTACAAGGCTGAAAATTGATATATATGTATTACTGACAACGAGAAAGATAAATATGATACCGAAATTTGGTTTTAACTATCGTGGTCGGTGGGGACGTGGTAAAAAAGAAAAGCTGAAAGAAGGCTGAATAGCTAGAAGACCTAAAATTGGAACGTATCATGATCATGAGAAAGATGAATTTGATGGCGTATTTTGGATTTTCGTGTTGTGGGCGGAGTGGGCGTGGCAATAGTGTTCTTTGAGCTAGAAGGTTGAAAAATGGAATGTATATATTACTGACCACGATAAAGATTAATTTGATGCCCAAATTTGGATTTTATTTTTGTGGGCGGATTGGGCGTGGCAATTGTGTTCTTGGAGCTAGAAGGCTGAAAAATACTGACCATGAGAAAGATCAATTTGAAGCCAAAATTTGGATTTTCGTTTTGTGGGCGGAGTGGGCGTGGCAAAATTTTTTGAGAGCCAGGTGGGGGCGTGGTAAAAGTGTTTTTTTTTGAGCTAGAAAGCTGAAAATTCGAACGTATATATTACTGACCACGATAAAAATCAATATGAAGCCTGATTTTAATTTTACCATTTGTTTTTTTTTTGCCTGGCGAAGCGGGCGGGGTTCAGCTAGTAAAGTATATATCGCTCACTTACTTCACAAGACTGTCATAAGTCGAAAAACACTTTTTTGAGTTAATTATGCAGAATTATTCGTTACATAATACTTCATCTAGTGGAAAAAATTCATATTATTATCTTATATAATTAGCGCATGTCTCACTATTTTTCCGATTTTTTCTCTTGATCGCCATTAAATTCTATGGGTCTCAACGATTGGGTTTACTATAAGAAAGAAAAATCTGTTCTGCCTCATGGAATTGAAATGTCGGCGCCCCCTGATCTGCCGGCACTCCATGGTGGGTATATGAGATTCCGTGTCCCAATTTGACTTTTTATGTTCTAGAAACACATATTCTAACAGATGTTGATACGGAAACATGCTTTGTGACACATGCCAAAATCATTCCCGAATTCAATTGTAATGGCGAAAAAAGTGGAGCATATCATACAGTCGGCCCCGTCTTACTTTAGCCTTCTATTACTTTTTTAAATACCTATTATTGGTTTTACAAGAACAATTCAGTACAATTCGCAAAAAATACATTTGTATTGTATTATTATAATAATGAGGTAACCTCTACATAAATTGAAGTAGTGTCAATGAAAAGAGAATATTTAAGAAACTATAATGAATCGAAATTTATTTATTCATATTCCTAAATATTCAGCTAATCGTCCTTTTTTGCTGAAGGCCGATTATCGGTTTTTGGCCGAAGGCCGAAGCTGACTCTAATATATACTCAAGGACTATCATGCCATAAAAACAAGTCTTCAAGAAATTGAGGACAAAAGTCGATTGATGGATGAGTCAGGATTTACTGGCCGTCATCGAATGGGATCGAGTGAATAGAGTAGATTTTATTGCACGTAAGACCCAGTGTGTCTATTAATTACAAATCAAAATGCACCAAATCGTTCCCTTTGCTAGAGGAAAAAGTTCTTTCAGAAGGACGAAATGTACCGGGCAAACTTAACTGTAAAACTGCTAACAATTTAAACAACAGTTGTTAATGGACAATTCTTAAAAAATAGACTTTATTCAAAATGAGACAAACAAAACGTTTTTAATAGTTTTCAAAATGTTCTTACAGGCTATTGACACTGATGGTGATGATGTTGGGTTTTGTGAATGGCTGACATTTTATGACATATTATGATGACGTGATTTGCGTATATTGCTCGCAAGGCAGCAGGCAAAGGTAAGAGCCACCAGTTCTACGATCGCTACACCAATGCCAGCATAACGAATTATATTTGTATTGGAAGCCCAGAAGCTTCTGAATTCGGCGCGACAGCCAGGTTTGTTTTCGTAATCACTTAGAACATCACAGGTCTGAGTCAGTGTACCGCAGCAGGACTTGGGAACTTGGGTATAATCCCGGTAGCTCTGAAGGCCGCAACATTTGAACTGAAATATAAGAATGAGTGACAATTATTAAAATATTGAAGATTTGAGTACGTTGTCGCATAACTTACGGCAATTTGTAAAGCATCCATTGGGTAGCCATTGGCATCGTTATTCCTTTCCCAAGCCTGGGTTACAAGGTTATCCATGGTGTTCAGGAACTGGGTGCGCTTTACGAAAATCCAAACTACCAATGCTATTTGTAAGCAGAAGGCGATGAACATAAAGATGGCATACTAGACACATTTGAATGGAAAGGGAAACTGTTATAACTGCCCTCGCATAAGAATAGACATCTTAACCCGAATAGTGATGTAATTACTTTTTAATCATAAAATGATTTCGAAACAACTACAGCACTATTAGGGCTAATTTTTGGAATCCCGGGTTAATGAACTTACAATTGTTGTGCAACAGACACTCTCCCGTATCGCACCGCAGCAGCCGAAGAACGCTATCACAAAGATTATGCAGCCCAAAACAATGATCAGGATTGGAATGATTTCCATATTGACAGTTTCGCTGAAGCTCGAGAATTCGCCAATATTATTGATCATAAGTGAGCCCAGGACGATCAGCAGTATGCCACATATCTGAAATACACACAAAGATAAATGTTTACAATGATTGGATTAGATGAATTGAAGAAATCAGAAGCCACATACATGCATCCACATATTGCTCATGAGCCAAAATTGTGGATCTTGAGGTTAGTTCAAGGAAATAATGTTCTGAATGAGATCCCTGTGTTTATGCTATGTTTGTTATTTCAATGGGAGTCCCTATAAAGTATATATCGCACACTGTCATAAGTCCAAAAACACTTTATTGAGTAAATTATGCAGAATTATTCGTTACATAATACTTCATATTGTGCGAAAAATTCATATTATTATCTTATGACAATTTTTCTGATTTTTTCTCTTGATCGCCATTAAATTCTATAGGACTGTAAGATTGGGTTTACTATCACGAAGAAAAATCTTTCCTGCCTCATGGAATTGTAATGTCGGCGACCCCTAATCTGCCGGCACTCCATGGTGGGTATATAAGATTCCGTCTCCCGTCTCCTTTTTAATTGACTTACTAAAGCCTAATGATTGCAGTGTTGGATTGATTTAACTGCCAAACAACTAAGTGATTGGCAGCAACGTTATCCATTGCATTTTCTTAACTGGATCAGGAATAATATATATGACAACACCATACTTGGTAACTAAGTGAGTAACAATGTGACTCCCAAACTCCCACATAATTTAGAAACATCGTTTGCCATTATCGTTGTCTTTTGAGAACTGACATATCAGTTTATGATAAGTCTCGACACAAGCACAATATGCATTGTGTTACAAATGTTATCTTTGGGAACGAACGGAAATGGTATCAAACTCTGCGTGAGCTAATTTATTTTGCAGTAGTCATCCATCATTTCACAGATACGATCATAAACTTGTCGTACAATTTTTTGATAAACAATTTTTTGCATGAGCGATGTTAGAATCTAGATCTAGAACTACAGTGGGGTATGTGATAAATTCTGTTTCATTCGATTTTGACGATAGGTTCGAATTCGTCTTCGGGAATCCGACTACATTTAATAACACCGAGCGACCCTAATTTTGGGTAATAAAAATGAAATACCAAAACTGTATACTTAGTTTATCAGCTTATGCTCTAGGACATGATATTTTCGAAGGTTATAATTATTCAACAATTGTTTGTAATAGTTCTGTTAGTCCTAGAAACACGATATTGACACCAAATGAAAGAGGGCGCTTTGGGAAATGTAAATGAATGTTGTGAGTTTAGAAAGCGAATCGAAAAAGGTGCCTTCAAATTGCAATCCTTTATTATGGCAAACGGTAGATTTTTTTGTAAAAATATATATTATGGAACATACTATTCTACAATACATATCCAAATTTCATTTGTCTATGTTAATTTGGATTTTCTATATATCCTTAAAATTGCACATCGTAAAATTAATTGTATATCACCAACAAATCTATTCTAATCTTTATTAACCTTGAAATCCAACATAACAATGCCGTGTACTCAGGTCTAATAACACTCTCCGACAGTCCATATTACACTTGAACCAGATTATATACATCTGAATCTATAGGTGGGATAGAGTTAATTGGTGTTTTTAGTTTTTCATTCTCTCATCCTGTTGCCACTTAAAAGGACTACAAAGTTCCAAAGGATACAATTTTTGAAAAAATATTTTTAATACTTATTTGTAACCTATGACACCTATGACGGTATAAATGTCAAATCAAAGAAAAGAACATGTACTAAAGAGACTTTAAATTTAAAGATTCTATCTGTATTAACAACCATTTAAAGTTTTGTCTCTTAAAAAGCAAGATATAAATAAAGTAGAAAAACTAAGGGGTAAACTTGCTAAAATAACGCTGTCTAATATCTTTATCATAATGTATTTTTACCTAATAAGCTTTTGTTTATGGATAATTGTTACTTTCTGGAGTATGTTTTGAGCGGCATATGATCATGTGATATATAGTCCAGGAAATGAATGCACTTTTTAATTTATTCTATGGAATTGTGTACTACAAATATGTATATGAACGTGGCTTATTTTATCGACATTTACGCATTACCCACTCGGCAGTGAGAATTATATCCCCACCACTGGACACATGCAGATGCAACTACATTGTGTGGGACTTGGTATCGATTTGACAAATTTGAACTTCCCGATCCATAATTTGACGTTGTAATAGCCCACAAATATCTCTATTGTAATCGCACTCCATGATGGATGGTATTCTCAACCCTCGTATTTATCGCTCGGTTTCAACGATCATTGACACAAATTAAAGCTAAATATTGCTTTTTTCCAACAACAATAATCACGGAAATAGGACAATCCGTTTACAACATTGATTTGTGACCGACATTATTCCATATTGCCCAATAATTTCACTTGTAGTTATCAGAGAGATATGCGGTTGGCTTCTGTGCGTATATGAACATAAAACCAGAGTTCGGCTGGTGCCTTCCAACATCCACAAACTATTTCCATCACAGTGGAGCACTTACCACAAATATCAAATTGAATACATATAAAATGTATTTAACAATATTCGCACAACAATTCATTTTGTTTGGTCGCTTTTTTAAGTCGTTATTAAAAAGAAAACTGTATTTTGATTTTAATTAATTAAGCTACGGCTAAATATTAATATTTATTTAGCTGCTTTATTTTGTAGAAATGCACTTTCCGCTTTGGTGGGGCGGTCGATCTGTTCGCGTTTGAATCTTAAACTGCACGAGTCTATTTCATTCGTTCGAATAATTTCGAATATTTCGCCAACAAAGCCTTTTAATGGCCATAATGTACTCAGCCAGTCGGAGTTCGGATATCTTATCTGGAGCGTTATCAGAAAATAAAAATTGATAACGCAAATGAGCTGCTGCCGAAAGATGCCACATGCACCTGCCTGACTCCGCGTGTACCAGAAAGAAATGACTATAGGCCATTGACAATTTATTGTACGCAGCTTTTAGCCAAATTGTATGTTGAATGAAGCGTTAATGGAACATTTGTTTAAATTTACAACAACTTTATCATTCATAATCATTGTTTACTTTTTTCAGCCAGGCCACAAACAATAGATTGGGAATGTACTTATTGCCAAGTGCGATGGAAGCAATTATCTTTCCGTATGATTCATAGAGTTTTTGGTGATTTACCCTCCACAGCAATAAGTGTAATCGGGAATCTTATAACGCCGCATAGGTAATCGAATTGTGGATTTTTGATAATTATTTAATTAGGTGCGAGGCAAGAGCTGGCCGTCTATAAAAGCAAACTCATTTAAGTCGTATCGCCTTTATCTGAGTTGTGACAGTGACACAATAACACAAAAATTGGAGGACACTGACTATTCTACTGCAGCAAAAGGAAGGACGATGAGTAGAAAGATTCCTTGCGGTTGGTTTAATGTCTCTATTAAACCAACGACAGTAGTTCCGAATCGATTATTTTTATATCATCCACCACAGGATGGGGGTATACTAACTTAGTCATTCCGTTTGTAACACCTAGAAATATCGACTTGAGACCCTATAAAGTATATATATTCTTGATCGTCATAAAATTCTAAGACGATCTAGCAATGCCCGTCTGTCCGTCCGTCCGTCTGTTATAGGCACGGTAGCATCTAACCGAAAGGAGCCAGGACGTCAAAATTTTCTCAGAATACGTATAATAGTTGTAGATCAGTTGGGATTGAAAGTGGGTGAAATCGGCCCAGAGGGAAAAATGTTTCCCTCGCAATGACTGAAAATACCCCTAATAATCCCTAATATTTAGAGTATTTAAGCAGATTTTTTGAATATGAAGGAGCCAGGACGTCAAAATTTTCTCAGAATACGTATAATAGTTGTAGATCAGTTGGGATTGAAAGTGGATGAAATCGGCCCAGTGGGAAAAATGTTTCCCTCGCAATGACTGAAAATACCCCTAATAATCCCTAATATTTAGAGTATTTAAGCAGATTTTTTGAATATTTTCTTAATATTTGGTGTTCGCATTCCTCTTATAGCAAATGGGACAAAAATGGATAAAAAATGGTACCTATCAATAGGGGGTAAAAAAAGGGCTTAAATTTGTACCAACCAAATGGCCGCAGATAGAATCATGAAATTCGATGCATCATAAATTCATCCGACTGCATAGACTCGCAAAATAAAAAGATTTTTCCAAATTCGTACTTTTTTAATTTTACGTCAAAAATGGGTAGAATCATGCACTGTGTAAATGAGAAATAATGGATTTGGAATTAATATAGGATGGAAATATAACCAACCAAACGACTGTAGCTGGAAATGCACCCACTATCCCCCAATATTAAGGGTATTTAATCTTTTTGAAGATTGCTGCCACATATTTAGTTTTTGAATTGACTTGAAATATTATTTCGATATATAGTATAATCATTTTGGTAGCCTTGTCTTATAAGTGGGGTTTAAAATAATTAAAATTTTATATTTATTTAAGAAATTATTTTTTCAATATTTTTATTTGTTTCGGTTTGGCTATATTAAAAAAAAAACATTTTCCTGTTATGTTCTACGAAAATCGGCAGCCTCTGTGGAATGCAACCCATGGTGGATTGGCCGAATCCGTATACTTGGGTCTGTCTCGCTTCCTTTTGGATGTTACAAACAAATGCGCAAAGACTAATACCCTAATTGCATAATTATTTATATTCTTAGAATTCTTAAAAATTTGAGAATAAAGTAGTGAAAAAATTTGTGCAAATGTCAGATAACAAATGCGAAAAGTCTGGAAAACGAAGAATAAAATCCGTGATATCTCTGAGCACGTGAAAAAGTCATCTTCTATTGGTTTTAACAATTTTATTAACAAAAACCAGTAAGGAAAGGCTAAAGTCGGGCGGGGCCGACTATATGATACACTCCACTTTCTATCAGAATACAATTCAATTCGGAAAAAAGTGAAAACGGGAAGAATTTTTGTATGTTTCCTAATCATAGGCTAATATGTCCTGGTTCAATTTGTCAAATCGAAAAGAATATTTGTATCAGGGCTATATCCAAACATGGAATGAAGTGACCCATTTCACAATAGGTTCTTCAAGTTCTCAATTTGAAGTAATTCGATGAAAATACGTGGTTTCTGGGGCGGAAAAATCAAGTCGGGAGCGAAATTTGTATAGGAGCTATATATAAATCTGAACCGATCTGACTCATTTTCATCCTGGGTGTTTCTCATGCAAATATAAGATATTTTGCCAAATTTGAAGAAAATCTGTTAAAATATGTGGTTTCTGGAGCGGAAAACTCAAATCGGGAGTGAAATTCGTATGTGGGCTATATATAAATCTGAACCGATCTGGCTCATTTGGTGTGTTTCATGGGTGTTTCTAGTTTAAATAGAAGATGTTTTGCCAATTTTGAAGAAGATCTGTTATAATATGTGGCTTCTACAGCAGAAAAAGTCAAATCGGGAGTGAAATTCGTATGGGGGCTATATCTAAATCTGAACCGATCTGACCAATTTTCACCATAGGTGTTTCTAGTTGAAATGTAAGATGTTTTGCCAAGTTTGAGGAAAATCTGTTGTAATATGTGGTATCTAGCGGGAAAAGAGTCAAATCGGGAGTGAAATTCGTATGGGGGCTATATCTAAATCTGAACCGATCTGACCCAAGTACACCGTGGGTGTTTCTAGTTGAAATATAAGATGTTTTGCCCATTTTGAAGCACATCTGTAAAAAAAATGTGGTTTCTACAGCAAAAAAAGTCAAATCGGGAGTGAAATTCGTATGGGGGCTATATCTAAATCTGAACCGATCTGGCTAATTTTCACCGTGCGTATTTCTAGTTTAAATAGAAGATGTTTTGCCAATTTTGAAGAAGATCTGTTATAATATGTGGCTTCTACAGCAGAAAAAGTCAAATCGGGAGTGAAATTCGTATGGGGGCTATATCTAAATCTGAACCGATCTGACCAATTTTCACCATAGGTGTTTCTAGTTGAAATGTAAGATGTTTTGCCAAGTTTGAGGAAAATCTGTTGTAATATGTGGTATCTAGCGGGAAAAGAGTCAAATCGGGAGTGAAATTCGTATGGGGGCTATATCTAAATCTGAACCGATCTGACCCAAGTACACCGTGGGTGTTTCTAGTTGAAATATAAGATGTTTTGCCCATTTTGAAGCACATCTGTAAAAAAAATGTGGTTTCTACAGCAAAAAAAGTCAAATCGGGAGTGAAATTCGTATGGGGGCTATATCTAAATCTGAACCGATCTGGCTAATTTTCACCGTGGGTGTTTCTAGTTGAAATATATGAGATGTTTTGAAAATTTTGAAGAACATCTGTTAAAACATGTGGTTTCTACAGCAGAAAAAGTCAAATCGGGAGTGAAATTCGTATGGGGGCTATATCTAAATCTGAACCGATCTGACCAATTTTCACCATAGGTGTTTCTAGTTGAAATGTAAGATGTTTTGCCAAGTTTGAGGAAAATCTGTTGTAATATGTGGTATCTAGCGGGAAAAGAGTCAAATCGGGAGTGAAATTCGTATGGGGGCTATATTCAAATCTGAACCGATTTTCTTCAAATTAAATAGCGTTCGTCCTTATACCGAAAAACTTTGTTGTGCAAAGTTTCATTTGGTTCTGGCTACAATTGCGACCTGTACTTTGATTACAAGAATAGATGGACAGACGGACGGACGGACATCGTTAAATCGATTCAAAAAGTGATTCTAAGTCGATCGGTATAATTAACAATGGGTCTAACTCGTTTCCTTTTGGGTGTTACAAACAAATGCACAAAGACATAATACTCTCGTGGAGTGTATAAACACATTACAGTTTCATACTGGTAACAATAATGTAATGAATAAAAAGTAAACGATAATATTCAAACACTACTTAAGTATATATACACTATAAACAAGTAGATGTGGGATGTATATCCGAATCCAGTATATATGTAATTAGTTTGACACATACAATTTGTGTTGTTTTTGACTCAATTGACTGATTTTACTTCATCATAATGGTAGGAATTCCTTGCTATTAAAGTATGGCGCAATTTTTATACACTCCACGAGAGTATTATGGCTTTGTGTATTTGTTTGTAACACCTAAAAGGAAGCGGGATAGACCCATTGTTAAGTATACCGATCGACATAGAATCACTTTTTGAGTCGATTTAGCAATGTCCGTCTGTCTGTCCGTCTGTCTGTCCATCTATTGTTGTAATCAAACTACAGATCGCAATTATAGTCCGATCTTAACAAAAATTGGCACAAGTAAGTTTTGTGGATAAAGGACGAACGCTATTTAATTTGAGGCAAATCGGTTCAGATTTAGATATAGCCCCCATACAAATGTCGCTCCCGATTTGACATTTTCCGCTCTAGAAACCACATATTGTACCCGATTTTCTTTAAATTTGGCACAACATCTTATAATCCAACTATAAACACCTATGCAAAAATTGGGTAAGATCGGTTCAGATTTAGATATAGCTCCCATACAAATGTCGCTCCCGATTTGACATTTTCCGCTCTAGAAACGAAATATTGTACCCGATTTTCTTTAAACAACAGCTTATAATCCAAGTAAAAAACTTATGGTGAAAGTGGCTAAGATCGGTTCATATTTAGATATACAAATGTTGCTCCCAAATGTTTAACCGATTTTGGCCAAGCTATACATATTATATTTCACTTATTTCGTTCCAGATTTCAATATACCCCCATACAAATGTCCTTTCCGATTTAACATTTTTTGTCAAACACACACATTTACAGGATGCAAAGATCCTGCCCGTTTTCACCTTTTCACCGAATTAAATTGTATTCGGATAGAAAGTGGAGTGTATCATAGAGTCGGCCTCGCCCAACTTTAGCATTTCCTTACTTGTTTTATTTTATTTTTATATTTTAATTAACAGCAGCAATTTTTAGCGGACTGCAAACGCTCTAGAAGTGTGAATGCTGATGCAAAATTGCGATACTTTCTTCGCCGCATTGTATCTCAATGGGCAGCTCGTTGTACAACATGTTATTATCCAGCACATCATTTTCAATATTTGTTGAAGTTTTTCCAACTCGTACCGAATCGATAAAGAATTTTTAAGTTTATTCATAGTTCTCGAAAAATTAACGTTTCTTGAAAGTCATAAGGTATTTTTTTAAATAATCAATTGTTGTTAAAAAATTGATTGATCACATACCTGCTTATCTTTCAAAAAGCAGATTTATCATTCGCCGAATTCGATTTTATTATAGACTTTGCATTGCTATCATCCATTAGACTTTTAAGGCTATTCGTTATAAATTGTTTATTATTTCAACAATAGTGCACGAGTTAGATTCCAGAGCTAATATTGCTTGTGGAAATTCGCAATATGTTTTGCTGTTGGACAGATGGAGCAAGAACATTACTTGTTATTGCAGCCGCAGGCTAACTGAGCTGTGGAAAATTAGTTTCTTTCGGAACTGTGAATTTTGAAATTGCGATGGACATACATCGTGATTTATTAATGTTTGTGTTCCTCTCATTTTGCATACGTCTATTTATTGCATGACATCCTTCCGATTTAATTGAAGATTCACTGAGACACAATTTACATTCTGCTGTGAAGTCATCTTTTTGAGATTTATTTGGAATATTTTTGTAGTTGGTATCATATTTCACTGAATGCTGTATACGTATACGATGGAAAAGAGAAATTGCCAGTTTCATATGAAATTACACTTCATGTCTGAAATTACACTTCGGATCTCTATAAAATGTTAACTAATCAAGTTACCTTGAAGTTCTTAATTGACTATGAATTGGTAGAATGGTTTGAATCAATTGTGCATTGTTGTTCCCCATAAGGAGTGTTTTCCGAATGCTTATTTTCCTCGAGTTTCATAACACCGTTGAACAGCACTTTTTGCACATCAACCAAACTATATTTTTATGAAAATAGCGATCCACCATGCCAAAACCTCATACTCAGTTTTTCATTCTCTGGTCGAATTTTCCTTTAAAAGGCCTTCGAAGTTGCAAAGGACATGTCCCCTTCCATGAATTTTCGCCTTTTTTGTGCAAGTCGTATTATCACAACATGGGTATCAAATGAAATGTTACATTTTGAGCTTTCTTCCTAGATTTTTTATTTTTACCATATCCTTGAAAATCCGTGATAGAAAATTCCAGGAAAAATATATTTTGTGGTTTCTTATCTTCTTTTACACTCTTCCGAAATTCATCGGTCTATTGCATATAGTTTAATCTCCAGAAATATTTTATTTTTTTTACAAAATTCCCCACACAGTTTATGTATGCTATGTTTCATAATTATTTGTATACCCTACACCACTTCGTGGACTAGGGCATTATAAGTTAGTTTTCCGCCAAATGTTTGTAACACCAAGAAATAATTGAGCTAGACCCACCTTGTCTCTCTGTCCGTCCGTCTGCTGTCCATCTAAGCTTGTTCGCACTTTACAGGTCGCAATTGTGGTCCGATTGTCATGCAATTTTGCAGAAGTTACTTTTTTGGTCAAGGGCGATCGGTATTAAATTTGGAGGAAATCGGTTCAGATTTAGATATAGCCCCCATACAAATGTCGCTCCCGATTTAACTTTTTCCGCTCTAGAAACTGCATATTGTTCCCGATTTTCTTTAAAATTGACACAACAGCTTATAATCCAACTAAAAACACCTATGGTGAAAGTGGGTATGATCGGTTCGGATTTAGATATAGTCCCCATACAAATGTCGCTAACGATTTCACTTTTTCCGCTTTAGAAACCGCATATTGTTCCCGATTTTCTTTAAAATTGGCTCATATTTTAAAATCGGTTCATATTTAGATATAGCCCCAATGCAAATGTTGCTTCCGAATCTTTAACCGATTGTGGCCAAACTTTACATATTATATTTCACCAATAAACATACATGGTGAAAGCGGGCCACATCGTTCCAGGTTTCAATATACCCCCATACAAATGTCCTTTCCGATTTAACATTTTTTGTCAAACACATACATTTACAGGATAAAAAATCCTTCCCTATTTCACTTTTTTACTGAATTGAATTGTAATAGGATAAAAAGTGGAGTGTATCAAATAGTCGGCTCCGTCTGTCCGTCTGTCCATGCATGTCACAGGCCTCAAGTGTTGTTATAGGCCCCTTCAAATGTCCGTCCGATTCATCCTATAATCTGTATCTTGATCAATTTTCCATATCATGTTATATTTGCTTTACTCGGAATATCTGATGAAAAATTGGATCAATTACTTTATTATTTACCATACTCATTAAATTTGACTAAAGATGAATTTATAGTAACTGTATAATTTATATGAACTACGTAAAATTGCTCCCATGAAATACCTGGGTTTAGTAATCAAAGCGAGGTACATATATACGCAGGGAGTGGTGTAGGGTATTATATAGTCGGCCCCGCCCGATTTTAACCTTTCCTTACTTGTTTAGTAGTGTATTGTATGTATTGGTGCAAACAATATTGTTATTAATTTGATGTTTATTGGATTACTCAACATTTTAGTAAATAGTAAATATTTTACTAAATTATGCTAAGAAAATTGAATACGGTTATTTTGGCGCTTATGTTTAACTTGTGTGTTTCGACATAGACCAGCAGTATTCACCCAGCATATAAATTGTTCTTTTCCCTTTAAAGCGATTTTTATACACTCCACGAGAGTATTATGTCTTTGTGCATTTGTTTGTAACACCCATTGTTAATTCTTCTCTTTTCACTCTAGATACCTCAAATTATAACAGATTTTCTTTAAAAATGGCAAAACATCTTATATTTCAACTAGAAACACCTGTGTTAGATCGGTTCAGATTTATATATAGCTCCCATACAAATTTCGCTCCCGATTTGCCTTTTTCCGCTCTAGAAACCACATATTGTACTTGATTTTCTCTAAATTTGGCACAACACTTATAATCTTACTAGAAACACCTATGCTGGGTAAGATCGGTTCAGATTTAGATATAGCCCCCATACAAATGACGCTCCCGATTTGACATTTTCCGCTCTAGAAAACACATCTTGTACTCGATTTTCTTTAAATTTGGCACAACATCTTATAATCTTACTAGAAACACCTATGCTGGGTAAGATCGGTTCAGATTTAGATATAGCCCCCATACAAATGTCGCTCCCGATTTGACATTTTCCGCTCTAGAAACATTTCCGCTCGAGTACAATATGTACTCGATTTTCTTTAAATTTGGCACAACATCTTATAATCTAACTAGAAACACCTGTGGCTAAAGCTAGATCGGTTCAGATTTAGATATAGGCCCCATACAAATGTCGCTCCCGATTTGACTTTTGCGCTATAGAAACCACATATTGTACCCGATTTTCTTTAAAATTGGCACAACATCTTATAGTCCAACTTAACAAAACTATGGTGAAAGTTGGTAAGATCGGTTCAGATGGCCAAACTATACACTTTATATGTATTTCACCTATTTCGATTCAGGTTTCAATATATCCTCATACAAATATCCTTTCCGATTTAACATTTTTTGTCAAACACATACATTTACAGGATACAAAAAACCTTCCCGTTTTCACTTTTTCACCGAATTGAATTGTATTCGGATAGAAAGTGGAGTGTATCATAGAGTCGGCCCCGCCCGACTTTAGCCTTTCCTTACTTGTTAATATTGGCAATGTCTTTGTGAAATCGCTCACCATGCCCTTCGCTAAAATCAGCCAAATTATCGAGGGAAAATTCAATATGGTGCGCGAGAAAGTGTATTTTTAAAGACATATTAACACCCATTGCTCCGAAGCAGTGAACTAGCTCTTTTACTAAGTATGTGTAATTATTTGCCATATTATTTCCCAAAAAATGGAGTGTAACTTTTTCCAGACTGCGCCGCGCATTTTGTTCGTTTGGTGTCAATACATCAGGGAATGTCTTACTTTTGAATAATTTGTTCAGTTGTGGCCTATTGAAAACGCCTTTATAAATAGAATATATCAAATTGTATTAAAGATTAAAATATTTACTTACCAGTACTTAGTTTTGGAAAAATTCTTTTAGGTGCATCATGGTCGTACCATCAGGCGGAAGTGCCTTAAAAAAATTATAAGGCCCAATTTTATAGGAAGATGTGGCAGTATGTTTTTCGATGCGGGTACTAGTGGAATATGTATGCTGCTATCGCATCCAATGTTATAGTTGATATGTGACTGCCATTTAAATCTTTCCGTCGGCCTCCCCATAGACACAAAAAACATTGGCGCTTTGGGGAACCTTGTTTTAAGCCCATAAGAATGTCTACCATTTTCAAGTCACAACAAATCAGTCAACGGTGAGTTTCGTAATTAACTAATTAAAGTATAGTGGCAAAATTTTCAAAGTTTCTGTGCCGTAAATAACTGGAACAGATGGGTATTTATTCCCAATATTCAAAAGTACTGCTTTCAGACTTGTGACAGATCCATCTATGAAAAGGCGCCATTCACTTGGAATATAAGGATGACCAATGGCGTCGAAATGGTTTTGAATATATTCTGCGTACCTTATTCCACTTTCTAAATCGGTTTTAAAGCATTCGCCGAAAGATTTCATGCATTCTCGCTTTCTTGAATAAATAACTCGAACATCGGATGTAAACGAGATCCTATCAATCAATATCAGCACTAACTCGTTAAATCTAAATCATTTTGGGTTATCAGATGTGGCTGTGCTATATCCATTGCATTTTCAAAATTTGAATCAGAATAGTTACTAACAGCATCATCCGGCACACAGTATTCTTCCGCAGTCATATCACGAAAATCATCTCTGTTTTCAGGAAGTGATTATGATGGTTTCATAGATTTGCAAGTTGGGCACGGGATTGTATCTCGGTTTTGATATTTAACCTTTATATGACAAAAATAACACGTTTCCGCGAAATGTCCTTTGCGATGCAACAAAATAACTGGATGTGCGTATTTTATTGATGCATTGTTTTTACCATTCCTAGACCTTAGTATTCCAGTGTAACAAGAAATACACATAACATCTGGCCCATACCATTTTACGCGATTTAGTTTTAGGAGCAAACAATCCACAAACAAAACAAATCTTATTGCGATTCGGATAAAGAACATTTTTTATAAATCTATTTTGTAGAACATATCAAAGAAAACTATATTAAAGTGTGTTCAAAATTCCAAATAATTAGAAGTGTGTAAAACAAATCTAAATGAATATCCTCTAATACTGTAAAAACGAAACATAACATACATGCATAAATTGTGTTGGAAGTTTTGTGAAGAAAATTTTAAAATTTTTCTGGAGACTAAACTGTATGCAGTAGACCTATGAATTTTGGAAGAGTGTAAAAGAAGACAAGAGCCCATAAAATATATTTTTCCTTGAATTTTCTAACACGGATTTTCAAGGATAATAAATGATAAAAATTTTAAAGGACTTTTTTATCCTTTTTCGGTCCATATGGTAAAAATAAAAAATCGAGGAAGAAAGCTCAAAATGCCACCTTTCATTTGATACCCATGTTATGATAATACGACTTGCACAAAAACGGCGAAAATTCATGGAAGGGGACATGTCGTTTGCAACTTCGAAGTCCTTTTAAAGGAAAATTCGACCAGAGAATGAAAAACTTAGTATGAGGTTTTGGCATAGTGGGTCACTACTTTCATAAAAATATAGTTTGGTTGATGTGCATTAAAATTTTTTCAATTTTTTTCAACCTAGCTAAGTATTTTGTTCAAGTTTTCCACGGATCAACACGCGTAAAGTCGGAAAATCCCGACGAATCCCAACTGTATGGCAATCCTAGCCTCACCTACTACCCGAAGGGCTCTTCCTTTTATATTACAACATCTCACTGGTTAATTATTACAAATCTTACTTAAGTGGCTATTGGTTACAAACCGACTGGGTCAAGGCTCAGTCTAAAATAGATTTCAACGCGCTGCAGTCTTATGCACTTCTTCTCCAATTTCTAACATCAAGCTTCGAGACAGTGTTGCCTCGAAAGCAAAAAAATGAAATCCCTACCACTAAAAATTCTACGTTACCCTACACTAAATAAAAAATTCCCCACACTTGTCTTCACATACTAATTATGCTGACAATGCAACTCTAACCATTCAAATGGGTTTTTTGGTGACAGTGTGTTTTAACAAGTCCTACTTTTCACATGGAAGGAGCTGTTACATGCTTCACACCTGCATTTGAATTTATCATCTTCGACCCATTCCAGCCATCATTTACATTCATTTCGATAGTTTATATTCTCCAATACTTTATATTCCCCGAATCATTGTCTGATAATTCCGATTATGATATTTTCCTATTGAAATGCAAAAAAAATATATTTTTTATTATTAGGATTTGAATTGATAAAATATTTTTTTCTTGAGTTTTAACGAAAAAATACAAACACTTATTGCGGGTAAAAACACTTGATCTGCTACTGAGAGCGAGCAGAGAATCCAGCCGGCCGGATTTAGCTGGTGCGTCGAAGCCGCAGAAAATTTTTAAGATTTGGTATTTTCTGACTGTTAATTACGGTTTTAAAAAATAATTTTAGTTTAGACAAACAAAATCTGGCTAAAATAAAAAATCTGTCCCTACTATTGGCAACATTGCTTCGTGAGATTCTCTTCCACCTAATCTTTCCAGCAGAGTTTCGGACGTCCTTTTCTGCGAGTTTCGCTTGTACAAAAACCCATGCTTCATCGTCATATAATAGCCAGTGTTTGTCGAGAGAGGGCCTTAATCTAAAGCAGCATCTATTGGCAAAAATAATTCTGCCTTTTATCTCAAAACTGATGTCATTAGTTTTGGCTGCGGCTGTACCGAGGTATATAAATTCTTCAACCTCCAAACTATAGTTCACATGTTGCAGACTGTTTGCTCGTTGTTTATAATATCCACTTATTAATTCCACAATAATTACATTATCCAACAAATTAAGACATTTGGACATTGGAACAGAATAGCGAAAGGGCATATTGAGTAGACCATTTTTGCAGAATAATCTTATAGTCCAGCTGGTCTGAGTTTCTTTTTACAGATCATTATACTAAGTGAAACAAATGTTGTAAGTTAATGTCGGAGAGAATTTATTTATTTATTGTTACAGTCATAGCACAACGGGGAAAACTTCCTCATAATTTAGAGTGCTAGCGGTTCATTGAAATTTAATTAAAATTTTGTATAACTATTTAATTATAAATACATTAGCATAAAGTAAAAACTAATGAGCTTCTACATTATTAAGCGACTGCTTTAACAGATTTTTTAGCTCCTGTTTGAAATGATAAGCGTTGCCTTTTTGTTGGATGTGTGTTGGGAGATTGTTCCAAAGACGAACAGTTGAGATGAAAAATTGTTTTTTCCGATCTTGAATATCTGAACTTCTGCTGTATTAATAGGCCTGTTCGATTGGGCTTATTATCTTAATTTTTGTATGCAATTTACTCGCTTAACAAGAAAGTAGCTTACTACTCTCTTAGCTGTGTTGCCAGATTTTTCCTGTTAATCCATTTACGAAAAACCAATGTGTAGCGACGTTGCCAACTTATCAAGTATTTTAATTGTAAGCTAGTAAACCCAGTCTAACAGGCCTAATGTCTGCCTCCATTAGAACGGGCAAATTGTAGTCTCTCGAACAGATAGTCTTGTTCTTTAGTATACATTATTTTATTATTTTGTATTTTAGGACGTTTTCGAAGCTCATGTTGAAGATTTGGTATGAATAATTCGATATTCTGTCAAATCTTTTTTGTTAAAGATGTATCTAGCTATGTTGTTAAAAGCTACCAGAAGCTTTTGTGAATCTGTGTAATCGTAGTTTGCGTAGATTTGGTACCCATACAAGAGTGCAGGGATTAGATAGCTTTGCCAGGTCAAACTATTATTGAAAATAACGCCCTAATTGGGGTAGGTTGATACAATATTAATGGTAGAATTTTCTATATTTATAGAATATGAGACATTAGCCTCTCTTTATGGGACTTTTATTTGGCGTTTTTCGATAAGATCAAAAAAGTCCTTTCAAAAAGGACGTTTAACGATTAAAATGTTCTGGCATCAAATGTCTTCGCTTGAATCGGACTGACAAAATAAGATTTGTATTCGATGAGGACGACATTTTATTAGACCTGGAAAATCTACCGTCGACCAGATATTTACACTACGTCAAATCCTGGAAAATATCCAAGATAAACAAATCGAGACATATCACCATAAATCAAATTTCACTATTTCGACGCTTCCAACCTTCTCGAATCATAACAGAACTAAAAAGTGTAACGCCATTGCGGATTAGAAATAGGAAATATAAAAATAGGAAAATCATAACCAGCGATGCAGCATGTTCTGAACATTTCCAAGAATACTATTCTGCAATTTAAGGTGGGTGACACGTTTTAAAACAATCCCGTCGCAATTACTCATTTCATAATATGTTTAATGCGCTAGAAACTGAAGACAAATATCATTTCTGTAGCGTAAATGAAATAAAATCTATCATAAAGTCAGTCGATGGACAACAAATCAGCTGTTATCAAAAATTATAATTTGTTGTTATTGTTTTAAACAACTGTCTTAACACCTGTTATTTCCCCAAAGCTTGGAATATAGCGTAAATTCTACCTATTAAAAAGGGCGGTGGAAATACCACGAGTGCCTTTCATATCGTTACTGTCCAATATTGACAATATATTTGAACTTGTTATCTAGACTAAAATTCCACAATGATGTCACTAACAAGGCCTTAGACTCGAGAACCCCAAAATGCATAATGGACTGCTTTATTTTCTTAACCCAAATTCAAGTGAATGACAAGGCAACGGATTTGCGACGAATGTACCGGGTGAGGTTCCAGTGTACTAATAGAAACCGCAACCCTGGACGTGCGCATTCCGTTCGTGGAAATTACAAATTACGTCGAATAACTAGCCAGAGCCAGAAACCAGGTCGAGATGGGAATCAATAAGGAATAGCGAAATTTGAAGTATATTTAAAAGATGTTCTCCTCTTTAATTTAGTGCCCATATTGGGTAATACGATTTGCACAAAAACAGTGAACATTCAATGTGATGTCCTTTGAAACTTCGATGTCTTTTTAAAACGAAACTCGACCTGAGAATGAAAAACCAAGAATACCGTTTTGGTATTTTGGGTCAAGACTTTCATTAAAATATATTTTGTTGCTTGGTGTTATATATGGTTACTTATTTTTCAATATTTGCAATCGTGAGCGTAAGTACATACGCTCAAAAGACTTTGACAGTAAAAACAGCAGACAGACAGTAAAAACAGAAGCTGACTTTTTCTGCTGAAAAAGAGAAAGCAGACTTGCTGCTCATATAGCAGAAGGATGTTTGCTGTTTTTAGCTGCTGTTACAGCGGACAATTTTAGCTGTTCCAGCAGCATTTTTCTGCTATTGGATAGGCAAATTATTTGTAAAAAAATACAAATATATTGTTATTACAAATAATTTTTTAGCGAATTAGGTAGCCTAACTCTTTTTACAAATAAATACCAAATTTTATTTTCGATTAGTTTTTATTATAGTATAAATTATTTGACATTAATTAAATTGTACATACATACTTACTCCGCTAGTAGTGACTTTATGTACCGTTTTGAATTGAATAAGCACTACTTTAAAACGGTTTGTCCAGATACGTCGACACACCACAATTTTTCTAGTTTTTATTATCCTCTGTATGTATTACTTTTTGTTGTATCTGCACTAACTTCGTATACGTTGTTATCCGTTGTTTGAATAACAACCATTTACGAATTGGAAGAAAGCTTTAGACAAATTTGCTAACCATTCCAATTTGGAATACCATAGAACGTCTGTAATAAATCAGAATTGAGTGCTGACATTGAAAAGGAAGCTACGGTATCCGTCCACTTACAATTATAGAAGCAAAGCACGATGGGGCCGAACACCAATTTGAGAGGCAAAAAGTCCAAAAAAAAGTAACGAATTTTCAGAAAGTAATAATGACAGATTGGCAACTCGTCACTACTTTTTCTCTTTTTTAATTTTTGATATGTCAATCAAAAGTAATATGAAAACGCATCTGTTGTAAAACGAAAAAGCACAAGCTAATAATTTTCTTGTATATTAGAAAATACTAACGCAGATATGCAAATTAATCAATAATTAAAAAAAAATAATAATGTTATTGCAAAAAGCAATGCACTGCGATAAAGTGTGTTGTGTTATTTTCGTGTATGTTTACGAGTCGTCCTGTATTTCTTGGAATATAACTTTGTTTATCCGGACGTATCCGCTGAACCATATATATGAGAAGAAAGGTTAAAAGGTGCACTTTAATATGCCGGTAGAAAGGGCCATAAATTATGAAAATTTCTTATTTAAAATTGTTTTAAATTATAAAATGCAGATATTGTAAAATTTTGGCTAGAAAATGGTCGAAATGTCATTGATCTCCCCGAAATTTCAGAGAAGTGTTTATAATTAATGTATTAATTAATAAGTAAGAAAAGGCTAAAGTTGGGCGCGGCTGACTATTACTCTACACCACTCCTTGCGCCTATACCTCGTTTTAATAAACACGGTGATTTAATATAGTGGGTATAGTTTATGCAGTCCATATAAATTATCCAGTAATATATAATTATCCAGTAATACGTAATATGTTATGATACTCCTACATGTGACTAGATACCAATTTTTGACGCAAAGTCAACTTTTGAACTAACGCATTATCAAAAAGTAATAATGGCAGCAAGTTTCCAACATTTTAAAACTACCAAAAATGGAAAAATTGTATTGGAAATCATCAAGATAACTGCAATACATTTCAAATATCTACCTGTAAGTGGGTATGGTAGTAGATTGATCAACTTAAAATATAGCTAGACAACTTCAGTAAGCACCATAAGTACATGTAAGGAATTAAAATGTGTATCTTAAACTAACTACCAACTAAGTGGGCGTGGCAGTAGGTTGACTTTTTTTTCTAAACAATTTTTGTAAACAACAAAAGTACTTGTACAACACATTAAATGTCTATCTGTTTCCTGTTGTGTTTTGGCTCAAAAAACCAACTACCATACCACTGTAAATGGGCGTGGCACTACGTAGAGACTTTTATTTTCTAAACATTTTTTGTAAGCAGCATAATTGTATGTTCGAAATTTGAATTTTCTATCTGTTTCCTATTATATTTTGCCTCAAAATATCTACTACCATCGCACCGTAATTGGGCGTGGCAACTTACAATTTTTATGGACGAATTTGGTAACCACCATAACTACATGTACGAAATTTCAAAGATGTAGCTGCCACCAATTCTTTTTTGCCTCTAAAAATGGTCATCTGCCCCACAGTGCAAATGTTAAATTTTATTAATGAATTAATTAATGGTAGAATCGTTTCTGATGAACCTGTTCATAACGACGGAAATTTTCGAGCTCTTCTAAGGTACAGAGCTCTAAATGATGCGCAGAAACGCAATGTTCATCAGCAATCGCGTACAGAATGAACTTGTGTTAATGTTACGAGGGTGCAATATCTATGAATGGAAAATTTCACGGAGCTCAAGCGTACATTCAGGCAAAGTACAACTTAGATCTGTATTCATATTGTGCAGCTCACAGTTTAATTTGGTTGTCAGTTACGCGTGCAAAGTTGTCCCCACAAGAAATTGTTTGGAACTATACAGATAATTTTAATTTTTTATAATTTTTTCAACTATCCCAAACGTCGGCTCGCCCTTCAAGATGCAATTGCAAAAAATACCAATCTTCGGGATGAAAATAAGATAAAATTGAAACAAACCTGCGGAACTAGATGGGAGGAACAACATTAGTCAGTTAATATTTACTTCCACTTACAACCAGCAGTAATGGACGCTCTGGAATTTATCTCCAGTACTTGGACAGATTCCAAAACTTCGACCAATGCATTTTAGCTGCTAACAGCTATAAAAACATTAGCTCTCCAGGTGTCATTAGATGTTCTTCACTCAATTCATGCACTGGCTTTGTCGTTGAGTCGGGTTCTTCAAACTGAAAATCAAGATTTAGTGGAAGCCATAAAGTTAGCAGATATGGCGAAAGAAGAGCTATTGGACAGAAGACAAAACGCAGAAAAAAATTTCAATGCAGTAAAAAAAATTCTTCGCAATACGACATCGAAATTAAAAAACCTCGACTCACTTCTTCTCAAACTCATCGATGCAATATAATGACTACAGATATTGAAGAATACTATCGAGTTCCAACCTACATACTGTATCTTGATTTATTCGTTACTCATCTCGAAGATGAATTTTGTAGGTTTCGGATATGCGTGTGAACAATTCGCTCTTGATGTCTGCAATGCAAATGCATTTCCAAATGTTCATAAAATCTTGCTTGTTGTGGCTGTATTACCTGTAACAACATCAACTAATGAACGGTCATTTAAAACATTGCGTCGGCTGAAAAATTACTTACGTTCTACTATGAGTGAAAATCGACTGAACAGGTGGGCTTCGTTGAATATTCATCGAGACACTGAAGTTGATTAAAGTTGTATTAGATGAATTTTTTAATGTACCCCGACGCATTAATTTATTACAACAATAAGTCGCTTCGAAGTTAATTTTATTCATTTAAACTAGTTTCAAATACTATATAAAAAGTATGTATGATTTTGTAAAAAATAATATTCCATATAAATATAAGCATCCATATCTGCATAGTTTTTTTATTTTTATAAGACTATATAAAATCCCCCAGGACCAAATCCTGCGCACGGACCTGATCCTTATAAACTTATACATTCCGACCCACTAACATATTTTGTCCGAACTCTACAATTAGTTCCCGCAATTCGGTAAATATTTTAGTTCCAACTGTGAAACTGTCTGCAATAAAAAACAATTTGTTCAATGAAATGTATCTTTTGATATTTTTTCGTATTTGTTCGCGGTCTTTTGCTTCACAATAGGTAAAATTGTTTGCGGTAGTAAAATTTTTACAACAAATTCAGTGAACAACATTGTCTAACACATACAAATAAATACTTACCTTGAAATTCCATAGGAAGCTTACGTTTCTTTTGGCAGCATCTTCACTTTTTCCGCTCTCGATTTGCTTCAAATTTTGCACAGTACCTTATAATTCAACTAGAAACATTTATGGTGAAATTGGGCCAGATTGGTTCATATTTAGATATAGCTCCCTATTCGACATTTTCCCCTCTAGAAAACACATATTTTATAAAAATGTCGCTCCCGATTGACTTTTTCCGCTCTAGAAACCATATATTTTAGTCGATGTTCTTCAAATTTGGCAAAATATATTATATTTCAGTTAGAAAAATCTATAGAGGACCAAATCTTTTCGGGTATTAATGTTGTATTAACATACAAATGTCCTTCCCGATTTATTTTTCTTTTCTCTTTAGGATATCATATAGTCGGCCCGCCCGACATTAGCCTTTCCTTACTTGTTTTATTTTATTATTATCCACTCGCTTCATTAATTTTGTCTGTTCTGTTTTTTTATACCTTCCACCTCCAGGATGGTGGTATACTTATTTTGTTATTCCGTTTGTAACACCTTGAAATATCGACCTGGGACCCAATAAAGTATATATATTCTTGATCGTTATAAAATTCTAAGACGATCTGGCCATGAATACGTCTTATAGTCGTAGATCGGTTGGGATTGCAACTGGGCGAAATCGGTATAAAGGGAATTTTTTTTCTCTCACAAGGATTGAAAATACGAGTATTTCAATATGTCTGCTTATATTTACTTGATATTCAAATTCGTACTTTTAAAGGATAAAATGGGAATAGAGGAATACAAATGGTACCAACCAAACGGCTGCATCTAAAATACATACGGTCTATACATTCCTCTGATTACGTAGACTCGTAAAATAAACGGATGTTTCGAAATGCGTAAGTTGAGGGGGTGAAATGGAAAAAGGGTATAAAAACCAATCCAATGGCCGCAGCTAGAGTCATGAAATTCGGAGTATATATTCCTTTACTGCGTGGACACGAAAACTAAAAAGGTTTTTCCAAATTCGTACTTTCAAGGGATACAATAGGAACAGAGGGATACAAATGGTACCAACTAAATTGCTGCAGCTAAAATGATGAAATTCGGAGTGAACATCCCTCTACTTGCGTAGACACGTAAAGTAAAGAGATTTTCGAAATTCTTACTTTTAAGGGGGTATAATGGAAAAAGGAGATACAAATTGTACCAACCAAATGGTCGCAGCTAGAATCATGGAATTCGGTGTATACATTCATCTGACAGCATAGACTCGCAAAATAAAAAATAATGGGTATAATCATGGATTTTCAAAATTTGTACTTTCGGAATTAACTAGTAAATCAAAAAAAAAAAATTGTTTCAAATCCATGCTTTATGCAAGCAGAATTCTATTGGGCCTAGAAATTCTTTTTTAGTTATCTTTTGTAGAAGGAAAAATTACTGCGTTATCAGGAGCAGAAATAATAGATTTTTAATTTGTGGTTTGTATGGGAGGTACCACGCACCTTTGTACAATCCCGCCCATATTTGCAGCAGCACTTACAACATGCACACCAAACCGACGTACCAAATTTTGTTTAAATACCGTTATCAGGAGCAGAAATAATAGATTTTTAATTTGTGGTTTGTATCGGAGGTACCACGCCCCTTTGTCCAATTGGTCAAATTTTTCCATTTCCTTGTATTGTCATCGAAAATGATTAAGTGTGCAAAATTTGAGCAAAATTGGTTGAGAAAAAAGCTTTCAAAAATTGATTTCAAATTGTGTGGCACACAAACATATATAGAAAGTAACCTTATATAAAGCATGGAAAAATACCACCAACCAAAAGACTGCAACTGAAAATGCAACCACTATCCCTCAATATTTAGGGCATTTAAGCATTTGAAGATTGCTGACTTATATTTACTTTTTTAATTGACTTGAAGTGTAATTGCACACTTAAAGAAAAAAGTCTGTTATTACCAGCAGCGATTGTCTGCTGCCTATCAGCAGGCAAATCACACTGCTAAAAATGGCTGCTGTTAATTAAATTATAAAAATAAGCTTTTATAATTTAAAAGCCTTTCAGATTGACGGCGAAAACGAATTTCATTTTATATTAGCTTGCGTGTCATTAAAAAGACAATAACAATATCTTTCAGTTGTAATAAATTCCCTAATAATAACATTTACTCTAAAAAGTGTTGTTAATAAAATTGTTAACTGGCTATATTGTTCTGTACATATAAAATTTCAAGAAAGCGTTTATTCTTTATTGCTAAAAACAGCAAACAGCTGTTTTCTATTATAGCAGATACAAATCTGCTATGTGTGTGAAAACAAATTTTGAAAATATAATTTTGTGTTAAAAATTTTGGACTTATCCTGGATAATTATCCAGTGTAAGTCTAAATTATGGTTATCGGCACTAAGTCCAAAAAAGTCAACACAAAGATTTTTTTGAAAATATATTTTGATACAAATATTTATATTATAGATGGCGACAATCTGAGAAAATAACTTTCTATTTTGAGTATACACTTTTTTAAGTAAACTTTGGCGACTTTTTAGTGACGTTTTTCATCGATGTTATGGCCAATTCTTAAATATTACGACAATAATTATATCAATGCACCAGTTCACAAGTCACACTGCAAATATTTATTGTGTTATTGTGGATCTGGCACATACACACGTTCTAAATTCTTCCCAACTCTAGTATTCTATTTAAATATAATATTTATATTTACATTCGAATATACCCGCGATTATAGGCCAGATGTTTGTCAATAACATGTTAATCCAACGCACTTATTCTTATCGTTATTCTTCAAAGTACTTATTTATACCACAATGTCGAAAATTCGCAAAAGCACAAAATTCTTATCTCGGTTGTTTTCGCTAAATGAAGGAGTTCGCCAACTCATTTAAATGATAACAAATAATTGTTATACATAGTTACTTTATTAGAGAGATACATACACACAAAAGTCGAACGTATGACTCAGTTGTGTCAGTTCCTTTATAGATAAGATTCTCTGGCCTGTTCAAAATTATCGCTAACTTTCACAAGACAATAATTTTGTGCAAGAAAGTACTCAAGTAGTTTTGTTTTTTAATTGCAACCGTTAAGATCAAACACTCCAAATCATGGACTGAAATAATGGAAACCTCTTCAGGGTCACATTTGGTTTTAGTAAATGTTCTTATTGTAAATAGAATTTTTGTACCCTCCTTTTCCACATAGGTTTTGGATTCACGGGAAACGTCGACAAAAAATTCCTGGGTATTTGATATTGTTGTAGCCACTGGCAAATACAATACTTTGCAATTTATCTATATATATAAAAGAGTTGCGTTACTGACTGACTGACTGACTGACTGACTGACTTATCATTGACCAGCCCCCAGACCAAACGGCTGAAGCCAGGGTCATGAAATTTTCAGGGTAGTTCCCAAATATGACGTAGACGTCGACTAAGAAAGGGTTTTACGAAATTCGTACTTTTAGGGGATAAAATGGCCCAAAAAGGGATAAACATCGAACCTTCGTTCTGACTAAACGGCAGTAGCTATAAACATGAAATTCAGTGAGTTCCTTGCAATGACCATGCAGACGAGCTACAAATAGGGATTTTTTGAAATTTGTACTTTTAAGAGCCGAGCGGGACAAAAAGGGATAAAAATGGTACCAACTAAAGTATTACAGCTAGAAACGTGAAATTTGGTATGTAAATTCCTCTGACCATATAGAAACGAAGTAAAATTTTATTTTTTCGAAATTTGTACTTTTAAGGGGAGAGCGGGACAAAAAGGGATAAAAATGGTACCAACTAAAGTATTACAGCTAGAATCGTGAAATTTGGTATGTAAATTCCTCTGACGATATAGAAACGAAGTAAAATTGGATTTTTCGAAATTTGTACTTTTAAGGGGAGAGCGGGACAAAAAGGGATAAAAATGGTACCCACTAAAGTATTACAGCTAGAATCGTGAAATTTGGTATGTAAATTCCTCTGACGATATAGAAACGAAGTAAAATTTGATTTTTCGAAATTTGTACTTTTAAGGGGCGAGCGGGATAAAAATGGTACCAACTAAAGTATTACAGCTAGAATCGTGAAATTTGGTATGTAAATTCCTCTGACGATATAGAAACGAAGTAAAATTGGATTTTTCGAAATTTGTACTTTTAAGGGGCGAGCGGGACAAAAAGGGATAAAAATGGTACCAACTAAAGTATTGCAGCTAGAATCGTGAAATTTGGTATGTAAATTCCTCTGACCATATAGAAACGAAGTAAAATTGGATTTTTCGAAATTTGTACTTTTAAGGGGCGAGCGGGATAAAAATGGTACCAACTAAAGTAAAGAGTGATTTTTTTGAGGTTAGGATTTTCATGCATTAGTATTTGACAGATCACGTGGGATTTCAGACATGGTGTCAAAGAGAAAGATGCTCAGTATGCTTTGACATTTCATCATGAATAGACTTACTAACGAGCAACGCTTGCAAATCATTGAATTTTATTATCAAAATGCGTGCTCTGTTAAGAAAGTTCAGAAAGAAAGAAATTGTGTTCAGCGACGAAGCTCATTTTTGGCTCAATGGGTACGTAAATAGGCAGAATTGTCGATTTTGGAGTGAGTATCAGCCAGAAGCATTGCAAGAGCTACCAATGCATCCAGAAAAAGTCACAGTTTGGTGCGGTTTATGGGCTGGTGGCATCATTGGACCGTACTTCTTCAAAGATGATGCGAATCGTAAGGTAACTGTGAATGGTGAGCGCTACCGTGAGATGATATCCAACTTTTTTTTGCCCAAAATGGAAGAACTGAACTTGGTTGACATGTGGTTTCAACAAGATGGCGCTACATGCCACACAGCTCGCGATTCTATGGCCATTTTGAGGGAAAACTTCGGAGAACAATTCATCTCAAGAAATGGACCGGTAAGTTGGCCACCAAGATCATGCGATTTGACGCCTTTAGACTATTTTTTGTGGGGCTACGTCAAGTCTAAAGTCTACAGAAATAAGCCAGCAACTATACCAGCTTTGGAAGACAACATTTCCGAAGAAATTCGGGCTATTCCGGCCGAAATGCTCGAAAAAGTTGCCCAAAATTGGACTTTCCGAATGGACCACCTAAGACGCAGCCGCGGTCAACATTTAAATGAAATTATCTTCAAAAAGTAAATGTCATGGACCAATCTAACGTTTCAAATAAAGAACCGATGAGATTTTGCAAATTTTATGCGTTTTTTTTAAAAAAAAAGTTATCAAGCTCTTAAAAAATCACCCTTTATTACAGCAAGAATCGTGAAATTTGGTATGTAAATTCCTCTGACGATACAGAAACGAAGTAAAATTGGATTTTTCGAAATTTGTACTTTTAAGGGGAGAGCGGGACAAAAAGGGATAAAAATGGTACCAACTAAAGTATTACAGCTAGAATCGTGCAATTTGGTATGTAAATTCCTCTGACCATATAGAAACGAAGTAAAATTGGATTTTTCGAAATTTGTACTTTTAAGGGGCGAGCGGGACAAAAAGGGATAAAAATGGTACCAACTAAAGTATTACAGCTAGAATCGTGAAATTTGGTATGTAAAGTCCTCTGACCATATAGAAACGAAGTAAAATTGAATTTTTGGAAATGTGTACTTTTAAGGGGCGAGCGGGACAGAAAGGGATAAAAATGGTACCAACTAAAGTATTACAGCTAGAAACGTGAAATTTGGTATGTAAATTTCTCTCACCATATAGAAACAATGTAAAATTAGACTTTTTCGAAATTTTTACTTTTAAGGGGCGAGCGGGACAAAAAGGGATAAAAATGGTACCAACTAATGTATTACAACTAGAATAGTGAAATTTGGTATGTAAATTCCTCTGACCATATAGAAACGAAGTAAAATTGGATTTTTCGAAATTTGTATTTTTAAGGGGGAGTGGGACAAATAGGGATAAAAATGGTACCAACTAAAGTATTACAGCTAGAAACGTGAAATTTTGTATGTAAATTCCTCTGACCATATAGAAACGAAGTAAAATTGGATTTTTCGAAATTTGTACTTTTAAGGGACGAGCGGGACAAAAAGGGATAAAAATGATACCAACTAAAGTATTACATCTAGAAACGTGAAATTTGGTATGTAAATTCCTCTGACCATATAGAAACGAAGTAAAATTGGATTTTTCGAAATTTGTACTTTTAAGGACGAGCGGGACAAAAAGGGATAAAAATGGTACCAACTAAGGTATTACATCTAGAAATGTGAAATTTGGTATGTAAATTCCTCTGACCATATAGAAACGAAGTAAAATTGGATTTTTCGAAATTTGTACTTTTAAGGGGAGAGCGGGACAAAAAGGGATAAAAATGGTACCAACTAAAGTATTACAACTAGAATAGTGAAATTTGGTATGTAAATTCCTCTGACCATATAGAAACGAAGTAAAATTGGATTTTTCGAAATTTGTATTTTTAAGGGGGAGTGGGACAAATAGGGATAAAAATGGTACCAACTAAAGTATTACAGCTAGAAACGTGAAATTTTGTATGTAAATTCCTCTGACCATATAGAAACGAAGTAAAATTGGATTTTTCGAAATTTGTACTTTTAAGGGACGAGCGGGACAAAAAGGGATAAAAATGATACCAACTAAAGTATTACATCTAGAAACGTGAAATTTGGTATGTAAATTCCTCTGACCATATAGAAACGAAGTAAAATTGGATTTTTCGAAATTTGTACTTTTAAGGACGAGCGGGACAAAAAGGGATAAAAATGGTACCAACTAAGGTATTACATCTAGAAATGTGAAATTTGGTATGTAAATTCCTCTGACCATATAGAAACGAAGTAAAATTGGATTTTTCGAAATTTGTACTTTTAAGGGGAGAGCGGGACAAAAAGGGATAAAAATGGTACCAACTAAAGTATTACAGCTAGAATCGTGCAATTTGGTATGTAAATTCCTCTGACCATATAGAAACGAAGTAAAATTGGATTTTTCGAAATTTGTACTTTTAAGGGGCGAGCGGGACAAAAAGGGATAAAAATGGTACCAACTAAAGTATTACAGCTAGAATCGTGAAATTTGGTATGTAAAGTCCTCTGACCATATAGAAACGAAGTAAAATTGAATTTTTGGAAATGTGTACTTTTAAGGGGCGAGCGGGACAGAAAGGGATAAAAATGGTACCAACTAAAGTATTACAGCTAGAAACGTGAAATTTGGTATGTAAATTTCTCTCACCATATAGAAACAATGTAAAATTAGACTTTTTCGAAATTTTTACTTTTAAGGGGCGAGCGGGACAAAAAGGGATAAAAATGGTACCAACTAATGTATTACAACTAGAATAGTGAAATTTGGTATGTAAATTCCTCTGACGATATAGAAACGAAGTAAAATTGGATTTTTCGAAATTTGTACTTTTAAGGGGCGAGCGGGACAAAAAGGGATAAAAATGGTACCAACTAAAATATTACAGCTAGAAACGTGAAATTTGGTATGTAAATTCCGCTCACCATATAGAAACAAAGTAAAATTAGATTTTTTCGAAATTTTTACTTTTAAGGGGCAAGCGGGACAAAAAGGGATAAAAATGGTACCAACTAAAGTATTACAGCTAGAATCGTGAAATTTGGTATGTAAATTCCTCTGACCATGTAGAAGCGCAGTATAATTGAATTGTTCGAAATTTGTACTTTTAAGGGGAGAGCGGGACAAAAAGGGATAAAAATGGTACCAACTAAAGTATTACAGCTAGAATCGTGAAATTTGGTATGTAAATACCTCTGACCATGTAGAAACGAAGTAAAATTGATTTTTTCGAAATTTGTACTTTTAAGGGAAGAGAGGGACAAAAAGGGATAAAAATGGTACCAACTAGAGTATTACAGCTAGAAACGTGACATTTGGTATGTAAATTCCTCTGACCATATAGAAACGAAGTAAAATTGGATTTTTCCAAATATGTACTTTTAAGGGTCGAGCGGGAGAAAAAGGTATAAAAATGGTACCAACTAAGGTATTACATCTAGAAATGTGAAATTTGGTATGTAAATTCCTCTGACCATATAGAAACGAAGTAAAATTGGATTTTTCGAAATTTGTACTTTTAAGGGGAGAGCGGGACAAAAAGGGATAAAAATGGTACCAACTAAAGTATTACAGCTAGAATCGTGAAATTTGGTATGTAAATTCCTCTGACCATATGGAAACGAAGTAAAATTGGATTTTTCGAAATTTGTACTTTTAAGGGGCAAGCGGGACAAAAAGGGATAAAAATGGGACTAACTAAAGTATTGCAGATAGCATCGTGAAATGTGGTATGTAAGTTCCTCTCACCATATAGAAACGAAGTAAAAATAGATTTTTTCGAAATTTTTATTTTTAGGGGGTGAGAGGGACAAAATGGGATAAAAATGGTACCAACTAAAGTATTAAAGCTAGAATCGGGAAATTTGATATGTAAATTCCTCTGACCATCTAGAAGCGCAGTATAATTGAATTGTTGGAAATTTGTACTTTTTAGGCGGTAGGCGGGACAAAAAGGGTTCCAATTTAAGAATTGCAGCTATAGTCGGGAAATTTGGAGTGTAAACTGTGTGTAAAGCGCAATCTAAATGGATTTTTTGACATTTTCTTATAGGGGTGAGCAACAAGGGATAAATGTAGTACCTACTAAAGTATTGGAGCTATAGTCGTGAAATGTGGTGTGTAAATTCCTCTGACAACGAGAATCGCAAATCTTAACGAATTTTTCTAATTCTGTACTTATAAACAATGAGCGGTATAAAAATAGTACCAACTAAAATATTTCAGCTATAGTCGTGAAATTTAGTGTGTAAATTTCTCTGACCATATAGAAGCGCAGTAGTTTGATTTTTCGAAATTTGTACTTTTAAGGGGTGCGCGGGACGAAAAGGGATAAAAATGGCGAACAATCATTTAATTACGTAAGCGCGGAACATAAATGGATATTTCAAAATTTGTACTTAAAAGGGGGAATACGGCACAACAAGGAATAAATGTGTTACCAAATAAAGTACATATTTTTAGGGGAAGCAAAAACACATTTTACCTATAGTGATTTTTCGAAATGTGTACTTTTTGGGAAAGAAGTGCTAAATGTTATAAACTGGCTGGCTGAATCTAGAAACATGAGATCGAGGATATAAATGGTTGTAATATTTTGTTCAAAACTTGGTGGAAATTATACATACGAAATAGTTCAGCTAAAATAGTGTATATCGACAAGCACATTCCTTTGACTGTGTGTGAGTGCTAGCTAATAGGAGGTTTCCAAATTACTATTTTAGATTTATCTATATCCACCAAAAGAAAATTAAATAAATACTATCCAAAAACAAAGACGGATAAAATTAACAAATAACTGGCTTTTTCGCGTGCGAAGCAGCGGGTACTGCTAGTATTATTTATAAATCAATATTCGAAGTTTTGTTCATTCTTATTTTTTATATTCTGTGTTTGTCTCTCATTTTCCCATTCAAACCCCGAATCCCGGGAAATTTTGCAGGGACCTCGGGTAATACAAAGCTAAATGAGATTTGTGCAAAAAGAAATTTTAAATTTAGAAATTTATTTTAAGATCATCAGCAGCGGTTTTGTTAATCATCTATCTAAAATTCACTATGTGGATGCTTCAACCACTTCTTGCTAGAAACACGAAATTCGGTGTGTACATTCCTCGAATTGATTAAGACGTAAAATAAAATATTTTTTCCAAATTCGTACTATAAAAATGGGAACCTAGGGATAATAAGTAAGGAAAGGCTACTATATGATACCCTCGACTTTCTACCGCATTACAATTGAATTCGGGGAAGAAAGTGAAATCGGGAACAATTTTTGTACGGGTACTATATCATTAACCGAGGTCACCTACTTTCACAGAGTATGATTCCAGCAGAAATATAACGTGTCCTCTCAAGTAAAGGAATGTGTTTAAAAAAAGTTAAATCGGGAAGGACATTTGTATGAGGGTTATATTTAAACCTGAGACGATGTCGCCCACTTTCACTATAAGTCTTCGTATTTGAAATATGATGTGTTTTGCCAAATTTGAAGAACATCAGTAAAAAGATGTGGTCTCTAGAGCGGAAGAAGTCAAATCGATAGCGAAATTTGTATGGAACCTTATCTAAATCTGAACGGATCTGACCCATTTTCAGCACAGGTGTTTCTAGCTGAATTATAGGGTACTGTGACAAATTTGAAACAAATGTGGTCTCTAGAGCGGAAAAAGTCAAATCGAGAGCGAAATTTGTATGGGACCTATATCTGAATCGGAACCGATCTGACCCATTTTCGCCACATATGTTTCTAGCTGAATTATATGGTATTGTTCCATATTTGTAACAAGTCGAGTGAAATATGTGGTTTCGAGAGAGCAAAAAGTCAAATCGGGAGGCTATATCTAAATCTGAACTACACTCAAAAGAATTTGACTGTAAAAATGGCAGAAAAGTCTGCAGAGACTTGCTGCTGAAATAGCAGACTTGCTGCTGAAATAGCATGTGGATGTTTGCTGTTTTTAGCAGACTTTTTTCCTGCTGTTCCAGCAGACAATTGTAGCTGTTTCAGCAGTATGATTCTGCTATTGAATAGAATCAAATTATTTCCAATAACAGCGAATAAAACTATTTTTTTGCGAAATACATTACATTTGACATTAATTAAATTGTGCATACCTTCTTCCTCCGCTAAATATAAAAAGTAACCTCAAGTTAGTACTAAACTTACAGTTGAATAGAACTAACTTCAGTTTGTTGTTAACGACACTTATAAAAAAGTAAAACTTGATTGAATAAACACTGGCTACTCTCACGGAATTGTCAAGTAGTGCCTTAAGGCACCGTTTTGAAAAAGTTTTATCCAGATTCGTTCAAACACCACAATTTTTACTCGATTTTATTATACGCTGTAAGTATTACTTTTTGTATCTACACTAACTTCGTATACGTCTCCGCTAGAAGGTTGATTAACAACGCCTGTTTGTACAGATTGCTTTGAAAAATGTGGAATACTTGCTAAAGACGTTGTAGTATGCTGCGTTGACGGAATATCCTTATAACCTTATGCATTCCGACCCACTAATATTTTTTGACCGGACTCAATTAGTTGGCAATTTGGTAAATATTTTTGTTCCAGCTGTGAAACTGTCCGCTATATATGGAAACATTTGATTAGATACATGTAATTTGTTCAATGAAATGTCCCTTTTTTATTTGCGGTCTTTTGCTTCACAATAGGTAAAATTGTTTCAGTAAAATAAATATTTACAACACATCCATTGAACAACATTGTCTACCCCATACAAATACTTACCATGTTCCATGGAAAGCTTTCGTTTCTTTTGGCAGTAACTTTATGCATTTTTTCTTTATCCACTCGCTTTATTATTTTTCTGTTCTGTTTTTTGGGGTTTTGGGGTTTTTCACTATTTAATATCGTCGAGCGTTCTCGACATGTGGGTTGATGACGTCGATAGCTATGTTATATCATTTTAAAGGTGTTCGGAATTTTTGATTTATGGATAAAAATTAACTTTCTAATTCTGTATTCGACTACTAGATATATTGTTTATAGGGAGCTAAGACATTTGTGCAAAAACGTATTGCGCAAAGTGCGAGATAATGTGTTTTACATACTCTGGTGTAGAACCACAAATGCAAAATTATGTGCAACGCGACGTTTTGCGCAAATATTCTGTGTGTTTAACACGTTGAGTGCCAAGCGGTTTTTACGCAAACCTTCCCAGGAGACCAAACATTTTTTGGGCTCTAAGTAAAAGCAATCACTGTCGTACGGAAACGTATGACGTGGCACCCCACGACGGGTTAGGTATCGTACGGAAACGTACGACGTGGCACTCAATGTGTTCAAATGATCTTCAGAACACCTTTCATAAATTGTACGTGCTCCATTACCATTTAAAGTTTAATTCTAAGGACAATCATTTATCGGCTTAGCATTTTTTGAGCCTGCTAACCATTTTGGAATGGAGTTGATTTATGTCCTAAACATGCTCTTTCTAACTCCGTAAATAGTTTTTTGATCTCACTATTGAGTGATTTATCGTCAGTTTTGGATAATTTTCAAGAAGACTGCTTACTTCTCCACTTTTCTGCTAGAGATTTCCCTCCAAAATTATTTGTCATTTCTTTACCCACCTCACGCAAAAACAAAAAAAACTATTTACTTTTTAAGGGCATGCTATTTTTATTTTGTGTATATATTAATGCATTTATATTATTTATATCAGCGAGCATAACATTATTTATGCTTCAGTTTCAGGCTTTAAACTGTATTTGTGCCTAATGGATATATGTATAACTAAATTGGTGACACTTACTGACAGCTAAACCCGATCGTTACCGCTAAATTCAGATTATTTTGTCATTGTAAAGGACTCGGAGTAAAATATTTTGAGGACTATCAGAAATGTCGAAGATTTAGTCTATCATATTATGGGTATCATCGGAAATAATTTAGAGAATAAATATTAAACGGATTCATCAACCCAATGTGAGCCATGCTTTTTAAAAAATCTTATGCTTTTCATTAGCATTTGTCTCGGACTAATAAAATATAAGACCCGGCGCCATTAATCTTTTTTATTTTTAATTAACAGCAACAATTTTCAGCAGCCATCTGACTTTTAAGCTGTGTGGCTGCTGTGAAACTGCAGACAATTTGCTGTTATAGCAGACAAATTGATGTAATGCAGAAAAAGTGCCTTCTGATGGCCAGCAAACAATGTCTGCTGTTAATAGCACTCTTTTTATTCTAAGTGTATTTACTTCAAATTAAATAGCGTTCGTCCTTGGCCCACAAAACTTACATGTGCCGATTTTTTAAGATCGGACAATAATTGCGAACTGCACTTGGATTACAAGGGTATATTGACAGACAGACGGACATTGCTAATTCGATTCAGAAAGTGACTCCAAGCCGAAAGGCTTTCTCCGAATTTATAATTTTAGGGACAAAACGGGATAAAGGAGATAAAACTAGTTTTAAGCATATGGCTGTAGCTAGAATCCTAAAATTAGCTACTTATGTATGTACATTCCATTCTGAAAGCGGAAGATAATGGATTTTCGAAATTCGTACTTGAAAATGAATATGGGCGGAACTGGTCCCTAACAACGACTGAAAATACCCGCAGTTATATTTAAACATGAAGAAATATGTTGATATATCGAGGGTTCATATTCAAAAGTGGCTATGAACAAAAACACAACTTTTCAGGAGAGCGAAAAAACTGATTTTCTCCTTAATTTTAAGAGTAATTATTAATCCTTCTTCTACAGTTTAATCTAAAAAGGATTACTAATTGGTACTATTAAAAAGTTTTCGAAATATTGGGGTAGGGCGTAGTAAACAAAAAATACAAATTGGATATTTTTGGAAAATTTTCATTTTCGCAGCAAATATGGCTAAAATGATTTTTACACATGACATTTTTGTTTTATGATTTCCTCGCGATCTAGCCAACGGATCCGACTGAATTTTTGTTTGTCTATTAAGAACCAATGTCGCTTGTAACATATATGTAGCGAGTCGCGAAAATCGCTGCAATTGTTGAAAAATCCAAAATTCGCGGTTGCAATTGTTTATATTTTAACTTTCTTCATCAAGGATTCTGAAACTTTCTGATACAAATATTCCCAATGAACAGGGCCGTGCGCAGGGGGGGGGATTGGGGGTTCAAACCCCCCCAGAGAGGTTTCGAACATATACTTTTTAAAACCTTCTAGACTTTCTGAAGCAATAAAATATAGAATTTTTAAGGTCTTTTTAAAATAACTCGTCTGAAATGGTAATTTTGCAGTAAAATCATGAAAACACGAAAACTACATAAAAAATCGTGGACACTTTCTTGAATTTCGGACAAAGCTTATGAAAAATACAAACAAACTAAACGAATTGTGCCAATTTCAAGATTTTGTAGTGCTAATTTCGCTAATGGATACCAAATTGTTCGGAAAATTTTCATTTTTATTAACCGATACCACTTCTTGACATTCGACTAGAGCTATATCTTATGAACTTTTAATTGTGTACTGCAATAAAAGTTTGGAAATTTACTAACAAAATATTTTAGTAGTTTTAAAAAAGTGTAGACAAGAATCACTATGATATCATAATGAAATCTAAAATATTCTTAATAAAAGCAAATAATTTGCTTGATACTTGTAGAACGCTAAGATGTAACATTTGCGATTGGACATTTTTATGGAGCTGTATCTAAATCTGAACCGATGTGTCCTATTTTCATCACAGGTGGAACAACAATGGTTTCTGTTACTTCCAATGTTTTGGGAGTTTGCAATTATAATACAAATCCATTTCGACAAACGAAGAAAACTGTTTGATATACATGAACTTATTTCTCTTTGTTCATTTACAACAACTGATGACATGTTTACCGCAAACAATCTAATTTTTCCCACAAAAGAAACTCAAAAACTATGTTCACCTGTCTAAAATTTCGTTTCTACGAAATTAATTTTTTCTCTGCGTGTAGGTCTCTATTTTAAAATCTACTTTAAAGTTGCGAAACAATAAGAAATGAGTTTTAACTTACTAAAATTTTTGTTATAAAGAGTGATTTTTTTGAGGTTAGGATTTTCATGCATTAGTATTTGACAGATCACGTGGGATTTCAGACATGGTGTCAAAGAGAAAGATGCTCAGTATGCTTTGACATTTCATCATGAATCGTCTTACAAACGAACAACGCTTGCAAATTATTGAATTTTATTATCAAAATGCGTGCTCTGTTAAGAAAGTTCATTGCGCGCTTCCATTTTATGGTCAGTTTAATCGACCCACTGAAGCGGCTATTCGGGCTATTGTGACTAAATTTCGCACCAAATTTACATTGTTGGACATTAAACCACCAACACGCTTACGTAGAGTGCGAACTGAAGAAAATATCGCAGCTGTATCGGCCAGTGTTAATGATGACCACCAATTTTCGATTCGTCGCCGTTCGCACCAATTGGGTCTCTGTTACTCAAAAACGTGGAAATGCCAAAATTGGACTAAGCGGATGGACCACCTAAGACGCAGCCGCGGTCAACATTTAAATGAAATTATCTTCAAAAAGTAAATGTCATGGACCAATCTAACGTTTCAAATAAAGAACCGATGAGATTTTGCAAATTTTATGCGTTAAAAAAAAAAAGTTATCAAGCTCTTAAAAAATCACCCTTTATTTATCACTTTGTCAAATATTTTTCAGAGTTAGTATTTTTTTGTACATATGTAACAAGTTCAAAAGAGAAACAACAAATTCAGTAACTTGGATCTACGTAGGAAAACGAAACTCTATAATACCAATTATTTGGTTTTTTGGAATTAAAATTTCTAGTTGTTTCTTCTTGCATTTCATTGAATACAAAAAAACTGTATTTGTTATTCGAATTAAACATATTTAAGATTATAAAAATTAAGAAACATTTCCAAATATTTTTTATTTAATCAGAATATGCGTATAAAGATTTTGAGTAAGCATCCTGTTACTCATGTCCTATATCAATTAAAACCCCCAAAACTCTTTAGACATCCTATTTAGACCCATACTTTGTCAAAAAGCATATGCAATTTTCTGCATTTATTAAAAAAAAATGCGGGACTGATAAGTTTATCGCCGAGGAATTTGATCGTTTTTTTTCATATTACATTTCTTCAAAATTTTCTCGAAAATGAGTTTTTGATGCCAAACTATTCCCAGATTTGGATGTCATCTGTCATATACATTTGGCGGAGAATTTTTTTTCTAAAGCCATTTTTTCAAATTTTTCTTATTTGGCTATCCACTCACACGTTAGTTTGTGACTGCATAAGTGGCTATGAACATAAAAATAATAGAAATAAAATAGTTCAACAATGGAGTAGATTTAGGGCATATTGTACTATAAAATTCCATCATTTCGCGTTAATAGCATTTTGATTCCCAGTTATCAGGCTAAAATAGGAAAAATGGTGGCTGTAACGTCAAAAATTGTGAAAAGTATATTTAGAAAAACCGGCGTAACTGTTTATTATATTGAGAATACCAAAATATTTCATTGGCATGTGATTGCTGACTTGATGGGGAATAATTGTGTATGAAAAGTTTCAGAATTATGAATGAAGAAAGTTAAAATATAAAGAATTGCAACGGCGAATTTTGGATTTTTCATCAATTGCAGCGATTTTCGCAACTGTCTACATATATGTTACAAGCGACCAATCTGACGAATGAAGCTGGAATCTTTAAATTCGCTTTCTACATCACAGTAAATGCGTTTTCTATAAAACATTGCCAAGATTTCATAAAAAAAGCTATGTATTTTACAATAAATCTTATTCTTATTTCAACATTCATAGTGCTCAATTTTATACATACAGAAATGGCTATGAACCATGAAACCGCGAATAATAGGAAATTTCGAAAACTTTTTAGTCGTAGCAATTAGTAATCCTTTTTAGATTAAACTGTAGAAGTTTTTTCGCTCTCCTGAAAAGTTATGTTTTTGTTCATAGCCACTTATGAATGACTAGCAGTACCCGCTGCTTCGCACGCGAAAAAGCCAGTTATTTGTTAATTTTATCCGTCTTTGTTTTTGGATAGTATTTATTTAATTTTCTTTTGGTGGATATAGATAAATCTAAAATAGTAATTTGGAAACCTCCTATTAGCTAGCACTCACACACAGTCAAAGGAATGTGCTTGTCGATATACACTATTTTAGCTGAACTATTTCGTATGTATAATTTCCACCAAGTTTTGAACAAAATATTACAACCATTTATATCCTCGATCTCATGTTTCTAGATTCAGCCAGCCAGTTTATAACATTTAGCACTTCTTTCCCAAAAAGTACACATTTCGAAAAATCACTATAGGTAAAATGTGTTTTTGCTTCCCCTAAAAATATGTACTTTATTTGGTAACACATTTATTCCTTGTTGTGCCGTATTCCCCCTTTTAAGTACAAATTTTGAAATATCCATTTATGTTCCGCGCTTACGTAATTAAATGATTGTTCGCCATTTTTATCCCTTTTCGTCCCGCGCACCCCTTAAAAGTACAAATTTCGAAAAATCAAACTACTGCGCTTCTATATGGTCAGAGAAATTTACACACTAAATTTCACGACTATAGCTGAAATATTTTAGTTGGTACTATTTTTATACCGCTCATTGTTTATAAGTACAGAATTAGAAAAATTCGTTAAGATTTGCGATTCTCGTTGTCAGAGGAATTTACACACCACATTTCACGACTATAGCTCCAATACTTTAGTAGGTACTACATTTATCCCTTGTTGCTCACCCCTATAAGAAAATGTCAAAAAAATCCATTTAGATTGCGCTTTACACACAGTTTACACTCCAAATTTCCCGACTATAGCTGCAATTCTTAAATTGGAACCCTTTTTGTCCCGCCTACCGCCTAAAAAGTACAAATTTCCAACAATTCAATTATACTGCGCTTCTAGATGGTCAGAGGAATTTACATATCAAATTTCCCGATTCTAGCTTTAATACTTTAGTTGGTACCATTTTTATCCCATTTTGTCCCTCTCACCCCCTAAAAATAAAAATTTCGAAAAAATCTATTTTTACTTCGTTTCTATATGGTGAGAGGAACTTACATACCACATTTCACGATGCTATCTGCAATACTTTAGTTAGTCCCATTTTTATCCCTTTTTGTCCCGCTTGCCCCTTAAAAGTACAAATTTCGAAAAATCCAATTTTACTTCGTTTCCATATGGTCAGAGGAATTTACATACCAAATTTCACGATTCTAGCTGTAATACTTTAGTTGGTACCATTTTTATCCCTTTTTGTCCCGCTCTCCCCTTAAAAGTACAAATTTCGAAAAATCCAATTTTACTTCGTTTCTATATGGTCAGAGGAATTTACATACCAAATTTCACATTTCTAGATGTAATACCTTAGTTGGTACCATTTTTATACCTTTTTCTCCCGCTCGACCCTTAAAAGTACATATTTGGAAAAATCCAATTTTACTTCGTTTCTATATGGTCAGAGGAATTTACATACCAAATGTCACGTTTCTAGCTGTAATACTCTAGTTGGTACCATTTTTATCCCTTTTTGTCCCTCTCTTCCCTTAAAAGTACAAATTTCGAAAAAATCAATTTTACTTCGTTTCTACATGGTCAGAGGTATTTACATACCAAATTTCACGATTCTAGCTGTAATACTTTAGTTGGTACCATTTTTATCCCTTTTTGTCCCGCTCTCCCCTTAAAAGTACAAATTTCGAACAATTCAATTATACTGCGCTTCTACATGGTCAGAGGAATTTACATACCAAATTTCACGATTCTAGCTGTAATACTTTAGTTGGTACCATTTTTATCCCTTTTTGTCCCGCTTGCCCCTTAAAAGTAAAAATTTCGAAAAAATCTAATTTTACTTTGTTTCTATATGGTGAGCGGAATTTACATACCAAATTTCACGTTTCTAGCTGTAATATTTTAGTTGGTACCATTTTTATCCCTTTTTGTCCCGCTCGCCCCTTAAAAGTACAAATTTCGAAAAATCCAATTTTACTTCGTTTCTATATCGTCAGAGGAATTTACATACCAAATTTCACTATTCTAGTTGTAATACATTAGTTGGTACCATTTTTATCCCTTTTTGTCCCGCTCGCCCCTTAAAAGTAAAAATTTCGAAAAAGTCTAATTTTACATTGTTTCTATATGGTGAGAGAAATTTACATACCAAATTTCACGTTTCTAGCTGTAATACTTTAGTTGGTACCATTTTTATCCCTTTCTGTCCCGCTCGCCCCTTAAAAGTACACATTTCCAAAAATTCAATTTTACTTCGTTTCTATATGGTCAGAGGACTTTACATACCAAATTTCACGATTCTAGCTGTAATACTTTAGTTGGTACCATTTTTATCCCTTTTTGTCCCGCTCGCCCCTTAAAAGTACAAATTTCGAAAAATCCAATTTTACTTCGTTTCTATATGGTCAGAGGAATTTACATACCAAATTGCACGATTCTAGCTGTAATACTTTAGTTGGTACCATTTTTATCCCTTTTTGTCCCGCTCTCCCCTTAAAAGTACAAATTTCGAAAAATCCAATTTTACTTCGTTTCTATATGGTCAGAGGAATTTACATACCAAATTTCACATTTCTAGATGTAATACCTTAGTTGGTACCATTTTTATCCCTTTTTGTCCCGCTCGTCCTTAAAAGTACAAATTTCGAAAAATCCAATTTTACTTCGTTTCTATATGGTCAGAGGAATTTACATACCAAATTTCACGTTTCTAGATGTAATACTTTAGTTGGTATCATTTTTATCCCTTTTTGTCCCGCTCGTCCCTTAAAAGTACAAATTTCGAAAAATCAAATTTTACTTCGTTTCTATATGGTCAGAGGAATTTACATACAAAATTTCACGTTTCTAGCTGTAATACTTTAGTTGGTACCATTTTTATCCCTATTTGTCCCACTCCCCCTTAAAAATACAAATTTCGAAAAATCCAATTTTACTTCGTTTCTATATGGTCAGAGGAATTTACATACCAAATTTCACTATTCTAGTTGTAATACATTAGTTGGTACCATTTTTATCCCTTTTTGTCCCGCTCGCCCCTTAAAAGTAAAAATTTCGAAAAAGTCTAATTTTACATTGTTTCTATATGGTGAGAGAAATTTACATACCAAATTTCACGATTCTAGCTGTAATACTTTAGTGGGTACCATTTTTATCCCTTTTTGTCCCGCTCTCCCCTTAAAAGTACAAATTTCGAAAAATCCAATTTTACTTCGTTTCTATATCGTCAGAGGAATTTACATACCAAATTTCACGATTCTAGCTGTAATACTTTAGTTGGTACCATTTTTATCCCTTTTTGTCCCGCTCTCCCCTTAAAAGTACAAATTTCGAAAAAATAAAATTTTACTTCGTTTCTATATGGTCAGAGGAATTTACATACCAAATTTCACGTTTCTAGCTGTAATACTTTAGTTGGTACCATTTTTATCCCTTTTTGTCCCGCTCGGCCCTTAAAAGTACAAATTTCAAAAAATCCCTATTTGTAGCTCGTCTGCATGGTCATTGCAAGGAACTCACTGAATTTCATGTTTATAGCTACTGCCGTTTAGTCAGGACGAAGGTTCGATGTTTATCCCTTTTTGGGCCATTTTATCCCCTAAAAGTACGAATTTCGTAAAACCCTTTCTTAGTCGACGTCTACGTCATATTTGGGAACTACCCTGAAAATTTCATGACCCTGGCTTCAGCCGTTTGGTCTGGGGGCTGGTCAATGATAAGTCAGTCAGTCAGTCAGTCAGTCAGTCAGTCAGTCAGTCAGTCAGTCAGTCAGTCAGTCAGTCAGTCAGTCAGTCAGTCAGTAACGCAACTCTTTTATATATATAGATATGTATGTATGTAATTTCAAGCAACTATTTAAAAAAAGTTCTACACTTAGAGAACAAGTCTGTTAATAAAAGCAGCGATTGCCTATCAGCAGACACTTTTCTGCCATTACAGCTGTTTTTTTGGCATAACAGCAGTTTTCTGCAATCTTACATCACCATTCACACTGCTAAAGAGTTTGCAGTCTGCTAAAATTGGCTGATGTTAATTAAAATATAAAAATAGATAAGCGTTCATAAGTGAGTTTAGCTCGAATTTTCTTTTATATGGACAATATGCGTATCATATATATTGCTAAAAACAGCTGTTTACCATCTCAGCAGATACAAATCTGCTGTCTCTTTTTTAACAGCAGAAAATCTGCTATTTCAGTAGACTTTCTGCTTCCTTTTACTGACATATTCCTTTGAGTATACTGATAGATGGATTACTGAAATGCAATTTTGCCGACAATGTCTGTCGGACGAATGTATCAAAATATTTCTCGATGATCCTGGCAATAAAATATGAGTGGTTTCCAAACGCTCCAGTAAAGATTTCCTAAAGTTTCCTTCTTTCAAAGCCATAGTAAATAGTTCATTTACAAAAAAGGGGTAGTAAAGTGTGTTTTTATTGGGGTATAGAATTTTAAGTTGGCATCACTTTTTTAACTGGCGGCCATTTTGTCAGCTGTCAAGTGATTAATATTTAGTTTGGTTTGCCATTTCATCATGAACAGGTTGACAAAAGAACAACGCTTGCAAATCGTGCAAATTTATTTCGAAAGTAATGGTTCAGTTCGCGAAGTTCACCATTTTATGGTCGACATAATCGTCCATCAGAGCAATTAATTCGGTTAACCATGGATCGTTTTCGCACTACGTTTACTCTATGTGATAATACGCATCCGCAGAGACGTCGAACAGTGCGCACCGAAGAAACAATTGCCGCGGGGACGTTAGGGGACTTGGAAGCCAACGTTCGTGGCGTTATTGCCAACATACGGCCCCATATGCTCGAAAAAGTGGTTGAAAATTGGACCTGTAGAATTGGCTATATTCGAGCCAGCCGCGCGGCCACATGCCCGAAATCATATTTAAACATTAATGGCATAAAATTATCCTTCCAATAAAGCCAAATTGATGGACATTAAAACGATTTTCTTGTGTTTTATTTCAATTCGAAGTTCTATACCTCAATAAAAAACACCCTTTATATTTACTTAAAAACATTTCTTTGGATCTAATAAAAAATTCTTACAATTGAGTAATTTGAAACGTATGTGGAAGAATATTTTCAAGGTTTTAAGTGAGAAAAAAATCTGATATTTTTTGTGTGGAAAAAATTCCATTTAGGAAATTTTAACTTAAAAATGTATTGTTTCCTAAAATGAAGTAAAATGTTTACTGAAATTTATACCGAGATCTTCATACATTTAAGTATTAATGAACTTATAAAAACATTTGAAATTGTTTAAAAAAATCTTGAATATTAATCTAAGAAGGAATCCTCGTTGGGTTGCAGAGACTCATTTCTTAAATACTTTATGAATTATTCTAAACAACCACTGCGAAGGCGCCTATCTTGCCTTCAACAATCATGGAATCATGCCTTATGGCAGAGGTATCATGAAACTTTTGGGAAATATTTCATGTTGTCATTTTTTGTATCAGTTTTACATACTCTGAAGCAAACTATTTGTTTGATTTTTATAGTTAAAATGAACTTATTTTAATTTCACCTTTTTTCCTTGTATAAAATAAAATTTTCCTCAGCTTAAGTAAAAATTTACTCGTTTTGAGGGGAAAAAACAGCAAAACTGTCCTTAGTTTGAGTAAATATTTACTTCATTTGAGTAAACATTTACTTAGTTCTAGGAAATTTTCTGCAAAATTTTACTAAGATTTAGTAAAAAATTACTTGGTTTTAGGAAAAATTTACTTAGATTTAGGAAAATTTGAGCAAAATTCGACTTATATTTAGTAAAAATGTACTTGGTTTCCTAAATTTTAGTTAATTTTAACTCATTATAGGGTTAACTTTTTTATGAGTGTAGGTGAAAACCCCCCCAGGGGAAAATCCTGCGCACGGGCCTGCGAATGAAGTCAGCAATCATATGCTATAAAAATATTATGGTATTCTCAACATGATAAAAGTTACGCGGGTTTTTCTAAAGATGCTTTTCACAATTTTTGACTTTACAGCCACTATTTATACTATTTTAGCCTGATAACTTAGGAAACAAAATGCTATTAACCGCCTAATGATGGAATTTGATAGTACGATATGCCCTAAATCTATATATAGGGTCCGCCAATAACTACTGAATATTTTCTCAAATTTCTTTTTTTATTTGAAAGTACAATCCTTCCGGTTAATAATGGAAAATAATTTCATTCAAATAGCTGCCTCGGGCACCCCACAAATAATAGTTCAACGGTTGAATAGTTGAAAAAAAACGTTAGATGGCGGATCCATCCCCATTGAATCTTGATTCTTGTAGCTTATTACTGGACGTTTATAGTATTTTTTTGTGGATTTCCACAGTGACTACCGAAAACTGTTTCGTATTTAGTGGTTGTATTTTATAAAAAATAAATAGCTGCAGTCAATACCTTTCGAATGATGCCTAAATGATGAATTTCGGAATGAAATTGACGCCGCAGCGCTCATTTTTGTAAAAAGTGTTTGAATATTTTAACTGTGAAAACCATCGCCTGCATTAATTTATTTCACATGAATGAAGTCAGTGACGTCATTTTTCGTCCGTTATTCATTCGAAAGGAATTGATTCCTCCTATTTATTCTTCATTACACCTCTTACAAAATGTTTCCAAGAAATGTGAGTTTTTAGCTGTCACCTTGAAAATCCGCAAAAATCAATATAAACACCCGATAATTCTACCAATCAGTTATTCTAAGACAGCAATAAAAATGTTTATTTAAAGTGTTTCCAAGGGTCTATTAATTAAGAAAAAAATTTTGGGCAAAAATGCAACACAAAAAAATTCCACGGGAAAAACATGATTTTTACAGGTCTTTTCAGGAGCGTTTAGCTCACAGATGGCTTGATCCAGTAACGAAATATTTTGTAGATCATCATGAAACAATCCAATCCTTATTTCTGGGGTTGACCGCTGCAATTTTTTTCGTGACCCATCATAATATATATATATACAAAAATATAATAATCGACCGGGCCGAATCTTATATACCCTCCACCACGGAGTACATTCAACAGTATTATCAGCAGATTAGAGGCTGTCGACATTACATAGAAGTGCACTACCATATTAGGGAAATTGTGATGCTTCATTATTTTAATATTAATAGTCCTCTACTATATATAAATATAAAACTTCAAGTGCAGTCGAAAAGTGAATATTAGGCAGCAATCTTCAAAAATATGTCTTAAATATTAGTAGGTAGAAACAATTTCCCTCAAGCACGATTTTCCCTCTTTGCAATTGCTTGACTCCAGCTACAGCCTAAATGTCTGTACTATTTTGATAGGAAAAGTTCTAATATTGAAGAATCAATATGATACAGAGTGGAATATACACTACTAATTTCATGATTTTTGGCATCTACGCAGTCAGAAAAGTGTACAACACCGAATTTCATTATTATAGCTGCAGCCGTTTGAGTGGCACCATTTTAATCCCCCCATTCGCCACATTTTCAGTCTAAATGTAAAAAATTTCGAAAAATTCCTTTTTGTTACGCGTATTCACAATCAGATGAATGCATTCACCGAATTTCATGATTCCAACTTCAGTGGTTAGGTTGGTACATTTTTAACACTCTTTTCCATTTATATCACTTAAAAGTACGGATTTTGAAAAATCGCTCTATTTACGTATCCACGCAAATTGCATGTTTCTAGCTGTTGTCGTATCATTGGTACAATTTTATCCCTTTTTGTCCCACTTCGACCTTCGACCTTTCGTCGGTCCAAAGTTGACTACTTTTCGTATTTTTCGATTTTAAAGACAATTAAAATTTTTATTTTTTGTTCATATTTATTTGTTCATAATGCGAAGATAAATTTAATTTTTTTTGTATTACAGATTTTAACGTTTTTCAGATTTTGAAAATTGAAAAACGTAATTTCTTTTTGACTTTGTCGAACTGTTTCTCTCACATTTTAAGAGATTTTGCACTCAATTTTATTTTATTAGAAATTTCGGTTTCTTAGCTTTATGTCTGCCAAATCAGGTATTATTTTGGTTCTGAGCCACTGTGCGCCGCAGTGCTCATTTTTCTAAAAAGAATTTAAAAAATTTGGCTCTGAAAATCCAAAATTATTAAATTATTTTACAAACATGGAGTCAGTGACGAAAGGTATTGATTCCTTCTATGTTTTTTTCATAACACCTCTTACAAAATGTTTCCAAGAAATATTAGTTTTAAGCTGTCAGCTTGAAAACCCATAAAAAATCAATATAAACGCAATAATACGACCAAGGATATATTAATACAGAAAAAAACTGACAAAAATGCAAAATAAACAAGTAAGTAAGCTTCAGTCGGTTTAACCGACTTATATATACCCTCACTCTCAGAGAATATATATACGGAAGTTATAAGGAATTAAATTTTACGTAGGGCGGGATAATTAGTGTGGAAGGTATTAGGAGGTTCGTGTCATATGGTCCCAGCTTCCACATTTATAAAAACATGATCAAATATCAATTGTGGATTCCATACACCAGTAAACAAGTTATGAAGGATTTAATATTACCTAGGAGAGAGACAATTGTGTGGGAGGTACAGAAAGGGACATGGCTACAGCGTAAATATTTATTAGATTTAAAGTGATTATAAAAACATTTTCATCATCTTAAGTCACTCCTTCAATGCGTTACACTTTTTTTCTAACCCAAATGATATATACCTACTTTGAAGAGTGAGTGTATAAAAAAATTAGACAGGAAAAACAAGATTTTTAGAGGTGTTTTCAGGAGCGTTTAGTTCACAGATGGCTTGACCCAGTGACGAAATATTTTGCAGGTAATCTTTAAACAATGGGTTCTGGCCCATTTTGAACTAGTTTCAAAGAAAATTGTGAATTGCATATGAAGTTTGATATACGAAGTGAAATTTTACTACATTTTCGTTAATTTTAACCCATTGTAGGCTATACTTATTTGAAAATTAACCATAAATTAGATAGGTGTCTGCCGCTTCTAATCTAACCAAACTAGCAATGCTCCGTAAAGGTTTAATGGGGTGACCGGATACGAAAAGTAAAGATATTATGATTTTTGTCCAATATCCAATTGAACGCTTGTTCGTTTATAACGAAAAGCTATAAACGACCTATTGTCTTTAATTATCTTTGATTGTCCTTTACTTGAATCCCATGGAATATTTAGTAGATCCACATCAAATTACTTACCTACCTACATACGAACTAGAGGAATCAAATGAAAAATTGGCATTGTTCTATGCTAATCTAATCACAACGAATAATCTTGTCATTGAGAGCGAAGCAATATTTATGATTAGTCTGCGCTAAATCGCCACTCGCAAGAATTTCGATAATGAATGGGTGGGATTCACCAAAACTGGGTTATTTCAGTAGTTCATTGATTTATTAACTAACCACATTGTATATATGTATGTATACTAAACAAGTACACAAATGTATGTATGTATGTATTTTATTGTTTTAAAAAATATACTGTATATCATTATTGTCATTACTATTAATTTGTACACTTTAAGATTATGTCAATCAGAGAGCGACATGATATACGAAAAATTCGAAGTGTTACATTGAAGAGATTTCTTTATCACCATGTACATATGTGTGTATGATGTGGGTGTGAAATAAAAAAGAACAAGAAATTAGTAATTAGCAATTACACTACATATGCATGTAGAACATTCCAATATTTAAAAATAAGATTAAGAAGATGTAAATGTGTGAACTAGAGTGTATCGAAAACAAACATTAGTCCGGCTCGATTTATTCGTAATACAAAAACTTCAGTCTAATCGGGTTTGTTGCGAATCTGGGATTAAAATTACTAGGGCCAAAAAATGTTAAATTGGAATTACTGTGGGGGTTTTGTTCTCGATACACCCCAGTCCAACACCCCTATGTATGCGTGTATGTATGGAAGTATTCGTCGCACAGAAATATCGTAACTTAGAACTATTTGAAGCTGGCTCGTTGTTAGTGTTGCGAATGGACCGCTGCTCAATATTCGGAGCGACGTTTATAGTTGCGGATATTGTTGGCCAGGCAGCAGGCGAAAATGAATCCGGCAAACTGTAATGGTAAAAGAGAGAGGATAGTTCATAATTAATGTTCTTCAGAGTACGCAAAGAGGGTGGAAATAAAATAACTAAATATTTTTTAATTCTTTATTAAAATTCAAATTTTTGTCGAAGGCGCCTTTACCGATCACGTCATGTTAAATTAGAATATAGTTAGGACTAAAGAAGTTCTGAATTTTACATTCACGTAGAAGCTGTAGTCTAGCAAGATAATCAATTGTTCGTTGAGTTGTGATGTCAGTAAAAATTAATGAGGAAGAAGATGATAGTTATCTATGCTCCCTTAAGTTTTACAAGATTTTGCGATACGGGGACTTTTTCGCAGTTATCTTTTTCTGAAAATTTCAAATATATAACATACCTCAATAACAGCGATGACTAGGCCGGCATATTTTATAATATCGGCATTTCTATCCCAGAATTCGACAAAAGCTTGTTTGCAGCCGATGTTGTACACAGTTGTATCGCAGTTTCGAGGGTCCTTACAACACGATGGAGGATAATAGCCTTGGAAGTTGTAATCAAACTTATTGTTTCTGCCGCAGCATTCCATCTAGATCAGAAAATAAAAAAACAGAACTCAATTAAATCCTCTCCGTCCAAATATCTGAATATAAAATTAAAACTTACGCTAATTTGTAAGGCATCCATGTAGTCTGATTTGCGTGTCCTATTCTGCCAAGCCTTCTCGACGACATCACCCATAATCGCTAAATATTTGTCCTTTTGCAGCCACATGTATGTCACCAGCACCAATTGGCCAATCATGAGAACAAACAGAAGTATGGAGTACTGAAATGGGAGGTACAATTGGCGATCGATATAAAATATATTCCATGGTGCAACTTACAGTCATCGACATACAGTAACTCTCTCGGATGGCACCGCAGCAGCCGAAGAACGATATCAAGAGTATGACAATGCCCAAGACAATCATTGTCAGTGGCACTTGTTGCGTCTTAACCGCCTCTGCAAAATCTTCCACCGTGTGTATGTTGGAGAAGAGCAGGGAGCCAAACACTATCAGTAATATTCCACATATCTACAATGACAAATAATGAAAAATAATGTGTTAATTAATACAACACATTTTTATGTATGTGTATGAAAAGTACGAGTTTCTTATGAACAGATACCATCCATCCACTGTCCAAAGAGGAAAAAAAGTGTCCTTCATGTCGCACAAGGAATAAAAATACCGAAAAGCTACGCTTTAATGTTTCCCCTAAAACAGGTCAGTGTTTAATAAATCCGGTTTAATATTTGGGAAAAAACGGAAATACAAAAAATTTAAGAAGGTCATATGAAAACATGGATACATTCCTAGATGAAATATAACATTCTTTGGTATGTTTGACTAAGCACCGTTGTAATATGGAGATTCTAGAGCCGAAACAGGGTAATCGGTGTGACATTTGTTTGGGAGCAATATGAAGACGTAGGCCTATTGGATCCACATTCTAGTTGGATATTCCTATGTGAAATACAATATGATCTGCACAATTTAATCTAGATCCGATGTAAGATTTATTCTGGAACTTGGGGAAGGCATATTTGAATGAGTAGTGAATACCAAAAAAAGGCGAGTTTTAGGCCTCCTCAACATGGATATATTGGAAAAAAATCATATTGTCGTTCAGATGGCAACACGTACGCTAGTACTCATTTGAATGTATAAATTGTATGAGTTTCCTTTATTTTCGCTCCCAGTTAACTTTAACGAATATAAATTAAGATGCCAATATGCACGCTAACATATGCGAGAGCTAATGTATAAACAGCATGGTTACGTCAAAGCAAGACCAGCGGACGTCGCACTGCATGAGGTTGTTCACCGATAACATGTTCACTTTTACGATTTTAATCGGCATTGAGGGCGCATTTAATAATATTAAGACCGACACTTTTATCCAATTCTTAGTCCAGTTCCAGTTTGACTGGCAAGTGATAGACTGGCCACATTATGACTCATATTTCGTAGACATCGATAATATTTAAATGAAACATAAACAAACATTCAAAAAGTGCAACGAATGTGTGCCATGGGCAAACTGAAAAGTTTCTCCGAATCGAAGTATATAATCGACGGAATCCAAGAATGAACAGTTCACACAAACTGTAATAATAAGATTCTGTGCAGAGATTCTTGAGTGGATGGTTCGTTTGGCCACACAAATGAATCTAATGCCCAGCAAAAAATAACATGACGGAGAAGTGGATAAACATGGACAGGTGTATTTGGTAATATTTAATTATACATTATTATTACATTTTCTTTCTCTGGAACATTCTGATCTGCGAATTCTTCTCTCTCCGATTTAAAATACTTTTCAGTATTTTACCCAAACATTTAACATTAAATATAGGATAATTTATAAAATACATTTCCAATAATAAATGCATGGATTTAGAATAAGTTGCAGACGCAATTTATTGTGATATGAATATGTGTCCAGGTGCAACGGCCCATAGTCATTCTGGTGCATGTGGCCGCCAACATTCGATGGCACATCATTATTTCGGATTTCAAAAATTTTGAGGATGCTGGGCTACAGTCCTTGAACCACTATCGCAATTTCTTTCCTTACGATTTCTGGGTAAAAGTAATGACGAGGGTGTCTCCTGGACAGGAGGAGTAGGTTGGTTGAAATAGCTTGAAAAGGAGGTGTAGGTTGCGTATATGGAGTATCATCGGTAGAGGAAGTAGCTTGGTCAGATACTGCTGTTTGTTGTAACAGTCTAGTCTTTCTTTCATTTCTAACATTTTTTAAGTGTTCTTTCGCAACCCATTTTTCCTGCTAGTTATTATTTTATTATTATTTATGTACATGCCAATGCCAGGGGAAAAATGATGATCTTTTTAAAATTAAAACATCTTTTGAAGCGCGAATTTGTAACCTTTTGTTTCGCTTTTAAAATTTAGCGATGTTGTTACTAGCGATTACTCGAAAATCATTTATGATAAATTTTTTAGAATATAAAATGTTTTATATTCTAAAAATGTTCTCAATTTATAACAATCGTCCCTTCATATACGAAAAATGGTCCCATTAGTACAGTATTTTTATGACGCATCGAAATTGCACAAATAGGTAATTATATCCTACCCATAAGACGGACTATTAAAATCAATTACACAAACCATAATGAGTCATTTAACATACAAAGCAACAGAATTACAATTTTTTAATATTTGATTATTTTTCCATTTTCTATAATGAAGATATGAAATAAAAACAAGTAAGAAGGCGTTAAGTTCGGCCGGGCCGAATCTTATATACCCTCCACCACGGAGTGCATTCCACAGTATTACCAGCAAATTAAAGGATGTCGACTTAAATAGAAGTACAGTACCATATTACGAAAATTGTGATATTTTTATGAACATTACTATATTTGTTTACTATTTCAAACTATAATGTATACTTATGCGCACTGTTTAAAATCGACAACCAGTCGCCATTAGAAAGAAGTTCAGATACAGACAAAGTGATAAAAATGTATAAATTTTAAAGGTATCCCCATTCGCCCCATTCTCCGCCCAAATGTACAAATTTCGAAAAAACCCTTTTTCGAGTATTCATAGTCAGAATGTATACACGGAATTTCATGATTTCAACTTCAGCGTTTTGGTAGGTCCCATTTTTATCCGTCTTTTTAATTATATCCCTTAAAAGTACGAATTTCGAAAAATCCCTCTATATTACGTGTCTATGCAATTAGAGGGATGTACACACCGAATTTCATGATTCTAGCTGTTGCCCTATCATTGGTACCATATTTTATCCCTTTTTGTCCCATTTCGCCCGCTAAAACTTTTATTTTTTTTGTGGTGCTTCCAAGCTACAAGAGGAATGTCCGCAACAAATTTTAACTGTATGAAAATAAGAAATTTAATTTAAAAGCCAAAATTTAAAAGCCAAGGCTACCAATATTTGTATACTATATATAATGGATTATTATAATCCATTATATATAGTATACAAGTATATATATAGTATACTACTTTAATTCATAAAGTAAATATAAGGGAGCAATCATAAATACTCTAAATATTGGGGGATAGAGAGTGTATTTTCAGCTACAGTCGTTCGGTTGGTTGTATTTCCATCCTATTTTAATTTCAAAAGTATAAATTTTGAAAATACCTTATCTCTCACGTGCGCAGTACAAGACAACTTCATAATTCTACCATTTTTTGTCGTAAAAGCAACAAAATAAAGTACGAATTTGGAAAAAAAATATTTTACGTGGCTATGCAGTTAGAGGAATGTATATACCGAATTCCATGATTCTATCAGCGGCCATTTTGTTGGTACCATTTTTATCCCCTTTTACCCCCTCAAGAGTACGACTATCTAAAATCTCTTTATTTTACGTATCTACACAATTAGAGGGACGTACTCACTGAATTTCATCATTCTAGCTGTATTCGTTTAGTTGGTACTTTTTTTATCCCCTGTAGCCATTGCATCCCTTGAAAGTACGAATTTGGAAAAACACGTTTTATTTTTCGTGTCTACGCAGTCAGAGGAATGTCTACTCCGAATTTCATGATTCTATCTGCTGTCATTTAGTAGGTACTATTTTTATCCCCTTTTTCTATTTGAACCCCAAAAAGTACGAATTTTGGAAAGTTCTTTTATTTTACGTGTCTACGCAATCAGAGGAATGTATATATCAAATTTCATTACTCTAGGTGCAGCCGTTAGGTTGGTACTATTTTTATCCCTCTATCCCCATTTAACCCTTTAAAAGTACGAATTTAGAAAAAATACTTTTATATTATGTATCTACTCTATTAGAGGAATGTACACGCCAAATTTCGTGTTTCTATCTGTTGTCGTTTGATAGGTACCATTTTTATCCCTTTTTGTCCCATTTCGCACCCTACAAATAAAAATCACTCTATGGTGCCCTTTTATGCTATAAAGGGAATGGGAATTGCAAATATCAACTAAATACAATCTAATATGTTCAAAAAATATGCTGAAATACTCTAAATATTAGGGGTATTTTCAGTCCTTGTGAGGGAAAAATTTTTCCCTCTGGGCCGATTTCGTCCACTTTCAATCCCAACCGATCTACAACCATAAGACACATTTAGGAAAAGTTTGAACCTCCTAGCTCATTTCGTTCGGCTGCTATCGTGCTTTCAACAGACAGACAGACAGACAGACAGACAGACAGACAGACAGACAGACAGACAGACAGACAGACGGACAGACGGACATGGCTATATCGTCTTAGAATTTTACCACGACCCAGAATATATATACTTTATGGGGTCTCCGATGAATATTTCAATGCGTTACAAACGGAATGACAAAGTGAATATACCCCCATCCTGGAGGTGGAGGGTATAAAAAAATAAATATATATAACTTAATTCTATTGAAAGAGAAAATTCTAATAAATAATTTATTTATTCGCATTTGAAAAGCCATTTAGAATGAATTATCATGGATGCATGATTCAGGAGCAATGAAAGTGTCATTCATTTGGAAATACTTAAATTTTATTGTTGGGAATAAGTATTAAACTACAATTTTGGAAGTGCTTTTGAAAGACTTCATTAGTTTAGAATTAATTAGCTTGGATGCATGATTTAGGTGTAATGATAATGCCATTTATTTTGAACTACTTCCGAGTTTTTTTTTGCTGGGTATGGACGCAAAAACAGGTCTAGGTATCTATATAGGGTACTTCCCCTTAGAAAAAGCATACCGCCTGCCGATAAAGCGATAACGTGAAATGATTAAATGAACAAAGCAGAGTCAGGAACGTGAGAATGTTCACTGACAGCCATACTACGTTCACGACAATAACTAAAACTGCGGTGAAATCGTGCACCATGTTGGAATGCTATGGTGAAATAAATGAATTTTCTACCAAGCGACAAGTAGAGGTAACGATAAAGCTGAAGAACTGCCAAGTAGAGGGTCGATATGGAAGTAAAGCCCGTCATCTTCAGGATCGATATTGCCTAACCTGGCACAGGATGTGTTTAACTAATGAAGGTCATTATCGACACTTTCTACTTCTCTTAGTTTTTAGTTTGTAGAGCGCACAACAGACCAACTTGCTGGGCTAAGTGTATGTCCCTGGACATGCGGCACTTTCAACTATCCCGGTTGATGTGACTACTCTTATTCAACCTCGCCTAATACATATACGTTACGACAAAAAACACAGCTATTGTCGGCTTTACAGAGTTGTATGGAGTTCAAGAAAGTTGGCAACGCGTATGCTTCATTATAAACCTCCACCTTAAATACGAACGTACTATGCGCACGTAGTTGCAACGTGCAAAAGATTTAACTTGACCTCCGTAACAGTATCGCCAAACAAGTGCCCCTTTTTTGCAAGTCAATTACTGATATCAGATACATTCTATTAATAGAATACACATACATGCCTACAAAAATGCGAAAAAAGTCCAATATTCTAACATTGATTAACTTAATTAGCGAATATAATCCATTTACGATAACTGTCATTTCATAAACATAATTAAAACCAATGATAACGTTCGATATAAACACATACAATCTACGAGTACATACGTTTGTACGTATGCACATTAGTGTAGACCAAAAATACGTGGAAAGTTCACATAAGAGGCTACGGTAGGACATCCGCCTTTATCACAAATAGGCAATGCAAATATGAAAAATGTTGTAGTACCCTACATCGGTCATGACATTATTTTGTCATAGCCTATGCGAAACCTTTTAACGCTATATATAATCATTTTTTTTAATGGTTTACATATAGTGGGCAAATGGACCTTTGACATTTAAAATTGGATTAAGTTTTATATTATGACCTACCACTGCTAGATTGTATCTAAATTCAGTGATTTGTGCAAATGTGAAGTAGGCCTACGGAAAGGCCTCGCTCTCATAAACTGAATATGTCACCATGCCATTTGTAAATAAATTTGCATTCTATTAAATATAGATGCAAAATGGTCTTGAGCCAGGACAATATCCCAGTTCAAATCAAATATTGATTACAGGCCAAAAAAATACAAACGAAGCAGTTTCCCCCTAATACGTATTAATTTCTAAAAATTAATTTTATTTTACGAGTCAACGCAGTCAGAGGAATGAATGTAGTACCATTTTATCCCTCTTTTCCTTCTTTAACCCTTAAGAGTACGAATGTCCACCTATTTTACAAGTCTAAGCAATTAGAGGTACCTCATGTCGTTTGATTGGTACCATTTCATCCCTTTTTGTCTCATTTTTTGGAATGAATGTTGCAAAACTATCCTTTTGGTTCGCGTTCCCGATATAAGAGGAACGAATGTATGTACCAAATTTGAATATACATAAGGCTGTCACACAAAGAAATATCAACCTGGGACCCTATAAATTATATATATATATATATATAATTTATAGGGTCCCAGGTTGATAATTCATTGTGTGACAAATTTAATATACACCCTTCCTATGGAGAGGGTATAAAAAGCATGATTGAGTTCCGCTATTGTTGTTTAGAGCAATTACAAAAATAATTACTCTGGGAATAGTGGGAGGTTTGTGGACATGGTATGTCAAAATAGGCGATTCATTACGTAAGGCAACCCTATAAATTATATATATATATATAATTTATAGGGTCCCAGGTTGATATTTCATTGTGTGACAAATTTAATATACACCCTTCCTATGGAGAGGGTATAAAAAGCATGATTGAGTTCCGCTATTGTTGTTTAGAGCAATTACAAAAATAATTACTCTGGGAATAGTGGGAGGTTTGTGGACATGGTATGTCAAAATAGGCGATTCATTACGTAAGGCAACGCAAAATCGTAGTGACTTATAAAATACCAATTTTCTGCGTTTGCGTTGCGTTCACTCACCGTGTTTATCAAAATACGCCAGTATGAAATATACTAATCCCAAAAATTATTTCTTGGATGAAATGTTTTCATAAATACAATGTTTTGTAGTGTTCATAAGACTTCCAACAAATTAAGACTTTTGATTGAAACAGAATAGCGACGCTATAATTTAGAATGGGCAGGTTGAGTAGATCATTTTGTAGAATAAACTGGTCTGACTTTTTCCTACAGCGGATCAAAGATTTAATTTTTGGTCGAAGGGAACATTATACTAACTGAAAAAAAAAAAACTAAAAAATGTTGTAAGTTAATGTCTGAGAGAATACTTATTGTCAGATCTATATTGTGGAATTATATTCTCGCGGATGCGGTTGATTTGAAATTTGCGGTTGAAACTGCATTTATTTCAACTTTCTCTATCTGGGTTTCTGAAACAATTCTGTCGCAAATATTCCCTATTTAGTCAGGAATCACTTGCCAACAAATATTTTCGTATTCTCTATATGATAAAAAGTTTCGCGGGTATATATCATTAGGGACAGAAAAAGTGTAACGCATTGAAGGAGGAAGACACTATGTATGTTTATACCAAATCTGTTTCACGACTTTATAAATTGTTCGAGGCATGTCCGTCCGTCTGGCTGGATGGTGTACATGATAACTCTCGAAAGGAGTTAAGGAATCAATTCAAATTTTGGAATTTGATATGAGACAATGTTTTTATAGAGGTTACATTCGCATGGAATATGGGCGATATTTCCACACCTCTTCTGGTACCTCCCATACAAAGTGACATAAACTTTAGTTACAATAAAACCGATCCATAATAGTGGTCAAAATTATTTGCAATTTGATATTCGAAAATGTCTTTATAATCATTTTAAAAATAAAAATATTTACGCTTTAGCCACGCCCCTTCTCCCACAAAATTGTATCTATCCTAGCTTAAATAGAATGCTTTATAACTCCTTTGCCGGTGCCTGAATTCCATTATGACTTCATATTTGATCATGTTTTTACAATTATTAACAAATGGCACAAACTTCGAGTACCTCCCACAAACATACTCCGGCACTAAGCAATATTTAAGTTCTTCCATACACATGTTCTCTGAGAGTATAAGTCGGTTTAGCCGACTTCTTGTTCTAAAGGCACTTTTCGCAATTTTTGACTTTACTACCCATATTTATACTATTAACCCTTATTTTCAATAATTATTATTCTCCTGCGACACTTTTTTGAGGTTTCAAAATTATTTGGAAAAATAAATAAAAATTGACGTATCAGTGCAGTGGTTATTTTTTGAGTTGAAGTCATCAAAAATCTCCACTTTCATCGGTGACCAATGTGGAGGAGTTGAATTTTTATTTGATAAAAGATCCATTTCACTTAACAATTTTTGTTAAATAATTAAACGATCCAATAATAAAAGTTTTTTAAATATAGTCAGATCTTGGGGCATCGAACATACTCTTGCCAAATGATCATAAGCCAGGAGAAGATCCGAAATGAAATTACAATCGTTACAGCCCAAATATTTTGCACAAATTGCGTAACGCGATATAGGATGCACTGCTATTAATTCTACATAAAGAAACCGCTTTTCTGAAAAATATTGAAAACGCCACCACATTCAATTGCATTCACAAATTTACGTTCTATAATGCGCTTGAGCTTATTTGAAAAGCTAACACGAAAACTGTTCCAACCAGACGAGCAAATGAGGTGGTGTAGGGAGGGGATACAAAACGTGAGACTATTTTACGATGAAAAAATACAAATTCTTAATTTTAAATATTTCATGTCATCATTTTTCATTCCTCCACATTCGATGAACAACGAAAACAACTTGTTGTAATTTTAATGTGGTTATTTATATTTGATGCGGGAGAGTATTACGTAAGTGTTTCCGAAATTAATTAAATTATAATTTATGCAAAAATGCATACATACATATGTACTCGATATTAGCCATAACAAACTCTCGAATGTCAATTTGGAGTGGAGTGTAGACTCGCGGCGATCACAAGCTGTACATAAAGTCAGACATATTTGAAATTCAACGAGTGTACATAAATATGTATGTATTTATGGCTACAACTTCCAAAGTCAAGAACCGATGTTTCCAATACTGCTGGGAGTGTGTATATGTGTCTCTGTATCTAAGCAATCTGAATTGACGGAATTTTGACTGAAACGGTTCAGTCTCCATCTCTAGCTCTCTCCCTCTCTCTCACTCTCTGTTTATCCAGTTAAATAATTTGATCTCTCATATTGACCCCTAATGTGAAACGAAATAATGATTGCATTCAATCAGCTTCCATAAGTACAGTAAGTAGAAGTGTCTAATATGGAAAGTTAATTAAGTAAGCGTGTTTCTTTGGTGTTGTTGTTTGTGTAATGGGAAGCATATTCGTCACAAACAATGACGTACATACTGAACAAGTGCTAAATTGAGAAGAACCTTTAAATGAAGTCGAAGGTCCACTAAATAGTTCCACGGATAAAAAAAAAATCGCATAAAATCTACTCCAAAGTAGGAAATTGTCCAATGGAATTCAAAATTATTGTATGTATGTACATATATGAGTAGAGATTAGAGCAGGGTATCCGTTCCGACTATAGCCATTTCTTAGTCAACAGTCTTCAATATCTCAAAATGTGCGGTCCCAATATCTGATTATATTTTTAAAAAGAGGACCTCAAAGTACTGTTTGTGAAATTCACGTACGTATTTAATTGTGTTTTAGGTGTTCCAAAATAACCTTTTAAAAATAAAAAAGATACAAAGATTCAACATCGATTGGAGTAAAACTATAAGAGCAGTCCAAGGGCTCATAAGTACTGTTAATCTTAAGTTGCAGTTGTTTGCAATATTTTCATTCGAGCCATTTTAAGTGACCCATATTATTACAAACGGAGAACTTTTTCGAGTGTGGAATCTACACCATAACAACAAGAGAAGTGAGATATAATCACTATAGTGATATAATCACTACAGATATAATCGCTATAGTGCATATTATGACTGTTTTTCTTTAAGACTGGATAACTAAGCTGCGATAACAAAAAGCTAAATAAAATGTTAAAATTTCACTCAAAATAAAAAAATCTTTTTTAAAATTTTCGCTAAAAGCAGCAACAATGTATGTGTGAAAACAAATTTTGAAAAAATAATTTTGTGTTAAAAATTTTCGACTTAGCCTGGATAATTATCCAGTGTAAGTCAAAATGATGGTTATAGAGGCTATGTCCAATAAAGTAAACACAAAATATTTTTTGAAAATTTGTTTCGATGCATATATTTATTAGGATGGGTCACGAACATAAATTGCAGCGGTCACCCCCAGAAATGAAGATTGGATTGTTTAATGAAGATTTACAAAATATTTCGTCACTGGGTAAAGCATCTGTGAGCTTTTTCCCGTGTATTTTTTTAAAGATGCATGTTTGCCCAATTTTTTTCTGAGTTTATAGACCCTTGGAAGGACTTTAAATAAAAATGTTTATTTTTGTCTGACAATAACTCTTTGGTAGAATTATTGGGCGTTTATATTGATATTTTTTGCGGGTTTTCAAGGTGACAGCTAAAAACTCTTATTTCTTGGAAACATTTTGTAAAAGTTGTAATGATAAACAAATAGGAGGAATCAATAACTTTCGAATGATAAATTATGAATAACGGACGAAAAATTACGTCACTGACTCCATTTTTGTGAAATAATTATTACAGGCGATGGTTTTCACAGGCAAAATGTTCAAACAATTTTTAAAAAAATGAGGGCTGCGGCGTCAATTTCATTCCATGCTCATCATTTAGGCATCATTCGAATGGTATTGACTGCAGCTTTTTTTTTTATAAAATACTAACACCAAATATGCACATCACAGTCGTCACTGTGAAAATCCACAAAAAAATTACTATAAACGTCCAATAATTCGACCAATAAGTTACTCTAAGACAAGAATCAAAATTTTCATTTAAAGGTTCAAGGGTCTATTATTTCAGAAAAAATTTGGGAAAAATGTAACACAAAAAAATTACACCGGAAAAACGTGATTTTTAGGGTTATTTTCAGGCGCGTTTAACTCACAGATGGCTTGATCTAGGATCGAAATATTTTACAAATCATCATTAAACAATCCAAACTTTATTTTCGTGAGGTGACTGGAACTTGTTTTTCCATTTGTATGGACGGCGACCCAGCCTAATATTTATATTGTAGTTGGCGACAAAAAATATTTTTTTTATTTTGAGCAAAAAATTACATTTTTATTAACGTTTTTGTTATCGCAGCTTGTTATCCCGATGAAAAACAGTCATATTCTCATTAATTAATGAATATAAAATTCTACATCACTACGAAAATATCAATGACATGTGTTGTTTACTTTTCCAGTTGCACTGCCCTAAAGTCAAGAAAGTTTTGAATTTTACGCGATCAGTTGTGAAAAGTTAAAATTGACATATTTTAAAGGTTAATATCTTTTCACCCATTGATTAAAAGTTACACTTTGATTATGAATTCTTCAAGTTCAGATAATTTAGAGTATTCTTACAAAAAAATGTTTTATCGAAAGTATTGTAGAAATATTTCTAAAAATTGTTGAAAATATGTCTAAATTTAAGGTATTTTCAAAATATTATGGAGTTTTAAATGTGAATTCTGTAATATACCGCCAGATGGAGAATTTCGAATTAAATTACAATGTGCTAGCTTCAATATTCCGCAATTACAATTTGTTATTTTATTAAATAAATTGTGAAAATAGTCACTCTTTATGGATGATTATACATGAAGTTTTATTGTACAACTAGAATTTAGATTATGACGAAAACTTAATATTTAAGATTTTGTAATGAAAAATAAGTTTTTTATTTACCCAACACTAAAATGAAACAATTATTTCCCATGAAAAAGCATTCACAGAAAAAGCATTCCAAGTTGTACAATAAATCTTAATTTATAAACATCCGGCTATATGATAACCTGCACCTTCTACCCTATTTAAAGTAATTGGCAGTTTAATGCCGGACACATTCGAAACATTGTTATCAAAACAATGGACCGATGTCACCAAAGTTAACTACAGATGTTTCTAGGTGCAATATAACCTGATGTGAACAATATCGATTAAAATATGTGGTATCTAGAGTGAAAAAGTCAAATCGGGAGTGACATTTGTATGGAAGATATATTTAAATCTGAACTGATTTGCTTCATATATAATAACATCATTGGAGCTTTAGCTGTGCCAAGTTCTTTTGGGATTCGATAATAATTGCGACTTGTACTTCGAATGAAAAAATATAAATATAAACTCATCCGAAGGTTTTCCCGAATTAATATCCATTTTTGGCGATTTTAATCGTCTGTGCGACGGTTTGTGGAAAAAGATTGAAAATGGCCGAATCAAAAACTACATTCACTTTAAAAAAACTTCTATTATCGAATCTTTTAATTATTTAACAAAAACAAATGAACAAGCGCTAACATTCTTAGAGGAAATGGAGCCAGTAAAACATCAACTCCTCCACAATGCTGTGGTACACCCGTAAAATATGCTCCAGAAAAAAATCAAATGGATATGGAGATGTTCGATGACTTAAACACAAAAAAACGGCAAACACCGCGCGATTATTTAAATTCCTCTAATCAAAAAATCATAGTCGTCGGCAACTTTTGCCGACTTTCTGGCCAATTTCGAATGAATTTGTTCGCATGTATTTAAAACATGACTATGTTTTAAATGCATGTCCAAAGATATTAAAGAAGGGGAGATGTGCATTGGCCAAATTTATTTAATTTTACAAAATTCAATCCCACACTTAGAGAAAAAAGTCTGTTATTACCAGCAGCGATTATCTGCTGCCTATCAGCAGTCACTTTTCTGCTATTATAGCAGTTTTTCTGTTATAACAGCAGTTTTTCTGCAATCTTGCATCACCATTCGCAAAGAGTTTGCAGTCTGCTAAAAATGCCTGCTGTTAATTAAAATATAAAAATAGATAAAAAAATAAGCGTTCATAATTTAAAAACCTTTCAGATTGACGGCGAAAACGAGTTTAGCTAGCATTTTCTTTTATATTAGTTTGGTACAATATGCGTATAATAAAAAAGACAATAGCAATATCTTGTGATAATAATTTGCCATATAATAACCTTTATTCTAAAAAGTCTTGTTAAAATCTATATTCAACTGGTCATACTGTTCTGTACATATGCTTAAAGCTTCAAGATAGCGTTTTTTCTTAAATGCTGAAAACAGCAAACAGTTGTTTGCTATTCAGCAGATGCAAATCTGCTGTCTCTTCTTCAGCAGAAAATCTGCTGAAAATCTCTCAGCAGACTTTCTTTTACTGACAAATTCCTTTGAGTCCAATTTTCTCCTCTTTTTGACAAACTACACTTCTGATTTTCAGTTCGAATTCACACTCATTTTCCGAAGAACAAAAATTGTATCTGTGTATTATCTGTCATTGGTCAAGTTATAAAACATGGTAAAAAATAATGCGCTACATACCGGTCATACAGAATACAAATGGGGGTCTACAAATTCACGATATTTAGATATTTTACATTTAAAAAATTGATAATTCTTTAAAAAGTTGCTGCACTGGCCACACTCTCACAACATTTTGTAATCTTACAATACACATGTACATACATATGTAAGTATGTATGTATGTATGTATGTATATAATATTGTTTATTGTGTACATTCCAAAAGTGGTTAACCTCGAGTTGGAAACATTACAAAGTTTTTTCAAAACAAGTTATGTTTCTAAAAAGTGTTGCTTAATATTACAAAACAAAGCTCATAGTTCATTATTATGTTCAGATGGGGGAAAAGCTTTTATGTTTTTCTTGTTTTTGGATTTCTGTAAACAAACACGTAATTTGTACAGATGGATGGATGTACATGCAGTTTCATATGAAGCATCAGAGATCTAGATCTCAAATAAAAAATCCAAATTGTTGTTAAGTTTTATATAGGTTAACCGTTTATTTAACGGCTGTTGATATTTGATCTGTAGCCGGTGTCCACCCTCTATTGCTTAGCCCCCATGGTTCGGACTATGGTGTGTACGCCGTCCCTACCTTATGGGGACGTGGCCCTCTCTTTCGGAAGGGGCGGGTGCGAGAGGCGTTGGGACCGTTCGTAAAAAAAATGATTATTTATTTAAATAATATTAAGTTTGTATTGAAAACATATTCATTTTTCTTTTTCTAATGATTCAATTGGAGTGAGCTAAGATTTTAGGTTATTCTCGTTCAGTAACAGTTTTTAAACTGGCTTTTAATATTTTTGTAACAAAAAGGCCATTTAAGGAGGCCAGAAAATCATATTTATTTACGTTATATTTTAATCATAAATGTTTCTAATGGTAGATATTGATTATTGTTTTGAATTTTTGGGAAAATATGATAATTTCGATACACTTATAGGAAAAAAGAAGTTCACCTCGTGTATAGAATATCAATCTTGTGATTTTCAATTTTTAAATTCGTTGAAAACCCCGAAAACTGATATTACAAACGTTAATGTTGTTACAGTTTTTCAAGTTTTCTCCCAAGGTTGTCACAAAATTTCATTAACTAGAAGAGATTTTAAATTAAAATCCCTTTTAGCCTTTAAATAAGCACATGCAAAACCAATCGATTTCGGCTCAAAGTCCATTTACAAACGTAAATTTTGTATCGGATATAAAATTTGTAAATCCACCTTGAGCGGAAATCGCTTGATTTCGCATGCAGTCTGAAACGAATTTTTATTCCGAAAATAAAACAGTTTCAATTTCTAAAGTGGAAATTAACTCCCAAAAATGTAAACAAAATAAAATAGAAATAGATAACTGCTGCGTTATAAATTTCAAATATTTCAACAAAAATTTTTGTATCTACCAAATTTCAACGCATCTTTGATGCATTCCAGAGCGCAGCTTTCATTAGAAAAAATAATACACAAAAATAAACGAAAGTACAAAATAATAAATATTCTAGATGAAATCAACAATGATGCTGAATCCCGGGGCTTTTCTAAACCAGTAACGAACGACACTCATTCTTCCATTATTTGTGTGCTCTTGTTATGTTAATTTCAAACCAGTTTCATTTTCGTTGTTTATTTGTCGAGCGGAAAATTTGAGGGCATGTTACATACTGTAACACTGCATTTCCATACATTTTTAAGGTGTGTCCGCCACAAACTTTTGTTATTCAAAATCGTAATAAGGCAACTCATAGTGAACAGAAAAAAGGCAGCTTTAAAAATCTGTTAAGAATAATAATTGAAAAAGTCGCCAAATTTGGAAAATCTAAAAATATTCAATTCACACATTTGAATAGAAGACCTACGAAAACTTGTCGCTCTTAAGGCAAATTCACACAATTATACTAAGTAGAATAATTGTATAGCCTTTTCAAATCAATATTTTAAGCAATCCGGATTTAGATTTATTTCACTTTAAAACTGCTCCATTCATTAAAAAGAAATGCACTGCAGAGCATGCTTTTGAAAACTGTGATGATAAAATGACGCCAAAATACTCATCTCACTCTAATTGAATGCTATATATATTTTAGCAAACGCATACTTGATTTTATTTAAATATATAGCTATAATTATTCGCATTTATTTGTGTTTAAATTATAAAATGCCGACTCTTAACATTTTGTTTGGTTTTTCAACTTAAATTAATTCACAGCTCTATTTTTCTGTGCATGACTTTTATTATGACTCATGTAGTAGAATAGAATCTCCAACAAATATAAACGAATATTAGTAAAATCTTTAGAACCTGATATCATCAAGAACAATCTTATTTCGAAAGTGATATCATCAAATTCACCTCGCGGGAATATTTCTTTAATCATTAAAGCTTGATTTACAAGTTGACTAACCATGAGTGTATCTACGATATTTCATTTACATGAAAGTGGATAGCATAGGCTAGTGAGTGGAAAATTTACTCTAATCATGTTAAATTTGGAGCGACGTCAGTATAACCACTGTGTTAAGTGAAATATTTATCCAAAATCAATTAATTTTGGATGTTGCAAAACATAAGAGGACATTATGAGGCTATCTTCATTGTAGAACACTAGTTGAACCCCGCCCGCTTAGCCAGGCAAAAACAAATGTTAAAATTAAATCAGGATTCATATTGATTTGTATCCTGATCAGTAACATATACGTACCTATTGTCAGCCTTCTAGCACTAAAAACATTTTTGCCACACCCACTCCGCCCTCAAAACGAAAATCTAAATTTCGGCATCAAATTGATCTTCTTCGTGGTCAGTAATATATACATACGTACCAAATTTGAGGCTTTTAGCTCTCAAAAACTTTTGCCCTCGGCCCACAGAGTAAATTTTTAAAAATTCTATTGCCTATAGTTCCTTCCAGACCTGCATCTATCTGTCCTGAAAATTTCAACAGCATCGGTTCAGCCGTCTACACGTGATTGCGGAACAAACAAACAGGCAGACTTACACTAAGGTTTTTAATATTAATGGGGATAAGGATAATGGATATTTAAAACTAAAAAAATAAGAAATGTTTAATATTGATTTAAAACGTACTGTTACAAATCGAATGTTGCTAACTTGTTTACATTGCAAGTGCATTTTCCTCACTCGATGGTAGTTTCTCTGTGGGTTTTAAAAAGGAAGCATTTATTTAATAATTTGATTGTACCAAATCGTACTAGAAAATTTTAGATTCCACAAATTAAACAATTTTACTTTTTAATGAAAACGAACTGTTCTCAATCTAATCCCGTTTCAAATGAGCGGAGCAACCAAAGTACGTCTGGTGCCAGATTTCTGAACATTTTAGAAACTCTGTATGTAGTAACTCACTAAAGATGCCCCTCGCTCTGTGCACGCAGAAACAAATACCTAGGAGACTACTTCATTAGGAACATAGAAGAAAATGCCACCCGCACCACCTATGACCTATTGGTCATAGAATTAGGGGTGGCCCTTAGGAAGCAAAGATGTATCACACACACCACGGGCTCTTAAGAAAGACTGAGGACCATAAAGGTATCACCAACAAGGATACCGGATGGCGCTCTCGACTTAACTAACAGGCCATCAAATTCCACACACAGAAGAAAGAGCACTTTCTTTTTGACACAAAGTCAATTGATACTATGCTCGGCTTCTATTTTTAATACCGACTACAGACACATTAAACATTACACACTTACTTCACATCTCAGTCCTCCTCTATAATAACTAACCTCTACATATAAACTATTCTCCCTAAAAATTCCTCCCCCTTCAGTACCCTATCCCTAACCTTTTCTATTTACAGGAACAAAGGATATACACAATGGATCCAAAAGGATCTCCGGGTGTTCAGAATGCAGGAGCATTCTGGTCCTTATAACCTAACCTAACTCACTAGAGATAATTAGCTCTACTTTTGTGCTCTCTTTTTTAACAGATCGCTTTAAAATTCTAACTTATGGCCAATTATGCTTATAATTACCGAGCAAAAAAATCTAGGCGGTACTGAGGTTGTAATAAAGAAAAAATTTGTATTAAAAAAATATTTTAAGAATTAAAAATTTCGAATACATTATTAAGATGGACATTTATTATAAATAAAGAAAAGAATATTAAATTCTTCAAATATTTTGTTAATACTTATTTTTTGGAAGTTAAGTTCTTTTTCCCAAACGTAACAATTCATAAGAAATTTGAGTGTGGACATAACATGGAAATGCCCAATACGAACAACAATCTAAAAATACAATCAAATAAAATAAAAACTTACCGAACATAGGAGATTGAACAAAAATAGAATATATTTGACCATGGACATTCCGCAACTCATGATGATGTCTTGTGTTTACAACTGAAAGTTAAATATTGGACGAAGTGATAAAGCCATTTGCAATTATTTTGATTTTGTTTTTTATTATTTTTATTTATTTTGTATACAAAATAGAGGTGTGGTAAAATTTCTCTTTTATTTCCAAATAGGCAGGCAGGCGTAGTATTTCGTATTTATTTTCTCAGGGGGAATAAAACAAGTGAACCCTTTTTAAGGTACATTTTAAGTAAATATGAGATATTTTGATGTTGCATTAGAAGCAAATCTTATTTACCGTAGTCAATTGTGAGCTGTATGTAGTCTTTTGAATTTAATTCTATTTAATTGACATCATCCATTAAAAAGTAATAACAATTTATTGTCGTTTCGTTTTGAAGAGACTAAGGGTGGTCGTTTTGCAAATGCAAAGTCAACCAAATTTGCAATGGTCAGATGTCGTCTTAAAATTAACTAAACGAAAAAGTGTAAATCTAGATACTTATGTATGTACATACATAGAAAGTGTTGTTCAATACATAGAAACCGATATTATTAAACTTCGCGACAATATAAAAAGGTACTTTCGATTATGGATAGCTATCAAATGCTAATTAATGGTATGTTAAAATTTAAGTTGAAATCTCGGCGATAACAATGAATGAAACAATTTCGAAGCAACAATTATAAAGCAACAAATACATTACATTTCATTAGTCTTTTTCAATTCGTCGTTTACCAGTCACCATACAATTTAATACATATCTATGTAGTCGGGGTTGTGATGTATGTGTGATAATTGCCGAAATTATAATCTGAATTTTATCGATTTGGACTTTTCGGAATATTTATGGGACAAGTAAGTACATTAATTTTTCCTTTTTGATATTATGGTGCCCGGCACCATTTATGTCATCCATAATTCTTCTGTCCTTACACTATGTTTCACATTTCCAACTTAAATTTAACGATTCTTATAACGCCATAATTATAACTTCCATAATCCAAATCAAAAACTTGATCTATGCTTAGCGAACCAATTCCGGCAAGAGTTTTTGTTTGGGCAATATGGATGCTTTCAATTCATTTAGTTTCTTCCACACCCATGGGTAGCTTGCGGCCTTAAACAATAAAGCTTCGCGGCTTTGTGTTGTGGCTTCAACATTCGACAAATGTTTGTAGTATTTGGCATTTTTCTTAATACTTCCATTTGCATCTTGGTCGTAGCGAGCGAAGCGTAGCTTCAATAATGTCTCCGATACGTCCAACAATCGATTGCCCTTGGGAGGATGGACCAAACACAATTGCGAGACCACATACTCGTCCGAGGCCTTCTTGTTCAAGGGTATAAATGTGGCTTCCTTACCAACGAGGCACTGTTGCAACCAAGAGAAGCCATTGCCGTTTACCTTAACACCGGGCAACTTGATGGGCAGCAAACGTTTGCTGCTCATGAACAGCGGAATCAAAGGGCGGTGACTAATGAACAGTAAAGTATCTTGACCCTTCTGTTGGACGTCTTTGATCCTGCCAGTGTGCATGACACGCTCGTTTATGAGTCTCTCCGGTATGTGCGAAGGCTTCTTGAAGGGACGCACTAAATAAGCCGGTTTACGTTTCGCATAAGCCACCAACAGCATCAGACTTGAGGTGCCATAGATTAACACTTCTGTGCCCAGAGTTTCACGTTCCATCAGATTGCATAATTTTTGATATTTCTCACTGAGATATGACTTTGAGGTGTCCATGTTGTTGAGGTGTTGTTGTTGTTGTTGATCACAGACTATGTATGAATGTATGTTTGTATGCTGTTGTTAGGATTCGGTTGTCGTTTATGTCCTCTTTTGATTTGTTTAAGTACGGTTTTGGTGCTTTGTGTTTCGTTTTCTGTTGCCTGATATGATATAACCTACAAAATTGAGATGCCGATTAGATTTGGGCGATATTCGATGTAAAGCATTTAGCAAATTTTCAAATTCAATATTTCTTAGCTGGATGACATCATGTATTTTAATTTAGTATTTAAAAAAGATCGACCTCTCCTCAATTATCGGACCTTTGAATGCGCCGCCGAACAACACGTCAACCGCCTAAAACTGCTCCATGCCCAAACAAACTAAAATTGGCGAATTTCAATACTTTTGCCTGATGGCGTTATTCAATAATATCTGAGAATAACTGCCTGTGTATGTATGACGATGATACATTCGACTTTATTCTGTAAATTTCGTCTTATTTCTGATTTCCGATTTCTATGCCACCACTTTCTCTGTTTTATTTTTAAAATGTCAACGCCAACTTGCTCTGTCTCGTTTCGTTTTGTTTCGCTTTTAGTTGTGTTTTTGACATTTATTTGTTTTGTTTTATTTTTATTCCGTCTTTCGTTTGTTTTGCTTGAAGGTCGCGTTATGGGGAGGGAGACAACAAAACAAGTTTCCCCCACACCAACCTCACAAACGGAAAAAATATCGAAATACTCTCTGTGCATCTGCCTGTTGTTAGCGATAAGAGCTTTAAAGCTCACACCTCACATAACATAAACACACACACACACACACATTCTCTAAAACGGCTTTTTCAAATTTTCAAAATTTCTAATGATCATTGTGATCTTGTTGTACCTCAAGTCGTTTCTTAAACTTTTCAAACCGAAATATCACTTTTATTTCTGTTAGCCTTAGATTGCTTTGAGCGCTTTACGTCTTGACGAGCGTGGGGTTCGTTACAAACTGACTGTTTGTGTTAACTTGTGGTTGGGATGCAAAAAACCACCAGTTGACTCTTAACTTTGAATTGTATTTGAATTGTTTGTTGTTTGTGGACTTGTTTCGGGTGTGTGCTTGTTTTCTTCGGTTCGGTTCCACTCTCAACAAACATACATACATATGTATGTACATATTATGATAGTAGTACTCATTCATCTCCAATAGTCACACTCATTCATTAAATCGGGGGGGAGCCACATACCCCTAGTCAGAGTTCATTACAATTCCATCAATGTGACGCAGGGTGTTTGTCAATTGCTAATTATTGGCCATCGTAACACCAGTCTTATCACATTTCTCAGGTTCCTGGTTTTGGCACTTTCCTGATAAAAAAAATGCCTCCAAATTATAATTGCACGACCTCATGGATGGAACCAGAACAATATTTGGAACATTGTCAACGAAAAAATTTAATTGCACGCGAGAACAATATGTATGTATGTGCAGTATATATATATATACATACATGTATGTATGTGCGTACACGCTGATTATTTCATCTGTCTCCCAATACAGTCAGTTGTGACATCATAGTTGTTTACGTGTTGATTCATGCGAGTACAAACGATCTTAGCGGCGTTTTAGGATTGTCGTTTCATGGGCAAAACCTAGAATTAATGCGACCTCGGACTTTACAAGTTGTCAGCCGGAGAAAGCTCGAGAAACATTCCAAGTATTCGAACGAGCCTAGAATAAAAAATAAATAATTTAAAAATAACTGAAATATTATTCATCCGCTCGCAGTCCGAGCGACGATTATCGTATCGCTTTGTAATAAAATCGTCTGACATTTACGAATGAAATTCTCGATTCTCACAACATGATCGTCGTCGCGAGCATCTTAATTAATATGATTTATGAATTTTATATAGAATATTTTCCCAATTGGCAATAATACTTTGCATACATTAATACTCGTGAGCACGTAACAAAGAGTTTCTAAAAATATTCAAATATTGGGATTTCGTTCTTTTCGATATGAAAAGTTTTGCAAATTTTTATTTTTCGGGGAAAATTCGATGGTAAAAATTGATTTTTATGCATGAAATTTGTTTTGAGTTTTTTCGTGATCCATTCAAAGGATCGGCCCGATTATTTCATGTGTATTAAGAACTAAAGGGCCTTGAAGTATATGGACATTTCCCAGGTCACTCAGAAAAACTTATGGTGCCAAATCGATTTTTGTTGAATTAATTCTGTAACATTTTAACAGATAGAGATATCTTAGCAACATTTCACTCGTGTTTTCCCAAAAGTACAATATGCACCGATTGCAAAGATATTATGTACAGTGATAGTGCTCGCGAATACCTACGTACATGTTATATAAAATATGATTCCTAAAATCACAAAAATATGATTTTTGGACAATTCCTGAATTTCTGCCAAGGATAAAAAAACAAACTTTTAGAAGTGAGTCTCATTAATATCCGCCATTCGTATGGATGAGAGATCAAACGTCCATTAGTCGATGTACAGTATTTAAACGTAAAACTTCATTTTATAATATTCACCATTTAATAAGCTTCAAAATCAGATTCAAATTTTATCAGCGCAATGATCCGAAAATGACAAATTACGTTTAATCCAGGAGTAGCTTCTTTATGACTGTCAAAAAGCGCTTCATCCTCCTACCGCAACCCCAGTCTTGAACCCCATAGAAAATTTATGGGATGAATTGAACCGCCGTATTCGCCACCACTCAATAACCTCCACATCCGAATTGAAACAAGTAAAAAAGGCGTTCGGTTCTGCCGGGCCGAACTTTGCATACCCTCCACCATGGATTGAATTCTACAGAGGCTGTCGATTTTCATAGAAGTGCAGTAATTAATTAATTTAGTCAAACCAAGAAAAAAAATAAAAATTTTGAAATAGTAATAGTAGCGCTTATAATGCAATGCTACCAATACGTTTAATACTATATATGTATATCAAAATATTACTTCAAGTCAATTCAAAAAGTAAATATTAGACAACAATCTTCAAAAAAGCTTAAATACCATAAATATTGATAGATAGTGGGTGCTACATAGGGTTTGCATTTTCCCGTACTTTTTATTTCCCGGGAAACGGGAATTATTTTTTCAATTTCCCGGGATCCCGGGACAGCACGGGAAATCGTCAACATACTGTTTACCATGAGTTAAGCTTTTTTCCCAATAAAACATTCACATTTTATTAAAGTAAAATAAATATATATTTCACAACGAACCTGTTACAGAATTCATGTAATATTAGATCAATTGAAACATCTTTTCAAGTTTCAAAATTAATTAAAGATCAGATATTTCTTATTTTATTGGAAAATGTGGACGCGACGGAGAACGATCTTTCACATTAATAGTCAGTAGAGCATTAAATGAAATGTTTGTTCTTTGTCCTGTCGCTTCGAAAACTTTAAATTCTTTATTTTTGGCGTTCGGATACACGCCTAAAATCCACTTTTCCCGGATTATCAATTTTTCATATGGAGCTTGACAGGAAAAATCCGAAAAAGTGTATTTTGAGTCTATGTCCGAACGTAGCTTAAAAATATTTTGTCATCCAACTCCAATATTTGACATATCTGATTAAAAGCGAGGTAATCTAAATTTTTATACAACATTTTTAATTTTATTGTGGAAATGATGGAAAAAATATGCGAAGAAATATATAAAATTTTCTTCTGAATTCCCGCGGAATTCCCGTACGAATTTCCCGGGATACAAGAAATGAAAAATGTGAGAATTCCCGGAAATTTCCCGCAGGAAATCCAAATGCAAACCCTAGTGCTACAGTTGATTGTATTTCCACTCTATTCTAATTATAAATTTTGAAAATCCATTATCTCACTTATGCAGTGCATGATACTCTAATTTCATGATTCAACCAATTTTTGCCGTAAAAGTAAAAAAGTACGAATTTGGAAAAATCTTTTTTATTTTTCTGAGCCATTAAGGGTACGACTTCCTAAAATATCTTTCTGAATTTCAACATTCTAGCTGTAGCCCTTTACTTTATTTCGTTTGGTACCGTTTAGTTGGTATCATTTTTATCCCATTTTACACCCTTAAGAGTACGACTTTCTAAAATCTCTTTATTTTACGTGTCTACGCAATTACAGGGATGTACATACACACTGAATTTATTCATTCTAACTGTAACCGTTTAGTTGGTATCATTTTTATCCCTCTGTTCCCATTGCATCCCCAGAAAGAACGAATTTGGAAAAAACTTTTATTTTTCGTGTCTATGCAAACAGATGAATATATACTCCGAATTTCATGACTTTAGCTGCGGTCATTTGGTTGGTACTATTTGTAACCCCTTTTTCCATTTTAACCCCAAAAAGTACGAATTTCGACAAATCCGTTTATTTTACGTGTCTACGCAATCAGAGAAATGTATACAGCGAATTTCATTATTTTAGGTGCGGCCGTTTGGTTGATACCATTTTTATCCCTCTATTCCCATTTTACCCCTCAAAAGTACGCATTTGGAAAAAATACTTTATATTATGTATCTACTCAAGTAGAGAAATGTACACATCGTGTTTCTAGCTGTTGTCGTTTGATAGGTACCATTTTTATCCCTTTTTGTCCCATTGCCCCTACGAATAAAAATCACTTTATGGTGCACGTTTTTGTTATAGGTGGAATGTGCATTCCCAATATCAAGTACAAGCAGACAGACATTGTAAAAACATGCTTAAATAATGTAAAATATTAGGGGTTATTATGGGTATTTTCAGTCCTTGTGAGGGAAAATTTTTTCCCTTTGGACCGATTTCGCCCAGTTACAATCCCACCGATCTACGACTATAAAACGCATTTATGGAAAATTTGGACGTCCTAGCTGCTTTCGTTTAAATTCTAGCGTGCTTTCAACAGACGGACGGACATGGCTAGATCGTCGTAGAATTTTATGATGATCAAGAATATATCGTTGCCAAAATATAAAAAAGACTCAACTAACATTTTTTGGCAAATCGAGATTTTTGGTTATTTAAAAAAAAAACACAACAACTTCGGTCATAATAAACAAAAATATAGATTCGCAAAAAAAGCTAGTTGAGTCTTTTTTATATTTTGGTAACGATATATACTTTATAGGGTCTCAGGTCGATCTTTCAAACGGAATGACAAAGTTACTATACCCCCATCCTGGAGGTGGTGGGTATAAAAACGATTACGTGAAGAATGTGATAAAATACAAATTTCCTATACCAAAAAACCGTGGAAAATATGCCAAAACGTAAAAAGGGTGTAAAAGACATATCCCTATGCCTAATAAATACTAAATGTTCACGAAAAGATGTATTTGCCTTATTAATTATCCTTTTTTAAGAAAAAATCGAATATTAATGACGCTATGATTTTTGATGAGTGAGCGTGGGGTCGAGAATTAATTGCCCAAAAAAGAAATGTTTAATGAGAATTCAACGTATAAAAATTGATATATTATTGGTAATAATTTTTTCCAACAAAATTTCAAAATTCCTAGTTGAAAAATGTGTTCCAAAATTGGGGATTCGTTTACTAAAATGGTGGCAATTTCTTTATTTAACGCAGGGATGTGACAATACTTTCTGAGTAAAACCCTTTTCTGCCTGCATAAGAAATCTAGCTGAAACTTTTTGGGCCTAAATTTTGAATAACAAATTTAATACTGACTAAAACTCCATATTTAAAGGTTGATTGGTTTACATGGTCGCTCCCACGGGAGCGTCAACATGTGCCTTAAGTCACCGTTTTGAATATATTTAGAGGTAGTTTGACAACGGTTTAATTTGACAGCGGATGTTGTCAGATGTCGACAAAAATGATACAATATATTAATATATATTTTTAAGCATTACTGTTTTCAAAACTGTATTTGTGGCAAATATAGTTTGGTTGTAAAACTATTTAAAAATATCCTTTTTAAGAAACAAATATATAATTTTGGGTCAACATAACTTTTTCCTTTAAAAGTTTTTGAAATATGAAACATTCACTTTTATGTAAACTAACCAGCAAAAACAAGGTAATTGCATCTCATTACCCTTTCAACTATTGATTCCTTCCAACTAATAAATAATGAGTACTGGTAATGTTCAAAATAAAATCTGATACACAAAATGATCCAAAAGTGACAGAGTACATTGCAATTTTGAGGGTCATAGAAATCGTCATATTACATCTTATTTTTACTTATTTTTGTGATATTTGTAATAGTAGTCATTTTTTAGCTCCTTGGTAGGACCCACGTGACCCCATGTAAAAATAACTCGAAAGTTTAGTGATGAGTAAGCTTACTCCCAATGTTACTTGGTAATGGGAGTTTTTGCTGGGTATCTTCCTCCGTGGAAGATAGGAAACATTTCGTGCTAAAAGTTAACAATTTTATTAAGAACACTTTTTAGGATAAATGTTATTACAAGGGAATTTATTACCACCGAAAGATATTGTGATTGTCTTTTTAATGATACGCATATTGTCCCAAGCTAATATAAAACGAATTTGGAGCTAAATTCCTTTTCGCATTCAATCTGAAAGGCTTCTAAATTATAAACGCTTATTTTTTATCTATTTTTATAATTTAATTGACAGCTTTTTATTTTAGCAGACAGCAAACACTTTAGCAGTGTGAATGCTGATGCTAGATTGTTAGAAAAACTGCTGTAATAGCAGAAAATTGATTGCAGACAATCGCTGTTGTTAATAACAGACTTTTTTCTTTAAGTGTTCTCATTAATGCACGAAAATTATATACGAAGGCAAAATATGAGCAAATTTCTTTTATCCTCCAAATGCATGAAAAACAGTTCGAAAAAGTCGAAAAGTTTTCCTAATTTTCTATATCTAAGACGAATGACCGATGGAAATCGATTGTGGTCCACTTTGCGCGCGTTACTATATGACATGCAAACAAACTTATTGAAGGACATATTTTCAATTTTATGAAAAACAGAATTAATAGAGGTAATGTAAAATCGCTGGAGCTCGGAATTGACAAAAGATATAATTGATATATTCAGAAAACTAAACAAGGTTTAGAGGCGGAAAACCGCAACTTTTTGTACATGTACTGTATTTTCTGTAGGTCCCCATAACTCAAAAATTCTCATTTTGTATTTGGCATTACATTCTATACGAATTAAAAATATCAATGTCGTTTTTTGAGTTATGACTGTCTAGTCGCACGTGAGCTATATGTACGAGCGAGCACATGTTGAAAATGCGTCTCATTGAAAAAGGTGAATGAATGAATGAATCACCCGAAAACAAATTAAAGTGTGAAAAATAAAAACAAAACGAAACGAAAACTGCATATTTACTCTTGTACATTAGGATGGGTCACAAAAAAATACTTATTGACTTGTTAAATAATGGTATGTAAAATAGTTTGTCCCTGGGTGAAGCTGTCTGTGCGCTGGACGCTTTTGATAGCACCCCTGTTTTTCTAGTGGACATTCAACTATATTTTTATAATGGACATCTCCCAAAAAAGGTTCACCTTTCTTTTATTTTCATTAAAAGTTTTAGTTTTATTACGAAAATTGCTACTTTTTTACTACACGTGGAAGTAATTGTAGCGTCCGTTTTGTCGCGTCCGTATTTGCGCTGTATCTAATTAACAAAATTTAAGAAATTATTCTCATATTCATGAATCTACGAACAAATTATATCATCTGACCTTCATTTACATGTATATATGGAAAACAAAGTTCTCAAAAAATCGCTGAACTTTGTATATTTCTACAAGAGCTTCAAAAGTACTTCTGTTTTTTGTAGCGTCCGTTTCAATGTATAATTGTTTATAATTTTGCACTAATTTGTTCTAAATCCTGACAATATATTTTTAATATGGGCATTTCTTTAGTAACATACGGGACTGTCGTACGTTTCAAAGAGGCGAAAAACAAGGAAAAACTGAAAAATATTTTTACTTCTGTATATACAGTGGTGGCCAAAACACTTGTGGTGTGGTGACTTACTTTAATGTGCTCTGTAAGATTGTAAATATGAATCTCGAAGAAAGCAATGTTGTTTAAAAAATATTATTACAGCATAAAGAATTCAAATATAGGGTGGGCCAATTAAAATTTTTAATTTGAACTACCGATTACTTTGACTTCGGTGTAAAACAGAAATTTGCATTTTTATTCCCTCCACTAGGGTAATATGTATTTGTGCATTTGTTTGTAACACTCAAAAGGAAACGAGATAGACCCGTTTATTGCAGATCGGCTTAGAATCACTTTTTGAGTCGATTTAGCAATGTCCGTCTGTCCATCTATTGTTGTAATCAAAGTACAGGTCGCAATTATTGTCCGATCCTAACATAAATTGGCACAGATAAGTTTTGAGGGCCACGTTTTTTAATTTGAAGCAAATCGGTTCAGATTTAGATATAGCTCCCATACAAATGTCGCTCCCGATTTGATTTTTTCCTCTCTATAGACCATATATTTTACTCGATTTGCTTCAAATATGGAACCTTATAATTGAACAAGAAACATCTGTGGTGAAAGTGAGTAAGATCGGTTCAGATGCTCTCGATTTGACTTTCTCCGTTCTAGAGACTACATATTTTTACCAATTGTCTTCAAATTTGGCACAGTAGCTTATTATTGAACTAAAAACATCTACGGTAAAAATGGGCCTGATCTGTTCCCATGCAAATTTCGCTCCCGATTTTTTCCGCTCTGGAGACAACATAATGTTCAAATTTGGAGCAACAGTTTATATTTCAGCTAGAAACATATATAGTGAAAGTGAGTCAGATCGGTTCAGATTTACATATAGCTCCCATGCAAATTTCGCTCTCGATTTGATTTTTTCCGCTCTAGAGACCACATATTTTGCCAATTTTCTTCAAATTTTATTATCTTATAATTAAACTAGAAACCTTCAAATTTGGCGCAACACCTTATGTTTGCGGCTCTCAATGCATTCGCTACTCGTTAGAAGGTGTTACTACTCTTTTTGTGCGTAATATCACAAAGTCGTATGAAGAAAGTAGTAGACAAAATCTAACGTAGGGGAATAAATAAAGGAATGCCATTTGACCGTAGGCCGCACACCAAGAAAAGGTGGAAGTTGAGAATGACAACATTTGTAATTAAACACCTTACTTCTAGAAACATATATCTTTAAAGTGAGTCAGATCGGTTGAGATTTATATATACAAATTTCGTTCCGGATTTCCCGCTCTATAAACCAGATATTTTTACCGATTATCTTTAAATTTGGCACAGTACCTTATAATTCTCTGAAACATCTATGGTGAAAGAGGGAAAGATCGGTTCAGATATTGCTCCCATACTTTTCTCTCAATTTGACTTTTCCGCTCATAGACAACATAATACAAAAATCGTTCTCGTTTCAATTGCAATGGGGAAGAAAGTGTAGGGTATCATATTGTCGGCCCCGTCCGACTTCAGTTTTAATTAGCAATAATGCGAAATATTGAACTTTTTGAATTATGTTTCAAATTGTGTCGGACTTTTTTGACAAAACTATTTTTTAAATGATCTGGAATATTATTAATTTGTTGTACAATGTGGCGAGTTAAGAAAATTTGTTTACGTTTTAAATCTATAATATGGAACGGGACGAGACGTTACTTGATGTGAACTAAATTTCTACAGAACGGTCAATGAAACCAAATCAAAATTTTGCACTAAACTGATCTTCATGAAGCAAAATTTTAAGAAAAAATTGTAGTCCAAATGATCATTATTGTTTATATTTATATTTTCGTTTACTAATACAAGTCAGAAACAATATTTTTTTTCATTTCAAGAAGAAGAAGATGCAATGTCGGGCAAAGTTGTTAACTCTAGTGTCAAAATGGAATAAATAATCTTTTTTTTAATTAGCCACACAGAACAAACAACTGTTCTATAGTTGCAGAATTTGCAAGAGCTAGAAGGGTAGATATGCTATGGGTTTTTTTGTGTATCATTAAAAAGGCAATCACAATATATTTCAGATTTAATAAATTCCATAATAAAATTTATTCTAGAAAGTGTTGTTCAGGCGCGTGCGCAGGATTTTCCCCTGGGGGGGGTTTTCACCTACACTCATAAAAAAGTTAACCCTATAATGAGTTAAAATTAACTAAAATTTAGGAAACCAAGTACATTTTTAATAAATATAAGTAGAATTTTGCTGAAATTTTCCTAAATCTAAGTAAATTTTTCCTAAAGCCAAGTAATTTTTTACTAAATTTAAGCAAAATTTTCCTAAAACTAAATAAATTTTTACTAAATCTTAGTAAAATTTTGCTGAAAATTTCCTAAAACTAAGTAAATGTTTACTCAAATCAAGTAAATATTTACTCAAACTAAGGACAATTTTGCTGATTTTTTCCCTCAAAACGAGTAAATTTTTACTTAAGCTAAGGAAAATTTTATTTTATACAAGGAAAAAAGGTGCAATTAAAATAACTTCAATTTAACTAAAAAAATCAAACAAATAGTTTTGCTTCAGAGAATGCAAAACTGATACAAACTATGACAACATGAAATATTTCTCAAAAGTTTCATGATACCTCTGCCATAAGGAGTTGAGCTATTACTCCATAATTGTAGGCGCCTTCGCAGTGGTTGTTTAGAATAATTTCTTAAATACTTTAAGAAATAAATCTCTGCAAACGAACGAGAATTGCTTCTTAGATTAATATTCAAGAATTTTTTAAACAATTTCAAATGTTTTTTATAAGTTCATTAATACCTAAATGTATGAAGAACTCGGCATAAATTTCAGTAAACATATTAACTTACTTTTAGGAAAGAACACATTTTTAAATTAAAATTTCCTAAATGGAATTTTTGCCATACAAAAAATTTCAGATTTTTTTCTCGCTTAAACCTTGGAAATATTCTTCCACATAAGTTTGAATTTACTCAATTGTAAGAATTTTTTATTAGATCCTAAGAAATGATTTTAAGTAAATCTTCTACCATTTGTAGTAAATGAACTATTTACTATGACTTTGAAAAATGGAAACTTTACTCATACTTAGTTAATTTTCCAAATTTTTAGGAAATTTTTACTGAAGCGTTTGGAAACCACTCATATTGTATTGCCAGGATCTTCGAGAAATATTTTGATACATTCGTCCGACAGACATCGTCACTAAAAGGAATATGTCTGTAAAAGAAAGCAGAAAGTCTACTGAAAGATCAGATTTTCTGCTGTTAAAAAAGAGACAGCAGACAGCTGCTAAACTCGGTTATGAACGCTTATCTCTTTATATTTAAATTAACAACAGCCAATTAACAACTGCAAACTCTTTAGCAGTGTGAATGGTGATGTAAGATTGCAGAAAACTGCTGTTATGCCAAAAATAAACAGCTGTAATAGCAGAAAAGTGTCTGCTGATAGGCAATCGCTGCTTTTGTTTAAATATTTGCTTGAAATTACATACATACATATCGATGGCTTATATTCAAAGGTGGCTATGAACAAAAACATAACTTTTCAGGAGAGCGAAAAAACTGATTTGCTCCTTTATTTGAAGAGAAATTATTAATCATTATTCTACAGTTTAATCTAAAAAAGATTACTAATTGCTACGATTAAAAAGTTTTCGAAATTTCCTATTATTCGCGATTTCATGGTTCATAGCCACTTTTGTATGTTTAAAATTGAGCACTATGAATGTTGAAATAAGCACATAGCCATTTATGTCCAAATATATAAATAAGATTTATTATAAACTCCATAACTTTTTTCATGAAATCTTGGCAATGTTGTATAGAAAACGCATTTTCTGTGATGTACTCAGCGAATTTAAAGATTCCAGCTTCATCCGTCAGATTGGTACTATTTTTATCCCTTTTACCAAATTTTTTACAAAAAGTACATATTGCGGTAGGGCATTGTGAACAAAAAATACAAATTGGATATTTTTTGTTTTATGATTTTCTCGCGATCTAGCCAACGGATCCGACTGAATTTTTGTTTATGTAATAAAAACCAATTTCGCTTGTAACATACATGTAGCCAGTCGCGAAAATCGCTACAATTGATGAAAAATCCAAAATTCGGCGTTGCAATTCCTTATATTTTAACTTTCTTCATTAATAATTCTGAAACTTTTACACAAATATTCCCCATGAAGTCAGCAATCACATTCCAAAGAAATATTTTGGTATTCTGAATATAATAAAAAGTTATGCCGGCTTTTTTAAATATATTTTTCACAATTTTTGACTTTACAGCCTATTTTAGCCTGATAACTGGGGAATCAAAATGCTATTAACGCGAAATGATGGAATTTGATAGTACGACATGCCCTAAATCTAGAAAAATATTTTAAACAAAATCGTTGTAGCGAATTATAACCTTCGGTTTTATGCCGCTCCATTGTTGAACTATTTTATTGACAGATGACATCAAAATCTGAGAATAGTTTGGCATCAAAAACTCATTTTCGAGAAAATGGTTCATAGCCACTTTTGAATATTAGCCCTCGATATATATTTTGAAGAAATATTACACAAAAAACGATCAAATTCCTCGGCGATAAACCCTTCAGTTCCGCATTTTATCTATGATAAATGCAGAAAATTGGATATGCTTTTTGACAAAGTATGGGTCTAAATAGGATGTCTAAAGAGTTTTGGTGTTTTTAATTTATATAGGACATGAGTAAAAGAATGTTTATTCAAAATCTTTATACGCATATTCCGATTAAATAAACAATATTTGGAAATGTTTCTTCATTTTTATAATCTTAAATATGTATAAATTCGAATAACAAATACAGTTTTTTTGTATTCGATGAAATGCAAGAAGAAACAACTAGAAATTTTAAATCCAAAAAAAGAAATAATTGGTATTTTAGAGTTACGTCTTCCTACGTAGATCCAAGTTACTGAATTTGTTGTTTCTCTTTTGAATAATACTTGTTACATATGTACAAAAAAATACTAACTCTGAAAAATATTTGACATAAGTGATAAATATAACAAAAATTTTAGTAAGTTAAAACTCATTTCTTATTGTTTCGCAACTTTAAAGTAGTTTTTTAAATAGAGACCTACTCGCAGAAAAAAATGCATTTCGTAGAAATGAAATTTTAGACATGTGAACATCGTTTCTGAGTTTCTTTTGTGGGAAAAATTAGTTTGTTTGCGGTAAACATGTCATCAGTTGTTGTAAATGAACAAAGAGAAATAAGTTTATGTATATCAACCAATTTTCTTCGTTTGTCGAAATTGATTTGTATTATAATTGCAAACTCTCAAAACATTGGAAGTAACAGAAACCGTTGTTGTTGCATCTGTGATGAAAATTGGACACATCGGTTCAGATTTAGATACAGTTCCATAAAAATGTCCAATCGCAAATGTTACATCTTAGCGCTCTACAAGCATCAAGCTAATTACTTTCTTTTATTAAGAATATTTTAGATTTCATTATGATATCATAGTGGTTCTTATCTACTCTTTTTTTAAATTACTAAACGACTTTGTTATTAAATTTCCAAACTTTTATTGCAGTACACAATTAAAAATTCATAAGATATACATAGCTCTAGTCGAATGTCAAGAAGTGGTATCGGTTAATAAAAATGAAAACTATCCGAACAATTTGGTGTCCATTAGCGAAATTAGCATTACACAATCTTGAAATTGGCACAATTCGTTTAGTTTGTTTGTATTTTTCATAACCTTTGTCCCAAATTCAAGAAAGTGTCCACGATTTTTTATGTAGTTTTCGTGTTTTCATGATTTTACTGCAAAATTACCAAGTCAGAGGAGTTATTTTAAAAATACCTTAAAAATTCTATATTTTATTGCTTCACAAAGTCTAGAAGGTTTTCAAAATTATATGTTCGAAATCTCTCTGGGGGGGGTTCAAACCCCCAAAACCCCCCCCCCCCCTGCGCACGGCCCTGGTGTTGTTAATAAAATTGTTAACTGCCTATATTGCTCTGTACATATGCTTAAAGTTTCAAGAAAGCGTTTTTTCTTTATTGCTGAAAACAGCTGTTTGCTATTTCAGCAGATACATGTCTGCTATCTCTTTTTCAGCAGAAAATCAGCTCTTACAGCAGACTTTCTGCTTTCTTTTACTGACAAATTTCTTTGAGTGTACAAGTAAAAGAAGCAGTAAAGAACAATCAATAAAAAACAAGCAGTGGTTAGAAGTAAAGAAAAAATAGTTTATATTTAACTAAATTGTTATGATCAAAACATTTCACAAACTGTTGGCAAAAAATAGATAAATCAGAACAGAAAATAAATCTAATGCATGAAATTGAAACATTTCCAAATTTTCAAAATACAACAATATTTAAAAATAAAAATATATGTATTTATTTTTTGATTTTAGAGCATAATATTGGACAGGAAAAGGAAGTAATTGGTGAAGAAAACTACAATTATTTAAATTCCTTAACTGATGCAATAAATTATTATTACGCTTTTAATATAATATTTCCTCTTCCATGGAGTTTTTGGTTCGGGTTTTCTACAAATATTATCCAAAATCTAGCCGTGCACCGAAACAAAAATATTAATTATAGAAAATGAATAATTTAATTTAATAATTTAAAGTACAAACATTTAACAAAAATATATTTTATTCGAATATTTGATTTATTATTTTTATTACATATTGAATTATTATTTCATTTTTATTTAATATACATATTATTATGTATTTTTTAATTATATATTCATTTTTTATACTTTTATAACATTCTTATTCATTTTTAGACAGCGACTGTGGAAATTTAAAATTACACATTAAAAAAGTAAAATTAAAGACCGAATTTTCAACATAAAATGTTTAATATTACACTAAAATTTGACATTTTATGTCTAAAACAAGTAAGAAAACGTCAGTCGGCTAAACGGACTTATATATACATACCCTCACTCTCTGAGAACATGTGTATGGATGGATAGAGACAATTGTGTGGGAGGTACAACAAGGGGCGTTTTTTATATTTAAAGTGATTATAAAAACATTTCCAAATATAAAATTACAAAATTACTTGTAACCAAAGTTTACACCACTTTGTGTGGGAGGTCCCAAAAGGGTGTGGCAATTTCGCCCATATCAAATTTCACAGTATTCCGATCATCAGTATTAAAGTTATAACAGCTTTAATTTTACGTAGTTTTGTGTGGGAGGTACTGGAAGGGGCGTGGCAGAACCTATAATATTCAGTACACTTACAGCGATTATAAAAACATTATCAAATACCAAAATATAGCTGATTCCGATTATCCTTATGGAAGTTATATGGGTTTTAATTTAACATTGGAATATGGGTTATTTGTGTGGGAGGGGCGTGGAAATTTCGCCCATCTTCGAACTTAGGCTAAGTGTGGGAAAAATGTTGGACATCGTAAGCAAAGTTTCCTTAACTCCTTTCGAGAGTTATCGTGTACACCAGCCAGCCAGACGGACATGGCTCAAACAAGTTAAAAAGTCGTGAAACGCATTTGGTCCAAACATACTTAATGTCTTAAGTCACTTCAATGCTTTACACCTTTTTCTGTTCCAAATGATATATACCCTCCTACTATGTAGAGTGAGGATATAATTAAACATCAGATGTGTAAAATTAAACATTCATTCATTTTTTCTATTTAATGAATCTGGCGAATTTATTTTATTTTGCAGAATGATTTTTAGATTTAACAAAAATGGATAACTGGGTCACTGGAACAAGAATTTGGATTCTCCGCCGCTATCAAGCACTGGGGTTCGTAATTTCGGTTCAAAGAGAGTATAGGCGCACGTTTGGCGGCAATCCTTGAGCAGATGGACCATAATGAGACTTGTTAACAATTTTGCCGAGCATGGGACAGTCAAAAGAAGACCGTACCACCGAAACCCTTCAGTTCGGACGGAGGAAACAATCGCTGCTGTCATACAAAACAATCCAAAAGAAGCTTATCTGCTCAAATGGGTATAAGCAGACAGTCATGGGAGTCGTGTATAATTGACTCCAATGACTTATTCCCATGTAAAATTCAAATGGCCAACAAACTGAACGCAGCAGACTTGCCGATTGGTGCAACCCCCCACGTAGCCCGACCTGTTATGACAGAATCGCGACGATAATTTCCCAATAAGCTGATATTCACAAACTCCGCATTCCGTTGGAACTCCAGGTCGCCTGACCTTAATGCACCTGACTGCACTTTTTCTTGTGGGGTTATTGCAAACAGGAAGTCTACAAAGCAAAACCAACAAATTTGAATGAACTACAATCCATTCGAGAAACAATTGCGGCTATTCCTGTCTCAACTCTCCATGAACAACTTTTTGGTAAGATGCCGCACATACATCAACGAGCAGATGGGATCAATTAAAATCCATTATTTTTAAAACTAATTAAGCTATATTTAATAAAATTGAATGAGTTTTAACATGAATAAAAGAAAAATGAATTCCATACACTAAAAAAAGTTATTTGAGTTTCTTAATGTAGCAATATTCATCAGCCACCCTGTATCAAGAACATTTCAATGTTTAGTTTTACACATCTGATGTTTAAATTTAGACATAAAAGGATTTATATTACTTGTGTGTTTAATTTCGCGACTATTAAGGCAACTAGTTGCCTACCATTATGGTAGCGAAATTACACTAAAATTTGTTAGTGTGTATGCAGAGATGTTTGTAAGATGGCAACGTATGCTTTGTTATTTGGAAATCGAGTTGTGTTTCTCATTCGTTTGGATGAACATTTACTTAAAGAAAAGTCACTGTGAAACCAGCTGTCGTCACGGGAATTTTAATAACAATTTGTCCATCCTCAATATCAATTTGCCTTTTCACAACTCAGTTTACGTTTTCTCAATTTAAATTTACATTTCTGAATTTCAATTTGTATTTTCTCAATATTTTATTTCCCGATTTGTATTTTCTCAATTTCAATTGAAAATGCTGTAGTTAATCCAAAAAACCGACGCTATATAAATGCAAAGGAATGTTTTACGGTGAACTTAAGTCGTGGCTGTGCAACGATCACCGTATATAATCCAAATAAGCATTAAATTAATAACACTGTCCAACAGTGTCTGAAAGGGCATGTTGAGTAGACCACTTTTGCAGTGGATCAAAGTTTTATTTTTCTTTGTCGAAAGGAGCTACTAAGTGAGAAATGTGTTGTAACATGTGGCTATTTCGGTAGAGCACGGTAATCAAAAATACGAAATTGAATATTTTTGCAAAATTTTCGTCTTTGCGGGAGATATGGCTAAAATGATTTTTCATGATATTTTTGTTTTGTAATTTTATCGTGATCTATCCAACGAAATTTTTGCATGTGTATTGCGGTTTTTTAAAGACACTTTTCACAATTTTTGACTTTATATTTAACTTTTATTCTATATCAATCTTATTTTAGCCTAAAGTTAGAAGCAAAATATAATAAACGGCGCACAGTAGTTCAGAATCAAAATCAATATTCAATAACATTTGTTCTAGTAAAAACTTTTGAGTTCTGGAAAATAATTAATGCAAATTTAATAGAATTTAGTTGCAAATGACATGATGAACGAACCCTTTAGACAGGGTGGAAATCATGGTAGTGGTAGTCTGCAATCAAGTAATAACCCAGCAAACCAAATGTCCCGAAATCGTAAAGAATTCGTTACGAATGTCTGTAAAAGTTTCCGAATTCGGAAGCGATTTCTTTCCGAAAAATGTATGGAAGGGTTGACACTATGTCTGAAAGATTCGTCGGGGGAAATTCTTCTATTTGTCCAGGAAAATCTGTCAGATTTCTGACTGAATTCTGATGCCAAATCCTTGGGAAATTCTGATATTTTTAAAGACATAAGGTGCAGATATCTGATCGAAATCGTTACAAAAATCATGTAAAAATCTGATAATTATACATAAATATCTTTCCGAAATCTGTACTAAAACCATCAGAAAATCTGTCGTCAAAGATTTGTCTTGCAGAGTTCGGAAATACAATCATTAATAATTCTGGTTGTTTTATTTAATTAATTTTGTAAGCCAAAAAGTTGATATTTTTGTGATATATACATATGTATGTATTTGTCATATAAATAAAATAAATATGGTATACATTATTTCATGAATAACCTAAATAGTTACATTCCAAATGTAGTTATTTGGTGTTTTCATTTCCTCTCGCCCTTAAAAAGGCTACAAACTTTCGAAGGGTACCATTCTAAAAAAAATGTTTTAAACGCCCTACATAATAAGATACTGATATAAGTGTCAAATTAGAGAGAAGAATATCTGTTAAAAATACTTCAAATTTCGGGTTTATGTGTGTATTAGTTTAGGATTACCAGAGATTTGAACGTTTCTTCAAATATTTTTGGCTCAAGAATAGACTTCAAAAGGTTTTCAGTTTCACGATACACTTTTTTCGAAATGCTTGACGCGACATTATATATATTTTTAATTGTTTTATTTACCACTTTTTCACAAATTACAAGAATAACACAACTTCACGTGTTCACCCTCTCTCTAAATACACTGATTTTATTATTTTGTTTTTAGAATTTACGTAGCACTGCTAATAACGGCATCTGAAAGTTGGTACACAACAAATGAAAAAAATCAAAAACACAGAATCATCTGCCAGAAATCGTTTGTAATATGTGAAGACATTTCTGGACACACAAAATTCAAAAATTCCCCAGACATCAAGTTCTGAATTCTTAAAGAAATCTTGTAGAAGTTTCTACACAAGCAAAACAATAATTCCTTTGAATTTCCGTTGAGAATTCTGAACGAAATCTGCGGGATATGCCCGAAGACCCCAGACAATGTGCAGAATTATCTGACTCAAGAAAAAATCTGAAGATTTGGTTTGCTGGGAAATGTCACCATGTCATTTGTAAATAAATTTGCATTCTATTAAATATAGATGCAAAATGGTTTTGAGCCAGGACAATATCCCAGTTCAAATCAAATATTTATTACAGGCCAAAAATACAAACGAAAAAAGTAAAATAATTATGACTTTGGATCTTTAAAAGCCTTTGGAGAATAAAATAAATAAAAAAGTTAAAAGGTTAACCGTGTTTGCAGGGTAACTTTGAACCCTTTGAAGATAGTATACATTTAGTGCAAAAAGTCAGATTTTGTAGTTCCAAAACTCATTTTTTCTTATTAACTCTTGAAAAGAATGTACTCAGCTAAAAAGATGAACAAATTTCCGTAATCCTCAAGCTAAATTTGCCAATTGGAGTTCATATGCCGAAACTATGCCCAACAAAACCCCAATACCTGATTTTGCAGACAAATCGAAGTAATACAGGTAAACTGTACTACCTATGTGCAATTAATTCAGAAGTAAACATTGGCATTGCTTTAATGTCATACCAATTGAATTCACCTCAATGGCCCACAAATTAGGTGACCGAATTTTTGTTGTATTTTTTATTCTTGGATTTTACCTGTTAATTTTAAATCGCCCGATTTCAATTTATTACAGAACTCAAAAATGTTTACTAGAAGAAAATTTATTGAATTTTGACCGAAGGAACTGATTCTAAACCACTGTGAGTCGGCAAGATAACACATCAATGACCGTCTTCTTGTCAAATAGAACTAATCAAGTGTTTCGAGGTGTTGAGAAACAAGGACGTCGTTCGTGTGAGACTCAGGATATCTTGGAAAGCACAATTTCTTCCCAATGGATATAATTTTAAATTACTAATGATTGATTGCTGAAAACTAACAGCAAAATTTGTAAGTGAAATAAACGCAATTTTTACGTTTTCACTTTGGAACGATTTGAGAAAATGGTTAGTTAAACTATCTGTCTTTTCTTTTTATTCCAAATAGTATAATCTTAAATATTTAGACCTCAGAAAAGCGTTTTTGGAACGTTGCAGTGTTTCCGACCATACGACAAAAATAAACTTTATGTAGTAACAATGTAAATTGTCTCTAATCCCATCAAACTTCTGTGTTCCAAATATGTAATTGAGATATATATCGGCATTTCTTCAACAAAATCAATAGAAGTGCAAGTTTGTATTGAAGAAAGCACGCCAAAAAATGATATTTTAGCAGTAAATATTACAAATAACAAGTTTAATTATTAGTTTTTTTGAATGGACAAAACCATATTATATATATGTTCACTTGGAGTTTTAGTAGCTATTCCCCTCGATTGCCAAATAAGCATACAAATATAGGTAAAAGTCTCAAGATTAAAAATATTTTAATTTCAGATGTCAATATTTGCCTAACTTTAAATGATATTCAAAACACCAAACCGAACAAGTTCTTACAACCAGACCAAAGGTTGGAGCTGAACCAGACCATATACACGGGAAACTAGACGTCGTATATAGGAGAACTGTGTACTTAGTTTTCCATTTGGTGATCTTTTCTCCTTTTTACAGTAGATACTCTTAACAATAAATATGTTTAATAATTTATTTACGTATTTTTCTGATACAAAGGCGTTAGAAGCAATTAAAACTTCATTCTTTTATCTGCATTGAAAACCAATTCAAAATAAAAATAAATAAACTTTAAATTTTTAGGGGGGAAATTGAAACTGTTGTTAATGCTGAGATAATACAGATAGTTGCATTCAATTTTAAGTATTTTAAACAGATATTCTTCTCTTTCATTTGATGTTCATATCGCCTTTATATGAATCGGAAAAGTACGAAAATAAAATATTGAAACACATATATTAAAACATATATGTACGCAACGTCGGCGTTATCGGTATGCGACCACGCCCATTTCTTCGAAATACAATATTTTAGGAGACGAGAGCTTTTGCCGAAAATGTCAGGTCGATATCTCTTCTTTTAATATTTTTGTCGCTCTCTCCCATACAAATGGGAAGGTCGAAGAGGGAACTTATTGTTTGATTTTCGATTTTCTTAAAAAATCTTATTTTATTCCAATTATTAAGAATACTATCATCATTTGTAGAAAAAATCATCATCACTCGTAAAATGTATCTGGAAAAATTAAGTGTTTTCATCATTTCTGATGTTCTCGTCAATATTTTATTGTATTCGCAACTAGCTAGCTATATACACAGTTTATATTTTATTTATTAAATATGTGTGTATTTGTATGTTAATTTTAAATTTTTAAACTATAAATTAAATTTAGAAAGTAATCCTTTTAAGGAACTTTATAAAAAAAAAACTTACAATAATCTGCATTTCCACTTTACTTATCTCTTATCTAACTTAGATTTATCGCTATTCATATGTTCATCCTACAAATAGTTTGCCTTGTTAAACACGCTACTGAAACATGCGGCGTGGATAGTGTAGCTGTTGTTGAGGCTGCTGGCCTGGTTGCCCCGGCATTACCGTTATTTGTTGGCGAGACATTTGTGTTTCATGACCAGCCGAACCGCGGCCTGGAGCATAACCCTGTGTAATACTTGCACCTGGTTTTGAATTCTGAAATAGATGAATTTAGCGATGTGTTATTATTCAAAATATTTTAATTGTCATATTATACCTGTGATGGTGCACTTATTTGCATTACATTGGGATGCAGAGGCATGTTGGGTATATAGACAACACCTTCGGGTAATTGATGAGTTTGTGGACCACCATGTGTAGGTGGTCCGTCATGTTTGACCTCTACATGATATCTGTCAGATATCTTCTCCATCGTTATCTGAGGCTTTTGGGATTGACTGTTCACGCCGACATTGTTGCTTGTCTGAGATATCGGCGGCTGGTCCAAGTTTATATGGTACACTTGAGTGGGTTTTTGACCAGGTGCATCTGATTTCACGGCATTTGAAGTAGGTGGTAGTTCTAAGTGATACCCTTGACGAAGTGGTAAATTATAATGGGTATAAATAATAGCCGGTCCTCTGGCATCAGGAGGTGCTTGTGGAGGAGGAGCATTACTTGTCGTCTGGTAAAATAATGTCCCTGGTGTTTGATACTGCGTATGAGGCTCTGATAAAGAAACAAAAATATTTTAGTGAAGTATATTGCGATAGATTCCAAATATGTTTATCTTACTGTTCCACAAAACTCTTGCTGAGTCGGCTCCACGCCGGCCCTCGTCGTGTTCTGAAAATTGTAGGTAGGTAGACAGGTAAAAAATAAGAATTTTCTTTGTTTATGTTATTTAAAGCTGAGTGTGAACAATATGCATACGGAATCTTATGGGATTCCAGAAGCTTTTTCTTCCGTTTCATTTATATAACACCTAACTGGCATGTAGCATATTGCTTTCCTTTTTCGATTTGATTGTCTTTTTTATTTCCAACGAAAATATGTTTTCTTGTGTGTTTAAATAAAGCGAGAAATGTTTTAGACTGCTCCGAAAATAGTAAATTTAAGTATATCGTTAGCTTAATTTTAAAAGGACGTAACTGACAATCTTTTCTCAATCACGTGTTTTACATATTCCGATGTATTCCACGTTTTGTTATGCTCTCTTTGAATTAAGGTAACGGATATGTACTTTCTAATGGACAATCATAGGGGTGTCCAGTGCAATTGAATATGAGGCCAATTTTTTTTAATTTCTAATGCAATATTGAGTAAAAGCCCCATAGCTCCCAACGAATGTTGCTGGTGCCGAAATATTTTGGTAATAATCATATTAAACATTAAACTTCATTTTCCGGGCGATAACTATTTTACTTTTTTACTCCACACAAAATGAGTGGGTTTAGTGTACATATTCCGAATACTAGGTATTATCGAGAGTATAAAGATTTTGGAAAATGTTCTGCTACTGATGCAAACCAAGATAATAAATTGTACTGTCTTTGATACAAATATACATGTCAACAAATTTAAATGTTGAATATATGTAAGGACTCTCCTTAATAATTCATATGAATGTTACCCAAATACGGAAAGTGTACGAAATACGAAAGTGTACATTTTCCATAACAAATCAAAACAAAGGATAAATTTGAAGTAATAAAATATTGGAATTGATGATATAAAGTTTTACTTTTTCACATTTTGATTAGGGGAGCCCTTAATTTAAGGATTTTCAAAAATTGTTTCTTTACAAGAGACAAGAGCTAACTAATTTCACCAATCGCATTTTATCTATCAAATGAAGTTAATCGCTAATGATAAATAAAAATCGTTGATAAGTACTTATCTTACTTGGCGGATTGTAATTTGCTTGCTTGTAATATCCTTGCTGTGTTGGCGACGGACTACGTCCTCTTTTTACTGGGGGATTGTTAGGTGGCTAAATGTCAAATTAAAAGTATTATTGGGAATTTATATTTTTCTCTGACTCTGATAATCGTACCTTCGTCAATATAGGCATTTGGTGATGTTGAACTCTTACAGGTGGTAAGAAAACCTGAGGTTGCGGTGCACTGGCCTGCTGCGCTTGTAAAGCTGCGTACATCTCGTTGTCTTTTTGTTGTTTTTTACGATTCTCATCCTCATTCAGGACTTTTTTCAACTGCAGGAAAAGCTGCTGCTTTTGGTTGTGCAGTTCAGTAAGCTTTTGCTCCAATTTTGTAATTTGACCACGAGTTTCTTCTAGGGTCATGTCATTCTGGCGTTCACGAGCTTCACGTTCTTTCCGCTGCCTGTCCTCCTCCAACTTTGCTTCAAATTCTGTATAAATTATTTGTATTATGTTATTTTCCGGTAGATGCTACTATTGATATTTACAAACCCTCCTTTTTCCTCTGCCTTTCCTTAAGTATAAATGATTTTAGAGCTCCACGTAATTTTTCCTCCCGTTCAGCTTTGGCTGCCGCCTGCACCGCCGCGTTCGTACTACTACTAGACGCGGGCGGCATCTTTGAATTGAATTTTTTTTCCGTAATTTTGACGATTTTTGTAATATTAACTATTGTTCGAAATTCGAAGTTTATTGTTTATTTAATATAATAAATTAGTTTAGTGTTTGGTATGTCGATTTCGATTTGATCGAAAATCGACTTTATCTCCAAAAGAAATATTTTGCAATCGATTTTGTATTTTAGATAATCGACAAAAATCGATATTATCATACTCATTTCCGACTTTTTACAAGTAGATCAAATCGATATTGAATGTAAATTAATCGATAATTATAATGCACGTTTAATTAGCCAATGTCCATTCAAAATAATTATAAGCCTTGCTTAATTCAAAATTTATATTACATATAATTAAATTCATGATAAATTCTTATTTCGTACGGTATCGTACGTGCGAGCGATCACGGTTTCGATTCTGTCATAACATATAACACCAGTTTGAAATTATTTAATTAATTAGTTATTATTTATAAATCGAAATACTCGTAAATTTAATACTTGGTAATGTTTTTAGAGACATTTGTACGAATCTGAAAAGGTTGAAGGTTGATATATTTTATGATTATTCCGAAAATAAATATTTCGGCACCTAACAAAATACATTCAATAAGAGGTGTTTTCTCAATAATGAATTTGTTATTGCAAATTTGTAGACATCGCGACGGCCTAGCATGTATACAGCGAGCCAAAAAGTTTACTTATTGACAAATTACAAGTACATCTAAATATACAGTTCGTCTGTACAGAAAAAAGTCAGATGATGAAACTAACAATGGCCAAAAAAGTTTACGTACAGCGAAATATTTTCCCCTAAATAATAAGTTTTACTGTTATTTTTCCTTAAATAATAAGTTTTCAGCCAAAATATATACTCAAATATATGGTAAGCGCTGTCGTAGCATCAATATCTCCGATAAATTGGGATTTCATGAAAAAATAACCCCTTTTCCGTTCCAGGTCCGATATCTGTCCTCCCACCCAGTAAGTCCGCTTTAACAGACTTCTGGAGGGTATATAGTAGTTGGAAATATTTTTTTCGAGTAATGACACAATTGTTGTACCAAATTTGTATCATGGTACTGTCCCGGTTATGTTAACTACCTCTAAAAGTTAAATAATTACTCTATTTCGCCCTTCCATCGGCCGGCGGGTGTTAATTGTCCCTTTGGGAAGTAGTTCAACAGACCAATATACAAAATTTTCAATAATTTTTTGTTTTTTTTTTTTCGCTCGGTTATACAATAATCCAACGCTATCCATATTAATATTCCCGAATATTAAAGCAACCCAATTACCCAACAAAAACTCAAGTTTAAACACAGACGTTGGCGGCAGTCGACATGTTTTATGTGCAGTACCTAATACGGGATTTCGAAGTACGAAATATTTGTACAAACGTCTGTTTTACAAAACCGATTATTCACCACACACATTTGATTTACAACCCCTCACACGCAATCTATATATATAAAAGAGTTGCGTGATTGAGTGACTGACTGATCACTCCCCAGACCAAACGGCAAGAGCTAGAATGATGAAATTTGGTGTGTACATTTCTCTTACAGTGTAGAGGTTAGATAAGACGAAATTCGTACTTTTAAGGGGAAACATGGGGAAAAAGGGATAAAAATGGTACCACAGCTATGACCAAACGGTTGGTCCTAGAATCATGAAATTTGGTATGGGTATTCGTCTTGAAGGAATCCCAAAATGTGACTTTTGAAAAATTCGTACTTTTGGGGCGTTAAATGGGACAAGAATGGTACAAACAACACGGCTGAAGCTAGAAGCATGAAATTTGGTGTGTACATTTCTCTTACAGCGTAGAGGTGTGATAAGACGGAATTTTTGGAAATTCGTACTTTTAAGGGGTAAAATGGGGTTGAAAGGGATAAAAATGGTACCACCGCAATGACCAAACGGTTGAGCGTAGAATCTTGAAATTTGGCACGCAAATTCCTCTTATAGATTTTTAAATTCGTACTTTTTGGGGGTGAAATTGGGTAAAAAGGGATAAAAATGGTACCAAGCAAATGGATGGAGCTGCAATCATAAAATTCGGTGTGTCATCCCACAAAATGCTTAGAAACGCAAAATGAACGAATTTTTCAAAATTAGTATTTTTAAAGGTTAAACGGGAAAAGGGGATAAAAAAGGTACCAACAAAACGGATGACGGTACAATAATGAAATTCGGTGCTTTTGTGGGTGAAATTGGGCACAAAGGGATAAAAATGGTACCAATCAAACAGACGGAGCTGGAGTCATGAAATTCGGCGTGTACATCCCTGCAGATGCTTAGAAACGCAAAATGAAGGATTTTTTTTCGTAATTCGTACTTTTAAAGGGTAGACGAGAAAAGGAAAAGTACCAAAACGACGGCTGACGCTGCAATCATGAAATTCAGTGTGTATATTCGCCTTACAGTGTATATATGATAACAAGGAATTCTCCGAAATTTGTACTTTTAAGGGATAAAAATTGTACCAAATACCACATCAAACGGTTGGGCCTAGAATCTTGAAATTCGGAACGAGCACTACTTTTATAGCACGATTGTGACCAAGAAAATATTTTTGCAAAATTCGTACTTTTTGAGGGCGACATCGGGTAAAAATGGTACCAATATTCGTTTTACAGCGCAGATCACTGATAAGAAGGAAGTTTTCGAAATTTGTACATTTAAGGGATTAAAATTGTACCAAAGCGCATACCAAACGGTTGAGCAAGAATTTTGAAATTCAAACGGACATTACTTTTACAGCATGAATGCGACCAAGAAAATATTTTGCAAAAATCGTAGTTTTGTGTGTGAAATTAGGTAAAAAGGGATAAGAATGGGACTAATCAAACAGATGGAGCTGTAATCATGAAATTAGGCGTGTTCATTCTTCAAAATGCTTAGAAACGTAAAATCAAAGAACTTTTCGAAATTTACTTTTAATGGGTAAACGTGAAAAAGGGATAACAAAGGTACCAACAACACTACTGACGCTATAATCATGAAATCGCTGTGTATAATCGTATTTTTCGAAATTTGTACTTTTAAGGTTAAAAATAGATAAAGATTGTACCTCCGCCCTTTTGCAAAATTCGTACTTTTTGGGGGTGAAATTTGGTAAAAACTGATAAAAATGGTACCCATCATGAAGTACGATTTGTAGTCCCCCATGTGTAGAAACACAAAATAAAGGATGATGCTAGAATCGGTGTGAAATTCTGACCTCTAATGGATTTTTCAAAAATTATACTTTTAAGAAGAAATCGGAACAAAAAGCGATTAAAATCACCAAATGTATCGAATAAGGTATATACATAATTACTCTGACGTGCAATACAAATGTACTGTATCAAAGTGTGTACTTTAAAGGTGGAAGCGGATCAAGTGATAAAAATCGAACAAACCAAATTGGGAAATTGGGATATAGATGTTACAAACCAAAAAGTTTTCAGCTAGAATATGAAAAGACTATTAAAAATTCGGTGTATACATTTCTCCGAGTACGTAGACGCGCAACATAAATGATTTTTTATAAATTGGAGACTAAAAGAGATAAAAATAGTACCTACCAAAATATTGCACTAGAATCATGAAGATCTGTGCGAACATTATAGTCAGTATAATAAAAAATGTTTGTTCTACATAAGTCTGGGAAAAATACTACTATATTCAGAGTTTCAACAAATTCCTTAATTGCTTTCGAGAGTTATCATGCACATCAGCCAGAAAAAACACACAGACGGAATTTTTGATATAAGTCACTCCTTCAATGCGTTAATCTTTTTTCTGTCCCAAATCCTTAGAGTGAGGGGATAATTATATCAGCTTAAGAAAGATTTTTTGTAAGAAAATAATTTCATAGAATCTGGAGAATTTGGTGTGAATATACCTATGAATATATACATAAAGGGTGGTTTTTTAAGAGCTTGATAACTTTTTTTTAAAAAAAAACGCATAAAATTTGCAAAATCTCATCGGTTCTTTATTTGAAACGTTAGATTGGTCCATGACATTTACTTTTTGAAGATAATTTCATTTAAATGTTGACCGCGGCTGCGTCTTAGGTGGTCCATTCGGAAAGTCCAATTTTGGGCAACTTTTTCGAGCATTTCGGCCGGAATAGCCCGAATTTCTTCGGAAATGTTGTCTTCCAAAGCTGGAATAGTTGCTGGCTTATTTCTGTAGACTTTAGACTTGACGTAGCCCCACAAAAAATAGTCTAAAGGCGTCAAATAGCATGATCTTGGTGGCCAACTTACCGGTCCATTTCTTGAGATGAATTGTTCTCCGAAGTTTTCCCTCAAAATGGCCATAGAATCGCGAGCTGTGTGGCATGTAGCGCCATCTTGTTGAAACCACATGTCAACCAAGTTCAGTTCTTCCATTTTGGGCAAAAAAAAGTTGGATATCATCTCACGGTAGCGCTCACCATTCACAGTTACGTTACGATTCGCATCATCTTTGAAGAAGTACGGTCCAATGATGCCACCAGCCCATAAACCGCACCAAACTGTGACTTTTTCTGGATGCATTGGTAGCTCTTGCAATGCTTCTGGCTGATATTCACTCCAAAATTGACAATTCTTCCTATTTACGTACCCATTGAGCCAAAAATGAGCTTCGTCGCTGAACACAATTTCTTTCTTTCTGAACTTTCTTAACAGAGCACGCATTTTGATAATAAAATTCAATGATTTGCAAGCGTTGCTCGTTAGTAAGTCTATTCATGATAAAATGTCAAAGCATACTGAGCATCTTTCTCTTTGACACCATGTCTGAAATCCCACGTGATCTGTCAAATACTAATGCATGAAAATCCTAACCTCAAAAAAATCACTCTTTAGTTGCGCAACATAAAGTGATTTTTCAAATTTTGTGAGCGTTTACAAGCGATTTACACTGAAAGGAAGGTCCTTACACCGCATACGAAGTAGCGGGTATTTGCTAGTTGATTTATACAAAACCATTTTTGCTGAGATTTTGAAGTGACAACATGTACATAAAGAATAAAAAATGAATCTAAAAATAAGAATTTGGTGCAAGGAATGTAGAACCACGTCAGTTCAAAATATTTTTTTCCATTTCGCTGAGTTTACCACTCAAGTAGTTATAGCATTTTCATAAATTAAAAAAATTAAAAATTCGTCAAATTAATTTTTTTCTTTAATTTGCTTGTTTTATTTCTAATTTCTCTCTTTCCGTGTCCGTTAATCCGCAAATACACATGGAAACTTCAATATTTTCTTTAAATTCGTCCGAATGACAAATGTCAGCCACTTCACTTCAACAGACGTACGTACGTGAAGCGGAAACACTACAAATTATTTTTTTCGAACGAAACTACTGAAATTCGAATGTGTATATGTGACTTAAAATACATAAAAAGGAAAAAGTAGAAATGAAACATGACTAATTTATTGCAATATGTGAAAATGCAATAAATAAAACTTGACTTTAAAAGTTACCACTCAGGGAAATGGTGAAAATGAAAAAAAAAACAATGAAAATATTTTGAAAACATGCATTAGTACAAATATTTGGTACGTCTAAACCCTATTACATATTTGCATGATAACACGGAAATATGTAATAGGTGAACATGCAAAAGAAAATCGACGAGTTAGCAAAAAGGACAACACAATACAGACTACGTATTAAAGCAGATAACACCAAAGCAATAGGCCTGTTCGATTGCGCTTACTAGCCTAATATTTGTATGGAATTTACTCGCTTAACAAGAAAGTAGCTTACTACTATCTTAGTTGCCGAGTAAGGTGGTGCCAGATTTTTATCTCTGATTTTTTTAAATAAGATCAATTGATAAAAATGATTCCCATCGAACAGGGCTAATGTCTGTCAAATGCAATAAAACCAACATTTACACTCGACTACAACCCTATTCATCAATCCAGACGGACAACAGTGGTGGAAATATAAATTGTAGCGGCAGAATCTAGCAGCAGCTGAATCTGCAGCTACCCACAACAACATGAAAAGTCTTTACAAAATTACAAAACAACTCATAAGCAGAAATTTAACGATTGAATTAAAGACCACAGTGTGGAGATCTTCACACATCTCTGCCAATACTTTTATACGGATGCGAATTATGGAACGTAGTCAGCAAGGATATAAATGCTGTTCAAGTATTCACTAACCGATGCTTGCGAAGAATCTTGCGCATATTCTGGCCATCTACAATATCGAACAACTGTCTCTGGCAAAGAACACACCAATTGTAGTGGAGATCCGAAGAAGGAAATGGAGGTGGATTGACCACACGTTGAGAAAGCCCGATGAAGATATCACCAAAACAGCAATAGAGTGGAATCCACAAGGGAGCAGACGACAGGGGCGACCGGTCCATACATGACGACGGCAGATTGAGAAAGAAGCTGTCGCACAGGGCACTTAAAAGCGCTAGCATTAGATAGATCTAAGTGGAAAGGATTTGTAATGATCCTTATAGTATCCAAAGGAAATAATAATAAATTATATGGGCATTTCCAGCCTGACGAATGTTATGGTCGTACGATTGAATTAAAGACAGTAATTATAATACGTATTATTTCTTTGCTATTAAAAGGGGATTTTTTAAGAGCTTGATAACTTTTTTTTTTAAAAAAACGCATAAAATTTGCAAAATCTCATCGGTTCTTTATTTGAAACGTTAGATTGGTCCATGACATTTACTTTTTGAAGATAATTTCATTTAAATGTTGACCGCGGCTGCGTCTTAGTTGGTCCATCCGCTTAGTCCAATTTTGGCATTTCCACGTTTTTGAGTAACAGAGACCCAATTGGTGCGAACGGCGACGAATCGAAAATTGGTGGTCATCATTAACACTGGCCGATACAGCTGCGATATTTTCTTCAGTTCGCACTCTACGTAAGCGTGTTGGTGGTTTAATGTCCAACAATGTAAATTTGGTGCGAAATTTAGTCACAATAGCCCGAATAGCCGCTTCAGTGGGTCGATTAAACTGACCATAAAATGGAAGCGCGCAATGAACTTTCTTAACAGAGCACGCATTTTGATAATATAAATTCAATAATTTGCAAGCGTTGTTCGTTTGTAAGACGATTCATGATGAAATGTCAAAGCATACTGAGCATCTTTCTCTTTGACACCATGTCTGAAATCCCACGTGATCTGTCAAATACTAATGCATGAAAATCCTAACCTCAAAAAAATCACTCTTTATATTAATATTTTAATAGCTCCCCAATAAATCAACATTATGTTCAAAAGGTGTTTTATTCCAAAAATTACATTACAAGATATTAGCAAAACAAATGCATTCGTTACGCGAAGTGCGTTTCATCTTAGTTGTTAAAATGTCAAAAGTCTGCGAAGTGTGTCAGATTTTTTGTAATAACATAGACCAATGTCGCTTTGAAAATATGTATTTGTTGGGCAAAAGTTTTAAGTGCGAAAAAAAAATCATTTTATTGGAATTCATTTATTTAATGTGCATACATATCCATATATACTGGATTTATATAGAAAAACTTAAATATCAAGTAAAAACCTTAAACTAAGATTACTTCATATACTTTTGTCTGCAGACATAAGGAACACAGTGACTTCTTTTTTTCCCTCGATGATTTTTTTCTTTCTCGAAGTTTATTATTATATTTGTTAACTCCTTCAATTTCTTTCGATATTTCTGATCTCTCTCCTTTGCCTTTGCCTTTTCATTTTCTTTCTTTTTTTCAAAAATAAATAAATATAAATAATAATAAAATAAGAAAATTTGAACCCTGTTTCATCAGGGTTGACACGCCGCTGGAAATGCCCATATTCGGCATAAATCTATTTAAAAAGGTGAATTCGAGATCGGACGCATCGTTAGATTTCACGATTTTGGGCTTGACACAAGGAAGGGCATAGCAAATTGAATTGACGTTGATTATCTACTTTTCATTTCATTATATGATCGGTGTTTTTTTCGATTTATCATTGCAACATGGTTCTGTAATTGCGTAATCCACTAGACCAAAATTTTCACATTATCTATTTTTTTGATATTTCCAGAGGACGTGGCACCCCCAATAAATTGAAGTTTTATTCGTTCTGTGTGGATTCGTACTGTGGCAGCGACGTTTTGTGTGAGTTCATTAAAGCGCAGCTCGGCAAAAAATTCGCGTGGTATCTCCCAGCGGTGGAATTGTCAAGGTCCTCTAAACATATGCCATCTTGAAGGTCTTTTGGGTCCTTATAAAATATCCGACACACATTCCGACCAGCCTTCTAGTAGGCCTATTATCCCCTTCTAAAAAAATCCGATACACATGCCAACTTCCCTGACACATGAATGCCTGCTACAGGTATTCTTTAGGAATGCAGATCAGAAGGTGTTCGCTCCCTGAGACGAAAAAAATCAGTTCAGTCCAAAATGTCGTTATTAGAAATTATTTTGTGTTGTTGTTTTGATTTTTTCTTTGGAATTTTGTGGTGAACGAAAAAACAAAGCATAAGACAAATTGCAAGTTAGACACATTTTTAATTTTGTCCAAGTGTTATTGAAGTCGGTTGTGTTTTCGGAGAGAAAAAATCATTCAAATAATTAAATGTATATTAATTTAATTTAACACGCTGAATTTTTTTCTTTGGCTACTTTTTATTTTAAGTTTTTTTTTTTTGATTTGATTTCATTAACTAAGACTGAATTACATATATTTTAGTTATGCTCATCTAAAACCTATAATTTAATAAAATAACCTACAATTTAATAATATAACCTCTTCTCCAGTATATTACTATACCCCATTTACAAATATGTAACATAAATTTGCATTGTATTACATATAAATGCAAAATGGTCTTGAGCCAGGACAATACCCCAGTTCAAATCAAATATTGATTACAGACCAAAACAAGTAAAAACGGCGTTAAGTTCGGCCGGGACGAACTTTATATACCCTCCACCATGGATTACATTCCACAGAGGTTGTCGGTTTTCGTAGATGTGCAGTAATATTACAGGCAAATATAATTTTTTTAATATAGCCAAACCAAATACAAATATTGAAACAATAATTTTATAAATAAATATAAAATATTTATTATTTCAAACCACGCTTATAAGGCAAGGCTACCAATACGTCAATTCAAAAAATAAATATTCTTATATTTATGTTTTCAAAAAGATTAAATACCATAAATATTGGCAGATAGTGGGTGCTACAGTTGGTTGTATTTCCATTCTATTTTTATTCCAAAAGTACAAATTTTGAAAATCCATTATCAGACGTACGTAGTGCAAAATAACCTAACTTCATGATTCAACCAATTTTTTTTATTATTTTTGTCCCTCCTTACCATTGTATCCCTTGAAAGTACGAATTTCGAAAAATCCGTTTATTTTCCGTGTCTACGCAGTCAGAGGAAAGTGTACTCCGAATTGCATGACTCTAGCTGCGGTCATTTGGTTGGTACTATTTGTATCCCTTTTTCCATTTTAACCCCAAAAAGTACGAATTTCGAAAAATTTCCGTGTCTACACAGTCTGAGGAATGTATACTCCGAAATTCATGACTCTAGCTGCGATCATTTGATCGGTACTATTTTTTCATTTTAACCCCAAAAAGTACGAATTTCGAAAAATCTGTTTATTTTAAGTGTCTACGCAATCAAAGGAATGTATACACCGAATTTCATTATTCAAGGTGTAGCCGTTTGGTTGGTACCATTTTTATCCATCCGTACCCATTGTATCCCTTGAAAGTACGAATTTGGAAAAAAACTTTTATTGTTCATGTCTACGTAGTCAAAGGAATGTATACTCCGAATTTCACGACTCTAACTGCGGTCATTTGGTTGGTACTATTTTTATCCCCTTTTTGTATGTTGACCCCAAAAAGTACAAATTTCGAAAAATCGGTTTATTTTCCGTACACCGAATTTCATTATTTTAGGTACAGCAGTTTGGTTGGTACCATTTTTATCCCTCTAGTCCCATTTTACCCCTTAAAAGTACGAATTTGGAAAAAATACTTTTATATTATGTATCTACTCAATTAGAGGAATGTACACACCGAATTTCGTGTTTCTAGCTGTTATCGTTTAATATGTACCATTTTTATCCCTTTTTTGCCCCATTTCACCCCCTACAAATAGGAATCACTTTATGGTGCACGTTTTTGCTATAAGGGGAATGCGCATACCAAATATCAAGCCAATATAAACAGACATATTCAAAAAACATGCTTAAATACGCTAAAATATTAGGGATTTTTAATCCTTGTGAGGGAAAAATTTTTCCCAACCGATCTACGACTATAAGATGGATTTATGGAAAATTTGAACGTTCTAGCTCCTTTCGTTTAGATGCTAGCGTGCTTTCAACAGACGGACGGACGGACATGGCTAGATCGTCTTAGAATTTTATGACGATTAAGAATATATATACTTTATAGGGTCTCAAGTCGATATTTCAAGGTGTTACAAACGGAATGACACTCCACCTGGAGGTGGAGGGTATAAAAATACAAACGAAAAACTAAAACAAATGAGCGTTGGCACGGCAGAAGTATTGCTGGGTAACTATACCTGCATATACACATACTTACCTATGCAACTCAATGATGTGCTTCTAAGATGGCATGTGTACTTTGTTACTTGTTCCGATTTTTTAAACGCAAATTCGGCAAGAAAGTTGTGCTTCTCGTTTGTTTGTGAGAATCATCTCCTTATAGAGGCCGGGTTTGATGTTGAAAAGTCGCTGCGAAGCCACTTGAAAAGACTTTTGACATGGTCGAAATAATGATCGTGGTAGTCTGCAGCCAAGTAATAAATGTCACCATGCCATTTGTAAATAAATTTGCAATCTATTAAATATAGATGCAAAATGCTCTTGAACCAGGATAATATCCAAGTTCAAATCAAATATGTAAGATATTCTCTAGAAGGCCTTCATTTTTAAGATCCTCTATAAGGCATTATATAAGGTCTTATGTTGTTCTACAAGGACTTCCGTGGAAGGCATTCTGGAACGCCTACGAATGTAAGGGAGAATGGAAGGCCTTGCTCGCCAATGACCCCATGTGTTAAAAAGAAACGAGTGTGGAATGGGACTGACAGGCCTTCAGACACCTAAAGAACTCCTTCTTTCCGCCGCTGGGCTCCCATACAAATTAAAACTTTATTATCATACATATTTACTTGTATACGAGAAAAAGACTTGAAATTTCATTATTTATTAGACCAGTTTGATTGGGCGTACTAGCTTAGAATTAAGAGACTTGACAAGGTGGCAACTTTTTTATCCATTGGTTTTATTTAAATAAATCAAAGATAAAAATATGGCGCAACCTTAGGTGGTAACTAAGAGAGTAGTAGGATACTTTCTTGTTAAGCGAGTAATGTTATTAATATGCGAATTTTTAAAGAGTGTTTTTAAGCTTCATGAGAACTAACAGGCCTGTTCGATTGGGCTTACTAGCTTAATTTTTGTATGGAATTTACTCGCTTAATAATAAAGTAGCTTACTACTCTCTTAGCATTGCTGCCAGATTTTTCTTGCCACCTTATCAAGTATTTTAATAATAAGCTAGTACGCCCAATCGAACAGGCCTAACGATGACTGTGATTTGACAGCTGATAATGTCAAACTGTTTTGACATTTTCATTTCAGCAAAGTTTGGAAAGTCATCATGAGTCGTCTAATGCTACAAGAAAGCATCCAAACTGTGGAAATTTACTTGAAAAAAATATGTTCGCGAAGTTCATAGAGCACTTCGTTCAATGAATTGTGTTTAGGTACGAAGTTCATTTCTGGTTAAATGTCTACGTCAATAAGCAAAATTACCGTATTTGGAGCGTCCATTACAATTGATTGTATGGTGCCTATTTCTTTCGAAATGAGGAAGAAGCTGTCGTTACGGCGAATGTTGAACCATGCTGACTGAATTTTTGTTTCAACAAATTAATCATCTAAGCATCAACGACATTTGGTTCCAACGAGACGGCAACACTAGCCATCAGCGCGCTTAGCTATCGATTTATTCGAAAATCAATTTGGTGCCAACTTTATTTCCAGAAGTGGTTCTGTTCACTGACCCCCTAACACGCAGAAAAAAACTTGTGTAAAAATACCGAATTCAACTTTGATATCAAATATTTTCAGTTCTATAACACCTAGATGGTCCTAAAATTTTGTTTGAGTTCAAAATGTACGAGTTGAGTTAGTAATGTACGCTGATGTATAAAAATGGGTTGTATTGAGAAAGTGAGCGTGGTACCTCGCATACGTAGTAAAAGCTGTTATTAGGTCTGTTCGATTCGGCTTACTAGCTTAATTTTTGTATGGAATTTACTCGCTTAACAAGAAAGTAGTTTACTACTCTCTTAGCGTTGCTGCCAGATTTTTCTTGTTGATCCATTTAAGGTAAACCTGTTGCCCATTGGTTTATCTTAAATGGTGCCACCTTATCAAGTCTCTTAATCTTAAGCTAGTAAGCCCAATCGAACAGGCCTATTGTATATTCACTGAAATTTTGTATGAGCACATCCAGTATTAATGCGTAATTAATGCGTAGTTATGCACTGGTCTAAATTTAAATATAAACTAAGTTCTGGGAGGAGTATATGAAGTACATTTGAATGTACATATATTATATTATATATATATATATATATATATATATATATATATATATATATATATATATATATATATATATATATATATATATATATATATATATATATATATATATATATATATATTTGCAATTACAAATATAATGAAAATATAATAATAAATATAAAAATATAATAAATTTATGTTGTGACTTGAAAAAAAACCTTATTTCGGATCTCCCAGCAACACTTGCATAATCAATGCATATGCTTTGCATTTTACATACATTGACAACCTAAATAGTTTTCTGTTACAAGCCTGGCAGTTAAAGTCAAACAAAGCGAAGCTTTTTCAACTATTTCACAATAATAAATATGTATATTAGGCTGGGTCGCGATCCATACAAATGGAAAAACAGTTTCCAGTCACCCCACGAAAATAAGGTCTGAATTGTTTAATGTTGGTTTGCAAAATATTTCGTTCCTAGATCAAGCCATCTGTGAGCTAAACGCACCTGAAAATACTCCTAAAAATCATGTTTTCTCGTGTATTTTTTTTGTGTTGCATTTTTGTTTAAATATAAATTTTGACTCTTGTCTTAGAGTAACTTATTGGCCGCATTATTGGATACTGTGGATACTCACAGTGACAGCTGGAAACTTTTTCGTATTAGGTCGTAGTATTTTATAAAAATAAATTAGAGATGGGCGATATTCTCGTACCGGTGATTCAATCACCGTGATTGAGAAATCACGGGTAACTGCAGTGATAACAACGTGGAACATTTTCTGTCTGCTTTAGTCTTTAATTTTAATTGCTATCTTTCGTTCAATACTTTCTTTTAATTTTTCATCAATTTTGGAAAACCGTCGACTTTTGCCATGGTACAATTTTTAAATTATTAAAAACATGGCTTCTGAACTTAGTAAAGAGAAAACAAGCGAAATATGACAATTTTTCATAAAGGACTACAATTTCTAATCTTAAAAAGCATATGATCTCCAGACACCCTACAGTGGCTTTGCCAACAAATAATAGCAAGTATGTTGATATTTTTGCACTATAGTAAATTTTAAATTTAATACAATTTTAAACCGTGATCACGGTCACTCTTTAAAAGAACGGTGATTTACAAATCACGGTCACTGAGAACGAAGTTCCCCAAAAATCACTGGCATCATTAGAAAGGTATTAATTCCTTCTATTTATTTTTCATTACACCTCTTACAAAATGTTACATGATTTACACGGGGAAAACATGATTTTTAGAGGTATTTTCAGGAGCGTTTAGCTGACAGATGGCTTGACCCAGTGACGAAATATTTTGTAGATCATCATTAAACAATCCAATCTTCACTTCTGGGGGGGTGACAGCAGTAATTTATTTTTTCGTTTCTATCCAATAAAATGCGACATTTCACATAAGGATTCTGTTGATCTGGCTTTTGATAGCATCATCGACAGTGTGGGGAGAGTGGATATTTTAGTAAATAATGCTGGAATTTTAAAAATGGGTCAATTGAGTACAATAGAGGCCGATATACCGCAACAAGCGCTACAGACAAATGTGATGGGAGTTTTCTACTGTACACAGAGAGCTTTTAAATCAATGAAAGAGCGTACATTTGATGGTCATCTAGTAATCATCAACAGTAATTTGGGCCATAAGATCCCATCAAATGGTGATCAAGCACCATTTATGAATATGTATGGCCCAAGTAAATATGCTGTCACTGCCATGACTGAATTATATCGACAAGAATTTAAAGGTCTCGGTACTAAAATCAAAATTACGTTAATTATATAATTGTGTGATGACTTAGTACTTAGTGTCATAAATGAATTTAATCATGTCGATTATGCACGCCGACGGATTTGCTGCGGATCGGATTGACTCGATCCGCACTCGACTCACTTTGTGAGGAAAATTGTATTATGTAATCCGTCGGATGACTGCATTACCAACATAAAGTCGATATTACATTACAGCTGTCAAATTGACATTTATAAGCAAATCACAAACAAAAGTAACCAATAAAGTGCGCTGACATATTCTTAGATTTGAAATTATTATTCATCAATTGGTTTTTTTATAAATTTGGAAGAAAAAAGTGGCAATAGAAGACAGGTACGGAACAGGGCCGTAAGTGTTTTCAAGTTAACCGATGTAATGTAAGTAGAAAAATTCCTTAAGTGAAAAGTGAATAAATTTTATATATTTCCACAGGTTTGTGAAGCAATTTCGGTTAAAACAAATAAAAAAACAACCAAAAAGTACTTTATCAGCATCAAATCAGCGATGATTTTCTGTCGGATATTTTTGTATGTGAAGTGAGTCGCATGAGGAATACATAATACGAATTTTTCCGCAACGGCATTACCATCGGCTTATATAATACCAAAATACTCAACTGCGGAAAAAATCCGATCCGCAGCCATCCGTCGGCGTGCATAATCGACATGAATATTTGGATTTTAGAGCGTCAGTTTATCAGGTTTAACTGCTACCGAAATCGTACCTGAGGAATATCGCTCGGGGAAGTATGCTATAATGCAACCAGAGGATATTTCATCATACGTTATGTTTACGCTATCGACACCGCCACATATGCACGTGCATGAGATATCGGTGGAACCCAATAGAGCTTCCTAATCAATATTTTCCCACGTTATTTTATATACATATTAAGTACTTTGATCAATTAGTAATAGGTATCCGTTTGGAGCTATAACATTTTTATACACTAATAAAATAATACTAAGCAAGGAAATGTGATCCAAGAATCACTTGGTACGACGAAAGTCTTGAGGGGTTGTTTTACGGAGAGCATGATATCCGAAGCCCCAAGATCTGACTATATATAGATTGAGTGTGTGATTTTATTTAATAGGCCTGTTCGATTGGGCTTACTAGCTTAATATTTGTATGGAATTTACTCGCTTAACAAGAAATTAGCTTACTACTCTTAGTTACCGAGTAAGGTGGTGCCACATTTTTATCACTGATTTATTTAAATAAAACTAATGGATAAAAATGTTGCCACCTTATCAATTCTCTTAATTGTAAGCTAGTAATCCCAATCGAACAGTCCTAATGTCGTGCCGACATGTCAGATCAAGAAATTTCGATAACTTCTTTATCTGGCGTAGTCATCGAACATTTTTTACATTATTTGTTCTGCCTATTTTTGAGTTTTCTATCAAAGTCAGCTTTTCCCAGTCAGACATCGAGAATTTTTAACTGATTTAAAAAAAAGTCAAATGAACTAAATATTATAAAGATTTTTTTTAATTTAAAATTTCGACATTTTTCCCGACTTTTTTCTTTTCTTGAGAACAGTGTAGAAAATGTGTATATGTGTAAAGAGTAAAAGATAAAGGTGAACATAACGTAAAAAGTCACAAACTTTAAATGTAACAATTTATCTTCTTGTCAAATAATCGTTCAAAAAAGCTCCGAAATTATTTTTCTGGTGTTTTTCTTGATGTGAAAAAAGTTGCCACCAGTAATTTAGTTTGGTGCAGTTTTTCATTTTTCAACCACAGTAAAACGAATGATATTTTACTTTTTCATATCTCCAAACTTTAACCTCCAAGTGGTCGATAACTCTAGCCTAATGTTGTTTCATCGGCTTCTATAAATTCGCAAATAATGAATACTACTTCTTCTGTTATTGCTCATTTAAGGCCAAAACAAAAACGAATATTGGACGTTCATGCGTTATACGTATTTTGCTAGACACATAGAAAATACAAAATACGTATGTATGATATGGAAACAACAAAATCAGATTACGTATTATTTTCTCGAAGCACATGCAAAAATAAAAATTCACCAACGTTTTGTATACATATACTTTTTGGGATGCACGCTTTTATTGTATGCTACTTCATATGTTTACATACATTTCAAATTTTCTCGATACTTACATGTTTATAAGTATATTTTGTTTATTGTATTTTGGCCTTTACCGACGTTTATAAAAAGGTAGTCGTTTTGTGCGAACAAATATCGATTATTTTCATCGAGATTCTTCGATATCACATCCTAAATTGTAAACACCCCTATTAATCGTTTGTTTACATTAACGACACGATACGCTCAGAGTCAAATCACAATGAAACACGCTAGCCGTTTTTGGTTTAACATAGTCCCAATTTAGACGTTGTATTTTTTCATCCATTCTCTTTTGGAGTTGCTAGGTAAAGTCGAATGTATTTACATGATAACTGCTTGCTTGACTTTTTTCATTCGTTTTGTGTTCAAAACAATATGAATATGAAAACTCTACAAGTGAAATGTAAAAAACCCTCAATTTCCATTTTTGTATTTTTCTACCCGGAAGATTCTCTACGTAGTTTGCCTACAAACTCAAAAGTCATGACTTTCGAGTCAAGAAAATACATTTGAATACATTTATTTGATTGTGGTTAGATTCTTATAGCATTGTCACACTGCATGAAATCGAATTGATTTGATTGAAATCGACCCTGTCATACTGCAATTTTTGACATTTGGTCGATTTAGTTTGACAAACGATTGTTTGTAAACAAAGCAAAATGTCAACAATAGCCACAACAGCCGCATTGGAAAACTCTATTAAAGAAAGGTTAAATTTAATACTAAAATGTGTGTTCCTGCCTGACCCACGATGTCGAAAGAAAATCTATGCGAACGAAAGCCAGTCACTAACTTTGGCATCAAAAAGCGACCCACTATCTTCTGACTTTTCGTTCGCATAGCCTTACGTGTTGTGAGTGAATGAAAATGTTGCCAGATCAAAAAATCCACAAAAAATCGCTAATATGCCAAGAAAAAAAGCGTTAAATATCCAAATTCTAACGTATAATAAAAAAGTTGACACAACTTTTTCTCAGCTGAAATAACTGAAAACAAAATTGAAAAAATAATGTAAACAATCAATATTTGTGATTATTTTTGTGTGTTGTCAAAAAATATAAATTTTTCCAACGTGCAAATTTTTTGGAGGAATGCTAATTTCAGGATCCCCGAAGGCAGCTACTGGTCATCTCTAATGTTCTTGAGATGACCAGAATACTTATAAAAACAATACTCTGGTGCAAACAAAAACAAACACTCTGGTGCACGGAGCAACGAAAAGTATAAATGCGAGCTGCGTTCAGCACAATATGTTCCTCGATACCTCAATTGGTGCCTATGAAGTTCGAGGCGAGATTATATCGAACGCCGAAAAAGAAGTATGAAGTAGAGAGGAGAGCAATAAAAATATTAAATACATTTGTATTGTGTTTTATTTATTTATGCTAGCGACAGACAAAACACAAGTGAGTGATTTTGACATTTTCAATCGCTCAGATGACAGAAGAAAAAGTTAGTGGGCCCCGATTTTACACTGAAATACTTACGTTTTTTTCGCATAGATTTTCGTTCGCTTTGTCGTTCTGGTGCCTGTTAGTGGGTCCCAAATCAGCTGTTTGTCGCATGAGAGGCATGCGAACGTTAACGTTCAACATCGAAACTGCAGTGCAGACTATCCGTCTGTACTATACTATTATTATAATTTGCTATTTCCAACCGTTCGCTATAGACTCCTGTGCTTTCTTCCATCACTGATTCCATTCTGTTATATGTGAAAGATCCTATTATGGAATGCACTTTTTAATAATATTTCCATTTTTATGGTGATCCTCCTGATGGACCCATTGACCGATTTTCATCCCAAGAAGACAAAAAAAAAACTAAGTACGACCTTTGCAATATATGGACAGGAATTAATAAACCTATATTTATTTCTTAGTTAGTTCGTATATCATATAGGGAAAATACAAAACCATTTTCAGAATTTCGTCTGTCATTATCTTAAGCGACTTGATAAGGTGGCAACGTTGCTACCCACTTAAATGGGTTAACAAGAAAAATCTTACAACATAACTAAGAGAGTAGTAAGCTACTTTCTTGTAAAGCTAGTAAGCCCAATGGAACGACGCAGGTCGTTTATATTGTCCTCCCATAGAGCGTGTCTAAATAGTAGATTTCATTTTGATTATTTAAAAATCGATTATTTTAAATCGTCCAAAGTCGATTTATATTTTATATAGAAAAAGTACTAGATTTGAGGTCGGTTTGGCTCGAAATTTAGTTAAACTATATTTCCCATGCCTTCTGACAATGCTATTACTCGAACTTCGCTAACGGCGAATCGCTACATTCAATCGTCAATTGTTTATTTTGTTTGTTCGCGAAATATTAGGCCTGTTTGATTGGGCTTATTAGCTTACAATTAAGAGATTTAATAAGGTGGCAACATTTTTATCCATTGGTTTTATTTAAATAAATCAGAGATAAAAATCTGGCACCACCTTACTCGGTAACTAAGAGAGTAGTAAGCTACTTTCTTGCTAATAGCCTTGTCACACTGCAGGGGAATTCTAGTTTAATTAGATTTGGAGCCAAATCTAATACTTTTTCCATATAAAATTTAAAATCGATCAGCTGGTCGATTTTTTAGAAATCTCCTCGAAATTTGATATTTAGACACGCAAAAATTGAAAAATTTATGGTTATGTGTGCATAACAAGAAGAAGAATTTAACATTTATTTATAATTTCTCTGTCAATTCAAAAATGGAACAAGATAAGTAATAAATGTGAAGTATTTAAGAGTGTTTGCTTAATTTAATTAGTTTAATGTGTTCTGTTAGCTCTATAGGAGGACAGTATAAATGGACACATTTGAAATAAAGGCAAACGAAATGTTGAAAATGGTTTGTATTTTGCACATCTGAAATATAAACTAAATTACACAATTTCAGTTTATTACTTTTTTGTCTTCTAGGGATGAAAACGGACAAGATTCCATAATAGGATGGAATCAGTGATGGAAGAAAGCATAGTGGTCCATAGCAAACTATAATAATAGTATTGCAGTTTTCTCTGCAAAAATATAGTTTGAAGAATTTTGTTCCTTTTCAGACGGATAGTCTGCACTGCAGTTTCTTTTTTCATATTCGAATAAAAATTAATTGTACTAATAGTGGCAACTTTTTAAGGCCCAAAATTAACACATATTTTAGTATTAAATTTAATTTTTCTTTATTAGAGTTTTCTATTGCTGCTGTTGTGGCTATTGTTGACATTCAAACAATCGTTTGACAAACTAAATCGATCAAATGTCAAAAAATTGCAGTGTGACAGGTTCGATTTCAATCAAATCAACTTGACTTCATGCAGTGTGACAAGGCTATAAGCGAGTAAATTCCATAGTAAGTCCATAAATTAAGCTAGTAAGCCCAATCGAACAGTCCTATTAATTATGATACTGACCATAATTAGAAAACCATTTCCTAATTTTTATTCTACTGCTGTGCAGACTTTTCACGACATTTTAGTTGATATTGATATGTTCCACGTGAACTTTTATTTATATATTGCAGAAAATGCTTACATTTGTATGTTTTCGTCATCAACTTTCAATTTATACAATTAATCTTCATGTGTAAACACACCTATATTTTGTGATTATTTACATTGCTGTAAAAATCACAAAATACAACCATGCTACAAGATCAGTGATGGGATCTCTCATCCCAAACTCTCTCTCTCTTTGCTGTTATTTGGTGCTTGCTTTGTTATTGGGAGATTTCAGTCAGGGATGCAAAGCCATAATTTCGATATTGTATACGACTTCAATAAAGTGTACTTTTTTGGCCCTTATTCAGCTCCCTGTATTGAGTTGAGCAATGACCAACTTATAGCGGGTTTAGACGTACCAATAATTTTACAAACGTATGTTTTCGTAAAATCAATAATTCACAACACGCATCAGATTTACAACCACACACACGTAATTGATTTGAACAAAACCATTTTCTGTGAGATTTTGAAGTGACAACATGCCGACTATAATAAAAAGATGAAGAATAAATATCAAAACAAGAATTTGGCACAAGGAATGCCTCGTCAATTCAAAATATTTTTATTGTGTTTTTAATTTTTACCATTTCCCGAGTTGTAACTTTTTAAGTCAAGTTTTATTTATTGCATTTTCACATATTACAATAAATTAGTCAAAAGAAATTAATTATTCTCTTTTTTTTGTTTTATTTATACTTTATCCTTTTTTATGTATTTTAACTAGCTCATACAAATGAGAATTTCAGTAGTTTCTTTAATTTCGTCCGAAAAAAATAATTTGTAATTTTTCCGCTTCACGCATATACGTCTGCTCACGTTGAAATTCTTGTTGAAATGGCAAACGCCAAACACATTTGTACAAATTCGGCAAAAATTCTGATTTTAATTCTAAATTTTGCAAAATAACACAAAAGCACTCTATCAGTAGGACTGAGTACACAGAATATTTGACGTCTACTTTTAGAATTTTATATTCATTCAAATTAATTTATTTTGATTTTTTATAAGTTGCATTTGAATTGACTTTTGAACAAAATTTTCAGGTATTTCCTAGTTTTAATTTTATTCAACATAAATGATTAATTTAAAGCCCAATTAGGCCCTTCTTATTTTTCTGATATTAAAAATTTATTGTATAAATTGTCATTACTCAAATAGTATGTACAACACGGTATGGTAAACTATAATTTTGAAAATATTGTACTGCTACAATATTTCCATAGAGATTTTTCAATATTTTGCAAAATTGATAATGAAGAACTTTCTAAATGTATAGTTTAAATATGTATTATTTGAGTATTTAAGTACGAATAATTTTTTAAACAAATTATGCAGATTCACTTCTCAGAGTTTGATTTGTTTGTCCCTAAATTCCACTAATCTTTGTTCTTGAAATATTAAAAATTTTAATTTTAGAGTTATTTTTGGATTGGAATGATAATTAGGATATAATTGGAAATTGTACCAAATATTTCATTCCATTGTAATGTTAAGGACCCAATTGCACTAATAATCGTACAATTGTACCAACTTTTGCATCCCTGTTTCAGTATTTTATGGAAATCGCGTTTTTCACAAAATTTTAGTGATTTTTTTTCATTGAAACGAGACGGATGTGTGCGCAAAATAATTTTTCTGTAGCTGCGTAACAAAATTTATTTAGTAGTGAAGCAAACAAAAAAAGAAGAAAAGAAATACCAATACAAAACTAAGAAATGCGTTATTAGTGATTTATAAAAGTTAAAATATATATGTGCTTTGTGATTTGTGTGTGTTTCGTGTCGAGGAAGTAATTTATGTTCGTAAACAACTGGCGAAAACAAATGTACAAGAGAAGTAACGAAATACACAAAATATCAAATATTATCAATCAAAGAAGCAAGAGTTTGTTCTTCGCTGCATGAAATACATATTTTTCCAGTCTTTAAGATAGAAAAGCGAAAGAAAAATAAAGACTAGACAGACAAACATTGAAGCAAAGGAATAAAACCAACAACCCATCCAGCCTCCAGCCAGTGAAGTGAACCAAGGAACCTGAACAATGGCAAGTAAGTACAACATACAACCAACAAATTCTTCAGTGCTGCTCTTTGCTTTTCATTTTTCTTTAATTTCAATTAACTCCGGTGATGATAAACATTCTCAAAAGCGGCGTACATCCACACACACCATCATCGTCGGTGTTTTAGTTTTGTTATTTACCCCTTTTTGTATTCCTTCTTCCAGAGTACGGAGTTACATATTTAGTGGTGTTGTTTATTTTAGTTAATATAAACAATACGAACCAGAGATAAAGAATGAAGTAGAAATTCGAAATTCTGTCTCCCCATCGTAATGAATGCAATTGTTGTTGGGTGGAGGAGGTCGAAACTGGAAGAGTTGTCGAATAGTTTGTGAACACCGGTCATAAAAAGCATTTTGGGAGTTTTTAATTAGCCTGTCTGACGTATTTGTAATGGTCTAATTGGATTTAAAGTGTGCGTTGGCCCTTTGTCGATGGTTTGTTTTTTTACAGCTTTTGTTTGTAGTGTACAATTGTTGTTCCAACGCTTTTAAAAGTCTTCTTTTATTGTTTTGTTTGAGACCATTCGGAAAATCAATATTGACGGTGTTTTCCGTTTGGATGCGTTTATAAGAGTGTATGTATGTATGTATTCATAAGTATGTATATGTTTGTGTGTACGTATTATGTACATGATTGCGTAGTTTCCGACATCATCATCGACAAGAACAACAACGGCATCGTTCACATCGTTAGCTCAGAAAAAGTACTAGCAAGAACTACCCCTCTCGGCCCCCATTTAGAACGCAACACTCCATTTTAAATGGCCTCCCCCTTTTTAACCTCCAGCGCACCCCTCATCACTTCACGGCTCTTATAACACATTATGATTCCTTGTTTACCAACCATATTTTTTTCTAAAGGATTTGCTTTTCTCTCATTTGCTTCTTTATGACTCGACTGTCTGTCTATTCTCGACGTTGGTGTTGTGTGATGCTTGGTTATTATGAGTTTTTCTTCCACACTCGCACACAGCCATCCCACATCAACGACAGCACAATGTTAATCTACATACCATCGCACATGTATGGACATTTAGGCCTACAAATGTACAGTGCGCTACGAAAGAAAGGTCGTTCTGCAGCTGTAACTTCTATAACACCCTGCGACTATTTTACATTTTTTTCTATTGGACCTGAGCAAGACCATATACATATGAAACCATATACATACTTTTCCATTTGGATTGTTTTAATAATTTATTTCCGTACGTTTGTGAGTCATATGAAAGAGAAAAATATCTGTTAAAAATACTTCAAATTTCATGTATATATTAGTTCAGCATTACCAATCACTTCTAAATTTCTCATTCTTATTCAAAATCAAATTTGGTTCAAAGAACAAACTTAAATACCAAAGGGCGGAACACCACAAACAATCAAGATTGAATTTTTGATTGATCAAGATTGATCACGTTACTCCAAAATACACATCCTCACTAGATATTCTATTCTAATTGTTAAGGTGTAGATTAATATTTCATGATCCAATGAGTGACAGAACAATCCTGAAAAGTCGATAGTATACAGTTTTATTAATTGGTCAGCTCTAACATTACTTTTCATATAGCCCGGATGTTATTAACAATTTAAGCACTAAATAGTTTTACACTTGTGTCATCCTCACCCAGTACTTTTTTTAAGTTCTATTAGCAGCCTGATTTTATTGAGTTGTAAAAATGTATGTCGTAAAAATGGACATTCTGAATAATTTTTGTTACACGATATTTTATATTAACCAACCTAAATGTATATATCTTTTTTGTGATGAAAAAATTATGTTGTGAAAGTCGGCATTCTGAACAACTTTTGTATTGTAGGACTTCTTCATAGATTTTTGGTTGGTTCCATTCGAAACCAGCAGGATATTAAGGGTTAAGTAATTGTGTTAAACTCTTTAGTATAATATTCTGGCGTTATTTCCAATACCAAAAAACTTCGATCTCCTCACTTCCGTATTTTCATCTAATTTTCTTTCATTCTGAATAGATGTATTTCCTCACTGCACTTGAATCTGGTGCTGATTATGTCCATGTCTTACAAGAAAACATAAACCAGTGAAATGTATTTAGCTTGTGGACATGTACAAATTGTTTCTTGAATGATTCCGAATTCAAATACCAGATTCAACCACCATTAAAAGAATCGTTAGGATTTTGTCATACGTTCATTCACTTGAGATGAATTTTCTTTGTTTCCTTATTATTTTCTCCACTATTGTTCATATGATATTTTCAAAATTTCCAGTAACCACCCAGAAAAGTTATTAAAGGTGTATTTATATCAGGTGAAAGCAGGAGCCCAGCTGACTGAAATTTTTTTCTTTCTATTATAACCGGAACTGTCAAATTCCATATATTATGCTTTGACAGTATGGCTCATCATTCAAAAAATTACTTGTATTTTGTTGTTGCCGAATTTGTTTTTGCTCTGCTGCTATCACCTATATAAATACGCCTTGCCTTAACCCAACAAAAATAAATAAACAAATTTCCAGGATTTTGTCCGCTGAACACGAAAACATTCACTTTTCCCGAAAACAATGCAAACGTTTTTTAGCCCATATTTTCCTGGTACCGGTCGATAATTGTTTTGTAAGTCTTTCTGATACAATTATCTATTATTCTCCTTCATTTTATATTTCCAGTTTTGACGTTTCATTTAATGAATTACATCGCATTTGTGCTAGCGAGTTAATATAATTAGCGAAATTCTCATGCCTGATTTTCCATAACAGTCAAGACGATTACATCAAAAGTTAGCATATTTTCATGCGGATAACCGAAAGCAGTCTTTCTTCTTTGGGTTCAGTGGCAAAGCAAGCGTAAGCCGGCAATGGCTCAAGTAAACCACAGTTTCAATTAATCATCACTTTGAAAGCTAAAACAGTACCAAAATACCAATATATGTATGTATGTACTTATGTACGTAGTATGTATACATACATATATTATATATGGATGACTAGTACCCATTTCTTAAACTCACTGTTGTTGGTTTGTGCGAGATTTACGTAACGCCTCTCATTCCTCCGGTACTGCAGAGACAGACTATTCGTCCTCACTCCACCAAATATAGATATTTTTGCTTAAACAGTTTTGGAAATATTTTAAAGCATTTCTTGTTATTTGTTGTTGTTCTAACATTTATTATATTGTGTTGTGTCTTTGTTTGCGTACAAAATGTAGTTATTTAGGTAAAAAGGATTTCTTGTTATTTTAAGTAACTTATTAATTTTGGGACCGCGTTGTATGTGTGTGCTCGTTTAAGTGAATAATTTAAAATTGGATATTAGATATGGACACTTCCAGCTTTACGGACGTGATGGTCGTTCAACTTTGATTAACAAAAATATGGGTGTAATAATATAAAGCTATATTCGAGTACTATTCAAAGAATAAAACAATATAAAAGATTGTGGTTTGATGAAACCCGTCTTTCGGACGTGACGGAAAACGGAACTGTAAAGTCTGCGAAATGATGTGGCAGATTGATTTTTTTATGTGACTGTTTTTTTAAAATACTTGGGATTAATGTCGCTCTATATTAACGTTTTTGTTGTTGAAAACATTTTATTAGATTTTATTATACAAGCTATAGAATAACACGGGGCGTCACTTAGGGGATGTGACATATTTTTCTAAAGTTAAATAAAAAAACAACAATTCATGATGTTAATGGAATTAAATCATTTCTCTTTCCTCTTGTAAGAAGCTTTCAAAGTCGCGTGATATCGATTTTATAACTTTAATACATGCTTACGCTCCTAAGTTGTACATGCCGTGGCCGATTTTGGAAAAAGGCAGTTTTGCTTACACATTCGGCATTTGACTCTATTTTGTAAAGCTTCCGAAACGTGGCTATACTGATCGTGACATGAAGTCATAAAAATCTATCCACAACAATGTCAAGATCAGTATAGTGACAATGTAGGTGGTTCCAACGATTTTATTTCAACGCGATTTGCTTTAATAGTCTTCCCACATACAAAACTGTAAATCTATCTGCGCTAATTTACGAATTTGAAAGCCAATCATTCGTTACAGTATTTGCTTATTTTTTAATTGAAGATACAATTTGCATGTAGAAACTGAAGACAACGGGTTCTGTAGAAGAGAAGGGAATTTTCAATCTGAATCCGAAGTTGTGCAAATTGTATCTTATTTCCGGGGACTTGGGACTGACCGTGAATCTCGGGAATTCCCGGGAGAGAAACCCTAAGTAGAGATGTGCGCGTGAGTCATTATTGGCTCACGTTCACGCACGCTCACGAAGGAAAAAATTGAATCACGCACGTTCACACACGAAGATTTTTTCGGTACTCACGTTCACGCACGCTCACGTGAGTAAAATAAATTTTGTTCACGATAACGCGTAAATCACGCAAACAATTTCCACAAAGAAAATAATATATACAGTGGTGGTCACGAGTTTAGCACACTTCACATGTGTTGTTTATAATAGCAAATAATTTGTTCGGATAATGAACTCTGCGCAAAATATTTGTTTTTTAGTGTTGCTTATGGTGTGTTCAGTAAGCCCAATAATTTTTTTTCGAATTCTTTTGTGCCTTTTCTTCGTACTCTCATGTTCTTGCAAGTAATTCGTAATCTGGGCTGGACACAAATTTAGCACATTTGATAAAAGTTGTTATTTTCTATTTATTTTTGCGTTTAAATTAATTAATTGGTATGTTTGGGTAATTTTTACTCAAATGGAAGTTATTATTTAACAAAAATTATAATTAGATATTGCTAAAGGAAAATAGTGCATTGAGGCGCAGCGTCAGGTTATTATGCAATTGAACGACAGTGGAAGTACCGCTGGGGATATTGCAAACATTATAAATTGATCCAGACAGGTTGTGTGCAATATACTAAGCAATATTGGCACTTATGGGAGCTTCAAAAATATTGCAAAATGTCCTCCGCCGATAAATCGTATCCAGCAATAAATCGTATTTTTTAATTTATAGAACCTGCGTAGCAGATCCATTTAAAAGCTCAACTGTGATTCAGAGAGATTTTTCGGCAAAAATTGACATTAGCATTTCCTCATGAACCATAAGAAGAGAAGAGAACCAATGGAAAAAATTTACTTGGCTGCATTGTTCAACATAAGCCAGACGTATCAAAATATGGCTTACAGTGTCAAATTTAATCTGCTCAGGATCATTTAGAAAAATCCAAGATTTTTGGGAAAATATCGCCTGGATTGGCGAATCGAACATTTGTCGGTGCGAATCTAATAGGAAACAATACGAAGTGTGCCCTCCAAACATGCAGCACAACCCAAAGTACAAATCTGAGACGTTAAAGCTTGTTGGCGAAAATCTAATGATGTATACTGCGTTTTCTGGACACGGCGTTTGTCCGATACACAAAATCGATGCACTAATGGATCAGAATATTTACAAAAATCTATTTGGTGATACTAAGATAACATATTCAGATAAAGACATGCCAATTAAGTGGCGTTTTATACACGACAACCGGCCAAAACACACTTAACGCCAGTGAAGAGCTGTTTGACGCTGAACAAAATAGATTTTTAAAAATGGTGCAGCACAGTCACCGGATCTCAATCCTATTGAGAATCTATGGAATGGACTTTAACAACATATTATAGCAATAAAACCCAAAAATTTGCCCGATTTCTTGAATTAAACACAAAATTCCTGATATGCTACTCCAATGGAGTCTTTTATGACTCTAGTGGAGAGTATGTCCAGAAGATGTACAGCTATTACTCAAAATAGCGATTATCCAACCAAATATTAAGTTTTTAATAAAATGTATTGGTTAGTTCAGTTTTTTCCGATTTGATTAAAGTTTTTTAAATTTGTGCTAAATTACTGTCCAATCACTTTTCGTATTATTTGTACTTTAAATTGCATAAAACTAAAATGCAGCATAAGAACCGAACAAAAACAACGTTGAATGGTCATCTTATCGTACGTAATATTTTAGAAAAAATACCGGTCAAAAAACATAAAGTTGAAGTTGAAATATTTGCTTTATAAAGCTACATGTGGTGACTGTGCTAAATTCGTGACCACCACTGTACATTCTAAATCGAAATGAGTAACGCCGTGCAAATCCGAAAATTTTATTATTTAAATCACTACGTTTGCGATGTTTGTCTTAAATTCATATTTTTAAAGTAGTATACAAAATTACAGTGTTATCGTATAGTTTAACGCAAAATAATTTAAAAATCGGACACTGACATAAAATCCAATTAGAAAACAAAGCATATACCCCGATATCAGTTATGTGTTTTTTTTAATTGAACTAACACTAAGCACAGGGTTGTCCGATTATTTTGTACCTCTATCGCCAAATCAATTGTCAGAAATCGCCAAATTTAATTTTAATTTAAATTCGACAAATTCCATTATATATTTAGTTTTCTATTTGAATTGAATATTTTCAACATTTCATGATATTGAATTAAAACATATCTCATTGGTATTTATTGTTCTTAATAAAAGTTAAACATTTTCTTATACCGTGACCTAGTTTAGGCAATTCATAATGCAAAATACACTTTCAACGCAGTGATTACTGGTTAAAAAACAATTAACATTAAAAAATATACTTTTTCTTCTTTATGAAGCAGTTTCTAATATTGAGTCGATCTCTTTCTCCCGTTTTTATGGACCAATGTCTCCTAAATATTAGTTCAGGTATTTCAAATGGAACGAAATCGAAATAAGTCTCAATAAAAACATATAGATGCATTTTGAAAAATCTGTTTTAGTAGAAAAGTCAATGCATACATTCGTTCAAAAATAGCATTTTCGGTCGTCTACATTTATTACAGTTTTAAAATTATTATTATTATTTCTCAATTCTAAAATGTACATGGCTTGCTTGTAATCGAAGGGAATACGCCTATTTTTTACTTTTTCAAAAAACCACAAAAAATAACAAAATACAATTATCTTTAAAATAAGCCCTTCATTCTTTGAATTGTACCTACGTTTTCGCACAATACCATTTTCATGTTCCTACCTCGAACCTTTTATCTTGATTTTACTTATTTTTTATTGGTTATATCTTTTTAAAAATCTTTTTTCGTCCTCTATAAATCAAATATTTTATAGAGTGCAGTTATCCCACGAAGTTGCAAAAAAATCGGAAATGGTAATTTAAAAAGTGTTCGGTTTGACATGAACGCATATCTATGACTTGCATACAAATTTTAATATATTTCTCTACAAACTAAGCCAATATAATAAGATCTCGGAGGACAGATTTAAAATTTTCTAAATTTAGCCAAAAAATCGCCATGTCGCCAAACATATTTAAAATTCGCCACGTTTGGCGAGAAATCCCTGACTAAGGGGTTTTCCCATATACAGTAGTGGACACGAATATAGCACACTTAGCACATGCAACTTTGTAAAGCAAATATTTCAACTTCTTTTTATGTTTTTGCCCGGTATTTTTTCTAAAATATTACGTACGATAAGATGACTATTTAACGCTGTTTTTGTTCGGTTCTTATGTTGCGTTTTAGTTTTATGCAATCTAAAGTACAAATAATACGAAAAGTGATTGGACAGTAATTTAGCACAAAAAATTAAAAAACTTTAATCAAACCGGAAAAAACTGAACTAACCAATACATTTTATTATAAACTTAATATTTGGTTGTATATCCACTATTTTGAGTAATAGCTGGATTTCTTCTGGACATACTCTCCACTAGGGACTTAAAACGCTCTATTGGAATAGAATATCAGGAATTTTGAGTTTCATTCAACAAATCGGGCAAATTTTTAGGTTTTACTGTTATAATATGTTGTTGAAGTTCATTCTATAGATTCTAAGTAGGATTGTATGGGATCAACACCGTGTCCAGAAAACGCAGTACACGCCATCACATTTTCGTCAACGAGCTTTACCGTCTCAGATTTGTACTTTGGGTTGTGATGCATGTTTGGAGAGCGCAGTTCGTATTGCTTTCCATCAGGTACGAACTGAAAAAAGTTCGATTCGCCAATACAGACGATATTTTCCCAAAAATCTTGAGTTTTTGAGCAAATAAAATTCGACACTGTAAGTCATTTTTTGATATGTGTGACTTATGTTGAACAGTGGATCCAAGTAAATTTTTTTCATTGGTTCTTCTTCTAATGGTTCTTGAGGATATTCTAATGCTAAATTTTGCCTAAAAATCTCTCTGAATCACAGCTGGGGTTTTAAATGGATCTGCTACGGAGGTTCTATAAATCAAAGATTCCTATTTATGGATTTTTTTTCTCGGTGTAGGACATTGTGGGACATTTTCGAAGCTCCAATAAGTGTTTTAGTACATTGCACACAATCAGTCTGGATCAATTTAGAATGTCTGCAATATCTCCAGCGGTACTTCCACTGTCGTTCAATTGCAAAATAGCCTTACGCTGCGCCTCAATGCACCATTTTCCTTTAGCCATGTCTAATTAAAAATTTTGTTAAATAATAACTTCCATTTGAGAAAAAATACCAAAGCATACCAATTAATTAATTTACGCGCAAAAAGAAACAGAAATTAGCCACTTTTATCAAATGTGCTAAATTCGTGTCCAGCCCAGGTTACGAATTATTTGCAAATACATGAAAGTACGAGAAAAAGGTTCAAAAGAATACGAAAAAAAATACGGGGCAGAGTTCATTATCAGAAAAAAATATTTGCTGTTATAAACAACACATGTTAAGTGTGCTAAACTCGTGAACACCACTGTAAATGCATGAAATGCTTGCTTAAATAATAGAACAAATAGAAATGATACCACATTGAAGGACTTTGTTTACAAAAATGTATATATGACTTTTTGAATGGAAAACTTCACATTTTTAAATAATGAAAATAAAAGAATTAATAAATATGTGTGACTCACGAAAAAATCACGTGATTCACGCAGAAATTAGACTCACGCACATTCACGCACGAACATTTTTCGTTCCTCACGTTCACGCACGCTCACGTGAGTAAAATAAATTTTGCTCACGATCACGCGATGGAGGGTACATATGATTCGGTGCCGTAAGACGACAAATTTGGCATTTGATTTGTATGGGAATCATAGCAAAACAATGCCAATTGTCAGTATGTATGGGTAATTCCACGTAAATTGACCCTTTTTTTGCACAAAATTCAAAATCAATTTGTTATTTAAAACCATGCCACTAAACATCTGTAATGTTTATACTACTAATAATACATATTTTTGACTATATTTCAAAAAATAATGATAACAATAGTCAGATATAGTCCGTTAAAATGTCACGTGCATTACATTTTAAGTATCCAATATATACGTAAAGTGATGTCGGTATGATGAAAGTGTATGAACTACACTTTTGATTAATAAAAGTGAACAAAGTCATGCCTAGAATAACATTATACAATTCTAGAAACTAAGGAAAACCACAAGATTCTTTCAAACTGGTGGTCACACCCGTGACGCTGTGGGTTTTTGTATATCTCCAGTATTTGTAACGCTTAGACATATTTATATTTGTAATAATATTCCGATTAAAGAGATATTTTCAACTGGCAGTATCGTAAAAATCTCAGTCAATTAATATGGAAGATATTTAAGCAAAAGTGTCACAACCCCTTTCCAATGGAATCACCTATATCAGACCATAAAATATCAGCTCTTCTGAAAAATCTGATGTCAATGGGAGTCATAAGTCAAGAGTCGTTAATGAAGGCTTTCAATAAAAACCACATGCATAGGTCCGTGGAGCAGATTCATGGTTATTTTGCGATTCCTATGCGTTGACCGCAATGACACCTGAATGCTTTAACGACAGAAAGATGAAGTTCCTCCTATAAAGAATGTTTTCGAAGTGGAGTTCTCCTTTGAGTGTTCATTATCGTCCGCGCGAGTCTATCGAGTCACGATTTACGCAGTACTACTCGTGGTTATTTTATGATTGTGAAACGATATAGCTGCAGTACTTTGGGGATTTTCCCAAAACAAGATAATATTTTGTATAAGAACATCCGCCATACAAATCGAGCCAGTTCAAGGTACAGAAATGATTAAAAGATGAAGTAAAAATAACTATGATTCTGCAGATTTCTGTTACAAGACATGGGTGCCATGGAAATATTTTGAAATCATCCATCATTGAATGTCCTTCATAGAAGACCAACATTGTTGTTATTAATTAATTATGCATTACTAGTTTAGAAGGCATGTAATTTTATAGAGTAAAATATTCTGGGCTATCACACCAAAGCATTAAACTTTTGAATTTCACACTTACCCCAAACAGCTGCGTATGCTACGACCGTAATAAACTTTTGTACGCTTCTGCTTATTTTGGTTCGATGGTAAGTGGGTCATAAATTTCTTCAATGTAAATTTCGGCCTAATCTTTGTAATCTGCGTGAAATGAATAAAAGCCAACATCAACATTGTAAAATTTACAGGAAAAACCTAAACCCGTAACATTCTAACATTCACAGAACAAATAAACAAAGGGGAGACAATACTAAATATTCGTAGAGGACAATGGATGACGGTGCTCAGGATGGTAGGGTGCTTTGGTGGTTGTTGAGATTGAGGTTTACCAACAGCAACGACAATGCCTTATCAGTAGAAATTCTGAAGAAGAAAAAACGATTCGATTCCGTCGTTATGCTAGACAGAACAATTTAATAGAATCGCACGAACATGTGAGACGACAGACACCCGCCAAACTGCTTTCATCCTCTTCATGGCACAGGAAAAAAGAATCATACACAAAGGACCAATTAAATTAAAGCAACAAACATAAAATGATTTCAGGGTGGTGATAGCCAAAAGAGCGAGGGGACAAGATTCAAGTCGTACGTATGGTTTCCATGCGTGTGGTACAATGTGTTGAAGATATTACATCCCATGAACAACAAATAACAGTTCCATCCATTTAGTCAGATAAAAACGAAGCATTCTATACACTGCACTCCTGTGAAGCTTTAAACACGCAGTCAGTAATATGACGAAATGCTTGAATGGAACATACATACACACACATAATTCCATAAACATGTACACCCAATATTTGTCCGGTGGCATGTATAAAGAACGTCTGTCGCCGTCATCATCATCGGGTTCATGTGCTTTGTGTGATGGAAAGGAGAGAGAGAGAATTACAAACAATAATAACATAACAGTGCTACCACTCACTGTCACCACACCAATGATGATGCCTGTATTGTGAGAACCTTTGTGCCGGTGGAATTCTTTCCGTCTGTTGTCAAATGCCGTGTGTTATTCTCTTCTTTCCGCTTTGCCTATATTTTTGCTACTTTGCCTTTTATTTATACATAAACATAAACAACACAAGTGCGAAGTATGATGATGATGGTGTTTGGCGCGCTGCTGGTGGAGGCGGTACCGGTGGCGGATGATTGTGGTGGATGAACAGAGGAAAAACAAACTCATCATGACTATGAAGGGAGCTTAAATATTAAAGTAGCAGAATGGCAGAGTGGAAGAGTGTAATGTAACAACGACAGGCACGTTCTCGTCGTCGCACACAAAAAGTTGGAAAAGCAATGTTTGGAAAAATGTCGCTTGGTAACACATGACACGATGATGATACGCTTCGCTTTTCTCATTCCATCTTTGACTCAGCTGTGTACCCACCGTACCCGCTTATGGCGTAGCCGGTAACAGATGTTAACAATTGCATTTTATATGTGTACGACGACACATGTATGTTTGTGTGTGTATGTCTTTGCCAACTGCCTGCCGTACAACTGGGAAAACTAAAAAAAGGTTATTAATGGAAAGGAATGGAAACTAGATTTTCATGCGAGAGTACCCCTTGTCAACAAGTTTAATTAACTTCCTTATTGGGGCTATTATCGGAATCAATTGCATTGTCTGGCTAGTTTTGTTTTCAGCCAGAAAGTAATCAAAAAAGTCCTAGATTTCTAGTGCATAATAAATAAGCTTGAAATGAAGAGGGGGTGGGTGTAATGTGAAATTGCACTGATTTTAAGCCAAATGAAAACTCTCTCGACGATCTTACGTTGTTTTATGTAGTATGTTGCGATTGTTGTATTATGTACTACGAAAATGTTAGTATTTGTTTATTATTTATTTATTTTCGACACGTTATCGGATGAAATCGCTTTTTGCAAAATGAGATCAAAATGAAAAAAAAAGTAAAAAATAAAATAAAATGTTTTGATAACTATATTATATCGAAATTGCTATTAATAATAAATGATTTTATTAAATATTTTTTTTAGCTCATTTGTACAAAGAATGCGATATCTTTCGAGTTATGGAAACAAAAATATTAAATTATTTGATTTATTATACAAATGATGAGAAAAATGACCTTGTTTCTCGAATAATTCAATTTCTAGAGGATATAAAACAGGTTTACTCGGAGTGAAAAGCCTTTGAAACTATTTACATTGGATCGCTTCTAACATCGAAGAGAGAACGATTATGGTTTGCCACTTTTTTGAACTAGTGTGCCTTAGTTCGTTTCGGTTCAAAAACCTTCGCCACCGAATGCAATTACTGATGCTTAAAATCGAAGTTTTTATTATTTTTTTTCTCATTTTCAAATTTGAAATTTTTAATAACTAGTCTTTCGAATCTCTCTTCTTAATCCACTTTTACTTGCTGTTTTTTTGATAAATTATTACTCATGAGATATGGCGTTTTTTTTCATGTAAAACGGAACAGAAATTTGGCTTGTGTTCTCCGATTTGGGTTGTGGGATGGGTTGTACTTTTCTATATGGCAAATAATGCTATATTTCCCGATTTGAAAAAAGATATGAAATTCTAGACACTAGAGTGGATCGAAAATAAAGTATTTTTGTCATAAGGTAATTAGAAAAAAAAACTATTATTTTTATGTTTTATTCGTCCTTTTTATTTAAAGCAAATAGCTTCCAGTTTTATAAAAAAATTCAAATCCTTCCAAAAATTGTATTTCTTATTTATTTTGTACTCATTTTTTATAAACAAAAAATTTACAAACAATAAGATTTTTGTAAGATATTTTTTTATTAACAGCGAAAAGTGTCAGTACGACGCTCCATAAGTTTTATGATGGAGATTCTTGTATTTATTCTACAACAATTATAAATGTGATTGCAGTCGATATTAAAAATATCTGGTAAAAATAATTAAAACATCAAGTTGGATTCAAAGAAATTGTGGATGTTGACGACGAAAATTTTTGATTTGTTTAATGCGTTGTCCGAAAATAATTCGGCTTTATTACTTTTCCATTCGTGATCAAGACAGTTTTTTTAATTTAGTGTTTAGTTTTTATAAAGTATGCAATAACTTCCAATTTTGTAATCCGATTTATGTTTTAAGATGCTCGCTGGAAAGGTACTGATTGCTTTTTTTAATGATTTAGCTTTTACATCAAGTTTAACTTTAGAAGACAACAACACAAACACAAATCAACACAAATCGGACCAAAACTTTATAAATGGACAATGATAAAAGTGAAATAATTTGGGAAAACACATAAAACAAAATTTAATTTTATTTGGGAACATCGACAACTACAGTGAAAACTCTCACCGGCGGACACCTCTCTTAAGAACACTTTAAAATATCAATCAAAATTTTCATTATAATGTACCTCCAATAAGCGGACACTTTCTTATGAGGTAACGAACATAAAATATATATATTTACTTTACTTCCCATAAGTGGACACCTCCCATATGCGGACAAATTTTTGGGTGACTGCGACTGTCCGTTGCTGAGAGGTTTCACTGTATCTTGCTACACGCTAATATCAGAAGCAATTTGATATTCCAAAAAGTTAAAAAGTGACTATAGATATAGTAGATGCATCGGATGAGGAAAATTGTGACGAAGAATTTGCTATGCTTTCAAAATTATTTTTAAAGCTCCAAATAGCGCTTTATATTTTTTGAAGTGCATGAAATAATTATTCCTTTGTAGATATAAATGTAATTTTTAATTTTGCATTGAATAAAATTACACATCATTTTTAACTGTGGAAGTTTTCGATGACTAAGGCATTTATCGAAAACTAAAGAAGTTATCGAAATATATATTCCTTTTTTTAATTAAATTTTTTTAAGCCCACTGGAACGAAAAAAAAATGATTTTTTCAAATTTTAACGTCCGATAACTCATTTTTTTTCTTATTTTGAGTTCCAATGGGTGTGTGTTCGACGCGTATCAATTCTTTTTTAATATCATTAAGATACAAGTGACATTGGGATAGAAAACATTTCGGTATTTTTTTTTGTTGTGAAATTTTCTTGTACCTTAAATCGCTGCAATGATTTTGTCCATTGAAGCAGATTTTGTGATCACCAGAAATGTAACACTCCACTTATTGTGACTGTTTTGTAATATATGTATGCATATCGTTGTAAAAATTCCGACCTTCTGTATTTTTCATTGACATAAAAACACATCATTTAATTCTTTAAAAAACATAAACAAACAAGCAAAGCATAAACAAAATATTTGTGTTATTCTTCAATGAAACAAGCTGCTTATCAAGGAACATTCACTGGACAAAATGATACCGAAACTATGGATCATAATGATGATGAGGTTGGAAATGATATTTCCGGTCAGCAATATGACAACGAGGAGCTACAACATATTATAGACATGGCGCTACTTGAAATGAACAATGGCAATTATGAGAAGGCTATTACGCTGCTGGACAAAGCCAAAGAAATATATCCTAATTCTCGAGCTGAAGAATTACAAGATTTGATAATGAAACTAAAACTTAATACTTCCAAGAACAGTCAGCAGAAACCGACAACACCTGAGTCTAAAACATCTTCGGTCCGTCAACGTAAACAGGTTGATCCGGACATGTCGCAGCAACCAGATTCCGCGCCAAGAGTTGACTTTACCAATGACCAGTTGAATATGGTCAATCAAATAAATAGTTGTAAAAATTTCTATGATGTCTTGTCGGTATCGCGAGAAGCTACTGAGAGTGAAATAAAGAAATCTTACAAGAAGTTAGCACTACATCTACATCCCGATAAGAACCACGCTCCGGGAGCAGCAGAAGCTTTTAAAACGTTGGGAAATGCCATGAGCGTTCTCACCGACGCTCGGAAGCGTAAGGAATACGATTTAGCCGGGGGTAATTACATTACGACCAATGGGAACACAGTTTTCCACAGAACTCCGTCATATCACCAGTTTTATCATACCGACAATGTCCACCACCACCACCATCATCAACAATACAGTTCATCTGAGGCCACATTCAATGGCAGCGAGGAGTTTACGGCCGAAGAGTTATTCCACATGTTCTTTGGCAATTATCCATCATCTCAAGGCAACAATCGTCGTCGTCCATATCAGACGGCAAACCAACGGCAGCCACAGGAGCATGGTCAACAACCAAGTTTAGCGTTTGTCTTGATACTTGTCATGATAATGATGTCAATGTTTATGTCACTCTTCTCAACCGATCCAGTTTATAGTTTATCTCATTCCAGGTAAGTGTTGTGCAAAATTGATTGGTTCTGTAGATGTTTTCATGTGCATTTCTGTATTAGACAAAAGTATATCTTGAAAATTCTTTATATCGTTATCATCATTTTCGGACCCCACCCAAATCCCTTCATGATCTATGTATTTGTTATATAGAAAACAAATCAGTATTTTATTCGCTATGTTGTGCTAGAATTAGATTACGTGAAAACATCCAATAATCAATCACGTCATAAATTGTTATATAACACACACACACACTCAGTCCTTTCTTTATTTTCTAGCAAATTTAATGTTCGGCGCCAAACACAACATTTGTCGGTTCCATACTATGTTAAGGATAATTTCGAGAGTGATTATCAAGGTTCACTGGCACGGTTGGAAAATTCCGTTGAAGAAGATTATGTGTACACTATGAAGCAGCACTGTTTCCGCGAGCGAAGCTATCGTAAGTAAAGACTATTCACGCGATCCAATACCCCACCAACCATCACATCACGCACAGACATATTTCGATTATACGTTTTTATTGTCTCCTTTCTCTCGTTCTGCAGGTGAAGCTATGATGGCACGTGCTCGCAGTTTTGGCAGTCGTGCACAATTCGCACAGGCTCAAGGTTTAAAAATGCCATCATGCGATAATCTTTCTAAAATTGGCATAACTCGTTACTCCTTGTATTAGAAGAATACGTTCTCGTATAAGAAAGAGGCATTCGTTGCTGGGCTGGATTTTGTTTGAAATTGTATTTCTACGACGCGACTCGTCTTACTCTCACTTAGTCTAATATATATTTATGATGAAACGATACATGCATGTTATAGTATTTGCTTGAGAAACAACTAAATAAAGGTCAACATATTACATATTAGAACTACACAAATTTATGTTTTTTCTCTTTTATCAAAATTATGATTTATTGTCAGACAGCAATTGCATATTTTCATCGGTGATGATTTTACTCAAATAATTATTCTAACATCTAATGTACATACTTATGTAATAAATATTTACCCAGCATCAGAAGAAGCATAAAATACTGCCTGTGATCCGGAAAAATCGAATCATCACCATTGGATTTAGCATGGAGTTGTCAAAGGTACATTCCACGAAAATTGTTGCATATAGTGAAAACATATTAATAAAAAATGAATTTAAATGGCTAAAACAAAAAAGTGAAAAACACATTAATAATAAAGCAATCAAAATACGAAATACGATTCGAAGCCGGATACAAAGCGAACGCATCACATAGTGTTGTCAATTCTTGACGAGAAAAAATTCTAGACGAATAAAAAAGCTAAAAATGGCTACACTGGACAAGAAGAATGCCAACCATAATAACGTGATCATCTCTATTTGGCCAAAAAGTATAAAGATATATAAATTCAAAAAACGGGATTTGGCGGGAAAAAATAAAAAATCAGCTATTTTAACCTATTATATATTCAAATAGCTAGAATTTTTGTTTATTTTATTTAGATTTATTTTACTTTAATAAAATGTGCATGTTTCATTGGAAAAAATAAGTTTAACTCGTGATAAACAATATGTTGACGATTTCCCGTGCTGTCCCGGGATCCCAGGAAATTGAAAAAAGAATTCCCGTGTCCCGGGAAATAAAAAGTACGGGAAAATGCAAACCCTAATTGCAAATGATATGTTTTAGCTTTGGAGAAATTCGAGAGGTAAACAAATTACAGAAGATAAATTGAATTTATTCAATTCATGAATATTTTGCATAATTTAGCAAAAACGAAACATTGCCGAGTATACTAGTTGAAGAATAATGAAAAGGTTAAGAAATGAGTGGATAATAATCACTGTATATATTTTTGTAACTGGAAAATGAGGACGGATGCAGTTCCAGGAATGCACAACATTTGGTAGTAACATTTAGCGTCGGAAGTAGAGATGGGCGCGTGAGTGATTATTGGCTCAGGTTCACGCACGCTCACGAAGGGAACAAATTGAATCACGCACGTTCACGTACGAAGATTTGTTCGTTGCTCACGTTCACGCACGCTCACGTGAGTAAAATAAATTTTGCTCGCGATCACGCGTGAATCACGTGATTCACGTAAATCACGAAACAATTTCAACAAAGAAAATAATATTCCTATTCTAAATCGAAATGAGCATCGCCGCGTAATTCCGAAAATTTATTATTTAAATCAGTCTACGTGTGCAATGTTTGTTGTCTTAAATTTTTATTATTATTTTTTTTTTTTTTTTTTTCGACCGGTCCCAGCGCCTCTCACTCCCGCCCCTTCCGACCGAGAGGGCCTCGTCACCATAACGTAGGGACAACGTACACACCACAGTCCGAACTGTGGCGGACAAGCAGTAGAGGGTGGAATACCGGCTACAGATTAAATATCTTCAGCCGACAAAAACAAAACAAAAACAAACTACACTAAAGGTTAATGCTAATATTTGACATAGAAGCAATACATTAAATTTAATAATACTAAAACAGAACACTAAACATTCAAGTACGAGAGAATCCTTGACTTTATTGTATCGATTCCGACACCAAAATCTATGATGTGGTACAATGAATTAAAATCAATACACATTCTACGAATGGGCTGCGCAGAAGCATAATTCGTACGCTGAATATCAATATGAAGAAACTGATAGTATCTAGTTGGTCTAAATGGCACGTTAAACTTAATCCTAGAAATAAGATATTCAGATGAGACATCACCATTCATAACCTTAAATACCATCAGGTGTTCAGCATAATTCGTCTACTTTTTAAGGAGGGCAAGTCAATCAACTTCAATCTACTAGAATAGGGGGGAAGAACAAAATCACTATTCCAATGTAAGTGTCTCAATGAAAACAATAAAAATTCCTTCTGAACTGACTCAATTCTGTCAATATAGATGCCATACTGAGGGTCCCATACTACAGAACGATATTCCAAAATAGGCCTAACGAGCGAAGTAAATAACTGTTTCGTCACATAGGGATCAGAAAATTCTTTAGCCCAACGTTTAATAAATCCAAGAACAACATACGCCCTGTTAACCATGGCCATAATATGATTGTTGAAATCAAGTTTCGAATCCATCAGAATACCAAGATCTACAAAAGAATCAACTGTCTCTAACTCAGCTCCAATAAGATCATATCTGACAAATTTCGGATTCGATCTAAAGAAACGCATATGCTTGCATTTCCGTAAATTAAGTTCCATGCAGTTTATTTCACACCAACATCCAAAATTATCCAAGTCGTCCTGCAAATAATGAGAATATTCTAGCTGTTTATAAGACAAAAATATTTTCACATCATCCGCATACATCAAAATCCTAGAGTTTATAATAGACTCCGGGAGATCATTTATGAATAATAAAAATAGTATAGGCCCAAGATGACTACCTTGGGGAACTCCCGATGAAACCAGAATTGGCCTAGAACAAGAATTTCCGAATTTGACAATCTGCGAACGATTATTCAGATAAGAAGATATCCATTTCAAAAAATTACCGCTAAAACCAATTCTATCTAATTTATATAACAAAAGCTCGTGATTGACTTTATCAAACGCCTTGCTAAAATCCGTGTAAATGACGTCAGTCTGATTACCCAGAACAAACCCATCAATGTCGTGTGTGCTAAACTGAGTCAAATTCGTCGTGGCTGATAAGCCTTTACGAACCCCATGTTGGCTGGGACTCAAAACAGAAGAAACGCTGTGAGAAACAACATTAGTCACCAGTTTCTCAAAAAGCTTAGGGATAACACTTAATTTAGCTATCCCTCTATAATTCGAAACGTCAATTAGACTGCCAGATTTATGTAGGGGATCAATGAACGACTGCCTCCAAGCCGAAGGGAAATATCCAAATCTCAACGAAGTATTAAACAAAAACGTCAGAGGAATAGCCAAACCACTAGCACAGAATTTTAAAATTATACTTGGGGTGCCATCGGGACCGACACTATTTGTTGATTCTAGATCATTCAAACTTGACAAGGCAAGTCAATAATTGGTATTTCTAATTGATTCAAAGCAGGAATATCATAGGGGTAAGTGCTGTCGGATCGATAAGATCTATTTGAATATGTGGTCGCAAAATAATCAGCAATATCCTGGTCCTCACAATATTCCAATCCATCCATTCTAATCCTAGTTGGTTTAGATATGGATTTACGTTTCAAATTAACAAAATCGTAAAAAGCTCTAGGGCTATTTCGAAAATCATTCTTCACCTTTTCCAAGTATAGTCTATAACATCTCTGAGATTCGACGTTATATCTCGACCTAGCAATATAGTATCTTACATAATCGGAATTCAATCCAGATTTCTTAAACTTCTTAAAAAGCCTACTTCTCGAATTTTTCATTCTGGACAATTTATGAGAAGACCAAGGTAGTCTTTCAGATTGCCCAACTCGAATTTTCGGTACAGATTGTGACAGGAAGTCCTTAAGAATTTGATAAAATTTATCCACAACAGCGTCAATATCTGCATAGTGGCTACAACTACAGACGGAAATCCAATCAACTTCACGGAGAAGAGAGAAGAAAACGGTGAGATCATCATGAGAGGTAGAAGAATGAGATTCATTGGAGTACAACATCTATAAACCTAAGGTAGGATGGTAATTGTCCTCTGGGAGAGATATGGGGAGAACCCTATTGATCTCAAAGTAATGAGGATCATTAACAAATACTAGGTCAAGTTGTCTTTAACTTATATTCGTCACGTAATTAATCTGGAATAAATTAAGGTCAGCAAACGATAATGGCAGTGCGGTTAAAGCCTCCGTGTCCGGCAAGGCAAGCCAAGATATGGAAGATAAATTAAAATCCCCTAAGATTAATGTACGGTCTAAGTCTCCTGACATTGAAACAATCCTACCAATCGCGGCCAAGTGACTTTCGTAGACACATAATTCGGATGATGGAGGAATATAAGAGCAAGTAATGAACAATTTATTGCGCCCTAAATTAATAAGAACTGCAATAAATTCAATGTCACCAAGCCCGTGGAGAATAATACGTTTCGATGGGAAAGAATTAGTAACAGTAATAAGTACACCGCCACCAATCCTTCCTAAACGATCATTTCTAAAGATAAAAAATCTACTACAAAAAATCTCAGAATCTAAAACTGACTATTTTAACCAAGTCTCAGTAAATACAAGAGCAGAGTAATCAAAATCAAAGCTATCAACAAATAATTGATTCAATTTCGTATTCAAACCCCTTACATTCTGATACCCGATATAAAAAGAATCAATAAGTTTTTTGGGACAGTAGCTGACTTCAAAGGCAGACGAGCCAAATTGTCCACCCTATCCAAAAATTCCTTAACAAATGCCCTAGGTGGCCAGAAGTCAGGGATCATCAATCTGTGAAAGATTTTCCTCGTCGTAATAATTTTAAAAGATGCCCGACTTTGAGAAAATGACGACTTCAATTTAAAAGACTTAGGTATTTAAAAGACTGATATTTAAAACAAGTATGGAAAGGCTAAAGTCGGGCTGGGCCGACTATATGATACACTCCACTTTCCAACCGAATACAGTCCAACTCGGTAAAAAAGTGAAAACGGGAAGAATTTTTGTATGTTTCCTAATCATAGGCTAATACGACCTGGTTCGATTTGTCAAATCGATAAGAATATTGTATCGGGGCTATATCCAAACATGGAAAAATGTGACTAACTTTCACAATAAGTTCTTCCAGTTCAAATATAAGGTGTTATGCTCCCTTTGAAGAAATTCGGTGAAAATTCGTGGTTTCTGGGGCGGAAAAAGTTAAATTGGGAGCAAAATTTGTATGGGAGGTATATATAAATCTGAACCGATCTAACACATTTTTACACACAGGTGTTTCTAGTTGAAATATAAGATGTTTTTCCAATTTTGAAGAAAATCTGTTATAAAATGTGGTATCTAGAGTGAAAAGTGTCAAATCGGGAGTGAAGTTCGTATGGAGGCTATATCTAAATCTGAACCGATTTTCTTCAAATTAAATAGCGTTCGTTCTTATCCCGAAAAACTTCGTTGTGCAAAGTTTCATTTGGTTCTGTCTACAATTGCGACCTGTATCGACGGACATTGCTAAATCGACTCAGAAAGTGATTCTAAGACGATCGGTATAATTAACAATGGGTCTATCTCGTTTCCTTTTGTGTGCTACAAACAAATGCACAAAGACATAATACTCTCGTGGAGTGTATAATTATACTGCATCATATAGTTTAACGCAAAATAGGTTAAATATAGGATACCGACATATCCAAATCCAAGTGGAAAACAAAGCATATACCACGATATTATGTGATTTTTTAATTGAACTAACACTAAGGGGGTTTCCCATATAAGTGCAGTGCCTAGTGTTGGCGCAGGGAATGCTTACTTAAATAATAGAAAAATTATGCGAAGGACTTTGTTTTAGAAAAAATATATGTATATATATGACTTTTACTTTGAATGGAAAATTTCACAGTTTTAAACGAAATATAATGAAAATAAATGAATTAACAAATATGTGCGACTCACGAAAAAATCACGTGATTCACGCAGAAATTATACTCACGCACGAACATTTTTTCGTTCCTCACGTTCACGCACGCTCACGCGAGTAAAATAAATTTTGCTCACTATCACGCGTGAATCACGTGATTCACGCAATTCACGTGAGTAGCGCCCATCTCTAGTCGGAAGTAACCTCTTCTTCTCCACAATGTTTCAGTATACATACTGTGTATCACACCTATCTTGTGGTTTAAACCTAGGACGAAGGTGAGTCTGACTACTGAATATATCGTAATTGTGTGAAGAATATGTCATGATTTAGAGTTTTGTTTGATTGCAAACAAACAAAACTACATAATTATTTGTTAAAAAATGTCTTGATACTGTATAATAATAATCCTTTCTTTTATCGCAATTATGAAACCGAACAAAACATTATACAATCATGCAAGGTAAGGACATTCAGCAGACATTGCTTTAGAATTTCTTGCCAGCTAGATCTGCTTTTTGTCGTCTATCGTCTGATGTCTGTATGTTTGTTTGTTTACATTAGTCGATTACATAAAAGAATCTAATCCCATGTACGAATGTATAAGTACATATATATGTACATAGGTTCTAGTACATACTCCATATATCTTCTTTTGTTGTTGTTGCACATAAACAGAGCATTCGAAAGTCTAGTGCACAGTTACAATTTACATGTTCAGGGTATGTATTGTGTATATGTATAGGTATATATTTGTTTTAGATTTATACATATGTACATGTATTCTATGTATGTACATATGTCGATTTGTATTATTTCCGGTTAATGTACTCTTTTTAGGTTCTGCTTCTTTTCATGAACATTTCAACAACACCAACAACAAATTGAAAAGAAAGGTATGTTATGTGTTTCTGGAATGTTGACGAAGGAGGTGTATGGAATGGGATGGGTTGATGCATGTTGTTAGTGCAGAAGTTAGTAAACTAGTTATAGTCACAATTATGTACTTATGCCACTCTGTACCACTTTATTCGGAATTTCTGGCTAAGTCATGCAATACATGCAGGCAAACACAAAGCACAAACGACATTCGTTGCTTTCATACCTTCATTTAATTATACATACTTAGATATCACTCGTGTGCGAGAAGACCGACATATTTCCTTTATATTTTTCAATTTATATTGATCAAACCAGGTCCTTCTGCTCACTCAATAATCATAGAATGGAGTGAATAATCATTTTGCTATTTTATTTGGAACACCATGAAATGTTCTTCGGAGAACTCATAACGTATATACGTGTCATTCATTCCATGCCAAACGGGATGATTTTAGGCGAAAATTAAGCAAATAATTACGGTTATTATACAAATTTGCAAAACTGGTCCTAAAAAATTCCATTTCATCTAAGGTAAGACATTTTTCAGAAAAGACACTTGTATCTACAACAATACTTGACCCATTTTAATCGACTATTATACCTTCTTTTTAATTTCAATTAATTTTAATGTCAATTACCCCAACAGATTTTAAAATTTTCATCATTTTGTGATTTGGGCTTAATGATGCGAAAGTGTCCCAAAATATGGCAACATTCCATTGAAGATTTCACACGTTTCAAATAATATAATTCAACTTGTTGAAATTACATTTCGACTAAAATATAATATTTTCGAGACGTTGAACATATACGATTTCTATACGTTACGTATGCCGTAATTAGGCTAGGCTCCTGGTTAAAATAACGCTACTTTTTCGACGTTAAATTACTGGGGCACCCCCGAAGGTTTTCCAGACAATTTTTTCCTACATAATATAAAGAACTAGAATCCTTGGGCTGGAGCTGGAGGCGGAACTTATACAATTTTGCAAGCCAATTTTTATCAATATTGTATCCAATATATTTATGTATATTTGAAGATTACATGTCTCTTCCAAAATAGTCTACCACCACCTTGTAGGTATTGAAGATGAAAAGTGTGCAATTATTATTTGAACCGATTTATTATAATGATAAAACATATGTGGATATTTTCAATAAATCCAAAGGCTTTGACGACTACTCGGCTTGATGTGACTACTCGTCCTTTATGTGTGAAAATTATATCACTTTCAAGTTCACTATGAAAGCGAACTTTCGTCCCAAAGTTCTGCAGTAATGTTGTGTATTTACGTGTACACAACATTAGTGCAGACATTATTATACAAAATATTAATGGATTTTATCAATTTATTCTTTGCAGCTGAAATGGATGAACTTATTGAAAAATTAAAAGCTACCACCGTCAGTCCCACCAATACTCCAGACAACACCACAACACTATTGAGTGAAATAGCTGCCACAAAAGATCCAAAGCTTTTCGATAAATATGACCTGGCTGACATTTTTCTAACCCTGATACAATGTGATGACGTCAATGTTCGCAAAGAGGCTTCCAAATGCATAGCCGAGTTGACCAAGTCCGAAGAACAACGCAAGAAATTTACAAAACCAGAAGTTATGAAAGCGTTCATCGACTATCTGCGCAATATTGACAATGACTCCGAAAACATGGAGTTGACCATACAAAACTGTCGAGCGTTAGGAAACATTTGCTATTTGAACGACGATGCCCGCGAGATAATACTCGATCTAAAGGGTGATGTGGTCCTGATCAAGCTGTTGGATATTACAGATTTAAAGGACAAAACGAATGCCTTGCAATTTATTAAAGTACGCGGTGGACTTCTCTCAAATTATTTGCTGGGTGGTGAGGCCTTGGCAAAGCGGGCTATGGATTTAGAGATTATGCAAAAAATTTCGAACATAATTGCTACTGGTGTTGAAAATGTCGAAGAGAACGAAGATTTGCTGTTGAACACACTACCCCTTATGAGTATTCTAACGGAGAATGTGGCCGATTTGAACTTCGAAGCAAATCTGAATTTACAGCTTGCTCGTGTTCTGGCCGCTTCAACAAATCCCGATTTAGCGGAAATGTGCCTTGAGCTTTTACATTATCAGGCCGAAAATGATGATGTGAAAGTGTTGTTAGCTAAAGACGGTCTCTGCGAAACGATCTATCAGTTGTTGGAGAAATATAAAACTCTGGCCCGTACAAGTGAGGCCCGAGCTTTGATGAAATTGGCATGTGAATTAATTGTTCTTGTACTAACGGGAGGTGAGTTTCAAACAAAACTATTATTTTAAAATGAGTATATTATTATATATATATATATAATATATAATTATTTTATATATTATAGTATATTATTATTTTGTATATGAACACCAAGAGTTTAAAATCGTATCGCACTCTGTTACTGTAGTAGTTCAATTTGTACGGCATCACTATTAATCTTTAGTTCAAACGTCACTCCTAGTGTACAGTAGTTAGTAAATGCAGCAGTGATTTGGTGGAATTTGGTTAAATCTAATTTTAATCAACAAAATTCTACAGGTATTGTACTTCTTGACATTAAAGCCGCCTTTGATTCGGCGTGGAATGAAGGATAAGAACAGGATAATATAAAGTTGCTTAACTGCTAAGACATTCAGAGTATATTTTGGAACAAACAGCTCTGAATAATATTATATTAGCGCAGGCTGTCCTCAGGGTTCTTGTTTGTCCCCAGTTTTGTTTAATATTCACACAGCGGCTGTACCAATGCTAGCCCACTGCAAAATGTCTATTTTCTGTCTTCAGATATAAGTAGCTTTGTCCCTTTTATTTATTTACTTCGAAAAGCGGAAAATCATGATAAACTGTGATAAACGTCAGGTAATTTATTTCACCAGAAAGCGAAAAGCTTGATTTACTTCAGAAAGTAAGTAACATATTCATAAAAAATGCTGAAATTCAATGGGAACCCAAAGTAAAATATTAGGAATCATTCCGGACCCGAATATGAAATGTAAGGGCCACATACACTGCTTTTAAAGTTAATTTACCATCTACCAAGATTATATTCCACCAACAGACTATATGAACTTGCAGGTATAGAACTAATAGTCGACAAAATCAACACACTTAGAATTTCAACATCAGATGCTCCAATTCGGAATACACTCATGTCTTCGAGTTAAGTATTCTTATTTATAATTAATTTTTTGAAAATTGTTACCACCTTTTAGTAATAATATTTATGCAAATATTATTTTTCCCAAACAATTACTTGTAATTATTAAGTAGAAAAAGGAAAAAATCATTGAGTCCTTGTAAAATACCAAAATGAATTGTAAATGCTTTTTATACAAATAAACGAATGAATGAATGAAACGAATTATGGGAGTAGCTCAGTTCCGGATGGAAACATATAGCATTATTATTTTTATTACTTATTGTAATTTTTTTGTCTTTCATGTACCTGTTTTTTTAATAATCTTTCTGAAAATGTTTTATAGTTATAATTTAAATGAATATCTCCGTTTTAGGAAATGTTGTTGAAGATAATACGTTTTAGCGCTCTACATTGGATGCATTTAGTAATAATTTAAATATTGGACATTTTAATAGTCAAAGTTTTTCAATCTCGGAGAGATCATCAAAACTGTCTGAAATAAGATATGCCGTTGAGGACAGCCTATTGGTGTTAGTGAGACTTGGCTTAAGCCAGACATACCTTCTAGCAAATTTAAAATTAATGGATACTCTTGTTGTAGGAATGATCGTCCCAATCAGAGGGGGTGGTGTAGCTCTTTTTATTTCTAAATCTATATCTTATAATGTTGTTTTTAAGAGTAGTACTTATGGTGTGGCGGAATGTTTGTTTGTGGAATTATTCTTTGGGCGACGTAAAATTTTAGTCGGTCTGGTGTATCTTCCACACGGTGACTTCTTAACTGTTGAAGATGAACATCCTGATCTGCTTGTGCAATACACCGAAGTCGTGATCATGGGAGATTTCAACAACAATTTATTTGATCTTTCTCGTTCTTTAGGTGTTAGGGAAGCTTGTGGTAGGTTAAATATACATATCAATTAGACATAATTCGCTACCAACGCATTTTGATGTTGTTCACACTTCTGCATCACTGCTAGATTATTTTCTAGTGTCCTCAAGTGAATCAGTAACAAAACATGCCTTTATTTTTTTGTCCCTAAATGTTACTGTCCCCAGTGTTGATCTGTTTTATGAATTACATAACGCTGTCTCCGATTTTGACTTTTCTGATATATATTTCTCAAATGATGTTGATGAACAATGGAGCATACTTGAATGTGGCATTGCTGCAGTGAATTCTATTTTCCCAAAGAGGAGAAATATCGTTCGTGATCGGAACGAGGTCTGGTTCGATTCTCCACAAATGTCTTATTTTATCTCCCTGCGTGATTTAGCCTTTAAGGCATATATGGAGAATAGGACTAACGAAAATTGGAGAAAATTTTGTAAGGCGATAAATAAGGCCAAATCTGTTAGGAAAGTAAAAAGGAATGCACATTCGTCTTTCTTTGGGGGAAATAAAGGAAGTAAGGACAGATCATATGCTTGTGCTTTGGATGTGGGTGCACTGAATCTGTCGTTTGTTGGTAATCAGTTGCGAATTCCTCGAGGTAGCGGTGTTTTCGGTAATTATACAGGTGCGCGGGGTAACTTTTCCGTCCAATGTATTGATTTTTTCATTTAGACAAAGCTTTTTCTGCCATTAAATCAAACGCTGATGGAATAGATGGATTCTCATTGAAATTTTTGAAAAAAAATTTACCCTTTCTTGGCCAGTCACTTTTTGCATATTGTTAACACAATTTTGACAACTTCAGCTTTTCCTGATGGCTGGAAAACAGCTAAAATTGTTCCGGTGAAGAAAAAGGGATCAGCAGGTGCCTTCCGTCCAATATCTATTTTACCAGTTTTTTCTAAAGTTGTGGAGCACGTTATGAAGAGACAAATGTCGGTTTACCTGGAGGCAAATTGAGCATGATGCTCAATGTGGCTTTAGGTGCAATAGAAATACTTCGTCATTACTTCTTGGCTTGACATACTCTATTTTTTTTTTTCGAACGGTCCCAACGCCTCTCACTCCCGCCCCTTCCGACCGAGAGGGCCTCGTCCCCATAACGTAGGGACAACGTACACACCACAGTCCGAACTGTGGTGGACAAGCAGTAGAGGGTGGAATACCGGCTACAGATTAAATATCTTCAGCCGGCAAAAACAAAACAAAGACAAACTACACTAAAGGTTAATGCTAACAGAAGCAATACATTACATTTAATAATACTAAAACAGAATACTAAACATTCAAGTACGAGAGAATCCTTGACTTTATTGTATCGATTCCGACACCAATATATATACGTTGCAATATCGGAAATAACGGCTTTGTATTCTTATATCAGTTGACCTGGAAAAAGCATTTGATAGAGTAAATTACTCAATATTGTTAAATAAACTTTGCGAATAGTGCATGTTCTCTGATAAATTTCTACTTGTCAGGAGTCAGTTTGTTTGTGTTGAGGGGAGATGTAGTAGGGTGTTACCTGTAAATAGCGGTGTACCACAAGGATCAGTTTTTCGTCTACTTCTGTTTATTATTTTTATTAATGATTTATTCTCGAAGTTAGATGTTTGGTGTACTCCGTATGCATTTGCAGATGGCATCCAGTTGCTCCTCATAGGTGACAGTCGTCACCGAGTAGTTTTTCAATCGAAGATTGATTTTGTTTTGGAAGAGTTGCGTGTGTGGACGTCGCAAAACAGTCTCGCCGTCAATGCTTCAAAAACGAAAGCTGCAGGGGTTTTAAACAATTTTAATTAGTGTTATGATGGGTCTAATGTTTATTTTGTGAGTGATATGCACTGTCTAGGCGTTCAGATTGATGACAAACTCTCTTTTGGTCATCATGTTAATATTGTAGTGTCCAGAATTAATTTCTCTCTCAGAAGTCTATATAATACCGATTTATCACTGCCCCTATTTATAAGAGTTCGGTTAGTACATAGTTTAATTTTGCCAAGTATACTATATTGCTTGGAGGTTTACTCTGGCACCAATCAACACATTTTAAATTTACTGCAGGTGGCGTTTAATAGAGCGATAATGTATGTTTATGCTTTAAAATGTCGTGGACATATAACACCTTTTAACACCTTTGTTGTTAAATTTCTAGGTTGTAATTTTCCCACTTTTGTGAATTTGAAAAAAATCAATGTCCACTTTTTTGTTTGACTCATTTCAAATTTGCCACTCATCTCGTAGAAACCAATTAGTTATACCTAGGGTGTTTCACTTAATGGGTCGATCATTCCTGGTTAGAGTAGCTAGGTTATATAATACAATGCCTAGTGAATTGAAAGTTTATAATGTGTCCTTTACCACTCATTCAAATAGGCTTCTTCGTTATCTCCAATACATATTCATTGCAATTTTTTATAGCGCACCTAATTCATGACGCTGAAGCGTATATTCTTATTGACACATTCATTGTAATTTATTTGGTTGTGTAAAACATACATATACCGGTTATAAATCGTAATGAATGTGATCTTTTTATTTTTATAATTGAAATTACCACTGTTCCATTGCTACTGAGTAGTTTTTTTAACACTGTTAGAAATAATTTGTACTATGCATTTTGTAATTTATATTATATCGGCCAATATGTCTCTTGGCAACTCTGTCTGAATAAGCAGTAAAGTTTTTGTGCTCCGTGCTTTTTTATACACTCCACGAGAGTATTATGTCTTTGTGCATTTGTTTGTAACACCCAAAAGGAAGCGAGATAGACCCATTGTTAATTATACCGATCGCCTTAGAATCACTTTTTGAATCGATTTAGCAATGTCAGTCTGTCTATCTATTGTTGTAATCAAATTGCAGGACGCAATTGTAGTCCGATCTTAACAAAAATTGGCACAAGTAAGTTTTGTGGATCAAGGACAAACGCTATTTAATTTGAGGCATATCGGTTCAGATTTAGATATAGCCCCCATACAAAAGTCACTCCCGATTTGACATTTTCCGCTCTAGAAACCACATATTGTGCCCGATTTTCTTTAAATTTAGCACAACATCCTATAATCCAACTAGAAACACCTATGCAGAAAGTGGGTAAGATCGGTTCAGATTTAGATATAGCCCCCATACAAATGTCGGTCCCGATTTGACATTTTCAGGTCTAGATACCACATACTGTACCCGATTCTTTTCAAATTAGTCTTAACACCCTATAATCTAACTAGAAACACTTGTGGCTAAAGTGGGCTAGATCGGTTGAGATTTAGATATAGCCCCCATACAAATGTCGCTCCCGATTTGACTTTTGCCGCTCTAGAAACCACATATTGTACCCGATTTTGTTTAAAATTGGCACAGCAATTTATAATCCCACTAAAACACCTATGGTGAAGTGGATCACTTCAGATTATGTATAGCCCCAATACAAATGTTGCTCCCAAATGTTTAACCGATTTTGGCCAAACTATTCATACTATATTTCACCTATTTCGTTCCAGGTTTCAATATACCCCCATCCAAATGTCCTTTCCGATTTAACATTTTTTGTCAAACACATACATTTAAACAAAAATCCTTCCGTTTTCACTTTATTACCGAATTGAATTGTATTCGGATAGAAAGTGGAGTGTATCATATAGTCGGCCCCGGCCGACTTTAGTCTTTCCTTACTTGTTTTCTAAATAATTGTGATTATTTTGTGTGGATATTTTTTCACAGCTAGTAGACTAATTTGAAGATAAGTGATCGTTCTATTGGTGTACTAATTTGTGATACTACTGGCATGCTAAGTGTGCCGGAATTAGTGAAAGGATTGTGGATGCTCTGTACGGAGACAGCAATGGTCTTAGGTGGTGCTGCACTAAATGTAGGAAAATTAGTGTAAACTTTAATAACTTTTTCAAGGGCTCCATGACTGAGGTTACCGAGCTGTCTGGGGATCTTTGGTCGATTTATACGCGATTTTCTAAAGTCGGTGATATTTTTGACAAATATCCTGAATTAGATAAGTTTGCGAAATCACCGGTTGTTTCGGGACAGAAACGTAAAAGATCGGTGAAGAAATCATCAAAATCAGTGACGCCGAGGACAGAACATTTGAATGTTCCTGAACCTGCGGCTCAAACTGTTGATGGGTTGGGATCGAAGGTCGAATGGTATAAATCCGACCTATGCTACAGTTGCTGGGCCACTGCTTTGTGATAAAACTGTCACAGATCCTCCACAGACCAGCGTGGAAGGCGACAATCCCGCTCGTCCTACGGCTGTAACAGGTATGTGTCCACAAACCAGTGTGGTAGGCGGGAATTTACTTCAGTCTATGCATGTTGCAGACGTGCGTCCACAGCAATCTTGTGGCACTTCTGGTGGATTGGCCATGGCCCCGGAGATGAAAATGGTCTTCGTCTCGAGGTTCGCCCCAGATACCACAGTTGATGACTTTAATGGCTTCATTAGATCCTAGATTGAGGATGATTTTTACCTTTTAAGACTATTACGACGAGGGAAATCTTTGACAGATTGATGATCTCTGACTTCTGGCCACCTAGGGCATTTGTTAAGGAATTTGTGGATAGGGTGGACAATTTGGCTCGCCTGCCTTTGAGGTCAGCTACTGCCCCAAATAACTAATTGATTCTTTTTATATCGGGCATCAGAATGTAAGGGGTTTGAATACGAAATTGAATCAATTATTTATTGATAGCTTTGATTTTGATTTCTCTGCTCTTGTATTTACTGAGACATGGTTAAAAGAGTCAGTTTTAGATTCTGAGATTTTTTGTAGTAGATTTTTTATCTTTAGAAATGATCGTTTAGGAAGGATTGGTGGCGGTGTACTTATTACTGTTACTAATTCTTTCCCATCGAAACGTATTATCCTCCACGGGATTGATGACGTTGAATAGTACTTATTAATTTAGGGCGCAATAAATTGTTCATTCTCCATCGTCTGAATTATGTGTAAAATCAAGGATTTTCTCGTACTTGAATGTTTAGTCTTCTGTTTAGTATTATTAAATGAAATGTATTGCTTCTATGTCAAATGTTGGCATTAACCTTTAGTGTAGATTGTTTTTGTTTTTGCCTGCTTGTCCGCCACAGTTCGGACTGTGGTGTGTACGTTGTCCCTTCGTTATGGGGACGAGGCCGTCTCGGTCGGAAGGGGCGGGAGTGAGAGGCGTTGGGACCGTTCGAAGAAATAGGCTTAGAATTACAAGTCGTGAAGAAATAAATAAATAAAATGAATGAATGATTAAGTGTTCCAAATATAAAAAATAAAAATGTTTCCCCTTCAACCACTGAAAATTGGGATTGAGGTTTCGATTGAAATATTTCGGCTCTATTCTAGCATCCGCTGGCAAGCTAAATCGTTCTCCAACTTTACTCAATATTAAATTATGTTATTAATTTTGGGCAGAAAAATTTTTTTATAAAATTTGCAAAAAAAATCCCACAGATTTGAATTATTCACCTTTTCTGTTGTTTTCATTTACATTTGTTATTCAAATTCTTAAGAATTTGAACTTTAACATGCATACCTTAGGATCGGTCCTCGCAATAAAAAAAATAAAATTTACTCCTCTTTTTAAAGTGTATCCAAAGACAAGTTCAGACCACCAAAAATCAATTTAGACCTTTACTTTTCCCAAAACACATGGAACCATTTTTCAAGCCACACTAATGTACATAGTTTGTTTGTATTTTCAATACGAATAAAATATTAAATTTTAATTTAACATATCAAACTTCATCTTCAGAATCCTTCAGTAGCTCTTATGTATGTACAGTATAACATGAATTATTTTACTAAAACAAAATTTAAATTATTTTATTGTAAAAATATTCATGCTTGTATAAATGCTGATCCATCTTTTTGCCAATCTTAGTTCTACTTCATGCTGTCCATGCCAATAAAGAACCTCTCCCATGTTTAGCAGTTTTTAAGTATAGCGAGGATTGAAGTCTTGCTTTGGAGGACAGCAAACATTTCAAACTCAAATCGACTAAATTTTGATTCATCGCATTTTTCCAGAATGAAATTTGTATTTTCCATACAATTTTGCGAACTTGAAACGAGCTGCAATGTTCTTTTCTGATGTTGTTTGTGCTGTCCTACATACCTATTTAAGTTATATTCATTTAGTCTGCGGCGGATAGTTTTTGTGGTAAAAGCTATATCATGTTCCTCAAGCAAATGACTTTGTATTTCCAAGAATGTTATAAAAATATCTTTCTTTGCATAAGTTGTAATTAATCTATCTTCTCCACTTGTCGTCTTTCTTGGTCGAGGATTTATTTTTATGGCTTCACATGGTTTGTTCTTAGCTTGATATTTAAATGCATTTTGAATAATCTTTCGAGATCTGTCAATGTTTCTAGCATTTTACCTTTATTTTTCATATTTTACTCATTTTGACACTTTTGACTTTTTTTGACTTTTTGCAAAAAAAAAAAAAAACCGCGTGCACGTTATAGAGGCCATGTAGTTTTTTTTTAATGTCACTGGATTTAAGCAAAAAAAATCATGATGTTAACTATATTAATACATACCGACAGTAATAACTTCAATCTTTTTAGTAAAAAATAAATAAAATACTATTTCAAAAAAACCAACCTAATTAGATGTATATTCAAATTATAAGAAAAATGTTCACTCCACATACAGTGGAATATGTTATATTTTTTAATTTAATAGTTTCTGGTGTAATCAATTAGTCTGCAAACAAAAACACTTGTTAGGTGTAAACGTGTAAAACGCGCATAATGTCTTCAGCAGTGACAAACAATTTCAAAAGATATCCATTGTTAAAATGCCTACTGAAAGAAAATGAACACATAATTATAACTATAATTAAATTCGCACTTATAACCTGTACCTATACTTATTTCTGTTACAGATGAATCCATGCATTATTTATACACGACGTCGTTGCTGAAAAATATGGAAAATTGGCTGGAGTCGGACGATGTCGACCTCTTGACTACTGGTGTTTTAGCTTTGGGCAATTTTGCACGTACCGATAGCCATTGCATTCATATGGTTGAAAATAAAACTATGAACAAACTTCTGGATGTGTTGGCCAAAAATAATGGCGTCCGTGATGATGTGCGGCTGCAGCATGCACTATTAAGTACATTGCGTAATCTTGTCATTCCAAAGGCAAACAAATGTGCCGTCATACAAGCTGGTCTTGTAGAGACTATACTGCCCATGCTGGAAATACACCAACCACCGGTAGTTTTTAAACTGCTTGGCACATTGCGAATGACAGTTGATGGCCAAGGTAAATATTTCAAGTAATATTCAAGTATTTGAATAAAAATGTAAAATGTAATTTCAGAAAAACTGGCTTTGGAACTTTTGAAAAATACCGCATTAATCGACCAGCTGGTGCATTGGAGTAAAAGCTCAGATTATGCCGGTGTCACTGGTGAATCGTTTCGCCTTATGGCTTGGCTAATTAAGCATGCTTACCTTAGTAAAATTGCATATGCTTTACCGCGTAAAGGTGACGCCCCTGCTGAACAATTGGCCGATAAAATACCCAACATGGAGTATGATCGTAGCAGTTTGGATAAATTCATTGCCCACGAGGGAACCGTGGAAGCTATGGTCAATATGCTTACATCTCAGCATTTGGTTATGCAGAATGAGGCATTAATTGCTCTATGTATTCTATGTGTTGTATATCTAAGTACATCAGCGGGATCAGATGAAACTTCCACGCAATTGTTGCAAGATGCCTTCATTAAATACGAGGTTGGCAAAAAGCTAGCCGAGCTCATTAACAAGTCCTCAGACACAATGACCAAAGAAATTGTAGAGAACTTGCAAAACTTTATAAACCTCTTACGTACCTCCGAAAAATTAGTTTGCCATTTGGAAGCACACAACATAAATGAATTATTGAAAACGATACCGATTCTAACAGAATATTGCACAATATAAATGTTGTAAACTTGAGTGAGATTTTTTCGTGCTGAACACAAAACGGAAGATATGATATGTATGTTTTATAATTAGGGAAAGTGTTGGTATTAAAGTTTTGCTTATATAAGAAGGTCACATTTTGCGCAAGCGAAAACAACAAGGCGCTAAGCTGTTGATCATCAGATTCATATGATGAATTTATTTTATTTTTAAATATTTATTATTTAATCAGAAGTCTTCACATTTGACCTAAAGAACAAATTTATTTTGCAATAGAGACATTTTAACATCGAGCATTCTGTATTGTAATACCTAATGGGATTATGGAATCATTATCTACCATTCGATAATCATCCATCGCATACAAAGTTGGATGCTTCGAAAAAAATAAAAAATTCAATAGTTTATAAACGCATAATCCGATTTCAAGAAAATTTCTCATAGATATATTTTAAGTGTTGTCTAGATTTACGCCCTATTTCACGATGTAGAACGAAAACCGTTCATTTTTGCTCTTTCACAAATGCAAGCAAATTCAAGAACATAACTTTCGTTAACAAGCGGGAGACATTTTTATTTGAATTCTCATTATTTCGCGTATTCCTCAAATTTATTGAATCAATAGCAAAAAAGAAATATCCATTCGTCAAAAACCGGTCTAAAGCAGAAAAACTGAAATTATATTATTCGCCCCAAAGTAAAGTTCTGTTCTTGAATTTTCACCGTGGAACATCTACATTCGTTGTTGCCTTTAATATTACCATTAAATGCTTTTTTGGAGTCTCCAAGAGGGAAAAGTGGCCAAATAGTTTTTTTTTAACGACTAGCATTTTCGAAATGGAAAAGAATCGTTTTAAAAATATTTTGTTATTAAAAAACTGCAATATATTACTATTTAGCAAAATGACAATTTTTGTCACCAAATTTTGTAGGTATTTCATTTGATGAAAACATAACATATATTTGGCGAGTGTTTCAAATCTCTGTAGAGTCGAGATTTCTTATATGGATCCGCGAGTCTCATGGTCAAAACAACACAATCTATATTTATGTGAATTTTCGTTAATATCGTGCCAGGCGTATGGAAACTACAGATTTATTTTAATTTTTTTTTTGCGAAACACAACATTACTATGAGTGGTCGTTAAATATTAATCTGACACTCCATACAACTTATTTGTGTATTCAGGTTAGACTAAGACGATTTTACCATGTCCTTTTGTCTGTCACATGAACTGAAATAACCTCATACGGTACTTTTCGAGTAGGGGATCTTTTTCAATATAAATAAATGGTAATTTGAAATTTATCAACATTTCAAATCAGCAAAATTGTCAGTATATAATTTCAAAATCATATTATTTATTCTGCGGTCTGATTTGTGAAATAAAATGGTTCAACAAAAGAATAGTCATTTACTTAATTTTAAATTTATCTTAGATCTTAGGTTCGTAAGAACTGCAGTTGGATAAACCATGCCAGATAATACTTTATGAGGAGTATTTCTATAATGACTTCAATGGATAATTACAAATACAATATTACACAGAGTTCTAGAATTCACCATCGATCGGAAGTGGTTGGCGGCGGTTTGTTGTTTTAACAGCTTTGGGTAATTTATAACAAATTTTGACATTTCGATAACTTCCATTCCGCCATTGGTGGTGTTGGTGATATGATCTGTTGAATCGACTTGAAAACGCTCTCCCCCTGCTATGCGAGACGAGAATTAGTTGGGCAATACATAAGTCGACTAACGCATTTATATGTTGCAAATACTTAGGGTTTACTTTATTTCCTTCCTTATATTTGTATTCCAATAACTTACAACAAAGGCAACCAGTGGTAGTTACAATCTTAGGACAACGATTCAAATATTAGACTTGTAGTTTTATAAGCATCAGCATAAAATCATTTAGATTTATACACATATAATGTTAAAAAAAAAATAAAAATTAAACCGGAAACAATCATATGAATAACAGATAGGTTTTCGAAAACAACAGTGACGATACATTTCGAATTTTAATCAGAATCAGTTAAAACAACTACAGAATACACATCTGAAATTGCAAGATTCTAATAGTTTCTGTATTCATTAGTTTTTAAATTTCAAAATCTAATCAACGAAATATTTAGTGTTTTTTTTTCGAAAATCTCTCACGTTATTTGTATTACGTATTTAGATTACAATCAATCCGAGTTATGTATGACAAGAAAATAATCCATAGTTTTTGAAAATTATTGCCTTTTATATAATTTATTATATATAGAAAATTTAATGAACAAAAACAACAAGTTGAGATCCAAACGATTGTGAATCCTATTTTTCGTCTTAAATATTCAAAATGCAATTTTAACAATGCAATGTAAGATTACGTTTTAAGTACATACAATACAAATGACTTTTAATTTAACATTATAAGCATATATTTTATTTAACAATAAGCACCAATTCCAGCACAATATTTTTATAATTGTTGTAGCAAAAATGCATGCAAGAAAACAATCAATAACCAAAATGATTACCGATTGTGCAGTTTTTTATTATTATTAACATTACATATAATTGCATTTATACAAGAAATATAATAAATTATATATTAAAAAAGAAAACAATATATACACCAATCTACTTTAACAATTCAAATAAAATTTGAAATTTTATTAAACAAAAATATATTGTATTTAAGTCAGAATTTTGTAAGACGTTCACTTTGCTTCATTGACAATATCCATACCATATACATAAATAAGGTACAACATGAAACACCATTGGTTGTTAGTTAATTGATACATCGAGAGGTTAGGGAATATTAACACATTTGACATGAACTAAGTTAACGTATTACAAAATTATCTGGATATAAATATTTAACAACAAAAATCCTAGTTAAGAGGCACAAATAAAAAGCTATTTATTAAATTCATAAAAGTTAAAACATGCACCAGTGTTTCATTTTTCGTCTTTGTGAATGTTTTGACATTTAGGTTAGGTTGAACGATATGTAGTTCACTGCAAATGTGACTGCTACTCGGGCCCGGATACCGATGTGAATATCCTATCCGCTTGAGGCGCTTCGAAGAGACATCAAATATATAGACGGCGAAGTGAAGCATATGCCACTAATGACATTCCATTTACCAAGAAAAATAGGTCGCCAATCATCACTCCTTTCATCAGGTACTTTACAATCGGCTTCGTCATCGCTGGATTGATGCTTACGACGGTCTCTGAATCAAGCAAAGTTCATTCGTGATGTAATCCACAACAAAATTGTTTTATGTCTTCTCGTACTTAAATTTCAATAAAAAATGCCATTGGCCAATGCCACAGTCTCTAACTAAATAACCAGGACACCAAGTATCTTACAATTCATATTTGAGACAAGACTAGCACATACAATCAACAATTTTTTACCCCCGCCCATTTTAATTCGGTCATGAGAGGGTTAATGAACAGTTTCCAATTACAGATCATTAGCATGGGTTCCGAAAGCGGCCTAGTTCGACTACTGAAAAGTTATCTCATAGATCTTGCGAATTTCTTCACAGCGAGGAATATGCAAATATTCGACTACAAATCAGCCACACCCTAAGCACAACAACTGTAAATTACTCAAAAATTCTTGGGGAACATTCGATTGTCTGTAAAAATCCTCTGCACAAGACACATATGTATAAGGTTTTCACTAATAAATTTGCGATAAGATGAAAAGTGGGAACTAACTATGCAACGCCAGGTATTCGAATGTTAGCGATACGAACTGAAGGAACATTCAAAATTAACAGACTGTATCCTCATGTCACTCCAATGCCACCTACATGAGGAGTCTAAGGTTCCGTACGTAGCACTATAGGTCAAATGACCCATTTCACTGGCCAAAAGACAATTTTTACACTTTGTTTCTCTACATATTTGATGGCAAAATTTTATAAAGAATACATCAGAAAACAGAAAATGGCTTTGGGTTTCCTGCAAAAACTAAACCTTTAAATCAGCAAGCTGTTAAATAAGTATTTTTATAGTTTAGTTGCAAAAAAGTTCACAGGACCTACTTTCTGTCTAATAGCGTCATAGCCTTGTCACACTGCATGGTAAGTCCAATCGGATATGACTACTATGTACTCTACACTCAAAAGATTTTGACAGCAAAAACAGCAGAAAACGACTGCAGACTTTTTCTGCTGAAAAGAGAAAGCAGACTGGCTGCTTTAATAACAGGAGGATGTTCCCTGTTTTAGCAGAGTTTTTTCCTGCTGTTATTGCAGACAATTGTAGCTGTTTAAGCAGCATGTTTCTGCTATTGAATGGAACAACAACAAACATTTTTAGCGAATTACGCTGCCTAACCCCTTTTTACAAATAAAAACGCACCCAAATTTTATTTTCGATTAGTTTTTATTATAGTTAATTTATAATTATTTGACATTAATTAAATTGTACATAGCTACTTACTCTGCTAAATACAAACAAGAAAGGAAAGGCTAAAGTCGGGCGGGGCCGACTATATGATGCGCTTCACTTTGTACGCCATTGCAAATAAATTCGATGAGGATGTTGGAAACATATGTCATGAACAGATGATACCCTCTTTCAAAATGTATGTTTCCAGTTCTGTTCTGATCAAAATTTGTTAAAATAGCAAACAGCTGTTTGCTGTTTTCAGCAATAAAAAAACGTTCTCTTGAAACTGTAAGCTTATGTACAGAACAACATAGCCAGTTAACAATTTTATTAACAACACTTGTTAGATTAAATGTTATTATAAGGGAATCTATTACCACTGAATTGATTGTATTTTTAATGATACGCATATTAGCCTCAAGCTAATATAAAACGAAATTCGAGCTAAGTTCGTTTTCGCCGTCAATCTGAAAGGCTTAAACGTGTAGTAACATGCGATCTGGCAACACTTAATCCTATAAGGCAAATGATATACTCTGGCAACACTGTAGTAGATAACATATGTTTCCGCTAATAAAGTTATTCAGTCTTTTTTTGATTTTTGCAATTAAAGCGTGTTTGAATTTTGCGCCGTAAAACAAACCGAAAACCGTGAAGATTATTAAATCTGTTCCTTACATACGCTTATTTTTTATCTATTTTTATAATTTAAATATCAGCAGCCATTTTTAGCAGACTGCAAACACTTTAGCAGTGTGAATGCTGCAAGATTGCAGAAAAACTGCTGTAATAGCAGAAAATTGCTTGCTGATAGGCAGCAGACAATCGCTGCTGTTAATAAGATACTTTTTTCTTTATGTGTAATAATAATATACATATATAATAACAAATTCACAAAAACATAATACCCTAGTGAAGGGTATAACAATAACGTCAAGTTAGTGCTAATCTTACTGACGGATAAAACTTTAACCATTAAAAAATAAAAAAAATGATTGAATAAAAAGTGGTATAGGTGGCTGATCTCACGGGAGCGTCAAGTAGAGGCACCGTTTTGAATTGAATAAACACTACTTTAAAACGGTTAGAAAGTTGATTAACAACGCCTGGTTGTAGTGTTTACAGATTGCTTTGAAAAATGTGGAATATTTACTAAAGATGCTGTGGCGTTGACCGAATATCCTTATAACCTTATACATTCCGACCCACTAATATTTTTGGTAAATATTTTAGTGCCAGCTGTGACACTGTCTGCAATAAAAGGAAACATTTGATAAGATGCATGTAATTTATTCAGCTAGATTTTCATTGCAGTATGACAAGGTTATTAGTCACACTGCATGCAAAATCTAGTTTAAATGACATAAGTTCGATTTTGTCAAATTTGTATGGCATCTGACATTTGTAAATCGTCCTTATGTCTTTAAACTAGATTTCGCATGCAGTGTGAGAAGGCTATAACTTATACCAGTTTTTATTCAATATTTTTTTTTTTATTTTTAAAGGTTAAAGTTCTATCCGTCAGTAAGATTAGCACTAACTTGACGTTATTGTTATACCCTTCACTAGGGTATTATGTTTTTGTGCATTTGTTATTATATATGTATATTATTATTACACTTAAAGAAAAAATATCTTATTAACAGCAGCGATTGTCTGCTGTCTATCAGCAGGCAATTTTCTGCTATTACAGCAGTTTTTCTGCCATAATAGCAGTTTTTCTGCCATAATAGCAGTTTTTCTGCAATTTTGCAGCATTCACACTGCTAAAGTGTTTGCAGTCTGCTAAAAATGGCTGCTGATATTTAAATTATAAAAATAGAAAAACAATAAGTGTTTGTAAGGAACAGATTTAATAATTTTTCGGTTTGCTTTACGGCGCAAAATTCAAACACGCTTTTATTGCAAAAATCAAAAAAGGACTGAAAAATTTTATTGGCGGAAACATATGTTATCTACTACAGTGTTGCCATATCGCATGTTACTACACGTTTAAGCCTTTCAGATTGACGGGGAAAACGAATTTAGCTCGAATTTCGTTTTATATTAGCTTGAGGCTTTATGCGTATCATTAGAAAGACAATCATTTCAGTGGTAATAGATTCCCTTATAATAACATTTATTCTAACAAGTGTTGTTAATAAAATTGTTAAATGGGTATGTTGTTCTGTACATATGCTTACAGTTTCAAGAGAACGTTTTTGCTAAAAACAGCAAACAGCTGTTTGCTATTTCTGCAGATACAAATCTGCCATCTCTTTTCCAGCAGAAAATCTGCTACTACAGCAGACTTTTTGCTTTCTTTTACTGACAAATTCCTTTGAATGTATGTATATTCTAACTAAAAATATCTTTATTAAAAATGGATCAAATCGGTTCAGATTTACATATTCCATACAAATGTCGCCGGTTTTACATTTTCTTCTCTAAAAATTGCATATTTTAACAGATTTTGATCAGAACAGAACTGGAAACATACATTTTGAAAGAGGGTATCATCTGTTCATGACATATGTTTCCAACATCCGCATCGAATTTATTTGCAATGGCGTACAAAGTGAAGGGCATCATATAGTCGGCCCCGCCCGACTTTAGTCTTTCCTTTCTTGTTTGTATTTAGCAGAGTAAGTAGCTATGTACAATTTAATTAATGTCAAATAATTATAATTTATACTATAATAAAAACTAATCGAAAATAAAATTTGGATACGTTTTTATTTGTAAAAAGGGGTTATGCAGCGTAATTCGCTAAAAATGTTTGTTGTAACAATATATTTGCTGTTTTGGCAAATAATATGCTTCCATTCAATAGCAGAAACATGCTGCTGAAACAGCTACAATTGTCTGCAGTAACAGCAGGAAAAAAACTCTGCTAAAACAGCGAACATCCTCCTGCTATTAAAGCAGCAAGTCTGCTTTCTCTTTTCAGCAGAAAAAGTCTGCTGTTACAGCAATCGTTTTCTGCTGTTTTTGCTGTCAAATTCTATTGAGTGTAGAGTACATAGTAGGCATATCCGATTGTAGGCCTGTTCGATCGGGCTTACTAACTTACGATTAAGAGACTTGATATGGTGGCATCATTGTGGTCCATTGGTTTATCTGAAATGGATCAACAAGAAAAATCTGGCAGCACCGCTTCTTGTTTAGCGATTGGACTTATTAGCTTAATTTTTGTATGGAATTTACACGCCAAGGCGTATTTATACAGGTGATAGGAGCAGAGCAAAAAAACAAATTCGGCAACAACAAAATACAAGTAATTTTTTGAATGGTGAGCCATACTGTCAAAGCAAAATATATGTGATTTGATAGTTTCGGTTACTTTTGAATGAAAAAAATTTCAGTCAGCTGGGTTCCTGCTATCACCTTTATAAATACGCCTTGTTACACGCTTAACAAGAAAGTACATCACTACTCTCTTAGCATTGCTGCCAGATTTTTCTTGTTGATCCATTTAAGAAAAACCGGTGCTCACGCAAAATCATTTCGAACAATGCGAAATTTACAGAACGTAGTGGGGAGAGAGTTGGACATTTTTTCTCGCTTTTTAAAAGTTCAACAATAGGGCTGTTTGTTCTTTAAGACTGGATAACCAAGCTGCGATAACAAAAATCTAAATAAAATGTTAAAATTTCACTCAAAATAAAAAATTATTTTTTAAAAATTGTCGCCAGCAGCATTATCAATGTGTGTGTGAAAACAAATTTTGAAAAAAAATTGTGTTTTAAAAATGTTGGACTTAGCCTGGATAATTATCCAGACTAAGTCCAAAAAGTCAATACAAAATATTTTTTTGAAAGATAATAACTCTTTCTATCTTCAAGTCTATTTCGGTGGATTCACGCGTCGGTCTTGGTTTTGACTCACGCACACAAAGTGAGTTTTGTTATGTTGCACATTAACGTCACGTGCCCAATTTGGCCGCCGTTTCTTGTTTTGCGCTGCCAACCAAACATAATTAATCAAACAATATTGCCAGATTTAATAGCGTTTTTGTAACAGATTATTAAGTGTGTGCTGAGCTGTCAGTAAATAAAACCATCTGGTAACACTTGACCTGAGAAGCTGAGTTGTCTATTTTTGCTAAATGAAAATTACGATTTTCCAAGGAAAAACTAGAAAAAATTATTAAAGTCATACAGAAAAAAGTGAATAATAAGAAAGAATAATTTACAAAATCTTCGACATGTGTAAATTGTGAAAAAAGAATTGCAAAATACCAATAAAAAATCTCGAACAAAGGGAGGAGACATCAAGTACTGACCAAGTTCATTCTCGAACTTTACCCCTAATTTGCAAGGATCTTTTCAATCTAAAAGTAGCACAACCTGAAAAGAAATCTGGAGGTAATTACCTATAAATATTTATACGCCCATGAAGTGTTTGTAATGAAATTGAAAATTATATTTCATTTGGAGAGTACTTAAATTTTTGTTCGTATTGGCTGTGGCTTTTTGATGCACATTCCAATTATCGTATTTTCTTAGTGCGCTATGCGAGTGTGTATTTGTGCCCACCCCGTGAATTTGCGTTTTCTTTATTCCTATATATGTACGTTACGTGCCAAAGACAAATGTCAAAATTTAATGAATAAATAATAAAAATACAAATATGACGACGTCATCTGTATACCTCTACGTCACGGGAACCTCTCGCCGGCATAACACAGGCGTCAATCATTTCATTCCCCTTGACCGCTGTGACAATTGGAACTTGTGCCATTCGCGTAGTGCTGTTAGATCGTTTAGTGAATAGTACCAATATTAAATGTAAAATGTACTCGTCTGAATGAAAGTGTGTGAATGAATTGTGTATACAGAAATACATTTTTAAATTAATTCTCTTTTTATGCTGAATGAAATTGAAATTATGTCGTGGAGAAGAATTCACAAAAAATATGTAGTTCATTACACCCGTATAACTTGTTTCTTTCTTGCTGTGTATATTCCGTAGAGTGTACGTGTGGATATGTCTCACACAACCGCAACATGTCTGCTTTGTATCGTATATGTTTCGCTTTATCTGGGTCAATATCAACCACGCTCGATGCTTCCGTTTATTTGGCGAAAAGAGAGCGATAGACTTCCGATTTTCGATTATTTTTTGAATTTTTATATTATTTTCCTCTCTGTGTTATCATCGAAGGTTGAATATGTAAATTTTTATTATTAAATGTTCATCCGAAGTTGAATGATCTTTTGTGTGATATGATTGAGGAGTATGAGTTCAATGTCAATTTTTTCTTATAAACAATGACGATTCAGATTGGAATTTTTGCTATTAAATTAATTATTTTTAAAGATGTTTTGCTCTATCGGAACATTTTGAGATGACAAAGAATGATAAAAATATTGCACGTTTTCCTCTCATATATGGGCAAAACATTCGCAACTACCATGCCGTACAATTTTATCATAATATATATACAGTGACTCTCATTAATATTCGCCAATTTTTCGAGTCTAGCAAGCATAATGTTCAGGTTCAAATTTTGTAGTCCCAATTCTTCGTTTGATTTTCTCTATAGCATTGGGACTACAAAATCTGAAACCGAACATTAAGTTTGATAATGGCCACGTCTTGGCAAATAGACTCGAGAAATTGGCATTTTTGGCGGAATTATAAATAAAGAAGGTTATCTGAGAATATCAAGAGAAAAATTGAAGTAAACGCGGAAAAACTAGGTGTTCAGGACAGCTTCAAATTTTATCAGGGCAAGGATCCGAAACACAAATCACGTTTAATCCAGGAGTAGCTTCTTTATAACTGTCCAAAAGTGTTCCATCCTCCTCCCAATCCCCAGACGCGAACCCCACCGAAAATTTGTGAGATGAATTGGACCGTCGTATTCGCCGCCTCTCAATAACCTCCACATCCGAACTGAAAAAACGATTACACGAAGAATGTGATCAAATACGAATTTCCTGTACCAGAAAAATGGTGGAAATTATACCAAAACGTGAAAATGGCGTTTCCCTCCGACTAATAAATACTAAATTTTCACAAAATCACGTTTTTGTCTTATTAATTATCCTTTTTTACGTAAAATCGAATATTATGAATGAAGTAATGCTTTTTTTATTATTTGTAATCAGTTAATGATTATTTTCTTCGCGGATTTTGAAGCTCATCTAATGGTGAATTAAGATTATAAAATAAAGTTTTATGTTTAAATAACGTACATGCATAATGGGCGTTTGATCTTTCACCAATGAGAATGTCGAATATTAATGAGTCACTGTATATATACCTATATATACAGTGGTGGACACGAATTTTGCACAGTCACCACATGTAACTTTATAAAGCAAATATTTCAACTTTATGTTTTTTGAACGGTATTTTTTCTAATATATTACGTACGTTAAGATGACTATTTAACGTTGTTTTTGTTCGGTTCTTATGTTGCGTTTTAGTTTTATGCAATCTAAAGTACAAATAATACGAAAAGTGATTGGACAGTAATTTAGCACAAAAAATTAAAAAACTTTAATCAAACCGGAAAAAACTGAACTAACCAATACATTTTATTATAAACTTAATATTTGGTTGGATAATCGATATTTTGAGTAATAGCTGTACATCTTCTGGACATACTCTCCACTAGAGGCATAAAAGACTCCATTGGAGTAGCATATCAGGAATTTTGTGTTTAATTCAAGAAATCGGACAAATTTTTGGGTTTTATTGCTATAATATGTTGTTAAAGTCCATTCCATAGATTCTCAATAGGATTGAGATCCGGTGACTGTGCTGCACCATTTTTAAAAATCTATTTTGTTCAGCGTCAAACAGCTCTTCACTGGCGTTAAGTGTGTTTTGGTCGGTTGTCGTGCATAAAACGCCACTTAATTGGCATGTTTTTATCTGAATATGTATATCATAGTATCAACAAGTAGATTTTTGTAAATATACTGATCCATTAGTGCATCGATTTTGTATATCGGACCAACGCCGTGTCCAGAAAACTCAGTATACACCATCAGATTTTCGCCAATAAGCTTTACCGTCTCAGATTTGTACTTTCGGTTATGCTGCATGTTTGGAGGGCACAATTCGTACTGTTTCCTATTAGATCCGCACCGACAAATGTTCGATTCGCCAATCCAGGCGATATTTTCCCAAAAATCTTGGATTTTTCTAAATGATGCTGAGCAGAAGAAATTTGACACTGTAAGTCATATTTTGATACGTCTGACTTATGTTGAACAATGCATCCAAGTATTTTTTTTTCATTGGTTCTTCTTCTTATGGTTCTTGAGGAAATGCTAATGTCAATTTTTGCCGAAATATCTCTCTGAATCACAGTTGAGCTCTTAGATGGATTTGCTACGCAGGTTCTATAAATTTAAAAATCCGATTTATTGGTTGTTTTTCTCGGCGTAGGACATTTTGCAACATTTTTGAAGCTCCCATAAGTGCCAATATGGCTAGTATATTGCACACAATCTGTCTGGATCAATATCCCCAGTGGTACTTCCACTGTCGTTCAATTGCATAATAACCTGACGCTGCGCCTCAATGTCTGATTATAGATTTCGTTAAATAATAACTTCCATTTGAGTAAAAATTGCCGAAACATACCAATTAATTAATTAAAACGCAAAAAGAAACAGAAAATAACAACTTTTATCAAATGTGCTAAATTTGTGTCCAGCCAAGATTGCGAATTACTTGCAAATACATGAGAGTACGAGAAAAAGGCACAAAAGAATACGAAAAAAATTATGGGGCTTACTGATCACACCATAAGCAACACTAAAAAACAAATATTTGGCGCAGAGTTCATTATCAGAACAAAATATTTGGTATTATAAACAACACACGTGAAGTGTGCTAAACTCGTGACCACCACTGTATATATATATATATAGGTAGCGACTACGGCATTTGGAAATTGATTATTTCAAATTATTATAAAAATAATTTTTCTATTTTTATACCCTCACTCCACAGAGTATATATAATTTGGGACAGAAAAAAGTGTAAGGCATTGAAGGAGTGACTTAAGACCCTAAGTATGTTTGGACCAAATCCGTTTCACGACGACTTTTTAAGGTGTTTTAGCCATGTCCGTCCGTCCGTCTGGCTGGCTGGTGTACACGATAACTCTCGAAATGAGTCGAAACAAACTTTGCACATCATAATATTTTTCCCAAACTTAGTTTAAGTTCGAAGTTTGGCGAAATTGCCACGCCCATTCTGGTACCTCCCACACAAATAGCCTATATTCCAAGGTTAACTTAAAACCCATATAACTTCCACACGGGTAATCGGAATCAGCTATAATTTGGTATTTGATAATGTTTTTATAATCAATTTAATTGTACTAAATATGGAGGGTTTTGCCACGCCCCTTCCAGTACCTCACACACAAATCACGCAAAACTACGTAAAATTAAAGCTGTTATAACTTCTACACTGATGATCGGAATAAAGTGAAATTTAATATTTAGTAATGCTTTTTTAGTGGTTACATTCACATGGAATATGGGCGAAATTGCCACACCCCTTCTGGTACCTACCACACAAAGTGGCATAAACTTTGGTTACAATAAAACCGACATAACATCCATACGGGTCATTCATCATTTGAATCATTTGAAACTTGATATTTAAAAATGTTTTAAAAATCACTTTAAACCTAAAAAATATTTACGCTTTAGCCACGCCCCTTCTTGTACCTCCCACACAATTGTCCTTCATAACTTCTATACTGGTGCATGGAATTCACTATGACTTGATATTTGATAATGTTTTTACAATTGTTTTATAAATGTGGAAGCTGGGACTATGTGGAACCTTCCACAGAACTCATCCAGCCCTACATAAAATTGTATTCCTTATAACTTTCGTATATATGTTCTCTAAGAGTGAGGTTATATATAAGTCGGTTTAGCCGACTGAAGCTTACTTAATTAAAATGCAAAAGGGCGAAACATCACTTGTCACGATTTTACAGGAGGAACAAAATTGGGACTACACTGTAGAAAGTAGTTTTTTTTTAATTTGTTTTTAGTATTTGCTTAAATATTGTTCATTTTGTGAGTAACTATTATACATTTTCACAATGTCTGGCTATCCTACAGTTAAGGCTTACCCAAAATTAAGATATAAGATGGAAGTGTTTTGTAACCATATACGGCTCGGTTATTTTTTGAATAATAATAAATAAAATAAATAAATAATGGCTGTCAGTTTTGTGTGGCTCTTGGTTCAAGATGGTTAGTTGTCACACATCCGCTAGGAATTCTCATTGCCACAGTTCATGGCCTTGATACCCTTCGTCCTTATTAAGATTAAAATGAATAACGAACCATGTGAAGATGTTTCTAGCCCACACATGGTTCGTTCATCATCTATGTTTAAGATAGGAGCCTAGTTGGGATGGTATGCAACCATTGGTTGTGGATCCTTTTATAGTTATAATTACAGTAGTTTGTCTGGTAAGCCCATACATAAAATGTTAATCCAGTTTTTGAGTTTGGTTTAATAAATGCAAACAACAACACTTTCGGACTGCTCGAAACCTAGGAAACTTGTGGCGAAACACAAATTTAAATGATCCAAGTCTTATTCTGTAATTATCTTTATTGCAATATGATCTAGAAACCCTACGACATGATGTTAATAAATCTGTATAAATCCAATCGACAAGGCTATACGCAATTCAATACGTTCACTGTGTCTGGTCTGGGGCAATTATTCATAGGCCCCTAACTATTGTTTGGTTTCTCGGTTATCGCAACAATCATCGGCTGTAATTAGTTGCTAATCAAGCTCGTACTGTAAAAGTTGCGATTTTTTATTGATATGAATGAATTTCACATAAAGAATTGAAATTTGAATTGCTCTGTTATTTTAATTGATTTTTTCCAAATAGCGTCGTATGAAGAGGACGGAGTGAAATAAATAGGATGATGGTATGAACATATAAATCGCTTTCTGTTTCATTCCTCCAAGATGTGAACGATTTGGAATTTTAATTCTTCTTTTTTAACAAATAATTGCACTTTTAACAAATCTAAAGAAAAACTGAAAATAGTTTTTTTTGTAGCTTCATTATGTTCTTCAGAAAATGTTTGAGTAGTGTAAAAATTGTAAAATTTCGAATAAATAGACTTCATTCAATAGATTGTAATATAATATTTCAACATATTGTCGTTATAGATAAATATTTTCTACGTCCAAAAATATAGAATTTGTTAACATAGTACGAACGTCATAATTGAACGTGTTTTACTTCTCCTAAAAACTTATGAAAATGTGGGTTTCGTCATTTCGTCACCTTAGGATTTGGATGTCATTTGTTGTTTCAAAAATTAGCTTTTCATTTTAATAAATATTTTTAAACTGGATTGATTGTAGCATTATTGTTCTGGAAGGAAACATTTCAAGAATTTGTTTTATTTACATTAACCCTTAAATGCAAGAGGTCAGCGGCCAGTATGTAAACTAAGCTACCATAATGTAAATTTGCACTCTTAACACGAATTCAGCATTCATTTTCTTGGGAAATTCATAATTTTCTGGGAAAGGCCTAAATTGGTCGATTTGCACTGTTTAGCACCTGCGGAAAACTAGGCTTTCTCTACATATTTGGAATAAACTCCTAGCTCAAGATTCATTATAATTAACTAAAACAAAGCTCTGGGTACTCACAAGAACTTATTTCCGCACGTATATTTAGTATTATAAATTTTGATTTTAATATATAAATCGTCACTTGAAAATGCGTGCAAAAATTGCAATCGTCCGCTTCGAAGGCTTATTTTGAGCTAAAGTACGTTGCAAGCCCGGCGAAACAATATTTGAATGAAAGGAAATATTGTCTGCTTCAATTGAACGTATTCGGTATTTCATTTCGGTTTGACCCACTAGAATAGAACATGAATAAAGATATGTACCATATTTTTTCTATTTATTTTCTTTTTTCATAGCTTATGATTTATAATAGCTGGGGAGCTATAAAGTTTAGTTTGGTGAACAATTTTAGGTTAAGGTTCTAATTACATTTATGTTAATAACTCGGGAAATTATTACTGTGTAATATTAGTTTATTGGCCCGAAGGGTTTTTGTATTACAAAACTGAGTTCAATAAATAAATAAATATAAGGTACGCTATGCATTTAAGGGTTACATTTTTTAATAGACAACATTTCTCAAAAACTGTCTATGTTAGGCCTGTTTTAGATAACCAAAGTGCCAAGCTTTCAGTTTCATTCTCTTTAGCCCACTAAGTTGTTATGATTTAAAATTTGTATGTAATCGAATAAGTAGTTTCGAGAAACAAGATGTTTTTTGTGTAACCTCAATTAACTATTCCGCTATTGTATATAGAGGCGAAGAAGAACCTTTTAACAATAATTATTATAGAACGTTTTTCATATTCGAAAATACAATAATACTTTTTAATACCTCTTTTATTAAGGAAAAATATTTTCTATTTTTAACATATGCAATCAATTATAAAACAAATTTCAGGATTGCGCTCAAAAAAATCATAACAAGATAACGTTGGTTGGTTTACGGGGCCGCTCTCTCGGGAGCATCAAGTAGTGCCTTAAGGCACCGTATTGAATAACACAATATAACGTATGCAATAGTTGTTTTCCAATCATATCCTTTGATTCAAGCATCTTCATTGCACGAACTAACTAACTTCTAGCAAAAATTTCAGTTACCAATTTTAACTGTCAATGCCAGTCATTGACTTTCTGAAGAAAATATTTGCTTTCCATAGATAACCTTGTCTAAAGTGAGGAAACATGATTCTTAGACATTTTCATTTATTGATAAGATTATACGTTGTTCGTTGTTCTGTTCATTCAGTTTGTTCGTCGTACATGCCGTCGTAGGTACATCGCGCCGCCTTCCACATGTTATGATAACACATTTAGTTTGATAAAATGTAAATACTACCTTCAAATGTAACACATGTGTTGTACGTAGAAATTTGCAAGGTCACACTTAAAAAAAGATTACACTCCATTTATAACTGTTTGTATATTTTATGTTTTCAGATATTTTCGTTTGTGGTCAGAGTTTCTATGTTTAGTACATAATCTATAAGAATGTCATCATATGCAAATACTAGTTATGGACCACCACCTACGATGGGGCAATTCAATACGGTCAATGGTATGCCTCCGATAGCGTCGTCTCAAATGCCACAGCTACAGCAAATGTCACAACCTCAACCACAGCAAGTGCTACAAAAGCAGCAGCAACAACAATTTCCGGGCATGCCCCCGCCATCAGCATCATTAAATGCCAATATGAGTAAATTTATGCCACCATCGATGACATCGACACCATCAGCTGCTTTACCAGGAAACTATGCCCCACCACCAAGCGCAAATGGTCCACAAAGACCGCCGACGAGTCAACCATCTATTGCCACTAATTTACCACCTCATATGAGGCCACCCGGTACAGTCAACGGGCCTTCCGTTGGTCCCAGTGCAATGTCAAATGGCGGAGGTAGCAATACAGCGGCAAGTGCAAATTCCTCAAGAACAGCCTCACCATCACTTCATTTAACTCAACAGCAGCAGCAGCATCAATTTAATCCCGTACTACCCTCAACTCAAGGAAGTGTACCACCGTCATCGTCACAGTCAATAATTTCAAATACAGGTGCAGCGCAAAGCGTAAATAATTTAAGCGGAAGTATGCAAAATTTAAGCATTAACCGTATTAACGGCACTATGCCACCCACAACGTTGCCATCTCAACCCATGCAACAAATGCTTAAGAATTCAGCCGCGCCCCTAGCATCTCAGCAACCACCAGTTGTGAATAGTTTTCAAGTAAGTAGATGTCTGTCTTTATGACCGTCATTTGACCATCATTCATTCTTTGATTTATTGTTCTAACTTATTGAATTTTCGCAGAATAATTTCAAAACATCTGCTCTAAATGCCCAGACCAATATGGGACCACCTAATCCAGCTCAGAGTACATCTGGTGTCCCAAGCAATCGTCCTCCCCACCAAGCACAGTTAGGACCGCAACGGCCTCCAATTAGTGCTTATAGCACATCGCCTCTGATGACCTATCAGCAAAGCCCATCACAAAACGCCAATTATCCCACCGCTAATACTGGTGGCCAACCTCTAACTGGGACAATACCACCTCCTTCTGTGAATAGTGCATTGCAACAGCAGAATCAATTGAACAATAACCAACAACAACAGCTGCAAATGGGGCAACGGAAACCTATGTATCCATCCAATCAACAACTGCCTCCAATGATGCAGCAACAGCAGCCCCAACAACAGCAGCAACAACAGCAACAACAACAGCAGCAACAACAACCATATTCCGCCGCCTATAATTATCAACAGCAACAAATGGCTGGACCATCTCAACCAACCGGCATGTTTAATGGGCAACCAAGTAGCGGACCTTTGCAATATCAAAACCAAAACCAAGCTTATCAACAACAAGCAGTCCAATATCCTGCCGGCAACATTGTTCAACAAGGCTTTAATCGTTTGTGGGGCCAAGATACCATTGACCTTATGCAAAATCGCCATATTTTATCACCAGCTACTATAGCACCACCTAAAATTGTTTTGCATAACCAATTCCATGAATCCATCAACTGCAATCAAAAGTAAGATATCTTCCATTCATGAATTCTCCATTCCATTCCGTTTGTCATCATGCTTGGAATTCGTTTCAGTATAATGCGATGCACTTTGGCGAAGATTCCCGAAAGTAATTCTTTGCTTCAAAAGTCCCGCCTGCCTTTGGGTATTGTAATTCATCCATTCCGTGATATAAATGTAAGTAAATGATTGCTGATTTACTTATATAAATATTAATACATATGTATAGCTTATTTGCGAGAAGACTGTGATAACTCAAAAAATCTCAGAGTTGAGCTGAGAACTAATACTAAAAATTAATATATTGACCAGCATAAAGACATTTTAAACTATATAAATTAATCGTAATCAAATCGTTTTACAAAAAATCTAGTTATGACGGCATATAATCGCTAATGTGCTATATGATATGTTTTATGTATTTTTCTTCATACTTGTATTCGTTATTCTCTTTCAGAGTTTACCAGTCATTCAATGCCCGAATATAGTGCGTTGTCGTTTATGTCGCACATACATTAATCCATTTGTTTATTTTGTCGACAGCAAAATGTGGAAATGTAATTTATGCTACAGAGTCAATGAATGTAAGTTTCAAATGCTTAGTTTTTTTGTTTGTTTACACTACTCTTTATGAATTTGTTTATGAGTTCCAAATCGTACAAGTATATGTAAATTTAGGATTTGAAGTCGTAATTTAACAAAAGGATATCACATATCAATCGATACATCGAATACTTGTTGACTTTGTTTTCAAATATATGGGTGCTACTAATGCATAGATAAACAATATGTAAGATGTACGAGTATGTTATGTCGGAAGTGAAAGATTGGGTGTGATGACTTCTAAGTTCACGTCAATTTGTTGTTTTTTCTTTCGCTCGGATAGCAAAAGATACATGGATTTTCGCTGTTCAAAGGTCAATATATAAAAATATAATGTCTCATTTATTTCCCATTTAAGATAAAATTAAATTAAGATATCCTATCTTAAAAACGAAAGAAAAAGAATAGTGGCTTTTGACACATGAGTCATTCCATGCCATGAGGTTGGATTCTTGCAAACATTTTATATTTTTTTAGAAATTTTTTTTTTCGCGATTTATGACCAATTTTACAGTGGTGGAATTCAATCACCCTAAATGCTTAATTGATTTTAGTGTACCTGTACTTGGTTTTGAAGGTTATATCAATATTATTTTTTCCATTTTCTTTGTAGGCCTAAAAAATTATTCTTCGACTTTTTTAATGTTTTTATGTCTTGTATTAATAAGCTAATGAAGAAATGATAATTCTGTTGATTGTTGTTTGGTTGACTTTGCAAAAAGCATTTTGAAAAAAAAAAATAAAATAAAAATAGAACCCACTTTCACCACATCCTAATCTCACTAAAAATAATTAAAATAAATTTTGTGTAATCATTTCGAAAATCAAAGTAAAAGAAATAAAATTGTAGAATCTCTAAAAAATTTAACGGAGTGATAACATGCCACTTCAATATTTTAAAGTAATTGAAATTACCTTCAAATGTTTAAAGTTTTCAGGAGTTACAAGCGATTGAATGAACAAAATTGTTCATAAGTTGTGATTTTTATTTTTCTAAAAAACACCTATAAATATGAGAAGAATAGATCAATACAATAGAATCTAGTGAGATGCCTCCTAGCATGATTCATATACGAGAATGACAATTAGTTATTTCTAACCAGGAATTTTCAATTTCAATATTTCTTTTTTACTTACTCTAGTAGACAATTATAAACTACATCTCCATTTTCACATTGTTTTTTCTTTCTATTTTAAATAATTATATAAGTAAAAAGGACGTTACATTCGTCCACCACGGACTGCATTCCGCAGTATTACCTAATCTGTGGTGTCGGCGTTACAAAGCAATGCGTTACCATATGAAGAAAATTAGAACATTTCTTTGTGACACTTGCCAAATACCACCAACTGCCAGCAGTTGTCCAAAGACAAGGCCACCATGTCTCTTTTGTAAATTTGTACGCCCATTAACTCCAAGGTGGCGTGGGAAATATACTGTTTCATTAGAAAAATAGTTTTATTTTGTTGCTTCACGATCATATCGCTTAGTAATCAGGAATTTCATTCATAATGAAAATGATCAAAAAAGTTCGAAAACCCGCTTTGAAATAGTGTACACGGACGTGTACGGTTGGCGTTTGGTTTGGTTTGGTTTAAAGGACAGGAAGGCTCCTGCACTCTGAACACTCGGAGACCCAGTCGGGTCCATTGTGCAAATCCTTTCGTTATCTGAAAAATAAGATTGTAGTTTATAGGAGGGGGGTAGGGAGTGATAGGATTAAGGAAGGGGTGGTAGATGATATATGGAGTGTGATAGGATTTTGGAAAGGGGATATGGGGGTAGGAGAATATGAAGTTGTGTTATTAGTTTTTTCCAATGATTGACGACTAGGTAAGAAATTTTGTTGAGAGTCATTCGGTATACCTATGGTGGTGGTAAGCCTTTATGGCTCTCTTTCTTTGTTAGTCGCCAACTGTCTATGCGGTTACATCCATGTTCCTTACTAGCCACCCCTAATCCGATTTAGTCCTTTTGAGAATCCCAAAAGGTCATAAACGGTGCGGTATGTTGTTAATAAAATAACTTCCTAGGTATTTGTTTCTACGTATACAAAGCGCTGGACATCTGCAGATTATGTGCTCGATAGATTCTAACTCCTCCTCATCTTCACATAATCGACAGTGATCCTCGATGTCCAACTGCCATCTTGAGATCCTACTCCTAGTGCAGTAATGCCCTGTGTAGATACCTATCAAAGTTCGAATTTCTGCCTTGTTTAGCTCTAGTAGAGTTCTGGTTTTGCCCCTATCGATCTTTGGCCATGTGGCCCTGGCGATCCTACAGGTTGACAAACTATTCCATACTGCGTTCATCTGTGACCATTTCCTTGATTCAATCAGTCTGTAAAACGTGCCAATCGGTGGTTTTACTAGGTTGTCAGCTCTATTGATTTCCAAGGACGAACCATTTCTAGCCAGTTCATCTGCTATCTCGTTTCCTTTGACATTGCTATGTCCGGGAACCCAGCAGAGACGGACGGTATGGTCGTTGAGGTTATCTAGTGAGCGTTTACAACTCAGTACAAGCCTTGATTTGACAGTGTGTGACATGATTGATTTCATTGCTGCCTGACTATCTACGTAGAAATTTATATCCGTGGTTACCGGAATGTTCTCGCTTGATAGAAATCTTGCTGCCCTTTCTATTGCCAGTAATTCTGCTTGGAAGACACTACAGTTGTCGTCGAGTCGGAGAGACTTGCGTATCTGTAGTGATTCAATGTAGAATCCTGCTCCTGTGCCCTGTTCCATCTTTGAACCATCAGTATAGACCGAAAGCCCTGTGAAGGGCTCACCATTGTCCCAATCTGATCTCTTTGGTATAAACATCTGTGGTAAGGATGAGAAGTCCAGAATCGGCACCATGTAGTCTGTACCTCCATTGATGACCGATTCGTGAACACCCAGTATTCCTCCTTGAACTATCCTTGCGTGACCATAAGGTCTATTTTTCCAGCATCCTGATTCTTTGAGTCTTATAGCACTCCTGGCAGCAATCATCTCTGTGAAGTGGTCCGGAGATGGGTGATGTAGAATTACATCCATCGCTGCTTGTGGAGTGCTTTTTATGGCTCCCGTAATGCTCAGTCCTGCTAGCCTTTGCGTTTTCATTAATCTTGCCCGGAGTTTACTCACTCTCATTGCGCTCCACCATACCAGACGCCAGACGGTTGGCGTTAATGGGTTAATATAATTTATTCAAACAAGCTCGATACCAAATATTGCTACTTTTATTTTTTTAATTTTAATTCAATATTTCGCCATTCTTTGATGACATCTTCAGCCATAATAAATCTAAATAAAAAGGAATGATATATACATATAAACAAAAATAAACAGAGTAACCAATGAAAATTAAAATATAACATGTTATTTTGTTGTTGTTGTTGTTTTAGTTTTGTAATTAATGCTTTTCTCTTGTGGTACATTTAGCATGAGTACCAATTCCAATGTGTTCTAATTTTAATCCGTTTGCAATATATCCACATTCTCCAAGTTTGGTGTGTGTCTCCTATCTGAACAGTGAATAAATTATGGAAAAAAATCACAATTATAAATCCGACAAAATTAACACAACAACTAAAATAAAGCACTTGAATATTTTAATCGGGTTCGAGAGCACTTTTATTCCTAACAAATATAAACAACAACAAAGAATTGATGATGATGCCGGCTCACCAGATGACTGCCAATATTCTAAAAATTTCGTATATCATGAATATCATACCTATGACAACGATTGACTGTCCAAAAAGCCGAAAATTTCCCAAAAATTTTTTTAAATACTCTAAATATTTTTGACTTTCAACGTCTTCATATTCAAGTACTTGTAACTGCAATTTATCTATCAAATGTCAGTTTGTATGGAATTTAAATTTTTATTGTTAATGGATGTTAAGGTTTATTGTGCGATTTGGAAGTCCGTTTTTGCCTTCAATACAAGTGCTGCTAAATGATAAATTATGTTTCACTGGCAAGTCTTCTTAAAACCAGAATCGACACAAAGTAATATTTGATAATTTCGAGTTGATATTGTCCAAAATTATAGACTGTGTCGTTTATTGTACCCCAGTATTTACTATATATTACTAATTTTTGCAGTGCCTGAAGACTTTCAATTTGATCCTGCTACAAAAACGTATGGAGACGTCACTCGTCGTCCTGAAGTTCGTTCGAGTACAATAGAATTTATTGCGCCATCTGAATATATGGTAAATATTGGCACAGTCGCTTGTTTTTAGTGATATATAATGATATATATATAATATTTGCAGTTGCGTCCACCACAACCTGCTATATATCTATTCCTGTTCGATGTCTCCATTATTGCCCAACAATGCGGCTATTTGGAGAATGTGTGTGCAATGCTGTCGAAGCATTTGGACGATATGCCGGGCGATGCTCGTACTCAAGTTGGTTTCATTGCTTACAATAGTAATGTACACTTTTATAGCATGGCCGAGGGTTATAATCAACCTCACGAAATGACTCTTTTGGATATTGATGGTAAGTACGCTTCTGATTATTTTCATATGACAATTTTGTCATATACCATTCTCTTCTTTTCAGATCCATTTTTGCCACGACCTGATAATTTGTTGGTTAATCTGAAGGAATGTAAAGAACTAGTAAAGGATTTGCTTACTCAGTTGCCAAATCGCTTTGCCGAAACCCATGATCCAGGTTCAGCATTAGGAGCTGCTTTGCAAGTGGCTTTCAAGTTAATGGTAGCTAACAAATTTATTTGTAGTTGACAATAGTTTTATTTATTATGTGATTTCAGCAAGCATCAGGTGGTCGTATAACAGTGTTCCAAACGTGCCTTCCTAACAAGGGCCCCGGTGGTTTAGAGCCTCGCGAAGATCCCAATAACCGGTCTGCCAAAGATGTTGCACATCTCAACCCAGCCACGGACTTTTATAAACGTTATGCGCTGGAGTGCTCAGGTTATCAAATTGCTGTCGATCTTTTCCTATTAAATCAGCAATACAGTGATATAGCCACAATATGTATGTTTCACCATTATTTTGCCATTTTATTCCTACTAACTCTACCTTTGTATCCCGCTGCAGCTGGCATTAGTAAACACAGTGGTGGTTGTGTCCATCATTTCCCATTGTATCAGAAGACTAAAGCACAGCTTGTGGATTCGTTGAGGCATTGTCTAAAACGTTATTTAGTGCGCAAGATCGGCTTTGAAGCTGTAATGCGTATAAGATGTACACGAGGTCTTCAAGTGCATACATTCCATGGCAATTTCTTCGTACGTTCTACAGATTTACTATCGTTGCCTAATGTCAATCCTGATGCTGGATATGGCATGCAGGTATGTTCAATGACGCGATTCCCAGAAACAATTGTATATTCAGTAATAATTCTTGGCAGATTTCCTACGAAGAAAGTCTAACGGACGTCAAGACCATATGCTTCCAAGCAGCCTTGCTTTATACAAACAGTGAAGGAGAACGTCGAATTCGTGTCCATACCATGTGTCTGCCCGTTACGTCTTCACTGCCTGAAGTAATGCATGCCGCCGACACAGAAGCAATAATAGGATTACTTTCAAAAATGGCTGTTGATCGGTCAATTACTTCAAATATAGCCGACGCCCGAGAAGCATTCATCAATGCCACCGTTGATATATTGAATGCATTTAAGATTGCACAAAATTTGCCCTCCGGTCAGTCGGGTCAACTTATTGCTCCTCGTAGTTTGTCTCTAATGCCTTTATACATTTCGGCCTTACTGAAGCATGTAAGTGAAATGGCTTTATTGCACTGCAAAGTGCTGCCCTAGTGTTTATTTTTGTCATTTGTTTTTCAGCCTGCTTTCCGTGTCGGCACGAGCACTCGTCTTGACGATCGAGTCTTTGCTATGGACTGTATGAAAACATTACCTTTGGATCAATTGATGAAATTCATTTATCCTGAATTTTACAACATCGATGTAATATTCTACAATAATCACAATGCGAACGCAAATACTCCTGTCGAAGCGGATGATGATGACGATGATTTGCCGGATGTTCAACGTTTACAATTGTCGGCCGAACAGTAAGTTTTATATTAAAATTAAAAGTAAAACAATCATCATCATGTCAGTATAGAATCAAATTGGCCTATAGCCACAAGATTGTCTGTGTTCAAAGTATTTCAAATGTAGTATAATTTGTTACATATACTTTTGTTTGCTGCTTTGTGGAAATCAAATCAGCGTCCATTTTATCGTAATATTAGTAATCAACAAAACTAAGTGTTATCTTTATATTCCATTGTCTAACGGATTCTTATTTCTAACATTGTTAAAGAAACTGTTATGTGCACGAGAAGGCAAAGAAGCCCATTGTAATTAGTGCTAACCGACACATTGTAAACTTACAATTCACTAGGTATTGCATTATACAACCGAGCTACTTTAACTAGGAATAATCGATCCATTGGGTGAAATAGTCTAGGTAAAACCAATTGATTTCTACGGGTTGAGTGGCAAAAGCAACCTAAATCCGCACGGGCAGCCGCTGCGGTCAATTTTGATTACAAGAATTCGTATACATTTATAGAGAAATCCTCCTGGTTCAGTAGAACCAATAAGAACGATATGAAATAGCCCCAGATTTCCTCCTCTGACTTAATCCTTCTTTGTTCTCTTCTACTAACGGGAACCGTAATGAACCGAATTTAGTCGGCCTCAATTGACGGGTGAAAATTTCAACTTTGACGATGTAGAAAGAGACATTCATTAGCCGCTGCTGTCTGACTGGAATATTGTGATGATATGATACAGAATAAATATCCTGGATTTTCGATTTCCATGTCTTTCGTGAGAGTTTGCGTATACGTTGGTAGGGTTTTCGCCAATAATATTAATGAAATGAGTTAATTCGCGTTTTATCGTAAAGATCTTTGACACTTACGTTCATCATTCTCCTGGGTGGTTTTTACTTTAATACGTTTTATAATTCTGTGTGTGCTGACATAAGTATTTACCCTGGAAGCCATATTTTCAAAATTTGGCATAATTCGGTTAAAAATTGAAAATAGATGTGTACCTTCGATAATTTAGTAGCTTTTCTTAGTAGTATTAAAGAAACACGTCTAAAATACTAAATTCTGCAAAAATACTTCAATGCCAAATAGGACGTCGAAATTGGCCCATAATCTCAGAATCAACTACATATAAAAAAGATTGAAGTAATTTGTAATCTATTTGGCTCGGTTATTTCTGAATGCAAATAAATAGATAAATACCGCGTTTACGTGTGTATACCATTCTGATTCCACTATTTATCTGCAAAACGAGTCAAAAGAAAGATTTTCGAACACTCAACATACTAAACTTACTGTGTAGTGGGGAAATAATGTCCACTTCGACCCCCTACATCCTATTAATTAATTATTCGCCGCAAAATGCATAATTCTTGCTATAGCGGTCTTTGGAGTACTAGTTTTTTTTGGCCGTTTTGGCTCTGAACGGTAGTCTGGGCATGTTTATTATACCTATATATATATTATTTATTATGAATTACAATACAAAGTAAATTTATATTCTAATTTTGGGTCCAGGGATTGAGCCGCGGTGACTAAGACCATTGTAGCTAGACTACCGGGGCGCTCCCCTATATATATATAATATTAATTAATGGGAAGGAGAATATACAAAACTATTTCGGGGAATGCAGACTACACTTATTTAATTAAATGTTTATTATTTATTGTAAGACATTAATGTAATCTCCACAATACATTTTTTTCTCTAACAGCTTGGATTCACGCTCAATATTCTTGATGGACTGTGGTACATTAATTATGGTATATGTGGGCCTCAATGTACCAGTTAATGTTTTAGAAAATGTATTTGGTATGTATATATTTTGAGCGAACGTGCGAGGAAACACGATTGGAATGTACATTATTGTCTTTGTTTGTTCAACAGGAATTAAGTCGACAGCGGAATTGCCAGACTATTATTATGGTTTGCCAAATGTAAATAGTACAGAAAACGACGCACTCAAGCGTTTTATTATGAAATTAAACGATGAAAAACCTTATCCTCCCATTGTACAGATCATAAGGTAATTTATTGAATACATCCTTCCTCATAATGGCCATCGCCTTAACAAGTATACATTCCACTTTACTTGCAGGGATACGAGTACGGCCAAACCGCAGCTAATTGAGAAATTAGTTGACGATAGAAGTGAATCTAGTTTATCATATTATGAATTCTTGCAACACATACGGACTCAGGTTAAATAGTAATTTAATAATTGGTAATAAGTTGAAATTAATTAAAATACTACAGATGAATCATAAAACGAACTCTATAGAAAGAAACTTGGAAGAAAATTCTGATTTTAATATGGGCTCGCATACGCATTGCGCATCAATCCATCGATAGCTAACCAATCACAATTATTCAATATATAAAAATTGCATTGAGATTTCGGTACTACTTCAAAGATCCGTTAGTTAAACTATATATTATGTTTGCTTATTCGTATTCATTTGTTGAATATAAGTAAAACCGATTTATTTTAAATCTCAACTAGAGAGAAAGGCACAATGGATGGTTGTATGGGCGGAGAAACGATTATTATCGAGCTCCTCTCTGCATTGTTTTTGTAGTATGAATTCAACAACATTTGTGCAATTTTTATATAAACAAGATTTATGTACCATTAAAATAATATGTCGATATTTAGGTATTATCACATACATTATAGTTATTTTAAAAGTAAACGAAAAAACGTGATAGGAATTTATTACTGAATTATGAAGTGAATCGTGCGAAAATTAACAAAATGAAATCCGTATGTGGGGTGCTCCTACTTTTTAACATTTCGTATTTCTTTGTATGCATGAATGATATGATGGTGAATTTATTGAAAACCTGATTTTATTTTCTGTTTGTCAAATTCCAAATGCAGTCCAATCCGCTTTTTGAAGTTGTTATTATTTATGATACTTTTGTTTTAATCTTTTGTCTACGTTTAGTAGATAAAAAGCGAAAATATTCTAGATATCTTCTAGTTCTGATTTAGTCATTAATTAATTGCATATTTTTTCTATGCTAGTTATAAATTATTTTTGCCTCCTTTAATTGCATTTCATATTTTTTGGATTTTGTTGTTTAAATATACATTTTTTGTAGTTATTTATAAACCACTTTTCCTTTATTCCTTTGTCTCAATTTCTCTATAATATTGTTTACTCTTTTGTTTGATCTGTCTATTTATTTATGATTTTCATACTCCGGGCTTTAAGCTTTGTCATTTTGTTTATTTTTTACAAGAAATTATTAATTTACACTTTAAGGATATCCCAATTTATGAAATACTAGACACTTTAAAAATGGTACTGTTACATAAGATACAGTGTTTTATTCTAAGATAATAATAAAATTAATTATAAACAAAAAATAACAAAACATTGTTTAAATAGGTATGATTTATAAAAGGAGACGAAAATAATACATTATACTTTTATTGTGGATAAACATAAATTCGTATGACATAATTAGAAATAATAAAGAAATATATACATGCATATTATATAAAGGTATACATCACAAGGAGTTTTATTTTATCGTGGTGCTGATGTTTTGTTGTCAAACCATATTTAATATATCCGTTTTACCAATTTATAGAAGAGCCCATCCAATTACATTCACGTCTTCCAATGACTTGACAAAAATGAACAAAATAAATCTATTGCAGTTTGTGACATCTGTGTAAGACTTTTACGATTCAAGGCCAGAAGCGGATGCCATAATCGTAAACAGCGTATATACCCCGGTAGTTAATTGTTTCCAGGCGAAGGTTGATAATGCAACGAAGCGCAATAAGAAGAACCTTACCACAGTGCCGGCTATAGCCTCTACTGCTTAGCTGTGTACGCTGTACCTACGTTATGGGGATGAGCGTTGGGACAGTAAAAATAAAAAGTGTACCCTACTATAATCTGCATATAAATCATAAATAGAAACACTGAGACGATGTTGGTGTTGTTGTAGCAGCTTTAGGCGATAATCCTTAAGTCTGCATTGTACTAGACTTCGTTCCGGCATGTATTCGATTATCGCGGGAACCTTTGTTCATCATCGTTCTCATGTTGTTCGGCTGTTATTTTTGCATCTTCTTCAAGTGATGTTAATGTTAAGGGAGGGCCTTTTCGGAAACGCAATACCGCATTCCCCATGATTTGCATCACATTCGTAAACACAACACGTAGCACCACTATATCATTTGGACTATCATCTAATTCACAAGGTTAATAATTGATTTTTTACATTTTGTATTGTTGTCGCGTTCGGAAGCACAAAAAAATGAAGCAACAAACAAGCATCAGTTGGGTCAACAAATCACAGTTGCACCTCAAATGCACTGCAGCGTTTCGTTTCCGAAAAGGTCCGGAATGGAATGTTAATCGCGTTACACCACTATTCTCCACCAGAGGCGCTCAATCCCACGAAAGCCGGTTCTATGTACCCGATTGACTCGGAAGAATCCGACCAAGGGCTTTCACCTCAGCAATATATGTTTTATGTTCGTCAATTTTTTCGTCGTGGGAGCGGCACTGTCCGGAGGTCCTGGGGGGTTACTATGTAACTCGATTCGAAAGTTCGAACAGCTCGAAAGTTGTATTCGATCCGAATTTATACTCTTACCATGTAAGAGTTTTGAATCGAGTGAAAAGTGCTGCCACTATTTCTTAACATTTTTGGCAGTACCTAAAAAGAAATAATTAATTTCCATTTATGGGCAAACTATCACTTGCATACTTTTTTCCAACCGACCACTTCCGCATTGGTGGACCGGCTGCATTTAGCTCTTCTGTTAATCGAGACCATAAATTATTGGTGGCTTGTTTGGCTTCCGGAGCTTTGACATAACCCTTAGCCAACTGCGGATGATCCTTCATAAAATTTAGCATGATCTCAAACTGTATTTGTTTAATGTTTACATTTTTTGTTGGATTTTCCCTATTAAAAACATTTTTATAAATATTAATCTACTGATATATATATATAAATTTAATAAATACTTACATTTTTATGCGTATGGTCTCAATAATTTAATATTTTAATTCTTTCCGTTAGCATAATATCAAACGAGTACAAATGTTTACTTTTGAGCGACTTTGACATCTAAATTCGAAATACATAGTGATGCACATACGAAAGTAGAGTATGAGTATCCGATAATCGGATGTGGCAAATCGAAAGTAGCAAATGTATTTGCGAATTCGAGTTAGTTGGTAGGGAAAATCCGTTTTCGTAATATTTAACTTTCGAATCGAGTTACATAGTAACCCCCCTGCTCTGAATTTTACTGGTCCGCGCCGGGATAAAAGAAATCCCCGGACCATGGTTCTGCTCAGTATGCCAGGTCCGCATACACAGCCGTCAAACATCTGTGCAGTGTAGCGGATGCCAAAACTGGGTACATTACCAGCCTAACAGACTGAGGGAGTACACTGTCAACTTCGTTGTCACGTGCTGTGCAAACTTGCAACATAGTGAGTCGTCGTCATCAGTCGTCATCGTCTTCAGCGTACGCGGTACTCCTCCACAGCAATACTTGAGAGCACAGCAACCGCAGCAGCAACAACATCAGCAGCTCACGTAGCAAGGCCGGATAATATAAATGTTTTGCAATTTAATTGCAATTGTCTACGCAATAAGATTAGTAAGATAACCAATTTCACGAGTCGATACAACATCAAGGTAGCCGCAATCCAAGAGACCAAGCTCACCACCAACTGTAGGCTTCAAGGTTGTGACGGATACAATCTTCTCCGGAAAAATCGCGCCAGAAATGGTGGCGGCGGCATGGCCTTCATTCTTCATAATACCATTCAATATAGATCGATCTCGCCTGGGCTAGACTCTAATGACCCATACATGGAATGTATGGCGGTAGCAGTTCAGTCTGGGGCTGCCGAGATCGAAATATATAATGTCTACATTCCGCCAGTAGCCAGCTGCCCCAGACGGTACTGCCCAGACATCAGCTCCCCCTTGCAGAGCGACAACCGCCTGGTCTTAGGGGATTTTAATGCGCACAATGGATTGTGACATTCGAATCTCCCGGACGACCAGAGAGGAATACTCCTGGCGGAGCAAATCGATGATTCCACCTTCTGCACCATGAATGAAGATGCCCCACCAGAAGATGAAGATGCTCGAGTTCGCCAGATATCACCATTGTGAGCGCGGGTCTGATAAATGACACTAGCTGGCGCTCTGTCATTTCGATGGGATCAGATCATCTCCCCATAATCATAACCATTTGCAGACCTACCGGAAAGATGCAACTTCCTTAATCATCGTAAGGCAGACTGGGAAGGTTTTCGAGAGTACACAGACCGCCATTTCAGAGATTTGTCCACTCCTATTGACGTAAGGGTAGCGGAGAGAAAGTTCCGGGCCATCGTCACCGCAGCAGCTGCTCGCTTTATACCCAACATGAGACCAAATTTCCCAGCAGAGGCAGCGAGAATGGCAGACGAGCGTGATGATATTCGGCGATCAAATCCCAGCGATCCCAGAATCGATCAAATGAATCTGGAAATCAATGGGATGGTCAATGAATACAACCGGAGCAAGTGGATGGAACACCTGAGAGACTGCAACCTGAGGCAACCTATAGGCAAACTGTGGTCGACAGTCAAGTCACTTTCGAACCACACAAAGCGTGATAACCGGATAGCTGTCAAATTTAAAGGGAAAACGCTGACAGATCCGAGGAGGTGCGCGAGTTACTTCAACCGGCAGAGCACCCCGAAAGTGACAGGGCGAAAAGGAGAGTCGCACTACCACAGTTTGTTTTTGGCGAAGTTGCAGATGCCATACGCAATGCTAAATCATCTAGAGCATTGGGACCTGACGGAATTTCCATGTGCATGCTCAAGCGTCTGGGAGAGTCGGAAGGTGAGTACATGACCAGACTCCTCAATTTGTCCCTGGCCACCCTCATTGTACCCGAAGCCTGGAAAATGGGCAGGGTGGTCCCGCTACTGAAGCCAGGCAAAAACGCTAGCTTAGGGGAATCGTACAGGCCAATTTCCCTCTTGTCACCAGTAGCTAAGACACTTGAGGCATTACTCCTCCCCAGGCTGGCAGAACAACTCCCACTCGCCGACCATCAGCATGGGTTCCGCAAGCAACACAGCACAACAACTGCTTTAAATGCCGTAACCACGCAGATAGTTCGCGGACTCAACCAATACACCCTTTGTGAGAGAACAGTTCTGGTAGCATTGGACCTATTAAAAGCCTTTGTAACGGTCAGTCACGCCGTGCTATTCGAGGACCTTGCAAACACCTCTCTCAAACCGTCTGAAGCGTTTGGTCGTCAATTATTTGTGCGGGCGCCAGTCGTTTGTGGAATTTAGGAATAGGAAGTCGAAACCCCGTAGAATTAAACAGGGAGTTCCTCAGGGTGGGGTATTATCGCCCATCCTGTTTAATTTCTACCACTCCAAGATTCCACAACCTCCGTCTGGCGTGAAAATTGTGTCATATGCGGACGATTGCACGATATTGGCGACAGGTCATGGTATTGACAACATCTGCGGCAGATTAAATGGTTACCTTGCTGATCTTGCCAGCTTCTTCACGGCGAGGCATATGCAAATATCCGCCACGAAGTCATCGGCCACACCTTTTACCAACTGGACGAAAAGACGGGGTATCCATTTTCAGGCCAACTTATCATGGAATACACATATTCAATACATAAAACGGAAAGTTGCTCCAGCCATTGGAATTTTGTATAAATTCAATTATAAATTTGATGAGAAAACTAAACTGTTAATTTGCAATAGCCTTATACACAGCCATCTGAATTATCTGCCCATAGTTTATGGTTACAAGAAGTGTTCAGAGTTTCGAAGTCTATAAAGGACGCAAATCAGAGCTCTCATTCATCTAAATTGTTTACAATCTCCCCTTGACGTATCCATCACTTGCGCTATATAATAACATATGTATCTAAAACGGTCTTACCTTTACATGGTTTGCACAAAATGCAGTTACTTATGTTCATGTACAAATCGGTACATCATATTGGTCATCATACCATAGATTGATAGATAGATTGAATACATCGGCTGATCTGAGTACAATCACCTTCCTCAAACTCTTAAAAGTATATCGAGAATTTCAGGATTTAAATCTAGTTTAAAATCACATCTACTACAAGTAATAGAAATTGTAATTTATCTTTTATATCTATTATAATTGTATATTAAAATTCAAACTTGATGTATTATTGCTTACTTTTTTTAATGAAGTCATACACCTATGCCAACTCGCCCGAATAATGTCCAAGTGGCGCTGGGGCACTTATTAAATTGTAAGTTGTTATCATTGAAAATAAAAGTATAAAACAAAGTTAGACTCAACCTCAACGTGACAGTCGACGACGAGATAATTCCGACCTCCAGTCATCCCAAGATTCTTGGGGACACGTTAGACCGACAGTCTTTTCTCATCGTCATCGCATGCCACCGCTACATACAACAAGATGCAGAGTAGGAACAAGGTCCTCAAGTCACTTGCCGGCAGTACTTGGGGAGCAGATAAAGAAACCTTGCTCGCTACATATAAAGCCATAGGCCGGTCGGTGGTCATCTATGCTGCACCAGTTTGGTCGATGAATGTCAGTGACACGCGATGGAAGAAGCTGCAAAGCTGTCAAAATGCCGCACTAAGGGCAGCAACGGGCTGTTGTCCAAACAGTTCCTGCTGGGATGTCGTCGGAGGGAACATCCGAACTTAAATCTGACGGAGCTACATCCTCCACCTAGACATGTCAGGAGAGATCTTCAAGACCTGGAAAGAGGTTCAGCGGTATAAGAGGAAACCGTTGAATCAACAGTCCTTCCAGACAGCCTTAGACTACATTCACAGGGATACGGTGCAAACTGTGAAAAACTCGTACCGTCCAAATGCAGTTATATAAGACTATCCCCCAGATTTGGCAGACACAGAAAAAAGTGTGCTCAAGAAGACAAGAGTCGTGCTGGCTCGACTGAGATCCGGATGGTGCAGTCGTCTCAATTCCTATTGGGCTCGAATTGAGACAAACACGCCGAACATCTGCCCAGCGTGTGGCGAAGGACCACATGACACACTGCACCTATTCAGCCCACGTCTCTCACGCCCAGGTCATTATGGACGCACCCAGTGGAGGTGGCCAGATTCCTGCACCTGGACCTTGATGAGACTCAAGAGCCTCACTCTAGTACAGGCGAAGAAGAATGATGAACACAAATATATATATGCTGCTACAAAAACAACAACAACCAGAGGCGTTGCAGTTTATATTAACAGTCATGTTAGGTATTGCTAATGGCTATTTGTTTCTTCCCTGGACCTTGGTGCAACCGAAAGAAAAAATTTTATGTGAATGTGTGTCCGGATGAGAAAATTGCTGCAGAAACTCTTATTTATGATGAAAAGTGAAAATGTTTTTGATGTTGCATTTTACCTTTTACACGTTTTGGCGTATTTTTTCGTATTTTATCCCATTCTTCATGTAATCGTTTTTTCAGTTCGGATGTGGATGTTATTGTGTGGCGGCGGCCCAATTCATCCCACGAATTTTCGGTGGAGTTCATGCCTGGGGATTTGGGAGGAGGATGGAGCACTTTTGGACAGTTATAAAGAAGCTACTCATGGATTAAACGTGTTTTGTGTTTCGGATCAATGTCCTGATAAAATTTGAAGCTGTCCTGAACACCTAGTTTTTCGCGGTTGACTTCAATTTTTCTCTTAATATCCTAAAATAACCTTCTTTATTTAAAATTCCGTCAAAAATATAAATTTTTGTTTAATAATTGAGAATTGGAATTCTTCAGTATGAAGGAGATATTGTCCAAAGACAGAACAGGCGATCTTTGTGAGAGATTTTCATGGTGGTGTTTCTAATTGATCGAGGTAGAAGAGTTTTGATAACTTCCCAGAGATGAAGTTTGAACGAAGTGTTTCAAGAAAATTTGATTGTGCGCTTGAGAAAAAAAGTTAAAAAATAAGAACACCGCACATGCAAATCGAAACACTCATTCCTCGTTGTGGAGAAATATATTCCACCATCATTTTGATTATTCAACAAACATTACGATGATTATGCCACTTTCCTTCCAACCCTAAGTTTTGGCTTATTTTTGACATTTAAGTTGAGTTTTGGTACATATATTCAAAGACTTATGTAGAATTTTATGGAAAATACTTTTGTATATCATTTTGACCAGTTTGGGGTGCTTTTACACTTTTGCTCAAAAAGAACCCTATATTTTTAGAGCTAGAAGGTTAAAATGTTCTTCGTTGTGTCTTAAGTAATATTGCTGATCCTATACCTAAAATGTAAGGATCACAATTTTTCCTATGTCGTTTCATCATAAGAATTTGCAAAAGAGGAAAATATTGTCGCTCTCTTAAATGACCCCATGCACAAACTTTCATAACGCCGATAGAGGGTTACTCTCTTTTTTTTTCAAAAAGTTTTATTTTGTTCCATAGTGTATATCGAATAGTTTAATTTAAAATAAATCCGACTCGAACTTTGGGATTTGGGGCTTTTTGGGATATGTACATTAGGATGGGTCACGAAAATAAATTGCAGCCGTCACCCCCCAGAAATGAAGATTGGATTGTTTAATGATGATCTACAAAATATTTCGTCACTGGGTCAAGCCATCTGTGAGCTAAAGGCTCCTGAAAACACCTCTAAAAATCATGTTTTTCCCGTGTATTTTTTATGTTGCATTTTTGCCCAAAATTTTTTTCTGAATTAATAGACCCTTGGAAGCACTTTAAATATAATTTTTTAATTTGGTTTTAGAATAACTCATATTTCTTAGAAACATTTTGTAATGAAAATAAATGTAATGTAAATAAATAGGAGGAATCAATACCTTTATCATTCAAAAGGTATTGACTGCAGCTATTTAATTTATAATAGCTTTGTTTACAGAGATTTTATTTCCAATGAATAAACAGAAAAAAAAATTGTGTTGCTCTTTCGAAACTCTTCGAAGACGGCGTTAGTAAATCAACGAACCAAAGACCTAAAAGCATAAAGACTGAGCATGACGTGAGAAAAAATTAAATGTAGATGGTACAAAACTTGCAAATGTTCACCATCTTTGTGGGCTGAATATTCCAATTTTCCAATAATACTATAAGGACATCTATTGTATATATTTTTTATTTTCCCATATCGATCATTCCATGTTAAACCGAACACCTTTTTTACATCACCATTTCCGATTTTGATGAAACTTTGTACGATAACTAAACTTTATAAAATATTTGATTCGTAGAAGACGAAAAAAAACGAATTCTTTTTTTTCAAAATTTCCAATTGAAAACGTGCCGAGGTATGAATTTGAAAATGGTGTAGTGAGAAATCGCGTGGGCACAATTCAAAGAATGATGGCTTATTTTAAAGGTAATTACAAGTACATTTCGCCGGCGTTCTTGACTATTGTCTGATACTGACAACAATTTTGTGTTGACTGAGCATATATGCTCAGTCTTTATAGATCTAGGTCTTCGAACGAACAAGCATACAAATAACATTATTATTTATTAAATAAGTAAGGAAAGGCTAAAGGCGCGCCGTCTATATGATACCCTTTGATTACTAAACTCAGGTGTTTTATAGGGGCAATTTTATGCAGTTCATATAACCTTAGACCTATTTTCTACATCACGTTATATTTCAATTTGGAACAAAAAAGTGGAGCATAATGATAATGAAAATTTCTGGGACAGTTGTATTTAAAAACATTGACCCATATGGTCCAATTTTCCGGTAGGTATTCCGAGAGTAAATAACGTGATCTGGACCAAGATCCGATGACAAATGCAGTTTCTACAGGGTAATAGGATAAATCGGTCGGACATTATTAGGGGGCCTATAACAACCCTTGGGGGTTGTAGTATGGCATGGGCCTATATAGTTCGCGTTCTCGCTAGCTATTCTTATTTGAAATATATCATGATCTGCAAAATGTGACCAAAATCCGATGTAGGTTCTACAGCGGTAATAGTGCAAACTGGGGGCCATTTGTATGGGGGTTATACTTTCGTAGTAGGTGTTCTTAGTTGAGGGGTAATACTATAAATGGGGGCCATTTATAAGGGCGCTACATTAAAAAGTGGATCTATATAGATCACTTTCAAAGTAGGTATGTTTAGTTGAAATATAACATGGTATGCAAAATTGTATCAAGATCCAATGTAAAATGTGGGTTCTAGAGCGATAATAGTGTAAAATGGGCCCCATTTATAAGGGGGGCTATACCTAAACATGGACCTATATAGTTGTCTTTCAAAGATGGCATTTCTCGTCTAAATGCAACACGGAGTGGGAAATTTGATCAAGATCCGATGTAAAGTGTGCATTTTAGAGCCGTAATAGTGTAAATCGGAGGTACATTTGTATGGGGGCTATATCAAAACATGGACCCATACAGTCCACTTTTACGTTAGCTGTTTATAGACCAAATATAACATGATCCTGAATATTTTATCAATATCCAATGTATAATGTGTATTCTAGAGCAGTAATTCTGTAAATTGGAGGGATATTTGTATGGAGGCTATACCTAAATCTGAATCGATTTCCTCCAAATTCAATACCGATTATCCTTGGGCTGAAAAAATTACTTCTGCCAAATTTCATGGCATAATTATAATTTTAATGTACCAATAATTGCAATGTATTGGTACCACCTTAATTACATATCATATGGGCCAGTTAGTATGATTGTGGTCTAAGTCAAAATCCAAAAAATTGATTCTCTTTACTCTGATCAGATCTCTAGTTTAAGAACTTTCTTTTGACATCTCTAGTACACACAGTAGGATATACATATTAAATGTTAAAATAATCAAATAATTTTGTTTAATAATGAGAAGAATACCTTGATTTTCGAATAACAAATAACACTGTCCAATAAATTACGACTCTTTGATTGGAACAGAGTAGTGACCCTATAATCCTGAAAGGGCATGTTGAGTACATCATTTTTGTGTATAAGTTTTGTTTGTAAATTTGTTAGTAAAAGAAAGCAAAAAGACTGCTGAAAAAGCAGATTTTCTGCTAATAAAGTGACTGCAGATTGTCCCTGCTAAAATAGCAAACATTTGTTTGCTGTTTTTTGGAACAAAATTATACTCATATCTTGAAAAGAAAATTATATAATGAAAGAAAATAAACGTTATCTTGAAACTTTAAGCATATTTATTGAACAGTATGACATATAAATATAAAGAAACGAAGAACAAATCTTATTTTCAAAATTGTTATGTTTATATTAAAAAAAGAGTTTGAATGCTGATACAAAACTGCAGATAAACTGTTGTTATGGCAGAAGACCTGCTTTAATAGCAGAAAGAGTGCCTGCTGATAGGTAGCAAACAATCTCTGCTATTAATAACAGACATTTTTTTCTTAGTGTAGTCCAGCTGGTCTGAGTTTAGGAAAATTTCAGTGGTGCTCATCAAAGTTGTAAATAAAGCTGTTCACGCTTAAATAGCAAAATTACACGCCAACTTATAGCAAAAAAAATATTCATGTTAAAATTCGTCCATGTTTTTGGAAGATCAATCTTTTTCGACAAAAAATGTGTGTATTTCGGCGGAGCACGGTAAACAAAAAATACAAATGGGATATTTTTGGAAAATTTTTATTTTCGCAAGAGATATGGCTAAAATGATTTAATTTGATTAATTTGTTCGCGATCTATCCAACGGAACTGGCTGATTTTTTTGCATGTACATTAAAAAACAATGTCGCTTGTAACGTATATGGGCATCTCCCAAAAAGGTCTACCAAAAAATGAAATCAGACCACAATAATAGCTTTTAACTTGATTGTTTCCCTATTTCGACAACTTTTTTTATTATGAAACTTGAAGTTAACTTGTTCTCCTTTATTTTTATTAAAAGTTGAAGTGTTATAACGAAAATTACTAAATTTGTTTACTACGAGTGGAAATTTTTGTCCCGTCCCTTTCGTCGCGTCCGTATTTCTGCTGTACCTAATTAAAAAAAAAATAAGATATAATTCTCATATTTCATAAATCTACGAACAAAATATATCATCTGGCCTTCATTTACATGTATATATGGAACAACAAAGTTCTCAAAAAATCGCTGAACTTTGTATATTTCTATAAGACCTTCAAAAGTACTTCTGTTTTTTGTCACGTTCGTTTCGATGTAAAATTGTTTATAATTTGTACTAAATCCAAAAACCAAAATTCGCGGTGACGCCGCACTCTGTTAATAAAAATATCAAAGTATTTTGTTACTACACAATTAGAATGTACTAATAATAGTGAGGGATGCACGAATATTCCTTCTGTTTATCTCCTGTATGAGGGCAAGATTTCCATGTACATCTTGCCCCTACCTTTAATAACAATATGCCTGTTCGATTGGGCTTACTAGCTTCATTATACCCTACACCACTTCGTGGTCCAGGGTATTATAAGTTAGTTTCGCGCCAAATGTTTGTAACATCAAGAAATAATCGAGCTAGACCCACCTTTAAGTATACCGATCGGCTTAGAATCACCAACTGAGTCGATTTAACGATGTCTGTCTGTCCGTCCGTCCGTCCGTCTGCTGTCCATCTAAGCTTGTTCGCACTCTACAGGTCGCAATTGTAGTCCGATTGTCATGAAACTTGGCAGAAGGACCAAGGCCAAGGACCATCGGTATTGAATTTGGAGGAAATCGGTTCAGATTTAGATATAGCCCCCATACAAATGTCGCTCCCGATTTGACATTTTCCACTTTAGAAACCACATATTGTACCCGATTTTCTTTAAAATTGGCACAACATCTTATAATCCAAGTAGAAACACCTATGCAAAAATTGGGTAAGATCGGTTCAGATTTAGATATAGCCCAAATACAAATGTCGCTCCCGATTTAACATTTTCCGCTCTAGAAACGACATATTGTACCCGGTTTTTCTTTAAAATTGGCACAACATCTTATAATCCAAGTAGAAACACCTATGCAAAAATTGGGTAAGATCGGTTCAGATTTAGATATAGCCCCCATACAAATGTCGCTCCCGATTTGACATTTTCCGCTCTAGAAACGACATATTGTACCCGATTTTCTTTAAAATTTGCACAACATCTTATAATCCAAGTAGAAACACCTATGCAAAAATTGGGTAAGATCGGTTCAGATTTAGATATATCCCCCATACAAATGTCGCTCCCGATTTAACATTTTCCGCTCTAGAAACGACATATTGTACCCGATTTTCTTTAAAATTGGCACAACATCTTATAATCCAAGTAGAAACACCTATGCAAAAATTGGGTAAGATCGGTTCAGATTTAGATATATCCCCCATACAAATGTCGCTCCCGATTTCACTTTTTCCGCTTTAGAAACCACATATTGTTCCCGATTTTCTTTAAATTTGGCACAACATTTTATAATAGAACTAGAAACACCTATGCTGAAAGTGGGTATGATCGGTACAGATTTAGATATAGCCCCCATACAAATGTCGCTCCCTCCGCTCTAGAAATCACATCTTGCACCCGATTTTCTTTAAATTTGGCACAACATCTTATAATCTAACTAGAAACACCTATGCTGAAAGTGGGTATGATCGGTGCAGATTTAGTTATAGCCCCATACAAATGTCGCTCCCGATTTGACTTTTTCCGCTCTAAAATCCACATATTGTACCCGTTTTTCTTTAAAACTGGCACATCATTTTATAATCCAACCTATGGTGCAAGTGGGTAAGATCGGTTCAGATTTAGATATCGCCCTCATACAAATGTTGCTCCCGAATGTTTAACCGATTTTGGCCAAACTTTACATATTATATTTCACCAATAAACATACATGTTGAAAGCGGGTCACATCGTTCCAGGTTTCAATATACCCCCATACAAATGTCCTTTCCGATTTAATATTTTTTGTCAAACACATACATTTACAGGATGCAAAAATCCTTCCCGATTTCACTTTTTACCGAATTGAATTGTAATGAGATAAAAAGTCCGTCCGTCTTTAGCCTTTCCTTACTTGTTTGGGAGATGCCCATATGTCCATACTTTGGTATAACCCAAATGGGGTCTCATTCTGATCTATTACAGCTCTAGAAACTACATCTTACATCGGATCTTCACCAAATTGATTCATCCTATTACTACTGTATAATTTGTATTTGTCTGTCGGATAATTGGATCAATTACCATATTATTAACCATATTCGTTAAATATGACTAAAGATGAATTTATAGTATAATTTATATGAACTACATAAAATTGCTCCCATGAAATAAATGGGTTTAGTAATTAAAGCGAGGTACATACGCAGGGAGTGGTGTAGGGTATTATATAGTCGGTCCCGCCCGACTTTAGCCTTTCCTTACTTGTTTTTGTATGGAACAAGAAAGTAGCTTACTACTCTCTTAGTTGTGTTGCCAGATTTTTCCTGTTAATCCATGTGTAGCAAACAATGTGTAGCAACGTTGCCACCTTCTCAAGTCTCTTAATTGTAAGCTAGTAAGCCCAATCGAACAGGCCTAATATCTCGTCAGTATTTTTCGGCAAACTCCACTTAATTTTAGCACAATTTTCGATTAGCCATAGCACACATATTTGAATATCTCTGAATTGGTTTTGTCTACGGGATCCATCAAGATCTTATTTTAAAGGTATTGTAAGTACATTTAAGATCATTCACTATTCTGTACACATGTAGACATTTTGTATTATTTTCAGAAATAATTATTTAAATTGCAGTGTCAAGTTGTTGTTGTTGCTGTTAACTCATCGCAACAGACAGCAGCTACAACAACAGCATCATCAGCCTCATTGTGCAGCCGCTCTTGCCAACTTTTAACAAGTTTTTCGTAAGTTTATATTAGCTGTGTTCTTTTCGTCCCCTATACACGCTTAGCCATACTAACGAAAACGTATATACGGTTAAACAACCTTTTTATCCACAGTAATTAAAACCGGTATAAACGGGTTGCTTATTCCCCAAAACTTTATAAGGATAAGAATTATAAGTTGGAAACATTTCTATCCATTTGTGAAAGTTTGTGAAATAAATGTAAACAAACATTAAATTTTGGAATTCAAGCAAAACAGAAAGATATCCGTGTATATTTTGTTGCAGATTGTGAGGAAAGAATAAGCGTCGTATTCCAAGACAAGTCTTCGTTCAATTCGATTACTCCTTATGTCTTAACTGGGATGTGTATTTTTACATCCTACTCAAATATTCTAAATTATTCCAAAAGCGTTGTAATTGGTATGTATATGTATGTATGTGCAATTAACCATATACACATGATACATTCTTCTTCCATAGAAAATCTGATGATAACGAAAAAAAAAAAGAATAAAATTATAGAACATTTTTAAAAATTTCATCGCGAAATTCCTGCTTTATCATTTCCTTATAGCCTTGTCGCACAACATGTGAAATGTCGATTTACAAATAAGAGATCTCATACAAATTTGACATTTGAAAATCGAACTTATGTATGTCCTTTCTGCTAGATTTCGCATGCAATGTGACAAGGCTATTATTAAAATAAAGCTATTTCATATTTATTACAATGAAAGATTACTACACTGCCTATCAGCAGGCACTTTTTCTGCTATTAAAGCAGGTCTTCTGCCATAACAAAAGTTTATCTGCAGTTTTGCATCAGCGTTCAATTTATATTAGCTCGTGACAATATGGCTATAATAAAAAATATCTTTCAAGTAATAATAAGTTACATGTAATAACTTTCTTTCTAAAGGTATAAAGGTTAATATATTCAATTGGCTTGTAGTGGGTTAATGTGTGCAGAATAGCCCCATTTAATAGTTTATATGTAGGTTAGAAAACATACGAAATATGATAGATATTTCTGAAAAAAAATATTTTAATCGTTAATATTGTATACAACTTATATGTTGTAAAAAATTTAGAATTTTTTAGTGTTCGAGATAATTTGAATGCGTATTTTTGTTAAATACTGCTGCAGAAAATCTGCTTTTTTTAGCAGCCTTTTTGCTTTCTTTTAGTAACAAATTCTTTTGAGTGTAACTTTAAAGTATAAGATAAATTTCGATGGGTCCTTTAACAATACTTTATATATACAGACATATTTCAATATTTGAAAAAATTGTTTTTCTGGAATGCTAACATGCTATCAACAAAAAACGTCATTGGATTTATTTTTTATGTTGAAATATATAGGAGCTACAAACTCTTTTAATTAAGAAGGGTGCACATTTTTATATTTTATGAAATTGTTGCCAATCAGATTTTGCTAAGCGCTGATTCGTTCTTTTCGTACCGTATATACGTCACCTACATATATGCGGGACGAAAAGAACACAGCTATCTATTGTTTTTTGCATTCAATTTATTGAAAATATTTTATTTTTATTCACTCAATAGAGAAATTCACATGTTGACTAAAAATGTTGTAAGTCGATTATGAAAACAAAAAATAAAATTTTGGCTCGCTGCAGCCGGGGATGTTGGATTATTAAGTTAAAGTTGATGACGAGAATGTCGTTTCGATTTTGTCAATTCCATGATGTGTTCGAAAATTTCGTTCAAATCTTATGGAAACGAAATTTTCGTGAGAGCTGCGTACCAGCCTTAAAACCAGGATTCGTTAATCGATTGTTGGCATACACTATACAAATGCTAACCGCGTCGAATCGTAGCTCCGAGTTGAACCGAAACGGCTGATAACATGAACTAAAAGGTTGACTGTTGTCTGGCGCGTCATCATGCTGAAACTAAAAACCTTCCAAATTGGCCAATGACGCTACCACTCTGTGAGAATGATCCCCAGATGCGACTTTCTGTCACTGTGATTGATGTGATTCAAATAGAAACATCTGGGTTGACCACCCTTTACATGTACATATGTAAAGTATGTAGGTATTTATGTGTAAATAAAATAGATACAAAATTTGTTACTCTTGTATAAGATCAAGATCAATTCTATTACATTTCACTAAGTACCCAACCGTGCAAAGAAAGGGTGAAGAGGCCTTATATCAGGCCCTGTCAGTTACATTTCATGTTAGTCTTATTTGAACACAGAACACTAGAGACCGACCGTATATTCGGATTCGGGTTCGGTCAAAACGCGATATTGGCCAAAATATTAGTCGAATTTGACTAAGGTTATACCAAGAATATCTATTTTTAGATGATTTTCTATTTTTTTAATATTGAACTTCTGGGATGACATTGCAAATGCACATTGCACATGCTAAGCACATATCATTACCAGTAATGACATCTCATTACCACACGATTACTTCCCACTAATAAATAATCGCTTAGTAATAAAGACTACTTTTTTATATAAGTAGCTATTAACAAAACGACTTTTCATTCCTCAAATAAAAACCGCCAAAATTATCCAAAAGTGAGGGAGACGTGAATCTGTGATATATTAAATAATATGTTAACAAAATATATACTATAGCTCAGTTTTATTTATTAGACAGGAAATAAACAATATCAAAGGAATTCTGAAGTAAAGCTGTGTTTAATCTTTCATTGGCAAACTTTACTCTGATTACTTGTGATGTTGTGTTCTTTGTGAAATTGCATAAATTGGTTCATTTTGACCCAAAACACTATTGATGATTTTGCCACGCCCCTTCAAGTACCTCCCACACAATTGTCCCTATCATAGGTAAAATTAAATCCTTTATAACTTCTATATTGATGGCTGGAATACACTATGACTTGATAGTTGATCAAGTTTTTACAATAATTTTGTAAAAGTGGAAGTGCCACGAGCCTTCTAGTACCTTTCACACAAATTATGCCGCCTTGAAGTAAAATTTAAGTCCTTATAACTCTGTTCTCTGAGAGTGAGGGTATTATAAGTCGGTTTAGCCGACTGACGCTTACTTACTTCTTGATTCAGTGTTTTGTATATTTTCAATTACATTCTTTTCAGTTTACCATGGATGCTGTGAGTAAGTAATTTCTTCCACTGACATCCCCATGTAAAAGTAATTCGAAAGTAAGTGATGAGTAGTTTTTGGTTTGGCTTAAAGTATTTGCTCATGAATATGTATTCCGATCATAGAATAGAGAAAAAATAGGAAGAGATAAAAGATTTCAGCTTGAGCTTTATTTTGATAGGTATGTATAAATAAATAGAATAACATATATCAGTGCCATTCCACTGCCACGTCTGATAAAAAATGAACCGAAAATAAAAATGTAAAAAGGTGTTCTTTTTGCTTCGTCTCAGACCTAAACTAAATAGCTCGCGTTTTTATTCAATAACATACACAGCATCCTGTTCACTTGATAAGAGCGAACTTGAATTTGTATTAGCATTTTTGTTTCTAACAAATAGAAGCAAAAACAAAAAAAAATGATGCAAATCAATGCATTTAGTTGAACACTAGATCAGCGTTTTGAATCTGCTAAGATTCTTGTAAATGGCTTTGCAACCATTACAATTACATATGTCTTCTTTGAAGCGACAACTGCAAGTTCACACGCAAGTACACTTAAAGAAGAAGTCTGTTATTAACAGCAGCAGGCAATTTTCTGCTACTACAGAAGTTTTTCTGCAATCTTACAGCATTCACACTGCTAAAGTGTTTGCAGTCTGCTAAAATGGCTGCTGTAAATTAAATTATCAAAATAGATAAAAAAAATAAGCGTTTATAATTTAAAAGCCTTTCAGATTGACTGCGAAAACGAATTTAGCTCGAATTTCGTTTTATATTAGCTTGGGGCAATATGCGTATCATTAAAAAGACAATCACAATATCTTTCAGTGGTAATAAATTCCCTTATAATAACATTTATTCTAAAAAGTGTTGTTAATAAAATTGTTAACTGGCTATATTTTTCTGTACATATACTTTAAGTTTCAAGAAATCGTTTTTTCTTTATTGCTAAAACCAGCAAACAGCTGTTTGCTATTTCAGTAGATACAAATCTGCTATCTCTTTTTCAGCAGAAAATCTGTTCTTACAGCAGACTTCCTGCTTTATTTTACTGACAAATTCCTTTGAGTGTATCTACATTAGCATCTAAACTTGTATTTCGTTGGAACATTTTGTACAAAATTTTATGAAAAATAAAAAAGATTCAATATCTTTCGAAATGATGAATATCGAATGGAAAATGACGCAGTTGAATCCATTTTTATACCCTCACTGTACAGAGTAGGAGGGTATATATCCTTTGGACAGAAAAAAGTGTAACATATTGAAGAAGTGACTTAAGACCCTAAGTATGTTTGGACCCAAACCGTATTACGACTTTTTAAGCTGTTTGAGTCATGTCCGTCCGTCCATCCGTCTGCCTGGCTGTTTTACACGATAACTCTCGTAGGAGTTAAGGAATCAATTCAGACTTTGCACATGATAATATTTTTTCAAACTTAGTTTAAGTTCGAAGATGGGCTAAATTGCCAAGCCCCTTCTGGTACCTCCCACACAAATGGGCATATTCCTATGTTAAATTTAAACCAATGTAACTTCCAAACGGATATTCGGAATCAGCTATATTTTGGAATTTGATAAAGATTTTATAATCACTTTAGGCGTACATAATATGGCGGGGTTTGTCACGCCCCTTTTAGTACCTCCCACACAAATCACCTTCCACACAATTGACGTAAGCTTTGGTTGAAATAAAACTTATAAATCGTCCATTTAGATTATCGAAATTAGTTGCAATTTGATATATGAAAAGGTTTTATAATCACTTTAAAGCTAAAGAATATTTATGCTTTTGCCCCGCCCCTTCTAGTATCCCCCACATAATTGTCCCTATCATAGGTAAATTTAAATTCATTATAACTTCCATGCCGGATCCAATATACCTGCTACTATGACTTGATATGTGATCATGTTTTTTACAATTGTTTTATAAATATGGAAGCTGGAACCATGTGGAACCCGAACTTTATGAAATTGCCCAATTTATACTTGCACTACCAGCTTCTTAAGTGAATGTTGAGTTAATTTTCTCTGGAACAGTGTTACCAAATACTTTTATAAAAAACTGCTATTAGTCCAAATTTTTTTGTACAAAGTTAATAATAGGGAAAACGTATAGTTTCGTCATTTAGAAAACTTGAAAAAATTATCCACTGTGTATTTGGAATTTTAATTATTATAACGCATAATATTCGTCAGAGCGTTTTGTTTTGTGAATATGTTTCAATACTTTGTTCATCTGATTCATCTTACTTATTATCAATAATTTACAGTAGAATAGATAAATACTCTTTATAACTGTACCTTTGGTTACATTTGATTGATATGCAAATCTGTTAGAAACTTAAAAAAAAAACATTTTTTAAATCATTTTTTAATTATTAAAACATATGTACATACTCATCTTTTACTATATATTCAAATATTTTGCATACAGACGTTTAACTTCAATATTAAGTAAATATAGTTGGGGGTTTCACTTTGAAATAAACGATTCCGATTTTTCACATCATTTAATATATATTTTAGGAACGATAAATGTCGCTCAAACAGCTTTTCGGGGATTATAATCTAAGAACATTTTTAATAATTCAAATAATAAATCCTCTTCGGCAGTGTTGCCAGGGCTCGACCTAAAAAATAGGGCTGTTTTTCATTAAACCGGGGTAACAGTTTGCGATTACAAAAAATATTTCTTCACATTGTCGCCAACTACAATATACATAAATATTTGTATCAAAACAATTTTTCAAAAAAATATTTTGTGTTGACTTTTTTGAACTTAGCCTCGAGGGTAAGTCTAAAGTTTTTATCGTTTAATTATTTTTTTAATTTGTTTTAAAAAATGATATTGCTGTTGGCACAATTTTTTGACTGAAATTTCAACTTTTTAGTTCGGTTTTTGTTATCGCAGCTACAGTGATCAAACCCCATAACCGGGCCAAAATCCGTTTAGTGTGACGTATGTCTACATTTATTTCGGTTGTATGAAATCGAAATGCCTTATAGCCTTGTCACACTGCATGCCGATTTTCAAATGTCAGAGCCATACAAATTTGACATTTGAAAATCGTCTTATGTCATTTAAACTAGATTTTGCATGCAGTGTGATAAGGCTATAACATGTATAAACATTGATGCCGCCCTATTCGCGAAACTTATAGACGCCTTCGTGATTTTTATGACTCACTGCTGTAGAGCGCAATCGGCGAAAGAATGCCGTGTCGTGTTTTTAATTTCAGCACCAACTGGATCTTATATGGGTGTTGGCCAAGATCTTTGCGCAAAATACACGTACTGAACTGGATTTCGTGTGCCATAAAATCACGCAGACGTTCCTTGCAATGACCATGAAGAGGAGCTACAAATATGGATTTTTCGAAATTTGTACTTTTAAGGGAGGAAAGAGACAAAAAGGGATAACAATGGTACCAATTTAAGAATTGCAGCTAGAATAGTGAAAATCGTTATTTACATTTCTCTGCAATATAAATTGATTTTTCGAAATTTGTACTTATAAGGGGTGAGCGGGACAAAACGGGATAAAAATGGTATAAAAAAGTATTGCAGCTAGAATCTTCAAATTTGATGTGTAAGTTCTTCTGACCATGTAGAAGTGCAGTAAAATTGGATTTTTCGAAATTTATAGTTATAAGAGGTTAGCGGGACAAAAAGGTATAAATATGGTACCAACTAAAGTATTGTAGTTATAGTCGTGAAATTTGTTTTGTAAATTCCTCTCACCACATAGAAGCACAATAAAAATGCAGTTTGTACTTTTAAGGGTTGCGCGGGACAAAAAGGGATAAAAATGGTACCAACTAAAGTATTGCAGCTAGAATATTGAAATTTGATATGTTCTAGAAGCGCAGTAAAATTGGATTTTTCGAAATTTGTACTTATAAGATGTGAGCGAGACAAAAAGGGATAAACATGGTAACAACTAAAGTATTGCAGCTATAGTCATGAAATTTGGTATGTAAGTTATTCTGCCCATGTAGAAGCACAGAAAAAAATGGATCTTTCGAAATTTGTACTTATAAGAGATGAGCGGGACAAAAAGGGATAAAAATGGTACCAACTAAAGTATTGCAGCTAGATTCTTGAATTTTGATATGTAAGTTCTTCTGACCATGTAGAAGCGCAGTAAAATTGGATTTTTCGAAATTTATACTTATAAGAGGTTAACGGGACAAAAAAGGGATAAAAATGGTACCAACTAAAGTATTGCTGATATAGTCATGAAATTTGGTATGTAAATTCCTCTCACCACATAGAAGCGGAATATAAATGCATTTTGTACTTTTAAGGATTGCGCGGGACAAAAAGGGATACAAATTTTACCAACTAAAGTATTGCAGCTAGAATCTTGAAATTTGATATGTAAGTTCTTCTGCCCATGTAGAAGCGCAGTAAAATTGGATTTTTCGAAATTTGTACTTATAAGAGGTGAGCACGACAAAAAGGGATACAAATAGTATCAACTAAATTATTATAGCAACAATCGTGAAATTCGGTATGTAAATTCCTCTGACCAAGCGCATTAAAATTGGATTTTTCAAAATTTGTACTTTTAAGGGTTACGAGGAACAAAAAGGAATAATAATGTTACTAATTTAAGTATTGCAGCTATAGTCGTGAAATTTGGTGTGCCAATTCCTCTGACAACGTAGAAGCGCAAATCCAAATAAATGTTTTCGAAATTTATACCTATAAGGTGCGAGCGGGACAAAATGGTATACAAATAGTACCAACTAAAATATTGATGCTATAGTTGTGAAATTAGGTTCGTAAATTCCTCTGACAACGTAGACTTGCAACATAAATTGATTTTTCGAAATTTGTACTTTTAAGGGGAGAGCGGGACAAAAAGGGATAAAAATGGTACCAACTTTAGGATTACAGCTAGAATCATGAAATTTAGTATGTAAATTTCTCTGACCATGTAGAAGCGCTATCAAAATGGATTTTTTTTGAATAAAAGGCTCTGCGGTTGTAAGTTTTTGTTAAAAACTGGGTAGAAAATGATAAATATATATATACGAAGGGCGTTCAGCTAAAACAGTGCACATCGACAAGCACATTCCTTTGACTATATATGAGTGCTATGTTTCCAATTTACTATTTAAGAAAAGAAAATAAATACTATCATAAAACTGGATAAAACAAATAACAAATACCTGTCTTTTTCGCGTGCGAAGCAGCGGGTACTGCTAGTCTATTCATAATTGTTTGCGACTTACAAAACATAGTCCCTGTGTGACAGTTCGAAAGTTGTATACAAGTTAAAAACACCCAATATATTTTTATACCCTCCACCTCTAATTTTGCCATTCCGTTTGTAACACCTTGAAATATCGACCTGAGACCCTATAAATTATATATATTCTTGATCGTCATAAAATTCTAAGAAGATCTAGCCATGTCAGTCCGTCCGTCTGTTGAAAGCGCGCTAGCATCAAAACGAAAGGAGCTAGGACGTCCAAATTTTCCATTTCTACAGTCGTAGATCGGTTGGAATTGAAACTGGGCGAAATCGGCCCAAAGGGAAACATTTTTCCCTCACAAAGACTAAAAATAAATTTTATTCGTTGGGGGTGAAAGGGATGAAAATGGTACATATTAAACGACAACAGCTAGAAATACGATTAATTCGGTATGTACATTCCTCTAATTGAGTAGATACATAATATAAAAGTATTTTTTCCAAATTCGTACTTTTAAGGGGTAAAATGGGAATAGAGGGATAAAAATGGTACCAACCAAATGACCGCAATAAGTGCCATGAAATTCGGAGTATACATTCCTCTGACTGCGTGTACACGAAAAATAAAAAATTGTTTCCAAATTCATACTTTCAAGAGATGCAATGGGACAGAGGGATAAAAATAGTGCCAACTAAACGACTACCGCTAGAATGGTGAAATTCGGTGTGTACATCCCTCTAATTGCGTAGACACGTAAAATAAAAAGATTTTTCCAGAATTTTTGCAAAATTGGTTGAATCATGAAGTTAGGACTATGTACGTGAGATAATGGATTTCCAAAACTTGTACTTTGGAATCAAAATAGAATGGAAATACAACAATCTGTAGCACCCACTATCCACCAATATTTATGTCATTTAATTTTTTTGAAAATATAAATATAAGAATATTTTTTTTAATTGACTTGAAATATTATTTCGATATGTAAACGTATTGATAGCCTTGCCTTATAAGCTTGGTTTGAAAGAATAAAAATAGTATATTTATTTATAAAATTATTTTTCCAATATTTGTATTTGTTTGCTATATTAAAAAATATATATTTTCCTGTATTATTACTGCACTTCTACGAAAATCGACAGCCTCTGTGGAATGCAATCCATGGTGGAGGGTATACAGTGGCCGACAAAAGTCAACATACGACCCACATTTTTGCGATTTAGCGAGTTCCAAAACATATTTGAAAAAAGTAATGATGCGGTTTTGTTTGAAATCGTGTTTTATTCATATAACAATGACAAAATGCATTACTTCAATATAAACACAAAAGATATTAACAGAATACGCAGAAAAAACCTTGACAAAAGTCTACATACGGTTTGAGATGAGACATAAAAAATGCAATTTAACGTGGCAAAATGATACTATTATATAATTTAATATTTTGTTGGTCCACCATGAGCATCTACAACAGCCAGCAATCGTCTGGGCATTGATGCAACTAAGTTTTCCAATTCCGCAGGTGATATTTGCCGCCATTCCTCTTCCAGCTTGTTTTTTAGCGTTTGGGCGCTAGTTATGTGATGTTTTCGGATCCTGCGTTGCAGAATCTCACATGTTCAATAATATTCAGGTCGGGGCTTTGTGGCGGCGAATAAAGTTGTCTTGGAGCATGGTAAATCAGCCAATCTTTAACAAATTGGGCTGTGTGCTTCGGATCGATATCTTGTTGGAAAATCCAGCGCTCTCCGAGGTTTAAATTATCGACCGATGCCTTCAGATTTTGTTCCAATATGGATTTATATTGATAGCGATCCATGTTACCCTCAATAAACGCAAGATTTCCAACTCCAGACGCCGCGACGGCACCCCAAACCATTACGTTGCCACCACCATGCTTTACCGTAGCAAGTAAATTCTTCGGATTCATTGCCGTATTCGCTTTTCTTCATACTTTGGCTCTCCCGTCACTTCCAAATATATTATACTTCAACTCGTCCGTAAATAAAACCCGCTTCCAGAAGTCTAATCCCTTGTCCAAGTGTTGCTGGGCGAATTCAAGGCGAAGCTTACGATTCTTCTCACTTATAAGAGGTTTTTTGCGTGGCGTTCTGCTTCGGAAACCATTATTATTCAGACTTCTTTGAATTGTTCTTGAATGTACAATTGTATCCGACCTTTCTGCGAGTTGTTTGGTCAACATTGTAGCTTTCACTTTCGGGTTTTCATTAACTTCTTTTAAAATAAAGCTTTCATCTCGTCGACTAAGTTTTTTTGGACGCCCACTTCTGGGCTTATTTTCAACAGTACACGTATTTTCGAAGTTTTTGCATATAGTTTGGACAGTTGATTTACTTAAATTAACCATTTCGAATATCAGTTGCAATTTCTTTACGAGAAGCCATTTTCGCGGACTAATGTTTCTTGAATTATATTTATTTAAAGAAGAGCAAGCACAAGACAAATGACAATACAAATTTCGTCAATTCTCCTGTACAGTACATTATAAAAAATGACGTAAAGCATGGGATGCTATGTCGTATGTAGACTTTTGTCAAGGTGTTTTTTTGTTTATTTTGCCAATATCTTTTAAGTTTATATTGAAGTAAAGCATTTTGTTATTGTTATATGAATAAAAAACGATTTCAAACAAAACCGCATCATTACTTTTTTCAAATATTTTTTGGAACTCGCTAAAACGCAAAAATGTGGGTCGTATGTTGACTTTTGTCGACCACTGTATAAAGTTCGGCCCGGCCGAACATGACGCCGTTTTACTTTTTTGAATTAAATGTTTTGTATGTCAAATATGTATGTATGCTTTGCTGAGGTCAAGGCGTATTTATATCAGGTGAAAGCAGGAGCCCACCTGACTGAAATTTTTTTCATTCAAAAGTAACCGAAACTGTCAAATCCCATATATTTTGCTTTGACAGTATCTCTCACCATTGAAAAAAATACTTGTATTTTGTTGTTGCCAAATTTGTTTTTGCTCTGCTGTTATCACCTATATAAATACGCCTTGGCTGAGGTTAAATAATATTATGATTTTCGACTAGGGTTTGGGGTCCGGGAATTCCCGAATCGTTTTTCCCGGGAATTCCCGGAAAAATTTGGACGGGAATTCCCGGGAAAAATGTTTCAATTTCCCGGGAATACGGGAAATATTAAAAAAATAATTTATTTATTATGTTGATCAATATTGCAATAAGCACAAAAATTTTAAAATTCAAGTGCTTGAAATATTGTTTGAATTTAAACTTGAATTTAAACCTATTTTCAAGCGATATTCCAATGTATTGAAAATAGTTACCAAAAATTTATAATTCAAGTGCTTGAAATATTGCTTGAATTTTAACTTGAATTTATACAAATTTTCAAGTCATATTCCAGTTTATTGAAAATATATTTTCATATATTTCGAAGAGCTGGAAGTTTGTGTCAGTAAAGCAATATCGTACGGGCGAATATTATAGATAACGAAGAAAATATAACAAAAAGGTAAATAAATCGTGATTACAAAGTGAAGTGCATAAGTGAAATATCTGTGAAATTTTTTTAGATTCTGCGAGTAAGTATGAACAAAAAATCGAAAGCAGATGCTCGCAAAATATTTGCATTGCTTACTCAGAGTAGGGAGCAAGATACTGAGGAGGCACCTGAAGAATATGGAGAAACATCTATGAACCAGTTTGATGATTTTGAAGATGAATCTGCGCCAATCAACAGAACAGAAGTGCAACAAGGCCATGAACTAAGAAATGAACTCGCAAGTTGGGCTGTGGAATTCAATGTATCAAATGCGGCAACAAGCCAGTTACTGAAGATTTTAAGAAAACACGATGTAAGTGGGCTGCCAATTGATGCTCGTACATTAAAATGTACGCCAAAATCCCCGGTTGTCATAAATATGGGATCTGGAGAGCTTATGTGGTACGGATTAGAAGACGCCCTTACGGACTTCTTGGTCAAGAACAAACCTGCTGATTCAAATCTTGATATAAATATAAATATCGACGGCCTGCCCTTATCTAAAAGTTCAAACAGGCAAGTATGGCCTGTTTTAATGAACGTAAATGGGTATAAAGAAGTATACACAGTGACAGCATTCTGTGGGATGAAAAAGCCCCCCAGTTCCGATTTGCTTTTGAAGCAATTTGTGGATGAATTTAAGCGTCTGGCCGTCGATGGAATTCATTTCAACGGGGAACACTTCACAGTGCGGTGCAGATCGTTTATTTGTGATGCTCCAGCGCGATCATTTGTTCTTGGGATCAAGGGTCATACGGGGTACAGTAGCTGTCCAAAATGCATCCAAAAAGGCACCGCGTGCAGCAGAAGGATGATTTTTCATTTCGAGAGCCATCCAAGGCGAACAGATTCCGACTTCCGAGAAAGAACAGACCCAAATCACCATAAACAGATGGAAAAGCTGGAAATCGAAAATTTGAATATTGATATGGTGAAATCTTTTCCAAACGATTATATGCACGTGGTATGTCTGGGTGTCGTCAAAACTCTTATGATAGGCTGGATCAAAAAGAGAGGTACAAATTTTTGTTTACGTCCCAACCAAATCAACCAATTAGAGTCAAAATTCCTTTTCCTTAAGACACAAATTCCAAGAGAATTTGCTCGTAAGCCGCGCCCTTTTAACGAGTTGGAGAGATACAAAGCTACAGAATACAGACAATTTTTATTATATACGGGCATTTTTGTGTTAAAAGATCTTCTGGAACCCGCTAAATATCAACACTTTCTATTACTTAGCCTCTCTATGCGAATACTTTTGGATAAACAAAATTCTTTAGTTAATAAAGACTGTGCCCAAAGTATGTTGTCGGAATTCGTAAACCAAATAACGCTTCTTTATGACGAATCTTTCCTCACATTTAATTTTCACTGTTTGTTACATTTACGTAGACTTTTATGGTGATTTGGAATCGATCAGTGCATTTAAATACGAGAATTGTTTGCAACAAATTAAGAAAAAAATGAGAAAGCATCATCAAATTGGCAGTCAACTTTATAACCGGATTGTTGAAGAGAGTTTATCCACTAAATGTAAATCATCTGAAGAAACCAAATCAAGATCGTTTGGCAATTTAAAACACATAAATTTCAAGAATTATTTTATCTCCAATAAACAACCTGACAACCTCTATTCCATTGGCAACAAAATTTATATAGTCAATTCCATTACAAATTACCCGGAATCCTGCAAAATTAAATCATATGAAATACTCAATCTTAATGATTTTTTTGAATTGCCAGTTAAGTCAAGCCGTTTTAACATATATGCAAGCAACGACCTCACTCTGAGTAATGTAATGGAAGAGCACTGCTTAAATAACATCCAAAAGAAAATAGTAATGTTCCAGAACTTTGAGCGAAATTTATACGTATTTATACCACTTATAGATGGATTTCAATGAACAATTCAGAATGGAAGAATCCCAACGAGGCGATCAACCAGCTTCAAAAAAAAGGTAACTAATAAAGATGAAAATACCGACGAATGTTAATAATTGACTTTTATCATTGCAGATGTGCAAGCAATAATGGAAAAACTTGATGCAACCCAAAGAGTTATGTTACGATTATTAGAAGAAGTTAAGTTATTGCAAAACACCCGAAGCCAAACACCTAATACCACAAAATCCCACGTATTACCACAAAATCCATTTTCAAACAAAGAGTCTTTTTTAAACTTTGAGAAGAATGTAGAATCGTCGGAGGAACAATTTTTCAATTTGGTAATGATAATTACATATCGCTAATTTGCGAGAATACTCATAAAAAATGTATGCTCTAATGTATTTATGATCAACCGTTTTAGGTTACGGAATTTAAGGAACAAGTCTCTGGAAATTCCCAAAAGTTCATTACAAATTGTTGGAGGAAACTAATGGGCGATGATGTAGCACAATCTTTTTGTTGGCAAGGATCCGTATCTAAAACAGCTTTAAAAGCATTGTCAACAACACTTGCCATAAAACGTAAGGACCTAATCCATGCATTTGTCTTCTCATTACCAATTACCAATGTTTTCATTTACAGTTGCCTATAACGACAAATTTTCTGATCACACGGATGCAGAGTTTGAAAAGTGTACAATCGCATTTTTCCAGCAAGCCAAAAATCGGTTCTATAAAAAAATATCCAGGAATAATTCAAGTACATCTTGAAGATTACACATTTCTTTTCTTCCGTATTTTTATTTCCATTCGTATTATTAATTCACTTGTTTTTTTCATATATTTCCATTCATACATTTAATTGATCTCAATATTGCTGTTATGTAAACATATAATATCATACACATAATTGATCTCAATTTTTCTGTTATGTAAACATAATAGTTATTAAATATGTAATAATAATGTTCACATTATGTATGCCAAGTAAACGTGATATTTTTCTAATTTTATCGAAAAAAAGGACTTGAATTCGAATGTAGGGATTAAAGTGTAATTCCAGGCTTGAAATCCAGCTCACTGAGCTGTATAGTTTGACTTGAATAACACTGTAACTCGAGGCTTGAATTCCAACTCCCAAGGTTGTTTAGTTCGACTTGAATAACACTAGAATTCCGGGCTTGATTTACACTGTAAAGTCACTTTATTTTCCGACTGGAATTCAAAGGTTAAAATTGCTGGAGATCGCTATTGTTTTCAAGTGGAATTCAAGCATAATTCAACACTTGAAATTGGAAAATAATATTGGAATTCAACTTGAATTCCACTTGAATTCAAGCAAAAATGTTTATTGGGATAGTTTAATGTTACTATATAAATTGGAATTTTTACATGTATTTCAAATTCATATATGTATTTACATTACTTACAATTTGACATTGTTTAGTATTTGTTTATATTATATTACTACAAACAAAACTTTTTAAATTCGCTAAATAGCCATTTTATGGGAAACCCAGCTAGGGGAATCAACGTATTTTCTGAGTATGAATTTGGATTTTCTGATTACAAACTTGTATATTTCATTATGAAATGGTATGTTCCTATTATGAATTAATTGTTCTCAATATAAATAACCAATTCACATTATGAATTAACATGTTCCTATTATAAATTTACATTACCCAATATGAATTTATATGTTCCTAATATGAATTTACTTTTCTCAATATAAATTTGTATGTTCCGAATATAACCTTGAAAAGGTGTAGAGTAAAATATTTGTAAAATGAAAAATAAATTGTAAAATATTTTGACAATAACATTCGTTTTTAATTTGTAATACGACAGTATTAAAAAAACACACCAGTTATTAAATGTTGATATTTTAAACCATATTGGACATACCTATAAATAAATTACTTTTTCCCGGGAATTCCCGGGAATGAAATTTTTCATTCCCGTTTTCCCGGGAAATGAAAAAAGTCCGGGAAACCCCAAACCCTATTTTCGACATAAAAATCAAAATTTCCTATTTTTTACTGTTTTAAGAAAAACCCGAATGAAACCGGTCGGACCGGGTTTTTCGAAAAAAAAGAAAGCCGGGCAACCGACTTTTTTTCACTCTAATCGCAGCTTAATTTTCTCGTCTTAAAGACGGGATAATGTCCAACTAAAAGACGGTAATATTTCTTTGGTCAAATAGGGGAAAAAAGTTGAATCGCTAAAACAAAAAGGAAAATTTCCCCCAAGACCTTACCTTTTACTACAAATTTTTTATTTATTTATTGCTGATGTTTAAAGTACTGCAACTACATAGTTAATAGCAATTAAGTATTTTTATTAAAATATTAAATAAGTGCTCTTGAGAAGGAAGTGCGCATACTATCGATGCATTTTTCTAGAATATTAAAAAGTTGATTTAATTTTCTTCACATTGGTCTTCAATTGATTGTCACACGGATTACATACAAATCGATTAGTAAAGTAAATATAATTGTAATTACATTGTAGACAAAGTAAAACAATTATAGTGTTATCGCTAACGGCGACAGATCAATAAATTAATATTATTAAATACTATCTACCTAAGGATGATCGACAAAGTGATAGTCTAAAAATTAGGGGGTATTTTCGCCCACTTTCAATCCCAACCGATCTACTACCATAAGCGGAAAATTTCAACCTACTAGCTCATTTCGTTCGGAAGCTAGCGTGCTTTCAACAGACAGACAGACGGACATGGCTAAATAATCTTAGAATTTTACCAGGATACAGAATATATATACTTTATGGGGTCTCCGATGAATATTTCAAGGTCTTACAAACGGAATGACAAAGTGAATATACCCCCATCCTGGAGGTGGAGGGTATAATAAGGTGCAGAATGAGCGTTCTGGAGTTAAACGCCATTAAAGACTTATATTAGCTCTTGACGATATGCATATATGTAACAAAAAAATATCTTTCACGTAATAATAAGTTACATGTAATAACTTTCTTTCGAAAAGTATAATATATTCAATTGACTTGTAATGGGTTAATGTGTGCAGAATGGCCCAGTTTAATAGTTTACATATATCGCGTATCTTTCCAAAGACACCCATATTGATAGTATACGTCAGGATATGATAGATACAATTTCGGAGAAATGATCATTACAATCCTTAATATTGTATAAAACTTATATTTTATAGAAACATCACGGCAGTCCTTAACGTAAGTATTATCACATTACAATTATTAATTATTAATATGATTCAAGAAGGGCATTAAACGCTTCTAAATTGTGTCTTCTTCTCGAAAAATAAAATAGATTTGGACCTACAGGAAGAAAAGAAAAAGTTAATGTTGTCGCTTTTTGGAAACCAACGATTTAAAATTAACTCTTCTTGGATGTTTTGCTTTTGGAAACATAAAACTTCTAACTGAAGTAAAACATTTGCATCAATATTTTAACCTGTTTATTTAGAATTTTATAAGCTGGTAATACTGAGGCCGTATGCTCCGCAAGGAGTTAAATGAAAAATGTTGATGATGATGACCATTGTACAAAATATCTTTGAAATCGGTGCACAATTGTACTCTTGGATATAATTTAAAAATTTGGCATGATCGTGGTGGCAAATCTCGTAAGGTCGCCCTGTAGCTCAGTACTAAAATGATCTGGAAAATACTTCGTCAAAGAGACCGTGTGAAATTTCGTGGAGATATCTTTTTCCGTTTAAAATAATAAACCACCGTGCAATGGAACAATTTTATATCATATTCCATATCAAAACATGGACCTAAGTTTTAAGGGGTTTACATACTCATTTGATCCACTTTTACTGTAGATGTGTAACATGATATGAAAAATTCGATCAATATACAATTTAAATGTGGATTCTGGGGCAGTAATGGTAGGGTTTGGGGTTTCCCGGACTTTTTTCATTTCCCGGGAAAATGGGAATGAAAATTTTCATTCCCGGGAATTCCCGGGAAAAAGTAATTTATTTTAGATATGTCCAATATGGTTTAAAACAACAATATTTAGTGACGGATGTGCTTTTTAAAAATACTGACATTAAAAGGGAATGTGTTTATCAAAACATTTTACAAATTATTTTTCATTTTACAAATATTTTATTCCAGACTAATTGTCGTCATAAAATTGGACATTTAAATCATTGGCACAAGTGCCTGACAACAATAACTCGTATGGCTGAGAACGTCTTTAATTTAGAAGATTCATTCGTCTAGAGACGAAAATATTTAACAGCAACGGGGGGAAATATTCTAAACTATAAAAGCTATATAAACATTATAAAAAAATAATATTAATTAAATAAATTCATACAAAATTAAAACATTGAAATAGTTCAGTCATTAGTTCTTATAGAAGGTCATTTAAATATACCGTTGGATATACATATTTCTATTCCTATTAGATTTCTCTCGAAAGTTTCCAGGTGAACAATTTTAACGTTTTCCCTATTTTTATACCATTTCTTACTGGCTTCATATGTAAAAAAAATCTTCATTAAGAATATTTTCACCTTTTATCTCGTAGATTCTTCAGGTAAAACAAGAAATTTAAAGTTAAACCAGATAGCACGAGGGTTTATGTATTGACACTATGTCAGAAATAGTATTGTCAATATGATATTTATATTAAAAATCCTGCAAATATCTTAATAAAAAGTGTGTATTCCCCTAGCTGTGTTTCGCAAAAGTAGCGACTTAGCGAATTTATAAAGTTTTTTTTTGAGTAATATCGGGTCCGCCATCTAACGTTTTTTTCAACTATTCAACCGTTGTACTATTATTTGTGGGGTGCCCTCAGCAGCCATTTGAATGAAATTATTTTCCATGATTAACCGGAAGGATTGTACTTTCAAATAGAACAAGAAATTTGAGAAAATATTCAGCAGTTTTTTTATAGCATTAAAAAAAATTATTTGTTGAAATATGTGGTTTCTAGAGCGGAAAAGGTAAATCATAGGAGACATTGGTATGGGGCCCGCCATCTAACGTTTTTTTTAACTGTTCAACCGTTGGACTATTATTTGTGGGTGCCCTCAGCAGCCATTTGAATGAAATCATTTCCCATTATTAACCGGAAGGATTGTACTTTCAAATAAAAAAAGAAATATGAGAAAATATTCAGTAGTTTTTTTATAGCATTTTCAAAAAATAAAGTTATTTGGCGGACCCTATATAATGTAAAGAAATGTTCATTACTATTGTCAATAATGTATTTATATGAATTTAAAATATATATACAATTTCCCAATTGTACAGTAAAAATAAATTAGTTCTCAAAATAATCAATAAAATATTTTTTAATATTTCCCGTATTCCCGGGAAATTTGAAATTTTTTCCCGGGAATTCCCGACCAAATTTTTCCGGGAATTCCCGGGAAAAACGATTCGGGAATTCCCGGACCCCAAACCCTAAGTAATGGCTTAAATCGAAACAATAAATCTGATCCGAAATTTCACGACGATCGCACAATAATTGCGATCTAAACTTTGATCACTGTTTTAAAGGGTCTAGCTTGTTTTTTTTTGTTAAACACATTTGGCGTGAAACTAAGTTATAATAAACCATTCCTCGCATTGTTGCAAAACTATACAAATTAAGAAACTATATAATTTTTAGATCGTCCATTTGAAGAAACTTACATTCCAATTTGCAGCATCTCATCTTAAAACGCTAAAACTCATGAATATTATATCAAAGATATACTAATTAAAGATATTATTACTGAAATGTTTAAACCTCCATGCATAACGATCTCAAAATCTCTTTCGACAAAAATAGCTATGGGCATGAAATAATGAAATTTCAATAAATAAATTCCGTAATAAAAATAGTTATGTGTAGTTTTTTTAGAAAGTCATTAAACCACGCCAAAACTGCATATTTTAATGAATTTTTGTGTTAGTACTTCAAAATATGTTGTTCCATTAAATTAATTTTACACCAGAAAATGGGCATATTGTACGCCCTTAACATCGACTGTTCAGTTTAATTTTTCCCAGGTTTTCTAATTTTTTCAGCCTTGTAAAGGCCTTATTTTCGTTGGCCCGCTGAGATTGGTGCATCGTAAGTACAAGTACATATTCCATTTTCCTCAAAGATGACAGACGGCAAATAAGCAAACATCTCACTCATATTGACAAACGAATACGGGTTTCTAGGTTTTCTGTCGTTATCAATCAATCTCTTACTACACTCCATCCGTTCATTCAATCCGTCCACTTTATTCAATCGCTTTATATTTAAATTAATTAAAAACCAAAGCCCTCGTTGAATTCAGTTCGTCCGAACGCAGATCACAGACGAAAAAGAAGAAAAAAATCAAAAAGAATATTTGTTCTTTAGGCAACGAGCTTTAGCCGTCCGCCAGTCAGTTTGAAAAGATTATTCAAAGCATAAACACCACTGCGTTATTTTCAATTCAAGGAACGCTTCGGACCAAATCGAAAGTCTGTCTGCCATTGCAATAAACGTGCAAGTCATTACTAATTTATTGCATTTATTTTCAACGTGCAGTACTATTTAATAATCGTTTGTACCCAAAAAAAAGACAATGATGATGTTTCACAAGTGCCTAATGTTGGTCACCATCCTCGGTTTAATAATGACGCATTGCGTCCATTTAAGTCAAGCGGTGCCCATACTTGGTGAGTGCTCCGCGGGCACGGATGATGCAAAGCTATCGCCTACACAGAAAAAACTTTCGAGCAAATCAAAGTTTTTATTTAGTTCAATTAAATAAATAATTGGATAAATTATAATATTAATAGCAAATCTTTATAGGCTCAATTGTGTTATTATTGTTTTTTTAATTGAAACTTGGTTTGCGTTTTTTCTGTGTATAGAGATTTTAGAATAAAAAGTTGAGGCTTATAGAAAAATACACTCATTAAATCACAATTTCTATTTACTTTCTATTTACCAAATTAATACATAGGACAACAAACTGAATTTGATGACAATTCCAAAGTTCAGGGCAAATCTAAGCCGATTTTCGTTTATTGCGATGAAATTGGAAACCACTTGAACTGTATGCTCTCCTGCAAGAACTTGGGACACATGTCTGGTCATTGTGGTGGCGACTTTACTTGTAGCTGTTTCTAATATATGTTTGTTTGCATTTTTTTTTTAATTAATTTATGTAAATAGAATGCATTTTTAAAGTGTGTATGCAATAACAAATACAATATGTACGAGTATATGTGGCGAAAATTTGAATTTGACATTTGCAACCGTAGGGTCTCCTGTAAGAACTTGGTTCTCGTGTCTGGTGATTGTGGTGGCGATTTTACTTGTAGCTGTAGCTGATTCTTTATATTCTTGATTGTTTGTACATACATACATATATTGTTTATTTAATTTATATAAATATTATAATTTCCTAAAATGTGTATGTAATAACAAATACAATATGTATATTAGACCGGGTCGGTTTGTATGGACCAGGGTTGTCAGATATGGCGATTTCTCGCCAAACGTGGCGAATTTTAAATATGTTTGGCGACTTTATATTCGACTTGGCGACATGGCGATTTTTGGGTGTTTTATAAAATAGTTGGCGATTTTCTTGGCTAATTTTAGAAAGTTTTAAATCTGTCCTCCGATTTTATTATATTGGCGTTACTTTGTAGAGAAATATATTACAATTTGTATGCAAGTCATAGATATGCGTTCATGTCGAACCGAACACTTTTTAAATTACCATTTCCGATTTCTTTGCAACTTAGTAGGCTAACTGCACTCTATAAAATATTTGGTTTATAGAGAACGAAAAAAAGAATTTTTATATAAGATATGACCAATTGAGAATTAATAAAACCAAGATAAAAGGTTCGAGGTAGGAACATTGAAAATGGTATTATGTGAAAACGCGCAGGTACAATTCAAAGAATGAAGGCTTATTATTTTAAAGATAATTGTATTTTGTTATATTTAGTGGTTTTCTTAGAAAGTCAAAAAATAGGTGTATTCCCGTCGATTATAAACAAACCATGTTATTTTTCTATATTTGCCATATTTGCAAAACCTGTTCATTGATTATTTCTTTACATAATTCAAAAATTTTAGCTGCCCGTACGTGCCCGTTTGGCTTCTAGAGGTTAAAAAGACATGGTTGCAGAAATTGTATGGTTTGTATAGTTTGAAAAAACTACTCATTGAAATTAGGTGCGTACCTCACTTAAACAATACTTTGGCGTACAAATGGTCAAGAACAATATTGACTTATGGTCCCTACAGGTAGGCACAAATCTTATTTGGACACGTGCATAATATCAAAATTGCATTATTCAGCCTAAATCCATATGTATGCAGGGAACAGGTAAATTTTTCGGCATGGTAGCATAAGCCTATATATTGCAAATGGTCAAGAACAATATTGACTTATGGTCCCTATTTTTATTTTTTATTTTTAGGCACGGTAGCATAAGCCTATATATTGCAAAATAAGGATAATGCCTATATTACTCTACGACTGAAAGTTGGCGCAACAATTACTGAAACCATTAAACAATTTAAGTACTGAAATCATGGCGTTGAACAATTTTAAATTATTTGAACTGTTTAGAAAGTCAACCACACCAAATTTTTTCACGGAAGCTGCTTTAGAAGAACTTGATAGTATAAGCTATTGAGAGAAGCGAAATTATAAAAAATAAATTTTATCTGATATATGCAAATATTAAGGCAAAATGGGTGAAATCTAATCGAACCATTCAGAACTTCAACTCCAAATACGAGGACTGGCTTAATGAAGACACCATCCTGGATATATTGGCAATAGATAAATCCACCACATCAACCAGAGGAGCAAAAGGAAGGCCAAAAAAAGTATTGAGGAGTGTTCAATTTTCACAAGGAAGAGGAAACTTGCCGATGCCACCAATGACTTGACCACGAAGCAATTATCGGACGCGCTGTCTATTAAATTTACAAAGGATAGTGAAAGAGTTAGGTCGCAGATAACCAAATCTGTTGCTGATGCAAGCCCACTGCGACTAAAAAGGATTAAGGAAAGCATTCCCACGCCCACAAACGCACACATTAAAAAGTATGGATCGGAAGAAGCCTTGGCCTTGTTTATGGACTTAGAACTTTCCAAAGAGAAATATGAGAAACTACGGACATCTTTAACGCGACACGGCGCTGACGTTTTACCCGGATACAAGCATATTACGCAAGCCAAAATAAATTCACGACCACTGCATACGGAGTTTACGGAAGTCTCTGCGAAAGCCAATCTGCAGGATCTCATGGGCCATACAGCAAAACGGTTGTTGGAGAGTCTTCCTGAAAATGAGGTGAAAATTCTTCCTGAGAAGTTGACATTGATCAGCAAATGGGGCTGCGATGGATCATCCGGACAAAAAAAAAAATAAAAAAAAAATAAATAATAATAAATAAATAAATTAAAAAAAATAATTTTTTTTAATTTGTTGGGTAATAATTTAAAACATAAAACCCTAAAGAAAAAAATGAAAACAATCTAAAAATGTAAAAATAATTTTTTTTAGTTACCATAAAATTGATTTTTCTACTAATTTTAACTTTGATAACCCATAATTAGGCCCCTACAGAGCGTATCATATGCTGTTTAAACTGTTCAATTATCTTCTTCGGTTCAAAAGATATGATTTTTGCAACGAAAAAACTCAAATGGCGCCACTGTGCGTCGTAGCTCCTTTCGTTTAGATGCTAGCGTGTTTTCAACAGACGGACGGACATGGCTAGATCGTCTTAGAATTTTATGACGATCAATAATATATATACTTTATAGAGTTTCTGGTCGATATTTCAAGGTGTTACAAAAGGAATGACAAAGTTAGTATACCACCATCCTCGAGGTGGAGGGTTTTTAAATGCCGGCTAGTATGTTTGTTTGCTTATTTGAGTGAGTAGTTAATATCTTGAGCGGTGAGTTCACAGACCTCCTTAGCTTAGGCCTTTCAATTTCCGCAACTGAGATGTTCAAGGAAGAATGTCTCCTAGCCTGCCGGTTTGATGAAGCCACATTTCTGTCTGAGTATGAATCTTTTGGGCGGTGAGTTCCCAGGCCTCTTTAGCTTAGGCCTTACAATTTCCCTTCAAATGGGATGTTTCTCTGCTTGCTCACCCAGATGAAATATGTACACAATCCCAGCGGGAAAAAAGGCGTACGCAAGGCCTTCTTAGGGAGGCGCAAGGCATGCTTGCTGCATTCTATACTCATTTAAAATTAACACAGGGTAAGATTGGAGAGCAAGGCCTTCCCCTCTCGCTTCTATTCGCAGGCCTTCTAGAAGGGCTCTGACAAAAGGCCATCTAGAAGGCATCCTACCAAAGACCTTCTGGAAGGCCTGCAACCAAAGCCCTTCTAGAAGGTCCAAAAATAAGTCGAAAAGTAAAAAATATGACGAACCAATGGACCAGAATTTTTTCAATATTGCTGGCCTTGTTATTGGCAGTATATTAATTATCAATTTAAATCTTTCAACATTTTTTCAATTTAAATCTTTCAACATTTTTATTTGCCTCGGCTGGAATTTGAACCCATGATCTTCCCATTGTTAATCGGAAGTGCTACCTACTAAACTACAGAACTATAGTGTCTGTTTGTGTCAAAAAGTTTATAGAAACACACGACCCTTAATCAAAGCGAACACCTTCGCTGCTGCCTTCTTTTGGCAGGCCTTTTAGCATGCCTGGCGAAAGAAGGGAAGTAGGAATGAGCCACAGAATTTTGTTATCCGTTTACAACAAAAAGTGTGTAGAAAATACCCATCGATAAATCGAACACCTTCCGCGCTGCCTTCTCTAGCAAGGCCTTCTAGCATGCCTATCCGAAGAAGGCAAGCAAGAATGAGTTATCGGTCGTGTAGCATCTAATGGGAAGGCCTTCTAAAATGCCTTTTAGTAGAAGGCCTTCAGGAATGGGTGTCGGACGTGTAATAATATTTCTGAAGAAAGTATGAAGGATATGATAAATATTTTGGTAATAAAGTAAGAACATTTTTTGTTTGTTCTTGAAGAGGAGTTAAATATTTTTCTGTTTCATCTATATGAAAACATGTATAAAGACATTTGTACAAGGCCTATATCTACATTTAAACCGATTTGCTTAATATTAAATATCGTTCGTATTACCCCGACAAAATCCACATATAAAGTTTCATTTGAATCGGTCAAGAATTGCGACCTGTAGTTTGATTACAGGAATAGATGCACAGACAGACGTTGCTAAATCGACTCAGAAAGTGGATCTATGTCGATCTGTATTATATTGCCTCTTTTAGTTGTTACAAGCAAAGGCATAACGACAACAACAAATGCGTTTTAACACTAAATAAACAAAACATTTAAAATATAATTTTAAATGTAATAATTTCCTATTATTTTAAATAAATGTATTTTAATTGAGTTCAAATCAGGAGAATTGTAAAAATATCTTTCATAAAACTCGTAAAAATAATAAAATCGACTCCATCCGTACTGCCTTCATTCTTCCAGCATGCTAGCAGGCCTTCTAAAGGAAGGCAATGAAGAATGTCTATTGCATCTATCTAATAGGAAATGAGAAGGCCTTTCTAAATGCCTTCTCAAAGAAGGCAGTCAAGAATGAATATAGGATTTCTACATGCTGATGATTTGGCCTTCTGGTAGGCCTTCTTAGAGAAGCGAGGTGAGAATGTGTGCCGAATCTTTTTTCATGCGCGAAGAAGGCCTTCTGGAATGCCTATTTTCAGAAGGCATACAGGAATGTGTTTCGGATCCGAAGAAAAGGCATTTTAGAAGGCCTTCTATGGGGAGGCCTTCCAAATTTTCCCGCTGGGAATATTTGTCTGTCATAGAACACACACTCACGCACAGATGACGAGATGAGTTGATTTCTTCTGTCAGTAGTTTTGTTTAACCTTGCTGTTGTCGCTGTTCCCGCTGTTCCCGCTGCATCCTGCAGTCGTGTTTGTTTGTTTCCTTACAATGATAAAATACTTTAACATTTTCTTTCCCGCAGTAGCCGATGAATGAAGAGCAAACCGATTCATAAAATAAAAATAATAAGTACAAAAGATAAGATAAAGATACACACTGACAAATATTTTGTTTAAGTATTTTTTGCAGCTTCTGCGTATTTATGTTCGAAAGTGGGGGAGGAGGATTTAATCTATTCCTTTGGCCTCACTGAGTGTATGAAGCCCGTGTGGAAGACATTCCGTGAAAAATTTTATTTAAGGATGTCATACAAATTACACCTCTTGCGTGTAATTGAGGGAAAATTTGTTTGCTTTGGTTTACGAAATAATTGATTGAGTAACACCCTTCATGGGGACATCCCAACTTTTTGAGAACTATTTCCAATAAAAATGGCCCATATTTCTGCGATGGGAAAGGAAAAATAGAAAATATAAATTTCGTGTTCAGATCTGGATCACAAGGAACTTCACATAGTCATCAGGAGTCGACTTCAAAGTACCCTATACAACTATATATACACATGCTTAATGCATTCAGTTTTTGGGGTAATAAAATATGGGCTTAAATAAAATGCTTGGTTTTGCGTGTTCGTCTTGGTTATCAGGTCAGACGACTAGGACTGATGAAAATGAAATGATTTATGTAGAAGCTAACAGGACGAGGAATAATATGGATATCTTACGATATGTTAAGGAGAAATCGCTCTTTCTGCTGATGAGGAAGAGGCTAATATAGGGCGGACCATATACAATTTTAAATTTGAACTACCGATTACTTTGACTTTGAAAGGTAGAATAACATTCAGTTTTATTATACCCTCCAACTCGAGGATGGGGGTATACTAACTTTGTCATTCCGTTTGTAACACCTTGAAATATCGACCTGATACCCTATAATGTATATATATTCTTGATCGTCTTACAATTACAATATGTTTTTATTGAGATTTGTTTCTTTTTCGTTCCATTTAAAATACCTGAAATACTATTTAGGAGACATTGCTCCATGAAAGCGGGAGAAAGAGATAAACCCAATATTAGAAACTGCTTCATAAAGGAAAAAAGTATATTTTTTAATGTTAATTGTTTTTAACCAGTAATCCCTACGTTAAAAGTGTATTCTGCATTCTGAATTGCCTAAACTAGGCCACGGTATAAGAAAATTTGTAACTTTTAATAAGAATAATAAATACCAATAAAATATGCTTTAATTCCGTGTCATGAAATGAAATATTCAATTTAAATATAATATCTGAATTCCATACATTTTTTACAAGAACTAAATATAAAACGGAATTAGTCGATTTTTAACAAAAACTGAAGTTGTTTAAATTTGGCGTTTTTTTTGCGATTTCTGAGAATTGATTTGGCGATAAAGGTACAACATAATCTGACAACCCTGGTATGGACGAAAAGAAGTTGCGGTTTTCCGCACCTAAAAGGTTTGTTTTATGATTACCCACAAAATATTTCGACTGTATCTCTTACCTTCGCGTAGATAAAACCATTTTAAATAACCTCTAAAAATCATTTTTTTCTCATAAACGGCTGTTGCGCTTTTTTTGACCAAATGAGAAGGGTAATAAAGGATGAGCGATTCCGCGTCCAACGGAATGAGTGTTTAGCTCACAGCCAGCAACGAAATATTAATTTTTTGAGTGGTGACCGCATCAATTAATTTTCGCGACCCGGAATATAGATGCTGCTCCAATCAATAAAATGAACGATTATAAATGTTAGGATGCGCTCAATGCTAAAATGTAATCTAAATAAATACATTGAAGGCCCGTTTTTACACCATTTCTGAACAAATCATTTCATATTCAGAAATTCCACTTCAAACTTACTCCCATTTGCAACATATATGGTTGGAGAAAACAAACTGTACTTGATATCGACATCTATAACTGTTGGTTAGATCTAACCAGACTTGGTGAATACGCGCAATAGCGTTTCCCTTCAAAGGAGTTCTGTTTTCTGTAGGATATATATGATATGGTAATACCTATTGAAATTAACACATATGCGACAGAAAGAATGATTGTTCATTTAGACAAAAATGTGCTATTAACAGTAGCTGTTGTCTTCTGCTATTATAGTACTTTTTCTGTCATAACAACAGTTTTTCTGCAATCTTGCATTCACACTGCTAAAAATTGCTGCTGTCAATTAAAATATAACAAGTAAGGAAAATATAACAAGTCGGGCGGGGCCGACTATATGATACACTCCACTTTCTATCCGAATACAATTCAATTAGGTAAAAAAGTGAAAACGGGAGGAATTTTTGTATGTTTCCTAATCATAGACTAATATGACTTGGTCCAATTTGTCAAATCGAAAAGAATGTTTGTATCGGGGCTATATCCAAACATGGAATAAAGTGACTAACTTTCGCAATAAGTTCTTCCAGTTCAAGTATAACGTGTTATGCTCACTTTGAAGAAATTCGGTGAAAATTTGTGGTTTCTGGGGCGGAAAAAGTCTATCAGGGATCGAAATTTGTATGTGACCTATATGTAAATCTGAACCGATCTAACCCATTTTCACCATAGGTGTTTCTAGTTTAAATATAAAATGTGTTACCAAATATGAAGATATTCTATATATTCTGGTTTACAGAGCGGAAAAAGTGAAATCGGGAGTGAAATTTGTGTGGGAGCTATTATAAATCTGAACCGATCTGACCCATTTCGCCTAATTTGATGAGGATCTGTTATAATATGTGGCTTCTAGAGCAGAAAAAGTGAAATCGGGAGCGAAATTTGTATGGGAGCTATATATAAATCAGAACCGATCTGACCTATATTAACCATGGTTGTTTCTAGTGAAAATATAAGATGTTTTGCCAAATCTGAAGACAATCTGATACAATATGTGGTTTCTAGAGCGGAAAAAGTCAAATCGGGAGCGAAATTTGTATGGGGGATATATCTAAATCTGAACCGATTTAATCCATTTTTAAACACAGATGTTTCTAGTAGAATTATAAGGTAATACAAGGTAATTTGAAGTGAAATATGTGGTCTCTAGAGCGGAAAAAGTCACATCGGGAGGGAAATTTGTATGGGAGCTATATATAAATCTGAACCGATCTAACACATTTTTACCACAGGTGTCTAGTCTAGTTGAAATATAAGATGTTTTGCCAATTTTAAAGAAAATCTGTTGTAATATGTGGTATCTAGAGTAAAAAGAGTCAAATCGGGAGTGAAATTCGTATGGGGGCTATATCTAAATCTGAACCGATTTTCTTCAAATTAAATAGCGTTCGTCGTTGTACCGAAAAACATCGTTGTACAAAGTTTCATTTGGTTCTGTCTACAATTGTGATCTGTATCGTGATTACAAGAATAGATGGACAGACGGACATTGCCAAATCGACTCAAAAAGTGATTCTAAGTCGATCGGTATAATAAACGAAGGGTCTATCTCGTTTCCTTTTGGGTGTTACAAACAAATGCACAAAGTCATTATACCCTGTGGTGTAGGGTATAAATATAACACGCGTGTGGGACAACTAAAATTCTGTTCCTGCGCTGTCGACACTGTATAGTATACTTACTGCCTGGCCCACGATGTCGAACGTTATCGTTCGCATGTGACAAACAGCTGATTTGGGACCCACTAACAGGCACTAGAACCGCAAAGCGAACGAAAATCTATGCGAACGAAAACGTAAGCATTTCAGTACATCTGAGCGAATGAAAATGTCAAAAGCACTCACTTGTATTTTGTCTGTCGTTTCCATAAATAAATAAAAAACACAAAACAAATTTAATTTATATTTTTGTTGCTATCCTCTCTACTTTACCCCTTCTTACTCTGAGTTCCGGAGAACACAAATTTATATTTTTCGACAACACACAAAAACAACTCCAAATTTTGATTGTTTACGTTTTTTTTTTTGAATTTTGTTTTCAGTTATTTCATCTGAGAGAAAGTTGTGTCAACTTTTTTATTATAAGTTAGAATTTGGATATTTAACGCTTGTTTTTATTTGTGGATTTTTTGATCTGGCAACATTTTCATTCACTCACAACACGTAAGGCTATGCGAACGAAAAGTCAGAATATAGTGGGTCGCTTTTTGATGCGAAAGTGAGTGACTGGCTTTCGTTCGCATAGATTTTCTTTCGACATTGTGGGTCAGGCAGTTAGAAAAATTGTTAACAGCAGAGATTATTTGCTACCTATCAACAGGCACTTTTCTGCTACTAAAACATTTTTTCTGACATATGTAACTACAGCTTTTCTGCAGTTTTGGGGCAGCATTCAAACTGATGAAGAGTTTGCAGTCTTAAAATATAAAAACAAGTAAGGAAAGGCTAAAGTCGGGCGGGGCCGACACTCCACTTTCCATCCGAATATAATTCAATTCGGTAAAAAAGTAAAAACTGGAAATATTTTTATATGATAATGGGCTAATATGACCTGACCCATTTGTCAAATTGAGAAGAATATTTATATCGGGGCTATATCCAAACATGTAATAAAGTGGCCAACTCTCACAACAGGTTCTTCCAGTTCAAGTATAACGTGTTATGTTCAATTTGAAGAATTTCGGTGAAAATATGTGGTTTCTGAGGCGGAAAAAGTCAATTGGGTAGCGAAATTTGTATGGGAGCTATATGTAACTCTGATCCGATCTGACCTATTTTCACCATGGGTGTTTCTTGTTGAAATATATGATATTTTGCAAGAATTGAAGAAGATCTGTTAAAATATGTGGATTCTAGAGCAGAAAAAGTCAAATTGGGAGCGAAATTTGTATGGGAGCTATATATAAATCTGAACCGATCTAACACATTTTTACCACAGGTGTTTCTACTTGAAATATAAGATGTTTTGGCAATTTTGGAAGAAAATCTGTTGAAATATGTGGTATCTAGAGTGAAAAAAATCAAACCGGGAGTGAAATTCGTATGGGGGCTATATCTAAATCTGAACCGATCTTACCGAATTTCTGCATAGGTGTTTCCAGTTGGATTGTAAGATGATATGTCAAATTTAAAGAAAATCGGGTACAATATGTCGTTTCTAGAGCGGAAAATGTCAAATCAGGAGCGACATTTGTATGGGGGCTATATCTAATACTATCTATATACCGATTTGCCTCAAATTAAATAGCGTTCGTCCTTGATCCACAAAACTTACTTGTGCCAATTTTTGTTAAGATCGGACTATAATTGCGACCTGTAATTTGATTACAACAATAGATGGACAGACGGACATTGCTAAATCGACTCAGAAAGTGATTCTACGTCGATCGGTATACTTAACAATGGGTCTATATCGCTTCCTTTTGGGTGTTACAAACAAATGCACAAAGCCATAATACTCTCGTGGAGTGTATAATAATAAGATACAGTATGAGCGTTCTAAAGTTAAAAGCCATTCAGACCAGGGATGCAAAATCATAACTTCGGTTTTGTACCATCGACCTTAATAACGTGTACTTTTTCGGTCCTTATTGTACCAAAAGGTCTTTAATATGGGGTACATATATATTTGACCATATACCTAAACGTGCAAAATGCGAGGCAATAAGTTTTTCGTACTCTGTTGCACAAAACGCCGCTTTGCGTTTTGTTCCTATGTTTGAATTTATAACGGAGCTGTTTGCTTATTAATTGTAGTTTAAATATAAATATTTACAATCGTCTGAATGTCCAATCCTGACGCCCAGGTCTTCACATTCAAATATGAATACTATTTGTATACCCTCCGCCTAAGGATGGGGATATATTCACATTGTCATTCCATTTGTAACACGGAGACTCCATAAAGTATATATATTCTTGGTCGTGTTTAAAACACGATAGCAGCCTAACGAAATGAGGTAGGATGTTCAAATTTTCTCTAAATGTGTCTTATGGTTGCAAGTCGGTTGGGAAGGGAAAATTTTTCCCTAACATTCCCCCTAATATGTAGACTACTTAAGCATTTTTTTAATTTCACGTTAAAATGGTACAAATGATACGACAACAGCTAGAAACATGAAATTTGGAATGTACATCCCTCCAATTGCGTAAATACGTAAAATAGAGGGATTTTTAAAATGTGTACTTTTAAGGGATAAAATTAGAAAAGAGGGATAAAAATGGTACCAACCAAACCGCTGAAGTTGAAATAATGAAATTCGGTGTATACATTCATCTGACTGTGAAGATGCGAAACAAAAATATTTTTTTCGAAATTTGTACTTTTAGGCAGAAAATGGGGATAAAAATAGTACCAACCAAACGGCTGCAGCTATATTAATGAAATTCGGTGAGTACATTTCTTTGACTGCGTAGATAAAGATTTCTTTCTATATTCGTACCTTCGGGATCTAAATGGGACCGGCTAAAGCTAGAATTATGATATTCAGTACTTGCTGGGAAAAGGGAGTGAAACTGGTATCAAGCAAACGGTGGTAGCTAAAATCGTGAAATTAGGTGGGATTCCAGTCTGTAACAGACATTTAGGCTGTAGCTGGAGCAAGAAATTGCAAATGGGGAAAATCAGTCTTGACGGAAATTGTGTCTATCTAATAATAATTAGGACACATTTTTGAAGATTGCTGTCTAATGTACTCTTCTTGATTCCACTTGAAGTTTTATTTTTATATATTGTACAAGACTATTAATATTAAAATAATGAAGCGTCAAAATTTTCCTAATATGATAGTGCACTTCTATGTAAAGTTGACAACCTTTAATCTGCTAGTAATACTGTAGAATGGACTCCGTTGTTTCTATTAAGCCGAATTAAATACCTCTTAAACAGCTTGTTTCTATGTTCTTTAAATTAAATATACAGTGGCCGACAAAAGTCAACATACGACCCACATAACTAGGGCCCAAACGCTAAAAAACAAGCTGGAAGAGGAATGGCGACAAATATCACCTGCGAAATTGGAAAACTTAGTTGCATCAATGCCCAGACGATTGCTGGCTGTTGTAGATGCTCATGGTGGACCAACAAAATATTAAATTATATAATAGTATCATTTTGCCACGTTAAATTGCATTTTTTATGTCTCATCTCAAACCGTATGTAGACTTTTGTCAAGGTTTTTTCTGCGTATTCTGTTAATATCTTTTGTGTTTATATTGAAGTAATGCATTTTGTTATTGTTATATGAATAAAACACGATTTCAAACAAAACCGCATCATTACTTTTTTCAAATATTTTTTGGAACTCGCTAAAACGCAAAAATGTGGGTCGTATGTTGACTTTTGTCGGCCACTGTAATTGCAGATATATTAAATCTCATTAAACTTCCTTTGTATCTAAATCACCCCAATTTTTTTCCATGCTTTATATAAGGTTACTTTCTATATATGTTTGTGTGCCACAAAATTTGAAATCAATTTTTGAAAGCTTTTTTCTCAACCAATTTTGCTCAAATTTTGCACACTTAATCATTTTCGATGACAATACAAGGAAATGGAAAAATTTGACCAATTGGACAAAGGGGCGTGGCACCTCCCATACGAAGTTAAAACCTATTATTGAATATTGTCAGTTCTATGACACCTAGAGTGCTGAAATTTTGTGTAAGTGCATCTAGCATCAATTCGCATAGTTGTGCCAAAAAGGGGCGGTATTGGAAAAGTGGGCGTGGCACCTCCCATACGAAGTTAAAACCTATTATTGAATATTGTCAGTTCTATGACACCTAGAGTGCTGAAATTTTGTGTAAGTGCATCTAGCATCAATTCGCATAGTTGTGCCAAAAATGGGCGGTATTGGAAAAGTGGGCGTGGCACCTCCCATACGAAGTTAAAACCTATTATTGAATATAGTCAGTTCTATGACACCTAGAGTGCTGAAATTTTGTGTAAGTGCATCTAGCATCAATTCGCATAGTTGTGCCAAAAATGGGCGGTATTGGAAAAGTGGGCGTGGCACCTCCCATACGAAGTTAAAACCTATTATTGAATATAGTCAGTTCTATGACACCTAGAGTGCTGTAATTTTGTGTAAGTGCATCTAGCATCAATGTGCATAGTTGTGCCAAAAATGGGCGGTATTGGAAAAGTGGGCGTGGCACCTCCCATACGAAGTTAAAACCTATTATTGAATATTGTCAGTTCTATGACACCTAGAGTGCTGAAATTTTGTGTAAGTGCATCTACCATCAATGTGCGTAGTTCTGCCAAAAATGGGCGGTATTGGAATAGTGGGCGTACCACCTCCCATACGAAGTTAAAACCTATTATTGAATATAGTCAGTTCTATGACACCTAGAGTGCTGTAATTTTGTGTAAGTGCATCTAGCATCAATGTGCATAGTTGTGCCAAAAATGGGCGGTATTGGAAAAGTGGGCGTGGCACCTCCCATACGAAGTTAAAACCTATTATTGAATATTGTCAGTTCTATGACACCTAGAGTGCTGAAATTTTGTGTAAGTGCATCTACCATCAATGTGCGTAGTTCTGCCAAACATGGGCGGTATTGGAATAGTGGGCGTACCACCTCCCATACGAAGTTAAAACATAAAGAGTGATTTTTTTGAGGTTAGGATTTTCATGCATTAGTATTTGACAGATCACGTGGGATTTCAGACATGGTGTCAAAGAGAAAGATGCTCAGTATGCTTTGACATTTCATCATGAATCGTCTTACAAACGAACAACGCTTGCAAATTATTGAATTTTATTATCAAAATGCGTGCTCTGTTAAGAAAGTTCATTGCGCGCTTCCATTTTATGGTCAGTTTAATCGACCCACTGAAGCGGCTATTCGGGCTATTGTGACTAAATTTCGCACCAAATTTACATTGTTGGACATTAAACCACCAACACGCTTACGTAGAGTGCGAACTGAAGAAAATATCGCAGCTCTATCGGCCAGTGTTAATGATGACCACCAATTTTCGATTCGTCGCCGTTCGCACCAATTGGGTCTCTGTTACTCAAAAACGTGGAAATGCCAAAATTGGACTAAGCGGATGGACCACCTAAGACGCAGCCGCGGTCAACATTTAAATGAAATTATCTTCAAAAAGTAAATGTCATGGACCAATCTAACGTTTCAAATAAAGAACCGATGAGATTTTGCAAATTTTATGCTTTTTTTTTTTTTAAAAGTTATCAAGCTCTTAAAAAATCACCCTTTATTATCGAATAGTGTCAGTTCTATGACACGTATAGTGCTCAATTTTTGTGTAAGTGCATCTAGCATCAATGTGCGTAGTTGCGCCTAAAAATCATGGAAATCATGATAGTGGTAGTCTGCAGCCAAGTAATAAATGTCACCATGCCATTTGTAAATAAATTTGCATTCTATTAAATATAGATGCAAAATGGTCTTGAGCCAGGACAATATCCCAGTTCAAATCAAATATTGATTACAGACCAAAAAAATTCAAACGAAAAAACTAAAACAAATGAGCGTTGGCACGGCAGAAGTATTGCTGGGTAACTATACCTGCATATACACATACTTACATATGCAACTCAATGAGATGCTTGTAAGATGGCATGTGTACTTTATTACTTGGTGCGATTTTTTAAACGCAAATTCGGCAAGTGAGTTGTGATTCTCGTTCGTTTGTGAAAATCATCTCCTTATAGAGGCCGGGTTTGATGTTGAAAAGTCGCTGCGAAGCCACCTGAATGAAACCTTTAGACAGGGTGGAAATCATGATAGTGGTAGTCTGCAGCCAAGTTATAAATGTCACCATGCCATTTGTAAATAAATTTGCATTCTATTAAATATAGATGCAAAATGGTCTTGAGCCAGGACAATATCCCAGTTCAAATCAAATATTGATTACAGACCAAAAAAAATTCAAACGAAAAAACTTAAACTTTTATGTCTAAATTTAAACATCAGACGTGTAAAAATCAACATTGAATGTTTAATTTTAAACTTCTGGTGTTTAAATTTAGATACCAAAGCTTCATCATTGAATATGTAAATTTACATTAATTGAGCTTTTTGAAATGGTGCACCAAGAATGCAGTCACTGTCTAAAAATTAAGAAGAATGTTAAAGTACCAAAATAGAATATTTTATTATAATTTAAAAAAAATGCATAATATGTATATTAAATACAAAATGAAATAATAATTCAATCTATATAATAAAAATGAAATGATGTTCGTTGGTAATCGCATCACTTGAGAACGGCTGAACAGATTTAGCTGATCTTTGCTACAAACTGTTCGTGGTAGTCCGAACTGGGTTTTAAGATCAAAAATTTTTGGATAGTTGACCGCGAAAGAGGAACAATTTAAAAAAACTGAAAGTGCCTTTTTCTACAATATTTTTGAATGATCTCAAGGCTATAAGTCTCAATTCAAGCAATGGATATGCGAAATTCTTTTACGTTATGTTAGTTATGATTCTTCGAAAGTTTTCGGAACACAAAAATTCAGATAATTGTAAAGAAAATTCTGAAAATTCGGACAAAATGCAAAAAAATCTTTATATTTTATGCAGTTTTGCCAGAACTGACGATAGGAACGCCATATTTTGTTGATTCATTTTTGTTTGTTTCATAATTCCAGTTCGTAATCAGGTATCAAATAAACAGGGAAATCCAGTTACACGTATTTCATATATTTTCACCGATTCGTGAACTAAATACAAAGAGGACATTTGTGAAAATTCACAATGAAGCATTCAATCATGACATGCGATTAATATTAGCCCAACTATGAATGACAGCGCCACACTATCCGATGCACTAAGCATTTAATCAAGAGTTGGAATGCAATGCAAAAACAATGTGAATACGATTCATTGCGAGTTTAAGATGCTTACGGAACACGCGGCTTATGAACTATTGAACTGTAGTGATTTTCTCTCGGTGAAACCGGAAAATCCTTCCTATAGCACCAATTTTGGCGAAAATTCGCTCGCAAAATTAAAGCGATGCTTGCTTCATCATGAATTTCAGCTGCGTTCTTTGAAGACTGCGGTTGCGATGAATAGGAAATTAACGAAAATCAATCGTGCATCCTTTCAAATATTTGAGGTGGCCAACGCTTTGATCGGTCCTGAGGAGTTGGAAGGTGATTTTCGGTTTACATTACAGGCGATTCCACAGCAATCTCCATCTGTCGAACAGAATCATGTATTGTGGAACGGCCAATTTGGAGTAATTTCAAAACAATTTGCCCTAGAAAAATTCTGTTGATATTTATATTTTTCAGTTCGTGTTGCGTATGTTCCCATACGTTGCTCCTCTCGCCTTAGAATCTTCAGTTAATACCAGATTATTTTTTGCAATGACACTGGGAAATTAACGAATAGCATATTGAAGAAACGCTTCTTAAATGAAATCATGAAGATGAAGACATTTTGAGAGCACACTCCGATGTTAAATGCCAATTATCGTACAACACTCATGAAAGTTTTGAAAGATGGAACTGTAGTGATTATCCTCTGGACTATCACGTTGGAACCATAAGACTATTTTGATCGTATAGATTTTGGCTACGATTCTCTCGCAGAATTTAATTTTACCTCTGAATTTATCCTCTGAAATTGCAGCTAAGATGTTGAAAAAGTTCGAACAGCTCATTGTAAAGGGTGATTTTTTAAGAGCTTGATAACTTTTTAAAAAAAAAAAACGCATAAAATTTGCAAAATCTCATCGGTTCTTTATTTGAAACGTTAGATTGGTCCATGACATTTACTTTTTGAAGATAATTTCATTTAAATGTTGACCGCGGCTGCGTCTTATGTGGTCCATTCGGAAAGTCCAATTTTGGGCAACTTTTTCGAGCATTTCGGCCGGAATAGCCCGAATTTCTTCGGAAATGTTGTCTTCCAAAGCTGGAATAGTTGCTGGCTTATTTCTGTAGACTTTAGACTTGACGTAGCCCCACAAAAAATAGTCTAAAGGCGTCAAATCGCATGATCTTGGTGGCCAACTTACCGGTCCATTTCTTGAGATGAATTGTTCTCCGAAGTTTTCCCTCAAAATGGCCATAGAATCGCGAGCTGTGTGGCATGTAGCGCCATCTTGTTGAAACCACATGTCAACCAAGTTCAGTTCTTCCATTTTGGGCAAAAAAAAGTTGGATATCATCTCACGGTAGCGCTCACCATTCACAGTTACGTTACGATTCGCATCATCTTTGAAGAAGTACGGTCAAATGATGCCACCAGCCCATAAACCGCACCAAACTGTGACTTTTTCTGGATGCATTGGTAGCTCTTGCAATGCTTCTGGCTGATATTCACTCCAAAATCGACAATTCTGCCTATTTACGTACCCATTGAGCCAAAAATGAGCTTCGTCGCTGAACACAATTTCTTTCTTTCTGAACTTTCTTAACAGAGCACGCATTTTGATAATAAAATTCAATGATTTGCAAGCGTTGCTCGTTAGTAAGTCTATTCATGATGAAATGTCAAAGCATACTGAGCATCTTTCTCTTTGACACCATGTCTGAAATCCCACGTGATCTGTCAAATACTAATGCATGAAAATCCTAACCTCAAAAAAATCACTCTTTACAATCAAATTACCGCTGAATACGCATGTTAAAGAACTTCCAACGTGCAAACTGTCGAAGAACTGTGCCGGTGATCATGGTGGTGCAGTAATTAGACCGAATAATGACAATTTTTATGCAAAAGTAATTTTGAGAGGATGATTATAATTGAATAACGACTATACAAATGATTTTCATTATCTCAATATTAAAAAAATCGATATAACTAATATTAAGTTTGTATAAGTTGCATAGATTAAAAATGCAAATTGCATAAAAATCCGCTGTCTATTAATGATTTTTACCAAACACTACCAGTGATTCCATAGCCTACTCCACCCAATAAACTAAATGAATGCTGGAATATGTCCTTTTTGTGGAAATCACGACATTTAAATTAAGTACTATCAAGAGTTTCGAGTTGCAGAACGACGAATCCAGGTTTGCTTAAACATTTGAAATAGTTTTTCAAATATTCACACGACGATCACAAACAAACTAATTGAAATATAGACAGGAAAATTTTTGTCGGGTCAGCAAGTTTTTAAATAAAATACAATTTGCATTTTTAAATTTCTTTCAATTCAAACGAATGATATACCACTCTCTGAGTATAGAAGTCGTTTTGGACATTTGTATAAGGGCTATATCAAAACTTTGACCCACATATTCCACTTCCACAACAGATGTTCACAAGCCAAATCTAATATGGTGTGGCTATTCGTATATTCCACAACTTTTCAAAAACTCATTTTCGAGAAAATGGTTCAAGCCTCTTATGAATATAAGTCCTCGATATGTAAACATATTTATCTTTGTTCATTTACAACAACTGATGACATGTTTACCGCAAACAAACTATTTTTTCACAAAAGGAACTAAAAAACGATGTTCAAGTGGCTACAATTTCGTTTCTACGTAATGCATTTTTCTCTGGGTGTAGATCTCTATTTTAAAATCTACTTTAAAGTTGTGAAACAATAAGAAATGAGTTTTAACTTACTGAATTTTTCATAGAGTACAAAAAAAGCTGTATTTGTTATTCGAATTTATACATATTAAAGATTAAAAAATGGAGAAACATTTCCAAATGATTTTATATAATTGGAATATGCGTACAAAGATTTTGAGTAAACATCCTGTTACTCATGCAACTCCTGTATGAATTAAAAACTCATTAGACATCATATTTAGGCCCATACTTTGTCAAGAAGCATATTTTAAATTTTCTGCATTTATCATAGAAAAAATGAGGGGTCAAGCGCCGAGGAATTCGATCTTTTTTGTGTAATATTTCTTCAAAATATATGTGTATGTATGTAATTTCAAGCAACTATTTGAAAAATAGAAGTTCTACACTTAGAGAACAAGTCGGTTAATAAAAAACAGCGATTATCTGCTGCCTATCAGCATACACTTTTCTGGTATTGCAACAGTTTTTTTGGCATAACAGCAGTTATTCTGCAATCTTACATCACCATTCACGCTGCTAAAGAGTTTGCAGTCAGCTAAAATTGACTGCTGGTAATTAAAATATAAAAATAGATAAGCGTTCCTTTTATATTAGCTTGGGACAATGTGGGCAATCACAATATCTTTCTGTGGTAATAAATTGCTTTATAATAACTTCTATTCAAAAAATGTTTTGTTTTTTCTATATTGCTAAAAACAGCAAACGGGTGTTTGCCATCTCAGCAGATCAGCAAATCTGCTATCTCTTTTTCAGCAGAAAATCTGCTCTTTCAGTACACTTTCTGCTTTCTTTTATTGACAAATTCCTTTGAGTGTACTGATAGATGGATTGCTGAAATGCAATTTTGCCGATGAATGTATCAAAAAATTTCTCGAAGATCCTGATAATAGAATATGAATGGTGTCCAAACGCTCACGTAATCACACATAATCAAATTACCGTCATTTATCGTTGCGCCATAGACTGACTATACTTCACGAGAGAAATTGAACATTGATTTTTTGTAAAACTAGATGAAAACCCCCCAGGGGAAAATCCTGCGCACGGTCCTGATGGAATGTACAAGGTGGCGCAAAAGTAGTGTCATGCCATAATGTGAATTGCCTACCGGTTTGTTAGAAATGAAAATGAGTTCTGTCTTCAGAAATAGTTTTTTGAAGAATAAAATATGACACCATATAATGTGCCTAATACATTTTCATTTCTAACAAAACGATAGGCAATTCACATTATGACATGACACTACTTTTGCGCCACCTTGTACTAGAAAGAGAATTGTATTTTTGCTCTGCTGAACATTTTGATTTTTCGAGATAAGTGAACGAGTTGAACTTTGATTTATTCTGCTTCACTCAAGCGAAATATGTGTTTGTCCAGTATATATTATAATAAGGATCCCATATAGCTGCAAAGAATACATTTCCAATGATAAACATCAGAACGAAATTGACAACGCAGTTCTTATAGTTGGTTCGGTTTTATAGATATTATACAATTTTCACAAAAATTGGGACGGCAATTTCATCCAATATCAACATTTAGGCATCATCCGAATGTTTTGTTTTTATACACTCCGCGAGAGTATTATGTCTTTGTGCACTTGTTTGTAACACCCAAAAGGAAGCGAGATAGACCCATTGCTAATTATACCGATCGACTTAGAATCACTTTTTGAATCGATTTAGCAATGTCCGCCTGTCTATCTATTGTTGTATTCAAATTACAGGACGCAATTATAGTCCGAATTTAACAAAAATTGACAAAAGTAAGTTTTGTGGATCAAGGACGAACGCTATTTAATTTAAGGCATATCGGTTCAGATGTAGATATAGCTCTCATACAAAAGTCGCTCTCGATTTGACATTTTCCGCTCTAGATACCTATATTAATGTTAATTTTTCATAAAATCGTTTACAAAATGTTCCCAAGTAATGCGGGTTTGAAATTGAATTGTCACTTCGAAAACCCATTAAGTTAATAAGGTAAAAAATCACTAATAGAAGTACCTTTTCAATGAGCTTCACAAATCGAATTAAAAATGTGGATGTTACTGCGGAATTTATATTGTTTCAATACCATTAACACCGCGAATTATTAAAAACTGATTTATAGACGCTATTTTGCAAGTGGCTACATCACGAATACGAATACATACACACTAATATACTTACAGACTTATTTTAATTTTGAGTCCCCAAATGCGACACACCTTTGAAGATGATTTTGTTCGAAAAATCTTCATTATTGCACAACAGCGAAAACGGAACATCAGACACAACAATTGATGTCTGTAGTTGGGACACTGTTAATTAATATTTATGTTGTTAATTATGATGTATTTAAAATATCACAAGTTCCATTACAATCAGATAATCCATCCAGCAGAACTGGAAATTTCTTCCTAAAAACGAAAAATATGTATTTGCAATACTACAATATATTTGATTTTGCATAATTTATTAAAAGTCTTTTTCGATGTAAATGAAGCATACGTTTTTATCTAAATTTCTACGAAAAATAAAATAAACATTTTTATATGAGGATTTTAGCTATTGGAAAATTAAAGAATGGAAGTACATACATAAGTAACTTATATAAGGATAAAGAATTACTACTATTAACAACACTACTCATTTAAAATAGAATATTGATGATATTGCAGACTCATATGTATGTAAGATTTTGGTCACTTCATTTAGAATTTCTCCAGCTTTGTGCTGATTCCAATTACTTTTCTACGCGACTTTATATATACATGCATACATAGATAGTTTCCATCTGATGATTTAAAATTTATTGAGAATAAAAACTGATTGTGTTGCACATATAAAATATGTATCTTCACGGCGGCTTAGACTATTCCCTCGGAACATTTCAGTTATGATTCAGGGACGATTGTAGTATTCGGCGGAATTATTTCTCCATACGTTATATCATCATCTTCTTCTTCTTCATCATTTAATGACTCAGAGGGAGTTTCATCATTAGTTTCACGTTGGCTAAATATGTAAAAAATGGGAATAACTTAATAAAATGTCTTATAAAGATACGTTGTTTTGGAATCGCATCTCTTACCCGCCAGAATGTTCGGTGAACAGTTGAAACAAATATGCCCGTTCTTCTGGTGTTAATTCAACTTGTGATGTCAAGCAAACTGAAGACGGCGTCTCATCTTGTCTAAAATTTGTAGAACGACCATGTTCAGATTGGCCTTGGCAGACGTGTTCCTGGAGGGAACTTTTGCTCTTGAAAGATAAATAACAAATATTGCAACTGTTTCTGCTTAAGCGGGCATGCACTGAAGACTCATGTGAACGCATATTTTTGGTCAATATTAACTTTTGACATATGCCGCATCTGCTTGTCTCTGCGTTAGGTTCGATGCTATGGAACCGGTGGTGATGAACTATCATGGTTTCCATGCTGCCAGTTCGTTTTCCACATAATATACACTTGAAAGGACGTTGTGTCGCCTGAGCATGCGCTGATGGTGGTGTATTTTCAGCACCAGGCTGTAAAGGGTGTGTATGAATAGGGTGACCAGTTTGATTGTGTTCTGTTGACATATGCAGTGTCAGGTCGGTAGACTCAGAATCCGACACAAAGCCATGTGCTATCCTTTCATGAATCTTCAACCTAGTCTTAGTGCAGTAGCGTTTACGACACAACGAACATTGGAAGCGGTTCTTTGATCTAGGTCTTTGCACTGCACCCGTTGAAAGGTGAGTTCGTTCATGTTCTTCCAATTGCACGAGTGTACGAAAAGAATGAAGACAGTATTTACAGCGGTGAGTTAGAAATAGTTCGTTAGCGTGATCAGTAGTGTTGATGGGCGATGTTTCTGGTGTCGGTATGCAATTACTTCCATTCAGGTCGACATTTATGTGCGTTCCTAAAAAAATATGTATTTATAAGTGAACAACAATTATTTCTGGGAACGTTGATCTTGATACTATAAACGATTGGAATAGAATAATCTATATGATAAAATATACAATATTTCACTTTTGAATGAAAACGAAATGTCCCTAATCTAATATCGCTCCAAGTAATTTGACAGGACATGTACACCGTCAGAGCTGAAATCTCTGCCTTCCCATATTAGATTCGGAGCAACATCAGTATAACAGCGATATCAATGTTCACACAAACTGACATCTATACGCTTTGGTTAGTCCTAACTTTAGGTTAATGGAGCTACATAAAAAAGGGGGTTAATTTTTATTTCATAAAAATCAATTATCGTTACCAAAAAAATGTTTTCTAAACACGTTACCGTTATATTTACTGAAATTATATGTTTTTATACACTGGCTGTTATCGATGCCGAAATAATTCATTTTTAATTTGATTAAAATTGTCTCCTGTACATCCAACAATGACAGCAATATGCTAAAATTAATTTTAAATTCGAAATATATCGAGAATCATCAATACAATGCAGAGATGGGAGGAGAATAAGACTTATAAACACAAACTTTATTATATTGCCAAAGTGATTTCAGATTTACTTTAAATTTTTCATGTAATTATTGTGCCAAACTTTTATTTAAGTTCCTCATCCTGTTGCCCCTTAGAAGGACTAAAAAGTTCCAAAGGACACAATTTTTCAAAAATTATTTTAAATACTTATTAGCACCCTATGATACTGACAAAAAACGCAAAATTAATACAGAGAGTATGTGCTAAAAATATTTCAAATTGAAAACTTCTATCTGAAATAGTTTAGCATTAACAACCATTTCAAATTTTTTCACTCAAAAAGTAAAATATGAAAAAAAAACTGAATAAACGAAGGGGTAACTTTTAAATGGGTTTTAATGCTGGAATAATACAGATAGAAAGAAGCATGATATTTGATATTTATATTTTTAACAGATATTCTACTCTTTAATTTTACACTAATACCGTTATTATAGGGTGCGAATATGTAATTAAAATATTATTTGAAAAATTGTATCCTTTGGAAGTCCTGTGAAGGAGAAACAGGATGAGGAAATGAAAAGCTAGAAACACCAATTAACTTCATTTAACCTATAGTTTCATACGTATATTTTCTGGTACAATCGTAAAGACTTTTTTTTTTTTAGAAAAATTGTCGTACGGTGTTATCGTTAAAATACCCAAAAAGGGAAACCTATCGGAGTACTCTAACTGGAGGGGAATCACACTTTTGTACATGGTAACAAAGTAATCGCTCAAATAATTACCAAGCGACTTACATCATCGCTAGAATCAGATCTCCACCCAGAGCAGGCAGGATTTCGACCAAGAAAATCGTGTGTGGACCCATTGGCGTAGGAGGGATATTCTTCTGGGGGTTATAGCCCCCCAATTTATTTTTTGTTAAAAAGTAAAAAAATATGTATAGTCTCATGGATAATAGCCTCTAAACAAAATGTTAAAATTGAAATTAATTTCTTGATTCAAGCTACAGCCTAATGCCTGTAATAATTTGATAGGAAAAGTTCTAACATTTCATGATTTTAGCTACATCCTTTTGCTTGGTTTTCACTCATTTTTTGATTTTGACCCTAAAAGCACGAATTTAGAAAAAATCGTACCTTTTATTTTTCGCAGTCCGACGGGTGCAAATACTGAATATCATAATTCTAGCTTTAGCCGCTTAATTGATGCCAAATTTAGTCCCATTTAGATCCTTAAGGTACGAATATCGAAAGATCTCTTTATTTTGACTACACAGTCAAAGAAATGTCATTATTAAATTTAAATTAAGAAATTTAATTATTACAGCTGCAGCCGTACCATTTTTATTCTTATTACTTTACTTACTTTTCCGCCTACAAGTATGTTGGGATACCAAACTAATGTACCCCAAAAATAATGTTGCTGTTTTATGTTCTTTTGATGGCAACTCTGTCTAATGTCTATTATTGTTCTAAACGTCATTTAGTTATTTATGTTTCATCTTTTTATGTGATTATTGATTTGTGAGTTCGGACTAGATAGACGCCTTTTTGTTATCTACGTTAAAAATAAGTTTAAAACTCTTTATATATTTTAGTATTAATATATGGCATAGCCAACTAAACTAAAATATATCAACCGGCTTTCATTTCAATAAACATCAAGATCGTTCACCACAGCAACGATCACAACAATTGGCGACGAGGAAAACAAATAAATATACGGAAATTCTTCAAATTTAACAAAATTTCTAATTTATTTTTCAAGTCTTGAATTGTAAAATGGCGGATGCAGCATCAATGCAGCTTCTTGCTAAACAACAAGAAACAATCGACAAGCAACAACACCTGATGGAACGTTTGGTGGCAGCAACAATACAAAATGTACAAACAACAAGTGCATCAACCGACTCAAAAGACAACACAACAGCCGGCTCGGAGATGCTGATGGACATTTTGTCGAAAAACATTCGCGAATTTACCTATGATCCAGAGGAAAATCAAATCTTCGAATTGTGGTATGAGCGGTTCGAGGATATTTTTCTGGTGGAGGGGGAGAAGTTGGATGACGCTGCAAAAGTTCGTTTGTTGTTGAGGAAGGTCAGCACCGTGGTTTTTGATAAATATAAAGACTATTTATTTACCAAAACACACACGAGAAGTTTCATTTGGTGACACCGTTGAAACTTTAAAGAAATTGTTCGGCAGAAAAGAATCGCAGTTCTCTTTACGTGTGAAGTGCATGCAATATCAAAATGAAGATATTGTCACTTACGCGTCTAACGT